>OU343044.1:836003-3543058 GCA_910593735.2 Ectemnius lituratus | reverse complement strand
TCAGTGTGAGCGTTCAAACTCCAATAGATTACTTATCCATACTTAATCGAAGCTACATAATCGACCTCTGATACAGGCATAATTTTCGATCTCAAGCCAGATCAAGTGAGACGTAGCATCTGCCATGTTCGCATAACTTACAAGGGAACAAGCTGCGCCCGGAAGATGTCCGATAAAAGAGGGAGAGTACATCCGAGCAGTACTTATAATCGATTTACGATATCCCATTACCGAATTTCTCCAGCGATACTCATCTCTCTTTCGTTCAGCCGTGTATTACGCGGATATGCAAAGCAGGCCAGGAATCCAATAACCCGGAGAATTATAAATTAGTATGATTTACAGAACGACGCGAAGCCAAGAAATAATTACTCTTGGTGGTTTAAAGGTGTTGGGCGAGTGTGTGCGAGTGAACGAGCAATTACGGACAATTTAACAGTGCGAAAATATGCGCGGCCACGTAGACACCTGAGGTGTCAAGTGATAAATCTTGACGGCGGCTTTTACAGCTTTTTAACCGGCCGATTTAACGGGCACGCGTGAATCGCTGCGGAAGTCTGCTCCTACGGATTGTCACGCACTTCTCTCTCTCTCTCTCTCTCTCTCTCTCTTTCTCGACGATGATCTTTCCGCCGGCACAATTACAACCACGCGATGAATTATCATCGCTTCAGCCGAGATAACAGTAAATTATCATCTTCATTGTATTCCACTGGTGCCTGACTCGCGTCGCTTCGCCGAGGCGGCGCTTGATTTACGCGAGGAATCGAACAAGCTTGGAGAAAAATGACGCTCAGCCTTAATGAACTCTGGTCGCTCGTAAGTTAACTCGATCCAGGAAGCTGGTGCTTGGAAGATGCGCCGATTTACCTGCGCTTCCTCATCGGAATTGCCGAGTGAAATGATGAATCCTTGCAAGGCGACTATTATAGCTAGTTTCTAACGAGGAACGTGATCTACGCGATCGCCACGTGCATCAGCGATAATGTGTCAATAAAATCATCGAGTTCCCCGTCATTGATTCTTTCGTCTCACTGGCAATCGCTGTGATTTATCGCACTGTACAACCTCGAGCTTTGCGTTATCGCGTTAATTGAATCTCCCAACATCGCACAGAGAAATTTGCACTGCTGTGATCGCCGCTGTTTCACTTTATAGTCATTGACACGCTATACCATTTTTTGTAAATTTTCTGAATTTTTGTGACGCGGAGATTATTAATTAATCATTTATATTGTTTGAACTGGATTGATCGTCTACGAAGATATAACTTTTGTACGTCTTATACTTGATAAGTAGAAATAGTACATTTTTAATTTAAATTATTAGCCGCTTTATTAAAAAAATAAATAGCCGCAGAAAGAATGTTATTTTCCCATGATGTAATTGAAGATGCAATTTCCACCATTACATGGCATCCCATTTATACCTATTAACGTTTCACTTACATGTATAAAGGTTCAAAATGCATGTACGAACTTAGCTAAAAGTTCAAATCAGAGTGAACCGAGTTAGTAATTTCTTATGCTAGACTCTGAATAATAAAACAGCTCAACAACTACCTTAACACTTTCGGGGAATGTAATTCTAGAAGAACATCTTCTAAACTCAGATAGTTCACTTCATCGGATCGTTTGCCATTCGAGAAAGCCTAAAAGAGCGCGTAGATGGAAACTGATAAAACTTACAACTTTGCTGGCATGTTCGGTCAAAGGCGCAGCCGAACGCGTGGGCTGCTAGCGACAGCAAAAATCGGCTCTTTGGAGCTCCCATTTATTTTTACGAGTTTACAAGCTGCAAGAAGCGAGCTGTGTTAAAAGGAAGCAAGCAGAAGCACACGGTAGCACCGCTCCGGAAGTGAAGGCGAAGGGGTTGCGAGAAGCAAGTAAGAAGATAAAAGGGGCTCGCGTGTAGAGCGCCGCCATGGCAGCGTGGAGAGTGCGCACACCGAGCAATGAAATTAGCCGTGTCCGAGCACACCGAGAGAGTCGCTCTGGCTGCTGCTCGCCAGACAAAAAGTAATGGCTTTCGCGCCCGCCACTCCAGGATTAATTAACGAAACGACCAAAAATGGCGCGAGTGCGTGCTTGGGAAACCTTCTCTTCTTCCCGCCCGGTGCCTGGTTCCACTCTTCCATAGCATGCAGAAGATGGAATACGGAAATAAGCAAATGCTCGTCCGCTGGAAAGAACTAATATCTCGTATCGAGTTTTTCGACAGATCGTTTTTTACACTTTGCGCTCGACGGCTTTTTTCATGGGGCGAATTAGCAACTCAAGACGTTCTGTGAATATTTGACGAATTTCTTACAGCTAGCATCAAATAATTTTATATATTGTTTTGCGAGTATACCTATAAAACAAGAAGACTAATACCATTAACTCATAATTCATTTTAAATGAGATATGATTATAAATTACAAGTCACTTTCTATTTCTAATGTTAATTTTTTCAAAAAAGGATACTTTCTTCTATATCAAAATTTAATTCTGGAAAAGGGGTGCGTACAAATACTCTTTTCATCCACGGTATACCCATTGTAACCAATTTGAAACGAATCTTGATTCGATTGGCAGTTATAATGGGAGTTTATAAAGGGAGTTATAATAGTAGTTATAACGTTATAAATGGAAAATCGAGGGAGCCCCACCAATTACTTTCAATAACGATAGTTAATGGACTCTGTCAAGACGACTCTACAAGTATGGTCGAGCGCGAACTATTGTGCTCGTCAAGAAAGGTGCGGCGTTTCCATAACACCCATTACACGCATTCGCACGTACCCCTGTCAAAAGATGTCAGACGAGCACCGAGTGCGGAATTGTCCGAAACTTTATTTCGCCCGATAATCAGGCTCTCGCTGGCTGACTGCTCGAAGGATCTGGCGCGAAGAGATGTCGAGAGACAGAGAGGAGAGTGGAGAGAGTGAGGAGAGAAGAGTGTGGGGTGGTCGGACAAGCGGTGGATTCGAGTTCCGAAGGAAGACGTAGGCGAGTCACGCGACAGGTTGACAGGCAGACATTAACGATCCAGGATGGATCCGCGCCTGATTTCCATCGCTGGTTCACGCGTACCTTGACGTGCACGTGCACTTGAACCGGCTGCGAGCCAATGACTCGCCGACGATTGACCTGCTTTCTCGCTACATTGTTTGACGACGTTTGATGCAATAGTACTTACATTTGTGTCTCGGTCGTTTGATTTGTCCTTTTATTGTGCTAGTGTCAAGTTCGTGTCTGTAAGGATCTAGTAATTTTAATTATATCAAACTGTTCGACGATTGACCTGCTTTCTCGCTACATTGTTTGACGACGTTTGATGCAATAGTACTTACATTTGTGTCTCGGTCGTTCGATTTGTCCTTTTATTGTGCTAGTGTCAAGTTCGTGTCTGTAAGGATCTAGTAATTTTAATTATATCGAACTGTTCGACGATTGATCTGCTTTGCGGTTCATTGTTTGACGACGTTTGATGCAATAGTACTTACATTTGTGTCTCGGTCGTTTGATTTGTCCTTTTATTGTGCTAGTGTCAAGTTCGTGTGTGCAAGGTAATTAGTAATTTTAATTACATCAAACTGTTCGACGATTGATCTGCTTTACAGTTTATTGTTTGACGACGTTTGATGCCATAGTACTTACATTTGTGTCTCGTTAGAATCATTTGTCCTTTTATTGTGCTAGTGTTAAGTTCGTATCTACAAAGTGGTTTAATTGCTTTTGAAAAAATCTTCAGTTAGGCATGCGCTACTGAATAAATACAATAGTATAATTATAAATTATTTAGTAATTTTAAATGCACATAAGATAATTTATCTGAGACAAAAGTACGAGTCGACAGTGCTGATTTAAGGACAACTGCATCACCCTATGTTGCCGGGTGCACGAATCTACTATTTTTGTTAATACAATAATTAGTCAACAATACGTTCAATTCGCATTGATAATATTTTGGTGAGTTTTGATAATTCATTAATTCGCTGAAGAGAGTCATAAATTACATCATCGGCTGCCAATACACTTCGCCACGCGTTAAACAGTCAATTATTGGTAAATTATTAACATATTGTTGATCAGTAACGAGCCTACACAAATTGATTATTTTTTGATAATCAGAAGACAGCATGATTCATTGTCTAGCTTTATTATTAATACTTTTGCCGACTTCAATAATTCATTCATTCACCGAAGACAGTCGTAAGTCAGATCGGCTGCCAATACACTTCGCCACGTGTTAAACAGTCTGCCATTCGTAAATTATTATCACATTGTTAACCAGTTATGAGTCTACTCGAGTATGCTATTTCTTCATAAGCAGAAGACAAGACGCAATATCTACTAGCTCTATTATTAATACTTTTGCCAACTTCGATAATCCATTCATTTACCAAAGGGAGTCATAAGTCAGATCAGCTGCCAATACACTTCGCCACGTGTGTGCGCGGCAATTTGAAGAACTCGATCTCGAAGGCCGCCGCGTGTAAACATGATCTCTCTCTCTCTCTCTCTCTCTCTCTCTCTCTCTCTCTCTCTCTCTCTCTCTCTCTCTCTCTCTCTCTCTTCCTTTCTCTCTGGCAGTAACAATTCGCAGTTCGACGAGGACGTCACTGTCAGCGATCGGGAATACGGAAGAAGAGAAAGAAAAGAAAGGAGCGCCCGAGAGTGGATGTGTGCTCTCTGCAGCATCCCATTACTCTCTCTCTCTCTCTCTTTCTCTCTCTCTTTCTCTCTAGAGAGAATAGCCGACGAGAACGTGTGTGAGTGCGTGTGTCGGCGGGGCAATTTGACTTACGACATTTTGAAAGCGAGCCGACCGATCGTGGGCGTGTGTTGAAACGTTGCGATGTCGGACGGGTTTTGCGTGGGCCCCCACGGCACATTACATCTGGCCGGGGTATATACGGGCCGCTTATGATGGACGAGACAGGTGATTATGCGTGTGGAAACCACACCACGTCTCGCCAGAACCCACGTGTGTGGGTGAGCGCACCACTCCGATACGTCTTCCTCTCCCCCCTCTGTGCACCGCTTTAAACACATACAGGGTGATTCACTTCCCTTTTGAAACCCACCACTCTCGAGTTTAGCCGTACTCTGTCTTTACAGGATAATTATATTACTACAGAAAATTAGCGAGCCACTAAATTTTGACGGATAAGTTATCAATATTTCAACGGCTGACTCATTTTCAAGGGAACTTCCTGTTTCGTGGAAAGTCTCTCCTTAACGAGAATCAGAGGATAAAGATTTTGTACTCTGCAGAGTGGTTTGAAATTGTGAAATTTCAAAAGAAAAAAAATGCTGTTTTGTAAGACAAATATTAAGTTTGGAAAAAATTGTGTTCGAGGGTGTAAAAGTGGAAGTAAATCGTTGTACGATTCCCTTTCATAAAGTTACAGCAGCTGAAATATTGACAATTTTTTGGGAAAATTTTAAGGATACGCTAATTTGAGGAGTAGTGTCTTAATCCACCCGAAAACATTGGCATGTACAGAAAGTACCAGGTTTTTGTAAATTTGAGAGATAACTTGAACAGTGTGAAAAAATGTAAGACATTTTTGTTTTAAGTTTGTAAAATATATGTACAACTACATGATTTAAGGTATGTTATAAATTAATGTTATTAATCTATCGATCATAATAACAAAATTATTGTCATGAATGTGTGGACGTTTTTTTAAAAATCAGAATGTTTATCTGCAACAGGTGAAACAATTTTTTCTAGAAAAGAAATACTTAAAGTTAGTGCTCAACGGGGGTAATTTTCAAAATTTTTAGTTTCTACCGGAACCGCAGCCTTTGAAACTTAAAAATAGCTTTTTCACCGTTGAAAATGACTATACTTTTATAGCTTTTTATGTAGAATGTAATTTTATATTGAATATACATGATGTAAAGAACAGTTAAGAAACATTTGTGTATAATAAAAATTCCTAGACAGTTTATAATTATATTATACATATTCAAGTTCACCCCGTACAGGATTATTTATTTGCTTTTAAATTAGAAAAATATTAATGCCTGTCAGGAACAATATTTTATTAAATACTTATTTTACAGCGACTTACTCCGACTATAGAAAGCAACGTAGAAAATATTTTGCTATGTTATATTACACACATTATTCATACAATTTAACATTATACATACAATATACAAGATTCAGAAAAAAATAAGAAAACTATTCGAACATAATTTAAATTACTAAATAATTTATTATCGTCCTGTAAACACGTATCGCATTACTCCAACTGGTAAGGAATGTAGAAAATATTTTCTTAGATTATATTACATACTTTATACATACAATTTAATATTAGATATATATAAAATACAAGATAGGAAACTATTAGAATATAATTAAAATTACCATATAATTTATTATTATCCTGTAAGCCCATAAAAGTCTATACTGGACAGTGGTGATTCGAAGGGAAATGAATCACCCTGTACATCGGCTGGGATAGAAACGAGCGGCGTGTGGGTGCGAGGATGTTACGCTGTGTAGATCGGCAAAGTACGCGAGTCCTCTTGAGTGGCTAACCATCCGAGCAAACAGCCAGTTCCCATTCCCGCCCCCTTCTTCTTTCCTACCCGCGCCGCCCTGTACCAGGTGGATCGAGCCTGCAGATACGTCCTTAGATCTGCACGTGCGTTCTTCCCTCTCCCATGCCTGGATTCGCAATAATCGAGCGCGCTGCCGGAAGACAGCTAGACACCATTCGCGGTGAGTCGCTCTCTCCTTCTCTTTTTCAAAAGTCACTGATCGGAAGGAAAGTTTCGTCGAAGCTGTCTCAAGTATCAGTTACTATCGTTTGTTCGTACAAAATGATTCATTTGTCTTTCAATCAGCGATGACATTGTCCATGTTTTATCCATCACACACACCCAGTGTTCTTGGAAATAATTGTCTTATGGAAGAAAACTCTTCTGTCTAAATTGGAATATATTTGCTTGAACAAGAAAATATGTTGTAATAAAATATATATTTAAATATTTAAGAAAATATATTTGTGTTTCAATATTATATTCTAAACTATTGTTAATGTTAATATATAATATAATATAATATAATATAATATAATATAATATAATATATATTTGTATCTGCATACATTATAATACTAACTGTTCTATTCGGCTTCACCTGGGTGGCACTTCATATGCATGTTAACAATAACTTAATTTACAGAATAATAGGTTATTGCCATTATTTTTATTCTCCGTATAAGGAATAAATATTGCAACATTTTATAGCCTAAGGTTCGCCCGGATAATAACTCTATTCACAGGAAGAAATCGCATTAAAATCGGCTCAATTATTTTCGAGTTTATAGCAAACATACAGACAAACAGGAAACTATTAGAAATCATTTGTGTCTAATAATTCAAATTTAATAATTCATCCCGTTCTTCCCCAAAGTTCAAAATTGCTTTTCGATATCTTACACGCTTGGATTTCCAGGGGTCATTTACCCAGTACGCGTTACAATCGACCGGATCCTAATTAAATGGTATTGTAGACGTATAATCATTGAGTGAGAGGGTATGCTTGCCATTCTAATGAAATTAATGATCGAACCGCGTAACTGTTCCCTCTTTGCAGATCGCGGTGCCGGATAATCGATTGTAATACTCCAACTTTGATCGATCGCTCCTCCACGTACATACAGCTACTCTCGCATTGCACAGCCGTGCCCTCGTTTATTACGCGTCTTATTCTCGTCGGCGCTCTTTTATTTCGCGCGTCAGACTTTCATCTCCCCTCGAACATATCAATAGGCAATCCGATTGAATTATTCTGATGTTCGACTTTCAATTAACACTAAACGTACCATGCCCGGTCAAACGACTAGTTTTTCAATTTGATTCAATTATACATTCGTTTCTTTTGTTCTTGTCAAAAATAAAAATATAAACATCATTTTTGTTGCGCAAATCACTAACAATATAACATTTATTTCATACTACTGGGTATAAATAATATTTACGCACATCTCTTTTCTTGGAGTAAATTATGATATAGAAGAAATTATTGTTTTTAAGAAGACAAACTTTCTTTCAGAAAAAAGTTTCCACTTTCAGAGAACATAATTCTTGTAGTATTAATAATATCGACATGGATCACACGTCCCAATTCATAAAATGTTGGGAGAAAGGAAAGGGATAGGATAGTCAACATGAAGGTATCAATAAGGCAAAATGCCAGTTTAGCAGGGGTACTCTCGAAAGTTGCCAGCCATTTTCTGACCGAGTTTGAGTAACGATCCGTGACTAATCCGATGAACGGTTCGAGTGGACGCTTCCAATTTGCATGAGATGCATGCTCTCGAGTAAAAGGGGGTTAAGGGATTCAGGAAAAGCGTGAAAATTGCGGAACTCCGGTGCGCAGCACTGCGGGTGGCAGTGTTCCCCTTTCTCCACAGGGACACTCGCACCCCGCAGATACCGATACGTTTCACCTTGCTATTGTTTCGCCTGGATTTTGCCACGGTTTCAAGGATTCGCCGTGGCCCACGTAAAACCGCACTCGGTGAAAACACGCTGACCCTAATTTATCAAAGGTGTCCCCTTGAAGGGTGAAGTTAGACGCCAGGTCCGAAGACGCCGCTTCATAGAGTATAGAAACTCAGTGTCACTTTATTTCATCTTCCCCTTACACTTTTACGTAAGCCGGAGTTCTTCCAGTTCGTGTAACACGCAGTTCGACATAGATTTCGAGTGACGTCAGCGAGCGATATTCCGGTAACCGCAGGTAGTTCGGCGATGAGTCTCCAACCGCTATTGTCTCAGACCCGAATGGTACCGGCGGCACCTTGCTCGCTTTGTTTCTCCCTTCGACCATAAATATTATCGACAAGAACCGCAGTTGAAACCGCGATGAGCCGTTGTAAAATCTACTCGTAATATAAACTGACGTTCCAAGTTGAGTAGATTGTAATGTGAGTAACTCTTTCAAGATTAGATAATCGTCTATCAATGAAAGCAACATGGCCGCCGCGCCATTACGATTCTTTCCCACCTCAGACATTTACCAGCTCGTATCTTAGCGGGATGAATTGTTGTGAGTTAGTAATGCGCATCGCAGTGCAGCGTAAAAGTGAAGAAAAGATTTCACGCGTCGATAAGAGCAATTTGAGTAACCGAAAAGCCGTAATTTCGCATATATCGTCGACGCACTTAACCTCTTGCCACGCGTCCCGCCCATTTCCGCTGTGGCGTTTCCGCCGCGATCCGAAAATGCTACGCGCGGATTCCTCGCTTATTCCTCGGCCGGCAAGAAGGAAGAGAAGATTTCTCGTGTGTCGGACGTCGGACATAAGAAAAGAGAGCGTGACAGAGAAAGCAGCGAGCAAGCGAGTCCTCCGAGCATACACAGATCTTCGTGCGCGCGGGTAAATACGCGTGGACACGCCCGTCGCAATTACACGAGTGCCTGCAAGTATAATGAGGCGTGCGTTTCATTGTGATTTATGCGGAGGACGAGGGCCCCGCGTGAAGGAACCACTTTTCTCTGGTCCTCTTCATTTCATGCCGGTGTTAGATTCGCAACGGATCTCCCGGCAGATCTCCACTCTGTCTTGCCACTCCAATCCTCCAAGTTACTAGCTCGACAATTATTGTAATAAACTAAGAATGAACATAAATAAATAATACTTTTATTTTGCACTAATGAATATTTTCCACGGGTGATAATGAAAAGTAAATTAAACGAAACTTATTTTTCTATCAATTGCAGTAATTTTGCGAATTTCTGATTTAAAATTAACCGAATAGATTAGTGATATTTTTATACTGATTAATTTTGTTGATTTCATAGTAAGAGATAAATGATAGAGGAATCGTCAGGCTTGAAGAACACGTCAAAATCGTGACGCGTGACCCTTCGACATGACAGGCGTCATGGACATCGCGTGACGGCTTGACACCACGTCCCACTATCCCACTAATACTATTCGTTGTTCCATGTATTATTCAGTCGGTCAATACCGTAATCACGCGATTCAGTCAGTCAACGACAGGCAACCCTCGACGATAGTGTCATCTTAATATATCACTGAAATATCAGGAAACAAATAGAAAGTTAAGTTGTGTTCTTAGTGAAGAAACAATGAGGAACTTTTTGTTAACATTTCATAATCCTCTTTTTGAAGTAAATTTGAATACAGAAAAATATTTCCTTTTGAACTTTTGAAACTTTGATTCTATACGAAGGATTTGTTTCTTTCGTTCTTGTTAAAGATAAAAATGTAAGTTTATAGCTTTTTATTAGATCCAAATTAACAATTAGCTTATTTCATAACCGGTCAAATAGCTACGTATAAATAGCAGTTACGGTTAGTATTAAAGAAGACAGTTTCCCTTTTAAAGGAAACCAATGTTCCCAAAGTAGAATGTTTTCTCCTTCACGAAAATTTACGTTATTTACTTTTTTTGCCTGTGTATATTAATGCTAATGTAGCCAAAATACCAATATAATCGTCTAGAAATATTCAACAATAATGAATAACAAAAATTGTCTTACCATTGCTCCAATAATAACACACCTTAATGCAGATAAATTATAAATACGAAATAGAGAAATGTTCAACAACAATGCGGAACAAAAAGTTTCTTGTTGCTTGATCAGTAAAGACACACCTTAACAGCTCACGAGAAGCTGTCGAAAGTTAGTGCAGTCGAACTATTGGTAGTTTAATCGGTGAGGGAGATCGGTCGGTGAATAGGACGGCTATAATAAGACTTCTTACATCGAGATTACACGAGCAGCTGGGAATGGAGCCAGCTTACGAGCGCTATAAAGCAATAAAAGTCGATTTGCCTGGTGAATGCCGTCGGGAGTGATATATCGCTGCTTAGCGCCCACGTATTCCTGAGCCCAGCAATCTGGCACCCCTTTTATTTATTTAGTCCATTTTTCGAGCCTCGCCTCGCCCGCCGAATCCTCTGATTCCCGACAAGGCGAACATCGCATTTACAATTCACTTATTTATAATTAACTAGAGTTTAACTTTCTACCAGAAGCGCTTTTTTTCTGTCATTGTTCCTTTTGATCGACCGTTTTCCATTTCAGTGTTAGTCACTTTCGAATCGAAATTAACCTTCTTTCCATTTAATTTATTATTCATTACGAGCTCCTTTTTATTATGATTGTTGTTTGATATACTTTTTTCTTTACCCTTCTTGCATGGAAGCTTACTACAATTGGCGAGAGTGTTGCCACATTCTCTGAGATTGCAGTTGTAACCAATTGCTCTCTTTGGACAGATCTGGCAGCAGAATTTGGATAGTTTCTTCCAATAGGATCCAGTAGTGTTCTTTACATGTTCTAAGGAATTCTATGGAAAGAATAATAAAGTTATACTCTTATTTTATTTTATTAGAGTACTTTGTGAAATAATTGTCGGTACCTTTGCACTGTCGCTCTTATTCTCTGCTTGATTATCGTATCGAGCATCGTTCCTTTCGTTTATAAAGGATTTTTTAATTTTAATCATAAGTTGCATACAAAACTTTAACGCTCCATAAACCAGGTGGAGAATCATCAGACGATAAACATGGTTTTAATTTTACAAACTTTATTTAGGTAGAAAAAACTGTCCTTTCAATAAAATATCGCAATATTTATAAATTCTACTG
Source organism: Ectemnius lituratus (assembly GCA_910593735.2). NCBI lineage: Eukaryota > Metazoa > Arthropoda > Insecta > Hymenoptera > Crabronidae > Ectemnius > Ectemnius lituratus. The sequence continues at coordinate 3,531,419 of OU343044.1, read as the reverse complement.
ATTATAACAAAAAAAACTGTAACACTTGTAAAGGAATGGAAAGTCGAACTATACATTCCTTGGAAATTATTTTGCAAGAAAGATAGATACAAATATATATTGCTTGAATGAAAGCAGATCTCCTGCAGTTTTAAAACCACTTGATTTATGTGGTCCATACCGTGATGATTCTTCACCCGGTTCACGGTGGGTCAAACTCATTATTTTACCTTGCGAAAGTAGGTGTTTGGGTGGCGGCGCAGTAGCTGGAACAGCCACGCCGTCCAAAAGAAAAGTTGACCTTCTTCCTTTCTTTTACTCCCATGCATTCAGCCCCGCACAAGTTTCGTATCTTCGGCTTCACAGAGTTCAATTGAAAAATAGACTTTGACCTTTTAGCAGCTTTCTTAATTTTCGACAATTTCCCTTTTCCTTCCCTTTCAGTTTTCAAATTGCTAATTCTGTCAGACATAGTCGTTATTCTTCATATCTTGAAACACAGGTCGAAGGAAAGTCATCTTTTCAAGGAACAAGAACCTCGACCGGAAGAGCTGGTTCCCAAAAAGTCTGACGGTCTGATTAAAGCATTTTCTCGAAGGGTTAGGATGGTTTTTGTACCGACGGTCATTGCGTCCTCAATGAAGGGCGCCGGGCACCTCGAAATCATAATTACTCTGATTTGGCAGTCCTTCGAAAAAAAATTATCGTAATTAAAAATTGAGAGCACAAGCGGCGTTGGTTGATGTGCTAACCTGATTCTTACACTTTCCACGAGCCCTCCTCCATCTTCTCCTCCAGTAACGGAACCACTTGGCAGCTCTGTGAAAAACTCGGAAACTGTCCAGCGATATTTACGAGCTTTCTGTAATGTCGTGCGCGATTACTATAATTTGTAGTAGTTCGATGAAGTATTCGAGAAATGCGAGACACGTGGTTTAACCGGTTGCATGTCATTGGGAACAAATGACGGGACAAAGTTTTCGATCGGTATTACTTTATTCGTTATAAAGGTTGGTACAGAATTTTATTTTGTTGTGAATCTCGCACTTTTCACGATGGCTTTTCCTACAAACTTGGTCGGTTTTTCTTGTGATTGCTTACTTTCTTGGAATCTGGAGAAGAGGCCTCCTTTTTTAGGACGAGGATTCTGGAAAGGAAGGATTCTGTTCCAGTTTAGTAGTCCTTTTACGGAATTAATTATTGGTACTTAATACTTATTTATAAACCATTTTTATCTGTGAAATCTTTTCTGACTTTTATTGAAATATGTATAAATTGTTACTCTTCAGTACTATAACCACATAAATATAAATTGTAAAAGAATCTTTGAAAAATTAATAATTGCAATAAAATATAATTTAAGTATTCATAATCATAATTTAAATTAAAACAAAGAGGAAATAGGAAAACAGAATTAATACTTGTAATGAAACATAATTCTAGTTATTTTGCCTGGTAAATCTAATCTAACTGAACTTACATCTGTAGAAACACCAATATCAGCTACCAACTGTTTTCTACTAGCTGTATTTTCACTGCTGAACGTTTCCCACGGTGGTTCATTCATCTCGAACTTCACAGATCCATGTGCATCATATTGATCCTGAGACATCCCTTTTTCAAAGAATCACACTGCAAATTATTAATTATTAAAAAATATAGAGATTCTTTTAATACTATCAGTACCTTTGGCATCACGACTCCCAAAGATTTTCGTCGACCTAAACTTTTCTCTTTTATTCTCAGCACTGTCAATCTTGTTATTATCCTTCGCACTGGTACTTGGTCCTTCCGAAATTGGACTTATCTGTAATCCATGGTCCGTCGAAGTAAACATAAAGTCTACCGTGGAAACATAGTGCGATTGCGTGTGTGAATCGATGTGGTTCTTTGGTTCGATTTTCAATGTGTCAGTGTTAACATCGGCGTCCTTTTGTGTCCTGGTTGGAAGATCCTTCTCGAACCGCACCGGCTTGTTACCACCTCCCTGTAAATGCTCCAATGCTTTATAGGTGTAATCTTTTTAACTTTTTCACACCAGTTTTATCAATTTATACAGTGGCTTAAAAAGTATTGGCAAATCCAGTGTTTTTGGAATTAATTTTTGTAAAAAAGGAAATTGTTAAGAAGGATTATTTGATGTCGAAGAAACTGTATTTCTGTTTATAGAAAAGAGTCTTCTTCTTTAAGAATATTTTTTCCAACAACACTGGGTGTTCGAATACTTTTTTAATCCACTGTATGTAATTAAATGTAATTTATCCTTATCAAAATTTAATTTCATACAAGGTAATGTGTTTGCGTTACAATGACCAAATACTTTCACCCGTTATAGAAATATTCGATTGTATTGATTTAAAGGCAAGTGAATCACCCTGTACTTTCAATTCTATCGTCTTTCTCTGCAGGGTTGACAGTGATTAGATTGCTCCTTTCTACTTTTTACAAAATAGTGATAACTTTCAAAAATTTATGATTAAAAAAAAGCTTATGATGGAAACAGAAAATCTACTTTGGAAGTATTGCGTGACTGCGTTTGCGTGTCGACATAATCCTTTTCAGTTTTCACAGAACACGTATCACAGTCAGTATCCTTCTTTGTCCTCGTCGGAAGCTCCGTCTCGAATCTCACTGGTTTGTTAATTCCTCCCTGTAAATACTACAAATTATAAACAATCTTTTGAAATATCTTTAGAGACTCGTGATTGGATACTCAAGCAATTAGTACTCGAGGCATTTCATCGACCAATTTGAGAGTAACCGGAACGCCATCGATGCAGACGTGAAGATGCGGTAAGTTCTGCTCGCAGCAATTCAGCTTCCGCTTGCTCCCGAGGACCTTCCACAAGCAGTTTTCATCGTCGAGGAATTTTTTCAGCCTCATTATCTCCCGCAGGCAGTTGTTGAGCGCTTCCCGGGCACCTTTCAAGTCGGTAATGCCAGCGTCCGCCCCTTGATTGAGAACATCCTTCTTTCCAGGCTTTTTCTGCGTGCGCGCCAGACGCTTTTTCAACGTGCGTTTTGTACGTCGGCGTGCTAGTCATTTTGAATTATAGTGCTGCTCGCTCGCGTTTCACCGCTCGTAAGGAGTAGTGGCAATTGCTTTAGTTTGTATTGTGGAGCGCGGTGTTTCGAATGAAATTGCTGCATAGTGGAAGACTAGGTATTTTAACAGGCTTCGTACGCATGTATCTTAGCAATTATTTTATTTAAGGAATAATCGGTTGCATCGGTGTGAGTCATTTTTAATTATATTGCAACTCGCAATTGCTTTCATTTGTATTGAGGAGCACATTATTTGAAATTAAATTGCTACATAATATAAAAGTAGTTGTTTTAACTGGTTTTGCATGGTTGACATAATATGTACATGTCAACAATTATTTAATTTAACGAACAATCGGTTACACCAATGTTCTAATCATTTTGAATTAAATTATTACTTTGTGTAAAATTAGCTGGTTTAACAGCAATTATTTTATTTAAGGAATAATCGGTTCCATCGGTATGTACGCGATTTTTAATTATATTGCAACTCGCAATTGCTTTAGTTTGTATTGAGAAGCACATTATTTGAAATTAAATTGCTACATAATACAAAAGTAGTTGTTTTAATTGGCTTTGTGTGGTTGACATAACACGTGCACGTCAACAATTATTTAATTTAACGAAGAATCGGTTGCATCGATGTTCTAATAATTTTGAATTAAATTATTACTTTTTGTAAAATTAGCTGGTTTAACAGTAATTATTTTATTTAAGGAATAATCGGTTGCTTCGGTGTGAGTCATTTTTGATTATATTGCAACTCGCAATTGCTTTAGTTTGTATTGAGAAGCACATTATTTGAAATTAAATTCCTACATAATACAAAAGTAGTTGTTTTAATTGGCTTTGCATGATTGAAATGACATGTGCACGTCAACAATTATTTCGTTTAACGAAGAATCGGTTGCACCGATGTTCTAGTTATTTTGAACGAAATTGCTACACAAGATAAAATTAGCTGGTTTGACAGGCTTTGCCGGTTGACATGGCCTGCACCTTACCAATTATTTAATCTAACGAATAATAGGTTACTTCTGTGTGAGTCATTTTAAATTATAGTGCAACTCACAATTACTTTGGTTTATATTGATAAGGATGTCGTTTGAAATTAAATTGCTACATAATCTAAAAGTAGTTGTTTCAACAGGCTTTGCCGATTGACATAGCCTGTGCGTTAGCAATTATTTAATTTAACGCATAATCGGTTACTTCTGTGTGAGTGGTTTTAAATTATAGTCAAACTCACAATTACTTTGGTTTATATTGACAAGGATGTCGTTTGAAATTAAATTGCTACATAATCTAAAAGTAGTTGTTTCAACAGGCTTTGCCGGTTGACATGAAGCGTGTATATCAGCAATTATTTCACTTAAGGAATAATCGGTTGCAACGCTGTGTAAGTCATTTTGAATTATAGTGCTGCTCCCGTTCCACCACTCGTCGCGAGTGTTAGCAATTGCGAGTGTTGGCATTTATGTTAGTTAGTATTGAGGTGTATGTTGGTTGGAATGAAATTGCTACACAGTATAAAAGTAGTTCTTTTAACTGGTTTTGGTAGCTGCCATAACATATACATGGTAGCAATAATTTTACTCATCGAATAATCGATTGCATTGATTTCCACCGATATTATCGTTAAGATAACCATATTATCGTTCATGTAAGATGTGATGATGCGCAGAAATATGTTTTAATGATATGATAACTCAACAACCTATTGCTTGCTTGGATGATAATTCTATATAGAAAAAACACTGTATTATAATTGGTTTAGCCGATTCCGAATTTATAACAAACATAGAGACGGATAAACGTAGTCCTTTACTATCAACGATAAAATATTGTAATATCAATTATGCAAACTGTTCCCAAAGTAATTGCAGAATTTCATTCCAACAAAGATGTTACAATCAATTATTGATTAAATTAAATTATTGTTAACATGTACACGAAATATTAGCTACATAAACCCGACTAGGACAGTTAAGAATTTATATTTAATCTGACTTACAATTAGAGACGCGAGTGTTTAATTTAAAATTAAATAGTAGTTGAATTATTTACTGATCGATTATGCTGGTCGCAATCCTGGGTTTTCTTCCTCAAACCGTGGATTTTCCCAAGCAGTTTCTGAATGTTGCATGTTGGATGTTTGGCTCTTTTACATTTCTTCGAACAGCTGTTAGTATTCTTCGTTCTGGCAGGATTGTGGCAGATTGTTTCTTCAATGTCCCTCAAACATTCATCATTATTAGGAACTTTTAGAAGCGAGAGAGATCGCACACAGCCCTTACGCTGCGATTCCTGCAACAGGAATTACACTTGAATTATTGAAATCTTTCCAGGTTAACTTTTTGCAGTCCACAGTATTTTTTAACCGATTTTAAAAAATTGAAGTATTCAATTCGACAGGTATTTATTTTATTTAATTATATTTGTTTACATCCATTTTAATTTCAAAGGGAATGAATAAAAATAATTATTAGTATGTCAGAGTTAACCTGACAAAGAACTGCAAACGGTTAAAGTTATTCTACATGAGTACTTTACCAACCATCCAGACTTAGTAATTTTCTAATTGGAGATTTTTTATTAAACTGAACATCCTGTTTCTAACCGCCGAGTCCTGGCTTGTACTCTCACTCAGCATTTTGACGCCTCGGAATTAAATTTGACATAATTCGCGACTACTATCCTAGCATACCTTTCAAGATAACTTCACTTCAGTATCACTGCTTGTCGGCGCTCTTAGTTTTTTGGGTTGCTTCGAGAGAAATAAATGGAATTCTTTTAGGAAATCTCGAGTATAGTGGAAAATTAGTTTTTACGTTAAGAATATTTTAATATTAAAACTAATGCTAAAGTAGAGTATTGCCGGTATTATTGTTGCAAATATCTTCTAGCAATGTCCCAGATAGCACAATGACGTTTTAACAACATTTTTAAAATTCATAATCATTGCCCTTTATATTAAAAATCATTTATCTACATATACTTTGAATTGCTAGATAATTTATGGTCATTTTACATAGATTTACGAGTGATAGTTCAACGACAATACCGACAAGCGCATAATCTTTATATTAATGAAGATTATTCATATGTAGAATGTAGGGCAGAATTAAAAATCATTTATCTACATATGAATTAAATCCCTATATAATTTATAGTCATTCATGATATACATACATACACAAGTGATGGTTCAGAAAGAATACAAACACATAAACATTTCCCTCATTTCACTACGAATTCTAGTTAACGACAAATGATTGGGAAGAACCTCGGCATTCTCGACGTGTGAGAATCAGTGTCCGGAATAGGAAGGATGAGGCTTTCAAACGCTTCGTTTAGCATAACCACGTCCTTTCAAGAGGCATTTGTCGCGCGACTTGTGGAGTCCGCATAATTGCATTGTGACGAGAATCGGAGATTCCTTGGCTCGAGTGACAATGCCAGGCGAAAGGTGGGAAAAAAAGTCAAGGAGATTGTCGCACCCGGAAAATCGAAAGCCGCTCGCTTTTCTTAGCAGCTAACATTCTCCGTTTACTTCTCTCTTTCGAGTGCACTGCTTTCCCATTCATTTGCAAAGGAGAGAGTGCACCATGCTGATGTGAATGGGGATCAGGGATGAGCTCGTTTTCTCACCGGGCAACCTGAAAATTGGGTCATTCAAGTGCAAAGCAGAGTTTGTGCCTCTTTTTGTAAATTTCGATGGCCTATCTTTGGCGATCTTTCAGGTGAACGCTTCCCTTTTCCTTTCGATTCAACGCGCTCACCTTGGTTATCTCGAAATCTCTCGATTCTTTTAGAGCTCCGTCAGATAAGAAACGCATACATGAATTTGTTCATGTATTACACCATTTTTAAAATAGCGAAGTTAATAAAGCGGAAAGTTTCTTACAAATTCATTTACATCCTTTGAAATTCAGGAATAGTAAAGTTTGAAGTCTATTTTTTTACTACGCTTGTGTATAGTAATTTTGTCATTTTAATTATATATTCACTAAGGCTTTTCTGCATTCTATACATTATTTATAATATTACATTACTTTTATTCAAAATATTTGTACAAACCACAATATCAGTAGAACAGTTTAACAAAAGTCCTAAGTGACGGTGGAATAATTTATTATACTTTAAATTAAATTATTGGTAACGTAATACATAATGCATAATATAAGTTATACATTACTGTCTTTGAAGGAATACTGTTGCACCCCACTTTTTGTTAACTGTGTATACACTTGATGCATATATTAATGTTTATAATAATAATACACCAAATTCTATATACACATTATTAATAGTATTAATGTATTATTGTGTACATTAATATATGCATCAGGCACGTATATAAAGTAAATAAATAGATGTTCAAGTCATTCAAAAAGAAGTGAATCACCCTGTATTAAATGTTACTGTGTGGTTTAAGAAACCCGCGTCAGTGACTTGGAAAGTTCAGTCATGTCAAATGGCAACCTGCCAACGTGAACGAATTCCTGAGTGACTGTGTGTACATTGATATTCAATGATACCACGAATGATTTCCATAGACGACGAGCGTGGATAAAGTAGACGCGCGTTAGAAACATGAGGGATATATTTCGAAAAATTTTTGAACGTAAATCTTCCGAATGCCTATTGTTCGGAAGGATCCGAGGAGTGCATCGAAACGGTCCGCCCTGAAATTGGGTCATTCAAGTGCAAAGTGGAAATAGTGGGAGGTACGAATGGACGAAATTTCTCACTGTCCTTTAGCTGGCATCGCATTTTTCCCAAACCACGGATTCTACGGCGTGAAAATCGGGTCTCGCCCCGAATTTCCATTTGAAGCGAGCTCTTGTCGCTGGGATTCCACGCTAAACGCGTATTCCGACCGCATAGAGTGCCTTATTCAGTAGTCTTATTCGGAGCTCCTTTCAGTAAGTGACTCGAGATCATTTTTATGTATTCTTTGGAAGTCAAGCAGAGTGAAGAGGACTCGAAGAATAGTCACAAAAGCTCTTTTGTGTAATTAAAAAAACAGTTCTGGATCATCAAAGTTAAGAATCTCTCACTTGAGAATATTTTGGATTTGTAAATGTTTATATCATATCCTTCTATTAGCGGGTACTTTTTAAACTATCTTTTTTAGCTAACTTCGACGGTGATTGTTTCAAATTTGGAACGGAGAGTTTTCTTTAATTTGTACTAGGTTTTTATTTAGGCTAACTTCTACCTTCAAAATACAACAATGGTACTTCAATTGTTTTTTAAAACATTTGTCACAAAATCAATTAATATTACTGTCCTTAAAAGAGTTACATTCTTCCTGTGACATTGTTATTGTTTTATACTATATTTTGTAGCCAAGTTGCAAAAGAAGCAAGATAAATAATAGTTTTGCTAAAACTAAGCATTTTTGCCAACAGAACATTTTAACCCATTTTCACATGGTGGTCTGTGGCTTCTTTTGATAAACTATTTTTTTATTTAAGCTATTGAGATTAATGATTCGATTGAAAATATTAGTCTATTCAATCTGTTATCCCTATAAGTAAGAATAATTTATTTCATTTTGTTCTACGTGCAAAACTCTTATTAAAATTATGGTTTCATGATGTACTAAAATTATAAAAATATTACATAAGAAAGGGGAAATACTGTCGTTTATTACGACCTGAAGAAAGTCGAATTTTAACAATTTCTTAAAAAAACAAATCTACTCCACAGCTACCTTAAAGTGGACATCTTGACATAAATTTACAAATTCATTAATTTCTAACATATACAAGTTTCTTATTGAATCCTTTCTTTGATCGTTCAATCATTCATTCCTTAAAGTCCACTATAAAGTTAAAGGTAAAGTATAAACTGTATTAAAATAGAAATTAGATGAATCGTCACAGGTTTTACGCTTGGAAACTGAATAGATTTGCAAATTAATTATATTGTTGTTGACATCTAAATATGTTGTCCGAATTTTAACAAATCTACTCCACAGCTACCTTAAATTGAACATCTTGACATCAATTTATAAATTTATTAATTTCTAACATATACGAGTTTCTTATTGAATCCTTTCTTTGATCGTCCAATCATTCATTCCTTATAGTCCACTATAAAGTTAAAGGTAAAGGATAAACTGTATTTACATTAAAATTAAATGAATCGTCACAGGTTTTACGCTTGGAAGCTGAATAGATTTGCAAATTAATTATATTGTTGTTGAACAATAGCGTAGGAGGGTTGTGATGGGCTTTGATTAAGGAGAGCGTGCAGAGGGTTGTGGGTGGAGGCTTGTTGTGACTGGCGTCCCGCTAAAAAAGCAATTACCCTGGCGATCGAAGGATACGATTAGCCGGGCGCGCCGTGTACCGCGATTAGCCAGGATAATCGAGCCTCTACTGTATTCACCAGGACGACCACCCACGGTGCCTCGCGTCTGCTTCACTGCCACCTTTCTTAACACGCTTAGCGTGCCATTAATAGCTACTATTAATTACCCCGCTGGATATACCACGCGCCCACAAACTTAGCCCTGATTCACTCATATTTTTTCCTTATCCCATCTTTATTGAGTCACTCGGAATCCTGATCTAGTTCTCCGTGTCTTCTTTAATCATGATTATACGAGTCTTTGAACTAGGTTGATTATCTATGAATGTAGATTTTTTCAAAAGGGTGTATCTTTTGGAAAAATAAATTCTGTCAAATTAACCATAGTAGTATTAACCGTAAAGTATTAACCATAAAGGAAAAGAAAAATTAATGAATATTTTCGTACATAAAATGAAGCATTTATTCCGTCCATGTGTTTCTTATATGAGTAGCAAATTAAAATGGTATGCTTGTTAAATTAATGTTTCATTAATGTTCTTTTAACACTCCACTTACCAAAGATTAACGTACTATGTGTTTTTCTAACTGAGAAATGTAATTTGAAGAAAAAGGAAAGAAGGATAAGACAAGAAATGTTGAAATTAATCATATCATTCCACTGTTTTTACTGTTTTATAAATCTGGTACTTAATAACCCGTTATCGGGCTATATCAATTTATTATCGTTAAGTAGTATTAATTATAAAGGAAAAGAAAAAATAATTCATATTTTCGTATACATATAAAATGAAGCGTTTCTATCAATGTTCTATTAACAAAGACAATACTATTAAACGTGAATTATTCATATATTTCGATAAAAACCAGAGAAAACTTTAGAAAATAAAATCTTTGAAAAAAATTACAACATGCAAAAAAATATGATTTCAGTCACGTTGACTAAAACAATTCCCGCCATCTTTTCCCGATGCCATCCTTATTGAGTCACTCCGAATCCTGATCTAATCCTCCGCGTCTCCTTCACCGATAATACTAATCAAACATCTTGGCTACCGTCGCGAGTAGCATCCACGCGCGAGAAAGAAGAAATCGTGAGGTCTGACACGTCGATGGGTGGTCCTGAATCTCGATCCATCGTGTCCTCCCCAGGATTCCATCCCGGGAAAGCCATAAAAGGTGATCGAGCCGCTGTGATCCATGCTACTCGATCGAAGCACGTATCCCGAAGAAACGAAAAAATCCTATCTTCCTCTCCACATTCCTTGCCAGCTGTAGGACTAAAAGACTAAACAGTCGTCCTGGAGAACGAAGGATTCGATCTAATACTTCAGACGTTCAAGGGTGGTTTTTCCCGAGAAAGGACATCGTCGAGGGGTGAAAATAGCATTTGGCTAGCGCGCCACTGCTCGAAAGTGGAAAAGCTATTGCTGACGACAAAGGGACAACAATTACTTTATTTTGACTTTGCGGCGTACTGCGGATCCTTTGAGCGCTACCGCGCCCTTTTGTCCGACTGGCTTTTGCTTTAGCTGCCGTGTCGAACGTGAAATGTGAAAACCTGGCAAAAGCCTTCTCCTTTCTCTCTCTCTCTCTCTCTCTCTCTCTCTTTCTCTATATTATTTCTCTTTCTCTGTCTATCTACTCCTGCGGGGCAATGGTGTCCCTTTACCTGTCGCTTCGTACCTGTCTCGCACTCGCCGGGAGAGCAGATCTCACTGCGATCTCCCTCGTATCGCGACAAATAGTCTTAGACGCGCCTCTTTACGCTCGCCGAATTCTATGGAGCCGAGAAAAGAGCGAGAGAGAAAGATCCTTCTCGTTCAGCTCCTGAGAGACGCACCGAGTCATCCCCGGAACCCTTTGCAGCTTCACGATCCGCCTTAAGGATCGCGCAACGTTTGCAAACAATCCGAACCCTGCCAAGATTTACGACCAGCTACGATCTTCCTCGCACGGATTTTCCAATTCGATGCGCGTTCCACGCTTTGCGTTCCGAAAGTCCACCGAAATTCTAGCGGGAAACGCTCGGCCATTTAATGCGAGGTTATGGATGAATTGTTGGAGCGAATTGTGTCGTTAAAATGTGAGGAAGTTGGTTATGAAATGCTTAAAGTACGCTGCCGGTGAAAATAGCAGATTATGTTAGATTATTTTTCAGAACACGTACTCACACACGTGTACCAAATGTGTATATTTAAGGAGAACATCTGGTGCACAAAAATTGAGGGCTAACTTGAACATTTTGAGTCGAAAAGGGTGCGGTTTTGTTAAACGCAAATTTGATATCGTATAAAATTAACAATTTTTATTATAAAGCAAGTAAATCATCCTATGCGAACTTAGATAAAAGTTGTAATCATTTAAACAATATACAGCGCAAAAACCACCTTTTTACACCTGTAAACGCTTTTAGGCATTTACAACTTTTAAAATTATACTCGTTGAAAAGAAAACCTCACCATTTGAATTTAGTGTTCTTCATCAGATTCCGCTGCAGTAGCAAACATTATGCAGGACACGCAACTATGCTATAAAGCGTTTCCCGATTGCGTATGGCAGGAGTTAGTGCGCGGACGAAAAAGGAGAATGAAAAGCTCTCGTTTACAGGAAAAATCTCGAAAGGGAAAATCGTCGCCGCGGTAAAGACAGGAAAGGAAAGGGTGGAATGCAACGCGAATGCTCCGCTCCTTTCCTGTGCCACATCCTCATTACAGGTGGCCATTCTTCGAGATTTTGCTCGATCTTTGCTTGAACAATCTTGTCTACGTAAAGGCAAAACCCTAATTGGTCGCGTCGTTCATCCGCTTGTCCGCTGAGTTATGGTCGATTTAATAGCTTACTTTACTTTTGCATTGCGTGTCGCGCACCACTTTCCTCCTCTGACATGTTTTCGCGCTACCCTTCCAATAATATTAGAGTTTCATCTTATTGTTTAATTCGAAGTAACTCAAATAAGAAATTGTCTCTGCGTATAAAAACGTGAATAGGACATTGTTAGGTGTCAAATCGAGCACAAGTATTTTGTGCGTTAACAATTAAGATTTAGTGATAATAATTTAATTTAATAAAAATAGGATGTTGTAAATATGTTTTAACAATATACAGCTCGACCTGTCTTTGATTCTTTATGATGTTTTGGGGATTGTTTTCGAAGACTCTGTATAAGTAATAAATATTGCAATATTTTATAGCTCGTAGTTTATCTGAATTATAACTTTATACAGAAAGAAATCAAACATTCAAACAGACAAACATTGCTGTTTATTTTAATAGGTATTTTTTAATAGGGCACTTTATTCATCCGCCGACATCCAACTTAAATTGGAAGGATATGTAGAGTCAAAGAGTGAAAGCCTTGGGACAAGAAAGAAAGCATCGCCATAGGCACACGCAACTTTTACGTGGATTGACTCGAACACACCTGCAAAAGTATCTAATTCCCATACAAACTTTTTCTTTTGGGATGCGGATCGACTTTTCCAGGTCCTTGGTCGTCGCGCGCCAGAAAGTCCTGTCGAGAGGATCGCCGGTGGCCACCCTGGATGCTGAAAACCGGCGGGCATAGTTCGCGGCTCGTTTCATCCCGGCGGCGAACACATAGATCACCAGGTGTCGCACTGTTTATACCGCAAACGTCCAAACAAGTCCCTTCTCGCTTTCTTTCTTTCTCTCTCTCTCTCTTTCTGGCCGAAGGAGTCGTCTATTAAGTGTTGCCTGCTTTCAAAAGATCTATACGAATGGCCGCTCGAAAAAAAGGGAGGCGTGCGTCCCCATATACCTGGATCCTCGATCCTGGATCATCCCGAAAGACTCGACCGACTCCCAACCATTGACGCCGCCGCTCCCTCCCAACCAACCAACAGTATAAACCCTCGTGTCGCAACACTTTGTTTCCTTCGGGATATTTCGAAAGCATAGCTCGCTATTGCCACATGTAACGATGACACTTTTACATTCGTCGATTCTTATATCTTTGGACTATTCTTTGGAAATTCGAGTATTACAGCAGTAAATTCTTTGAGTTGAATCCAAGTTTGACACAGTTGGATGCTCCGAGTGTTAAAGTTGTAACACCTTTCTGTGGTGAAAATTAGTTGTATTTGGAATGCATAGCTTTTTACATTCGTTGATTGTTCTATCTTCGGACTCTTCTTTGGAAATTCGAGTATTACAGCAGTAAATTCTTTAAGTTGAATCCATGTTTGACACAGTTGGATGCTCCGAGTGTTAAAGTTGTAACACCTTTCTGTGGTGAAAATTAGTTGTATTTGGAATGCATAGCTTTTTACATTCGTTGATTGTTATATCTTCGGACTCTTCTTTGGAAATTCGAGTATTACAGCAGTAAATTCTTTAAGTTGAATCCATGTTTGACACAGTTGGATGCTCCGAGTGTTAAAGTTGTAACACCTTTCTGTGGTGAAAATTTGTTGTATTTGGAATGCATAGCTTCTTTACATTCCTCGATTGTTATATCTTCGGACTCTTCTTTGGAAATTCGAGTATTACAGCAGTAAATTCTTTAAGTTGAATCCATGTTTGACACAATTGGATGCTCCGAGTGTTAAAGTTGTAACACCTTTCTGTGGTGAAAATTTGTTGTATTTGGAATGCATAGCTTTTTTACATTCCTCGATTGTTATATCTTCGAACTCTTCTTTGGAAATTCGAGTATTACAGCAGTAAATTCTTTAAGCTGAATCCATGTTTGACACAGTTGGATGCTCCGAGTGTTAAAGTTGTAACACCTTTCTGTGGTAAAAATTACTTGCATTTGGAATGCATAGCTTTTTTACGTTCATCGATTGTTATATCTTCTGACTATTTTTTGGAAATTCGAGTATTACAGCAGTAAATTCTTAGAGTTGAGTCCACAGTCCACAGAATCTTCTCAGTTTTAAACTTATAACGTTTCGAAACTATAACTCCAACTATTTTACTTCAAAAACACTAAATAGAGAAATATTTAACTACATTTCAATGACGCAAAAAACAGTATTAAGTTTCCATTAGCAGTTGTATATTTATTATTAGAATGCAAGATGGAAGAAATGGAAAGGACTCATGCAGGAGCAGTGGAAGGATTCGCCGGTTGTAATCGTGTCCGATAAATGGTTCGGCAAAGTTTTGCGTGAAGAAAGGAAGAAGCGATCCTTGTATACCTGGCTGGAGAGCGATCCTAACTGCCAACTATTAATGTCACCGCGGCATCTTACAGAGAAAGAGCGCGAGGGAAGAAGGTATCCCCAATCTGGTGTATCCGGGGCGTGCCTTTTAGGTGGTTATTTAGTCTCTTGCTTCGACCAGAGCAGTGTTGCCCTATCGATCCTTATCTGGCGATAGCGTGACATCCTTTTCTTGATCCGCCGACGCCGACCACCTCCACTGATATCCTTCGATGCCTCGTCCATCGGTATCCTCCACCCTCGCCCGCCGCAACTACGTCCTTTCCCTTTTTTCTTTCCACAAGACTTTCCCCCTTCGGCTTTCGAACGCTGACGAACGTTCACTCCGTTCGGCCATTAGGATATCTCATTTTCCACAAAGCCTTTATCGCTAGGATAAAAGCACTCCGCCTCTACTCTTAACTCGAGTGAGGCCGATGACCTTAAAGTACCTTTTGCTACCGGTTTCCGGTCTAATTTAACTTGTGTTAGAAATTTAATTGTCATCGAATCGTAGTTGGTTTTAAATTTATTTCAGGCTTTGATTACGGGCAGTTCAGAGAAGTCGAATTTGAATTGCTTAGAATATTCATAAGATACTGTTTTAATGGAAAGGATTTGCCTTTGTAGATGCCCAATCAAAATTTAACTTTATAAATGGTTAGTTAATAATCTGCTTTATACGTCACAAAACTTTCAGATAATTCCTAAGAAAAGTAATTCATCTAATTGTTAAAAAATTCCTAAATATTTCAATATTAGAGGTGACAATTATTACATTAAATTTTAGAGAACTAGCTTAGTTCGACAGGCTATGCAAATCCAAAAATCAAACCAAACATTTAAAAGCCATCGCCATAAGCACGCATAACAATGTAACTTTTACGTTATTAAATATTTCTTTTATTAGAGCTGACAATTATTATATTAAATCTCGTAACATAGCATATATTTATCCCTCGAGAACTAGCTTAGGTCGACAGGATGTGCAGATCGAAAGGGTCAAAGCTTAGCGCCCCGTGGCTACTATGTATTCATTACGACGAGTGTGTATAGAGGCGTACACCCTTCTAATGATTAGCTGTTGTTTGGTTACGCCTTGGCAACGGCAATTGCAGGATGCTTAGAGCCACCATCGACGCTTCCAGCTCCCTCGGTTTCCTCCTCCTTCACCTCGCCGGCATTAGCATCGTCAGACGTGATTAAAGTGCACATTCGAGGCGCACGTGAGTCGCTAAGCTAGTAACTACCCTGCTACACGAGAGAGACTAGATTCTAGTGACTGTAGTAATCGTCGTCTTGTCAGCGAGCAAAAACCGGTAGCAGATTTCTTTCCTACAGATAATTCGATGACGTTTTAGAAACGTCTTTAACAGGAAGTTTAGGACGTTTTTGAAACCATACGATTTCTTTACAAAAATATATAAATATAATTATACAGTATTGTGATATTTACAGAATTATACAGCGATGTGATTTATCGGGATTTCAAAGTATCGCCGTTCGCAACATTGTGTATTTTAGTTTTGATGGTTAATTTCTTGAAGAATTAACTTTTTTATTACATTTAGTTTTATTACTATAGTAATGCTTTTGCATGAGTAAAGCAAAATTAGAAGATTTTGAAAATGAATGTCGATATACATGTAAAGTCGGGATAAGTGGTAGAAAAAAAATGTAGACGGTTTCTGTAATTTTGCTTGTGAAATTCGGAATGCGTCAAAATGACGCGTCCCGTAAAACTACTGTTAAAACGCCAGTACGGATATTCGCGTTGTCTGTAGGATGTTCACCAACGTCCCAAAAACGTCTCACGTATCAGTCCAAATAAGTAATAAATATTGCAATCGTTTATAGTTCGCAATTCCATAACAGAACGGAAAATAGTAAAACAAATATTGTCCTTTACATTATTATAAAAGAAATATAAAGAAAGAAAATTAACATGCGTAATCGAAGTAATTTCAGAAACTACTTAACCGATTTAAAAAATTCTTATAATACTTCAAAAATTCCTCTATGTATAATTCCATGCACAACAGAAAATCACATTAAAATCGCTACTTTCCAATTTATCACAAATATCCACATATACATATATAGAAACAACCATTGTCCTTTACATTAGTAAGGATACTATCCAAGACTTTTTGCCATTTTTATACAATTTGGTCTGAATAGCTGTGGCAACTGGATAGTCGGTTGAATGCCGGTCGGCGTAGAGAGAGAGTGCGAGAAATCCTGGCGGGCAGAGGGCAGCATCGATAGGAGCACTCTGGACTGAAGACTCTTTCAACGGGGACCGGTCGTCCTGCAAAGAAACGAGTGGGAACTCGACAGCTGTGCCTCGCGTCCCTTTTTCGCGTTCTCCTCGCAACCGCACACATATTACAGACACACACACACACACACACACACAGAGAGAGATATTGTCGTCCATAAAGACGGTTACACGTATGCGCCGTATGTATCAGTGATTCGTCTTTTATTCCTCCATTCCCACGCGACATCCTCGAGACACCGGTGTGCCATCCCTAAAATGGCCCTGTCTTTTTGTCCGCTCGCCCGCCTCCGAGAGAAGCCACGAACAAATTTCTCGGCAGGCCGGAGAGGCCTCTTGCAAACTCGTAACACTTCGGCTTCCAGTGTGGCCAGACGTGACTCTTTTAACGAGGGTGAGCGCTGATCGTTCTATTTGAATATCTCTCGCTTTTTGCGTATGCCAAGCCGCCTTGCCGACCACTCTTGACGCCCCAGCTTTCACCTGCCGCACCGATCCTTTCCTTTAGTCTTTTCCTTTGGTAACCCAGTGGGTTGGCTTTCGAGGAAACACTCCCCACCATTTGTAGTTTTGTTTGTAGGGTAAGAAAGCATAAATCGTTCTACTCTTTGTGTTAAAGCTTATTACTCACAAGTGAAGAATTGTATCTTTTTATTATTTACGTGAGAATAAAGGTCAGTATTTCCCCTTTCATATGTAATTTTTGTATAATTTTAATCAGTTTGAAAATGAAATGAATAATTCTTATTTGTAGACGTAACACAATAGATTAACATTTGCAATTAATGCATAATTTTTAATAGCTAAAATAAGAAAATATTTTATTAGGGGAAGCCATTGCGTTTAAAACGTTTTGTTAGCAAAAATGCCTATTTTTGAGATCCAAATTTAACAAAATTATAACTATTCCATTGCTTATTTATTTGGATAATAGGCTATGCTTTATTATGATTATTCCTCAACGAACCCAGCAGTGAATATAATGAATAAACCATAAGAGAGATTAAAAAAGCACGGAAAACTTAATATAATATAGAAAACTACTAAACGGACTTTATTGACGCAAAACCGGACTCAAAATATTATTAACTTAAGATCAGAATTAACTTAAACCATTCTTAAGAATATTATTCTTTACCTACAAAAATGTATGCAACTGAGAACAAAATATACTCGCAAAACATAAACAAGCACACCAAAATACCGTGTGGACAATTTAAAAAACCAGCTCCCTGTCTTTGGAACGACCTAATTATTCATTCTCTCTAAAATGAAGACTTTAAATTCCAGCCAGTAGAACTTCAAGGTTACGAAAGTTCGTAACTCAGTTTTAAGAGACAGGATTCCATAGTTGAAGACGTAGAATCTCGTGCGAATCAACGTTCGCTTTGAGTTTCGCAGCATCATCCATTTCCATCATGTGCCAGGATTCAAGGGGAGGAGGGAATTCGGTAATGGAGGCGTCCGAAAGCACATTTACGTAAAACGCCTGCTGCGCCCCAGGCTTCGAGATGGAAGAGATCCGGCAGCCGACGAGGGTCATCCTTTATCTTTCCCATGGCTGCTGGAAAATGAAATCCTTCGCACCATATGTTCACTGGTAATGGAATTTATAGAACAATACATTCGTTTTCTTTGTTAAATAATTATTGCGCTATAATACTTGTTGGGAACTACAGAATTTTTTTTTAATAGAGCAGATTTTTAAGTAACTATTCGTAATTATCCTTTATATTTCCCATTACTGTGAACTGTTACGCATTGAGTAATCATTTATAATTCATAATTCACTTTCTACGAAGAGTTAGTCTAAATTCTTCATAAAAGTCGAACCTAAGTACAAAGATAAGTAGTACAAATATAAATACCAGAAAAAATATTAAAAATAATTGACTGTATTGTTAAAACCATTTAGCCCCAAAAAAACTTATTTCCTTCTTCTGCGACAATCAGTTTATATTGCACAGTTGTGTGCGTATATGTTGAATGTGTTAGTTGGGCTAACAGCTAAAACCTTGGACGAAAGAGCATGAGCGCGATAGTAATTTCTTGTGTCCGACATTTGGATAGTACACAACGCAACAACTACCTTGACTTTACTCACTAACAGGCTCTCCCACTCGCGAAGCAGTTCGCCTCGTGTTTTCTCAGCGAAGCAAGCACGCAAAAAATGAAACGTATACCGTGCATGCTGCCAATTAACGATTTAACAAGCAAAAGCAAATAAAAGCCGAGTTCTCACAGCACGAAGTATCAGTCGGATGAGAACGTTCACGCAGTCGAGGAGATATCAGGTGCGGATCTAATTAGCGTGAACAAGAGATGCCTTAAGGTAGTTCTGGCGCAGGTTTCTTTTTTTCTGCATTTTTTCAAATTCGCTCTACAGATTTGGAAGTCATATCTAAAACTCAAGATAATTATCATCGAAGACATTGCCTAATGACGTACATTAAATTTTAGTGTTTTTATACTGCTAAACTTCAACTAAAAAACTATCCATTAGCAAAAGAACGCCATAATAAGATTTACAAAAAAAAGAAAAAATATTCTCATACTATACTCGCACAGGTAATATTTATGAAAAAAATTATATTGTAAGAAGAAATAAATGAAGAAGAGACAGTTTTTTTGTTGAAGAAAATGTTTTTCAAAATCATGAGACAACCAGCTTAAGAATAGTATTAGAAACAGAGGAAAGTAAGGATGAGCAAAGGTCCATCGATCCTCGTACGATGATCGGCACCGTGTTACCAGTCCTGACAGGGAAATGAATGCCGAGATGAAAAAGTGTAGGCTTCCGGCGGTGTAATTGTTTCTCAGGAGAGTTTTCCGTCGGAAGGTTTTAGTTGGGCCCACCTAGGTCGGCGAAGGGACTCAGCCGGCACTCAAAAGCACCTTTGGACTCGGTGCGGGTATAATGGCGCCCGTTTGTCAAAACACGTCAAAACACAATCCTCCTCGCCACGAAATCCTGAACAGGCCGACGAGTCACGCCCTGCGATGCATCAACTCCTGCGGCCTCGTTTAGTTCGTCGCTGGCACTCTCGCCCGCAGCTCTAAGGATCGCCTCCTCTTCCGTAGAGGCACAGGAGGAAGCTGCGCGCCGGACCAGCCGATCCTACACCTTCCTCTTCTTGTCGAGTCATTCGACTAACATTACTCTCTCTCTCTTTTGGTCCATGTCGATTTTGGAAAACGACCCCCCTCGTACAACCTGAATCACCTGCTTTTCAATCGATAGACTCTCAGGTATACTTCAGAGAATAATTATAAATTATTTACTAGTTTCAATCCTTTAACTGCTGCTATCATTTATTAGTGATTGATGTTATAGATATTTTTTTGGTAACCGTACGTGATTGTAAGTTTATAAATGCTTTTTTATGTTTGTGACAAGCTGTAAATTTAAGGCGACTGCTTCCTTGGATACCAGAGATATTTATAACAGAGACTTTCCCAGTACCCGTTTTTGAAAGAGGATTTATCTTCTTGTTTAATCAATTTATTAGCTTTTTGTAGTTTATTTTAATATTTTTAATAATCCATAAGCTCAATTTTTAAAAGTTTTGCGCGTGGAGAGAGCGAAATATCAGACTAATCGCGCAGTTAAAAGGTTTTATCAGATAGAAATGTTTATTTAACCCTGCAACTTTAATTGCCACTGTCAACAATACGTTACAGAATCATTACAAATTACCTTGTTATTTTATATTGAATGTATATCTTTCAATTGTTACCTCCATTTTATTTCGCGTTGTATTTAATTCTACTATGGTTTTCCCTTGTTTTGTTATCACTACTCTCATATGTAGATTAATAATAAATTATACATGTTCTTCTGATAATTTAAACCTTTTTTACGATATTGACACTCGAAAAACAAATCATTTTCAGAAATTTTGTACAAAAAAACCAACAACGCTATCCAAATACAATTTGCCATAGTTGTCACTCATGCTTTGTACAATCTTCATGATTTTTTGTGCAGTTGTTTGTCACATATGTTAAAAGTTCATCTCAAAGCTGCACGAAAAACATCTCTGAAAGCTTAGTACTTATAAAATATCAGATTCAGTCGTTTTAACCATTTTGCTAAAACTATTTATTAACATATTACAAAACTGTTTAATAACTTTATTAACAGACATACGCGTGTCAAATTTATGTGACACAAGAGTAAGTGTTAAAGTGTCGTGAAAATATCAGTGCCGATTGCGACTGCTTCCGCCAAGGATTGCAGGATCGAGTGTGCGAGATTCCGAGTTTATTTATGCAGGCTTCCTCGCGCGTGCACTCTTATCAGTCGATTAGGAGGAACGTTATTAGGTGACAGAGAGATCGCGTGGTGAAATTGTGCGGTAGCTAAGTCGGCTCTGGTAATGGCGTTCAGTCACGTCATCCTTTGCGCTCTCTCGGGAACTTGAGCGTCGGAGCTAAGTATCCCTTAAGTAGACAGGGGGCGCAAGCATTTAGGGGACTCTTTTGTAAAGTAGCTCGAAACTTTCCTTTGTACTTTACTCTCGCAATCATTCCAATTACCCGACCTTCCATCGCGGAAGCTCTCGAATATTCCCAATAGGGTAGAACAGAGAGCGAGTCTTTTAAGTGGCCGCGCTAAAGTTCTCAGACTTCCAGCACGTAAATGCATCTCGAACAAGCTGGCTCGTTTTGCCCAAGACTTTTTTCCACCAATAACACGCTGCGCAATCAAGCCAGGCTTGATTAGACACTCGGAAATCCGTGGAAAAGGTCTTCGGCCTAATCACGGCTCGTCGTGTTAAACGCTCTTAATTCGACAGTGCCGCTTACGCGGCATTAGCAGAAAAGCGAAAGTATATTCCTTCGAATAGCCTCTTCGGTATAGGCTTCCTCCTTTCCCACAGTAAAGCACCGCATTCCCACATTTTCTCGTAATTACGCACGCAATTAAAGTTGTTGTTGTAGTGTAAAGGTTTTTTTGGATTGCCTGAAATTTTAATGATGTATGATGATTGTTAATTAATCGCTTCGTGAAACTTGAACATGTGCAATTAGCACACTTTTAATTTCGGCATTAAATTAAACGTTATGATGTCGTTAAAAAATTTAGAATTATAGAAAAAAATGAAATAGATACTAAATCTGAAATTGAAGCAATTAAGATTGCATTTATCACAGTTAAAATCTTGCCGATTGAAATTAGCGTTCTCCATTAAATTTCGCCGCAGTTAAAGTATTAAGACTTAAAAGTGTACACTTTTGACTACATGTATATCTTCATTTAGATAGAAATATAATAAACAAAAGGAAAGTAACAACTGAAAAACATTACATGTATCTAACAGTTATGGAATTAAGGCTTCTCGCATCACAAGAAAATCTCGATCCTCGCAACTGTTCAATCGAAAAGAAAATAATATTGAAACGGCGGCAAGCTTTAATCGACAATCGGACCCTCCTCGATACACTTCGTACATCGTAAAGCAGTATTTACGAGGGAACTTGCCACTCAATCGTATATCATTGCGCGCGCGCCCAAGCGAGATGAGGACGCAAGGATCACGTGGTCCTGCGGGGCGTGCCTCGAGGATTTCGGGGCGCATCTGCCCCGGCGAGACTCGATTCGTCCCGCTAAATGGCGCGAATGGATCCCAGCCCATCTGGCCAACTAACCAAAATGACGAATGCACCACTGCCTGTCGTCCCAGTGCAGAAATCATTTCCTGCACAAAGCAGGACTCACAAACACACAACTGAGAACCGACATGGAATCTTTCGTCCTTGTTTCCTGACATTCAAGGGCGGAAGAGAGGGGATGAATAGACGTGCGCCAATGGCAGAACGATGTGTACACAGGAGGAAAGTGTGATTTTGTTGTTCCCTTACAATACTCAATTATGTCCTGTAACATCTGTCGGGAGTCCCTCGTTACTACCAGGACTAACTCGACTCCACCATTAAGAGATGCGATCCTGGATTCATGGTCGCCAATGGGACACGTGATCCTTGGACTGTCATCTAGAAGGCTGTATATCATATAATGTATTATTGTAATACATTGTGTACATGTCAGACACGGTGATTCACTTAGTTTTGAATCACTGATGTCGAATATAGTCTGCTGTGTACAGGATAATTATAAATTATCTGGTAGATTTAATTATTCTTAGTATTGTTTCGATGGACAATATTATTTATGTAATATAGTGCATTATTATACATAAGTAGATTATGTACACGTCAGGCAGGCTGATACACTTGGTTTTGAATCGTTAGTTTTTCATTTAAGTTTACAACATTTTTGTTATAAAAAAAGAAAAAAGTAATGGCAAGCATGATGTTATAAAGATCTATAGCATATTATTATGCACGTTATATGTACATATACATGATTCACTTGCTCTCAAATCACTTTGACTCATAATACAATTACCATATGATCTAACGAACATATTATACGCCCAATATTATTAATAACAAGACAAAACTATTCCATCAAACGACTGAAATGACAACACAACTATTAAAACGATCCTTTCGCACCCAAGAAACTGTGATTTTGTTTTCTTCTTATAATACTCAATTATGACAGACAACATCTGTCTCGTTACCAACCAGTACTAACTTGATTCCCCATTAAGAGATGCGATCTTGGATTCATGGTCGCCAATGGGACATGTGATCCTTGGACTGTCACCTAGAAGGCTATATTTTATGTGTATCATGTAATGTATTATTGTATACATTATTTTGAATCACTGATGTCTTCAGATGATGATGAATTATCTAGTAGATTTAATTTAAAACAATAAAATATTCTTTCTAATGGGTTACATTATTTATATAATATGGTGCATTATTATACATGAGTAGATTATGTACACGTCAGGCAGACTGATATACTTGCTTTTGAATCATTACTGTCAAATGAACGGATTATAATAATGCTTTCATATTTCTAAAGTTTTCTATATTTTTCATATTTTAAACAAAAAGTAGGCTATGTTATATATTTATAGAACATAACATATTATTTTATACAGTAAATACATAATTTACTTGCTCTCGAATCACTGCTGTCAAATATGAACTGACTCATAATACCCTGTAACGAACATATTATATGCCACACAATATTAATAACAAGACAAAACTATTCCATTAAACAACAAAAAAGTCAACACAACTATTAAAACGATCCTTTCGCACGCAAGAAACTATGATTTCCTTTTCTTCTTACAACACCCAATTATATCAGGCATCATCTGTCACGTTACCAACCAGGACTAACTCGATTCCCCATTAAGATATAGACATAATATAATCTAGTAAAATATTTTTTCTAATGGGTTACATTATTTATATGTACAATATAGTGCATTATTATACATGAGTAGATTATGTACATGTCAGGCAGATTTGGTATGCTTGCTTTTGAATCATTACTGTCAAATGAACGGATTATAATAATACTTTCATATTTTAAACAAAAAGTAGACTATATTATATACTTATACAACATAACAGATTATTTTATACAGTAAATACATAATTTACTTGCTCTCGGATCACTGCTGCCAAACATGTACTGACTCATAACACAATTATTATACCCTCTAATGAACATATTATACACCACACAATATTAATAACAAAACAAAACAATTCCATCAAACGACAAAAAAGTCAACACAACTATTAAAACGATCCTTTCGCACCCAAGAAACTATGATTTTCTTTTCTTCTTACTCGATTCCCCATTAAGCGACACAAACCTCTCAGGATTCATAATCACTCTGTGCAATGGGACGCGTGATCCTTGAACGTCTGCCGCAAGGGATGACTGATAATATTAGCAATCGACGGGAGCGCGTCGTTCTCCATTCCTCTCGAAACCCACTCTCAACATCGTAATTACCACGAAGGAAGGCTTCGTCCTCGTCGAGGATTATTCATAGCTCGAAGAGAAGCCGAGCAAGATGAAATGCGCTCCATTGAAAACCGGTGGCGAAACACAGCTATCTTCGAAGAACGATCCACACAGGGAAAGTGACTCTGAAACCAGGCGAGGAAAGAGGAGAGGAAGGATGCTGGAGGACAGAAGGGATTCCCAAGCGAAGGTCGTGGAACAAAGATCCAAGGAAGATCGGACCAACGAAGTCGTACGTCCACCGGTTAAGAAGCGATTATACACGAGCGATGGCGGCAGCAGCAGCAGCGGCGGCGGCGGCGGCGGCGGCGGCGGCGGCGGCGGCGGCGGCGCTCGTCGAAGCCAGCGATGGAAGTGTTGATCCCATAACAAACTCAATCCAGCGGAGGCTGTGTAAAAGCTTCATTTAGCCGTGGCATTGCCAAGGCAGCCGGATAGCGTCGTTATGGCATCCTCGCCGCTTATGCTACCCGCCTCGAGCATTCACGCTCACACATCCTTCCTAGTCCTCTCGCTTCCTCTCGCTTTCTCCTCGTCAGATTTGATGGACCGATCGCTCGCCCTTATAATTACCTTCCGCCCCTCCGGCTCACTTCTACTCTCCTTTTCTTTCTCACTCTATTTCTTCCTCTTTCTCTCTTTCTCTCTTTCTCTCTCTTCTCGCCTATCACCAATCTACATACGCGAACCACGTACGTGACAATTTATGGCTGCGTGCAGACACGCCGAGGACTACGCTGCGATTGCCCCGGAGAGAGCAAAGAGCAGAGAAAGAGAGAGAAAGAGAGTGTACGTTAGAATGCTCGTTGGATAATTTATATACGCGTGGATACACTCGGGGCGTAGACAACCGCTAAGGTTTACATCGCCGAAGGTATCGGTTTGCAATGGTTCGAGTAAAAATCGGCCGAATGGCCGATTACCATAAATCGATGCTAGTTTAGCAGGATATTCAATAATTGATATTGGTAAGTGGCCGAAGATGAGCGTGTATGTTTGAGGAGATTGCATCGCCGACAGTTGCAGAGGGTGTTGCGGTTTACCTTGGAATTAGTGGTGTTAGTGTTGTGTGATGGAGTAGGAATATTCAGGATGTGAGCATTGTCAGTGATTATCTAGCAGTTTCTGCTAACAATAATATAACTAGTAGGTTGTAATAAATATGATAAGATTATTTTATTTTGTGGAATTAATAGTCGGTGAAAATAGTTTATGATTCTAACGTAAATGTGTTAGTGTAGGAAATGTTAAGAACGTGGGAAATATTAACGAACTATCTAATAGTTTCTGCTAAGCAATAAATATGATAAAACTATTTCATTTTGAGAAATTTATAGTGGTTGGAAATACTTATTGATTGCTGAAAACTTGCAATCCTTTTGAATTTTTAGCTTTCGCTCTCAATTTGTTTATTCTTTAATTCTTTTGATAACACATCATTGATAACACAATTTCTCGAAAACTATACAGTCAATTTCGACCAAATTTTTTACACACGTTGAGTAAGTTTGCAAATACGAAGCTGTGAGTCAAATTTTACAGACTGCAAAGATCCGTTAAATTATCAGTGTCTGGTGCACGCTAAATACAGGATAATTATAAATTATCTAGTAATCTTAATTGTACACGAATACCACTCAACACTTCGTCAGATGATATGATTTGTATTTAATAATATGTTATGTGAATGATGAATATAATACATATAATACATACACAATCTACATCTGTTAAAACTGGATGAACAAAGGCGCGGATTCATATTAATCACTTGATACATCTTGGAAATAACTGTCCTAATGAGCATAAACAAGTCACAGAAT
The DNA here is from genome assembly GCA_910593735.2 of Ectemnius lituratus. NCBI lineage: Eukaryota > Metazoa > Arthropoda > Insecta > Hymenoptera > Crabronidae > Ectemnius > Ectemnius lituratus. Next base: position 3,504,890 of record OU343044.1, on the reverse strand, counting down.
TAATCCATGCAATCTTCAACTTCTGCGTCCCAAGTTTTACGTAAATTCCAAAATGTTCAACATCCGTGGAAATACATGAACATAATGGGTGAATATATAACAATAATTTCGAATTATGACACTCAAACAAAACAGAAGTGTTCCATTAAAATAAATATAATAATATAATATTGTTGAGAAATGCATAAAAGTTGTATTAGCTTGATTGAATCAGAGTTTTGTTTCGTGGTTTATTCCCAGATAAATAACAATAATAGCAAACTTGTGTATTATAATTCTGTAAGGAAAATAAACCGAACATACTGTGTCCTTTAGAAATAAGCACATCTTTCAAATCGATAAAATAGTTTCAAAGTCTCAGTTCACATAAATTCCTGGAATTCTTATGACGTCGTAGAATTCCTTGAATTTTTCATGTCAGCGAAATTCCATGAATTAACGTGATGTCACAACATAATACCGCTTGACGCGTCATGTGTTCTTTTTAAAATATTAAAATCTTTTCTGAAACTTTCTGCTGATTTTCGAACATGTTAGATATATTTCAGCCACACTTATTATAAACTGAGGTTCATTACTTAATTATAAAATATTTGTTGTTCGCAATCTGATGTTTTCTTGTTGATCCGCCGCTTTGAAGCAAGTCCGACGCAACTGTAAAATAAATATGGAAGTTTATTAATGGTATTGTCGAACGAAGATTTTTAATATTCGAAAGTAATTATCTATTTATTTATTTAGAAGTTAATTATCTATCTATTGTCGGCAACATACAGTTTATTACTCAAGCAGTCCATCAAATTTCTACCCCCATAAATTTCCCAAATATAAAATGCGTTTCAAACACAGGAAAAACTGCTTTGCAATAAAACTACGTCTTAAATCCTACTTTTTCAAAACATTCCTAACAAATCATCAACCAATGATTCGAGTCTCACAAGTATTATCGAACACCCCAGGTAATTTGCGGGTGAGGCAGACATTCGGCGAACGAAAGCGAGATATCGATCGTGCGAAATCTGGGGCGTTTCGTGTTTTTTTTTTCTCCAGGCAGACAGGAAGAAGAGGAAAAGGTAAACTGAGCTGGCGTCGAAATGGAACATAGGTATCGAAGGCGATGATCCCCGTGCGAGGCGCCAGCTGGCTCATATTGAAAGCAACCCCCGACGGCTGACCGAGCCACACCGTTGCCGGAAAGAACTTAAATCATTTTCCACCCCTCCGCCGGTCCCTCCTGCGCTAACTACCCCTCAGAAGAGAGAGCCACACCCCGACAAGCTCCACCTACCCTCCCAGCATTATGATGTCCTCCATTGCTACCCCCTCGCATTCAACCCCCGCCTTAATCACTTAAAAAAAAATCGATCCTCGCCCCCTTCGATAATAATATCGCGTTAAATTTCCTTTGAATCCCGTTAATAGAACTTCACTCTTACATGACTCTCCCTCCAATTTCCGCGTCATTTGATCCTCGCGATAAGTAAGTAGGTCTCATTCAATCGTCCATTAAATTCAACGATGAAGTAACAAGCACGATGACTCCGCTTACTTTCCACCCGCGAATCAATTATATTCCTGTTAAAGAGTAAGGTTGTTTGCACTTGTCAGTCGATCGACGGAAATCCCTGGAGTTTGAGACTAGAGCGACTCAGATGCGATGTTCTTGGTTGATTGAAATCGATGATGATTAGAGTCGGAGACTGGGAAATTGGGTGGAACTGGCAGGTATTATGAGAAACGAGTGTAGATACAGGTGAAGAGTCTTGCGAGTAGATCCAAAGTTATTAGAATCGTCATCGAGAAGATTGATAGGACAGATCCTGTCGATGATTCAACTTGATGATCTCGAGCTTTCGCCGAACAAGCAGTTTCGATGGACAAGTGTGTCTGCTTGGTTATGGTTTTACCAACTCGCATCTGAATAAATAGTCGGACGAATGAACGGAGCGAGCGAATCCAAGTAATTCAGACTTCATTCGGGTAAACAACGCTGACATAACGAACTATCGAATCATTATTGATCGAGTCTCCGAAGCGCGACTGTCATATTCACGTGCGATGTATTTGCTCATTAAAGTGAGTTCCGCTTGGTCGAGATGTGTAAAGGTTATGATTTCAGGCGGGAAAAGAAAATGTCGAAATACAGGGTGAGTCAGCTTAAGTATGAAATAATTGAAGCACAGATTAATGATGCCACACTAAATAAAAAAAATTCAGTTTGCAATTCGGCTTTGTTTGTTAGTTATGGCTGTTTGAAAATTTGTAGGGTGTTTCCAACCATAGCTGAAAGTTTTGATCAAAGAACATATCTGAGATAGTCCTTTTTTAACACTAATTAAGGACGAAACAGTACTTAAAATGAACTGTAGAAGAATGATTTCTTCATGATTTGAGGGTAACTTTTACGCGAGGTGCAAGAATTTCATCTTAAGTTTTGACATGTCAATATAAGTACCTTAAAAAAGGAAATCATTCCACTAATCGAAAACGCAGAGACTTTAAGTAAACGCACCATATTTCCGATTTCAAACCTCAATTCTGCGATGCACTTGCTTTTTCCGTTTTACTTAAAAATAAGAATGTAAATTCAACATTCTTTTCTTATTCTCTAAATATTACTTTATACATTTAATTTCATACTAAATTAACAATCAACTATACCCGAATCGACAAAATACAACCTTTGTTTCACAACCGGTCATTTGAACGATATCAATAGAAATAACTAGAAATAGTTAGTATCAAAACAAGTTCAACCCTGGCAAAACTTGTAAAAGATATTTTTTCGGGAGGGGGAAAAGAAAATGTCGAAATGAGGATGTGAGAAGGACGTGGAATCGAGCCGGTGAATTACGAGCGAGGCCCGTCGGCGCTTCACGGCCTGCGCCGTTAACAATGCTTCGCTCGTTTAAGTCCATTAGCAACGCGTTCAGCCGCAGGACTGCGAGGAGCGATCAAGTCGTTTAAAGGAAGGCTATGCGCGTGATAGAATCGTTCGATTCATTGTCAGACACGAAGACCGGGGTCAAGGAGACCAGCCGACGGAGCCAATTACGTCCGATCCTATTGCCAGACCTCCTCCTCGCACCACTAACTTCCACCTGGCAGATTAATGTGCACTCTAATGTTCGATCAATTAGAAAAAGTTTCATTAAAGTAGTTCTCGTGCTTTGCCATGTTTTTATAAAATTGTTTCAATATAGAAATATTCCTTTACAACTGACAAAGTACAAATGACATACATTTGATAATATCGTTAAAATTGATGTTTAATTTTGGAATAAATATTCAAAATTATTGAACGCTTTATTAAGCCTTTGTTAAATCCGATCCTATTGCCAAACCTTCCTCCTCGCATCATTAACTTCCACCTGGCAGATTAATGTGCACTCTAATGTTAGATCAATTAGAATAAGTTTCATTAAAGTAGTTCTCGTGCTTTGCCATGTTTTTTTAAAATTGTTTCAATATAGAAATATTCCTTTACAACTGACAAAGTACAAATGACATACATTTGATAATATCGTTAAAATTGATGTTTCATTTTGGAATAAATATTCAAAATTATTGAACGCTTTATTAAGCCTTTGTTAAATCCGATCCTATTGCCAAACCTTCCTCCTCGCATCATTAACTTCCACCTGGCAGATTAATGTGCACTCTAATGTTAGATCAATTAGAAAAAGTTTCATTAAAGTAGTTCCCGTGCTTTCCCATGTTTTTTTAAAATTGTTTTCATATACAAATTTTCCTTTACATCCGACAAAGTACGAATGGTACACATTTAATATTACCGGTAAAATTGATGTTTTAATGCTTCTAATTTTCGAATAAATATTCAAAATTATTGAACGCTTTATTAAATGTGGTGGAGATTATTAATTAACCTTTTATAAAGTTTTAACGTAATTGACTGTCTACAACGATCCTTTAAATTAAAAATTGTTCTCTTTGTACAGTGGATAGAAAACGAACTCGCAAACCCAGTGTTTGGAAAAAGTGTCCTTAAGAGAAAACAAGTTTTTCTTATAGGAAGCACCTTTCTTCTTTACGAAAATTATTCTAAAAATACAAGCTGTGTCATTACAAAAAGGACAAACTTGTAATAGAGTATCATAGAAATTTTTAAAAGAAATATTCAACATTATTGATCGTTTTGTTAAAAATCTGCCCTAGAAAACAATATTATTTTCTTGTTAAACTATAAGTACTAAGCTATAAACTATAACCACCCAAAAAATAAAATTCATTTCACTAATAAAAAACCCAAAGAAATTTCAACTATCTTTTCAAATTAAAGACACAATCGTACTACAAAAAGACCTGATTTCTTCCTACAAATCATCTCGAATCACAACGCAATTTTTGTATTACATAATAAACATATTACGCGCTCGATAATATTGCTAACGATACACAAAACTATTCCAGCAAATGACAGAAAAGTAGCGTGACACAATTCGCGTAGCTCCGACGCAACAGCAGAACAGAGGAAACTCGCAATTCTATTAGAGCTCCGAACATCCTCCAGGAACAATAATGCTTGCCCAACAGCATTGAAAATCAGTCTTTGCACGAGCATCCGATTATTTAAATTGCTAGCGACAAAATTGATCGCATGCAACGACAGAATTACCTCGGAGAAATTGTTCTATCGCCAAGAATATTCCGAATCCTCGAAAACTGGAAGTAGTTGAGTAGAAACCAGAAGATTAAGGATTCTTTCACGGGAAACGGGTTTCGCGACTGGTCGACTATACTGCTCTTGGAAACCGATGGGATCCTTGTGCGTCGTGTATTATTTATTTCCCGGGAAGAGCCGACGTCATGCGCGCATCATCATCGTATCGTCATTCGCCAACTATATTCTTTCTCATCGCTTTTCCTGTCGAAACCACACTTCCCGCCCCTCTCATTTCATCGCCAGCTCCACCCACTCTCCTCCATTAGTTTCTCCTTTTCCATGGAAAATGGATGATCCGTTACCACTTCCGCTTCGCTTACCAAATGCTCATCAGGCATCCGTCTGTTTCCGGCGCGTCACAAAATACCGTAACTCTGACTCCGCTTTGTTCACTCTTGTCACACAACCGGTTTGTACTCCAGTTGGATTATATTGTTTTTTTGTCTCGTATGACTTTTTTCGTTTTTACACGAATTTCATAAAATTCTCCAAAATCATCATTTTCAATTATGAATTCGTAATTAACACACAATCATAATTCTTAATTGTTTATTATAATCTTATACATTCGTAATTTACACATGCGTCGTTATTTCGGAAACTCTTCAAGATCCTAATTTGCATAATTGCTCGAAGGTCATAGATTATATTTTATCACTCATACTCCTCAAAGAAAACTGACTGTAATCTCAGAAAACCACTTAACAGATTTTAATCCAGTTCTCTCCGGTATAGAGTTATGATCTTGGCAAATTACATGCTACAAAACACTTCGATATTTATCACTTAAACAGGCTCCTTCAAGATTAACCACAAAATATCCCCCAAAAGAACTAGTAAGTGAAACCATTAAAAATAATCACACCTATTACTCTTTATATTGAGTTATTATAAACCTCCAAGAAATATCATCCAAAACAAATACACTCGGAATCAATTCCTATACAATAAAATACACGACACCAATAATTCCCCTGCGGGAACTCAAAGATTTCAGGAGAATACCATGATCCGTAAACGGGTCCGTTTCTTCGCTACGGTGTAATGTATTAATTCGACAGTGATAATCAATGTGTCAGTCAGGCAAACCCGAGGGATCTCTTCAGAGAAGTAAGAGGGGGCGAGAGAGAGAGGGGGGGATCGAGGAAAAACTGGCTGGCGTCGATGGCATCCGCTTAAAATCGATTTTACGTATGCGAAAGGCCGATCGCCCTGAAGAAGTGGACTGGCGAACGCGAAGAGAGGTAACACGAGCGGTTCTCTGTCTGGTCCTCCTCGTTGCAAAGGGGGCTTCCAGAGAGGCGAAGAGGGACGAGAGAGGGGATCGTGGGGGGAGGAGCAGAGAGAGAGAGAGAGAGAGAGAGCAGGGTGAAAAATAGAAATTAAGGGCCGGTGAGTTATCGCGGTTGCGTGAGAAGCGGTCCGAGATAAATCAAACCGCAGCCCCGACCGCAACGGCTCCCCGAGTTCGGATCACGAACGCAAAAACCCCATGGCAAATCCCTCGGGATTAATAGTGTGCTACGCCCGGAACCGCTCCTCCTGATTGGTCCAATTCCCCCGGGCCGATGCAAGGGCTTCCTTTTTTCATACGACCGCCCTTACTGCACCACTCTTTTCTCCCTTACACCCTGAACAGACCTTGTTCTTCTCTTGTTGCTATTGCTGCTTTTGCTGCCCCGACGCCGCCGCCGCCGCCACCGCCGCCGCTCTTCTCTCCTTCGCGCCGCGCCGCGACGCACGCACGAACGGGAGTCACTCTCACTGGCGTCGAATTTTAAATTGACTGATACAACTCGGACGTCGTCGCGTTACTCGTTTTTTGCTCTCTTTCGCGGCCCAGCCTTAAATAAGTTATTCCGATGAAGATACTCCCGCACGCCGCGCCGCCTGAGTGCTGCTTGTTACTTCGAGAAGCACTCCGATAAATAGGTCTGATGCGTGAATGTAATGCAATTGTGGCCAATGCGAATTGAGTGTGTATTGTTCTTTAGTATGATTTTAAATAGCTTGGTAATTTATTTTTAGTATGTAGGAATCAAATAATAGAATAGTTTAAATATAGTTGACTGTGATATGAACAATAACGGTATATTTTACAGATATAAAAGAATTAATTTAGGTTACATAGCTGTTGCTTGTAAAGCTAAAGCTTGTTTGTAAAACCATTGTTGAATATAAATAAATATTAATATTCATGTTAGTCATTTTTATCGCTAAATAAGTAATGGTGATTTACAGCACGTTGCACTTTAATAATTACTTAATAGGGGTTATAATTTTGAGTTATCTAGTTATTTTTATTATACCGAATAACAACAGTATATTTTACAGTTATAGAACAATTAATTTAGGTTAGATAGCTGTTGTTTATAGGAAAAGGTTATGCTAAAACTAATTGTAATGGACAGGTGTTTGATGTAGATTCAACAAAACCATTGTTGAATCTAAACAACTATTAATATTCATGTTACTTATTTGACTCATTTTACAGCATGTTTTACGCTAATAACTACTAGATATAATTATATGATACATGATAAATGCTAGTACACTCGAGTTTAGTAAACAGTTAACCCTTTCAATCTCGGCAGTTTTAGAAATTCTTTGGTTCTCACGACCTCACACACATTTTCTCACAGATTTTCTTAGTGCCTTTCAACCTGTCATTTTATACACGACGAAGATTGACGATTGTATTGAAAATTCATGAAACAGTTATCTCTGTTCTAATGGAGTTTTTCAAAGACTAAACTCTGTTTGATTATATTATAAACATCCTTTTGAGGTAGAATTATACGAAGAGATTTACTAAAATACAAGTAAAACAATTGCATTGAAGCTAAAACACATATTTGTACTCAACTACTGTTTATAAAGATTAGACTCTATTTAATTTCAATAAGCATGCTATTGGACTGAAAAATAACCCTGCTATTTTTAAAAGTGCTCCAGCTAAATAAAACACATACGTATATTATTATATTTTACTACAATTTATACAACACAATACACACACACACACATTGAGCAAAAAGTGGGTCTTTATAATACTAATAAAAAATCAACTGCATCACACAGTGCAAAAATAGTCAATCTTCAATAATGTTATATCGGAAAATGACTAAGACAGGAATAACTATCAGTGCGACTGCGTTCGATCCAGCCACATTCCATGGATTTAAATTTCTCGAAGAGCGAAGAGAGCATGGGTCCCAGTTGGTCCAGTAGGAAAAGGAGGCTGTGTGAGATGCTTAACGATTCGGTCGCGTTTACATATATAACCGGAGTTAAGTAGGAACTAAAGCCTGATGAGGGCTCGCACGAGGGGGCCTTCGACTGGCAGCGCCCAAGGCATACAAATTCATGTTCCTCTGACTAAGACCACCAATAAAATGGCCGGCACAGACCCTCTTCTGCCCTCTCGCGATGCTATAAACGAAAACTATCGTCTTCACAATTTATTCGTAGAACCCGTTATCCTTGATTTACATATAAACGCGTCGGTGTGCATAAACAATAGCAATCTATTGTTCTTAATAGGTTATAATATGAGATAAAAAAGTTCTCGCACACCCAGATATTTGGATGTAAATTTCCTTAAAAGAAACATTGTGTTTTGAAACCATTCCTTTTCTCTGAAAAAGGATACTTTCTTGTTTTGGTAGATTTATTTTTTCTCTTCTGATACTGCACAAAATAATTACTCCTGGATTAATCACAATTGTACATATTTGATTTTAATACATAACAGTAAAACTATTTTATTTGAGAACTCATTGCTACGAAAAATTCCCAAGACAGTTTATAAACCATCTTCATAAATAATTACAATATTAAGTCATAGCTTGTCAAATGCAAAGTGATGTAAGACAATTCTAATTCAAAGGGAATTGTACTGACTATCTGAACACGCTAATGATATGTAAATATATCCTAGAAGGAGAAAAGAATCATCTTTCATGGTCGGCTGGAATATAATGGGGATGCTGGACTATCAGAGAGCTATCTCGTTGCCACTGAGGAAACCGGGCGGAGGAAGCTACGTAATAACCGAAGGCAGCCAAGCACAATTGCTTACCTCCTCGGCAAAGGTCCATTTTGTCGCAGCAGATTGTCATCTAAATTGCGCTCCTATATTATTTGCGCGTCGCGTGACGCAGCGACGAGTGTCGCACGTCGATCTTATCCTCCGGCCAATGAAGTACCCGACGGGGCACCTGTCATTATCTCATTACGCAATACTTTCGCCCTGGGATGCACCGTTCCTGTCGGCCCTCGCCATCGCGATCGTCCTTTGCGACCATTAACTTCACCCAGTCGAGTCTTTAACACTTCGAACCACCGACCAGGAATATTTATTTGTTACGCTTCCGTAATTCTCAGCCAGAGAAAATCAGCAGTAATGTCAAGTCAACCCTTTTTCGAGTTTATCGTGATTGTGGTGTTTTGGGTGTAAGGTAATTATATTTGTTGTATTATATTCTGAGTAAAGTTATATTTCAAATACTTGCAGTAGTTTATAGAAATTGAAATATAATATAGTAAAATTTGGGTTTACAAGAGATAAATAAAAAAAAGTCCTGCAAGTTTCATTTCCGCAAAGTATATTATTGGCATGCTAGCAAGTTTCTTTAACACTTCGAGCCACCGACCACGAATATTTATTAGTTACGCTTCCGTAATTCTCAGCGAGAGAAAATCAGTAGTCATGTCGAGTCAACCCTTTTTCGAGTTTATCGTGATTGTGGTGTTTTGGGTGTAAGTTAATTATATTTGTTGTATTATATTCTGAGTAAAGTTATATTTCAAATACTTGCAGTAGTTTATTCAAATTGAAATATAATATAGTAAAGTTTTGGTTTATAAGAGATAAATAAAAGAAAGTCCTACAAGTTTCATTTCTGCAAAGTATATTATTGGCATGCTAGCAAGTCTCTTTAACACTTCGAACCACCGACCAGTAATATTTATTTGTTACGCTTCCGTAATTCTCAGCGAGAGAAAATCAGCAGTAATGTCGAGTCAACCCTTTTTCGAGTTTATCGCGATTGTGGTGTTTTGGGTGTAAGTTAATTATGTTTGTTGTATTATATTCTGAGTGAAATTGTATTTCAACTACTCGCAGTAGTTTATACAAATTGAAATATAATATAGTAAAATTTGGGTTTACAAGAGATAAATAAAAAAAAGTCCTACAAGTTTCATTTCTGCAAAGTATATTATTGGCATGCTAGCAAGTCTCTTTAACACTTCGAACCACCGACCGGGAATATTTATTTGTTACGCTTCCGTAATTCTCAGCGAGAGAAAATCAGCAGTAATGTCGAGTCAACCTTTTTTCGAGTTTATCGTGATTGTGCAAATGGTATTTTGGGTGTACGTCAATTATACAGTAGTTTATACAAATTGAAATATAATATAGTAAAATTTTGAATTTACAAGAGATAAATGAAAAATAGTTCTGCAGAGTATATTATTGGCATGCTAGCAAGTACTTACACTAATTGTATTCTAACAACAAAAGAACATAAAGGCATATTGATCCTCAGTCAGACTCAATGACAGGACACTTCTTTTTATAAGTTATCTACATCTCACTTAAGTCTCTCGTCGGTCTCCTCGACAGAGTGGCGGCGCCCCGCGAGTCCTGCAGGACGAGAAGACAAAGCCCTGGTTGTCCGAGCGAGAAGAAAGCGAGATCTCTGAAAGAGGAAGAGAGAAGTAGAAGCGGAAGGAGAAGGGGTCGTCGCATTATGTGACCCAGGCTCTACTTCATCGGAGGAACACACAGGATACTCGCAGGACACGCGGTGCCGCCTTCTCCTTCTGCGTGTCCGCCATTATCTGATCCATACGCGGAGAGTTAGCAGCGATGTCATTTCAATTGTTAAATTTTCGAGGAAAGCCACTTGCATTCTTCAGCTAACCATATACAGGCTGCTGAGTTTCTTGAGCCTGTGCTTGAGACTCGGCCATTAGTCGCCGGAGCCTTGTTCCTTGCCGCTTGTTGCACTAGCAACAGTTACGGAGAACGCCGTGTGTCCAAGTCGGTTCTAGTATTAGTGCGAGAGGGTAATTATTGCCGTTAAGTTGTAATTGTTACTTGTAGTTAGGGTAAGGTTGGAAATATCGCATCTGTTCTTAAATTCCTCCCTTTTGCTTGATTTTATTAAAGTGACGTTTTGATTGTTATTAAATATTTAACGTAGATAAACACATTCAAAGCTTCATTTTACGTTATTTTCAAAATTAAGACTTTGAGAGTTCAGCGATTATTAGCCGTTGTTAGTACTTGACTCACGTTCTACGATTTCAGATTAATCATAAATGGACACTTTATACTAATGAATAGCTTATCTATATTGTTGATCATTTATATTTTTTGTGTTCTTGGGTAATACATATATGAGACATGTATTAGTATAACAACGCACATGTCTGATAAAAAGTGGAATATGTCAGCGCTTTTTCAAAGGCAAGTCAGTCATCCTGACGTGCAGTTAAACCTTTCTTATCCGAATTTTCTAGTATCCAAACACTTTGATATAATATTTGTATGATTTTTCTTTGTGCGAGTCTTCATGTATTTTAAGAAAAACGATAAAAATTCTATGTATAACAAAACGTTTGGATAGTAGAAACGACGAATAAGAGGTTCCACTATTTTCTAGATCGATCCTATTTCCAAAGGAATGCTTGAATCACTGTTATGAAAGATTGAGATGGTTCTTTGTTTTTTCTATTCATATAAAATGAAATACTTGTCTGCCTGCCTGTATAATTGCGATAAACACGAATAGAGTTATACCGATTTTAATGCGATTATCTTCCCTATAAAGGGTGAAGATGATAGCGTTATTATATAATCAAGCGATAATCGATTATGATTAAATTAAACTACAGACTATAAATCATTGCAATATACGGGCAACTTAACTTATACGGGCAATTTAAAGAGTAACTCCAACATTTCCAGAAGAATAGGAAATCGATTTACACATCGTGAGAAAATTCTTCTAACAATAATACACAAACCTATTAATCTTTAAACTAAACTATTATTAACGTACACACGCAGCATCTCACGCATGAAGCCTTTTACAACAACTATAACATAAAATTAAGGACCTACGAAACGCTGTTCACTGATTCGAATAAAAAACGAAAAGAAAATCAAAATCAAAAAGCCTCCTTTTTCCAATAGCAACACTTCAAGTTCAAACTTCAACTCCTCCACTGCTAGGTGAAGTTAGCACATACTCTTACAAATCTAGCACTTGAGAGTCCCAGGTTGCAACTACTCAACTCTTCTGAAAGTTATTTTAATGAAAAGACCAGCAAGCAGTACTTAGAGTAGTTGCATTCTAATTTGGAAGGAGCAGCAAGGCGTATTGGTAGAGATGGCGAGAGTTGTGTCTGGGTGAAAGAGAGAGCTCGTACTGAAGGTAGGAGGAAGAGCCGGCAGGTATTATGTGGTCGGGCCCCTACTTCATCGAAACACGAGCGGCCGAACAACAGGCCGGGCCCCGTGTATCCGCCATTGTTTGGCCCATGTGAGGAGGCATGCGGCCATGTTCCCCTTGTGTACCGGGCGACCGGATAAAAAGAGGACTCCGCAAAGGGAACAGGAGGTGTAGGGCCCCGGCGGTGGGGACTCTCCACGCCGCCGGGGAGACCATTGGGCCCCCTTTACTCTTGGGCCCTCATCCAGTTCTCTTTTCTTCAGCAGCCAAATCAGAAATGTTTTTTCTGGGCCTACTCACAAGACTATTCGAATATAATCCAAAATTGTCATAATTTGGGCCCCCTTTACTCTTGGGCCCTCATCCGGTTCTCTTTTCTTCAGCAGCCAAATCGGAAGTGTTTTTTCTGGGCCTACTTACAAAACTATTCGAATATAATCCAAAATTGTCATAATTTGGGCCCCCTTTACTTTTGGGCCTTCATCCAGTTCTCTTTTCTTCAGTAGCCAAATCAGATGTGTTTTTTCTGGGCCTACTTACAAAACTATTCGAATGTAATCCAAAATTGTTATAAATGGCCCCCTTTTATTCTTGGGCCCTGACCCAGTTTTCTTTGAACAACCAAATCAAAGGTGATTTTCTTCTGGGTCTATTCCCAAAACTCTTCAAGTATACTTCATAATTTTAATAAGTTATGCCCTGTTAATTCTTGGGGCCTCATCTAGTTTTTGTTTCAATGAAAGAAACAAAGTCTCAGACCCTCATTCTAGATCCTAAAAGACAAAAATACCCATCTTTCTCTCAAGTGCAACCTACTTCACTGCCCTAACATATATTACCGAAGTTTTCAAACATATACATATGTATTAATAGCGTTATACTCAGCTCAAAAAAAATTGTCTCACATTGATTAGCTTTTTCAAACTGATTAATCTATACCAACCAATGCGAAATTAGCAATTATTAGCACTGTGACTACTAAAGAACTGTTGGAGTTGCACAGTAACTCAAAATAAAAATGATTGAAGAAGACACACACACGTTTGACATGAAATAAAGTACAACAGAACTAATTCAAAGGCAAGCGAATCACCCTGTACACGTGGCCCGAAGGGAACAGCTCGCATTCGAGTGATCGGAGGGTGGTCCACAGGACAAATCTGACTCTTTGTCACCGACTGTCGGACACGTATTATGACTCGCCAACAACAAGCAGCAACAACGTCGCAACAACAATGCCAAGGTAGAAACGATCGAGTGGGCGGTGGCGATGTTTTCGACCATGGCGCTCCGTTTATTCTCGGCCAAGGACACGCAGGACCCTCTTGATCACCGACGGACGCCTTCAAGTCCAGCATCCTGCTGGCAGGACACGCGCGTATCGCCATTCATCCCAGTCCGCCCCCATTTTTTTCCTGCTACCAAACTTCTCTTTCTTATGCCGGTGTGTCTCGGGTGTTTGGCACACACCGGTCGCGTACACCTCAACGGCACGTTCCGAATGTACGCCTGTTGTACTCGCGCTCCTGGGAATGCCTGTTAAGAAAGGACTGTTTGGGTTTACAGTGTCCTTGCGGTGAGGCTGACGTTTGCCTTTGATGATGCCAGGTACGCGTGACCGAGCAGAGACTTTATAGTGAGAGTATGCCTGACGATACCGCCTCTGTAGGAGACTCGATTCTTGGGACTTCGTTGTTCGATAGGAACCCTTAAAATTCAAACTATTAAAGTTAAAGGATCACCTCTAATTTTGTAATTCTTTTGTTTAATCAAATACAATTATAGTGGCGACTGTAAAATAATTAGTTTGCATTTATTATAATTTAAAGTATCGATATTAAAGAGACATGTATAATTTTGTAATTTTTTTGTTTAGGACTATGAAATAATTTGTGGAAATAATATTTATCACATACAATTATAATGGCGACTGTAAAATAATTAGTTTGCATTTATTATAATTTAAAGTATCGATGTCAAAGAATCATGTCTGATTTTGTAATTTTTTTGTTTAGGGCTCTCAAATAATTTGTAGATATACTATTTATTCATTCATGAAATTACTGACGACAGCGCCTTTGCTGGTGATTCGATTTTTCGGCTTTCGTAGTTAAAGAGTAACCCTTAAAATTTAAACTATCAAAGTCAAAGGATCACCTCTAATTTTATAATCCTTTTGTTTAAGAATCTGAAATAAAATTATAATAAACACTGTAAAATAATTAGTTTGTGATAAAAATAATCGTCGGCCCAACAGACACTCGACTGTATTTTTACATTTGACACGTGCAATAAGTATCGTCCTCAAAATGCACCCTAATATATTACAGTTCTTAATGATTAATTACGTCCAATTTGCATGCTAGTAATTATCTTGTATCCTATGCATCTTCTATGTGGATAAGAAATGGGAGATATTAATTTATTCTTCACTTTTCGCTCGAGTTTGTACGATACCATTAAAAAATTGTTTGCATAAATATTTGCAGGCTAATTGACCATAGTAGAAATCTCGGGAATTTTCAATGATTAATTACATACCATTTACATGCTAGTAATTATCTTGTATCCCATGCATCTTCTATGTATGAGACATTAAAAATATCCATTGGAAACCCTTCACTCGAACTTATACGAGACAGTAAAAAATGGTATTTACATAAATACTTGCAGACTAAGTGGTTATACCAATCTCAAAAGAATTGCTAATGATTAATTACATGCAATACACATGGCAGTATTTATCTTATATCACATGCATCTCCTATGTATAAAAAATGAAAAATATTCAGTGGAAACTCTTGCGTTAAATTTGTAACAGATAACAAAAACTTGTATTTACATAAACACAAAAATCTCAAAGACAGAAAACAATAGTAGAGGCATGTTACAATTCTATAGCACAGGACTTTTGAAATCCCTTTTGTCCGTCGCACCTCGAAAGCCACATTTTCTACCTGCGCCGATTTCCTTCGACAAAACTCGCCGCGCGCGCGCGCGCGCGCAGGAAGTTGAAAGTCGATCAAAAGTCGCCGCCACAATAAGGATAACCTCTGCTATCCTCATTGGTGAGGCTAACCTGAGAGGAACACCTTTCGTGCAGCTGGCTGTGCCCCGAAGCGTCTCAGCCTGGTCGAGTCAAAAGTACAAATTGTCAGAACACCGGCGAGCGACGCGTGGTCGCCTGGTCGCGCCACAAATCACTCTGAGCTCCTTCAATCGACGCTATTCATCGATCGACTCTAAACAGATCGAATTCAAAGCAACGTTAACAAGCCTCCGCAAAGAAACCGCAAACGACAGACGTCTACCGAAAAACCAACGGACACCTTTCGTGAGTGATCCACGTGCTCCTAACTAACAATGACAGCTTGCCAATTGGAATTTAGTCTTTGGAAATCAGGTTTGAATCATAAGTAGCGAAAATAATATACAAATTCTACTTGTTTTAACGGATTTTGAAAGGAAGAAGTTCTTCATTGAACCGTCCATCAAGAAAATTCTTCTCTTTAAATAGAAATATATAAATAGTTTTCTTTTTACAAAAGTTTATTCTAAAAATAATGGGTAAGATGAAAGTTTTTCTACATTTTGTACAAGAAGCTTTCAAAATCCAATTTTTCGTTTATCCTGGCATATGACTACATTTCCAAATTACTACATTTTATTCAACATATTTATACTCTTGTGTACCAAACTTGCGTTCATTGCATGTACTTCAAAAATATTGAATTTGGGAGTCTTTTATACACCATAAATCCTAAGAGAAATACTCCTACGTATAAATAACAAAATGAAGAACTACAACCAGACATCGTAACAATTCCCATCCACCCAACTCCTTCCTTCCACCAAAAGGCATAGGTCCAACTGTATTTCAACTAAAAAAGCAGCGGCAAAGGGGCAAAAGGGGTCTCAGGAGTCCCGCAACATGGTAATAGTCGAGCGAATGTCCTATTATATACACAAGATAAAAAGAGATGGAAGAAGAAGGTGTCGCAAAGCGGCGCTTGGAAGTCGCACTGTTTCCA
This sequence comes from Ectemnius lituratus, assembly GCA_910593735.2. Lineage (NCBI taxonomy): Eukaryota > Metazoa > Arthropoda > Insecta > Hymenoptera > Crabronidae > Ectemnius > Ectemnius lituratus. Next base: position 3,488,709 of record OU343044.1, on the reverse strand, counting down.
GCAACAATACGAGCCTCCGTGTTTTTTCTCTGCCATAGGATAGCGCAATACTGCAACCCTCTGTTTCTCCCTCTCTTTCTCTTTCTCTCTCTCTCTCTCTCTCTCTCTCTCTCTCTCTCTCTCTCTCTTTCTCTCTGGTTTTCTCGGTTAGGAACGGAAGATGGTAATCGGCAGGGAGGTCGGTGTTGGCCGGCGTGGCGGGTGCCAGCGGCAGATAGGAATCACACCGGGGCATATCGTGGGTCGCCGGTCTTGTGGGCTTGTGGGCATATAGGTAAAGGTAAAGGCGTGCAATCCGCGCGGGGATATAGGATAACGTAGGACCCCACTTAGCTACTAATGCTGTCGCTACTCGCCCTTTCCCAGTGTAAATTATGTCCTCGAACAGGATCGTCCGTTTCGTGTCCCCGCTGCTTCCCCAGCGTCTACTACTTCCACCGACCGGCATCGCCCACGGAATATAACACGATCTTCCAGCTAATCGGCTCTGGTACCAAAGCCTCCCGTCTCGCCGCCCAGCCGCTACCAACGGCTCAAGGACCAAAGCTATGGAAGCTGCCTTTGATATTGCTCACCTAACCCTCGTCCCATCTTTATCTCGTCCCTGATAGCCCGCTCCGAATCAAGGCTTCCGTTTTCCGGCTCCTTTCAAAGGTATACTGTCATTCTTCCTTTTTTTTGGTATTATGATAGTGTAGTGTGTATTATGAAAATGATAAATATAGGAATTTTTAGTTTGTGTGATGGAATGTTCACTGTGTATTTTTGTGGCTTTTATTATAAAGGCATCCTTTCAAAAGAATACTGTAATTCTTCTTGTTTGGTATTATGATAGTTGTAGTGTGTATTATGAAAATGTTAAATATAAGAATTTTCATTTTGTCCGTTGGCATATCCACTGTGTATTTTTGTGTTTCATCATGATAAAGACACCCTTTAAAGGAGTACTACAATTTTCTTTCTTGTTATTAAGGTAGATGCAATTATTCAAATGTCAAACATAGGAAATTATTATACCAATTATGCTCTATGATAAAAACTTTTAAGAATACCGCTTACAATAGATTGACTATTTTGTCGATTGGAATATTTAGTATATATTTTTATGTATTTTGGAAAAAACATTCTCTGATAGACGAGTCCAGGCTTTCGTTTCCGAGCTGTCTTGAAAAGACGACTGCAATTTTTGTTTTTTATTATTCAGGTAGTTATGCTGTATTGTATAAAATGTTAAATTAAGAAATTGTCTGTAAAGCCATCTAACAATGTGAGATCTCTTCAACAAAATGGTCAATAATTCACAATGAGCTAGCATTTCAGCTCTATCATTCAAACTCATAAGAAAAGCATTGGGCAATCACAGCGCAACGCTAACTTCGAGATTTATATAAAAAATCCCTTTGTAATAAACATTATTTTCCTATACTATAACCAAAGATTACAAAATCACACCGATCCCCAAATCAAACTCTTTATTTAAAATCGCTATAAAGTATTATTTTAACAATCTTCTCCTCATACAACGACAAATTTAATTAACAGTAAATACTTAAACACATTTACACAGAAAGTGTTTCCTCCAAAATAGCAAGAAAGAGCTATTCAGAGTCTACAAAAGAAGCATCCTGGAAAGATCGATTAAAAGATGATGTAGTCGTGAAATAGCCGGTCGTAAAGAGACTGGATTCTTCCTAATTCTCGGAGGAGTTCTCGAGGTATTTATCCAATGCTTTCTGACTCAGAGAAAGAGAGAGAGAGAGAGAGAGAGAGAGAGAGAGAGAGAGAGAAAGAGAGAGGCGTCTCCACGGCACCAGGATCCAATCTCTCGGGTGGTATCCGGCCACGAATTTACGGCCGGTCGTCGCCAGAGCGGCCGCGGCGCATTGAATCGTCAGTCAGCGTAAAATTTAAACGCAAATGTAAGCCGAGGCGGATGAAACAGACGATGCAGAAGGAGAAAGAGAAGGATACAAGAGAGGTGAGGTATCCGATGAGTATCCGAATGCATTAAGAAAAGTTGCCTGGACGAGGAGCGAGCGACGAGTGCCGTGGCTGTTTTGGTGGTCGGATGCAGCGTGTGTCCCACCAATTAATTAGAGGCAAAATGGCCACTAGGGACGCTGGACCACCATTTTATCTGGTAGAAGCGGGGACGCGCACCGGCCCGATTCGACGTTAAGCGTCGAACGTAGTCAGTCGTAAAGCAAAGATAAGTCGCCGCCTACCAGAGAGAGGATCTCTCTCGCCGAAACGGCAGCAGCTGTGCCGCGGATATTATGGCGTCGAAAGCCGCCGCTCGAGGATAAATCCTTGGTAGATTAGATCGGACCCTTCTACCATCTCCCTTACTCCGAAAGACTACCTATATCTACCAACGACGCTTTCCAACCACGGCCAACATTCGGAGTTAAACTTCGACCCGATGGTATAGTGTTTCGTGCCGCTGGCCACCTGACCATCGCACCACCATCATCCTCTCTCTTCAATATATATGTAGAGTAAAGTATATTTATATAACATTCACACGACTTTTGTATATGTATTCTTAATTACTATATTTACTATGTGACTTTTAAGTGTTTTAACCCTTTTAATATGGTGAAAAAATCAATTCGAGTGCGCCTTATTACAGGGAATAGTTATTTCTATTCAGTAATTGGAACATTATGGTATTTTAGCGCTAATTTCAACAATTTTTCAGAGAGTGACAACATATGTCCTGTCGGACATTGCATATATATTTAGAGTAGAATATATTTATATAACATTCACATGATTTTGTATATGTATTCTTAATTACTATATTTAGTATGTGATGTTTAAGTGTTTTAACTCTTCTAATACATTGAAAAAATGTGGAACATTACCATTATCTAACTGGAACATTATGTTGTCCTAGCCGTAATTTTAACAATTTTTCAGAGAGGCACTGCATATGTCCTGTCGGATTTTGAATATATATGTAGAGTAAAGTATATTAATATAATATTCACACGATTTTGTTTATGTATTCTTAATTACTATACTTATTTAGTATGTGATGTTTAAGGGTTTTATCCCTTTTAATATGATGAAAAAATCAGTTCGAATGCGGCTCATTACCGGGAACAGTTATTTCTATTCAGTAACTGGAACACTATGTTATTTTAGCTGTTATTTTAACCATTTTTTAGAATGGGACTGCATATGTCCCGTCGGATGTGAAAGGGTTAAAAATCTTAAGGTAGTTGGGCTGTAAAATCATTGTCTTAAGATTTTCTTTAAACTTTGATAGAACGTCCTTTATAAGGTTTTAGAACTATTAACAAAATTTAATTCAACTTGACCATATATGCTGTTTCCGAGATAATGGTCTTTTAAATTGTTACTTTTAACACGGGAGACGTAAGGAAAACTCGTCAGTCACTCACATTATTAATTTTATCTGGAATACTTTTCTTAAGAATTGTATAAAAAACTAACCCAAAAAACTAATTTTACTATTTCGTTTTTGCGTAATATAGTTAATAAAACTTAAATTTCTGTGAAATTGAAGGCGCGAATTGACAAATCAAGCTGAGTGACGTTGCTGTTATTGCCTTCAAACGTGTGTATATAGGTTTAGAATCTATTGGTATATGTAAGCTTGTTTGTGTTGGAGACAAGCGCTGACAAAAGTCCAGCCCATCAATAGTATACAAAGCGAACTTAACAGTTCCTTCGGCGACCGATTGACTTTTGACTGGTCCTGTTGGGAGCTAACTATCTTAATAAAGTTCTAAGTTCTGTTCTGTATTCATAAGTTTTAATTAATTCGTACGCGATGGTTGATTCGAGAACATTCTAACACTTAGATCATTCGGTGAGAGTTCCTTCAATCAATGATATTAAATGGTATCGATGAAATCATTTGCTTTTGCAGTTTGTTTATTCGGTTTTTGGAATTTCCTTTCATTGGGTAATGCTGCACAAAATCGCACCCTCTCTTATATCGCATCACTGCTTAAAAATTCCCACGTACTACAATCTGTTTTTTTATTAAATTAGTTTGTACCGTCGGAGTATAAAAGTGAGAGTTATTATTAATGTTTACAGAAAGACTGTTTGATTGATACTAGTTTTTGATACATTTTCTAGTCTAATTGCATAAAAGATAAGTGGTTGCGAAAATTGTTTCTAATATTTCTCGGTTAATAAATAAAAAAACAACAACATTGCCAGGTTTTCTAAATCGCAGCGGTGCAATTTTCTTTCTTGCTACGGCATTGTTCCTATTTTTTTGCAATGAGATTAATGCGTCGATTGCAAATAGTAATCCACTTAGTTTGTTACCCCTATAAATTAGAATTATTTATTTCACTAACTTGGCAACCATTTCGCTTAAATTCTTTTTAATATTTTTGGCACACGGAAATAAGTTACTATAAAATGTATATTATTTTCTTCAAATAAATGTATTTATATTGCCAACGCTGAACAGTCATTATTAGAAAACATAACTAAGATCGTTGTTTTATAAATAACTGAAATATCAAATCTCAGAACACATTGCAAAAGATATTGAGTCAAAGATGTCAAAATGCATGAGAGAATGGATGATTCTACTTATAAATTGGGGACCTAATACCACTTAAGTTTTAAGATAGTTGTTTCACTGTACCACTTTTTTAAGAACTGTCTGAAATTTGTATGGCGTACAAAGGAGATTATGAATTAATCATTTGTACAATTTGAACTCGATTCACTGTCTAAAAAGACAGGTCCTTTTCATTAAGATCTACTTTCGGTGCGCGTCCCTCCAACAAGTTCAAGTGGCACCGTTTAATTTTAATATTAAAATCGATGTTTCGGATTCAATAAAAACATTACGGGCTTATTAAAACAATATCATATGAATATTAGAAAAAATATTAAAAATTCATGGTCATTCTATTAAAAATCTAGCATGAAAATTCAGTTTATATTATATGAGAGTTAGAAGTGTATACTCGTTACGAAAAATAAATTACTTTTTGCTATAAAAATCGTAATTATTACAACAAACAAAAAATGTGTTTCTTCTCTTAAAATAAAGAAATCAAACGGACATTAATTTATTGCATTTTTATACAAATCCTCGCCATCCCTTCATTTTACCGATCTTTTTGTCGGTTAGATTGTCTACTATACTAATTCTCTTTTCTTCGAGCTCCATAAAAGTACACAATGAATATGAAGCGAATAACGTAGTTGCCTGTCAAGTAACAGCGCCAGGAATATTAACCCTGTAACAGTATTTATCAAGTATACTTATCACAAGGAAAAATAAATGACCCTTTGCTATAAAAATCGCAACTATTACAACAAACAAAAACTATATTTTATACAAATATTGTTATATTTGAAACAAATGAATAAAAATCCCCAAAAATCGAGTATACTCGCCATCCCTTCATATTACCAACCTGTTTCTCGCATAGATTGTCGACTATACAAATGATCTCTAATTTTCAAGCTCTATAAAAATAAAAATCAAAGCAAATGAAGTCAAGAAAGGCAGTTGCCTATCAAGTAGCAACACAGGGATATTAACCCTGTAACAGTATTAGCAAGTATACTTATCACAAGGAAAAATAAATGACCCTTTGCTATAAAAATCGCAACTATTACAACAAACAAAAACTATATTTTATACAAATATTGTTATATTTGAAACAAATGAATAAAAATCGCAAAAAATCGACTATACTAACCATCCCTTCCAACCCCAACCAACCATCCCAACCATCCCAAATGATCTCTAATTTTCAAGCTCTATAAAAATACAAATCGAAGCAAATAAAGTCAAGAAAGGCAGTTGCCTATCAAGTAGCAACACAGGGATATTAACGCGCTCGTTTCTCTTAAAGGAAGGGATTTCTCCGCGCCGGGTGTGTATGCGGCCACCGTGGAGAGTGGCATTCCAGCGGCGAGTCCTTTTCCAGGGTGGAAAAGGACGAGCTTCTCGACGAGTTTATGACGGAGAGGAGAACGAAAGGTGGGGCGAGAGAGAGAGAGAGAGAGAGAGAGAGAGAAGGGGTTGCGAGTAAACGGCGCTAATCGGCCGGTTCTCGCCGTATTCGGAGTAACTGTGCTTACCCAATTGGAACGTAGGAGGAATTCTCCCGCTTGCCCCCTGGTAATTACTACCAATTACAGGTGGACGCGGACGCGCAGGATCGCTTAAAGAGTGGTGCTTAATGACCGATTAACGAGCACCGGCTACCAAGCGGCGGTCACTCGCTGCCATTCCAATTTCGTACTCCAGGGAAGTCGCTCTCTCTCCCTCTCCCTCTCCCTCTCCCTCTTTCTCTCTCTTTCTCTCTCTCTCTCTCTCCCTCTCTCTTTCTCTCTCCATGCTTCTCCCGATCCCGGCCCGAGGGACGCTCTGACGCAAGTGTGAAACCGCAATTATCGCTGCCATTCTAACAACAGAGATATATATGTGTACATATCTCTTCTACAGGGTCATTCACTTGTCTTTCAATCACCGCTGTCGAGCTCGACTGCTCCATACAAGATCATTAAAAGTGATATTTAAATTGTATAATTGGAAGATACATTTCTGATTCGATTTCTAATGATAGGGAGAGTTCAGCAAAGTGTTGGGAAAATGTTGGGACGATTAGAAATTGTTTGATACTTTTAGAGTGTAATAGTAGTGTTTTAATTGTTCTTGTTTTGACTTTACGTTGTTTTTAAATGTAAAACTGGTTGCTGCTGATGTAGTTCTATGTTATTTTATATTTGTGTCGGAATGAAAGGAATATTGTATTATAGTATTACTATATTTCTGAATCTTTATTATTGTCATTTTGATTTATCAATAATATTATCAAAATTTTTTTTGAGACATTTTGTAGTCAGTTTTTGTAAAGGTTAATAAATAAAAAAACTACAAATAATAAATATATGTCTAGACAGGAGAAAAAATCGCATTAAGTTCGGTTTAGCCATTTTCCACTATCTAAACACTCTCTCTATTATTCTATAGTATTATATTATTTCTATAATTTTTCTCAATACTAGTCTTTCTGCACTTCAAGAAAACCCACAGAAATACAATAAAAGAGTGTTTAGATAATAGGAAACGCGGATAACACGATTCTGTCAGATTATACCAATTTATAAATGTACTTATAAAATAACACCAAAGAATATTGCAATACAAGAAATTGAACTTCGACGAAAGCAGGGTAATGAAAATCTCGGTGAAATTAAAGAAGGTATTTTAGAGGAGCATAGGCGGAATACTTTAAAGAGGACGGTGAAAGAGGGAGCTACGTTTTCGAAGCAGCGACGAGATGAGGGGTAATTTGTCTGCTAAACGGGCCAAGCATAATAATGCAATTATGCGCGTGATACACGCCAGGCAGAGCGCGATTCTTATTAGCAGGCAATATTTTAATCCCAAATTGGATCTAATGATCCCGTAATTCGTCCGGCATCATTGCTCCTCGAGGCTGGCATCATTCGCCGAGATCGAAAGCCAGCGATACTCGCTTACGAAAAAGAGAGACGTTTCAGGCACGATCGCCGCCAGCTCTTCTCCCTAAATATCGCCGGACGTAAATTACACTTCGGCTCATCGAAAACGATCGCCAGTAACTTCGTAATTATTGCTCGGCGGGAAAAAATGATTGCTTCGCTTCGTGCTTTGCCATCGATTGGATAAACAACCATTACGATTGCATTCGTAGATGTCCATTGATCCTTTTTCTTTTCCCGCCTTTCTAAAAATGCTTATAAATTATTACTCGGTGGAAAAAAATTATTCCTTATACGCTTTGCCTTTATGAACTTGTATGCATACAGTAATTATATAAATTACGCATAAAAATACCGTTTGAGTGTATAAATACACGCTTGTCACTCGAAAATAAGGTATGTTTATTTTATGGATTGTTATTATACATATAATACATGTTATTTTTGAAAGTAAATTATTTCTTTATTAACAAGACCGTTACGTAATAAATAACTAAAATATCAAGTCGTCGAATATTTTGAGAATTAATAAAGAAGTATAATTCAACGCACAGCAAAATGAATGACAGTACTTATAAATTAGGAAACTAGTTCACTCTCAATTTAAATAAGTAGTCTAAAATGGTTATAACTTCTAAACGAGAGTATTAACTACAGATTAAGTATACTCGAATGAAATGGGAATAGAATAAAACCGCAAAGCTCGGTTCAGCAATTCATCGAAACAGAACCCAATTACTCGTTAAGTTCTCTCATTGGAAGGCCTTCATCGTGGCAACACCTCGCCACGCTCTCGTCCCTCTCATTCCTCTCTCGCCGCGATTCCATTACAGGTAGTTACATAGATCGCGCGGAAAAATACCACCGAGCCTTTGAGTACGTAAGTACACGCTTGGGATCGCATTTTGCGGGATGCAGCTTGAGTTGCGGCCTCTTTCCTTCCTCGTATACTCATTTCGGCGCCGATCTCCTGAGGGCGTGACGGCTCAGAGAGACGGCCGAGAGACGCCGATGGAAGAGCGCGTCGGCGCAACGCCGAGTTGGAGAGGGAGAAGAGAGGCTTGTCGGCTGGAAAAAAAGCTGATTGCAGGTACCCACGAGCAGCACTCAATTCAGATAATGGAATGACTTGATCGTACCCACCACCTTCGTCTTCGCGCTCGTATCCTCTCTTGCACACCGTACGCTTCCAAGGCCTTCTATCCTTATGCCTTTACCTCCTCGCACAATAAATTGGCCCCGGTGGACCGCGTTGCTTCCAACCGCCTTCCGAACCAACCTCGAATAAATTCCTCCTCAACCTGATAGCCACCTCTTCTCTCACTTTTCTCATATATTCGCTTTTACAATTGATGAGGACACTTCCTTCACACTCTTCTTTTCTTCTCTATTAATATACTATCGCAATGTTTATAGTCTTTTATTTTAATGCGATTTTAAGTAAATATATTGTATGTAAGAAGTGTCTTATTGTGTTTTATGTCGTCTCTCACTTTTCCCATATATTCGCTTTTACAATTGATGACACTTTGTTCAGACTCTTCTTTTCTTCTCTATTAATATACTATCGAAATGTTTATAATTTTTGATTTTACTGTGATTTAAATTAAATAAATTGTATGTAAGAAGTGTCTTACTGTGTTTTATATCTTCTCTCACTTTTCTCATATATTTGCTTTTATAATTGATGAGGACACTTCCTTCACACTCTTCTTTTCTTCTCTATTAATATACTATCGCAGTGTTTATAGTCTTTTATTTTAATGCGATTTTAAGTAAATATATTGTATGTAAGAAGTGTCTTATTGTGTTTTATGTCGTCTCTCACTTTTCCCATATATTCGCTTTTACAATTGATGACACTTTGTTCAGACTCTTCTTTTCTTCTCTATTAATATACTATCGAAATGTTTATAATTTTTGATTTTACTGTGATTTAAATTAAATAAATTGTATGTAAGAAGTGTCTTACTGTGTTTTATATCTTCTCTCACTTTTCCCATATATTCGCTTTTACAATTGATGACACTTTGTTCAGACTCTTCTTTTCTTCTCTATTAATATACTATCGCAATGTTTATAGTCTTTTATTTTAATGCGATTTTAAGTAAATATATTGTATGTAAGAAGTGTCTTATTGTGTTTTATATCTTCTCTCACTTTTCTCATATATTCGCTTTTACAATTGATGACGACACTTCCTTAAGACTCTTCTTTTCTTCTCTATTAATATATTGTACTATCACAATTACTTGTAATTACTATCGCAATGTTTATAGTTTTTGACTTTAATGTGATTTAAATTAAATATATTGTATGTAAGAAGTAGTCGAATACCTGTCAGGCCACGCACTGTCTTATTGTGTTTTACGTCTTCTCTCACTTTCCCATATATTCGCTTTTGCAATTGATGACACTTTGTTCAGACTTTTCTTTCCTTCTCTATTAATATACTATCGAAATATTTCTAGTTTTTGATTTTAATGCGATTTTAAGTAAATTATTGTATGTAAGAAGTGTCTTATTGTGTTTTATGTCTTCCGAATGACACTCGAATAAATTCCTCCTCAACCTGATTATATTCGATTTTACATTGATGAGGACACTTTGTTCAGACTCTTCTTTTCTTCTCTATTAATATACTATAGTAATGTTTATAGTTCTTGATTTTAATGCGATTTTAAATCAATAACTTGTATGGAAGTCACAATGCCACGCATTGTCTTATTGTGTTTTGTCTTCCGAATAAGCATCGAATAAATTCTTTCACTTTTTTCATACATTTGCTGTTCCATTGATGAGAACACATCATCGCTGAGACTCTTCTCTTCTTCTCTATTAATACATAAGACAACGTTTATATTTTTTTACAATGATAAACTAGACAGTTGAATCGATTTTACTGCGGTTTTCTTTCTTGCAGATATATATGAATTGTATCGAAATTATGGTAAATTAAACCTTGTCAAATTAAAAACCATTTTTCTTTATTTGTTTCAAAAATTAATCATTTCCATAACTTCCAAACAACACAAGCGATCGAACTATACATTGTTAAAAGATTTTTACAATATCAATAATTACAACAACTTAATATTCTTTAAATTAAGTTATTATTAACCTGTACAGGAAACATCAGCCTGGTAAAATCAACTAAGAGTATTAGTCTGCAATAATAATAAATCGGTGGCGAGCGATCAGCAAATAGTTCGATAGTTAGAGTATTGGATTCTCCGATATATCGCAGGAAGCCCACCGGCAGAGATTTAGTGGTCGAAGGTGATTAATTGGACTGGCTGCTAATCTGAAATCAAGCTCGTGAGATATGCGAGCCCGCGGTCTACGCTGGCCTTGAATTATTACCTTGAATTATCGCACACCTCGCAACCACCCCCCTCTATTCTTCGATGGGAGACTGCTAAAGAAAAAATCGAATTAGCCCGGGGATAATGTACGAGCTCCGCGTGACTTATCTGTTCTCCATTTCAATGCTCGACGCCTGATGCCCGGATCTTCGTGGAGAACTGCTCGCTTGTTGGTACAACTGTTTTTCACGGTAAATTTTTCGACGAAACTCTTGCTCGATTGGGTTAAGTATTGTGCTATGAATTATTTGGAGTTGGTTTTGCTGGAATTATTTTACATCAAGAAATATCTATCGTTTGTAATAAATAAAATCTTAAAATAAATCGATGAAAGTAAATTAACGCCAGGTAAATATTTTAAGATAGCTTTGATTTAACCGACCGTTGTGGTTTTTAGGTGTGAAATATCTGAATGAAGTCCATTTTACTCCAATTATTTTACATCCAGAAACATATATCGTTTGTATATAAATAAAGCCGTAAAATAAATCGATTAAGTTAATTTAACTTTAGGTGAATATTTTGAGACAGCTTTGATTTAACACACTGTTGATCAGGTGTGAAATATCTGAAGTCAATTTTACTCTAATTAGTTTCTATCTAGAAATATATATCGTTTGTAATATAATTGTGATATAATTAAAATTGATATATGGATAATTTATAATTATATCTATATGCAACTATAGTTTTGTAAGAAAATAATATTCGGTAACAGTGGTACAAACTTTATGAATGATTAATTAATAATCTTTTTACGTTATATAAATTGTAGGGTATTCCTAAAAAAATAGTACATCACTACAATTATGTTAACAAAACGGTTAAAGCCTGTAGTTTTTTAATAACATCTTAATGCTATTTACACTTGTCTATCATATAATAAGGATTATTCAATTCATAGGATTAAAACTTTATGATTGATTACATAACAAACTTCTTTATACGTTATCAAAATTTCAAACAATTCGTAAAAACAGTAATGCGTGCGACAACCACTTTAGTCGAAGAGAATGGTTAGAATGAGAAAGTAGCAGGGATCGATAAGTGATTGTAGTTGAAGAGCATAGAGCGGCGATGGCGAATGGAATGATCCAACTCGTCTTAACGACATAAGTACATCATTCTTTCACGTTCTCCTCGCTTGAAGCCAGACACGCTTCGGCCCCTTCATCCTCCCCTTCACTCTGACTATTATCTCTTTCGCCAGTCCCATAACATATTGCACCTTCCTCTCTTCACTTGCATTTGTCTTCCATTTGCTCGGACTATTCTCCACTTTATTACTCAGCAACCGACCCCTACTTAATGCATCCCTGCAAAGTGTGCGATTTAAACAATCATAGGAATACTATAACAGGAGAGAAAAACGAATTAAAATCGATTCGAAGAAAAATCGAAAGAAAAATGTTAATTTGTGTAGTAATTTTTAGATTGAATTAAGAGAAATTTTACCTTTATTCCATAATCGATTATTTGATTGATTAAGGTAGGAATAAATATACAGTGATTAAAGAAGTTATTGGCACACTCAATATTTTTAGAATAAATCTGCTTATAAAAGAAAATGTATTTCTATTTTGAGAGAAGAGTATTCTTCTTTAGGAACATTTTTCCATAAAACTTGGTCGTGCAAGTACCTTTTTCATCCACTGTTTAGTAAGTAGTATGAACTGGTGTATGTCTGACTTTATTACCTTACTCTAACTGCGGCGTAATTCTCGGCGTGGGTTCTAAGCAATTTAATTACATATACACTTTACTACTTTGCAATCGACCTTCTTATTAAAAAAAATCATATGTTTAATAATATTAACAAATACTAGAAATAGAAACTCAAATAAATCAAATCGCGCTGCTTTCCTCCAATTTCGCAAGGATTTCGAAAACGAGTGAACCGATGTCAATACAATTTCCTCAAACTATATAACTAAAACATTTCACAATACTTATTACTCCTACAGGATGATTAAAAGAAAACTAAAAAATTATATAAATCTACAAATCTTTAAAAGACGTTCACAACAAAATCATCCGCACGACCCAATTATTCTCAAGCTAAAATAATTATCAACTTCCTCGCACTATCCACCGAGTACAGCTAGTTTCAAACAGAGCTGCCATCGATGTCGATTCGATCGCCATGAAAAAGTACACGGCTGGTTCCCGGGTGTGTTCCTTCAATTTCTAAATCTCGTCCCGCCTTCCGCCGGTCTTTCTGCTGCAGCCCTTTGGTCCACTCCGTATTCTCAAGCATCAGATTCTCCTCCTCTCTCTCTCCTCTCTCTCTCTCTCTATCTCTCTCTCTCTCTCTCTCCCACATCTCTCTCTCTCTCTCTCTCTCTCTCTCTCTCTCCTCTCCTCTACATACATCTCTCTCTAGAGCCGGCTGTTTCTCTGCCCCTTCTTTCCTCGTCGAGTAGTATCTTCTCTCCCTTCGCTTCTTCCTCTCCCAGGATGCTGCTGGTACTTGCTGCTTCTGCTCTCCTCGATCTCTCCTCTCTATCTCGTTCGCGCCGCCTCGTTCGGACTCCAGCGCGTCGGACGCGAGAGCGCGCGCGCGCGCGCCCGCTGCTGGCGGCACGGAAAAAAGGCGGCCCTAAAAGAACTTCATATTTTTTATGCCCTGACAGCCGACTTGGGTGGTCCAAAATGGCCGCCAATGATGTAATATAGTGCTCTCGAGCGGCACAGCCTTTCTACCTCTTTCTTTCTGTTTCTCTCTCTCTGCCTGCCTGCCTGCCCTCCTCCTCCTGGCACGATGGCCTCTCGACAGCCTATGTGGCAGTAAAATGCCTGATCCGAGCTCTTCTTCTTCTACCCCCTTTACACCCCCCCCCCCCCCCGCCGCCGCCCTTCTCGTAGGAATTACTCAAATATCAGGCGCCCTTTGAACCACCGCCTTTAGAATTCTCCTGTACGATTAGAGCGTCTCTCTATCTCGCCGATGTAAAATAGATATAGGCAATCATTTAAACGTCTGTGAAACACAGACGAAGAATCATCCGCGTGGGGTTAATTTTATGGCAGAGTTATTTTAAGTTCGTCGAGTTGAGTTTGTAAATGTAAAGATATTGTGGATGTTGTTTGGTGCAAGTGTCTTTTAATTGTATGGCATTTTGTGTAACAAAGAATTGAAATAAATGTGTTAAAGAAAGAAATGTCACTCTTTTCTAATCTTTGAATAAATTCCCAGGATAATTTCTGTATAACAAACCATTTTTTTATGGTAAAATTGTATGCTTGAATGAATAAAAGTAGACTTCAAGTGTTAATTTAAGCTCAATTGATTCAGGCAGAATTAATAGCAAGTGAGAGATTGGCGGTGCCAGTTGCAATAAACGCAGGGAGGACACGTGGATCTCTTCGCCGTCCTGCAAACTGCGTCGGCCATCGCTCGGAAACCCTAGCGCTGCTCTCTGATAGAGCAGACTGCTCCCTCTCGTTGCCCTCAATTCTTCAAAGAATCTTAACTATTAATCCAATTAGGACGCGTCGATGTATAATAAATTGTAGTAAACTAATGCATATTGCATAACTAATACATAATTAAGTACAGTTACAATAATAAACAGGATTAGTTTAATAAACTTGTACTAGAGTAGTAGAAAAAATTCTATTTTATTTTTTAAATACAATATGTATAAAATATATTATTACGCGTAGTACAAAATGGACAAAAAGTTGGAAAACATTCCAATCTAAATGAAGTTACTGTCTAATTTATAATAATCGCATATTACATTGTACACTGTAATATACGATTATATATTTATAATGTTATAAATTTATTATACATTTATAATGTATATTACGATTATAAATAATGTAATATACCCTGTAACATTGTATATAACACAGTATAAAATATAGCAGAGTTGCGAGTCATACATATATAAATCAAATTACCACATCATTTATAACAAACCTGTATAAAGCAGTCAATTCTCAACACTAATGATCCAAAACCGATTGAATCGCCCTGTACATAGTATACAAGATCCACGTCTAATTCTACAATTCTATTATCGCACTGATCCACAGCAATACGCATCCATTTGTTAATACATGCTATCCAGAATTTATGAATGCCGTCGGCCGACAAAATTTCTCGCCGGGATCAAAAGCCAATTGAGATGTCGCTGGCGAGAGTGCGGCTCGATGAAATTCGGTGCCCCGATCACGGGAGCCGCGAGAGAGAACTCGAGAGAGTGGGAAAAAGGCGAATGAATCATGCGACGCGAGAGTACAGGGTGGCAGAGTTCTCTATGTGTGTGCGTGCTCCCGCTCGTTGGACTCTCTTTCTCTCTCTCTCTCTCTCTCTCTCTCTCTCTCGTTCTCGATAAAGCCAGCCCCATTAAAAACACGTCGATCCAGCGGACGCCAGGATAAGCGATCGTTTTGGACGCGAGAAAAATATTACATCTTCATGGACGAAGCGCGCGAGCGCACTCTGGCGGCGGTATAATTTTGTCATTAATCGGCATCCGCTCGATCAATAGCACGATTCACGAGCACTTATCGGAGATCTATACTACGGCCGCTGCCAGACAGCACGGACACGCTCTTTCTCTCTTTCTCTCTTTCTCTTTCTGTTTCTCTTTCCCCTCAGAATGGACCAGTGCGAAGATGGAGCACGCAAAGAGAGGGAGAGAAGAAGCAGAGAGCCACCGATCCAGCGATGATAATGATTCGAGCGATGATAGCTTGCTCGTTATTACACGCATCGGCAGAAGCAGGATGAGCTCACGAAAGCCGGGCAAGCCTGAAGTCGACTCGAGAGATTGGATGTCGAGGAAGAGAAAGAGAGAAGAGAGAACTGCCTGTTATAAAGTCTGGAAGCGCGAGTACCCGACGCCATTATTCACACGCCGTTTGCGCCTGCCACATGACTCCCCCCCTTATTTTCCTGTAACTTGCTTTTCCTTCCTTTAACTCCTTTTGCATATCTACCAGCGCCCGCAGTGCCACTCGGCGATCAACATGTATTCCGATTTTTAAGGTTATGTAGTTTGCTGGGAACTCTTGTGATTCCATCTTGTCGCTCTGCATTGAGGAAATAGTGTAATAAGTACTTTTAAACAAAATAAATAAAGGAATATATGCTCTTGATTGCTTTTTAATCATAGTACAAAGATTTTACTGATTCTGTAATAAGCGATATTATAAAAGATAAACTGATACATTTCCTTGTGTTCTTGACTTTTTTGAGGTGAATGTAATACAGTAGTAGGATTAAATCATTTTGTTTCCACCCCACTCTATAACACAAGTATATTCTAAATCTGAAAGAATGGTTCCGCCCTAATTCAATATAATCATTTTTAATCCAAACACTCCAAAACAATAGTTGAATCGAATACTTATAGCAGAATGAAATCATGTTGTTTGAATCCTAACCTGTAACACAAGTAAATCCTAAATCTGAAAGAATGGTTCCCCCCTAATTCAATATATTCATTTGTAACCCAAACACCCCAAAACAATAGTACTATAATTTAATACTTATAGCAGGATGAAGTCATGTTGTTTCAATCTCACAGTATAGCAGGATTGTATCGTGAATATGAAAGAGTAGTTCGTTCGTAATTTGGGCGGAAGCATCCTTCTGGAGAGTAGCGAGCTCGTTCGTAGGACGCGCGAACGTGAAGCATGACGGGACATGACAGCCGCTTTGTATGCGACCTTATGAAGATGTCGCGAAGGAAGGACGGTCCGCGCGCCGACGAGGACGACGAGGACGACGACGTGCGAAGCGTTTACAAAACGCTTGCGCGCGCGCGCACGCGCCCGCTCGCGAGTGTGTATATGCGTGCGCGCGGGCGCGCGTACACGTGCGCTGTTCACATATACCAAGACAGGCTGCCTCTCCGCATTATCTGATGGCACCGACATACGTCTTCGCTGTCAGTCGATCGTTAAGGGAACAATCAGACTCCTGCGAGACGGATCGCCGCCGCTGCCGCCGCCGTTGAGATCCTTTCTCGCTCTCCTTTCATTTCCTTCCTTCGCCCCCCCCCCCCCCCCTTCTTTCGCTCTTCGACGTTTCCCTTCCGCCTCTTCTCTCGCCTTTCACGCAAACCTGCAAACAGTGCGAGATCTCGATAGCGCTCTTTATATCGGTTTGCATCCGAGTTACGCCGGACAAGGAATTCACTTGGATGAAATTGATCAAGTTACGAGTTAGGGTGCTTCGTTTCCAGTGAATGCATTCACTTGCCTTTCAATCAACATCGCTGTAAAAAGTTTTCTTACAGTGATCAATTTTAACTAAAACGAAGTACTAAACAATATCTATAAAAAAAACTATTTGTATTCTTTAATACGTCTAGATTTGTTTTTTTTTGTTTTACTGGTGGCACTCAATAAACAAAAAATGACCGGTGTTAAGATTCGATTTAATTATGTATTTGTTTTTTCGTATTTTGTTAGACAAAAAACATGAAATGTCCATTTTTGGTATTACTATTATCTGAAATTAGACAAATATTACTTTTACTTCATAACCGGTCGTTTCACTGGATACTGTAGGAAAAGCTTTATATAAACTGCCAGTACGTTCAGTATTAATGGGAGTAAGCGTCGATCCTTAACGCACTCCTGGTAAGCGAGGACATCCCGCAAATAGGTATTCGATTGGTTGGACCAGCGGTAGAATATTTCCGGGAAAGGCCGCCGTTATTACGTGAGAGAATATTGCTCGCCTTCCTCAGGGAGCACTAAAGCGCTTTAAGACCCCAGCCAGATGTCACCTGGGCTGGTGTCATACGCGAGACTGAAATCTCAAATATTAGCGGGCTAGCGTACAGTAAGGATGGCCAACATACGTGCCCGCAATATCCAGGATCGGCGACACGTGCACCAAACTGCTTATAAAACTTCCTCCGACTCGGCTATCTTTCCAACTCCTCTATTTTTGTCTTGCTTCTCTCACCTAACTCCTATTACAGTATTAATCCTTTGCGCTCTTGTGTAAGTTGTCATTCGATAAGAATTTTATTAAGGTTTTATAAAGTTTCTAATTTTGTGATCTTTTTCTTTAAGAAATAGTTAGTTTTGACAAGGTTCTACTTATTATATTTTCGATACAATTTGAAGAAAAATAGTATAATCTTTTGGAGTCCAGAACTACCCAACCCTATCTTAATACGTGTCCCGACACTAATACTAATGTAATAATACGGTAGAAGTGCATACAGCGTCCTCTACAAGCTGCATGCGATAGTCATTTACGAAATTTTCAAAATATCCTGTATGTCTGTTGAAAAATAGGATAAAGCAATGCTGATCCAAAGGCAAGTGAATCATATTAGCGTTCAATTTGAATGTGCCATTAGTCGAAACTTGACCAACTTCTTCCCAATGAATTCGATGTCGCGTAACTTGGATCTAAACCGATTTCAAACACCGCCATTTGACAAGGTTCTTCTGGCAGATTCAATGTTCATACTATATCATTTACATGCTTTGGAATCAACATTGTCATCCCTTAATTGTTAATTGACAAATATGTATTTTATTATATGCATTGTATAAGTATACAATATTATAGTATACAAAACGTAGAAAACTTTCCGAGAAAGTAATCGAAAGCGGTGCGAAATTCCGCTGTCACCTGAGAACACGTTTCAAATCAAGTTACTATGCACCGCCAATTTCACTTTCAACGGTTTTCAAAGAACAATGGAAAAAATCTACTAAGAATGAGTATGACTTGTTTAAAAGTACTATAAACGACTCATTAACTTTCAACTATTATGACGAATTGTTGAAATACTTTAAATAATTCGCAATGTTGCAGTCGATAAAAGTACCAAAATAAGCATAAGTAAGCGTAGTTGTATTCAAGTGGAGCAATCGAAACGTGCAGCACGGAGCCCCTGCGAACTACATAACTTAGGTTCTTCCCACTTTTACCTCATCACGGATGAACAGATCCCTTCCTTACCTGCTTTACCGACTGCCAACTACCTTATCGTCGGTGCCAACATTGCCGATCGAGTTGCTGGACAATTTTTTATAATATTAAAAGTTTCCCCTACAACCCATTCGAGTAAATATATTTATTGCAAAGTATGCAATTAATAGAAACTTGTATATATTGAACGCTATATTATTATCAGAAACATTTTTACGAAGATGTAATCAGCCTGAAATATTCATCGCTATATGATTCAGATTTCTATATAAGTTGGATTCTTCAGCGTATAATAGAAATTTCTGGAACTCTTTCCGCTTTTTCGTATCCGTGGATATCAGTTTTCTCAAAGTGAGTGTTTTTACGTAATGCAGGTTGTGGAGAAATTTGAAGACATAGATGGAGAATACCGTGAATATACTTAATGTATTTATTTCATTTTGTTCATATGAATTATGTATATACATGTGGCTTTATTTTCTCAAAGCAAGCGGCACGGACTCCGTGTGCGCTGTCGCCCAGAAATGCTCGAGCTTGTCCTTTCGATGCGGATGAGTTAAGAAGAAGGATGTCTTGTTTCCGATGACGTACAGGTGATAAAAAGATGATTTCTTCAAGATGCATGCTATCAAGGCAGCATACTAAGTCCAGTCACTTCATTACATTGTCAATTCCTATAACAGACAAGTAATAATGTTTTGTTAGTTCCTTCTTTTGATATGAAGCGAAGTTACGTAATGAAGTATTCGAATCAGTCTGCCAAGTACTTCAACAGTATTGTTGTCTGACAATTAATTTTGCGAAACCTTTGGACGAATCATCATTGGTGTACTCTGTTTAGAATATTTGTGTCCGTATAAGAGAATTTTCATAAATACTAAAAATAGCAAAAAAAATACTGAAATGAAATATGATTTAGTTACAGATTTCTGGGAATTAAATCTTAACTAAAGTCATGTTATGATTGGTTCAGGTGGTTGGTACGCGACAGTAGCAGCAAAAAATGTATGGTACAGCGTATACCAAGATGCTCAAATAATTTGAATGAAATAGTATTATGCGCTTACAAATTTTCTACTTTTAACACTTCCATCTTTTAAATCAAACAAAAAATATTTTTGATTCTTTTTGTAAATGTTTATGCCGCGCTATTCTCCTCATGGGAAATTTTCCATTCAAATCCTATCAGCAGATAAAACACTAAAATGTAATATATGTCATTAGCACATTTCTCGTATCGATAATCCATACAAAAAGTGCTAAAATTATTTCAAGTTTGGAACAAAAATTTTGTATGAATAACAGAGTTTTCGGATAGTATAAATTTCGGTTAACAGTTCTGCTGTAGAACAGTAATTTGTGAATATGCTTACCATAATAGCATTGACAATATCGTTCTGGTTATTCTTGAGAGCTTTAATGGCTTTCCCTCGGGAGACATTGGCTTGACACATAACGAGATCGACGTCCTTTTCTTCGACGCCAGTCTCGTCAACTTCTTCCTCGGACTCCTCTTGTATAGGCGCTACAACTGTTGTGCTACCACCAGCTTCAGTCGCAGGAATTATTGGGGGTTCCTTGAACTTCTCAGCTGCGGCTACTTGAGCTTGCTGACTGAGATCCTCGATCTGTAATAGAATATTTTCTTGATTAGATTTTGACGAGATTTTCAAAAAATCGTAGCGCGAGCATTGTAAATGTCAGTCTGCCAAGGTTTTCAACAGTTTAAATTCTGAATTAATTGCGAAACTAAAGTGAATCATCATAGAAATTAATTTAATTAAAATAGTGAGCGGTAATGCAAGATATTTTACCTTGGCTTCTCCGAAAACTATGTAAGTGTCTGATGCTGGATTTTTCAGGACATCAGGCTTGTTGATAACGAACAAAATATTCTTCGACTTCCTAATTGTCACTCTGTTAACACCTTGCACCTGTTGACAGAAATTTATTATAATTTATAATTTACTATAATATTGTAACTTATAATAAACCATAGTATTACAAAAACAGAAAGTGTGTACATGTTCATATTCAAAATAATCTCAGAATCTACCCAACCATTTTGAATAATTCTTTAGAAAGTACATTTGTTGCAAATGGACATCGACTTTGCAAAATTATCATTCCGGCAAACTACAAACTATAAACTATTACAATATCTATTATATATACAGGCTTCTTTAAATCCAACTTTAAAATTTCAAAAGAAATAAACATAAAGTTATACATTGTTAAAAGATTCTCGCAACAAACATATAACAACTTATTTTTTTATGTCAAGTTCAAATCGGAGCTTAATCAATTTATACCGCATACGTACAGGCTTCAATCCTAACTTGCTCATAAGCTTCCTAGCTTTCTTCTCTCCGCGGCTTTGTTTCGCTTTGGAGACCATGTCAGTAGGCAAGCCGGTGATAGCGCTGTTTGGGAATACGACAGTCCCTCCTGCTCCGGCATCTTCGAGTTCAGGGATACTATCATCGGAGTCAGAGTCTGTTCCAGAGCCAGCTCCGGCCGCCTCCACTTTGGTGGGCTCAGAGCTCGCTGCCTTGTCAAGTTCTGTTAATTCTGGCATGTTTGTTGCTCTGAAAAAAGTCATTCGTTGAAATATTCAATAAGCAATGCAGTTTGATCGCACGTGTTTCCAATCGAATGGATCGGAGAGTTTAATATTTTAATTAATGTTCCCGTTGGATTTTCATGATTAAACATGAGGACGCGTATTTATAATTTCAGCATTGACAGTAATAATTACTTGAAACACGTTCACAATGAAGACGGCGGTGCGGAGTGATTGTCATAGACAAATGGACGTTGTTATGGCGCCCAATACAGGCCACCGAGATGCGGCAGCTATCGGAGCGAGATATTAATTAAGCTGTCGATATCATTTTAGGTAATTATCACTTTCGACGAAAGTAACTCCCCACGAATACGTGCAAGGATTTGATGATATGAGTTGTAAATTGTATCGATGTTAGCTGTTGCATATCATCCATTGTGCACGGCGAAAATGCAGTGGTGAGAGCCGCGAATGTTAGACGTGTAGATCATTGACGATGAAACGTTCTGTACAATATTAGTCGTGTAGAAATGCTCTTTGATGTTTGAGCTTGTGATATTGACGCATTTTGGCGATCGTTATAAACCGATGCCGAGATATTCACCCGATTTACCTTGGACAATATTCGTTGGCGACCGAGCACTATTTTTACCATGTAAACTGAGGCCAGTTCACAAGCGTGCTCTGGTGACGGGCGGCACTCACTTTTCTGAACACCGGACGAAATGGTGTTCGGGAAAGTGGATGTCGGATCATATGTGAATGTAATTGTTCGAATTCTACTAAATAACATACTTGTTACACGATATGCAGAACCGTCCTTGTAAAATAAGGAAGGAAATATTTATTTAATTTATAATAATATTCACAAAAAAAAGCTTTTTTCATTGTTCGATGATTATTCGATGACAAGTGTACGCCCCCTAACGTCGTTTGTGAGGCGCATTTATGATTCATAATTCTCGGACGTATCGCTTCTCAAATCAAAGTATGTAGCAAAGGATGAATATAAAAGGAACTTAGAGTCTTTTCTGTTAAAAGTTTATTCCATCCAACAATAATCGCTCTCATCACTATATAAATATTATAAAGTATCATTTTACATCAATCACTAAAATAAGTGAAATCCGGCTTTCCTTCTCGAGTAATCGGTGGTCCTAGAATCCTTTTTTCTATATTTCGGAATAACACTATCACACCCACAGTTTTTTGTGTTTCCCGAGTCCAATCATGGTTCAAATATATCCATATATTATTAACGTTATAACCATATAATTTATAGTATAACTAAAACGAAAAATAACGCTGGGACCACCAATTACTGGAGATTAAAAGGTGGAATCATTTGGTTCTCTTTTTCTCACTTTCGCTCGCTCGCGCACGCAATTTCTTTGTCCCTGATATAAATACTAAAGTTCACTAATGACGAGAAAGGCAGTCTTGCAAAACATTCAATATTGACTAAAATTTCAAAAGTTCAATTTTGTCTCTTTCTTATTTTGTAATTTCGATCGCGCGCCGCAGTAACGTCAAACGTTATCCTGGAGCATTCTGCCTGTTACCTCCCTCGAACATCATATCAACAAGAACGTGGCGAGAATAATCTTGGAATGACACTTGCAATACTATATTAATCATTAATAATATAGTATCTCTATGACATGCGCTAAAGACGGCGCGTGTAAGGTAAAACAGTTGCGGTAGAATAGTTTTAAGTGTTTAATTTATATAAAATTTAAATATTAAATTTATATAAAATTTAGCCTTCTCTACGTTTCGTCGATATCCATCTTCTCACTTTTTTCTGTTACCTCCTCTTTATCCTCCGATTGCACTTCGTGATTAGTAACTTTAATCATTCAAAAACAAAGATCAGTAAACTAGTTGATTACATAAATTGGTTCTAACTAATATAGATACTCACTCTCCTCACTCTTTTCGGTAGCTTCGTCATTAGTCTCCGGCCGTTCAACGACTTCGATATCTGAATCTGAAATTGCATTTCATTGCTTCATCCCAGCACTTCTTCCGTCTGTGTAACTTACTCTAAATTTTGCAATTACATTGCCAGGCATAACTAACTCTTCTACAATTATACAAGTCGAAATAATAATTCGCCTCATGTAAATTCTACCTGTTTCAGAACCACTTAGAGCTACTGTTTCTACATGAGTTGACTTCTGTTCCTCGGTAGTTGTAACGGACGTATGTTGAGAAGTATCGGACGGGCTTATATGATGAACCATATCATAATCCAGCTTGGGAGCGGAAGGCTTCTGTTTTCTGGCGGGATTCCAGAAATTGCAGTAGCAACACCTAAAGCCTATGATATGTCTATTAAAACGATGGACTATAAAGGTAACAAGTCGATGATTCTTAATGAGAAAAGACAATGTACCGAAATATTCGAATTCTTCCTTGAGAGACATCCCATTGTGTGACTCGCAGTTACGACAAATCAGCGCGTATCTATTGGAGGGTCCATCTCCAACTATGTAGTCAATCAACCGGTCGAAATAAGATCTCTGGCGTGGCAATATTGGACGGGGTAACGGCGTTCCTAATAATTAAAACATTCCCATTAACATTAACAGTTCAAGGAAAACATAGAAGTTCAGTATAAAGCAGAACCTCTTTTATCCGAATATTTAATTACTCTAACACATCTTCCGTGTATTATTAAAAATGTTTAAAAAGATTTGAAACCCAGTATAAACCTTTAGAAAAATCACATTCAATTTCAGTATTTATACTATTTGTAATATTTGTTCCCTTTCCTAGAACATAATACGAAAATTCCTTTACTCGAAAAGAAGTGTCTCTCAACTAGTTCGGATAATCAAGATTCTACTGTATATAAACAAGTTTTTAGGGTAATTAAGTAAAAAGGAAGTACGAGGGTAATCCAGAAAGTAGACTGTTTTGCTTGAAAGAATGTATACGCAAACGATCTTTACTGGATTACCTCGTACATTGAAACCAGGGCAGATCCTAAAAAAAAACATAAACTCAACAGTACTAACTGTAATTCGGGGCCGGAGTCATAGACGGTTTAGGACCGATATGCAAAGGGACACTTGATTGTGGATTGTGAGCGGGAGAAAGACCAACTGGTACTACACCAGGTACAGAAAGTGCACCACTTTGTGCATTTATCGGCTGACTTTCATTGCTTATTACTCTCCGTCGCAAAGATCCCAATCCGGGCACCTGCGCGTGTACAGTTTGCGGCGTACTAGACCGACGTGGTGTTTCAACTGTCGGTTGTACTTTGTATGCCGGCTAGAAGGAGAAATCGAAAGATTCTTTGCCTTGCAGTATTGAGCAATTGCAGCAATCGCACAAGGATTGCTGAGAATGATTACTTCGATCTAAATTTATACTGCGCAGATACAGACAACCCTTGTATAACATAGAATTCTTATAACATAGTTTCACAAACAGTACTAAACATGATTGGTACTAAAACTGCACAGATTTGTTAGTTACAAAGGAATTGAACAAAAACTGTTATACCAGGGTCGCCAGTACCTTTTACTAGAAATGTAATGTGCTACAAACTTGCGGGGACAACTGAAACAAAGAAACAAAAGAGAAGAATTCAATTATATTATAAATCATAACTTCGCGAAAGGAATGAAACATGAATATACTTAGCAGCAACTATTGCTACTGACCTACCGGTGTCATTCTCAGTTGATCGGGTGCGTATTTCATCAAAATTTCTTTCGCTTTCTTGTACGTTTCTGTTTCGGTAACTTCCTCTAAAATTTTCTTCTTCTCCGATTCCATGGTGCTTAGCTTTTCCCGATTATAAGATATTTTTCTCTTATAGTACCACGAAACCATTTTCTTTGTAAATAATATCCTGCATCATCGATAAGCACACAATGTACGCAACGTTTGTGGAATGCCATAAAATAGGAATCGGTTAATTCGATTGTACTTACAAAATAGGAAATATTAATAGAGGTATGATGTAAAATATCTGATCATACAAAGAAGCTGGGAAGAAACAGAAATAGAAGAGAAACGCTGTTATGATATATAACAAAACACTGTAGAGCATCAAAGTGCCGACAATCTTCTTATGCCTCTGCTCCGTGGTATGTTCATATTGCTCGATCTCTTTGATTCTCTACGGTCAAAGGTATAATTGTAAAGTCAGATACTCCAATTAAAAATACACTCACTACCACTAACTTCCCTTACCGTATCTAAATCCTCCAATACCTCCACTGTAGTTTTCTTTTTCTAAAAGAAGACGAAAAACCATTTACTAACAACAGTCGAGCCATAAATGTATATGCAAATAAGACACATATAAGTGCCCCAAAGGAACTCTATTTTAATTCCAGACTTCTCAGTCGCTTCTTCAAGAGTGTCAGTGAGCCAGAAAGCAATACGCAAAGTGGAACATGTATATTAGTTTCATTGAATGATAATTCCCGTTCGCATGGCAGCTCCATTGCATAAATTAAGGCTCCAATTTCGTTTAATCATCGAAGAAGACGAGCAGCAACGACGACGCGTCGCAAGTGCGGGAAAAGCATAGAAAAGCGAAAAGATGACATCTTTCGATTCAACTATGAATGGCAGAGCAAACCCACAATTGTTGTATGACAGACCGTTAACCTTATAAGGCAGGTCCCGGCAAAAGCGGCAGTCTCGTCCGCGTAAAAAACCCTGGCGTGGAGTGAGACTTACACGAAATCGGCAAAGTATCATCCCCATCTTTGATCCTCGAAAGGTAAAAAGCTGGCCTTTGGAGTAAAAGCGGTGCTGACCGCCGCGGCGACGATCGGACTCGCTCGGCGAAGTCGAGGCAATTTCAAAATAGCCCAACGGCCGTGCGTTTAGTCGCCGGCTAGGATGCCCTTGGTGCCGCGCGGGCCAAATATAAAAGGCGAATATAGATCGCCTCGTCTATAAGTGTTCCACTGGCGAGAGATCCGCAATGTAGACTGGCGCGGCTAGATTTTCTCGGTGACTGCGCGCAAAAGCCACTTGATACCGCGGTCGCTCGCTCTCGAAACTGCCAGTGGTGTGTCAGACGCCGAACCAACATATGCCGGGTTCTCTCTTTCTCTCTTTCTCTCACTCCCCGTCTTTCTCTCTTTCGCACTCGCGCGCGCTCTCTCTCTCTCTCTCCCCGATTCCCTGTGGTTTGCGTGCTCGAGACAGCCGAATGCAAATGTTCAATCGCGCGATTTAGAGTGCCGCACGAATAATCGGCATGCGATGCGCGAAAGCATTTTGCCGAATCGGTCCTCTGCTCGCAGCAAATCTGCAGTCTAGTGTGTCGTGTTGTTAGTTCGCTCGCCGGTTGATGCTTCCTGCGTCGATCGGGGCAACGCGGCTCTTGAAGCGAGACGCCGAGATTCCACTGCGAAAGTGGTCACTCGGGATCGGTTTTTCTTGCAGGAAAAAATACCGACGCCGCCTTAGAATAGATCGGGTCGCGATATCACTTGCTGTAAGCTTAGCCTGGGAACTAGTGTTGAAATGGATGTATCGTGAGACAAAGTGCGTAGTATGCGTACAATTAAAATTGTGCTGTTTTTTTATTGTGTTGGATAAACACAGCTTTTTTGGAGTTTCTTTGAACTTTGATGGAATAGTCTTTATAAAGATCTTGCAACTACTCGTCGAATTTGATTGGACTTGATTGTATAGTTTTGAAGATAAGAGATTTTGAAATCGGCACATTTTAGAAGTTTTACAAATCGTGTAGAAAATTAATCTACGGTTCAGTAATAATCTATGAACGAATAGGAGTATTATTTGATAGAGCTAAGAAACCTCCAGTTTTCTTAGAGTCGAAGTTTTGTAACGAATGAGAAGTGAGGAGCTCGCAACGTAGCTTTCGTCGCTCGGTAATTTGTGTGCGTGGGTCTGGCATTTATGGATATATGTATACAGGTTTTATGTGTTTAAGGATCGGCGCTAACAAAAGTCTCTTTCACACGCAGTATAATTCGCAATCCGGTGGATCTTTATTATTTCGTTAACACTATCCTAACTATGAAAATACAAAATTCAATATATGTTCTGTTTCGTAGTAATGCATAGAATGCAGTAACAACGCAATCACTTTGTATAAGAAAGAACACCTGTGTAATGCAAGTTATTCGATATTTTTATTAATTGTCTCGCTTATCTCTAGCAGACAATACAAGCTCCTATCCGACTCTGAGAACTCAATAAATAGCACGCCATCAATTCCGCGTCATTTGCGAAGTTCTGCCGGTGCCTGGTGAATCATTCGATATACGAAGATGGATTGTTTCAAGAACTTTTCAGCTTAACGCGTCTATCAGCTCGGACCGCTTTTATCGCTATTTGTGTATAATCGTTAATTATTAGAATTCCTGGCTAACCAATTGTTTATACACAGTCAGGGGCAAAAGCGTTCCTAGAGTAATAACGTGAAAGTAAAAAGAACGGCAATTTATTGCCCATTGATTACTTTGACATGCAATTGATTGCTATGGAATTTATGTACAGCACATTAGCAGTATTTGTTTACTAAGATTTTTCCAAGTGCATTGGAGTTATCACTCCAAAATACTAAACGATTTTAATACAATTTTCTCTTCTATATACAATTATTATTGAATCGAACCATAGTTCATAAAATATTGCAATATTTATTTCTACATATACAGGGTTCTTCGAGAGTATCTTCAAAATTTCCAAAGGACTGAATGTTGAGCTACACATTGTTGAAACACGTTATTGTTAACGTGCATATGAAATTCCACCCGAATGAATGAAACCGAAACAACTAGTCCTTTCCTTTCCCTACTAATAATAAAAAGGTACTAGGTTATGATAGTCCTATATATGTTCATGAAGAAGAACCATAGAAATAATATAAGACCATATTCTAACCATAGAATGATATAAAAGGTATTCAGATAGTCGAAAGTAGACAGGGCAACGCTTATCTGTTTGTACATATGTGCGCGATAAAATCAAAATCGTTGAACCGATTTTAATGTGATTTTTTTCCTCTATACCGATAAAATACTGCAAAATTTATCACTTATATAGGGTATTCCAAAAATAACTCAACAATCTCACATGGAAAGGGAGATCGAGTAACACAACATCGATGGAAGATATTTACACAATCGTAATACTTTTTGCATTAATGATGATATCAGCGATACATATTAACTAAACTTTTCAATACGTACTACTTTTTAAATTACATCATTGTTAACGTGTGCACAAAATGTCACCTGAGAGAAATGAGATGGGAAACGAGCAATGGAATCTTAGATAACGACGGAATTCGTTATTGTTATCAATATGGTTCTGCAAACGTTGAATTGGTTAAATAATAAACACATAAACGTTACCAAATGGACGCATATTGAACACAAGACAATATTAAAACTGTTATTTTAAGGAATTAATGTATTTAACTACATATTTTTGCTTCTAATGCAATTTGTTAAAAAAAGAAACAGTGAAATATTGCTGGATAATCCCTTGCAATAATCTGTATTGCTTGGTCAATTAACAACAATTCGATTAACTTAAATCTATTTCTACCGAAAGGGTTAAATGACTTGTCTTCGAGAATGACGTCATTTAACAACAAATGCACATTTTCATATATTTTTATATTCATTTCTAGAAAATACGAAATATTATCAGAAGTTAACTATTATTATCCGACAAAGTAAATTATATATAATATCCTCTTTACATTGAAAACATAAATATAAAAAAACAGATTGTATGTTTTGCCTTTTAGGTAATCATGATTGAATCATTTCACAATAGCTATCTGATTGATATCAGATTGACAACAAAGGTAACAAGATTTAACTCCAAATCTGTATCCATCTGTGACCGTTTTAAATTCGCATTTTGTGGGTCAGCACCTGTTATTCAAATAAAGGAACAATTCGATTGCAGTAATGCAGTAGATTGGTGCAATAAAATTGGTGTTGTTTTCGACCCATTGTAAATGCTTACTCGCATTGCTATGGGCGCGTAAATCGGCAGCAAAAACAAGAATACTGTTGGCAGATATTGCTTCATTATTCTTCAGTGTTACTTCACAGTGAATACTGCATCCACACACATCATCGCACAACAGCAACAGCTTTAGACTGGCTCGGGTGATAATGCAATTTGCGCTTGTTAATATCGTTAAAATCTAAGCGGTAGAACTTGACTGTAGTTTTAAGTTATCGCAAATGGTCGAGAAAGTTTACCATCACGAAAGTTTTCTCTTCAATCATTATATCGTGTCTACTAATACAAAGGACAACGGTTGTCTGTTGTGTGTTCGAAGTGAATTGACAATTCTTTATTTTATTGAACTGATTTTAATGCGATTATCTGTCTTGTAAAGAATTGTGATTTAACTAGATTGTAGGTTATTAATATTGCAATATTGATCACCTATACAGCGCGTTTCAAAAGTGATAACATTATTTGAAAAGTAATGAAAGCGAACTATACATTGTAAAAAATTATATACAGCAAATACAGCTGGTATCCATTATTCTTTGAATTAAATTATTGTTAACATGCACATAATATAATATAATATATGTTGGATAAAGAGTAGGATCGATAGTACTGATTCAAGATCAAGTGAAT
Source organism: Ectemnius lituratus (assembly GCA_910593735.2). NCBI lineage: Eukaryota > Metazoa > Arthropoda > Insecta > Hymenoptera > Crabronidae > Ectemnius > Ectemnius lituratus. Next base: position 3,458,750 of record OU343044.1, on the reverse strand, counting down.
CACCTTGTATGCTGAATTTGATAAACAATTTTGCGCGTGACAAACGCGACATAAAAGTAGAGAGAGAGAGAGACAGAACAATATAAAGTTTTTATTATAAATTCAGAGTTAGATATTTGAACATCGAGTATCTCAATTTTGAAACCAAAAATTCAAATAGCTGTCCACAGCTGTTGAAGCTATAATCTTGTTGGGGTCATAAAAACCTGCTCAGTCGTAAATTTCCGAAATCATTGGCAGGGTAAAAGTCACTGACCGCAAAAAACACGAATACAAATGCGTCTGGATTCTACTCCAAAAACTGTTTTGTCATTCTTTGAATATAATTCAATGCCACTCTTAATTTAGCTGTGGAACTTTCCGTTGCGTATTTAAACCTGTTGGCTAAATACGGCAGAATTATAGATTTGTAGCATTTTGGATTCCTGAGTAGTAGAAACAAAGAACGCGCCAGGCTCTAAGACTTTAACGTAATAATATAAATCGCGAAAAACTAAAAAAGTCGCTTTTAGTAAACAATTAGATCATTTAAATAATTCACGAATAAGAAGGATTAGTAAGCGCCATGAAGTAGAACTAATGGTATAGAAAATTAAATAAATTAAACGAAAACTAATACTAATACGACACGAGGAACTTTATATACATAAAATTTTCCTACGGAACGTAACTTTTCTTTGTAAATAGAAATACACTTTCTTGAACAAGAAAGAGTTGAAACTAGGAGACAGATTTCTTTTATGTGAAAATTTATTTTAAAAATACTGGGTTTGCCAATACATACTTGTTTTACTCACTGTATATTTATTCCTACCGTAACCGGTAAATAAAGTTCATATTTTTTCGATTTCGATACAGCTAACTCTCAATTCAATACAAAAACACAAATCAACATTTAGTTAATAATAATAACAAAAAATAGATATTCATTTTTAGTTTTAATCAGAATGACAAAAAAGAATGAATAGTTAAATAGAATTTTAAATTTGATCATTTATCTGGGCGTGATATGTTTACTGTTAATAACAGAAAATTGCACAATATTACCACTATCAGTGGAAAATCGAGAATCCGAGAGCGACGCGTTCCCTCATCCAAACAGATCGAGCGTAGCGCGTGAAATGAACGCTGCCGGCGAATCCGAGCGGCCGGCGACCTCGCAACCGGCTTTCCCCACCACTGCCCCAGCCAATCCGGTACTCTGCTGATCGGTGCCCGTGCCACTGCCCTGTGTCAACGAACTCATTGTCAGATATGCTCAAATATAATATTATTAACAAAGAATTTTTCAGAAATACGGTTTTATATTACAAATATGGAAAAAGCAACATACTAAAATGTAGAAAATGAGGTAATACAGTCGAGCAGAAAATTGCATGATACTAAATACGTAAAAGCATTTCAGATCAATCTCCTTTGCAGAATTCTTGTAAGAGAAACCTCAAATGCATTTAATGAGTCAATAGCATTATGGAATTTTCACCTCGACTCTTTCCTTGCTCTCAATATTTTAGCACGCTATTTTTGTTAGATATTCATAGTATAAAATATCAAAAATATTTTTTTTTGTACTAATACACATGTCAGTAATAATAGGTACATTACCGTAAGTATTTCCGGGCGAATAGCTGTACATTCGACGCGACCCAAATTATGAATCATTTGAATTGATTATAAAGTATTTTCACGGGTTAGATGCGTGCATAGAGTGCAATAAAAACGAAGTGACGCCTTGTCCCTACTAATTTAAAGGGCGGCATCTGTCAGTCTGTACATTTGAGACAAACTCGAAAACGGCTCAACCGATGTTAATTAATACGCTTTCTCCACCTGCATACAGGATAACTCCGACCAAGTATGAAATAATATAGTATTCGATTAATGCTAAACCGAAAATCGTCATATGAACAATCCGCGATATATATATATTTACAGGTTATAAAATATTGCAATATTTAGGGTGATGCTCTAACGCAATAAGAACAGAATTGTTGTTCGCCACCCTATAGATTTGTTCACGTTACTCTCAGGAATATCCTATCGCCTCCTTTATGGGAAGATAGTAAACCCCACTTTCTTTGCTACCGCAATATTTCCACGAACGTTTCTGCAGTATTAATTCTACCAAATTAGGGTTAAGTTCAAGTAAATCTGCAATCTACTGCGCCATTTCAATAAAAGCTAACGAGTTAAACCAAGTGGAGGTGACTCCAGCATAAACGTATCTTTCTATGGCATAACAGGAGGTATTGTTCGAAGATGTCTCCAATAAAGATAAATGCAAGAACATATATTATTCTTTAACCCTGTGTGAACCAAACAGAGTCAAATTAACCTACATCATTGCGTAATAGTTCTTTGTATGATTCATGGAGAGTTAAATTAAATTATTGTTAACCTGCATATACAAAATATCACCCGGATGATGCCGGGTTAATAGACTCTATTCTCTTTAACTATCCGGTAATCTTATTTTTAAATATCAAATAGTCTTAGATGGCGCCACTGTCTGACTGCAACTGTCCATTGAACACTCAGAAGAACATAGTACAGAAACTCGCCGCGTATTTCAACCCCGCTTAATGTTATTTGCATGAATTTGCATCGTTACCGACACAGTGAAAAAATACTATGAAAACTCGCCTTAGTACTCTGCGGGCAAATCTCACAACTTGCTCTCAAAACAGACGTTGTCTATTCTTGTCTAATTCACAACTTCCAGGAGATACATGTCTCTCTTTCGCTTACTAGTTGAACTAACCTATTCCAACCAATTTTAACCTCAAATCTACACACTGCTCGCTGAAGTGACACGGATGTTACAATAGCAGTCTCGCGACACGTGCGTTTTCAAGAATTTATTCTCCGCTTCTGACAATGGAACGGCCAAAGAGGAAAAGGACGAGCAAGAAGACAAAGCTCTCGTGGCGGAAAAACATCGACATCAAAGACGTCGAAAGCCACTTGGAAAAAGAACGCCAGAATGAGCGTATTGGTAACCTCTCAAAGAAACCGAGCACCGAACTATTCTTCACCGACACCGAACCCCAAATTCTCCCGAAGCAAGCAAAGCGACTTCTTCTGAAGTCGAAACAGCCGAAATGCTTCGAGGCGTTGATTAATCGCAGCGCAGTCCAGGACCCAATCTCCAAGAGGAACAGGGTGAGGACTAAGAACGAAAGACAGAGTGTCATTAGGGTGGAAGTGGCTGAGCGCAGGAAGGCAATGGGTATCCTCAAGAAGAAGGATGTCCTTGCGTCCAAAGACAGGAGCAAGTACGAAGAGAAGTTGAAAGAGAGAAGAAAGAAATGCAGAGGAGATGTGGACGCGGACGTTTGGGAGTATCAGATCGAGAAGGTATATTATGCGAATAATGGTTTAGTAGATTCTTTTTCAGCTTCGAACCAAAATCTTTAATCCAAAACCTCTAATCTTTATGTTCAAATTACTCGTAAATCAATATACCGAATTGAACTTATTTTATATGGGAAAATAGTATATTTCACGCGTAAAAAAATACCGCGAATTTTAATCGATTAATGGCATCCGTTCAAAAGTTATGGTTAATAAACCGGTACCACCAAAAACAGTAATTTCAATACATGTGAGTTATAAAACAGGTAATTATTTAATTTGTAAATAAATAAAAGTTAATATGATCGGTGTTAATCTAACATAACAGTCGCCTGTTGAAACGTTTAGTTACTCTCATCGGGGACTATTTATGAACCAAAGCTGAAAAAAAATCGAGGGTGAGTGGGGGGAATACTAAACCTCAATCGAGTTGTTTGCGCTCTTATTTTATTATAATTAATTTTTTATTGCACCACAGGATGCCATTCAAGTAGAAACGTAAATAAACATATCTATGCATCCACATAAAATTCTATAACTGTGACACATGTAACTACCTAGTTGTGCCATTAACACTCCGTTTACGGACTCTCCGTTTACGGACTTTCTTGTATACCTGTCTTTACGGACACGCGTCAATTTGACGCACGAACGAAACCATACAATTTCTTTAAAAAAACAGCATAATTATATATTATTAATTTAAACACGAAACTGATAAATGAAACATGAATGCCACTTCTTTAGTGATTTGCGACTTGCAAGTAGAACAGAAACAGTGCTGCAGTGTCTCTCCTGCGAGATGTGATTTAACGGGTTTGATAAAAGTATCAATTCTTCTGTTACATTTAGTCAATTTACTAGCATTAATGATTATTTTACTATATTGGGTCAAATTGACGAATATCCGGAAAGATAGGTATACTAAATAGAGAATTTTAAAATTAGAAGGTTTTGAAACAAAATTAATATCGACATATATTTGTCTCATTAAATGGATAAAAGTCAGCACAAATAGTAGGAGAAAAATACAAATGATTTCTGTAATTTTTCTTTTGAAATTCGAAATGCGTCGAAATGACGTGTCCCGTAAACCTAGTGTTAAAAATTGCATAGAACTACCATATACACTTATACACAATTACAGCTATTTACGATTATAATTCATCACGAATACAGGTATTTACAATTATGACATGCAAAGTAGTTTGAGATGTAACCGAACCGGAACGATTTGACCGGTGCGAAAAATTATCACCGAATTCGTTTCTGGAATTTTACAAAGATTCAATGCACGAATTAATTCTTTTTGAGTTTAGTTACTATTCAATGCATTAAATACTCACATATATCTTTCACAACTCCATATATAAATTAATTTCAATTAATCTCAACATTAACACTCCACCATTCCTGTCACAGACCATTAATCCAGAAGCAATGGATGACCAAACAGTGAGGCACACACTAATACATATGGGCATAAAGAAAAGAAAGCCGCAACAAAGACCAGGCACTTCAGTACTACCAGCAATAGAAACTCCGCATCCAGGAACTTCGTATAATCCAAGTTTCGAAGATCACCAAAATCTACTACGTGAAGTAGCAGAAAAAGAGCAGAAACTAATCAAAGAAGAGCAACACTTGGAACGAGTGACGACGCGGATGTTCGGCAAACTAAGCGGAGACGACAAAACAAATCGTTATCTCGAAGAGATGTCTGAAGGCTTGGACATCTGTTCCGCTAAAACGAACAGTGATACTAAGAGTAATAATAACAATGCCAATGACACGGAAACAGCAGATAGCAATAACAATGAGAGTACCGGCAAGCCTGCCAGTAACGTCAAGAAAACGAAATCCCAGCGTCGCAAGCAGCGCGAGGAAAAATTGTTGCGATTATCGTTAAGTTCGAAGAAGGTCGAGAAGAAGAAAACTTCTGACATCTACAAACTGAAGCAGATTGCCAAGCAAATCGAGAAGTCCGAGCGCTCACAAGCGTTGTTGAGAGAGAAGAAACTAAAGAAGAAAGCGCTTGACAAAACGGCGCCGAAGCAATTGTCAAAGAAAAAGTTTGAAAAGCCTGACGAAACCTTCATGATGGCGGAAGAGTTAACTGGAAACTTGAGGAACATCAGCGCGGTTGGTAACCCACTGAAAGACAGGTTCCTGAGATTGCAAGAGCGGAACGTGTTACCACCTTCGGCAATGAGGTGAGTACTCTAATTAATCCCTAATTAAACTTCAACCGAAGACGGTAACAATGTTTTTGTGACAATATTTCAAAGAAATAATAGCAACAAACCCCAGACAAGGATATTCAAAAGGTTTACGACTAAAAAAGGGATTTCGGATCATTTAATGTTTTTATACGGAGTTTGTTGTTATTATTTTCTTAAGAGACTGTCATAAATATTATATAATATTGTCATAAATGTTAAAAACAATTTCCTCGTCTTTTCAGAACGGTGTTCCGAGCGAAGGTGAAGCGTTACATTAAGCCGGACCACAAGATCGACGAGAGTAAATACAATCCGAAACGCTAAGTTAATAAATTTTACAAGCCTTCTCATACAAGTGTCTTTATTTCCTCTACGTATCTTTCTACGGCCGATGGACAGTCGCAGAAGGACTTAAGTACATCATAAACATTGTATTTGATCTTGTATAGATCTTGAATGATTCCCGTATAATTGCCAGCGATTTCAGCGCAGGTGCGTTCTAAGAAACCCATCTTTAGCTTGTGCTTGTACAACTCGACTTTGATACAAGCTATTTCAACGCTCAAAGCTTCTTTCAAATCATTGTCCTTTTTAAGTTCCTCGGAGACCTCTGCAATGAGCCCCACATATTGCAGTCATATTACTATTTCAAGATATTTTTGCAAAACGAAACTCAAATAAGAATGCTCAAAATAATCTTATCTCGCGCTATACTCATTATAAATATTTATGAGAGACTCTGAAAGTAAATGATCCTATACACGAAGACATTACCGCCAAGAATCAGGCTACCCTCCCGTTCACTGATCTTCGCAGTCCGTTCCTTCAACCATCGAACGTATTTGAGAAGTGCTTTTCCGACGAAACTCGCTGCGATCAACTGGCAATTGGCGAAGGACAATTCCTGGCAGTCGGCCTTTTCCCCGCTGATGTCCTTTGATGTCTTTAATTTATCAATTGTAACGAGAACCGATTGGAAGAACGGCTTTAACACTACAGTCTCGCGAAGTATCCTCTTCGCCGGCTCCTCCACACTTCGATCAATCTCTGAACTGAATTCTGTTGATAGCTGGTACAACAGCTTCTTCGCATCTTCCTTGAGACTACGGTGTTTGATTTTTCTTATCTAGTCTTTTCTAATATAGTTGATAATAGTAATGATAATTGAAAGTATTGTGTCACTTGTCGCGGTCGCTTCTCCGTTTTCCTTCAAGTTCTTCCATCGCCAGAAGAAAATTCGCCTCGCGCACTAACATCAGCTCATTGTTGTTACTGTATTTGTCTTGCAGTGCAGTTTGTATCTTCTTGAAATCGTTTAAGTAGTTGATTTTTGCCTCTGAGAAGAGTGGTAATGTATTTCGTATACGTAGATTCGCAAATAGATGGTACAATTTGGCAATTTCTTGCCAATATATAAAATGTTTCGTTTGAAACGTTAATTCGATCGGTGGTACACCTTGGCATACTTGTTTAAATAAAAACATATATTTTATAATATATTCGAAACTGAAGATTATTTTACCATCATCGCGGGTGGTACACGATGTGATAATTACTATACAGAAACTAATTACGTATTGGTTGATGATACGATGAAATATTGTATAATAATACATCAATCGTCAGCAAAAAAATTAAATGCACGAAACGTGTTAATTAAAGTACATAGTTTGAACTAAATATACTGGAAATTTGATTAAAATATTTGCAATAACTAATACGTTATAGCAACATTCGCAAATTATTATCTCTGTATGTCGAAATCGAATGAAAACAAGTTCAAAGCCAAGAGTACCATAGTACTTGAGTTCGGAAAGCAATTCCTTTCTCTTCAAGTTAAATTTCTGTTCCAACTCCTCGAATTTTAGCGAGCTCGATTTCTCTGCATCTTTGATTTCCTTTTCCAGGCCGTCTACCTTATTTTTAACATTCTCCAAGGTTGCATTGGTACTATTCAACTCCCTTTTTAGTTTTTCGATCTTGGCCTTAGTTTCAGTCACATTCAGCTCGATCTGAGCGTTGATGGATTTAATTTCATTGTTCAAATCAGCGTTTCTCTCGTCCAATCTGCTCGGCAGTATTTCTATTATCGCAGGGGCAGTTGGCCCACTTAATTAATAGCTTTACGATAAAGCTATAATAAATATATAACAATAATAAAGATAATAATAAATAGCTTTATAATTAAGCTATTAATTTGATTACGTATACGAAATTATAATATTAATTAATTAAGATTGAAATAATGAAAGTTTCATTATTTTAAACCGAATGGAGAAGCAAACCTTTTGCTGCGGCGTTCGATGTCCTCGATGGTCAACTTGAACCAGCACGTTTCCACGTTATTCAAAACCCCCTCTTTTTCTGGATCAAAATTCATGATTGAGCATTGATTGAAGCTTCCACTTTAATTGTTAATTTTTAATTTTCGCAGACCGACTAAAATTAATTGAAATGAATAAAGAATCGACGCGTTGTCAATTACTATCTGATGAACAAAAACGACTGTGGCGCCTTTCTATTCTAACACTTCCGGATGGTGAACCATTTTCTGTCGACCCCGAAAAGTAGAACTGTGACCACGAAAAACTTTGTCAGATACCTAACATTTATGCATGACCAGAAAATATCTACTCAAACTATTTCTTGAACGGGTACACCGGTTCCGATTCGTCGTTGCGTTTCCCCCACTCCAGAATACTGATTGTGAGAATGAGTAGCGTTCATATCAACTTGACATAGTGAAATATAGTGTAAGTGAACCACTAAACAGTTATATTCTTAACAAGGACAAATTGTTCTACCTTTTCCTTACCGCTTGTTCAATATCGTTCTTACGAATCACGAGTCACACAAGCTTAATTAACAGTTCAAACGATTTATTCACCAGTTATATATACAACGTACGATCGATACAAGCAATTTACACGGTACACAGCGAATTATCAACAATTTATTACCGTACTCACGCTTCCAGGTACTACGCCCTTCGCACCCATGGGCAGAGGAGCGCCCCTGTCCTTGTCTGACACACTGCAACCCTTCCTAAGGGCTTCTCTGTCTCTCTCTCTCTCTCTCTCTCTCTCACACGCGTACATGGTAGCCACAGGATTTCCAACTACCATGAGTTTCAAGTAAACCTCTCACTAACCTTGTCACGCCCATTGTATCTGCTGTATACCTCGCTCCAATGCATCGAAATTCCTATATATTATACATTCCAACGCATTGGAGCTTCTATATACTTTATAGCAGTGCATTGGAACTCTCATATACTTTATTTCAATGTATCGGGACTCAGTGAATCCAATATTATGCGCTCGAATCGTATTTAGAGCAATAGTGATGCATTAGACGTGCATATATCTCTTTCTCGCATGCTCCGGCACCACCATATACAACACACACCATTGTAACTTTCATTTAAGAATCACTCTAGTACATCAAAATTCCCTGCAACTCTCCAGTACGTTGTAAGATCGCACATGAGCGTGCGAAGATTTGTGATTTGTATGTCGAGTTCCATCGCACGAGAAGCATGCTTAGAGTAGTAGCATTTCGTCGGAATACGCGTGTACGTGAGAGCATAATACTTTTAAAGTCTCCGATCACCGTAAGCCAGCGATAAAACACATTGTCCGAGAGTTTCTTTCGCCTTTAAGCCAACATCACTCAATGCTGTTGTAATTTGCACGCGTCAATTTCGGTTTCCTTGCTGGGGTTGTGGCCTGCGATAGTAGATTATCAGACTGAGCAGCCAAGTAAGCACACCAAGGAGATACAAATCCCAATTTGGACCAAGCATCTCGTCCCATTTCTCCAGTTGTTCGAGCAGGCTGAATTCCTGGATGTAATCGAGACCGAAGAGCAAGCTCAACTTGATCAATGCCAGTGCTACTGGAATCTTGGCGTCGGGACTTGCTTCAGCGGCTAGGTCGTAGCATCTTTTCGCTAAGTGTCGATCCCTCGTCAAGCCCAAGCCACGTTCATGCATGTAGCCAAGGTTGAACATCGCTTGTGCGTTGTGCTGCTGCTCCGAAGCTGAGCTATAATATGAAGCCGCCGCCTCGTAGTCTACTTTGGTGCCTCGACCGTAGTAATGGGCGTCGCCGAGTTTCACCTGGAACGAAAGTCAAATTGACGTTTTATGTTTTACCATTGCAGCAAAGTCGGATTTAATGGCGAGGAATTATTGAAGGTAATAAATAAATGGGGAGCTCTAATTCAACACGGAAATTGTGCGCATTTCCGAACGGCCAATCGAAAGAATTGGATTATCATAACAACTATGTTAATTATTGATTGTATGAGTTATGCAACATATTATAAGAAATATATGCATTTACCTCTGCGGTTGAGTAGCCTTGAGCGGCCGCTCTCGCCCATAACATAAGGGCTCGCACCAAACTACCTTCCTCGTCGAAAATATTAGCTTCTCCTTTATCCAATATAAAGGCGGCATTGCTCTGTGCCACTTCGTAGCCCATCTCCGCGAGCAGAGCATAATTAACCAGAGCCTCGTTCACTCTACCGTCTCTGTAGTCTTGGTGTGCGATCATCAGCCTGTCGCTCCATTTGCCGCGCTCGGCGACGTTTTTCAGCAGTTGGACCGCCGCCGGACAGCTACGCATCATTCCTGTACCGGTGGCGTGCATTTGAGCCAAATTGTAGAATGCAAGAACGTGTCCCGATTGACTCGCCAGATTGAAGTACTTGTTCGCCTGTTTGTAGTCGCGTCTAACGCCAATGCCACCTGCAATTATACAAAAACTAAACGGTCAATCCTGCAATTCTTTTTATCGAATTTCCTATATTTCGAAAAATGCAAATTGTAACATCAACGCCTGACCGGGCTGTAAAAAGAAAGAATAGGTTGCCAGAGTGCATTGTTGATGACAACTGCAAACTGTTATCGCACTTGACGCGCACATAAGATATGATTAAATAAACATCGATGTTATCATCATTTCTTGGAGTTTGAACTTTGAAACGTCATCCTTGTTATACTGTTATACATAACTACCCATTCAGATAAAATTGTATACCTACCGAAGTACATGTTACCCAGCTGCAGCTGGCCGTCGACCCAGCCTTGATCAGCCGCCAAACTGAAAAACTGCAAGGCTTTTCCCGGATCCCTTTCAACACCTCTTCCGTACAGATACATCAATCCGAGTCCACTTTGGCCAACTGGGTTGCCTCTTTCTGCTGCTTTTTTGAAGTACTTGTAAGCGGTCTCATTGTCCTGTTTTATAATGTCCGAACCTTCCAGATAGATCTTGCCGAGAAACGCCATTGCTACTGGGTTTCCACCCTCAGCCGCGTGTTGGAAATATTCGAGAGCTCGCTCGTGGTCCAATGGCACACCTCGACCGCCATGGTAGTGTAACTGACCAAGGCCCACCTGATTTAAGAACAAAGAAATGTCATGGAATGAATTATAAATAGTTCGATGTATTATTGTTATAAGATTGATTTTAACAGTAGGTTTACAGAACGCGTCATTTTCATGCATTTTGAATTATAGACTGGTTATATTTTTCTTCTACTACTTGTACCAACTTTTATCTATTTAACGAGACAAATATAATATTCCTTTTTTCAAAACTTAATTTTGAAATGCTTTGTAGTACATCTATCTCTACGGATACGCGTTATTTTGACGCAATAGTAAAACAAGCATTGGTAATTGTTTAGAAAGATAGCTCAACTGATTTCAATGATTTTTACATACGTTACAAAGCGTGTTTTCCTGGTCATTTTTATATATGTGGAGGAAACTTATAGAAAAAAAGTTACAAGCGATTGAATGTCTGTTATTTTATTCTACTGGAAACTTCACTACCAAGATATTGAAGAACTCTTTGCTTCGAAATAAAAATTGCTTTTAATCTTCCTTCCTAAACCATTAAACTATAGTATTACTACAATAATAAATCTAAATGTAATAAAAAAAGTGAATCCAAGAAAGTAAATGTTAAAAGTAAAATACACAATGTAGCACATCGGCGATACTTTGAAAAAGCGATAAATCACATCTGATAGAGGAAACCCGGCAGCACTGTTTCGTTGTACGTACTGTAAGTCGTAAACCATTAATAAAGAAGTGGCATTCGTGTTCTATTTATCAGTTTCGTGTTTAAGTTAATAGTCTATTGTATAACTGTATAACGTACCGTACCGTAACCGTATTGTATAACTGTTCGTGCATCAAATTACAGGAACTATAATGTATGATTTTTTATCTAAATGCGTTTGAAACTCTTCAAAGTTTCAAAGCACAGGACTTGGTATACAATGATTACAATGCAAGAAAGTACTCACTTGTGCATGGGTGTCGCCTTTCTTAGCTAGGAGCTGGTAATATTCAATAAGATCCTGGTCGAAAATTCCAGAATTATAACCAGGGTTCTCTTGCTCGTCAAGTAAGTGCACACGCTGCACCACTGGGCCACCGGATATCGACACTTCCTCCGCTACTTTGTTGCCGACCTGACACGTACAATGCACAGTTTTATAATACAAAATCTAAATACTATTTGCCATTATTAAAGCCATTAAAGTTGATTATATGATATTTTTATGTTTCATAGTCTTATTTCTAGATTTAGTGCATTGTAATTTGTAAATTATGCATATGAGAGATGTACTGTTATTAATAAATTTGAAATAGGTGCAGAAATGCGCGTTTCCATTACTTTCGAACGCCGTCATTCCTAGCTCCTAATTTTTCTTACATTCGATGATTAAAAATGACAAGCTGATACATAAAACAGCATACGTACTTTCCTATAATAATCCAACGAACGCTCGCACCACTCTGCAGTGGTGACTCCGGACAAGTGTCGGTAGCCCATGGCCATCTGCGCCCTTATGTCACCGCCAATTGCCGCCATCAGATAATGCAGTAGTGCTTTGCTCTGCGAAGCTTCGACGCCTCCAAGTCCGGTGGCATACAAGAAACCCAAGCCCATGTGAGCGCTTGGCAAGCCGGTTTCAGCCAATTCCATAAAGATCTTTTGGGCATTTATTAAGTCCTGTCGGATGTTGGTAGCTCCTGCTGCTCTTGTACCCAACATGCGCGCCCATGTCAAAGTCGACAGTGCCTCTCTGTGTCCCAGTGCTGCCGAACGCGCTAGTAATTGATACCCTTCCACCTGCAATACAATGTTGTTTCGTGTACTTTTATTTCGAGGATGATTCGAAGAAACATATAATGACTTATAATAGTTTAAGTAAGTAATAAACGCGAGTTTCAGTGTGTTTTGATTCAATTCAAGTTGGACATGTGGAAAAGCCTATAATCCAATCATGCTATTTATAACTTGAAAATCAGGTAATTTTCGTACCTTATTAGATCGTGTGGCGTGTAGCACTGCGTTCGCTCTTCTATAATGCTCTGCTGCTTCTTTCTCCTCTGCTGTCAACTCCTTGTCTTCATCACTATCCTCATCCCCCACTTTCTCAGCATTACTACTGTCTTTCTCATCGTTCTTACTATCGCCCTGCTCCTTTTTGGTATCCTCTATTTTTTTACTACCTTCTGCATCCTTCTTGCTATCATCTACTTTTTTACTATATTCCAGTTCCATTTTAATGTCGAACTTGTTCCAAGTATCTGCTTCTCCCGGTTTAGTAATCCCTATCTTTTTCCTGTCTCTCTTCTTAGGACTCTCTAGTTTCCTAATTTCCTCTGCTAGTTTCTTAGTATCTTCTTCTTCTTTACTTTCTGCCTGCTCCTTAGTCTCTTCTAATATTTTACTATCATCCCCTGGCACTTTATCATCATCCTCCTTTTCACTATTCCGTTCAATATCCTCCGCTTTGATTTCAACAGCCACCGTCTCCTCCTTTACCAACACCGATTTTCCATCGGTCTCAATACTCAATTCAACATCTGGCTCCTTGTTTCCCTCCCCTGCCGCCTGCACCAACAATGCCACCTGGAGCAGCAAGCCGAGGTACAGCACTGGCGCCAGCTTCAGGCCCGGCATTCTCGAACTCTGCGGATGTAAAGTAATAATGATTAATACGAATGTAAACCTTAATAGAGAATATTATTTTAATTGGTTTCAGTCGGAGACGCAGGAGTTCTAAGTGTTATATTCAATGCATCTCAGTTGGATAGATAAGAATTTAAAAAGATTGCAGTGGATTTCTAATTATATGCTTTTATATGAACATATGTTTTTCTACTGCGGTTGAAGATGTATGAAACGCAATGTATTGTAATTCAATACATAGGAATGCCAATGTATTGCGGTTGGATATGTAAGAGTTAAATTACACTCCGGTTTAATATATGAAACTGCTGATGTATTACAGTTATGTATATAAGAGTTTGTTTGCATTGATATTGGATAAACAAAAGTTCTATTATATTGTGGTTGGATAAATAAAAGCCCTAATGGATCTTGGTTGGAGCAATAGGAACAGGGATGTACTATAGTTTGATGCAACAAGAGTTCTACTCCATTACGGTTGAGAACACTTGAGTACCAGTGCAGTGCAGTTGGATCCACACGCATTCTACTCTATCACAGCTGAGTACACAGGAGACTTGGTCCAAACCAATTGATTACACACAATTTCCCAACAAGTTATAATAAAATGTAAATCAGAGTTTTGAAGTATCAAACAGGGTTAGGATTTCGATGTAAAGTTCTGCCTTCACTGAAGAAATACCAAGGAAGTATTTGCCGCTTATTTTGTCCGAATATCTTACAAGAATCCATATTCCTGTTTCGTCGATAAGATCGTCGATATATGAGTAATGCGCGAGAATTTTTGTCTTTGGAGCAGAATCACTACAGAGTCTAAGATGTTCGGTCGGAAGCGGTGATTTTATCGGGAAACTCAAGCATCAACAAAACGCTTCTCGTTGTTCCTTCAGTGAGGACACTGCTTAAGGGTGGCGTATTGGGAACATTCGAACTCCCACACAAGTACTTTCGCACTCATACTTGACTCACAATGCTTGAGGAGCAAGAGATTGAATTTACTAAGCGGCTGGTAGTAGCTACAATGGCCAATTGAACTAGTTGGTTGGTCAATTGGAAAACTGGCAGTATAAGCACAAAACTCGTAAATAGTTCGATGCTTACCTTGGCTCCGCTCGGCTACGGCATATCAGCTACCACGTCACTCCAACGACACGTCAGCCCACCGCTCTAGCGTTCGTATCGAGGTTCATCGAAACTCCTCGACAACTCGAACCGATGTTCTCGATTTTGCTCGACACCGTCGATTAAAAGCACAGCACGCCTTACACGCCCGCACCGCTTTTTCTCCTTTCTTGAAGGAAGCTCCAAAAAAAATTCTCCCAACACAACACGCGCTGTCGAGCCCCGAACTCGTCTGCGGAGTGAAGTTGCCTTTCCTCGGCAATCGACAATGATATACAGGGTGTCTCGTAAAATCACTATAGCCGTGTATTGCAGAAAATAGGGCGAAAATCAAGTTGAATTTTCAACATTTTCCATTCAAACTTCCTTTTCCATGGTAATGGAAGTATTCTGACTTGACTTTCCGCGGTAAGTGGAATCAGGAAGTTGTTAAGGAAACTTTGAAGTGAAACTTTCTGTCACGATCTTCTCCAGGCAAGAAGTGGAGAGGAAGGAGAGGGGGAAACGTTGCTTCTACTTCGTACACGTCACGCGTTTGCGCAGTTTATTGCGTAATTTATAATTATGAAAGGCAGTTTTCAGTTGTTGATAAGTATTTATTGAAAAATATAAAATCCTATCTTTTAATATGGTAATATAACAGATTACCGTCTTCTGATTAAAAAAAGAAAAATTAACGGTTTTGATATTTAATAAAATTCATATATTCGCAAAAGCGCCTGCAATTTTTGATACGATTGCCGAGGGCAGCTTTTTGCCAGGTCAGTGCTCCGCTAATTCCATCCATTGTCAACTGCTTCATGCGATAAGTAAAGTAGGTCGCAGCTGTGTACTAAATAATAAATTATTAACTTTTATTGTATAAGGTGATTCACGTGTTCGTTTAATACTACTATCAGATACTCTGCTGTATTTCAAATAATTACGAATCGAAGAACCAATTATAAAAAATTGTTCTGTTCAAGCATTTATAACATCTGGTGATATTCATGTCGGGTGATTTAATTAAAATATAATCTTTGTCTGAGAAATTTTAATTATACACGAATGTTTCACAACTCTTCTCTACATCTTATATAATATTACTTCATATATACAATGTAGCAGTAGTTCAAAGGCAAATTGAATCACCTTGTACAGCAACATTACTTTTTGGAGTTAGAAATATCAGCGACGTTCCAGCTTGGTTTATGGTTTTTATATTGAAGTTACAATGCATCACTATTACTAGTAATTCTCGGCCGACAAATGCCGGGTGTTTTTGTTCCAGAACGGAACAGCGGTACAAACAATATCATAACCAAAACATGATACAATGTGGGGCAGAAACAATGACACAATAAATTTTATACTACTTGAAAATCGTGTGATTATTTCCGCCCGATCCTATATAAACCACAATATACCAAAGAAATAATAACAAATTACGCATTAAAACTTTCAAAACTTATTCGAGCGAGAAACTTTTCCTGTAACATCACGCGCACACATGAGTATGCTGATGAACGAGGTCATCCTGAAGAATGAACAGTTATGCTACAAGTTTTCAACTTTTATTGTACATAGAAGCTATTTACAGGAGAGCGAACCGATGACGATTTACCACGGAAGAAGGGGGAGGACGCCACTTTCGATTTTAATAGTTCTTGGTCACTAGCGCCACTTGATAATATGGTAGGTGCGCTTGCCGGTCCTGAGTATCGTTAAGTTGTTGCGCAACACGTGGACGCCGGGAACAACGACCTCCTCGGTGTTCTGTATCCGAGTGTTGTTAACATAAAAGCCGCCGGCGTCGATGATTCTACGGGCGTCGTGATCTGTCTTGAAGCACTTGGCCTGCAACGCCAGCTCGAGCATCGTCAGACCGGCTTGCCCTTGCAGTTCGATTGTGTTTGCACCTTCGAACGACTGCGTAAAGTCCGACGGTTCCAGTGCGGATAGTGTGGAGACGGAAGTTGAATAAAGAGCGTTCGTCACGCGCTGGGCTGACTTCAGACCATCCTCTGGAGAACAAAGCAATTTTTACTATTATTGTTAAAGAAAAAGTACATGGATTTTTCTATCAGTGTTTAGTAAATGTACCAAACACCCCAAAATCGGAGTTCTCTTTTTCTCTATCTTTTCTATATACATAAAATAATTAGATAATAAATAGATAGCAAATGTAGACAATGAGCAGACAAATAATTAATGAACACCCCACCCAAGCAAATCGAGTTCTCAAAGCAGGCGTGTAAAACAATGGTTTTCCACATACAAAACTTTCAATACACTGAAATCTTTTTTCATGGAAGTTTCAAAGGATTACTATTATCATCATAGAGCTGCATGTTAGTACACTCACCTCCATGTACCATTAAGGTGACATTCTCAGCGAGGATCGTCTGTGCTTCTCGTTTCTCCGGTTTCTCGCGATGCCTTCTGACGATATCGCGAACCTCCTCCATTTCGATGAATGTGAACAACTTGAGGAACCTTTTGACATCATTGTCGGTGGTGCGCATAAAGTACTGGTACAGTTGGAATGAAGAGCTCATTTCTTTATTGAGCCAGACAGCATTGCCGGCAGATTTGCCAAATTTTCGGCCTCCGGAAGTTGTAATGAGTGGCACTGTTAGGCCGTACGCTTGGGAGGACGAAAGCCTCGAGATTAGGTCGTGGCCGGAAACGATGTTGCCCATTTGATCGGAACCGCCTACCTGAAATCTGTGAAAATCCAACACATATTTCTACATAAAAATTATAAAAACGTCTTCTTTGTATATAAAAGATTCAACTAGTATTAAATAAAAAGCTGAAAAAAAGATAAATTCATTTACTAACCGACACTTGTGCATCTCGAATAACTTCCACCAATCGTATCCCTGGAAAACGGCGTAACAAAACTCGCAGAAGCTCATGCCGTTGTCGGAGTTTAGTCTGTTCTGCACGGAGGTCCTGCCGAGCATTGTACCCATCCTGAAATGTCTGCCAACGTGAGCGACGAACTCCAGCACTCGCATGTCCTTGTACCACTCGATATTGTCGAGCACCTTCAACTCCTTGAGTTTCTCAGCAACTTTCTCATTGCACAGATATTTGCGATGGTTGTCGAAAACAGTTAAGATGTTCTCCCGAATCTTCTGGGAGTTCTTGCAGAGTTCTTCGGATGTAATTGATTGGCGCTCGTCCGAGCGGTGGGAAGGATCGCCTATCTGGCCAGTGGCATTGCCAAGAAGCGCGATCGGCTGATGACCGGCACGCTGCCAACGCAGGAGTGTTGTCAGGATCAGCAGATTCCCAATGTGCAAGGAAGCAGCCGTTGGATCGAAGCCCGCGTAGATTGTCTGCGGCGCTTGGCGGAAGAGACGAGCCACATCCGGCCTGTAATTCGGATTTTAATTGAATGCATTAATCTGCTCTTTAACAAATTCCAATAGCTAGGTGGAATTTATTTATGCTAATCAGTTGGTTCATTAATGCACATAACTGATGTAAATCTAACTTTATAATTTGAGGTATAAGAATTTCATATATTGATTTACGTTTCCATTAATATTGGGTCTAATCTGAATGGCACGAGGAATCTCAAAGTATTGCAATTATCCAAATACTCAAACAGTTAGTTTAAAATGTATCCAGAGTTTTAACATATTTAAAAAAATATCTAGCATAACATTTTTGATCATTCAATAGTTTAAATTGTATCCTCTCTGGAAGATATAGAATATCATCTTGCTATAGCAACTTTTATCGCTGGTAACTAAAACAAACTTTAACAAACTTTCGGTGAGAACCGACTTTTTCAAAAAATTCGAAATATTGAGAAAAACTTTCTTATTCCTCCTCAAAGCCACATATTTAGGGCTTCCAATGCATCAATTCCAGTGTTGGGTATATGAAATTTAAATACATCAATATAAGATATACCATGCATTAGAGTGAAACCAGCCACATTGGCGTAGACTAACATGGCAATGGAAACGCCGAACACTTACACACATTTCTCGGGAAAGACATCCTCGTAGATGCCTCTGTCTTCAATCATCAACTTCTTGGTCGAGTAGAATCTCGCCAAGGAGCCGATCCTCCCGAGTCTTCGCATTCTTTCACTCTGGAAACTTGGTCACTTGCTCGGAGTAATGGTACGCTTGTTAGCACGCGATAACTGTACCGGCCAAGATGGCCGCGGACTTGGTGTCGTCACACACTCGCTGAAGTCGATAACATCGCTATCTGTTTTAGCGTCCTACTCAAAAATATAGTCACCGGACGCGCTCCTGCGAACACTTCCATCGAATTTACACGTATGAACTTAATCGAGTCCGTCTCCTTTCTTTTAACAACACGGGACTCGGTCAACTTTAGTTTTATTTCAATCTCACTTCATTTACAAATAAAGCTTAAGTGTAGATTCACTCGTAAAGTCTCTCTGTCGTCCTGTGTATGTGTGTGTGTCACTCGCTCGTTCGCTTTCGCTCGGTTCCACGCACGCTTATCGCCCATGCATTCCCTTCTCTGCTCATCCCACGTATTTAGATTCCTTAAACCTGCAACAGGGCAGAGCGCAAAGTAAAAAGGGTGCATTGGAATCTTTGATTACAAGCTCAAGTATTTGCGATTGTCTCTAATACATTGAGAGTCCGATAAGAGACTTTCATAAAAGATATACTAAAGAATACAGGTTTGCCAATGTATTGGAGTTTGATATATGAGACATACACAAGAACTCCAATGTATCGGATTTCCATAGAAGAAAGTTCTAATGCACCCCAATTTGATATACAATAATTTCTAAGTTCGCGACAAGTACAATCTTACCTAATGATGCACTGTGCCAACTTTAAGCTTCTTCGTCTGCCGTATCCGCGCGGACTCACCGTCGGAGCTCTCACTCTCGCTGTCCTGGTAGGCTCCGATGCCCCCCACCTGCGGCACAAATGCAAGCAAGAAGAAGCCGCCAGTCTCCTCTCCATCTTCAAAGTAACTGTCCTATCGCTGTAGCATTACCTCTGGCTTTGCGGCGTCGCAGGACTCCGCAAAGTTGCCGGTGCTCTTCGCCTTCTCCAGGGTGCGAACTGCGACGACAATGCATTACTGTCGAGTATATGTCAATTACAATGCGATATCAGAATTGTCGGTTGTTCGGTTCACTTACTCTGCGATTCCAATAAGCTGTTCTGCCGCTTCAGGTCATCGATGTCCTGTTGATGCGAACTGTTCTTCCTCCTCATGAATTGTATGTACTCCGCCGCCTTCTTTAAAATCTGCGCCCTGCTCGCCACTTTCTCACTCTGAAGTGCCGGTACTGAATCCCGCAGGCTCGAGAAGCTGTCCTTAATGTGGTCGCGCCGCTTGCGCTCCAGTGCATTGTGGTGCGCCCGCTTCTCTGCCTGAATTATACAAGAATAAGTATGTGGTAATTATAGTACGATCAAGTTCAATTCTGTATAGGAATTCTAGTGCTTTATAGTTCCAATGCAATAGAATCGTACGCATCAGAGTGCCAGTTGTTTAGAGTTTTATATCAAAGTTAGAACCGATTGACATTGCGTTCATCAGAATTAAAAATGCATTAAAGTTCAATATACAACACTGTAAATACATTACTGTTTAATATACAAAAGTTTCAATTCCACATACTTTATTATATGGAAATATCAAATTATTCGTTCAAAGAATAAGTTGTACTGCTGTATAAAAACTAGAATGCATTCCAAACAAGTTCCAATGGTGTTATCCATGGATAGATTTAGAATTCAGAGATACGTGAATGTTCTGAAGTACAACAGGCATGGATAAGGAAGAGAGCAGCTTTCACCTGCGAGTAGTACTGGGTATTGTTGGCGTGCCGCTGCCTCGAGTCGGAGTCCTCGCCCTCCTGCACACAGTATACACACAGTGACACACGTAGACAATAACAATCTCCCTCCTTTCCATCCCCTCACTTCCCCCACTCTACGAACGACTCAAAACACTGTGGTGTCCGTCAGTGGCTCAAGTTTGGCGGTAAGCCGAGCTTAAAAGATCGGAATACTCACGTCGCTCTCGATGTCGATATCCCGATCGTCGTCGCTCATCACGTCGTGCAGCGAAATTTTGCCTGGCACACCACACACCACGTAGATTCTAACACGATCCGCACACTCCGTTCCACTCTCTCTCGCACCAACACACCGAGCAACACAACACGTAGGTGCGCTCGGAAGCGAGCGACGAGAATGATAATGCGTAACCAACCTGGCGAAGCGAAAGGGTTGAGGTTAGAGTACCGCCAACCCGGGAGAACGAAAGTTCGGAGCGATCGATGCGCCGCCAAGCGGATTGAATCTTAGAGGAAAAAGATCGACTCTGCCTGCGAAAGTGCTGCCAGTTCGAGTCGGCGGGAAAATTGTATGAACTTGTTCTGCTGCTTCAGCGATATTTCAGTGATTTGGAAATTGGGAATGAATTAGTAGTTCAATGTGATTGTAATTGGATAGGAATGTGCTGATCGAATTTCCGAGAACTTGCGACAGAAGTGAAGTATTAAGGTCGATCACATTGCGTTGCAAGAGCGTTATGCATCGGAAGAAAGTTACATCAAAATATTGTAACAGTAATGAAATACAAAATTCAGAAATAAATTCTTGGAGCTCTAACTTTTTCATAAAACAAGGTGAAAGTTTTATAGCAGACAAAAACCGCTATACTTCGGGTTAAGTATCCTCGACTTCCGCGCGCCGTACTATAATACTAATACTTGACGCGCGACTACCGAGTTTCCTGATAATTACTTTCAATAATAATTATTAGGTATGCAACGTTATGCAAGTGTGAAATTCTCGAGGTAAATACTTTCACCTAGCGTTTTATTCCCACCAACAAGTGTAAAGCTAAAAACAGGCACTCCTATAAAAGAGCATTAACGAGAAGAAGTTCGTTGGTACTTCTCGTTTTTAAAACGTAGCCGCTGGTTTCTGAAAAATTTAAAGCGTCTGTTTGCGACGTATTTCTTTAAACGGGTGATAAACGTTGTTGAATGTTACTTATGTATTGATGCTAATTTAGTCAAATTACTACGTTGGACAATGGTGAACCATTTCTCGATAATGAACAACTAAAAGTTCTCCGATATTCTGCTAATGAAGGCATAAGTTCACACGCATAAGATAAGCAAATGGGAGAACGTAACAATATAGTATTCGTAGCGTATAATGTGAATTGATAGTAAAACTTACGTAACAATGTCGATGACATTGAAGTTCCGTATAATGTGAACGACCTTAATGCCGCCCTTGTCTAGCACATTGAAACTTCCATAAGTCTGTCTCACTCTCTCTCTCTCTCTCTCTCTCTCTCTCTCTCTCTCTCTCTTTCACACTAGTCTCTAGATAGGAGCTCCAGTGTTACTTTATCTTGTAAGAGAAGTTTTTCCATGTTTCTCTAACACACTGGCTTTCCAATAAGTGTGTCTCGTTCGCTCTTTTTCACTTTCTCTCTTATACTCCTTGTCGCGTACGCAAGAGTTCCAGTTCAATGCTACTAGTTTCATACACACGATCATGCTCTCACACATTCATCTCTTTCAGATTACGTCACACGGAAGCCCGGAAGCGGCCCACGTAACCACCATCCACACACGCAACGTTAATTCTACTGTCTGCCAGTGGGATTGCCGGCGGGTTGTGAATGGGGGAGGGGAGAGAAACGACGCAAGGTGTTCAAACAGCGTTGAAGGGTTCGATCAACTTTATTGAGCGCCGGCTGTGCAACACGAGGGAATCGGACTCGCTTTCTTCCCTCCAGACTTCGCCTTACAACCTTACGACCTCTCCTCAACACCTCCCTTTCCTTTTCGACGTCCTCCCGGCACAGGCGGTGCGTAGTGCGTGGCAGCGGCTGCCTATCACTCACCCACACTCTCACACACGCGCGCACGCACGCACACTCTTTTTTTTTTCTTTCTCGCAAAACGTTACACTCCGAGCCGACCGGAACTGAGTGTGTGTGTGTGTGTGTTAAAGCGCTGCAGAAAAAAACGACGACGACGACGACGACGACAAAAGAACCGCGAGCCGGAGAAATAAAACGAGAAAGTAAAGGTAAAACGAAAAATAAAGAAAATAATAATAATAATTAACAGGGCCCGCCTGAGATACGAACTCTCGGACTTAACTTAAACTTCACCTCCTTGGCTTCTTAACTGAGTTGGGGGGAGGGGGGGGGGGCGTGTAGGACACACTTTATCTTAGGTGGCAGGGGGTGGGGGGTGGGGCGGATGAACGAAATGTTCTTCTAGTTCGACTTGAGTTTCTCCGCGCCAGAGCCGCGCCGGCTCGCCAGGCTACTTAGGTAGCTCTTGTGGAAGAAGTGGGCAAACAGTACGAAATAGCTGAAGTAAATCGCCAAGCTGAACTTGATGTTCACCTTCGTGATGTGGCAGTCCACCTGCAAATGGAGAAGATTATTGTAATGAACTATCATTGGTACAGATGACAGGACAATGTATCGAAGATTGCAATGCACTAACAGCAGAATGTGACAGTTGCATTGGAACTATTAATCATTGTGCTACGAAATACACTGTTGAATTGAAGTGTGTTGTTGTCAATTCTGCCGTAGCGCAATGGCTAAATATTTTCTACATGTATGGCGCTTACATGGCCGCTCTCGAGGTACTGGTACGCCCAAATGTTGATCGCACAACCGATTAACATCTGAGCAAGCTGCAGGCCCGTAATCACCATGGAGATGAACTTCGGCGGCCTATACCTCATCGCTTTCAAGGCATAGTACGTGTACATGATCGAATGAACAAAGTAATTCATCACGACAAACCACCTGTAATCGGCGAAAGTAACGTTATAATAGTTTTGCATGGGGCTATACACAGAGTGCTTGCCGAGTGTAAATGACTACAGTCATATTGAAAATAATAAGGCGGAGATAGGCATAGCTGTTTTCAAAACTCTCATTAGTAGTTTTACTTCACGTTATTCAATATATGTTTAGATAACGTTCATAAGACACGTGATGACTCGACGTTAGAAAAAGGCTAGTCAATGTGTTATATAACCATTATACCACTAAGGAATCTGTGTATTGTCACGAAGACGATTCTGGGGTAAGTGGGGTATTGTCCCTCGTAGTCCTCTTATAAGAAAGCAATTGTGCTTTCTCTATTTCGTGCCAAGACCCGATACATACAAAATTCCGCATTTCAAGACAATTGACAATGCAGCGACAGGCTACTTGTTGTCTTCGTACGTTCGGTTTGCCAAACACTACCTGACCCTATTTACAACTGCTGGCCATCCGGTCAAAATGGCTGACGCGTGGATACCACGTGTATGCTGGGACCCCTTGCAAACTGTGGCCCCCTATCGCAAGTATATCATTCTACCGAAACTATCCATCTCTGTCATAGAAATCTTAATCAAATACGTTGCTGCTAACAAGCAAAATTAGTTTTTGACGTTTGAAAAGATATCGCTGAGAAGCACTGCTTTCGCATACAACGAACTACATCTCATTGGCATACAATTGCTTTAAGTTACTTGGAAAAGGAAGCTTCAATGAGAATTCTGAACATAGCCATGCGCATCACCGTTTCATTCTCTACAGTTTATAGCCACTTACGACATTTGCGAGCAGCCTGTATTGCTGACTAAAGTGCGACAGGTTACCTTGCCGAGGCCGTGTACTCGGTGTAAGAGAACCACGAGTACAGGAGCACGGTGATGTGGTGGTACCAATGAAGGAATATAAGCCGCTGCTTTCTCAGGACGATGAATATCGTGTCACCGAGCTCCGGAAGTTTCGAGAGCACGAACATCCACGTCCAGAAGCCGGATACGCAGTCGTGCTCGATAAAACTATAACAGAGAGCCACACCCGGATTAATAACAATACAACACCTATAAGAATTACCATTAATTAAGATAAATATAAGTAATGCTTTAAACATGCATATATCTGAATTCTAACGAATTCAAGTTTTAAAGATTCATACATGGTTTAACTTGTTTAATTATGATTTATGATTCATGATTCATTAAAAGCCATTAGGGTTCATTAAGCAGTGACATAAGAATTTTGTGTGCATTGGAATACTAAATTTCACAAAGGTTTTAGAGAAGAAATGGACTAAATTAATCAGTCCATTTACTGCAATGTCCATTAACGCCATGACCGTGATTACAGTTGCAATATACGATAACGTCGCCACTTCCCAGTGCAAATGTCATTGGAAGTTTAAGCAGTCGCGCATTTCTGATCCGTGCGTCTCTCTCTCTCTCTCTCTCTCTCTCTCTCTCTCTCTCTCTCTCTCTCTCTCTCTCCCGCTCACCTGGGTATGCATATGCTGTGATGAAGGCCATAATTCCTGAGCACGTGTAGGAGCTCCGGTGCGGTCCTAGTGAAGCCGATTATCGAAAATGTGGCGAGCAGGGTATTCCAGACACAGAGCAAACCTCTCAGTTGGAACTTGGGCCTGTTTTGCATGTAGTGTTGACCACCGAAGACGATGATCATGTAAATGCCACAGAACCAGAAGCCATAGGTCCAATTCTTCGTCATCCAGATACGGGTGTCGAGGTGACTAAACGTATTCTCGAAGTCGAAGACATACGTGTAGTTCGGCACCGTCAGTTCGGCTATGTAGTCCACCTTATTCATGTTGGCTGCGACTTAACTCAACTATCTGGAAATCATGAGAATATTTGACTGTGAGATTAGTCTTTTTATACATTTGTTTGGTATTAGCATGCGTGCATTGAAGGCTTTGTAATTATAATGAGGATTTGATCGTATATTAATAATGTATCAGACTTTCATATGATGTGATAATCTTCTAGAATTCCTATGTATCAGTTCAATGCGTTGTAATTCTATTACGTTGTGATTTAATGCACCGCAACTTCTGTTAACGTAAACTTCGTTGCATTGAGACGCACATGTTGAAATTCCGTGCGTTGAAACTCCGTTATACCCAAGTAGAGTGTGTTGCGGTTCACTTTATGTTGTATTTCAATATACTCAAACTTGTAAATATTGGAACTGGTATGTCTCAACTTCTCATCCATTGGTATTTCCGTATAACGTGTTGTGGTGTATTTTAGTGTATTGTGACTTTCGTACACCCAATCTCAGCACATTGGAACTTCCTCACATTTAACTCCATTTAGAGTGAGCACCTACTTATAATGACAACGACTCCTCGCAACCGATGTTCTCAGACAACTAGTTCCGACGGTCTCGTATCCTGCCAGATATACTACCAAGTGCAACATTTTCAAACGATTTTCTTTACTCCTCAGAAACGAAATCGCTTGATTATTCATAACATTGAACGCTTATGAACTGCGCATGTATAATTTTCTATTTCAGTTGCATTCACTAGTCAGTTTATCGTGTCAGACGTAATCATTGACTAGCTACTGCTTTTTTGTCCATGTTGCCGTGAATTAATTCAGCTTCGGGATGATGATATGTTCTTTACCCGTATTATTGAAAAATTATGGGTAAATATCAAGTGAGAATGTAAATCTGATGGCTTCGAATTAAATAATTACTGATTTATGATTATTTGGGTTCTTGCACAGTTTGCGGGAATAGAAGTTGTTTTTATGGTAATTGCAGTATGTTTGTCAAAGATGGAAAGATATCCTTGAACTTGTAATAATGGTGTAGTTGAACTCAGATAGTATATCGAACTTCTATTCATTGGTATCCCCATTCATTCTATTTTTTGTTGTCTACTTCGATCGACAGATACTTCTATGTGTTGGAATCTCTGCATACACAATTCTAATACGTTATGATGATCTTATGCATTACTTCAACGTACCAGAATTCCCATACATCCAATTCCAATGAATTGTGACATTCTTACGGGCGAATTGAATGCACTGGAATTCCCATACATCCAAATTCAATTCATCAGGACTCACACTTATCGAATTCCCATTCTCACACGTAATTCAAAAGCCTTGGCTAAAGCGCTTTGTGTAAGAATCGGAAAGTAAAGGCATTGTACATGGGGTTTCTGGAGTACTGAACAAGGAGAGACACTCTCGAGTTTCGACGTATTAGGCAAACTTGCTCAAGAACTTTATCGAATTCCCATTCTCTCACATAATTTCAAAACCTTCCTTAAAGCGCTGTGTGTAAGAATCGGAGAACAAAGCCACTGTGTATGGGGTTTCTAGAGTACTAAACAAGGACCGACACATTCTCCGGAGCGTCAGACTTATGAGAGTTCCAACGCATGAGACGAACTTGCTCGAGTTTTTGTTTCCACACACGGCGCGCGTTATTGTTAGCGCGCTCTCATAAATCGCAAGCAATCACGCAAAAATAAGCATCGTTAGCATAAAAGTAATAAAAGGGTTACAGTCTGAGTCAATCGCTACGGTTAAACGGATCATCGAAAGAAAAAGGTGTTTCCGCAGTGCGCTAAAAAATTGCCATAAGAAAATTCTTTTTCACTCTAGAATTTAAATTTCTATTTTTAAACAATTTTCCGTTCCTTACGAAACGAATGTTTTCTTCTTGAAGAAAATGCATTCCAAAAAAGTTACGTGATCAAACACTTTGTTTATCTCGAATAAACATATGCAAGTACTTTTCTATCTAACCGAAGGAATTAAGACTACGAAGGCGCGAAAACAACAAAAGAACAATATTACGAATGGAAGCATAAATATTCATTGATATGTTGAATTCTAGAATTTATCTTACTTTTCCAGTGGTGAGCATACGAACACGAACAATGACTAAGTAAAATATAACTGAAATTATGTGTGTTTCTGAATGTTATATTAAATATTATATATATTTTTATATACCATTATTATAATGAAAATGATTGTTCACAAAATGGTAACTCACCGGTGGCTGCTCGGATTGATCCACTAGCGATGATCACGGGCTGCCCCCTACTGCTATCCCCTGTTGTTCCGCGCGTGCTTCATCAGTTCACCTGAATTTAACCAAGTATAATGCATTTCCATCACTCTGCATGTCAATGTCATTCATTTGAATTCCATACACAATGCATTTCCACTCTCACATACGTCATTCTAATTCAGTATTTTTCGCACGCAGTTAAATCGTTTTGGGTCAGAAAAATAGATCTTCTGGTAATTTGAAGCCTCAAACTACGGAAATTACTTCAAGTACCACAAACTACTTGGTCTACTATAACAGGATATAAGTTTTCATTAATAATGTTCTCAGGTAGTTTGATTACGTAATTTTTTTCATTGCCGTTAATGTCTACATTGAAACGAGAGTTATTAAAACAACTTTTTGTTTTGTTTACCATACTCATTAATGTTTTTGTCAAATCGATGGAGATCTTTAAAATTGACGCAAATTACTTTAAAAAACGCTTATTATCGTTATGTATTAGTCAAGTTAAAAGTATATGAAGTGTAGATGTACAGTGTACAAGAAAAAGTGTTAGCACACCGAGTGTTTTTTGAGACAAATTTTCTGGACTCTAACGGTGTTTGACGAGTATAGTCATGAGGAAAAATAAATTAGTTTTTGTATCTTTATGAAGATATTGTTATATTTAAAATAAAGTCTATCGTTAAAGACTTAAAAACAAATTATGTTGTTAAGAAAAAACAACTTTTTCTCACGAAAACAGTTTTCTTTTTTGAGACAAATTTTCTGGACTCTAACGATGTTTGACGAGTATAGTCATGAGGAAAAATAAATTAGTTTTTGTATCTTTAAGAAAATATCGTTATATATAAAATAAAGTCTATCGTTAAAGACTTAAAAACAAATTATGTTGTTAAGAAAAAACAACTTTTTCTCACGAAAACAGTTTTCTTTTTTGATTCAATTTTTCTCAAAAATATTGCATATGTGAGTACTTGCTTTATTCATTGCAAATATAGAAGTACAAATTAGTGTAGATTAACTGTCCTATTTTACACTGTAGTACAACATATTTCTGCGATAACGATACCTTTCGCAGAAACGACCATATTAGTATTCGACAAAACTCCCAAGTAATAGTGGAATAATACTTTAACCTCGGAAGTAAGTCAATGTTAGCGTGCACGCGAGATGCCACTCGTGTGACATCGACTATGACAGACAGTGTGCTATATGTACAAATATATTTAAAAAGTACTAATTGCCACATCAGCATTAATAGATTATTTTGAGCAAACTCTGCACTTGTACAATGTCACATGAATATATTATATATGCAACTTCTCACACGTGGCATTTCATATGTCTAGTGTTGACTTTTGGGGGTGGTTGGGACCTTCATAGTATTTTTCAAAACAATCAAGAAATATTTCTGCCAAATTTAATGCGTATACGTTAAATATTATAGCAACCTTTTGCAAAATGTACATACATATTTTGACTTTTATGTATATAAATAGAAGGTGATTGGTAACAAACTGCACTTTAAATGGCAAGATATTGATGTATAATAAATCTGATACAACAGCTAATATTTTATAAACTCATTATACCGATTCTTTATAATTCTCATAAATCAAACTCTCCTACGTCGATAATCCCGCATATTTATTCCAATCCATTAATAACCAATACAAAACCCTGGTATCAATTATAAATCCCACATATCTTACGCTGACATATTACAGCATAATATCTCAAACCGGAAAGGCGTTGTAACGCTTGTATATCAGATAGTAATATGTTTAAATTGCATATATCGAATTCTACTAGGTTAAAATTGATTTAAAACCAACAGTAATATGTTTAAATCAGATACACTAAATTCAACTATATAAAAATCGCATTGAAACTAATAATAATAAACTAACAATAGTATCGAACACTCATAAAACCTGTCTAATACACTCGACTTCCATACACACCTCCTGACACTGTCACGACGGACGTTCGATGAGAGACTAAGCGGAAAAAAGTAGTGAGAAAATCAGGTCCGAAAATTACTAAGGACTCGGTGGAGGTCGCCAACATCGTTCCATACTGTTTATCCGCTCGATGAATATTTATTTGGCCGGACGTCACAGAGGTTCAAAGTCCGAGTGGTAAAGCATCGGCGGGAGACGGAATATTAAAAAAAAAAAAAAAAAAAGATGATTCTAGCTAGAATCCTTGCAGGAGTAAACTTGCCTTTCTCGATAAGTCCTCAAGAAATATAGTCAGTGCAAGTTTGCAATGACGTCGCCCTCGCGCGCATGTCATCCGAGCTAATCAAGCAGGAGGAGTTCAAGTTCGCATGTACTCTCTCGCTGGCGAATGATAGTGGGAGTTCCGAACCAATGGGGTTCGTTTTACGTGCACGAGCTACAAATGCGTCAGTAGTAAAGTATAGAAACTACTCTGATACGTAAAGCGTATTGGAATCTCGATGTATCCGAGGTCCTATTATTGGAATTCGTCTGTGGCTTTTCCAATCCATTATAGTTGGATATTTGTGGGAATTCGTTAACTTGGAATTCCAATGTGAAGGAGTTCGAAATATACCAGTTTCAGGGTATTATAATCCGATACTTATGAACTTCATAACAAGGAAGTTCCGGTGCAGTGACGCTCGGTATACGCAACTTGTAAAGTTCTGACTCGTTGGACTTTGAATTCGTTCTACTGGAATTCTACTGTATTTGAACTCTAACGTATAAAAATTCTAATCCATTATAATCTGATATTTTAGAATTCGTATTTGGTGGTTCCAACATATTACGATCTAATATGTGAGAATTAATTACTTTGGAATCTACGAGTTACAAATCGATCGAAATAGTACATACGAACATCTTCAGTCGAGAATATTGGAATTCCGATATATTAGAAGTCTGTTAGTTTAATTCGTTATATGGGAATTCTATGTATAATTGTTCCAATCCATTGTAATCCAATATTGAAAAATGTATTATTTAAGAAATCAATTCGATGGTACTTCAATATAAGTTTTATTTTAATTTCAACCAACTTCCATATACTTATAATATTATAATACATGGGGTTAAAACGAACTAGAACGAGGTGCATTCAGTATCATAATGTATTACAATTACTCCAAGCACTATGTAAATCAGATGCATTACTACAGCACACCAAATACAGTTCGAAATCGCTACCGCCAGGTGGGGGAGGCTGGAAGTTAATTGGGTACATCGTACGATCCTGAGTCATCGCGTGATGATAAGGATGAGATCCACAGTATGTAATCTTCCAAGATAAAAGAAGCACGTAATCAAAGTAAGATAAAAGAAGGCTACCCGTTTCCGCAAATAATATAGATGACGTGACGTGAGCACGCTGAGCGCGTCGGCGTCCGATGGTCTGTTTTGAGTTACGTCGAAATTTTGTGGAGGTCAACCGTTACATGTGCCGGCGTAACGTACGGCGTCCACCCACATGATAGATATACACAGGAGTTACAAAGTCGAGGATCTTATCCATCAGAATATCACGACACTCATTTCTAGAAACGAAAGAATTCCAAATCGAAGCTAGCAATCGGAAAGCGAGGAGTTCTAGGCGAGTCCAACGTGTTAGAAAGTGGCCGACTTACGCGAGTCCCTACGCGACCGAGAAGGACAAGGCTACGTCTGCTTAAAACTAAAAAGGCAGCGAAGAGAGAGCATTGGTGTCGCCTCGTATTCGAAAGTGCAAAGGAGGGACTAATCGGTGAGATAGTCTGATAGCTCTTGCACTCATTTGGATAAGGCGTAAGTCGTTTTTTTACAATTATCACAAAATTATAGGTAACGTTGAAAGAACTTCGAACCCCATGTACTTCGAACCCGCACGTGTGTACTTCGAACCCTCGAGTGGCAAACCGCTGTCTGGAAGACACGAGACGATTGGATGGATCGCATGCGGCAGTTTGAACGTGCCAGACGAGGACAAAGATTCGTCTCTTTGGACGTGAAGAAGTAGCACTGAAGAGACATTCCCACTTCTATATGCCCTCAATGGATAAGAAAGAGTAGAGGAAGAGGGAGAGAGAGACTCCCATGGGAGCTTCGATGTATTAGACAAAGAGAGTAAAACATTTTCGCAACATTTTAACTCAATGGAAATGCAGAATTTTAGAGTCCTCGTGTACCGAGATAGCCTATGTGCGAGAGTGTGAGGATGGAATTATCGCATACGGCAGTTCCAATGTGTTAAAAGATTACAGAAATGTTTGATCGGGATTAGAGGAATTTCGGTGCCTCCCGTATACCGCAATGCGTAAGAGAAAGACAGATTCATACGGCTGCGCCGAGCGCCGAACAAGGCGGGATATACTTTACTCGTGCAGCAGAATCGGCAACTGGGAAATTTCATGGCTCTATATCGCAGCGTGTAAGACGAAGACAGACGCATCCGGTGACCAGTACACGCGAGCGAGAGAGAAACATGCCTCGCTATTACCGGAAAACATTAGTGCTGGAAATTCGGCACTGCCGTATACGGTTGTGTGCAAAGCAAAGAGAGATTCATTCAGCATCCAGTCTGTTAAAGCGGCAGGAACATTTCACGAATAGTGAAAGTATTAAAACTGGAATTCTCGAATCGAAATGTACCGCAGTCCCTGCGACAAGGACAGACAGAGCCGCCCAATGCGTTAGAGGGAGCATGCAAGCACTTTCCTTAACGCCGAAAGTATTAATACCAGAAATTCGGCACTGGACTTTGCCACAGGGTTTAGAAGAGAACAGACTTATCTACCGGTGCACGGAACAAGGAGGAAGAAGCGAAACAAGTTTAATTAACATTCGTGAGAGCATAGCTTCGAAATTCCTGCCGAACACCGCAGACTGCACGAGAAGGACAGACTGACCGACGAGTCGGTGTGTCGGAACGAGACGACCAGCCATTTCACTTTATAGTGAAAGTATCCTCGAAATTCGGACTTCGTTACTACAGTGCAGAAGAGATTCATTCGAACTCGGATCCATTCAGCAAGGATCAAAGCACGTTTCACTGATATTTTTCAAACATTTGCAAAATTCCTGCACGCCCGGACAAGGACAGGAAGATCGTCGCGCGGATGTATCAGAGCGAGAAGCGGGAGCGCACCAGGAAGTGGCAGGGACACGTATGCCCGAGGAAGGTACGCAAGGAGGTGTAGCGGTACGGTGTATCGACACACCGGAGCAGGAGGGCGAGCAGGAACTGGCGAGCAAGCGAGACGGACTTACTGTAGAGCGCCGGGAGAGCGAGCGAGACAGAAAGAGGGAAAGAGAGAGGACGACGAGCGGCGACGGCGGCGGGCGATCGATCGTAGAGGTTAGCAGCGCGTGGCACTCGGCCGCAGGGAAATGTACGCTTAGAAAAGTGCCGATTCCTGTTCGCCGGTGGACGAAAACTCGGGGACAAGCTGTATGCTCACTCACGGTAAATTCGGTGCGAGCTTTCCTCGGCGACGAGTGTTCCTGGTGTTGGGTGGCTGGCGGTTCTCCGAGCTCCTCTTCCTGCCTTCACAAGGTGCACGCACGCGACACACTGGCCCTGCCGCGCCCGCCGCACCCGGCGGCACCGATCGCACCACGCGACGCCATTGGTTCAAATTACTTGGCTAGCACTCTCATTGGCTTATCATGCGTAACTAGTTCTCCTATTCGCTCAGCTCACTCAGCTCCGTCTTTCATTGGTTCATACGTATCGCAAGATACTTCCGATGTTTTTCAGCGGGGAATACACAAGGCTGATCCGTATAGTTTTGATAATGTTACTAGCTTGAGTGTAAATATCGCTAGTGGATAGCAGTAAGTTTGAATGGGAAAAAGTAAGAACATCCAATAATGTAGTGTGTCCAATCCTTTAGGCTGTTTTTATTTATCTTCAGATATTTTTGTACTAAAGCTCCACTTTCTATTTCTTTTGAAATTATGAAAGTATTTTTTATTCACCATGTATACTTGCAGGCATAAATAATGCAATAATTTATGACTTACAAATCATTGCTGCATCATATAATTACAGGAGAGGAATACATTAAACTCTATTAACTGGTTCTTAAGATCATATCAAGTTTTGCTGTGCAAAAGAAGCTCTTTTATCAAGTTGTCTTGCGATGAATTTGTGCCCCTCTGAAAGAAATACATTTTCCAATGGCGAATGAATTATCCATATCAATTGAGCAGTTTCTGATCATACTTGAGTCACATGCACACAAAAGTTTCCCCTCTTTATATAACTAAGTACAGATATACACTGGCTAAAAAAAAAGTATTGGCACCACCAGTATTTTCAAAATAAATTTTTGCGAAACAAAAAATTGTCTCCCCTAAGGAAATTGATTCTTTCTTAAAAAGAACACTTTTTCATGAAGAAAATTCGTTTCTATATTTAGAGGGAAGAGTTTTCTTTATTAAGAACATTTTTTGTAAAAACACCTCGATATGCGAGTACTTTTCTTATCCACTGTAGATCAAGCATAAAAGTATAGATATAGATTATTAGTTTGTTTCGTAATCATTATAGTGAATCTGCATTGAGTATTACTTTTTTCTGAGTTATTAATAGAATAATCTCATTATGTGGCCGCGAATGATACGAGGAGGTCTTGCGTAATAACGTTATGTTCTAATCAATTATATTTAACAACAATTAAACATTATTATTAATTATTGATTAATGTTATTTATTAATCAATTAATATTTAGGTTTCAGATTACGTTAATATAGTTTTCTAGTTTGAGTGTACTTATCTTAAGTTATGTATCACTGAACGGTACTTGTATAAGTTTTCGAAAACGTATGCTAGCGTTGGATGTTAACTGGTAGATGTCGCTATAGAGACAGGAAATTTGATTCGACAATAAAACTTGTTGATAGTTTGAAGGCCCGCAGTCTAGATTTGTTTGTAATTTTGTTAATTTAATTGGTTAGCGTACTTTCATACATTATTATTGAAAAACGTTAGTTTTTGTATATTGTTATGTATATTGTTATGCAGCTATTAAAGGGCGTTGATATTTATTTTGAAATGGTAATAATTTCTTTAAAGAGGTCAGCTTCATAAATTGGAAACTCGCATATACTACAATATTGCACATTCGGGACTTTCGAAAGAGCTCGATTTTAACCATTGAAATCCCCACCAACGGCAAATCAATCCTGATCGAATATGTAATAGGTTATCTGATTAATCGACATATCTGTCGAAATAACTTTTGTAACAGTTTCTCATTTATTGTACAAAAATCATTGTTAATATCTCCTGTAATTCTCCAGTAATCTTACTGAAAGTGACGTTAAATGAAAATATTGCGTAACTACCTTTAATATCCTTTACTTTATTATAACAAATAGTGATTACCTTTAATACAATAGATGTTATCTCTGCTCTGATGAAGTCGAAAAATATCCTGTTCACTCTTAGTAACATGTAATATAAAGTTTATGTGTAGTTGGCCGCCACACACCGAACCATAATGCACTAAAACTTGCATGCAGCGAATATTAAAGCATTAGAATCATATTTAGAGCAACGTGAGTGCATCATAACTCTCATATAACCGATGATTATTCATTAAAAACCTCATGTATTTGATTCAACTGTATTCAAATTGTATCGTTAGTTGTATCTTTAAGATACAATTTAAGGAAACTATAATCCTTGCTATAGTTATCACTTATACTGGTTGTTACCAAATTAACACTTTAATTTACAAAGTAATGTTTAATTAAATTAAATTCTTGGTAACTTCTTCACGAAATGTCACTCTAGATAAAGCTGGAACAACTAATGTAAAATAGATGGTGAAAGAAACGCACGAAAGTTACAACTCGCTGTGTATTTGTTGCATGCAAGTGTGAATCTTCAGAACTATTTTGTTAGATTAAAGTGCACTAAACAGAAATTCTAAATTGGTTCAGTTTTGTCTGACACTATGAATTTTTAAGAGTTGAAGTTAGTTCTATTTGTATAACTGCTCGCAGTAATAGTGTAAAGTCTATGTTTCTTGAGAAGTAGCCAGGTTCTAAACAGTGAAAGTATTCTTCAATTCTGTACAGAACTTTCAAAGATTACCTCTCACATCTAAACGAAATACCTCTTATATGTACATTTGTAATATTAGAAATATTAGTAATTAGTTTTGTTATAGTATTAGTATATGTTATTATATTAGTATACATGCCTGTGCACATAGAAGAGATTAGTGCGGATTACCAATCGTGTGTGAAGTTAACTCTGCGCCCAGACTACCTTCTAACGACCTTTATAGGGTTTCAGGGTACCCAAAACAAGCTCAACTTTACTAATTAATACCTCCAATCATTCTCCGTTGATTCTACCGTAACTGGTATCAAATCACAGATTGTTTCTTGCACTTTAATCTTGTATAAAATAAAATATTTGAAGACGCAATACAACCATATTAATTTTACAAAAAGACTTTCGTAACAAATTTCTTTTTATCAATTAATATCTCTTGGAGTTTTCAATTGTTCTCGATGGGATTGGCGTGAAATTAAAGATGGTTCCATCCTGTTCAATTATATTAAAGTATTCAAAGATATAATATAATTGTATAGTAATTTTATAGAACTTTATCCACTATTTTCAACCCCATATTTCTCAAACAGACTGAGCTTTACTAATTAATATTTTTGTCAATTCTAAATCGATCCTGCCAGAATTGACGTCGAATCAAAGATCGCATCATCCCCTTTAATTTTATATATGGTAAACTATTCGAGTCTAAACACAACCATAGTAATTTCCATTCTCAACGTCTCTATTACACCTGACAAAAAGGCTTCCAAACTAACACACCTTTACCGATTAATATCTCCGACAAATTGTTTCAATCTGATGAACGATTGATTCATCCCCTTTAATTCCGTATACTATATATGATAAAAAATTAAAAAATTCAATATAACAATCCTAATTTCTATAAACAATACATTCCATCGTCAATCGTTCGTATCAGGATTCGCAAACAAAGCTTGCAAAACAAACTTATTTTTACCAACTATAGTCTCCAGTAAATCTCAATCGCTCTCGATGCGACTGGCGTGAGATCGGAGCTCGCTCCTTCCCCTTGAATCCCATGTGCGAGCGTTGCCCGGGGAGCAGTTACGAAACCGAGAGTGGCGAAGGAGGAAGCGCGTCTCCTCGCGCGGAGAAAGGCTTGACCCCGATTCGGGATGCCGAGGCCTTTCTCGTGACTCTTCTTCTCCCTCGCCAGGCCGAGCGGAGGACTTTCCCAAGCGGCCAGTTTCATGCCTTGCCGGAGATACCGATGCAACAACCCGCAAACCTACGCAACACCGGATTTCGTAGCCCCCCAAAGCACCCACAGCAATTTTGCCAAGGATTTCAATGCTAAAACTCGACTCTTCGATAGGTAATTATATACGGCCTTGAGTGGCGAAGGAGTACGCTTTAATTTAAAGCCTAGTTTGCTAAGATTGATGGAGAATTGCCGGTGACGTGATTTATTAAAGTTGATGTAGCTGACAGGGCTTCTTCTGTAACCAAAGAAATAAGATTGTACTAGGAATTTGTTTTATTTATTAAATCTAGATTACTCTATAATGCATTAAATATGGAATAAAGTGGGAGAACTCTACTATAGTGTCATGCAAAATTTATTAAAATAGGTTTAGAACCGACGGATAGTTAACTAGCAGAAATTGATAGTCTTTAGAGGCCTGCATGGGGGAAATAAGGAAGTCCGCGGATGGAGTTGGTTTACGGGTGGATTTCGATAGGAGTATTGATAGGCATAATAATGTATTATATATGGAAATAAAGGGGAAGGAATGAGCTTTAATGTGAGAGTGGTTTCGTCAGGATCGGTTAGGGATTGACGAAGATATCCGCAGGCGAAGTGAGAGCGGGCAAGGTGGAGATGAGTAGCGCCTACCTGGAGTCCAGTGCCATTGGGGTCAGCGGCCCGGGTCAGGAAGAGGAATCGTGCGAATCTTCTTGAATCGAGAAAACGAGTCGCACAGCAGACTTTCGCCCAGGTCGAGTGGGGAGACTTCAGTCAAGCTATAAAAGCCGATGGACGGTGCTACGGTAGCATCAGTCTCTGAGTTTCAACCGACTTTTACCAGCGGCAAGATGAGGGCCTTCATTGTGAGTACCGGCATCTTTCACCGCTCGTATCTACGGAATCATCGCTCGGACGGGAAATGTTCTCGAACAAACATTCTGGGGGACATTCCCCTCTACAACTTTTATCGAGGCAACTTTCACGGGAAAGCAACGCGGACGGAGATAAACAATACCTTATCCACCCACACAACAATCGCCAGTGCCAAGTAGCATTCGACAAAGACGGACAAATACCTTCGACATTACTAGAGTTATAGAAAAACGTTCCAAACGAAAGTTGTCGAGGGCATCACTCTCTACAACTTTTGTTAAGTGAAGCTTTCTGACAAATCAATAGCAACCGCGATAATTGTCCCCCAAGATTCTCCTAACTGCAACCCCTGTAATACCACATCGTCATCGAAGATCAAAGATAAGAAAAATATTTTAAACAAAAGTTGTATCTTTTCCAAGAAACCTTTGCCAGCTAAAGAAATGGCTCTTCAAATCTTCGAAACCGTTGTCCTCTGCTTTCTCAAGCTTTCTCTAAGACCACTTACTTGGGAAATCTATTAACAAAAATGACAAACACTTTAATCTTTTAACTCTCATCATCCGCGTCATCAAGAGAAAATTGTAACTTTAACAGTGACTTACCCTTCAACAATTCTGTTTTTACAACCAGGTATTAGCACTAGCTAGTGTGGCTGTAGCCCGTCCGGAAGCCGGATATTCCTACAGCCAACCGTCCGCTTCGTACGGCGCGCCAGGCGGCGGTGGCATTGGAGGAGGAATTGGAGGAGGAATCGGTGGTGGCCACGGAGGTGGAATAGGTGGAGGCCTGGGTGGAGGTCACGGAGGAGGTGGTGGCTCCGGTGGTGGATTCGGAGGATTCGGTGGATCCGGCATTGGTGGAAGTGGTTTCGGTGGAGGCTTCGGAGGTGGTGCTGGAGGTGGTTTCGGCGGCGGCGCCGGAGGTGGTTTCGGTGGTGGCGCTGGAGGTGGTTTCGGAGGTGGCGCCGGAGGTGGTTTCGGCGGTGGCTCCCTCATCCAGAAGCACATCTACGTGCATGTACCTCCACCAGAAGCACCCGAAGACAGACCCATCAGGCCCATCGCTCCCCCACCACCACCCCAGAAACACTACAAAATCATCTTCATCAAGGCACCTACCCCGCCCACACCTACTGCTCCTATCATCCCAGCTCTGCCACAACAGGATGAGCAGAAGACTCTTATCTACGTGTTGGTGAAGAAACCAGAAGAAGCACCAGAAATCAGTCTCCCAACTATCGCACCCACACAGCCAAGCAAGCCCGAAGTATACTTCATCAAGTACAAGACCCAGGTAAGCGTTCTTCTACAATGGTTATTGTTCTACAAATTCAATAATTTTTGACAGCAAAAGCATGCTGGGAACTTTTCTTGTAAAATAGGAAATTAGGGTTGAAGGGAATTCAAGGCCGGTAATAGTAATTGATCTAGTGGAACTAAGTACAAAGATCAGCAGAATTAGTACCAGGAATTTATCTTAGTATTCATTTACGACTGTGAGTTCAATTAGTTGCACTAAGTTTCTCTTTTTATTCTGTGGTCAATTACCCTCGGTTTTCTGTGGTTGGTTCAGATTAGTCATGCAATCTAGTCATATATCTGAATTTCTTACTAGTAATTAACAGTCATAGTAGTAATAAACAGTGTCAGCAGTAACAATAGTTCGTAAGAGCAATAGTAAAAAGCATTGGTAAGAACAGTGATAAAGAACTTTGTAAGTAGTAATTGCTTCTATCACTAAAAAGACTGCAGTAGTTATTAGTCTTGCAAAAAATAACAATGAATACAACATTCTTACGAGTGTCTTATTACTATTACAGAAGGAAGTGTCTGGCGGTGGAGGCATCGGCGGAGGCATCGGCGGAGGAATCGGTGGAGGCTCTGGAATCGGAGGAGGCATTGGCGGAGGAATTGGCGGAGGTTCTGGCATTGGCGGAGGAATCGGTGGTGGTATTGGCGGAGGCATCGGTGGAGGCATTGGCGGAGGCATCGGTGGAGGCATCGGCGGAGGTATCGGCGGAGGTTTGGACGGTCACGGTGGTACCGGACCCAGTGGGCCTTCTTCGTCGTACGGAGCGCCGAGCAGCGGCGGCTCCGGGCCTTATTAAGCTACGCACGCGCTTGACCAGCGCTTGCCAACGCAGGGAAACGAAACTCTGATGCACCGGCCCCGTGCACCGGCGACTGCACGGGCCGGTAGTCCCGCCCGCCCATTGGCCAGCGTGCGCGCCGGGGCCCGACGACCCCCCAACACCAGCCAATAGGCAGCCTGCGGCGCGCACCAGCCGGCGGAGCCGGCGGCGACGACGACGACGACGACGACAAACTAGCGAACCCAGCCGAACCTTACCGAGAGTACACGACCACGTATTCACGTGCACTCGCACTGGGAGTGCAGAATAAGTGTAGCAACTGCTATACCGATGATGCTGCACTGGGAGCGAGAGAGACGGCCGACTGGGAGAAAGGGAGTGAGAGAGACAGAGAGAGGGAGAGAGCGTACGTGGGAAGGATGACGATGACGTCCGGGATGATGTACACACTTGCAAAGTAAACGGTGGCGAAATAAAGCTTTTTTTACGTTTTTTTAAATGCTGTGCTTTTATTGGACTAGTGGAGATTATTTGAAAGTTACTTCTACCTTTACTTCTTCCTTATGCATTTAAACTTATCCCGTTTCTTGATCCCTCTCAAGTTTTAAATATGCAGTACAATATTGAAAAACTTCTAGCTTTGAGAAACTTTCCAATGTTTAACTAGAATAGAAAAGTTAATATTTAAAAAGTATGGACGAAGAAAAATCTTGTGGAGTAAGTAAAAACAACGAAACCGAATTGATTGTGCATACGGAAATCATACTGCTAAACATTTTGCGCGCATAATGATTGCAAAATGTAGGAACAAAAGCAATGTATGAAGTAAACAATCTATTAAAAAAAAAAGGTAGGCTGTTACGTTAAGAGTTCGAGCTACTTGGAGATAAGTCGTTTACAAAAGCATTCAATAATCATATCAATATTTGAATGCAATACTAGACCTCTTCAGGGTTATCTAACAGCAATTTCATAAACGCAAACAATAATTCTTTTAATCGATAGTTTATTAGAAATGATGAGGAAAATATGTACAATATTAGATAACATAGTGCGTTTCAGATGTGTAAGTTTACAGAAGAAATAGTACAAGTATTAACTAACATATAATCATTTAATCTTATCACTAAAATGACAGTGCTGATAGTTTGAAGTATTATTAATGTTTTCATTCAACCTTCAACACTGCACGCATTATAATATCTTCGCGGCACACCACTCGAAACCATTCTACCATTCTAACAGCAGCAAACCCTTTACAAATATTATTAACCGTTGTTCAACGAATGATTTTAAATTATTTCGACGCAGCTGCTGCAATTATTGGATTAAATAATATATACATAACATAATATTCGCCACAATATTTGCAGGAAATAACAAGACTTTCGATTGTAATATTCGCGCAGTAAAGACGTAAAAATAAAAAGAGTAGCAATGTGTTTATTGATTACATTGTATTATATTTAGCTATTATATAGCAATATTAGTAGTATTTATTTATTACCATTTTCCCAGGTCTATGAAACGCAAATGCAACAAGAAAAAACTTAATTGTAAATAGTAAAGCAATTAATTTTATTTTTACATTTCTTACTGCACCGGTATTTTTGTCTTTTATAATCATTGGCTTCTCATCTTTCGCTTTCAGAATTATTTTGAAGTGGCTGCATAGAAGATTGTGGTAAATTAGGAGATGGTGACGGTGTTGACACCTGAGTGCACGGCGAAGTCGAAGAATAGGTTTCCATATTGGAAGGTGATCCATATTGGACTTCCGGGTATTCGTAATTCGGAATAGACATTCTTCCCATGTCGGCCTCGAAAATAATGTTGTTAATAGCTTGCTTTACGAGTGTCAGTGTTCTCGAATCGTATTTCCGCAATTCGTTCGCTATGTATTGGCCGTATGTGAAATATGCGTCCGTGCTCATATCTGTTCCTTTTTGTAGCAGTGTTAATGCTTTTTCTAACGCGGAATCTTCAGTATTCGAATTTGATGGAGCACGTTTCCTTCTTTTAAGATGGCTCGATGGCTCTTTCATTAAATCTGAACATCCTTTAATACTCGTAGAAGAACATGGAGACGCAAATCCGTCGGATGTTTCGGTTGCTTGACCGATATGAATTTCGTCCTGCGTTGGCATTTCCGGTTCCTATCGGAAGAAGTAGAATATTATTGAGATAAGATATACTTGTGTTTGTCCACGCACATTGTTTTATACGATTTAACACTATGATAGAGTAATTACTAGATAAAGCAGCAATTTTTAATAAACTTACCTCAGTTTTTATATTCAAACTTTGATTGCGTCTGTCGCGATCCGACAAAAAGTTGAAACACTCAAATGCAAACCATTTCGATACATAAATATTGTCCCTCCCTGAAATAAATACGAAAATAGTTGTTTTGAAACTTGAAAGAATTTACTAACAAAAACTATAGAAATAAAAATGACTACTGTGAAGAAAATTCCTTTTACCGACAGCGGATAACATTAGCATTAAAATTATATGTGCGCCCTCATAAAATACACAATCACGACCGAGGAAGTGTATTAAGGAATCTTTAAATCTTTATTTTTAAAAAGTCGTGACTGTGACTTGTGTAGAAAAAGTGTACGTGCATTGGTAATATTTGAATTTCCTACTAGAAACCCACCCTATGTATTTCGATTTCTTTTATTAGTTTCTAGATTTAAAAATTATAAATATACATATTACACTCTAACACGCAGAACAAAAACTCTAATTTGACAAACAAAACAAGGGAAAAAAATGCCACGCCTTCTTGACCCCTCCGCCAATGTGATTTGTTCTTGGGTTCTCACACACTGAGTGTGGGGGTTTCTCCGAGGGGGTGAAAATACACACAGGAACGATGAGCACGTTGCACGCTCTTGACATTCATTCAGCTCTTCTCAAACGTTCTCATTGCATTATACTATTCCAGATAAAATACACACCCGATCCGGTAACCTGACTTTGCTTCTGACGTGACTTTTCTCTCCTGTAAGTACCCATGAGTATCTTCATTCTACCTTTAACCTCGGCTACAGGCAGATTTAAAACCGAGCTTATTTCATTCCAGGAATCCTCTCTGACTGTACTGTTGTGATAGTTTCTGTGCTTCGAGTCCCATAAAGAACGGTGGTGTTTGTAGAGATCGATGAGCAGTCTACATTTTTGCTTATCCATAGCAATAACAGCGAAGAGAAAAGCCCGGCACTAACAAAGGACTCTTCATGGAACTTC
The DNA here is from genome assembly GCA_910593735.2 of Ectemnius lituratus. Taxonomy (NCBI): domain Eukaryota; kingdom Metazoa; phylum Arthropoda; class Insecta; order Hymenoptera; family Crabronidae; genus Ectemnius; species Ectemnius lituratus. The sequence continues at coordinate 3,415,666 of OU343044.1, read as the reverse complement.
ACTCTGCGCCCGGAGAGAGCTGGTAATTGTTGGCCAGGCACAATCGAAGCTGAACAAAAACCGACTGGCGTTGGCTCGTCTCGAGGCAGCCTCGCCCCTCGCCTCGCCTCGCCTCGCCTCGCCTCGCCTCGCCTCGCCGCGCCCGTTATGAGGCGCGGCGAGGCAGGGCAAGGCAGGGCGAGGCAAGTATCCATTTCATGAGGCAGCCTCGCATGGCGCGGATGCCTTGCTTCGTGAGCGCCTCTCTCCCGTGCGCATTAGAGCGTATTGTTACGCTAGCTGTCCACTTGCGAGTACAAATCTCGAGAATTATCTTTCCTCGCTCAATTGTCGTACGCACTTGAAAAACTGCACTCAAGTTTATTCAATCAATTAATAACAATTTATTGATTATAAGATTCGCGCGGCGGAGATGTTTGTTAGGCAAATACACTTTCGTCCACTTATCTCAACACTTAGACTGTAATTGGTTCCTAAAAGAATGTAAGATAGCGCGTTTCATCTCGCTTTATATAAAGGTCTGAAAAGTTACTTCGTTGCTCTAATAACTAACGATATTTGTTGCATGATTGTTTGCCTTGGAGCCAGTTTGCTTCAGTATTTTCTTACTGAGATGTGAATTATCAATAGTTATTTAGATCGTGTAAATAATGCGACAATAGACTATAATAAATATAAGTAAACTGCTGACGCCAATTCAAAAGCATCTTTCCGTACTAGCGGAAGTACTTTCAGGTGCGTGAATATTGACGAATATCACTCTCGAAAATTTTATTCGCAAGTCGACAGGTATTTTTACGCAACGGGACGCGGAGATAAACTTAATTGAACAGGACATTTCTCGAGCACAACTTAATTTTATTAGTACTAGAAATGCATTTTATTAACACTAGAACTATCGAACGTGTGAAAATGTCTCATGTTGTTCACGTGTTTGGTAGTACTGATGAGAATAGCATATTAACTTACTTAACAAATATTAGAAATGAAGGTTTTATCACTCGAAAACGTCTCACTTCAATGGCTTTCAGTGTTTTGAAGAGTACTCTATCTTTTCCCCTTTTTGAATTGTCAATACTAATTCTCTTCAACGAAACAATTGTATATCTATTCCTTGCCGACATATTGCAATTCTTGCTATATTATTCAAATTATACAAACTTTCTCTCTTTATACATATATTAGTACAGAATATAGAAATTTAGCTAAAACAAGCTCGTATAGATAGACCAATAGTAAAAAGGTGCTCCCCACGAAGCGAATAAAGTGCTTGCAGCGAGGAGAATTGTAGTTAGTTGTGTGCGTTTTTAGAGAAAATACATGACATAGATGGCCTTTGTACAAACAAGACGTTTGCTGCAAACATTTTTACTCGCACCGTGGAGAATGACCTTATAACCGCCGAGTGTCGGAAAGCATGACCTTTATTTTACCATTTCCAATTCAAAAATTCTATACTCCTCGATACGAAGCAAAAGTATAACTATCTCCTTCTCTAGTAGATCGCATGTGTCCGTTTCAATCATCGGAATCCTCGACTATCTTTTTCCATGCTACTGTCTTTGCCGCTTCGTGAAGCTCCCGCTCCGTCAGTGTCCCCGACGACGCCACCCTCAATTCATCCATGATCTTCACTTTCTCCTCGTACAGTTCCTTTTGGTCCCTGAAGATTCGCAGCCCGTTCTTCATAGTCTTCTTGAACACATCCCAATCATATATATCTGTCTTGATCAAGGGTTCCGTAGGTATGGATGGTATCGTATGGGCGAAGAACGCGCGGAACTCCAGGAAGTTCGAGGCTCCGGTGATGCTCCAAATGCCATAGGCAATTAGACTAACGCCGCACAAGGCATACCTGTTGAAATGCAGTAATGTGAAGTATTATATTATAATTCATATATTTATGGGAATCTCAATAGGCGTTGAGTGTGTGAGAATTGTATGGTGATTGGTGTTACATATTTGGGAATTCAGAAGAATTGGCGTTTGGTACTTGGGAAATCCATTACATTAGAATGAAATATGTTAAATTGTAAATGAACTATAAAAGTGCTTCGGACAAAGGGGAAAGAATAATTAAAAACGTGACTTTGTTCGGCGTCTTACACACTGCCGATGGCGAGTGCTCTACAGGCGAGCCTTGACGCTTCCGCATTCAACGCAATATTGTATTTATGATGACGCTGATACTGATTGTCGCTCTTCTTCGTGTCAGCGAGTGTCCCGGCAAATCCGAGGCCGGTGGCGGAAAGCCCGACAAATCCGAGTAGCGTGCCTGAAAGAAATTGAAATGGAAGTCGTAGAGTGGGATATAACATTTTGAATTCTATAAAAACAATAGTTTTGAAAATAGTGCCGCCAGTAAAGTTTAGTTCGTGATACTGCCACTGAATATGAGTCGGTAATGCAGAGCACAACTCTCCATCCTTTTCTTATATTACATATATACACTTGAATCCCCACGCACACCACTGTTATTGATAATGATTTGGTCCGGTAACAGTAACGAAAACTTCATGAATTAGAAATGCAAACTACACTGTCTTACAACAAGAAAAACCACGGACCGATGAGAAGTCAGCGGGTGGAAAGAAGAAGCAACAGTAACAGTCATTGTTGTACCATAGATTAAGTTTTCCCGTAGGCTTGATTTGTGGGTGTCCACCTCAGTTTGTGTTTCCGTACTCATACCACCATTATCGCACGTGACTGTGTGGATTAATAAGTACGGAAAGAAGGCGCGTCACTATTAATTTCGTCCTGAAACCTGCAGGAATCCAGAGTACCGAAAAAGTTTGGTTAGGAAATCATAGGGCACAGTATTATACCACTATTATACTATGTAGTGAGCAGCATGAGAACCACGTGAGAGCGAAGCGCGCGCACTCTGGATAAAGCAGTGTAACCCAGTTTGTGGGTATTACACGTCGGTAAGGTAGAATTTGCAAATGTGAGGGCAGCGATGAACTTGAAGAACTTTTTGATATTTATGTTCCACAAAAAGTTGTGTTTTGTTACTGAATATCGTGTAAAGTTCTTAAATATAAAGTTCATGTTTCGCTAGCGGGGACACAACTTAATGCTATATAATAAATTCTCGAGCTTTCGAATTCCATATAGACTTTCCTATGTATCGGAACTTTAAACTTTCAAGTTTTTGTATACCTCAATGTATGGCAGGAAATAAACATTAACTAGAGCTGTCCTACCCGCCTTCGCCCGGGTGGCAATTCGTGTGTCTGTGGTGGGTTTTAGGGGTGGTTGGGACCATTATGGTATTTTTTGTAAGGTATCAAAGAATATGTCGAATTAATCGTAACCATAAACATACATATATTTTTTGACTTTTATATATTAAGATTAAATAGTCTATCGTAATTTGGAGGTATTATACAAGAAACATAAACACACAAGTCACAACTTCTACTTACATGAATATGATTTACAGGAGCAAAGTTTAGAAGTTTCACAATACTCCTACAAAAAGTAGTGATACCAATACCGATAATTTATCAATACCGAGTGAGACATACATGTTGAGATTTGCGTCAGAATATAGTATCGATAGAAATACTGTCGTGTATGACGACTTTTATACAAAGGACAGTATTAAGATCTTTCTCAATTGCGATACAAAGGAATTCTTCACGGGGACAAGAACAATGTGCAGGATACACTGAACACTTTATTATTCAATTGGTTTGAGCTACATTTCGTGCAAATTTAACTGGGCTATCGAGTCGACGGCCTCCAAACCGTCGACGCAGAAATTCTCTTTGCTCAAGAGGCGACAGAGGCAATAGGTCAATTTGTTCTTGAAAAATTCTTTGTCGAATTCCGTTTTCTCCACCTGTAAAGATCGAAAATTTATCTATAATTATGAAACATAATTTCGATTTAATTGGTACATCCACGATCGATTAATACGGAATATCACATATTGTATAACACGACCGGCCATGACCGCGGTACTATAATAAAAATCGCTTCTTATTATTGTTTTGTGCAACGACGATGACTTAAAATATGCTGCCGGCGTCAATGATAATTATTCCTGCAAATCATTAGAATCGTCCGATATTCCTTGATCAACAGAAGCGACGCGATACATTTTTCCATCGCAAATGATGATGTTACGGAAACACTTTGGTACTAGTTAATTCAGCAAATGTGGAAATATAGAGTGCTACGCATGCATAAAATTATTATTCTCAAAAGAAAAGCTGACAAGTTCTTCCAATATACTTTGATTTAGAATTATGGTACGCTCGCTTATGACCCTTTTTTGGAATATACTTTAATGCGAGTCGTACTCAATCATAAATTAAAATTCAATTAAACTATGCACTTCTTTTTTTTCGTTCCTGTTCTGAATAAAAATAAAGACATATCATTTTTTATTATGATCTAAATGTCATGAGGTGCGATAATTTTCGTATTAAATTCGCAATCACCAATACCCAACTGGAAAAATATGACCTTTGCTTTACTGCCGGTTATTTGACCGATTACGGTTCGAATAGATTAGATTCCAAAAACATTAAAATGTAAAAAAATGCATCAAGTAGCTGTTTGTTTCCCCCCCAAAATATGTCATATTCATTAAAACATCGATGAAAGCCAAGTTTTGATTCAAAGAAACCTCGACGTAACTCGGATGAGTAATTAACAATAATAAGTTATTGAAATCGATTGCATTTTATTCAATACCTGGAGTGCCTGTTTTAAGCATTCGCGCACCTCTTCCTTCAAGTTCAGCAACGCCTGGTAGTTGGCCTCCCTACTTTTCATTTCCTCCTCTATCTGGCTCTCTTTCTCTCTCTCGCTTTCAAGCTCCCTGATAAGCGTTTCCTTTTCCTCGAGGAGATTTTTGTTCTCCCGATAGAGCAACTTATGCAACTCCTCATGAAAGCCGTGTCTGCGCCGCTCCGCCAATAAGTTAGTGCGTATAGCGTTCAGTCGATAAAGCTCGGTTGTTAATTGATCGACCTCGTTTTTCCGTTTCTGCGCAGCGCGCGCCAGGACTTCGTTTTCCTCGCGCGCCAAATCTAATTCCAGCTCGGCTTCGTGTCGACCCCACTTCCGGTTGGAAGTGAGGTTGACAGCGAGCGGTAATATTCGTGCCAATGTTCTGGAGAGATCCACGTTCTCCCGCAGTACTCGGTGCACTGTGTTCGAGATCTGAAGAGAGGAAAGGCTCGACAGAGATGCGGCGAGAACCTTTAATGACTCTCTCAGGGCTTCTTGCATTCTGTAAGAATCGGAATGGATATTTTACGGAAACGGAAGTAGTATTATTATACTTCGCCAGACGTTGTTATTGTCCTAGAGGCTGATGGCAAAGCCTCGGTTATATTGTTCGTGTTACTTGAATGATGAGAAATAGATTTGAATGGTCAGGTTGTGGTTTTTGTGTTTGCGACAAGAATTCCTCTTTGTATCCAAGCACTCTCCTGTTATATTATTTGTATTGTTTTTCTTAATGCTGGTCTTGTATTTCACGAGAAACCATAAAAATAATATAACGGAATGTTCCGATAGAAAATTTGAATAAAGTCTTATTTGTCCTTAGTGTTTCCTGTATCGCATTACGAAATTATCCAAATCTACTTAAGTAATTAAAATTCTTTGCTTTTCCTATTCTTATTCCTGTGTAACGTTCTAAATTGAACCGATTTCATTTTACGTATTTGACATAAATTTCAAAAAAATGTATCGCAGGCCCTTTACAGTATTTATTCTATGTATGCGGGGACGCTGAAGTATAATGTTTGTCATACTACTTGCAATAATGACGTACTGCGAACATCTCTCGCTCGTTTCACCTGGATTTCTCGATTATCAGTGACTTCTCGGTCTGGTACAATGTTTCCGTGTGTCGGTGCTCCTGGTCCCGCATATTCTTCTCTTGCTCCTCAAACTTCTGCATCAGATCGAGTCGGGCAAGCCTCCAATCCTCGAGGGCGTTCAGTTTCCCGGCTTGTTAATCGCATAACAACAATATTATCATTTTTGCCACATTGCATTGAAGTACCACATACAAGGTTAAAAAAATCGTATTTTTTATCTTACACGTTTTGAGAAAAAAATTGATGTGTAAGCAAAAAAATACATTTTGAAGGCTTTTTTAACATTTTACTTGTATGTAGTACTTTAATAGATGCTGTTGCATTTGAATACATTAAAGTATATGCGAGTTCAAATGCATTTATATTAACTGTAACTTTTTGCATCGAATTCAAATGCAATGAAACTGTTATACAACGAATTTTCGTATATCTAATTCCAATGTGTTATAATTCCACATCGCAGGTACGTAATTTCATACACTCAGCAACGTATTGAAACTACTAACTATTAAACTATAATACATTCGAATTTTTATACACTTAACGTTTATGGTTTAAAATTGCATGGGAGAATTCAAATTGACATTGGAACTTTTATACACCGAAGTCCAATGAATGTTCTACCTGCCATCTTCACTTCGGCGCCAAGGCTATTTTCCATCGCTCTGTACTCGTGTTTGTAAATCTCCTCTCGCTTTCGGAACTCCTCAATGTCAGTTTTCCTTTTTTCTTCGAGGGCCAGGAGCTTCTCACTCAGTTCTCCGATTTCTCGACTCTTCTGCTCGATTATCCGAGCCAAGTGTGCCTGGATGTCTTCTCGATCCTCTTCTGCTTCCGTTAATTGCTTTTGTAGACACGAAACTGCCGTTTCCAATTGGGCATTCTCCTGTCGAAGTCTGAATCAATTCGAACATTTTTCTTTGGGTTTGTTTACTCGTTTTAATCTATTAAATTGTTGTTTATGAGTGTTTAATCGATTATTATTCTAAATATCGTTTGAAGAAATTAATGTTGTTATTATCCGAATGAGAGAATAAAGTGCTTTTTCAAATAAAGACCTTTCTTCTTCCCATTTCTTCTTAACATTAAGAACAGAAAGTATTAACTAATAATTGTTCTTTCATTAGGATTTCAATGGGTAATCAAATTAATTGTATGAGCTGTAAAAACACCTTGCAAGTTGACGATTCTTCTCGGTGACTTCCTGCTCAAAGCTGACCAAATCCCTCACGCTTTCCTTTTTCTTCTTCGCTCTCTTCTCGCGAAGCCTCTTCCCCTTTTTTGGCATTTTTCCGTATTTGATTTAACTGTAACCGAGATGAAATAGGAAAAGGCACGTCTGTTCTAGTGATACACGAGGGATTTGGATAGAAATTACTGGTGACCACGTTTATTTAGTCGATTAAAGTCGCATTTCGTTACCCAGGAGATTCACATTTCGCTGGTAATCGCATGCGTCCAGTTCAACGCCTGCAGCGCCGCATCACTAAAGTTTCATTTTCCGGTATCAACAAATTTGCAAAGTTTATAGGGTGACGGAATTGTTTTGGAATTGTTACTATTATTACTCATAATATATATTTCCAAAATGATTTAAGGACAGGTATAATATAATATTATACAGAATATGTAAAATATGAAGGACAGTTAGGAAAGATTTGTGAATAACTATAAATTTGAAGATAATTTATAATTATCCTGTAATACAGCAGCAGATTCGAAGGAAGAAGATTCTCCCTGTGCATTAAACATGTGTTTATTTGATTGTCATTTTTATTAAATATAATTATTGAAAGTTCATATTTTCCCACATAAATATGTATATGAAAATGATCAAGTTAAATCGCTTCATAACATATATCAAAATCATTGGAATCGCTAATGAGCCGTCTATCTAAATAATTACCAAAACTTCATATCAACAGATAACAAAGAAATTCTTTGGGTATTATCTCAGAAATGTTATTTCTGATGGGAGAAATATCTGGAACAAGATGAACACCAGATTGTTAACCACGAATTTAATTAACTTTATTAAAAAATCGACATTTTGAAGGATAAGTGCTGTGACTCAAGTGAGAGTGTCCTCGCATCGGATGTACTCGCCAACATCCGCTTGGTGGAAACACACTGTCGCCAATGGGTCGGCGTTCTTGCAGTCCGAGGTGCTTTTCGCAGCTGCTCCAAAACCCTGCACAAAACAATAACAATATTATGAAAAATATTACTCCGTTCCTGTACAAAGCTATATCTTTAACACTAAGGTTACGGACGTTTTTTATATACCGATTTCTACGAATACCCGCCAATTTGATCACAAACATACATTACCACTTCTTCATCAGTGATTTATAACTTAAAGTACGTAGAACAGAAACAATGCTGCTAGGTTTTTCCTTTCAGATGTGATTTATCGGATTTTTAAAATATTGCCGTTCGCCACATTGTGTATTTTTACTTTTGATGTTCAATTTCGTGAAGAATTAACCTTTTATTATATTTAGATTTATTGCTGAAGTAAGTGAAGCCAATCAACTAGCATAAACGCTTATTCTACTATTGCGTCAAATTTACGAGCATCACAGTGTTTCAAGAATTTCAAAATTAAGATTTGAAAAAACTGAGTATAAGTAGTAGAGAAAAAATGTAAACGGTTCCTGTAATTTCCTTCTGTAGTTTCCATTCCATAAACCTAGTGTTAATTGAATGAACAACAACAAACTTTTTTTTTTATTATATTTTGTGTTTCATATATTGTACAAACTGTACAATATATTATTGTAATGACTTACCAGCGGTGTGTCGTGTGTCGAATAAACAACCACTCCGTTGTATTGGCCAGTGTTTTCCGTGATCCTCGAGAGTCCTGACTTATTTATATGATGGCCGTACAAGAATTGTTGCTCTGCTGAAGGTTTCAGCCAGATCTTGTGCTGTAAAAATAAATAATACGTTATAATTATTCATACTATTATTCTCACCTTTATAGCCTTAGTGGTAATATACTCACTTGTGAATAAGGTGCCAAATAATGTAAGGCAGTAATGTGTAATCTGAATTTGCCGCTTTTGGTGAATTTGCCAAAGCAGGTACCAAAACTTTGTAGTTTGTCAGGAGTCACCATGCTCACATAATTCAAGACCTTCTCTGAGACGTAATAGACTCTGTTTTTGTGTTCCCTGAAGCAGTGAATGCCATCAGGTCTGTCCAGGAGTACCTTTACGTTTTCACCGATACTGTAATACAATGATACAGAATTAGATGTAATACTGGTTTTATCAATGCAAGTGACTTTAATGCATGGTAGATTAACAAATTCTATGCTGTAAGTATCACTGGTGATACTTTCTTGTGCAACATATTTATTTTATAATTAATTCAAGACTGAAGAATACCTTTGCACTATCTACTATATAAATACTAATTACTTATGAATTGAAGATACACTGAAATATTGTGAAATAAGTTAAGCAAAAACAGCTCAGCATAGAACGTGTTAATGTAGTGGATTTTAATAGTTGATATGCTCATTCATTGAAATTCAATGCTTTGTCTATCAATCTATAGACTTCTAATTCTTGGTTCATTAATTTAACAAAATTCATTGCTTATGATGTTACATTCTCAGAGTTCAACATTTTATATGCTAATGCATTGTGTTTTCATACTTGATTAACTAATACGTACAAATCCAATGTTTGTTACTTTAATATACCAAACTTTAACTCTTTGCAAGTTTATTCGTAGAAGTTTAATGGTTAGTACACTAATGCATTGGACTCTAATAATTGGTGCATAAATATATTAAATTCATTAACTCTGCAGCGGAATTAAACGTAATGTTTGCGCCACTAATGCAAACACTCTCAATTTTAATACATTAATACATTGGAGTTTCAGTGTTTCAATACTATTAATTTTATTGATACGCACTATTTCGTGAGCTTCTCCAATACAAGCTTCGTCCTTTCTTCGCTCAGTCTCTTCATATTGCAAGGTTTATTTCTATCACTGTCACTATGTACAATTTGCAATGTGCCGGACTCTTGTCCCTTCCGTTCAACCCACGTGCGTTTAGGTTACTGACGTTGTGTTTAAACTGGTTTACATCGTTCACACTAAACCGATTCTTCTTCCGAAAACACAAATCCAACATTGCTGGTAACTTACTTACCAACAGATGATAAATAACAATCTTTGAACCGAATGACCCAAATAACCACAATTTGCTGTTTGTGAAAATAATTTTGGTTTATTTATACTATAATGTAACCAAATACAGTGTAATATATAAGGTACAATAATATTTCTTGGTATTCCTGGTAATGCTGGTTGGACAGTGTGTTAAATTGCTTCTGATGGTTGCATATATTTACTTTTATATAGATATTTAAGACCTTATATGTATATATATTTTACGTATATTGTTTTGCGGTTCTTTATAAAAATATTGTATCCTTGAAAATGTATATTTACTTGTTGACCACGACATAGAGATAAATGCTACATATTAAGGGCACTTATATACTTAGCCCAATCTCCTTCCTCTATCATATTGATTCCCCTCTCTGTTATTCCCGCTGCTGTCCAATAACAAAGACATTCCACATGTCCCCTGGAAATGTACTTAGATAAGTATGAGATACGAGAAAAAGACTGATGGATCGTTTCAGCTAATTCTTGGTTTTAATCCAACTTTCCTACAATCTCAGTAAAACGTAGTATATAAAGGACCTAAAAATACAAACGTCTCTCCCTGCCATTAGATCTCTTCTCATTCAAAGAATGTCAACGCATCTTCACCTAACATGTATAATACATCATAATTAAAATATGATACTGCTCTAAACCATTCCTATAAACTAAAACATCGTTAATACGAATAAAGTAACCCATTCACACATGACTTTTGGACCCACAAAGAAAAGGAAGAAATAAAGCGAAGCAGAACAGCTAATTCTCGGGGCCGCCGCGGGACGAGCAGCACCGTCGCGCCACTTTTCCGAAATGGGTGCGAGCGCGCACCCTGGTGGCGGGCAGCGCCCGAGCAACCTGCCACGTAACGCACGATCTGCCAAACTTCCTCCAACACAGCGAGGTGAACGGAGTGCCAGTGCGAAAGTCGGAGCTCGTAGCAAATCCATCCAAAGAAATCGAGACCGAACGCCGTCGCGATGATGTACACCTGATCGCCTGGCAATCGGGGTAAGTAATCTCTTGAATCCCAGGTGACAGAGAACGCCCGGGCTAACCTGAGCATTACTCGGCAACTTCCACAGGACCCACTGGCTCCTCCACTCACCTTGCTCGATTCTTCGTTCCTCAGGGAAGAACGGAATGTCCGAGGAGTACGCCTATCGGCCGGTGAACGGGCAGAACGGCCGGATTCACTACGGCTACGCTGGTACGTGATTGGTACAGTAATGTGTTCCTTTCCCACTTGACAGAATTCTCTCTCTCTGTGTACGTACTCTGTTCATTGCACTCTCTTTCTATGTGCACATGCTGATGATTGGAATGCCGGTGCCAATGGGATTTATGCTTGACACGGTTCTGCGTTTGATGCTTGCACGAGGGATGTTGACGTGTCGCAGTTAAATGTTTAAGATATTGATGCATTGGACTTAAACGTTTGGCATGTTGACGTGCTAGAGTTGAATGTGGACTAATCGATTGGAGTTTAATACTTGACGCATCAGTGCATTGCGATATAATGCTTGTTTGTAGTATAATGCGTAGAAGGTTTATATTTAGTTTACTGATGCATGAGACTTTAATGATTGTAATACAAATTTTTGTATACCAATGCGAAGGGTTCTGATGCTTTATACATTAATTCATGAGAGTTTAATGCATGATGTACAATTATTTGAATACCAATGCATAGGATTCCACTAGTTCTTACATTAATGCATGGAAAGAAGTTTAGTGTTTAGAGTTCTACTCTTTGGATACCAATTTCTTGAAATTCAATGCCCTTTATGCTAATATTTAGGACTCTAGTCCTTTGTACATTAATGACTGAGAGTTTAATGCTTGGTATTCAATTCTTGGAATAGTAATGCACAGCCCTCCAATGCTTGGCACACTAATTTAATCAAACATAATAATTTATACACTAAGGAAGAGAAACTTAGTCCTTTGTATATCAATTCACAGGACCCACCAATTTCTACAGGAGAAATTGTAATAATACTTTAACTCTTTGTAGGTACACCTTCCAGCCAAAGCTCCAGGGAGGCCTCGAGAGAGGCCTCAAGAGACCCTTCACCTAGCGGCTTTCTCCGTGCTCAGAAGGCCCTGCAGAATCCCAGTGGTGTCCCTGTGGAGGTGTCTGGAATGCGTCGCAATGTGCCTAGCATAGTGCAGAGTCCAGGGAATGTTCAGAGTACACTGCCGGGTCAAGGAAATGTAATGCAAGCGGTGCCGAGTGTGTTCAGTACAGTGCAGAGTCCAGGGAACATACCAAGCACACTAACGAATCAAGGGAATATACAAAGTACAGTACAGAGTCCTTTGATCCCACGGAGTACAATACCTGGTACACAAACTACAGCTCCGAACCAAGGGATTGCACAGAGTACAATACAGAGTCCAGTGAATCCTGTTCAAAATCCTCTACAAGTTACGCAGAGTGGTCGAACACTGGTGCAAGGGCCTGAAAATCCACAGAGGCCTGTCCAGACTATCCAGAGTGTACAGAGTCCCGTACACAAGCCACAGTACAATGTACCAAGTACGATGCAAAGCGACCCAGGTGGGTATAATACACCCATGCACTCCAGCCACAATGCACAGGGTACGCAGGCTGTCTATGGTGGTAGTACCGGAGATTCCGGTTATAAGACTGGGTACAACGCAGTGCAGAATGTTGGGAATACAGTGCAAGCTCCGATGCAGAGCACACAGAGCACACAGAACCCGTACCAAGCACAGAGGTCTCTTGCTTCTCAAAAATATGTGAGAAGCCCATACACTGCTGCTACGATGGCACCAATGTCGTCTAATGTAGGGAGCATCCCTCAGAACACTGTCAGTATGCCGAATGTTACGAATATGCCCAATATGCCAAACATGGCCAATGTTCGGCCACCCACCTATCCCCAGATGAGTGCACCGATGAATCAAGTGAACCCAGGTAGCCAGATAAACCAGATGAACCACGTGAATGCTCAGATGAATCAAATGAGTCAAATGAATCAGATGAATCAGATGAATCAGATGAATCAGATGAATCAAATGAATCAAATGAATCAAATGAATCAAATGAATCAGATGAATCAAATGAACCAGATGAGCCAACTGAACGCGCAGATGGCAGGCATGAACGTCACGCATTCCGGATTCAACAAGCTCTGGGTAATCCCATTAATCTGGTCCCATCACTGTTGCTTCTATTTTAGAACTTTGAGTAGCACAATAATGTATAGACATTAGTGACTAATGCATCAAGCTATGCACCAATAATTAGTGCCTAGAATTTCTATTCTTTGTACATGATTGAATCAGAGTTTAATGTTTGGTACATTAGCGCATTGGATTTTAATACTCTATACGCGGATAGATTAGAGTTCAATACTTGTTACGTTAATGCTTGGTACAACAATGCACTGGAGATAGATTTTTTGTACGTTAGTGCATCGGAATTTAATACCCGAATACTCTTACTCTTACTCTTACTCTTACTCTTACTCTTACTCTTACTCTTACTCTTACTCTTACTCTTACTCTTACTCTTACTCTTACTCTTACTCTTACTCTTACTCTTACTCTTACTCTTACTCTTACTCTTACTCTTACTCTTACTCTTACTCTTACTCTTACTCTTACTCTTACTCTTACTCTTACTCTTACTCTTACTCTTACTCTTACTCTTACTCTTACTCTTACTCTTACTCTTACTCTTACTCTTACTCTTACTCTTACTCTTACTCTTACGCAGGGCTCAGAAGCGGTGGATCTGCTCCAAAACAGAAACATACTGCCTCCTGAACGAATAGAGCCACCGAAGATCAACTTGAAGCATGAATTTCTCGACAGCGTGAATTGCAGCCCCGAGTAAGTATTACTGGTTAACGTTTTTCAACATAAATGCAAATGTCCAGCATAATAAGTACCCATTATAATCGCCTGTTACAGTATATTCCGGTGTACGCTTACAAAGATCCCGGAAACGAATTCATTGTTGCAAAAGAGCCGACTGCCCTTGGGTGTCCTGATACACCCATTTAGAGATATCAACGTGAGTCGATTTTTATTACTTTCGATGATAGTTATATTAGAGTATCATATAAGAATTGCATTGCATTTCCATGAGAATCTTATTACTTGTCTTCTTACTTGTTACTCTTTATCGTAACGTAATAATGTATAGCTTATGTTATTCGGGAAGAAATAAGTTTGCCAACAGTGAAACAATTCTTCAAATTTATTTAGAAGTTTCAAAGATTAGTATTGTAAATTGTGAGAGAGAATTGTGAATGTGAGAGATAAAGAATTATTCAACGGTATATCTTTCGATATTAAAAAGACAACTATCAGAAGGTTCAATCCTCCCTTAATCTTAGTCACATTCTTCTTCACAATCTTCTTATTCACATCTTGCAAAATGTTTACAGAATCTACCAGTGATCCACTCGAGTGTAATAGTTCGTTGCCGTGCCTGCCGCACCTACATAAATCCATTCGTCTACTTCGTCGATTCAAAAAGGTGGAAGTGTAACCTTTGTTACCGCGTCAACGAACTTCCCGAGGAGTTTCTTATAGCTCCCGTAACGAAAGCTTACGGCGACCCCACGAAAAGACCGGAAGTTTGCTCGAGCACCATCGAGTTTATTGCGCCCACCGAGTATATGGTGAGTATCAGGAAAATGTTTGTTTCTAAACAGCCCCTGGTTATTTACAATCTGCCAAACCATATGTCAGTAAACAAATATATATATGTCATTAGTATATTAAAAACTCACCCTTCTCTGCGTCGGAAGCTCTTAGTTTTCATATTTTATTCTTAAGTTCTTACTTGTTAATCTCTCATTACTTAATTATTAGTAAGGTCTGTGGGATCTTTTCTTTCAAGCAACATGGTATTATTGAATTAGTGCGACACGCTATTTTTTCTGCAAATCGGAACAATGTTAAAAAGAAAAGTTGTAGAACAAATTCTTCCGCACAACATTCACAGTTGTAAAAATCACACTATTTCTTATTTTCAATACCTTGAAAGTAAAATTCATATTTTCTTTCAGCTTCGTCCACCTCAACCAGCGGTCTATGTGTTTGTGCTGGATATAAGCCGATTTGCACTCGAGTCGAATTACCTGCCACTCTTCTGCCAAACGCTTTCGGAGGAGCTGCACCGACTGCCGGGCGACGGCAGGACTCAGCTCGGTTTCATCGCCTTCGATAGCGCGGTCCACTTCTTTTGCATGCCCGACAATGTTAGTCAACCCCAGGAGATTGTGCTGCTCGATATTGACGACGTATTCCTCCCGTGCCCCGATAACCTCGTAGTCAACCTGAAAGAACGGGAGGAACTCGTGCGGGTGCTGCTCGATCAATTGCCTACAAAGTTCGAAGGAAGCATGGACACCGGGTGCGCACTTGGTGCAGCGTTACAGGCCGCACATAAATTAGTGGTAAGCCAATTCACTTTTCTTACGATTTGTATATTTATAACTTAGAGAGGGGATTATTAATTATTACCTAATCAGTTATATTAATTTGTACTCGATTGACTCTACGAGAGCGTATACTTGCTTTTGAATCATTACTACCGGTTGTAAGTTGCTCTATTTAAGATATATTATTATCTAACAACTTCTGTAATTGTTATTGTTACATCGTAGAGCCCCACTGGCGGCAGAATTACGGTATTCCAAACGTGCCTGCCGAACATGGGACCGGGCAGCTTGCAGTCAAGGGAAGACCCTAATAACAGATCCTCGAAGGATGTGCAACACTTGAATCCAGCAACTGATTTTTACAAGAGGCTCGCTTTAGACTGCAGCGGCCAACAAATTGCTGTAGATTTGTTCCTTCTAAACAGCCAATACTGTGACTTGGCGACTTTATGTGAGTTGTGTTTCTATGTAACATTTCTAAATCTACTTTTCCTGATATTGTGCTTTACAGTATTCTAGTATTCTTGAATCTAGTCAAATGCTATAATCGAGACATTTTTACTTTTTTACTTTTATAATCTTTTGTTCTGTAATATTGCTATTATGACATGAACTGTATTACAATCGATATCTTTGTTTATTGGACAGCTGGAGTCTCGAAATTCTCGGCCGGTGAGATTCACCACTTGCCGCTCTTTAAATCGACGAAAGAACAGCACGTCGCAGCGTTGACACACAAACTCCGCCGTTACCTTACCAGGAAGATCGGTTTCGAGGCGGTAATGAGGGTCAGGTGTACCAGAGGACTGACCATACACACCTTCCACGGTAACTTCTTCGTAAGGAGCACCGACCTTCTCAGTTTGCCAAATGTCAACCCGGACGCCGGCTTCGGCATGCAAATCGCTATCGAAGAGAACCTCGTCGATGCACAGAGCGTGTGTCTGCAGGCGGCACTGCTTTACACATCGAGCAAAGGTTGGTACACTTTTTACAATTCGTCCGATTCAATGTAATTAATACACAATGTGTTCATTTCCTTCCAATCGTTGATGAGTAGTAATAAATCAAACAAATATACCGAAAATAGATGTTGTCCTTATGAAAGGAATTATCAATTTACTGTAGAAAATGGTGCACAATGTAATTTTGATGTAATAATAAAATAATCAATCATAGAAAGAATTTACTTAAAGTTAGAAGAACAAAAAGAATAACGAATGTACAATTTTAAATCAAAGTTTGAAACGTATTAATAAATACGTTTCATAATGTTACACATACATCCCGCACCGCTCCTCATCCAAAAAACAGCAAAATGAAGGACAATTACATTGTGTTACAGGAGAACGAAGGATACGAGTGCACACGCTCTGCCTGCCTGTGGCAAACAATTTGTCGGACATCCTGCACTCCGCCGACCAGCAGTGCATAGTGGGCTTGCTTTCCAGGATGGGTATGTATTATTTGAAACACATTCTCGATTGTAGATTTCAATTTTGATGAAACAAACTTTGATCAATCAATGATGAAAATTTCAAAATATTTGATTAAATCAGCGCTTTCTCCTTACGTTTAAATTAAATTACTCGTTTTAAAACTGTACAGTTTTTTGTACTAAGATATAAAATTGAATGGGACATTACCGTTACTGTTGCAGCGGTCGACAGATCCCAACAATCCTCATTGACGGACGCCAGGGACGCCTTGATAAACGTCGCCGTTGACGTACTCTCAGCGTATAAACTGGCGAATCCATCCCTCAGCCATGTGGGACTGACCGCTCCGGCCAATCTGAAGTTACTGCCGCTGTACATACTTGCGCTTCTCAAATGTGTACGTATGCATAGTATTTTCTGTATTAATGTAGGATTTGGGGTACACACTTGGTTGTCCTATACGTCTTTATTAAATTACTGTAACAGCATACAGAATTTTCACGCGTTATTATTGCAGGTCGCCTTCAGATCGGGAACAAATACTCGATTAGACGATCGCCTTCATTCCATGCTCCAATTGAAGACTCTACCACTGTTCCAATTAATTCAGAGCATCTATCCGGACCTGTATCCATTGAAAGGCCTGGAAAACTGCCCCACCGTGCAAATAGAAGATAGGATATGTCCAAATATAGGTAGGCTGCATCTCTCAGCCGAGAAACTTGACAGCAGAGGCATCTACCTCTTGGACGCCAACGATAGGATATTCATTTACATCGGGCGAAACTGCCCGAACGCTCTCGTCGATCGGCTTGTCGGCGTTGGTATAGGAGAGGACGTGGTGAGTATCTTTTATCTATTTATATTATTTTATTCGAGTTTGAGACAATTTGCGATACAATGCTTTGTTTTTTTCATTTACTATATTTTAGTGGATTCTAACTCGTATATAAATTACTCCAATCTATCTAATATCCGTGTACTATGTTTGCAGTGCGAGCTGCCTGAGATCGAGACGCAGGAAAGCGAGCTGCTGAGGAACTTCGTGTGGATGCTGCAGGACGAGAAGCCGTGCGCGGCGACGATCCAAGTGATCAGGTTAGTATTCGCACGAAGAATAAAGATAATATAAATATGTGTGCCGATTTAAGAACTTTCTTCTTTTCGAAGTCGGTGAAAAATAATAATGATTAACAAATATTCTTCAGGGACGAGAGTCAAATACGATCTCTCCTGTTCGAGCGGCTAATCGAGGACCGGCACGAATCAGCGCTGAGCTATCATGAATTCCTGCAGTACGTCAAGACCCAGGTGAAGCCGTGAGTTGTGGTTAGGTGGGGGGGACGCCCTCGAACTCTATACCGGCCACCCAGACATAAGACGAAAGCATCAGCTTTCTGAGATACTGTTACTATTTACTTGGATACAGCAATAAATAAGGATGTACAGAAGACACTCCACGCCTCTTTATTTTCCTTTGTAACGACTTCTGCGAGGTTCCATTGGGTCTTCGCGAATCTATGCGGTTTATGAATTATTTTATACAATATCATGTAATTTCACGCTATTTCATATGATTTTTCAACTCTTTCAAGTTTCGCACAGTTTTATGTATTATTATATATTTCGCATTGTTTTAAGTTTCATTTATCGTAAGAATATAAGCGTGTTTCGAGGGTGGGGGTAGCGCCTAATGAATCGCCGCCGACGAAAGGTAGATGGCAGTGAGAGCGGCGAAAATCGGTCGAAAATCGGTTTTATTGCGAATATATATGTTCTTACGGTAAATCAAGTTTAGTTTACTATTCAAAGTGTCAAACCATGAACTATTTGTAAAAAAATACATTAGATTCTGTAGTTGTGTGAATATTCGAATTCAATCGTATATAACAATTCTTGTTTTCTCGTGTACTGTGTTATATTTATATAGCTTCGTAAGTCCGGATGCGGTGTTATGCAGTTTTATTCAATTCTACATAATTCTCTTAGGACTCGCACCGATCGTCCATGCATAATTTTGTACGTCACCCTGTTTACTTGTATGATCTATTTGTGCTGTCAGACTGACCGAATTTCTATTTTCACCGCTTCAGCAGTAAATACGTAAACAGCGATACACTCATCCCTTTGTCCATCCATAAAGTAGCAAGGTATGAATCGATACTATAAGAGTCCTCCCGAAACTCAGCAAGACACTCCAGTTCCAATTGAGCGAGAGTCGAAATTTAAGCGACCTTTGTTCGTAAAACCTTGTTCTCTATCACGATTAAATGTATATTACGCGAAAAAAGCGTTAAAGATTTATTCCGATGATTTCTTCTTCAAGTGTTCCTTCTTGAATGATGTTTCTGTGATTTTTAACCATTCGAACGAAAAACTTTGTATGCTATCACAATTAAACCTAAGTTATGTAAAAGAAAACTTAGATATAGCTATTAACAATAGCTATTGTTTCCTGCTATTCGACTCGAACCCGGTAAGACCTAGTTTCGAGATTCCATACAGTATAAATTATATAAACGCAAAATGTACGCTGTCAGGATCAAACGTGAATTATGCGAAAGAAGACTCAAAAGCACCTATTGTTTCCTGCACTCCTGACCTTTTAAAACCCAGTTACAAACATTTGCATACAGTTCAAATTATACAAATGCAAAACCTTGTACGCTTTCAAGATAAAACTTATGAAATTATATGAAAATAAAAGAGTTAAAGATAGTTACTAACAGGAGCTATTGTTTCCTTGCGCTCCTGACCTTTCCGAACTTGATTCGACCCGGTTGCGAGGGCTTCCATATAGTTGTAACAAGACTGACAGCGTCTACGTCGTCCCGAAGAGTGTCCTGTGTGTGTTCTCGTATGTGGGTGGCTACAGCCCTGAACTGAGAGCAGCGGGAACAGCAGCGGATCGATCTGCGCGAGCCGATCGGGCGGGGCAGAGCTGCTCCGAGATAGGCGAGACGAGCGAGAGTCCTGTCGTCCAGGATTTCCCGGCGAGAGAGCACAGGTACATAACAAATAATTAACGCTCTGATGTGAAATTATTCCCTATGATCATTTCGAGTTCTTTTCTCGACCCTTCGCGTCAAATGTCGTCTTGTGTGTAGAAAGTAGTTTCGATTGATATATTGCCACCCAGGTTTTCGTAACTTCTTCGTCCTCGCTCCGGCTCGCTCACACTGTCGTCACTGTTGGAACTCTGACTCTTTCGTTGCTAACACTGTCAGAACTCGAATCCTTCACTAGTGTTAGCGCTGTATTCGAATAGTGGTTTTAAACGTTTGGTTTTCTCGTTACTGTCAGTGTTACTGGTTTATTATTATCTCGAAAATTTCAATTTTGAATTGCTATTGTTGTTCCCGTCTGTTAGCTATTCGAAAACTATATGCTTCAATTGTTGCTTCTCCGTTTCGGACTAGTGTTATTGTCAGTGGGCTATTAACAGTGATAGGAAACCGCATTTTTTTAATAACAATAATAGCTGGAATTATGAATTAAACTAACAGTATTGGATAAATGGAATTATCGAATTTCTAGAACGCCACTGACAATAATAGTACATTGAAAATTGAAGCAGAGAAATAATAAACTCATGCTAGCGTGATATTCCAACTGTTGCTTTGAACGATTTGTTTCCGCGGCACTGCGTCAGCGTCATTTTTTTTTATTTATTATTATTGAAAATCTCAGTGTCGGGTTATTATTACTGCTTCACCGCAACCTTGAAAATCCCATTTATCCATTTTTATTATTAAGTTAAATTTCTACTTTCTAATTATAATTATCACTATTATAAGTATTATTAAACAACCTTATTTTTCACTAGTGTTATTGTTATCGGTCGTAATCGTTGGGAGAGTGCCGCTTATCCGTAACTATGACTGTTAAGCGCTTAGCTTTCGATTGCCGCCATAATTTACTGGCTTGTCATTGTAGCAAAACTTCTATACTTATTTATTTATATTTTATATTAACTCGTGTTGCCCGTTCGTTTGTCACACTGTTGATGGGGAAATGTTTCAACATTTTCGTACTCTATAATTTAGTATGATATAAAAGTATATGTTCATACATTTATTTATTAATTTTTGTATTTTTATTATATGCACTGTTATATGATTTTTGTAACATTTTAATACGCTTTATTTTATTACGATACAAAAGCTGATTTTACGATCTATCTATTTTTACACGATCGTCAGAGCGAAACTTTTAATCTCCCCTCGCGCTTACCTGTTACAGGCGAGAGCGCGCGCGAGAGCTTGAGAGCGATCGTGAGAGAGCGAGAGAGAGAAAGCGCGCGAGAGAGATGTTGACCACCTAGCAATAACACGTCCACCAAGTACAAAAACCTAAAAGTACCAACTAAATACCTAAATCGAAACCTTATCGAAAATCCTTAATTAAGGCCCTAATCTAGCGCGAAGACAATCCCTCTGCTAAGTCTCCACGAAAGTGTCTATAACTAAGTCTACTAACGATTAAGTAAGTGTAAGTCTATCCGGGAGAGTGTTAGATATCTGTCTGTAAAAAAAAAAAGTGTTACCGTTGCCTAAAACCTACCTGATTCCGGAGACCTGGCTCCACTTGTACCTGCACTTCGAATAAACCCGTGGAGTCCGAGAGAAGTTCCGAAGAGTACCTGGAAACGTCGAGAAAACGGAGAAGAAGAGTGTAATTATCAGGTAATTGACTTTCGATATTTTATACAAGTAGATTTACAAAAAAGAGAACAAATTTGACAATTTCTTTTATTATACACTATTTTTGAAAAATTCATTTTATACTTATTGAAGTACATAGAGGCGATTAATAGTTTCAATTAACTACCCTCTAAATTTCATTTCGATACTCGCAATAATAAACATACTATAGCAATGTTCGTGAAACCATATTTGTAAATCTATAAAAGAGATTTTTTTTCTATTTTCCTCTTAGAAATATTTTCATAATATTCGATCGGTAAGTTCAAACAAGGATATCTTTGACACTAATGCAAATTTAAAAATCTGCTTTGTATACAAGTTAGAGAGCTTCACGAATGTTGTTGTAGCGTGTGTGAGTAACTACAAATATTATAATGGACTGTACAATATGTTTAATACAAACTATAAATTTTAGTAAGTATGACGTCAAAATTCCAATTTATCAAAGTTTAACGCATTACAATTATAATATAAATTTCAATGCATGTTCTTATGGTGCTTTAATATATTAAAAAAATAATGTATTAACAAATTTGCCTTAGAGCCTATGAAAGTTCAATGCGTTAGTATTAGAATGTATATACAAGGCGATGCATTTATATTAGAATCAACAAGTATTTTGATACGTTGTTAATCTCAAATAAAACAGTGTTATCGCACTTATTCCTGTCTATCAGTTGTATTATTAGTATCATATTTTTAATATTTATAATAAATTATGCAATAGTTTAAAGACCCGTGGACAAAGAAGTATTCGCACACATTTCTTCGGAGTAAAGTTTCTTTTTTAAAAAAGATAAGTTCTTTCAAAGTTTCTTTTTTAAGAAAGATAAATTCTTTCAAAGAAGAAACTTTCACCTTTAACAGAAAATAAATGTTTTCAAAGCATAAGTATGAGAATACTTTTGTATTCAACATGTCCATATTTAAATACAACAAAAAATATGATGTGTTAAACAAAACTGAAATAAGAAATTTAAGACTATCGTTTTAATATACACAAAAATTCGAGAGTAGTGAAACGAGAAAAGAAGAGAAGGAACCATGAACTCCGAGGTGGAATTGATAGCCGGCGTGATCAGGGGCGGTCTCCCACCCCCGGAGTTGCCGGCGCCTAGATTAATCAAGATTTTCATCTCCTGCTGCTATGGAGGTATTTCTCAACGCTGTCATTCCCCAAGATCCCTTTTATTACTCTCCCTACTATCAGTACGGTTCAGAGAGCATTTGATTAAGTGGGTTCCTTTAACGTTTCTTTCGTAAAAAGGTCGAAATCTTTGAACCGTCGTAGTAATCATTTCTCAGTACGTCGTCTTTTGTTAGTTTAAATTGTTTTTTCATTAGTATTACTGAATATCGAAGATAGTATACTATATTGTCTGCAGAATAACTATTATTGAGCAATCATTTATTTCTGTTGGTTTAAATAATATTTCATTAATGTTTTGCTATAATGAAATCGAACGCCTTTGATTATTTATTTATCTTTGGTGTATATTTAATTTTAGTTTATTATCTTTACCTTTTTTTAAGCTAGTCATCCATTATTATCATGAATAGTATGCACCGGAGACTGCATATTATCCTCAATATTACTATTGCCAAGTTAACATTTATTTTACTCGATTTAATTAATGTTTATAATGTTTTCTTTCGGAATAAGTCCTCGCAAATTTTCTCCTCTCAAAATCGATAGCACATACACCAATCACAAAACTGTGAAACATTACTTATGATATTCGAATTAATCATAGAACTAGAATATATTGCAAAAATTGAATTAATCGTGAAATTTTTTACTGTCATTATTAAATTAATAAATCAACATAACTAATACTTAGAAAAATTAATCACAGAGTACGAGAATGAGAGGCAGGAGTTGCTGGAGTACATAGGACCTGAACTCCAGTCGACTTATGAAGACATGGGAATTGAAGTAGGATTCCATTTGACTAATAAACTTATTTTGATCTTAACTATAAAATTTATATCTTATCAGCCAATTGCGGGAGTTTTTAATTGGTTATTTATCGTAGGTTCTGCTGATTGACGTTCAATATGGGACGAAGGAGAACCTTTTTGCAAGACAAGAGTATGATGAGTGTTTTCTGAAGGAGATTGCGGCTGCCAAACGACACTCCAGGGGTTGCTTTCTCATTGTGAGTATATTTAAATTCCCCTGAATTGTATTGTGGATTTTCCAATGAAGGAAATTATTGTTTATAATGTATAACTTAGTTTATAACTTAGTTTAATTTGCTTAACGTGTTAAAACAAATTTCTAATATTATTTTCTAATTTTAATATATTAAGTCTGCTGTGGAATTACTCTTATTTAATTTATTTTCAAATATTGATTATAATTGCTGTTAGAGTCGCCCTTAATAATTTCGAACTTAATTTCCAAACAAGTTTTGACTTTTATTTCAAATTTCGATTGAGGTTCCTTTAAAATTCTAACGAAATCTATTTAATTAAATATATCAAATTCTTTCTTACCAACACAGGCTTTCCTTTCCGAAGAAACTGGCCCGAGTGTTGAAGAAGAGGAAACCGAGACATCGAAAAATCACGTCCAGCGACACCTGGAACACGCACTAAGTATTACTGGCATATTTCGATTTTTTCCATTTTTAAAATTGATCAGACCATGATGGCTTTTCACAATCTAGAACACCAATGTTTTATTGTTTAATTGTGGGTTTGAATTCCCAATCCAAACCCGATTTCCAAACAAAATAAATGCAAATTTTTTCAACATTTAAAAACTACAAAAATACATTGCGATTAATTCTAAATAATTACAATTAATTCTAAATAATTACAATTGATTCCAAGTCAATACAAAATAGTTTCGAAAATAATTTCCATTTCATTGAAATCAGTTTCAATACCACTACAAATATTATTCAATTTAAAAAAAAAAATCAGGCTTCAATTGATTTTAATTAAATCTGAACAAACTTATGCAACTTGAACAATTATTACCCTAATTCTTAGCCCTCGATCCGGATGGAAGTTCGATCATCGTCCTAGAGGGTTTGACAATCGAGGAAAATCCTTACAAAGACCGCGTGGACGAGCGGAACATTATCAAGTTGGGTGACAACTGGAAAGAGAGAGTGTTAGAGCGGCTGCAATCATTGGCAAACAACGACATCGAAGCGAAGCCCGAGCTTAAAAGCCGAAAGAAATTGGTGCAAGAAGTCTATGCTGAGAGTCTTTGTCATTTAGGCATACTACGAACGATAGAGCCAATTAATGACAGTGCGGAAGAAGAATCATTGGGTGTTCAGGATGTATTGGATAGAGTGAGAAGCTTAATGGAACATGGTAAGTATAGAAAATGAAGTAGTAGCTACCATGAATAAAAAAAACTATTCGCACAACTAGTGTTTTTGGAAAAGTTTTACTTATAGAAATAAATTTCTCTCTTTAAATAGAAACAGATTTTCTTAAACAAGAAAGTGTCCTTCTTAAGGAAAAAACCAATTTCTTGGGAGACAGTTTTTCTTTCCAAGAATATTTATTATTAAAATACTAGGTGTGCCAATACTTTTTTATTGATTATATAACAGTACTATAATGCAACAGTCCCAATGTCTGTAAATGCCAAATTTTATATATCAAAAATCCATGGCTCCAATACTTAAAAAGTTTCATAGTCCCATTTTGTTAATCCAGCAAAAGCATGTAAATAGTCCGAAACAGTCCAACAATTTAGGAGTTCAAAATTTCCGATAATTTATAAGTCCAAAAGAAAAAAATAACTCTAATACCAATTCAAGGAATAATAGTAATAATAACAAGAACGTTAATAGAAACATAATAAAATGAACAGTAACAGTAAGAAAGATTAATTGGTAATTCAATGATTTCAATGTCCTGCAGGAAAAACCAACTCCCATCCGCCGATTCTAATTCAGGGAGAACCTAATACTTTGAAGAGCAAACTAATATCAACAATCTATCACCACTCCGGTGATTACTTGTCGAAGGGTGTCCACAGAATTGTCCGGTTAATTAACAAGACACCCAGGTCGACCTACAGTCTGGAACTATTGAGATCCTTGTGTCAACATCTGGGCTTTCTCACAGGGAATTACGATGGAAGCGTGCCAAAAGATGCTTCCTTCGAGCCGCTATATCTCAACAATTGGTGGAATACGATTCTAAGGTGAGAAATAAATAAAAAGCTTGTCATTTTAATTAATTTGTAACATAATTTCGAACGATTATTATTGCTATTATGATTATTGTCAATTTACTACACTTTATACAAAAGTACAAGAAGAAAACTATTCTTTTTAAATAGAAACACATCGTTTTAAACTAAATAGCTTCTTTTTTAAGAAAAAACAATTTTTTTTTGGAGGTAACAGTGTCCTTTCTTAAGAGACTTTGTTGTAAAAATACTGGGTTGTTAAGACTTCTTTTGCCCACTGTATTTTGGTTTATCATTAGTATCACATTTTAGTTAAATGATGAACGAACTTTTAACACATTAAAGTCGTTATAGTAAGTTATAGTTTCGTTGCTGTCATTATTATTATCGCAATCACTATTAACCCATGATATTAGTAAACAAAGTTTAAAAAAATGTAAAGTTGTCGAACTTAATTTAAATATAATTGAATTAAATAAAGTCTCGTAATTCAATTTTAACTTGCTATTAAGAATTAAAATACTATCAACTATGAATTGAATCTAAAGTTTAAATATAATTTACAAACAAGCTTTAAATTAAATTCAATTAAATCATTAAACAGGCATATCGAGAAGAACCGGCCGGACGAGGACATAGTGATTTTAATAGATGACATCGATCATTTACGTGTGCTCGAGAGCGACATAGTCGCCGCCCTAGTATGGTTGCCCCTCGCTTTACCACCAGGTAATATAATCCTTACGAAAACATGACATCAGTTTCAAAAGCCCACGAAAAAGTAACTTTGAACGTGAGAAAAGCCGTTCAATTACAGGTACTCACCTGATAATCACGACAACTCTGCCAATAAGCGCATTGAAACTCACCCCAGTGCAAAAAGCAAGGCTCGACTGCGAAGAAACATTGCTGCAACTATCACAGAGGGGGTAGGTAGACTTAAATCGAACATATCTCCGAAAATAAGAGAAATAGAGCGACTGACCTAAGAATCAAACTTCTAGAATAATTAATTTTCTACAATTTTTGTTTAAACCTTTTTCATCTGGGATGTAAATTAACAGAGATACGATGCTTTTTCTCAGACGAGAAGACCTCCTGCCGAAGGTGGGCGAGTTGTCCCAAGCGATTGGTGAAAAAGCAGCAACAAAGCTTGGCTGTATCCTGTCTGTTACCGAATTCGGATTATCTGAATCCGAAATTTTAGAAATTCTGATGCCAACTGACAAAGAGGGACCGTTAGAACTCGAGAAGGCGGAGTTCAACTTCGCTACTTGGTGCTATGTCAAATGGCATTTCGCACACATGATGCAGGTAAAGTTCGTATAATCATTTCGAAAGAAAGAAATCCTCTTCGAATTCTCTCTATTTTCCATTAAACAGTAGAACTATCAATCTAACTTTCACCCTTCGTTTCATAATTAAATCGATTTTAAATAAAAATAAATTCTATCTAATATTATTAATTAGAAATTCTAAAAATTTTTGTTTCAGGTGCGAGTTATGAGCGGTCGACTTCTCATTTGCTTGGCTGCTGGGTTGAAGGAGTTCTACCTGGTTTCCCGGGAGGCAATAGTTTCTACCCACAAGGAAGTTTCGGGGATCTTCTTCTCGGATACGGTTCACACGAGCGGCGAGGCTCAGTCACCCGAAGCAAGTCATCAGGGTAAGGAGAGGCCCTTCAATACGAAAAGGGTGGCCAAATGCTTGACTTACAATTTGAGACACGTCGAGGAGGCCTGGCTCCACTTGCTCTTCGCCGAGAGCACGGAGAAACTCAAGAGATACGTCGTGTGCGCCTACGACTTCCTGCTGGCGGCGGTCCAGATGATCTCCATCAGTTATCTGAGGCAATTACAGTGCTACTGCTACTGCTATTGTTATCGCTGCCGTTATTGCCATACTAGTTTTAGTAGTACGGTTTTATAACTGGTTGTCATTAAAGAGTTTCCTTTTTCTTTATTATGCGCGGCGATACTTTCACAGTGGCTTTTCGTGTTCGGTTGTTGTTTTTCACTTCTGACGGTGTTTCTTGTACTGATATTGAAATTGTCACTGTTGTTATAAATTTTATTCGTATTGTTGTTCGTATCGTTATTATTACGAGGATCAGTTGGATTCGATTATTGTTACTGTTGATTTTTCGATGTTTGTTGCTCTTAGTTGTTGGACTGTTATTGTTACTGTTACTATTGGGCTGTTAGTTGGCTGCCGAACTATGCGATTGTCCGACTGTCCAATTGTTGGACCATTGAATAGTCCAACTATTCTACTTTCGGATTGTTAGACTATTTGATTATTGGACCGTCAGACTGTTGGACTGTTACTTTTCGGTTAATGGTCTTCCAGATTGTTCGACTGCCTGGGTGTTGGGTTGTCCAACTGTTGTACTGCTAGTTTGTCAGACTGTTGGACTGTTTGGCGGTTTAACTGCTTGGTTGATAAACTCTTGGATTTTATCAAGTAAAATTGGTTTCATTGAACCTTTGGACTATTGGACTATCCAATTGTTGGATTGTTGGTCTGCTAGACTCTCGGCGTGTTAAACCAGTTAACTATTCAGTTGATAAGTTGTAAGACTTTTGGACTATTGAAATATCCAATTATTGGAGTGCTAAACTGTTGAGCTGTTGATTTGTTCAACTGTTGGACTGATGGTTTAGCAGATTCTCGGAGCGTTGGACTAGTTAACTGTCCAGTTGATAGACTGCCAGACCTTTTTATCCAATTGTTGGACCGATTAAAAGATTGAACCTTTGGAAGACTGAAATATCCAATTGTTGGACTATTGGTTTTTTAGACTCTCGGAATGTTGAACCAGTTAACTGTTCAGTTAATAAACTGTAAGACTTTTGGACTATTGAAATATCCAATTATTGGACTGTTGATTTGTTCAACTATTGGACTATCCAGTTGTTGGACTATTGGTTTCTTAGATTCTCGGAGTGTTGGACTAGTTAACTGTCCAGTTGATAGTCTGTCAGACCTTTTTATCCAATTGTTGGACCGATTAAAAAATTGGACCTTTGGAATATTGAAGTATCCAATTGTTGGACTGTTGGTCTGTTAGACTCTCGAAAAGTTGAACCAGTTAACTGTTCAGTTGATAAACTGTAAGACCTTTGGACTATTGAAATATCCAATTATTCGACTGCTGATCTGTTGGACTGTTGATTTGTTCAACTGGTGGACTATCCAATTGTTGGACTGTTGGTTTGCCAGACTCTCGGAGTGTTGGACTGGTTAACTGTCCAATTGATAGACTGTCAGACCTTTTTATCCAATTGTTGGACTGATTAAAAGACTGAATTTTTGGAATACTGAAGTATCCAATTTTTGGACTGTTGGTTTTTTAGACTCTCGGAATGTTGAACCAGTTAACTGTTCAGTTAATAAACTGTAAGACTTTTGGACTATTGAAATATCCAATTATTGGACTGTTGATTTGTTCAACTGTTGGACTATCCAGTTGTTGGACTATTGGTTTTGTTAGACTCTCGGAATGTTGGACTAGTTAACTGCCCAGTTGATAGACTGTCAGACATTTTTATCCAATTGTTGAACCGATTAAAAGATTGAACCTTTGGAATATTGAAGTATCCAATTATTGGACTGTTGGTCTGTTAGACTCTCGGCGTGTTAAACCAGTTAACTGTTCAGTTGATAAATTGTAAGACCTTTGGACTATTGAAATATCCAATTGTTGGACTGCTGATCTGTTGGACTGTTGATTTGTTCAACTGGTGGACTATCCAATTGTTGGACTGATTAAAAGATTGAACTTTTGGACTATTGAAACATCCAATTATTGGTCTGCTGAACTGTTGGGCTGTTGATTTGTTCAACTGTTGAATGGTCCAACTGTTCTACTCTTGAATTGGTAGAGTGCCACACTACTGGACCGTCAGACTGCTGGATTGTTATTGTTACTATTACTGTCACACCATCACTGTAATTAGAACAGTCACTGGTAGTGTTCGCATTACTAGTATTAGAATCACTGTTAGTATTAGGTATCATCTATGACATTTCTAATGCGATACATGTCCATCACTTTCTAATGAGGATTGTGTATTAGTATTGAACTCTTACTGTTATTATTGGGCTGTTGCTATTGCAGGTGCGTCTTGGAAAACGTGCGAAGGTACCTCCTCGAGAGGGACGTCGAACTGGTGTACTTTGCCATTCGGAAGAGCAGCGATGTGCTTACAAGGGAGCCAATGCAGTTAGCCGGGCAATTGATCAGTTGGTTGAGAAGTGTCGCTGAAGACGCCGATGATATGGTAAAAGATTAATAATATCATTTTCTTACAATATTTTCTGCTATTGTTTACTCCGCTTTTAAAGTATTATTTTTTGTTTTCTATAACAATAGAAGCCATTAACATACTTAAACCATATTCAGCATGAGTACTCTTCGATACCTTAGAATAAATACTATGAGTGTCTCCATCCTCCGTAACTGCCCCTAAAGCCAACCGCAAGCATGCAATTAAAAAAAACAAATTAAGGCAACAAATAAAGAATTTTTGTATAACATGAGTGAAAGAGTTTTAGTTTAAAAATGAAAATCATTTTTTACGTCGAAATAAATACTCATTATTAATTGACAGAGATAAATAAGAGTCTTTGGGGTTTCACAGGTGAGCCAGTTGATCACTGGTGCAATGGCCTGGTGCGACGGATTCACCGTCCCTCTGTTGGTACCCTTGAACTCCTGGCTCCAACAACCGTTGCCCCTCCAAGTGCGCTCGGTGAACGCGCCGCAGGGGGTTAGAGCAGTCTATGGTGCCCCCATGAAGCAGTTGATGATCATCGTGCCGTTGCAAGGGGAGCCGCAGGTGCGCCACGTCGTCTCCGGCCAACTACTCGGCACTCTCAAAGGTTCGCTGGTCATTATCTTGATAACCGCGCGGTAAATGACGATGACCCATAGGAACAAACTTGTAGATCTCATCTTGTTCTATAAGTTTGGTCCTTGGATGAAACTGGCTAACTATTGTTCCTTCGGAGATAGTGTCGTTCAAAGTTTTAAAGTCAATATAGATATATTTTTCTGTTGTTATTTATAAGCTTGCGATTTTTTTTATTAATGTCATTAGAAAATTATGATTTTTATTAGAACACAAAGATTTGTAAAACTTCGTAAAGTCTTTTTTATGTCTTTCGTGTTTAACATCCACCCCATTTAAAAAGGAGTAAATGTGACTTTTTATTTAGCATTGTTTGAAAAAAAGTTCTCCTTAATATTAATAAGAAATTATGCTTTATTATTAATATTTATTGAATAGATTGGAATGAAATGAATTAAATGAGAAATATCGATGGGAATGTGCAGGTCACTCAGCGCCGGTCACCTGCGTGGCTACCACTGCCGAGCCAGACCTCATCTTCACCGGATCCGAAGATACCAGTATCATTGTTTGGGACCTTAAAGCATTGACTATCATTCGACGTGTACAAGAACACTTTGCTACCGTTCTTTGTCTCTCGTATTCCAAGAGGAACAATCTGATTCTCTCAGGTGGCGAAGACTCCAGGATAATAGCTTACGATCTGGTAGCAGGTAATTTTCGTCGTTTCTATTTCCATTATTATTAAATATTTTTTGTTGCTACTATTTGGTATTAATAGAATAATGTTTATACAGAACTTCTATTATTTATGTGATGTGCGTAAATATGTATTAATACTAAATAATGTTAAATAGTAGTAACAGATTTATAGATACTATTGTTACAATTACGAAACTTTTGTCACTTTGAGTATTGAAATTAAAAAATATGGGTACTAATATTGATACGAATAAATTAAACTTTGCAAATAAATAATACAAATTATGGAAATTAAACTTTAGGAAGCCAATATTAGTTTAGTACTTTTCCTATTTTTTAGTAGAATCTTGCTACTTCATTTTTCTTTCGAAAACAGTAGTCGTGAATTAAATATCGTCATGAAAAATTAAAGAGTACCAAAAAAACTTTGGTAAATCATATCCTTATAATTTTTTTTAATTACTCTTGATAAAATTAGTGTCAAATTAAAGCTTGTTTCTTCCTCGTTAATTTTATATAGTATACTTTATTTGATTTTGTTGAAATTGCTGGTTCCAGGGGCGCCGAAAATCCGAATCGATCATCACCGTGGTCCAATCACCGCACTCGCCACGGACACTTCCGAGGAGGTTCTTGTTTGTTCCTCCACCGATAGAACAATCTCCTTCTTCTGCTTGAATACCTTCACCCTGCTGAACACCCTGACACTTCCCTCGCCTATTGTCACTCTCAAAATTTCCTACAATTCTGTATTCCTTCTGGTTTTCTGCGAGGACAACAAACTCTATTTGCGCTCTCTGGCAACCGGCACGGAAATCCACCTCCTCAAAGGTTACACTGAGAAGATTAGAAGCCTTGCTGTTAGTATTGATTAATAATACTAGTAATTAACAATTAGCATGCTGCTGGAAAAAATTTCATTGTACAGATTGTTGGTTTTTACACAACGACAGATTGTTATTTTAGGTGATTGCAAGTAGGATCACATAAAGCAATAATTTCTATTTTCTATTTATTCAATGCCTGAACTTTGCAACTTTCCACTATAGCTTTATTATACTTGTAGCTAGCATCCACTTAAAGGTTTCCAAAATCGCATATTATGACTGTAAATTTCTGTATCCATGAAAACAACAAATTATTTTTTACTTTCCAGCGCATTTTTTGTGCTGCTTAGTTTTTATTTTTCAGCTTTTTGGGACTCTGTCAGTTTTTAATTTTCAGCTTTTTTGTTGTTATACATTTCTGCAGATCGCTTACGATAGCAAAAGGGCAATATGCGGAACCGAAGATGGGAAGATCCTAGTGTTCGATATGAACAGTGGTAGAATCATACGAAGTCTGATGGGAGGCGGTGGCAGCATCGAAAGCCTCTACGTAATGGAAAAGGATGACTTCCTCGTGTGCGGTGGCGCTGGAAAAGTTACTTTTTGGTCATTCAGGTATATAATTTCACGCTACGTAGAACATTTTAGTGCTCGTACTAATTATTGCCAATTAACGCTATACATTTGTATATCAGTTGTTAGAGTGGATAAAACAAGTACTCGCACACCCAGTGTTTTTGGAAAAAATGCTCTTAAAGAATAAAACTCATCTCTCGAAATAGAAATACATTTTCTTGAATACGAAAGTGTCTTTCTTGATTTATTAAGAAAAGATATCTTGAATTTATCGCCATGAAATTAAAAAATGTGGGAAGGTGATAAGAAAATTGTAGAGGTCAAAACCAGTTAAAATAAAATCGATTATTTGAGTTGAACGCACTGGAATTCGTAAGACAGGTATTATTCGTTTTATTCTTACTTTGTTTGTCTTTTCAATCATATATAGTTTAAATTAACAAAATTTTAATATTAAAAAACAAAACGCAATTAATAAAATTGCTGAGAAAACAAAAATGTTATTATACAAATTTCAAACTAAAGCTACTTAAAAAGCTCAATTATTACCTTTTGTTTATGGTTCAGATGTCTTTTTAGACAGGTAGTCTAAAGCCAAGAAAGGGAGTGTGTGCGACTACTTTATACACTGTATATTCTTAATCCACACTAAAAGGTTGAAATTAAAATATAATAAAAAACAAGAAATATACTTTTATATCAATGGTGTCTCGGAAAACAGTAGCGTACTAAAATGTTGAAAATAATAATAAATTATAGTCGGGAATAAAGTTATAGAATGGCAAATTATAAAAGCGTTTCAATTCCACACAGTTAACATACAAAATATTTTTTAATCATTATATTTAATTGATCTTGGCAGATGCGAAGAGGGCTCGCAAAAGCAGAGAAATCCATCGAAATCGACGGTGGTCAACGAGCACACCTCAGCGATTAATTGTTTGACGATTTCAAGGGATGGAACAATGGTTGCGACCGGTGGCGTCGATTCCACGGTGACTACTCAATTTTTAATTAATTATATATATGTTATTTTTTAACCGATTGCAATTAATCTTCTGTTAAACAAAACTCGCCATTAATTTTATATATAACTAACTCACCGTGTCCTCAGGTTAACTTGTGGCAGCTGAACACCTGCGAACTCGTCTCCAGCTTCGAGGGGCACATTGCCAGCGTTACCTGTGTCGACTTTGCTGTCTCTGGTCTCTTTATCGCATCGGGTATGATCATTAATTATAAATACACCTTTTCTATCGTCATAAAACCCAACACAATAATCAAGTTCGTTAAAGTTAACTTGAAGTTTCGGCCCAAAACAATTAAGTTACTATAAAAAGTGCGATTATTGTTTTATTGAAGTATTGCATTAAATTGTGGTGAACTTTTCTATTAAATCTTACTTGATATTTGAAATTAAAGTTTAAAGTGATGAAGTATGAACACTTTTCATTATTAAATAACTAAACAATTCAGGCATACTCCACTTTAGTAATGTGAACTATTTGATTCTATTAATATTTAATTATTGTTCGGAATTTTAATACAATTCGATATGTTTAAGGCTCGGAAGACAAGACCGTGAGGGTATGGGGGTTAACGCTAGGTCTGGTGGTCGCTACTTTTCGCCACCAGGCGCCGCTGACAGCCGTCAATAGTCTAATGGACGCAAGGAGGATCATCAGTTCAGACAGATCTGGTTGTATTCGGGTCTGGGCAGCGGACACAGGGGTAAGAACTCTTTAGTGGTTCCTGAAAGTATAATGTTTTCAAATTTGCATTTTTATCTGGAACTGCAATACATTAAAAGTCATTCAAAACCCATTTGGAGTAATTGCACAGTAATTCCTCTGCGTGAAGTCCAAGTCATTGGAACTTATACGTACTTTAATGCAATGTATTGAAACTGCTAACATGCAATAGTAATACAATGGAATTTTGCAATAGTAATTCTATCCATCCAAGAGTAATGTATTGAAAAATTGATATATTTAATTGCAATGCATTACAACTCCTATTTATTCAACAGTAATGCATTGGAGCTTCTATGCATCAAATGGTAATGCATTAGAAAATGTATGTATTTAATTATAATGCATTGAGAAACCATTTAATTGCAATGCATTGGAACTCTTATACATCCAACAGTAATCCAATGGAACTTCTACATATCCAAAAGCAGTTTATTGAAACTCATGAATGCAACAGTAAAGCATTGGATCTCCTATGACTCCTTATTTCATTTACCCAACCCTAATTCATGGAAAATTGCATATAGGGATTACTAATGAATTAAAACCACCCATACTCAACTATAATGCGTTTAAGGGTGTACATACATTTGCAGGACAAAAACGAAATGTTAATATAAACATTTTTTGAAAACATAATGAACATTTTTGTCATAAGCCGAAAAAATATATATATAAGTGCATGATTTAAAGAATATTGTAAATTAATTTCATTATATTATCTGTCATAGTTACAATGTTGCGCCCGTGAATGTATGAACGCTTTTTAAAAACTCTGAATAGGATTACTAATGTTTATAATTTTTATTATATTATAATTCTTGGATATTCGAGTCATGCAATTGGAATCCAAACATCCTAACCTGCACAGGACAAAGCCACAAATTCATAGAAAATTTTTATAACAATTCAGGTACTACTGCAGTCGATCCCAGGTCCTGGAAGTTGTCTAGCAGTATCCGACGATATGAGGCATGCTGTTTGCGGCTCCGGTGATAATACTCTGCGAATTTTATCACTAAATTCGAGTGGCGAAGGACACCCGGTCTCGCACACCCAGGAGATCACGTGCTCGGTCATCACTCCTGATTCTCAGCTACTCATCACTGGTTCCAAGGATACTAGCTTGAAGGTCTGGCAGCTATCGGGGGGTAAATTGTCGCAGGTAATTGAAATTCGTACAGCTATCTTCGTTAATTACTCAGGGAATTTCCAATGATCTATGCAAAACTCATGACTCATGACGTTTGCAGAATCAAGTTACTCTCGCGAAACATAATTCAATTTGAACTCAACCATTAGGTTACTTCTTTTGTTTGTAAACATGTCTTTTTCTGACAATTTGAATTTCAATAAATTATTAATTGTGTAATTCGGTTGAAAGATTCATGTCCGAAAATATTAAAATGTAAAAATATGCGCCAAGTAGGAGTTTAGTTTCCCCACAAAATTGAGATACAACAAAAAAGATATAGATATCTGGTAATATTGCTAGAAAAAATTAAAGAAGTTAAACTGTAGTAAAGTCAGTGTTAGGTTTAAATCCGTTTCCCATTGGTTTTTTACCTCGTAGTGAAGTGTAATCGCTAATTTACCCAACAATGCCTTTGTCTGTAAATGTATATCCTTCTAAAAACATTAAAATATTGACAAATTAACAATAAACTAGCGATTAATAATAAATACATGTGCACGCTTAACTGCGAGGTAAAAGCCAATGGGAAACTAACTGACTTTACTAGAATATAATTTCATTTACAGTTTCATTAACTGGATTCTTTTTAACGGAAATGCATTTCTTTCCGTCATAGAGATGTTGTGGGGGAACATCATTGCAACACCATAAAAACACCATGAAATCAACGATTTTCCTCCTTCTGGTAGAGTTTACGTAATACTCCTGTATTTCAGACCTAACCAATCAACAGTTGCTGTGCTCGAAAAAAATTACCACTTAACCAACTCCGATTATGTTAAGCGCTTTAGAAAAACTTTAATCCCAGTCTCCAATCTCAACCCATTCGAAATCAAAAAATTGTGTGCTGTTTTAATGGTGTTCTATGGGGTTCTATGGTGCATTTCCATTAGAAAAATGAATTATTTCATTCATATTCACATCAGAAGCGATTCCATATATTTACCATAAATCCCCTTATGACAGGTCCTCGTCGGCCACACGGATCATGTGACTTGCGTCGCTGTCTCCCTCTGTGAGCGCACCAAAGTCGTTTCCGGTTCAAGGGATTCGAACGTTATCATCTGGGATATTAACACCGGCACGGATTTGCATACTCTTCAGGGTCATACTGGATGCGTTACTTGCGTGCGTGTAAGCGACGATGGCAGTGTGTGCGTGAGCGGCAGCGAAGATAAGAGTCTGATGCTCTGGGATGTAAAGAAGGGATCCTGCTTGAGCAGCATCTCCTTGCACGTTCCGGTTCTTGGTAAGAAAACTCAGACGGTTCTCTAGTAATTGTAATGAAATTCGCGTATAATTGGAACTGGGACTTTCCTTTTTTACGTTGTGATAATAATAGTTTTAGAAACATGGGTTTAAAATTAAGTAATTTAAAATTTAAATTTAAATACTTTAGGATTAAAATTTAAACGTAGAAATCAAAACGAATCTTTATCGATAGAATTTCAGAAATATGCTTGGTTGGATCTCAGGGTGTGTTTCTATTAAAATTAATAGCGTCACATTAGTATTGAAAAAATCGTAATGAAAGAGATTATTCATATTTATAGAAGGTAATGCATTTTCAATGATGTCACGTAGAGACAATCAATGCTTATCTATCAGTTTGTACAAACAATGACATAACTAAGAAGCAACAATAAATACGATGAAATAAATTGATTCATTTCGCAAAATGAATAATGTATGAAAATATTTGCTGATTGTAATGAAAACACGTGAAAACAATAATATAATATACAAATGATAAAAATTGTAGAATATACAATAATCCTATTAAAATTTGAAATTCAGGTGTGGAAATGGTCAGCGATTGCTCCCGGCTTGCTCTATTCCTATTGGAGCACAGGTGCATGCCTATTTTGTGTCTGCACAATACCCCGGCGCAATACATCAAGGTGCCGATGATTCAGAGCTCGAAGGAGATTCGTGTTCAAGGTACTAAGAGGCCAGTGAGGAGGCTCTTGAAGAAGGAAGTCTCTCTGGACACCTATACTTGGCAACGGAAATACGGACATCTCACTTCCGGTATGCGCTCGAGGATTATTCTTTATCATACGTACTTTTTTGTATCACTCTACAAAATACCAGAAAGAGACTTCAGAGATGTAAAAAAGCACTAAGTAAAATTTGTATGGAATTAAATTGCAATTAAAAAATGATTAAATTGCAGTTTAGTTGTATGAAAGGTTCGCACGAGTTTTAGTAGTCTGCTTTTACTGATATTATTGTTTGTACAAGTGATATGTTTCGACTAACTCAGTAAATCTTACTATTCTATGTTTTTGGTTTTTCTATACATTTTATCTCTATCTTGTCCGCTTGATTGTATGCTCATTGTCTATATTTGCTATTAAAACCAGTTAGTAGTTCTCGTATTATAAGCGGCTTGTTTGGCTTATAAAAATAATAAAAATATTTTATTCATTTTTTTGACAAAGCTATTAACAATAGTATCATCAAATTGTGTTGTTTCTGCCAACTTAAACAAAAATTACACATTGTATGGTAAATCCCTCCCGTTGTGAACCAGAGTATTGTATTGTAAAGATATTGTATGACTTTGAACGCATTCAGTTCATTTTTACGAAAATTATGCTGGCAATCACGTCTAAAAGTACTTTCGAGATAACGCGTTCAAAGTTTTATGTGTAGTTTTGAATTAAGAACAAATTGTTCAAAGAATATACGTTAAAGTATGTACAATAATGAACATATAACGAGTTCTAAAAAAACAAGTATTAGTACTTTAAAAATATTAATAAAGCTCCTGTTTGTTTAATAACATACCTAACATATATGACATGTATTATATGTTTGTTTTTTCATAATTTGAATGCGTAAACATAAACTTCTGCTATTGTTATTTTAGAGTTTTAATTCATAGTATTACTATTACTGCTACTCTTATTACAATTAGTGATAGTAACACTAACACCAAAAGGATGCAACAATATAGAAAATTCCTTAAACAATATTCTTCGGGTGGCAGGTTTACCGATAACGGAAGAAAGTCTTAAGCGGCGATTCAGCGTGAGTGCCTCGATGGAAGAAATCAGTAAGTCCGGATTGGAAGCTGAGCCGAAGGAGGCTGGAGTCGAGCAGTCCAAGCACTTTGATCAGCTCGAAGCGATTTGGAATATGCAAAGACCATCGAATCGCAGGATTCTACATAAACAAGGCTCTTTACGAGAGTGTAGAATCGAGGACTCCGAGGAAGAGGGTAAAACATTGTTATTGTTATGTGTTTGCGTTATATAAAGTCAGTTATACATTGGGCTATTGACTTCTAAAGCCTTTGAATTCCATTTTGCAATGATATCATTGTTTTATTGTACAAATTCAACTATTTACATATTATTATACTAATAGTTATCAGTTCCATACTTCGCTAGAAGTCACTATTATTATGCGAATTGAAAAATTTGTATAATAGTTTTTGACTTAATTACATTTAGCATTAATATAATTGCTTTATTGTACAAATTCAACTACTTACATGTTACCATTATTATAATAATAGTTGTCAGTTCCATAGTTACTCTAGAACTCACTATTATAATCTGAATTCAAAAACTATTATTATACTAATTTATATAAAATGCCGGTACGTTTAGTATTGAGTTATCATTACTATTACTGTCACTGTGATCGAACTAATTAGATCGCGGTGTTGCTCTCGCAGAAATGCCGGACTAAAGTGGACTAAATCAATCGGAGGCGTTGGCAAGGGGTCCTGGGGAACAAACAATCTCTTTAAACTTGAAACCGGGGACCTGCTGGATGAAGAGGGAAGAGTGAGAAGGAAGAAGAGAGTATATATCGATGTTACGAAGACTATCTCTGTTGCTCTATTTCACCTGTATGTTGTGCGACGAAGAACGAAGAAGATGAAAATGAATTCAAGGTTCTTGCTGTGCGAGAACGAAGATGGCAATAAAGACGCACCAAAATATCAATCGTGTTTACGATTTCTTTATTTATTTATCGGCCTGACTTCGACCGCTTTTATCTCCTGCAATTCTTAATCATTCCTTCTCAAGCTCAAATTGATGCTTATTCCTTTCCTCTATGCTGTACATTTAAACCGTGGCATTTTATCCAACTCACCCTGTATAATAGGCTTTTCTTAATTGGCATTACGTGTGCATGCCAATAATTATTTCATTTAAATAATAATAGGTTGTTGCACTGTCACTGAGGAGTTTTGCTTAATTCTTTTTATTAATATTACCGCTCGCGCAAAAGATATCGTGACCCTGGAAATATCTTCAGTGAATGTGTACAGAAGGCTGTAATCTATGATTTGCAGTTTTATATTATACTTATACTTCTTATAATTCTTCTTAAAATCTTAAATCTTCTTAAAATGTATCACAATCGGTTTGAGAGATTAACTGTTAAATAGAAAATAAGTAGTATTGATTTGTAGTTCACACCTAGTCCACATACTTTTTTTATTTTATAAACATCGATGAATTTCGATTAATTATACCTCTGTGAATATTTAATCGATCGATTAAAGATTTAATCCTTCTATTGTTTTTGCACTGAAAATAGGGTGGAATTTAAATAGAATGACAGATCCCGTTAATTAAATTTTAAACATTCATAACTGTGAACAAATTAATCCGATCTTAATGACGTTCGACTGATCTTAAAGCTTAATCGCTTCTGCTTAATTACATAAATGACTTGCTGGTTTAGAAGGAATATCAAATAACATCCAACATTATAGTTGCACAACTTCGATCGCTTGTAAGTTTACCGATATTGTTTGTTTAATTGTAAGATTTGTAAAATTGTTTGATTATCACCCGTTTAATTCTGAGTCAATTTTAATAAAATTACGCAAAAATTAAGGGTCATTTCTTTCCCTTTATTTTGTGTATTATGCATTATCGACGAAACCAATTAGTTTTGTTATTGAAAAAGTTAGTTAAAATAGAATCTTACTTCATGTCTCTATTAATATTTAATCGATTCGAATCAAAAACTACCCTTAAACTAAACTGTATTTCTTATGCTTTAATTATATTTATTATATATTATAGAAAAAGCCAGTTTTACTATTGGAGAAATAATTCAGAACGGACCCATTTTTGTTTAATTATGTCTGCATTAATCTTTAATCGATTCTGATAAAACTATGTTTAAACTAAAATATAATTTTTATCCGTCAACTTCTTTTATCATGCATTATAAAAGAATCGAGGATTACTATTAGAAAGTTACCTTGAATCTACCTTTCTCACTACCGGCTTGCAATTGCCCCGGAACTATTTATTTCGACTTTGCATTCTTATCGAAAGTCCGTGGGTGCACTCTTTGCCTGCGATTAGAGTCATCGCCGAATTTGTTTTGGCGTCACGGAGCGAGGGAGATTTCGAATGCGTTGCCGGGAAAAAAAAGTTATCGGAATTTGGCAATTCGAGCGATTAACTGACTGGTTATCGGTTTGACCTGTGACATCCTGGAACCGGTTGGAAAACTTTGATTGATTGTGGCATCGTTAATGTCGATTCCATCTTAATGAGACTGGCGCCGAATTAAAGCTTATTTCTGGCTTTTTAATTTTACGTACGAGTCATTGCGTGGAAATCAGTTTTCGTAATAAAAGATTGACCTGAAGTGTACCCTTATTTTTCAAGTTTTTTAACTTACATTTCTTACTTCAGGTTTGATTGATTGTATCTTCTACAGTTTCTGAACGATTTTAATGAAATTAATCTTAAATTAAAGTTTATTCTTGGTGTTTTCAGTCCACGTATGATTTATTACGAAAGAAATTGATTTGAGTATTAAAAAACTATCGTAAAATGTATTCCTATGTTTAAACTTTTTCTCATTGATGTTTATAACTTGGAATAACTGCAGATTTGTTTAATTGTGTGTGCTAGAATTTTTCGAGTGATTTTGTTGACACTGATCTTAAA
Organism: Ectemnius lituratus; assembly: GCA_910593735.2. Classification (NCBI taxonomy): domain Eukaryota; kingdom Metazoa; phylum Arthropoda; class Insecta; order Hymenoptera; family Crabronidae; genus Ectemnius; species Ectemnius lituratus. The sequence continues at coordinate 3,374,044 of OU343044.1, read as the reverse complement.
CTAAAGCGAAATATTGGGGGTTCAGGATTGTCGTAGTAATTCAGATTTAAAGTCAGCATTGTTCTCTTCGTCGTTATTATACAAACGAGCTTGCGAAAGAAGTTCGTTATTAAAAATTAATGTATCCGTCGATGACTCCATCAATTCTAATCGCACTGATGCCAAACTGATGTTTATTTCTTCCTCTTTAATTCCATGTATAATACATCGTAAAAGAAATTAGTTTCAGTATTTAAAATCGAACATAAAGCACATCCTTAACCGATTCTTATTTATAGTACTTTTGAAAATCGTTTTACTTTATCAATTTGTATTACCATTAATAATCAGTCAGATCCAGTTAAACTTTTGTCACTGGTAAAAGACAAATCAAAACGCTTTATAAGAAGTTTATAAGTTGATTTTCTTTCGTTTATTAATTACAATAAGTTGAAAGGAAAATGCAACTACAACTGTGTAACTTGTTGTATTGTTGACTCATGAATCTGAATGAATGAGAAAAGATGAATAAATGACTGATAAAGACACAATCCGTGATGATTGCTTTTATCAAACAAATGACAATTAAAGCTTCTGAATTGGTCGACTAAATTTGTATTTAACGCATTTTAGCATAGTAAATCAAATAAGTTTTGGTACTAAACAAGAAATTTCAATTATTAACTAACTATTCATAAAGTCTGAATTCGATTTATCGGCTACCAAGGCAAATCCTTTGCGATTGAAAACTGTACCTTTTCCAGACTTTCCTGATGCACTTGGCAAGCGCAAGCGCCATACATTCAAAAAATTAAATGCTAAAAAGCATCAAAATTGAAATTAAGAATTTGTTAAAAAAAGCTACAGAAGATTCGAAAAATTATTCAAAATTATTAATTGTTTTGTTAAAAAATAAATATATATAAGTTATTATTATTATATGAACGTTACTTTTTGTACTAGTTTTCGTATTAAATTGACAATTAGCTGTACCAATGGTACCAAATTCCGAAGTAAATTTTCTTGAAGCAAAAACCATTCTGCTTTGAGAATGTATATTTTCTCGCAAAAAGGGACTTTCTCCTACATTAAAATTTATTCTAGGAAAAGGGGTGTACGTGTATACTTTCTTTATCCACTGTAATTGTGGAAAGAATGTTAGTTTCTTATGAAGCAAAAGTTGCAGCGTTGCTCTCATTATCGCTTAGTTTGTATTGCAGGGTTCAAAGTGTACGAATCTAATTAAAACCTTTGATGAGAGAGTAATAATAATTTGTTATTACCTTCGACCTCGAATTAGAGCTAATTCTTGTTCTGTTTTTCAACCCTATATTTACAATATTAAAGATGAAACAAATTGCACTATTAAAAAATACAGTCTAATCAAACCTTTTGACTAATTTCTATCACGCAGGATCTTTGAAATCATTCAAAATTGAAACAATCAATACTAAATCAATGGCAATCACAATATTCCCAAATCAAAATTCATTCCTTCCCCTTTAATTCCACGGACGACACAACAGCCGCGTGCACCGTGTCACCAATAAAATTGCACGGCAACAACAAGGCAACAACATCCTCCTATCGCTTATCATCCGATTTCGGGGTCGAAAGTGGCCGAACACCATTGATAGCCGTTCAATATAAAATCACCGCACCACCCGACAGGCATCGTTTCTCTGCCAGCCGCTGGCAGAAGGTGTCTACGAAACTTTGGCAAACTTTCTCTCGGAAAAACTTGAAGCGAAGAAAAATTCTGAGCTAAATTCATCGATCGAAGGCGCGTTCGATCGCAAAACAGCAGGATGAAGGGGGTTTACGTTTACCTGGCAGCTTTGCTGGTAGCTATGGTGGCAGCCGATACGGAATACTATAATCAGCCGAAGAACACCGATCAGGAGTTCCTCCTTAAGCAGAAGAAGATTTGGAATCTGCTTTACCATATCTCCCAGCCGGATGTTGTCAGTGTGGATCTCTACAATGAGGGCATGAAGTTCGACCTCGCTGCTAATATCGACTCCTTCTCGAAGGAGGTGAGTTCTAATTCATATTAATTAGAGACAAATTTTATTAGGATCCTTTTAAAATCAGGGAAGAAATTATTTGATAAAAGTTGGGTAATTTCGAATTGTATTAGGATCTGTTTTTAATTAAAAAATCTAGATTCTTTTAGAATGTATATTTGAAATATTAAGATCGATTAAACATTCAAGAAACAAATACTCAATAAAGTTTGAATAGTTTCGAAGCTTCTCTTCGAAACAAGATGATCATATTTGCATTTTTTGCAATTTGAAATCCGTTTATAATTAGTAAATTCAGTTTCTTTTACAATGTATTGCACAGCGGATAAAAAATCGTAAATATTACTTTTACTATTTTAATACTCATTAAAGGAAAGTTCGAAAGCACCAATTGACAGAGTTATCAATAAAATTCCAGGCTGATGTGACAGGCTTCATCGGGATGTACGAGAAAGGATTCTTGCCACGCGGCGAGTTGTTCTCTGTGTACTACGAGCCACTCCTCAGGGAGAGTATCGCACTCTTCAAACTCTTCTACTACGCCAATGACTTCAACACCTTCTACCAAACGGCTGTGTGGGCGCGCATCCATGTGAACGAGGGTCAATTCGCTTGCGCTTTGTACAACGCAGTCCTCAGGCGAAAGGATACCGAATTCATGCAATTGCCTATGCCCTACGAGCTTTATCCCTACTCCTTCTTCAACTCTGAAATCATGGAGAAAGCCCACCACGCTAAGGTCTTCGGCAAGCTTGGTAGGTAGCCCTTTTATTGTTTAGAGAAAACCGTACAGTGAGTGGAAAAAGTATTGGCAAATGCAATAGTTTTAGAAGAAACTTTCTTTTAAAGAAAATCACTTTTTGTGAACACTGTATACCAAACTCTAATGCATTTAGATTGAACTCACATTTAGAGCAATATTAATATTGAACTCTAATGCGTTTGCATTAGATTTAGAGCAAAGTTAATACATTGAAAATTCATATATTTCATTAATATAAAAATTACAGACAAGAAAGCCGTCCCGGAAACCTACATCATCCCGGCGAACTACTCCTCGTGGTATCTTAACCGTGACTACGACTTTGAATCGAAATTGAACTACTTCACCGAAGATATTGGTCTGAACTCCTTCTACTACTTCCTCAAGCTTGACAGCCCCTTCTTCCTCTCGTCAAAGGACTTTAAACTGACACCGAACAGAGGCGCTGAATACATCTACTCGCACAAACAATTGTACAACCGTTACATCCTCGAACGTTTGAGCAACGATCTTAGCAAGGTCGAAGATTTCGACTGGAACTTCAAGTTCTACCCAGGTTATTACCCATCCCTCAACTATCACAATGGATTGAATCTGCCACAGCGTCCCAAGTATTCCGAAGTACTCCCCGAAAAGTTCCGATACTTGCAAGTAAGTTGGATCATTAAGAGTTCTGTAACATTATATGAAAGGTGATGTAACTGAAAAAAACTTTTTTTATAGTACGTTAAGGACATCGAATCAAGAATCACAGCTGCGATCGACTCCGGATACATCGTCGACGTCTCAGGCAAATGGGAGAACATCTACACCCCCGAAGGCATGAACATCCTCGGAAACTTGCTCGAGGGTAATTCCGACAGTTGCAATCCTGACTTCTATGGTTCCATTGACAAGTTCGCAAGGAAGATCCTTGGTTTCTCGTTGGAGCCAACGAACAAATACCAGATTGCTCCAAGCTCATTGGAAATGTGGACCATGAACATGAGAGACCCTGCCTTCTTCAGGATCTACAAGAGGATCCTCAACTTCTACTACAAGTGAGTCGCTTTTAGTTCGTTGCTTTTAGTGATCAACATTTACACTTTTTATTATTACTGTTAATATTATTTGTAATATTATTTACTAATGATTGATTTACCATTTCAATAGATACATGGAACGCCAGAAGCCATACCTGAAGGAGCAAGTCGTCTACCCATCGATCAAGATCGACACCTTCACCGTGGACAAACTGATCACCTACTTCGACCAATACGATAGCTCCATCTCCAATGGCATCTTCGTATCTTCTTTGAAAGAGGCTGAGAATTACCAGGTCAAGGTACGCCAGTACCGTTTGAACCACAAGCCCTTCAGCTTCCACTTCAACGTCATCTCGGACAAGAGCACAAAGGCTGCAGTGAGGATCTTCCTTGGACCGAAATACGATGCCTTCAAGAGGCCCTTCGAACTTGAGAAGGCCGCTAAGTACTTCTATGAAGTCGACAACTTCATCGTACAATGTAAGTAATCGAGTAACTTTTCTAATGATTGGAACTTCGCCGCACTCCGATATAATTCTAATTTAATTCCATTTGTAATATCCAGTGAACGAGGGCTCAAACAAATTGACGCGCAACAGCCAAGAATGCATCTTCCTGATGCCGGATCCCGAACCCAGCGAGACCGTATACAAGAAAATGATGAAGTCGATCGAGTCGTCGGAGAACTTCACCTACCTGCCACGCGTTGTTGGCTTCCCTGAACGTCTTTTGATCCCGAAGGGCAAGAAGGAAGGTTTCCCCTTGCAATTCTTCATCCACGTGAGCCCTGTCGAGCAAACACAGGCATTCTACAGCAGAGTGTTCGGTCGCTACGTCTTTGACCAGAGAAACATGGGCTACCCACTGGACAAGCCGCTGTACTATTTCCCCGAAGGCAGCAACATGATCCTCAAGGAAGTCATGGTCTACCATAAGGACGACATCGAGAACCTGAGCTTCTAATCGCGCACAAGCTGATTAGAACATTACGTTAATAGAAATCAAACTTTTACTCACTGAATGTTTTGTAGAAGTGTAAAGAGAGTGTGAAATAATAAAGCCCATTGTTTAAAATTAAAAACGTTGTCATTTCCTCGAATTTCTTTTCATCTTCGTCGTTCATTTCTTTTTTATTCTCATTCTTGACTTATTATTTATTTCGCTTTCGTTTATTAAGGAAAAGTAGAAATAAGAGCGGACAGGGTGCTCAGAGCTCTCGTTATATGGATTCGTCGTTGTCCGAAAGCCCGTCTTCGTTGTTGTCCTCATGAGAAGTGTTTGATAGTTCCTCCCAGTTCTCGTCGGAGGATATTTGTAGGTCCTCTTCTTGGATATCAGCATCTTCTTCCGAGGAATCTGCATAAGAGAAACAATTGTTGTTATAATAGTTGTTAACAATTAACTCAAAAGATCATAACGATAATCGTATTGAGAAGTTCCGAGTCATAAAATAAAATGTATGTCATGGAATGCATAGCCAATGTTATGCTTTGTTTCCTTATCAATAGTTATTATATAATGTATCTACATCTTTTGGTAATTATTTAGAATTATTTAGATTTCAATGATGTTGACATATATTATAGAGCGCGTTCTCCTAATCACTCTCATATGTATATACATAAAAAAAAGTTGCAAGCGATTGAATGTTTGTTATTTTATTCTACTGGAAACTTCACTGCCAAGAAATCGAAGAACATTGTCAAAATCATTGAAATCAATTATGAGCCATCTTTCGGAAAGATAATCGAGACAGTTAATTTATAAACAACTCAAATATTAAATCAGAATATTAACCATACATTCGCGTCCGAATGCAGTATTTGGGAGTCTCTCGATATATGTGTTAATTGCATAAATACCTGGATCCTGGTAGACGAGAACGCCTTCGTCCTCGTTTTCATTGTTCTCTTCAATCGTCTTCGAAATCTGTCCAGTAACCAGGGCGACTCTCCCCTTCAGCTTACAGATATCAGGCAACAATTGCAGCTTAGCATCGATCTGATGAAGAATCGGCGAGAATTGCTCCGAACAATCCGGCAGCGAGAGAAAGTGGGCCGAGTGTTGGGATAAAAGAGCTTCCAACCATAGAACAGCCCTCTTGCTACTGTAAATCGACATTAAATATGAAAAATGAACTTTAACTTGACATCTATGTAGGGATGGAAAAATTCGAAAGTGATTGCCGCCCGGAAGCGAGTCTTGTGGCGGGCGCCAAACCCTTGGCGACTTATCAAAGTCGGAAGTGTGAGAGTATCAGTGAACGTGAATAAGAACGAATGAATGTATGTGTAAGAGTCGGATATGAATACGAGAAGCGCGTGTGTACCTGCGTGTGAAGCGAATGCAGAATGATTGACAACGAATGTGTGTAAAGTGAATATCCTGTCACAACTGTCCAAAGTTAAAAAGTAAAGCTTTTGAAATCCCTCGCTGCAAATACTTACGAGTGAGTCTTGCCGGCGAAGAGACTGGCAACTTCCCGTAAAAGTGGAGAGATCGCCTGTACCGGTAACTTCGCGACAGTGTTTCGCACGAGGTTCTCATCTTTGGTGAAGAGGACATCGGTTAGAATACTCCTATCTTTACTGTTGAGACCTTGAATCAGCAACTGGGTGAGATTCTTGCGGATGGTGCTCTTTTGCCCCTGGTTTTGATCCTGCGAGATCGAAAGGTTCTCCAATCGGTCCTTTAATGGTATCTGAGAACCCGAGGAATTGGTTCTACTTCGCTTTTGATTTGGTGTGTGACCTGGGAAGTAATAACAATAGTAGAATAATAATCTCCACTGATATATAAAGATATAACGTTGTTTTGTATCCAATGGGAAATCTAGGAAACTATCGAATCCTTTTTAATGAAAATGTCATTACTGTATTCTTTGAGATTTCGAACGACATATGATTATATGATTGAAAAAACTTAGCAAAACTCTACAGCGGCGGTGTAAAACCCTGTTATTCTTCAAATCAATCTGATAGTAGTAAGAAAAAAAGAAAACTGTAATAGTAATGGGAAAAATAAGAAGAATGGTTCAAAATAACCGAATAAGAAAAGACGTCCGATGCATGTTTCGACACAAATCAAAACTTACCTTGCACGTACTCGGCGTCTTCACCCACAACTCCCCAACCCCTTCCGCCCGCTAATTCTTCTCTCCTTTCCCTGTTCTTCCTTTCGCCCCTAACTAGACATTGCACTTTCTCCTCGAACTTCAGTTCCACTCTTTCGCAAACCGGATTCGTCCAGCTTCCATACAAAATCGAAGCACAACCGGCGTTCACGAAACAAGAGATCAGAATAGGAATCTCTTTGGCCTCCTCGCTCGACACCAATAGTGTCAAGCTCGCCTTGATTGGACGGGATTTCTTGGAATTCAATGTCACTTGATGAATCTGCACTTGTCCGGATCTTGTGACTGTTGCGACCAAGGGCTCCAGACTTCCATTAGAATCCTGAGAGTTTTGGGAAAATTGGAGGGAGGAGGATAGCGTTGATATGTGCTCGGCATCGTCTTGTAGCGAAAGTGTGGCTTTCGGCGTTGCTGATGTGTCCTCGTTCGACTGAAACGTTAAAGAATTATATTACTTTCATTGTCAAGCGAATATTGATGAGTTTTATACGGAATTGAAGCTTAAACTCTTTCAATATGGATATAATTTATTAGCGATTGTTTTAATATTGAATTAAAACAGCATTGAATATCGAAAATTCCGTTTTAGAGAAAGTAGCATTACGTCCGTGACTATAACTTCGCTATTATTACTCATATTGTAATGAAATGTATAAGATGTGTTTATGAAATCCTAGAATTTACAAAAAATCCCCAATACAACCCTCACTTTAGCAATTCCAATATTGTCATACAAAAAGCCCAAACTTACCCTGTCCAACTTCCAAACGGTTAGAGAGCTTTCTCCAGTTGCTGCGGCAAGCACAAGCTCATCATTGACAATATCAAGTGCCTTGATTGGTCCTTGACACGCGCTGAACGATCTCACAAGCTTTTTTGTTTCCAAGCACCACCACTTGATCATTTTGGAGCCGGTGAACAATGATTTTCCATCGTGCGAAACTTTCAAGGCGTTTACCCGAAACTTGCCAGACCTCCATTTTTCTCTTATTGCAAATCCTTCGGAATATTGGACTAGTTCTTGGCTTTCGAGAGCAGAAATCAAGCCAGATTGAGGGTGAAAGGCGAGGGCAGTGATGCCGGAGCTGTGAAGGGGATGATGTGTCGAGGAATTTCTGGAAATGGAGAAATCGGTGATCGAACCGTCGGTCGAACCGATTGCCAATGACGGTGGTTCTTCTTTGCGGCGACGTTTACTCCAATCTGATGCCTAAAAAATAGGAAAAACTAAATTAATAAACCGTGGATTCGTCGATTAGATTAATAAGCTATATTATCGTGATGCATAATATAGTATTGAAATGTTACTTAAATGGTCTTAATTCAGATGAACTGGTATTGAAACTTAGACTTCCGATTTTAATTTGATATATTGTATATTGTATATTAGTTAAATATTTTTTGCCCTTTAATGGATGAATAGTCATTGACATTTATCTTTTAACAATCCAAGTGTATGTACCGTTGTTTGGGTTTGGTGATTCTCAAAATTGTAAGTTGGACAACAAACCAACAATAATGAATACATTGAGATGATGGAAAACCAGATTTTTGGAAAAATTTCGATGTATTTAAAAATTCTCTTATGTTATTCAATAAAAATAATACAAACTACAACAAAACAATTGTTAGAAAGAAGGCGATCATAATGTTATAGTTACTATGAAGAATAAACCTTTGATATGCAAAAAATACTAAAGTATAGATTGAAAAAAATTCGATAATTATATTTATCCAAAAATAGAAAACACGGTACGATTGCTGAACTAACATTTTTGGGCTCCGAACAAGGACCTAACTTAACCCAACCCAAACAATTGCAGTAAAAATCGATAGATCGATTTTTATCAAGAATAATGACAAATACACTAGTAGAAAATATATGTAATCTAAGTATAATATGTAATAAGTATGTATAAGTCTATTTTTTCGAAATTATGTGCAAAAAAGAATACAAATATTGAATTGATACTGAATGCTCCGAACAAGCACCTAACCTAACCTGACGTAAACAGCTACAGTTACAAACAATACCGGCTGTAATATTTAGTATTAGAAAGTCATATACATTAAATTATGATATAAATATAATGGTAGCAATATTTTATCTTCATAACATAATGGTATATTGTCAAAAAAACAGTAATCCGATTGAAACGTGCTGTACTTGTTAGTTGTAATCGGAATTATTGCTACAGGAAGAGAATCAGCATTATTACGATGTATAATTCAAAGAATGCATAGCATTTAATATTGAATTGTATAATACTATGTAAAAAATATATCTATAATTTGCAAACAACAAATAATATCGGTTAAATTTATCGACGTATTCGTATCTATTTATAAATAAACATAGTACATTAATATGAAGTACTAATTTTTATAAATATATTGTAAAGAAGTATACTGAAGATAACTTTTTCATACAAAGTTCAAAACTACCGTGTAGCAGCTTTGGAGCTACTTTGCCGCTAAGCAGTAAACGCCGAGTTTGGACGTTCTTTGTTTGACACGTATAATTTCTATAATTAACTATAGCAGTTTTACAGTTTTAAAGCTAGCGTTAAAGCGCTATAATATAAACGCAATAAGTCAACACAGGTGAATGCTAACTTTGAACTTTCTGTAAAAAGGAACTTTTGCAGGCCAACTTCACTTTTGAACTTTGTATGAAAATCTATCACAACTATTGCAATACTAATGTAATATTAAAACTTACGTGTCCCTCCGCCTGCCATAACCAAGCGAGTGCCGCACACGGCGATGCCAAATGTTCCCTTCCGACAAATTCCACCTTCAACTTCCCACTCAGGCACTCGTACACTCTTAACCTCCCATCCTGGCCCACGTGGGCCACCAGTTCGCAGTCCGGCGAGATAATCGCGCTCATTTTTGCCCAACTTGCACAAGAAACACTGGTCGACAGCCAAGTGTCCGAAGAACAAACAACAGTTCACAAGGTTTTGTTGTGCTCACTGTGCTGTAAAGCACTTCAGTGAGCCGAGAATAGAAACAAACGCGCCATAAACACGCCGAGCACAACGTGCTTCGCCTTGAAAAGCAAAAGCACAATAATTGGGTAAAGTCAGGTGATGAGTATTCGATTGTACTTTGGTATGTGGCGACCCCAAGTAAAAAGAGGAGACTTACTTTACCGACGGTGAAACCGACTACTTTTGGCGCCAAAATTACAATTTCTAGTTTTTCCATGCTTTTTGCAGCTAACTGGTTTTTGTTATGAAAGTTGGCTATTGTCTATATAAATAAATAACATTTACTATGGGAAGCTAACTGTCAATTATCATATTATAATAATTTAATTTAATTAATAATGCATAGCTCGACCATTCATTCTATTTGAAATTGCATAATTATTCGTGAAACACCCTGCTGTATATTAAGCAATAAATACTTATTAACGTATATATAGCCTATATTCGGTTATTCGGATGTTTTCGAGTTCACCGTAAACATACAGAAAGACAGATAAATGTACATTTCCATTTATAATGAATTAGAGAAGAAGAAAAGAGAAAAGAAAACAATATACATCTAAACATATGCATATAAGTATATTCTTTTAAAAATAACTGACCAATGGCGCTACTGGCGTACGAGCTCAAACTTCCCAACTTCCAACTGTTTCCTTCTTTACCATTCGTTGTTACATTGCTCGAAATCATGAAGAGAGCTTCGAACATGACATTTGCACGGAAAAAGCCTATAAAAGTGCATCCCTCGCTAAATGTGCACGATTTCAATAAAAACTACACGAAAACAGGAGAAATCTCGACTTTCCTCGCATTTCCCTTCCAACACTTTATCAATAATTTTCGAGAATATTCCGAAAAATGCACCGATGACACGATGACAGGCTATTTTCCTAACCTTTTCTACCGTCCCGTTTCCTAACCTGCCAGGAAGGGACTGTGCCGTGAAATCTAGGAATTGCCGGGAAAACGCCCGGAAAAATCGCACAGTTTTCCGCTGTCAATCCAGTTCAACTGTTTGGAAACTCACGAAACTATAAACATGGTACGTAATATTTCTTATATTGTATACTTCACGATAACCATAGTGCGTGTAGCTGACTATATTATATGAAACATAATACATAATAGAAATATAACTAGGAAGGAAAAATAGAAAGAACAACATTGACATTAATACAAATAGAAGGACAACAATAACAACTGTAATACAAATGATAATATCAAAAGGCAATCAATTGTTAAGAGAAACAACGGTTGTAGTTGTAAACACAAAAATGTTTTTGGAAACATTGATAATAATGGAAAAGGTAAAGAAAAATGGAAACATAGAGAGAAGATCATTGACATGAACGAAAGGATAAATCAAATAGCAAAGATGGCAATAACGGTAACAATAATGAGGAAAATTTGAGAAACGACAACAACAATACCAGCGATGACAATGTCTAAAGTTCTGTCCTCAGTGAACAAATATAGAAAACTTTTTGTTTCTCGTTGTTGCCAAAAGTTTAGGCATTAATGATTTTGATATTTTTTCCATCCTACAATGTATGCACAACAAGTATCAAGATTTGTCATTGGCCGTAAAAACACCAAGGAACTTTTGATACGAATCTGATTACTTTTCAAGAAACAAAAAGTTCCCTGTTCTTGTTTCAGTGGGGACAAGGCTTAAGGTCAATCAATTGTTGAAAGACATAACAATATTGTTACTATCAAAGGAGAGACAGGAAAAATTATAATAGTCAACTATATTAAGAAACAACACAGATTGGAAAAATAAATTAGAGAAATGCTAGCAAAAACAATTATCCTAAGGGAGAAATGAGTAGACAAGAAACATTCATAACAAATATAATAGTTAACAGGCAAAAATATTGCAAGAGATGTATTGAAAATGGGAGAATAAGGAACTGAATAGCTTTAAAGAGAAAAGGAGAGAAATTGGTGACAAAAACATTTGTGTAAACTATTACGTAATGCATTTTACTTACACATAATATTAAGTGGTGCTAAGTAAAAACACATTTTTATTAACTCCTGTTTATTATCCACTGTGAAACACAAACCCTTATTACATAAAACAATAAGTTTTCAATCATTAAAGTTCGTTTGATTGGAACACTAAGTGTTTAATATAATGGGATTGATTGAATATGTTGATATTATTGTTAGTGGATGATAAACCGAAAAACCAAATTGATTTGCAGCCGCTGTTAAAACACGACATCGAGCTACCGGAAAAACAGTCCGATTTAGTGATAGACAAACACGCGGAGTACCTGCTTTCTTACGGTAACGATAAGGATGAGTATGTAAGTATTATTGAGCAGTAATTGCGTATTATTATTATTCATATAATAGTTTTTACACATTATAAGTGGGAACGGAGACTCTTCGCATAATACATTTTTCGTAAATCTTTGCCTAACGAGAATTTATTATTCAGACATTTCTTTCTCCTTGATTCATCTATTATTTATTTAAATATTGTAACAATAAGTTTCAAAGTATCCAATATTCCAGTATAAAACAATTAATTCATCACAGATAGTTTCAAATTGTGGTTTATTTTTTCCTCTACTACTTGAAAATCACCTATTATTTATACTTTTCTCTTATTTTTGTCAGACATACTGTATGACCGAGCATATGCGGATGTCCGGCCTCTATTGGGGTCTCACCGCCCTCGATATGATGTCGAGGATGTCCTCGGACAAGCGCGAAGAACTCCTGACCTTCATCAAGAGTTGCCAACACAAGTGCGGCGGCTTTTCTGCCAGTATAAACCACGATCCTCACATTTTATACACATTGTCGGCCGTCCAGATTCTTAGCATGATCGACGCCCTCGGGGAAATCGACCAGGAGTCGGTCGTTACATATGTAAAGCAGCGTATGAACGAAGACGGCAGTTTTACCGGAGATATTTGGGGCGAGGTCGACACCAGGTTTACCTTCTGCGGGGTGGCGACCCTTGCTTTGCTGGTGAGTAACAGTAATGACCATCTTTCGGTTTCGGACAAGTTCAAAGCAATTAAAATTAATTTTCGGCAAGTTAGAACTGCATTCCATAATTTACAATAAGTTGACTGTACTTCGGACGTTCTCCGACTGGTTTAAAACGAGTTAAGGCTTTTGCAAACGCATTAGGAAAACAGTAGTTGGAATCAAAACTAGTGTCACATGCAATTAATTCTATAAATCTGTATCTGGACGAGATGCTCTATTTTAACGACGTGTGCGCAAAAGATCTCAGAAATATATTATCTAATTTCGGACAATCAGCAAGACTATTTAAATAAAAGTATTAATTCAATACCAATAAAAATGTAATATATCAATCTGTAAAATATATTTTAGTAGTGTGTTACATGTACAGGGCAAGCTGGACCACCTCGACACTGAGCTTGTAACAAAACACGTTATTAAGTGCATCAACTTCGACGGCGGATTCGGCTCGAAACCCGGATCCGAGAGTCATGCGGGCATGATATACTGTTGTTTAGGCACGTTATCGGTATGTACAAAAATATGACAAAAGTGTACAAATAAAAGTCGTAAGCCGAGACTTAATTTAGAAGAAATACAGACTAAAAACTCATGAAAAAAGACTAGGGATGAACGGAAATTAATTCACTCAATACTTTTTTATCATTTAATTCCGGGTTTCTTTGGCTCTAGTTCAAACAAATTGGTAGACATTGCCAATTCTATTAATATATTGATCACGAACAAAATTAAAACTAGTATTCATCTGCAACTTGTCTCAAAATATCCTTTTCAATTTTCAAGCTTCAAATTAACTAAACAACTCTGTACTTTTTTATTAAAACTTTAGACATAAACAATGCCTACAAAACAAGGCAATAAACTTTACCTAACAAATTAGGCTGCCTTATTGTTTGCAGGTGTTAAGCGAACTCGACAGGATACAAGATTCAGTCGATAAACTCGGCTGGTGGCTCTGCGAGCGACAGCTGCCTTCCGGCGGCCTAAACGGCAGACCAGAGAAGCTGCCGGATTTGTGCTATTCTTGGTGGGTGCTTTCCTCCCTGACGATCATCGGCAAACGACACTGGATCGACAAAGATAAACTGGTGAATGAGTTAACTAATACAACTTTGAAGGGTTGAATTTCCACCATCACAAACCTACTTTGACTGGAATTGGTTCAGAATTGAAGCTAAAAAAGGAATTATTTGTTTGTCTATATTGTTGAAGTCAAACTCGAAAACGCCTGAAACGATTTTAATAGAATTTTCTGCTTTGCACAGAGTTACGATCTAGGAAAACTATAGATTATAAAATATTGCAATATTTATTACTTATACAGGGTGTTTCAGGAGTAATTCCAAGCACTCGAAATCCGATCGGTACCCAAAGCTCGAACTTTAATGCATCATATTCCATCAATTTAACCCTGATTTTAATCAATGATTACTTAAATTAAACTGCATTTCTGTCGCACTAAATCAACACGTATTTTGTTCAGGTGCGCTTTGTCCTGGCTTGTCAGGACACCGAATCGGGTGGCTTCAGCGATCGGCCCGGCAACATAGCCGATCCTTTCCACACTCTCTTCGGACTCACAGCACTCACTCTACTCGAAACTGATTACCCGCTCAAGAGGATCAATCCTACCTTCTGCATGCCGCAATACGTGATAGACCGGCTCGGTCTGAGACCACAGAGACTGTAAAAAACATACCAAAGTGTGGATGATCGGGGAGAAAAAGGAAATAAACCAATTTGTTGAATACCTGTTTATATTTATTCTGATGATATTGCTAGTAATGATAGACGTAGTAGAACTGATAGCGGTGATATTGGTTATATTTATTCTAACCGCAACCGATTATTAAATAACGGTCATATTTTCTCGATTTGGACATGATTAATGGGGGAATTAAGGAATTCCGACGGACAAATGAACGGCTTGTAAATAACCGACAAATTTTCTCGATTTGGGTATACTTGAGTATAAGAAATTGTTGAAAATGAATAGATAAAATAACAGTTTGATAGTAATAAAAAGAGTTGAATCGAATTCTAAAACCGGATGTGGCGTTAATGTTGACGTAAAGTTTGGCAGACTTTTCAGAGTTTGCAACTTTGTATTGGTAACATTTTCACTTAGTATAGCTCAAGTTTATTGAAATAGCACACTGGATTGCAAGACTTACAGGTGCTTAACACTAACTGACAGATTTACTGCTGAAACGTTTGTAGAAGTATTGGCCTTTTCCGTTCTAAGCGACAGTTTTTAATTATTATTTCGTTTTTATTTCATATTTTACTTTTACACTATTTTAAACTTTCATACTTATCATGTGTATAAACGTACGTTATTTAGGTTTTTCACAATAATTATTCAAATATAGCTTGAAAAAATATTTAAATATAATAGATTCTGGGCATATTTTATTCGAAAGTATGTGGCGTGTTTCGGTTTTCTACAATAATTGTTTAAATGTAGCTATATTTCTGCTTAATAATAGTAACAATAATGGTGACAGTAATATTCTTAACTTACCCTAAATTATGTGACACAATCCTAATTTATTTTGTGACAATTTATCGCGCAATATAAGTTTCATTATGAATTGTCTGAAGTGTTTATGGCAAACATTATTATTTAATCATTTACATTGATTTGAAGTGAATGGCAGACTTTTAATTTTGGCATCAAAGTGGCTTTCACGATTCAGATAAAAGCTATTCCAAATTACTGGTCTATTTTATCAATACTTTAATAGGCCTGTGATTTGAAATTCTTCAGTGATTACGCGTGATTCGTTCTCGTCATTTCCTGAACAGGGCAATTTTGAACCGTGTTACGTGATAAGCTCTACTAGAAAATTACTCATAATGGTTACTCGTCGGTTATTAAAGCAAAATTGCTGTTAAGTGATTCTTTTTTTAGCTAAAGCAATTGTTAATGATTCTCCAATCACTTGTGAAAAATCAGTATACAGTGTTTGATCGATTACTATTGAAAAATTTGTGTTAAGTAATTTTTTTATTACTACAATGATGAAAAATATTTTTGAGAGAAAAATCACTGCAGATCAAAATCTGTTGAATTTCAATTCTTTGAACATCAACGGATATATTAATAAATAAATTTGAAATCTGCTTTCGATGAACTTATAAGGGTTGTTGCAATAAAGTCTGATGAAATGGTTCAGAGTAAACAAGCTTTTACAGTTTAGATTACAGGAAAAATATGCATATACCTGTTACTCGAGAACTAACGGGATTTTGATTAATCATAGATCCTTGACGAATCAATTAATGAATCTCAAGCTATCTTAATGAAATCAGGCTACTTAAAAAGCGTTTCTTTCAAATTACAGTGGCAAGCATATCAATAGGAAGATTCTATCTTCATAACTGAAACGATCGTATAATAGTTTTGCAAATAAAAGAAAGTCAGATCGAACTAATTAATTGTTATTTTCAAGAAATCTTATTTGTAACACGTTGGTTTTGCTCAAGCATTTAAAAATGGATTATTTGTTTCTAAATTAATATTATTATGTTACACAAGGAAATCTATGTGAAGGATTCATTTGTTTACTGCATTTCGCAACTTTATGTAAAAATATTCTGCACAAATGTATTCGAAATTTACAACAAGAAATAATTTCAATTAAATGTACTAAAATGTGAAAAATTAATAATGTGTTGGTGTATTTTTATTCTTTCCGAGTCAAACGAAAAACAATGAGAAAATTTGGATAATAATAAAAAGAGTTATATATTTCAATTTTTAATAAGAGCGAAGAACAAACCTAGTTTTTAGTTGAATCGAATAGAAAAATTGAAATTAAAAACAATAAAATTACATTAACATATTATTAATTTTTTTAAAATAAAATTTCTATTCTTTGCGAGATAAAAAGAAAGCAATAAATTCCGATTAATTTATCTCTCATCAAATTGCATCGACAATAATCCAAGACACAAATAGTGAAACTTTAAGGAATTCCGATGGAGTCTCAAAACAGTAGTAAGGAAATATCCGGAAGAACCATGCACGTTAGGTCAGTTTTACACTAGCATAACTCACTTGGCCCGTAAAGCATTGGGTGCGAGCTTAAAGGGGAAGTAACGAGCTTGAATTTGAGCGGTCGTTCATTGAGATTGGCCGGGAATCCCCGGAGATACGATTAATCAAATTTCGGGCTCACCTCGTTTCACGGTGCGTTCACCGTGCGCTCATTGTTCTCCGTCCAGTCGAGCCGACACTGTTGCATTTCGGCTTAACGAGCTCTCGCACGTACGAAGAATGCAACGCCATTAAATCGTCAAGCACCCGATTGGCCAAGCGAACGAACCAATCGACTTGACTCGACCTCCGACGACCCCATTTGCCACGCCCACCGACAAACGAGCATCGCGACCGAGTTAATATTGGCGCGATCTCGACGCGCCGACTCTCGAATTAAAGCTCCGAAACTTTCTTCTTTGAACGCACAATGATTTATTGAGGACCGAGCGAGTATTGTCATTGATAATTAGGTGATTAGTCTCGGAGCGGGCTTCCGGCGCACGCCTGAGATACTATCAGCTGAGCCATTTCCTGTTGACTGGATTTTGAATAATCATGGCGAAGTTAATAAAGTGCTCTTTATGGAACTTTTACATACACAATCAAACAATTTACATGTAAAACATTTTATGAAAAACTAGCTGGTGTAAAAAGAAATCCAAAGGAAAAGTGTCCTTTGTTCTCGAACAACCCTTAAAGCCACTTAAACTTTAATGAATTATATATGCGATGATTCTTATCGTATATCAATGAATTCGAGTTCAAATGAAAAGTCGGTTCTCTGGAATAATAACATGATTCCCAGTTCAGAACGAGAGCATCAAACTCAATTCCTTGACAGACTCAACCCAAAAATTAATTTCTATCAGCACCAAGTTTCCTATTATTAATCACATATCTCTATATTTACATAACGAGTAAACAGATTACAGTAAACTAACATATAACAGCATTTTACTAACAATTATAATTCAAAGTAGAAAAGGATAAAGTGGAGAAAGTAAAGTGAATAAAAGTGAAGAACACAGAGTCAATTTGACTGCCGACCGTACTTACGGGTTAACAAGCCTCCCGCCGGCTTAAAACGCCCCTGGCAGCCTTAACCCGTGAATAACTCGTTAACCCGGTAAATGGCAGGGAACCACCTAACCAAATCCCCTAGCGCAGTGCGAGCGTGATACAATTCGGTTCCAATTGGAAGCAGGCGTCTCCGGATTTCCACGGCTCGTCCGTCGGCATCTGCGCAAGGGATGGGCGGGGTGAGGTAGAGGGGCGTGGGGAGGAGGGGAGGGTGGAGTGGGTTAAGGGCGGGGGGTGGGGCGTGGACCGCGCGCGCGAGGAAAAGCAAGACGCTATCTGGTGAGTAATCAATTAAGGGTCTCGCTGGAAATCAATTTGCAAGCTGCACGGATTCCGCACGGCGAGCGCTTCCCTTTTGGTCCGCCGGCCACACCTTTCTCAGCCGAAAGCCACGCCCCCAGGTGCAGTTTGCAGGTATCGGCCACGCCCCCAGGTGCAGTCGGTAGGCAGTGGCCACGTCCCTGGTGCAGGTGGCACGCTGCCCACTGTAGTCGGCGCATCCCCCCACTTTTGGCACGCCACGCCCATCGGCGATGGGCGGGCGAGTGGCCAATGGCAGGCGCGCCGGTGGTGGGGGCAGGACGCGCGCGTCAGTACGGGCGCAGCCGCCGCCGGCAGTGGAACTGCCGTCCGCCGTCCGTCCTTGCTTGATTTCCAAGTGCCCCGCTCGTGACTCGCCGCCGCTTTTCACCTGCTTTCACGAACTCTCTCGTGTTTCCAGTGCGAGTATCATTGGTACTCGGTGATTCGGGGGGATTCTTGGTGTCATATTGGGATTCCTGTGACAGTTACTGATATTGTTGTTGGTATTTGACTCCCGGGAGGATCCAGAGCAGTGGTTCTTGGCACTTTTCACCTACTTTCTCGTGGCTCTGGTGCCACTGCCGTTGAAATTCCCGGATCCTGTGACTTTTACCCGATTTGGTGGCTGGTGGCTTGAGTTTTCGTGAGGTTTTGTGTTTTGGGGTTAGTTGACGGTGGTTTTATTGAAGTCTAGGAGGTTCCAGGATGGTCCACGAGGATCGGGGACAATATGCGAAGACCTAGCATGAGCCAGGAGGATATAGGAGAATTTGGAACGATTTAGAAGGATCCGGGAGGGTCTAGAGGGATCCAGGGGGTCTAGAACCTGGTCCCCGGGACCAGGTTCCCAAGATGTAGGGCCGAGGATCCTTCATGAAGGATCTAGTCCCGGTGGGACCTGGAAAAGTGTGGAAAGTACTTCGGAAAGTACATAAAGGGACTGTTAAACATCGAAAAAAACGTGAAGAAAGTCGAAAAAAGACTGGAAAACAGTGACAAATCAGGACGAACGTCTTGGTACACGTGGGAGAGCGTTCAGAACCAATTAATCCGAAACGAAACAGGTCATAAGAACCTGAAAAGGAGTGGACAGGCCTGAAAAAGGTCGAAGATGACTTGAGAAAACGGAAAGGAACCTGAGATGTCCACACATCTCCGAAGAACCACTTGACCCACGTGATAAAACGTTGCAGAGACCTAAAGAAGGCCGGGTAAACATTGAAAAGGAACAGTAAAAGGTCGAAGCACATCAAAAGGGTAGTGAATCCTTGAATGATCGCTTGGTCCTCGTGATAAGCAGAGAAAGAAACCTAAAGAAGATCGGAAAAAGACCGAAACAGGTTTGGTAAAGATTAACGAAGACCTAAAAAAAAAAGGTGGAAGAAATCGAAAGCTGTATCGAATCTTTGGATCGGCACTTGGTCCAGGTGATAAACAAACAAAGAGCCCTGAAGAGGACCTGGAAAAGGCGGAAAACGATCAAAAACTGTATCAGATCCTTGGATACCATTTGATCCAACTGATAACCAGTCAAAGAGATCTACAAAAGACCTAGAAAAAGGTTGAAACTCTCAAAAACTCTCACAAATTCTAAGATAACCATTTGGTCCAAGTGATAAATAGACAAAGAAACCCAAAGGGGACCTAGAAAACGTGGAAGGCGATCAAAACCTATCACAAATCCTTAGATACCCACTTGATCCAATTGATAAGACCTTAATAGACCCCCCAAAAGGTGGAAGGCGATCAAAAACCATCTCAAATCCTTGGGTACCACTTGGTCCAGGTGATAAACAGTGAAACAAATCCCAAGAAGAGCTGGAAAAAGTGGAATACCATCCAAACCACACAAATTGTTGGATACCAACTTGATCCAGTTGATAAGACCCTAACCCCCCTAAAAAGTGGAAAACGATCAAAAACTCTCTTAAATCCTTGTTTAACGACTTGATTCGGGGGGAAACAAGGGGGAGAATCACTGAAGAAAGTGACAAGAGAGCTGGAAAAGGTGGAGGCGAAAAACCAAGCGGGCCGAGGTGTGCGGAAGGATGCCCAGGCCGTCAAGAGACACGTACGGCGACCAGAAACCGCCGTACTCCTACATCTCTTTGACGGCAATGGCGATCTGGTCGTCGAGGGATAAAATGCTACCGCTCGCCGAGATCTACAAGTTCATCGCCGACCGGTTTCCCTACTACCGCAAAGACACCCGCCGCTGGCAGAACTCTCTGCGCCATAACCTCTCCTTCAACGACTGTTTCGTCAAGGTAATTGCATCACGCCCCTCTTAATCGCTTCTCTGATCGAATAACATTGACCATTTCTTTGGGTTAAGTTCGAAATCCTTAGAAAAGTTTGAAAAGTCCGTGAATGGACTTTGGGGCGGGAAATGTTTTGAAAGGTTGTGCCTTTGTTTGCAGTGTGGTTTGGACTCTTTTGAAAGAGTTTGGTTTGGACTTTGTAAAGAAGGAGAATTCATTTTTAATCCGTTGTGTTGTTTTTCTAAAGCTTTTGACTTTGTGGAAGGTTAGATATTCTACATATAATACGACTCTTTGATAGCTCGAAAATTTGCACCGTTTGATATTTTCGGAATTTGGATTTATTTATAGTGAAGTAATATTAATAGCACTAATTTCGAATTATAGGTTTTATTTTCCACTTCAATTAGATGTATCATTTCCCGTTAAACAATTAAGTATTGTTGGGAGAAGTTGATGTTAAAATAAATCTTTCGTCGAATCTCTGCAAACTTTAGCGTAGCAATAACTTGCACTTTCCATTTCAAATAAACACATAATTTGTGTCACCAGCGATCAGATATTCCAAGTGATAATCAGAGTAAATTAGGCGGTAATTAATTGAGAGTCGAGAAGAAATTAATTACATACTGACTGTAACTTAATTAGACATTGATTGGAAATAAATTGCAAATCAACGGCAAATTAATTACTGATTCATCAGACCAGTTGAATGAAGCTAAAGCGACCCATTGTCTACCGGAATTAACACGTACGGCTTAACTAACTTTGAAAATTCATATCAAAATTAATAATAAAACTATTTTAATGATTAAAACAAGGAATTTTGCCTTTCATATGTATGATTTATTTGGGAACCAATTGGGAGTCCAATATTTCCGGAGATGATTGGAATTGGATCAATTACTTACAAACTCGCCGGAGCTTGGAAACCACCTCAATTTAATGAATTATATCGCTGTCAATTTTTTACCGTTTCAATGAACTGGGTGTCGAATAAAAGCTGGATTTAGCCTGGCGAGGATCCTTAAATTGATATACGATTATTGCCAGTGACGTGATTAGGGTTGGTGCGGTAACTTATGGTGCTTCGATCGTCCCCCCATAAAGTTCCTCCTGAAAGAGATAGCGCCGAACGGTATACAGAATCAGTAATGTTTGTTTGCATTAACGTTACCCGTAAATTGCAATTCCCATGTTGAAATAAAAATAAATAACGTTGGTGTAACAAGTATTCGTACAGCAATTCCTTTTAACTAGAACATAGCGCTGCTCTAAAATAAATATTATATAAAGAAATTGACAGTATAAATACAGTATTCAAATTCTATTCGATATTTATTTTAGATGCATCAGAGTATTTTCAAATTTTGTTGTATTGCACATACAAGTGGTTTAAAAAATTTATTTCAAATGATTTGTTGTTTGAATATTACCGATATATTTTAATATTATTTAGTTCAATTAATATAATAATTTTAATTGAGAACTAAATATTACTAATTTCAATGCTAGAATTAAATAATCGAAAGATTCTTCAAAAAAATTAATCAAGGTTAATGCTAACTTACAAATTAGTATAACAAACAAAAAATTGTGAGAAAGTACCGTTTGATTTGACATTCTTTTCTTTTTGATAATGTAACATTGTTTAAGTTATGAAGCAAGAATATTGTTGTAGAATAAATACGGAAAACTATCGGAATTAGAGCGATACTTTTGCAATACAGTTTTATATCAATTTGCTATCTAAACTGCTATCCAAAAGTTATCGTATAAATTTGACGTGTAGAATCGCCGGTTATAAATAAGCCATTGATGATTGAATTAATGATGAAATTCATAATGACAATGATGTTTGAGTTCTTTTTGATATTGGTGCTAGAAATATAACAAAAAATGTAACCCATTGATACATGAGAAACCAATATCACCAATTCAATTTATATAACACTGGGAACATTTGACCTTTGAATATACTTGAGAAATAAGTGGAAATAAGTCATACCTTACTTACACGTTTCAGCATAAACATTCGCATTGTTTAATAACCATTCACATGTTATGGGCAACCATTACTCGAAATGAAACGGAAATTAATGTAAAGTTAATAACAAATTAACTAGGAACATAACAGGAAACATATTCACAATCGAAACAGTATTATGAAATTATACATTAGCGAACATTCTGTTTTCATAAGACAAACAATAGGATAAAAAAGTCAGATCGCACGATTATTCCTTGTAATGTCTTATCTGTTAGTTATAAATTCACATTATTGTTACAGCGATAAGTCTTGGTTAATATTTCTAAAAATCCTAAATTATTTATAACCATCTGAATTTATTTTATTTTATTGTGGAAGAAAACATTTCAAAAACTATAAAGGGTGTTAAAAAAATACATAGCGTTGTACTGTATAACATTATGTTAAAATGTATATATTTGAAATGTAGAAACAAGAAATAATTTTAATTTAGTGTATCGAAGTATGGTTCTGTTTATTTTATGTTTGCCACACTGTGCATGAACAACTACACAAGCATTTAAGCACTCAAAAGTGAACAGCTACATTTATAGGCAGTTATGTTAGTGTCACCCCCTTTGACGGTGCCATTCCGTGCGGTGCGCACCCTCGCAGCCCCTCGCAACGCTACTTATTGGGACATTAGTTCTCGCATTGAAATTGCCAGTTGATGCGACCTCCCGTTTTCGGCCATACACCGGGTGACCTCTAAACAAGAACATGGAGTCGAGTTATGAATATCGTATCTATTCCTAAATGGCGCACCCCTCTGCGTAAAAATTCACTCGTACCTTTATCTGGTTCTTTATTAAATTAGTTTACACCTTCAGAGTATAACAGTTGTGTTTCAATTGCCTTTAAACATTGACCGTAAAAACCGAAGTTATTATTAATGTTTAGAGAAAAGTTTAGAGAAAAGTAGTTGAATTGGAGAAAAGATAAAATAACTAGTAATGCTTGTTAGAACTGGTGATGGTTACAATATTGTTAGATTTAGATTCCAAAAATAGGCATTTTTGGTAAGAAAATATTTTAACTCACTTTTACATGTTCTACAACGGCTACCTTTAAAAGAATATTTTGTTATTTTAGGTATTGAGATTAATGCGTCGATTGAAAATATTCATTTATTTAGTGTAATACCTTATTAAAATTATATATATTCTTATTAAAATTATGATTTCCTATTGGACAGCGATTTTGCCTAAATCGCACGATTTAGAAGCTGTACGATTTGCTATATCAATTATTTTCAAAGTGATCATTATGTATTAAAATTATAAAAAAATTCCATAAGAAAAGGGAAATAGTACCGTTTATTATGACGTAAAGAATATAAAGATATGATCTTTTATTTTTGAGTAATACGCCTTAATGTGGAAAGTAGGACGATTCGGGCAACCTTACTCTATCTGATCTTAACAGTAAACGTGCCGGCAATTTATAAAAGGAAGTATTCGATTACCCAACTTGTATTAAAATTTACATGAAGAAAAGTGGTGACGTGAATATTATTTTAATAACTGTACATGTAAAATAATATTCAGATGACAAGTATAAATTATATATTTTCATTTTTACTTGTAATAAGAACGAAAAGAATGTGAGTATTTGAATCGAATTTTAAAATCAGTAATTCGACAGAGGGCGTGGTGCATTTAGTTAAATTGGTTGATTTGCATAAAGACGCTCATTTGGCGATCAACTTTACTAATCTAAACAACTTGTTTAGCATAATGTTATGCGATGTAGCATTCCATTCGCGTTGGTATTCCATTACATAAATTTAATTCGGTCTCATAGACGAGAGAGTTCACTAAATGAAAAAAGCAAGTACATATAGTTGAATCGAATTTCAAAACCGGTCATTTGACCGGGCATGGTAAGGTTAACAACCCCAATATTAATAGAGTTCCGTAGTTCATTAGAATGTAGGGGAAGTTTGCCAAAATCTCACTGGTCCCCAAATTGCATTTTTCTATTTCAAACTGTCAGAAAAGTGTGATTGTTAAACAAGTGCTAAAGTGTTAAACTTTATACAGATCAATCAATTTTGCACTTTCGAAAAAAATCGATAAAGTCACTATCAATCTTTTGAATAAGTAAATAAAGTGGTTTAATATTTTCCAACGAAAGATTAATTATCGACTTTCACATTATACTACTTATTTTATTATTATTCGCCATTCACCCACACCAAAAAAAATAATTAGATGTGATGAGAAAAACCCCAAATCGTTTTCACGTAGAACCACAAACTCTATGAAAAAACGAAGCCAATAATATTTTTATTATATTAGCAACTTCTTTCATATTTTGTTGTAGGTGCCACGTGGTCCACACCGGCCGGGCAAGGGTGCCTATTGGACGCTGCATCCAGCTGCCATCTCGATGTTCCAGAACGGTAGCCTGCTGCGGCGCAGGAAGCGTTTCAAGTTGGAGAAGCCCGACAAAGAACTCCTGAAGAGCGAACTTCAGGCGCTGGCAGCTTCCATGCAGGCTTCCGACCTCAACTACGCGCCTCTCTTCACGGCCGGTGGTGGGGGAAGCCTCGGTACTAGTGGGGGAAACATTGCCGGTGGTGGGGGCAACCTTGCCGGTAGTGGGGCGAACCTCACCGGTGGTGGGGGCAGTCTGATGGGTGGGGGGACGCTCGGTAGTGGTGGGGGCAACCTTCCTATTGGTGGCGAGGGCCTGACTGGTGGGGGAAGCCTCGCTAGTGGCGGGGGAAACCTCGCCGGTGGTGGGGGGAACCTCTCGGCATCAATTGCACCCGGTTTCCCAAGCCTAGCGGGCCTCGACCTTACCGAGAGCCTCTCGAACCTCGCCAACCTCAACGCCAGCCTCTCCAACTTTGCAAGCCTCAACTGCCAATTGGCAGGCCTCGGAGCCTCCAACTTCGCCAGCCTTGGCGGAAGCCTTACCAGCCTCCAGGGCTTCGGCGGTGACCTCCAAAGCTTCGCAGGCAACCTCACCAGTCTTCGGACCTTGCAAGGTAGTCTCAGGAGTCTCCAAGATCTCAGTGGCAGTCTCACGAACCTTCCTGGTTTGGGTGGCAGTCTGCCGACCTTAAGGGGGAACTCCCAGACCTCATGTGGCAGGAACTCGGACAACCTTAGTGGGAACTCGGAGAACTTCCAGGTGAACGCCCCTCATCACCATTTCCATAGGCCGGCTCCGATTTTCCAGCACTTCCCCAACTTCCAGCAACTGGCGTCGACCTTACCGACCCACAGTGCGCCTGAGTTCCGAGGTCCCATTCCTGGATTGGGTCATCCACATCCCGCCAATTTCACCTCGAATTTGGTTGAACTACACGCTGGTGCGGAAGGTGAGGGCGCTGCGATCATTTTGAGCGGCAGCCCGAGAAGTGAGGCTTTGCAAGCGGAACGAGGTCGACCTGATCTTGGTAGTAGAGAAACCAGACTCGAGCCAAGGAGTCGGAAGAAGAGGCCCTTTACGATTGAAAATATCATTGCTAAGGACGAAGAGGAGAGAATGGACGTCCTCCAGCCGAGGCCACTTTATCCTGGCACGAAGTATGGACCGTGAGGACTTTTGAAGTTTGCGAGAAAGATTAAAGTTTGGAAATAAACTTTTGAAGTTTCAAAACCGAACTGATCCGACCTCGAGGTCGGCGTGTACGAGTGGCCTGCGAAGAAGTATCGCTTGAACTTTTTTGAAGTCAGGACTTTCTAGAAGCTTCGGTTTTGGAACGCTTTGACTTTCGTGAAGATTGAACGTTCTGGAAGTGTCGACTTTTTCGAAACTTTAATTTTGAACACCATGATATTCTGGAAGCTTACATTAATAAAAGCTCAAACTTTCCGGAGGGGCTTGAAATCTCCAGAAGTTCAGACTTTTTGAAAACTGGAATTTTTGCGAACAGTCGACATTCTGGAACGTCGGATGTTCCGGAAGCTTGGATTTTTTTGGAGCTCGGACCTTCTGACAGCTTCAATTTCCTGAAAGCTTTGACTTTTTCTAAACACAGACTTCCTAGAACGGATGTGTTTTTCAAGAATGTTAATTCTTCGCGTTGCTACATGATTTATTGGAAGGATCAATAATGTATTTTGAAAACTAATAATAAATCTTAAAGAAGTTAATTGAAAACACAGCAAAGCCCATTCGGTAGTCTGTGTCAAAGTCAAAGTTTGTCATTTCCGGAAATCCGAGCTTCGAGAAATCCTATTTGACTTCACAGTGGAGGAGAATCCCAATGGGAGAAGTGTAGAATTAAAGCTTAGACTTTCCTCATTAAGCACATATGTTACGGTTATCGTACAAGGAAGACTGAGAGAAGTACGTCCGGCGCCACCGAGCCACGGGGACTCGGCCAACTTCCGGCGGTTGTTGTAATTCTCCATAAATTCTCCAGCGATCTTAATTACACAACCCTCAAATTAACACGTTAACTGCCATGCGTGGTCGCTGATCACCACTTCACTTATTCTTTTCTCAAAATACCGAAATATTACAAACAGCACAAAAATATAAAGAAATGTTGAAACTTAAAACTGTTGAATACTTGGACACTCAACTAATAATTGATTATTTAGTCAACTATTATTATATATAATATAATATAATAATCAATTATCGACTGCCATATGGTGGCTGCTCCATTTATTTTTTCGCTAATATTGCAAATATTACAAACACCATAAAAATACAGGATAAAATTGCAAAGCGAAATTGTTGAATAGTTGGTCTCTGAATTGACTTATTTGTTGATTAAGTATCAAAGGATTTACTATAATAATCAACTATTGATTACAATGTGGTGGTCACTGATTACTACTTCATTTATTGTTTTGTTAATATTCAGAATATTACAACCACCATAAAGAAAACAGTACATTGTTGTATACTTGGAAACTCAAGTAAACTAATAATTGATCAACGAATCAATTAAAAGTTCAATTTTCTCAACACGAACGACAAAGTCAACAAATCGTGTGGCAGTCGACGTGTTAAAGCTCGTTTCTTCGCTTTTAAGGTAGTTGTCGTGTATATACATTGTTTTACGAGTTGCCGAACATTTTCCTGATTCATACAAAGAATATTATATAATTATTCGAACCTGTTTGTGCTCAATTTCGATTAATTTCAATTAAAAATAGTATTTTTTGCACACGCTTTTTACAGCTGCCAACGTGCAAACGACACACTTTTTTTATTTCAGCATTCAAACGGGTTTAACGATTCAAATAAAAAATTGTACGATTACAGAAGAGTCACTGTTTTGTTAAAGAAATTTAATCCCGAAAAGAATGTAAGTTTCTCTTGAAACTGAAATTGCAGCATTGGCACAATTGCTATTTAGTAATTTTATTATTGTATTCATATATGTGACGGTTCTGAGTGAAAGGGTTCAAAAATATACAAACATAAGTAACAGTTTTAATCAAAGAGCATTGAAGAAATAGCCATTTGTCACATTCAACTTTTGGATAATAAACCGAATATCAATTTCGTCAATTTTATCAAGCAAAGAAACAAAAGAAATTCATTTGAATATAAAATTCTATTGGAAACATAATCCACAATATTTATGCATCAAATCAATATTATAAATTAAAAAGCAATGATTTCAAGACAGAATTATGTTGGAAATATAATCGATCCAAGTTTCTCTTTTAAATTAGCACATAATTCGTGTCATCGTCGATCATGCCATGCAGGAGATAATTAGAGTAAATTAAGCAGTAATTAATTAAGAGTGGATGGAAAATTAATTGGATACTAACTGGTCCTGAATCGGAAATTAACTGGCAGTTATTCGCAAATTAATTATGCAGAATTAGCACTTACGCTTTAACGGTTCAACTTATTAAATTAATAGTATGAGGATCCCAATGAAGTATATTTATTATCAAAGTAAAGAATATTCCTTTTGATTAATTATATCTTTGTTATTTTTAAACAATTCAAAAAGCCTCTCGCCGAATAAAAGCTGGATTTAATTTCAGAAAGATCTTTAAATTCGTAAATGATTCTTGCCAGTGACGTGTTTCAAAATCATTAGTGTTTCTTTGCATTAATTCCCACATTCAAATAAAAATAAACATAGTCGTTGTGATAAATATTTGTACAGCGATTAATTTTAACTAAAACAAACTACTGCTTCAGAACAAATATCACATAAACAAATTGAGAATATGCATGAACTGTTTAAATTTTATCTCATATTTATTTTAAATGCATCAGAGAATATTCACAACTTTTTCATTATACAAGCATTAATTATAAATATCACACTATAACATATAAAAAAGGGATTTTTGTCGCTTAGATTGTTCATTATGGAAACTTATTACTGGGTCAGTCCGACTTTTTAGTCATCCATGTGCTCCATAAAAATACATGGAATATTTCAAACGACAAAAATAGTCTATCGTGTGCAGTAACCCTTACACCGACTAGTACAAGTGCTTTGGCAAATTTAGGGCTACCACACACGAAAGACTATCACAGACTATCATTAGACTAGGTAGCCGACTATTTTGTCGGTCAGAACGTCAGCTATGTATTTTTATGGGCGACAAAAAGGATTGATCGACAAAAAAATGAAAATCCATAGTGAAGAAATTAACAGGCAAAAAAGTTGGCCACGTAATATTGCTCTAGAATAAATATCAGATATACAAATTGACAATATGCATGTATTATTTATATTTTGTCTGATATTTAATTAGCCACTATTAATTCAGTTTGTGTAATATGTTAAAGAATAATGATATCCTGGTATAATTTTTGCAATCTACAGTATTTATAATTATAATTACATCGGCAAATTTAATCGAAATTATTTCCTTGCGTTATTGTATAAAACGACAACTACCTTAGGCAGATCGTTTACGATGCATGTACAGTCGATGAAAAAAACATTCGTACACACCCATTTTCTTGTAGTAAATTTTTAAAATAAACAAATTCTCTTAAGGAAGAAAATTTTCCACTCTAGAGAAAATAGTTGTCCTCAAAACAGACTGTTTTCACCTTTAACTTTTTGGATTACTATTCTCGCCTTTGGACGTTTCAAAATTTTGTTTTTAATAATAAACGTTCTAAAAGTGCATTGCAATTGCATTTGTTATAGCTAAGTATCCTGCATTAGATTTCGCGGTAGTCAAAGGATCAGAAAATTGAATTCCAAAAATGTGTATGTGCGAAGACCTTTTTTTTATTCACTGTGGAAGACTGGTGTTAGCGTAAAGATTCGCGCGGAAGTGCGAGCGCCCCGCGAGTTCTCGGCCTCCGAGACTCGAGACACTTAAATTATTGTAAATAAAGCGAGCGTCGAACCAGCAACCAGACAAATCAATTGCCTTCCATTCTCCAATCAGCTGTCCTGGCCTGCTTCGCCTGTCAATCTCCGCACACGGTAATAATTATTTAACTTGACACTGAACTAATCATTATTTGTTTAATAAATCGCATCATTGTTTCACTATCGCTAATATTTTTATTTTAAAATATAGCATACAGATTGCCACTTTCTATAGATAAACAGTGCGGCACTAAAATTAATCCTAATGCGCTATTTTTAGGTTATTTTTAGCATCAACAACAAAAAGAAACTATTGGACGTAGACATATGACAATTTTTATACATATTTGGGCAACTTTCAAGAACATTCATTAAAATTTGTACGGAGTTATCTCTTATACGAACAAATTCATGAAATATTGTTTGACAATTGAAAAAGAAACATGTCTGCCGTATTTTCTCAACAACATATTCAGCAATTCCGTATCAAAATTATACTAACAATTGCAATATATTTTTTTCACGTCAAAAACTTGATATTTTTACGATTGAATCAATATTTTTGTTTCACGTGGCAACCATTTGATAGAAATTGTCTCCTTTTACTCTATTTTGGAAGAAACGATAATTAAACACATAGTTTAAAAAGTTTTTTTCACATGTGAAGCAGTGTTTGATAATTTTGTTAATATGACAGACAATTACATAGAAATTTTGCTGTATATTCTTCAAACACGTTGAAATACGTATGCAAGAATTCAAAATTAACTAGCAAATAATACTTTCCCGTCTGTAATTCCACAAATGAGCTAAAAATAGTGGCTTCCGATGAAAATACTTTCTTGAGCTTCCGTAAACCATGTAAATCTACTGCAATACTGTGTTAATAACATACCAGCAGAATTGTGGCTGCCATTTATCTGACATTCCACTCCACACTCTTTCTTAAATCAAGTGAAGAAATGTCAAGCTGCGCAGCGTGTACGGTTAATTTTAGACCCGCATGTTTTACGGATAGCAAATGGCAATCTGTAATATATTTTAAAATAGAAAGTATTTGTAATTTTAAAATTAGTGACGCGAATTATTAAACAATATAACAGTGAGTTCTTATTGGAACACCTTTTTTCTATATAAATATTCAATTGATGATTTTTTCAAAGATAATTTTCTTCTTTAAGAAAATGTATGTTTTTCTAAGAACTAAACATTGTCCTTTAAGAAAGTTTTGAGAAAATGTCTTCGAGAAAAAATGAATTAGCGAACACTTTGTTTTAACTCTAATTTACGTTACATGACAACTTTAACCAGGACAGTAAAAGTTTCATCAAAATCATTTTCATACGAAATAACTTCATAACTTCATGATTTTATATAACAAACATAAAATATAAACATCCATTTTTTCAGCTGCGAAACCTTGATTTTCTCCGAGGTTTCTTTGGCTTCTTTTACATGGTATCGATTGCTACCGAGAATTTCGTTCGAAAATCGGCGAGGCAAGGAAGAATTGCAACAGTTCGTCTCCTTTTCTCTCGGCGACTTAATTCGAACTTTCACGCCACTGGACCACCTTGCCGGCATCCCGTCGCCGGTGTTCCATTCATCCAGCATCCGATCTGCTTCCCCTTCGTCCGGAGATGAAGAAGAAGAAGAAACCGAGCGTGAAATCGGCACGTACTCCAAAGAGTACGTGCCTCCGACGCGCTTCTTCGCCAACTTCGCCGGCTTATATCTCCGCGAGGAGTCGACCGATCTCGATCAAACCTACCTGAAATTGAAGCTTTGTCTTTCTTCTTTAATTTGATATATAATATATTGGAAGTCCGTTGAGTATTATTGGAGATAATTGCGGTTGAAGTGAACCCTCGTCGAGCGGCGTGATACGTTGGAACTTGCTCTTTAAGGGTTAAGTGAACTTTAAAAAATTGTGGTGGTGTTAATAGTAGTAGGATCTTCATTTATTTAATCTGAAATCAAAACTTGGACTTTCCTTTTTCATTTGATGTATAATATATTGATGATTGAGCAAGCATAACTAAAGATAACTGAATTTGAAGTAAATCATTGTCGACATCCAAGTTAAGTGGACTTTAAAAAATCGTAGTATTATTAATAATAATAGAACCTTAATCAGATTGATCTAGAATGAAAGCTGGATTTATCCACTTTAAATTGATATATAATATGTTGGTGATCGTTTAAGAATTGTCAAAGATAATTCTAGTTGAAATGAACCTTTACTGTCGCGAGTGTACGCAAAAACTGGTACCTACTACTAACTCCATTTTAACAAATTGTAGTGAAGTTAATAGTCGGGCAATCTTGATGAGAAATACGTCAAATGAAAGCCTAGCCTTTCCGCTTTAAACTAACGTATAATTTATTAACGATCCAGTAAGTATTGATGGAGAAATTGAGGCTAAGTGTCAGTTCTAACAAAGACTGAGAACTTCGAGGCCGTCGGAGTGCTAGGAAGAAGTCGAAACTTGATTACGAAAATCTCCATCATTTTTCAACCGATTCATTTAACAATGGTGTCAAATTAAAGCTTGATTCTTCTCCTTTCAATTGAGATATGATATATTATTGGAGACGTTAGTTTTAGCGGTAAAATCTCGATCCAACGTGAACACTTAATTTTTCATCATACTGGGTGTCTTGGAGAATAATCACCACTCGCTCGGTATTAGTTCAACATTAGTTCATTGTAGTTCGGGTTAATATTCAATCGATTTTAATGAAACGAGTCTCGAATTAAAGCTTGTTTAAATAAGTTTGATTTGACCCTTGTGGAATTTTTTCAAGCTTTAGTTAACTATATCTTGGTAAATATAAAATAACAGTTTATTCTTTTTCTTTTTACTCTACTTACGATTTATTGTAAAAAAAGTCAAGCTTTCCTATTAAAAAATATGCTTAAAGTACACTGTTATTTCAAATGAAATTATTTCAATGTTTAATTAATCATACCTTCATTAATTCTCAATGAAACTTCTTGAAGGAAGGCTCAAATTAAAGTTCATTCTTTTCCTTTCAATTCAACGTACGATACATTATAAGAAGGACGAGTTTGAGTGCGAAAAGACAGAGCCGAAGTGCAGTTGCACAGTTGCCCGGCGGAGTTCGTGCCGGAGACGCCTGAGCGTCTACCGTTGCAGTTCTCGAGGTTCTCTCTCGACAAAAGGAGGATGAATAATGGTCCAGGACGGGGGATGCTGGCTTGGTGTTGATGATCCGACAGGCTCGCAAGCGGGAGCGAGAAGGACGCCCGAAGAAAAGGAGATAAAAGTCGGCGGAAACCCTTCGATCTTCGTTAATGGGCTTCTGCTCCGCTCTCTTGGAGGTTCCGAGTTGAATAGAGCCGGGTTTGCTCGGCTCCGCTCGACTATTCCTCGATGCAATTCGTCGAGAGTGTATGAAATCCACTCCAATATGATTAGAGAGCTCAATGCTGATGACAAGTACTCGCCAAGTTCATGAGAAGCACCTGGAAAACAGGAAAAGGTTTGTTAAACAGAGTTTTTCTCATTGAAATTCCAGGAAATTTGATGAAAACTAATAAAACTCAATGAAACTTTATGAAACTTCATAAAACACAATTGGTATTTGCGTATAAATAATTTGAGAAGTTATAATACGGTGTGAAATTAATTTAAGTAATTTCAATGAAACTTTCATAAATCCTGACATGTTTTATAAAAAATTCTTCGACTTTAGGAAAAACTGTTGATATGATTAAAGAGCTCAATGCTGATGACAAATACTCGCCAAGTTCATGAGAAGCACCTGGGAAACCAGTAAAAGTTTGTTAAACAGAGTTTTTGTCATTGAAATTCCATGAAATTTGAAAAAAACTCAGAAAACTCAATGACATTTTATGAAACTTCATAAAACACAATTGGTATTTGCGTATAAATAATTTGAGAAGTAATAATACAGTGTGGAATTCATTTAACTAATTTCAATGAAACTTTCATAAATCCTCTCGTGTTTTATAAAAATTTCTTCGACTTTAGGTAAAACTGTTGACACGTTCAATGAAACTACTGAAACTATAATAAATCCCAGCAATGCTTAAGTAGAAAAACTTAAGTCTTTAATAATACACCTTGAATTTCAAAAAACCTTACCAAACCTTAATTTACACAAGGTTCTTGAAATCTTAACGAAACTAATTGTAAGTGTTACTTAATAAACCCTGACACCTTGATCAAAGCGCCCATGACCTCAACGACAACCTCAAACTGTACTCAACGCCCTCAAACCTTAATCAAAACTCTGAAACCTTAAGTACGAATGTTTAAATCCGACAACTCACAAAACGAACGCCCCCAAATCTTAATGATAGCGGCTGAGACCTTAATACAAGACCATAATCAGTCAAACTTCGCGACAGGTTAATAAAAAACTCTGAAACCTTAATCGCGTCCCTGAAGCCGTAAGTAAGTCGCCTTAAGTCTTTAAGAAAGCTTGAAAGATCACAAACTACCGAAATCGAAGCAATTAAACCTTAATGAAAATTCTGAAATCTTAAGTACAAATATTAAAGTTCGACATTCTTGAAACCTTAACGATAACGTTTGAGAACTTGATAAAACACGATAATCAGTCAAAACCCGTAACAACTTAATAAAAGACTGTGAGACCTTAATCGGGTCTCTGATACCTTAAAGAAGTCGCTTTAAATCCATAAGAAAGCCTGAGGGGTCACCAAATATTCAAATTAATACAAGTAAACCTTACTCAAAATCGTGAAACCTGGAATACGAATCCGACATCCTTAACTACACCGCCTGAAGCCTCACGTCCCTGAAGTCTTAAGTAAGTCGCATTAAATCGGCAAGAAAATCCTAAAAGACTAAAATCAAAAGAATTAAACCTTAATGAAAATCGTGGTTTCTTAAATAATACGAATCTTTAAATCCAACATCTCTGAAACCTTAACTATAGCGTCTTGGACCTTAATAAAACACCATAATCAGCCAAAACCCTTACCAACTTACTGAAAACCTCCGAGACCTTAATCACGTCCCAGAAGTCTTAAGTAAGTCGCATTAAATCAGCAAGAAAGTCCTAAAAGACTAAAATTAAAAGAATTAAACCTTAATGAAAATCGTGGTTTCTTAAATAATACGAATCTTTAAATCCAACATCTCTCAAACCTTAACTATAGCGTCTTGGACCTTAATAAAACACCATAATCAGCCAAAACCCTCACCAACTTACTGAAAACCTCCGAGACCTTAATCACGTCCCAGAAGTCTTAAGTAAGTCGCATTAAATCAGCAAGAAAGTCCTAAAAGACTAAAATTAAAAGAATTAAACCTTAATGAAAATCGTGGTTTCTTAAATAATACGAATCTTTAAATCCAACATCTCTCAAACCTTAACTATAGCGTCTGGGACCTTAATAAAACACCATAATCAGCCAAAACCCTCACCAGCTTACTGAAAACCTCCGAGACCTTAATCACGTCTCTGAAACCTTAAGTAAGTCGCCTTAAATCCGCAAGAAAGCCTGAGAGATCACAAACTACCGAAATCCCGCCGACTGTAAGAAAATACCGCAATCTCCCCAGTCTCCATCCATCCGTGTCGTTATGGTGGTTCGGGAGTCTGCATTGTTCTCCCCATTCGCAGTGGAATAAGCAGTGGCGGAGTGGCGCGGCGAGAGCTCGTGCAG
Organism: Ectemnius lituratus; assembly: GCA_910593735.2. NCBI lineage: Eukaryota > Metazoa > Arthropoda > Insecta > Hymenoptera > Crabronidae > Ectemnius > Ectemnius lituratus. The sequence continues at coordinate 3,338,429 of OU343044.1, read as the reverse complement.
AAACGAGGAGTGAGGGTTGAAATCTGCTTACTAAGTGGCCCCCAACGCACAACACACAACACGTGTTTTCCTCGGGTTAATGGCACGTGAATATTGCCACGTCCACGTGATTCATGCGTCCCTGCTTTCCACCACCACCACCGCCTACGCCACTTTCCACTTGACTCCTTGCCTTCCCTTGTGCACTTCTTCCCTTCCTCCTATGATTTTACTGATTTCTGCTGGATTTTACTGCTTTCTCACGCAGTATATGCTCTCTCCCTATATTTTATACTTTTATAGTTAATGTCGAGTGTTTTGTCACACTGGATTATCCATCTATTTATTTCTGTTGTAATAATTTGTTGGTTCACTGGTTTTCATTTTATGGATGTAATATATATATAAATAAATGTACAGTTAGTTTGTAATATGTATAATAAATATAATCTTTGGCAGGCATTTTTTTAACGCAGTGGCTTTTGATTTGATACGAATTCTTCCCTTACGCACTTTTTCCCTTTCTCGTATTATTTTAGTGCTTTCTCACGCAGTATATGCTCTCTCCCTATATTTTATACTTTTATAGTTATTGTCGAGTGTTTTGTCACACTGGATTATCCATCTATTTATTTCTGTTGTAATAATTTGTTGGTTCACTGGTTTTCATTTTATGGTTGTAATATATATATAAATAAATGTACAGTTAGTTTGTAATGTGTATAATAAATATAATCTTTGGCAGGCATTTTTTTAACGCAGTGGCTTTTGATTTGATAGGAATTCTTCCCTTACGCACTTTTTCCCTTTCTCGTATGATTTTAGTGCGTTCTCATGCAGTATACGCTTTTGTCCTATATTTTATGGTGTTATAGTTCTTGGCGAGTATTTTATTAGTCTTTGTTATTTGCAACTTTATTCCTGCTAAAGTTCGCTGGCTTTTAATTTATGGTTATAAAATGTAAATAAATTTGTGGTCGGCTTATAGTCAGTGTCAATATTGATCTACTATATTTTATGGTATTTCGTAATTTTCTTGGGGTTTATAGTCAATGTCTATGGTGTTTTGCTATATTTTATGGTGTTTCGTAATTTTTCTGAAGTGTTATACGAAACTGGATTGTTGAACACTTTATTTTTAGTAAACGTCTATGGTGTTTTGTTATATTTTTCTTCTAACGCTGGTTATGGTGTTTTACTATACTTTATGGGGTTTCTCAATTTTTTGGAGACTTTTGCTAATCCCTTCAGCTTAGGGTTTCAGTTCTGCGTGATTCTATTTTCAGTGAAGTTTACGGTGTTGTAGAAGAAATATCCACGGTGTTCTGTCGTTTTTTATGATTCTTCTGGGCGTTCTTGACAACGCTCCGACACTTTCTACTTAATTCCTTACGTTGTTTCTGTCAGACTTTATTAATTTCCAGCAAGGCTGAGGTTGAATAGTGAATGTCTATGGTGTTTCACTATAATTTACGGTGTTTTGAAATTTTACTAGTCTTAGCCCCTTTCAACACGATGCTTTGCGTTTCCTTGCTTCTTCTTCCCTTTGCAGACTTCACAGATTTTTGTCGGGCATTACTGACTGCTAGCGCGGTGTACGATTCTGTATGGTTAGCCATGGTGTATCACTGTATTTTGCGCCTTCTCACCGTACTGAATAGTGTTCCACCGTACTTTCCGGAGTTTCACAGTTTTTTCAGTTCCTATGGATTGTTTTGTTCACGTTCTACTGTATTCTACGATGTTCCACTGTATTTTATGGTGTTGCACAATTTTCAGGATTCCGTTGTTTATTAGAAACACTTCAAACTGTATATCATAAAAACTTGTTGGTATTCTTTAGTTTTCAAAGAAATGATTTGTGGAAATACTGTTTAGCGAGTATTTTAAGTAAAACTATAACGATCACTGTAAAATAATTAATTTTGAAATAAATAAGATGAACGGAACTCAAGTCGACGAGGTTTCACTTACCATATTTTCCACACGATTTAAATAATAATTACAGTTTATTATTTTTAAGAAACTAATTTTTTTGAAGCTTCCACTTTTCACTTGAACGCTTGTACTTTCTGATTTCATTTTTTTTTGTTGGAACTTCATTAAATTCTGTCTGACTTCACTGGATTCACGCAAAGTCTATCATGCAGCAGACTATGCTCCTTGAGTGCACTAAACCATACTCCATAGCGCTCCACTGTACTTTACAGAGTTTCGCAGTTTCTTGGAAGCCTTTTATACGCCTCCTCCACTTTCCACTTGACTGTTTGCGCTCCCTTGTTTCTTCCCTTTGTAATACTGCATTGTTTTAGCTTTGTACTATTATATGGTTATAGCTTAGGATAGCGTATGGTAATATGGCTATAGTATTTTATAGTACTTTATGGTAATCAATGGTACTCTATGCTGCCCTACACTAGAGCCTGTAGCATAAGTACCGTAGTTTGTTCCTTTATAGCAGTCTTTATGCTGTTTTGGTATTGTGTATGGTATTCTATAATAGCCATGGTACTTTATGATATTCTATCGTAATGCATATTGGTGAACAGTATTTTCGAAGCCTTTCTGAATCTTTTTGGACCCTTTGCAGTCTTTGAAAGTCTGTGAAAGCAGGTTTCGAAAACTTCTTGAGACTTTTAGAAGCTTTTTCAATGCATTTTGGGAAATATTGGAAATATTCGAGGACTTTTACAGTTCTTTAAAGAAGTTGCTTTAAGATTTATGACAGACTTTCGACGCTTTCAGTAATAAATGAAAACTTTTTGAGAAACTCAAAATACTTTCGAAATTTTTAAACGTCATTACATGGTTGTGCGAATCTTTTGGACCCTTTGATAGCCTACGGTCATCTATATAAGCAACGAGAGCGCGGCACAACCCTTGGAAACGCGGCAAGAAAGTCTGGGAAGGTGCTAAGAAAGTCTGGAAAGGTGGTAAGAAGGTCTGGAAAGGTGGTGAGAAGGTCTGGGCCCGGCGGGCCGGCGTTGGGCCCTGCGGCCCGGAATGCCGGGCGAGAGATGAGGGGCCCCGATGATTACTAGGCGGCCCAGCGGTCTTTCGGCAAATAAAAAGGCGCACGCCTCGCTCTCTCGCCTTTGCACGCCGGTGATGCCCGTCTCAATGGCATCGGGCCCATGCCCGATCCTATATGTATTATACTCTATATGTATATTTTACACATGTATCTCATATGCAGTGGCGGGCATACAAATAGGAACTTTCCGTCTTCGTAACACAAACAATGTTATATTATTCATAACAAAAGAAGAAGAAATAATCAAACTTATAATTAACAGACATTTGGAATGTTGGGCCTGTTGGTTGTAAATTACCATTTTTGCTATACTGACAAAACCTTCATTAATTTTTCTAGGAAGTTTATATTATTTATAACTAGTTGATTTTGATTAAATATTCAAATAGGTGTTATTTATTTCTACATTAATATTATTATATTGTCGAATGAAATATTCGCAAATGAGTATTTAGAAAGTACATACCGTCGAACTGATGTTCTCTAAAAGTATATCTGAAAGTTAGAAAAAAAAACAATAATTTCCATGGTCAATACTGAATGCATAATACTATGCATAATAACAATAGTACAAGAACGTAGAGCATCAAGAACACACCGAGAAATTGAATCTGTGTGCGATGCTGTATTATACATACATATTTATAAGTTTCTGTAATAGTATATGGCTGTAATACTATATTTATCATATGCTATTATAACAGCCTGTGTTACCTGCACGTGTGCGTGTGTTCTGACTGATCCTTTCGATGAAGTGCCAGTCAGCATCAGAGTCGTTCAACCTGTCTCGGAAAACTGAGTGCACAGTGGTGATTTTCTGATTGAACTGTAATACTGAATGACGATATACTATCAATAATTGTTATAGTTACTATATATGCAAACTATAAATATTCGTGTGTTGTTAATTTATAGCAGTCTTATGGACACTAAAACAAACGCTTGTACCAAAGATTTTGCAGTACTATGTTAGTATATGCTACTCTTTATATGATAATACATATGCATACAATATTACACTATAATTAATGGAGTACTGTCTGCTATAAAAGTGTAACGATATATTGTTCGTGCTATAACAGTCTGTAAACAATTCATTTGTGATTAATGTAATACTATACATGTCCGTATATTAATAGGCTATTAATAAAAGTCTATAATGCTATATAATTGGTTATAAAAATGGAATATGCAATGATAGTCAGCAAGACATTTGTCTGTAAAATATGCGCTATTCCCCATCATTTTTTACGATTTTTAAAATTAGTATACTACAATTAATATGCTATAATGCTATAATCGATAGAAAGCAACGATATAGTATGACGCTCATACAATGGAAGTTTGTACAAATATATTTGCGTTTGATGTAATACTATTTCATTTTAGAGCAAAAATTCTCAAGAATGCTATAACTAATGGACTATGAATTGTTCGCTATAAAGATATAACTATACATTCCGATCATGCGATGCTTTTCTATAAGTTAAGTGCTATATTCCTGGTGATTTTTGTCGAGTTTCCAAACTAATATACTATAATTAATATGCTATTCTAGGCGATAGAAATGAAATGATATAGCATGACGATTGCACTGGATTCTGGCAGGAGGTGGAAAACACAAAAGAAGCCGGGTGCCCGGCTTTTTAAAAGCTTAAAAGCCCTTCCTTGTCGGCTGCCGGCGGCCTCATTATTTTCCCGGCCCCTTTATTTTCCGCTCGGCGTCGCTTCGCTACGTGATATTAATACGCTGGCAACAACACATTGTGGAAACACTGGCGGGAAACACTGAGTGGAAATGCGAAAAGCCGACGGGAAAGGGCATGCTTCTCGCCCATTGTTATACTTTATAAGATATGAGTTTCGTCAGTCATTCCTTGGCCGATTCTTAATCAGCCCTTAATGAAGGACCGCTCAAAGGAACCCCTTGCTAGATAGTTTTCTCGAAATTTATGAAGGGCAAAATGAGAATTTCGTTTGGTTAAGAAAATATTTATCGCATTGGTTGTCCGAGCTGGCTTCATTTGTGTATGTATGTATGTATTTCTGTTTGAGATGAACAGTGTTTAAAGAAAATGTTTGCACGAACTGCTTTTTTAAAATACGCTTTTCTAAAAGAAAAGATATTTTAATTCCATAATATTCGTTGGCTTAGAAAAAGCAATTATTCTTCTTCAAGAGAATTTGTTTTTTCTCTGGTATGTAAAAATTTACTGACATAAGAACACAGGATTTACCCTCATTTTTATTTTAATGCTCCTGCTTTTTGGACTATTTTTCTTATGTCTTCCGTTACTGTAACAGTTTCTTTTATTTTTCTTAGTTCTATTATATTTATTACTAACTGCCCTACCTGATTTCGCCTGGCTAGCATTTTCTGTACCCTCTAATAATAATGTGATTTAAATAATAATAGGTTGCTGCATCTGTTACTGAGAAGTTTTGCTAAACTTTCTCGCTGATATCATTGTTCGTGCAAAAGATATCGTTTGATCGAGAATATCTTGAATGAAAGTTTGAAGTAGAACAATTTATTTATACTAATCTGAAACTCTAACATTTATATTTCCTATACTCATACTAGTTATAAATTTTTCATCACCATTGAAGCCTTAATGGAAATAACGCGATAACAAACAGTACGATACGTTTGTGTTCGAATCAGTGCTTTCACACACTATTAATTTTGCAAAATAAGACAATTTTATCGCATTTATTGCTGCCTATTAGTTGCGTTATTGTCTCCACAAATTGATAGATGACTACTGATAGTCTTCACGTTTTTAATTCTTTTTATGTAATACAAAACGAACACCGTTGATTTCAAGATTATAATACCCTGTACAGCCTATGATAATCATAAAACATTAAAGAATGGAGCAATTAAGCTTTCATCAAGCATTATCTGATACATACAAAACAATCTGACGACTCTATAAATGACTAGCTATTCAACCTGGATTCGCACGAATATACGATTTTACTGTGGACATGTTAATAATACTTGAATTCAAAGAATAATAGGTTGTTTCAGCTATCGTTATTGCAAAAATTTCGATGGGAAATCGACGAACACATGATTAATCGAGGTTTCTGCAAACGTAGATGTATCAGGTTGTGAGTGTTCTGTTTTTGATTGTTAAGTATTTTTAACTTGTTTTATACAACAACTAGCTGTGTACAAAATAATATGTTGTTGCAAATATTCTATTGCAAAAATCTTTTAGCAATGTGTTACTCGATCTCTCATTCTTTTTTAAATTTTGGACTTACTCATGAAACACTCTGTATAATTTATAGCTCATACTTTGCCTGGATCATAACTGGACAATAATCGCATTAAAATTAGTTCAGCTGTGTTGAGTTTACAAAAGAAAACAATACTCTTTGAAAATATAAAAGATAAAAGTAAAAAAGACTTGTTCTTTCACGTTCTTGAATGAAAACGTTCGGCTAGGTTTGTATTTTTCTTCGAAAAATAATTCCCAACCACCCCTTTTCTTGGTGTAAATTTCGATATACAGAAAAGTTTCTTTTCTGGGCAGACACAAGTTTTCTTCATGAAGAAAGTTTCCCTTTTACGAGAAAGTAAGTGTTCTCAAAACAAAAAGTTTATCCTTTAATAAAATTAATTTGAGAAAATCTGCGTGTACGAATATTTCTTTTCAGCCAAGTGTATGCGCAACCATTGTGGCAAAGCTGCAATTTCAGTTACACGCAGTAAGATTTACATCGACACATGTTGCGAGCACAGTATCGCGATACAAATCTCAACACGCGTTCGAGTGACTTGGTATCGATGTATCAGTATCAATTGCCATGCAACAGTGATGTTTGATAGTCGATAAACATTTCAAATACTTGTATCGCGATCTGTACTGGTTCATTTGTCGATACACAGTGCATAAAAAAAGTGTTCGCACACTCAGATTTTACAAAGCAAATTTTCTTGAAGGAATACATTCTGCTTTGAAAACATTAATTTTCTCTTAAACAGGACATTTTCTTCTTTAAGAAAATTGGTGTTTCATAGAAAAGAATCTTTCTTCTATATGCAAATTTACGCCAAAAAAAAGATGTGTACGAATACTTTTTTTATTCACTGTAAATCCCATCGCGTATGTGACTTCAAAGTGACTTCTTTTCTAGAGCAAAATCTGTTTAATAAAACGATCAATAATATAGAACATTCTTTTCTAAACATATATTATACTTTTTTGTAACCCTGCATTTTTTAAGGTGTAATGGAAGAGTTCAACATTTGCATTCAAAGTAATGAAGGCGACTCTTCATATGAATCAAAAGATCAATTTTGATATTGAATTTGTAATATAAATTTGAAACTCTAATATTATAGCTTTTTAATTATAATATACAAGTTTGAAACCTCATCAAAGATGATAGAGAATTTAGTCCTCATAGCATTATTGGGTATGAATTATTATACTAAAATTAGATGGTATTAAATTAAACACAAAGAAATTTTCCATAGACTATAGTTCATGATCGGTATGCTATATCATTCCATTTCTATTGCCTATAATAGTAAAGCATTTTAATTATAGGATACAAGTTTGAAAACTCCTCAAGATGATAGAGAATTTATCATTAAATTCATAGACGGTCATTGCTTGATTGGTATGCTATATTCTTACATTTTTATAGCGAATGGTTTATAGTCCATTAATTATAGCATTAGTGAGTATTAATTATTATTCTAAAATGAATTGGTAGTAGACTAAACGCAAACAAATTCTATGAAGATTATCAATCCATGATCAATGTGTTATATCGTTCTACATATTTCTATCGCCTATAATAATATGTATAGCATGTTATTTATAGTATACAACTTTGAATACTTGTCAAGGATAATGCAGAATTTATCGCTAGATTCATAGAGGATAATTGCTTGATTAGTATGCTATATTCTTACATTTTTATAGCGAATGGTTTATAGCAGATAACTTACAGCATTATAAAATTTCGCGCGTTCCTGATTATTGACGCTAATAGACGTTCTAAAAGTACATTACGATTGTATTTACCGCGGCTAGAGTCTTGTCTGTTGATATTTGCGTCCTATATTAAATCTTTCCATTGACAAAGGGTTATATTAAATCATTGTTAGCGTTCACACGAACTGCTAGTTGAGTGAACTCGAATAAAACAGCTAATCTAAAGTAATATATGAAACCGTAAGGTGTTTGTATGTAACAGTTAACTTCTACAATCACTGAACAGTTTTAAAACGTTCATTGCTATGCCGATGGTCAATTCTTCTTGAATAATATACATATAGACTATAAATTATTATACTATAATAAATAGGGGATGAAAAGTGAGCAAAAATATATTTTTCTGTGCTATAGAGTTATGATTGAGACAAACTGTAGGCTATAAATTATTATAATATTTAGCGCTTATACAAATTAATTACAAAATTTTAAAAGGAACGAGAGCTTGTGCTATACATTGTTAGACGATACTTGTAACGATATATTATAGCTGTAACAATATATTATTCTTTAAATTAAATTATTCCTAATGTAATGAATACACGTCCTTCACTGAATGAAAATCTTATTATACGCTTCGAAATATGAAGAGAAACACAATGAATAAAAAAATAGTATTCGCGCCACCTCTTTTCTCGAAGTCAATTTTTCTGTAAAAGAAAGTTTCTGCTTCAAGAAAAAACAAATTCTCTGAAAGGCGAAAGTTTCCCTTTTAAAAAAAATGGATGTTTCTCAAAGCAGTTTTCTTCTTTAAAAAAATGTACCTGAGATAATCTGGGGCTGCGAGTTGTTTTACTTACTCTGTCAAGTAAGGGTTAACTTGAATGGCAGTTCATTAAGGGTTAATTAAGTATCACCCAAGGAACAATTACCAAAAGAAGTTACGGGACAGATTTTGTAAATTCTATCACTCTTTAGAAGCTTGCTGCTTCCCAAACAATATAGACTATAAATTATTACGCCGCAAGAAAAATTGAATGAACACTCAGGAAAAATCTAAAACAAGTTGTGAATTTCGTACGTGTCCGTGGTATGTTTCTTTGATGAATTATTTTATACTTGCAGTATCTTCCGGGCTTCGCCGGGGTGGTCGTATTTCTCATACTTCTTTGCACATTGTTGACTTAAACACAGTATCAATGCGATTTAAAAATATATCCGGTTCAGTATATTTGATTTACTGCATAAAAAATATATCAGACTTTCATTTTAATTTTAGACTAATCGAAAATACCCAGTTTTGTCCGAACGATAATGATTTTAATTGGGCGTTCCTTTTATCTTTGTGCAACATAGTAATGTGTCTTTAAAAATAAATACCACAAATTTAATTCATGGTTGAACTCAAATAGTTGTAAATACCTCGCATGTTTGAGAAATATTAACCACGGCTTCTTCACTGTGACAATAATGCCAACTTACAACTTAGAGACACAATATTAAAACTGTAAATTATTCTGACTTGCTTTTGTTTTTAATAATGTAACATTTTGTTATGAAGACAGAATTCTTTCGATTTACAAGTTCGTCACTGTATATTTAAATTAGTCATACTCATACATAATCTTTTGAATCACGAAATATTTATTAACTGACAAAAATTATTTTTACTCTGTTCAGAATAGGAAAGAACATAGAACTGTGTGTGTGTCCTCCTTTTCACGATTTCTGGCACATTCTTTCACCTTGTTCGTCAGCATCTTTCATTCTCTTACTTTATACACCGCGGAAAATAATTGAAAGTACACAAAACGCAATTTAAAATGAAATATGTTCTTAAAAATAATTTTACCAAAAGTAATCTCATTTTGATTAAATTTAAAACAGAGTTTCTCTAACAATAAGCACCATTCGATTATCGAAAAAGTGCACATCATAAAGAAGCACTGAAATCAGGTACAACTCAAACAATCCAAGTTTAAATGCGATATAAAATACTTAATTATATAATACAAACAAAATTAAAACTAAAACCGCCCCCAAATGAAAGCTGCTTCTTTCCCCTTTGACGGGGGACAATAAATTATGGATGAAACTAGTTCCATTAGAAAAGAGACAGACAGACAGAGAGACAGACAAAGAGAAAGAGAGAGGCTGCTTTCCGGGCGGTTTGGTTACGGCAGTGTTGCAGGGCGGCGCGCGGTTGCCTTTTCGATTCCAGATCGAATTCGAATCTGGCCGGCGAAGGGGCGAACGGCCGGCGGCATTGTGCCGAGGGCCCAGAATGTGTTTACAACGCCTGGTAAACGCATTATTATGGCGAAATAATGGAGAGAGAGTAGATTCGAAACGCTGCGGAACGAATCCAGCCGACAATACACTCCGGGGTGAGTCGGCCGCCACCACGAGCCGCAGCCACTGGACCATCCCCGCTCTCTCACTCCTCCCAGCCACACCGTAATCCATTGTGCACCGAATCCAAGGGGCAAAGAGCCCGCTTTAATTTGAGGCTTGTTTTATCAAGGTGTCTCCTCCAACCAATGTCGCTAAAAAGTAGCTGAAATTTGTCAATATTATGTGCTTGTTATAATACGACATTAAATTTATGACATAGGTAAACTAAGTCTCTTTTGATTTTCTTTTGTTATTATAACTTATTAGCATGTTACAACTATAAATTTACATCATGTTAAGTTGAGTTATAGAATGCAGGTAATTATGTTTTAATATACATATAGTAATGTAAACAATAGCATATTTTGTGTTGCAGACTCTATACAGTATTAGGTTGTTATACAAAATTTCAATGTTATACAAGGGGCAAAGAGCCCGCTTTAATTTGAGGCTTGTTTTATCAAGGTGTCTCCTCCAACCAATGTCGCTAAAAAGTAGCTGAAATTTGTCAATATTATGTGCTTGTTATAATACGACATTAAATTTATGACATAGGTAAACTAAGTCTCTTTTGATTTTCTTTTGTTATTACAACCTATTAGCACGTTAGAACTAACTTTACATTATGTTAAGTTGAGTTTCGCAAGAGAATTGCATTATAGAATGCAGGTAATTCTGCTTTAATATATAATAATGCAAACAATGGCATATTTTGTGTCGCAGACGCTATACAATATTTCAATGTTATACAACCCGGTTTAATTTGAGGCTTGTTTTATCAAGGTGTCTCGTGCAACCAATGTCGCTAAAAAGTAGTCGAAATTTGTCAATATTATGTGCTTGTTATAATACGACATTAAATTTATGACATAGGTAAAGTAAGCCTTTTTTCATTTTCTTTTGTTATTATAACTTATTAGCATGTTACAACTATAAATTTACATCATGTTAAGTTGAGTTATAGAATGCTGGTAATTATGTTTTAATATACATATAGTAATGTAAACAATAGCATATTTTGTGTTGCAGACTCTATACAGTAATAGGTTGTTATACAAAATTTCAATGTTATACAAGGGGCAAAGAGCCCGCTTTAATTTGAGGCTTGTTTTATCAAGGTGTCTCCTCCAACCAATGTCGCTAAAAAGTAGCTGAAATTTGTCAATATTATGTGCTTGTTACATATAATACGATATTAAATTTATGACATAGGTAAACTAAGTCTCTTTTGATTTTCTTTTGTTATTACAACCTATTAGCACGTTAGAGCTAACTTTACATTATGTTAAGTTGAGTTTCGCAAGAGAATTGCATTATAGAATGCAGGTAATTCTGCTCTACTATATAATAATGCAAACAATGGCATATTTTGTGTCGCAGACGCTATACAATATTTCAATGTTATACAACCCGGTTTAATTTGAGGCTTGTTTTATCAAGGTGTCTCGTGCAACCAATGTCGCTAAAAAGTAGCCGAAATTTGTCAATATTATGTGCTTGTTATAATACGACATTAAATTTATGACATAGGTAAACTAAGTCTCTTTTGATTTTCTTTTGTTATTATAACTTATTAGCATGTTACAACTATAAATTTACATCATGTTAAGTTGAGTTATAGAATGCAGGTAATTATGTTTTAATATACATATAGTAATGTAAACAATAGCATATTTTGTGTTGCAGACTCTATACAGTATTAGGTTGTTATACAAAATTTCAATGTTATACAAGGGGCAAAGAGCCCGCTTTAATTTGAGGCATGTTTTATCAAGGTGTCTCCTCCAACCAATGTCGCTAAAAAGTAGCTGAAATTTGTCAATATTATGTGCTTGTTATAATACGACATTAAATTTATGACATAGGTAAACGAAGGTTTTTTGAGTTTCTTTTGTTATTACAACCTATTAGCATGCTGCAACTATAAATTTGCATTATGTTAAGTTGAGTTTCGTAACAGAACTACATCGTAGAAGGCAATCCTGCTTTAATGTATAGTAATGTAAACAATAGCATATTTTGTGTCATAGACTTTATACAATATTTTAATGTTATACAACCCGCTTTAATTTGAGGTTTGTTTTATCAAGGTGTCTCGTGCAATCAATGTCGCTAAAAAGTAGTCGAAATTTGTCAATATTATGTGCTTCTTATAATACGACATTAAATTTATGACATAGGTAAAGTAAGTGTTTTTTGATTTTCTTTTGTTATTACAACCTATTAGCATGTTGCAACTATAAATTTACATCATGTTAAGTTGAGTTATAGAATGCAGGTAATTCTGTTTTAATATACATATAGGAATGTAAACAATAGCATATTTTGTGTTGCAGACTTTATACAAAATTTCAATGTTATACAAGGGGCAAAAAAGCCCGCTTTAATTTGAGGCTTGTTTTATCAAGGTGTCTCGTCCAACCAATGTCGCTAAAAAGTAGCTGAAATTTGTCAATATTATGTGCTTGTTATAATACGACATTAAATTTATGACATAGGTAAACGAAGGTTTTTTGAGTTTCTTTTGTTATTACAACCTATTAGCATGTTGCAACTATAAATTTGCATTATGTTAAGTTGAGTTTCGTAACAGAACTACATCGTAAAAGGTAATCCTCCTTTAATGTATAGTAATGTAAACAATAGCATATTTTGTGTCATAGACTTTATACAATATTTTAATGTTATACAACCCGCTTTAATTTGAGGATTGTTTTATCAAGGTGTCTCGTGCAAACAATGTCGCTAAGAAGTAGCTGAAATTTGTCAATATTATGTGCTTGTTATAATACGACATTAAATTTATGACATAGGTAAAGTAAGTGTTTTTTGATTTTCTTTTGTTATTACAACCTATTAGCATGTTGCAACTATAAATTTGCATTATGTTAAGTTGAGTTTCGTAACAAAACTACATCGTAGAAGGCAATCCTGCTTTAATGTATAGTAATGTAAACAATAGCATATTTTGTGTCATAGACTTTATACAATATTTTAATGTTATACAACCCGCTTTAATTTGAGGTTTGTTTTATCAAGGTGTCTCGTGCAATCAATGTCGCTAAAAAGTAGTCGAAATTTGTCAATATTATGTGCTTCTTATAATACGACATTAAATTTATGACATAGGTAAAGTAAGTGTTTTTTGATTTTCTTTTGTTATTACAACCTATTAGCATGTTGCAACTATAAATTTACATCATGTTAAGTTGAGTTATAGAATGCAGGTAATTCTGTTTTAATATACATATAGGAATGTAAACAATAGCATATTTTGTGTTGCAGACTTTATACAAAATTTCAATGTTATACAAGGGGCAAAAAAGCCCGCTTTAATTTGAGGCTTGTTTTATCAAGGTGTCTCGTCCAACCAATGTCGCTAAAAAGTAGCTGAAATTTGTCAATATTATGTGCTTGTTATAATACGACATTAAATTTATGACATAGGTAAAGTAAGTCTTTTTTGATTTTCTTTTGTTATTACAACTTATTAGAACGTTACAACTAAGTTTACATTATGTTAAGTTCAGTTTGGTAACAGAGTTACATCATAGAATGCAGGTAATTTTGTTTTAATATATAGTAATGTAAACAATAGCATATTTTGTGTTATAAACTTTATACAAAATTTCAATGTTATACAAGGGGCAAAAAAGCCCGCTTTAATTTGAGGCTTGTTTTATCAAGGTGTCTCGTCCAACCAATGTCGCTAAAAAGTAGTCGAAATTTGTCAATATTATGTGGTTGCTATAAAACGAAATTAAATTTATGATATGGTAAACTAAGTCTTTTTTCATTTTCTTTCGTTATTACAATTTATTAGCACGTTACAACTATAAATTTACATTATGTTAAGTTGAGTTTGGTAACAGAACTACATCGTAGAAGGTAATCCTGCTTTAATGTATAGTAATGTAAACAATTGTATATTTTGTGTTGCAGACGCTATACAATATTTCAATGTTATACAACCCGCTATAATTTGAGACATGTTTTATCAAGGTGTCTCGTGCAAACAATGTCGCTAAAAAGTGGCCGAAGTTTGTCAATATTATGTGCTTATTATCATGCGAAATTGGAAATTAAATTTATGACATAGGTAAACTAAGTCTTTATTGATTTTCTTATGACGTAGACTTGTTATTACAAACCATTAGCACGTTATAACTAAATTTACGTGATGTTAAGTGGAGTTTCGCAACAGAATTACATCATAGAATGCAGGTAATTCTGCTTTAATGTATTTATAGTAATGTAAACAATATTAGGTTGTTATACAACATTATTTATTATAACAATTCGAAGACAAATATTTCATTATTGCATTAGGTAAATTAAGTCGTGTAGAAATGAGTGAGTAAAACAAGGGTGCTTAAATCGCCTTACTTTTCACACTAAGCCTTATTACTCAGAAATGAAGAAACATTTCTTTATACTTTTTATGTCATAATAAACGGCTATATTTTTCGTTTCATATATAATTTTATTATAATTTTAATACACGATGATCACTTTGAAAATCATTGATTTTGCAATCCTTCCAAATCATGCGAGATAAAAGCGACTGGTACCGTAAATCGCACCCCAGGTTGCCAAAATCGTCCTCCAATTGAAAATTATCATTTTAGTAAGGATCTTGTACATGGATCAAAATGAAATAAATAATTCTTATTTGCAGAAGTGAAATATAAAACTAGTTTATTAAAGAAAGCAGTTGAAGAACACGTAAAAGTGAATTAAAAGGTTTTCTTATGAAAAATGCCTGTTTTTAGTATCTAAATCTAACACTATTGCAAGCATTACTATTTATCTTATCTTTTTTACAAATCGGAAACAAAATATAGTACAAAACAGTAATAATGTTATAGCAAGAAAGAAAATCGCACCGGTGCGATTTGGAGTGCAGCAAACAAGTGCGATGTAGGAAACCTGGCAACATTATAGATTCTTTTATTTGTTAAACAAGTAACATTAGTGAAAAAGAACTTAATGTGTCAATATATATCGAACAGTATTGAAATCACTACTAATTTTCACAAGCATGACTATGTGCCTTATGTTTTCTGCAATTCGACTACAAAATGTCTCAAAAAATAGATTCAATTTAAACGCCTTTCTGCAAACATTAATAATAACTCTGATTTTTGCAGAGAATGTTTAAAGACAATTGAAACGTCACTGTTATATTCTGAAGGTGTAAACTAATTTAATAAAAAACCGGATGATTGTACGTGTGACTTTTTAAGCAGAGGGATGCAATTTGTTTTGGATAATAGATTCTGTATATTAAAAACAACAATATTACAATATTACGTGTTTGTCGTATTGCGAATACTGAAATTAAATTTTCTAGTGTTGTACATACTCTGATAAGTATATGATGAATTTTTAATAACTATTTCTATTAAGATAAACTTGTTAAACTTTATAAAATACCTTAAGGCAAATTTTATTTTTTCAAGAATATTTCTATTCAATAGTTCTATCGTTTAATAGAATCAAGTGTATGTTAAGACTCTAAAAGGACTCACATTCTCTCGATTGTTTAACAATGAAACTTGTTTCTTTATAATGGATCGAATGCCGGATATAAAAGATAAGAAATGATTTCTAATTTTGTACTGGTCCCATCGAGATTTTTCCATTATTAACTGCTCTAATACTTTTCGAATTCTAGTTGACTATTCATAAAGGAAATTCTGACATCAGAATTTATCGTCGGTTCACGATAAATGTTTGCTTCGTGGTCAATTATCTGTAATTGAATTTCTTCGATCGCCGATATACATATTACACATGAAATTACAAAGAAAAGTCCAAACTTTTTCTGTAAATTAATGTTAATAAAATTGTATTATTATTAGCACTGTCACTATTTTTCAAAACTTATTTAAATTACTGAGAATAAATCCAAGTAGCAGTCGACGATGGTTTCATTCAACAGTAATTATCTTGAGCAATACTCTCCCAATTGTTAATATATCATATATCAAATTAAAAAGAAAGGACCAAGCTTTCATTCTAAATTTATTCTATTAAGATCCCATTATTATTAACACGGCCACAATTTTTAAAAGTTTATATAACTTTTTAAGAGCGAATTCCAGTAGCTGTCGACGATGATTCCATTCAACAGCAATTATCTCGAGTAATACTCTCTTGATCGTTAACATATCATATATCAAATTAAAAAGAAAGGACCAAGCTTTCATTCTAAATTTATTTTATTAAAATCTCATTATTATTAACACGGCCACAATTTTTAAAAGTTTATATAACTTTTTAAGAGCGAATTCCAGTAGCTGTCGACGATGATTCCATTCAACAGCAATTATCTCGAGTAATACTCTCTTGATCGTTAACATATCATATATCAAATTAAAAAGAAAGGACCAAGCTTTCATTCTAAATTTATTTTATTAAGATCCCATTATTATTAACACGGCCACAATTTTTAAAAGTTTATATAACTTTTTAAGAGCGAATTCCAGTAGCTGTCGACGATGGTTCCATTCAACAGCAATTATCTCGAGTAATACTCTCTTGATCGTTAACATATCATATATCAAATTAAAAAGAAAGGTTCAAGCTTTCATTCTAAATTTATTTTATTAAAATCTCATTATTATTAACACGGCCACAATTTTTAAAAGTTTATATAACTTTCTACGAGCAAATTCCAGTAGCTGTCGACGATCGTTCCATTCAACAGCAATTATCTCGAGTAATACTCTCTTGATCGTTAACATATCATATATCAAATTAAAAAGAAAGGTTCAAGCTTTCATTCTAAATTTATTTTATTAAAATCTCATTATTATTAACACGGCCACAATTTTTAAAAGTTTATATAACTTTCTACGAGCAAATTCCAGTAGCTGTCGACGATCGTTCCATTCAACAGCAATTATCTCGAGTAATACTCTCTTGATCGTTAACATATCATATATCAAATTAAAAAGAAAGGTTCAAGCTTTCATTCTAAATTTATTTTATTAAAATCTCATTATTATTAACACGGCCACAATTTTTAAAAGTTTATATAACTTTCTACGAGCAAATTCCAGTAGCTGTCGACGATCGTTCCATTCAACAGCAATTATCTCGAGTAATACTCTCTTGATCGTTAACATATCATATATCAAATTAAAAAGAAAGGATGAAGCTTTCATTCTAGCCGAGTCGCATTGAGATCGCGCGAATATTAACGAAGTAAAAGAACGCGGAGTTCCTCGGGTAGGGCGGTGGGCACCAGGTCACTCCCACGGGAAACGTGGGCGGAGAGTTTCTCTTCCCTCGGCTTCCTTTACGGCCCCTGGATCCTTTTACTGCCCTGCGAGCATTGTAACGACATAGTGATACGACACAGCAAACAGGAAGCAAAGCGAAGGAGCACAAATTGCCAGTGTAAGTTTTACTTCGCTCTCTGGCGCTCCCGCCGCCTAATTATCGTGCACGGCCAACACGAATTTCCAAGGATCACTGCTCCGCCAATTCCCAAGGTAGAACGATGTAACTTACGTAGAATTGAAGCTTGGACTTTCCTCTTTCAATGCATGTTCGTTTTAGTGATGATTGACTGACTTTTCATTAGGAAAATAACTGTTAAAGTAATTCCGTTTCCAGTAAGGTTCACGTATTTGTATTCGGTTCGATTGAAAATTTATAACGATGTTAAAACTATATGGAATTTAATGAGACTATGTTGAAAGTAAAGCTTGATCTTTCTTCTTTAATTTAACATATAATAAACTCGTATTCACTTAAGTATTGTTAGAGATAATTGTAGTTGAAGTAAACCATTTTCCACTGTAACATGTACTTCAAATTTTAAGTGAACTTTGAAAAATTGTATCATTGTAAATTGAAGTGGGATTTTTATAGAATTAGTCTAAAATGAACATTTGATTTTTCATTGATGATCGAGTAAGTATAACAGGGAATAATTATAGTTGCAGTAAACAAGTATCGACAGCCACACAAATCCGTAGATTTTAATGATAAAGTGAATTTCGAAAAATTGTAGCGTTGTTAATAATGCTCTGATCCTTATTAGATTACACCAAAATGAAAGCTTGCTTTTTCTTCTTCATTTTGATCTATAATATCCCAAGATCGTTTAAATATCATCAGAGATAATTGCAATTGAAATGAACTCTGCTTGAGAGCGAACGCAAAATCTGGCTTCTGCTGCTCACTGCACTTTGGAAAATTATAGCTGTGTTAGTAATGCAGCATTCTTGATTGGAAATACGTAAAATTGGAGCTTATACTTTCCTCTTTAATCTAACGTATAATTTATTAACAATCCAGTAAGTATCGCTGAAAGGGGGGAGGGAGAAATTGAAGATAACTGTAAGCTTTCGCTGCGATAGTAAATTAGCTTTGTAACTGTAAACTAATGTGAATTTCAAGCTAGTATTTTCCACTTCAAAAAATATAAATGATTTATTAGCGATCATATAAGCATTGAGAGATGTAGAAAACTGTGAATAAAGTGAATCACGAGAAAGATTTTGCACCCACACGATTATCTCTTATAATAACTCCCATTACAGAGATTGATTAACTGTGATCTATTAATCATATCTTTGCTAGATCTTAATTAATCTTATTGGCCGATCACTCACAATCAAGCTGGTTCCTTAGCCTTTAATTCTACGTAGAAAATATTACAGAAACAGTCAATTTTAGTATGAAAATTCAATCGTGAATCAATGCTTACTTCGTCTGCACTGGCAGACGGAACTTTCGACGGTAGCGTCGACCGTCGGAATGATAGTCTAAATAAAGTCTAGTTTTTAATACCAACATTAATTTCTAGAATAATGTATTATACACAAAAATAAAGAGAAGAAAACGAGCTTTAATTTGGATGACAGCTCAGTGAGTTTCATTCAGAATTATCGGAGATATGATTAATTAAATTGAAAATAGCGCTGTGACGGTTGCAGCAAGAAGTGATCTGAAATAAAAATAGAGTTTAATACTGTTATTTCATATTCAGAATTATCTCTCTTTTACTAAATTATACAATGCAATTAAAGAGAAGAGATCGAGCTTTAATTTAAGGGAACATGCATTAAAATCATGTAAGAATTGATAACAAAATAATTCATCAAGCTTTAAATATTTCCTGTAGTTTGAACGACAATGAAGTAAAGATCCACTTAAAATCCGTTTGTCAATATCCAAACTTATTTCTAAATCAATGCATAATACACAGAAATAAAGAAAAAGAAATCAGTTTTAATTTAAGCACTCGTCCACTAAAATCCAATGAAAACCAGCAATAACAGAATAAATCAAACGTACGCTCTACAAATAGTCTTTCAATCAATCCTCAAAAAAACAGTATAATTTATTGCGAAATTAACAGTAAATTAGTTATATACTACAAAATCGAATTAAAAACCACCGAATTCCTAACAAACCGGATTTCAATATGCTTTCAACGCTCTCATTTCTAAATTCCGCTCTCGGTCACTTCCCGCAGAAGTGGCAGGTCGCTCTATCCTGGATTCTATCGATTAATGATTACCGGTTCGCCGATAAATCATACGTGTCGTCAAAGGGGAAAGTTCGTGTTTTAATTCGACGCCGGTCCCATTGAGATCTCTCGAAAATCAAGGGAGGCATCGCACTTTAAACCTTTCCTCGCACGGTAACAAGAGGATCGCGTGCAGCCTCCGCCGTGAATCCCTTTGTGCTTCGGAATTGATAATAATTGCACTCTCTCACGGAAGCTCAAGTGTTTTTAAGGATTACTGTTACTGTTACTCTTACTGTTACTCGCTCGTGCCTTTGATCTTTTTTGCTGAGAATTAATTCACCGATAGTTTTACTCGAAGAATTTTGCAACGGACGAGTAACTTTGCGTTATTGTTCTGCTTCTTTTTATTGTTATGCTGTGCTGTGTTTGCTGTACAAGTATTTTCGCTTTGTTACTGTATACACTTTTACCGTTCTTATTGTTATTGTTGTTATTATTGCTGGTGTTGTTCTTTCTGCATAAATAACCTTGAGTTACTGTTCTTATTCTTATTATCGTTATTATTGTTATAGTTGTTCGTGCTATTGTATTTATTTTTATTTTTATCGTTGTTATTATTGCTATTGTTGCTCTTGTTATCTTTGCTGTATAAATAGCTTTGTGTTGCTGCTATACTTGTTATTGTACTTATATTGATTGTTATCGTCGTTGTTATTGTCATTGTTCCTTTTGTTGTTCTAGCTGTATAAATAGACTTACGTTAGACTTATTCTTGCTGTTGTTATTGCTGTTCTTGCTGAGCTTTAAGAAGAAATGTTATTGCCGTTATTATTGCTATTGTTACTTGTGCTATGCTTGCTGTACAACTACCCTTGCGTTGTTGTTGTCCTGGTACCTATTGTTATCATCATTATTATTCCTTTGTTGTTCGTATTATCGTTGTGGTACAAGTAAACCTGCGTTGCTGTTATACTTATTCGTACTATTCTTATTTTTAACGTCGTTATTATTGCCATACAAGTACCCATGTGTTACTATTGTATTTGTTGCAAGTGCTGTTTTTCTTTTGTATTACTATTACTGTTATTGGGTGTATTTTAAGAACTTAGGCGAATTTACTGTCGATCTGCTTAGTTGTCTATATTGTTTCCAGTTATTCTCTGTAATATTCTTTGACTTTTATTACTATTAATATATTAGTTTCTCATTGTTGTTATTGGAAGTATATTTCTTGAAATCGACTATTATATTACCATAGTAATAGTACTGCTAATTTTCCTTTCGATTTGCTATCTCTATTATCGATCGACTTTTGCCAGCTTTCATTTAGTATTCTAGCATGATTACTTCTAATGCCCTGTTCTTTCAACATATACAGTATTCCTACTACTACTGTCATTATTACTTATTACTATTATTACTTCCTTCTAATTTTATTACTATTATCAGTTTTACCTACGAAAAATCTGACATCGAATTTCTATTCTTGTTCCTCCGTTCATCATCCGTTTTCTCTTACTCAAAGTTATTACAACTATACTCCAATACTTTTATAAACGTTGGCAGCCTTAACAACAAAAAATCTACATTTTTATCCTTTCTTTATTCTCCTCAATACAAATGACCGTTACCGTCAACTAACAAACAACAAAGTAAAATGAAACCCTTTACACGCAACTTACTCTTACCGCATTACTGTGCCATCTTTCTGGGAAATCAGCGTTACTCCATCAATTCCCCATTACCGTCAGTGTTACGCTGCCCAATTCCAGAGCGACGAGTGCACAAAATCCCCGTTTACTATCCTTTTGTCACCCCTGTTACCCCTGGCGAGCCCCTCTCGGCTGCGCCCTCCCCGCGCCCGATTACTCTCGAAGGCGATGCTCGAAAGTGTGGCGCGGCGCACACGGGCCCCGATATACAAAGCAGAGTGCGGGGCCGTATGGGGGCCCCACAAACAGGCAGTTCCCTCTCCGTTTTAACCGGATTAATGGATTAGCTCAGGGCTGGCCGGCCGGGCGGCGGCGGCCGAGGTGTTTTGACTTTGATCTCGGCACTCTTTTGATCGGCCTGGAACACACCGTCGGGCCCCAACGCCGCCCCCCACCCCCCCCCCCCCCACCCCCTCTGCCGACCCGCTCCACACCGCCATTGGCGTCGGGCCCATCCGAGAAAGCGAGGGAATCTCGCAGCGTCTGTTTTGATGATCGAGGAGATTTCAAAACATTGTTTGTTTGGGCATTATAGTTTTGTTAGGCTTAAAGCTCTTGCAGTAGAGGACTCAAGTGGATGGGTTGTATATTTGTTTGTGGTTGTATGAGTAATTTTTTAAGGGGTTTTCATATTTATGAGGTTTCAATTTTTTTGTATTGGGTCTGCGATTTTTGAGGGTATATAGAAATTAAGAGAAATTTGTTTATCGAGAGTGTATAGAAATATTTCTATCACAAAATGTTAAGCTTACGAATTTTAAAAAAGTTATAGGTAGAGTGGAGAGCCTTGTTGTTGGACTATAATGATAAATAATCGAGTTTTACAATTGCGATTTATATTTATTTATAACCATAGTTACTACTACTAACATGTCACTGTTTACTATTCTCAAACTTATTCTATCACTACTACTCCAATTAATGATTCCCTACCTTTGTTACTCGGTATTCATAAAAACAGTAGTTCCTCACCTCTACATTGTTCTTACACGGTAATGCGTGTTCAATTCCCATTGCAACAACCCGCATTACTCCCTGACTTTTATTAGCATTACTGGCCGAAATCCCCATTACCATTACAGTCACTTACTGACGCTCGAACGCGTGCGGACGCGCGTTGCGACGCCAGTGAGCCCCGAAGCCGGTAATTACCGGTGGGCCCGACACCTTAAAGATAACATTTAGCCGGGGCCCTTTATCCCTCACCCGCTCTGGCTGGTGCGCCGGCAAACAAACCAATTTCACTCACTCGCTCTTTCTCTCTTCGAAGCATTTGCCGGCCGATTCGCCCTCTCTCCTTGCTCCACGCTCTTTTGTCCGGGGTCCACTCGGCCGCCCGATATTAATAGGGCCCAGTGTGTTTTTCGCCCACACCCCCTCTTTCTCTTTCTCACTCTCTCTCCTTTTCTCTCTTGCTCTCTCTCTTGCTCTCTTTCTCTCTCCTTCTCTCTTTCGCTTCGGTTGCGTCTCCGTCTCGCTTGGACGAGAGACGTCTTCCAAGTGTTCTCTGGAACGAGGCCCCGGCTACAAATGAGCCGATTAGGAGGCCCGACACCGACTCTCTGCCCGACGAACACGTGTTCCTGCCGCTCGGCATTAGTGATGCTGTTTCGCGTTGCTGGTATTTGCTGGCGCGCTCGCCCTTGTTGTGGAATTGCTGTTACTGGTAGTAGCAGTCTTGTGTATGTTTGTAGGTTAGAGTCGTAGTGGTGATGTATTGGTAGAAATAGGGCCTTTGTTGATTGCAGTCAGTCTTGAGCACTTGGAAAGTATATTACTTTGTTATTTTTAATAAGTGTTGTTTAATGTTTGATTAATTAATAGTTTGTGGTTTATATGCACAGTTTGTATGTAGAAAATGTTTTTTAAGAAGAGAACTCTTCTCTTTGAATAGAAATGTATTTTCTTGAACAAAGAAGTATAAAATTTATTCTCAAAATATTTGAAAAGACAATATTTTTTTAATATTGCTTTATTATATAATAATAAAGCAAATTATACATGTTCATTTTTGCTTGTAATAAGAAGCAGAAGTAGATGATTAAATCAAGTTTTAAAACCGGTCATTTGACCCAACGTAGAATGTTTAGTTTCAACATTCCAAACTGCACCATACTTTCGACTTTATTGAACCAACTTGAATAACCTTAAAATATATTGGAAGCTCAATTCCATTAAATCTATTGAAATTAATGTTTTATGTCTGTGCAAGTTTTAAATAACATTATCTTATAATTGTAATGAACTTCAAACAGGTTTGAATCCCGATCATTAAACGAACACGAGTCCCAATGTCGGTGATCCGTTTGCACGAGAGATATAGTCCCTTTTGTAATGCGAGTGCATCATGAGTAGCCAGAAAATTATGGTGCTGTGACATTTGCGTGGAGAAACAGGTGTTCACTGACTGTCGTCGGCAGTCCCATTCTGTCAGGGAAATGAGACTGCTGACAGGCCCATTCTCGGAGTCAAACCACGATTTCCGGCCGCCGGAAGCCTGTTTCCTTCGCCTTAACACGCGAAGTACATGTACAATACTTCTCAATACTTCGCAATACTTCGGAATGCTTCTGGGCCCATATCTCAGACCCACTAAAAAATTGAATCATAAAGATGGTCTCTCATTCCAACTTGATTGAAATTCATCTTCATATGTATGATACTTTGAAATTCTGCTGGGCCCATATTTTGGGCCCACTATAAGATCGTCTCATAAGAGTGATCTCATTCTGCAGTTAAGACTTCAAGCTGAAATCCGTTCTAAGTTCATTGAGATCCATCCAGTAGCACTGAAGATATAGCAGAGTAAAGTCGACATAAGGCCCACTGAACGTAAGTGGGCTTACCACTACACGGTGGGCCCGGGCCTCAAGTGCCCGGCTAATTAGCATGTAATCGTTTACTTCACAGTGGATTTCTTTCTTTCTCGTAGTAAAGGCCCCGAGAAATGGGCCCAAGGGGCCCCGAGCCTAAGTTATTTTATTAGGAGGGGCCCAGCAAAAACGCGCGAAAAGTGGGCGTTTCTACGGCTCTCGCTCTTTCTTTCTAGCCCTTTCTCTTTCGCCCAAGAAATTCCGTGCAGGTGTCCGTGGGACCGGGGCCCAGCGGTCTGGGCCCCAAGGCAGCCGGACAATTGGAGGGAACCGAAAAAGTTTTCGGGGAAACGTCGGCAACGTCACTCCGTCTCGACGGGCGGCAGCCTACGTTTGACGTAACATCGTACTTTGGCTCGACTTTTTAATAGTAAGACTAATTTTCCCCGTAATGAGTAATATATGACATTAAAGGGGAAAGAACGCGCTTTCATATGAGTCTGATTACATTAAGATTGGTGAAGAGTTGTAGCAGTTGTGATTAATCAAATTTTGGATCCTTGGATAGTCTCGGTTGTGGTTGGGTCAGGAATGAGTAGACAGTTTATGTCTGTTTTTCAAGAATGACACTTGCTTCTCTATAATGAATTATGTGGGACTGCAGGGAAAGGTATAAGATGGAATTGTTCGTTATTACCATTAAGAGCCTAGCAATATAAATGTGGATATGACTCTACAAAGTTCAGTTATACTTTATACAAATTAAAAGTTCCAGTTTCTAAGCTAATTTGTGCTTATTGCTGCCAAGATTAACAATAATGTAATAATTCGTATAATAAGCACTATTAATAATACCAGAAACAATTTTAAACCATAATAATTATTAATTCTATTTATATTAAACAAATAACATTTCAAAAAGAAGTTCGGTAATTCTTATAAAAGGTCGAGTTTATTAAAAAAATCGTCCGATTAATACATATTCTTACAAAGCAGTCCCATAGCGTGCCACTATCTGATTCTTCAGCCACTCCTCAACTTCCAGGATCGACTTTCTGTTGGTCATCTTCAAGTTGAAGCTCAGGAAAACAGGAACACCGAGTCTCTCTCCGAGTCTTCTCGATATTCCTGTCGATAATTCGTTCTCTTCCTTGCCAATCAAGTTGGTACTGATCGTTTTTGCGCCACGTGGCATCTGCATCGCCACGGAGAGGTCGTTAAAGCTGGTGTCCGCTTTATCGCCAAGATAAACGAAGAAACTGCCTTCCAGCCGTGTCAAATTGCACAGGACTCTCGCATCACCGAAAGATTCCTCGAAAACTGAGAACTCCAGCTGGCATTTCTCCTCGGAATTTTCTTCTTCATTGCTCGCAGACATTCTAGAATCGCAAATGCATGCAGATGGCACTAGAGCTCGGCGAGTGTCGGTAAAGTAGGGAAAGATCAGGAAGAATTCAGAGGTTCGAGCATAGATGGCGAAAGAAAATAAGCGCGGGAATGTTTGAATGAACTGTCATGTTTCTGTGAATATTCAACCAATTTTAATGTAACTAATTTAAAATTAAATGCTTTGCTTTTTATCTTCATTCGCACATAATAAATTGTACGGAATATGGATGTTTGTACTAAAAAGAAGAGTAAAAGTGTGCCTTTGTCTTCGAACGTTCTTTGTCACTGGCTTCAAATTAACCCCGAAACTAATTCAAATTTGTTTAATTATTTCTTCTTAATAATATGATAAACTTCAGTGCGAATTGAAACTTCTTCTTGAGTCTTTAATTTCATCTATGATAGTTTACAAAGAAAATGATGCTTTGAATAAAGAAAATCTCCAAACGCACTACTTCAGACAACACTGGAAGCCAACAATAACATCGAATAAATCATTGAAAGTGCTCTAAATCACGCTAGAAAATGATCTTTACGGTCTTGTTTACAGTGTCATCAAGCTGTAATGACATTCATAACCTCGCCGCGTGCCGGTAAATCTGTTTCTCCACTAGCAAGCATCGAAATCAACAAATTATTGGAAAAGGAAAAGTTTAAAGTGTTGAGAAAATAAGTTAAAAGCAGAATAAAGTGAAGTGCCGGCAAGAAATATTAATGACAGCTATTCCAATTGAATAAACAGTGATAGTAAATAAGTGCAGACTCACTCGAGGTTGTGTTGTAGCTTCGAGGTTAGGTTCGAATCTGTGAGGAAAACAAAGCGGCGAGCGATGGAACAGGTCTACTTCAAATTTACCATCAGTTTCAAATTTAATTCTTTCCAAATATTTCCCATGGCAATTTCGAAAATCGACTTTTGGATTTTCCAGAGAAGCGTTTGAACTATTTTTACATTCAATGTCGATAACAAAGCTCTATCGATCTCGATTGTTAAAGTAGGTTTATTGAAATCGAATATCGAAGTTGAAACATATAGTTTAATTTTAATTTGGTAGATTCTCTTATATTTTTGTCTAATTCAAAATCTGTATAAAGGATACTGAAGAATTCTGTGTAAATATAACACATAGGGATTTTATATCTTGCAACAATAAATCTATAACTTCTTCATTGGAGGAAAAGAAAGAAAGTTTTTGTTGCTCATTATTGCTGAATGTTTTGAGATGTCAACAAAATATTCTTTGTTGTTTCTCAATTGATGCCATAACTTTACTACTACAATATATGGATTCTCTTTATATTAAGCCTTACTCATTTTCTTTTAATATACAAAATCTGTGCTAATTCCTTCTAATAAAAGAACAATGTTTTTCTGTTTGTCTCATTGCTTTTGTTATTATCTGTGTTACTCTTTGATTTTAATACAGTTTCCACCTAATATAGAGTTATGATTCAGGCAAACAATACGCCATAAAACTCTGTGATTCAAACGTTCACTGATCCAAACACAGCTTTAGCAGTTGAACAGTTAACCAAAACCCTTCACCAAGTCATACTTAATTTACTTGTGATTGCTATTATGAAATCCAAATCAGAAGATTGTCTTATTCCAACAATGTTTTCCGATTAGTTCGGATAATCCAGTTTCTACTACATAAATAAAAAGATAATCGACTTTTTAGGACTTGAAAGCAAGAATCGACCAGGCCTGCCGGACAGCCGAGGAATTCACCAAGCTTTACTATGAGAGCCTCGACAAACGCCGCTATGTATGCATATTTCCGCGATTTCAATCACTTCAGAAAGCACCAAACATTCTTTTATGGTTCAATTTTGTTTTCAGTTGATTTCGAGGCTTTACCTGGACACTGCGACATTGATTTGGAATGGGAATGGTGTTGAAGGAAAGGACAGTATCCAAAAGTTGTGGAACGACTTGCCAGCTTCCGATCACTCGGTCTACACTCTGGATGCGCAGCCTGTTACTGGTAATTCGTTGCGAAGTCAAATTAATATCTAATATTGTTATTAACCCTCGTTCTACGAATTCTGAGTCGTTTCGAACAGTTATATTATTTACTAAAATATTGTATAATACTTGGCAAAGTATTCGAAAGAAATAGTAACAACAAAATCCATCTTGGAATCTTTAAAATGCATTATTATTACTAATATTTAAATTACTAATGTAAAATTGTTAAAAATCCTTGGAAAGTCGAAAGTCAGGTATAATTCATTCGGAATTACAGGTCCGGAAATGTCCAGTCAGTTAACGTTATTAGTAAAGGTCGGCGGCCAAGTGAAGTACGAAGAGAAGAATCCAAAGAGCTTCAACCAGAGCTTTCTGATTGCTGCGATGGGCGACAAATGGAAGATCGTGAGTGATTGTTTCCGGACTCAGGAACTCGTGGAAAATTCAACTTAAAGTTCTTCCCAATCTTCAAAATTCAGCTGCGATGTATTATAGGACAAATCGGACCAAAAATCTGACTTCTGTATCATTAAGTTCAAAAGAAATATAAAGTTTATCAATAAGACAGTAAAGGAAGCATACTTTCCTTACAAACCACAAGTACGTCGCCGAAGACGGGTATTATTTCACTTTGTCTTTAAATTTGAAATTACATTCAATCGTAAAGAAATTTGTTACGAAATACAATCAATAATTCGTCAATCATCAAACACTAAATACAATTTAAAAAAGTCACAAAAGAAATAGTAATAGAAATAATTGATAGTTAAAAACGAATAAAACTTCGCTTGTGCTTCATTCCCGAACTAAACTTCATTCACAGTAAAAGTATGGTTTGAACCCAACTAATTTTCAGTTATAGTTGCATTCCACTACTGCCTATCCATCCGTCCTCTGTGATTGGTTGTAGCGTTTCCTCCACTCTTCCACACAGGCAGTGAATAGCGTCCATATTTGCTAGATCTCCAAATTCTTACACTGTTACTGTGAATGAACTTTAGTTCCATCAACGTTGCTTCACCATTAACTGCCGACTAGCTCCGCGAATAGGAAATTGGTGAAGGCTGAGGATAAAACTTGGCCTTTCTCGATTCACGAATGTCTTTATTGCCGGATCCGTATATCAATGTATAAAGCGGTTATTAAAATCGCACGGACGCCTATGTATATATATATATACGTGAATTCAGGCACCCATACACACGCACGCACACAGACTGGCAGGCTGGCACACTAGGCATTCAAGCGCACGCACACAGTCTCACACACACGGTCATTGTTCATTCGCACCGAAATAAATAGTGGAACCTCGCACGGATACATAAATATAGTCGCTGGGCTTATCACACTGTCGTATAAAACACCGAAGTCACACGAGCATTCCCGACTTCTGCCGAGTATTTCCGACCCTCCCGAACATTCTCGAGCACAGTGGTGGAAGGGGAAGCCTCCCAATAGGGCCTCCGGTGGAAGGGGAAGCCTCCTGATTGGCCATCTGGCCCGCAAAGCCTCCTCCAATCAGCCAGACTTTGTCGATTAGGTCAACTCCATTCTGCGAAGAGAGGGAACAGACCTTTAGTCAAACGCACTTCTGATAAGTAAGGGTTAAGGAAATGGATTGAAATCAATGAAACAATAATTAACAAATAAGCGAAGAACACGATGATACTAACGCAGTAATACGTATAATTGAGAGAATAGTAATTAGTAAATAATAAGCAGTATTTAATATAGTAATCAGTATTAGAAATGGTTTAATTTTAATTTTAAATCAACTGTTATTAATACTGTTTATACATTTTGTTTGCTGTTAACACATAATGTATTGTCGTGCATTTAATTAAAATTAAAACAACAAAATATAAATAGTTATAGGTTTGCGACAAAGGAATAAATTAGGTGTGCGATAAAGGAATACTAAATGAGACTTTTGTAACACAGTAGTACAATAAACGAGATCTCCACCTTTGGATGGCATTGAGCAGGTCCTTCAGGCAGTTCTGCAGCTCGCCAAGCAGTCTCGTATTCTCTGTCACGTTTCTCGTGCCTGCTGCGCGCAACTGTTTCGCCAGGTGTTCCAGTCTGCCGAGGAGCTCACGAAACTGAAATCTCAGGTGTGGCGGGCAGCCGGAGTCCGCAAGGTTCGCGCATACGCCATGGAGAAGCCCAACCTACACAAAACGAAAATAATAAGCTTCCATTTCTGTTGTTGTTTATTCAAGTTCATGACAAACAATCTCTGAAATCGCAACAAAATTTAGATAATCCTTTTACTGTTTTCAATCTTACTTGACATTTCGAATTTCGCGATGTCAGATTAGTCTTTTCTCGATCATTTATTGTACACCAGATTTAAAACACAATAGATTTGACTTTCAATCGAGTAAAGTTGGGAAGATTCGACTAACTTCTAAATATTCGAGTATCCTACCTTATCGCTCAACTGGAGCCAGCTTGCCACGACAATACCACTGCTACCCTTCAAGTGTGCGATGCTCCCCTCGACTACCGCCACCAGTTCCAAAACACTCGCCCTACTGCCTTCACGAGGCGTTTCCTCGTCCCTGTTGCAGTTTGGGGTCGCGTAAATCGAGGTGAACAACTTCGGTGAGACCTTGGTTGGTTTCGCAGGCACCGAGGGCTTCTCCTGCACCTCCTGGCTAACTTGCGATCTCATCTGGCACGATTTCGCCTCCTCAGGACTCTCATCTTCCTCTGCCTTACCGGCACCTCCACGCGGACCTAGTTTCGGACTAAGGTTCTGCGTGTCTGACTCCTTCGTCTCCCAGATACGCTTCAGGCTGCTTATCGAGCCGGTGCTCCGGCGCTTGTCATCGTTAGCTTCCTCCTGCTGGAGATCAAACACGAATGTTAGTTTAAGGTAGTGTTGGAAATCAGTTTTCTTAAGATTTTCTTTAAACACCAGTCACTCAGATTATTAACTCTAATTGGAAGACTACTCTTAAGAATCGTATAAAAAACTAGTTCTTGTTTCATCAATATTGATAACAAAATAGAGATATGATTAAATAGTGTGTTTAAATAAATAACTATGTTACACATATTCAACAGATTGTGTAAGAGATTATATATAAAATTAAAAGTATTAAAAGTATTCTCACCTCAGGTTCCGTCAGCAACGTGGTACTTTCCTCCCTTTCGATCCTTTCGCTTTTCTCGACTTTTCTCAGTCTTGCCTTGAAGTCTATGATCTCGCTTTTCTCTTCGCACTTGGGTACTTTCTTCTCTATCTTCTCACTCTTCTTCTCAATCCTCTTAAGCCGAAAGTTGACTGGATTCTCCGGTGATAAAACGAGGTCCGAGCTACTGGCATACTCGTTAACCGGAGGTCGCTCCATGTTGAACGAAGCACAAAGCTCCGAGAGCAATTGCGATGCTGGGTCCAGATGGGTTGGCGGAGTCGGCAGCGTACCCGGACGTGGTTTGCTCGCAGACTTCGATTCGGAACTTTGCTTGATTTCGTTTATCAGCTTTAGCTCGAGCATTTCCTTCATGCCTATGTACAAATCCAAGATGAAGTTAAACAAAAGAAATAGTCATTTTATAATTTAAAGGTGAGTATTTCAAAGAGTTATACAAGTCTATGAGGAATGTGAAGAACATAGTACGAAGGAAAACAGCCAAACTTACCCGGCTTTGTTTCGAAGCTCTCACCAGGCGGCATAGGTGGTGGTGGGGGCGGTGGGCCAAGCTCTTCCTCCTTCTGGGTTGCCTTTGACTTACGCAAACTCACACCGAATCTGGTACTCGCCTCCTTCACCGATGGCTCCGAGCAACCAATGTCCTCCAAGCTGTTGCCTCTAGTAGCTCCTGGTACCGCAGAGCCTACGCCGTCAGACGCTAGAGGCGTCACTGTCGGCGGACTGCTCGGCTTACCTCCAATACTTCCAGGATTCCCAATATTCACCACTGGATTTCCAACGCTTCCGATACTTGCCGATGCATTAACTATGTTTCCCGGTGGATTGCCGATATTTCCCGACAAATTGCTGCCGCTTCCGATGTTTCCCGAAGTATTTACCACATTTCCCGATGTATTTCCGCTACTTCCCTGAGTGATCGTGATGCTTCCTATGTTTCCCTGATGATTGCTCGAATTCCCAACGGTTCCTTGTATGTTCCCGATGTTTCCAGAGAGATTCCCGGCGGATCCTTGAAGAGTTCCGATGTTTCCTTGGAGATTGGTAGCTGTTCCTTGGTTAACAGTGATGCCAGTGGTGCTTGATTGCAGATTTGCGAGGTTTCCTAAAAGATTAATGATATTCATATTTGTGTTTAAATTGAGGAAGCAAGGGAAATTTCAAATACAAAGCGATAATGAAATACAAAGACTGCCAAGAATAGCATTGTTTTCTTAACACTTACCAAGACTGGCAACGTTTCCTTGGAGACTACCAAGAGCGGAAACAGTTCCCTGAAGACTTCCAATGCTTCCTGGACCAGATGCAACACCCGGCTTGTTTCTCGGCCTTCTACTCATCCCAGGCGATCTGCCGCTTTCAACATCGATCTCTCCTCTAGTCTCTGACATATCTTCAACAGGTGGAGGTGGAAGGTCAGCAGGAGGCGGCGGGAATTCAAGATCCAACAGAGAAGGCTGACACCTCGAAGGACTCGCATTACGAAAACCACAACGGAAAGTACGCAGACCAACTGCTGACGAGTCGTTTGTATTCTTACGCACCACCGAAGAGCGACCTTTTGGAGAATCCGAGCGGCTCTTAGGCGAGCTCGGCGGCTGGAACGTTGAACACTGCAAATAAAGTGGATTTGGAATTAAAAGAGAATAAGTAAACTTTAATTTAATACTTGTTTCATCAGGATCGATTGAGTATTCAGAGATTGATATTCTTGAAGTACTAATACTTGCTTTTTGTAAAAATTGACTAATTTTTGTTTTAGATGATTAAAAAGTCGCCAATTTCACAGCAATAATAGAATTTGATCATATATTCTTAATAATTTTGTCAGAAAAAAACAATCTACTTATTCATGTATATATGTCAACAAATTTTTCACAGAATGTACTATCAAGTGTGATTCACTTGCCTTTGAATCGCCAATAATGGATATACGTCGTTGAAAATGGTATGATTATACGGTGTTGAGTAATTTTAATATAAAGGAGTATTTACCGAGTCTTTTCCACTGATTGACATTTATTTATAATATCAAATTGTACCA
Organism: Ectemnius lituratus; assembly: GCA_910593735.2. Classification (NCBI taxonomy): domain Eukaryota; kingdom Metazoa; phylum Arthropoda; class Insecta; order Hymenoptera; family Crabronidae; genus Ectemnius; species Ectemnius lituratus. The sequence goes on along the minus strand of OU343044.1, from coordinate 3,305,480 downwards.
ATAATGGAAATAATTGGAACTCGAGTCTGAAGAGGATGATTAAAAGGCAAGTGACTCACCCTGTACAATAATGGACATATGAGTTTTTAAAGAAGTATTGGTACTTCAACAAAATGAATAAACTTCTATTTGTTTAATGACTTAAAACAAAACATTTTTATATTATGAATCATATAGCTTCGTATGCTCAGACTCCAGACAAAGTGTGACTCCAGATATGAACCATTAAAGTTTATCAAGTCTCAAATTACCCCGTTCTTGCTGGCAGTAGCAGCCACCGAGCCCCCGGATGAGTTGCTCCTTGTCATCTGTGCCTTTAGATTACTCTGACGAGGACTGAGCGATCGATTGTGCTGTTCAAATCCCTCACCAGCTTCCGGGCCGTTAGGTCCACCAGGAGTCTGAGTGGTTTGCGCCTCCGGAAGACCACTCTGTCGGAGAGACTCCAGGTATGCACCGATCCTGGCGCCTTTCGGCAGTGTGCCATACCTGTTGATTGCACGCTTGACGTTCTGCACCTCAAGGGCACCCACTTGGACCAACTGAAATGAAAAGAAATTGTTCTTTAGCTGTACCAATGAAAACAGGCAAAAGTAGTGCTATAGGATTTTCGAAGTTCTGTAACGTGTGCGGATAATTCTTTGTAAATTATAAAATTGTACGAATTAGCGTCTGAATTTTGAATTTCGATCAGTTTAAAGGTTTATCTGTTATTTATACTATCATATTATACTTGGTGACTCACCCGTTGAGGCACAGCTTCCTTGACTGGTAAGTTACGAATTTTCGACGATTTTTGGCCATTTTCCGGTGAAGTAGATGCCTCTCCTGTGCCCTGGGATCCGTCGCCGTCTTCGTCGCCTTCGCAACCTCCTGCAAACATCGCAAAATCAACTTTGATTCAGTTCTATAGTAGAATCTGTTTTTGTATACTCTGTTATACCACTTTTATATTTTTTTTAAATACTTCGAAGACTAGCATTAAGAAAAAACAAAAATTAATATAATGCAAAGTTTGGATAGTAGAATTATTTCGTATTTCGTATTAAGAATTATTTTTGTATTAACATTATTAGAGTTTCCAATTAGCTACTAAAATCCAAGGCACATCCATGAGATCGTTTGGAATCCTATTACTGTAGCTGATTTATCAGTAATTCCCAGTACAACTGTTATTATAAATCAAACTTCTAACAATAATACTATAACCAGCCCCACTTTCATTCTCATTACTATTACAATTCGTACACCCGATAAAATTAATACTTCTTGACGTCTTGTTACAATTACTCTAAGTGATATCATTTAAAACAGTCAATTCGTACTATCATTAGTTCTATCATGGATATTCAGCATTAATATTGCTAATAGGATTAAATAGTTCTCACATAATCCGAGTAAAGCAGTCGCAAATTATTAATATCAATATGAATACTAATAGTAATGGTAACATTAAAATTACCGACATTAATAACATTTATTATTATTAAACGAATTTCTAATTGAGTAGTTATAACTGTGCAGTTTACTTGTTATAAATTTAGCAATAGCAGTGAAAGTTAAGTTTGGTGAGTAATAATACTAAACACTAAATACAGTTACAAATATAGTAGAAATGGTATAAAAAAATAATCAAAATAACTATAAGAATAAAGATATTGCATAATATATAACAATGGAAGTTCCGATCATGCAAGTAATAGTGATAGGAATGAAGTAAGTGATGATGGGAAGTTAAAAATAAAACTAAGGTCTGCAGTTCTAAGAAATCACAGTAACAATAATACTTAATATTATTATTACCGGTATAATAATAATATTTAACATTATTATTACTGTTACCGTTCGTTATCATTGTTATTTCATGCAAGGTAAGCCTGTAAGAGGTTCACACCTCGAAAACAAAATCCCTGGAAATGACATTACTGGTACCATTACAACACTATAGTTAGCATTACTGTTACTGTTTTTTTAGAAGAGCTTTATTTACAAATAAATTATATGTACAGCCAGGTATACAATGAATGACAGATGATTATTGCGGGGTACCGAGCGCGACTGATTACGATAGACCGCTCCGCAGCACATGAGAAAGGTTAATGGGAAAGAAAGTGATTTGTCAGCAGGTGGAAGAAGATTGTAAGGAGAAACATCAACTTAGAAGAGGCGCGTGTGAATTGGTTGAGCGCAGGAATGAGCGAAAATGGATTTGTGAGTGTTCACTAATTCAATTAAAAATGATACTGTTCCCATGTGAACGCACCGTTTAGATCGCCTGCCTCCTCCGCCTGCTCCTGGCTCTCCTGCTCTTGGTAGGAACTCTCTCGAAAGGAGCTGCAGCTCGAGAGGAGGCTGGTCCTTTTCGGAGGTGCTGGCGCCTGCTTGCCCTTCTTGTTCGTTGAACGACGCATCTGAACCAATCCTGAGCCCTTGAAGGTACTCATTTTCGAAACCGGTGCAGTATTCCCGGCATCCGGACACATCGAATTGTCCGAAAGCAGAACGAGGCCGTGGAGGTTGCCGGTACTTCCGGCTTGGGACTTCTTGAAATTCAAAGGAGGCAAATCCTGCAGCTGCTTCTCGACCTCTGCAACGTGAATGCATTTCGAGTGTTTTTCAAATCTTTCTTAATGTTAGAGGGATCTTAATGTGAATGGCATATAATTAATGCTATCATTGTGTCGCATAACGTGAAAAAAATATGTGGGTCACAGTATCTGTACAAAGTAATTGAGCTCGAGCGAGGATTAAATACGGTATTTACAAATAATAAAGCGGTGTACTAAAACATTGAAGAATTTTGCATAATCCTTCCGCTGCGGCAGATGAAAAGTGTCATTGTAGTAATTATTCGTACACACAAACTTATTAGCGAAAGGATTACTCAGATCTCTGACTGGTCTTAACCGATTCTTGCAAAGCAGAAGTCAAATGAAAGTAATACCTTCGGTAATACTGCTTTCCTGGAACATGTTTTCCAATCCATGATGAATCTCCTTGAAGCTTGGCCGGTCTCCAGCGCTCCATTGCCAACACTGTCGCATTAGTTCATAGACTTTGGGAGGACAACCGGGCGGACACTCCATCCTGTATCCTTTCTCCAACATATGGTAAACATCGGTGAGGTCGACGCCAGGGTAAGGGCTCATGCCATAAGTGGCAATTTCCCACAAAAGAATGCCGAAAGCCCAGACGTCCGACTTTGTGCTGAACTTGTTATAGGCGAGGCCTTCAGGCGCCGTCCATTTTATAGGGAATTTGGCGCCAGCATGCGCGGTGTACGTGTCGTCCCTCATCAGTCGTGCCAGCCCGAAATCTGCCACTTTTACCAAATGATTCTCGCCGACCAAGCAGTTCCTTGCCGCTAAATCCCGGTGAATAAAGGAACGGGACTCCAAGTACGACATGCCGCTGGCGATTTGGGTGGCCATGTACATAAGGACGACGGCAGTCAACTGTGCTCGGCTCTCGTTGCGCAGGTAATCCAAAAGATTGCCCTTCGACATGAATTCCGTGATTATGTAGAACGGAGGCTCGCGCGTGCATACGCCCAGAAGCTGCACGAGGTTGCGGTGTTTCATTTCCTTCATGATCGAAGCCTCCTCGAGGAAATCCTGTGAATTTGAAGGAGATTCTAAATAAGATCTGTTTGTTCTCTGCTAAATATATGTAATATATACCTCAAAAGTAGTGCTTTTCAGGTATAACTTGCTATTAATTGCTAAATTCTTCTTACTAATGTCTTTTAAACTTAACTTTGACTTGACTATCCGAATACTCTATCAGATTATTCAGCATAAATAATAATATAACAAAGCTAAAGTAGTAAATTCGAATAACATAATTTGTACTTTGTCGTCTTTTAACCCAACGATTGCAAAACCATCCAACAATATGATCACCTTTAGTGCCATCGTATCTTCCTTCAGGGTCTTCACGGCGACGGTCATGTTGTACCGCTTCCAAACTGCTTCGTATACGTCGCCGTATTGTCCGCCGCCTAATTTGTGTCGCATTACGATGTCCGTTCGATTGATCTCCCATTCGTCCGGTTCGGGACTAAGAGGGAACACTGTAGGCTTGTTGTGCTTAGGAGCTGGGTAGAGCAGTTGGGTGATCAGGCCGTCCGACAACATCGAGTGGTGATGGACGAGCTCGGCTAGCGTATTGAATTTTGATTCTGTCGTCACGAACATCTGGCAAATAAAGATTGTATCAGATAGAAATCAAGACTGATATTTTAATATTTATAATTACTAGAATTTCCATATCTATTTAATTAGATATTGTTCAATTTATCGCTTTTCTGTCATTTGTGATTATACTCCACAGAGACTGGTACAACACAAAAGCGGAAAGGGTTAAATGAAAGCACAGTTGACGTACCTTGCCCTCGCTATCTTCGTTTATTCGGTAGTGGTAGACTCTGCCCTCGTACCGCAGACTTATGCTACGCTGACCCGGGCTGCTCTCGGACTCCCTCACGAGGAAGCTACCGTTGATGCCCGAACTCAGCAGGTACTCGGCTGCATTACGACTGACGCGTCCATGATACCACGAGTGCTTTTCCAGCGAGTTCACCGGGGTCACATAGTTCGAGGGCACCCAGCCGACCTGGCCGGAGCTCGAGTGCGCCTCGCACCACTCGCCGGACTTGTTGTAACTCAGGATGCGCACTTGCTCGCCTGAAAACACACGTACAATTGAAGCTTTGTCATTCCTGTTTCATTTGGTACATAATGTATGACAGTTTGAATAAGTCTGAAATAATTGGGGTTGATGCAGAATATCGGATCATATTGATCCGATTCCTGGAAGAAAATATTATACAATATTTAGCATAGTATTTCGAACTTCAAAGAAATAATAACAAGAAGATTCGTTGGAGGGTGAAAGCTTATAGAAACTAGATGAGCTTTGATGAATTGTGATGTCAGTGAAATTGTGTGTTTTGTATCTTTCTCTGTGTGTCATCCGTCGACACAACAGAGTCGACTTTATTTGTTTCCTAAGAAATGAAACTTATTCCTTCCTTTTTAAATGCATAGATGATCGATGGATATGTCAATTTGTCAATCGTAAGTTCGTGAATTGTTTTAATCGACCTTACTCAAATTCTTTCATTCCTCCTTTGCTCCCTTTCCTAATTAGTTCCTTTTGAACTTTCAACCCATGCATTACGAAATGTTCGGAGATGTGGTATAACATTGTTTCAGGCTTAAATTTTGAAAATAGCCTTATCTTCGCCTCATTCTCTACAAGATGGTCATAGTCATTTACGACATTTACCAAACACCCTGTATAATACCAATTCTGAAAATGTCGACTTGTGTCACTTTTCTTGTGGGGTTTGAATATCTCCAGTAATACTCATCCGATTTCAATGAAACAGTACTCAAATCGATGCTCGTTTATTCATATTTAACGATGAGTTTGCATTAGTCATACAAGTTAATCATCTCACTTGAATTCATTTGAAACTTGCGTCTGTTTCATACGAAGAACTAACAAGAATTATTAGATTCGGCCGCTCAACACACACACGTGTCAACTGAATTCAAGTGAGTTGATTTGTACAGCTGACTAATGTAAACCCAGTTTAATCTCATTAATTACTATCATTATTTCGCCTGTAAGCTTCAAATCGGCAAACCTAGAACTCTCGAATATTCCTAGTATTACTCTTACTCTTACGAACCTGAAATTATTAAGTAATAATATTATTGCCATGTTAATTAAATAGAACTAATTAGAGGAAAGCGTACCCTTTTTTAGACTGAGCTGGTTTTCACCGCCGGCCTGGAAATCGTAGAGAGCGACGAACAGCTGAGGATCGTCCTCTTCTTGGGCGAGCAGATTCTCCTTGCTGGTCCACCTGTTTGCAGCTTCCAGAAGACCGGAACTCACTGGCGCGTGCTGTTGGATGCTGAGCTGTTGACCGATGTTGCTTGGACCATGCGGCGCTTCTCCCTCTGGTAGCGCCGGTATATGCGGCAACGGCCGACTTTGCAGCAACGCCTCTGCCAAAGTAAAGGACACATTAGGAACTCACGAAGAGTTTTTAACACTAGAACTACCCAAGATTCACCTACACCTGTTTCTACCGGAGGGATTAAAATGACTTGTTTTGAAAAACACGTTATTTGAAAAACTAATTTATATTTATACGTATTTTTATTTTGATTCAGTGGAAATATTGAATAAGATTGTTATTTTAAATAGACAAATCAATTAGAACGACGTTAATATTACAAAATAAATGCATATTGTACTTCTTGATGATTCATTATTCAATCATTTCTGTATATTATATTCTATCGAGAAATTGCAATGCTGGAAGAATTTGAAAAATTTATAAGAAACTTTTGAAGTGCGAATGTCATCAAGATTTATATACATTTTGCGAGTGATCATAATTACTCATTCCGATAAATATAATATATTTACATAAAGTAAATAGAAATTTTAGGGAACAGACATCAAAAGAGAATAGTGATTTATACAATTAACTTAATTTTATAAACCAAAACAAGTCATTTTGATCCCGTTGGTAGTTCTAGTGTTAACAACAATGCGGGACAAAGCAATAATTTCTTTAACTAAGTTCACCAAATTCACCAAATATACAGTGTGTTTCGTAAATGTCGTAAATGACTATTGTCATCTTGCAGAGAACGAGCCTGAGATAGGCACGGCTGTTTTCAAAATTTTCATTGAAGCTCCCTTTTACAAGCGAATCATAAAAATTGTATGCCAATGAGGTGCTACAATCCACCAGTCGAGTTCCAATCCATTCCTCCTGGCAAACGTAAATATATTGTTGGCCAACAAAACCGATTTTGTCAGTTCCTGCTTTATACGTAAAAGCAGAAGATAATCGGTCGAAATTTTTCAAATGTTATAGTTTTTTATTTGTTTATTAAACAGCATGAATTTCGCATTGTACGATGTTAATCCATATTTCACGAGTACATACTAAATGATTTCAAATATAGCATATGAATATTCATGGTTGGTATATGAAAAAATGTGTTAATATGAAAAATCGCCTAAATTATTATTGAATAACGTGAAACTGATGACTCAATGAGAATTTTAATAATTTTTATCTCCGACTCATTCTCTACCAAATGTTTATATTCATTTACGATATACAATCAATAAACAAAGTACTCTCACACTAAGAATTTTTGAAATAAATTTACTCCAAAAATACTTGGTGTGCAAATACACTTTTACTGATTGTACATCAAATATCACGTATGAATGATTATTGAAAATCATTAGAGAACAAAAGTCAAGCCTTCGTTCGGAGATATTCAAATCCTAATAAACAATTAGGAATTTCGTCGCGCCAGATTGAAGCTTACATTTTCCACTTTAATTTGACTTTATTCAAATTCCACTCTCAATATTAAATATTGTGAATCGAATGAGTATTGCGGGAGATAATTATGGGTAAATTCAGCCCTCGTTCGAAGCGAGCGCCACATAGCTGGCGTAGTATCCAAGGTAACTTAAATTTCTTTAAATATTAGCGTGCGGAAGTTTACGCAAATAGGGCACACTTGAATTGACATAACGAAAATTCAGATTAACTATCTGTTTTTTAGTAACAAAGTATACAACATCCTTGTTACTGTCGCCATATTTAAAAGGATAATGGAATAGTTTAACATATTCCAATAAGTTTTTCACTAATCCTAACAAATTCGACGTCAAATTCAAGTCATTGTCCTTTAGAAATTCATATATAATACATTATTATTACAATACAAAGATATTTCCACACAGGAGCAACAACGATTGTTTTTTTTTATATTTCGCATTTGTTAAAAGCTGTTGGTTTCTAATGAAAATTTCTTAATGTTGCTGCGTGTTGCTCGCCTGTCGATTGTAGACAAAACTGCAATAACAGCTTCCTTCGGTGAGAACACAACTTTACGACAGCGACTGTCCTTTTACTTTCATCTGATTTCGTATCACTTCCGTCGAGTGATCATTTCTGCACACTTGCTATGCTGTTTCTCAGAGCAGGTTTCACATCGATAATAATCATTTTCCAATGAGTACAAGTCTGTACTGTAATACTACAAAACCGGTACTAATATTCAACAATAAAACATTACAAATTTACAGAAAAAATATTTATAAATACTTTTTTTTCAATATTTTGTCAATGTTGTTATTAATCGTGAAGAGATTCGTCTGTTAATTGTAAGTTGACAATATTCATAGATATTCATAAACTTTGTATTCAATGAGTATTCCACGGTTAAATAGCGTTGAACTGAATAATGTTAATAAAAATATATCAGAAATAAACAAAAAATAGTTTCTGTTAAATTTTCCTAAGAACTTGTAATTTATGTGCTCGCCACTATTCGCTTGCATTTCCTAAGAAGAGTTTGCCGAGCAAAATGATATCCCTGTTAAACAATGGTGAGAGTTTCGTTTAAGGTACGTGCTATATCTACCCTGGGAGCTAGAGTGATATGATAATGAGCACATGTGTGTACTGACGTTACAGTATACATGTAAACGTCAAAGCCTTCACTGACTGAACTTATTCACTCGCTGACAACGCACTGTCGAAACCACTGAACGTGGAAACTTGTAATTCAATGTTTTACAGTGTGTAATTAATTTATTCAATTACTGTTGAAAATCATGAATCTCAAAAAGGAAAATATCGGTTAATTGTCCAATTTTTTTTGCGTTTTTCATGTTACTAACATTATGTACAAGGTGTAAATCTTTATCTTAAAATTAATGACATGTGTATGCTAGTAAAATGATAAAAAAGGAAGTAGGGAATTAAAAAATTGTTTGATAGTAAAATTTGTACTTTGTATGTCATTAATTTAAACGCAAAGATTTACCTCTGTTTAATACTAAAACATACAACTCCATCTTTGTCAATCTTCCATTAGTTTAGTTCCATTTTTGATCACTGAATCATGATCGAAGGATTCGACTACAATCCAATGATACAGCGTCAAGGTTAACTAGGGAATTTTCCCGAAAAGACTAAAGTCGTAATGACGCAAGTAACTGCGCGAAGCACGACTATTCCGCTAATTTCATACTCCCATATGGTCATTAGTTTCGTGAGTCATTAATTTAAACTAGCAATTCTTGAAGGTAAGATAAATACATCCGTCAAAAGATTTTGCAATCCGTACATCCGTTCGTTAGTAACAACGTATTAAAAATGACGAAAAAATGCAATTGCAATTGATCCGTTTGCGATAGTTATCAGTTGAAAGCGATAGCTTTCGATTAGCCATCAGTCAACAATTATAATTCCACCATGTGTTTCCTTTGTCTTCCTAAAGTACATATAAGTTTCATTCTAACAATGTCTATACAATGAGAACTTGTTTAATCAAAAGAAGTTACTCGACTTCAGTTACATTTTACTGCAATAATTAACATCTCGTAACTAAGAAACAGACATGCAGATTGCAAAATTCAGTTTAACTTTTACGTAGTGACATTGAACATGATTTTTTGTTTAATCCTTTGTTTCTCCAAACAACTAAACGAAAGTGGGAGCAAATCCATGCAATATTGATAAATATCGAAGTGTGTGCTATTATACATACTAGCAACATGAAAAATACACAAAACGTGACTACAAAAACAATGTTTCTTGTTCTCCATGAAACGTCCTCATTCCAAGATGAGTTGAACTACTAATTGCATACATTAGCATACAGATTTACATTCGATTCTTATGGGAAGATACCAGCTTTTTAACTTAACCTTCACAGCTGCTCATCTCATTCTTCACCTACCTATCAACTGCTAAATCTACTATGGTCCAGAAACTACAACTTTATTTAACCATATCTCCTTTAATTCCCCATCAACCCTACCAAAACCAACCCCCAAATAAAAGCTGCTTTCCCCATTAACGCTCAGTCGGTGTTTTACCGATCCGCCCTTCGTTACCGACCCTATGCAGTCCAGCGAAGGAGAGTGTAAAGTGCATACTAGAGGCGCTTATTCCCACGTTCCTCCTGGAGCACAAAGGAGAAGGACAAAGGGCTATTTAAACAGCCCGCCAAAACTCTAAACTTTAGACAATGAGCTTGATCCAGGAAGATTTGGTGGAGGAAAATTAGATCATATTGAAGGTGGCAGAAGTGCAAGTAATTGAAAGGTTATTGCGACATAACAGGTTTAAAAATGCCCTTTCAAACGGAACGAAGTGGAATCGCAGAAGGAATAAGGTAGGAAGTACTTGATAAGGTAGGAATCAGTAAGAGACACTGGGAAATCCGGGAAAGGTCCTGAAACGGAAGGACGATGTGGTAAAGTAGGAATCAGTAAAAGGGGCTGGAAAACCTAGGGGAAATTAGGAAAAGGTCCTGAAAGGCCATGATAATTCCATGGTAAGGTAGAAAGCAATAGGGAATTGAAAGAAAACCTGGGGAAACTCGGAAAAGAAAGACAAATGGCTGAAACTCCAGGACAACATGTACCATTTTTAACGCCGAACATTATACGGGAAACAAGAAACAGCTGTATGATTCTAGAAAAATTCTTTGAGGCAAAATAAAGTTTTAGAATCCTATGAAAGTGTAGAAATGTTGGAACAAGCCCTTAAAATACCATAAGAATATAGAAAACTGGAAGGAGTGAAGAAAATGGTAGAAATGGACAGAACATGTCCCTACAGAGGCAGAGAATGCTAGAAAACCTACTCCAAACCCTAAACAATATTACAAGGCATAAAAGTTCTCTTTTAAGTCAGTAAAATACCAAAGTAAACAATTAAAATCTCTTAAGATATTAAAGAAATATAATGAAGGATAAAATGAAAACAGGGAAATACTATGAAGGGTTAGGAAACAAAGTACTAAAAGCGGATTCTGGAACTGCACAGGCTTTATAATTGAAATTTCAATATAGGACTCCAACACTCTAGTACAGGCATTGAAACTATAGTACAATATTCCAAAATTCTAATACAAGCTTTGGAATTTTGCATCAACATTGCAAAACTTTGGTAGAGGCTTGAATATTTCAATAAAGGTCTTTGAGATATTAATGCGAGCCACCAAATTTCACAACAAGGCTTCAAAGTTCTGATACAAGCCCTGAGATTCTAATAAAGGCCCCTTCACAAGTTCAGAGCGAAGCTTTGTACTTCAGCACATTCCTTGAAACTTTACTAGTGCTCCAAAGTCTTGTACAGACCTTGTCAAGCATTGCAGAGCTTTTGAGAGTTATATACTAACTAATATAAATAATTTGTTTGTAGCGCAGCATTTCAAGAACCCACAATGACCTCTTAAACACTACTACAAACTGCAAAAGTGAAACAATGAGTTCCAAAGTCTCGCATAAATGTTAGAAAGCTCAATATACACTTTCAAGCTCTAATACAATACTCCTTTAAACCTTTAAGAGTTCTAACACACACCTTCAAATACTAGTACAGTACTTTAAAATCTGTTCAGGCATTTTACTATACTGCTCTAAACTCTAGAGCAATCCTTCAGAAGATAATAACAGACTAAAAACTCTAATCAAAGTTCAAGAGTTTCAAATACATCTCCAAGCTTCGTACAAAGCTTCCAAGTACACAGGGAAGATTCTGGAACTACAATAGTACTCGGAAAGATGAGTACAACTTTTTGAAAATGGAGTGCAGATTTTGAGGAACCAACAACAAGCTCTATCCCACAGAACAATACTCGAAGAACAAAGTACAGAATCTAAGTAAACACTACTATAATTCTCCAAAGTTTCAGAACAAGTCTCAGAACGGTTGTAACAACAAGCCACTGTCTTGCATCCGTGAGAGTCAGAGACACAAACGTGTTAGTGAGACTCACCGGATGCTACGTGAAGATATTCATGAAGTTTATCCAATGGAGAAGTTTACCTAGACTCCAAAAGGTAGTACATTCCCACAAGGATTCATCAGCATGTACTACCTTTAAGGCTCTGGCTAAAACTTCTTGCACATATGTAAAACTGCTGTGCTATACAGAATAAATTGCATTACAATTCTACAAAGCTTCCAATGCGACTGGCAGGATAATAACAACGAACAACAATAGACCACCCAATAGCCAGTTTAGCATCCTGAAAGTTGCCAGTTCATACTGCAAAATTCTATAGAGCTCTTTCATTGTTTCTGTCTTGCGAAACAAAAGTTCCTACTTTACAATAGCAAGTAAACAAAATCCTGACTTATCCATACTGGATTCTTGCGTATACAACCCAGCAACAGAAACTTCAAGAACTCTAAAGATCAGCAAAAAAGACGAGATAGTGAGAAAAGGTTTTTCGTTATTGCTGGAACGAAGATACAACATGAGGATAGTAATAATAAGTAACAACAGGCCACCCCGAGTGGGCTCCCCCTCCCCGGCGGCCCCCTCGGCGTTTGTGCGTGTGTCTGTGGGAGTGCGAGGGATGTACGAAGGTATTGGTGAGGCGACTCACCGGAGTGCTCGGTGAAGATGTTGGAGCCGGGCGGGCGGTGTTCCTTGGCTGGCCTGCTGCCGGCGAGGCCAGGACGCCTCGACGCCGGCCTCGGCTGCTCTTTCGCCTGCTGGGCGCCCATCGCCTCCTTCTCGCCGCACACTGCACACTGCACGGCACTCTCGCTCGCTCTCTCTCTAGCGCGCGCACGCACGCACTCTCTTCCTCGGCTGCACTGCGCTGCTGCTGCTGCTGCTGCACTCGCTTGCTGCGCTCCAGCTAGGCTCCCACAGCACCGCACTGCACACTCTCTCTCCTACGTGGGCCCTAATGGCCCGTCGCCGGCCATCACTGGCCACTGGCACTCTGCGAGCCTCGGTTAAGGCCGGCCAAGTGCGCAGCGAGGCGCCGGTCTCTGCTCGCAAAGTGAGCGATGGTCGCCTTCAGATCGGTGAGTCGCGAAGGCGGTGGCCCAGGCTTCCCTTTAGGCCATTAAGGACGAGCGAGCGACCGACACACCAGCAACCACGCCACCGCACCGACGGTGGCATTGAGCGATCGTTTGTGTGCGAGCGCAGAGAGAGAACCACCGCTGAGACACGGTGGGAGGGAAACCGAGAGAGGAGACCGTCTGGGGATTTTAGAGTTACCGTGGCGCTGCTGGTGAAAGCTGCCGGATGTCCTCGTGTATTTCAGGGGAATTGTGGGGACTCTGTTGAAGGAGATTGTATGATTTATAGGTGGGATTGAAGGGGAAGGAAGAAGCTTTCGTTTCAATGTTTGGGAATTAAGATTGTTTGTGAATTATGAAAAATAGAGGAAGAGAAAGAGGGGAGGTTGATAGAAAGGGATTTTAGAGAGTAATTGTTGGTAGGCGTAGATGTCGGCGGATGTCCTCAAGGTTTTCCGGGATAACGTAGGGAACGGGAATGTATATATGTTGTGTGTGGGATTAAAGGGGAACTAATAAGCTTCAATTTCAGTATTTGTTCATTAAGATTGTTTAAGGATTGTGAAAGATAGAAAAAGAGAAAGGGGGGAGGTCGATAAAAAGGGATTTTAGAGACATGTTGTTGGTAGCTATGGAAGTCGGCGGATGTTTCGAAGATTTTTCTATTTCAAAATTAATATAGGAACCGTCAAACGATTTCTTTTGTCTGTCAATCACCGTCAAACAATTGTCTAACTATTGCTATAAATAAAATTCAAGAATCATTTCGGGGCCAATTTTATGGAGATGAAATAATGAAACACTACGATACCCATCAGTAGGCGCGTTTTCACGTAACTGCAACTGAAGTTAAAACTTTCCAATTTCTATTTTTACATATGTTGAAAAACTAGGAAGCGTCAAACGTTGTAATTTGCATAGTTCAAACCATCAAACGATTTTATAAGAAGAAAAACGCATGGTTGTCGATTTTTAATAAGAAACAATGATATTTCTATGCAGAGGTGCGTTTTCATGTAACTGCAGCTGAAGCTATTTCTATTTTTTCATATTATAAGAAAACTATATAGGAACCGTCAAACGCTCTAATTAGTCTAGTTCGAACCGTCAAACGATTTCTCTATCGATTTATGTAGGATAAGACTTATTTTCTTGCCAAAATAAAAAAACGAGGGCTAACTTGATGTTTATCAATTTTATTTTCTATTTTTATAAAATACTAGAGAACCGTCAAACGACCGTCAAACGATTGCTGTAGATAAAATTCAAGAATCCTAACATTCAGTAGCCAACTTTATAGAGATTGCGGGCGTTCGCATTGGGGAATTCAATACAATTGGACAAATTTTGCACACCATCAAAAACTCTAGATTTCAGCCTCTGATTCTCTATCGATATACCATATGAAAAGAATTCTCATATTTTATATTTCAATACATTCTACTGCAGATATTTCTCCTGTAAAAACATTGAACTATAATCGCAATTCTCTCTGTGCTATAAGGTCAATTAACAGAAAATAATAGAAAATGGTAATACAGAAATGTTCATTATCGGCCAAGCACAGTAAATGCCAGCGTGTCGCTATCTTGCGTTCTTGTCAATTCTCTCCCCACCTATACAGGCTGGTTCACGTGGCTCTGGACGAAATAACAACCCACTTTTTATTGAGCACTATGTATATTACATTGCATACACACATTATATAAATGTAATATAATGTTACATAAAATAAGTAGGATCTGGGAATGTATGGGGAACATTCGTGTACAAATAAATTACTGATTAATTTATTATAATATATAGTGTAACGTGACAAACGTGATTCAAAAACAATTTTGTTTAGGGAATCACGCATTCTACAGGGTGATTTATTTACTTTCGGCTCTGATAATGATACTCCATTTTTTCGTCTAAAACGCTCCTGTAATTAAATTAAATATACCTTTACATATGTTTGATGCAATATACGTATAATATATTGTCGAATATGTTATCTAATAAATTAGCCTACTGGAGAGAATATTGTATTATGTACTAGCGGCACATCTTTACTTTGCGACGACTTACTCCGAATGTGGAACAGCGTAAGAAAATATTTTATTCTGTACACATTTTGTTCATGTATATGTATATTAATGTTGATAATAGGATTCATTAAAAAGACATTCGTGTATAATTAAAATTACTATAGATAATTTATAAATGTCGGAACCAATAACGAAGATATTTGGTAATAATAGCTGTGTATGTCCCCCCTCGCCCTTTAATTAATGTTAAAAATTAGTTAACTAATTTAAATCTAAAATCTAATGAATGAAGCGCCCACGCGCCAGGTTTTTTGTTATTGTTTATTTATTGTTCTGAATTATAACTTGGCTTTCGTTTATCAATGATATCTGTTTCTATTTTTGATCATTGTGCTGATCATAATGGTTTTGGAGTGATTTATATTTGTTGGAGTACTCCATACTCTTTTAAATATTCTAATGCATTTTTGCATGAGTTTGCTGTGTTCGGGTTGTCAATTAAGCTTTTCCCATCTTATTCCATTTTCTCAGTTTTTTCTTCTATTCTTGGATATTTTGATTTAGGATCCTTCTTAATAAAATATGTGAGTTGGTCATATGCGCGTGCCTTATTCTGGTATTCTATCAGGACTCCTTGAGCTTAAAATTTTATTATAGTGTGTGTCGCTCTCGATGGAATATAAAATTCATTTTAGTCCATTTCCTAATCTTGTGTGGTGTTCGATTGCTTTTGATCTTATTATTGTGAATCACTAAAATAATTTTGGACATCTTTAACGCTAACAGAAATATTACTAACTTTTTCTTTACTCAAAAATTGTCAATTCAAAGTAAGCAAATTGAAATGAATCGCCCTATACATTAACGTTATGTATGTATATATATATATATATATATCGAATATATATATCGATACATATATATAGGCAGAATTGCGAAGGGTTAGGGATTTTCTCGTGCGCCTGCGTACTAAGTACGCCGTTCTCCCTCTCTGTCTCTCGCTCTCTCCGGTGGCCGTTTGTTGGCGTCAGGCCTCGTCGTCGTCGTGTCGTGCCATTATACTGTGGTCCTGCCGAGCGGAGAGAGAAGAGAACGTGCGCGTGCGAGAGGAAATTCGTGTCGGGAGGAGCGAGCGATTTGTTTGCCGGCCGAGG
The DNA here is from genome assembly GCA_910593735.2 of Ectemnius lituratus. Lineage (NCBI taxonomy): Eukaryota > Metazoa > Arthropoda > Insecta > Hymenoptera > Crabronidae > Ectemnius > Ectemnius lituratus. The sequence continues at coordinate 3,289,401 of OU343044.1, read as the reverse complement.
GACGTGAAAATACGGGCGGAGAGTCGGGCGAACCAAGCTGCCGGGAGCGCAGGGAAGCGAAGGAAACCGACACAGCCAGAATGGAAGTGAGAAAGTTGACGGAGCTGCTCGCAGCAACGATCAACCCGGCCGAGCAGAAGCACGCCGAGGAACAACTAAACCAGGTGGGCACACGTTGCAACCATGGGGCTTTCCGCCCGAGCCAACTGGTGCCCCAAACCTCTAGCAACAATACCAAAAGCTGGAAAAAGTGCGCCAAGAGCAGAATCTTCGAATAAAGGCTTCTATGCCACTGCGAGCCGCCCTAGAGCTTATTCACACACTTCCGGAGGCGCCAGCCGAACATAACCTCCCAAAGGCTCCGAAACACAGTCGCGAGGATGCCTCCGAATTTTTTTTCGACATTTCTCACGGACTTTCGGGTTGATATGTGGCTGAGCCAATCGGGAATTGCCGGAGAGTTTGTCCGCGGGAATTGGTCGAGGGCTTTCTTGATCTTGGCCGGAGACTTCCGGAGCCGCCAGGCGGTCCTAACCTCACCTACTTTTGAAACATACTCTGAACTGTTTGGCAATCCTTTCGACATTCTCGATGATATTGATATGATTCCTTTTAGAATCTTTTTTGATCGTTTGTCAATCACGTGCGTTCCATAGGAATTTTAGAACTTTGAATATATTTTTTTCATGAGCACTCCAAAACGTATGGATACACCAATTGGTAGACTATTAGAGAATATTTATAAAATTTGAACAAAAGTATTTTTCCTAGTTCAATTCAATGTTAATTTAATTCTGAATCAGCCTTCTAATTCGAAATTGCAAATAGCATATTGCAGGCATCGTCGGAATACATACTCGACTTTATGCTCGAATTACAGTCTTGGAACTAATATTTTTTATCAGGAATTTTATAGTGAATTAATAAGGAAAACATAAACTTTAATTCAGACTAACTTTCGTTAAAAACAAGTTCTTATTAACACAGATACAATCGATAAAAGCTGCAATTTGATACTCCAATTTCGCCAGGCATACATTTTATCAGGAATTTTTCTGCTATAAATTATTATGCGAAAATTGGAGTTTCAATGGACAAATTATACATGTATTTAAAGACGAAAGTCTAAGCTTTCAAGGAAGCTCAATTTCAGTCAAATGGGGTCACTTTGATCGAAGTTACGACTGTTCAAAGTTCACCTACTATCGCACGATTGCTACGATAATTCTTCAGGTCACCCGGTACACGCCCGAAAACTAGGTGTCGCTTTACCTCGATTTCCAATGTCAAATCTAGCATTTCTCATACTCTTTTATACATTAACTTGAAGAGGAATGTTCATGCTTTTAATTGACTCCTGATTCATTATGATACATTAAAAACTGGAGAGAATATAATTAATGAAAGTTTTATATGATTAAAGAGAGAAAGAAAACTTTCTCTAAATTATAATATAATCCAAGGGTTCATTTCAACTTTAATTCTGTTCCTCAAAGTTAATCAAATTGCAATGAATTGTTCATCAAATTAAAGAAATGATTTCAAGCTTCCATTTTGGACCACTCCCACTAATATCCCTTTATTCTTCACACTTTCAGATTCACAAAATTATTGGGTTCGCGCCGACCCTGCTGCAGGTCGTCATGACCGCCGAGGAACTGTCCGTCCGGCAAGCAGGTAATTTTTAAAAGTTAAAATCAATTAAGAGCAAATATACACCTGGAATCGCTACAACGTGTTATACATGACGTTTTTTCAAATCCAATTGTAAAATATTTTCTTAAAATATGTAACTCAAAGACCATATTTTGTAGATTTCACTGAAATATATGTAGTAATAACGAGATTATGGCACTTTTTCAAAAACAAAAATTGCACTACTTATTCTTCAATTATTGTTCATTTAAAAAAATGAGACAATTTCAATACTAATTTTAGTTCATTAAATGGTTTTTTCGTTGTATTCAGTCTATCATTTCAAAACTCGATTTTTCCATCTTTTTAAGTGTGCCTTTTTAAATGTCTTTTTAAATGTGAAAGACAAAATTCTTTGTATTTTCAAAAAATTCGAATCCATAACTTTATGGAGTAACGTAAATTCCATTAAACTTTATGAAATTCCGTACACCAACGGTATTTTATCGACTATTAATTAATTACCGATTGATAATTTAATCTAATACTTTCCAGGTGTCATATACCTGAAGAACTTAATATCAGACAACTGGGCGGATCGGGATGCTGAGCATCCCCAGGAGTTCAGCATCCACGAGCAAGACAGAGCAATGATCCGTGATGCAATAGTGGACGCAGTGGTTCACGCACCAGAATTAATAAGGTCAATATTTTTTCTATTGCTTCTTTGTTCCTTATAAATTGTTATATAAATTAATGAAATATGCAGATGCTAATGAAGACAGCATCTTTACGATCGATTTAATTTCAGTATTTGTAATGGTTATTAATATTTGTATTTTTTTCGAAAACAATCCGAACTGATATGTCTCGCGATTAATTTGATAATCGAGATTCTACTCCGTAAATATAAAAAGTATAAATTAGTATATGTCTATTCACTGTCTTCCTCTAAACTTTTAAAGTATTACCGTGATCACGAAATCTTTTACGCAAATGATGATATTAATGTAAAAAGTTAACTAAATATACGTTTGCTATTTCAGAGTGCAATTGGGCGTCTGCATCAGAAACATAGTGAAGCACGACTTCCCTGGCCGATGGACACAAATAGTCGACAAAATAACAATCTACCTGCAAAATCCAGACGCCAGCTGCTGGCCGGGTATACTTCTCACGCTCTACCAATTGGTGAAGAATTTCGAGTGAGTATCGAGGAGCCAATAGTCGAAATTTTGTTAGGGAAGCGTTCCCGAATTAACGCTTCGAGTGTTCCGCTTTAAGAATACAAATGATTCGTTGGATGATCAGTTCAGTATCGCCAGCAGAAACCGGGCGGAAAACGAATACCTTCACTGATTATTAAGTGATCTTACGATCACTAGTATGGGCTAACTCAAATTGAAGCTCATTCGTTCCTTATTAATCCTTGAGCTGTAAAATTTTATGTCTTTGAAATACTATTACTAGTATTAATAATATTTTGCTAAATTTTATATTGTTTATGCGTTTGTGCAGTCGGATACAAATTTTACCACTTTTGGCTTACGGAAAATAAATATTAACCGACTAAGATTTAATTCAAGTTTATCAGTCGCAAATTAAAGTTTGTATTTTCAATTTTAACGACACCATATGTTGCGTTTTTCAGGTATAAGAAGCCTGAGGAAAGAGCGCCTTTAATCGAAGCGATGAACCTTCTATTACCAATGACTTATCAGCTGATCGTACGGCTGCTTCCCGACCAATCCGAGCAGTCGGTTCTCCTCCAGAAAAACATCCTTAAAATATTCTTTGCCCTGACACAAGTGAGTTGTGCAGTTACTATTATTTTCATAAAAGATAGAATTTATAACTATTATTGTTACTCATATTCTTATTAATTTATGTATTACAGCTTTGTAAATCTGCTCCTTTGATTTATTTTATCGTTCAAAATCCATAGTAAAATAAAAATTAAAAATTTATAGGCCAGTTTTCAAAATAAAATTCACACTACTTCTTATTTGCACACATCAGTACACGCTGCCGCTGGACCTCATTACGAGGGAAGTGTTCACCCAATGGATGGACGTGATACGTCAGGTAGCCGACCGTCCAGTACCCCCGGAAACAAATAATCCTGAGATCGACGACGATGAGCGTGCCGAGCTTCCATGGTGGAAGTGCAAGAAGTGGGCCCTGCATATCCTCCACCGAGTGTTCGAGAGATATGGAAGTCCCGGCATGGTCAGCGAGGAATATGTCCAGTTCGCCGAGTGGTACCTACAGTGAGTAACATTCCTTTCTTTTTTTAAATCTATTTACAGACTTTAGAATTTGTCTTTGAAGACTCTTATAATCGATTAATTGTGTCTAGCAATTATAGAAACTTTGGGCCTTTAAGACGAGATTTTTCGAATATCGCTTTTATTTAATTTACGATTTTAAGTTGTTTTATTTTTGCCTTGGAATCATTTTTATTTCCTTTCATTGCCAACAGAACATTCAGCGGTGGCATCCTCGAGGTCCTCTTGAAGATCCTGGACCAATACCGTCGTAAGATCTTTGTCTCGCCGCGCGTTATCCAGCAATCGTTGAACTACATTCATCAAGGGTATGTTTCGCCGTCTTTCTCCAAATCAATACTGTTAATATTGATTTATTATAATATTATCAATTTCAATTCATTGAAATCACAAACAGAGTGAGTCACGGCTTGTCCTGGAAGTTCCTGAAGCCACACATGTTTGAGATCATACGTGACGTCCTCTTCCCGATACTCTCCTACTCGGCAGCAGACGAGGAGCTGTGGAACAACCATCCGTATGAATACATTCGAGTGAAGTTTGGTAAGCGATTTATAGTAGTTTAAAGTAGAAGGAACAGGTTTTAATACCGGCTGAGTCCCATTCAGATTGATTGATGATCAATGAAGATCTGATTAATCGAAGTCGACCGCACAATCTTATGTGAAGTTGTTAAATAATTCATTTAATTTCAATTTCCAACAGATTGAATGTTATGTTGCACCAGACAAAAAGTAGAATCGTTTTAACGTCAATAAGTATTTATTAACAAAAGAATTATTTACGGAAATATAACATCTCAAATTTGTCGGTTATGCCCGACAGACATATTCGAGGACTTCGTATCGCCAGTGACAGCTGCAAAGGATCTTCTGCAATCGGTTTGTAAGAAACGCAAGGACATGCTGCAGAAGACGATGCAGTTCAGCATGGAAGTCTTGACAAGTCCGAACGCTGATCCTAGACAGAAGGATGGCGCCCTGCACATGGTGGGCACTCTAGCGACCGTGTTACTGAAAAAGAAGATCTACCAGGAACAGATGGATAAGATGCTCCTGCAGTACGTCTTCCCTGAATTTAACAGCCCACATGGCCACATGCGCGCTAGGGTAAGTTGGTTTAGGTCTTGGAATAGATCTGTTTAAGGGTCGCCAGTCAAGAGATGGGAACATCCAGTTGGATAATAAATTAAGCATTTAAGGTCTGCTTTTAGAGAACTGAGTTATGAGAATTAAATGGTAAAGGATTTACATCCTTTTTTCCTTAATTGAAACTGATTTTCATCTATATTTATGGAAATATAAACAATGAAATTTGAGTGGCTGTATTTTATATTCGCCATTTTTAACATTGGTTGTCGACAGTATTTCAATTTAACTTCAATTCTATAGAATTTGTAAGATTAGGACATTCGTGAAATAGATACTCCAGTTACAAAAACAAAATGATTCGCTTCGTTCTCCGGGAAAACGTCTTCTGCCTCGTAATCTTCAAGGTGTAGAAAGTTCAAACAATTCATTTGATTCCAGGCGTGCTGGGTATTGCACAACTTCAGCCAGGTGCGCTTCCGTCAGGAACAAATCCTTGTCGAGGCCATTAGGCTTTCAACGAATGCTCTGCTCACCGACCGAGACCTTCCGGTGAAGGTCGAAGCTGCAATCGCCCTACAACTCTTCTTGACATCCCAAGAAAAATCCAAGAAGTACATCGAACCTTTGATAAAGGAGATCACTCTCGAACTCCTAGCAATCATTCGGGAAACCGAAAATGACGATTTGACCGGCGTCATGCAGAAAATTGTTTGTACGTACTCGGAACAGCTGATGCCGATCGCAGTGGAAATCTGCCAACATCTGGTGAGTTTGGTTTACAATAACATATTGCGAAAGTAATATTTGTTCATTTTGCTAAACTAAACTAAACTAAACTAACAAGAGGATTTCTTAGATCATTTGAATTTTCATCCGATCGGAAAGGAACTTTCTCCACATTACTCAATCGATTTCTAGCATGTTATATATCCATTTAAAGAGAAAGGTAGCTATCAATCAGTAAATTTTCACTTTGGTTTCCAGGCAGCGACATTCAGCCAAGTGCTCGAAACCGATGAGGGCAGTGATGAAAAGGCAATTACTGCAATGGGACTGTTAAACGCAATCGAAACTTTACTCTCGACAATGGAAGATCAACCGCAAATTATAGCTAGTCTCGAGCCAACCGTCCTTCAAGTAGTAGTACACATTTTCGGCCAGAGCGTTATGGGTGAGTAAACACGATCAATTCTTTGTTTTTTAGTGGTTATCAGAAATGTTTTGTAACTGTTACTGTTCTTGTTTTACAGAGTACTACGAGGAAGCATTGAGTCTCGTCTACGATTTGACCATCAAGAGCATTTCGCCAGATATGTGGAAAGTGCTCGAGTTAATGTACCAGCTTTTCCAGAAAAATGGCTTCGATTACTTCACTGATATGATGCCGGCACTTCACAACTATATCACCGTCGACACCGCCGCATTCCTCTCCAACGAAAATCATATACTCGCCATGTTCAACATGTGCAAAGCAGTGAGTGATAGAAATTTCACCTGACTTTAAGCGTTCTTAAATTCTCTATTTTTATAATTATTACGATTTTCAAATTATTTTATAAGTCGTACGAGTTAATATGAATCAATTCCCAATTGATTTGCATTTGGTTTCCAATTCATTCTTGCCATTTGTTAATGCTTTCTTTTCGATTATTCATGGCAGATCCTGACAGGGGACGCCGGCGAGGATCCCGAATGCCACGCGGCGAAGCTGTTGGAAGTAATAATTCTACAGTGCAAGGGTCACATCGACCAGGTGAGTCACTTTTATGTATTATACAAATAAAGAAAAGAAGAAAATAGAATAAAAAGTGAAAGAGACTGCTTGCCACACGTCTGCATAAATAAACTGTTTAGCAAAAACAGGCTTTTCTTACACAACATATTAGACATTATTTAACAACTGTCTGGATTTTTTCCAAATTTAAAACTGATACTTTATCTTTTTGTTTCTCTTTTGTTCCAGTGTATACCGTCCCTGGTACAGTTGGTCCTTGAACGGTTGATGCGCGAGGTGAAGACGTCGGAGCTTCGCACGATGTGTCTGCAAGTAGTGATAGCGGCACTTTATTATAACCCGGCACTTTGCTTGGAGGTAATGGATCGGCTGCAAGGAAACTTTGGCGCAAGCGGCGAACCAATTGCCTCTCACTTTATCAAACAGTGGATCCACGACACCGATTGCTTCTTCGGGTGAGGCATTATACGCATTATTCGTGACTGTTAGCACCACTGACGGTCGAGCAGATTTACATCCAGTTTAAATGGAACTAAGTTGATAATACTAAATACTTGGCTCGAACAAGAAGCTCTGACACTTTTTTTCGGTGCTTTGGTTGGATGGTTCAATCTTTTAACAGTTTTAATTTTGAAAATTCCTTACTATTACAGTTTTAATACTTCAAATTTATTATTAATATAGTTTAAATTATAACATATTATTATAAATTATGGGTTACTATTACTCTTACAGTCTCCACGATCGCAAACTCTGTGTCCTTGGCCTGTGCACTTTATTGAGCATGGGTCCCGCCAGGCCAGCAGCAGTAAATGAATGCGCCCAACAAATTATCCCCTCGTTAATAATGCTATTCGACGGACTGAAGAGGGCATACGCGAAGGCGGCGGCAATGGATGAGGAGGAAGACGAAGATGAAGATAGCGATCTCGATGAGGGTAGGTTTCGGGCTTATATTTTGAGTAATATTCGACTTAAAGCGCCTTTAATCTCATCGAAATTTAATTCCACAATAAACTTCATCTACAATAAAAATTTAGTGAAAATTTCTTTAGTTTATTATGAAGTTTATTATAAGGCTCGGAACGATTGTGTTGTTACTGTGGATGAAGTTTAGAATTCGATACTCTGTGCGCACCGTAACGCCGTTCACTTTGTCTCAGAAGTTCTCTCCTCGGATGAGGACGAGATCGATGAGGCTGGACAGGAGTATTTGGAGAAACTTCAGGACAAAGTGGCGAGAGCTGGCTCAGGACTGAGAATAACAGCCTCGATACAAGAGGCAGACTCAGGTGAGAATTAACGAAGTCGTATAAATATGTAGTTTTTAAGTCATTTTAATATTTCTATCAGTATTAGGCTTTCCGATTTTTTAAATACTATACGTACTTCTACCAGAGATAAAGAAATAAAAAAGCAGAAACCAAATTTATAGAATGAACTCTGAAAAATTAGTACTTGCAACAAAATATTTTAGTTATTTTTATTAGAGTATATTATTGCTTCATAACGAAGATTACTAAATAATACTAATAATTACTTTCGATCGCAGACAACAGGTCAGATGACGATGATGACCTGGACTACGACGCTAACGAGGAGACGCCCTTGGAGAATTACACGACCCCCCTCGACGCTGAGGGTAGCAATCAGGACGAGTACATGGTCTTCAAGGACGTGATGCAAAGTACGCTAATCTTTTATTTTTGTTTTCGCTATTTTTGAAACATGCTGTTTATATTATTATTACACTCTTCTTATTTAATTTGTCATTGTTGCTATCACTGTGCTGTTATTGTCGTTACTTTTCTCACAGATATTGAGAGGACAGATCAAAATTGGTACAGGGCACTTACCGGCCACCTTACAGTCGAGCAACAGAAGGCCCTGCAGGAGATGATAGTGCTTGCGGACCAGCGTAAGGCCGCCCTCGAAAGCAAACGGATCGAGCAAAGTGGAGGTACAGTATACCTTATTGTATATTAGAGCTGTTATTTGCGGGTTTTCGAGATTATAACGATTTTTAATAGTAAGACAGTCAGCGTGAGTCATCGATCACATAAAAAAATCCATTTTAAAAATACTTATTCGGTACAGTTTATAAGATAATTGTTAATTATTTATCAATGTTAACTAAATACGAATGTTTCCAAACTTTTCTCGATATGTTTCGATTAACTCAGTAAATCTTACTATTCCATATCTTTTCTATTTCTACAATCTCTATCGCTATCTGTATCATGTCCGTTCAATTGGCTGATGCAGTATCAAACACGGAACATTGATTGTTTGCGTGCTGATTGTCTACTTATGCTATCATGATAATCAATAGTCTTTAACCTTCTCCGAGACTCACGGTTCTATCGATTTTATAAATATAATAATAATAATAATAATAATAATAAAGATAGAGAAGAAGATAGAGATATTGTATTATATGTACAATGTGCATAAATAATATGCCTGTAATTTATTCTTGCTTCCAGGCTACAATTTCCCCTCGCAGACGGTGCCGACGTCCTTCAAGTTCGGAAGCACGCCGCTCAGTCGATAGAAAGAGTCAACACCCTCCTGGCCAAAATTCAAAATACCAGCGTGCGCGATAGTACGATACACGGTGGGAACGGGCTATGTACCGTACTATCACGCCGTGCATGCGAAAAATCCTTAAATCGGACGGAATGAGAAAATCTCGATGGAGTGGTGTCTGCAACGACGAACCGATGGGAGATATTGGGAGGGGAGGGGGGGAAAAGCGTATTTCGAAAAGAGATATCGTGAAGTGCCTAACTTCGCCCGGTTATAAACTTGTATTTACTATTAAACGTACGTTTCGTTACCACCCGTTTATGATTCATTTCCCTCGACACGCGGAGATTCAAGGAAAAGGAAGCTTTACAGTGAATTATCACATTAAGTGACGCATCCGTGAAGTGGACCAAGATCGGATGAGAATTACAGAAGAGAGCTTCGTTAAAATTGAAGTTGTTAAGGAGTTGTTGTTGATAGGGGTGCAATATTATACTGATATTTCATCGTTCAAGTATGAATAATTTATGGTTGTTTTGTATTATTGATTTGATATTTACAAATTTTAATTCATGACAAACAATTAAATATATTTTCGTTAGAGATTCCTGTTTGTCAAATCATTTTAGCTGATGAAGCCGTGTTGTAACTAATTAGACTACTAAAATGTATACAAAGCGTATGGTGAGACGATTGATCATTCCAATAACAGTTCATGTTCAAAAATCAAATTGTTCCAGTCGAACATTAACATGAACGTTTTCTACAATAAAGTACTCTTAAGCTCCATTTACCTTTCACAATGGTCAGTAGATAAATTTACATTCCTACATATGCGTTTGTAAAGACGAAAGAGACTGAAATCCAAAGTTTCAATTTCGAATTCGATCTCTCGATCGACTAATCACAACTTACATCGACCGATCGATATCAAAGCGAACCATCTAAAAGGTTCCACGTTACTTTAGCGATGAATGCAATGAAGCTCTTATTACTATAAACGCAAATATAAAACTATTCACAATATATAAATTATTTGATCTTAGTACACTTTTCCATAGAAAAATCTGATCTTCGATCTACCAAATCTAATTAATTCACATTCAAAAGCGTTCCAATTAAAAAGGATGAAATTCCAGTTTCGTATTCGATCTCTCGAACGACTAATGACAACTCTCATCGATCGACAATCGATACTAAAGAAACTCCAAAAGTTTGCGCGCCTGCCTGCCATCCGTTCGACCCAAAGGCAACTTCGGCTCGGTGTTCCCGTTGCGTTCATGGCGACGGGAGGTTTTCGAAAAGCTGTCTTGAGGAAAATAGTGGCTAGCAGCGGTAGCAGGCCGAGCGAGTATCGAGAGACCGAGTGAGAGAGGCGAGGAAGAGTGGCAGTTTCTTGCAAAATGATAAAGCTCTTCTCGTTGAAGCAGGCGAAGAAGGAGGGCGAGGGTCCGAAGCCCGGCGCTAACCAGAAGAAGGCATCAGCCGCTCAGCTGAGGATCACGAAAGGTTAGCTTTTCCCAGTGCGCTCGCTTTGTTACACTGTCAGTCCGTCGCTCGATTCACCGTTACTATTACTCCCATTTCTTCTTCTCTACGTTATGGTTACTGCTTCTATTACTCTCCGAGCCATCCTTTTCCTGTTACGCTTACTCCTCGATTGCTACTATTATTGTTAATACATTGCTGGGTACCATTCCTGTATTATTATTACTGCTTCGCTTATTTTTACTTAGTTTCCTATATCTCCATTCGATGATATCACTGTTATTGTTACTGCTACTGTTACTGTTCGACCGATCCTTTCGCTCCCTTACGCTGTGTACCGTTGGATTGTTACCATTATTGTTAATACATTACTGGAACCTTTCCTGTGTTATTGTTACTGTTTCGGTTATTTTTATTCCATTTCCTACAGCTCCATTTGGTGAAATCACTGTTATTGTTGCTAATACTGTTACTGTTACTGTTACCATCGAACCCGATTCTTTTCGTGTATTACGCTTACTGCTGGATTGTTAGTATTATTGTTAATACATTATTGGTACCGTTTGTATATTATTGTTACTACTTCAGTTATTTTAATTTTGTTACCTATCTTCATTTGGTGATACTAGTGTTATTGTTACTGTTACTGTAACTGTTGCTATTGGAACATTTCTGTTTGTGTGTTACTGTATCTGTTAATATCAATCTGTTGCTAATATTTTTAATGTTATCGTTATTGTTATTTCTTTTCCTACATCTTTATTTGGTGATACGACCTACTGTTTGTTATTGTTACTGCCACGGTTGGAGTATCGCTTTTGTTATTAATGTGTTACTGTTCTATTATTGTTGTTGTTAAAGTTATTGTTATTTATTTGTATAAATTTATGTTTGGTCCTATTGTTGCTGTTACTGTCTGTTACTTTGTTGTTTTTAATTGTAAATAATTGTTTAAGTTGCTTTTGTATTTGTCAATGTTACTGTCACTATGATTTATATATCGAAATTACTTTCCAGACGTATTACCGTTATTTTTATTGTAAATGTTGATCTGGCAATGTTATCTTTGGTGTATTTCAGATATAAACGAGTTAAATTTGCCACAGACCTGCTGCACAGAGTTTCCAGATCCCGATGACCTCCTTAACTTCAAACTGATCATCTGTCCTGATGAAGTAAGTGATTAGCTCGTAAATACTTCGATTAAACAAGTTCTCAACCAACCACGAGTATACACATTTTGAACATGCATATACTTACGCTGTTATTTAAGCGTTAAGTCATTTGAATAAAATTCTGTAATGTAAATAACTAAAGTACAAATAAAGTTTCTAAAATTTATTCGGATTTCAGTGTTTTTTTTACTGAATTCTTTTACATTAAGTAGTATGATTGGTAAGGTTTCTAATTATATATTTTAAGAAAGTCCATCGAAATATTGTAATAAAATATTTGAAAAGTAGAAAACACAGAATTCTGAACTTTCACTCGCTTCCAGGGATTCTACAGGGGAGGCCGTTTCGTCTTCAGCTTTAAGGTTGGCCCGAATTACCCACATGAGCCACCTAAGGTGAAATGCGAGACACAGGTTTATCATCCTAATATCGACTTGGAGGGTAACGTGTGCCTGAACATACTCAGGGAAGATTGGAAGCCAGTGCTGACAATCAATTCGATCGTTTACGGTCTTCAGTACCTTTTCCTGGTGAGTATTCTGCGTACCGAATAATAGTAAAAGTAATAAAAAACTGGTATACAACTTCAATGTGTTTAAAGTCCAACACTGTTGGACATACAATTGATGTATTAGTACACTCAATATATTCAAATTCGATACATTAGAATTCCTACATACTTAATTAAAGCACATTTAAATTCCTATTACTGAATTTGAATGCATTGAAATCCTGATGATTTGAATTCCAATGCGTTAAACGCATACGAATCAAGTGCACTAAAACTTCACATATACAGGAATCTGTAAGAACTTTGATTCACTATACATAATGCATTGGAATTTTCTTATACTTCGTTGGAACACATTTGAATTGATTACACACACTGTACAAAAACTAGATTTCTCATGTATTGATGAAACAGGAGCCGAATCCCGAAGACCCATTAAACAAGGACGCCGCCGAAGTCCTTCAGAACAACCGGCGGATCTTCGAGCAGAACGTGATCAAGGCGATGCGCGGCGGCTACGTCGGACCGCTCTACTTCGAGCGGTGCCTCAAATAACCACGGGAAAAAACACCATGATATGCAGAATGCCAGCGAGCGTGTGTATGCGTGTGCGTGTGCGTGTGTGAGCGAGAGAGAAAGAGAGAGAGTGTGCGTACTAAAATAAAGAACGTATGATTAACTGAACTGCTCCTCGTGGACTTTCATTCGACGTCTTGCTCGCTCGTCGGCATCGCACGGGCGCAGATGAGACTGGCGTAGAAATGAAGCTTCGAGTTTCCTCTTCGAGTACGCGCTTTATTTATTGCATTTATTGCAATCAGATCGAGTTCCTTGTGATCTAAACCTTGCTTCAGGCGGAACTTAGAGTGAGCATTACAAGCCTGGTCGGGGTGCCGGAAATCAAATTTCTTTGATTGTATCTGCGTTGATGATTTAGATATCCCATGCATGTAGAATAGTAAAAAGGGAGTTAAAATTTGGAGATTGATTTCATTGCAACTTCTTAAGCACTAAACAGACGCTGAATTTTTCATTACATATTAACAGGATTATTTTAGTGGGGATTTAAGGTTTTGCTGAAAAAAAATTGACCGGCGACTTGAAGCAGTGATAACTTCTACAAGAATCAAAATTTGGAGAATCGGCTACGTAGTCAAGTAGCTTTATCTCTCAATTACATAATAAAAATTGTTCGGTTCAAGATAAAAAGTGATGGAGTTAGAATGTAAGAATAAGAAACATATAAGGGAAAACGTCCAAATTTTGTCCTCATTTTTGCGCTTCTACTTGTACGAGATAATTTATCTGATTTTAATGAAATTGATATCAAATCGAAGCTTGAACCTTACGCTTCATACTAATATATAATATATTATCCAAATATTAGTTTGCGCATTGAAAATCAAAGTTGGAGTGGTTCTTTGCCTTTGCGCATCTGTCGGGCGTCCCAAAGAAAGTATCAAACTGTTAAACTTTGAACGTCCATAACTCTGGCCAGAGTAATCTGATCTTAATGAATTTCGGCTTTCCTTAAAGATTAGGCTCTTGCCTTTAAACGCATGTGTAAGTAATCTGTAGAGAAACATATCTTCGCTTAATTACTCACGAAAAGGTTCCGCAGCGCGTGCTCTATTCCTATACAATAATAAAATAGTGCTTGTTGGAACTCCGGCGAAATAGGAATATCAAATCAGCGGGAATGTCAAGAATTATCGCTTATATATCTGTTAATACTGAACCGATCTTTATCGGAGTGGACTTGAATGAGAACTTATTCCCTCCCCTTTAATCCTTCCTACAATGTTCCATTGGCAATCTCAATGTGAATATAAAAAGCCGGCTGAAGTAAACCTGTACTTCAAACCGCGCGCTAATTCTAATATACTCGTGGATCTGCAAAAAAGATGGCGAGGAATTTAACACTATTTTTCTGGCATACAACATTTTTTTATTCCGATCTTATCATATACTTATTAAAGTAGATAGTTTGGACTAACTATTTTGTACATTTTATTCTGATATTCGCAATAACAAATGCCGTGACAATATTCGTGAAACTATTATCGTGGAAATGGTGACTTTCATAATGTATCGACCAATCAATCGATTGAGGCGTGATTTTGAATACATCTTCTGAAAACGATCATCTATTCGGCTAGGGAAGCTTTGTTTCTATTCAACAAATAGTGTAATCTTTTTCTAGGAAGAACACGATCACTGAATTCAAACAGATATCTGTCTGCCTCTTAAATAAAACAAATATTTGATTCGTTTATGATAAAAAATGATAAAGTTAGAATGAGCACCGCAAATCGTATTTCAACGACCAATTTGCAATATATTTAATTCAAACTATATACTTTAATAGCTATATGTCGAATCACGAGGACATAATTTACTGTCAAAAGAAAGAATTGCCAAGTTTCAGCGCTTCTACTTCTACGACGTAAATCCAACTCGCACTATTAACAACTCTCGATTCTCGACCAATCTCGTTGAAACAGCTTCCAAGTCGAAGCTTACCTCTTCCTCTGTAATTCTCGTATGTAATGCATTATAGGAGAAACGAGTTTTTATATTAAAAAGCAGCTTAAAGTCCTTACCCTTACCTTCAACCCCTTTTGAACTGATCGTGCGCTTTCGTGGATCATCGCGCACCTTCGCCGTCAGAGCGCAGCGCGACGGTTCAGTAGAGTAGCGACTGCGCTGGTGCGCGCAGGTGGAGCCGATTGTGTGTGCGTGCGTTGGTGCGGCGGCGGACTTTGTTTACTCGGCTGCAATTTTCGGGCGCTTCTGAGGGACATTGTGGGAAACTGGGCGTCGGAGATCGGAGGTGCGAGTGGAAGCGGGCATGGGCAGCAAGAGTGCCGTCGACCTGAGGGCCGAGCTCGCCGAGCTGGTCAAGCGGAAGGCGGAGATCGCCGTGAGTACACAGCGAGCTGCCATTGGCTCCATTACTGTTGTCGTTAACGATACTTGCACTGTTATCGACGCATGGTAAAGGCGGACAGGTTAACTCGATTCTTGAAGGATTACTGCAATCTGTATTATCGACTTGGGAAAATCTGTTTTACCGTTTAACACGAAAGTCCCTATAAAGCGTGTGAATTTCATTTCAGTTTGATATTAGAAATTTGATGAAAAGCGTTAAAAGTGCTTCTAGTTAGAATTGTATAGGATAATTGATATAAAACCCGGCTGCTTTTTTTAAGTACTTTTTTCATCTTAGAATGTATTTTATTATCTCACATATAATTCTCTATAAAACAAATTACATTGATATCATTTAGAGATCATACATTTATTCAAAAAGAAGATGAGTGTTTCTAATGAGAATTTTATATCATTGAATTCATCATCCTAGGGAAACCTGTTTTACCGTCACGCATATAAGTCCCTATAATTAAACCGACCTAATTGAGATTTGAAATTTGACGAACCAATGATGAGTATTTCTACTACATATTGTATAAAGCACCTGACATAAAACTAGATTCATTTCCATGTATAATATATTATAGAAGAAATAATTTGCGGTATTTTAATTTAAATATGATTAACCGAAATTCTTTTAATTTCAAATCCATTCAATTCGGGTTCACAAAAAAGACTCAATTTTTATGTTTACTCAAATGTTGAGAACTACATTTATATATTAATTAATAATATTATATATAAATAATATTATTTATATTATTTATTTGTTATTCACTATTGTTATTATACATAGATATATTATTATTCACACATAAATTATTTATACTATATAAATGAATAATAATGAGTAAGTCAGTTAGTGAAACCGGTTTCAAATTAAAGCACATTTCTCAACTGCAGGACACTCTGGCGAATCTCGAACGACAGATCTACGCGTTCGAGGGCAGTTACCTGGAAGACACACAACTATACGGCAATATAATACGTGGTTGGGATCGTTACCTTGCGAGCAACAAAAACACCAATAGCAAAGCGGACAAGCGCAACAGGAAATTCAAGGAGGCCGAGAGATTGTTCTCGAAGTCGTCGATCACGTCGATGGCGGTGAGTGGCATCGACCTACATGTAGTACTATTATTACTTTACATTTCCTACGCATGTTAATAATAACTTAATTTTAAGAATAATAGATTGCTGCAGAATTCTGTTAACTATCTGTAGCTCGTTTTCCCATCCTTTAGAAATTTTGGTGTTACTTTTGAAACACCCCATACAAGTGATAAATATTGTTATATTTTATGACCTATAATTTGCCTGAATCGCAAATCTTTAGAAAAGAGAAAATTGTATTAAAATCGTTTTAGTTATCTTTGAGTTTATCGCGAACGTCCAAAGCGACAGACAAACGTTCCCCTTTACATTAGTAGAGAAGAGAAGAAAGGAGAATAGAAAACGAGATATTCAGCTGTAATCACAGTATACTCCATTATGCTCACAGTATGATAATTTTTAAGAATCATAATATATTAATATAAATGTGAGAAATAAATAGTACATATCTAAATCAGTTAGTTACAATTAACTTAAGATTTTTTTAGTAATATTATTCAAGGCCATTGCAATTATATGAACTTAGTATAATACAGTATAATATTCAGTGAGTTTTACAAAAACAAAATATTATTATTTATATGCTCGCCGTTGTATATAATGTATAAATAGTAAAAAAACAAAATAGTAAAAAAATAAAAGAACATAAAGAAATGGAATATAAGTACGATAATGTGTGGATGGATTTACAGGCGGTGAGCGGCCTCGTCGAGAGCGCCCAGGAGAAAAGTAAGGACGTCAATGGCTATACCTAGCTCTACCCAGCGGAGACGAGAGCCCTTAACACCATACCATCGCCCTTTCCCGCCCCATCACTCGTTTTACAGATCTTTTTTGTACCTTTCGTGCCTTTGCCGCCAGATCTTTTTTCACCCGAAGTTCTTCACTCATTACGAATTCTTTTGAAGTGCTGCGTTTCGTGTTACCGTCACTGTTGGGTGACACCGAGGACTTAATTAAGTTTACTTTTAATTAAGAAGAATCGCCTATATTGCGATATTTCTCACCCAGCGGACAGATTTTGAGTTCCCCTTTTTTTTCGAAGCATCGATTTTTCATTGTTTCCTTTCGCTCGTCGCATTGTACCACCGTCGTTGGATCAGCTTCATTAAATTTCTACATTATTTTCAAGTCCCGATTTTTTTTGTTTCCCCCCCCCCCCAAACTGGAATTCTTTTTAGGTATTCGATTGAGTTCTCTTTGGATTTTGGTTGCTTTCGTTCAAGTTTCGCACCCGATCTCCCTGTGGGCAGTTGGTAGTGTGTCGGTAGGTATGGTACTGTGCGCGGCAACATTTCTTGTTTGACTTGGCAAAATTAGAAGAGTTAATACGATTTTTAGTGTAGTTTAAAATTAAAATTTGAACGTTCCTCTTTAAATTTATGTATAATATGGCAATAGTTGATTGAGTGTTGCTGGTAAAAATTGAGCAAAAATAGAAGCCTTAAGAAGTTCGGAAGTAAACCTAATCGAAATTTGATTAATCAGATTCCTGTTAATAATTAACAAGTCTTAATGCTAAACGTACCACCCCTGATCAGATGACCGGTTTTAAAATTCGATTCAATTATGCATTTGTTTTTTCGCTCTCATTAAAAGTAAGAATGGAATTATATAATTCTTTTGATTATTGTCCAATGCTATTTTGCGCATTGGTTTTCGTATTAAAATTACAATTAACTATCTTTATTACATAACCAGTAATTTGACTGATTAGAGTAGAAATAAATGTATATAAAATGCCGGTACGTTTAATATTAATGACATAGACAGTGATCGAAACTTAAATTAACATGTCTCACCCGCGCACAGTGCCAACAGTTGCTTTGCCTTCCGTCGGCAACTGCGTTAGATCGACACCTAACTGTGTTAGGTGGTTAGGTACGTTAGGTTAGACACCTAACACAGTTAGGTGTTTTTCAGCTGACCGCTCGAGTGAGAGCGACTCCCAAGCATGCCAGAGCCCGACGGACGAACATCCGGCGGTCCAGTCCAATCCGGCGACTGGGATTCTGGGCGGCCAATCAGCCTCGGCGGCGGGCAAGAGCGTCTCACCAATTGAATCACAGGAGGCTTACACGAACGGGCACACACTGGCAAGCAACGGGCCAATCGAGAGGGAGCTGAAGAAGCAGCAGGTCAGCGCGAAGAAGAGCAACAAGCGCCGAAACAGGTAGACGGAAGCTTCAAGAAAGCGGTCGACAGTTCGGCCTACGTTCGAGATACGGGAAAAAGTGTCGAACAAAACTTGTTAAGGAGGCACTAAGCTACACTTTTGCTCCTTTCCGCCGAATCGATATATCGCGCGGTTAGCGAGATATCGAACGTCGAATTTCACATCTGTGCCGGCAGATCGATGGCGGAATGTGGAGATTTTCTTCGGCTTGTATCAACGTTAGTGTTGAACCTACGAGGAAATGTTTTAAACAAAAGTTGTAGAGGACACTTTGAACTACATTTTTGTTTCTGTGTTCAAAATCGATATCTTCGATGCCCCGCGAGGTACAGGTGGTTTTTTGGAGACTCGCGCCAGTGCGCAGGACACTGTGTATAAAGGGGCATCTTCGTCATTCTGTAACTCTGTAAATAAAAGAGTTTGGGAAAAATTTCTCGGATGAAAGTTCATGAGAAAGCTTTTATCTGTTATTTCACCTTTGTAAATTATCGCGTCATACCCAATAGTTTCCTGATTAAAATTACGAAATATGAAACACCCTCTACATGGCAATAATCGAATCTAATTTCATTAATATCAGAGATACAAAAAAATGTTTTAAACGAAAGTTGTCGGGAATTGCCCAAGCTATACTTTTGTTCCTTAAGAATTTACTTGTATCTTTATTGGGTTCTGAGAAAATCGCGTTTAAGTTTTGCGCGGCCGACTTGATAGTCGGGAGTTATTATTATCGGAAAGACTTGTGGATTTTCGGGTTTCTTGGGCTCGTTCTTTGTTACAACTGCATGAAAGCCATGCTGGTCATCGGCAGTATATGTGACAGTCCGAATTGAACCGTCCGCCTCAAGTATCGAGTATTCTCCTTTGACTTTATCGCCGTTTCTTTCTTCCCACGCCGATTTTGAATCGCCAGTGTAGCCATCGAGCACCCCGTAGTTAAAAGAGTACCTAGGAAACTCCT
This sequence comes from Ectemnius lituratus, assembly GCA_910593735.2. Lineage (NCBI taxonomy): Eukaryota > Metazoa > Arthropoda > Insecta > Hymenoptera > Crabronidae > Ectemnius > Ectemnius lituratus. The sequence continues at coordinate 3,269,765 of OU343044.1, read as the reverse complement.
GCAAACCATTGGGGATTCACAAAAATCGATCCTTAGAAATACCTCACATTTGAAGCACCCTGTACATAGGAATCCGAGTACCATCAAACCTTTTCTTAGTGCTTTATATTTGCTATTATCAAGAATACGAGAAAATGTTTCAAATAAATGTTATAGAGCATTGACCGAACTAAAATTTTGTTCCTTTTGTGCATCTTCGTTTCTCTATGAATTCGAAAGTTATTAGCAATTGAAAGTACGCACTTGTCACATTTGACGTTTCAATGCAATCTTCTGCATCTTCCATTTTCGTAAATATTAGACCCAGAAGAGGAAGTCTTAAGTGAAAGTTGCAGTAGGAAGTCTAAGCTTCAATTTTGTTCCTTTGGCATATGATCGTATCTTCGTCGGTTAGCAAGATAATCGGACTGAAAGGTAAATCTCTCACCTGATGTGGCTGGCGGGCGTCGGCAACGACGGACTCTACGGACTTTATCACCGGCGGAGCAAGTATCACGGCCGACAAATGCCTCGGCAACGGTTTGTAGACGAAGGGAGCATTCACCCTGACGTATCTTCTGCCGAACTCTTCCGTGGAATGAGCGCTCTTCACTGCACAAGTCTGGAAAATGCATTGAAAAAAGTGTGCATTGCGGCAAGTGCGCCTCTCTATGTGCCAGAGTTTGCGCAATGGTTCCGCTCGCTTACTTTCACTATTGTCGTTGCGCAATCCCGCGCTGATGCTGCGCAGCATCCTCACGCGATTGCGCAACTCTCTCGAGGTTCGCATCTCCCGGAACATTGGTGGGATCTCCGTGTGAGTCGCCTAAAATCGACGCTCGCTTCCTACTCTTTTAATTTTGTATACAGTAACGATTACAAAAATAGCAATATTTTTTCTTGTTATACGATTACCAAAAAAAAAAATTATTCGAACAATGCGCGTTTGCAATATTTTGCCTGTAATTGTTAATCGGCATTATTGCTACGGCGGAAAAGCTTTTGTTAATAATTACTTTTTATATGTAATATTACAGGGATGGTATGTTCTGTCATCAGTATTTTGCCGGAAAGCGAATGAATAGAGCTACAACTCTTACTATATATGTATTACTACGAAATAGAGCGTTCTAATTGTAATCCAGACGAAATACCGAAAACCCATTGAGGTTTGATCAATTATATTTCCAACAATTTATAACTGATTCTAAAAAAACTGCTATCAATTGAAATTCCGAATTGTCCTTTTTAAGTATTACAGATATAAATATGCACTATAACATTATTATAATAGTCGTATAAAGATCCGAAGAGAAGCGACCTCTTCTTTGCCGCTGTACTTATACCGGGTGCAAAATAAGTATCAAACTATTCGTGCGGTATTACTTGATGTTCAAACAGTCGTAACTTGGACCGCAATGATTCGTTCTCAATGAAATCGGGTTTATCTCGAAACCACGATCTTCCCCTTCGAACACGTGTAACATTTATTCGTGGGAAACCGAGTGTTCGCACGATAATACACGGAAGAAAAGAAGATGCGCGCGCTTGTTCTCATCCAATCGTGCGAATTGGAACTTTAATGAAGTAGGAATCTGGCAATTAAATCGCCGCAGTTGTAATCGCACTGGTTTAATTGCTCTGATCTCTGTTAATATCACACTGATTTTAATGGAACTGGGCTTCAATTAAAAGTTATCTCTTCAGCTTTAACTTATCCCTATTCATTTTACGGCTGATGCTTGTTTCACTACTTTAATTAGCTGATTTAAATATGTATTATGTATTTCCAGATTATTATTGGTGTATTGTGATTCTAAAGATCTGTAGTGGATAAAAAAATGTTCGCACATATCTCTTTTTTAAAAGTAAATTTCGATAAGAAACTTTCTACTTTTAGAAGGGAAAAAAACACATTTTGTTAAAGAAGAATGTTTCCTTTTGAAGAGTAAATAAATGTTTTTAATGCAGAATATTTTCTCTTTTAACAAAATTGATTTCAGAATATTAAAAGTCCGAGAATATCCGAGATATTAAAAGTATTAATATTACGTGACACGAATAATAGGGGACTGTTTAGTAGAGTACAATGCTATAGTATACTGTATAATATATAGCATATTTCGTCTTCTCTATTCCTATAAAGAGCAACGTTTATCTGTCTATTTATACGTTGAGAATAAACTCAAAAACAACTAAAGCGAATTTAATGCGATTTTTTCTCTTATATAGAATTTTGATCCGTTCAAATTATTAGCTATAAAATATCGCAATAGTTATTACCGATACAGGGTGCTCCAAAAGTGATTGCAAAATTTCAAAGAAATGGATGTTGAATTATATATTGTTAGAAGATATTTGCAACAAAGATTCTTGCAACGACCTGTTTTATTTAAAATTAAATTATTGTTAACGTGCACAACAAAGGTCACCCGGGCAAGAGTGGGTAAAATAGATAATAATATAGAAAAACGTAAGATTGTATTGTATCTTTGAAATTACCGAACCAATTTTAATGAAACTTTAAATAGAGTATTATTCTTTAGCGTTTTGTGATTATCATAGAATGTACTGGGTGTTCCATTTGTTTCGGCTCAATGATATCGGTATTGTATAATATATTACAAATAATAAAAGCATGAGGACTATCAATGGTTATTTAGCACTTTCTGCAAACCATTACACAACAAATAGGCAACAATAAATGCGATAAAAGTGTCGTATTTAGTAAAATTAGTAGCAAGTATTTTATACGAACCCAAACGCATTATCTTGTATGTTATTGTGTTATTTCAATTATGGGTTGACCAGTGATAAAAAATATATAACGATCTATAAATTATCAGGTTAATAATTGTTCTACTCTAAACTGTCAAGATATTTCCCGGCACATAATATCTTTAGCACATAAATGGTACCAGTGAGAAAGTTTAACAAAACGATGCAACAACCTGTTATTTTTTAAATTAAATCATTGTTAGTTCGCATACGGAGCTGCACCCGGGCAACGCCGGCCAGGACACCTAGCTTTATATACAGTGGCGAGAATATAAATAGGAACATTGATCAAATATTATTATACTGTTCAAAATTAAAGAAATTTTGATTGAACTATGGTTTCTTGTAATGTTTTATCGTTCAGCTTAATGTTGAAACTATGGTTAGAGTAAAGAAGCCACAATTAATATTTTTAGAAAATCTTCAGTCATTTATAACTATATAAAGAATTTTAGCCGAGCGTTTAAACATGTATTATTTATTTATAAATTAATATTAATAGCTTGTGTAAGGATATTTTTGCGATACTTTAATGAAAATTAAAAGAATTAACAGCGTTCTGTTGTATAACTTTATGCAAAAATATATCTGAAATTTAGTAATAATAAATAATTTCGATTAAATTTTCCTAAGTAATTTTAACTATTCATTCACATATAGTTAACACATAATTAAGAATTAAAATGTTTAGATTTCCAAAAAAAACCTCAAGCTTGTAAGTACTCACTATCACAAGTAGAAATAGCCAAGTTTCCATGGTTCCTGGAATGTTTCTCTCACATTTTCTGAACTTTCCCGCCAACGAAACTTATCGGGCTTTCGATGCAGGCTGGATCCGGTGTTTCACTGTCCGAACTGTGAATCTCAGCGAGTAAGATCAAGCTCGAACTGAAGGGAAGCGGCAAATCCCTCTCGCTTTATACATCTCCCACCCGTACATTCACCTCGCCCGATTTTTTTTTTCTTCCCTATCACGGTAAACATTAGAGCTACGAGGAAAAGTTTCCAGCAAAAGTTGCGGACGATACTTCAAGCTGCAACTTTGTTCCTTTCGAGTTTAGTCCTACCGCCGCGGGTTTCGGAGATAGTTGCTCTTGCCACTTTTGTCAGCCGCACATTTCACTTAAGGTGGTTGTCGGGTTATACCACTTTTTTAGGAGTTGCTTGAAAGTTTTGCGATGTACAGAAGATATTATTAATTAACCATATATAAAGCTTGAACCCTAATCATCTCCGAAGGTAAATACTTTTAATTAAAAACAGTGTCTTTTATACGTATTCCTTCCAGAGGCAGAAAAAAGTATACTTTTAATTTTAACGTCAAAATGGATGTTAAGAATTCGATAAACAACTACAAATTTATAGTATTTCAAATTACTGTCCATTCTGTTAAAGATTTAGCACCGGAAAGAATATTATATTCTTATGAAATTGAAGTTGCAGTCTTGCCAACATTATAGCAGAACTTACTTTATATAGTATAAGTGTATCTATAATATCTTTTATATTATAGCTATGTGATACTTGTAAGTGTAAGTGTTCAAAGAAACTTTTGATTAAAGAGCATGTCTGAAATAGTCATTTCTTATGATTGACATTTGAATAGTAAGCGCGACTGCTGGCATTTCTCGCGTAGGTAGTAACTGAGAAATGCTGCTAGCTATGCTTGTAAAAATTAAAATTAGGAAACAAAAAACAGAAGAACTACGATGTCTTAAGCAGTTCCGATGCATTGTATGCAAAAGTCAAAATGTGTATGTATTACGCACCAAATTTGGCAGGAGTATTTTTCGATACCTTAACAAAAATAATACGATGGTCTCAACTTCCCAACCATCCCTAAAATCCCTAAATGCGATACTCGAACACTGGGCGAAGGTGAGTAGAAAAGCTGATTATTTATATAATACAAATTTCAAATAAGCGATGCGAAGTTACATCAACGTGACACTTTAATACAAGGTATCGGAACAACGCTAAAACATTTTCAAACAGTTTCAAACAATCCTCTTAACAATGTCGATTTAATACAAGTGTATGATGCGCGAATTTCTCCAAGCGCTGCTATGCTATATATAGCGACAGAGATTGACTGTCACAAACAATTTAGAGGAATAGAATACACAAATGTTTAAAAGCATTCAGAAATATTTAAAATATTGGTCAGATGCTTTTCAACATTGCATCCTTGCGACCGAAACAGTTAATTATGATGCATTGTATCCAAGTATGAACTTAGCTCTAAAGTTGGGGCCGAGTTGAAGTAGACTGAAATTGTTGTATTCAAATAAGTTTATTAAATTTACTCAATTAATCCTAACCCCTCCCGCGCTATCTTCGCCTTCTCTAAAGCTCGGTCAACGTCTTCTTGTTGCACTGATTTACGCAAGCCGAATTTCTCTTCTTGTTCCATCATGTGATTCAACATCTTTGCCATTGTGTCGTAGAACTCGGGTTTCTGCTTGTCCAAGGTTTCTCTGTAGTCGCTTAGCTTCTGAGTCACAACTTGCTCGCAATACTGATCGGTAAGCACTCTCAAGGCGCCTTTGCGACCCACAACGTTTGGCTTTCTGCAATAAAAACGCACGAATAATCAATTATTCCGTAAAATCGAGGTTCTATTTTCCATGGTTTGAAAAATATGAACCAGTGTTTTATGTAAAAGTTGTAGAGGAGAGCTCAGAATACAATTTTTTTCTCTGCATTAGAGTGGTATTTTGATTTTAAAATTCATTAGAGTTAAAGTTGTCTTGCTATAAAAATGATAAAATACCGAATTCGGAATTTGGAATTTGGAAAAACGGAATTGGAAGTAAAACGGAGCAAAAGCATACTTCTTAGTTTCTGTTACATACATGTTTGACAAATATGAGAGAATTCGCAAAAAATATATAGTTAACTCACGTGGGATAAGGTTTGTAGATGAGGTTCAATGTCTCAAGAACCCATTCGAATCGCTTGTAATCGCTCATTCGTAGGTGTTTTAATAATAACCCGCGTCTATCTATCATTTTCTTCAAGAATCCCTTCATGAGTTTATTCTTTTTCTGATCCTCATAGATTTCCATCAGTTGGTGTATCTCGCTAGTTATTGCCGCGACTGAAACACCGAATATCTTTGTTAATATTAACTTGTCTTCTCTTTGGAGGAAAACAGAGAAAATTTCAAGACTGATTGTTGCTAATCTTGTTGCTAAATTCGTAGTGGAATACAAATGCGATTTGTTGAGAATATTTTGATCTTTAACTTTTATCTTTTCTACTGCAACCCCGTTTTTCCGATTTCAGAAATATTAAGGCTGAAATATATTCATACCGGAAATTTAGCAACTTATTTTGCTACTTTTGCATAGTTAAAATACTGCAGTGATTTAAATATTTAAATTGCTTAATTTTTTAAATTCGTGTATTAAATATATTAATTTTGTAAATAACTAGAATTATGAAAAATGTATACGATAACGATAAAACAAAAAAAACTTGAATGAAAGTCTTAAGGAGAGTCTTTTCGAATATGCCTCTATCATCGACGACTGTCGAAATAATCCTGCTTAAAGTTGTTGCTCACTTTGTACTTCGATCGAGCCTCTGTCCAGTTTGTGTCTCTTTACTCTGCCGATGATCATCTCCGATCTTGCGAGCACGGTCTGCTTCCTCGGATGGAACTCGAGCGTACATGCCCTCTTAACAAAACTGTTCGCACTGAAACACAGATCGTTCAATTAGCAATTCTAATGTCATGTTCGGTAAACAAAAATATGGTCATTGACTCATAATAAACTTGAAGAAAATAATAAATACTTTACAGTAACTAAGATATAGTATTATTATTTATTCAAAATATAATACAAATCATTACCGATAAGGTGCTCCGGTCTTTTCGATCTGATTTTTTTTTATATAGAAAAGTATAGAAATATTTGGACATTCTTTTCTACAAAAATATTTAAAAATCAAGACTGATAATAAAGTCAAAATAAACGATAAATAATGTAAAGTAACTTATTGTTCAAAATTAAACCGTAGAATTCAAAGTACGAATTTTGCAAATTCTGGTAAATTTGTGTTCAACTTTAAGTGTGTACTTGAATCGAAGACCGTAGTAGAATTAAACTATATCAAAGAATCACTGCTTTGATGCTAGCATTCAGATGCTGTAATTTTGAACTTCTCTAACTATTTTTGTTATAGTTGATGCCGCGCCGATTTTGAGCGTTGTCTGTTCGATATGCAAAATTTCTATTTTAAACGATATGATTTTCAAATTCGAACGCTTTACGGTAATCATTAAAGTGTTAAACCAACCAAACCAACGCTAATTCTATTAATATTATAATTAATACAATATACTATAATATATTAATATTATATCTTTGATTTTTATACAAAAAGATACGTTTTGCGCTTTTTAAACTCAAAAGTATGAACTTATAAAAAGTAGTTACACTTACTCAGTGAGCTCCTTAGATTCCCCGTAGAATGCCAGGAAATCAGTTTTCTTTACTCCATGCTCGATTCCCAAGTCGCCCGTTCGCTGTGGGTCGTTGAAAGTAACTGGTTTTGGACGTTTGTACGCGATGTTGTATTCCGGCATGGCGAGCAGTTGGTTGCTGCTCGATGCTCTTGTAACAACAGCACCGCAAATTCCCGCATTATTAGAAATAACTTGAGTGTTCCGCAGAACCCGCAACATGATGGAGGTTATGTTCTCCCGTTTGCCAGTGTTTATGAATGCACAGCTGTGTGGCGACTGATATGGTTATATTTACATTGGTTGTCTGAAGTTAGCTGCGAGCGCGAAGAGTCGAGTCGAATATATTGAAGTTGGCAGCGATCGAATATACTGGGTGGCGCCTTTGTGTTGGATGAGCAAGTATTTTAAAAAACTTTTAGTTTAGTGAAATAAATCGGTCTTATAATTTGTTGATAGATATATTATTAGTTTGTGCTTGTTATTTGTAAACTAGTAGATGGTCATTGACAATTTTCACTTGTTTAATATTTGTAATATTTTATACAATCCGCCGACATTGTTAATTACAAAGCAAATGACTTGGGAGGAATTTTGAGTTTAGGAACATTAGAGCTAGGAAGAAAAGTTTTAAATATGAAACTTGGGAACGATTGTTCTGGCTACAACTTTGTTTTCCTCGTTATTATAAGTAACAACATAATAATTGAATTATAATCTAGAATTATGTTGTCTCTCATCAATTCGGAAATGATTTTGGGGGGTTCGTGTTTTTAAAGTGTTTTCATAATGATGATTAATGTAAAGTGCTCATACTTGGACATTTAATTGAATTGAATAAATAATCGACTAAATTAATGAACTAAGTGTACAAAATTTGTGTAGCTAATTTTTTAGGAACTACGACAGTTAAAAAATCATTCTCCAATGGGTATCTCACCTTTCTCCTTGTTATAAATAATTGCCTTTATTTTATGTCTCTTACGCTATCCACGACGTCCTCCAACAATACTTTACAAAAGAAATAAATTTTAATATAGAAGTATCAAACTAAGACGCATTCTCTCGTCGATCCTTCATTAACTTAAAATCATCTACTTAAAACTATGGCAATGGATTTGAGAAATTGACAGGTTTAGTAGAGATGGATTATTAAAATCCAGAATGTTAACATATCATTGTGCAATTGTTTTGGAAATGTACCAAAATTCATTTACTGTAAGAACATAGCAGTTATCAAACGCGATTCGTCAGAGCGTTTCCCCCACTCTCCAATATTGAGTAAGGTACATAACGGTAAATTCTATTAATAGTTGTATTATATTAACACAATATGACTCTGTATTCGCACGATACTGTAGTTTTACATCAAGTTTACTTTTATGTGTAAATGGACTACAAGTTTACGCAGTCTCTGTTAAACCTTAGAGTCAAGACTTAATGTGGACATTACTATGCTTAATGTGGACAAGTAAGGCTTCAGAGCTGGATAAACGTCTCGAATTTATTACATGCACGAAACAATCATATTTGTTTTATCTCTTGACCGAGTACAATGTTTAAGGCTCATTGCGAAGTTCAATCGTCCCATTTAATAGCAGGAACCCGTCATTATTGGTATCAGTCAGGTAGTTTTTTTAACAATTGCCTAATAATCGAGTCGCTTGTACTGTAATTTCATTTAAATCGAATTAAACATGCTTCCATTTATAATCACTCGATCTTAACAGAATTAGACCGAATTAAGTTTCATTCCTGACTATTTTAATCCGATGGATTTAGATAAACTTTAGGAATTTATATACACACTGTACAAAGTGCTTTAGTATTAACAACATTAGCACGAATCTCTGAAACTCTCCTTTGAGCAATGAAAACAATTCAACTAATTCAAATAGAATCACTGTTCGCCCTGGCGACCGACAATCTCAAACCACTGACGCAGAGCGTCGCTGAGGACACTCGGTAAATTCTCCAGATCCCTTAGGATGATGTAGAAGGGGAAGGGGAAGTTGTCCATGTACTGCTTGATGCCGGTAAAGCGACCATTCTCGAAGACAGGCATCCGAATATCGAGGATGGAATCCTAAAACGAAGTGGAAGAGAAATGGTGAATATTGAATCATTATATCTCTGCTGAATGATTGCTGAGTTCGCAACAGATCAACAGTATGAATAAAATAATGATTACCAATGTCTAATATAATATTTAGAAAAAAATAAAGAAGTAATAAAGTAATTAAAAGTTATAATAACAAATTTAGGATTAAAAGTTTCAAAATCTACGCAAATAAGAAACTTTTACGGTGAGTCAAAACTGTTTGAGCGTTCGTCTACTAAATAGAGAATCGTTCTTTGCGCTTTAGTTTCATGTACATACAAGACAATATTAAATAATTAAAAAAACAGGTTGGAATCCTAAAAAAAAGTGAAAAAGAGGTGGTGAATATTGAATCATTGTATCTTTGCTTATACCAACAGCAACTTAACCTTTGCTTAATGATTGCTGGGTCCGCAACAGATCAACAGTATAAATAAAATAATAGTTAGCACTGTCTAATATAATATTTAGAAAAAAATAAAGAAGTTATAATAACAAATTTAGGATTAAAAGTTTAAAAATCTACTCAAATAAGAAACTTTTACGGTGAGTCAAAACTGCTTGAGCATTCGTCTGCTAAATAAAGAATCGTTCTTTGCGCTTTCCTTTCATATACATATAAGACAATATTAAATAATATAGTACCAAGTGTATAAATGTGGCGGTACTCACTTTGTTCATGGGATTGTCGACGATGATGAATACCAGAAAGATATTTGCCAGTTTGGCACGTCGAATCGCAGAGTTCACTTTCTCCACGCCTTCCGAGTAAATACCGCGCCCGTCCGAGAGTATCAACAGCAATCTCGAGTTTTCTGTGCCGATGGATGATCGTTGGAGGAAAGTTTCAACAGAGAAGTCGACGAGTTTTCCAACAAGAGTCTTCTTTTGATCGAACTTCATGCGTTCGATTAATCTACGACAATAAAATAAGTATTTGAATGAATATGAATAATTCAAGCCCTTTTTTCCTTAACAATGACAACGAAATCGTATTTTTATATATTAAATAACATATACTAACATATATTAAAAATTGTTCTTACCTTGCTCCTGCATCATTGGTAAAGCACTCTCCTAGCGGGTGCAATACTTCTATGTCCTCCCCAAAGCTTAACACTGATAGTTCTCCGGCTTCCAGGAATACTAATGCCTGGCTAATCAGGGACAGGCTTTCAAAAGCTAGTTCCTAAATTCAAAAAGTTGTACGGTGAAATTTTGAATAATAGCAATTTATTTTTGAATATAATAAATATGCATATGCGCGTCTTTATTTCAAAACAAGTAGTGTAAATAATTGGCACTACTTTTACTAAAGTTATTGTTGTTATTCCGCTGTTACCTGAGAGTGACTGTCGGCCATGCTACTACTATCATCCACTGCCACCGTAATCTGGTAGTTCCTTTTTGAAGGCCTCGCTCGCCTCAACCAGATTCGATCTTTCCTGAATTCACTAGCAACGTAGGAGATGATCTTCCGCATGTTCAATCTCCGACCGGTTTTAAAGTCTCCGCATAGCCTGCCTCTTACCAGAGGCTCTAATACCAGTCTCAGTTTCTCCGAAAGATCCCGAGCGGGGTTTAAAGTCAGTTCTGTCGCTCGCTTCCAAAGTTCATGGCAGTCCACTTCTCCAGATGGTTCGGTTGTTTTATCTTAATCAGAAATTAATTAATTAATTTTGGATGCACACATAATTAATCAACAGATGTGTATCAACTAAATATTCAGTATTCAAGAAAATAATTTAGCCTTAATATTACAAATTTTGGATCTAATGATCCTTCAATTATTTTTTGAATTTTTGTAAGAATGAAGATATGATTTTTTTATGGTGCATTATATGCTTACCCCCACTTTCTTCTGTATTTCGTCGACCGAGGAGTTCCTCCAGCTCTTTTCTGCGCTCTCTCAACGACTGAGAATTGGACTCCAGCGCCTCTGACGCGAGTCTGTCCAAGTTCGTAAAGTATTCGGTTTCTTGGATTCTTCCAACTTTCTCTGTTTCAGTAATGTCTCCGGATACTTCGTATTCCACATCGACTTCTTCGCTATCGATTTTAGTCTTCGTAGACGTCGACTTTTGCTTGTTTTTACTGTTGGACTTGGCAGTCTCCACTTTTTCCGGCTCTCGCTCGCCTTTTTCCATTTTTTCTTGGACTTCCTTCACATTTTCCTCAGGGTTGACAGCTTTTCCTTCATCTATGAGTTCCGGAGTTTCTTCAGGAACTTTTTCAGATTTTTCTGGGTTCTCTTTGTCCTCAAGGTCATCAAGCCTTGTGTTCAACTGGTCCTCCTTGGCTGCGTCCATCCCAACATCGTCCTCTTTTTCATCCTCAACAGTAGTCCTGTAGAGGTCCGATTGAACCACCTTTCTCTCCTCGTTTTTATTCTTTTCTGTTGACTCTTCGGGATCTTTCGAGTCGAGAATATCGAGCCTTCGCACGTCCTTCGTCCAACTCTCCGCAAGGCTGCGGTTTTCTTTGGATTGGCCGGGTTTCTGGCGCTCTCTCTCCGAGTTTTTCGATTTGTTCTTAGAAGAAGGAATTTGTTGGGCTCGGGACTCACCCTGGTGGCCGTCCGAAGCATTCGTGGAAGACTGTCCGTGACCTGGAATTCAAGAATGTTGGATCTAAGATTCTATTATATAAGACGCCTCAGAAAACTGATAGTTATGCAAACCAGGAACTAATGATAAATGGAGACCCGAATTCCCTTTTAAGATAATTAACACTTGTATACTAAAAATAGTAAACTTTTACTAAATACTTTTAGTATGCTAAGTATACTAAAAAGGAAAGAAGTTTCGGTTGTAAGTTTGGGTTTAAGAATATTACCTTTGTCGTCGCCATCTTCTGGTGCTTCTGCGTTAGTTTCCATCAGTTCCTCCGCACTTTCCTTGCTTTTCCCGCTAGGATCGCTGTTGTTCACACGATCTTTCGAACTGATATCTTCTTTACCAACGCTTCCGGAGTTATCTTGTTGATCAGAGTGATCGTATCTGCTTGGAATCGGTTTATCCGCTGTTTCTCGATCTTTATCTTCATTTTCTGGGACATCCGTGCTTTCCGGAGCTTTCTCGTCCTTCTCCGAAGTTTCTTGATCATTTTCCAAAGTTTCCCGTTCGTTCTCTGGACCGTCGGGACCGTCTCCATCTTTTTCTGGATTTTCACGATCGTCTTCTGGGGTTTCCCGATCATCCTTTGAACTCTCCGGATCATTTTCCAAACTTAACCGTTCTTTTCCCGAAGTTTCTCGGTCATCTTTTGAATCCTCTTCAGAGTTTTTAGATTCTTCTTCAGTTCCATCACGTTTAGTAATAGTATTACTATTCACATTACTATTTTCTTTGTTTTCTTCGTCGAGATCAGGCATCTGATTAACATTCTTCGCCGCGTTGGTGTTATCACCTTCATCCTCGGAATCTGAATCCTCTCCTAGTACATTTTCATCAGTTTCTTCCTTGCTATTGGTATTATCTGCTTCACCAGTGTCTTCCGCTGCATCCTTTTCTTTCGGGTTTTGCTCTTTCATTGCATCAATGTCGAAGGGATTCCCTTCACCCTCAGGATTTGTGCCAAGATCCTCCTTTTCTTCATCCATATTACCTCCATCGCCGTCCAAGTTCATATCATCCGGCAAATCCATGATGTCTGGTTCTACGTTCGTAAAGTTTCCATGGTAATTATCCGTTTGATCGCCGTGATCTTCATTCACCTCTTGGAAGTCCTCGATCTCCTTTCCTTCTTCGTTGTTTTTACCACTATCGTCATTCCTCTCGTCGACCTCGCCGCTCCCCTCTTCGTTATTACCATCCGCATACTCTTTACTATTGCTTTTCGATGAACTTTTCGATGCTTTTGGATCGTCCTTACTCGAATTTTCGAGGTTTGTGTCTTCACCGTTACCACCGTCATCAGAGTTTTCGTCCGCATTATCATTTCCTTTGCCGTCTCCGGTAGTGTCGTTTTCTTGGTTATCTTTAGCAGCATTGCGGGTTTCCTTGTTACTGTCGCCTGTTTAGAAATTTTCATTGTTACAACACTAATTTAATAAATCAGATCATTATTACTATTACATACCTCCTTCGCCATTATCATTCTCTTCATTCTTCTCATCCGTGTTGTCGTCTTTGTCCTCGTCGTCGTCGGACCACAAAGCTTTATCTAGCTTTCCTCCACCACCTCCGACTTTACCAACTTCGTCCTCTAAATCATCCGGATTTTCATTGTTCTCCTCGTCATCCTCCACATCTTCCAGCTTGGACTCGAAATCGTCATCGACGTCGATGCCGTCACCTTTGCCTTTGTCCTTGTTGTCATTGTCCTTGGATTCAGTGCGGTCCTGGGGCCGTCGTGCATCCTCCAGCTGGTCGAGGTCCTCGATCTTCGATGAAACGTCCTTCGCGTCAGAAGAGGAGTTCTCCGGGGTGGCATCCTCGAGACCACAGGGTTCGCTGCCATCCGTGTCCTTGAAAACATTCTTCTCGTGCTGCTTGAGTTCCTCAGGAGCGCAGAATGCCTTCCGCGAGAGGAGCAGGAAGACGCATGTTTGGAGGTACAAAGATCGACTGGTCGAGTTGAATAAATGTATCGACTGGTTGAGGTAGAACCGTGCCAGGCAGTGATATGAAGCGAGGATGCCTCGGTGAGAGAGTAGAAGCCTGGAAGAAAAAGTTTAGTAATGATAGTGTTGATGAAGTTGCGCATAGTACTAACACAATAATGAAAAGATTTACTGTTAAGTTAGAAAAATAAAGGTTGACTTAGGTTATATTGGTCGGACCAGTAGCACTAACGTAAATTTTGCTAACATTTACTAACTAACATTGACGACAAAAATACTGCAAGGCCAATAAAAAAGTTCAATAAATATATATGAATACATTAACTAGTTCAAACAATTACTATTGTTATTAATTGTTAACTCCTGAACTATTAATGATTATTCCGATTTTTCTAGTGATAAACGATTAATTTTATTTATTAATTTTAGTTATTGTTACTCACCTGAAGCAGCGCTCCAATTCTGCCTCATCCATCCCGAACAGCTGTTCCATCAGCGCTGACCAATCCTTGTTCACCTTTTTCAACCTCAGCTCTTTTACTTCGCCCCTCAGACCACCCAGCACTTTTCTTGTCAACTGTTCCGTTTCTTCATCAGTGTTTTCGCTCGTCAAAATACCCAGACTTCGCTTATACTTTTCCTGTATTACAACGAGCATCATTTCGACTAATTCCTGAAGTTTCGCCTCGAAACTTGTCCGTTTTTCTTCATTTTCCGAACTTTCCTTAGTGTCTTCTTCATCTTCCATGATTTTGTCGAAGTTCCTTGTACTTTTGTTGATTAGTACTACAAGGTGCCGCATCGTGTCGACGATAGAATGCTCTCCGAACTTCCCGGCAAGGAATTCCAAGGTTTTCCGCACTTTTTTCAACTCGTCGACCGAGTTTCTTAGCAGTTGTAGATGGCGCTCATGCAGGAGGTACTTTCGGGACTTTTCACGCAGTTTTTGTACTTTTTTGAACTCGAAATCGAGACTTGTGTGAATATTTAGGATCGATTCATGAAGACTTTCGAAGAGGGACTCGAAATTCATTTTAAATTCGCCAGTAGAATTGATTAAAGTCGCTGTTTTTGAGGTTATGTTGAGGATTTCAGAGTAGTCGCCTTGGGGAATTGTTTTCATGAACGCTTCAACTTGATTTACACCGACTTCCAGGGTGGAAATAAGATTTGTCAGCTCGTCAAAGTAGTTAGACACGCTCTCTTGGCATTTCAAGCTCGTAGAAGTTGTGTTCAAGGAGGTTAGGTTTGTGATTTGGATCTCAAATGGCAGATACTCTTCGAGGGTCTCGTTTATAGAAGTTTTTAGGTCATTTAACAGGAGAATTTGATGGGCAGTGTAGCCAAGGCATTTGGAAACAGTGTCGGGACCTAAATTGCATGTGCGAGTGGAGAAACTTGCTTCCAGTCGCTCGAGATTTATCAAGCTCTTATAGTAATGATCATCCGAAAACTTCACGATGGTACTACTATTGGTCTTGATAGCATTAGTATTATTTTGTTGTGGAATTGCAGAAGTATCAATGTTACAGTTACTAGCATCGACATTACAATTTGTAAAAAAGTAATAATAATCTTCGAAGTCCAGTTTTCTCAGTCCGAAATTGAATACAGAAGATTTTCTATTCTTTAATTTTAAAATTCCGGTACGGGCCGAGACACCCAAATCATTTAAGGATTTAAAATAATTTGTTAGAGCCATTCGCTTTCTCTGTATCAAACTTTTTTGGAACTTCAATTGCTTCTCTTTTTCCAAACCGGGCTCTGGCACTTGCCGGCGAAGTTCGACCGACTCCTGATAAGATTCCACAAAGAAATCTTCAATTTCCTTTATTAGAATCGGCATGCGACTGTTAAAAAGAATTGTTTGCGTGAACTGCAGCGATCTTTTTGAGTATTTCGTGGCCCTTAACTCGAGAGGATCGTCATTTACCGACTGAGCGGAGAATTGCTCGGTCTGCGAGTCTGCAATACCGACAAGAGCATCGGTAAGGTAAGTATTGCATATAACATCGGAATTATAAATCTTACTAAAGAAATTTGGGACAATATTATTGCCATTTGAACCAACTTTTGCAACATCATTGCTGGTTGAATTAGTATTGGTATTAGTATCATTGTTACTACTTATATCGGGTATGATTTCGATGTTACCAACCTTAGCATCGGTAAAGGAACTCTCCGCGATACCGACGGAGGTCTCTTGGGCCTCAAAATTCATACCGGCAATAGGTACGGAGACTTCCTTCTCATACCGCTTTACTAGTCTGTGAATCGCTCGTCTCGTCTTTTCGGAGCTGAATCGTGCCAAATGGAAGCCACTCTCGGTCCATCTTGCGATCTTAATCTGGTCCTTCAATTTTCTCTCGATTGGCTTCCGCAGTCTTCGAATTTCGTCTCTAACGACGTTTAAGTATTGCGAGTAGTAACGATACAGGTTGAACAGCAGTGAGTAGAGTTCTACCTTATCAACTCCGCTGTTTTCGCGCATGGGTAAAGTAGAACCAGACAAATAAATGGAGAACAGACGAAGCAGGTTAAGTCTGCTTTCGAACTCTATTAATGGGGAACTCATGATGAATTTGTCAAGGGTTTCCCTCAAGGTTTGAATGCCATCTTGGCTGTTCTTGTTACTGTTTTCATCTTTCTTTTCCCCATTTTCATCTGAGGGTTTCATGCAACTTTCGTTTTCTTCTTGATTTTTCTGAATTGGGTCACTTTCGTTATGATCCATTGTTTCCACTTGATTTTCTTTCACTGATTCGACTGTTTCTAGGTTCGATCCGTTTTGTTTCGTTGTTTCTGCATCAATCTCCATCGGTTCGCTATCTTCATCCTCCACTTGCATGAAGTCTAATAGCAAACCGTGCAGAAGGAAGTAGAACTTGTTCGACCTTGACTTCAGCTCATCTTCGGCAAAGTCAAGGCTGCTCTTCCACCGTTGCGCTTCGATTCTACGTAAATCGAGGATCTTATTCGAAAAATATAGTAGAAATTCCATCAGGGAGACTGTGTGAATGGCGTTCTCTTCCCAAGTCTGGATTTTCTGAGCGAGCACCTCAAAGGCGTAGAGGAATTTCGGCAGAGGCGAATGAATAGAAAATTTGGATATACGTTTTTGGATCGAAAGAATTTCCAGTAACAATGGATTCTCTGGAAATTCATCCAGGAGTTCCGAAATGCGGGAACCAAGGCGTTGGAAGTGAGGAAGAGTTGGTTCTACCTCTTTGAAGTTTGGATCCTGATAGAAATTGTAAGGAGAGTCGGCGGCGCCACCGTCGGACGATGCTACCGCCTCGTTCAGCAAGAAACTCAATGTGCAATACACACGGTCGGAGTGTCGCCCCGCCGGTAAGACATTTCCTACTACACCGAACTTATCATGAAGATTGCTGCTGTAATTTTTAGACGTGTTAGTTGTTTTCGATCCGATTAATATCGATTCGAAATCTTCGAAAACATCGTTGATATCCGCTCGCATGATGATTTCGTCTTTAGCTGGACTCGCTCCGTCGGTATTGTCATTGTTACTCTTGGCAACAGTGTTCGAAGCGACAGAATTGATGTCACTGACATCATTTCCACCCTCGAAGATGTCCGAACAGTCGTAGAAATTCTCTCTAAAGTCCCGCTCGATTTCCTGTTCTTCATCTTGTGCTTTATGTCTGTAGAGACTTTCTTCTTCCATTCGCTGTTTCCGGAGTGTTTCTTCCTGCCAGTTCCAAATGCTGTAAATCTCTTGTAAAATTCTTTCGAGATAGTTCCTTGACTCTTTGTCAAGTCCACCACGGGCTACTGCGAGATTTTTAAGCTCGCACAAGGCAACTTTCAATTGCCCGAATCGAGTTTTCGTATCCGTTGCTCTACTACTGAGACAAACGCGTACAAACTCCTCTAAATCTGCATTTGTTGGAATTACAGGGAATGACAAATACTTTGCAAGATATTCGTTCGTGTCTTTCGAGAGTCTCATGTTTTCCCATTGATGGGCAATGTTTAAGCCTTGCCTGAAGCAGCAGAGAGAGAAAAGAATAGGCTGAACCAACTCGGGGAATTGCGAGGAATACTGCGAATCAAGTTTCACCGAGAAACGATTCAAACTCTCACGCCAAATAGCAAGTTTCGAACAGCAAACCTCCTTATCAATGGAAAATGCGTTATTGATAGTTAATAAACTATTAATTGTGGATAAAATACCATTTATGTTGTCGGTATTAACAAGAGAGCGATGAAGATCCATCAGACTATCTCTAAGGTTCTCGAATTTCTCGGGATCACGTTCAAAATCATTAAAACCTTTGTTCTTCTCTTGTTCTATCAATAATTCCTCGAGTTTCTTGATTTTCGTTGTGAAAAGTCCGTCTTCTTCACCGGAAATGATTAGATTCTGTATTCTCTCGATTTTTACACAGTTGTCGAGTTCATCCTTGAATTCATTGAGGTAAATCCGCTTTAGGTTTCGCTTTTTCAATGGGTCGACGATATCCAGTGAATGAAACAGGTGGAAGTTCAGGTATCCCAGTAGAATCCAATCTGTCGCCGAGCGTTTTAGAATATCGTTGTCGTTATTGTCAGTATTGCTGCTGGGATTATCATCTTTCTCGGTGGCATTGTCTTCTACACAGTCAATGATCTCTACATTTTTCCCATTATCACTACTTTCTAAATTACCATTCTCAATGGTTTCATCAAACTGAGTATCACTTTTAACAAGTTTCTCGTAGAACTGCAAAAATTCCTCTCTGAATTCCAAAAGCTCGCTCTTATTAAGTCGCTGTTCCGTTTCTTTGATCAAGTTGCGACACTTTTCCACAAATTGGACAAACTTTCGTCTGTAGTGACGCAAGATGATCCCACCGTTCGTATCTAAATTGAAATCTTTTGTGAAGAGAGCGAAGGAGTTGATGAAGTTCGTCTTGCAGAGTGTGGACATTTGGCGAAGAACTTGCTGATGATTGCCAAAGTTCGGGATTGAATTCCGACTTTTTATGAAATCGAGGAGCAGATTGTTGATGCTGGAGTTCGAGACGGTTGTCTGGAAAGTAGGAAAATGGGAGAAGGTGAGATGGATTCTCTTTGATTAGACGTAAAATCATATAATAATGTGTGATTATGAAATTTAGCGACTGTATAAAACGCTAAACTTCATCCACGGTAAGAGCAACGCTTGTGGTTCGTTAGAATGTTTCCCCTACTCTCCAATACTAGCCTCTTACGCGCTTCTTTCCCCTTCCACGCTACCAGATTGTTACAAAAGCTGCCACTGTGGCGCTAGTTGTAAGAAACGCAAGTAACAATGAAAAGCGTTTATTCATACATATATTGACTCGGTGTTCAAGAAAATTATAAGTTTAGAATTCTTCAAGGTCATTATAATGGTCGAAATGGTGATTCTGTTACCGTGAATGAAGTTTTGTTCAAATTCAAAATTGATAAAAACAGAATTTCTCTTACCTTTCGACCTTCTGCGTATTCCAGTGCTCCTTTAGGATTCTCTTCAAGTTCCTCGATTTCCAGCATCAATCCTGATCCATTCCGCACCAAACTATTCTCTTCAAACTCCACGCAGTCAATGAACAATCGATTCAACAGCAATTGTCGATTTTCACAAGAAGTTTCCGATGAAAGTAGGGTCTTCAAACCGGAAATCAGCGTGGCGGGAATCATTGGTAGGCCCTCAAAGTAGGGAACAACCTTCCGCACCGAGTCCAAGTTCTCCATTGTTGTATTACTAGTTATAGACTCCGACAGATTCGTCAGCAGGTGTTTTGCGTAGACGATGCAGAAGAATTCGAGAAAAGCAAAATTCCTTGCGTCGGTTTTGTCGAATTCTTCATTTTCAGAATTTTTCAAGTCTCCTTCGAAAACCTCGAGAGTTTTCAGTAAAGTTTCACAGGTTCTTAGACGATTATCAGTACCGCTACTAGTAGTAGTGGTGTTAGTGTCACTATTAATATTAGTACTATTTGTATTACCGTTCAAACTTTTGATATTCGTAGTGTTACTATTTCCCTCCCCATTATGAGAACCGTTTTCCCCTGGATTACCTCCGCAACTTTCGAAAGCCAAGTCCCACCCATCAAAGATCGCTTTCCTCAACAAAAGAAAGCCTTGTCGCCTGAACAAATCGACCTTAGTTGCGATGATTTTTCGATCACCAAAGTCTTCCCGCCCGATCTCAAACTCTTTCCTCAACGCGAGCAAACGTTCGATCAATTTCACCCTAGAATTCGACAGCCTTGTGTTCTCATCGCCCAAGTACCTCCTCAAATGCTTTCGCAAACCTGCCAATCTGTTTTTACAAAAACTGGCGTCCACTTGTTGGAAAATTTCGATTACTCGGTCGATAACTTGCCGGGAGTCGATCAGCAAGCGTTCAGGATTCGCCTGGCATTGTTCGGTGAGCGGTCGCACCAGACGTTTCTGGATCCAGTGCAGATGCAAGCGAAGGATCGAATTGCTTGGTCGATAATCGACGAACCTACCTCGGCTGCGGTCGATAAGTGGGAGATCGCCGATTGCTCGTAGACGCTTCATCAGGCTCACCTGCTGCATTATCGATAGATAGAGCGTGTTGTCGATCTCGAGAGCGGGTTCTTTGAATAAGTGAAGCAGAAACTCGCGCAGGGTCGAGAGTATCGTGTGGAAATTCGTTATTGGGTAGTCGTTCTTCAGCTGGGACTGCAACTCGCCTGAAACAAGAACGAGGAGCAATTTTTATTAACATTGTTGTTATTGTCAATTTTTTAACTATAGCACGCTCCACATGTAAAACATTTTTATAGATTTGACCGGTGCAAAACATAACTTTGATGTAATAATAAAATAATCGATCATATATTTTCATTTTTATATCCAACAGTATTTTTTGTTTGTTTGGATTTTACGCTGTATTTTCTCGCCATTTATTATTGTCGATTTTTACACTTTTATGCTTCGAACTTAGTAATATAACTTTTTTTTGGCTTGAACGTTAGAAAAAGATATAAATTTGTCGACCATTCAAATGTCGATTTTTTCAGTAAAAAAATAAGCAAAAAAATCGATAAATTGTTAATCAGATAATATAAGAATTTACGTAAAGTTAGATGAAAAAAAATAACAATGAATGTACAATTTTAAATCAAACTTTGAAAGCGGCCCCGGTACTTTATTACTATTTCGATGATTCTTTAACATACCTTTGCAAACGGCCTCTGAGTACGAGGAAATACTCATATAATCCTTCTCTTCATTTACAAACTCCTCCTCGATCATCGTGATGAAGTGCAACAGGAGTTTCAGACGGTAACTTCCATTCAGAATTGTGCTAGGTTTGACTTCCTCCAGAATTCTCTGCATTTGCCGCTCGAAGTCTCCGCAATCACTGAAAACTTGTTGTTTCAAGTAGTTCATCCTGATTTCAAAGTCACTTTGATGTACGCGTTGCCAGAAATCCAGGAATATCGTTGGCAAAAGATCCGGCAGTTTCTGAATTCCAGTCTCGATTCCAAAGAACTCGTCTAAGTTCAAGCACTGTTGTTTTGATCTAAAACAAGGTACAATTGGAGAATTTAGACACTTATTCCTGGTCAGATAAAAACTCTTTCCTCTCATACTAACCGCAAAAACATTGCCAATTCCACCAAGAATGCTTCCCATTTCACTCTCGACAAGTGGAAGCCAATTTTCGTGGACATCAAATTTGGTGTCAACTGTTCAAGATTCACATGATTCGTATCAAGTACCAAATTTTCCAGATCATCGATATTATCCTCGAAAACATCGGAGAAAGCCATCTCAAAGGCGTTCTTCATAGAAGAATCGACGTTTCGTCGTTGCCTTGTTGTATTCGCTAGTTTCACCAAGTCCAAAACATTCATGGTATTGTTATCAGCGGCATTGAAAGCTCGTATCACCAAGTTTTGGAGAGCGACGTGTCGAAGACCGTAGAAATCCAAGAGGCTTCGGAAGTCGAGGAGACTGGTGGGTGAAAGAGGAGAAGCTTCGTCGATGAAAAGCTCGACGCCTCGGTTGCGCATCGCTCTGAAACACAAAGTGTCAATTTGACTAAATCGTAATACTAATGAAAATGTGAGTTTCTTCGAAAATTTTGGAAAATTGACGAAATTCTCGTAGTTTAAATAAATTAAAAATCGAAAGAAAAAAGAATGAAACCTCAATCAATATCGAGAGAGTCTAAATAAGAAGAAAACTTCACGAAAACAGAGTCAACATAAAAGCTGTTCTTGGGAGCACAGAGGTTTCCCCACTCCTTCCACTTTGCTATTTGTGCCTGTTGCGATAAGCGCCATAACGGCAATTTTTGCAACGAAGCGGTAAATGGAAGGAGAAAAGGACCAGTATTATGCAGTAGAGGGAAAGCCCTCTAAAAAATTTAATTTAATCGCAGCTGTGCGCTTGATAAAACTGATTTCTATTGATTTGATCTTATTTCTAACATAGTTTTTCTTAATTTGTATTGATTTTTACATCATTGTGATAAATTTAGAAAAACTACGAACGCAAAATGATTTTTTAAAGTAGCAGAAATACTATAAATGATCAACATTGTTTCCTTAGATTTAGTTTTCATAATATTTGGGTCACTGTTCTCTGATTTCCCAGCACTAGTAATCATTTTCACTTCGCTCAAACTACACAGTAACGCTCTATACTAGTACTATATTGAAGCAGCACTCACCGAGAGATTTCACCGTGTCTAGGGTCCATCGCCATGAACAACCGGAAGTCCTTGTGGGGCTCGATCACCTCGATCTCTCCGTTCAAATCGACGCCTCTCTCACCGATTATGAGTTTGCCGTTCTTCTCCAGGAGGCAGTTGAGACGATCCAATACGGCAGCCGTAGTTAGGTTGGTGTCAGTGAGTAGAAGCCAACCACCATTTCGGACGCACTGTAACACATAGGAAAATAGATGAATTAGTGTGGTCGAATATTATATGCATTCTGTTAGCTTTATTTTGTAGTTTATACTGCCTTATATTTATTTATTACTACTATTCTTGCCTGTATTAATAATATACATAAAAAGAACTATATTCTGTGCAATTTCAATTTAATTAAAAGTAGGGAAAACATATTCCATTTTTTTATTAAGCAATACAAAAAAGATCTCGTTATATATGTTTTTTTTAAACATGTTCTTTTTGTCTGAGATTTATTGTTGGGAATTCAATACGTGTGCGTGTGAATCACCATTACTCGACGACCGGACTGCCTCGCTTTTGTCTTACAATCAGTCGTCTATTGACATCCTGAGAACCCACTCTCGTACCAAGTGTTTCACGCACTTGTTCCACAATAAAGCTTTTCCTATTGTCCCGTTTAAATTGGTGTCCACTTTAATGGTGTCACCTTCTCACACTGAGTGCCATATTTGTCGATATTGTTTTAGTTGATTTCTATTTTTCTTTAGTGATTGCCGCTTGAAAATTGTGAATGTAGTCGAGGTATCGGAGTGTTTTTAAATTTGTAGTATTTTTTAAATTAACTAAATTTACCTTCACCAACACACTCTCAATCCATTCGAATTTGCCACCGGCGTTCAGACACCTTTCCTCTTTCACTGCTTTCAGCAGGTTTTGTAAGTTGAGACACAACTTCTCGAATTCCTCCTCGAATCCGCAGGGTTTGTGGTTTTCGTGTAGAAAATCGTCGATGAACTTCAGCAGTCTATCGGTCTTCTTCAGGAATGCCTCGACTTCCCTCGATGTCGTTGATTCTCTTTCTAGTAAGTCGCCTGCGAATTTCAATTTTGGTACACGAATCACTCATTTTGTTAAAATTATTACCAATTATTAGTAATTAAATCGTTTTTATATGTTTTATTGGCTTAGGAAGATTGACACAATTCGAAAATTTCTATATTTGATTATTTTCTATAAAATGTCTAGGAAAGTGCAATATTTTTCGCGAAAAAGTTTGGCAATGCTAACTTGTACGAATGAACTGAAACTTTTAAATGGTATTTTTTCAAAACTGACATGTTTTGAGTTTTCCCCATTTTGTTCGAAGGTAACAATAGTGAAGTCATACTAACACTAATATTATTTAACATTGTACGCCAATAATGAGTAATAATAATAAGTTGTTAGTTTGCTAAATCGACCAAAGTTGATTAAACAATAGAAATTGTAAAAATATCAGTAAAAATAATAATAACTGTTAAAGTAATAACATTTACAATAGTAACAGTAAAACTTACGGGTGGATATCGACTTTATCATCTCGAATTCTTTGTAGTGGTAAGGAAGTTTCTCGAAATCCCCATTTATTAATTTCAACCGGCAAACTTTTAGCAGCAAGTCCTCCGTTTCCTCCAAGTACTGCCTGTAATGCCGATTGTAATCGGTCTGAAAACAAATTCAATCAACTCGTGAACTTACTGGAATAGCTCTACAAAAATTTCAATTTAAGAAAGTGGAGCAGAAAAAGGTATAATTTTAAAATAGCAATTTATTTAAAATTAAACAAATTGCAAAGTATTAATTTATATTTCTCATAAATATTGGAACTTATTTACAGTTCAACAAATTACCATTTATTTACTATATTTCTCATATACATTGTAATTTATTTAAAGTTTAACAAATTCAAATTAGTTTATTATATTTCCCGTAAACTGCTCGATTTATTCATAACGTAACAAATTGTCATTTCATCAAACTGAATTTGTTTAAATAGCTTATTTCTACAGAGTACGATTGTAGTTTATTTACGGAAATTTATTCGTGCGAATTTGGAGATATACGAGCTTGCCTCGCCGTTATTACGTGCTATCGTAATTAAGGGAGGCTGAACGGCCTGGAAGGTGGTGCGATCCCCAGTGTCCCAATTAACGACAGCGATTCATTAAAAAAACGGGGGGAGGAAAGAAACAAAAACGAAAGAAAAAGTCAGGGGAAGATTCCTAATTGCAGGGGATCCTGTTGTTCCGAGGAATTCGGGCGCTCCTAACGAGCAGGATGCGCTTTTGAATCGCCCGGGTATTCTGGATAGGATCGCTCGTCTGTGTGTGTGACTCTTATACAGAGTGGTCGAGAACTCTCGATCGAAGTAGAATGACTAAAAACGTATTGACACAGTCAGGATTTCTAAAATACATTTTCTTAAAAAAGAACTGTTTTTTCTCAGGAAATGTATTTTGATTAGGAAGGATACTTTCTTATTTACGAAGATTTATTTCTGTTTGGAGAGCTTCTTAAGATCTTTTTCTGCAAAAACACTGGGTGTGCCAGTACTTTTTTAGCCACTGTAAATACGTTATTATTGAAAACGCTACTTTATCAATTATTTTCTTATTTAGAAGATTGGCAGTTTTTTATGAACCGAAATTAAATAAGTAAGAAAATGTTGAATATCTTTATTGTATTTATTTTCCTGCATTATTAATATTGTTATTGTTCGTATTGTATTTATTGATTTGCTGCTTTACTATATTTATTATATACAATATTAAAACTGAAAGAAGCCAACAAAATATCATATATTTTTTTTAATAGTAATGCAAAATGTTTAAACCTCTAATTATGTACATCCAATTATTGCAATCACTTTTATGTTTATATTGATAAAATGATGGTCAAAATATGCCATAAAAATATTAGTAATCAAAGAAAATATACAAGCTTTTATTTAGATTTTAAATGTCTCCGATTGTCATTATCATTATTATCATCTTCGTGGTATTAAAAATACCCATTAAGTACAACGGAGGTATTCAAGGCACTAAAATAGTTTCCATTATCATAACACGGTTTTATTTACGTTGATTCCTCTGTTTGTTTGGCTGGGTAAACTCTTGAAATCAATTTTTGACCCAGTTCTAGCGAGCCGATTTTCTTGCAACTTTGCACATATACGTATTTGTAATGATAATGCATTTTTTTGGCAAATTTGAGTTGATTCTCTTGGATGCTTATATTGACAGACAACCGCAGAAATGTTTATATTGAAGAACATGTCATAACGAACGGAAATCAAATTCAGTCTTGCATGGCAGAGGAAATTTTCTCATGTTTACTTTCGTTTTAATAGATATTTGATAAAAAAATGATCATGAAATCGCAAGAATAAAAACAATAAAATATGTATAAAAAATACCTTTTAAGTAATAAGGTTTTAGTACTATGCACTAAAAAGAAAACTTATTTTTTTTGGTATTACAAAATTTTTGATTTACTATTAGATCATTAAAAATATGGCAAAAATGACCTTAATAATGTATGACCCTGTATTACTCCATTTACTGCATATCGCTTTGTGTCATGCGAAAGAGAAATGGGTAAAGGTGAAGAGTCCTTAAATTCCATCATTGACAGTGCTTTTCGAATAGAGAAATAAAAACTGAAAACATTGAAAATATACCATAAAAATGTTCTCAAAAATGAATAAACTTGAATTACTGCATTTACCGCATAAAGCTGTTCGATGCGAAAGAGAAATTTGTAAAAATGATGGGTCATTATGTTCTATTATTGACAATGGTTTTTGAACAGAGAAAGCAAAATGATCATTAAAAATATAGCAAAAATGTTCCTAAAAATGAATGAGCCTATATTACTCCATTTACTGGATAACGCTTTTCGATATGAAAGAGAAATGGGGAAAGATGATGGGTTATTATGATCCATCATTGACAATGCTTTTTGAATAGAGAAAACAAAATAATCATTAAAAATATAGCGCAAGTGTCCCTAAAAATGAATGGTCCTATATTATTCCATTTACTGTGTAAGGCTTTTCGATATGAGAGAGAAATTTATAAAGATTATGAGTCATTATTGTCTATCATTGACAATGCTTTTTAAATAGAGAAATCAAAATAATCATTAAAAATATAGCGCAAATGTCCCTAAAAATGAATGGTCCTATATTACTGCATTTACTGCATAAGGCTTTTCGATATGAAAGAGAAATGGGTAAAGATGGACGGTCATTATGTTCCATCATTGACAATGCTTTTTAGATAGAGAAAATAAAATAATCATTAAAAATATAGCAAAAATGTCCTTAAAAATGAATGGTTCAATATGACTGCATTTGCTGCATAAGGCTTTTCGACATGAAAGAGAAATGGGTAAAGATGGACGGTCATTATGATCCATCATTGACAATGCTTTTTAAATAGAGAAGGTCATTATGTTCCATCATTGACAATGCTTTTTAAATAGAGAAAGCAAAATAATCATTAAAAATATAGCAAAAATATCCCAAAAAATGAATGGTCCAATATTACTGCATTTGCTGCATAAGGCTTTTCGACATGAAAGAGAAATGGGTAAAGATGGAGGGTCATTATGTTCGATCATTGACAATGCTTTTTGAACAGAGAAAGCAAAGCTCTTATCAGCTCGGCCCATGGCTATTGCATTCCCATCAATCAGGTTCTCCCTCGCGCTCTTCATCGAGACATGACATGCATTCGAGTGGTTCGTTACGTCAACACTATTGGCCCTCAGGCTCACCCTAGAATTTCACCTCCAAGCGCTCTGCCAGTGACATTCGCTGCTTAACCCTTCCGCTACGGAGGATCAGCGTATAAGTAGCCTTCCTCTGATTTTTGTACTCTTTTCTGGATTCGAGAGAATCAATGTTGGCAGGTTTACTTTGTTAAAGAACTACTTATTTGTAAAAGTTGGATAAGATCTGATTAACGATTTTTAAGGTTTTGATTTTTGTACCATTTGTTTTATTCCAACGAATCAATGTTGATAGGTTTAGTTAAACAACTATTTATTTGTAAAAATCGTATGAAATCTGATCAACCATTTTAAAGGTTTTAATTGTTGTATCATTTGTTTTGTTCCAGGAAATCAATCATGACACAAAAATTATACAAGAATTGATTAAAGGGTTGATTTTAAAGGGTTTCTACTAATTTGGTTCTGAGGAAAGAACTGGTGCACAGAAATGGGGACTGTTTGAGAAGAATAAATCGTACAAATTGGGTCTTTGGAGGCCTTTTTTACTTTGACACTGTAGAGTTTTCTCCGGTTTATACGAACATATATACTCGGCTTTAGCTTGGCGTAAAAGATCCTATCTATCATTCATGCCACGTCTCCCTAGATATTTGTAGTCATCTAACACATTCACTGATGTATAACTTAATACATTCCATACCATGAAATGTACAATCGCAAAAGGAAAGACAAAATTTGACAATTTTTTATTTATGCTTCAATTTTCTTTTCTCAATAATTTTATTAAAGTATATAGTTTAAACTGAATATATTGCAAAGTTCATTAGGATATCATTTTTTATATCACATGCAAGTGGAAAAAGTAGAACTGCAAAAAGGTGGCAAAATTTGTGCAATTTTTTACTTATACACTAATATTTTTTGTTGATAGTTTATTATATATTTATTAAAGTATATAAAGCGAACAAAATATACTACAAATTTTATTAGAATATTTGCCATAACGAATACGCAATAGCAACAAGCGTAAAATCGTGGCCGTTTAAATATCACTTATGGTGCCCATTATATTTTCATCATTTTTATCTTAAAAGGACCAAATCATCTTTTTTATTTAAGAGATAAAGGCAGTTGACTATGCGATTGATTTTTAAAATTTTGATTGTAACCAAAGATATCTCTGAACTCACTGATTGATTTTCTTTTAAATAATTTTTCATTTGAGCACAGCTTGTCAATAAAAAAATGAAGAACGGCGTCGAGAAAAGCTGGCTTAGTCAAGTAGGTAATCCAGTTGGGAAGGCCTTGTCAAAATTTCAGTCGAATCGATTCATTGGTGGACAATTTATGATGCACTCGGTTTCAACGACGAACGATTCACGAATATTGCTGTAATGCGTTTATTTCTGCGTATAACGAAATAACGTTTATAAGATAATTTTGGATAATGAACTTGGAACAAAAATTGCGACAATATTACCTTCATTTTGCGATTAAAAATATATCAGCGTAATCTAAAATTTCCAGAACGTAAAAATACTATAAGTTGCAAAATGATTAAAACGTAATTATTTAAAACATCGTAAACATTACCGCGGCAATCTTTATTCCATCATTTTTTACCACATAAGATGTTTCCATTAAACAGTACGAGAAAAAAGTAAAAAAGTACTCTGCTGTAGTTCCAACATAATCCACGCTTGAACAGGTCCATCAATTATTGTGATAGCAACCTAAGAATACTTAATATATCACAATAACTACGGCAGTGGCCATAAATGTCTAAGGTATTCTTGCATCATTAATTCTTTCTTCCAAGCTTGTACTACGATCGCACTTTATTTCGTTTGTTAATACTCTCGTTTTACCCCCTGTTTTATGTTAAAACTTCACAGTTTCACATAAATTCACATTTATAATATAATAATATAATATAAATTGCAATTCATTTGTTGTAATTGTTATATACATTGCACAACTTAACAAATGTGCATTTGATCAAAATGACATTTTGCCATATGAATCGTATTTTATGCACCGTTTTATATTAAACAATCACAGTTTCGCATATATGTACATTTACCCAATAAAATAATATAATAAAGATTGTAATAAATTTATTATACCGCGAAAATGCCGCAGGACATTTATAGTTGACCAAATTGCTATTTATTTATTATATTTCTCTTATACATCCCACTGCACTCAAATCATAACAAATTCTGATTTTATCAAACCACATAAATGGATATTTATATAATAAGATAATATAACAAAATTCCAATTTATTTATCATATTTCTCGCTTAAAACTCACTGCATTCACAACTTAACGAGTTATCATTTTATCAAATAGACTAGTACGTGGCGTGTGCTCTTTTATATTAAAGTTTCCGAGCTTCGCATGCTGAATACACATTTAAACGAAACCGATTTATACTTGACTGCTGCAGTATTGCTACATTCAATCTCTTGGAAACTGCGGACTGCTGGAGTGTGGGTTTCAGTAGGAGCGCACTACCGGCTAGCTTTGCTGTGAGTAAAGGGTTGAATTCGGACTTTCCGGACACCTTGTACGGGGGTGTGTGTTATATAGCGCAAGGATCCGGGGTTAGCTCGCCCCTCCAGCCCGGGCTCTCTCGTCCCGGGGGTGAGCTCGGCTCCTGCCAGTGCCGGCTGGAACCTCGAGCACCGAGGACGCGATGAGATTTCGCCTGACGGTGAGCGACACGCACGCATCCACCCACCCACACACACACACAGACACGCGAGGGCGCGCGCGCGCGCGCATACATAGTACACTATCTCACTTGGAAGTAGTTGGTGCGCTAGGTGCACGCGAGCACGAAAGGATTGCCCGGTGAAAATCCGCCCGAAAGCATCTCGCGTTGCAAACAGTCGAAACGTTGAGAACGGTGGGCGGGGGCGGGGGTGGAAATTTGAAGGATTTTTTTCGCCCACTCTGCGGACCTGCCAGGCAAAAGTGGGATATACGTTTTCGGGTGGTATCCTCCCTCTGTCGCCCGGAATTTTTTTGCCCCTCGGGAGCTCGTGGGGACAGAGATGCGGGGGTGGAAAGAGAGTGATGTTGCCTCGGGTGAACTCCACTCGCTCGGTTGATGACAGCGGCGGAGCGGGAAGTTCAGGACTTTTTTTCACTAGTTTCTGCTTCGCTCTCGGACAAATCGAAGATACATCTTTTGTCATGCAGAATCTTCGATGTAATTCTGAACTTTGTTTCATTGGCGCGGCTGCAACAGTGCGGGTTGTTACATTGGGTCAACTGGAGGCATGCCAGACTCACCCTTTTGTTTCTCAAACAGTGCTTTTCGATTTTGACCATTCTTTTCGATGTTCCGGAAAGATTTACCGGAAAATCGAAGATACACATTTTGTAGGGTATTGTAACCACTGCAACCCCCGATTTTTTTCGTTAGCCTGTTTTGAATAATGCATGAGTTACGCTATTTCGACTGGAGATATGCCAGACTCACCCCTTCCGGTCTCGAGGAGAGCGGACCGATTTGGCTATATTTTTTTTTTCCGCCACCGCGTGGCCCTCTCGGGCAAAACGGAGATATACATTTCGAGGGGTCATATTTCAAGTATAACCCCAATTTTTTTCATTAACCTGGCCTCCACGATTCAGGAGTTACATTAGGTCAACTGGAGGCATGCCAGACTCACCCCTTTCTGACCCCGAAGAGGGTCGCACGACTTTGGCAATTTTTTTTTCCCACGCCGAGGTGTTGGCGGAGAAATTGGTGATATGCGTTTTGTAGGGCGTGGCGTGGTAGTGTGCGTGCAAATTTTTTCATGGTACATACTCGGTTCCAGGTGCCGATATGATAGGGGCGAACTTGCGCTTCGGGATCGGCGCCTCGGGCAACGGTAGTACCAGCTCGAACGGAACGAGGCAATTCCAGTGCCACCCGGGCGGCTTGACCGAGGCCGCTCTGGTATTTGGTCTGGGCGGCCTCGGCATGGCCGCCAACCTACTCCTGATGGCACTCATCCTCACCAAGCGCCAATTACGCAGGTAAAACCCTTTGAAAATTCCGACCAAGAAAGTCCTGGTTGTCCGAGACTAAAATTATATTTCGCTCCTAGAGATTTCTGGAGCAGGAAAAGTATTGTCACATGCTTGTTCCAATCCTTTCAGTCTCACAAAAAATCATAGAGCACTCCGTTACTTGAAGGATTCTATGGTGAATCTTCAAAAACTACTCTTTGACTTTGAACAATTTTAATTTTCAGAATTTTAGGTGAAAAATTGTAGAAAAATTTATTGAAATTCAATGAACCTTCTAACGTGGAAGAAAAAATCGGCGGAGTCCAGGACTAAGTCGTTTATGATTTAAGAAATAGGGAAAGGAATTGACACGAATTTCAGTCTTTAATTTCGAAAAATTCCAGAACTCGTAATCCATAATAGAAAATTTTAAAAAAATCAGAAACATTCTTTGAAATATTCAATGTACAGAAAAAAAATGTTCAAGCACAATCTCAAACCTTACACCTTTAATAACAAAAATTGACAAGTGCTTCGATACAAGTCACTCCCAATTTTCCCCGAATCCACAATCAAACTTCAAAAAATCCTGTTACCAAAACATCACATTGAAAAAATTTTAAAAAAATCTCGGGTACTATTGAAATCACCGGCAGTTTGACGAAAAATCAAAATCGGTAACGGACCAATTCAAGTCCCCTAAAAAATCTGATTTCCAGATGGTCACAGGGTCTGCTCTTCCACCAAGCGCTGGTGGATTGCGCTCGCGCTGCTATTCTATTGCCTCTCGCCATGAGCATACTGAATTGCAAACCTGTAAACAAGTGCGGATTGGTGGAGACTGCTTTCTTGCTGCTGGTTACCGTCTCAACCATGAACATGTTAACGACAGTGCTGAACGACAGCCCGGTCTTTCCAGAAACCGAAGAAGAAGCCGAACTGACGGCGCCGCTCTTGATGGACTCGCCGCAGGTAAGATTTTTTTGCAAAGAGACCATAAATGGAAGGCAGACAAGTTTTTGCACCCTTAATGACCATCCATTACTTAATGTCTGCAATTTTTTTCATTGACCTAACTTCAATGTAGCTAAGATGCAATCGCTCAAAGTGGAACTAGTCCAAACTTCCAAGAAGATCGTTATAGAAAAACTATAAAAAGAATTAAAAGGACTGGACAAGCGTGCTCTTGTACGTTTCTTCTATAAACTTCCGACAACACATGTGAATTTTTTCATTGAGCTAGCTTCGTACACGCCAAAGATACAATCGCTCAACTTTCAAATAGTCGAATTAATCATATTGAGATTGATTTTCGTTCGAAAAAACTGAAAAAGCTAGATTAACGGAACTCCAGACTTTTATTCTACTATCCTTCCAGGAAAACACGTATGATTTTTTCTACACAATAAACATCCAAAGACAATGAAAATATTTGTCACTGCACAAAATCGTGGTGGACAATGAAAAAATGATTTTTGGAATATTTCCAGTGCGTTCTATTTGGAACAACGATGATCTGGTTCGCAAGTATCACGATCAATTTAGGCCCAACTTTCCTGAGTGGCGGACTCGTCGCCAACACTGAGAGCGGCCCGAACGCACCCAGCTGCCCTTTAGTGCATGGACCATTCCGCCACTACATCCTAAATGTCCTTTGGATCGTGATAAACGTGATTTGCGTGGCTCTAACGCTCTACCATTTGAGGAAATTGCATCGGGATTTGACCAAGGCGAACGTCGAGGCGGCAAGTAGAGAACATAATATTGGGCGTTCTAGGGTCTTTCGGCCCAAATTAATTTTTATACTGAGATATTTGATGATCGAATTTTTTGATCATCAATAAATCAAGAAATATAGAGGGAAACTCTGTATAATATTACAATTTGGTAAATATAGAATGCTAGTATGAACAGTAAAAGAATGTTTTTCTCTGTGTAATTAACATTTTTTAAAACGTTTTTATACGAAAAACAAATTAAAAACTTGATCTACAATTTTTTGATTTGGATTTTTGAATTCCGAATTATATGTATATTGAATTACTTAAAAGAGATTCGTTGAAAAATATTGACTATTTGTTCTTATAACCAAAGAAAATTAATGACTGTTAAAAACAGATTGAATTGATTAAATCTTACTATCTTCAAGACCAGATAGAGATCCAAAAATAATTTGGGCATAGTATCATTATATAAAAATTGGACGTTAAAATAAAGGTTCTCTAACAGGTCAGAGTGGCAGGACTGGTGACCACGTTGGTGAACGTCACCGGCGCAGCGCCAACTACTGAGAACCAGGGTGACGCTAGAAATGGCACCACGCCAAAGGTAAACGTCAAAGTTACCCTTTGATTTTTTTTTCGAAAAAGCAGAAAAATTGTCCCAATTTCTCTAGATTTTACTTTTGTTCATCATCAAAAAATCAAATGTATTAAAAATTCACAGGATATCTGCAAGATTTATTGAAATTGTTATTTGAAAACTATGAAAAAAATTGTGGGTCTTCTTTAAACTTTGCTCTAGCATGCTCTAAAAGACTATTCTTTTGGGTCCAACAGCGGACCATATAAAAAATTAAATGTAATACAAATTTCGACAGATATCCGACGGATTAAACTTATAAGAATAAGGTTCGCAAATTTCGTTAAAAATATTGTTAAAAAATATGGAAAAATTTGTGTGCTCTAAAAGACTATTCTCTTGGGCCCAAAAATTTCCCTGTTGTTCCATAAAACTTCCCTTACGCGAAAGGCCCGTCGCAAAAAAAATAAATCGATCAGAATTAGACGGATTTGCAAGATGTGCGTAGAAAATCTGATTCCAGAAATTTTAGAAAATTCTAGGAGTTTCATAAGCATGGAACATTGAATGCCTGATGTGTCGTAGCGAACTGGCGCTATAGAAGAGCACAGGAAAATGCGGAACTACCTGCTGCGGATGGAACGTGAGGGTGTGCAACGGGTTAATATGTTCCTCGTCATCACTGTGGCCTACGTGATATTCTGGGGGCCTCTGTTCTTTGTCACCCTGGTCCACCATCCAATCATTGGCAATCCGACCGGATACGAGGTGAAACCAAACGATAAACGTCAAAATTTGTCGAAAATAGCTTGAAAGTCATATTTCAGAGTAATTACTTAAACTTTTCAATTTTTTTGTTGGTAACCCTGCACGATTCGAAGTTCCCACTTCAAGGACATGTGGTGGGAGGTCCCAAGTATATACATGAATTTTGTTAAGGTCGTATCATTTTCTGGTACCGAGTTATTCTGATCCTTTTCAAATGACCTTGAACGCGGACGCTTCAAGAGTTTGTCATTTTTGTATATCAATGCCGTAAAGCTGGAGACCTGAATTTTTGTATGTTACTGGTCCACAGTTCAATGTGTCTTAGGGAATTTTTTCAGGATTTTATTATAGTTAAGAGTGCGAAAAATCGATAGGTGACGCTGCATATTGCGTACGTCCATGCGTTCGTCAACCCAGCGCTTTTCCTGAGCCTGCATCGAGGACTACGCCAGGCGCTCGCGGATTTCTTGTGCGGATGCTGCGGTCTGGTATCAAGATTTATCTTGGGCCCAAGCATACCAACAGTTCCGAGGTATCAAGATCCGATAGCAGTGCCGGCGCCACCATCGCCTCCCATTCCTAAGAGCGACTGTGACTTGAGGGATGTGGCGATGCTTAAACCGCCCCTGCCGCCAGCATCCAAGCTACTTATGGTCAGTGATCCTGATTTCTTGCAGACCCAAATCCATCTCCAAAAATTCCCCAAAAAATCCTGGATATACTATTGTTCTTATAGTACGTCTTCTGATTTTATAGGATTTTTGAAACGAAAGTTGATCCCGTAAAAAATCAAAACGTAAACCCTATTTTGATAGTACTGATTGGAACTATCAGTCACAGAGTATTTGATCTTTGTACATTTTTTTGGGACCTAATGGGAGTCTTAAAAATTTCCCAAAAAATTAGGATCTTGGCAGACAGTAAGGACCACCGAAGGGAATTTTTAGGGAATTTTTGGTCTGACCTTTTGGTCCGTAGAAATTCTCGTAGAGTGGGACTGATTTGTTTGTAGGAGGAGCCGTCTCTGCCGGACCCTTGGGCTTTGACTGGCAAGAGCACGGAGTTGGCAAGTCCACTGGGTAGCGACGGACCCAGTGACTAAAAAGCCTAACACCAACCTAACGATCTTCCAACGATCCGTAAACGTCCATAGAGGGGGAACACCAAGCTCCGGCAACGACAACGAGAACACCGTATCGCCAAATCGTCCAACGGAAACTTTTTCATAGTTCCTAGTCCATTTGAAACACAGCGAGTGCACAGACACATATGCACACACATATTCTCTGTCTCTCTTTGGTTCTTCGTCTAATTTTTGTCTTCGAACTCAAGGAACGAAAGTATCACGCAATAACGAATTATCAGAGGATAGCCTGTAGAGATAACCACACGTCTTTTTGGAACTTATATATATACATACATAAATATATATATACAATATAATATATATTAATTAGAATTAGAAGATAGGATATATTTTCTACGAATAGGGAAAGTTCGCGCGCGCCGCGGCCGACTTTGGGGAATTTTCATTTGGAAATTGATTGATTTATCATCTTAGATTTTGAACCCACTTGATTCACAGATTTTCTAGTATCAGTGTGAATTTTTTTCAGACAAACTCAACTTTAATTATTTTTCATTTTTCATTTACAAACGATTTGAGCTGTCGACCTAGATTCTCACCTATTTCAAACGGTGTTTTGTTATTGCTAAATTGATTTAAGTCGCGAAACGTTGTCGGGTGCCATTCTTGGTTTTCAACTTTTACGATTTTTCATTTGGAAACGAATCGACTTATCGATTTAGTGTTTCGATCTTTTTACTCAGCAATATTTCTAGTATAAAAATGATTATTTTTTAAAAAATTCGGGCAATGTTTTGTTATTGAAAAAATGATTAAGTAAGAATCCGTTTTTAATTCAGGCGTTGCCGGGTGCGATGCTCTTCAACTTTAACAATTTTGAATTTGAAAACCAATTAAGTTAGCGACTGAGCGTTCCGACCTTCTTATTCCGCCGACTTTCTACCATCGGCGTGAGTTTTTCCCGAATTATTCATTGACAATTCGTTATCGAGAAATTGAATGGTAGTAGAAAGGGGACCGCGGCCTGTCGCAAAACCAATGTCAATTTCTCTCGAAAGACTTGCACTTAAGCGGGGCGACACCATTAGCAATCGGAACCGTAACATTCTAACTCGGGGCCTTGTACACCGTGTGTTGTATAGCCGTCTACAATATACTGTCCTCGATGTGTAAACCTTGCGTGTCTCTCCGAATAAACTGAAATGCAAAACCGAACTTTCTTCCACCTTTTATGAATTCCCTGACCAATTAAAATAGTGACTCTATTGCTTTAAAATTTATTGCTATAAAATCTATCATAGTGAGTACAAAAAGAATTATTGGTGCACCGAGTATATTTAGAATAAAGTTTTTAAAAAAGAAAAGTTATTTTTTCTTAAAAGGGACGCTTCTTTGTTCATGAGAATATATTTCTATTTTGAGAAAAGAGTTTTCTTTTGTAAGATATTTTTTTCAAAAACTGGGGCAGTGCGAGTACTTTCTTGATCCACTGTGGTTGTCCTAGTCAACTCCATTTGGGTGATATTTCGCGTGTAAGTTAACAATAATTAAAGTTTACAAAACCCTGTATGAGTGATAAATATTGCCAAATTTTATCGCATTAAAATCTGTCGTGCCATTTTCGAGTTTTTCCAAAATATGCAAACAGGCAAACGCTGTTTTTTATAAGGCTTAATATGTTATATATCAAAACCTTCCTCCAAAAATACTCTACAGCAGCAGTGTCCAATTTAATGTCGAAGATGATCAGCAATACGGCACAAGTCTCGTAAATATATTTTTTTAAACTAATAGGCATCTAAGTGCACATCTTTCTCTAAAGTAATTGATATATTTTAATTGATATATTTATATTTTATTCATGGTTATATTCAATTTAAAAATAATTTATGTGCATCCCAAGACAAGGAACACAAAAGGTCAGAAACCCTTATTGTACAAAGTGAAGAAGTAGGAATTAAAATTCGGTCAGTGGTTCACCAGATTAGCACATTTACACAAATAGACACACAGGAACCTACTTTTGTACTATGTAGTAAAGTATTGACATTCTCTTCCATATAGTTTCTAATATCAACTCAAACATTTTCGGAACTGTTTTCAATCAATTATTCGTACAATTATTTGTTGCACTTGTACCATGTGCAATTATTTTTTAATTTCGTAACATTAAACGTGCCGCGTTCAGTAAAATCATCGGTTTTAAATCTCGATTGAACTATCCACTAATTGTTTTCGTCCTTGTTAAAGATAAAAATGAAAATATTTAGTTCTTTGTATTATTATTCAAATATTATTTTGTGCATTAGTTTTCGTGTTAAATTGAGAATTAGCTATAATCAATCGGGAAAGTATGACGCATACTCAGCCTTTTTAGAATAAACTGTCTTAAAAAAGAAAACTGTCTTTCCGAAGAAAATGTATTTCTTTTTAAAACGAAGATTTTTCTTTTTTAAACAAATTTACTCCGGAAACATTGCTTGTACGTTTAGTGTTAAGGAAACGCCAATTAACACTTATATGCAAAATTGAAAATGAAAAAAAATAGTTGGTACTTACCTGTTCGAAGCCACCGAGGATCTCAAGAGTGTCCATGGACTGATTGACAGGAAGGCAATGTAGTTGTTTTCCTAGTAAATTCGCCAAGGTTTGCACTAACGTTGTCTTTCCACTGGCAGGTGGTCCAACCTGTAACAAAAGAAGCCAATTTAATTTTAATCGCTCGTGTCTCTGCTAATTTGACATTAATTATAAGAGTACTGTTTTAACTTGAAGGAATTTTATTCACGAAGAATTGCAAAAAGTTTTCTTACACCTCAAATTTCTTTTTAAAAGCTCATATATTTATTGAAATACTTAATTTTAACTAAATATACTGCAAATTTTAATACGACATTTGCAAAAACCAGCATGTAGAAACATGATTTGCACTGCCAATTCAAGGTTCGCTATTTTTTATCTTCAATGAACTAAATCTGATTTTGTATATTTTTATTGTAGCTAAATCAGATAAGATAACTTTGTTTGAAATCACCGATCAAGTTTTTTTAATGAACTTTTGGTATTATTTGAGCACCGTTTGTGATATAAAAGTAACTAAGAGGAACATTAAAAAAAGCTGTCCTTGTCAAACAATTAATCCAATTACGAAGATCCGGTCAAAATTTCAGTGGAATCGATTTGTTGTTTGTCGAGTTATTATGGGCACTATTTTAACGACAATGACGTCACGAATATTACTATAGCGTATTTCGTATTGCAAATACCGAAATAAAATTTGCAGAATAATTCATTCAAATTACGTACTTTAATAAATACGTAGAGTTGTTTAATAGAAAATATTGTGTCAGTAAAAAATGGCTAAAATTTTTCCCATTTTTATAATTCTACTTCAGGCACTTTAATATTAAATTAAAATTAATGTTCAATTAGTTAAAAAATATCTCACATCCGCATTTTTATTATCCGAACACTCAATCATTTAATTTTTATGCTTTTTGTTAACTCCAATCTTCATTTATTTCAAGAAAAACCGACGAAGTAATATAACAAAATACTGGGATAGTAAAAAATTCGAGCAACATCACTCGAATAAGAGCTTTTAGTGTACAATTTAGAATGCTAGAATTCAGTGGCACGGAAGTAACTCACCAGAATACACAGCCATCCCATCTTGACGCAGCTCGCAATATCTCTCAAAGGCTTCGCTTGCGACCTGAGCAGCAAATAATTATTTTTTTCCGAGAATTCACTGGCCAGACTGTGTTCACCCTCCTCGACAGTGTTTCTGCCAACTTCCACGTTTCCAAACAGAATTTTCTCGTTGGAAATATTAATGGAAGTCGAAGTGTTTTCGAGTGCGGCTCCAAAGCACTCTAAGTACAGCTGTGCGGCCTGCAACAGAAAATTTTTGGAGGATGTGTTACCGTTTGTAGTGGAATTATTTTAACGCATCGTAAAAGTTTCTTATTCGTATATGTTCACGAATGTTAAATCCGAAATAAGCAGCTATTTTATCATTCTTATCTTAATTTTATTTAATGCTATTATTAGCTTTATTGATATAATATTTTTATTTTTAGTTAATATAATTAGATTAGATTCAAGTTATATTTGTTCTGTTCTTTTATTGTACTTATATTGCGGGATTTCAAATACTTTGACAAATATATTTATTATTACAATGATATATTATTATATAATAATACGCCCTTGTTTATGCAACTGTTCTGTTGCGGTCCGGCGGGTGCTGCAGCAGTCGGGTTAAAATGACCCGGCTACCGTTGAGCGAGGGTTAAAGAGGATACTATAGAACTGAAGCTATTGATAAAAGGAATAATATATTTAGATGAAAGAGATTCTATGTATAATTGAGTAGAATCTCTTTTATTCAAAGACCAATTACCCGAACACTTTAGTTTCTAAACGCTCTGTTATCCGAATACATGTTGTATGTACGTTGTTCGACCTTCCCCTTTAATTCGATGTATAATACAGTAGAAGAACCCCTTTTACCCGAAGCCCTGTTATCCGAAATCTCTACTACCCGAATCCTTTGTTCCTCGAACGTTCAGTTACCCGAACATTTTGTTCCACGAGCGTTCAATTATTCGAACATTCTGTTTTTTCAACTTCCTGTTACCCGAACAAGTTTTGTATGCTATAGTTCAATGTATTTGTAATAGTTTAAGCAATCAAGATAGAGATTTAGCAACTAAAAAGATTTTGCATTGAGAAATCTTTAATTAAATCATATGTATTTTTACAAGAAAGTGATTGTTCTATTGTTTAAGAATTCCTATCGAAAGCCTGTGCTAAAATCGGATGAAATTCAAGCCTTAAACTTAAATTATTTTTATGTCAAGATTTTATTTCTAATATTTTCTACAAAATTAACTGAAATTTAAAGTGAATACACTTATTCTGCTGCTGTCAATTGCGATTCAATACGTTTTAGAGACTTTAACCTATTATTATTAATTAAACATTGAAAAGTATTAGACACGAAATGCTGAAACCATAATTATCAAGTAACTATAAATGTAATTACTACCGCTTCAAAACTTTTTCCTAAAATACAAAAGGACGATAAAAGAACGTGAATAAACAATACGATAAAAATGAGAGAATAGGCAGAAGAAAACTCATTGTAGGTCCGAATATTAATTGATGCCGAGAGCAGTTTAAGAGTTAAGTAAGTCTGCTTCAAAAGAACATACCAATTACGGAAGAATCTTAAAGAGACTAAAATATAATCTTGAACTATCATCTTTAAGTTCATATGCAATATGTCAATGATCGATTAAGTTTTAAGGAAAAAACTCCGCTGAGAAGTGAATGAGCATGCTTAGTTCTAACATAGCACCGGCCATTGAATGAAAAACTAGTAAATCTTTACGCGATCATATCTCCTTTAATTCTGAACGGATTATAACAATTAAAAGTTTGTAAGAAAGTTGGATTCTTCTCCCTTAAAATGGCACATAATACATCAATGATGTCACTCATATTAGTGATAAAATCGAGCGTTAAAGATAATCTGGTTTTTGGTGCGATCAGCTGACCGCTTGGGCAGTCGTTCACCCCAATCAGCTGACTGGCTGGCGGACCGATAAAGAAAACTCGGCGAACTTTAATTAATTATATCTCTGCCGATCCTTAATGGATTTTAATAGTTCAAAGGCTATATTAAAAGTTGTTTCTTTTGCGTTACTTCAAATATGATGATTTATAGATAAATCAAGTTTTAATATACACATTTTTATTTGTATCAAACTGTGGGAAAAGAGTTAAAAATCCTTAAGATGTTCTCATAATGATTGTATTGCATTCTCATTTTTTGTTGCTTATTGTTCCTGAATGTTTGATATTATCCGCATTTTTATTTGATCTAATACTACAGCGACAAAAATTTCCTCCTTGTTCCTCCAATGAAGACACAGGTTTATAGACTCGAATTAAAGTTTCTTTTTATACAATCCCGTGTATAATATAATCCCATAGAAGATCTTTACAAATATAAAAAAAAGCGCGAATTGTATCATATTCTGCAGTTTAGTCGCGTGAAAAAGTACTGAAATCAGAATTCAGTTTTTGAAAGTTTTAAAAACGTGGAAAAATATGTGATTGTTTAACTGCATCCACTAACAGATCGCTAATCTTACAAAACAAGGTACAACTATTAATTTTCAAAAATTCAAGCTGTGAAAAAAACAATGTTTGGTACGTTCTGCTTTTCATTTTAACTACACAGTGTTTACTCCACCGTGATATTTCCTATAAGTCTACAAATTTATAAATAAATCTATAAATAAAGTTTCGATTTGGAATAATACAATTTTTATGATAATTATTTTCAATGGTATCAAATATTATATATTTCTTAATTAAAGCTTTAAAACATACCTTCTCCTTGTCCCTCGCAGTTCTCAATCTTCCCACGTACAGCAGCTCGATCGCTTCGGAGTTGCTGTAGCCTGCTTTCTTCAGTTCGCAAAACCGAAAGATATCACGCAAATTATATTCGAACGCCAGATTGCTTGACACCGCTGCATTTTCCCTCAGTCGCTCGTTTAGTTCGATCAGTTTTTCAATGCAGTCTCTTGGCACTGTGGGGAATGACGTTGACGTAATGTGGAGGTAGTCTGAACTCGTCATTGCATCCACGTACACCTGAAGCATAGAACACAATCATTGCCAGATATAGATTATAAATCAAAATATTTTTAAAAACAATGTAACCGACTTCGAAAACTGACAGAGTTCCACAAAGCTAAAAATTAAAAAATAAGCAGCACAAAAAATGTCCTGAAAAGTAAAAAATAATTTGTTGTTTTCATGCGTACATACATAAATTTGCATTTTGCAATTTTGGCAATCTTCCATAAATATCGTCGAATTGCGAACCATCAACTTTTCGAAGTCGGTAAAAACTGTATTTCTTACACGTTATAGTATACTGGAATTTATTTCGTAACAGTTTTACGATAGAAGGCGAAGTATTAAACTTTTTTATTTATTTAAACCTACCATTCTTCAGGTGGAAATAGGTAGATATAACAGAAGGTTTGACTTAAAGTAGTTTAAACAGTTAATGAAAAAGACAGGCTTCCATAACAATTGCAATAATATTTCTATTTAAGTTTCAACGTGTTAGAATAAACAGAAGTATCATTTGCAAACCGCCTATCTTAAACCTCAACAACCATTGATTTAAATTACTGACGCATTTTATATTATATGTCATATATTATTGTACAAAATATATACTCTTACCTGAGTAAATCTGTTCAAAAACGAGCGCGGAAGTCCTCGCCGGTCGCCACCCTCTCGCACTGGATTCTGGCAGGCGAAGAATCGTGTTTCTCTCGAAACCTTGAAACTTCTTCCAAGCTCAGGAATAAAAACCTCTTCCCGATGATCGAAACAGGCATTCAGACCCTCGAGAACCGATTGGTTGGCAAGATTCAGCTCGTCCAAAAGGATCCAAGAGTTTGTTCTTAGCCCCTTTAACAAAGGACCATCCTTCCACTCGAACTGGCCGGCACGGCCGCCCTCTACCGGCAGATCCGCACCGAAAAGATCCGAAATGTCCTACAAAATTTAAAGGATACAGCTTGGTTAATACTGAAGATATGTTAATGAAAGTGGCGGAGAATTGAAGCTTTTAAAAATAAAATCTGATTCATTTCAAATCGAATGAAAATAGTGTTAAAGCCCGATTTTTAACCGATCGTAATTAAAGTTTCATTAAGCTCTTTCAACTTCTAATAATAGTCTTAATTAACATCAGGCGCATCGGTAAATTCTAATTTGCATTCCAAACAGACGAAAAGAAGCTCAAGTTAGACTTGAAATGTCTGTGTCGATGATGAAAGCTCTCTCATATTAAAGCTCGTTCTTTCCATTTCCATCATATGTATAATTTACTCACCGTTTGCTCGCTCAAGTTGATCCTGACGACCTCAATTCCAAGGCTCGCGCCAATCGCTTCTACCAGGCTCGTCTTTCCCACTCCAGGACTTCCTTCAATCAGTATCGGCTTTCTAACTTTCATCGCCCGCATAATTCTTGTCAGATTTCTCAGTGTCGTAGCACAATTGAAATCGAAACCCCCAGAAACGTTCTGCGAATCCTCCGTGACTTTTTTCATTTTGCCAATAGGATTTTTTGGTTTTTCAATTAGGAAAGGCGGGACGCCGAAATTGTTAGTGTCATCCACCAATCCCAAACCAAGATCCATTGGC
Organism: Ectemnius lituratus; assembly: GCA_910593735.2. Classification (NCBI taxonomy): domain Eukaryota; kingdom Metazoa; phylum Arthropoda; class Insecta; order Hymenoptera; family Crabronidae; genus Ectemnius; species Ectemnius lituratus. The sequence goes on along the minus strand of OU343044.1, from coordinate 3,226,033 downwards.
ACATCGCGGGAAAAGTAGACTTGTTGCTTGAGAGGACTACTGAGCATCGAGCGACACTGGTCCAGAAGCAATTCCGTCGCTTTGAAGATGAAATCTCGTCGTTTAGGGTGGCTGTAAACAAGATAAGAAACAATGGTAAAATAATACTGCAATGCTGAGAATAGAGTCGTTTAAAGAAATCCAGTAATTTAGCTATCAAATCGACTTTCAGCTAATATAAAAATTAGCTGAATTAAAAAATGCATTAATAATTTAATAAATTAAACACATTTCGTACCTTTCATGGCCGGTATTGCCGCAGCCTACACCGTCCAGAAAACACAAACAGGCGCCGTGGAAATAAGCTTCGCCTATTTCAATCTCGCTGCACGAATTGACGAAGGCAATCCAGGCGATTAAGTCTCTTGTGCTAACAACGATGCTTGCATGGAAATCCGAGGACCTCAAGAAACTCAGAAAGTCCACCATGGAACGGGAAATTTCGTGTATCGGTTCTCTCTTAAGATTTTTCTGGGAAATTAGGAGAAGGTCTTCGTCGGTGCTGATGGATTCACACCTACGAACACACAAGTAATGGGAGGTCAATTTTTAATCGATTTCCAGATGGTGGAGAGTTTCAATTCTCTAAACTTTCAAGGTATTTCCAATTAACAAATTTCTATGTGACGTTGCAAGCTATTATTTTTCAAATTAAACTATTTTCACAGCTACGTCTGAATTTTGTTCTTTGTCTTTTAAACTTAAAGTTAATTAAAATGCACTAGCACAATCTCTCACCAGATTTCCGTAAAGCGATTCCGAAGCGCCGGGCTGAGTTCTTTCTTGCCGAAATCGCCAGCAGGGTTCATCGTCCCAAGGAAAACAAAATTTTCTACAGCTTCGATTGATTCGACGTCGCCTCGATCGGCATTATCCAAATTCTCTGTGATTAGTAGACGCCTTTCAGGCTCGAGGAGCGAGTTCATTCGTTCCAAGACACTGTCATCTGCCATGTTGATCTCGTCGGCGAGAAAAACGCTGCCTTCCCGCATCGCGTTTATCAATGGTCCATCTTGCCACTCGAACAGCTTTTTGCTCGACTGAAAAAACATTATTAATTGTGAAATTATCGAAATACTAATATATTACCGTTTATAATACAGCGGCTTTAAAGTACTATTAATATTTACTTCCATACTAAAATATCTATAATAACCATAATAATACAATTTAAAATTAACAAATTCGCGAAATTCAGTTTGATTAACAAATTTTAAAATTCCCAAATTTAATTTTGAATCAATTAACCCATAAAATTTAAAAAAATGCAATATATTACTCAAATTTTAAAACTATATATATGTTTAATAATAAATAAATAAATATGACAATTCTAAATAATACAGTAACTTACTGCTATGCTGTATATTCATAATATTTCAAAAAATAACAAGTCCATTCGGATAACACTAATAATAAAAAGAAAACGAAAACTCACTGGATCAGCGTTCTTCGCCGGACGCAAGCTCCCAATAAAGTCCTGGGCCTCCGAGTTCAAGTGACAATTCACCGAGCGCAGCTGGCAGCCTCTCAGCAATGCCAAAAATTGGCAAATTGTCGTCTTCCCACACCCAGTTTCTCCGACTAGAAGCACTGGCTCCTTGAACTCCAAACTCTTCAATACTAGTACTGCCGTTCTCAGTAAGTTCGAGGTCCACACAATGCTAGGTGTGTCGGATGTGTTGGTGTATCCAGCTGCAATGAAAACAGCAACAACAATATTAATAGTAATTATAATGCTGTGTTCTTAATGAAGGAACGCAGAAGAACTTTTCGTTGCTGATAACAGAAACATTAAAAGGCTTTAAGAAATTTTCCGTAAGAACCGACAACTTTTTCAAGGAATATAAAATATGAACAAGTAATACTTTGTTGTGCATTCAGTAAAAAGATAGTTTAATATACTTGTCCAAAAAACTAATCTAATACCAACTGATTCAACAAAACTAGATTAATAAATCTAATAATAAATAAATAACAATGAATCATACAGTTCTTACGAGCTTCCTCGGTTTCGAAGTTCAGCAATTTCTCGAGAATCGGCCTCGTCAAGGGTGACGTGTTGTCGTCAAGGCGGAAAAGTTTCGAGGGTTCAACTCGTCTCTTCAAGTGCTTTTGTAGAACTTGAATCAGCTCCTCGTGATGGCTGCGGTCTCGCAACCTTGAAGATAATACGAGGTAACCTTCCTCGGCAAGGTGTTGCCTGTAATCGTAAAGGACTCCGTCGCCCTTAGCAGCGAGATCGGTGTAACGGTGCGCCCAGCGGAAGAGGTCACGCAAAGTGATGAAACCTGAAACGAAAGGTCACTTGGCATTCTTAATTTGTTGTTTATTTTCTTTCCAGTAACTCCCTATTATTTTAAGTGTTATATTTAAAATGTACTTCAAAGACAGTTGATAAATCGGAAGCAATCAAAACAACAAAGTTCTAAGTTCTAATATTTCTTATTTAGATAAAATAAGTGCGATGCGAAGCTGGCAAATTTAATTTTTATGGACAATCTGATGTACAACATTCATTTTTGTTTGATTTCTTTCTTTGATATTTGATGTACAAGATAAACAAGGCCTACCTGTTTTCCCAGCGAACGTAGCAGTGCTGCGACGCCTGACCCACAGCTCGCCGAGCACTTCGACCAATTCCCCCGCATAACTCTTCGGCAGTCGACATCGTTTTTCTAAAATCACTTTCAACTCGTCACGTGGTATATCACCGAAGTGTAGCTCGATGAAACGATTGCGGAACGCCCTGGAGAGAACTTTGCGACCACCATAAAGACCTGGAGGATTTTGCGTGGCGAAGAGACGGAAGTTTCGATGGGGTCGCACGGTGCACTGAGTCTCCGGGATGAAGAGTTCCCGGTTGTCGTCGAGCAAACGATTCAAGGCTTCCAGGATATCAGTTGGTGCGAGATTTAGCTCGTCCAGAATAATCCAATAGCCTGGAAAGAAAGGGTTATTCGAATTAAAGTGTTAATTATGAAGAAGATTAAAATAAAATTGCTACTATTTTAGAGTTTCTGAATATTTAAGAGCAGCAAACGCACCTTTTCTCATCGCATCAACTAATACGCCCTCTCTAAATTCGAGTCTGCCATCTCCGCTCGCGACATAATTCCCAATGTATTCTTGCAGGTCCGTATGCTCGTGGTTATTTATCCTGACACACCTGTTACCACTGGACTTTGCTAGGTAATCTATCAGACTAGTTTTTCCGCAGGAAGTATCACCCTGCAGCAAGACAGGTAATTCCGAGAGCGAAACTATTCGAGATAGATCGCGCAGATTTCTTCGTACGGTTGGTGTAATGATGTACTGAAACAAGGAGGAACTAAAATAGAAAAACTAAAACTTTGTAAATTTTATTAACGACTTTAGTTTCGGGAAAAAGCTTATGTACAATTAAATATAGTTCTTTGAAACTGTATTTGAAGATATTTCGGATGGATCGGAAATAACACGATTTAAATGCGACACTCTGTATTCGTTTTCAAATAGAGTTTCGTAAAAGTTTTAATACAATCGTCAGAATAGAAAATACTATGGAAAAATGTTGTCTGCTTTGCAGAGAATAAAAATAATTCTAGGCAAATTATAAAAATGCTGGTTCTGAAACTATTAAATGATCAAAGCAACAGGAACTACCATTAAGGTCAATCGAATATCAATAGAAATATCATTAATCAAACTTAAACTAGTTATTTGGACAGTAGTAACAAGACTAATAAGATAAGTGCTCACTTTCGGGCGGTTCTGTATCAACCCTAAATGGATTTTTAATACGATTACCAGGCGAGGAAGGAGCTCCCATTTGAAACTACGATCGTTCGATATCTAATTCAGTATCGGGCAAGATATTAAAGGGTAACATTTAACTAACTTCAAAGCTCAGTTTCACGATGAATAGTAACATTCAAGAATTTGACAATCAGCTTTAAGACAAGCTAAATGAGACTCACTTTAACATCACATGCAATACTTAATTGACTCTGATCAAGTATTGCTAAAGTTACAAATAAAAAATGAAAATATACTCACATCCTCCGGCGTTTTGGGTACCTCACTTCCCATTCTCACCCAAAACTCCCCAATTTTCACGTAGTTCTTCTCTCCGCCATCGAGCGGCGTTGCGATTGGTACACGAAGTATTTCATCCTCGCTTTTATTCGGTAGGATGCGGAGTATCAGTTTCTTCATTCGCCCGTAGCTGGCCTATAAAATATTAAATATAATTCTATTAATCTTTAATTGTATCAATTGTATATATTTATATTCGTTTATATTCTAGAGTGATGTATAAAGGTGTAATAGATATATAAAATTCTAATTGTATAAAAGTATATCAAACTATAAATTAGTACAGATTAAGTGTTCTACTATAAACTTTCATTTACAAACAACGATATCACTAAAAAAAAGTTTAACAAAAAACTACTTAGTGATTGCGTAGCAATCTATTATTCATTAAATTAAAGCATTGTTAATATACACTCAAAATACCATCCGGACTAAATCAGGTCAGACAGCTAGTAATAAACTAACATAATAGTAGCAAAGAATATTACATGCCTCATCAAGCTGTGTGAGAAACGAGAGCGAGAATCCCTCGAAGATCGAGCGCACGAAATTACCGGTGCGATTCTCCGCTGAAAGAGCAAGCGCCCGGCACAAGCTTCTCAAGGAGAAGTTCGGCTGCTTGGAAGTTCCATCCAGCAAGTTCTCGCTTGATTCTCTCTTCACTTTCAAGTAGAACTCGACGATATTGTTAGCCATCTGCTTGCTTGGACGCAAAGCACGCAAATACGAGTTCACCAAAAGACTTAGTTCCTCTCGTTCCAGGCTTTCGTCGAAAAAGAATTCGGTGAATCGATCTCGAATCGAAGCTGGCAGGTTTCGTTTACCAGCGTCGCTTGCTGGATTCATCGATCCGAATAACCGGAAATTGGGATGCCGCTTAATCGGCTGGTTCATCTCCGGTAGGGTCAAGGTGACACCGTGGCTCGGAATGTTGTTGGTGCTACTATTGGAAACTGTTTGAAAAATGAAAGGATTTGTTACGATAAATAGTTAATATTGGATTCAATAAATGCCGGAAATGATTATGGTTGTTTATAAAATGTACTAAGCATTTATATTAATATTGCCAGTATTATTTTTACCGTGGCATTCCAAGATCGCGTTCAATGTCTCAAGTGTTTCCGGCGATGCCAGATTGATCTCGTCCAATAGCAACCAGTCTCCAGATTCCAGGCATTGTAACAGCACTCCTTCGACATACTTGAATGCTAGATTTACATTTGCTGTAAGCTTGGAGGACAATTTCTCGAGTTCACCCGACAACTTCGTCCATCGACGAACCACAGTTCGCTTCTTCAAAAGCTCGCATTTTAAAGTCTCGCGTTCCACCGACTTTTCATCAGTTTTCCTTCTTTTTGGAGTTTCTTCAGTTTCCTGGCCGGTGTTCCCCTTCCTCTTAGTGTTGGTGTCGCCACCTGGTTGCGTAGGACTCGATTGCACTCCCTGAAGTTTCAATCTCTTCGGCCGACAGTATTCAGACTGTTCTTCCTCTTTTAAATTGGCTTTGGAATGTCTCTTTTCTTCGGTTTTAGTATTTTCTGTCTTTGGAGAATGGTTTTTGGCGCTTTTCGTTCCCTTTTGTTGGATTTTGGAGTGTTTTATCTGCTTTAGTTTTCCTTTAGTATGTTCCGTCCCATTTAATTCTTCCTTAGAAGATTCTATCGCTTTTAATTGAACTTTCGAATGTTTCGTCTCCTTTGATTTTCTTGTAGAATCTTTTATTTCTTCTAACTCATCGTTGAAATCTTCCATTCTTCCCTTTAATTCTTCCGTAGAATGTTTCGTTCCCTTTAATTCATTCTCCATATCGGCTATCTCCTCGACCATCCTCTTTAGAGCTGCCTTTGAACAGTGCAACATCAATTTCACTAGAACCCGCCACTTTCGTTTTTCGAAGCAAGCACCCAAGTTCTCAAGGAATTTCCTGTTTGGCCCGAGGGCGTAATAGTTTCTGAAGAGCAGCTCGAATTCCTCTCTCACAGGAGCTATTAGTAATTTGACGTCTATTGGCTTAAAGCCACCCAGTAAGTCCGCTGGCTCGCTTTGTTGACTAAGGTTGAGAACTTTCAATTTGTTACCCGTACGCTTTGCGAGAAATTGAACGGAACTAGTTTTCCCAGTTCCGGTTTCCCCAACCAACAGTACTGGCTCTCCATTTTTCAGGGCGCAGGCAACTTTTTCCAAGAGCGAAGAACTCTGCCGAGTGAAACAGTAATTCGACGAAGTCAAAGAACCCTCGTTGGAACTTTCAGATAAGACAATCGTGTCAGTTTTTGTTTTTGGTAGCACAGCTCGTCCTATTTGCAGATATTGCTTGGATTCGTTTACTTGTGGTTTGTGGGTGAACAAGTAATGCTGGGATTTTCCCGACGGGATACCGAGAATCGAGGCAGCCGTGATAGAAAGATCCAGTCGCAATTCTGTAATGCGATTTGGAATGAAATTAGTTTTGTAAAACTTGGAGTTCCTATAATTTGATTTCTTAAAAGTTCATAACTGAAAGCGACTTAAATACGAAATATCAACTTTAATGACCTGAAGTTTCATTAATACTCAATCAATTATTGTAGCAAGAAAAGATTTTAGAAATAAATCAAAATTAAGAATCATTATTTTCTTTTCGATACAAATTAAAAGATCTCTAAAGATTCATCATAATCACTCACCCTTGTCCGGAACCCAACAGGAAAATAGATCACAGGCATCCTTTAACACCTTCACCGCACACTCAGGACTGCTGACCTCAAAGTCCTTGTTTATCCTCTGACAAAATCTCACTAAATCCCTCAAAGATATCGTCCTAGGATTGGCACCGAATTCGCCTTCGAATTTTCGAAAGAGCATCCGCAATCTTCCAGTAATGGAATTTAGAGTTGGGAAAAGTTCGTTCACAAGGGTTTCAAGCTCCAAATCTCCGAATTCTCGGAGTCTAACACGATAGAATCGTTTCCTGAGGCCATGGAAATTCGATAAGCGAGTGCTCACGTCACGTGAAGTGAGAAAAAGTCGGAAGTTACGGTGAATCTCATGGAAGTTCAATGGCAAATTGGGTAGACTCGAAGTCGAGGATGTGAAATTCCGGAGGAGGGATACTATATCCGGACTGGAGTGGTCGAAGTCCTCCAGCAGCAGCCAATGGCCTCTCACGAGACTCTCGTAAAGGACACCCGGCGTCCACACGAATTCGCCTGGAACAATGTGATTGACACTTATTCATAGTATTGTTAGACTTATAAGAAAAGTTTCTCAATTCTTGACGCTTATAAAAATGTAATTTAAAAAAAGCTACTCGACTATAACTAACCAGGGTAGCTTTCCGACTAAAATATAAAAAAATACGTTGTGAATAGTTTTTCGGAAACTACATTTTATATAAGTTTAATAATACTGATTTAAAAAGTTAGTTTCAGTAATATTTCTATCACGCACCTGGTATTTCTGTGCACTTGTAGTAACCGATCAGTCCCTTTACGTCGGTTTCTTCGCTCATTTGCAATTTTACTAACTCGGCATTCATCTTTTCGGCTGCGTATTCGATTAGGAATGTTTTTCCCACTCCCAGTCCTCCTTCCACCAGGATCGGCTTACCGGAATCCAAGCCAAGAAGTAAGTTTTCCAAGTTTCTTCGCGAGCTTTCTGTCTCCACAAATCTCATATTGCTTTCTCTCGAATTTTGAAGCAAATTTCCTAGCGATTTTTCTTTCAAATCTTCCGGTAAGTTCCTCTTTGAAACTTCATCCGAACTTCCTCTCGATTTTCCTTTGCATTGTCCTTGCTTTATCGTCGATAGTTTTTCTTTCAATTCCTTTGACAATAACTCGCTCGATCTTTCTTTTGAGAGTTCTGACGTGTTTTCTCCTTTGCAGCTGACACCACTGTGCCGCGGTGGTGAGAAGTTTTCATTGATTATTCTTCGTGAGATTTCGGGTATTGTTTGCCTTGGTACTTTGAGAATAAGTGAGAGTATTTGTATGGTGTACCTGGGACAAAGCAAATATTACTTTATATTATATTATGTGCTATTGTTTATCGTTCGTGCAAAGGAGTTACGCATTAATTTTTTCAATCGCGATTCAAATTTCTATACATCGAAATTTAATGCATTCATATTTCTATATGTCAAACTTTAATGCATTAGAATTACAATATACCGAACTCCGATGCATTCGAACTAAAAAGTATTGTTAAAAGTCTATATAACAATATTTACCATTTGACCTCCTCGCTCTCGGTCTGCAGAAAGTCAAACAATTCGGCAAATCTCCACTTCCGACTAAGGTCGTCAAAAGCGGCAGACAATAGAACATAGGTAGACCTTAATACTTCAATTGTCAAGTCCTCATCACTTTCACGTGTTCTTCGACGTTTCGGTGGGGTTTCCTCGACATTCTTTGTTTGGAAAGGTGAACCATTCCGATCGAAATACGGCAGAATGTGTCTGTAAAAAAGAACGCTCAATTATCATATGATTTTATATTACCACGTTACGATATTAGGGAAGAGAATAAAGGTTAATTTAAACTAACTGTGATTAAGATCGAATTATTCGGGTAGGAGTTATAAAAATCGGAAATTGAACCAAACTGGGACAATTTCTTCAATTGTTAAGAATATCCTTTTATATTACAAATGCACAACAAAAATAGCGAATTAAAATGTTGAAAATAAGGAAACATAGTGAAGAAGTAAATAAGACAATGCTAATTCATAAAAGCATTCGAGGTTTCTTTTATAAGAAATCGTCAAAAAAAAGACCTCAAAATACCAGACTGTCTCTGTACTATACTATAGTCTCCCCACCGCCACCAGCACGACAGCAGATAGAATGTACGAGGTAATATAAAAGATAGCATGTAAACAAAATGAAGAAATAATAATACCTACTATGAATCTTGCATATTAATCCTAACAGTGTTAATTCGGATTAATATGAATTATTTCGACAAATAATTAACTAATCAACAATAAACTATACATTTAAAGAGATCCACCATTATGGGAAATAAAACTTTATAGAATTAGTCCACTCACTTTATCAATTCAGGGTTTCTTTCGACCATTCTGGCGAATGCGATGCAATTCCTTTTGTTTCTTGATTGTTCGCAATGTCCATGATTTTTCACTGCTCTTTCAATTAATTTCGGCATTAAATGCGTCGCCTGCTCCTGCACGAATTCCACGTGATCCGGATTCAAAACGAAATCCGACAGAATTTCCAGCAACTGCTCGTCGACCTGTAATAAACAACGAGAAATGAATAATAAGAGAATAGAATGAATAAAATGACTAATTAAGATTGATAAATAAAATGGGCATATAAGTAAATATAAGAACTTGAGTAAATTAAACAGAAATTATTTTTATTTTAAATTCTTTTATATATTTTTCATAATACTATAATGTATAATTCGACGATATTTATTCTTTCAATGCTTATGCAGAGTTGAATATTTCTTTCCGCAATTTAATAATATTAATGATGAAATAATTGGTACATATATAAATTATATGTAAAATAAGTAAAAAGATTTTTTAGAAATATTAACCGAGGCTTCTTCACTCTAACTATAATGCCGGTTTGCAGTTAACCGAGGAAATACTTCAAAGTAGCATCGTACGTTTTTTTTAACATTCTAACGCTGTTTACCTTATGAACTTGCCACTGTATATATAAAATTGATTACGGACCAGTTAAGTATTAGTGGAAAAATGAAAGTTAGTTCTGAACTTTAACATATTAGCGTAAATTGTTCACACATACTGAAACTGATATTGATTTGAAGATTCGATCTACGTTTTTCAAATGATATTTGATACTTTATCAAATTTATTCTGTTTCGTAACGAAAGCTTGTATTAAAGGAAGTGTAAATTTTCATTTATATACCGAGTGACTTAAAAAAATGCACTAGACAGCTTGCAATGTATTAATCAATCAATTAATACAATTTTGAAATTATATTCAAATGAATTGAGAATTAACAAACTTTAACTCTCTCTCCTTTAAATGCATTATAATTTGTTTAACGGGCAGCAAATGCTCGCATAGAAATTCGAAATGAATGAAAACTCCCGCCGTTTTTTCCCCATATGACAGTGCGCAATGGAACTCTGGCGGAGTAGGAATTGAATCGGCGCGCATGCTGTCAAATATGATTGCATATTTCTCCGAAAATATTAAACTAGTCATGGTGGAATTACGTTCGAATTACCACTTATTCCTTCTGTTTTAGATATATATACAATTTATTATAGTACAAACAGATTGTCGAATAAAAAACAGGTCGAAATCACGCTTTGTTTCAACTTTTACAGAATTACTTCGTCTTTGATCGAACACATCTCCGTCAATACACAACCGATCTTAATGAAACACCGCTCAAATTGAAGCCTATTTCATCTCCTTTAATACTATGTGCAATACATTACTAGTAGACTCAATGACACGATAGAATTTTGTCATAAACTCCACTTAACCTTCACGCATCACAAATCGAACACCCGAAACAAATACATTTAAATAACCTCTTAATGATTTTTCTCTCTTCCAAAACTGTCGGATAAATAACGAAAAAAGTCGACAATATAGCCGCAGTTGTTAGTCATCAGTCGTATTTTTCCCAGGTTTTCCTAACCTCTCGTACGCCAAGTACAAATTCGGAAGATTACCTGCGAAGTGTCGGAGCAGTCGATCGAGGAGAGTAAACTGTCCAGCGTGTTTCCCGGCATTTCCTCTTCCTTTGAGTGCAAAAATCGTATGTCGAAAGTCTGTTTACAAGCTGTTTACCCGCGTAAACAGCTTTGCGAAGTGTGCGGAGCTGTAGCAGGCGTGCACGGCACACTCCAAACACTTGGCACTGAACGCACGTGGTCGGAGTAGTCGGTTCTGCCGACTAGAGCGCCCACGTGCATTCCAGTGTCGATAAACTGCTCGAAAGGTTACGAACTCGGGTGCATTGGAATTTCGAAACGATTGGAACGAGGAACTTCAGTATGTCGAGTGTGTAAGTAGAAGAGAGAGCGAGTTAGGAAAGCGGTAATAAGTTAGAGAAGGATATTCGTACTTTTTGCTGGAGCGAAAGCAATATTGGTGACTTTAATGCTGTTTTTGTTGGAAGAATTCGAATTCGTAATAGACTGCAGTGTATTTTAATTCCTTTATATCGAATACCATTGTATTTGAACTTATGAATGTAAATTCCTTCGAATTCATGTACATCGAACTTTAATGCACTCGAATTCCCATTATTGAAGTTTAATCCATAGGAACTTCTACAATTCGTACTTCAGAGCATTAGAATTCCTGTTGATCCAACTTTATTGCGTTGAAATTCCCATATATCGAACTTTAATCAACTAGAATTCCCATACATCTCAGTTTAGCGTATTAGAATTCCGTTATACCTAATTCCAACGCATTTGAATTCAGGCATTAAAACTATCGATATACAGAATATCAATACACTTTACTTCTCTCAAGAACCCGATCTAAACTTCCGTATCTCGAACATCAATTCACAAAAAATTGACCATATCGATGTTTATGCGTGCTAATTCTTTCATACCGAATGTATACCTCAGAATTCATACATTTCATATGCCTTACATACAGAACAGAAACTCTAATCAAAGTGTCAACGCGCTAGAGAAAGGAAAAACGCATCTCAATGCGGAATAAGGACGGTAATAAGTAACACAAAGGGAGTTTTTGCATTTCATACGAAAGATATCCTTTATTCCAGTATTACGTACAATACAAATCGGCTTCTGTCTATCTTCTGCTGTCCTATTTTTTCGTCCTAGTGTTGTCTCAGACCTCTTTCTCTCCGGAATTTGCTGATAGGCCTGGAGGAACCCTCGCTCTGTTTACACTCAGTCTTTTTTTCTATCGGATTTTCAATACTAGCTGTTGTTTCAAGCATGTTTGCGCTATTTTCGCCCGTCTGCCCGGCATCCTCGCCTTTGTCTTCGAGCCTTGTTGTTGTTGTCGTTGTTGTCGCGGCGATGTCGGCTATGTCGGGTGTCTCGGTATTCCGTTCCTTTATGTCTTTCACTACCTGCAAGGCATTATTTCGTAGCGATTAGGGTAAGATAAAGTGTTTCCGTAATGGAAATTGCGGTGAAGCGGAACAAAAGTCGACAATCTACAAAGGTAATACTAATGTTGATTGCAATATTAATTAATATATTATTAGTACTATTATTGGATAGTAAATTCAAAGCGGAATGTAGTAGACAATTATAATAATAAATATAATATTCTAATGATAATTGCAATAGCAATAATAATAATTCTAATGTACTCACCGATTCGTATACAGATTCTGTGGTTTTCTCTTCCTCCTCGTCTTCCTCCTCCTCCTCCTCTTCCTCTTCTTCGAGTATTCCTTTAATCTCCCGATTTACTACATCAACGTCGCCCTCTCTTCGCTTCAAAATGGACTTATAGCTGTTGAACATCTGGTGTATGTTCGCCGGACTATTTATCTCGATCACTTTACTGTCATTTCTTCCGAAATCGTTAGTGTTATTATCACTGCCGGCGACGCTAGTAATTTTTCGTTCATTTACATTGATTTCCGATGCACTATTTTTGGTATTACTGTTCCTATTAGTTCTAGATTCACCTGTACTTATTTGCGAAGTGTCAGTATTAATGTCACCACTTATTGTTGACACTTTTGCATTAACAACACTGTGGGAAAAGACGATTCTAATTGGTTCCTCGTCGCCTTCAACTGAATCTTCTTCCCAGTGTTCCTCTTTAACGTCAGAGAATGAAACTCTCTTTGGCTTGGGAACCACTTTGGCGACTTCAAGATCCTTTTCTGGGAGTTCGATAATTTTTACCGATGATTCTGGTTTTTCACTGAATTCCTCCACCGTTGCTGTTGTCTTCGGAATTCTGTCGGATTTTTTCGACCGCAACTCCTTGAGTTTTTCGAGCTCCCGTTGAATCTCTTCTTGGATGTCCGAATCGGAAGCGTCTGTGGAGGCGTCTTCCTCCGAGAGATCGTCTGAGAGATCATCAATTGTATGTCTGTAATAAGAACAACTCTTGTAATATATTATACATTATGACTTGCTCCCCCGTGTCGATCCCCGACAGCTCTAAGTGCACTTAAAGTCCGCTAAAAAAGGGTAGAGGGGAAAAAGGTTAGACGTCAGGGCCGAATTTCTTTCGTAGTTACAACATACAATTTGTCTTAGAGGACTTTACCCGGAGAGCATTTCATTTTTATAAGAATAACAATAATTTAATTTAACAAATAATAAGATGTAGCATCTATCTTTTCTTGCAAATATCCTCTAATAATGTATAGCTCGAGTTCTTACTTCTTTTGAAATTCTATAATTGAGTATGAAACACCCTCTTGATTGTCCAAAACCTTAAAAAGTCCAAATCCAATTAGAATCAACTAATTATCAACCAAGACAAAACTGATCGAGTTTCTTTTTCGGATTGCTCTAATAACGCTGAATAAGTTTTAATGAAAGATTAAAGAAGGTGCAATATTTCAAACTTATACATAAATACCTGTTTAGCTCATCCGCCAGTTCTTCTTCCAGTTCAAGCTGGTCTAGCCGCTCGAACAAGTCTTCTTCGGTTTCGATTTTCTTTACTTCCCTGTTCCGAACTTCTGCTAGTTTCTGTCTGTACTCCTTTTCCTTTTCCCTATGTTGTTCTGTTTAAACAAACGAGTATTAATAACTAATATTATTGGCATTATTATAAAATTTAATAAATACAACACAACGTTCTATTTTTAGAATTTGACAACCTAACAATTTAACAAATATTAATTGCAATTCATATTGGAATATCGAAATACGAATGAAAGTATTATTTATAATAGTTAGAAATATTTAATTCAGACTTTTTTAGAAATTATAAGATAATGAGACAAATAATAAAATTATCATTCATGTTTCAATAACACAATAAAATACTACTATTTCGTAATTTATAAGAATATTACTACGCGTATTAGTATTTATGAAATCATTAAATTGTTATTGCTAGTACGATTGATAACAACTTTTGATAACTAACTTTTCCAGTCGTCCACTTCACCCTGCTCCCAGTACTCGTTGATTTCCTTTGTTTGTTCACCACCAAAGGCATCCTCTTCCACAGGAAGAACCTTTCGCATTTCGAAGAGATCGCGTTCCTTATCCAAATTCTGCAGCATTTCCTCGGCCTCTGCAAGGAGAGTGAAATTTGAATGATCATATCTCCTTTAATCATGGACAGATTTTGATGACTATGAATTCCTCAGAAAGCTCTATCATTCCTTTTTAAATATACGTATAATACAATATTTGTGTTATTCATATTAATATTGTACGCGCGTGATAGGGAGAACGTTGTTTTATCGGGTAATCAGCTGATATTGAGCAGTCGCCATTCACAATCAGCTGATCATTCAAGCGGCCGCCATTGACGGTCAGCTGAGTACCCGGTGGATCAATACTGAAAGTTCGTTGAAACCTCCCTTAATGGTCAACCAATCTTGATGGTCTTCAGCACAAGTTAAAGCGTATTTCTCTTACTTTAATCATTATACTTTGAAATAGTAATATTATCATCATTAATATTAAACCGATATTAAAAGAATTGGACATAATGAAACCGTATTTTTTTACCATAATTCCACATAGAACGCAACGTAAAATCCGGTATTACCATAACAATCTTACGTTTAATCCGACGCCCGCAAAGCTCCAGGGCGTCGTGCGCGCTGTACTTAACGAAGTAACCATCCCCGATCGATGTTAAAACTTCGTTAGTGTGAATTAAAGTGCCTTTCATTAAGGCTTTGCTTCCCAATGGCACCATGCAGTTCACTTTCAAACCCTGGACGAAGGAATTCAGGGAGGTAGCCACTTTCTCGTGTTCCGATTTGTGCTTCGTCCAGAATAGCCGCTGGTCCTCGTTCCGGACGAGACCCTGAAACGTTTAATAAGATTGAACTCTTTTTATATTGAAAGAATTTTTATGAAACAGGTTGAAAATTGAAGCGTGGACTTTCCCCTTTAAATCTGTATTTAATTAATTAAGATTGATTTAGTATTGCCCGTGCTAATCGGAATAAGGTGAAGCTTTAACGGATGTCTGTGGTAGTTCTTGTGAGATCATGAACTTTGAAAAATCATAGAGAAGTTAATAGTGGATGGATCGTAATGGGGTTTATGTCAAAACGAAGCTTATTGCGTCCTTTTTAGTTTGATATGTACTTTTGTATGATAGAAACTCGTTTTCGTATTAAAAATAAGACTTAAAGAAACTTGAACGAAACTCGGATAATTCTCCTTCGATTTCTGTAAGGAGTCCAACTTTTTGGCGAATTGCTCTTAAAAGCAGTTAGGGAAACTATGATTTTCAGTCAACGTTCACATCACCCTGCAAAGAACCAGTTCTCGTCCGATCACTGCAGTTAAACAGGGTTGAGCGCGGTCAGTACTTGGATGGGTGACCGCCTGGGAACACCGCGTAATGTTGGCACCAAAACTCCTTTTTGCATTTTGCCAAAATAAATGAAAGGCTCAATAACAATTCAAAATAACTTTACTATATAACCAAAACAAAGTCAACAATATCTCTGACTAAAATATTCGTTCTTAGTCCAACTTTGATCAAGCACACTTCTGACAGTAATCAATCAAGTTTAATAGGATAGGTCTCAAATTAATGCTTATTCCTCGCCCTTTGATTTTGTGTATAATACAAGTTGATGTCATCGAGAACATCATTGTGATTTGGACTCAAAGACACCCACCTTATCCAGTGCCTGCTCCAACACTCGCAACTGCATCTCCAAATTGCTGTCGCTCTTTTCCATTCTTCATTAATTTTCTAACCAATCACACATTTAATTTGCCATTAAACAGATTTACTCGACACTGTCGAGGCTTCCACTTTGCTTCGAGCTACTTTTTTTTAAAAACTGCGTCAATCAACAAAAGTAAAACTTTTATGCACTCGAACGTGCACTCGATGTCCACTCAAACTGGTTAAACGTACAACAGCGAAAAACACAAAATATTCTAGTTTAACGACAGAATTTTTGGAGTATTTGTTGTACTTTGCAATTCTTGTTGTTGAGAGGTTATGTCTCCCGTAGAAGTGTCGGCAGACGACCGTGCGCAAATCAGAATAGTTGGGGCCATTTCGAGTTTATAGGTGTCTTTGGTTCCTTATTCCAATGTTTCAGAGTTTGATATGCGGGATTTTGCTTGTATTGGCAGTCGGTATATAGAAATTCTAAGGTTGATTAATTTCGAAAAAATGGAAAAAATTAATTTCGAAAACGTATGGATGGTAAACGGAAGAACCGAATTTTGAATGTATTCAACTTTGACATGACTTTAAAATTTGAGGGCTTTTGAATTCCGTAATGGTCAAATGAATCAGTGTAATGGAATTCGATATATAAGAATTCCAATACATTAAAGTTTAACATATGGAAGTCATACGGAAGTCTAAATACATTTAGCAAAAGTTTGAATGCACTGAAGTTTAATGCATAGGTATTTCAATACATTGAAGTTCCATTTATGCTAATTCAAATGCGTGAAAATACGGTGAATATGAATTCGAAAGCATTGAATTGTGATGTAAAGCAATTCGAATACATTATAATTGGAATGCGATAGTTGCAGTGCATTGGTGCTTGGTGTAAAGAAATTCGCACGTAATAAATTATCGGCACATACAAGTCTAAATGCAATCAATGTTCGACAGCCAAAAATTTCCCCACATTAAAAATCTGTATGTTCGAAAGTGATCAATCAATTAAAATGGTGGAAATACGTCTTTTAATGCGTATGTACATGTCGTAGATATTTACAATTGGTAATAGTAATGTGGTAATAAAAAAGGAGCGATAAGAAAGTAAAAAGTAACAATTACACTCTTTAGTCCTCCTCTTGAATGCACTTCTCGACCAGTTCCCTTAAGCTTGGATTCTCCATTGCCGCTGCTATCCTTTCCTTGTCGTTTATTTGCTTATTGACTGTGAACATAACCAACATCGAAGCGAATATTAATATTAATACACATACTAATCGAATTATTGAACATAAAAATAACAGTTGTAGTAACAGGAAGTATAATTGTAGTAACAATATCAATACGTGCATACTATCGACATTAGTTGTAATATTAATAATAATATTATAACATAAAGCAAGTAAAATACTCATAGCAAACATTTCCATTTACTGCGCGCACTTTATTTGCATGACATAGGAGTTCACTAACAATAACAGTAGTTAATGTTGTAGTAGCAAATTGTAGTCACAAAAACACTCACTTTCCTGCTCTGTCGAGTGTGCTCCTTTCTTAATGTAAATATCCAATTTGTAAAGCGCCATCAAGTTCCGTTCTAACTTTACTCTGATGCACAAACCGATCAGAGTGGCGAGGGAACAATGGGGAACAGTCGGGTTGAATTCCACTCTGACTGTGGAAACACCAGACTTTGCATTCTGCCCGAGAATGCTTACACAGTCCTCATAGATAACATCTAGCTCTTCAAGAGTTTGCGGCTTCTCAGGGTCCTTGATTGTTCGCAGGAGATCTATAAAAAAATGGTAGTTATTGGAATACTTTATAACAAAATATCTACTTTATTATCAAAAGATTATTATGGCAGTAATAAAGAGCTAAAGTTCCCATTTTCCCTTAACTTTTATGGGAATAAAGTTCAGAAATTGTTATGTTCTTTTTCAAAATGACTATTTTAAAGCAAACAAATGCCATTTTGTAAACGTGAGGGAAACTCAAAACACAAAAAACGTCCAGCTTAAATTAGCATTTCTTTTGACACATTTCTTTGAAATTAAAATAGATAAAAGGACATTACATTGTGTATTTAATTTATTTATCAATATGACTGAAGTATCGAATCAAAGTTTCATTGAAATCGTTTCAATGATCCCGGAGAAAATAAAAAAACAATTTTCTGTATTAATTCAAAAACTCTCCCCATGCGCGCCCTATATCCCCATTGGTTCCCATTTCCCATGAAACAGTGCGCGTTGGAACTTCGACAGAGCAGGAACTAACAAGTCGACACTAATTGTCATTCAACTTTCATTGTTTGTATCACGGTCAATTCCAAACCGATTTTAATGATTCCGGGCTGAAATGAAAGCATCTTTTTTCTAATTTGATTCTACTATAAAACATAATAGCAAAATTTATAATTGCAAGAGCAATTCATTCCCAAAGTCAGTCATCTTCCAAACATTCTAATGCACTTATGTGGTTTAAAAAACTGATCGGATTTGCAGAATTAGTGTCGCCGTCGACAGTCATTCATTTTAATAACTCAGATCTCAAATTAAAATTTAGCACGTATTATGAATTTCCTTACCGTAAATCGTATCCCGGAGCTCCGAATCATTGAGAACCTCTCTTGCCATCGAGTGCTCGACAATACCGTCGCTGATTTTACTACCGATCGAAATCCTTCGAAAGAACGATAACATTTTCCACAAAATTCAGTTTTTCACTGCGCGTTACTGTTAATGTTATTCCATCCTCGACGATTGGGAGTCACCACGGAGTCACATAACCTCGCGAACAGCTGGATCAGCTGATGCGGCTGATCAAAGTTCGAGGAAACAGTAGTGGGGAGAGTTATTCAGTCGCCCCATTCCTACTTTGAACTATATATTATATGATTCTATTGAATGGTCAATTTATGTATTGTACACGAAATTAAAGGGAATACGCTTTCATTCTATGCTATTCTTATTAGAGTTGATTCATTATTAGGGTAATCTTAGCATTCAACAGGCAATATTATTAATTACTATTTCTGATTGTTTATATTCGTATTGTGGTAACAAAATTGAAAAATTATTCCTCTTGTTTTAATAAGTTCGCGGTTAAAAATTTGATTTTGTAGAATTATATTCAAAAACTAATTTTATGAATAATTTATTCATTTAACACTTTTTAAAAGTGCTTTTAACGTGATTTATTTACAGACATATAAAATACACATAGTTCAGCCGCCGTTATTTCATATAAAGCTACAAAAATATATGGAAAAATCCTTCTCAAACAGTTGCTGGTTAAAAGAAAAGCACAACATTTTTTAAAGGCTCAACTCTATTATTGTATCAAAGCGCGCTTTTCCGGGATGAACAGGAATTTCACACGAGTTCCTTGCGGATTCCTCTATTACCGACGGAGTTGAAACAACTTGATAAGTAATTCAAGCGCTGTCGCCATCTTCCCACTTCCGTTGGCGCGCCGGGCGTGCTTCCTTTTCTCCATTAGTGTCGTGGAAGGAAGGTCTCCTCTCTTCAAAAATGGTGAGTTTCATCCCCGAATATCACCGTGATCCTTCACTAATATGAAAAACGAACACCGCGGGAGCGTTTGATGGATTTCGATGTTATTGTTGGTAGCAACATTTTAAATAACAACGATGGCCACTTTGGAGGGAGGATGATTGAGTGGAGGGTTGTTTTGTCCAGGAGGTTAGGCGGCTAACCTCCCATTTATTGTTGCTGATAACCCCATTTGACTTCGAAACACATATGGTGTTTTTCGATATTCCGTTGTATTAGTATGTTAGTAAACTCTCTTACTATTATTATTGTTAGTGTCAGTCCTGTTAGAGTTAGTTTATACAGAGACACATTTGGTTCGTCGATTCTCCAGTCTGTTGCCGATGCTTACTAACATCGATTTGTTGGATTTCCACTCGTGAGAGCGATTTCTCAAAGTTAATAATAATAATTTTATTAATTGATTGTTATCATAATAATCCTCTTGAGCCACTCAAAATGAGCACACGAAGGATTCTCATTTAATAATGTTGTAGGAACAGACGTTTTGCTGACTCTGAATAGCTCTGCTTAGCTTGAGTTCTTACGTACACAGTGTCTCACAAGTTCATTTGCGATACTAGCTTATAATTTGACAAGATTATACCAGGGAAGTTAATGCTATGCTAAGTAAGAATGGCAACATATATACAAACATGAAGACGCGTGTAACTTCAAAACAGAAAACGATAGGATCATTATGTTGAAAATTTAGGAGTATGTGAACAAATTTGAGAGTCACAGAATATCTATTGGTTGTAGAATTTAGGAAGTTTATGAGTTGAGTTAGCGAGGGTAATTGAAGCAAGATCTTATAATGTTGAGACATAAAAATATTTACTGCCTAAAGTTACGAGTAAGAAAAGTTCTGAAAATCTGTCATGGGTTACTTTTGTAACTAAAACTATGCGATTCAAATTTGTATTACTTCCAATAAACATTTCTACCCACAGATTCAGAATCTGATTTTTTGGTTACAACTGACCATTAGTAAATACATTGATTATAATAATTTTTTAATTCGCTCAATTGTATACATTAAAAGCACAACATTAGCATTTGTCGTTCCTATGTGGGAAATATAAAATATTATAAATTATAAATATGGAGGAATGATAGTTCAAAATGATTTGTGCAATACAAAAGTAGTTAAAATACTTACAAGGAGAGTGTTAAACTTGCCAGGTCAAAACTGAAGTCAATTTCTGTTTGTATAAGTTCACAATGTGATGTAGAATAAGTGTACAAAAATGAATTTGCAATGGCCAACTGCAAGAACCCAAAAATGGTCAAACATACTAATTTTTGCATCTGCTATACATTAATTTTATTTAAGTGCATATACTTGTAAGGCACAATTGTAGCTAATATTTTGTATATTTCTTGTTTAACATCTAAACAATTATTTTTGAAATATTCATGATAGATTTCGGTATGGCAAGTCTCATAGGGATTATGCACTAAGTTTTTAAAGACATATCACATAGTTCTTATTGGTAGTTATAATTGCGTAACCGGTAGCCGCATATTAACAAAGTTGAAGAATACTTTTTATGAAATGGTATACTTTTATACGTGAGAAAATATCAGGATTAGGAGGACTAACGGAATATAAGTCGGAACATAGGCTCTTGTTATAACTTTATTTATTTCGAGATCGCTTTTCAATCACAACTCCTAGCTAGATCGAGTCTATTTAGAGTTACCGTGTCTCAGGTTCAAAAATTGAAAGATAGAAAAAAGAAAAATTGATATCCTGAGCTTATAAAAAAATGGACTTCGGTTTCGACCTAACAAGTTTGACACTCTTCTTGTTAGTTAATGTTTAAAATAATTTTCTTAATTGGCCAGGTACTTTTATGATCAAAAATTGATTACGATTTTATTGTTACCGTGACTTGTGTTCGCAGGGTAAGGTGAAATGCGCCGATCTCAGGACGAAGGACAAGAGGGAGCTGCTGAAGCAGCTCGAGCTCCTCAAAACTGAGCTGACAAACTTGCGGGTGGCGAAAGTCACCGGTGGTGCTGCCTCAAAGCTCTCGAAAATGTAAGTTTCTTTTATTATTGTTATTATTAGCGGTATTATTCATATTTGTCTTGCTGCTAACATTGGTAATAAAATCTGTTATAAGTAAAATATTATAATATAATAAAGAACTTTCTTATTTAAATCTACATAATATTATACTATTCTACTGGGTATAATTTATAGTCAGTAATAATAGAATCAAAAATCTTTCCTCCAAGCACATAGTACAATATTATAATATAATATTAATATAGACTTTGGTATTAAAGATCTTACTAAAATTAGTATTATTACTAATCTCGTACAACTGTGTATTACTTTTATTATTAATAGTGATTCTAGTTTTATAATCTCGTAACAGTATTAAAAATTTAATTCGCGTCAATCAACCATGACAGAATCAGCATTCGAAACTAAACCGTGTCCCCCAAAACACTACAACACCATGTTAATGACCCGAAAAAATACACACAAAAAATATACACAAGGAATTAAGAATCTTCTGCTTTTTGAATTGAATTAAAGATGTAACTGGTTCTTGTGTTTTTGCAGCCGAGTGGTGAGGAAGGCGATCGCTCGCGTCTACATAATAATGCACCAGAAGCAGAAGGAGAACCTGCGCTTGTTGTACAAGAGCAAGAAGTACAAGCCCCTTGACCTCCGACCAAAGAAGACCAGGGCTATCAGGCGGGCACTCACGCCTCATCAGAAGTCGAGAAAGACCCTGAAGGAGATCAGAAAGAGGTCCGCCTTCCCCGTGAGGAAGTACGCCGTAGCCGTTTAAGGATATTCTGACTTCTTTCTATAATAAATTCAACAAAAACAGTGACCCGATGATCTCTATTTCTTTCACCAGACCACCTTCATTGCTGCCTTTTATCTCGAAGTTCTAGAATCCGTTCTCTTTTTTCTTTCAAAAGAGAATTTGGTAATTAATGGTTAGCTATTGCGATCCTGAGAAACCTTAATTGTTACTGATTACCCAACAGTATTGTTGTTAGTGTCAGTGGCCTCAGCGATTAGCGAGGACAACAAAAATCTTTAATCTTACCGTGAGATTGTGGCATAATCGAATATATCTGAGTCACTATGAGCAACAAAGAATGTTTCCTTCAGTTGTTGAAATCTCTGAATCACCTGAAAAAGTTGCGATATTTTGATGGGATAATATCCCATCCCTATGCAATACGGATAACACCGAAACAATGAGCAACAAAGAGTTCCTCGGTGTTTCTCCATTGAGGACCATGGATTCTTATTTTTGTATTAATCTATCTTACATAATGAACATTCCAACCAATGAAACTATCAGCCGATAGTCTGTTGTAACTTATAAGCGGAAGCTGTAAAACTTCAAGAGTGGATGTGGTAACTTGAAATAAAACAAAGAGGTTGCGATGCTTTCGGTTTAATTAAAAAAATAGTACAAAAGTTAGAGCGTACGGTTGAGGAGTCTTAGGACTTATTATTAATCGGGCTCATAAGTCGCTGGACTTGAATTAGAGCCTAATGCCCGGGTTGCGCGAGGCAACGAAGTTCAGGAGTTCGTCACTGTCCTCGCAGACGAACGGCTTCACGTGGTGGCAGGCGACGTCGTGCCATTTGATGCCGTCGTTGTAGAAATTGTTGAGAATCGACAGGCATGATTCATCGTTTCCCTGAAACAGAATTCCGAAATTCAGTAAAATTGCGAAAGTGTCACTCACGGTCAAGTATGCTCATTGTAATTCGCGGAGCATAGAATAATTGAATAGAATTAAAATACAAAATGTTTATTCTCAAAGTAATATTCACTTTTTACTAATAAATACTAAATAATTATGCACTTTCTCAAAGGTTAATCGAGTTCCAACTACTATAAATGATGAAGTAATGATCTCTTCTTCCATTCGTCTGACAAATGTCTGACATTTCGCAAGGAAAGTGGATTTCCATAACTATTATCTTAATCGGATGATTAATAAAGTATTCATGGAGTCATTACATGGTTGCAGTAATTTACACTTACTTGAGCGGCTTCACGGTTGTCCGGCTGCGGTTGACCGTAGCCGCCGGTGTTACTCCAATCGCCAGTGTTCCTCTGTGTGGTTGGACCAATCTTAGCTCCGCTGCCGCTCCAGAACCATCCGTTAACGTTCTGCGGTTGGAGATCTGCCCTGTCGCACCCGTTGAAGTTGCACTTGCGTCCGGAAGTCCAAATGTACCTCACGTTCCCTGTAATGGTATTAGTTAATTACACAGTGGATACAAAAAGTAGAAACTCCTCTCGAAATAAAAATACATTTTCTTAAACAAGGAAGTGTTGTTAAGAAAACAAGTTTTCATAGAGCAGACAGTTTTCAGTCAGTTATCATTAAATTTCGTTAATATTACCGAAGGTTGTATTAATTAACCTTCGACTAGCCTGACACATTCGACTCTTCCCTTACAGTAAGAGTTGAATTCAAAACTATGAATTTGCTTTAATTCAGAATTTTAATATAAACAATTTTATTAATTGTAATGTCTTAAATATTTAATGAAAGGAGATGGGATAAGCTTTAATGCAATATAAGTTTCATTAAGATTGGTTGAGTATTGAAGAAGACGATCGAAAGTTATTCGCAAAGTCGGATGCGCAGCAAATCGATGTGGTTCCGTCTCGATCCTCTGCTCGAGAAAAACATGGATTACTAACACGAACTTTCTCCCGTAATACTTAACTGAACATTAACGTATTACACGTAAAATTAAAGAGAAAAGTCCATGCTTTAATTATTGCCCAGTTCCATGGCGATTCATGCATTACGAATGCGGTCATCCATTTTCAAAGTAAATCTCTTCCATCATAACAATAAAAATGGTGTATTTCTACAAATAATGGTTTTGTTTAGCCGCAATTATTTTTGTCCATGCTTAATTGATCACTAATCCATTATACATTAAATTAAAAAAGAAAGTCGAAGCTATAATTATAACGCACTCCGATCGAGATCGATTTGTTAGGAACCTCACAATTAATTTTCAAACTGCATTTATAAGCAATGTTTTGATTTAACAGTGATTTTTTGTATCAAAACTTACTTGACTATCAATTTAATATACATTAAGTTAAAGAAAAAATTCGAGGCTATAAGTATAACAAACTCCAATTGAGATCGATTTTTTACATCTGATGTTATTAATTTTTAAAGTAAATCAACTGTAGCTCACACGAAAACTGTATTTCATGGAGAAAGACTTTGTTTAATTTCGATTATTTTTATCGATATTTAATTGATGGAGAATTTTCCATACATTAAATTAAAGATGAAAATCGAAGCTATAAAATGACCCATTTATTCTGATCGAGATCGATTTGTTAGCGACCCACTTATTAATTTTCAAAATAAATCACTTCGAATTCCCCCAAAAAATGCATTTTATAAGTAAAGGTTTGGTTTAACAGTGATTCCTTTATCGATACTTCATTGATCGTCAATTTACTGTACTTA
The DNA here is from genome assembly GCA_910593735.2 of Ectemnius lituratus. Taxonomy (NCBI): domain Eukaryota; kingdom Metazoa; phylum Arthropoda; class Insecta; order Hymenoptera; family Crabronidae; genus Ectemnius; species Ectemnius lituratus. The sequence goes on along the minus strand of OU343044.1, from coordinate 3,201,068 downwards.
AAGGTGAAAGTCTGGGACCAATTCTGCACCCACATAACATCTCAGGAGTACCGAAGTAGAAAGTAGAAGAAGCGTAGCCCTTCTCTGGAGAGTGTCGAAGTAGAAAGTAGAATAAACGTACCCCTCGCGATTCTCTGCTTGACGAACTCATTCTCCTGTGGCGTTTCGAGAGACACGGCGTCCATGCAGTGCCTTCGACAAATGTTTCTAGCGTCGAGCCAGTCGACTTCGAGTCCTCTGGTCGGTTGATGCTCCCAGCTGAAGAAATACGAGTGGCTGACGCCGCGGGCGTCTCTGTAACTCGCATGCCTCACACCTGAAATGTTCAATCAATGTCAATTTGTATTTTAACTTTCAGTCAACCCTTCCGCTGCGTAATTAATTTGTTTTGTTTTTGTACAGGTTTCGAAAGTATCGCTTTTAGAGATAAAATTGATTATTTTTGTCTTTAGTTGTCTTTCTTTCCTTCGTGTTACTGGTGTGTTTAGTGGACAAATAAAAGTGGTCGTTTTCTTCATTTTTTTGGAATCGATTTTTTAGAGGAAGAATCAATTTTTTTGTATTAGGTTAAATATCTAACTTATTAATAGGGGTTTGGTAGGAATTCAAAAAATCGAGCTTTAGTTAGAAATTTCTTCGAATTAATGCAGTTTCAATAAATGGAGTTCCTATAAATGGAAATCAAACAAATTTAGTTCAGATACACGGAATTTGGATGAATGGAATTCTATCAAATGGAGTTCAAATAAACGGACTTCGGATAAATGGAATTCCAATAAATGGAGTTCAGATAAATGGAATTTCTTTAAGTAGAATTCAACGAAATGGAATTCCAATGAATGGAATTCTTATAAATAAAATTCCAATAAATGGAATTCCTATAAATAAAATTCTAGGAAATGGAGTTCCTGTAAATGGAAATCAAACAAACAGAGTTTGGATAAATGGAATTCTAAGAAATGGAATTCAAATAAACGGAGTTTGGATAAATGGAATTCTAATAAATGGAGTTTAGACAAATGGAACTTCAGCAAAAGGAGCTTAGATAAATGGAACTTTAATAAATGGAATTCTAACCAACTCCGTACAGATAAACTGAGTTGCAATAAATGGAGTTCAGATAAACTCAGTTTCAATAAACGGAGCTCATACAACCAATGTTCAAATGAATGAAATTCCAATAAATGGAGTTCGGATAAATAGAATTCCACTAAATAAAATTCAGATAAGTTTAATTTCAATAAATAGGGTTCAGACAAACAATGCTGAAATAAATAGAATTCCAATAAATGATGTTCAGATAAATAGAGTTCTACTGTACTACGCTAAATTAATCTTGACATTTCTACTCACGATTGGAGCAACTTCTGGGATCCGGCAGCGCCAGTCTCCTCTGTGCGCTTGCGACGGCGACGAGGACGAGCAGCGAGTACAGTACTGACTTCATGCCGACCTGCGATCATCATTCCTTACAGTATTGCCATTACTATCACGATCACCGGTTTAATTCGTATTAGACAGGATATAAACCTTCGTGTCACTCATTTAAACGAGCAATTTCGCAATCAGTATCCTCGTTTGTTACTTCTCATGAATTAGAAATTAGACATTCGAAAATCATTTGACTGTGCCAACCGTAGAGTCGATAATTTTAATAGTTCCAAACTATACTTCTAAAAAATTTTAATTGTTCCGTGGTATGAAGTTAATTATTATAATAATTCCGCGATGTTTCTCTCAACAAGTAATTCAAGAAACTCACTTCCATTCAATATTATTGTTAACTGATATTTAATCAAGAGGAATCAATCAATACATTTAATATAAATAACAACTATTATCATTAGCCTTAAAAAGCTTGCTGATTTAAATAAACTAGACACGAAAGCAAGCATACTAAAGTTATGGATATTACTATTAAAGAATCATTATTTCCGTATGCTACTGGTGAGTCATCATTACTGTTACTTTGTATAGAATAATCACTCTACCCATCCAACGAGTCAAAATGAAAAAAAGGAAAATTAATAACTGCTGGGGTTTATGGAGTCATTGTTATATTAATTGCTATATTGCTATATTAGTGATTACCGTACTAGTGCAGTAGCATAGTTGTTACTAGAATATCATCATTATGTTACCAAATATAGCATCGTATTGTATTATCGGTAGCATATCGAGGACAACGTCTCCCATACTTTGTACTCGGTCAGGTATGAGCTATTAGTAATATTGCATGAAAACATCCCGACCCGTATTACCATTGCGATATTACCATTTCTATTTCTATTCTATGGCCAATACGATGCAACATATTATTTTTACTACTAACGGAAATACTGCTGTTTTTAAATTATTATTAAGATATAGCACATATTAATTTTTGACCATTTTTTATCTATTCAAATATACTCTAACTCTCCACTATTATTATTAATATTGCTCTATTTGTATGATTGGTGTGTTAATATTTTTATTTCATTAATACTATTTGTGACAATTTCATTATTATTGTTGCTGTAATATTTTTAGTCTAATTCTAAAATTTTTTATGATATTGTTTGTCACATCAAGTAGTTGATGCAATGTTAGTATTCCTGAATTCTATATCGAGATTCTTTTTACTATACGTAAATATTTGGATTTTTTAAAATAAAAAATTCGGATGTAATATCATTATATTACTATTAGCGTTACTATTTACTAGTTGCCCTGCTATTATTATCAATTACTACTCCGATATATTTCATGATTACTATATTACTAGTATAATTATAATATTTATAGTAACGGTAAGAAATATTCCCATTTTCTACTATTAGTACTATTCAACTATTTCTACGGCATTTTAATATATTTATGTAATTAGCACTACTATATTTCTTAGTGTTATTATTGTAATATTACTATTATTATACCGAATCCCTAAAACAGAAATCATTTATTTTTGGTATGTCGGAGTTTATTTCTGCTTTCGCAGTTTTGTAAATATCAATATTTTTAAGCCAATATTATTACCATATTAGTTTTACCATAGTGCTTAAAAAAACTGTGTAATTCCCGGCTCATGTGTATGATTCTACTACCTCTTATAATATTTTGTTTACCACTATTAACATCTTCTTCTAATATCACTTTTACTATACCAGTATTATATTATTTTTATTAAGACAAATTTTATTTCGATATTTTAATAATTCCTTATATCGATAATTCCAATACTTCGATAATACTTCGGTGTCGTCTCCCATTAGCGCGTCCTCATATTATTCTTGTTACGATTCTACCATCACTTTTCCAGCGTTAACTTTTACTACACCGCAGTTACATCACAACTTGTATTAAGGTACTTTTGTACTTCAATATTTCGATCCCATTAGCGTTGCCCCATTACTACCACCACTATTACGATATTGACAATAATAGCTGTTAAGCATCAGGTGCCCGGCGGATTGCACCAGCAGCAATAGCGCGTCGACGGCTGCAATCATTATTTCGGGGCATCATCGTCGGTAATCGATTGCGCAACCGCGGTCGATCACCGCGCGCGCGCATTGCGCGCTGAACGGCGACCACCACTCTCGGAGAGGATGTTGCCGGCATCGGGTGCACCGGCGATAGTAAGAGGCGCACCGATCTCACTTCGCCATCGATCTTACGAAAGACTTCGCTCGGCTTGGGTGCCGGCGGGGCATTCGGGGCAGGAAAAAGGACGGATTTATCTACGATTACGAGACCGGGGCGATGAGCGCGCGCGCGCGCGCGCGTACAAGCGACGAGAAGGAAGATGCGAGAGGAGAAATTCCGCAAAGTGAAACTACTGCCTGTCGCAACGAGCCTCGTTCACTTTGTACGCACACCTGCACAATCTGCTGGAGGGAAGTGGGAGTTAGGTTGGTCGAAGTTCGAAGGGTCGTGTGTCCGATGTTCCCAGAGAGAGAAAGAGAGAGAGAGAGAAAGAGAGCTCTCGATGACACTTGTGCTCAATTGAAACTTGGACTTTCCTCTTTAATTGCATGTTTGATCTTTGAGTATATGTTTGAGACTTGTATGTGTTTTCTATGATGAAATGACAGAAAATGATTATTATAAATCGAGTTTAATAATATTAGTAATGCACTCGAGAGGTAACTCTCACTCACCACATGATTCAATGCGGCAACTCGAGAAGTGACTCTTACTAACCACTTTTATACATTATATATTAACTGGCAGAGCTAGCCCGTTTTAAAAACGGGAATTGATTCATTTTTTATAAATTTCATTTCATTTTATACATTTCAGTTTCATTAACGAAAAAGGCTAATAATACCAGCATCAAAAATCAAATCATGTTATGCTGTAAAATATTGCTATATTTATTACTGATAAATCTTGCGTTCCAAAAGAAACTCTAAAATTTCAAAACGAATCAAATTACCATGAATACATCCTTGAAAAATAATTGCAACAAACCTATTGTTTTGTATATTAAATTATTGTTCAGGGACACCCAAAATATTTTCTGAGTAAAGCTGACTAATTCATTAACCTTGGTTAAGTAATTATGGTAATAATGGGATGGATGTGACTACGTTAAAATATTCAGCAGGCCTGAATAAATTATGAAAAATCGTGACGATTTTAATACTGCAGCGGTTTTGATGGGACGCATCCGGAATTGAAGCTTGAACTTTCCCCTTTAATTGCAGGTGCAATATGCTAATGATCAGCTGAGTAGTCCCCCAGATAATGAGTGTGAAAGTAAGTCCTTGTCTACAGTGTGTGTCGAAATTATCTACTGGTATCTCTAAACTTTGAAACATTGTACCGGTTTCAATATCGAAGGAATTTCGGTGCGATTTACTGGGATTTGAAGCGTCAACTTTCCTCTATGCAGGCATGTGTGATTTATAGTGATTTGATGAAGCATTGATAGAGAAACCTAAAGTGAAAGCGAAAACTTTAATCTGTAAAAACTTGGATGTACACTTTTTTTTGACAATTAATAGTAAAAATCGTATAAAAGGTAACTTGATGAAATTAATCTAGAATGAAAACTTGAACTTTGCTCTTTAATTTTATATAACATATGTTAATAACCAGTTAAGCAATCGCAAATAAAAGTAATGCAAAAGTGATCCATATTTCTTTGACCGCACGTCAAGTCAACTGACCGCAAGACTCATTTTGCGGTCGACTTTGATTGATTACGCCATGATCGATCTTAATGGATGGGATCATAAATTTATGCACATTCATCATCAATTAAAGCACATAAAAGTCAGCCGTGTTCTCAATTCTCTGTAACTATCGTAACAGATTTCTATATCAGGAGCAACTTTATGCATCAATAAATCAATATCTTTGTCGATCGTGATCCAGTTTTAATGAAACTGATTTCATCGATCGAAGATGATTTCTGCCTCTTTCATTTTATATATATATGTAATACAACGACATAGTATTCATTACATACTCATAATAAAAATGAAATGGCAAAATCAAGGCAATCGATAATTAATCAATTTGAATCCAGTTACGATCAAACTACAACTGATTACTTCCCCTTTAAGTCCATGTACAATATAGCACTACAGAATTCAACAGAATTATGAAATAATCGATGTCCCCATCGATAATCTGCGCCAATAATCAATCAATTTTAATCAAACTACGATCAAACTACAGCTTATTTCTACTCCTTTAATTCTATGTATAAGACAGTACCACACAGAATTAAAAATAATTATGAAATATCATCGGTCAAATGAAGCTTCGTGTCAGACTGTTCCCGGAAACTGGCAACTTCAACGATCGATATCTCCATCGATGTCTGATCGATCTTAATCACACTGGTCTCGAATTGAAGCACCTTTAATTCCATATACAGGTGGAGAGAGGCGGCACAGGTCGTCACGAATCTGGGCCAGCGGCACGGACTGCCCCAATTGGAATTCGGTTTTCGGTACAGTTATATTCTTTCTAGGGCAGATGGCCACATAACGGTCTTCAACTCGCCTCCTCGCTCTGCACGACACGCAGGTCTTAAGGTCGGTTCACAGTCTAGCGAACGTCAACGTCACTCACCCAGAGCTAATGCTTGCTCTTGAATTTGTAATTTAAAAGAATACCTTTGTAAATTAAAATAATGTATTATTAACACAAAAGACTACAAAAACTGTTTACATGATTTTACTGTATTCGATGAATATTATGTGATGTAACATGTCATGACACGTCAGAATCTTTGCACAGATGAGGCAGAAGTGAATCCTAAAGTCCTTTCCTTCTGTTTTTATTACGTCATATTACTTCCGCCTTCTTTGACCGCCAAAGTTTGGAATTCTTTCTTAATTCGATATTCGGGACGGTTCAAAATATTGTCGTAGTCATTTTGTATTCCAATCTATACTAATATATTTATAGTCTTGTAAACCGGAAGAAACATCATAAAGTATGCATAATAATATTTTTACTGCCTTGTTTTGTGTAACAGGTGATTTCCCAAACTACTGAACGGATTTTGATGCAACTTTCACTGGTTTATTGTTTCAGGTTTCGAGAGTGTTTTGGGTTATATATTATGTTCATACATCACCTAGTTACGTATTAAAATCCAAATATTTTGAAGAAAAATACTTTTAAAGATACTTTTTCATTGTTATTTTAATGTATACTAAAATAATAGTTTCGAGAATATTTAAAATTTTGTTAGAAACAATGCCTGGTATAAAATAGGAACAATACACGAAACAATCAAGCTATTTAGTATTTTATTTTCAGAGTTTCATAACAGTTATATCATTTTCTATTTAACAGGCTACGTTAATTAGAGGCTGAGCAGTCATTAAACAGATTAACGATGTATAAGAATTATAAATTACTGTAAATTGGTTATCCTACACGAACCTTTCAAAGGATTTCCATTCAAGCTTTCGCATTTTTTTCAAAAGCAATTATATAGATTTTCAAAGTATAATAAAATGTCTCAGTGACAGTGCAATAGCCTATCATTCTTTAAATTGAATAATTATTAGCATCCACCCGGACAAAGTCAACTAGAACAGCTGGTGTTCAGATATGCAGACAACGTCACAGACGTCTGGAATTCTCGAGAATATGTTGACGTGACGTGCTTGCAGCCGTCTGCAATTGCCAGTAAGCATGAACTTAACCTCAAAACACAAGTGTAACAAATACCTGGCAAACGAATGTGGGTAATGTTGACGTGACCTTGCAGAACTGCTGGACGTATAATATGAATTCACAATAAATTTGTGTAGCTTGTTCCTGACGTGACTCTGACGTTCCGCATAATATGAATCTTAATATAGATCTGTTTCTTTTTTTATATAATCTGTTGCACCTTTATTATTTTAGTATTACTATAATATATAGTTTTAGATATTTAGTAACATTAGAGTGGACAAAAACATGCTAACTAGTGTTTTGGGAATAAATGTTATTAAAAAAGCAAACTTTTTAAATTTCGTTTTAAGAAAAAGTAAATTCTCTTTGGAGGAGACAGTTTTCTTTTTTACGAAAATATAGTCGACAAATGCTGAGTCTGCAAGTACTTTTTTAGCAGCTAACTAAAAAGGAAAAACGTAAATAATGAGAATGACAAATTTGAAAAGATCTAAAAAGAAACAGCTTTTGTAGTAACTTTGCTACTTCCGGTGAAGTATATCTAATTTTTCTTGCCACAAAATTGAATAAAAACTTATTTCGAGAAATCACAAACTATCCTTTCTCAAAGATTTTGTTATATTAATATCTATCACAAACCTCTGAAAATTAATACAGATCTTCCTCTAAAGATTACCAACAAGTAGTTCAATTTTGCGATAATCGAATTATTCATTCCTCAACTATCGTGTCAACAAATCGAATACTTCTGTCTTATACTCTTCTCTATTTGCTCTAACAATTACTATCCAAAATTGCACCCGAACAATGTGTGTCAACCTTTAAGACACTGCATCGTCTGCGTCTACTACTATTGTTTACTATTGTTTACCAAGTTTACGGTAACACTAACTGGACCGGCGTGCTCCGATAGATTGCGGTAGCAGTAACAGTACTATTGTTCCGAAAGTTTGCGGTAATAGTAACAGTAACGGTAACAGTAGCACTAATGGGAGAAGTTCGACGGGCAATTGACTCTAAATCACTATGATGATACGGAAACCTCAGAATACGGTGCATGGAATTGAAACGGGAGGGAAATCCGCTGTAATTTGAGACTAAGATCTCTCGGCTATCGATGATATGTTACTCTCACGGTATGTGATTCAAGTTTGTGATAACAGTAACGGTAGTAGTAAGAGTGATAATAAAAGTGATAGTAACATTGAGTAATAGTGATGATAACAGTAATGCTGGTACCAACATTCATAGAAAGCAATAGTGAGACGAATAATAATGTTAGTGTTACTGTTAGCATTAAATTCTATTATAATAATTATAATATCATTGTTTTGTTATTTTATTAAACATAGCATGGTTTAATACTAACGAGTAACTATAACGTAACTGTGACGTTGCGATTGCTGTCAATATTAACATTTAGTCCACTGTTAATTTAGTTTCGCTAGTAATAATATTAATAACAATAGCAATATTCACAGTTACAGTAATAGAAATAGTAATAGACACAGTAATAGTCCCTGTTACCGACTACTACGTTAGCTATAGTCACCGTTATTCTTACTATTACTATTATTATTACTATTACGATTGCTACTGCTATTGCTATTAATAATATTACTACAAGTATTGGTGTTTTTAAAATAATAGGATAAATTATCTGGTAGTGGTAATAGTCATAGAAACAGTGACTCTTACACTGTTACCGACTACTTTCTTAATTACAGTAACTGTTATTATTATTGTTACTATTGCTGTTTTTATTACTGATATTGTTACTAATATTATAAATAACGATATTAATAGTAAGAATAACAGCAGAAATTATAGTGTCGTCAATATTATATTATAGCCATATATGAACATTGTACTAGAATACTATAATGTAACAATAATAGCAACAATAATAGTGACAGTAAAAGTAATATTAATGATTGAGCTTCAATAATTGAGGCTTAGTTACTACTATAATGTCGAACCCTCAATATTGTGCTATACGTGAAATTCTAGAAAAGCAATTAGCTTTAATTCGAAGATCCATTAACATCGCTTCAGTGTTAACCGAGATATGAGCGATGAAAGTTGAGTGACCGTGTTTCCTTCTGGCCGAGAGTTTCAACGCGCACTGTTATGTGGGAAACGAGCGCACGCTTCATTCTTCTCATTCGCCACGGATTGTTGTGCGCACAGTCATTTCCCGGGAGCAAAATTATACGAATGTATAAAAGCGAGAGTCCAAGCTTTGGCGGAAGTGCAATTTCATTGACACTGTGCCACTCTTGTCGGAGTTATGAAAGGAGAGAATGCAGACAGAGGCGCGGGACTCGACACTTCTCAGGACACCCGGTAGACGGGGGCCCATAATGAGGGTTCTCTTTGACCCAGAATTTCGAAGTTAACATGTATGCCTGCTATGGTGTATTTTACGTGGGATGAAAGGGGAAGAAATAAGCTTTCTGTTGAGACCAGTCTGATTGCGATCGGTTAATTATTAATGAAGATATGATTGACGAAAGTTTGATTAGCTTTTGGGACTTAGGTTGATCAGGCCGACAGTAACGTTTCACTCGACCGATTTGTCCCAGGAATAGTTAGTCGAATACTAACATGTTATACATGAATTCAAACGTAAAACCATAAGCTTTAAATTCTATATAAGTCCCATAAAGGTCCCATGAAAATCAACAGATAGATCTCCCTCGAAACTTCCCATAGTTTCTATAGTTACTCTTATACGCACTGTCAGAGTCAATCGACAATAGTCGAAATATCAATTTTTTGTTAGTCGTGCAATGTTAGTACATATTCGATGACACTTGTACGTTGTAGCAAAGTTTACTCACTGTTTTTATCGCCGAGAATGGAAGGACTAAACGGGCTGAAAAACTCCGAGCAATGTTGAGCGAAACTTTTGGAAGAAAACTGGCGCGCGGCTGCGTTTCCCCTCGCTTATAAGCGACCTGCTTACCGCTCTCCCCTCTCCTGTGCCCCCGTAAGGCCCACAGGGGACTCATCCCCCCACTCCATCGCCTTGGGTTCAATAAGTTCGAGAGCTAAAGGTCGGTATCCGTGAGTTCGAACCTACTCGAGGTCGGTACGCCGGAGTTCCAATCTACCGGCACTTTTTTTTTAAAATTAAAACCATGATTTCTCTTTAAGTAAGACAATATAATATATAAGAGCATAATATATTAATTATATTCAGAGTAAATATAATGGGAAGATTAATAAGGTATTCTCGTCTAGACAGTGAGTTTTAGAATCAATTTTTGCAATTCATTTTGAAGAAACGCACAGAGCTACAAAGCTGAACTTTTACGTATATCTTTATGGTTACCTTAACTAATCACTTTATAAATTGCAGTCAATTATACATAATACACAAAGAGTTATTACATGTAGAACACATCGGTATAAATTCAAATTGTTTGAGGTTAATGCACCAATGGCGACTCTCCAAGTCATGGGGAAAAAATAATTTCGACGTTTATTTTTTATCATTATGTTTGAAACTTGAAATTCATCCGAAATTTTACACATTCTCGCAGCAGCATTTTATTTTTAAAACATAGAATTTTGGCAATAGTGACTTAAATTTAGTCGTAACGATAGAAATCATAGATATTATCAAAATATTTAAATTATTTTTTCCCGGAGATTGCGAGACTTCAATCGCTAATTCAACCGCTAATTCAAAAGTAATTCAACCGCTGTATTGTATATATAATAATTCTTTGAGTATTACATATAATTAACTGTAATTTATGAAGTGGTTGGTTAAGATAAATTACAGTATTGTAGCTCTGTGGGTTTCTTCAAAGTTAGTAGCAAAAATTAAGTGTATAAAACTAGATCTATAATTAAATATAATATGATTAATATTATATATAAATATATATATAAATATATATATAAATATACATATAAATATAAAAAATGTAATAAAAATCGAGATGAGAATACATTCTTAAGGACATTACTTATGTTTCAGTAGGGACGACACCATTTTCAAAGTGGGAACGTTGCCAAATGGTGTTCCCATTGAATATCCGGCCAGAAGTACATTTGTTCTTTTCTAACGCATTGCCACATTCGTAAACCTGATTCTCACCTACGCATCGATGGTATACGAAGCTCCGCATTCTGGTGCAGTGGTGTTCGGTATTTAGTAATTCGAATGAAGTAGAATTTGTTGTGCGAAAATTCGAGTGCATTTTACTTCGTCATGCACTAGTTCAAATGTATTGGAGTTCCGATTTTACAGCGAAATATTGAAGTTACAATGCATTATAATTTTGTATATAAAATTTTAGTATCTATAAGTTGAAATGTGTTATAGTTTATTATTTGAGTTTGAGTGCATTGTACGTTTATATACAAGAGTTCGAATGCATTAGAGTTCTACATAGAGAATTTTAAATCGATTATAATTCTATTAACCAGATATGAAATATATTTGATTTCGGCACTCAGAAATTTAAATTCGTTGAAGTTTGTTATTTGTGGATTTGAATACATTCTAATTCAATATACAAGAACTCATTTCATATAGCAATACATTGGAATTCCATATACAAGAGTCGAAACGGATACATATTTTAAGAAATTCGAATATTTTAATGTTCCTAGCTGACTGGCAGACAATACAATTTCTTTCTTGTAATTCCAACAAAACAAAACAAAGCTACTTCCGGTAAGGCGTTCTTTCCATTGCAAAATCTAAATTCATTCTTGAGATCCTCTTTCTTATAACCTTGCAACTGAATTAGTGAATCCAAGCACAATCTCTTGCAATCGAAATTCTGTTTTCAATTTTACGCAGTGGTGCCAAAACACCCAAAAAAGATAACAAGATGCAGATAAAGACATATGCAGCGAAGGAAAACTACGATTCTAACATGTTCCTCGCATTAAAAATAATAAATTGCATTTGAAAAATGCAAAAGAAGAAAATTGTAAGACGAATTATCATTAAACAAATAAAGCCCTTCAAGAAACTAAAAAAGCAAAATTGTTCTTTGTATTAATGATGATACATTATTTTGATCTAACAAAGCAAATATTGATATGTAAGAAAAAAAGATTCATTTCAATGTTTATAAAAATTTAATGTTCAATATAAATGTTTAAAACCGTATACATACATATATTGTATGTGTGACAGTAAGAAAAACTTGCTTTTGTTTCCAAATGCCTCATGTTTCCAAATTTATTACATTATACTATAAATATATTATACATTATATAGTACATATTATAAATTCATAATATATTACGTTGTACAAATTCCCGTATAACAATCAAACTGTAATACAATCGAACTCTTGCACAACGAACTTTAATATGCTCTTTTATGTCATCAAAGCTATATGAAAGTGTTATAGTTTTAAACCGGAATATCACGTGTCGAATATTATACATAAAATTCATATTGTAAACCATATCACTTAGATTTAGCGCTAGTGTTGACGGGTCATAGTTTAAAACCATAAAAAAACCATATGTCAACACAAGCGACACAGGTGCTTTTGTACGGTTAACAAAACAATGATACAAATGTCGGTAATGCCGATGATTCGATGGTAAAAAGCTGATTCCAAATAATGTGCCTCAGCCTTGTTTTCATATAAAGCTGTTGGCTTTTCTTGTGGGTTTCGATCAATAGCACTTCAAAAGTCTTAAAATGCTATAGTTTAAAATAAACATTCTACGTGTTCACCAAATAACATTCAAAGCCAGCATTACCTTGATTCTTAACTTCAAATATTATTGTAATCACTTGGTCGCTTTACCGACCAATAATTCGATTGATGCAACAATAACAATACCCAGCAAGAGATGTCGTTGTCGTCGCTGAAAGTGGTGTCGATCGATAGGGCCAGGTTGTTTTGCAGGCTCTCCTCGGTGCCACTGTCCAATATCGAGGCCATCGACAAGGAACTGTCGAAACTCCGTCGAGGGATTCTTGGGCGATCAAAGGCGGCATCGCAGCCAAGGGGAAGAAACTAACCGGGGGGAGAAGAATTGGGCCTCGAGTATGCAGAGCGTGATAAACTCGGTGAAGGGAACGGCGCTCGGCGTCGCCGAATACTTGACGCCCGTTTTGAAGGTTCGTACGCACACCCTGCCGACCTTATAGTTATTCCGCCCTCGAGCGGATTTGAAGTATTCGCTTTCGATTTCTTCCACGGTTTTGCAATGAATTTCTTTTGGTGGTTTCTCGTTTTGGGAAAATGCGTAGGTTTGGGCAGTTTGAGAGGTTAGGGTCAAGGTACCCGGCCGCTATTCACTGATGAGTTATCTTTCGTTTCCGATGATTCTATCACCGTTGGTTCTTGAGGAATTTCGGAGGAACCCCAGTCCAATTTAGGCTGGGGCTTTCCTCTTTAAGTTGGTGTAATATTGGGGCAGAATCGATTCAGTATCGATTGAGAAAATCGGGGTCGAACGAAACCTTCGTTCGTAAAAATACATTTTTTTTGTAACGGATGCGTTTTATTTTCAGAATTAATAGTTCAGTGTTTAATACGTGGATTTTTATGGGAGTAGGTTGGAATAAACACCGAAACCTCTTGCTTTATATTGATATATAATAAATTTTGAATCAATTAAGTATTGATGGAGAAAATCGGGGTCGAAACCTTTATTCATAAAAGTAGTATCAACAGCAATATATATAGCAGTATAATATATAAGAACAGTATTTATATAACCAGTAAATAGTTTTCAATGAGACTTGTTATAATTAAAGTTTGGACTTTTTGCTTTAATTAGAGATAGAATACGTTAATGATAGGTTAATTCGAAGAACCACACCGATCGGCCATACTGATTTCACAGCTGACTTTGATCAATCATATCTTTGGCAACATTCAATCAATCTTAATTAGACTTTCGCAGAATTAAAGCTTATTCCGCTACCTTTTGTGACATATATAATATTTTGCAATTGAAATTCCCGGTTGTAACGAGTAAATTTTAACTTTGACCGTCAGGGGGACAGGCTAACATATCAAACACGAATTAAACTTTAAGTTTTACCGAGTTTCGTCGACTGGTCAAGATTGGAGAGCTTGATTGATCGTGGATGCAATGTGATTATTCACTTACAAAATGCTACTACCTATATATCATTTTTTGAATAACTAATAAATATTATGTGATGAAAATTTCGATTTGAGTTAACAATACTTGACGAACAAGTAATTTAACTTGCGTCAAATTTGAACTGCTACTGGTTGGAAACATCGAAAAGAGAATCTGTATTGTTTTTCTATCGTTTTTGATAGAAACTAAGGAAATTAAGATCACAAGGTGAATTTTTGACGCTTTAATAATATAAGATGCTGGTTTATAGTTCAGCAAAAGTAGCAGAACTGCTACAAAAAACAAAGAGTCTTTCTTTTTACATAGCAACCGTAATTTCTATATTGCTGTGTCTTCTGATCTCCCAGCATTCATAATTTGCACGCCCAATGCATGCTTGCTAACCTCTCCGATCCTCGTTTTCTCAGGAAACAGGACGGACAAGAAACTATTATAATGTAAATGACCCGACAATAAACAAGAATCTTAAGATAATTAGTGTAAAGTCTCTCAGGAGAAAAAAGAATACCATCTACCACGAAGAACAAACATCGACGTAATTTTATGCGATCTCAGAAAGTACTTGAACTTTATACACTAACATTAAATGTACCAGCACTTTATATTAATTGTCAACAGTCAAATAACTGTTTATGAAATAATGTTAATATTTGTCCGATTTGATGTAGCTGATTGCCAATTTAATACAAAAACTGATGCTCAAAATAAGATTTAAATGATAATAAAAAAGAATTATATTTTTTGATTTTTATTTTTAACGTATTACTGGAAGATTCAGTACTTCCGGATACATTTAAAAGATGGTTAATGTCAAGATTCTTCCCAAGCATTTTGGAAATTGAACTTTATCCGTAAATGCGACCAGATATTCTTAACTTATCTTAACAATTTCGAACACGGATTGCCACACCTTCTTGCTCATTAAACCTGTACCGCGACTCATAAATTTGTTCACATAGCTATAAATATTAAAAATATTAAATATTGACCCACAGTGAATCTTTTTATTATTATATTTCTATACGCACTACGCAGTACGCAGTAAAAGTGACGATTACTGTTTCTATTATTAATACTAATATTATTATCATTACTGATATCAAATAATAATAATAATTCCCCCCAATTTATTTCAAATATTATCCATCTGCAAATACATATCTATTGAACAAAAATGTATTTTCCAATCAAGCTTCATCGTTTCTCTAATAAAGACAGATTAAAAAAAACAAAGATTTATGTTTTACAAAGAAACGATGTATTATAAGAACACAGACATCAAACATTATACATTTTTGATTACTCGAAAAAACAGACCACTCGCAGGTTCAAAACTGCTGGAATTAATTCAACCTATTTTTTTAAGTTTTGAAGTTAAAGTCTCCCATTTCTCCACCGCATTTGTGTACATGTTTATTGTGTTGTTTCGTGCTCCAACTTCGAGCAGGCAACACTGACAAATTTGTAACGCACTGTTGTACGAAATACGTAATAATTCGCAGGAGAGCAAGTTCCGGGAAACGGGTGTGTTGACGCCGGAGGAATTCGTGGCCGCAGGCGACCACTTAGTCCATCACTGTCCGACGTGGCAATGGGCCACCGGCGATGAGGACAGAACAAAACCCTATCTGCCGAAGAACAAGCAGTTCCTAATAACGAGGAACGTGCCGTGCAGCAGGCGATGCAAGCAGGTACTTTATTACTGTAACGGCCTTATTACTGTTACTGTTATTGCTTAGTATAATTTTCTAATAACTATTAGAATTTCTGTACACACGGAGTCCTATTATGAGTAAACTATTATTACCGTCGGTTCGTCAGGAATATTAATAATGCGGGATTGAATTGTTGCATTAATTATAATAAAACAGTGATTTATTATTTGCAGTTACTGCATAATAGTAATGGCAATTGCAATACAAATTCTGTATACAATTTTAACAGTAATGAAACATATTCTTGTATTGTATATGCAGTTAAAAATTAGTATAAGTTAATATTAGTGTTAATATTATTGTTTTTGTTAACTGTAACAGTAATAAAATATGTTATTGTATTACATAGGCAATACAAGAACAGTAAAACTAATATTGACATCGATACTTTTACTATAATCATAACTACTATTAATGTTGAAACCAGCCATAATGACACCAAGAATATTAAGTGTGAAACAACTGGTTGTTACACTAATACTACTTATTTACAGTAATAAGAGCAATGATACTAATAAGTTATTACGTGTTTGTCGTAGATCGAGTACAGCAAGGACCAAGAATGTATCATCGAGCCGGATGACCCGGACGGTGGTTGGGTCGACACTCATCATTACGATTCCAATTACACTGGCCTCGACGAGCGAGTGACCGAAATGTCCCTCGACGAGAGTCAGGTACAGAGCGATGATAAAAATGAGGACGAGGACGAGGAAGATGCCGCGGATATGGAAGCCTTCGAGGTCAGCGGGATGCTCGACGAGGAAGACAAGGTGAGAAGCCGGTAGTGTTACTGTAGAGTCGCATCAATGCTCCAATAATAACGCTGGACTTTTTGTTGCTACACTTTTGTGATACACGTTGGTATACAAACTTTTGTTATATTTTGTATTTTTCAAAAAAGATGCAGGTTCTTACAGAAAGTTTGGTAGAGCTCCTCAATTTTGCTCGTATGTTTATAATAGTGGAGACTGCATATTATAATATGCAATAACAAAGAGCAGCTAAATGTTGTTTGAAATTTGGCAAGTGAAGATACAACTTTTTGTTGTTGCAGTATACTGCGGAGGCGACGAAGAAGCCCGATAAACCCGATCAATTCTCGGAGGGCGAGATCGTACACACTAGGACTTACGATTTGTATATTACCTATGATAAGTATTATCAAACCCCGCGATTATGGCTCTACGGATATGATGAGGTAAATATCATACTAAAGATCATCCTAATAAAACTAATACTGGATTACTACGAGTGAAACTGAATTCGGAAACTAAAGATCCTTGGAATTATAAAGGATATACTAACAAGAATTTGGGAAGAATTGAAACAACTGCTATGCGTTACAATTATTATAGAATTTTCCCGCTAAATATTTACCGTAAATATTTTCAGTAGCTGTAGTTTAATACAAGTTTGAAACATTTTATCTCACTTGCAGTAACCCTGCACAACATACAATAAATTAATTAAATACAATCTTAATAAGTTTTAAGAAAGTAAAGTTAACATTACTATAAATGAGAGTAACTAACCCTAATACACACTTTTTATTTTACAGAAGAGGAAACCTTTAACCGTTGAAGAAATGTATGAAGATGTTTCCCAGGATCATGCGAAGAAGACAGTGACGATGGAGATCCACCCGCACATTCCAGGTATTGCGAGTTCAAGTTTTAACTTTTTCGTTATTAACACTTTGGCGCCGCGATCACGAAAATCACATGGAGAAATCACTTTGCCAAATTTAGATTAATTATAAGCAATGTGAACTTCGACTGTTTTAATCTTCCTAGCTTACAATTTTTACAAGAGTCCCGATTATTTCAAAATAATTATCAATAACTGAATTCTGGAAACATATTATTTATTCATGAATTAAATTAACTAAAGATGAACAAAACAAAGAAGGAAAACTTTCACCTTTATCCCTTGTTATTAAATTCATCGGAGTCGTTAACGAAAAAGATACTTCATTCTAGGGTCAATATTGATTCATTTGGAATCTCCAAGGAATATTTAAAACATACGAATATGATAATATTTATGCGAGTGATTGTAAGTGGAATGAGTTGTCAAAGCGTTAACTCTGAGGGATCTGAATCATACTGGCTTGAAATGAAATCTGATGTCTCTTTTAATTGAACAGGACCGCCGATGGCTTCAGTGCATCCGTGCCGGCACGCCGAGGTCATGAAGAAGATCATCGAGACTGTGATGGAGGGTGGCAGGGAGCTCGGCGTTCACATGTACCTGATCATCTTCCTAAAGTTCGTGCAGTCGGTCATACCAACCGTCGAGTACGATTACACGCAGAACTTCATGCTAAACGCTTGAGCCACATAAACAATTCTACTCTGTCCAACACTCTGTGCATGCGTGTGTGAGTGTTTATCCGCGTGCATGCGTGTGTGTCTGGGAGGGCGTGTGTGAGAGTGAATATGCGTCGCGTTGAGATCTTCCTCCTCGTGAGAGCAAAGGCGGCTGAAGTCGATTTCCAAAGTAGCGTTTGCGACATATCGGCGTGTCCGAAGCAGTTGCGATTCTTGGAATCAGTTGCCGATCGAGGATGAGATTTTCTAAGCTTACGTACCAATATGTACACTTTAGTTTAAGGCTTCGCACGTACGTACTAAATTCGGCCAGCTGTGTGCGTTCTATTGGATGAAATAAAGAGATGTAACATTGAATCGAGAGATGTTACTTTCCCTGCCATCAGTTTTCCTGAATCGTAGCTATGTCCAAGGGCGTTGAACCCATTGGAATCATACATTCGAGCTTACACGTTCGTACACGAGATGGCGTTGGGTGAAGCAATATCAGTGATTGTAAAGCACAGAAAGTGTTAACTACACTTTCGAATGTATATATACAAACTACAATCCATGTATTTAGTTATGAATTCAACATAAAACTACAAATTCATGCAATGTTGGCTTTGAGCGTTGTCCGTTCGATTCATAAAATTACTGCATTAAACTGTGGCGCTTCCACAGCTTTGATGTTAGCATTGTATGATTATAGTTCAAACCCATATAAAAAACATACGCCAATAGTACCTTTTCAGCTTTATTTGAAAAGGTTTCTATTCAGTTTTAATAGCCTTTTAAAACACTTTTTTGTTATATTCCAATAATAATACGAAGATTGTATAAAAATACAGTTTATCTGTATACTTGGTAGCGCAGGTCAGCCGAGGATACTTGTTCCGAACTGTAACGGTTTTTGATCGATACAAAGCTTTCAAATTACAGCTCCAAGCATTAATTTATGAATTGTGTATTATTTATCTGAATCCAATGAGCCAATAAAGAAACGAATTGGCTCGATCGTCCAGATGTTATAAACTTCTCCTGTTGTTTATATGAATCATTTATATGAAGAAGACATCAAAATGTGCTTTTCACACTTCTGCCACTGGCAGCGCTGCTGTGGCGGTAAAACAATGAACAACTGTTGCATTTATACTATGGTCAAGCCGATTGTGACTTCATCTGTTATATATGACAGTTATACGCACAACGATTGTCTGATGTCACTTCTGTTGTCCGATGCAGCGATATTAACCGGTTTGGTTAAGTTGAAGGAAGGAAATTTAATCCTCGTATACCTGTAATTACTTGGAATACCTAATCAAAATAATGGTAAAGATTCATACATTTACTATACGGAGAATCGATTACAAACTGTTATAGTTGTCGTGTGTGCAATATAAGAAGCGCTTCAGCTAAAGTGCTGAATTTTAGTAAGTGAACAATGATTGCCTGTTGCATTTCCGGGGCATGTTACCTATTAATAAACAATATATTTGCTTAATAAATTTCTGCATTTTAGCTTGAATAAATCTGCTAAAATATGTACTTGACAATTTTCATATTCCAGAATTAGAATTGTGTATAAAAATATAGCATATGTCTAATGAAATTTATGTGCAAGCTATTTGCAATCAGCATTTATTCATTGATTTTCAACTTTTTAATCAAAGTGCTTCTGGAAGTATAGTTTTAAGAACTTTCAGCATTGTATCGTATATTGTATTAAGTTTTTTTATAGTTTGAAGTATTGTTCCACTTAATACTTTATAAATTGGATAATGCAAGTTATATCTACATACGCAATGTAATATTGGACTGTCAAAATTGTCAAATGCGATGCTGAATTCATGTTTCATTTTGCTTCAAATATTTATAATTTAATAAGTAAGCAATGACTATAATCATATATAATTTCAGGGAATATATGCAAATGAATATCAGTCATACGTAATTGTCTTTTCAACTATTTCTAAACTATTGCAGGCGCTTTCGCATAACCAATGGCTGATCCATTTTTAATTATTAAATTTAATACGTCTCAAGTTTTACGTATATTCTTATATCTAAAAAAAGGTGTCCATAGGTCATAAAAACTGTGTTGTAATGAAGAATGGAGTTCATACATATTTATGTCAAAAAAAAAAATCACCTAAAAAGCATGATATTCACCTAAAAAATATAAAAAATGATGCAAAGTGGTAATTTAGTTCTATGTGAAAGATAGCTTTCCTTGAACTAGATTTTGCAAAAAAATATAAGTATTACAGTATAAGAAGGCCAAGTTGTTATACAATGATACTTTGAAGGTTAACTTGAGCATTGGAAAAAATATAAAAAGCACTTTTGTTTTAAGTTTATTAATTATACTTACAAGTAGATGGTGTAATGTATATTATCAAAATAATTTTATTAATTTATTGATCATAATTACAAAATGATTGTCATGAATGCATAAACGTTTTTTTTCAATTCACGATTTACGGTATCCATTATAGGTCAGCCACGTTTAACCTAAAACAGATGAAACCATTTTTTCTAAATTAGACGCTGAAAGCTAATGCGAAACGGAGGTGGTTTTCAACATTTTAGTTTTTAACGAAACGGTAGTCCTTTAAATTCAATAATAGCTTTTTCACCTTCGAAAGTTAGTATACTTTTATAACTTTTGAAGTTTAAAAGGCTGCCGTTTCGTCAAAAATTATAATTTTGAAAATCATCCAGGGTGCGCTCTAGCTTGAAATATCTATTATCTAGAAAAAAAGGTTTCAACTGTTTCGAATTAAAATGATCTAATCTATCGTAAGTCTAGATTAGATTAGATTAGATCAGTAAGCCTAGATAGATTAATGAAAATAACTTATAACATACCTTAAATTATCTACTTGCACATATATTATATAAAGTTAAAATAGAAATGTTTTTTCTATTTATCAAAATGTTGAAGTTAACCCTCAATTTTTATTGCAACGCTAACAAAATTTGGTGTGCGCACGCTTTATTCGAGGCACTCACTACGGTAATATTACTATTCTAATATTATAAACAAAAAAAAATCGAGTCTACATAGTCAAATCAGTATTAGGTTCAAAGTGATTTCCTATCAATTTTTTATCTCGCAATAAAGCGCGCACACACCAAGTTTATTTAACATTAGAGCTGCAGATTAAATAAAGATATCATCATATAAAAACTCTATTTGGAAAATCTAAGACAAAGAATGCTATCTTTTGCATAAGACTGAATTACTACTTGGTGACCTTTTTACATTTTAATGTTTTTTGGGGACTTTTAATATTCTCCTTTTGGATGTCCGAGTGAGAGGTTGTTGGCTGTGCAGGATACAAGGAAGCGCAAGTCCAAGGGCAAGAAGGAGGTCAAGGACGAAAAAAAGGGACTCACACCCTATCAAGGGACAAGACGCAGTTTCGGCCAATTCAGATGTCCCGAGTGCAAACGCCAGTGGATGTCAGCCAACTCCTGGGCTAACATGGGCCAGGATTGTCAAAAATGCTCTATTAAGGTGTACCCTCATAGGCAGGTAAGATATTAGACTTGCCACACATTTCCATACATCTTTCTAGTCACACTTCTAACTCCAGGCTTGTTCCGAAGTCATCTTCGTCTATTCCTGACTGCTATCGCAATTTTTCATATCACTGAAGAAACTTCATTTGCAAATCCAGAAATTTTGGGCGCAACATACGATAAATGAACGACGGATAATTATAGTCGTATAATCGTGTTCGCTCTTTCTTGGCTAATGTGCACAAATACTGGTTTTGTATGTGTTCTTCTGACATTGGTGGTCGAATAAAACCGTATTTTTGAAATGCATGTAACAATTTCGTAATATAAATATCACGAGTGTTATTTTCTGTGGTCTCCACAATTAGAGCATTCCCACGTGAAATCTCGCTTGGCAGCACGCAATACTAATCTCGATTCTGCTTTCAGAGACCCTTGCACAAACCTGGTGGGCTTGACGTATCGGATATAAATAAGGTGCACCCGCGGTCTCTCTGCGAGATGTGCAAGACTCTTGGTTACAGTTGCGTGAAGAAGCTGCCAGTTTTAGATTAACGCTTTGCGTATAAGTTCAAGAATCTTCGCAGTCAGTTACTGCCGGAGTGTATGTCATGCTGTGGAGAATGGTGTATTTTTTATAGATCGATATGTAAGTTGAGGAAATGGTATTCAGTGTAAATCAAGCATAAGACTTGTCCTAACAAAGACATTAAAATATTAAATAACGCCTAGTATTTTGATTCCCCAATACAAAAATGACAATAAACTATAACAAACAATGTATAGAATAAGGAAATTAATTATTTAAGTAGACATCAAATTTATCAAAAATATAAATGAATATAATTCGAAACGAAAGTGAAGTTTTCATTCAAAGATACCTCGATTTAATTCGCAGCTCCAACGATAAAAGAATGTGGAATGTGCGCTTCAGTACTGGAAACAATTCCTTCCTTCAATATTGTAAATCAAGGTCATTATTATAGTAAAGTCAATATTAGGATCAAAGTACACTACTCCACAAAATTAGCGGGTCTCTTTATTTCGTCCAAAAATTGCCAATGTTTGACCAACTGTAACTTGGTGAAAAAAAATCGTACAATAATGTGCATACGCTCATTTTAAAGCGCCAAGCTTCTACTTTAAAAATCTCATATCCTAATTTTTCCAACAATAATTTTTCTTCTACATAATCGCAAAAGTTTGATGGTCCCTTCTTTCCTTCGAAATTTCATAACTTCAAGACACTCTATGGAGTTTCTAGATTTTTTTCTCGGATTTCCATTTGCAGACCCATTTACAGCGAAGCTTCCTCTTTACAAAAAGCTATGAAAAGTTGATTTTCGATTTTTTGAAATCATTTTGTCGCTACTTGAATCAAAAGTATGCTGCCAGCATTAGAGTAACCCAAAGTACACCGCGTGAAGGTTGCATGGTCAGACTTGTGCTTCGTGTGCGATGTGTATGTGTGTGTTTAGCGAATGTGCGTCGAGAGTTTATCTTTATTTGTCTGTGTCTTATTGTCTTATTGTCTTACCTCTTGGCATCGTTCGATCATCGAACTTTGTAATAAGGCAACGGGGTGGAAATACTTGTTTTTGTGAATATACACACTAAACACACACTAAAAATACACTTTACACAGACAAATAAACATAAATTCTGGACGCACATTTGCCAAATATGAACTAAACACACACATACACATCACACACGAAGTACAAGTCTGACCATGCAACCTCCACGCGGTGTAACCTTGGGTTACTCTAATGCTGGCAGTACACTTTTGATTCAAGTAGCGACAAAATGATTTAAAAAAATCGAAAATCAACTTTTCATAGCTCTTTGTAAATAGGAAACTTCGCTCTACAAGGGCCTGCAAATGGAAATCCGAGAAAAAAATCTAGAAGCTCCATAGAGCGTCTTGAAGTTATGAAATTTCGAAGGAAAGAAGGGACCATCAAACTTTTGCGATTATGTAGAAGAAAAATGAGTGTTGGAAAAATTAGGATATGAGGCTTTTAAAGTAGAAGCTTGGCGCTTTAAAATGAACGTATGCACATTATTGTACGATTTTTTTTCACGAAGTTACAGTTGGTCAAACATTGGCAATTTTTGGACGAAATAAAGAGACCCGCTAATTTTGTGGAGTAGTGTAGTTTTTCATTTGTTTCTTATTTCGTAATGAAGCGTGTTACACACCAAGTTTCTTTATCGTTAGAGCTGCGAATTAAATTGTTTACGCTGTACATTGTTTGTTATAGTTTACTGTCATTTTTGTGTTTGGGAATCAAACTACGTTTTTTTACATTTTAATGTTGTTCGACAGGAAGAGAAAGGTGGTTTCACAAGTAGCACCAATTCGCGGGTGTCGAATATAAATAAATTCATGATTGTTCCCTATATTTGTTGCACATGTACAGAATGATTGTACATTTCTAATTACAAATCGCAATTTACTTACAATTCATTTACATGTGTCTTAGTAAGGAATTGCGCGCTACGCACGCGGCTCTGTCAATTTCGAGAGAGGTACCGTAATAATTCTACAACACCAATACCTGATACAAACAAAACCTTGACAGTAATTCCAACAACAACGCAAACATTCCTGCCAACCAGTTGGTGTTTAATATACCAGGAACTTCGGACAGGTTGAAGACGGTTAGAGGACAACAATGACCGAACAGCGGCTCGAATAATAAACAAATGGGTAAATCGAAACATGATAAATACAATAAATAACTAAAACGACTAACAACAATTTCCAACAGCGTTCCAACAAAC
This sequence comes from Ectemnius lituratus, assembly GCA_910593735.2. Lineage (NCBI taxonomy): Eukaryota > Metazoa > Arthropoda > Insecta > Hymenoptera > Crabronidae > Ectemnius > Ectemnius lituratus. Next base: position 3,176,488 of record OU343044.1, on the reverse strand, counting down.
AATACCAACAATCCTGACAGTAGTTCCAATGGAGAAGAACAATGGTCCGAATAATAACCAAATGGATACAAGAAAACATGCTCATAGACGAAACACGATAAACACGACAAACGACCAGTCATCCAATATCCGATACCAACAAAAGCTCAACAGTCATTCCAACAACAACGCAAACAATGCTCTCTCTGGCAACCAGCAGGAGTTTAGGGCGTCCAGGAGCCTCGAAGGGGTAGGTGGCGGTTTGGAGGATGGGTTGGGGGCTAGTGGTGGGGTGGCGGCGGTCCGAATAATAATGCGGGCGAGGACGGCCGGATGGATGGATGGATATTAGCGTGTACTATCTCTCTACGTGTATACATATAGTACACTATGTACCTGCCGCCGCAGAGAGAAGGAGAGAGAGAGAGAGAGAGAGAGAGAGAGAGAGAGAGAGAGAGAGAAAGAGCGAGCGAGAGAGCAGTCTATAGGGCCCGGCGAATAATTCGAGTTTCGGCTATCATTTCGGACAATGGTCATTGTTTCCCGGTCGCCCCCGCCCAACCCACCCACTCTCTCTCTCTCTCTCCCCCCCCTTCCTTCCCCCTCTCTCTTGCTCTCCGCGGCTCTCTCAACGTCTCCTCTCTTTCCAGAGAGCTCTCCTCCTCGGCATGCTACTACTACTTCCTGCTACGATATTCGCGAGGAAAAACAATAGGGCCGCCGGGGCTAAGGCATTGTGCTCCGCCGGTGGATTGGATCCGCGCGCGGCGTGCGCCCGTTAATGGATCACCGCTTTAATTGCCCACCACCCCCAACTCCGCCCGCCCCAGCGGATTCTGCACGGCCTTCCTTTTGCAGATCGGCTGGCATTAGATGTGTATACTGATGTTAGGAGACTCTTGACGGAGTCTTCCGTGTAACAAACTTGTCGAATTTTGGATTAATGTTAATGGTAAGGTTTCTGTGTGTGTGTGTGTATGTGTGTGTGGTTTTGAAGTAAAAGAGGTTAATGGTCGAAATGGTTTTAATGCGAGTTTTGTTTTTGAGGAATTATGTCTACAATGTTTACTATTTGTCGAGAAATCGGTGTTACAGAATTCTTGAAATAAAAATAGTTGTCTATTATTCTTTAAATTAAGTTTCTTTCTTAATGTGCATAAGAAATTTCATTCGGGTAAAGTGTCGCATGTAAGTACTACACCATAAAAAAGTGGGGCGAAATTTAGTAATTTTTTCTTTACATAATAGTTTCTTTTTTAAGAACTCATTATCTTTTTAGTAAAGTTAGTTCCAATAACTAGGACGCTGCAATAGTATCCATAAAGGGAATTGCTTCGCCATCTTTCATCTCAAACGAACTGAAGAATGTTGTTTATTTAAGGAATAAAGCTTCTTAACTTTGATGCTGATTTGTCAAATTTTTATTGTAGCCGAAGACAATCTTGTTAGAAGAATTTTGCAGTATTTGGACATTACTTGTTACATTAAAAAAGACTAAAAGAAACATCGAGAAAGCTGTCCAAATTAAATTGGTAATCTTATTATGGTATAACTTCATCATTACAACTATCGGAATAAAATAAACGAGCCACAGGCTCGCAAACAGGATGCGAATGTAAAAAACTGCACCTGGATTGAAAAAATTGAGGGTAAACTTCAACATTTTGAAAGAATATAAACAAAAATTTTTTTTTGAGTGTATCAAATATGGATACAAGTATATACATACACATGTTTGAACGTGTATACGGTTTAAGATGTATTGTAAATTAATTTTTCGGGCAGGTATACAAATTTTTGACAAAAAGTAGAGCTACCACGAAACCGTGCTGACTTTCAAAATGTTTGTTTTTAACAAAATGCGGCAGTCTTTTAAACTTAAAGAACGTTTAATAGCAATTGGTTTGTTACCACAATTATTTCTTAAAACATTGATCCGAGAAAAAAACCTTTTTTGCGAGATAAAACTATAGACAAAGTGTATGATTTTATCCCCTATTAATTAAACAATTTTTAGAGGCAGTCTCTTGTGTAGTTCCGATAAAATGAAATACTTGGTTGCTAGAATTACTAGAAATGTACCAAAAAGCAGAGAGTTTAATGGTGTTGGAAACTTGTATCCTGAATTCTTACAATCCAAAGCACAAGGGAAGGTTGCCAAAATCGCTGTTTTCCATTAAAAAAAGGCCAGAAAAGTGCAACTCTGGCAACCATCCTCGATATTACTGATATTTTATTATTATTTGTCTATGGTTTTTATATACATAATACCAAACCACAAAATGACATTAGATTCTCAACAAAAATGATTACATAGTTGAATCAAATTTCAAAACCAATCACTAAACAAACCACTTTTAGCATTAAGTTACAAGTTTCAACCATGAATTCGGGCTAAATCTCAAGGCGATATGAAATAAAACTCATATTTTTCAATATTTAATACGAAAACTAATGCACAAAATAACATTACACAATAAAAAACTGTAGATATTATCACTTACATTTTCAACAAGATCGACGAGTGTATAGTTGTATCGAAAAAACCTACCACTTACTTTCAGCATTAAACTACAAATGGCAAGTATGAATTCGAGAGCTAAATCCCAAGGCGATTCGGTGACTACAAACTTCGTAGTGCGAGAGCGCCCGGTAGGAGTCTCCGAAGTCAGCCGAGCGGAGTGCAGCGGCTCTTCGATCGTCCGTAACCCATTCGTGTACTATCGAAGTATCGAAGGTATCGGCCGATATCTTCTCGGCTATGTATTGGCATTGTGCGCTCGGCATTGTGGCCATTGTCTCACCGGCAAAGTCGAAGCTGGCTCCGTTAGCGAGCGATTCGCAGGTAAATGGATATTGCGGCCGCGCGGACAAAGGGAATGGCATACGAGACACAATGCTCGAGAGGAAAGGAGGAAGATAGGGATGGAAAGAGAGAGAGAGAGAGAGAGAGAGAGAGAGAGAGAGAGAGAGAGAGAGAGAGAGAGAGAGTGAGAGAAGGAAAGAGATTGCGGGGAGCGAATAGCGAGGAGTAAAGAGCGCTCGATCGCTCGGCTTTTCTTCCTCGATCGGCGCACGAATGGGCGAGAGGACGGGGAGGACGCCCGGCCAAGAGAAAGGAAAGCTTCAAGGGGGATAATTTGCGCCAATAACAAGAGTAACGGTAATGGCATCTCATTCTTGCTGCCAGAGATTAATGCGAATGAATTTCAATATCGATCTCCGTCACGAATCGCTGGAAACATCAAAATATAAAATGTGTATAATAGTATTAACAAAAACATCAATAATAACAGTAATGGAAATACTAGAATTTAGTGGTAATGTTAATCTATTAATATTGACTTTTATGTAGTACTAATCATTGCAATAACATTGCATTCGATAACATCAAAAAAGTCCGTAATAATAACACGCTATTTAGCTAGTAAAATAGTAGCAATAGCACTAACAGTAACTGTATGTAGAATTCTCTAACACCAGTTTTCTAATACCAGTACTAATCCAACCAATTGCACCCAATAGCATCACAATGGTCTATAACAATAACAATTAAATTGAATATTAAATATTAACTACTGAAATATTAAATATTCGTGGCTACTATTATTTCGTTAATAGATGAACTAACAGTAATGTTAGTTTATTAATACTGTACATCGCTGCCGTATTATTATGTACACTCTGCACATTTCATTAGGAACTGAGCGAGAAAAAAATAGAAAGAGACCAGAACAGTTCAGTAAACAATGTTTTCTTGTTTGTAGTTACTGTATAATAGTAATTGAAATAGGAATAATATTGGTATTGGTATTAGTATTGACTTTATTATTTTGTCTACGGCATACAGAGATGAAAATAAAATGCTTACATTGTAAATGGATAATAAAAGCAGGTACTTTGTTGCTGTCAGAGTTCTTGTACAAAATATACAGTAACATGAATTGCGGTTAATCTACTATCATTGGGAACATTGATAATGCAGTATTGAAATGTTGCATTTACTATAATAAAACAGTACTATAATAAAATATTTCTTCGTTTAAAGTTACTGTATAATAGCAAGAGCAGGAGCAAGAGCAAGACAAATAGCAATAGCAAGAGTAAGAACAATAGTATTGCTATTGCTATTACGCTGATTTCACTGTTTCTTGCACATACTACACAAAAGAAAAGAAAATACTTCGATTATACACAGACAATACAAGCATGTATTTTCTTACTGCAACAGTTCCTGTACAACATACAACACAAAAGCATAAATTGCTGTTACTGTATTATGATTACCTACATTAACAATGCAGTGTTGAATTCTTGTATTAACTGTACTAAAACAATGTTTTATCGTTTACAATTCCTGTATAATAACAATAGCAATCAGTATTAATTATATTGCCTCTTGTACAAAATATACAGTAACATGAATTGCGGTTAATGTACTATCATTGGGAACATTGATAATGCAGTATTGAAATGTTGCATTTACTATAATAAAACAGTACTATAATAAAATATTTCTTCGTTTAAAGTTACTGTATAATAGCAAGAGCAGGAGCAAGAGCAAGACAAATAGCAATAGCAAGAGTAAGAGCAATAGTATTGCTATCGCTATTACGCTGATTTCACTGTTTCTTGCACATACTACACAAAAGAAAATAAAATACTTCGATTATACACAGACAATACAAGCATGTATTTTCTTACTGCAACAGTTCCTGTACAACATACAACACAAAAGCATAAATTGCTGTTACTGTATTATGATTACCTACATTAACAATGCAGTGTTGAATTCTTGTATTAACTGTACTAAAACAATGTTTTATCGTTTACAATTCCTGTATAATAACAATAGCAATCAGTATTAATTATATTGCCTCTTGTACAAAATATACAGTAACATGAATTGCGGTTAATGTACTATCATTGGGAACATTGATAATGCAGTATTGAAATGTTGCATTTACTATAATAAAACAGTACTATAATAAAATATTTCTTCGTTTAAAGTTACTGTATAATAGCAAGAGCAGGAGCAAGAGCAAGACAAATAGCAATAGCAAGAGTAAGAGCAATAGTATTGCTATCGCTATTACGCTGATTTCACTGTTTCTTATACATACACAAAAGAAAATAAAATACTTCGATTATACACAGACAATACAAGCATGTATTTTCTTACTGCAACAGTTCCTGTACAACATACAACACAAAAGCATACATTGCTGTTACTGTATTATGATTACCTACATTAACAATGCAGTGTCGAATTCTTGTATTAACAGTACTAAAACAATGTTTTATCGTTTACAATTCCTGTATAATAACAATAGCAATCAGTATTAATTATATTGCCTCTTGTACAAAATATACAGTAACATGAATTGCGGTTAATGTACTATCATTGGGAACATTGATAATGCAGTATTGAAATGTACTATAATTTACTATAATAAAACAGTACTATAATAAAATATTTCTTCGTTTAAAGTTACTGTATAATAGCAAGAGCATGAGCAAAAACAAGAGAAATAGCAATAGCAAGAGTAAGAACAATAGTATTGCTATCGCTATTACGCTGATTTCACTGTTTCTTGCACATACTACACAAAAGAAAATAAAATACTTCGATTATACACAGACAATACAAGCATGTATTTTCTTACTGCAACAGTTCCTGTACAACATACAACACAAAAGCATAAATTGCTGTTACTGTATTATGATTACCTACATTAACAATGCAGTGTCGAATTCTTGTATTAACATAGTATGTTTTATCGTTTACAATTCCTGTATAATAACAATAGCAATCAGTATTAATTATATTGCCTCTTGTACAACATATACAGTAACACGAATTACTGTTACTCTGTTATCGTTAGTAATATTGATAATGCAATACTTCATTGTTCTGTTAACTATAATACAACCGTACGCATACTGTTAAATTCATCCCATCATTGTTAGCAATCACCCTTAATCTTTCTTCATTCGTTCGCCACTCTCACACACGCACACATACAATTAGTACTGCTGCGCACTTACGCTCTTACAATCACTGCCGTGTATTATTACACTCTGCACATTTCATTAGCGTGCAAGCACAAGAGCGAGAGAGAGAGAGAGGAGGGCGGAGGGGGGAGAAAGAGGAAAGAGGGGTGGTGGTCCAATTGACTCCTGAGAGAAAGCCGGTGTATGTGTTGTGCCGAAGAAGAAAGGCGGCAGGAAAGGGGAGGGCGGATGGCGATATCTCCGTAATGGAAATTCAATCGGGCCGGTACAACAACAACACAGAGGGTTCGACGGATGATGCGGTGGATTAGTTTTGCCGGGGAGCCGGGGCGACAATGCAGCGCGCGCGCCGAGGGTTGCAAGGGTTGACGGATTCGTATTAACTCGATTCACGACGTGCGCTCGTGGACACATGCTCCCTTTCGATCGGCCATTCATCGACCGTCGGAGCCCTTTTAATTTCCCCGGGAATTGAACTAGCGGCCACTGTACACCGCCTGAGCCCGCTTTTCACTTCGATCGTACGATGCTATTATTGTTGGTAATGTTACTGTGTAGTGGTAATAATAGTAATAGCAATAATAAGAGCAGCTGGAATAGCAATAGTTATGAAATTGAAAATTATTTTTGTTAGTTATAATAAATAAAAGTAGTACTGAAGAGTTATAGTAATGGTACTTGCTATTATTATTTATAGCAATAGTATCTAATAATAGTCGTAAGAGCAAGAGTAATAGTAATAAAAATTGGAATACAGCTTATTTTTTTCTGTTGTTATTACTATTAATGTTAGTATTAATAGTAGCATAATAATATCTCAGTATTAACTAATGATGCTGTACACTACTATTGAACACTACTATTAGTAATTAGCTAATAAATTTGCTACAAGTAATACTACTATTGTACCATTGTACCATACATACTGTCAATTAGTATTAATCACTACAAATTAATTCCAATTAGAACTAATAACTAATATCAAATGAGTTTATTAAATACTACTAATTAGTACCTAAATGATTTAGTACTTGTCCTTAGTACTTAATACAAAATAAATTATATTGATTAGTAATATTCTTGTACTGCAATATTAATATTATTGATATCAGGAACAATTAGCGAAACATCAGGGAGAAAGTAACGACTGTGGAGGATCGCCGACAGTTATCTAGTCCCTTTGATATATTTCTTAGCCTCGGCCCGACAACTACACACACACACACACACACACACACACACACACAAATGCAGTGAGTTTCAGGAGCGTGTATCGCGTAACGTGTAATAAAAGAAGCGAGTCTAACACGTCGGCTAAAGAGTACAATGGGATACAATAGGATAGCTGGTGATATACATATTATCAGCTCTCGCCGTTAACACTGACAACTAATCGGCAATCGCCCGGGGCATTGGCTCGCCACCAGCCAATCGGCGAGCCGTACTTATACGCTGTGTGCGCCTTGTATGTACAATAGCCAAATCTCCTCGGGAGACAGAGGAATCCGTAATGACAGATCTATATGGGATGTACAGGGTGATGCGTTTGCGTTAGAATGAGCAGATAATTTTCTATTTTTATCCGTTCTTAATTTTATGGAACAAATCGGTTTTATTGTAGCTCTTATTGGCTATTAGTTGTATTCTAATCTGTAGGTATTTAATGTTTGTATAGGGTGACACATTAGTGCTAGAATTATTAAGAAGATTTAAGAAGATTTTATTGTAATTATTGCTATCTATTAGTTGCATTATTATTTGCAAGAATAACTAGATGACCATCGATAGTTTTTATGTATTTAATATTTGTACAGGGTGATTAATTTGTACTAGATTGACCACAAATTTCGACCTATTAATTTTACGAACCAAATCGGTTTTATCATAGCTCTTATTGACTATTAGTTGTATTCTAATCTCTAGGTATTTAATGTTTGTATAGCGTGACACATTAGTGCTAGAATCATTAAGAAGATTTAAGAAGATTTTATTGTAATTATTGCTAATATCTATTAGTTGCATTATTATTTGCAAGAATAACTAGATGACCGTCGAGAGTTTTTATGTATTTAATATTTGTACAGAGTGATTAATTTTTACTGGACTAATCTCAAATTTCGAACGATTAATTTTACGAAATACATCAGTTTTATCGTAATTATTACTGGCTGTTAATTGTGTTATTCATTGTATAAATTGCTATTGACCATTGATAGTTCCTACGTGTTTTATGTTTGTATAGGATCATTCATTTGTGCTAGAATCAGCTAGTATTTTCTATTATTATCCGTTATTCATTTTACGAAATAAATCGGTTTTATTCTAATTATTAGTAGCTATCAAATGTATTATTGTTTGCGCAAATTACTACATGGCTATATTAATACTGCAGTAGTACTACTAGTACAGAATAGAGCAAGATGCCGCTCATTAATAATAATACTACGCCACATTAGCCTGTACTTTCCTGGCCCACGTTACATAACAAATAATAAATAACTATACAGTTAATATTAACTAATATGTACTGCTATAACAGTATAGTGCTATAATACTAGATATTAATACTAGAATACTAGAGTGGTGATTCACTACGTTAATATTGCACCAGTACAGGATAGAGGAAGAAGCGGCAGATTAATAATAACATTATGCCACGCTAGGATGCTCTTATTTTTCAGGCTCGCATTACATAACAAATAATAATTAACTATAGGATTAATATTAACTAATATGAACTGCTATAACAGTATAGTGCTATAATACTAGATACTAATACTAGAATACTAGAATGGTGGATCACTACATTAATATTGCAACCAGTATAGGATAGAGCAAGATGCCGCTAATTAATACTAATACTACGCTACATTAGCCTGTACTTTCCTGGCTCGCGTTACATAACAAATAATAAATAACTATACAGTTAATATTAACTAATATGTACTGCTATAACAGTATAGTGCTATAATACTAGATATTAATACTAGAATGGTGGATCACTACGTTAATATTGCACCAGTCCAGGATAGAGGAAGAAGCAGCAGATTAATAATAACACTACGCCACGCTAGGATGCTCTTATTTTTCAGGCTCGCGTTACATAACAACGGTGCTCTAATAAAAGCTCGGAACGAACGTACACGGATATGCTAGAGGCCACTGGTGGGGGCGGTCGGTGGTTGGGTCGGGGGTTGGGAGGGGGGGGGGGGCGGAGATGGCCTGGGCATTCATTGTTCCGATTAACCGGACTCGTTACTTCCATCTCAATTAATATTTTAATCTGCTGCGCGCTCCCTCCTTGCTCCGGCGAGCCTGAATGCCCGCCCCGCCGCCGACGCCGCCACCGCCACCGCCTCAGCCGTGCCGAGGGCGCCCGCGCGCCCGCGCGCTTCCTTCGGACCTTCGATATGACGCACTCGAGATCCGCAGAACAATACTATCTAATACCGATGGTAATACAGCGCGACCAATACTAATAGTAGTAATAATAGAAATGCCGGCCCTAATGGTAATATCGGCGCGAAGGGATGAGGGCTCTGTGGAGTGTTGCTACGTTGGGAGGTTAATACGGGGTAAAGGTCGATTTGTATTGTATTATATCGATTACCGCTGTATTGAAGAATCGAATCCTCTGATTTTCGTGTTTTTTTGGGGGTTATTTATACATTTTAGTCTTTTGTTTTTTTCGTGTAGCAAATTATCAAAGGTATTATTAAAAGCAATTATTATAGTAATGACAATAATGATTTTATTGCTACCAATATTGCAAACTTTTACTTCATAGAAAATCCAAAAAATAATATTACTTGTGGTTGCAGTGACACTGACAAAGAACTATCCCGCAATGATCTTCAAAAAAATGAGCGTTCAATTTTATAAGTCTGCTGTTAAGGTAATGCGAAATAAAACGCAATTCGTATTGTATGATATCGATTCCCGCTGTATTGAAGAATCGAATCCTCTGATTTTCGTGTCTTTTGGGGTTATTTATACATTTTAGTCTTTTGTTTTTTTCGTGTAGCAAATTATCAAAGGTATTATTAAAAGCAATTATTATAGTAATGACAATAATGATTTTATTGCTACCAATATTGCAAACTTTTACTTCATAGAAAATCCAAAAAATAATATTACTTGTGGTTGCAGTGACACTGACAAAGAACTATCCCGCAATGATCTTCAAAAAAATGAGCGTTCAATTTTATAAGTCTGCTGTTAAGGTAATGCGAAATAAAACGCAATTCGTATTGTATTATATCGATTCCCGCTGTATTGAAGAATCGAATCCTCTGATTTTTGTGTCTTTTGGGGTTATTTATACATGTTAGTCTTTTGTTTTTTTCGTGTAGCAGATTATCAAAGGTATTATTAAAAGCAATTATTATAGTAATGACAATAATGATTTTATTGCTACCGATATTACAGACTTTTAGTTCATAGAAAATCAAAAAAATAATGTTACTTATAGGTGTAATGACACTGACAAGCAACTATCCCGCAATAATCTTCAAAATAACAAGCATTCAATTTTATAAGTCTACTTTTACGGTAATTCGAAGTAAAACGCAATTGGTATTGTATTATATCGATTCGTGCTATTAAAGATGTTTGACCTTTTTTATTCTGTGTTTATCTTGACGCATTAAAATGTCTACATATAATTACTAGAAACGATGGTAGTAATAACAGTATTAGCAATAATAGCAATTAAGACGAATGAAGTAATCTGAGAAAGAACTGCAATGGTTTACTAAAAACTGATATTATTAATAGGTAATATATATAATAAAATGTTGATGGTGATAGCAATAATAATAGTAACATGGATAACGATTTTCACTTAACAAAAAAATTACAAAACAAGTAGTATTATAGCAACGTTGCCAAACAACCCTGTAATAATCTTCAAAACAACGAGGGTTTAATTTTACTAGTTGCTGTGAGGGTAATGCGACGTAAAGGTCGATTCGTATTGTATTGTATCGATTCACGCTGCATTAAAATATCAAATACCTTTGTTACTAGAATTGTTATGCCAAAACTTACTCTAATTAATATAAATGACGGTATTAATAGCAATACTAGTACAATTGATAAAGATATAGCTGTGCTACTCGGCTTTGTCCGGATGGCATTTCGTTTGCCTGGGGTGTGCTTTGCGGGTGTGCACATAACATAACAGTAATACCAATACCACTGAGATTAACACTAAAATCATTAATAACAATAACGAACTAAAATCAATGCTTATACAATGAAGGTGATAAAAGAAACGAATAATAATTTTATGAATACAAATAAGTATTACGATTAATATTAATAGTATATCGGGACTAATATTAATTTTAATTGAGTACTGTCATTAGTGCTTTCAGTGCTAATACAAATAATCTTCTTAATATTCCTGCTACTCGCATCCCCAATATTAATACTACTCCCAATACTATCAGTTCCGGTAACAAAAACTATATCCAAGCAATTATCAAAATTACACCATAACAAATCCAACAAACAAATATTAAAACATCCAAACAATAACATAGTTCAGCACCACTAAATACCATTTGCGACCAATAATCAAAACCACACAATACCAAATCCACCCAAAAACAAACAATAACAGAGTCCTGTAATATTAACACTACTAAAAACACCAATACTAACGTTACCAATACCGTCATCGCGGACATCGCCACCACCACCACCACCACCACCACCGCCGCCACCATCAGGGCCGCTCCAATACAACCGGCAACTACTCGGCTAATCCAACTCCGCCAGCTAATTACCCACCGCTAATTAACCCTCTCCTTCCACCCCCTTTCCCGCCACCCTCTGCCACCCTCTGCCACCGCGCCCTACTCCTCCGCCCCCGTCGTAGGAGGCCACAAAAAAGCGCTCTTTGGGAGAGCGCTGGTTTAACGAGATAAAGCCCTCTCTCACCCACCCACCCCCTTCCGTGCGGCGGAGCACGCGGGGAGGCGAAAGGGAGACGGAAATCTCTCCCTCTCGCTCTCCTCAGCATCCCTCTCTCGAGATGAATCGAGGCTGCTGCTACTGCTACTGCTGCTGCTGCTGCTACTGCTGCTGCTGCTGCTACTGCTGCCGCTGCGGCTTCCTCTAATGGTAGGGGGGTAATTAAAAGCCCGGCGAAATGAGATTCACCGAGCGATGTAACGGGTGGGTTTCGTTTCGTTGGTAATGAGCGGTGATGGTGAGAGGAAGTGACGAGGATGTAGAAGGATATAGGGAGATTGAATAATTATTTTGGTGGTGGTGTTGTTGTGGAATTTTGAGTGGGAGGATATTGGGAGATTTGTTTGAGGGTGGTAGAGTGATAGATTGGTAGCAAGCATGAGTTAATATGACAGTGTTAAGTAAGGTTATGATACGGTAAGGTTTTTTTATTTCATTAGTTTATGGTGGTGGTTTTGTTGTTGTGGAATTTTGAGTGGCAGAATGGTGGGAGATTTGTTTGATTGGTAGAGTGATAGATTGGTAGCAAGCATGAGTTAATATCATAGTGTTAAGTAAGGTTATGATACGGTAAGGTTTTTTTATTTCATTAGTTTTTTTGTGGTGGTTTTGTTGTTGTGGAATTTTGAGTGGCAGAATGGTGGGAGATTTGTTTGATTGGTAGAGTGATAGATTGGTAGGAAGCATGAGTTAATATCATAGTGTTAAGTAAGGTTATGATACGGTAAGGTTTTTTTATTTCATTAGTTTTTTTGTGGTGGTTTTGTTGTTGTGGAATTTTGAGTGGGAGGATATTGGGAGATTTGTTTGAGGGTGGTAGAGTGATAGATTGGTAGCAAGCATGAGTTAATATGACAGTGTTAAGTAAGGTTATGATACGGTAAGGTTTTTTTATTTTATTAGTTTTTTGGTGGTGGTTTTGTTGTGGAATTTTGAGTATGAGATTTGTGGGAGATTTGTTTGATTGGTAGAGTGATAGATTGGTAGGAAGCATGAGTTAATATCATAGTGTTAAGTAAGGTTATGATACGGTAAGGTTTTTTTATTTCATTAGTTTTTTTGTGGTGGTTTTGTTGTTGTGGAATTTTGAGTGGGAGGATATTGGGAGATTTGTTTGAGGGTGGTAGAGTGATAGATTGGTAGGAAGCATGAGTTAATATGACAGTGTTAAGTAAGGTTATGATACGGTAAGGTTTTTTTATTTCATTAGTTTTTTTGTGGTGGTTTTGTTGTTGTGGAATTTTGAGTGGCAGAATGGTGGGAGATTTGTTTGATTGGTAGAGTGATAGATTGGTAGGAAGCATGAGTTAATATCATAGTGTTAAGTAAGGTTATGATACGGTAAGGTTTTTTTATTTCATTAGTTTTTTTGTGGTGGTTTTGTTGTTGTGGAATTTTGAGTGGGAGGATATTGGGAGATTTGTTTGAGGGTGGTAGAGTGATAGATTGGTAGCAAGCATGAGTTAATATGACAGTGTTAAGTAAGGTTATGATACGGTAAGGTTTTTTTATTTTATTAGTTTTTTGGTGGTGGTTTTGTTGTGGAATTTTGAGTATGAGATTTGTGGGAGATTTGTTTGAGGATGGTAGAGTGATAGATTGGTAGCAAGCATGAGTTAATATGACAGTGTTAAGTAAGGTTATGATACGGTAAGGTTTTTTTATTTCATTAGTTTTTTGGTGGTGGTTTTGTTGTGGAATTTTGAGTGGGAGAATTGTGGGAGATTTGTTTCATTGGTAGAGTGATAGATTGGTAGCAAGCATGAGTTAATATGACAGTGTTAAGTAAGGTTATGATACGGTAAGGTTTTTTTATTTCATTAGTTTTTTGGTGGTGGTTTTGTTGTTGTAGAATTTTGAGTGGCAGAATGGTGGGAGATTTGTTTGATTGGTAGAGTGATAGATTGGTAGCAAGCATGAGTTAATATGACAGTGTTAAGTAAGGTTATGATACGGTGAGGTTTTTTTATTTAATTGGTTTAGAACTTTAGAGGAGTGGTGTTTCAGTTGGTTTTAAATAGTTGCTGCAAAGAACAGAGATATTATTAATGTTTAGAGAAAAGTCATTACATTCCACGTTTGCGAAAATTGGAAATTAATATATTTATATTGGCATATTCCATTTTTTTGATACTCATGTTTCTAGGTTAATAAGAAATGAAAAAAAGAATCTTGCCAGTTTTCTTTTTAACCAAATCTTTTTACCAATTTTTGTGTTCTTCAATGGCTTTCTTTAATAGAATACTTTTTTTGTTTTTGCTATTGAGATTAATGAGTTGATTGAAAATATCTTATAATTTATTTTATTTTACTCTACATGAAAAATCCTTATTAAAATGATGATTTCCAATTAGGCGTCGATTTTGGCGACCTGGGGTGCAATTTAAGCTATCAGTTGCCTAAATTGCATAGTTTTGAAGGTTTGCAAAATTAATGTTTTTCAAACTGATCATCATGTATTAAAATTAAAAACAAATCCACAAGAAAAGGGAAATATTACCATTTATTATTACGTAAGGAAATTGTTGTGACAAAGGTTTACTTGAATAATACTACTGTTACATACTTAATTCCTTTTATTTTGCATCTTATGTTGGTTAAACTTAGAGTTACATAAATTTACAATCAGCATTCGAGTGAGAATCTTATAAATAGTATGCCACGACATTTGGAGATAGTAATTCTAGTAATAAAGGGAAGCAACACCAAAAGTACTAATTATTAATTATTTGAAATAATTTATCGTCTGTATTACGTGTGCAACAATGGATTCACTTAATTTTCTCCCTGCATAATTCGCTGACATATTCACCAAACATACTTCATGTATGCACCTGTATAATTAATAATTATAATTATTTACTAAATGATACAATATAGGTTTGTAAAATAATAACATTCTGTGTAAACCTTCATTACAACCTCTCCGTTGTATGTGTAATAAGAGGATTGGTGTAATATTGGTGTTTGGAAAGAGAGTAATTGTAATGCTAATATTGATAAGGGAAGGTATTTTAAATTCAGTTTTTTGGTACTCTTAAGGTGATATTCAAATTTGAAGGCGTTATTTTTAGGACATTTTTGGAATTACAAACGAAAAGCCAATATTGGCTGAGGAAGTTTGGAATTTTGCGTGTGTATTTTGATATGTTTCAAGAATATATCTCTAATATATTAAACAAAGACTATTTTTCTTTTTGACCGCTGATAAATCGAGAACTATTAAACCGATTTTGATGTTTATTCTAAATATTATTCTAAAATGTAGTGTGAGCCTCAGGGAAGGTTATAGTCTATTGATCGTCACGATAGCAAATGTAGGTAATAAGTAGAAAAACCACCAATCCCATCCATGCGAATCGAACCCGCGAAGCGGGCTTAGAAGTTCTGCTAGTATAACATAATTTTTACGCAACTGCAGTCTCTTTTATTAAGAAAATTATCAAATATTGTTTGGCATAAGAGAAAAAATCTTTTACCGGAAATCGAGAAAAATAATGCAATTTTAAATTATATGATATAATCATCGTTTGTACCAAAACAGGGTACAAGATTATATCATCAAAATTTCGCCTTTTTGAAGCTGTAAAAAAAGTGTTGCTAGTATTAATATAATTTTCATACGAAAGATAAAACGAAGTCTATTTGATACGTGTACAAAATTCGAAAGCGATTGCTGAATTCGGTATTAACAAATCAATATTTGATCATTTTGTTCCCATAAAAGATAACTGCATAAAAATTGTATATTTATATATATTTATAAAAATAAAAAACTATTTTCTAGGCATACTCTTCGACATCACAAATATGTAACTAACAACAACGTATGAAAATATAAAAATAAAGCACAATCATAGATAAAAAAACGCAACAACAATTTCTAAAAGCAGTAAAATTTCTGTGACGAACTAACAAATAACTTTTAATTACAAACAAAACAACAATAAAAACCATTGCTTCCACTTGAATAATTCCGAAACCGTAAAATTCGTATTCCGCCATTGCTCCATCGGATGAACGACTCATTACAGCACTAATTAAAACTGAAGCCCAACTAAACTCTCTCCGACGATACAACCTATCTCAATGGCACAGATCTCGGATCAGAATTCCGCCCTTCCCCTTTAATCTCCCGCGTACTTCCGTGCGATTCGCACTTGCGGGACACCCGTTACGTGAGGGCAGAGTGGGCGTAGCGGGCGGCGCGCCGCCCGCTCGGTAACTCATTAATTAGATCCCAATTAATTAGCCCGCTGAGGCGACCGCAAATAAGCTTACGTGCTGCCGGCTCACACACACACGCACACCCACACGGCCACGCATACGCGGACAGGCGCGCGCGCGGCACTGTCAGTGCTGGCACAGTGGTAGGGTTGCTCTCCTGGAGCGGGTATGGAACGTGTGGGTGTATGTACGAGCCTATTCAACTCCGGGCTGAGCGAGTGTACCGCCGCTTCACCGGATTAATGAAGTGGATTACCGCATTACCCTTCCCTCCGAGCGCGCGCCGCCGATCCCTCCACGGCTTTATTACTACTTACTGCATTACTGTCATTGCATATTCGCGCTCCTATCTTCATCGTATACATATTTCCATTTCTTATTTTTTCGTAATTACCAGTGCTACTAATTAGCTTGGGAAATAATATTTGTATTGCTATTAATATGTATACTGATCGTTTATCAATATCTGATTTGGAGTTGTATGTGAATGTATAATACATATGTATAATATCAGACTATTATTGATATTGTTATTGTAAGAACATTTTATTTTAGCAGCTTTATTGTGCTGGTATTGATGTTAAGAGCAATATGATTATTTCAGATTTCAGTATTTGTTACTATTATAGTGTTCTATACAGTGTTAGTTTGAGTATTGATATACCGATTGTCTATTAATATCCTAATATTCTACGTATAGTTATTGGCATTAACGTTAATATTAATGTTTTATTTAGTTACTTGTGTAATAATATTATATTAAATATCAGCCGATCCCTCCACGGCTTTATTAGTACTTACTGCATTACTGTCATTGCATATTCGCGCTCCTATCTTCCTCGTATACATATTTCCATTTCTTTTTTTTTCGTAATTACCAGTGCTACTAATTAGCTTGGGAAATAATATTTGTATTGCTATTAATATGTATACTGATCGTTTATCAATATCTGATTTGGAGTTTTATGTGAATGTATAATACATATGTATAATATCAGACTATTATTCATATTGTTATTGTAAGAACATTTTATTTTAGCAGCTTTATTGTGCTGGTATTGATGTTAAGAGCAATATGATTATTTCAGATTTCAGTATTTGTTACTATTATAGTGTTCTATACAGTGTTAGTTTGAGTATTGATATACCGATTGTCTATTAATATCCTAATATTCTACGTATAGTTATTGGCATTAACGTTAATATTAATGTTTTATTTAGTTACTTGTGTAATAATATTATATTAAATAACAGCCGATCCCTCCACGGCTTTATTACTACTTACTGCATTACTGTCATTGCATATTCGCGCTCCTATCTTCATCGTATACATATTTCCATTTCTTATTTTTTCGTAATTACCAGTGCTACTAATTAGCTTGGGAAATAATATTTGTATTGCTATTAATATGTATACTGATCGTTTATCAATATCTGATTTGGAGTTGTATGTGAATGTATAATACATATGTATAATATCAGACTATTATTGATATTGTTATTGTAAGAACATTTTATTTTAGCAGCTTTATTGTGCTGGTATTGATGTTAAGAGCAATATGATTATTGCAGATTTCAGTATTTGTTACTATTATAGTGTTCTATACAGTGTTAGTTTGAGTATTGATATACCGATTGTCTATTAATATCCTAATATTCTACGTATAGTTATTGGCATTAACGTTAATATTAATGTTTTATTTAGTTACTTGTGTAATAATATTATCATAATATTATATTAAATAACAGCCGCTGCCTCTATGGCTTTATTAGTACTTACTGCATTACTGTCATTACATATTTGTGCTAGCTTTTTTATTTGTTTGTAATTACAAGTGCTATTGATCAGCTTGCTTACTAATATTAGTATTAATTAATTTTGTAATGTTGTACATAATATTAGTATTAATATATTGATTGTTACTGTTACTGCTACTACTGAATATTAACATTTATTACTTCTACATTATTGTATATAGGTCTATTATTAGTTTGTCATTATTGATTCATTTTGTAATTGCTATTGACACTTTATTTTACTGGTACTTTGCTGTGTTACTATTTTATGTAATACTGATACGAATATTTCATATGATACGATACGTACTTACTTACTATTTACTGTACATTGTACATTCGTATTCGTATTAGCATTTCGTATATTTTCGTAATTACCAGTGCTCTTGATTAGCTTGCGTATTAATCAGGAGACTCGGTAGAGTCTCGCGCGAAGTAGTAGTAGTGCCGAAGAGCCGAGAATACTTATCCCAAATTGCAGCGGTATTAGTATTAGCATGAATTGTATACTGATTGTTTATTCATATTCTAGTACACAATGTATAATTATTGGACCTAACGTTAATATTAATGTTTTATTACACGTTACTTTTGTAATAATATTGTTATACTATATTAAATCTGTATTTAGTGCATATTATATTTAGTGCATCACTGTGGTTGCACATTCCTGTTTATATATTAGTATTTTTTATTTTTACATAATCACGAGTGTTATTGATTAGTCAGCGAGTATGCGAACGCCAATAATATGATAACAATAGCACTACAATTGCTAATTACAAGTATCATCCTCAGTTCTGGACACACTAATACCAACACTGCCACAATGTATTAGTATTAGCATTACAAACAATACTAAAAACGCAAAAACACAACACCAAAAGAATATAATGAATTAATACTAATAATTTTTCCCCAAAGGAATTTTCACCAAAAGGATTTTCCCCAAAATTCCAATAGCCAATTCTAATTGTACAATACAATAATACTAGTACTTGTACATAGCATAACAACAATTATACCGCGAAACCGTCACAGCAAAACGCATTAATATAACGTCGCTTCCGTCAATCCTACCAGCAACATGTATTAGTTCTACTACATAATAATGCCTGTAATAATAGAATACATACACAAAGACAATGAACAATATCAAATACAAGAAAAAGGCTACAACAAAACCCATTAATATCAATAAACCCGAGCTGATACCAGCGCCAATATTAATCCTAATACTAATACCAATCCCGGTATTAAGAGTAATACAATATGATAATATTAACACTATCAACAATAGCAATACCGCAGAACTACCACAATAAATCGTATTAATATCAATATATCTCCACCAATCCGAATACCATAAATAATATAATATACGTAGTAACATTAACATTGCCAAGAACAACAATGCTACAAAAACACCAAAACAAAACGTATTAATATCAATGCACCTTCGCTCATCCCACCACCAATATTGATCTTAATACTAATACCTATAGCAATAACTAGTAATAATACAATATATGAACAATAACATTGTCAACGACAATAATATAACAAAAAGTACCATAATAAAATGCATTAAAAATCCGTTTGTCCGGATCAATACACCTTCGCCAATCACACTGCCAATACTAATCCTAATACAAATACCAATCCAAATAATTAATAATAATACAATACATTAACACTAATACAACAAACAATAGCAATACGACCAAACAATACAAAAATACATTAATACCAATAAATCTACGCTTACCACTGCCAACGTTAATCCTAGTACTAATACAAATTCCGATATCAAGAGTATTATAATACAATAACATTAACACTATCAACAACACCAACATCTTAAAAACGTCCTAACAAACTGTATTAAAAATACGTTTGTCAGGACACTTTTACCAATCCCACTACCAACATTAATCTTAAAACACATATATACCAATCCAAATAACTAACAATAATACAATACGTAATAACACTAAGACAAAAAATAATAGCAATACGACAAAACAGAATAACAACACGCATTAATACCAATAAACCTGCGCTCATACCACAGCCAATATTAATCCTAATACTAACAGTAATACAATACAATAACATTAACACTATCAACAATAGTAACGTCTCAAAAACGTCATAACAAATTGCATTAAAAATACGTTTGTGAGGACACTTTTGCCAATCCCACTACCAACATTAATCTTGATACACATACTATTTACCAATTAAAATAATTAACAATAATACAATACAACGGACAATAGCAATACGACAAAACACAATAAGAAAACGCATTAATGCCAATAAACCTGCGCTCATACCACTGCCAATATTAATCCTAATACTAAGAGTAATACAATACAATAACATTAACACTATCAACAACAGTAACATCTCAAAACCGTCATAGCAAATTGTTTTAAAAATGCGTTTGCCAATTCCACTACTAATATTAATCTTAATACACATATATACCAATCCAACTAATTAACAATAATACAATAGTCATTAACACTATAAGACAATGAAGAATAGCAATACGACGAAACAATAAAAAAAACGCATTAATACCAATAAACCTGCGCTGATACTACAGCCAATATTAATCCTAATAGTAACAGTAATACAATACAATAACATTAACACTATCAACAACAGTAACATCTCAAAAATGTCATAACAATTTGCATTAAAAATGCGTTTGTCAATTCCACTACCTATATTAATCTTAATACAATTATATACCAATCCAAATAATTAACAATAATACAATACAATAACATTAACACTATCAATAACAGTAACATCTCAAAAATGTCATAAGAAATTGTATTAAAAATGCGGTTGCCAATTCCACTACCAATATTAATCTTAACACACATGTATACCAATCCAAATAATTAACAATAATACAATACAATAACATTAACACTATCAACAACAGTAACATCTCAAAAATGTCATAAGAAATTGTATTAAAAATGCGGTTGCCAATTCCACTACCAATATTAATCTTAACACACATATATACCAATCCAAATAATTAACAGTAATACAATACAATAACATTAACACTATCAACAATAGCAGCATCTCAAAACCGTCACAACAAATACCATTAAAAATACGTTTGTCAGAACACTTTTGCCAGTCCCACTACCAATATTAATCCTAACAAACCAAAAAACCATGCCAACACCAACATTACCAACAACAAGGCTACACCAAAACACATTAATACCACTACAACCGCGTTGATCCCACCAACCAATATTAATCCTAATACTAATACCAATCCCAATGCCAGCGCCGCAAACGACCGTGGAAAGAAGAAAAGCAATACCAAAAGTAATTCCAACCAGCACTCCCGCCTCCGCCCGGGAGAGAGAGTGCGCGCGGGCGGGCAGGCGGGCGGTGTACACACACACACACACTCTCTCTTTCACTCTATGTATAATACATACACATACACCTTGTCAGAGGGACGAGGAATGGCGGAGGGGGTCAGGCGGCGGAGCCGAAAGGCAGACAATGCGGGCATTACAATAACATAATAACTCCGGGAGGGGGGCGAGAGCGCGCGCGCGCGCGCGCCAACCCCCTCGCAAACACCGTCCAACATCATATCCACACACACACACACTGACAGACAGAGAAAGAGAAATATATATAGAGAGAGAGAGAGAGAGAGAGAGAGAGAGAGAGAGAGAGAGAGAGAGAGAGAGAGAGAGAGAGAGAGAGAGAGAGAAAGAGAGAAAGCTAGGGAAAAGCGAATGAGAACGAGAGAAAGAGAAAGAGAGAGAGAGAGGAAAAGAGAGGCAGGTATACGCTGCGGAGGCAGGTAGACAAGTGTACAAAGAGGGTTACCGTTGCCGGCTAGGGTGGCGGAGGAGCGCGGGCAAGGGGGCGGAAGAGGTGGCGGAGGCGGGCGGGCGGGCGGGCGGGCTGGGGGTGGCGTTTCATTCGAGATTGCAAAACGCCGGCTAGATTAATGTTTCCACGCTGGCTGACGAGGCCAACGCAAGCAGGAGAGAAATACAATCAGGTGCACGTGCCCCGGGCGCCGGGGATGCCAGCGGAGGACCGCGCCTCTCGCGCGTGCAGTAATGTATAAGTTAATGCCAATATAATATGCGGAGCGTGCGAGTTTCCCCGGGTTTTTTTTAGTCTTGACGATGGTTGGTGAGTTTCTTGTAACTTTGGTGTTTGTATTGAGTGAAATAAAACTAGTATAAGAATTATTTTTAATAGTATTAAGATATAATATTGGTATCAATATTAGCATTATTATGGTATCAGTACAAATTAACGAATAAGAATAATTAGTGCAGTAATATTAATACCACAATTAATTTATGAGATAATATGTATAAGTTAACATAAGTTTAGTAACATTTTGTTATTGTTGCTGAAACTTCGTAAATTGCTGTTAACTTCAAAAACATTCGTAATTGCGACAAATAACACTCTCTTAATTGCACGTGTGCTCAGCTCTACGCATAGCCCATCAAAAATCAGTTCATTTAAAAAAAAAATCTGCACGAAAAGCATCAAGTTATTTTAAATTTGAATTTTTTTACACAGAAATGGCGGTGTGGGAATTAGCATATTACTGTAGCATACATATACTCTTGGTATGCGCCAATAGTAGTGATTGTTCGGGTCGCGGAGGCGGCCGAGACGAGCCATTGTGCCGGACAATGGAGGCAGTCCGTAATTGGATTAAGTCGGTGCCCTGGGCCACGCCCAGATCCTAATTCGATAAGTCGTTGCTGGTGTCGTTATCGGACACGCCTTCTATTGCTGGTATACGTTAAATTTAAGCCACGCCTGTAATTTTTGTTTTTATATTGTATTATCGATCAAGTATTTCACTGTTACCAGTGTGTTACTGCTACATATTAGCGTAAGTGTTAATGGAGTTAGTACTGCATTCTGATTTTTATTTGTTATTATTAACAATCCTATTATTGTTAGTCTTATTGTTAAATCAATACTGCTGGTGTTTACTGTTAAAACAAATGTCATTACTGTCACAGTATTACTACTGTTAATATTGATAATTTCATATTAACATTGGTGTTTCTTCTTTTTAGTGCTATATTGTTAATTATTACACGGATCAAAATGTACTATTTATTTATTATCATTCCCGTATTAAAATTCAAAATTATAGTTAGTGGCTATACTACTGCATTCTTATTTTTATTTATCATTATTAATAATTCGATTATTATACCATTACTTTTAAATGAATACTGCTTGTTTGCTGTTACTACAAATCTCGTTAGTATCGCGTTATTAATACTGTTAGTGTTAATATCTCATTAACATCATTATTTCATACTATTATCATTTATTTCAATATTGATGGTATTCCCATAGTCTTAATTATTAGTAAAATTGTCCTTCCATTATCTCTTATCTCTTTTCATTATTATTAATGATCATTATCAACTGTTATTTAATATACGAATATGAACTTACCATTTAGGTATTACCATTTCGAAATTAAAATTTGAAATTATAATTACTATCTGTTATACATAGTTACTGCTACTATACACTGTCTACTCGGAAGTAATGCTGGTCGGGCTAAAGTAATAGGCAACAGGCACGAGAGCAGGAGACAAAGCTGGGAGTGAAAATTGGAATGCGCTTTCGCGCAGCTGGTGCAACTCGTCAATCGAAACTTCAATTCGTCAGGGCCCTCTGCTCTCGTTATTACGTACCCAGAAGTATACTGCGTATTAATAATCTATGCTCATCTGTGTATAGTGTAATTATTATCCATTTATTATATCTCAGTCTTTACAGATGTTTGTACTATTCTATTTCAGTTTAATTAATTAAACTAGGAGACACTCATCTATCACGTGTGGAAAATTGAGTGTATGCAAAATTGGCAATGCAACGTTTAATATTAAATGGTGATAATACTAATATTATACAGCAATTTTCTCTTTAAAAATGCTTCAAAGATGCGATTTTTGATCGACGATTGGCAGTATTGTTGATTTCGTATTTGTTATTGCTATTGCTGATGCTGATGCTGATGCTGATGCTGATGCTGATGCTGATGCTGATGCTGATGCTGATGCTGATGCTGATGCTGATGCTGATGCTGATGCTGATGCTGATGCTGATGCTGATGCTGATGCTGATGCTGATGCTGATGCTGATGCTGATGCTGATGCTGATGCTGATGCTGATGCTGATGCTGATGCTGATGCTGATGCTGATGCTGATGCTGATGCTGATGCTGATGCTGATGCTGATGCTGATGCTGATGCTGATGCTGATGCTGATGCTGATGCTGATGCTGATGCTGATGCTGATGCTGATGCTGATGCTGATGCTGATGCTGATGCTGATGCTGATGCTGATGCTGATGCTGATGCTGATGCTGATGCTGATGCTGATGCTGATGCTGATGCTGATGCTGATGCTGATGCTGATGCTGATGCTGATGCTGATGCTGATGCTGATGCTGATGCTGATGCTGATGCTGATGCTGATGCTGATGCTGATGCTGATGCTGATGCTGATGCTGATGCTGATGCTGATGCTGATGCTGATGCTGATGCTGATGCTGATGCTGATGCTGATGCTGATGCTGATGCTGATGGTACTGTTATTATGCAATAACTTTAAACACTAAAATATTATCTTTTGTTACAGTTACACAATGATAATACAGCAACAGCAATACGTGCTGCTGTATACTGTGTACGTTGTGCACGCATTGTGACAGCAACAAAATATCTGCCTACATTGCTGATCTGTTTCCAATCGAAGCATTTTATTTTCAATATTATTCGTAATACCAATATTATTGCTTTGCCATTCCCATCGTCATTGCTACTCCGCTATACATATTGCTATTGCTGTATTGCTACTCCGCTATTACTATTGCTGTGTTGCTACTCCGTTGTTGCTATTGCTATATTGCTACTCCGTTGTTGCTATTGCTATATTGCTACTCCGTTGTTGCTATTGCTATATTGCTACTCCGTTATTGCTATTGCTATATTGACACTCCGTTGTTGCTATTGCTATATTGCTACTCCGTTATTGCTATTGCTATACATATTGCTACTCCGTTGTTGCTATTGCTATATTGCTACTCCGTTGTTGCTATTGCTATATTGCTACTCCGTTATTGCTATTGCTATATTGCCACTCCGTTGCTGCTATTGCAACTGCGCTATTGCTACATTGCTACTCCGATATTGCTATTGCTATATTGCCAGTCCGTTATTGCTATTGCAACTGCGCTATTGCTATTTCTGCTGCTCTATCGCTATTGCTATTGCCATATCTAATACTATGTTGACCATTAGCATTACCCGTACTATACTTACAATTAGCGCTGAAGCGGAAAGAGCCTAGACACAGGGCCACTTCGCTTCACACTATTGAATCTATCACTGGCAGTAACGGATAGAGCAGCGCAAGCTGCAGCAGCGGTGCACTTGCAGCGCGCCGGGCGCACCCCGGTTGTGTGTATACGGTAATGTATTAGCGGTTCCACTTGACTCAAAAGCGCTCCTTTCGCTGTAGCCCGAAACCGGAAGAGTTCTCGCACACAGACACACACACACACAGACACACACACACACACCCGCACATAAATATATGTACAGGGCTACGGCAAGCGGAAAGAGCGAAGTGTGCGCGCGCACAGAGACACACAGGCAGACGCAGACGGTCGCGCGTGTGCGTGTGGGTGGCGGAGAAAAGCGGAGGAGCGCGAAGAAGAAGGAAGGAAGAAAGGAAGAAAGGAAACGGGGTTGTCGGGATTCATTGGCTGCGATTTCCTCCGGGTGATTAGCTCGCCGTTAATGGAAGCCCAGTGGTTTAAGGATTCGGCTGGCGGCCGCCGATTGACTGGCGGAGATGGAGGCTTGCGGTGGTGCACGCTAATGCTAATGCTATGCCTCTCTATTAGCCGTGATTCTAATGGCAATGCTGGGATGTATTGCGATTTTTTGTGCGGGTATCAATTTCTGTGGATTCACTGTTAAGTATCACGGATTTTGATATAAGGGAACGTTGGAAATTTTTTTAATGCCTTACAGAAATTGTGCTGGAATTTGGGGATTTTAGGTGAGCTCGAAATAACGTGTCTGTGATGGTGCGAAATAACTTTTGGAGCAAAAGTTACTTTTACAGGTTTGATTAATACTAAACTGGTACTTTATACAAATTGTACTTTTCTAGTATTTTTTAAGAATAAAGTGGGATTTTAGCAATCTTGCCTTATTAAAAGTTAAAATATTAATACGAAAAGTGTGTAACTTTTAAATGAAACTTAACTTTGATGTAAAAGAAAGTTAATTTTTAAGGAAAAAACCAAGTTTTCTTAAGGAAGATAGTTTAGTCTTTAAGAGAAAATAAATATTCTGAAAGTAAAATGACTTTGATTTAGAAAATCTAAGGGTGCGAATGCTTTCTTACTTTTGTAACCAGTCAAATAATCAGTTATGAAATAAAAGTATAACTTTTACAATTCGAGCACAGTTAATTGTAGGTTTAATACAAAAACTAAAAAGATTATCAATCTTACTTTTAACAAAATCGAAACAAAATAAATGCGTAGTTGAACCGAATTTTAAAACTGGTCATGTGATTAAGCCTGCTACTTTTAATATTAAGAAATTTTTTTACTCTACTTTGACTTTCATCCACGAACGAATTTTTTAAAGGAAGAATACTATGTATATCCTGTTTAGCAATCCTTTTCAATCTTGGCAAGTTGTTTAAATGTAATCAAATGGAGTTTCGTATATTTCCAATGCTTTTACAAACTATGTATATTTATGTGGCATCCTTGAAATGTTCTTCCTGGAATAAGATCTCGTCATCATTGAAATAAAAGTTGAAACTAAAATAAGAAGGTTAAGAGAAAGTAAATATAAATTTTTTTGATGACGTCTTTCTGTGCAGTGTGGAAAACGACAGAATGAAAAGGATTGCGGGACGGTGTGTGTACATCGGTGAGAGAAACGATACAAACACACATACACATCTATGTTCTTTCCTACTTTGTACGGAATAAAAATAATTTCTAGGAATTTATAATTATACCAGCACTGAAAGAATTACTGTAAATCGTACAACGGACGTGCATTTCAAATTAGTCCGCTTTTTTCAGATATTTGGTTTTTTCGAAATTTAATAATTTGTGAATTTCTCCGAAGCGTAGATCCTGTCTTTCAGATACGATGAAGATTGAACTATGACAGTAACTGCAAAATTTCATCACACTAACTTATTAAAATTGATTCTGTAAAAGGGGGGGCAATTTTCCAAACACCTTACACATACAACAAATTTTACAGAATCCAGGGACATATTTGTAAAATTTCATTATAATCGATCTGTTATTACGACCTTTACTATGCAATAAACGATAAATGGAAACACCTGCAAATTCATCCACTTGGTTGAAACGGCGGCGATAAAAGAGCTGTGGTACCAACAATGTCATCAATCGTGGCAGAAATAAACATGAATAATACTAATTTCAAATGAAATCTAGTTTCCACATTGAAACTACTATTAATTACAATTACTAATTATAAACATAATACCAAGTAGTCCTAATAATTATTCCCCTACTGTTCAATCAATAACAATACTAACAATATCAGCGGTACACATATAAAACAATTATTACTATTTTTATTAATCAATTAAACATTATTACTACTCTTCTCACACTTCCATTATAACCACTCCCAATCCCAAGACAATTAAAATTCATTAAATTCCTCTTCAACTTCCGCAACGCTACAATTACCATCATTATCGGAATTGCAATCGCAGCGCTGCCGACAATAACGGTATCAATAACAATAACAACAACAATAACACTCCCACGTTACCCGCAACTACCCGTAGAGCCTTACTCGCTACCGTCTCGCTCCAACTTCGCCGTTAATTCTTCTCACTCTCTCTCTCTCCTTCCCATTCGTCTTCCCCCTCCACGACACCCGTCAACTGGCGGCGTTGGGTGGGGGGGGGGGGGGGGGGCAGTAGCGGTGCACCGTGGCAGGGGTGGGGGCAGCGGTAGTGGGGGGGAAGCGGCCGACTACCCAGCGGCATACTCCACTATTAATATCATGAGCGCCTCAGCCGGCGGGAGTGGGGGGCGGCGGCGGCGGTAGTGGGGATCGGTGAAGAGAGGTAGTGGGGGCGGGTGCCCCGGGGGTGGGGGTGCGCACAGTCCCCAGCAATCTTTTTAATTATGAAAACGCTGATGCCTTTGTCCCGTGCTTTGTTTCGGCCTCTCAGCCACCCCCCGTTCCGCTGCCGCCGCCGCCCCTGCCCCGCACCACACCGCTCCGCCCCCTCCCGCGCTCTCTGCCGTCCGCCTCGGCTGAATGCGGAATCCTCTTTTATATTATACATAAGGGGGCGGCGGGGGAGGGGGGGGGGCGGACGGAGGGTGGGCGGGGGGCGGAAGAGGCTGTGTGCCGCCTTTGGAGCGCCCGGTTATTGTGGATTGCAGGAGTGATGATGTTACCGGCATTGTCGCCGGCATGTTTTAATATGTTTTGGAGCCGGCCCCCGACTCTCGCTCGCTTGTTCTCACTCTCTCTCTCTCTCTCTCTCTCGCGCGCTCTTTCGTCCCCCACCCCCCACCCCCCCCCCCCCTCTTTCGCTCCCTTTCGCTCGCTCGCTCGCTCGCTCGCTCTCGCCGCTGACTATCTCTCGGCTCTCTGTTTCCACGTATTCTTCGGGCTCCATTGTTTCGCCGGCGGGGATTGCGCGCGAGCGAATTAGATTGGACTGTCACGGCGCCCTGCTTTAATAAACGCGGAGTTCGTACGGGGGGAGAGAGAGAGAGAGAGAGAGAGAGAGAGAGAGAGAGAGAGAGAGCCGGGACTGGCTGCCCGGCATTCCATTAAAATGTACGATACCCTAATGAAGTCCGCTCTCGTCTCCTCGACAAACACGCGCGCGCGCTAATGCCTGCGAAGCCCGAATGCGTGTCGCAGTGAGAGCGATGTTGATGCTGACGGTAATGAGTGGAGCGACAGAGCTGGTAATGATAATGATGATAGTAATATGGTAAAGAGTCGACACTGTTGAGGAACAGATTTGTTGTATGATTGTTTGTTAGCATTTGTTGTATGATAGTTTGTAATATTGATATTAATGTTGGTGGGAATAAGTGCGGTAAATATGATACTGGTAGTACGAACATAAACAAAAATTAGGATTATTATTACAATTAGAGTTACAGTTACAGTGTTAATCGTAATGGCGGTGGTAATAGTGCAAAAATAACTGGTCAGTAGTAGCGGATGAACCGTAACTGTTGAATAGTAACGAACAGCAAGAATTCAACGGGAACAGTGAATAGTCGTTGTTCAATGGTAATAGCACAGCTGTCGCAGTTCAGTAGTAACAGACCAATAGTAACTGATCAGTGGTAAGAGATTCGCCAGTAGAGTAGCCGCCAGTAGAAATAGTCAACTGTGACTGATCAGTAGTAATAGTCAGCAGGGATTTCTCAGTGGTAACAGTTCAAGTGTGACTGTTGACAGTAACAAGTCAGTAAGAATACTCAAATGACATTATTCACTGATTAGAGTCCAACAATATTGTTGAATAGTAGTAGTCAGTAGTAATAGTCAACAGTCATTACTCGGTGATAACAATGCAGGTTTAACTGCTTAACAGTAACAGTTCAACATAACAAGTCAGTAATAATACTCACAAGAAATAATTGACAATTAGACACCAACAATATTCTTGAATACTACTAGTCAGTAGTAATAGTTGACTACAATCAGTTAAACATTTCCAATTCACTACTAATAATTCAACAATAATCCTGAATACATAACAATCCATTAACTCCAAATCAACAACGACTGTACCATACAACAATACTCTAAAAAACCAGCCCCACCACGAACAACAACAAAAAACAACAATACCAACCAACTGTCTACAACCCAACAAAATAACACTCGCAATAACCTACCATCACAAAACTACTCCCGGCTCTCGACTACCAGCATCACCGGCATTAAAATCCACTAACAGCAATACTAATCCCAGCAGTAACAATTACACAATCATATTGCAGAGCCCGGCGAAAGAAAGTCGTGAAAAGAAAGGAGTCGGAGGGGTGGGGGCGGGGTGGGGTGGGGGTGGGGGTAGGAGCGAACAAGAGCGAGAGAGGCGGGAGAAAGGGGGAAAAGATAGAGCACGCTGCACAAGCGAATTATGAAAAAGCCCAACAATGCCTTTTCTCCTACTTTTTCCGTCGTCTCTCTCTCTCTCTCTCTCTCTCTCTCTCTCTCTCTCTCTCCCCCTCTCTCTTTCTCTCTCGCTCTCTTCCGCTGGAGGGCCTCGAGCCATGTAATTCATTAGGGTAGGCGGCGCTGGGCGTTCAGCCTGTGTTGGGGGCAGAGAGAGAGAGAGAGAGCGAGAGCAAGCAGCGAGCGGGGTGGGGCGGCGCGCGGGGAGGGGGAAGGGGTTCAATCTCATTTTTTTCCGGCCCTTTGTCACGCAGATGCCGCATTGATTCGATCTTTCTTCCAGGGGCGCATTGTCCCGCGCACTGTGCTCCCGTGTTTCTCCCTGGCTTTTTCCGTTTACATGCTTGCGGGTGGAATGAGAGGAGGAGGGGGCGGGTGGAAGGGGGCGGGGGGCAGGGGCAGGAGGTGGGAGAGGGGGCGGGGGTGGCTCGAATTAAATGTTCGAGCGGTGGATTACCGTATGGCCTGTATTCGGTACTTGAGAGACAGAGAGGGAGAGAGAGATAAAGAGAGAGAGAGAGAGAAGGAGATGGCTGAGTAGATAGAAAGATAGAGGGACAGAAGGGAGAGAGAAAGAAGGGCTGCTGTTTGTGACGCGGTATTTTTTTTGTGTGGTTGTGTGGTGTTGTTGGTATTGGTTTGGTATTACTTTCACTGTTGTATGTATCGCTAGAGTATAATGCATTTTGCGCGAAAATTGGTTCGGTACATTTTGTATTATTGTTGTGTTATGATAATATTGTTTGGATTATGGTAAATTGTTTGTAGATTTGTGTCTTGTTGTTTTTGATGTTGCTGGGGTTGTATCGGGAAAGTAGTATCATTTGATTGGAAGTAATACATTATTCAATTATTGGTACTGTTGATAGTGATGGACAAGTTGAGTATTGTTATTGGACTGCGATTGTTTGATTGTTACTGTTGTACAATTAATCTTGCTACTGTTGAACAGTTACTGTTAGACTATTATTGATGGATTGTTACAGTCGGACTGCTTTTATTCGACTGTTAATACTCAAGTATTGCTGTTGCTGTTGTTGCTGGATAATTATTGCTTGACTATTATTACCGTATTACAGTCAAACTACATCGAGTTGACTGTTAATACCAAACTCTAGCGTTTGCATCACTATTCTCTCACCATGGGACTGTGACCGTTGCTCTATTTGTAACTGTTATTGCTGGATTATTGCTGCTGGATAACTACTGTTAAACTTTGTTGCTACATTATTACGGTTGGCCTGCTGCTATTCAACTGTTGATACTCCACTTTCACTTTTATGTTGTTATTATTGCACTACTACTGCCGGATTGTTTCTACTGAATTTGACTATTGCTATTAAACTGCTACTACTGAATTACACCTTAAAACCTACAACTACATATTTAACTATTGCTGCTGAACAATTACCGTTGAAACTATTATTGCTTTATTATTCTTCCTGAACTATTAATGTTGGATTGTTGCTGTTGAATAATTACTGTTAAACAGTAAAAGAAAACTCTTACTCTTGTATTGTTATTGTTGCGCTACTACTATTACATTGTTGCTGCAATTGCTTTCTTATTATTTCAGAACTATTACTCTTACATTCTTGTTGCTGAATAACTACTATCAAACTATTATTGCTGCATCATTACAATCAAACAATTTCTATTCAACTATTAAAACTCTTACTTCCCCATCACCATTCTCGCGCTATTACCATCGAACCATCAACGTTGCTCCATTACCGCCTTCGCCACTGTCATTAGCACATCAGACTAAACTAGAATTCCCCCCCCGAAAGCGAGAACACAGGGTTACAGTGGCGCGGTGAGCGCTAGCGTGACTATATCGCGACCGAAATTGTAGAGCAGACCGTCGAGCGGCGAGCGAATCCTGGCGGGACAATCATCGTGCATCAGGAGTGTCCAAGCGGCAACGCAGTGCGACAATGGGCCGTGCCACACGTCGACCGGTCCCCGAGGGAGACAATGGGCGTGCGTGTCGCGCTCGCCAAGGACCGAAACGGAGCGAAACAGGTGTGTGTCGAGTGTGCACATAATACCGGGAATAATGCGCCGCCCATTAATGGGGGTGGTGGGATGAGAGGCCTGTGTGTGTGTGTGTGTGTGTGTGAGCGCGCTAGGTGTAACGAAAGGTGTCGGTACGTGAAATCTCAAGATAATAGGCGCATTATAGCCTGACGGGAGAGTCCGGGCGTCCAGGCGGAAGGGGGCCACTTTCTTTTTCTATCTTTCTCTATCACCGTCTCTTCTCTCTTCCTTCCTTCCTTCCTTCCTTCCTTCCTTCCTTCCTTCTTTCTTTCGTTCTTACTCGCATTACTCCTGTTCTTGTTGAGCTGTACTCTCGTTACGGGAATTGTCGACGCCGCTGCTGACGCCTATCGGCACTGGTATCACACTCCGCCACTCGTACCACCTTTTCTCCGCGCTTAATGTTACTGTTGCTGCTCCGCCGGTGTGTGTGGCCTTCCACTTTTGTCGCGGTTGCTGATCCCGCCAATGACGATACTGCAATTTTTTGAAGTCGATGGTCCTCGATTCTGGCGTTTTTTGTTCATGAAATGTTAAATACTTTGTTGGTGTATTTTTAAATGCATGGTGGAATTGGTAACTAATGGAAATTGGTACTTGCATTGATATCGCCAGTTTGACTGTTAGTGTTAGTGCTGTTTTGAAGGGTTTTCGATTAGTTTTTATTTGACTGGTGAAAGTTTTTATTGTCGTGGAGAGATATTACAGTTACAGATAAGTGAGTGCTTTCATCGGTTTTGTTTCGTATCAATTTGGTTAAATGATTTTTGCTTTAATGTTATAACGTTTTATGTTTATTATTATTATCAACGTGGTTCTTACAATATTAAAAAATGATACTATGAATGTGTTTTTTGAGATTTTTATTTCAGTTGAACATTTTCTTCATCACAGCAACTTTAAGTCCAAAAATGACAGTAACATTTAGTAATCATTTATCTGAATTCTGTTTAATTACAAAGTTATAAATTTAAAATTTGCATTTTTTAAATCTGTTTCGAATAAATGAATGTGTCAATTCAAACTTCTTCAATATTGTATATTTCAGTATTTCACGTTGTTAACTTGTGGAAGAAAGTCAATCGTTTATTTATTACATCTTTTTAAAAACAGCTCTATGCAACAAGGAAAATAGAATTAGTAAAACACCAGAATAGAATATTGCACGCTAAAGTCTACGCAAAATTATTTAAGCGTACAAACATTATCATATTAGCTGTGTAGAATAAAGAATCGTACATTGGAAAAGTTTGTTTTCACCCAAAAAAGAAAAAAACAGAAATGATATACGTCCCAGAGAACCCGATAAAAAGAATTCTGCGATAAAATTTGTGTAGATTCGGAAAAGCGTAAAATTACAAACCTTTACCCCAACTTTCAAAAACTCTTCACAATAACCCAAACACAATTTCAACATTTGATAAAACAATACTATCAATTGCACTATTGCTTAATCGTTTCATTAATATTATTATTATAATAACTAAATAACAATAATTACACTATTACTACATTTTTCCATTAATATTATTATTACTTTTCGAACTTCAAATTAATAACAGCTTTCCTGAACGAACTTCCTGCTACGAGCGTCGATTCAAAACTTGTCATTAGCATTACTATACACATT
Source organism: Ectemnius lituratus (assembly GCA_910593735.2). Classification (NCBI taxonomy): domain Eukaryota; kingdom Metazoa; phylum Arthropoda; class Insecta; order Hymenoptera; family Crabronidae; genus Ectemnius; species Ectemnius lituratus. The sequence continues at coordinate 3,142,522 of OU343044.1, read as the reverse complement.
GGTGCGCCGGTAAGCGCACTTAATTAACCCGATCGATATTTAATTGGCCGGCCAATGGGTACTGGGGCGCGCGGCCCGTCGGCCAATCCAGTTACGGCTCACGGCACGCCGTACCACGCCCACACACCCTTTCCTTCCACTCGGCATTCTCCTTGCACTGTGCTCCTTGCACTGCGCTCGAGAAACAATGCATCGATGCATCGATACACATACACAACGGCATGTGTCGGCACTGACTTTATTGGGAATTCGTAAAGTAATGCTGATAGCAACTGGGAATCCGAATAGTCGTGATTTATAAACATGAAACTTCCCATAGCAATAGGAATACAATGAGTAGAAATATTAACATTAAGACTAGACTTTCACATATTAATAGTAAGTTTTATTATGACTTTTATTATGACTGTGTTGTATTATGCACGCAATTCGTAAAGTAGTGCTGCGTTAGCAATGGGAATGCAAATAGTCATCAAAGGGAATAGTAATACTATAATGTGTCAAAACATTAATTCAAATACAAACATTAACAAAGAAATAGTCACGACTATTTTAATAATTACTTTCTCAAATCTCTCATTTCCACAACATCAATATCAGATGCTACAAAAAAAAAACACAAATCATAAAAGCAACATTAACGTCGAACCAACCAAGTAGAAATGACTAGAATGACATCGGCTCGCTGAAGCAAATCACATAACGTTCAGCGCCAACAAAGCAAATGCAGATAGCCCGTCAACGATCGACGGATCAACAGCAGCATTTGCTGGAAAACTGCATACCCAAAGAGAGAAGAGACAACAGAACTGCGAAGAAAGGCAGACGGAGCGGAGTGGCTGAAAAATTTTCCAGCCGAATACCGAAACGGAGTTTTTCCTCGCGGACGTATGAAACTTCGTTTTCATTTTCATCGAGGGAGAGAGCGAGAGCGAGAGAGAGAGAGAGCGAGAGAGGCAGAAAAAAGGAAAGTAGAGGAAGAAGGAAAAGGGAGAAAGAAGGACCGGGAACTTTCTCGCGGAGCCGATACTTAATGGTAGTAGGGATATTAATGCCAGCGGCCCGCCCGAATACTAATAGCAATCGGAGGAGGCTGAGAGACAATCGGCCGGCGGACAATCGGTAATGCGCCGCCGACAATGCGACAATCCTAACAATGCCGGCCTTTGCTGGCCCCCACCACCGCGCCACACTATCCCCACCCTTCCGCCCGACCGCTTCGCCCCCCTCCGCCGCCAGGTTTCCCCCACTAGAGCGGCTAGAGCAGGAAGCGGACGCGTCATTGGCCGGAGCAGGCGTGGGGGCGGCGCGCTATTGGTCCACGCCGGAATCGGGGCGGAGCGTCGACGCCTGGGAGTGGAGGGGGCGGCGCGGAGAGCGGCGAGCGACTCGCCGAATTGAGTATTCACTCGGCGCACCGCAGTCGGACTCGGCGAGCACTCGGACACTCGACACTCCGAGCGCCCGATATTTCTGTGAATCGAGCGATATTCCAACGTAATCAGTTTTATCTCGGATTCTACCAGTATTGCAAATCACTTCTCATCAAGAGGCAAACTTGAAGCACCACCTGGCAGTTAGAGTATATCTTTGCGGTACCATATCACAGTGTACTGTACAACAGAACTCTTTAAAGACTAGTTTTCCTAGTCTCGATCTGGTAATGACGAGACTGAAAAAGCAGTATAGTTAAAAATAGTATTGGTACCCCTGATATACTGAAATTGGTCTCTAAATACTACCATATTATAGTACTATAATACTAGTACATCATCATAAACCCATAATACTCATCATATCCACTGACTATAAACCCAATACTCAAACTAGTGTCACCCAAATCAAAATACAACTGTTCCACCAGTACTATACTCGTATTAGTACCAAACCAAGGACACCTTTAAAGCAGTGCGAGGTGAAACATGTGCTGGGTCGTTAAGACTGAAGGTCCGCACTAACAGTGCGTGGAATCGGGTCGCAGTCCGGCTATGATCGGCCTGCCAATCGAAGGTTGGGAAGTGGGCTACAATAGTAGTAATAGTGCAACGCTATTATGGTGAGAAAGTTGGTGATGGTGTGAAGCTGCAGCAACGGTTGCCCGAGGAACAGAGTGAAGTTGGTGTCAACTGGGGGTGGGGGTGGGCCAGAAGTGGTGATATTCGGGGTACGAGTATACCATACGGGATGGCAGGGCCTTACCTCTCGCCGCTTGGTCCCCAGGCGGACTTACTCACGGAATACATGTTTGGACGGCGTCGCCAGGTCAGTGTACGTTTCATTTTTACCAGTCGTGTTCTCCTCACTCTTGGATTCCCATGACTATGCTGGTTGTAATCTTGTAGTTTTAATGGTAACACTTGCAAGGCTGGTTGTCGGAATATTGAGTAATAACTTGTAATATTTGTATTTTTAAGGATAATACTCAGAATAATAATACTCAGAAAAGCATTGTATGAAATTATAATACATGTAACTGTAATACTTTAATACTCGGTAACACGTTAAAACTGTAATACTCAAATTACTCAGAATAGTAATAATCGTAATAATGATACTCAAAATAGAACAAGTATAAATACTATTTGTACTTGCAATGCCACAATGCTCATAAAAGTAACACTGTTAATAGAAAATCTTGTAATACGTATTAAAATCAATAACAGTGCTGCAAGCTAATCCAATATCTGCTGCACTAATATATGAAATAATAATACTCAATCACAGTTATATAATTTTTATTCATAATATCAATAATAGTAATATTCTCTCATCACTGATATTCATAATACTATGACTCAAAATTCCACTATTTCCTCTACTCACATTATTATGTATTCATAATTTTAACTATTGGTAAGAAAAATTCCAAGCGAGTAAATTTGAATGTTTTCAGTTCATCATATCAATAGTTATACTAATACTACTCGCAAGCGCAACGCTATTCATTATAAAATAGTTTATAATTATTATAATTTACGCAATACCATTTTTAGTAGGACGAGTGTTAAATGTACGAGTATTCTAATGAGTGTTACAGCAAAATATAATACAGAGTAAAAAGTACATGCTAGTTAAAGTACAATTACGAATGTCAGTAAAACAAATATCAAGACAAAATGATTAAAACAAAATAATTTAATAGGAATTTCAAAAAAATTCCATTTTTTGACTTTAATATCGATGAGTAAAGAGTAGAATCATCCACTCGCGCGACGACTGCGCACCCACCAAAGCCTCGACTTTGTTCCACGAATGTTCTTCCCTTGATTTCTCCACCGGCATGACGAAACGTGAGCGTGCCGTTGATTTGATTCTCTTTCGCTCGCAGAGGCGCAACAGGACGACGTTCACGCCGCAGCAACTCCAGGAGTTAGAGTCCCTCTTTCAGAAGACTCATTATCCCGACGTGTTCCTCAGGGAGGAAGTGGCGTTACGGATCTCACTCTCAGAGGCGAGAGTTCAAGTAAGTTATCAGAAATTATCATAGATAAATATAAATCAATAGTTATGAAATTTATTCGTTAGCCTCGAGGTTAAGAAAAGATCACTCACAAACCACTAAATATCTTTCACTATGTTCACGATTTTTTAAAGATAGCAAGCTCTCACTTAAACAAGAAAAAAATACTTTACTGATTTTTTAGTTCTAAGAAAATAATGAGAAAATGCAGAAAGTAATTATTTGAGTATTTGATATGATGTTTAACATATTTTTGAATTTTTATGGGTTCCTCCTGTACATACTTTAAGTAATTAGAAAAGTTCATAAAATATGCAGTATAGTCGCTCTAAACTCGTAAGATCTGACTATATTCACCATAGTGTAACTTTATTCATTTATTCAGTGTCTAAAATTCTCCGAAAACATCGTGCATTAAATTTAAAAGTTTCAACTTTACCGATTTCTTCCGGCATCAACATTGATGGGAAAAATTCGCAAACATTTCTACGCGTGCGAGACACATTAATCTTGCTTTTCCGAATTTTGCGAATTTTTCCGAAGATTCCAAGAAAGCGGAGAAAATGTTTGGAGTAGGTCTGGTTCCAGAACAGGCGGGCGAAGTGGCGAAAGCAGGCAAGGCTGCAGTTGTTGCAGGATGCCTGGCGCATGCGCTGCCTAGGACTGGGCGGGGCTGCGCCCCTACTGCTGCGGGCCCCACCTCCGGGCACCGGCTCAACCAATCACGAGCGCGCCGAGGCGGAGACACCGCCGCTACCCCCACCACCCCCGCCTCCACCGCCACCGCCGTCGGTGGCAGCACCGGAGAAGGAGTACAGGCTCGTGGGCCCGGCGCATGGGTGAGTCAGCGCCTGCGAATGCTTATTACTAAATATTTAAGATAATGAGAATTTTTGGAAAAAAGTCAAACTTCAGTACTTGAAGAATTTTCGAAAATTGTCGTGTATAATATTTGCTTGCATAAAATAGTAACGGAAGCAATAAAAGTGACTTTTTGGGATCATTCAAAATTAAAAATACAAAAAAAACTGATGAACGAAAAAAAAGGTTCGATATAGTAGAGGTAGAAATTATTTTTGAATGTTTTGAACTCTGTGCAAAATGAAAAATTGTATATTGTAACAGACTATTTTCACCTGACAAAAATGTAAAAACAGAAATGATATTCGCCCCAGAGCCTAATATTTATAAAAAAATCGGGGTACATTGAGAAATTTTCAAAATATCGGAAACAAAAACAAAAGTTTTTCAGAGTGTACAACAAAAATTCCTTAAAAGTGGTAGGAATGATTTTTTGAACTCAAAAACGAAGAAAAAATACGAAAAGACAGTGAAAAAATTATGCGGAATGCAAATAGAAATTGTTTTGGGACGTTTGCAACTTCTAAAGGAAAATTTCAAGAATAACTGTTATAATAAGGCGACTATTGTACTTGTTATCACTGGTATTTTGTTCCTGTTCTTATTAGGGTCCCCTGGTTCCTGGTGTTCTAGGTACCCCCTCCCCATGGACAAGGGTACGGAACTCGGCCTGAAATGTCCGTGCGCAACTCCGCCGCGGGCCCACTCGCCCCCACCGCCGCACCCCATGGAACGGCCCCAAGAATCCGAGATGGACCTGACCGTGAAGCCAAGGCACTACCACTCAAGGGACGAGCCGCTCGACGCCAGTGTGCGCATGGGCAATTAATGGCCATGCCGAGAAATAAACAAATGCCTGCTCGAAGGCCCCGATAAGGCCCAAAGCCTTCGGCATAAATCTGCATACGGACGATGTTACAAGAGAATGGCGATTATTCTCGCATGGGCAATTAATACCCATGTTTATAAATGAACGAAGGTCCGTACGGAGGCCCCGATAAGGCCCCGAGCCTTCACAGTAAATCCGCATACGGACGATGTTACGAGAGAATGGCGATTATTCTCGCATGAGCAATTAATGAAAAAGCTATGCTAATAAATAAACAATGGTCCCGATAAGGCCCCGAGACTTCGGACGATGTTACGACAAAATGACGATCTTTCTCGCATGGGCAAATAATGGCCATGCCGAGAAACAAATAAATACCCGATAAGGTCCCAATCAGGCCCCGATTTATTTCACAATAAATCCGCATATCGACGATTTTTCGAGAGAATGACTATCATTCTCCTGTTAAAGGGACGATCTTTCTTCTACTGATGGGACGACTCTTTTCCTGTTAATAAGGACGATCTTGCAACAATAATGCTGACGATCTTTTCTTTCAAAGGTGACGATTCTTTTCCAGTTGACAGATGGACTTTCTGCCGTTAAAGAGACGACCCTTTTCCTATAATTAGAAATACTTTTCTCCTGTTAATTAGAATGGGTCACACTTAGGGTAAGGTTGTCAAAATCACTTTCATGTTTTTAGGTTAGACGGTTAAAAAATCACAACATTGATTTCGACGACTTACTTTTATTGAAATATCTTTATATTTTAATTGTTGGACTCAATTTCGCGATTGAAAATGTTAGACTATTAAGTGTGTTATTCTCGGGGATAAGAATTATTTAATTAATTCTACTCTACCTGTAAAATTCTTGTTAAAGTAATAATTTTAAGTGGCAGTACGATTTTGGCAACCTGGGCTGCCAAAAAATCGCACCACTTAGATCTGCAAAATCAGTGACTTTTAAAATGGTCATGATGTATTAAAATTATTAAAATAATTGCATAAGAAAGGAAAAGTCCTACAGTTTATTACAACGTAGAAAAAACATAAAGACATTATTCTTCATTTCCGAGTAATAAGGCCTAATGTGAAAAGTGGCGCGATTTGGGCGACTTTGCCCTATCAGTGCGAGCGATCACTTTACGAACTTTCCTCGTTAACAGGACGGACCTTGCCCGACCTTGTAGAGTAGGGGGCGTGGCCAATTGGTGCAGGGCCCTATACGCGCGCGCTATATGAGATGTCCCGAAAATATCAGAAAATATAACAGACATCTTGTAGACAATGGGAAAGAGATAAAGGTGACTATTTTCAAAATTCCCATTCGAACTTTTTTTTGCTAGGAAATCATAACAATGCATGCAAAAAAGGTGCAACTTAGGGCGTGGCTAAGGCTGAGCCCGCCCACTTCCCCCCAAACAGGTGGGATCAGAGCGCGTTGCCTAAATAATTATCGAATAATTCAAAATTAAAAGCCGGACGAGAATTTTGAAAATAGCTATTCTCATCTCCGTCTCATTCTATACAAAGTGGCTATAATTTTTTATGACATTTTTGGAACACCTTGTAACTGGGGGGCGTGGCCGATGGGAGGACTACTATATCGAGTGGGCGGGGCTTTGGCCTTGGGACTTGCCGCATAGACATAAGAGACGGCGTTAGTAAATAAGAATGAGGGGTTGTAGGAGTGGAGAGGGGGCGGGAAACGCGAGGGGGAGAGGTTAGGGAAGTGCGAGTATTAATGAGACAATAAGGCGGCTTGCTATTGTACGCTGAATAAAGCTTCGTCTTACCAGAAAAAAGGAGTCTGTCTGACCCACCCTTTTATTCCAAGCGATGACCGAGTGCCGATAATAAAATAATAATGCTGACAAGAAATAAAAAAAAATACTAACAAGGAACATTTTCAAACTGAAACGTTCAGATTTTTATGAACTTTTTACGGAATGTTGGTACCACAAAAAGGCGCAATAGTTTAGGGGGTGAAAAATTAATCATCGAAATTAAGAGTGTAAATCGATAAAGTTTGTATATTTTGAAAACTACTGCAGATAGAAACAAAAGCCTTCGAAAGAATTTCTTTCTCTTTTTGCAAGGAACTAAGCATGTTATTGCACCGGAAATAAATTCATTAAAAACACAAAACCTGTTACTATTTGGGACTTGTCCGAAACTCTAATAAAATAGCATAATTCCTCACAAACAAACAAGGAAATTGCTCCAAAGACTTTCGGTTCTATCCGCAGTAGTGTTTAAAATATCAGGACTTTATCGATTTAGACTCTTAACTTTAATTATTTTTTTAAGACCTTCAAACTGAATCAAGACCGCGAAAAAAATACGGGTTACATTTGTTTATGGTACCATCATTCTGTAGAAACTTATTCATTAAAATCGGAGTGCTCGTAACATCCCTTGTAAGAGCAACAATAATAAACATTATAAGAATAATGAAAACAATAATAAAATAGGAATAATAACGCAAATAGCAATGATAATGTCGCGACAATATATAAATAGCGACAATAATGTCAGATATGTATTTACAATGGATAGCGTTTACTCTACGCTCGCAATGGAAACGGTATGAGTCATATTGAAAAAGAGGTATGCGGCCATGTTTGCAGGGTTAAATATCCGTGCCGCGCCAGTTCAAATTTAGTAGTAACCGAAAAGGCAAAAAATAGAAAAAAGCTTAGCACATACAAATTTTCTTTTAGTGTGATTCGATATCTTTTATTCACAAATATCAGAATTCAGTAAAGTTCCAATGCTATTTTCAACATATTTCCAAAAAAATTATTTAAACATGTTCTTATTGATCAATTATCTTTGGAAGCACATTTCAATTAAAACACATGAAATAATAGGCAGGTACTAGAAAGAAAATTAAAAAAAATTAGGAGTCGCTTCCTCCTTCAATCCGCCAAAAGGTAGCGAACCGAAACTCAATGCAGCGTAGATATACAAGATGAAAATCTTCATATGTCCAACATTGCAGGTGCTTGCTTTCTAGATTACCTGCAAACCAAACTAGAAAAAATGCCAAGGAATTGTTTACTTTACAATTCTGTTCGTTCACTGGAATAAGCATTTCTGTATAATCCTCAAACTCGTATTGAATATCAAATGAAAATAGGTGTTGCTCTCTTTTTGGTGCTTATTCCACCGAATTTTTAAATTACTTGTTTCTGATAAACAGAAACGTAATATAAATCACGCAACATTTTTTCTCATCCCCTGCAATGCCGGATAGATGAATATATCCACCCTGTACATATACATTAGCAGGTAGTATTTTTTACAACGGCAGTAGCAAAGCTGGTGAATTAAAAGCAGAGGCGGCTGGGTAAGTAGAAAAACATTTATTCCTCAGTCATTCGTCGATAACACCTGCAACACTGGAGTTTATCTCCAATTATACCTAACTCTTTATTAACAATAGTACAGTATATTTAATCAATTGCGTCTAATCGCTGGGATTATCCTGGTCCTTTTCCGAATTATTATCCGAGTTACTGTTGGAATTGGACTCATCGTCAGAGTCCTTCAATACCTTGCCTTTGTTGTGTTTCTTCTGCCTTGTCTCAAAGTCGGAACCTTCTTCGTCCGAAGAGTATATGTTGGATGCTACAAATGGAAAATGAGTATACTAAACTCTGCCACACTATGTTCTTACAATAATATGTATGTTATAATATACTAAAATCTCTCATAACTAACTAACATTATCTACATTTTCTACTATCCAAACATTCTGTTATACTATTTGTACAGTTTTTCTTAACGCTAGTCTTCACCTGTTTCACGAAAAATCGTAGAAATACTGTAACAGTATGTTAGAATTGTACCAATAATAAGAGAAGAATCAAAATCAGAAACATTATAAAGCTTTGACAAATTGTTCAAAACATTCTTCGATGTTCTTTCAATAAGAACTCAAGACAAAGATAATAGTTATCCAGTAACAGAATGCAAAGAATCCAGAGTATTGTACCCTTGGCTGGCATACCAGCGGCACCCTTTTTGTATTTGTTCTTAATCGCTGCGAGGGAAATGGCACCCTCGTCGTCACTTCCATCATCGTGATAAGTATCGCCAGCGTAGGAACCAGGTCCCCGACCAGCACTCCTAGTTCCACTGCCACCACCCGATTTCTTCGTCTTCGACTGCACTCGCATTGCCATTCTCAGTTTCTCCTCTTCTTTCTGCGAACGTATCATAAAATAAAACGAAAGATAAAAACTATCGTCGAATCTGTAACAGTCTTATAACTTAATACAGGAATTTAGTTGAACTGTCATCCTCCATTAATTCACAAAAGTGTTAACGTTGCGTAACAATTGCCAACCCACCTTGATCATCTCGTATCGATTCATGTCAGGGTTAGTTCCGACCTGACTGAGCACCTTGATACCCGAAGTCTTTTGAGATCGGTCTGCCAAACTCATCGTCATCTTACGATGTGTGAAACTCTCAGTTGAGTGAGGTCTGAACGTAAGTTTCGTCCTGAAAACTGCCTGGCCTTGGAGACCAGTACCCTGTCGAATGTACAGATGATTGTGGTCACCCTGCAGCGGTTGTTTATACACGTCGAAGATTTCAGAACCAAGGTGAAGAGACATCGAGCCGTCGGACCACTTGACGAAACGAGCATTCGATTCCTTGGTAGGCTATGAAACAAAAATTGCTACTTCAATTTTTCTTAACTAGTTTAGTGGTTTAAATCGAGTTCATTAAATGTCTTGAATTATTAATTGGAAGTTGGCATGTCTGAACGTTCTTGAATCTCACAGATCTTACTGGGTGTTAATAATATTAGTCTGAAACTACTTGTATTTTCATTACAATTATAATTGACTACTTTCGTAACATATCTGAATTCTTTTATCGACCATACTAAATAAGCGGTAATAAAAGAGGTCCCAAATTAAACTAAGGACAAAATAAGTATGTTTCCACTGTACCTTCCCATCATCCCCAAAGATTTCCCTCCACCGTAGTGTGTTCTCGACTTTGAGTTTCAATCTTGCACGTCCTTCCTCGTCAAGAGTCTCCTCCTCATCGATCTCATCTTCGTAGGTCTCATTATCAAACGGACGCGTCTCCACGCTAAGGAAATTCGGTAGTTTGACGAAATGAATCTCTCTGCCAAGATCGGTGCCGATCTTCGGTATTTCAACGTCGATACGTGTTTCTGGCGCCGGTGGTTCAGGTTCTTCTTCTTCATGACCCTCCCGCGTTTCAAATTCATTCTGTCGGTCCCTGCTACCGCTGCGGCTACGAGCGGTTGGTTCCCTGCTGCCGCTACGGCTACGCGCTGTTGGTTCCCTGCTACCACTGCGACTACGCGCTGTCGGTTCTCTACTGCCGCTGCGACTCCTTATGCGAGCAACTGCCGGTTCTTCACTGCCACTTCGGCTACGACTTCGTTTGCGCGCTTGTGGTTCATCTCGACGCTCTTCGTCACTGGAAATATCGCTCGCATCACCGAAGAGAGCATCCGCTGTTGGTGCTTGTCCGGCTGGTGAACCGGCGCCGGACTTTGGCCGTTCCGGCGAAGAGTCGCTGTCGACCAGTCGTCTAACCGCTGAGCGGGAATCCTCTGGACCTGTGAGAGTACGAATTGGATAAGCTTCTGCATGTATTTGGGTTAGAATAGTGTAAAACATAATATTTATTTAGCCTGTAACTTACCCCTCATTTTAAGAGATTTCTCGGAATCATTGTCTTCGTTACCGGAGATCTTCCTTTCGGACCGTTGCCTGTAACAATAATAGTGTGAGTAATCGATCCAGCAATGTCATTGACACACTCGCTACCAACAAAATTAAAACTAAGTATTATTATATACAGCAAAGACAATAAAATTTTTGCAAGTAGTATTCTGGTATTTAAATATTGTTTTCTTGCATATTGTTACTAAGTAAGATCAGAGCCTCTTCTAAAAAAATAAAAATTAGTAATTGTATTACAAATCATGATCAATCATATGAACTTACTCTGGTCCTGACCGATTACTCCGATTACTCCGGTTACTTCGATTACTTCGATTACTTCGATTACTTCGATTACTCCGGTTGCTTCGATTACTCCGGATGCTTCGATTACTCCGATTGCTTCGATTACTTCGATTGCTTCGATTACTTCGATTGCTCCTCTCCGACGCATCTGACTGATGACTTCTAACACTTTTGTTACTTCCACCGGACTTATTCGATCGGTTACTTCTGTCCGACCTATTACTATGCACTGACGGTGATCGATTGGACCGGCCGGACCTGTTACTATGTACCGACGGGGACCTATTGGACCTTCCAGTTCTGTTACTATGAACCGATGGGGACCGATTGGACCTTCCAGATCTGTTGCTATGTGCCGAAGGGGAGCGGTTCGATCGAACCGATCTATTACTGTGTGCCGATGGCGATCTATTGGATCTATTGGATCGGCCGGACCTGTTACTATGAACTGAAGGGGAGCGGTTCGAACGCCCGGACCTATTACTGTGTACCGATGGCGATCGATTTGATTCGTTACTTCTTGATCCGCTTCTAGCACTGCGCTCGGACCTGTTGGACTCTTGGCTCTTTGAGCGGCTCCTGTTACTCCTCACGGAGCCGCTTCTGTTACTTCGTGGTGATGGCGAATGGTCCGACCGATTCGAGCCGGACTTGTTCGATTTCTCGCTGTGCACGGAGGCAACGCTCGAGTGCCTCGAAGAGGATCGCGAGCTTCCACCGGACTGATTCTCTGAATCGGAGCCTGAAATGAAAACGAGTAATGTCAATAAGGAAAATCAATAGTAATAAGTATAACAAAGCGATAGAATTACGAAAGGTGAATAACATTAATATTAATAGTCACTGTAACACTAAAAGGAATAGTGACAGAATATATTATTATTAATATTGCAATCCATATTGAATTAACATTAAAATTCATATAATTTCATATAACTCCAATACATTTTCCAACGATTGTTATTGAAATACTAATACCAATAATAAGAACAAGGACAATCACAGTAACAGCACTACTGAAACGACATTAATTCTAATGTTTTTCTGGTAACAGAATCTAATATTAATCTTAATCTTAATCTTAACATTAATATTAATGTTAAGTAATTGTAATACTAATAAGAGCAATAAAAGAATCATATATTTTCATATTAATTGGAATACTTTCAAATATTAAGGTTTACTCTCAATAAGAATTCCATTCTAATAAATTCAAACACAGATATTGATATTGATACAATATGTCACTATTTCAGAAGTTGCAACGATCAAGGATTACTTAAGATGCGAGACACTTTAATGCTGTAAAAAGAAAAAGAGAATAATCTCCTACAAGAAACGCAACTCATCTTGAAACAATCTATTCTGACTCAACTCCAATCTTTTACTGTCACTGTTAGTAATTAAATAACAGTGATAGTAATTGTTAACAATGTTGCTAACTGCACGATTACAGTAATAACCAAATTACTACTACCGTAAAATATAATAATATAATAACTTAGTAATACAATATTTTGTTATTACTGTAGTTGCAAAGCTATTACCTTAGTTAGTAATATAATAACAATAACAGTAACAAGATCAATAAACTTTGCTTCGTACTTAACAAATGGTCGCATAATATTCATGCCGAAGAAAAAGTTATTACACTGAATCCAAAGGATTTGAGACGTTCATATTAGACTTATCGTTTGACTCGAACTTGACTAAGAAAGCATCCACAATGCAAGAAATAAATGAAGCATGAATGTTTCTTTAATGCAAATCTTGATTAACAATAACATTAATTGTTGCACTCTCACTAATAGGAGTAAGCACAACAATCTTAAAGGTATACTTTTATTATCCATATGGGTTTTCATCGACAGTGCCATCAACATATGAGCAACATGAAACAATTTTTGTTGCTATCAACAAAGGTAAGAACTAACAATTTCTTTAGGAAGCTCAAAATATCAGCAATGAATTCCTTGTTTTTCAGATTAATATCAAGATTAATTATGCACATGTGTATTAAACTAATAAACAAAAACAGATTTATAATAATTATAGTACCAGCAATATTAATATTATTGCGAGTAACTGTAAATACTTCAAGACAAACAATAATAATATATATTACGCGAGTTGGCACTGGAATGAAAATGTCAAGATTTGGAATAATTAACAGTGAATTAAATTCTAATATTAGTAATAGTAAAAACTTTAAGAATTACAAAAATAGTAATAGTAATTCTTGAAATACTAAGTAGAATAAGAATAACAGAAACAGTAACAAAATAGGAATATTACTCTGCAATACGGTCAATAATGTTTTATAAGACTCACCAGAATCACCACTGGAGTCCCTCGACTCTTTCCTCCGCCCTTTTCTCCCCATTTCTTCTTTGCAAACACTAAGAACTCTTTTCTTCACTAGAAATTGCTAAAATACGGTTTACAGGTAACACGGCACACAGCAAGTGGAGAGGTTAAGTGAGGTTAAGCTTTCACCACGAAAACAACTGTTAGGCCAGTCCGCTTTATCGATCCGGCGACGAAGCGAGTTCCTCAATGGATAATGTAGAACATCATTTCTTTTGAATATAAAATCTCCGTTCGATATTACCGTGTGTGTTATTTTAAGTTCAATAATTGATAGTCGAATTTTTAGAAGGACAGTGTTTGTGTATAACAGTAACATTCCATTCTTATTTAAGATTAGTAGACTAATGTGAACGTTTCTAGACGCTTTTAAAAGCGCGATAAACGCTTTTAAAGACATACTTTTAAAATTGCGATAGTATTTATTAATTACAGCTAAAATCATGCCATTTGAAATTGATAATAAGCGTTCTGCATGTGAAAGGCTTAATGGACGGCAGATTAAGTAGTAAATAATTGAAAATATATTGCACTGTTACATCGAGATCTGACTAAATGTACCAAATTAGAAATTAATTAAAGTTTAATTAAACGTATAACTGTTGATTTTTAATTGGTTTCAATAAAATGTATGTTATACGAGCGTTCGCATAGCAGAAATTGCGCTTTTATTGCCATATATAAAACAGCGCGCTAAGACTCTGTCGAAATAGGTTTATAAACTTTCCATATAACCATTTAAACTTGTTCACATATACTTTTATTTATTAAATGTGCGAACTTATTAGACTCAGGCACACCAATAAAAGGAAAGAAGAAAAAGCTCCGATGGCAATTTGTATCGAAGCAGCGTGGCTCGCTAATTATTCCGGCCGATAGATGTCGCCACCGGCCAATTACTAAGATCACGTGACGCGTGCCTAGGCGTGTATTAAGTACATAACGAGCCGTCCAGCTCGAGCACGTCGAGGCCAGGAGTCTACCAGGAATTACGCACGCTTTTTCTCACTGTGATTAGTGATTTCGTAAGCCGGCAAGCAAGCCCTTCGTCTCAGAAGAATCCCAAGCGGTAAGTAGAAGCGCGGCCAACAATTGTCATTGCTACCGCTATTGTTTGCCGATCCTTGCCTAGGCGAGCCTCGAGCGTCAGCCCTCGTTTATTTCTCCTCCCTTTTGCATTTCATTCAACAACCACGCCGAAATGATCGCACTTATCATGGTGCTCCTGTTGCCGTTCCTATTGTTATTGGCGTTATCAATAGCGCCGGTGTTATCCTTGCCTTTTACTTGTTGGTGTTTCTTTCGCCAATTCCACGAGGGGCTAACCTTAAATCTCTGTTGACTGCCTGCTCTCTTGATTTTCGGGCAATTTCTCGTTGATTCCATTTGGTTGATTACTAAGTGTTAGTGTCGGGCGGAATTAGTTTCCCAGTGATTAGTTTTGGCATTACTAAGTTTGTTATTGCTTCTGCCACTGTTATTGTTGTTTCCGTTGCCATTGTTACAGTTACTCTTACAAATCGTGTTAAAGTCGTTATATTCAACATTATTGTTAGTATTGAAATATCAGAATTAAAGTTTATATGATTAGTCATTTGTCGCTAATGCTACTGTTGTTACTGTTACTGTGTAGTTGCAAGAATTAATCTTAGAGTTGTGTTGTAATTAACAGAGTCGCTAATATTTTGCAATTTTGTAATTAATGTTGGTTTTATTCATATTGCTATTGTTGTTACTATTATCGTTGTAATAACGTTTACAATTAGTCTTGACGTTGTTACTCTAATTAACGTTATTGTTAGTTCTGCAATAGTACAATTAATTTGGTATTATTAACAGTATTATTGTTGTTGTTACTGCTACTGTTATTGCTACACTTACTGCTACAGTCAACACTATAATTAATATTATGTTGTTATTATAACTCACATTGTCAGTAATACTCCAATATTGCAATTTATATGGGTAACGACTTTACTGTTATTATTGTTATGCTGTTTATATTAATGATGCGGACATAACCTTAAACGGCGGTTCCTCCGGTTTTTTTGTTGTGCCTTTTGATTAATTTATCGGGTTACGCTGACGAGGCTAATCGGACTAGGATGGAAGGTCTTCCCCGTAGCCTGGCGCAAAGGGTGAGGGGAACCAAGGAACTTCGATTGATAATATCGCCGTTGATACTTGGCCAATCTTTACGAGACGCGATTCAAACGAAAGCGATTTCCCTCCTCTTTTGTCCCATGTACAGGGTGATTCATAACGTGTTTGGGATGACAATGGTATTTTGTTAAACTCGACTCAGTTTGTTATGGTCATTTGAAAAATTGTTGATAGTGGAAGATAATTCTTATCTTTGTGATATTGAATTCTAGGGTGTCGGATTAATAGCAAATTTTGCAAGACTTTCGAGTAGCAACTGTCTTATTATACAATTTAAAACATTGATTACAAAATTACTATTTTTTGGAATATGTTTTTGAAGAAGAAAGTTTTGTTTTTAAGAAATTTCAGACCAAAAATACTTGGGACGCGGATACTTTTTAGCCATTGTATATCTATAAGAATCTAATGTTCTTTCGAAAAGGCTTTTAGTCAGTAATGATTATTAGGATAAATCTTAATATATTTCGCGAAATATATTGCTAGTAAGTAAATTTGTTAAATACAAATAACATCAATAATTCCCTGAAATCCAAGTACCCGTGTAGGCCATCTCGACATTAATCAAACTTTCCCTATTAACATTTCCGTCAATAGTTAATTAATCTTGATGGAGTTGCTCTCGGATTAAAGATTATGCTTTTGCCTTCCGTCCAATCTATAACTCATTATTGAAGAACGAAGTATTTACATCGAAATTAAGGGAGAGAAGTGGCGCGTCGCTTACGGGCTATATACCGGGTGTCGCGAAAATAAGTTTTCGAGAAACCTTGTTGGAACTTGAGCGTTGTGTTGCTTAATATTTGATTAATTGTCTTTTCGTTAATATTCGCTCGATTTATAAGGCATCGATATTATAAGGGAACTTAGTTTTTTTTGTTCCCTTGTTTATTGTTGCTTCGATAAGTAGTACTACTTTGAGTACTTTTTAATTCCACTAACTTAACCTTAAAAAAGTGTAATTCCTAAAACTTAATCAATTGTAATTACCGAGTCCTTAAATTAAAATTTCAAATCTCTGCTTTAGTTTCGAGTATAATCTAGTGTATGTTGATCTAGCGCGATCATAATAATTTGAACTTAATAAAACTGTAATATAAAGACAGTGATACCTATAAGAGTGTAATTAAATAGTCAGTTTTAATTATTTCCCATCAATTATGATTGTACTATTCTTACTAATATAACAGGCAACATTTATTTATCTGTCTGTATGTATATTCGTGTTAAACTTTGACTTCTTCTTCTGTCTATTACAATATTTATTACCTGTACTGGGTTTTCAGTCTGGAATAACATTCGAGCTATACATTGTTACAAAAAAATTTGCAATACAGGCAACTGCAACAAGTTATTCTTTAAATTAAACTATTGTTAATCTCTATTAATTTAATACAAAGGGCAACGTTTGTCTGTCTGGCTGTGTGTGTTAGCGATAAACTAGAATACGGTTGAATCAAACTTTTTGGAAATCAAATTCACCTGTTTGCACAATAAATTCAACTTTTCGCAACTCATATTTTCAAACTTTTATTTATTATAAAGATGCACATCAAATACTTATACTACTTATACTGGATGTTTCAAAAGTAATTCCAACATTTCAATTGAGCACTGTGTATTCCAAGAAAGTTTCTTTGTTAAATAAAAACAAATATTATGGAAGTAAAATGTTTTCCTTTACGAAAATTGACTCCAAAAGTCTGTGCGTGTTAATACTTTCTTTAGCCACTGCATAAACTGCCGATACATTTAACGTTAATAGTAATAACAAAATTGGAAATGATCGCAGATGGAAGCCCACACGGTATTACTGGACTTCACGGTGTCGGCGTCGGCGGTGCTCGAGCGGCAGTCGCAGTTGAAATCGTCGATTTCCCGTGTCCTGGGGGACTTCTTCCAAGAGCTCAAGTTGGTGACCGACTGCGCTTTTGACAAGGGTCTCCTGGTCATCTACTCGGGTGTGCGAAACAGCCTAATCACTGTCCGGGGCTACAAGGAGGGCCTGGTGACCCTGAACGTCGAATACTTCAAGCACGATGAGGAGGAAGCCCTGCTGAATTACGAGGTGGGTGGTGAACGACGCGTGTTTACCTGACACCGCTGTTTGCACTCGCATTCCGACAGTCGATTTCGATATCCGAGATAATTGTGATTAATCGCGGCTGCTAGTGTCGGTGGGCAAAAGGGGTATTAGCGAGCTTGAATCGACGTCATGAAATGATCCGATGATGATTCCGACTGGTACTCTTTTAACCCTTTCGCAACGATGGACTAATACAGTCAAACACCGGCGAACCCTCTGTTAACCCTCTGTGAACCTTCTGTGAACCCTCTTCTTTCTATCAAAACATGTTCCGTAATTTAGATTTCATTTTATGTATTATTTCTTACTTATTTTATACACAACGCTTTCAATTTTCCTCCGCTGCGGCGTTGGATTTGGTCTGTCGCAAGGTGGAGACTTGTTAGAAACTCATTCGTTGCGAAGGGGTTAATGTTAGTGTTAATACTGGTACTCCTTGATCGTAGTAACACTGGTACAGTGGTATTATTACCATTTTTCTCGGCCTATCACTGTTTTTATGAATCTCGCTGTTAACGTTACGTCATATCGAGATTAGAGTATAATAGTAAAAGTTGAGCGATAACGCTGTTTGCATTACTGCCGGTATTTGAATTGGCGGTGCTGTTTGACTTTGCCGAGATAATTGTGATTAATGGGCTGGTAATGGTGATAGTACTGTTAGGAAACGTTGAGATTAGGGTTGGGACTGTCTTTGGTATTCCTATTACTATCATTATACTTTACTGCTACTACAAGTACTGTGACGGACACTGCCACTGTCATTGTTACTGTTACTGTTACTGTTACTGTTACTGTTACTGTTACTGTTACTGTTACTGTTACTGTTACTGTTAAACTGTGTCTCCAGTGAAGGAATATAATATGGAGGAATTTTTTTTATCGTCGAATGATGAAAAACATTAAGGAGAAACATTAAATAAATTATATCAAGAAAAAGATCCTCGTTCTTCTTCCAGTGTAGACACAGTTTTACTTTTACTGTTATTGTTACTGTTACTGTTATTGCTGCTGTACTCTTACTGTTGACTGTTCCAGCTACTGCTATTGTACTTACTGTTGACTGTTGACTGTTGACTATTGACTATTGACTATTACTGTTACTGTACTCTTACTGCTATTGCTATTGCTACTGTTACTGTACTCTTACTGTTATTGCTACTGTTATTGCTACTGTTACTGTTACTGTTACTGTTACTGTTACTGTTACTGTTACTGTACTCTTACTGCTACTGTTACTATTTCTATTAACATTACTTTGACTATTGCCGGGAGCTGGTGTCACAATAATAATGAATGGCGTATGACGATGACCCAATAGCAGTGGCGCGACCTGGAGGCCGAGCTGGCGCTCGCCCTGAGCAGCCAGCGCAGCAAGCGGCTACCGCCGCTACGACGCGGCACTATTTACGACCTCTATCTCACCCTATCAGGTAGACCCGAGAGATAGATCGATCGACCAATAGGTCAATCGATTTTCGATCGTAGACTATCTAGACCCCAGCAGCCGCTGCCGCACACTCTCGCTGCCTAAACCCCCTTACTCTCCGTTACAGTTTCATTCTCGCACTTCTGTAAACTGGTCGAGCAAGGAATTCCTACAATTCACGATTGGTTAGATTATTTAATGACTCGCTGGATTCATGTTGTTGCCTCTCATTGGTATGAAATTATTACAGAAAGCATCGCAATTATTTTGAATATTCATCTTTCCTTAAAGAAAAAATAATTTAACTGACCCTGTAAAAACTGTTTGTTGTTGGTTTTGTTATAAATTAAATATGTCTCTGTCGAAGTAGTTCTCTTGGGCACGAATGTTTTTGTGTCTTTTCAAAAACTTCAAAAGGGCGATTTCAAACATGGTCTTGCTTTT
Source organism: Ectemnius lituratus (assembly GCA_910593735.2). Lineage (NCBI taxonomy): Eukaryota > Metazoa > Arthropoda > Insecta > Hymenoptera > Crabronidae > Ectemnius > Ectemnius lituratus. The sequence continues at coordinate 3,122,852 of OU343044.1, read as the reverse complement.
GACTTTTAAGTTTGGTTGTTGACATTACTGTTGGAAAAATGGAAAGAGGCAAAGGTGGAAGATTATTGGAGACGTGTGTTACAAGGAGAAGTGTGAGAATCGGAGAGGAAATTAAAAAATAACAGGAGCGACAGCGGTTCGAATTGGAGTCTAGACGAGAAATCCCCTGAAATCGTTTTCTCCGTTCTGTACAGTTTTCTCTTCCTTTTTCTTCCGATTGTTTTGGTCTGTTTTGAGTTTTTCTTCACTTCAACTTTAATTCGTCCATTTACGAATGCCGTACGACACCGTTGCCGGTTGTCGTTGGTAGTCTGGCTAGTAGACAACTAATCTGTTTTGTTGCCGGTGAGAGCTTAGTTGGCACGCTCAATTCTCGGCGTGGCGCGCCTGGCGATTTTGCGGATCGAGCGCCACCTTTCGTTCTTAACCCTTTCGAGACGACGGGTGACTATAATCACACGCTACAAAATTTCATATTTAAACTGGACTTACAGTTTTAGTGTTAATTCGTTATAAAATACTTTGTTACAAATGTACAATGTGTACACTTTTGGTGCGGGGCTGCGTTCTACGGTCCGAACTTTAATGGTCCAGAATTTAACCTCAAACTTCTCCTTTTGAACCAAGTACATTCGGTGTAAAAACTATTCGTATCCTAATAAATTGTAACTAAAACGTGGTACTGATGTTTATTAAAGAATGTCCGTAAAACAAAAAAGTTGTACATATTCTCTAATGCTTCTAAAACTAATATCAGATACGCAATTTTAGAGGCATCGGAGAATATGCATGTATAACCTTTTTTATAGAGACTTTGTTTAACAAACATAGCAATACTACGAATATTTTGTATACCGATTGTGTGTAATTGGTTAAAGATCGGTTAAGTATTACGAGAAATAATTGCAATTAAAGTGAACCCTTTTCTAGAAGTAAAGTAAATTTTGAAAATTCGTAGCAGAGGTAATATTGGAATTATTTTAATGGGACGGAATTACAAGTATTGGTTAAACTTTCTTCTTTAAGTTTACATCACTTATTAAAGATTGGTTGAGTATTATCGAAGATAATTAAGGGTAAAATAAACCTTTGCGATTTTATCATTGTACGTAAATAAATTTTTAGCATTTGTAACGCACTTAATGTGCAGAAGCTCTTAATAGAATTGTTTCATAATTATAACATAAAATTTTCTCCATTAAGAACATACACAATGTGTTAATGTTCTTGCAAACGTTATCGATAATAATTGCAACTGAAATTCATCACTTTAGCAATAATCTTCGGGTTACCTGTCAAACTTCTATTATTACTACTAATCTTACGATATACTTTTGAAACAATATTGATAATAACAAAAATTGATAATCTATCTGAATGGGAGTGAAACTAAAATTAAAGCTCCTTGCTCGAAGTCTAATTCTAATGTTAATTCAATAGTTGGGGCCACAATTAATTAATAATAATAAGTTGACGTTAAAACCGCACAGTCGTCCGGCATGCTACTCGCCTTTGTCCCTAGCACTCCGCTCACTGCTACTTCCCGCATAGCCGTTTACTCACGATGACCCGTCAGCAATGACAATTCATGACTCACCCGAACGGGAGTAAAGGAGCATCAAGGGCGGAAAGGAAGCGGATACAAGAGACGGTCCAGTTGTTCCGCAATCTTTGTCTTTCTCCTTTTTTTTTCTCTTTTTCTTGTAATTGGTCGTAGATCAGCTTGTACAATTGGCCGAACGGAGAGAGAGAGGGGGAGAGAGAGAACTTTTTGTGCGAGCAACTCTTTCAGGGGTTCATCGAACGTCTGCGCGAGTGCAGGGAATCGTACGCTAATGGGTTATGCGATGTTTAAGGGAACCCATAACCTCAAAAAGTCGAGTGAAATCTTCAGCCATTTTAATTTCGGGCCCAACCGGCCGGAATCTGAAGAGGTGAATTAAAAGGAAAATGTTAGCGAGCCGTAAAAAATTAACAAAAATGCGAAATAAAAGAATTTGGAAAATAGTATCCATATTTCGAAAAAAGTGTTGAGTCAAAATTTATATCTATTTTCATTATTTACCCATTTTCTGATAGTGTGAAAAGGCGATTTCAATATTTTTTGTCGCGAATCCTAAGAAATTAATGAAGATGCGGAATAAAAAACTGAAAAACAGTGTCTACATTTGGGGGAAATTTTTTTTGGTACAACTATCATCGATTTTAAGTTTTCACCTATTGGAGAAAAGGTTTTTCGGGTGGCGATGATTATTCATCACTTTTTGAACGGCTTAATTGGCCAAACGTTATTTCTGAACAATTCACAGCGGAATCGTGAATTCCTTATATTTAGCATTAACGATAGAATGCTCACTCAAAATGTCATTGAAATCGCTCGAGTGATTTACGAGAAAATGGGTCAGCAACTTCAGCAATTTTCCACGCGTATAAAACTTGGTTACGGCTTCCTTTAAACTTGCCAATCGTCACCGGAGAACGAGGCACTTGTGATTTCAAGTGATGTGACCTTCACGAAATCACGATTAGCTGGATCTTGCGAGAATGACGATGACGATGACTAGAGCGAGAGAGAGAGAAAGAGTGAGAGAGTGTGAGTGGCGTATTAGTTGAGCCATCGGATGCCACGTGGTGCACGTGTGTTAAATGTACCAACGCGTTTACATGTATGTTGTACCATAGATACCACTGTTATTCTATATCTTAGGGAGCGTGGTGGAAATCTTGAAAACCACCGTGATCTAGATATACAGGGTGGACCGAAAGTCAGTACGGATTCTCAATGCTCGTTGAAATGCTCAGTACTGCGTGCATTCCGTTATGATGGCTTGTCATAATGCGGTGACTACTATGGTTACTGTTGCTCTTGCTTTTATTATTAATGTTACTATTTCTTTTACTATTACTCTTGCTAGAGCTACTGCTAACTGTTGACTGATACTGCTACTGCTGACTGTTGACTGATTCTTCTACTATTGACTGTTACTGTTGACTGCTGCTGGTATAACAACAATTAATATTGCTGTTCGGCGTGATACTAGTACATTCGAATGGATTTCAATATTACTATCACTGCCTAGCAGCAACAATAATTTTATTCTTACTATATATTACTACAGTGGCTGTTACTGCCACTGCAAAACTAGTTGCTATCATTACCACTATCACTTTTCACACCATTATTACTGCTACTGTGCTTTTCAATGTTAGTATCAGTATTACCACTGACTTCTACACACTTGTCAATAATATTCATACTATATTGTCGCTGTCATTATTAACATTGGAATTAATGCCATTCCTCAACATGTCATTCTCATGTTAAAACGCCCAGTACACTTTCAATGAGCATCGCGAGTGCATACCAACTTCCGGCCCTCTTGTATGACTTTTCGGCCCCTGTGTACATTGACCAGAGAATCTCGTCCTTGCGATTATTTCATGCCATCTAGCTGGTCGTACACGCGACGCGTCATGCGTTTGCCTTGCAATCAGTAATACCGGAATTACATTATAATATATTACACATATTAAAGACATATCATGTGGATTGTAAATATTTATACCGTATTTCGCGGATTTTTTTATTTTTTACACAGAAACGACAACAGTAATAATGGTCAATAATGAATGCGATAATATTGTTTTCTTTCTCTAATTGTAAGGTTTGATGTAGATAAGAATACTTTCTTCCGAGGCAAACGCAACACTGCATAGTTTTCCATCAGTTTTGCCAAACATGCGGGCACTTTATAAAATATTATTGAGATAATAATATAAAAAATGATTTTACTTTTATTTTGTAACAATAATGAAAAGAAGTACACAGTTAGAATTTGATTGAACTATGTACTTAATATGGTTTGGTGTTAAATCTGATGGAAAACTGAAGGTGTATGGCTCGCTATAATTCCCCCCAACCCATAAACCATCCCCCCCACCCTGCCCTGCCATGATAACCTCAGACCCCTGAAAGAGCTGAAGCAATGGAAACTTGATTGACGTTGAGAGCAGGCGACGGAGAGATTGAAAGAAGCGCTCACCCAGGGGGTGGAGGCGCGCCGCTCGAAAGCACTGCCGGCTCTGAGGCGCGGCGGCGCTTGCGAACGATACTTCCCGACCGCCGGTAAGAGAACATTTTCCTTCATCGAAATTGTGCGGCACCACCCGTTGTATACCTGGGTCGGAAACTCTTGGGTGCCGGCTGCTGCGGCTGGTTTATCTTTCAAGTGTGAATTTCTTGCAATGCTTGATTATTTAGCAACTCTTATTAGAAGAAATTAAAATAATTCGAAAAAATGTACTGCCCAAGATGGCTGCCTGCTCAGAGGTATTCTCACCTCGCAGTTTGATGTTAATGTAACTAACGAATGGAAATATCAATTGAGAAATATTTAGGCGCGTTTTCTTAGTTAAGCCTGAAGATTTACCAGCTACCAGAGCGGACACTTGATGGTTTACACTCTGTTTACAGCGCCCAAAGCAGCCATACTAACCCTCCATGCTTCTTTTATAACTACATAACCTCACGCTCTGTATACGAGGACTCGCTCGAGTGGATTTATTGTGGGAATTGAGGATGAATATTGACAGCTGATGTTTTAGATTTGAAGCTTGGATTTTTATCATTAATTTGAGCTTTGCCGGAGGAATTCGTGTAGATATTGAAGCATTATTCCAATGCTCGTGCGCACTAAAAACTAAGTCATGATTTTTGTTCGAGTTTGATTAATCGTAATTTTATTCATTTTAAATTGATTTTAACGGAACTAGTCTCAACTTAAAGCTTATTTCCTCTTGTTTACTCCCACATACCATGTAATATTCGAAGACATTCCCTTATTGCTCACGTTAGAGCAAAAAGTACCTAATCAAACTTGCAGTGCAAAGATTAATCTGCAACTTTTCGAGATAATCGAGCCCAAAATGCCCGCGTCTACTAGTCTCCACATTTTAATCCAATTCTTTTACTTAAAACGTTATTAAATAATTATTAAATTTTGTAATTTAAAAAGCATATTTTGAATGATAATGTTAGATCTACCTTTACATTCCTGTATTACCATTATTCTTAACAATTCCGAATGAAGTTCCTCCCAAATTAGAGTTCCTACTCATTTAAAGCTACGCACGGTCCAAAATCGAAATTGGTATAGCAAATAGTTGCACTCCACAGTAATTCTACACGAATGCGAGTCCCCCTCCAGTTACGTACTAGCTCCGCTTTTTCGCCTCCTTTTTGTTTCGGCCAATTCGTGTTTCTCATTGGTGGGTGGAAGAGAGAGAAGAGAGTGGGAGTGGGGGAGCAACATTTTTATTAACGTTGAAGTATGTTGTTGGGTGGCAGACGAACGACTACTGGAGTACGACATCGACCGGTTGGTTTTCGACGCCAGATCCCCGTATCAGAAGGTCCAGATCGTCCACTCGAAGTCCTTGGGCAACTTGTTGGTGCTCGACGAGCTTCAAAGTACGTATCGCGAATATTAAATATTCTATAAATAAAAGTTATAGAATATTTTTAAATATTATTTGTATATTATTATTTCTAAATATTAGTTATTATTAAGTAAATAATAGTTTTAAACCGACGTTTTTGAAGGCTCGAAATATGTAATTGTATAACACGACATAATTCCACTGTTTCGATTTGTGGATGTTGGAGTGCGATTAGGTTACTTTGAATTCGAAAGAATTTCATTGGAATTCGATATGGTACGATTCGATTGCATCGAAGTATGATGGACTGCAGTTGGAATGCATTGAAATTCCGGATAGGGAAATTCGAATGCAATAATATTCTCCTATAGGAATTCCAATGCAATGGAGTTCGTTATGTAGATATTTCAAGGCATTTATGTTTGGTTTATCGAAGATCGAATGCATTAGAATTCTGTATCTAAAACTTTGAATGTATTCAAGTTCCATATGTGGAACTTTAAAATACTTTAATGTTAAACTTGAATACAGTGATTGTATTGCATAGAAGTTCTAACATATAACAATTCGATTGCATTTCAGTTCAATATATTAGAATTAGAATACATCAAATTCCATTGTATAAGAATTCTGCAATTTCTGCAAGAAAAATCTGTAAACTAATTTCGGGACGTAAGTGTGAAAAAGTTGATAATTTTTTATTATGCACGATGTACAATAGAGAAGCTTGATTTGCAGATTTGAGCGAGGCCGACCTCATCTACACGGAAACACTGATGCAGCGTGGGAAGGAAAACTACACTGGCAAGGAAATAGTAATTCTAGGTGGCGGTGACGGCGGTCTGCTCTGGGAATTGCTCAAGGAGAAGCCGAAGTTTATCACGATGCTCGAAGTAAATCTCTCGCAATATCTTTCTCGTCGTTCGTTGTAGAAGAAAAAGTCCTACACCAAACTTGTAGAGGAGAGCCCCATCTATAATTTTTATCTGATAATTTGATCGCATAACTCTTATAATCTTCGAGATAATTGAGCTCAAAGAATCTCTCTACATCGATTACCCAAGAAAAAGTTATAAAGAAATTTCATAGAAAAGACTCGAATCTAGAACTTTGGTTGCATTATTTTTTCATAATGTTAGTAGGAAGAAAGATTTTGAGACAATATATTTTCAGATCGACGACATCGTAATAAAGGCGTGCAGTCAGCACATGCGCAGCATCTGCGGCGACTGCCTCGACAAGCGAAAGGGCGAGAATTATGAAGTAAGTTATTCTTTGTTTGAAATATAACGGTAAACATTATACAATATATTATACAGCGAATACTTAATTTTTGCTTTACACACTTACTGTTCTACGAGATGACTACTTAAAATTCGATTTATCGCATCACTGTCAATATTTAATCGATTTCAACGATTATGGTTTCAAGTCAAAGCTTAATGATTTCCCTTTAATATGAACAGATCATCGTCGGTGATTGTGTGAAGGCGCTCGCCCACATGATCGAGGAGGGTCGGCAGTTCGACTACGTGTTCGGCGACCTCACGGACATCCCAATTAGCACGACGCCAAACGGCGATGCCTGGGATTTCATCAAGCTCATCCTGAATTCGTCAATGAAAGTGTTGAAACCCACCGGGAAGTACATGACTCACGTAAGTTGCACGATATAGTAAAAACTTTATTATATACACTAATATTGATTTCCATATATTTAAAAAGAACATATATGTATATTAATAATAGCAGGTAAAAAATTGAAATTAAGTTTATGTGTACCAAATCTTTTTATATGTTAAAACCAGTATTTGTGACTGGTTTTACAATTTGACAATGAACGTTCAAATAACAGAGTGTTTTGGATAAAAGGAATTATAATACACTTACATTTTTGATCCATGAACCTTTAAAAGAATAATCGAAAAAGTCTTGTAAGAACTTTTCGTAACTTCATCTGTGAATCACTTTCCTTTAACGTGTCTGAATGATATCAAACGATAAAATAACTGAACTGTACTTGAACAAATCTATAGATTTTCCTTCATGAGTCAATGTTTACTGCTGTAAGGATTAAAGTGATAAAACGAAAAAGATAACCTCTAATATTTCGAATGTTACGACTATAATATGCTCAACATATTATTACTAGTGGCTACTGGTTTTTCTTTATTTTATTTATTGTTACGGTGATTGATTATTGATTGATAGGGTAACGGAGCCTCGTGTCCAGAGTCACTAAAAATGTATGAAGAGGTGCTCTCGAACCTCTGCGTGCCGGTTAGCTTCACGAAGGACAGTGCCTTCGTCCCGTCATTCTTCGAGGACTGGGTATTCTACCAGGTAAAGATTGTTAGTATTATGTATTTTTTTCTATAGAATTAATATATTGTAAATTAAACTATTTGTTGTTATTTGTCTGTTTACTGTATTTAAGATTAATTCTTTCGAACGTTAGTTTTACTTCGCCATTTGTTTAAAGCAGTGTCTTGACTGAGGAACATTGAGGAAATTTGTATTGAAGGACTTATTTAGTAAAATTTAGCCAATATTTTTCCGCCGGAGAAGGCGCGTTACAAAGTATATTATACGAAATGTATATAAATATTTGATTTGGGAAGAAAATCGACATAGAAACGCGAAAGTTTGAACGTTAATTATTACTGTCAAGATTATCAATTTTAGTAGAATTATTGTTGGACTGTTATTTTCACTGTTACTACTGCTGGCACTCCAGTCATTGTACTAATTCGAAATCTCTTCCTAAAGGTGTCATTGAAATGATGCACCGCGTGGGGTGCCAACGGCCCCCACCACCGCATCGCCCACAGTAATCTCGATTAACGATGACAGAAGACGAAGGGATTGTGACGTAATCATTGGGGCTCGAAGCCGAGCGCCGTGCGCGAAGAAGCCTGTAAATACTACTGGAATTGAACGCCCCATGAGACACCGATTAAAGAGACTTCATTTTCTAAACTCGCTCGTCTTCTCATTTATCCCGAATTACATCTTAACAATTACAATGGATTACAAGTTTGTTCACGTTACATACTAGTAATTTCACACGATTAAATCATGAAACTTAGTACAATGCGATGTAGATTTTGTATAAAAAGAAATTGTTTATTATATTTGCCTAATGAGATTCCTCACTTGTACGACTCGATATTTGTTCGTGATAATATTGATTGACAGTTGCTGATCTGTCATTAAAAATCAAAAGTTTTTCCAGGCACAAATCGCGATAACACAAAAGACAATAATAACTTAAAAGACTTCCTTTAATGTCCAACTCGGTGAAACATTTTCATTTGATAATCTTTGTATAAACACATACGGTTAGATATGTATCAAACTTCAAAGATTGCGTTTTTTTATGTCTTTTGATATTTGTTAATTTTCATATTTAAAGCCATTCGTGGAAATGCTATTTTTCATAGTGCAATTAAATAGTTGCATGTGATTTCTGATTAAAGATGTGCAACTCTTTTATTGCGCGGTCGTATTGTAACATATGCCTGTGAATTTTGCACTCGATTAGTTGTAATCTGCCACTAGCAATTCAGTCCTAATGAATCACATGTGTCGTTTGGGTAGGAATAAAAGTTAATTAAAACTGTTCAATCTAATTCCATAGAAATTAAGCAGCTGTTCATTGGAAAATCTTTTCAATATCAATCGTCTTGTAATTGTATACACTCAGTACTATTTCTTATGCTTTTGTAATTTTCTTAATTCCAGTATTCAAATGCTACACCAAGAGAAATGTTCCAATTTCACCGTCAGACTATTGATTGTTTGTTGCGTGTCGGCGCGCATTTTGATTGCGCAACGGTTCAGTTGCACGTGCAAATGTAGAACAAGGATCGACCGACTGAATGGTTGCGCACTCAGAAATTGCATATCAATGCGTAGTCTAAAATGATATTAATTAATCATCGACACTGCCGGAAAATCATCAAACTGACTAGATGCGACACTGACTTGTCACAAATAAGTGTAACTCTCATTATCAATTACTAATTATTAACTATAATTAATTATTAATTAAATTAAACTACAATTATTAATTACTTACTATAATTAATAAAGATTTGTTTTCGTTATTAATTCCGATCAATCCTTCAAACGGAAATTCAACAACAGTATGTTATGAGAAACTGTTAACATAGAATTTTTGAACGCGCAACTGTAATAGTTGTGCAATTAAATAATTGCATGTCAACCTACTCTCATAAAATTCTTTCGTACTCGTGGAATAATTCGTAGATGCCTCGTTTTCGCAAAATGTACAGTGGGTAATAAAATATTTACACAATAATTGTAGAATACATTTTCCTAGAAAGAACAGTTTCTTGTTGAAGAAAATTTATTTTACTTTAGAGAAGAGAGTTTTCTATTGTAAGAGAATTTACCCCAAAAACACTGCGGGCGCGAATCCTTTTTTTATCCACCATTTACTAACAAATTGCCATAAAAATATGAAATGTACAAGGTCGAAATGTTCACGTGTCCGACGATGCAGGGGATGAATTTGTAAACCGTGGAGAAAAAGGATCGAGCAATTCGTTATTTTACGTTTGCGTTAGTTGCAGCAAGTTAAAAAAACAGTGTAACAAGCGACAGAAAGCGAGCAACACGTATTTTGACGCGGGATTCGAGCGCACTTTGAGAGTAGGTCACAGTAATCTACTTTGCCATGTCTATCCGGCCGGTCAAAAAGTCGCTTGTATTGAAACTTGTCTGCTTTCAGGTGCTTATTCCACTGATTTTCTACCTTATTATAATTAACAAACGAATTAGTAAAACAAAAAATTCTCTGAAATTTTTCATATCTCGATGTACAAATTCACCATGTACAACGCCGAGCACAGAAATATTTCTATCCTGTATAAAATCTTTCGAAATGGGGTGAGAGTCGCTAATGGGATACGATCATCCCTCTCCTTATTATTAATATTGTGGGCAAAATAATTGACTAAACCGTTTTGTTCGGGATGCTTATTCACAGATAATCGAATCAGATTGATTATGGAAATTGATCATCCAAGAATCCTATCATCATCACTCTTGCAACTACTAAGTTACGCAATAAAAAATTGCGACTCAGCTTTTAACGTTATAACCTTTGCTCGTGACTCGTAGTGCAACCACTGATTGTGAGTTGCGCAATAAAAAAATTGCATGTCAGCGGCCAGCTTGATATGCAATTAGTTGCGCAATCAAATGGTGTGTCGCCAGCAGCAAACTGTAGTTCGCTGCACACCAGCCAGAAACCGGATGCAACTCTTTGGTTGCGCAACTACGTCATAACATGCGTGCGTGCATCCGTCCGTGCTCATTCCTTCACCATCGGTCACTGGCGAATCACTCTCGGCCAATAACACACGTTGTCACGGTGGCTAGTATATTATTATAAGAAGTAAGTATGCTTTTTCTCACGCTATATTTATCGATCGCTTACATAATTATTGTAATTAATATGTCTATATACATATCTTTATATTTCTATCGCTATATAGAGTGATTTACGACATACAGTGTGTAAAACAAGTATTGGCACACCCAGTATGTGTAAAATAAATGTTTATAAAAAGAAAACTTTGTTCTCTAAGGAAATTTATTTTTTCTTGAGAAATGCACTTTTTTATTCAAGAAAGTCTTTCCCAAAAAGACTGGGTGTGTGAGTATTTTTTGATTCCGTTGTTTGTTAATGCTTTTAACCAGCGATTGTTACTATTAAAAAGGACCAAAAGTGCAAATGGTGCTCTGCGAAATTCGGCTTACTTTGCTAGTCATAAAAAGGTAAAAATTGCTGACCATTTTTCGAATTACTATAATTAACAAACTTAGCTGAATTTTGCAAAATAGCATATACATTTTTAGTTCAATTTGACATGAACAATCGCTGCTTAAAAACTAATACACAAAACGTGCGAGTAATCTCTGATACACGAGAACCGATTTTGACGAATCTTTCACTGCTCTATTATTTGGAATTTCGCGAGTTGTACAGATTATCTGTTATAGTATCCTAATTAAAAGCTAATTAGTGACGCAAAATATATAATGTTGTATAAGTATAAGACGTAAAGATATACATAAAAATAGTTATTACTGCTGTTTTTCTCAGCAAATTTACCAGAAATAACATTTGCGACGAGAAATTTTGAATTACAATTGATTTAAAGATTAATAGATTCTAATTAAAACACCCCGTATAACTGGTAAATATTACAATATTTTCTTGCCTATAGTTTAAATTTTAAATCTGACCGCTGAAGTTCTGGCGCTAAATGCTCGGTCGGTAATACAGAGATCTGAATTTATTGGAAAACAATATATTATTCGTCTATAATCAAAGTTACTAAATAATTAATTATTATTCTTTATATAGCTCATATTTAATCGAATCAATTCGAGTCAACCTATAATAATATTTTAAATAGAATGCAATATGATTCTTCTTAGGCAACATGGAACAGTGTGTCGATTGGGTCGAGGAATTAATACAGATAGTGCAATCTAAGCCTGCATTATATGACAAGCGGCTGAAAGAGCATTCCGATAGGAATATCGTAGCGAAATTATGGGACGAAGTCTCCGAGGCAATGGAAGAGCAGTGGGAAGATTTTACTTCAACAGAAAAAAGCATAAAAAGTAAGCAGACAGATTAAAAAAGGTAAAAACTGAATGATATTAAATTTATTATTTTGGAGCCAAATATTCCGAATAAATATTAATGTAATATATAATATTTATAACACTAAACACTTAGTTTTAAAATTCAATTCAACTATGTACTTATTTTTTTCAATCATTTCAGAGATTACCACTTAATTGCAAACAAACATCTTACATCTTTATATATTAGTATAGATTTATAATATAACATAGTATAGTAAATAATAGCATAATATTATGTCTTTATATACCAGTATAGATCGAGGTAATGAAAACTGTTGTTTGTTTCTAGACACCAATAAATATAAAAAAAAGGAAAAACAATCATTTACTTATAACACTCTTTAAAATAGTCATTTTTGCCTTTCAGGTAAAGAAATTCAACAACGGTGGCGCAATTTAAGAACCTGCTTCAAAAGGGAGTTAAATAATCAAGCGAGAGAAAAATGCGGCCAACCTAGAAATAAGCGTCGAAAGTATATTTATTTCGATCAATTGTTGTTCTTGTTACCAACGCTATCCGATCCAGACACAGCGAATGAGACAGCTCCATGTAAGAGTGATCCCGAAGATCAAAGAGGGTTACAAGACGAATCAGCTTCCCCCCACCAAGTACCACAGAGATCAGACAAACGAAAGAAAGCATCATCGTACGAGGAGTCCTTATTGAATCTCCCTAAAGAAAAAAAGTCGGAGGAAATCGACGAAGACAAAACCTTCCTCCTTTCTTTGGTGCCACTGTTTAAAAAACTCACCGACGAACAAAAACTAGAGGCGAAACTTGAGTTTTTGCGAGTATTGAAACGTATAAAATATTCCGCTGACTAATCGGTACTTTCTACTGTCTATACACACACCAATCAAATCACCGAATAGATTCCCGCATTCCATCGAGTCATTGATATACAATTTCAGAGTGGGGAGGCGATGATTTAAGTTCGGCATTACCCAAACATGGCGGAAGATGGCGCCCTCAATCAATTATTCTCAACCAAATCCAACAGTGCTGAACTTCTCTCCGAATGTAATAAGGTTCTGCGTGTTGGTTTTGCCATTTTCTCTGTTGTTACTGTTAATATTATATTAAAGTGTTTATTTATATTATATTACACTCTGGCTGTACAAATGCATTAGCGACACCGCAGGACAATCACAAAAAACGATTAACAAAAACGCCACTGAACTTCCGGTTCAGTTAATGAGGACTCTGTGTAAATTGATCCTCTCTACTTCGTTCACACTCGGCTCGAGATCCGTCTCCAGCAGGATCTGCTCGAGCCATTGTTTCACCTGCTCGGGATGTTCCCGGCCCTCGAAAGCAATACTTTCTTCTTTAGTCTCGCTATCTCTAGCGTTATCGTTTGCGCACGACATTTTCGCTCCTTCATAGCCATTCGCAGAAATCTCATCTTCTTTTGAATTCGCAATGCCATTGGAGTCGCAAGGTTCGAGTTTCTCGTCATTACTTGACGGAGCACCGTCCTGATCACTATTGCAATCAGCGTTGATATCATTTTGCTCGTTTTCCTTATGAACATTCGTATGCCTTTTATTATAGTTGGTATTACTGTGCGCGTCAGCTTCACTTCCGTCAGTAATGTTTTTGTTGGTACTTGTGCTGGTATTAATATTATTACATTTGTCGTCGGTGTTACTGTTAGTGTTATTGTCATTGTTCACGTCACAACATGCAGCGTCTGTTGTGTCATTTTTGGTATTACTATGAGTATTAGTGTTAATAGGGGAATTGTTATTACTGTTGCTTTTGCTGTCACTGTCACTGTTCATATCACGTGTGATGTCCTTTTTGTTCTCTCTTCGTTCTTTATTACAACCACAATCGCTGTCAGTCTTACTATCAATACTTTTAGTATTTATTTTGCTCTCACCGTTTGCGTCGCTGCTGGTGTTTTCTTTAATCTCCGTTCTTTCCTTAATACTATCATTCTTAGTGTTACTATCGTCACTATTAATATTACTCTTGTTATTACTATCGCAAACCCTATAAATATTACTGTTACTAGAACTACTTTCTTCATTTTCCTTCCCTCCGATATCTCCGCTGTTCTCTTCTCTTAACAACACTATCTCCTTGTCGAAGTTGAACTCTCTTTCTCGAAACTCTTCCAGTTTACAAGGCTCGATGTCGTAGATGTTACTGCCGCGACCTGCTCGGATTCGCCCGAAATTCGCCAGGAAGTCACGGATACCTTCTTGGCCGGTGAACTCAACCGCCACGCAACACTGCTCGCCATTTAGTTCGCGGCTCGAAGAGTGCAGGAGACTCAGCTGTTGACGTTGAAGCGCCTCGAATTGTCGTACGAGCACCTCGCGCCGCTTGTCTAGAGTTCTTGAAAGCTCGTCGAACTCGGCGTCGATTCTTTGGCGCACCTGCAAAGGCCGTGAATGATCTTTTAATATAAAAAATGGGAGCGGAAGTAGTCATTTTATAGTTCTATTTGCTCTTCAAGATATAATAACAACGGGAAAAGATAGAGAAATTGAAAATAAGGAGCAAAATGAAGAAAATTTGGTGGCCTGTAAAATTTTAATTATAATGATTAATAGTATGTGTGAATTCTGACAAAGATCTGTAAAATGTCACAATTTTTATTGTATCATTTTTTACTTGGAAAGCATAAAACTACCATGTAATAACTAATCTTTAACTGCTGATGTACAATTTAATACTTTTACCGATATCTACCATGACCAATGACACTCATTACTTTGAATCTTCATAATAATTGTTTGACTGCTAACAAGAAATCCATGTTAGAAGTTAAAAACATAAGATTGCTCATTTAAGAAAATAAAAGAAAAATATGCCTTTTTTCCCGCAAAGAGAAGAGTTTAGACTTCTATTTCGAAGTACAGTAGAATCTCTTTTATCCAAAGTCTTGTTTTCTTTTATTTACTGAGTGATTCTTTTGCGTTTCAATAACCACCGTCAGGTAGAAGCTGTATATAGTTTTTTTACTTTTCTGATTCTTCTCTATGTCCAATATGTTACAAATATTTCAACATACATATGTTGCATTTATGCTGAATAAATTCTGAGATAAAATAATGTAGATTTGTTGTACTACAATCTAATGCAAAATGCTATTTTCAATAGACAAAATTGTAGTTGTAACAAATACAATTGTAATGCACTTTGATAACGCGAATAGCTTGCAGTGTGCGAAATTGGAAAATACTGAAAAGTGTTTGCAATTGTTAAATCACAGTGTTTGCAATATACACTAAACACAGTTTAAACACAGTTTACTAAACTGTGTTTAGTGTATATTTAATTGTGTAACCAGTTGCAACATCAACTTTAATATCTAGAAAGATTTGGCACCCAGAAATCTGCAACCAAATCGTATATAATTTCAGTATTTGTTACTATTATTATTAATATTTATGTGTACTTTTTAAATACATGAAGATCGACTTCATTAAGTAACAGTTCCATTGTCCGAAAAATCCCTTATTCGAAGAGACATGTTTCTCAACTAGTTCTGATAATCGAGGTTTTACTGTAGTTTTTTTTATCGATCCCACCATTCTCAAACGGAGACAAAAGATAACAAAAAAACTCGAGAAATTTGTGCTCATAAACCGAATGTTTACGCTTCCGTTTTGCCGAAGCAAGGCGTAAACATTCGCCTAACCTAAAAAAACATTTCGGTAATACTAATTTAATTACTGGTTTGAAAAACGGTGACGGTAAAAGCGAGGTTAACGTACCTCAGCGAAGTGTCGCTGAAGATTTTTCTGCTGCTCGAGAGCATTTTTCAGGCAGTCCTCCTCGACTTTTGCCGAATTTTCCAGCATCCTTTTACAGTATTATTCTACACACTGTCACTGTGGCTGCTGGCACAGCTGCTCGATTCATTCAGGCCGGCTAACTGTCACCGTTGAAAGCCACTGAACGGGTTTTGGTGAGAAGCGAAAATCTCTGTTATATCGATTGCTGGTGATCGATTGAGCTCGAACGATGGTTTGAATTTTAAATCTGACCACTCAGATTCTTAAAAGTTTTGGCGCTAGATGCTCGGTTGGTAATACAGGGAACTGAATTTTATTTTTGAATTTATTTGCCAAATTAGCTGTGTTACATAGCTTCGTCCGGGTGGCATGCAGCGGGGTCGATAATAATAATTTTATTGAAAGAATAATAGGTTGTTGGAGCTATCTGTGTTGCAAGAGGGTTCTAACGCTGTATAATTCGATTGTCCATTCGAAATGTGGGAGTTATTCTTGAAACATTCTGTATAACTAATATAAGTATTCGATGCACACTTTTGTAATAAATCAAAGTTTGACAGTTTTATCAATAAGTTTACATTTTATTTTATCTTTTATTATAAAAGCAGAAAAAAATATTTTGTAAGAAAACTTTCTTAAAGAACAAAACACTTGTCTTTAAATAAAAATTATTTTTCTTTGTAAGTTTATTCCGAATTTTTAATTTATTCCAAAAATATTCGACTTACTACCAATACTTTTTTTAGCTATTGTACATACGTATTCGACCTTCTTTTAAAGTTTATTTTTATTTTTAAACACTCTCCGTATAAGTAATAAATACGATAACTAATAAAAATGAGTAATAAAGACAGGTGTATAAATGAATCAAATGTTAAATCGAGTAATTTGACAGCGTTTGCCGTTAATTCTCCAACCGACACACTCTGAGGGCGCGAACTTGGTGTTTATAGTAAAATTGAGCTTCAAGTCGCTCTCAGCAGTAACTAAGTGTACTTTCCTCGTGTAGAAAAGGTTAACACGCTGACCGCCATATAAACTTCATCCACTTCACTGCCCCTGCCTTGAACACATGTTCTATCAGCACTTATTATTTAGACCGATAATATTTTCTTAGAAAACTTTGACTTATCTAATTATATAGACGTATTCAAATTAATGTATGTATAAAGAGAATATTTTATTGAATATTAAACAGAAAAAACGAGAAAAAAATATGTAGCATGTATAATAATATATATATTTTTCATATTATATTATTCTAAGATTAACTAGAAGAAACGCGAACCTTACATTATCAACTCGTGTTTTTTGCGCCATTTTGAACCATTTCTTCAGGATCCAAAAACGCAAATTTAAGATAATTTTTGTTGGTATATTCTAAGTTGCTGGACATACTAAATGAATACGTTTGTGTATTCAATCTGTTCAGCACTTGCCAACAAAATAGACAATCAGAATTCGCAAAGTGCAACACTCATCCATGTGAATAGAGCTTAGTATGGGTTCCCGTAACCTTTAAGCGGCAAGGTTTGACTATAGTCGATATTTCGAATCCGGAATAAGTTTTCGATAGTAAAGACAAATGATTATATCATTGATAAGCAATATACTTGCATACTTATAACATATAAAACATGTAGACAAGTGAAAAATTACAAAAGTTTCAATTCCCGCCAAAATTGGAACAATAATGGAGTCAAGTTAACTTCCACCTGTCTCGAAGAAAGTCCCCACGCATTTCTTTCCTCAACCAACCAGAGCACTAATTGAATTTCAGTATCCAAATACTCAACTAATGCATTCTTCATGATGCAATTCAAACTTAACAATTACATGCTACCCGGAAGTTAGAAAAAGTAACAAGTTCGGAAACGCCGTAAGCGCATCAACGTTGCTCGTGGCATCCCCGGTGATGGAGGGGGGTTTGGTTGGGGGGAGGGGGTGGGCCATTGAATTCGTTAATAGTAACAGTGATATTAAGAGCGCCAGTGCGAGAGAGTGCTGGCCAGAGAGAGGACTATTTAAGAAACTAGGAAGCCCCTATAGTCCATATCCGGAGGGGTCAAGCGCTGCGCATCCGTTCCCCTTATTCCCTCTCGCTCGCTCGCTCCCGTTCTCTTTCTAACTACCAGCATGCTGGTAGTGCGCCACCGTCTCCCCCTCCCCCTTCGTCCCTTCGTCCTTATGACGAAACGCAGTATACAATATGCATACACAGATTTGTTTAATAACACATTCTTTCTTATGTATTGATATATTGTCGCATAAACTATACAACTGATTATTGGTGTAACATCATTCGACTTATTTCACACGATTTTTTATCTAGTGGATGTTTTTTGTTCTTTTGTTCTATTTATATCTTGTGAAACAGTTGTGCTTCTTCGAGGAAATTAACACTTTCTGAATACACATTTATTTACGAATATAAATATTATTATATTTATTATTACAATTAATTATTATTATAAAATAGTTGCATATTACAGAAAATAAGTGTATTTTATTTAACCGTTATTTTTTATATAAGAAGTTCAGTAGTAAGTAATTATACTAGATTTAATATGACGAATTAAAAGTTTTTTTAATACTTAATTTGACCTGTAATATTTAAATAAATATCATTTTCCAAATTGATGATACACTTTGGGGTGTATAAACGCCTACAACTTTCTTATACATTCCCATTAATAATATAATGATTCCGTTGTTTGGGTCATTACAATAATAATTATTGTAATTATGAAGCTGCATTCTCCTTACAAAATCTAAAGTGGCCAAACTAAGTATCTCGATAGAGTGTGGGAACAGTTGCTTATGATACAAAAGCTTCATAACCAGCAATCCCACTACTTTTTATTACATACGATTTTACAATACGGGTGGTCCAAATGCAGAGGAGAGAGCCGCTATTATTTACTTCGAGTACGAGTGCACCACGCGCAGCAGAGCCGCTACTATTTCCAGTACGAGTGCTCCACGTGCAGCAGGGCCATTACCACTACCCCCACTCTCAGTACCTGCAACAATATGAGCCTGCCGGCGGCAAGCAACGAACAGTAGCAGTAACAATAATAATCTGAGAGGAACAGCAAGAGTCCGACAATAACAGCAACCATTCAATTTTTGCACTGGCGGAATAGCAACCACAGCAACGGGCTATTAATAATGCTAGCAAAAGCAGTTAAACAGAAACACGGACTGTTCAATAGTACTAATAATGGACCAACACTAACAAAAGCAATAGCGATCCAAAGAGCAGTAACAGTAATAATAGCACCCCACCAAAACGGCATCAACCCAACAATAACAATTTTTCAGTAACACCGGACAAACAAAAAGAGGAACGGTGTCCAACATTCACAATAACAGTATTTAGAGTAACGGCGCAAGGTCGACGCAGGTAATAGCGGCTCGAAAGAACAATAGCAATACAATAGCAAAAGTAACGGTCCAACAATAACAATAACAATAGTAGTGTAATAGAAGAGTAACAGTAAAGCAGTAACTCAGTCAAACAGCAAGGGTGACATTCCAGCAGTATTATAGTAACAGCAACAGCAGGAACAATAACAATTGTACGCCCAACAACAAAAATAACAAATGGATCCAACAGAACAGTAACAGCATAACACCCAGCGCGACAGCCCAACAATGACAAAGGTAATTGTGGCCCAACAGAACAGTAGCAGTACAATAACAAGATTCTAGGACCAACAATAACCATAGCAATAGCAACTCAACAGAAGGGTAACAGTCCAGAAATAAGAATATCACAATGACACTAGCAGTGCCAGTGGCAGCAACAGCAACAACAGTAACAACAATCACAATTGACTGTCCAACAAGAACGACAGCAACAGCATAACATGTAGAGTAACGGCTCAACAATGGTAAAGACAATAGTGACCCAACAAAGTAGCACCACAATAACAAAATTATAGGACCAACAATAACAATAACAATAACAATAACAATAACAATAACAATTACAATTCAACAAAATGCTAACAGTCCAGAAATAAGAATATCAGTGGCAGCAACAGCAACAGCAACAACAATCACAATTGACCGTCCAATAAAAACGACAGCAACAGCATCCAGCAGAACAATAACAGCATAACATATAGAATAACGGCTTAACAAGCATGACGGTCGAACAATAACAATAGCAATAGCAGTCCAACAGAACGGTAATAGCATAGCATCCACAATAAGGGCCCAACAATGACAAAGGCAATAGCAGACCACCAGAATTTAGCTGTAACACCAGCAGTAACAATAGCAGCAACAGCAACAACAACAGCAACAGTGACAAATTGCCACCACCAACAGGGGAACGAGGCTGCGACACAGTTTCTGTCTGTCCCCCCGACATCACTCGCTCACAGACTCGCCGGTGGTAGTGGTAGTGATAGTGGCGGTGGTGCCCAATTAGCCCACCGGGGGCTCCTTCAGTACACAGTGAGCCCGGCACCCGGCAGCACGCTCGCTCTCCCATTTGATTTCGCACTTTTTCGACCCACTTTTCACGCTGCTTCCGCCCGAGCTGTTCGAACGAGAAAAATTCTCGGGTGCACATTGGTCCACGAGCCGCCCGAACGTGTGCCACCACGGCTGCCAACGCACTTCGAAACAGCCGGGAAAAATTGCCCCCGAGAACGAGAGCTAAGCCTCCGGGACTAAATGGATATCTGTGCGCTGTAAGTACGAGATCTTCGCCGGGGAGAATTCACCGGGGACAGAAGGAGTATTTGGATCGGAGAGTTTATTAAGAAGAATTCGGAGGGAACCAGCTTTTAATCGACACCCGTCTCGTTGGGATCAGTTAAGTATCACGGAAGTTATTGAGAAACGAATCTGAGCTTGTTTTGAATATTTGGAACAGTGGTGTAAAAGAACAGGTGAATCTTGAAGTCGAAATTGTCTTGATAATGTTACATCTTTGAGTTCTGTGTTATACTTTGAGTTAAAGGAAGGAAAGCGCTTCGTTTTGAGACCAATATCATTAAGATCGGTCGAACAATCACGTAATTATGATCCATCAAAGTTTAAGTACGTCATTTAGTCCACGGGGTACCTGGTATATCCGAGAGTCTGTCTTTAATTCGATATTTCGATGTTAAAACTTATCTCCCGTATAATGTGTCATACATGAAATTAAAGTGGAAGGAATAAGCTATAATTTGAGCCGAGTCCCATTAAGATCGGTTAACTACTACCGGAGATATGATTGATCAAAGTTCGACTAGCTGTCGGGAGTCAGCGGGGGAGAATAGTGTGTCCGGGTCTGGGCATGGGTCTGGCGTAAGGGGTCACTTTAGGTCTCGTTTGTAATACTAAAACACGACTCTCCAATTACTTATTATACACAAAATTAAAGGGGATAGAACAAGCTTTAATTCTAGATCAGTTTCATCACAATCCTATCAATATTCGCTACGCCATAACTTTTCAAAATTTCACCCAAACTTAAGGGCCAGTTCCATAGACTCGAACGCCGTCTCTCGACGGGATTTCACTTTAACTCCAATTATCTCCGCGGGTAATGGTCCGATCTCCAATAAGTGGTATATGAATTTAAAGAGGAAAGTCGAGGCTTCAATTCTAGACCAGTTTTATCGAGATTGCTGCGGCATTAACAGAGAGGCAAGCATCCAAACTTAACCGAGTGCAATTATCTTGCTTCTCTCTCTCTCTCTCTCTCTCGCTCGCACACGCTCTCTCTGTCTGTGTCACATAGACACAGATACGAAGGTACACCCCGCGCGCATTGCACGCTGCACAATTTGGCCGAGATAGGGTGCGGGCTTAGTGTCAGCTAATGATAATATAGCTGTTTTTTATGAGCGTGGAAGAGGAAGGACGGAAGAAGGGTCGGAGATCGATTACTGGCCGGACATTCGTATTTAGCGTGCGGCGGCGGCGGCGGCGTCCAACGCCTATATCTCCGCTGATACTGGAGCGATCTTAATAGGACCGGTCTCGAATTAAAGCCCGTTCCTTCCTCTTTAAGTGCATATACGATTTATTAACGATAGCTTCAGTATCGCCGGAGATAATTCGACTTGAAGTGAACACGCGTCGTCAACTAGACTTACCCGCTCTGTCAGAAGTCGAACTCGAACTTTGGAATATCGTGGCGCCGCTCATACCGGAAGTGCAACTATGGCAAAAGTGTAAATTGCGAGCGCGAATATTTGACTTTGGTTTGATGTATAATATGTTGATGATCGTTTGAGAATTCGTGAAGAAAATTGGGGTTAAGGTGAATCTTGCTTCATTTCTGACCGTGCGGTCGAATTTGCCGACCGCACGATCGAGTTTGCGGGCTACTTTGATTGAGTGCGTTTCTGGTAGTTTTCTGCTACTTCGTGTACAAAAAAAGTTGTTGTTTTTAACAAGATTATTTAAAACATTATTTAATCAAATATTAGTTGGTATATCAAATACAGTTTTATTCTTGATTATATTTTTAATAATACTTTCATACAACAACATGCTCCGGAATTAGGCGATAAAATTGCCATTGGAAAGAGAAATACAGTTTGTTAATTTTTCTTTGGTTTCAATTTTAAGAATTAACATTAGAAAGTTGAGATTAACGAATTTAATTAACTTGTAGATTAAGTGAGTAAACAAATTTTCAAAACAAGGTTCAGAAGAGATTCATTCATATAATGTATCCGTTGATACTCAATCGATGTTAATCGAGCTGATATCGAATGATTTTATTCCTTTATGCAGGTTATAAACCTTCAATTGTTAATAATTCTAACTGAAGCTTGCAGCTAAAACAAATTTATATATTAATGCATTTTGCAATTTGCAAGTTCATTTCTTAATTGGAATAGATTGATTTATATTATCAATCGCTGAGATTGTAACAATACTATTACATCTATTGTTACAGTTACTATTAAAAGAACAGATTTTACTATTAATGTAGAAGAAAGCAGGCACAGTTCAAAAATGTTTCGATTTTTAATTTTTAACATAAAGCTGGGCGAATGTGCTTTATTTTTATATGAAAAAGTTTCATATTGCTAACTTACACATTTAATCACCAAAGAGTAGTTGCAGCAGTCTTTAAAAAATAACTGAATTTTACTTCAATTTTCAAATCGCTTTTTCTCAAAATTTCTTAGAATTGTGCTAGTTTTGTTAAAAAAATAAAGATTTACAGTGAATGAAAAAAGGTATTCGTACATTCAGTATTTTTCCAATAAATTATTTCCTTAAGGAAATTTGTCTGCGATTAAGAATAAAATGTTCTTCTTCAAGCAAATCAATTCCTGTTTGAAATTTTCTCCTTTAGGAAAATTTACTCCTAAAACATACGATGTGCGAAAGCCTTTTTTTATTTACTGTATTATAATAGCTACAATTCTATTCGATTCCGCTTCAGGTTCGAGCTCGTGTGAAGTGAAGTCCGAGGCTCTCAGCCAAAATCCTCAGAAGTGATACTAAAGCGATAGCAATTGAGATACACCGAAACAAACAATGTCGGAGAGCCGAGAGCACTCGGAACAGCAGGAAATAGCGGAGAAGCCACGCAAGCCGTTGCCGGAACGTGGAACATGGAGCACCAAGTTGGACTTCATACTGAGTGTGGTGAGTTTACTGATTTATTAGGGATTTATTTTAATTTTTAAGTTTATATGCGATTTTTATCTGTCTGTTTTATTTTCTCTATTATTTTATATTATTTGGAATATTTTTTACATTTTATTTTGCGCATAAATTTTCCTATTAAATCTATCATTATCTGTACACAAATCTGAAAAATATTACCTTTATTTCATATCATGTAATTTGTCTTGTTGTCTTATACAAGAACAAATTTTGATATTTTGATAGAAGAAAATTTATGTTTAAAGAACAAACATTTTTTCTTAAAGAAGAAAGATTGCTTTTAAAAGAAAACAAATGTTCTTAAAGCACAATTTTCTTACTTAAGGAAATTTATTTAAGAAAATCTGGGCGTCCAAATACTTTTTCTATCCATATTATATAAATTGCTGGTATGTTTAGTGTTAAATTTTGTAATTATACCTATCCGACTATAAATTTCTCTCAGTTCTAAAGCTTGCATTCTGATCACTTGATCACACAAAACTTTGAACAACCATATCTATTTTAATCATGGATGGATTTTGATAAATAAGAGCTCAATAGAAAGTTTAATTTGTTCTCTTTAAAATAGTGTCTAATATATTATTGATTTCATTCATAATAGTGTTGCAGTTATTAGTTAAAGATAGCCCTGTTTCTGCGCGCGATCAGCTGATCGGACGGACGGTTGTTGACCCCAGTCGGCTAAGCAGCCAGTAAATGGACACCGAGCACTACCTCAACTTTCATTAATGACTAATTATCAATATGGGTAGTGAACGGATTTTAATCGGATCGGACGGTCATTAAAATGTATTTTTCTCGTGTTAATCCTATGTACAAAACATTATAAAAAGGAAAACGTTTAAATTATTTCTCCCACCGCTGTCGAAAACTTGCAATTTTAAGCGGGGAAAAAAATTCCGTACTTTTTAACTGTTATTATGTATATATTTTTTATTAGCATTATTACTGTTTCTTGATTTTTAGCAACATACCAAGTATCCCGAAAAATAGGTATTCAACCTGCTATATAATAAACATTATTCAATTTATTAATTTATTGTTACAACTGCCACTATACACTTAATTATTTATTAGTTACCTGCATTAATTCGTGTGTTCAAATCCAACCGAGGTATAATTAATATTTGATATAATATTTCAGATGATAAATAATATTTTACAATTTATTATTTCTTTTATTACTGGTACGATTTACACAATCTTTACAATTGACAGGTGGGCCTGGCGATCGGTCTCGGCAATGTGTGGCGTTTTCCATACCTTTGTTACAAGAATGGTGGCGGCGCCTTCCTTATCCCGTACTTTCTCACCTTGGTGCTAGCCGGCATCCCCATGTTCTTCATGGAGCTCGCACTTGGCCAAATGCTAACAGTCGGAGGCCTCGGAGTCTTTAAGATCGCGCCGCTCTTCAAGGGCATTGGCTACGCAGCTGCTGTGATGAGCTGCTGGATGAACGTTTACTACATCGTCATCCTCGCCTGGGCCATCTTCTACTTCTTCATGTCGATGCGCAGCGGTAAGTGTCCACTTTTCTTCCGATTTAATATTAATAAAAGTCAGCCCAACAAGAACCCACATTTTAATTGTTTAATAAATCGCATTACTTATTTTAAAGTGATTAATATTTTCATAATGTCAATTTATACTTATTTCTTCCAACCTTTTTGCCAATGTTTTCAATGTCTACTTTGATTTTATTTGACGACTTGTTTTGCTTCAGTTTCCAATGTTATTAATTTAGATATTTGTTATACAATTTTTGTAGTTAGTTGAATAAAATTATTATGTGTTTCTGATCACTAGTTAAAACTTATAACATTGATACTTAAACTTATATTGATAAATGGTAAATGTGAGTTAAAATTAAATTACTATACTAACATTATTGTACTGGAGTTATATATTTTATATAATACATTTTAAATGAGTTATTAAAATTAAATTACTATACTAACATTATTGTACTGGAGTTATATATTTTATATAATACATTTTAAATTAGTTAAATATACAACGAAAAATATAAAGTTTCAATGGAATCAAATAGCCTTTCACTTCAAACACAATCAAACACATCAAGGCCGATTGAATATGAACAAAGTTGTGATTAATGAAAATCCAATACGTAACACACCTGGTATAGGTTGTAATATTTAATACTGGTATAATTTGTAATATTTTTCGTTATTGTTAAGAAATAAAAATAACCATCTACAATTTTTTCATTATTATCTAACTGCTATTTTGTGTATAAATTTTCAAATTAAATTGACAATTACCGATACGTAAATCACAAAAATGAAGGGGTGGATTAAGGGCAATTCAAAAATCAGTCCATCGATAATTAATTAAGCATTGCCTAAGGATTAATTAAACCAATATTACTCTCGGTTGCAGAGCTGCCATGGGGTAGCTGTAACAACGAATGGAACACCAAGAACTGCGTCAACCCTTACGACCGACAATCCCTCAGATGTTGGGGGAACTCCACTGAATTAAACACCACAATATGTTCCGTGAACGACTTGACGAATGTGCCAATCAGCGAGCTGACTGATCCAGTCAAAGAATTCTGGGAGTGAGTCTTGCTGTTACTATATCACTAGCATATAATATTTTATTTTTTGCTGCCATCTGTGTTATTGTTAGTATCAATATTACCATTGGTATTAATGTTACTGTAACTGATGTTGCTTTTGCTAGTGTTAAAACAGTATTTTTTTAAAGTATTGCTGTTACTACTATTATTATTGGTATAGCTATATAGCAATAGCAAATTTAATATAGCAATATAGTAGTGGCACATTCAATACAATAGCAGTAGAACTATAATATTAGTACTACTATAACAATCACTATCAGTTATTACGATTTCGATAATCAAACTATTATTAGTACTATGTATTACGACTATGATTAGTACTAATAACTATAGTATTAGATATTATATCATACTAAGATTTTTGTTATTGTTACAGGAAGATACATTAGAGTAAGATCATAACAGACACGGATTTAATTATATTATTCAGTCTAATTGTCATACAAGTCAGTATCTTTAATATATTCGAGTTTTTTTCATTCAAAATGTTGGTTTGCAGGCGCCGCGCCCTCCAAATAAGCGACGGAATCGAACAGGTGGGCACGATACGTTGGGAGTTGGCCGGCACCCTCCTTCTAGTCTGGATTCTCTGTTACTTCTGCATCTGGAAGGGCGTCAAATGGACAGGGAAGGTGGTCTACTTCACCTCGCTTTTCCCCTACGTGCTGCTGACAGTGCTGCTGATCAGGGGAATCACACTTCCCGGTGCCATGGAGGGTATAAGATTCTACATAAGCCCGAACCTCTCCAAACTCAGGGAGTCTGAGGTGAGCGGAAGTTTCTAGGGAATGCTAATGTCACTAGCATTCAGTATTTTTGGAGTGCTGTAGCAATATAGCAATATAGCAATATAGCAATATAGCAATATAGCAATATAGCAATATAGCAATATAGCAATATAGCAATATAGCAATATAGAAATATAGCAATATAGAAGTATAGAAGTATAGAAGTATAGAAATATAGAAATATAGCAATATAGAAATATAGCAATATAGAAGTATAGAAATATAGAAATATAGCAATATAGAAATATAGCAATATAAAAATATAGTATGTACGATGGGAGATGAAAGTATTCGCGTAACTAATCTTTCTGGAGTAGATTTAGTCAGAGAAGAAAGCTTCCTTCTTTGAGAAAATTCTTTCCAGAAAAAGTGGTTGTGCGAATACTTCTTTTATCCACTGTTGTAATTGGTATAAGACAATATTACAATATTATTCTTTACTATACTATACTATGGAAGTATAGTATTGTAATATTAATTATTAATACTAATTCAAATAATGACATTTAAACAATTCAACAATAATGAAACAACATTATAGTACAATACTAATTTACACCACAGTTTACACTATTCCAGTTATTGTTGCTGTATTATTAATTTAACCACTAGATTTAATAGATAAAATAGATTTCTAGTATTGGTTACGGTTACTGAAAAACTCACTAGTCGCAAATTACTTGACTATAATCACACTGCTCTAGAATTTCGGATTCTCTTTGAGTAACAAACGCGATTGCAGGTGTGGATAGACGCAGTGACACAAATCTTCTTCTCCTACGGCCTTGGTCTTGGAACTTTGGTCGCACTGGGAAGCTACAACAAGTTCACCAACAACGTGTACAAGGACGCCCTAATCGTATGTTCAGTGAACTCGTCGACGAGTATGTTCGCTGGTAAGGAACTCTTTTTCTTTTTGTTATTGCTATATTGGTATTTATACTATATCAGTATAAGTATTATAATTACTACTATAATAACAATTATAACTAATATGGTACTTGATACCAAAGGGAGAAAAGTAATCTCAGTTATCATAAATCCTCTTTATTATAAAAAAATGGAAAACTTGAGCCAACAACCCAATAGAAACACATGTAACATCATTGTATGACTGTAATGCAATTCTGCGAGTGAAATATTGTTTCTTGTATCACAAGAAAAATCTTCTTGCGTGTTATCATATTAACATGTTATCTTCGTTCATTCAATAATGGTCAATTATTAACTAATTTCAGGAGAATACCCAAACTAAATTTGCATGTTAATAAAAAGACCCGAAACGTCCTTATCCCAGACCTTTTCCCATTCATCCGCTCATAATTACACGCACAAATAATTGTAAGTACTTCAGTGTTGGTTGCGAGCGAACTAAAGTAACTAAAAGTAAATTACATTTATTTCCTTTTAATTCCACAGGCTTTGTGATCTTCTCGGTGGTGGGTTTCATGGCCCACGAGCAACACAAGCCGGTCGCTGAGGTGGCAGCCTCCGGTCCAGGTCTGGCATTTTTGGCTTATCCTTCGGCCGTTCTCCAACTGCCCGGTGCCCCACTTTGGTCCTGCCTATTCTTCTTTATGCTGCTGCTGATTGGCTTGGACTCCCAGTTCTGCACGATGGAGGGCTTCATCACTGCCATGGTGAGTTGCTAGTGGACCATTTTATTAATTATGGATGGACTGATTTCTGTTAGCGTTACTGTTGGAGTATTCATATTGGACTGCTACTGCTGAATT
The DNA here is from genome assembly GCA_910593735.2 of Ectemnius lituratus. NCBI lineage: Eukaryota > Metazoa > Arthropoda > Insecta > Hymenoptera > Crabronidae > Ectemnius > Ectemnius lituratus. The sequence goes on along the minus strand of OU343044.1, from coordinate 3,094,200 downwards.
GTTTCTGTTCGACTGATATTATTGGACTGTTACTGTTGAAGTCGCCAGTGAACCATTTTACTAATTATGGATGGACTGATTTCTGTTAGCATTACTGTTGGACTGTTCTTTTTGGACTGTTACTGCTGAATTGTTTCTGTTGGACTGATATTATTGGACTTTTGTTGTTGTACTATTTCTGGCAGACTGATATTGTTGAATTGTTACGGTTGAAGTCACCAGTGAACCATTTTACTAATTACGGATGGACTGATTTCTGTTAGCATTACTGTTGGACTGTTCTTTTTGGACTGTTACTGCTGAATTGTTTCTGTTAGACTGATATTATTGGACTTTTGTTGTTGTATTGTTTCTGGTAAACTGTTATTGTTGGACCATTACTGCTGAAGTATTTCTTTCCATTACTAATGAAGTCGCTAGTGAACTATTTTAATAATTATGGATACACTGATTTCTGTTAGCGGTGCCGTTGGACAATTCATATTGGACTGTTACTGCTGAATTGTTTCTGTTCGACTGATATTATTGGACTTTTGTTGCCGTACTATTTCTGGTAGACTGTTATTATTGGACCATTACTGCTGAAGTATTTCTGTTAGACTGTTGCTGTTGAATTGTTACGGTTGAAGTCGCCAGTAGACCATTTTACTAATTATGAATGGACTGATTTCTGTTAGCATTACTGTTGGAATATTCATATTGGACTGTTACTGCTGAATTGTTTCTGTTCGACTGATATTATTGGACTTTTGTTGTCGTACTATTTCTGGTAAATTGTTATTGTTGGACTGTGAATGCTAAAGTGTTTCTCTGGTCCCGTTATTGTCGAACTATTAATGTCGATTTACTTCTGTTGGACTGCTACTGCTACGTTGTTACTAAATGTATTGTTCGTGTTGGATAACAGAATATTTGACATGGAACTAATACTGATACTACTTCTTATGATGCTTTCCTATGATTATAATTGTGGGATTGAGTGAGAGTGAGAGAGGAAAAGCGATTGAGTGAGAGAGAGAAAGCATATGTGTGGAGTGTGTACGTGTGTCGACGAGAAAAATTGAATGTCTGGACGACGCGGAAGATTTCGGAGCCAACGGTCAAAAATCAGAATGCGTCGAGCGTCGAGAGGTGTTGCGTCGAACTGCGTCGAGAGTGATTATTCACAGAAATAAAATAACAAAATAGTATTTTCCACCTTCAGAACACTTCCCGGGTAATACCTTCCCACATAATCCTAGTTTCACTTTATCAAAGTAAGATAAAAATTATACTAATTCGAACATTAATAATAAGTAATTGAATCTTGCAGGTGGACGAGTGGCCCCAGTTGTTGAGACGTCGTAAGGAGATATTCATAGCGATCGTCTGCTTCCTCTCCTACCTAATCGGCCTTGGCTGTATCTCTCAGGTTTAAATGCTAAATAATATTTCAATAACTATTTGTACATCCCATAAATTATGAATCCTTTACGTGAAAGAGAAAATAGGAGAACTTTCCACAACACTTGTACACTTTAACAATTATTAGTAATACCGTCACATTATATTTACTACTGTTAATACAGCAACAGTTTATAGTTAAACTATTTACTATTAATATTACAACAATTAGTAATATTAACGTATTACCAAGCACATAAATTACAGAGCATATCTTCAGGTGGAAAATCTCTTAGTTCGGTTGGTTGTGTTAACAAAAATTATTTACTAGCACTTTGCCAACTTTAAAGTTTGTTAATTTAGTTTTTTGATATTAATTTCAATACTTCGATATTACTTTAACACGTATGACTACTAATGTTTCGTTAACACTTCTCACAGGGCGGAATGTACGTCTTTCAAATCCTGGACTCGTACGCTGTGTCCGGATTCTGCCTTCTCTTCCTCATATTCTTCGAGTGCATTTCGATTAGCTGGGCATTCGGCGTCAACAGATTCTACGATGCGATCAGGGACATGATCGGCTACTACCCGCTCGCCTGGTGGAAGTTCTGCTGGACCTTCACCACTCCGTTGATATGCGTGGTAACTGACATGATTAATAAATATTTAAACAAATATCATACGGAAACGCAAAAAATAATTTAAAGAAATGTTACTGTAAAAAATAGTTTGTTTAGCTACCACAAAATTCTTGGTCATACGTGATTAAAAAAATGTGATTTAATTAATCGCCTATGATGAAGAATGTTGTGATAATTAAATAAATTATGTTTTACTTTTTAGTACATTATACTAAAATTGCATAACTTCAATTTGTTATATTTAGTTTGATATTTACAATATCATTTTCTATTTGTATGACAAATCCTGTTTAACTACGTTGGTTCATTAGTTGACAATAAAGCGTGTTGTTATTATGTCTGTCAGAATATTTAGTCTAAATTATATATTTAATTATAAATTTGTATAATGTACAAAATACTTTAATATGAGATCAGTTGCGTGCGGAATAGAAAGAATAAATGTGAAATTAGGAATACATTTTCAAAAAATAAGAAAATCAAAAAAATGTAAGTGGTGATTGCCCGAAAATTAAACGAGTGAGATCATTTTAATTTCAGGGTGTCTTCGTATTCAACTTGGTGCAGTGGACGCCGGTGAAGTATCTGGATTATGAATACCCATGGTGGTCTCACGTCCTTGGATGGTTGACTGCACTCTCGTCGATGCTTTGCATTCCCGGGTACATGATCTACGCGTGGAAGACAACGCCGGGTGATACAGCTACGGTACGTTTTTGTACAGGGACACCTACGTAGAAACTTCAAACAGAACTGTCGGGTTTCGGAAATGTTTTCTAATTTTTCTTACAAATGTTTCTTTTAAATAATTTTTTACTATAAATATAATTAAAAATGTAGAAGATATTAATTAATACTTCGAAGTTCTTAGTTTAGTGGCGAAAAATGAAAATTTTCCCATTTTCCAAAATGTACTAGATTATCCAGAAACTTATTAAGTTGGGAAAAGAAACGATCAAAAACAATAATTGAATTTTCCAACATTTTCAACAATATCAAACAATCAAAAAACCTCAAAATTAAAGCATCTTTTCCCCGTATAATTGACACTTTTCAAGAATATCCAAACTAAAAAATTAAACAAGACGATGTAATTAAAAAAGACTTTGACGTTCAATTCCAGCTAATACCTAACTACCTGTTAGCACCACTCATATATTCTTCTGCTTGCAGAAATTTAAGCTGCTAGTGCGGATAGAAGAGGACGTCGCCGGACTACGGACGAAGATGGGTCAGGGGAGCCTCGAGCTCACGAACCTTTGACTTTCTCCTCGTCTTCTTTTATTTTCCATTAATAGAAAGAGCACGAGCGAACGAGGAAGAAAGTGACAGAGACAAAGCGGGAGTAAGAGAGAGAGAGAAAGGGAGAGAGATTGAGAAAGAGACAGTGGGAGAGAGAGAGAGAGAGAGGGGGGGGGGGAGAGAGAGAGAGAAAGAAAGTGAAGGCGGAGAGAGAAAGAGAGAGTGAGAGAGAAGAGGACAAAAATCTATTTAATTAATTCTATCGATTAAAGGGCCAGTAACACCCCCGTGTATTTAGCGCCTATTTATTTACGAACGATAATTACGTGTGAAAGAGTGAGAGAGCGAGAGAGAAACGAGCGCAAGTGAGAGAGAGAGAGAGAGAGAGAGAGAGAGAGAGAGAAAAAAAATTATAGAAGAGAGAGTATTTCAGAGAAAATTACCAATTCTCGCCGTACAAGTTGCATCGTGTTAATTTGGCTTTTGTAAGAATATTAATCGCACCGTTTGCTGGAGGTTCTGAGATCGGAGAAGCCACTGTTAATTGTTGTCGTTGGCAAATAAAGGAGAGAATCACCGAGAAAGAGATTGATTGTATTGTTGGGATACCTTTCCTTCCACTTAAGAACGATTCATAAATGATATATCCAAACTAAAGGTTTATTAAAACTGAGAATATATAAAAGTGAATAAAAAAAAAGTAAAAATGTAGAAGAAATAAGACTATGGTTAGAATTAATAACTGTAGTTGTAACAAACGAAAAGACGGTTCACGCAGATTTGTTTCTTGTGTTTTGTCATAGAATTTTGCAGTTAAATCTTTTTGTCTGCCTGCAACAATTAATTTCCCTGCTTATTTCATCAAAATAGAAATATTCCACTTGGCGAATTTTGTTAGTTCTGATTTTTAGTAGAAAAATATTCTTCATAGTTTAGTGTTACTAGTACAGTATAATAATGTATTACTAATTTACGTGTAGGCAATGAATAAAAAAAGTATTGTCACACACAAAGATTTTCTAAAGTAAATTAACTTGAAGGAGAAAACATTCTGCTTTGAGAAGGCTTATTTACTCTTAAAATGGAAATGTTCTTGTAAATTGAAGTTTACACCAAGAAAAGGGACGTGTGTGAATAATTTTTTTATTCATTGTATATTTAACAGTAATAGTTAATAGTAGTTACATTCAACTCGTGTGCCAAATGGGGTAACCAAATATTGCATTGCAGTGTTTTGCACAATGAACGAATCTTTTCATCCTTCCCGCGTCAATTTCATTTATTGCTCAACAGCGCTGCTAAATTCATGGGACACAGTTTGCCATAGTGGCGACAGCCTGAGTCGTTTCAATCGAATAAGAAGAGGAAAAAGTATTCGAGAGGCAAACACAGAAGCTAGTATGCCACGCACGGAAGAATTAAAACCAATTCTGATTTTAAAATTTATCTCTATTATGCAATTATTTCCCTCGTTCTTGTTAAAAGCAAGAATCAAAATATCTCATTTTTGTTATTAGTATCTTCATTTAACTGGTTGCGGTAGTAATAAATATATTCAGTGGAAAAAAAAGTATTCGCACACAGCCCTTTACTTGGAGTAAATTTTGATAGAGGACATTTCTTTTTTGAAAAAAGTGATATTTTCTCAAAGAAGTGTTCTCAAAGCAAAATGTTTTCTCCTTAGCAAATACTTTTTTACCCACTGTATAAACTGTCGATACATTTAGTGTTAAACGAAACAATGGAAGCATTAAAAACAGTATTTTATTTTCGTGCATTACACAAATTAACCACTATAAATACAATTATTGATACTTACGCTTCTTTTTTTGTATTTATATCATAGAAAAGTTAATATGGAATACGATGGCAGGTGTGACAACTGGAAGTACAATTAGAATTTTAAAAATTGCATCTATTCTTTCTCAAGCAGATATTATTTTTTTTTTCATTCGGAATGCACATACTTCAAACTTTCCGATGCCTCGTTCACATGCTTCGGTCGCCAAACAGTGGAATCAAAAAGTAGATTAGTAGACTTTCGGTAAGTAAAGTATTAAAATTACAATGTGCACATTTCCATTTCATATAAAGTTTTTATTCTTTTTTAAGTGAAATAATTATTAACAGTTTCTGCGTCTCTGGCGCTGTTGCAACGGCCCCCTGCACTTACGCCGGGGCCTAGAACCAAGGGTTCGCGAGCGTCCTGCAGCCCCCCGTCGTCCTAAAACAGAAATTGACACAATTTTCTATGTTTTCAAATATTTATGTTGGGACTTATGGCCGCCGAAATTTTAATCTCTTGGGTAATATTTACTCAGCAAGGTTCTTTTCCAAAGTTGACGTTCATTTGTTCAAGAACGAGTATACTCGTCGAGTAGTTCAAACAACTTAAAATATTTAATGTTTTACTTTTTTTTACGAATCAATAAAAACTCTAGTTTTCTCTTTAACCCAATTTTAATTTTAAGTGGTTTCTAAATAAAATTTATTGAGTATATTAGTCGTCGCTTAAAAATAGTTAGGACACAAATGCGCGTTTTCAAAATAAAATAAAATACTTAAAGGGTCAAAATGCGTAAGAGTCAGTCACAACTCATACAACTTTAAAGCTGCTGACGACCCACATACGAAACACATATATTCGGATATGTCACCCTTTATTATTTAAGGTACCCCAATTTCTGGCGTATGAATTACTTTTCCTAATCATCTTTTTAACAGTTTATTTATAATTATATACTAATTAGTATATACTAATTGTATATGTATCATAGTAGTACAATAATTTACTACTATTTATCTATCTACATAAATATATTTATAACATATATTATAGATATGTTTATTTTAAATATACTTACGTTTGTTACTGGGTGATTCCTCCTCTTGGTTCAGATCTTGCTGTTGCGGCTGATGTTGGGGTAGATGCAACTGTTGTTGTTGCTGCCGTGGTTTTGACTGTTGTTGTTGCCGCAGTGGCATCGACTGTTGTTGTTGCTGCAGTGGCTTCGACTGTTGTTGTTGCCACAGTGGGATCGACTGTTGTTGTTGCTGCGGTGGCTTCGACTGTTGTTGCTGCTGCCATTGCATTTGGAGCTGTGATACCAGCTGACCTTGTTGCTGGAGTATCGACATCATTTGCGATTGCAGGATACCTTGTTGCTCGAAGAATAACAGCATCTCCCGCCACGGCAATCCACTGTCGCGTTCGATAGTGATTGATTCTGAAAGATAAGAAAGGTGGCGGTACTGAGCTGTACATTGAGGTTAAGGAAACAAGGAACAGTTTGAGTTTCATAACCACATACGCATTTTTTGGGTCGTGAATGTCCTTTTTACAATTAATCGTATATAGAAATTCTATGACTCAGAAATTGGGAGAAATTAGATTAAAAACTCCTGTAAACAAAGATGTCATCTTAAATGGTCCTAACCTCAAAGTCCTCAAAATAATCTGCAGATTTCTGTTTGAAAATATACTTTTATATAAGAACATATGTACATATATATGTATATGTGCAATGAAAAAGTGTTAGCATAGCAAAATACTTTTAGAATAAATATTCTTAAAAACGAAACTATACCTCCTCTAAGGAAAATTATCTTTTCTTAAGAAGAACACTTTCTTCTTCAAGAAAATGTATTCTATTTAGAAAGAAGAGCCTTCTTCTTTGAGAACATTTTTTCCGAAAATACTGAGGGTGTGCAAATACTTTTTTTGCCACTGTATATGTGTGTGTGTATATATATATATGTATATGTTTAAACATACCATATCCATATAGGTCAATGAAACCACAAGGAGAAAATATGGATATATAAAAGAAGAACAAGCGAGAGCAATTTCTACAATTCTTATTTCACTTACAAACACTCGTCTCCTTCTGTTGCTCGCTGTTCATTGTTATGTCTACAATGTATAAACAAAAAGATGAAACAGAAATAAATTATATTAAATTAACGGAAGATGAAAATAAAATGTTGCCTTTACACTTACGTGCTTCCCTTCTGACTTCTTTTCTGAAAGTCTGCAAATATGGCGACTAATACTATCGTAACTATGGCAACCTGTGTGCCATGAAACTAACAGCGTCCTCAAACAACAAGTAAAGGAAACGTGGGAACATTTCCTCTGGAATTGAATGATTATTTTATCGATGTCAATAGGGTTTCGAAGCTCACTTGGAACCTTTATAATAAAAAACACCTAGTTCATATAAAAACTTATAACAAATATTCGAACACGCCCCTTTTCTTTGAGTAAATTTTTATATAAAAAAAAAGATTTCATTTTAGGAAGAGACAGATTTTCTTAAAGAAGAAAATTTTCCCTTTAAGTGAAAATAAATGTTCTCCAAACAAATGTTTTCTTTTTTAAGAAAACTTACTTTAGAAAATCTAGGTGTACGAATACTATTTTTATCCACTGTAACTTTGTAATCGTTTTATTTAAAAATCTGAACTAATTCATGAAACTATAGAGTTTAGTGAGTACGTTCAAGCTCAATTATATCTATTACTATAAAATAATTAATTTAGGAAAAGAATAAAAAAACAGGTTTAACTTTGACAAGGTTATTCTACATTCACCGACTGAAATATTGCTGCACAGTGCTTAGCGGGTCAACGCATTGGAGCAAATTGGGCGTATTTTTATTATTAATTCAGTTACTTATTAAAATATTAATTGAAAACATTAATTACAAATTCATTAAAACCTATCAGATAGGCTAAAGAATTTTCTGTATTTATTTCGTTTAGATTGTTCAGTATTTTATTTGTATGGTAGATTTCCTATCGTTTGAATTCCTATAATGTGAAATAAGCTTAGTAGGACTTCGTCGTCATATCATTCAAAAATCTGGTTTATCCAAAACCATAGATAATGGTATACATATATACTGAAATTCGTAGATAAATATCCTTCATAGCCATGGAAATTCAACAGGTTGTTGCACCCGAAACTTTTCTAAACCACTGCCACTGATGCTGGTATGATTTCCACGTTCCGTTCAGTGTGAATCCAGCTGAACAGGACTTTATCATATAACCAACGTCCATCGAAATTCATGAATAGTATATAAAAGTTTTCCTAATTCCCAAGCATTCAGCGTACTCGGAATTTATAAGCGTAAAATTCCTATATTAAAATCTAGTACTTTCCCAGCTTTGACACTAGCATTAAAATACTATAATTCAAACCTATACGAGAAACATTATGGTACCTTTTTACAAAAGTTCTTACAAAAGTTCATATCTTGGCAAATGCTGTTCTTCAGAGTTCCAACTATAGCAATTCAACGCTAGCGTATGTCTAGCGTTTCATGAATTGGCACCTTTATGCCAACGTAGACCAACGCTAGCAGCGAGCTTCGTATTGAAAAGTACAAAGTTCAATAAGTCACGTTCCGTATAGTATGAAGTGTGAAGAACATAACAGGATTTCATCACACCCAAATTGATACCATGCAAAGTCCGATACATTCAAACCCACAGATGGTACATTAATATGTTCTAACTTCCTGTTTTATATTAAAATCGTGAGCTTTTACTAAAGCTCATAAAAGTATACAATCCGTAAACTATAGTCAGAGTAAATTCAATATTCGATCTAGTTACGAACTTAATACATGCGTTTGAATTCCGCATGTTCAGATGTTTAAAACCAGAAACAAAAAGTCCAAGTTCATATTTAAGGTAAGTAGATTCTAGAGAAAATTGAAGCGTCTCCTCTAACTTCGCGAATTCCATATAACTCGAAGGAACCTTAATAGAATTCGCAATTACTGCCGGTAACCTTTGTATGGTTCGAATGTTTCGTATCGCTTGAAGTTCAGTCAGCTGCGCCACCCTGAACTACCAGTGCGAGATGTCGGCGGTGCTCTCTTCGCCAGTGCGATGGACGCTCTCAAGCGGTCCAGCAGCGCTCCCATGATCCATCGGGACTCGGCGATGAGCTTAACCTCGCCGAGCGAGACTTCGCCCAGGTAGACGACACTAACAATTAATATTAGTGTTGCTTTCGACATTCCTCTCAGCACGATCGCTCGCAATCCTACTAGTAACACTCTTCTGCTTATTGCTATTGTTACTGCTACTGTTGCTCTTCCCAGTATCGATAATCCCTGTTACTCCCTCACACCTCTCTGCGCACGTAAACGCCTTCTTCTCCTGTTCTCGCCTATTGTTGTTGTCGCCCTTTCCGTTTGCTTTTGTTGTTGACGCTGCTATTATCATCGAATTGTCGACTGGTTCGTCCAAGGCTATACGTTCTCCCTGATGGGGGTGTTAAGCCATGTGTTGTTGGTTATGGTGTCCTGTTATTGTCACTGTTACTGCTGTTGGCAGTGCTAGTCTTGCTCGTACTAGTATTAATATCGCTAGTATTCATACTGTACTAAATTCGAATAAGAGAACAGTATTTTCAGTTGGTTATGGATCCTTTTATCTACTAGTATTAAACTATGACTGGTGGAACAACAAGGACCTTTTTCTTGTTATTTTATGGTCCTTCAATTCTTGCTCTACTAAATTCAAATAAGAGAACGTTATTTTCAATCGGTTATGGATTTTATCAAGTGTTTATATTGAACTGTGTTTTCATTGATGTAATAATAAGGAACTTTTTCTTGTTATTTTATGCTCCTTCAATTCATACTGTACTAAATTCAAATAATAGAACATTATTTTCCATTGGTTATGGGTTCTATCATATGTTAATAGTGAGCTGTGTTCTCATTGGTGGAATAACAAGTAACTTTTTCCTGTTATTTTCTAGTCTTTGAATACTAACGTGTTAATGGTAGAGATGATCAAACTTCAATCCGAATAATACAAAAATACAACAACGAACAAGAAAAAGTCACTTGTCTAATTCAATAAGAACACAGCTTTGCTTCTTCTCTTTACTTTCATCTTTGTTGTAAAATCCAATTATTAATATTTTGTAGTGCTTGGAATAATATTATTGATATTAGTATTAATAGCAACAATTATACTAATGTCATTCAATATATATTTGTAGTGATGTAGTTCATGGTATTAAACGAACTTCAATAGTAACAATAGCAATAACATCGATAGTAAAAGTAATCCTAATCAAACTATTATTTTGATTTAACTTTCTATGAAGAGAATTTACTAATAACGTTTGTTAAATTGACGCCAAGGTGAACAGCAATGAAATGTGAGAATTAAGCTATAATTATAAATGGAATATAAAAAGAGTTACTTTGTATCGAGCAACATTGAAGCCTTTTTTCCGTAAACATAGAAAAATTGCAGGAGATTCTCAGATCTTAATATCCGAAACTTTTCTCTAAAACAATATCATTCTTCTGTAGAAAAAAGCCTACAGTCCCACTTGAAATAAAGTATTCTTGCATAACTTCTTCGAAACAATGACACACCAACAATATCAGAGTTATGAATCAGTTAATAAAGAACAATAATAATACAACTAGAAACTCAAGCAATAACATTGTTCCAACTTTGTTATTCAATGCTAATTTCCTTTGTATTCCAGGGAAGCCTCGGCCAGCTTCAACCTGTTTGCCAAGACGGGTGGCCGAGCTCGTCGCTTCAGCACCAGTGTGAGTACAATTGTTTATGTTGCTTTAACATCATCAGTATGATACTAAGACAGTTTGAACATAGTTAATCCTTTTGTTAGAGCAATTTTGAATATATTGCCGTTACAGTAGATGTTTTCAATTTATACTTTCAAGTCGTTGAATCTTTGAAAACTGCATTACTCCATTATTGTTAAATGTGCAGTGGATAAAAGAAGTATTGATACACCCAATGTTCATTAACACAGTTGATTTAATAATTTCAAGGAATCTAATTTCTTGCCAGTTTTGAACAGCAATTAAATTCAAAGAATAATAGATTATTGCAGCTATTTTTTTACAACATTCTGTTCAACTTCAACTGTTCAATTGTTCACTTCATCAAACTAGGACTTTAATTACCTTTAAGTGCCTTTTAATTACAGTAAATATAAACAGCACTGCTACTAATAGTAATTTACTGAACTGACCAGTTTTTGCTGTTGCAGACAGTAATGAATGCTTTTAGCATACTCGAAACGATATTACAGAAAACGGCTGATCGAAATAAAATAGTTTTATTCTTCCACATTGAAAGTGATTTTACTGAATTCGTTAATCAATCTGCGCAGAGTCCAGGTATTCCACCGAGGTTGACACCGCGGGTCTCCCAGCTACGTCAGGAGGAGTGTTTGGACGCCGGGCATCGAGAAGTCGCACACGAGAAAGAGATCCACAGTGCCCTGGCAATTTCCCAGTCCTGGGAGGACTTGAGCATCGAGGCGGAAGGCCTTAGTTTCAAGGATAGTGGCGAGTTAGGCAAACAGCAATCCGAAAGGAACGAAGTGGATAAGGAAGACGCAGCCAGGAGATTGACTAATAGGTAATAATTCTATCATGCAATTTTGTATATTTTATATAATATAGAAGAATTTCGATTATCCATACTAATTATTTCTTTCACGTTAATCGCCACATATTGAAAAAAGGACATAACATATTAACAATAACAATCGCAAATACTGAAATTAAATATGATTTGGTTAAAGATTTCTGGGTACCAAATCTCTTTAGCTGCTAAAACTGTGGTGCAACTGGTTTTATTAGACATACACTGTCTACATGTGAGATATTTTCGGATAACAAAGAGTTTGAATAACGGTGGTTCGAGTAAAAGAGGTTCCGATATATTCTACTAGAATGACAGAAATCGTCTTATTGATATCATTATTATTTAGAATGGAAACAATTTAGTCTGAAATATTAACGACCGAATTGGTAAGATTATGCGAAATGACGCGTATCCGTGTCCTCAAGAATATGTATACAATATACATAGCAGTAAATATTTATGTTTTTCATGCCGACCAATATAGCCTAATCTGGTAGTGAAATGAGAAACTGTATTTGCATAAACATCTGCAGAGTACGTAGAGAATAATTACGGACTGTTGGGAATAAAGAAAAACGTGCCTCAGTTTTTTTTTTATAATACATTTGTTATTTCAAAGAAGCAAAAGTTCTACTATCTCTCGTATTATAGGAATTATTATTCATATAATTCTTACTAATACTGCCAATAATAGTAGAGTAATGCAAGGGCATTGGTAGTAATTAAATTTCAAATAGTTATTATCATCACAGTAATAATAATAGCAATAGTAACGTTTCAAAAGTGCGTTGCGATTCTATTTGTTGCAACTAAAATCCTGTTGGTTGAAATGAGTATTTTTTATTGAATTTTGCCGTAGTCAAAGGGTTAAAATAATCAATAATAATAAGACTCTTACTATTAGGATTATATTACTATATATATTTATACACCGTGTGTCATTTGCAGTTTGAATCTGTCACTGGTGGCGAATCAGGTGAGCGCCGGCGGTTACTCTTGTCCCTCGCCAACCGGCGGCCCAGCAGCAGTGCGCCAGTGTTACTCGCCCGTCTGGAAGAATAATCTATCGCCCAGTCCAACGCGTAAAGCCTTCGCCACAAGGTAGTTAGTATACATTATAATTAATTCTTGTTAACCAACTGTCGGACCATTTTGACTTAACTGTTATAATGATGGTTGGATGTAACGGAACACCACAAACAATATAATATTTACCGAGATATATGATATTTCTAAAATATAAACAATATTATATATTATTTATCACAGTATTCCAAAGAAATAATAAGAGGAGCATTCGAATTAAAATTTTCAAAGTCAATGTCCAAAAGAAACTTTTATTTCGGTGGATCGTTGCTCGGGTTTCCGTAGTTTGGGATTGAAGACGTTGAATGCCACACGAACTTTCCCCACTTCTTCATTTGTATCTGAAAAATTCTTTTATACAAGCAGAACCACAAAAAGGGGTTCAGATTTGGCAATTTTATCCTTGTACACTAAAGGTTTTTTTGAACTCAACATATTATAAATTTCATGAAGCTATATACAATACATAGTACGTCACAGCGACATCCGTAAAGCTCCCAATCTAGCATAGCCATTTTTTATCTTAAACGAACCAAACAATTTTTTTTATTTAAGATATAGATAAGGCTACTCGACCACGGGAGCGATTTTTTAAATTTTGATTATAGCTAAAGATAACCTTGTCTGAACTCGCCAACCGAGTTTTTTGGAAAAATTTCACAGTTTTTGAACACTATTTGTTGTACGGGAAAAAACTAAAAAAAGTGCCGAAAAAGGCTCCTCCAGTCTCGTACATACTCCTTTTGAGACTTTCTGGGCAAAATTTCAGCCGCAGTGGCTTCACGAATACTGCTATAGCTTGTTCGTTATTGCAAGTATCGAAATGAAATTTCCGAGATTGTTAATCCAAACCATTGCCAAATTTATCCCACTTTTACGTTTCTATTTCTAGATAAGTAAAATAAGTAATATTATTAGTTACATAAGTAATAACACTAACTATATGAATATTCAAATTTCGTTAGATACGCACTCTGTGCTACATTAACGCAACTACATTTTAATTTAATTTCCACTCTATTATATTATATCATTAGTGTTAATGTACCATCGTTGCAGGCGGAGCCTCAGTCCTATAGCGATCAGGCCGAGCTGCCTAGGTTCAGTGAAGAGAAAATTCGAATTGGACGAACCTCATTCCCAGACGCCACCGGCGAAACGGACATCCTTACTTACTACCTCGAGGTACTCATAATTCTTGTTACTATCTTATTGCTATTCTTATTATTGTTTAACACTTCAGTACGGTACAAACTCGATTATCCAAACTAATCGATTCGGATAACGGAATTTTCCGATAATAAAACAATTTTCTTTCTTAATGGTTATCTCCACATTTCTAAAAACACGACATAAATGATTTTTGAGAGTCCAATCTTTTTAGCTGCTAAACCTGAATTGTGTTTATAAAAAACGTGTTTGGATAATTGAATATTTGAATAGTAGAAAATAAATCTTGCGGATTGTACGATTCTTTTACACTATTAGCCTTGAAAGTCGCTAAATGAAATGTAATAAGGCTATTTCATACGATTAGAATTAGCATCAGCATTAATATTATTATTATTGCAGGCAAGAAACACTATCTAGTCCCCAACCCGACTGCTCCCCGATGGAGGCAGACAAGAGTGTCGATACCAATGGCGAGCATGGATAAAGAACGCTCAGGTAACAAGTATGGTCACGTCAAAGCTGTGTTCTCACTGAAAGAACATCGAGGAACTTTTATCACTTATTGTTGACGGATCTTTTGATTTATAAACAAAACATATCAAGTTTTACCGCTGAGAACAAGAACAGTAAAAAAAAACGTTGAGAATGCCAACAAAAAGTTGATCATTGTTACTCCAGTTAGGACTCGACTTAACGAGAGTATATAGTATTGAATATATGTATGAGGGTAAGTAAAATAGAAAGACAAAGATTACTACGCTTTTTCATTACAGGCTTTATCTCATTGGAAAGCAGTCGAGGGCTGACACAGACTGTCCGCCCCTGGGAAGTAGACTCTCCACTGGTACCGGCTGCAGTACTACCGGAGACTGCTTGACCAAAAATCAATCCAGAGCCAAAGAGAGAGAGAGAGAATTCAACATGAAGTCCATGTTCCGCATACCTATCACAACTTCCGCATTATTATTCTCGAAAAGACACGTACAAATAACAGAGGATGCCTTTCGTATCCGACGGAAAGTACGTCCACCCCTCCATGCATCATCGCTCCTATGAGTCTCTCTCCGTCTCTCCCCCTCTCTCTCTCTCTCTCTCTCTTGCGTCCCATTAGACGGGAGCTCCGAATTTCGGTACAGAGAAGTTCGGTGTATAAGAGTTCCAGTATGTCGATGCTACGTTTCGAAGGCAATCGGAGAATTGTCAGTAGTTATCCCTTTTGGCTTCCGCGATATCTACTTCCCTCCTCCTCCGACGCATTGCCGACTCGAGTGAGTCTGCCTGGCTCTTTCGCGCGACCGGCACGGGAATATCCCAGTAACACCATCGCGTTCGAATTCTCTCGTTCAAGTATGCTTGAAGAAGAATTCTCGAAGCCTCGTGCTTATTTCTTGCGATCGGCGGCGATTCGGAGAAGGAAGAACCGGAGCGCAGACGTAGCAAGAAAGTGCAAAGGCACGCGTTATCTTAGAAGAGCGATCTTGCAAATTGTAAATATGTAGATTGAGCCCCTCCCCCTCGCCCCCGCCCTATTTAACTCTGACGAGCCCCGGACTCTCCACTTGTATATAACGAGGACACACGCGTGCGAATTAAACGATGGACCGATCCACTAGCCCGAGTTGATTGTAAGGGAGTAATAAAGGAACCAGCGTTTACTTAGAGCTGAGAGAGTATTGTGTGTCAGAGTGCGCGATGAAGAACGCCTTTATCTTCGCGTCTTGTTATTCCTAACAGCCTAGTTGCCGAGTCTAATATCAGTGGGCAGTCTTTTACTTCTACTTGGACAGTAAGTACGGTGACACAGCATAATGCAGTAGTAGAATAACTAATGCTGCTACTAATTCCAATATTTGTATTGATATTCATATTAATGCTCAAAAAACGACAATAATAATAATAATACTAATAAGTATAGTAAAAGAGAGATTGGTATTTCGATATATGTAGTTTCTAAACCCTCGAAAATATATTGATGAATACCAATAGCAATTTTAATAGAAACAGTAGTAATAATAATACTTGTAATAACAATAACATTAATGACTATACTAATTCTAAAACTCTGTCATCACTGGAGGAATAGGGAGCAACTTTTTGTTGCTCACTGAGCTCAATGTTTGAATACTATCCGTGTCAAGTTTTGTCGCTTAGGACAAAAGAAATCAAAAGAATCGTTAAGTAGCATTAAGAAGCGGTCACTTTTTCAAGGACTTCAAAAAGAAGCTGGTTTTCAAATCGTCGTGTATATTCTTGTTTTTTAAAAGTACGAAATATTTTAAAGTTTCTCTAGTAAGGATACATATTTAACGATAACATATATCTTAATACACTAGCAAACACACCCACGAACTTTCGTCGCCGGCGATAGAAACGTCAAGAAATTTTCGGTATGAACCGGAAACTTTCACAAACACAAAAATAAACAAGTCAAAATTTCAAAAAAGAATGCCTCCAATGGGGACGCGACGTCAATGTTAACGATAACACTAATTCCCAATGCCAATAAAAGCACTAACATTAACACTAGTAACTCCAGTAAGAACAAACCGCTGTTCAAGACACGCAATCAAGAAAAGGTTTCTACAATGAAGACATAGCTTAACATTACCAATAATAACACTAATAACTACAGTAAAGCTGTGTCCTCACTAGAGGAACAATACCAGGAACTTTTCATTATTTCGTGTTCCATCGCAAAGCCTCCCTTTACTATTTCTGTCACCATTAACAAAAATCCGGACAAAAAGCATCAATACGAACAATTCCAAAACCAGTGAACAATGAACAACAAAAAGTTCCTTTCGTCGCGGCAATAAGACATACCTTAATAACGCACTATCCAAACACAGAGACCACAACGGCGCGGCGCGGTGCGGCGAAAAAAAATTCAAGATCGCAGATCTCGACTGCAAGAGGCTCTCGCGGGTCGGATATCGATGGTGCGTGCCGCTCGATTAGCACAACACTGTGCTATCGCTCGATCTAACCTCCTGTGACTGGCTGTAACGACCGTAACCTCGTGCCACCGAGCAAAGTCTATTGAAGGAACGCCCGGAGTACGAAGGAGCGGACGACAGCCAGGCCAGAGGTGAGGAGCGCCAGTGGTGCAAGGGTAATCACGAGTCGGCACCGCCGGTGTCTATGTCGAAGGACGGCGAATGCGTCGCAGCATACCGGCGGCCAGTTTCCTGGAGAGCCTCGTACGCAGCAGCCAGCCGAGCATCAGCGAGCTAAAGGTATCTCTCACACTCTCTGCACATGAATACATAAATACTCCGTGGAATAGATACGGTGACAGAAGTATTAATCGCACTGATAAACCTCGCAGATGTACATACGTGCTTCCTATAGCCTATAATATACTCTGTAACAATTCTCTATTGTCATTGTTATTGTTGGTAGTTCTTGTTAGTGTCTTTCGACTAATATCCTACCTGTTGCCGCTCTCAATACTGTGATTATTGCTATTCAGAATGTTATTAAATTGTTAATACAGGTAAATAGAATGACAGGAGTACTAACAGTAGCAATAACTGCTCCTCGCAAATGTACATATGTACTTCCTATAGCCTATAATGTACTGTGCAATAATTTTATATTGCTCTTACTTTTATCGTTATTGTCGGTATTTCTTGTTAGTGTTTTTCACGCCATAGAACTATGCAAATGAATCAAAATCTTACTTCTTGCAGCTCTTATTATTATTGTTACAACTGATACTATTGTTATTGCTATTTCCGAATGTTATTACAGTGTTAGTAGTTAATACAGGTAAATAGAGTGACAACAGTGATAAATTAGCAATAACTACTTCTCACAAATATATATATGCGTGTACTTTGTATATAATAGTTTTGTATTATTATTGTTACTACTAATACTGTTGTTATTGCTATACAGAATGTTATTGCATTGTTAGTACAGGTAAATAGAGCAATAATAGTACTAACAATGGCAATCGCTATAGCTCCCAAATGTACGTATATACTTTATATACCCTATAACAATTTTGTATTGTTGTTATTGTTAGTATTTCTTGTAGTGTCTTTCGATTAATATTCCACCTGTTGCCGCTCTTATTATTATTGTTACTACGAATACAGTTGTTATTGCTATTCCAAATGTTATTACATCGTTAGTACAAGTAAATAGAGTTACTTACAATAACTACTTCTCGTGAATGTAAATATGTACTTTGTACTGTTATAGTTAATGTTGTAATTCTTATAATTGCTGTCATTGCTATTATTCTTAGTTATGATGCTATATTGTTACTGTTAGAACTGTATATAGTATTACAATCGCTATTCCAAGTGTTAGCATTGCAATAACGATTAGAATTGATATCACAATTAATACTAGTATTGATATTGTTTCTACTGTTATGGTTTCTGTTTACTGTACTAGTCAAAATAAGAGGAATACTAGTATAAGTAAAATGTAAAGTAATGGTAATGATATCAAGAGGGAGAACGCTTATCTCTAGATATGGACCTGTTTGTAGATGCATTACCTTATCAGATCCCGTGACTCGAGTACCTCTCACACTCTCGGATCTTACATTGTTATTCGTACTAGTATTCCAATTGCAACGATTGTTGCTGGAGGTTTAGGATTCTGCATTATTATTACTGTTACTAGTATTGTAGTTTTTGTTACGAATATTATACTGTTTCATTAACTTACTCTGGTTGTGTATTATTACTGTTACTCTTACTATTAATATGAATTATTATAATATTAATATCGTGCTTTGCAGTTTTTTATTGTATTTGTAATCATTCCAGTAACTATATTATAATTGTGTTTTTAAATAATTCCAGAGCTGGCGTATGTCCCAGGCCGCTTTGCGCCAGCTGCTCCAGCCGACCAGCATGGAGCCATTGCCTCCATCGGCGCCAATTGCTTCTCCAAATCCTACGATAGACCTGCCACTTCAATTCCCACATACCGCGTCGGTCGGCGAGCCAATTGAAGCTATGAGTATCGAAGAGAAGAGCAGTAGAGACAGGGAACGATACGGAGGCATGCGAACCTGGAAACGACTCAGGCGAGGTGCGACATCACAAGCCGTATAGTGTACAACTTATTGTTAACGAGAGTACAGAACTTTAATCCTTTGATCAAGAAAGGTCTATGTATTTCTCACGTGTGCGATTAGTATAAATGACAGTCGTAGAGAAGTGCGGGGCAACATAGGAACGCTAAGGATAATTATATATACAATCACATATATTGTTTAGATAATATTGAACAATATCACAGACTTGAATGAAAGATTGTTTCGTAAGTATTAATTTTTTCTGTCTTACCCCTGATTTGGAGTAAAATGGGACTGTCGACGGAAATTAAATGATATTGGATAATTTATATTGAATTAGGTCAATTGTGAAGAATTTCGAATTTTCTCTGTAGCTTTTTAGTATGATTAATTGCAAACGCTGTTGTTTCTTATTGTAATGTCATTCCCACCGCCTTTCTCCGATGCGTTTCCACACACCCGTCTCGCCCTGCATTTTTCTATGCAAGTAAATTCTATTTACGAAATTTAAAAAGTTCGTCGCCGTCAAAGGGTTAATGCATTGGATCTTCTATAACTTATTTTAATACGAATTTTAATGCATTAAAACTACCATATGCCGAATTTTAAGACATTCGAATTGTTATATATCAAACCCCTATCGTTTATGATAGAATTATAAAATTATTCTAACTCAGAGAGCAATGAGTTAAGAATTTATTATATGCTGTCTTCAATGTATCAGTATTACGTTTTACAGCGAATGGTCAAAAGATCTTTGGGATCTGAAGGTGAGAATGTTCCGGCTTGACCAATGCTTTGCCAACCACATAATTCTGTTTCCTTTCTTTAATATATACTTGTTTACTTATCTGGGTTTTGACACTTTATCTGCACAGACTATGTGTTGTGTTTCTGCACTACTTTTGTTTGGTTTAGCTTTTGTGCTTAAATGACTTGTTAAAAAGATGGTTCAAAAACAGTTTTTAAGTAGCGTATTTTAATAATAACGCTGTTTGTAGGACGCGACTTTACACAGACGATCTTTATTGATGCTCATTGCTAACAAGTACTGACAGTCTCAAGTAAAAGTGACGATTGTTTTTCTTGACAGAGAGGTCCGGCTCGAACGGGCAGGACTCGTTCGTGTTGCGGATGATATCCTTCAATATACTGGCGCAGAACCTCCTCGAGAGTTATCCCTATTTGTACAAGAATCACGACAAGCGTGCGCTACCCTGGGAGACCAGACGGAGGCTGATACTCGAAGAGATCATAGCCGCCCAGGCGGATGTGAGTATATCTACCAATTATCGTTTTGTATTATAAAATACAGTGTTAACCCTCACTCAACGAATGCCAGGATTTTTAAGGCCGCAACTAGGCTTTAAAAAATATTAAACAATATTTATCGCGTTCTTTCAGAGAATAGTGTTAACAAATTCCGCATTGAAATATATTTCCGATGGGTAATATTACTGTTAAGAATAATCGAAGGTAGCTATATTGTTTATATTCGTATTATTCACATCGTTATTGCAACCGTGATCCATTTTCTTTGCAAGTTAAATGCCTACGTATTTCGATTTTTCAAACTCTTAGTGTTATAATTATTTACTAAACAATAATTATAGACCCGTATAATTATTGTTTAGTGTTTATCACGTAAAGTAGAAAGTTTTAACTCGAAATATTCACGAAGATCGAGTAGACGTTACTCACGTGTGACGTTGTTACGAGCCAGGCTTCGCGAGTCCTAAATATGCTCTGAGATCGTGGAAAGGGCTATTTCACCTTAACCAGACTCAAGACTGGACCTTGTTAATTAAAAGAATGGCTAGTTACTTTCAGTAGCTCAGAACAGGTCTTGGGATCGTGCGAAGGGCTATTTCACCTTAACTAGACTCAATCCTGCTCATTGATCATGAAAGGATGCCCTAGGCTAAAGTTAAACGTTACTATTGCTCGCCGGATACACCTTGAGCGGTAAAAGTGTATCGTCGTGGGATCTTTTATTATTCTTTTCCTTATATGTGCTTATTTAAATCAAGGATGACTGAACAGGAATTTCCCAATAAAGAAGCAGTGATTTTCTTAATAAAAACTAAAACAATGTTCAATATATTCTGAATGAAAATACAATACAAAAATATAATAATGAGAGTTTCAGCGGAAGTGAAATGTTGTTACAATTTGGATTAAGCTTAAAATGAAATCGTATTACGTTACGATATTGAACGGGGGAGAAACTAAACGTAAGAACTGTGACGTGCCTAACGATCGCGATATGACACGATGTACGTACGGTAATATTTACTGGTTTCGAAGGACACTAATGCTCGATCTACTACGATGTTCTTCGCTGGTCCGAGTGACAGAGCTTCGCTGTCGATGAGAGTTCGGAACTGATTCCCCCGCTTTCCACTAGAATTTAGGGCTTAAATACCCGAAAACCCAGTGAAAAAGGGGTATGGTGGGAGTATAGGGCGCCAAGGGTCTGACCATGCTTGAGTTCTAGGAACTACACAGATGCACCGTATGCACGCCGCATTGCTTCCCTACTAGAAACCCATTAAAACCAGAGATAAGACGGAACGAAGGAGTCGAAGTCACAGTTTTAAGGCTCGAAAAATACGCAGGAATATTCTATGTAGGAAGCCAGCGAGTTATAATTATTCAATCTATGTATGAAATAATGTTAAGAAAAGTAGTCCGAGAGGATGAATATGTAACAACGTCACTCACTGTCTGTTAGAGAGTGGGGGAAGCGCAGAACGAATCACGGGCGATGAATGGGTAGGTGGAGGTGGTAACGATGAATGATTACTTTTGATTTCGAATTGTTTATCATTAATTTTTTAAATTTGCACCGTGCGTGATAGAAGGCGTTGCGGTTGACAACACAAGGAAGTTCAGTGAGAATAAGAATAATCTTAATGTCAACGTTGCGAATAATAGCTTCAGATGATAGAAAGAATAATTGATTAACATGATAACAAATACCAATACTACTATTCATAATTACATAATAATAGTTTTGCAATATAATAGTAATATAAAAAATAAGCGTTAAATATATGTGGCCTGAAGGAACCTACTTTAAATCAGGAGCGATGAAAGAAACCATGTTTCTCAGAACGAAAGATCATAAAAGTAGCAGATCTAAGAACTGACGGGGGTAAACTTGTTGCAAAAATTTGTTGTTATTAATTCACCACTGTTATTATTAATTCATTTTATTCCCCAGATAATCTGCCTACAAGAAATGCAAGAGGAGCACCTGCTAGACTTCCTGCGCCCATTGACGGACCTTGGTTACGCGCACATTTATAAAAAGCGCACTAACGATAAGCGTGACGGCCTGCTATTGCTCTACCGATCCAGCTCTTTCGTACTTTTGGAAGAGAGCAGACTTGAACTATATCAGTCAGGGATCGAACGACTTAGCAGGGACAATGTTGCCATTGTTGCCAAGTTTGCATTGAGAAGTGACCCCAGCCAGATGCTCGTTGTTGCTACAACTCATCTGCTTTATAATCCAATGAGAAACGACGTCAGGCTCGGCCAGACCCAGCTAGTGCTCGCGGAAGTAGAAAGGATCGCTTATATTGGCGAGGGAATGTGAGTATTGTTGGTATTTCGAATATTGTTACTGTGCTTTTTCGTATTGCTACTTCGATTTACTATTAACTTTTGTAGCATGATTACTTGTATCTTCTCATTTCAATTTTTTAAAGGAATTTTATAACAGTTATCGTGCAAAATCAACTTTTTTTACGAGTAGCAATACTAATGAAGCAACAATAATAACCCACGTAGTGGTTCAAGGAGATAAGCACGTGATCCGCAATTAGCGAGATGTTAATCTCCTTCCCCTGCTACAAACTACTAACACTAATAGAAAGGGTGATATAATAATGCTAATGTAAAGTTCTCGCAGGACCGGCCCAAAGTACCTGCCGATACTTTTAGCAGGCGACTTCAACTTAGAGCCATTTACCGGAGTCTACCGTTTCATTACGGAGGGCCAGTTCGAATACGAAGGCAAAGGGCGGAACCTCGAACAAGCAAAGTACAGGTAGAGTAGCGAATACTAGCATTGCTTATACTCTAGCGAGTATAAGCAAATAATTAGTATGCACCATAAGAGATCTATTGTGCAGAGATAAACTCCGTCGTAGGTGCCTCTCGAACAACCTCATACCACCGCGGCTTTGCGTCACCGACAACTGCCAACATCTTTCCGTATTGTTGAAAAGGCTGCGTGGAATCGGAGACGCTCGGATTATGGTAAGTGCCTCGTGTAACGAGTTTTAATACGAACTTTTTTATACGAAGATCCAATACATTTTACCGTCCGTAAAAAAAAGTTCAATGCGCATAAATTTCTGTAAGTAATGATTCTATTTGAATTTTTGTTCAAACTGTCGTCTACTCACTCGTATTCCATTAATACTAATTATAATCTAATAAAGATAGTAAAAGACAGTTAAATACACTAATCGTATTATCATCAATATTATTAATTTTGTTTTATAATATTAGTAATCACTCGTCAACATTAATGTATCCATTATAGTTGGAGAACACCGAGATCTGCGTGGAAGAGAATAACTTTGCTAACAATAGCAGCCTGCTGAATTGCGGTCTCAACACCGAGAGCCTCACCTACCAGACAGTAGAAATATCACGAGGACAGCACGCTACATTTTCATCGGGCAAGTGAATTTCGTACCACTAACCATCTTTCTTAATAGATTTTCTTATTATTATTAACAATCGTAACGAAAATCAAAGCTTAACACGTAGAATGTTATACACAGAATTACCGCTGTTGTATATAAGAAACTTGTGTTAGATCAAAATAATGCGATTTTTTATTCTATTAGGGAGAGAAATTCTGCGAAAATGGCCAAAAACTGTTTTTCAGATTTTGTTCTGTAAATATCTCGAACTCCATAAGATCTGAGATTATCTATTACTTTTAGGTACATTGTCCCACCCGTTCAGACTAAAGAGTGCTTACGGTCACATTGACGAAGCCACTACCAACCAGCGCGATTGGATAACTGTGGATTACATTTTCCATAGCGAGGACATCGAACATCTTGAAAGGTACCCGGATAATAATGCTAATATGAATGTTATACTTTATTATACTAGGTGTTTAAGTAGTAGATTTAATGCATTTAGAGTGCGTTTTAATTTGTCCGTCATCTTTTAATCGTTATTTGCCATTATTCGACTTTTTTGGCGAAGTTCACTGGTTCTCGAGACACGTTGCAGTGTTCAGTGTTCTTTCCAGTGGCGAAAGAATTATCCGAATTGATTGAGTGGTATCAAAGATTACTTCAGACATATTATAAATAATTAACTAATTAAAATATATTAATATAGAAATATAAATTTGTATGCTTAGTGGTCATTTACTGCTCAGCACTGACTAATAAATGTTCCTTTGCAACTTGAGTCTAACTTCCAATACCAGATACGCCTTAATGCATTGCTGCTGGTTGTTTCAGGTACACGCTGCCAACGGTGCACCAGTGCACTCTGCTTCCGAGCATCCCAAACTTCATAGTCGGTAGCGACCACTTGTGTTTGGGTGGAACCTTCAAGCTTCGTCCGAGAACCTAAGGAACAACTCCGTTGTACATTGTCTCTTGTAAAGTAGAGAAGGAGCCAAAGGCGGGCCCGTCTGTAATATAAAAAGTCTATTTTTCGATAAGTCTCACTGTTAGCCTTTTATGTAGTGCGGAGAGAGAAAGTGCACGTGGGAGAGAGAGAGAGAGAGAGAGTGAGAGAGATAAGAGAGAAAGAGAGAAAGTCAGCGGAAAACCACTGTTTCTGTTTATTCGAATAACTTAACGAGTCTATTGGTGAATTTAGTAGGCGGTACTTGGGAGGTGTGGAAATATAGTGCGTTGTTTGTATCCCGTTGACGTTTTATTTTCACCTTTGCGCCTGAATTTAATAGCAACTCTGGTTTTTAGGACGAACTTTAACTGTATTTGTTGGTATTAGTATTAGTATCATTGTAGTGGACTACTATTTTTGCTACTGCTACTGCTACTGCTACTGTTATTAGCTGTGTCCACGCTGCAGGAATAATCAGAAACTTTTTGCTCATGTTTCATGTAGTTGCTGCGAGTTATTCACGCAAACAAAATACCAATAAGAATAATAACAAAAAAAGTTTCATTTGTTGTTCCAGTGTGGATATAACTTTACTGTTATTGTTACTCTAGTTTTTACTTTTATTGACATTAACATTATTTTATTATTATATAGTTACTATGTTAGTCTTACTGTACATATTTCTATTCGAAACAATAACTACTTTAGCATTATGTAGAATATAATATGCTTTCTTTCTGCCCGCATTAATATAACTATTAAGTCTATTTCTGAGATTTGTGTCGTCTATCAAAGTCAGACGGAATGGCAACACATCAATTCAATTGAAAACGCTTACGTTAATTAATTAACTATAATCAGAGTAATTTGTTAGCGCGATATAAGAAGCAGAACACACACGGAGCAACCGGACATTCGTGTGAGTTACAGATACGATATAAAGTGATACTGACTCATCAATACAAAGCCAGACAAGTACATTTGACAAATTACACTAATCATCGCGTACGACGGTTTCTAATTCAAAAAGCCCGCGCTTTAATTAATCACGATGCTTTTCGTAACACGCTTGAACCCGGACGGTTTTGGGAACGCTCGATGCATTTCGAAACACACATTCGAAGAGCCGAATGTCTTTCGGAAGACTGCGCAGTATTGGATGTCTTTGCGAAGACATTGCTCAGAGCGAACCGAGCCGAACAGGCGTATCGGCCGTCGGGGAACAAAAGGGTGCCTGCCATTGGACTGCCAGGGTAGCGCTGGGCTCCGATAAGAGAGAGGATAAAAATACAAGAAAGTCTTTGCTCTTTCGACTAGCCAACTTTACGCAAGGATGACGCCGCTTCTGCTCTTGCTGCCGCTTTCGCTCGCCCTGGCGCAAGGTAATCCTACCGGGAAAGGGGATCAGGAACTAACACAGTAACACACAGTCTGTTCGTCGGCCGTCGATGAACAATGTTGCGGATGACGCAGCAACCTGCCGCCCGTCATCCCATTCCCCAGCCTTTTCCAATCATAGTAACTCCAATAACAATCACTCATATTCCCGATATTAACAGTAGCAATCCAATAACGCTAATAACGATACTCCCAAGAACACCGACACACACTAATGCCGCTGGCAATACCACTAACAAACCCAACGCACACTGTTCATCCTACCAACACTATTATTACGAATATCAAATATCAATAGCAATAACAGTACCAATACTGAAACTTAAGTTACTCTCATCGCTGGTGAGCAATAACTAATAACTTTTTCTTATTTCGTGTATCTTGAAAAAGTTCTTGGTTCTTGTTTGAAATTTCTTTGACTTTCGAGGTTCTTTTAAGGAACAATTAGCAATGAAAGTTCTTCCAGCATTGATACAACTCGAGGATGGTATTGGTGATGTTAATGTTAATGGAATAAGTAGTAGTATTGGCGTCATCGTTATTCCTATTGCTAAAGTTATACTCACATTCCTGAGAAGTGAGAAGCAGCCGCGTTGTTTGGTCTATGGACGGTAGTGTATGTTATCGTGATACGGGTGATGCGAGTGTAGTGATAGTGAGGGTGATACGATGCGATGAAAAGTGATACTAATAGTGATAGGGAGAGTAGGGAGAATACCGACGATACTGATATTAGTTTCAATGATGATACCATTATCCAATACTATATATTGCGACTGAGTAGTAATATTAATGTTAATATTCATTTATTATATATTAACTATAGTATTGAATGTAAATATTAACAGATTATTAATAGTTGCTGTAGGATTTTGGAGTATTGTTCCAACATGCATGCATCTATCCAAAATAATATCAATGTTTTACTACGAATTGCTGAGTACTATTAGTGATAAACAATGCTATTGTTACTAGTACTAACATTAATTGTAAATTGCGATACTTTTGTGAGACAGTTGTTATTAATATTAGTATTATTTTGGTTGTTACTGTAATGTACAGTAGTTTGCTTTCGCTATCGGAATGAATATTTTCTATTTGACTCCGAAAATCAAAAGGTTCTCAGTTCGTCTTGTAAGTTTGTTTTTATCGGTTGTCCGGCGATATTTCTCCGATGAATGAGCCGACTCTGCGAAATCTTTCGAATCTTGTAAATGTGAAATTTTGTTAACTATATACAACATAATATTCTTTCTTCCAGGCATTGAACCTAAGCCGACGCCAATGCCACCTACCGTGACAACGCCGAGCTCATTCCCCATCAGCAGCTCAATTATACCCGTCGCGAACAACAGCAACACAACACTTGCGCCTGAAACAACCACCAAAGTTATAAACAATACTGATATACCAGACATTGATCATCCTAAACCTGCTCCGAAGACAACTACTACTACTACTACCACTACTACTACTACCACTACTATGAAGACAACAACATCAAGCATAACAACAACAACAAGTGCGCCCCCACCAATACCTGTTACAACAACCACTGCGGCACCACCGACCAATCGAGTCGGTAATTGGTCCGTTAAGCAGGATGATACAATTTGCGTGCTGCTGCAGATGAATCTTAGATTGAACGTGACTCTCGACAAAGGGAAGAACGTGAGTTTGAAAATACTTTATTATCACTAAGTTAAGTCATTCTTGCTCTTTCTTTCAACACTGGAAACAGTTATTTTAGCACGCTTTGGAGCTGAACTTAATATAATTGTAGCAACTCTTGTGCACGCCCGTAATGATTTTATAGGAAAACTTCGTTCGAAGTAATGCGATGTTTAATACAGGAAATACGAGGGATTTTTTGTTGTTGATATTTCGTGTATACTGAAAAAGCTGTTTCTTAAACTCTGTCAAAATAAGAAAAGACTCCTTTGTTTTTCTCCAATTAGAGATAAAGTGTTTCTATTACAATCATTCTTATGATACTTATCGCTGTTGCTCTATTTTATTATTACTATTGTTGTCTCGCAGAAGACGTACCGTGTGGTCGATCTGCCAACCAATAATCAATCTGTGGCCAGCGGAGTCTGCGGCAGTCTCGAACAGAATATTACCATCACGTGGCCGGCGGTGAACCAAACCTTCGATAACTTGACCATTCATTTCGTAAAGAATGTTAGTGAGGCGCGTTACACCATGCACCACATGGAACTCTGGCTCTCGGAGTTTAATTCGAGTGAGTATACAATAGTTTGTTTTTTTACCAATCTTATAGAAAGGCAGAGATAAGCATGTTTATATTTAATGTTGCTATAGGACCTTCAATTTCATGTTATTTAATAATTAGGCGTCAACCGGCTTCACCCAAGTGAGATTTCATATGCCCGTTAACAATAACTTAATACTAGATTTATGATTTCTTCTAAATTGTACAATTTCTTCCAAAAAAACAACATAGTTATATATTATTGACTTAAATATGAAATTGATAAATAGAACATTAATGCCACTTCTTCTTCAATGATTCACGAGTTAAAGTACGTAGAACAGAAACAGTGCTGCCGAATCTCTCCTATCAGATTTGATTTATCGGATTTTCAAATCCGTGTGTTTTACTTTTGACGATTACTTTCTTCGAGAATTAATTTTTCTATTACATTTGGATTTCTTACTGTAGTAATGCTTTGGTCAAAGATGCGGGTTCATAGAAATATGTGTATCACATAGCGAATTTCAAAATTAGGTTTTGAAAAAACTGGATATCAACACATATTTGTCTCGTTAAATGGATAAAAGTTCGTGCGACGGGTAAAAGAAAAATGGAAACGGTTTCTATAATTTTCCTTGTGAAATTTGAAATGTATCGAAATGACGCGTCTTGTAAACCTAGTGTTAATTCAAAGAAGAATAGATTGTTGTAACTGTCGTCATTACAAATATCTTCTAATGCATAGTTGAACCTCTCATTCATTTAGACGAATATCGGAATATTTTTCTTCCTACGGTTTGCTTGCTTCATAACTGTATACAGGGAAGAAAATCGCATTAAAATCGATTCAGACGTTTTTAAGTTTATCGGGAACATATAGACAGATAAACCTTACCCATTATATTAGTAGAAAAGAGAAGAAGATAATTTAACCAACGCTCCTAAGACACTTGACGAGCTTCGCTTGACTGTCTCTTGCTCCTCGAGAATGGGAACGAACAAAATTGATTTTTCGCTAGCCGAAAAGATTTCGCTGAAAGTGATATCCACACCATCGACATACAATTTGAATAATTTATAGTAGAACCTCGATTATCCTATTTGACAGCTGTCTTTGTGCAGATAAGGGAATTTTCGGATAATAGAATAATTACTTTCTTGATGTTGATCTTCGTATATTTTAAAGAAAAAGTATAAATATCCATAACAGGAATTACGAATACTGAAATCAAATATGATTTGGTTAAAGATATCTGGTTGCAAATGTTTTTAGTTGCTAAAACTATGTTGTAATCGATTGCATAATTAAATATACACTGAACTGTCTTCATACAAGACATATTTGGATTACCCAGTGTTAGGATAGTTGAGAAGTCGGGTAAAAGAGGTTCTACTGTACTTGGAAAAAGAATGTCTATCTCCGCCTTATTCTCTACACGACCTTAATAGTTAATTACGACGTTTGCAAAACATCCTGTTAAGGAGTTTTAAGGTGATTGTCGCGCGACAGCAGCATTAACAAGTTTACAGTACCATGTATACAGAAATGCTCAAATAATATAAGTCAAATGTGCCCATAATTATGAAAGTGGTCTAAGTCAAAATTTAGAAAAAAATGAATTTATCACTTATTTCACACGACATGATTTTAAACTAAATTTATTCAATGTAATTTTTACGATAGAAATATATGACTTAGACCACTTTTATAATTATGGGCACAAATGACGATAGACTTTTGGTGTTGTACAATCGTGCTACGCACTTACACATGGAAGTTTGTATATACGATTATATGTTGCATACTCATGCACACTAACGGTGCGACAATCGCGTCAAAAGTGAAGTGGAACCACTCCAAATTTACTACTTGAAACTCTTCTATCTTCGAAATCAAACAGAATACTTTTTATTCTTTTTATAAATGTTTATGTCACGCCTTTCTATTAATGGATAGTTTTCCATTCAAATCCTAACAGCGGATAAAACATTAAAATTTAATATATGTCGTTAGCACATTTCTCGTGTAGGGAATATATGCAAGAAGTGCCAACTTGTAGATATGATTTATAAATATATTATATTTAAGAATTTTACAAGATTCTTATAAACCAATCTAATTACCTAAAAATGAATTCTTGGACAATTACATCCGCCTTTCTTATGTGCTTCTTCTCTGCCTCTCTCTCTCTCTCTCTCTCTCTCTCTCTCTCTCTCTCTCTCTCTCTCTCTCTCTCTCTCTCTCTCTCTCTCTCTCTCTCTCTCTCCCTTCTATCTACCTCACACGTACAAACTTTTGTAATGATTGTTCTTCTCCACAGCGACACCTGTATTGTTCATGCACGAACACGTCGAATACTCCACCGGTGTGGGGAACTCGTACAGGTGTTTGAAGAAACAGAATCTACAACTGAAGATGATGAATCAAACCGACAGTGCTGGTTCTGCGACAGTATCCGATCTGCAGTTCCAAGCGTTCAAAAGCGGCAACAGTACATTCTTTGACTTAGGTAAGTACATATATAGTAAATAATCACTGTTTTACTCGGCTTCACCCGATTGTTATTTCGCGCACTTGTTAGCAATGATTTCATCTAAAGCAAGATAAGTTGTTACTGAAGAGTTTTGTTTGTTGATAAGGACGTTATGTTCGATTTACTTTTTAGAACAGTAATTTATTTTGTATTATGAACAAATGATTGGCAAAATTCATGTTGATGGGTAAAACAGTTGTATTATATTGTTATTGTTATTATTTCACTGATTGCCAGTGTTCGATTGTCACTTTTCCTTTTATCGTTTTAGCGAAAGACTGCTCCTTTGATACTGCGGACATTGTGCCGATAGTAGTTGGGATGTCGCTTGCTGGCTTGGTGTTGACGGTGCTGATCGCTTATCTAGCCGCTCGCCGGCGCGCGCGCGCCCAGGGCTACGTCAGCATGTGAGCCGCATCAAAGGAAGGAAATTGCCACCCGCACTCTTCTTTTCTTCTTCGTCTTTCAAAATCTCTCTCGCCCTTACTTTCTCTCTCTCTGGGTTAACGTGTCGCTTGCGCGCTCACGCAACTGTGTCCGGGGCCGGGGACTGTCGTTCACTGGTGGCCGATCGAACCCCTTCCACTGCGCTTTAATCAATTCGAACTCCCATATACTTAACCCCAATGCACCGGAATTTGGCTGTGCGCAAGAGAGAGAGACAGACTTATGGGGGGACGGCAACGCGTTGGGGAAGAAGGACTGACGCGCTCTTCTCACCGAGTGTCGAAGGGGATGCTATTGGTCGGTAATCAGTGCAGCCAGTCTCCAGTAAACTAGAGGAACGATCGGATTCTCTGTTTTTAGTTTAAGGTACTAGCTATCATTGTCTTTTTATTGGTCGAACGATCGAAAGGGAACGATCCCCCAATGTCCTCCATACTCTTTTTCCTTTCTCTGCTTTATTCTCTATCTCCCACCTCTCTTTGTCTTCTTTTTTTTTTATTTCAATTAATCACGCGTGTCAAGTCGGAAGAGCACGTGTGCTACGTTGCGTCGTAGTGTCGCCGGAGATTTTTTCTGTACACACGCGTAACGACGGGTGTGCGGTGGGTTGCGGCGGTCCCGAGGGTGACGCGTACTCCTCGCTCGTCGGACTCTCCCGCTTGTACCAATGGACTCCACACCGGCGACTGATTCGGGTATACATATAGATCTATATAGATATATAAATATAAGTATAAGTTAAGGGGACCGAGGTCCGCCCGCTATTGTAAAGAATTGTGATTACGAGGACGGAATAAAGATCAATTATCGGAAGAAGTTTTATTGTCTTTCCACGGTATTACCGATTGGTGTTACCCTTAGTAGTTCATGAATTTCATTAAGGGGTCATATATGCTAGGCATGTCATTAAATAAATAGAAGTTTATTCATTTTTGTCAAATGTAATATTTTTTTTTTTAAAACTAGATAGAAGTTTGTTGTCATATATACATAAATAACTGGCGTTCTCTTTCTAATTGCAGCTTGCGGTGGTTAATGTGTCTTGGTCAATTGTTATCTAAAAAAATGTAAAACAATGGTGTGTGAACTAGACAGAGAAAACTAGTCGTCATTGGATCAGACAAAATTTATTTTTATTTTTTGACAAAGTTATTAAGCGTAGTATCATCGAATTCTATTGTTCCTGTGGAATTGGCGACTTTTTAATCAAGTAAAACAGAACTTAAACATAAACACCGCGTCTAAAAACACTTTCAAGAAAATGCGTTCAAAGTTTCATGTGTAGTTTTGATTTGAGAACAAATTTTTCAGAGAATGTAAGTATTAAATACTTCAAGAAACTTAATAAACTATTGTTTGTTTAATAACTTGCCTAAGATATATGACCCCTTACATGAATGACATTTGTAACTTGCAATATATAAATTTGCATTTAATGCTGTTTAAACAATTAGGGTTTCATGGATGCCTCTCATTTCTTTTGTTACAATAAACGATTCATGAAGTTAGCAAGATCAGAAATGCATTTAAAACAATTCAAAATGACCAAAATGATTCAAAACACCTGTTGTAAATTATACAAAGGTTTGTATCCTATATAATTACCGGTAATACAGGAACCATCAGTAACGACTTTCCAGGACATAATATAAGAAGGACTCCAACCTCTTTCAAGAAACCGTGAAGCACGGTATAAGAAATAATCCTGCGTTTAAAGCGTATAATTTCCGTGCGAGGCAGCAAAAGTTACGTATATACAATTTCATACAGAAATTTCTATGTATAACTCTGCACGAGAACATAGCAAATGTTGCTATATATATTTTAATACCAGGCTGTATACACAACTCTAGAAATATTAACATAAGTGATAAATAAGAGCGGGTGCGACAGCAGTGTACAAATACTACTGTACAAGATTGTAGAACTGCGTACAAATACTATATCAATCTTAATACAATCAGAATTATTAATATTGATGATATAATCATACTGTAAACATACTACAAAAATAATACCATTGCTGTATTATACTATTTTGCTGTAATAGTGTATCGTTGCTTTTAATAGAATTATCCATATTATTCAAGATGCAACAACAAAATATGGCTGAATTTTACAATATTTTCATGTATTGTATAATACGTATTATTGTATCATAGTATTACAATATTCAATGATTAGTGTACAGTAATAAGATTAGGAGTAGTAAAACTGACACTAATACTGTATAGCTCTATGGGAACACTATATACAACAATATTAATAGAAGTAGTATAAAATCATACATATAGTATACCAATACCGCAACAGTACAACAGTATTTCAAACTTAGTATCAACAGTGAGAGGAAAAGTCTTTGTATGCGCTGTAAACATAAATCCCTCCCACCTATTGTCATTTATTTACAACTACTACATTTACTGTATTACAGTGGGTAAAAACATGATTTGTTCACTCAGATTTTCTGAATGAAATTTTCTTAAACAAGAAAACATTTATTTTTCCTTAAAAGGAAAACTTTCTTCTATATCAAATATTACTCCAAAAAAAGAGGTGTGTGCTAATACATGTTTTATTCACGGTATATTAAAGTATTTTGATATTGCTATTGTATAATATTATACAAGACCCATAATACTATAATAATATAAAACAAAAGTCTTCATATGCATCGTAAACGTAAAATGTTTCTCGCCGCTTTCGTAGTGGTAATTTTGGTTCTCGCTTTTCTCAGAAGAAAGAATAACATTAATAATAATACTATCAGTAAAAATAACAGAAGATTCGAAGTTCGAAGTGTTCTTCGACCGTTGGAATGCAAGAGAGAGATCGTCTGGCTGGTGCATTCTCGTTTGCCGAACTTCGAGGCACGTCGGGTGATAAGGGAGTCTTATTCCTTCGAAGAATTGGATGCATTGGGAGTCGATCGAGTGTTTGTGCTTGGAGTAGACGCCAGCTACCAGCAGTATTTAAACAGAGAGAGCGAAAGTACTGGAAATCATAACAGTGTTATTAAAAGAGATATTTATAATATTAACAGCAATGTTGCTGGTCGTGTTGCAATTGATAGAAATACTAAAATTAATAATAGTATTAATCGGAATGGTAATGTAATCAATAAGAATAATAGTAATATTAATACTAAGAACGATAGCAATATCAGTGGTCATGAAATTCCTGCTATCAGTATCGCTAGAACGCAATTATTGATCATGGAAGAGCAGCAGAGATACGCGGACATTTTACAAACGGACTTCCTTGATACCTATCGCAATCTCACATTGAAGCACGTATCAGGCCTCAACTATACCATTGCTCACTGTCCAAAGATCCTTCACATTTTTAAATCGGACGATGACGTCATCGTAGATGTGCCGGGGATAGTCAGGCTGATAAAGAGACATTTTAGTAACGGCAACGGAAACGTTCGCGGTAACAGCAATGGTGTCGCTAATGAATATGTCATTAACAAAGCTAATATTGATATTAATAATAGCAGCAGTGTTACCGGCAGAACGATATGTACAATCGCTAATATTAGCAGTAATAATAATAGTAATTGTAACATTTCAAAGAGTAAGACAAATAGTAGTATTTATACTAAAAGTAATAATAATACTGGCAATACTCGCAGTATTGGCCCAACGTCTCGAGCAATACTTAACCCCGAAAAAACAGGTGCACATATCGTAAGTGATTCATCAATCAGTAACACATCGAAAGGTAATTCTTCGACTTCGACATCGCTTCATCTTAACGCCGAGCTAAACATATTCGGCTATAAAATGACCAACAAACTAGTGGAGAGGAATCCTGACAGCAAGTGGTTCGTCACTGCCAAAGAGTACAATGGCAATTACTACCCGAGTTTTGTCAGCGGGTGGTTGTACTTCACGTCGAAGTTGGTAATCGAAGCATTGTTGGAGAATTATATTGAATATACGAGGAAGAAAGAAGTGTTTTGGATAGACGATGTGTTTGTTACGGGAATGTTGAGAGACGGTACAGCTGTTGAGGTTGTTGGGCTAAACGAGATGTACGCGGTCGATTATAGGTGAGTGAGCACACAGGGTTTTTCATAAATGTTTTTAATAAATGAAGATGGCTATTTTCGAAATTCTTGTTAGAACTTCTTTTTTTAAGAAAATGACCACACTCGTTAATTTTGAAAATAGTCATCTTCATCTTCTCTGTCTAATTCTCTACAAAGTAGCGATAATCATTTACGACATTTGTGGGACACCGTGTATAGTGGCAATGAAGTATTAAATTGAATAATATCGTCTAACAATACGACTCCTCATTTTATTTAAAATTTTTCAATTACTTTTGGAGCATACTGTACAAATATTAAATATTGCAACTTAATGAAATCAGTTCAGTCGTCTCTGAGATTATTTCGGACACACCCACAAATAGACTTTCTCGCTTTATATATATGTTATAGATACGTATTCAGTGTATTATTGCATATATTGTTATTGTTTGTACTTATTTACAGTACCACTATATTTAGTTTTTAATAGAATTGTTTTTTTAATTTTTGGTTCATTTTTGGGTAAATTTGTGTGTATTTCACCTGTTACTTCTGCGTATTGCAGTTTAACAGTATTACTGTATGATACTATTATAGTATTTGCAATAATATTTTAATGCTGCAACAGAATAACCACAAACCTTAAAAAATTTGACGATATTTTAAATATATACTGTAATACTATAACACCATATTAAACTAGAACAATATTACAGTATTATGGTTTTTGTGTTTACTATACACACTTTTTTTTTGCATGTGTTTTTAGGTACTTACAATGCTGCGTGAAGGACATGTCCCGCAACCTCCACTGCGACTACGCAGTAGGTCCGGACGGAGGAAGAAGAAGCCTGCATAAGGAGTTCAAAGAGTATCTTGACTATTGCGAGCACAGATGTCGACAGCGAACGAAAGAAAACTCTGTCAAGAACACTTGTATAGTAGCGTATGATAGGGACGAAAGTATCGGTGATGGGAAACCTGTGGTAGAACCTGTATAACATATATTATACACTGCATATTGTACATCCTATACATATACAATAATGAATCATATATATTACAGTATACTCTAACGTAATACTCTCGAAAAAACTCATTTCTTAATCCTTATCGATCACCCCCTAAAATTCGGGCCATCTATCTTATCGAGCTTATCGATTACACGGACGCTCTATTTTCGGCGATTCTCTCTGCTTATTAGTACCGTTCTGTCACCTGTATCTAATACTCCGTTTCTATTACTGATACTGACACCGTTAATACAACTTCGATTCCTGTATAATTGTTAGTGATCGGCAGGAAAGTTTTGTGCGATTGATAATTCCTCTGGAACTGGTGTTGTCATTGACAGTGTTACGGTTCATACAATTTTCAATTACAATTGAAATGATTATCAATAGTAAAACAAGTATTAATAATAGTATTAATTATCTTAAATTTACTTAATAATTTATAATCAGTGTTAATGTATTGCCGTAATATTTATCTGCAATATAAGAATTAATATTAGAACAAACTTTGGGAATCAGCGGTATTGGTATTATTACTGTTCTTAGTATTCGCGAATTGAAATTGTTATTGTAATACTGATACAAATACCAACATTAGTGATAATATTGTTAATAATATTAACAGTACAATTTAAATTACTATTACCGATATTAAAAATAATACTATTTAAATAATACCGATACAGGTAATAACATTGTTCTTATTATATATGTGTACAAATCGTAATTCGATCAAAATCGCCGGTTAACACTTCTCAATGCAAGACAACATAAGGTGAAAATCGGTGCACTGCTAGAGTTAGTGCATTTGGGAGAAATGTTACTAAATGGGCCGAGAGCCTCATTTATAGATGCTCGGCTGGCGCATAACTATACGGAGGAACAAGAACGCGAGCAAGTATACTATGTGGAGAGCGAAAGGTATGTACTGTTATTATAGTATATTCGGTTCACAGGATATTTTATTATTTAGAGTTGTAATCCGTTATTAACATTATGTTAATATTCGGTGTTAATATTTTATGATAGAAAGACATTTTGTTAGATATTCACATTTGTATGAAAGTGTTTATTGTTACAATAGTTATTCTTTAGTTAATATTATTAATGCCATTTATATAAGATTTTTTTTTTGCGACAAACTGAACAATGCTATTCCAATAAAATAATGAAAAATTCTTTTAAAAATGGTTGGTGACGAAAATGAAAATGCTTAGATCGGACTGAAATTTATACAGAATAATAATTAGCAGTCACTCCGTTCCTCTTAAAAATTTCAACTTATTTGTTTATGTAGTTTTCGAATAATCCATATCCAAAGATCCATTCACATGGGCTCTTATGGCGACGAAAACGGGGATTATCGTTTATGGCTTAAAAATATGTCCTACAATAGTTACTTGTGAATAAAAAGTATTTCTTGTGATGAATAAGATATTTATGAACAATCAGGTTAAGTTCCAAAAGCGTCGTCTGTCGGGTTCGAGAGAATTTGAGCAAAGAGTGAATGGGAAATGGTTTCATTTATAAAAGTAACGTGATAGAGAGCAGAGAAATAAAAGTAACTTATAAACGGAGGTGTGACATAGCATTGTAAAATTAATTCCCCTATTCAAAAATTGGTTTTATTTAAGTTTGAAAAAGCTTTAGAATTCTGTATCACAGTTCACATGTTCTCCTCTTAGAACTTCAGGGATATTGACAAAGAAAATATAAAAATCGATTTTGTTAATAGTAATATTTTGTTTTTATTCTCGATATACTATAATCTGTAAATTCTCTGTTACACTATTATAGTGTTAGTTTACTATTGTTACCATTATAGTTATTATAAGAATTAGTATTGACATAGTTCTTTTTACTGTCACTATTTCACTGTTATACAGATGGCGAAAAGAACACCCCATGTGGGACATCTTCAAGGCCTATCCTTCCGCCAGGAAGAAAGGCTCGATGCAGAAAAGCAGGTGTCTCGACACTTCCGTCAAGCTAATCAAAGTCCTCGTTTATCTCTTCTGCTTTTTCATTACTTTGTTTGGCGGCATGAGCGCCGTTGCCGCACTGTTCTTTCTTTTAGCGCAGATGAGAGAAAGAAGGAATCAAAGTTACTGTAATAGCAATCTCGGTGAGCGCACTATGTCATTATTTTTCATAACAATAAGAAGTTTGCTAAAAATATCATTTGATTTTGATTTGAAAAAGAGTTCATGGATAATCATTCGGATAAGTTTGTTTCTTTCATACCTATGATCGGTACATTGAAGGTCCTTGTTCTAAAGTATTGGTGGTCGATATATTAAAGTACGAATAGATCGACATTTAGGAGTTTGAATAATCTTTAGGTTTAGTGTTCGATATTCCCAACGTATTGGCATAAGTTTCCAACCATCGGATTAGGGAGTGGAGAAAACGCATTAATAATTTAAAACATATTAGAACTTGAAGTCCAAAGTTTTATAACGAATTCGGATTTGGTTTGGTTTTCATTTTGATATTTCTTAGCTTTAATATGTGTGTTCGCACACTCAGTGTTTTCGGAAACAATTTTCTTATAAAAGAAAACTCTTCTCTCTAAATAGAAATAGATTTCCTAGACCAAGAAAGTGTCTTTCATCAGATAAAATAAATTTCCTCAGAAAACACGGTTTACCTTTTTAAACAATTTTATTAAAAAAATACTGGGTGTGCCAATACTTTTTTTACCAGCTGTAAATAGCGCCAGTAAAATATTACATTCAAAGATACATTTGCTCTTACAGAACTGGCGGGTCAGTTCACCGTCACCCCCACAGTCTCCTCGATTGTAATCTACGCTTGGTCTCTTCTGCTTTTACTGGTGTTGCCGGACTTTCTGTCCCTCATCTCCGCTCTCTGGTTGTCCCTCTTCCGACGAAACCCGAAGTATCCGAGAAAGCCTACTGTGGCAATAGTGTGTGCTTTCGAAACATTGAGTTGCATCGGCACGGGACTGTTACTATTTGGTGGACTATCGGCACTCAATACTCCGGAAGCGGCGGGTATAATAGCCAGCGTGGGAAGTGTGCCGGCTTTAATGAGTAAGTGTTTGTACATACTACTTACAACTTTTGATCTTAACTAGGGATGAGCCTAAATAATATTAGTGGTGGAGAGGATTATTTAGACCTTGAAAGTTACACATTCCTATAAGGGTTGTACAGGAAGGGATTTAGATCAGGCTTTATGGTCCGGGATGGTCTAGGGTCCAGAGTCTAGGACCTCGGACATTGGTTCCAGGATCCAGGGTCCAGGACCCTGGATGTTGGTTCTAGAGTCCACAATTCACAATTTAGGGGCCAGGATGCGGGTTCTGGGGCTCAGGGTTCAGAATAATAGTTCTAAAGTTCAGGATCCAGGATACTGGTTGTAGGGTCCAGGATCCAGGATGATAGTTCCAGGGTCCAGGGTCCAGGGTCCAGGGTCCAGGATCTCGGACGTTGGTTCCAGGATTCAGGGTCCAGGACCCTGGATGTTGGTTCTAGAGTCCACAACTCAGAATTTAGGGTCCAGGATGTGGGTTCTAGGGTCCAGGATTCACGATAATGGTTCTAAAGTTCAGGATCCAGGATACTGGTTGTAGGGTCCAGGATCCAGGATGATAGTTCCAGGGTCCAGGGTCCAGGATCTCGGACGTTGGTTCCAGGATTCAGGGTCCAGGACCCTGGATGTTGGTTCTAGAGTCCACAACTCAGAATTTAGGGTCCAGGATGCGCGTTCTAGGGTCCAGAGTTGAGGATAATGGTTCTAAAGTTCAGGGTCCAAAATGCTAGTTCTAAGGTCTAGGGTTCAGGATTACAGTTCCTGAGTACAGGGTCCTAGATATTGGTTTTAGGATTTGAGGTCCGGGATACAGAATTCAGGATTTAGAATCTACGATCCAGAGTCCAAAGTTTAGAATCTATAGCATAGCGTAGGTTTATTCAAGCGCTATGACTAGGAGTTTTGTTTATATTTACAATTTATTGTCCCAGTACCGTAATACTGAAGTAGTAGCTGCATATCCATAATCTAGGGTTTATAGTCGAGAGTTTAGGAGGTTGTAAGTAGACGGTCTGAAACCGAAGGTCTAGGATCGGAGTCCTAGAGTTAGTAGTCGATGTTTTAGAATCTACAGTTTAGGGCCAATAAAACTTCTAATCTTTACTATTAGCTTTTACTACAACTGTGTACTGTTACAGCCTTACTCTCTCAAAGGGTCGCTTCGAGGTCCATTAAAGTGTTCCTTTTTACCAAATTCTGCGACACTCTGGCCTTACTCGCTCAAGTATCCGGCGTAGCGTACTCAGTATTAGTCCAGACTGATACCAATTCTAGCTTCAATTGGTTTCTCCCAGTCGGCATAGTACTGTGTAGTTTCAGGTATTGGGGTAACTACACAAGTCGGAATAGCCGAATAGGTGAGTATTTTAGCAGATATTCATACATATTATAGTGTTGTGAACATTTTATTCATTTATACTGTCATAAAACCATCAATTGTAGGTTTTCTTCGCCAATTAGCTCGGCACCATCACGACTTCCAATCTAGCAAGCATTTGCTTAAAGCCTACTTAGCAGTATATCGCATGCTTCTGTATTTCCTGCTCTGTTTCTGTATCACTACGATGTATCACGGAATTGAGAGCAGCTCCTTCTTCAAATTGCTAACTAGTGGAAAGCACCAGGTAATCATAGACACGAATTCAACCGAGGCGATCTACGCGTTACCATTCAGGGTGCATGGACAATTTTTCGAGAGTACACGACAGGAAAATTCGATACCAGTGACTATTGAGAACTTGGTCCCCTTTACTGCCAGCTTGGTAGTCGTCATATATGGGTTTATCGTGTACCAAATAGGTGAGTTGGAGGACAAATATTTATTGGCATTACCTTTGAAAACAATGTAACCAATATTTTTCTCTATTGCGTTGCATAAACCTTTTTCTGCTCGATTCGTCGATATTATATTGCTAGTTAGTAAAGGGAACATCCTTTCAGCGAAGTTCACATACAAAACCCATATGAACGGCTTTGGATTTGCCCTACCGATAATGTTGGTTGGTCCTTGTACACTGTTAACGTTGGTGTTATTCCTAATATCAAGAGAGAATAATATCTGTTCTCTTAGAACCTGGTTTCCAGAATTTCTATTCTTCGACAAGGGAGAGTAAGTTTATAGAATAGAAATATAAATTAAACTTCATTCAAGCTAAAAGCATATCTGCGATCAAACCGACTTAAAGTGGAGTTTTGTTTGTTGCAAGGCCTCTAAAGTTTATTAAACGGATATGCTATTATTGCGAATGAAGTTTACGGTCTATAATATCTATACAGGGTGATTCATTTCCCTTTGAGTCATCACAGTTGGGTACAGACTGCAGCATATCGTCTATTTTACTACTATAACATACTAAATATACAAAATATTTTTTTTATGCAGATTATCACTAAAGGAAATCGATTATTATACTCAATACCGGCTTTATCTTTGGCTCGTCTGGTTCCTCTCGCACGCCTGGCTAACCAGACATATTTTCATCAAGGATTGCACGACGCTTTGCAAGAAGGAAGAGATTTTCGACTGCGTAAATTGGGAAACCAATTTCGTCAACATTTTCTTGCCACTGAACATCCTGAGGAAGGAAACGAACGATAAACTTGAGGGAAGCGAAATTGATATTGGTCCGGATTTCCGCGTAACAGATTTGTACGATGTCACTGTAAACCCGGTGACAACGTCGCCAGTGCCTGGTCCAACTGCGTCTCCGATTCCCAGCATGAGCAACGGTAACACATGCGCAACGAGGATCTACGCTTGCGCCACTATGTGGCATGAAGAGAAGTCCGAGATGAAGGAACTCATTGGAAGTATCTTGAGAATGGACCGGGACCAATGTGCCATGCGGGTAACACAAAGGTACTACGGTGTGAAGATTCGGGATTACTACGAGCTGGAAAGTAAGTTTGTTATACAGTAATACAAAAAATAAATGTTAAAAATAATTTGTTTAGTAATAATATTCATAATATTTTTGGTCATATGTGATGGCGAAATAATTGTTTTCTTTTATCGAGACAGAGATATGAATTTAAATAAGACTGTGTTATAATAATATAATAATAAAATTTTGTTTTGAAATATTTGTATCTTCAATTGTTTTGCAAGCTAGAACTACAAACTTTCTACTGAAATCTTGAAAGACGTCCTTTTTACGCGATTTTCACCTTTGTACATTTTATGATATTTGTGGGACGTTTTAAAGATGTTCTGTTGAAGACGTTCGAACATATCCACATCTTTTCATTTTTAAAACGTCTCCAATACGTTATCTTTATGTCTGTTGTTTTCCGGTATTCTTAGAGCGTCGCAAAGACGTCGAGCAAAAAATGTTTTAACAACGTCAACATCTTTTGAACGTTTTAAAAATGCCTTTAATATACGCTTGTTTGTTTTTTCACATTTTTCCAAAAGTATATAGTATGTATAATCTCGAAATTGATTGGTTTCTGTAAACCAAACGTTGATTTTACTGAATTAACATTTTGAAATATTACTTTTAAAATGTAATATAGTAAT
Organism: Ectemnius lituratus; assembly: GCA_910593735.2. Lineage (NCBI taxonomy): Eukaryota > Metazoa > Arthropoda > Insecta > Hymenoptera > Crabronidae > Ectemnius > Ectemnius lituratus. The sequence continues at coordinate 3,051,344 of OU343044.1, read as the reverse complement.
ATATATTGAAACGTATTTAAAACAGCTTCTACATATCTTTTTGCAACTTCTTTTACAATGTTCCATTTTGTAACATTGGACGTTTGCCAAACGTACATGAGACGTTTACGTGGCATTGGTTGATATCCCAAAGACGACGCGAATATCTCTTATAAGGCGTTTTAAAGACGTTTTTAAAACGTCACTATGATATCTAAAATTTTCTGCAAATTTCTATTACAATTTTAGACTTTGTCCCCATTTCAATTCAATTTCTATTAATATATTCTACTACTACTAATAATAATTCTTGTTGCTGCTCCGATTAACACAATCGCTATTAAATTTTTTTTTATACAACAATATAATAATACTATTTACTGCAGACAACATAAACCATACTCAAACCAACCAATGAATGTTTGTAGCCCACATATTCTTCGACGACGCGTTCAAGTGTGTTCACGACTGCCTCACCGAGTGTCCGCATCCGGACACCGAGAGCCAAGTAAACCAATACGTTCTAGACCTACTCGATACGATTGAGAAGACCATCGAATCACTGAACATGAGGTACACCACGCCAGTAAAGTATCCAACGCCATTTGGCGGTAGAATGGTGTGGCGACTTCCAGGAGGATCTGAATTGGTGGTACATCTCAAGGACAAGAACAGGATACGTCATAGGAAGCGTTGGAGCCAGGTACGTCTCGCATCTACGCAGAACAATAGTTCTCCGATCTCTTCAATTATCTGGAGGGTGGAAAATTGGGAAATTATTTTCTTATGTGCCATATTTTTGTTTAATAATTTATAATATATTTAGCGAAGTTCATAATTTGGTTTAAATAACAATTGGATTCAGCCGGGAAACCACTGTACTACTGTATTTATTATTCTACTGTAAATGTTTCTTTTCTGAAATAAAACAAATTGTCTTAAAAGAAATTCTATTTTTAAAAATATGCTCAAATATTCATTTTAAAATTGGTTATTTACTGACGGTGGTTATAAATATATTCCACGAATAAAAAAAAGTTTTCGCACACAACCCTTTCCTTGGAACAAATTTTGATATAGATTTCTTTTTCGACAAAATTTGCTTTAGAAAATCTAGATATTCGAATACATTTTTTTAGCTATTGGATATTTAAATATTATTGTATTTATTATCTTAATAATACAATATTCGGTTTCGTGCGTTACAGGTCATGTACATGTATTATCTCCTCGGCTACCGTTTGATGTCTGCACCACTTCCGCCGTCAGAGAAAGAAGATTTGGCAGAGAACACGTATATACTGACACTTGACGGTGACATAGACTTTCAGCCGGAAGCGGTGAAAATATTGCTCGACTTGATGAAGAAAAACAGGGAACTTGGCGCTGCTTGTGGTCGCATACACCCTGTCGGCAAAGGTAACTGTGGACACTTTAAGTTATTTCAAATTAATCAACTTGATATTCATCTTCGCCTAGCTTGTCAATTTACTTTTCGATAAATTTAATAGGCAGCTTTAACACTAAACTTACTAGTACTTTATTGTATACAATACTTATTTCTATCGTAACTGGTCAATTGATCGGTAAAAAACTCGCATATACACAAACTTTCTCAGATTTTAAATTGTTTTAAAGGAGAAAACATTCTGCTTTGAGAATATTTATTTTCTCTTACAAGAGAAAGGTTCTTCGCTAAGAAAATTTGTTTTATCTTAAAAAAGAAATTATGGTTGAACATATAAAAACTTGCTTGAAAAGAAACCAAGAAAAGGGGTTCAAATGCTTTTTCTATTCACTGTAGCTGTTATATTTTTCTGAATTAATTATATGTAACCATCAATATGATACGAAAACAAATACACAAAATAATATTAGAATAACGATAAAAAGAATGATATATTTTAATTTTTATTCTTATTAAAAAAAAAACTACAAATGCATAGTTGAATACAATGTTAAAACCGGTCGTTTGACTTGGCGCGGTAGATTCAATGTTAAACTCGATTCTAGTATAATAGTATGTAAAATTCGATACAGTTTAAATGTAACACTGGCGGCAGGGCCAATGATATGGTTCCAGAAATTCGAGTACGCCATTGGCCACTGGCTGCAAAAGTCTACCGAACACACCATCGGCTCGGTCCTTTGCAGTCCTGGATGCTTCTCCTTGTTCCGTGCGAAGTCCCTTATGAGAACTAACGTGATGGCGAGGTACGCCACTCGGTCGACCGAGCCGAGACACTATATCCAATACGACCAGGGTGAGGACCGCTGGCTTTGTACTCTGATACTGCAAGCTGGCTGCAGGGTAAGTGCGCACCAATAGTTTTTCTTTATAATTCCACTTTTTTATTTACAAACTACTAATACAGTGAGTAGAATATTTGTATATGCAGTATCTTTAGAATAAATTTTCTTAAAAATTAATAGTGATTAATAGTGATTAACAGTGATTGAAAAAAATGATTATACATTACAATGAGTAAATAATTATAAACAGTATAAAATTATATGAAAGTAAGAATAATATAGTTTGCAACATAGAAACATATTATATAAATATTTAATACTAAATTAATAATTAAATATCTTAGTCTCGTTTGGATAGTCTTAAGATAGTATAATATACACTAACTTAAGTTAGCTTTGATTAAGAAATCACAGTCTTTCAGAAATTGGTCGATTAAACGCAGGACTTTAAAATTGAAATGCCCCAATATTTTGTCGAAGTTTGTGAATGTTCAATGGCTAAAAAGACACGCTGAATATTTTTAAAATCTTTCTTTCTCAATAAAACGTATTTCTATTTAGAGAGAAGAGTTTTCTTCTTTAAGGATATTTTGTCCAGAAAGATTGGGTGTGCAATTACTTCTTTCAGCCAATGTATATTCATTTTCTGGAGCACAAACTGGAGTATAATTTAGCGAGACATCTTCAATATTTATTATTGTATACTATCATACAATTTATTATGTGTATGGTTATTATATCATGACGATCTTATATTGTTATTAAATATGTATAATTATTTTGTACATTTGCAGGTGGAGTACTCGGCCGCCAGTGATGCATACACTCACGCGCCCGAGAAGTTCCGTGATTTCTTTATTCAGCGTCGCCGCTGGATTCCATCCACGGTGGCAAACATACTCGACCTTCTATTCACGGCGCGTCAGACTAGGAAACTCAACAGTGACATATCCTGGATTTATATCGCTTACCAATGGATTCTTATGGGTAGCACTATTCTCGGACCAGGTATTCTTATGTGACTTACGAGTTTACGAATAATATTAGTTCATTGACACGTAATGAAATAAAAATGTTTTTCCTGATTTTTATTTTTAATTTTATATATACATGCAAATTTTATTTTATTTTTTACGGTTTCGTAGTTCACGAGGAACGCATAATCTCGTTATGAAGGTTCCCAAAATCGCATTAGTACACAAATTTTACACTTTTCTTGCATTTTTAAGTGGAAAAGTGTGATTTTTGCAACCTTACTCTAAGTTATTATTTTGCATAGAGTATTTCAACATTTCAACATTTCTATTGAAATGAGGAAAATAATCAGTTTTATGCATTAGTTACTATATGTTTTTATGTTAACTCGTACTTTCCGGTTTTCAAGTCGGAAATCGACTAATCAAGAACATAACATTTAATTAAAGATTCAAACAAAATTTTTGCATAGTATCAGATGTGAACGTATAATCCAAAGAACAAACCGGAGCAAATAAAATATATTACAAATGCGATCAAAAATATTGATTAAAAACATTTTAGATTACTTTTACACGAACCCTTCAAAGACCTGTATCGTATAAATGCATATTCTTAAAAATATTTTGTTTAACACTGTATTGGTTCACATGAAATAATCAGTAAACAATGTGTGAATGGAGTGATGCGGAAAACAATATTATATATATTACGCATGTATTAAATATATATTATATCTTCAGGGACGATCTTTCTGATGATGGTGGGTGCAGCAGCCACAGCCTTCAAGATCTCCAATTGGATTTCCTTCACGTACAACCTTCTACCGCTCCTCCTTTTCATCCTGGTTTGTTTGCTCTTCCGGGAGCCGATACAGCTGCTCGTCGCTGAGATCATCAGCGTCATCTATTCCCTGGTGATGGTGGTCGTCTTCGTCGGCATAATGCTGCAGATCGCCGAAGATGGCATGCTCAGTCCAACTACCCTGCTGTTCTTCGTCATCGCCCTGCAGTTTGTACTCACCGGCTTACTTCACCCGAAGGAGTGGACGTGTCTTTTCTGCGGGGTGATTTATTATGTGTTGGTGCCTAGCATGTATATGATACTGATTGTTTATTCAATCTTCAACGTTAACAACGTAAGCTGGGGTACCAGGGAAAAGAAGAGCCGGGCACTGGTGAGTCGTCTTGTTATGCAATCTTGTACATTTTATATCATACTAACTATCTTACTCAGGGTTTAGAGGGGGTTGGCTTTAAGGGTGGTTGGAGGATTGGTACCATCATAGTATTTTTTCTAAGGTATCGAAGAATACTTATGCCGAATTTGGTACGAATCCATTAAACAGTATGGAAGCCTTTTATAGGGGATGTATTTTAGGGAAAGATAGGGGTGGAAATTCTCATAGTATTTGTTCTAACGTATCGAAGAATCTTATGCTGAATTTGGTGCGAATAAATTTAATGGTATAGGAGCCTTTTACAGGGGGTTGGCTTTAAGGGTGGTTGGAGGGTTAGGACCATCATAGTATTTTTTCTAAGGTATCGAAGAATACTTATTCCGAATTTGGTACTAATCCAATGAACAGTATGGAAGCCTTTTATAGGGGATGTATTTTAGGGAAAGATAGGGGTGGAAATTCTCATAGTATTTGTTCAAAGGTGTCGAAGAATCTTATGCTGAATTTGGTGCGAATAAATTTAATGGTATAGGAGCCTTTTACAGGGGGTTGGCTTTAAGGATGGTTGGAGGGTTAGGACCATCATAGTATTTTTTCTAAGGTATCGAAGAATACTTATTCCGAATTTGGTACGAATCCATTAAACAGTATGGAAGCCTTTTATAGGGGATGTATTTTAGGGAAAGATAGGGGTGGAAATTCTCATAGTATTTGTTCTAACGTATCGAAGAATCTTATGCTGAATTTAGTGCAAATAAGTTTAGTGGTATAGGAGCCTTTTACAGGGGGCTGGCTTTAAGGGTGGTTGGAGGGTTAGGACCACCATAGTATTTTTTCTAAGGTATCGAAGAATCTTATGCCGAATTTGGTACGAATCCATTAAACAGTATGGAAGCCTTTTATAGGGGATGTATTTTAGGGAAAGATAGGGGTGGAAATTCTCATAGTATTTGTTCTAACGTATCGAAGAATCTTATGCTGAATTTAGTGCAAATAAGTTTAGTGGTATAGGAGCCTTTTACAGGGGGCTGGCTTTAAGGGTGGTTGGAGGGTTAGGACCACCATAGTATTTTTTCTAAGGTATCGAAGAATACTTATTCCGAATTTGGTACTAATCCAATGAACAGTATGGAAGCCTTTTATAGGGGATGTATTTTAGGGAAAGATAGGGGTGGAAATTCTCATAGTATTTGTTCAAAGGTGTCGAAGAATCTTATGCTGAATTTGGTGCGAATAAATTTAATGGTATAGGAGCCTTTTACAGGGGGTTGGCTTTAAGGATGGTTGGAGGGTTAGGACCATCATAGTATTTTTTCTAAGGTATCGAAGAATACTTATTCCGAATTTGGTACGAATCCATTAAACAGTATGGAAGCCTTTTATAGGGGATGTATTTTAGGGAAAGATAGGGGTGGAAATTCTCATAGTATTTGTTCTAACGTATCGAAGAATCTTATGCTGAATTTAGTGCAAATAAGTTTAGTGGTATAGGAGCCTTTTACAGGGGGCTGGCTTTAAGGGTGGTTGGAGGGTTAGGACCACCATAGTATTTTTTCTAAGGTATCGAAGAATCTTATGCCGAATTTGGTACGAATCCATTAAACAGTATGGAAGCCTTTTATAGGGGATGTATTTTAGGGAAAGATAGGGGTGGAAATTCTCATAGTATTTGTTCTAACGTATCGAAGAATCTTATGCTGAATTTAGTGCAAATAAGTTTAGTGGTATAGGAGCCTTTTACAGGGGGCTGGCTTTAAGGGTGGTTGGAGGGTTAGGACCACCATAGTATTTTTTCTAAGGTATCGAAGAATCTTATGCCGAATTTGGTACGAATCCATTAAACAGTATGGAAGCCTTTTATAGGGGATGTATTTTAGGGAAAGATAGGGGTGGAAATTCTCATAGTATTTGTTCTAACGTATCGAAGAATCTTATGCTGAATTTGGTGCGAATAAATTTAATGGTATAGGAGCCTTTTACAGGGGGTTGGCTTTAAGGGTGGTTGGAGGGTTAGGACCATCATAGTATTTTTTCTAAGGTATCGAAGAATACTTATTCCGAATTTGGTACTAATCCATTAAACAGCATGGAAGCCTTTCATAGGGGATGTATTTTAGGGATAGATAGGGGTGGAAATTCTCATAGTATTTGTTCTAACGTATCGAAGAATCTTATGCTGAATTTAGTGCGGATACGTTGAACGGCCTTTGCTGAACATATATACATACATTTTTTGACTTTTACATGTATATTAAAAAGAAGAAGATTATAATAATGCTAATAGAATTTACACTATAAAATGTACTACAGAATTAAATCATTCTTAAGTCCATTCTAACTGATAGACTCTAGTATTATTGTTTCTTCTAGAAATGCATCTTAATAATAGATACAATAATATATATAACAGTAATACATACTTTACATTCATTACATTACAGAGGCATTGGGTTAGCCCTAGACTTTTCTCGCTTTTGATATTAAAAGGACACGCAAAACCGAAATTTGCTACACACGATTCCAAACAATATAATTTAACGTTGTTATAAATGGCACCATAGAAACTGAATTGTGTGCCAGTATTCTTACAGTGTTAATACAGTGTTTGACATACAATAATTCAATTATTCGTCTTTGACATTAAAAGAATATGCAAACGCAAAGTTAACGTTTCAAGAACACAAACAATATAATTTAACGTAATAATAAATGGTACTATAGAAAAGAAATTATGTACCAATATTGTTACGGTATTAATACAGTAATACATTAATATTCACTTGCGTTGTAATATTTCACACGTTGACATCATAGGAAAAAGCGGAGGAACTGCAGGAGCAACGGGAGAATGAGGAGCTCGACCGTGTGGAAGGCAAGCATAAAGGTAGAATGGAATTCACCTTGGCCAAGCTGTTCAGGTGTAGTTTGTGTTTGCACCGGGAGAAAACCGACAGCGAAAAGAAGCTCGAGGAAATCCAAGAGAGTCTAGAGAGCATAGTTGTCCGGCTGCATGAAATAGAGCGGTGAGTGGGAATGATTTCAGTGTCACTGCAGCTACTGCATTACTGTAAAACAGGTCTGCTAAACCAAATCCAGAAGCATAATAAAAGTGAGAAATATGAAGTGAAATATTACAAGCAGCATTAATTGATACTTCATTGAAATCGATAAAGTGGAGAATTCTAATAGCAAATCGTAAAATTAATAATATTTATTATGAATAGATTGAAAACGGAGTAAAAGTTCAAAATTATAATCTTAATAGTAATATAATCTGTAATATCAATAAGAAAGCTGATTGCATTCAAATTGGTGGGAAATGTTAAATTATAACATTAATTCAATAGAAATAATACTGAATTTCATCCACGGTGAGAGCATGAAGTTTACTCAGTTCTAATGAAAATTTAGCATTAAGATGATGTTTTACTATACATATGTGTGCATTATTTATAACATTATATTAGATGCATAATGTTTATAATATAATATAGTAAGTAGTAAAATATTTTCTTCCAACAGGCTATATTATACAGATATAACACACTATTTGCACATTACATGTACACCACCATGTGTCTAAAAAACTGAATCATAATTTATCTACTAACTGAGAATCCGCGACATAAGATCTACTTAATTTACAAACTTACAAATTTGTTTACAGTGTGAACAAATTGGCACTCCCCACCGAGCTCACAACTGAGGAAGAGGTCGACGAGGAGGAGATGGGGGAAGAGGAAGAAGTGGAGGAGGAGGAAGAAGAAGAAGATTCGATTGCAAAGGAACAAGAGCCGGAAGACACCGTGATGAGGAAAGCAAGTAGACAGGAAATCGATCTTGAGATCCATCAATCGAATTTCCTGGTGAGCCCGCGATGGCTCAAAGACGATAGGCTGAACCGCGGAGAGATTGACTTTCTGTCCAACGATGAAGAGGAATTCTGGAAGCGTCTGATCGACAAGTACCTCTATCCTATAGACAACGACGCTAACAAGGAGGTGAGTGAAAGCAGAAGCGAAGGAATTTAGTAATTTGCTTACCGCCTATGAATTATAATAGCGCATTTCTTGGATTGGAGTAGATAAATTATTTACGGTATTTACTGTATTTGCAATATTTGCTGTATTTACTGTATTTACTGTATTTACTGTATTCACTGTATTCACAGTATTCACTGTATTTGCAGTATTTCTTCTAATTGTTGTAATTGTTGGGATTATTCAATGTACTGAATTTATTATATTTACTATATTTACTGAATTTATTGAATTTACTGTATTTACTATATTCACTGTATTTACTGTATTCACAGTATTCACTGTATTTGCAGTATTTCTTCTAATTGTTGTAATTGTTGGGATTATTCAATGTACTGAATTTATTATATTTACTGTATTTACTGAATTTATTCAATTTACTGGATTTACTGAATTTGCTGTATATACTATATTTACTGCATTTACAGTATTTTTTGTAATTGTTGGGATTACTGAATTTACTGAATTTATTGTATTTACTGTCTAATTATATATTCTATTACTATTGCAGAAGGAAATCTCGGAGCAACTGCTCACCCTACGTAATGAGTACGTAATCAAGTTCTTTTTGTTGAACGCTCTCTTCGTGCTGATTGTGTTCCTCATGCAACTGAATAAAGATACCCTGCACTTGCAATGGCCACTAGGTATTAAATACAATATCACCTTCGATGCGACCAAGAACAGGGTAAGTCTGAATTTGTAAACTTTGTACTTTATGATATTTAGACTATTAGAGTTTTATTAGCAGTAATGTTTATTGTTGGGGAGCGAGGGAGGGGTGATTTAAAAAGCCCGACAAGATTGTAATTCTTTAGTCTAGTAAGCTATAAACAGGAGTGAAAAAAAACTTCATCTGTCAATATAAATATAACAGTACTATAGTCATTACCAATTAGTTTAGTAAATGTGCTGAGTTTTCTAAGAATGTCTATAATAACTCTGGTTTTTGCGGAAAATGTTTAGAATCAATTAATTAAAAACCAGATGGTGACATATGTGAACTTTTGGCAGTGGAAGGGATTTCGAGACTAATGCGATTTTAGCAACTTTACCCTAGTTGTCTCTAAATTACCTTATGAAAATCAATGAGGACCACTTGTCCTCCAGACTTAAGTAGAAGAAGATTCCTAAATCTCCGCAGTCATTAACCAAGCCCAGAAATTTTGATGCTTTATTTTTCTATGCAAATTCTAAATAAAAATAATACTGACAAACACTCTTACAGTATTCTAAATTTAATAAAAAACATCTTGAAAGTTTGTGACAAAACATGGTCACAAGATACCGGTCGACTTCGGACGAGAATCGTGCGGGCCGTTATGAACTTAATTAATTCTTTACGATAAATTATTATTAGTGTTGAATTTTTAAACAATTCTAATATCTTAGGAATGGTAAATAAATGAAGTTTATACGACTACAAATTAACGTGTAGTATGTATGTATGTCCTACTTACCTACAACACATACTAGCATAATGTGGAATTTTCTATTGGTAAAAGAAAGAATAGTTGAAATTACCAATTTTACTCACAGATTTGAATAATTTTCATAACTTCAATCTTGGGAATGAAGATACAATTAAACAAACCGAACTAAAAACAAAATCGATGATACTATCTATCATAATTCAAATCAGGCAAACTAAAAATCCATTTTCTTCATTCTTACATGATATCATTAATATTAAATCCAATCATCGCACTTCCAAATAAACTTCCCATAAGATTAATGCTGTACGAGCATTTTATTGTACAGTACTGGCTTATAATTAACTTACATAGTGCGAAATTATGATATACTTGTTTGGTGGAATTATTGCAGTATTAGTAATATGGCAGAGATTGGGTTATGTACGTAGCTGTATTAATTGCAAAAACAGATACCTATTTGACCCACGAAAGCTTAAAATATGACTCGAAGCCTTCTCGGTTAAAGATACCATTAGACGCCAAATGAAGAAGATCGTCACTTCGCGGAAACATTAGCAAGGCCTTCGTATGTTTTCTTAGAGTTATTATATCTTCAGGCTGCATCGCCTTGAATTCCCTTGAGGTGTCTTCTGTACGAAGTGTCTTTAGTCTGTTGTGCTCCTCTTCCAGTTTCATATAGAGGTCAGGAATTGTCCCGCAAGTAGTATTTATATAAATCCCATGAGGGGGAAAACGCCGAGAAGCAGAGAAAGGTGCAGGGTAAACTTCTAAAGTTTGAAAGGCACCCAAACGCAGATAGCCACTTTGCCCATAGTTCTCCAGCGACTCCACCAATATAGACAAAGGAAAATAATTGTCTAGGCAGTAACAACTAACACGATGGCCCCAGCCCTCATAGTGTGTGCCATCGGCTATCGGGGAGTCCCATGAAGACATCGTCCTATAGATTTATATAATACTCTCATTAATAGTTATAATTTGATCAATACTCTTATATATGTATTGTAACTCCCGAAAGTATTCGTATGATCGCATTTGAAAGTGAAAGCCCAAAAAAGGAATATCAACTCAAAGTCTCGAATTAATATTGTTGGTAAGATAACATGGAGATATAAAGATTCCATGATAGGTAGAGCAAGATTGTCCGTTGATGCAGACCGTACGAAATAATCTTACTAGAAGACTCGATGGTGCCTCACACCAAGTAGTTTTAGAACGTGATAGCCGAGGATACTTTTCCCGAACTACAGCGGTTATTCATTAATAGCAAACTTTTGCCTTAATTTCTGATAAAATTACACCTCAAGGGATCAATTTATGAATTTTGTATTGCGTTATGAATTTTTCTGAGTTCTTATTAATGGTAAGTCAGCCCGCACACACCGACCAAGAATCAAACATCCGATTTACTGGGAATGCATACTGCTTGGATCGTGAAACAATTAATTTTATATAATACTCTCTATATTTTAACAGAGATTCACAGATCAATAATTCATCATATGCAATATGCGTAAAACGAAAAAAGAGCAAGATTAAAATTATTTTCGAATATTTTCAAACAGGTACCTAAAAAAACTTGTTGAAGCCCGGAATTTTATTCAGATAAGTGTTATTGAAAAATGACAGATGGTGTGTAACATCTAATTATAGGCCTTGCTCCAGCATTGGTCGAGAGAACTGCTGATACTGATGTTTAGTGAATTTCAAACACTAGTGTAATCGGACTAGTAAATCGAGCCGTATTATTGCCACTAGATTTTGAGAATGGAAAGCTTAAATAATTTGCAAATTAAGGACAAAAGCAACACATGTAAGGAAATTGAGATGAATCAAAGAAGCGGGCGCATGTGCCAACGAGATAGAGACCCAGCGGACAAGAGAAAAAAGACGGGGGATATGTAGAGAGAGAGAGTGCGTAGGTGAGAGCCATGAGCCAGAACGAAATGGTTGCTACACAAGCTTGCCAGATTTGGAAGGAATTCCTTCCACTTCCCATAAGCTGAGGATTGCCCCAGATTAGGTGGGGGTTTTGGTGGTGGGGCAATGCTAGGCTTATGGGAAATGGAAGGAATTCCTCCAAAATCGGGCAAGCTTAGAACGAATCCGAAGGATTGGGTCGTTGGGTTGTTCGTTGGAGGTATCGGGAAAAAGTATACGTGGACCATAAAGGACTTTGGCCACGAATAGATGTGTATTAGTATGAGGAGAGAAATAAAGAGTATTACGTGTTCATTTACAAAACTGAAAACTACAAGGCTGTTCAGAAATTTCCTGATTCCTAACAAACGGCCACGTGGGGAATGTTCTCGGTTAGAAAGCTTACACACATTAACTTTTCATGTATGAATACCGTAACCAACCGATTTCAATCTAGAGAAATTGTACTACAATAGGAAAACGGATTGATAGGAATACCATCAAAGTGAAAGGCAGCAATATCATGTCACGTTATTACAAGCACAGAATAATGCAGGAAGTTATGAAGTACTTACAATAACCTTACAATCAAAAGGACCTGGTAATTTGTTCGGTGAATAGCGCACTTACAATTGCACCAATTGATATATACTTTCAAGATAACGTAATGAGGGATGTATGATAGGTCATTTATAATTGCTATCTAAATAAATCTTCCAGTCCCAGTGACCGTTCTGCAATACGTCTGATGGTGCGTCCAGTGTGCGTCCAGTGTGCGTCTGAGTTGCAACAGTCCTTTGTTCTCAATGTTATCTGGGAGTGCGGAACGTCGCGCAGTTAGCGATAGATGGAGATGACGGTAGCTTCGGGTCACTTGCTGTTATGTATATCAGATGACGAAAAAAATATGCAGCACTATGGCATAGTATACTCAGCTTTGTTTCCATTCCGCGTAACCTTTAGTGAAAATTCATGCTCATCATTATCAGACTACTTTTCTCCTTTCCTTCACGCGTAAATTCAATAGTTTTAGCTCCCTAGTCTCCTACATAGAATTTTCCTGTGTATTTATCGAGTCTTAAAACTGTAACTTTCACTTTTTCGGTCCACGTTATCTTTTTAGCATTCGACCGAATTCTTAATAAGAGTGCACTTTGCAGTTATGTACTCTTGCCCCCATAAATTCGTAGACCTCAAAAGTAGTCAGACCTCTGGCGTTTATACTCCCACCATACCTCCTTTTCACTGGGGTTGTCGGGTACAAGCCTAAATTCTAGTGGAAAGCGGAGGAATCAGTTCTAAAATCTCATAAACACCAAACCTTTGTCTCTCGGATCAGAGAAGAACACCGTAGTAGATCAAAGACAGTTCTTTCATTTGTTTCCTCTTCATCCACTGAAACTCTCATTGTATTTGGTGTTATATCTCAATTTTGTGGGGGAATCAAACTACTAGTTTGCGCATTTTTTTTACATTTTAATTTGTTTGGACGGATTATATACTTTCTACTGTCCTCTGTCTAGTCTATATTGGTATTATATGATCGCAAAAGAAGAATACAGTAATACACTAATACCTATCTCTAATATCTGACACCTCTCCCATTACAGGTAGTCATGGAGAAGCAGTACCTAAAGCTCGAACCAATAGGATGTTTGTTCATTGGCGGCTTTGTGTCGATATTGGTAGTACAATTCCTTGCGATGCTCGTACACCGACTGGACACTTTCTCCCACATACTAGCGAACACCAGTATAGGTTTTCCGTGTTCCAAAGTAAGCAACACAATTTTTTTCTATATGCTCACCACTTTTACAATGACTAATATTAATTATTGTTACCATCACTCTTAACCTCATTTTACAGAAGAAGGAGACACAATTGTCGCCCGAAGAGTATGCCGAAGATATTGCCATGAATCTCCAGAGGATGGTTGAACACGAAGCGATATTGAAAAGCTCGAATAACAAACTTCATTATAATGGCTCCAACAGCACTGTTGACTGCGCCGACAATGTTGGGGGTTTCGAGAGCGTCTTCCGGCGGAAGTTGAGCGAGCCTGCTATGGGTAAGTGTTGCGTACCTCGACCATATTGCTTGTTTTTTTTAGGATGTTTTGATTCTTTTAAAGTTACTACCGTTTCTTATAATGCGAGTATAATAACAAATGAAAGTTAATTCGAGGAATTGGCAAAATGGAGAGGTTTAGGCCCTTTCACGGTGTTTGTCCGTGACTGAAATACCTTCCCAAGTAGCACTCAATGGCTTGAATACGTCTTTTTTAGAGAAAGATATTCTACCAAAGACGTTTCAAATATGTCAAAATTTTTTTATTTCTAAATCATCTCCGATACGTCATTTTTACGTCTGCCTTTTTGCGGTATCCTTTGAGCAGTGCAAAGACATCGAGCAAATGGCATTTTAAAAACGTCTGAATTTTACATCTTTTGAACGTTTTAAAAATGCTTTTTATGCTCGTTGGACTTTGGACCCTGCTCGGAAACCGGCAGTCTGATCTCATTGCAACTGCCAGACCAAGATCCAAAGAACATGAAAAAATGATCTTAGAAACGTCTGATGTTACAAAATGAACCATTTTAAAGGTTCATTTTGTAACATTACAAATACATCTCAAACACATCTAGAACACGTTCCGACCAAGGTGCAAGGAGACATGTAAAAACCGTTTTAAATAGGTTTTTAATATGTGCTACATTCTAAAAGCAATATTTCAAAATGTTAATTCAGTAAACTCAATGTTTAGTTTGGAGAAAACAAGCAATTTCGAGATTATACATATACACTATTGGAACAATGTAAATACACATTCTTGTACGGAACGATGTAAAGTTCAGACATTGTTAAAACGTCTTTTGCTTCATATCTTTTTCTAAAAATATCGCAAAAAGGCAGATGCAAGGATAGCGTATCGAAGACGTTTTAAAATGAAAAAATATGGACATCTTTGAAACGTCCTACTAACGTCGTAAAACGTGCAGACATGAAACTCGCATAAAGAAGACATCTATAAAAGTTGTCTACTATTTGAGTAAATACCCAAAAGAGAATAATCCCTATAAGCTATTGTAACTTAATACTGTTACGTATCCGTATCTCCTCATACGCGAACTTAGCCGAGTAAACCGCCAGGCTAGCAACTTCAAATCAGCGGGAATTCAAATCATAAAACGCGACTCACGTATTAACGCACGGCTTTTTCCCCCGCGAACAATTAGAAGATTAGGACACGGCATCTGGCACGCAGATGCTCAGTAATTCGTAGTAACGATAATCAGGTACAGTTAATCCTACAATAAAGTAATAAACGAAGAAGTCACTTCGCGACTTCTTCGAATCTTTTGCTAAGCCTAACACAATAGGCCCTAAAATTCTCGAGCGCTCACTCTTTTCCTCGAACGCGCCGACGAGCGTCCGCGAATTACAATACAATCATAAAAGCTCGCTCGCCTCGCCCGAGCTCGACTCGCCTCGAGAAAGGGTCCGGTTTTCGACGGCCCAGGGGTTTTCCCATCGCGCCGCCATTTCCCGCCAGCGACCAGCGCACGTAGCCCAGGGCAAGAGTAGGATCAGGAAGGAGAGGGAGAGCCCTTCGACTGCGTGCGTCTCCAAAATTTAGGGAAGGAGTAAGGCCCATCGGAGGGGCACCAATTGAAATGCGTAAGGGCCTGCGTCTGCCCTAGCGAGCACCTGATTGGCTCCTTTCTCACGCGCCTCAGAAAGAAGTCTTCGAAGACGTTCGTCGATTCCTTCTTCAGGAACGAATGTCACTTCAAATCCTAGCAGCAAGCGACTAAGACCTTTTTCTTATTCTTGTACTGGACAGTAGCATTTCTAACTTATTCCAATATAATAACTTCTCCTCGTTTAAATCCAACTCAGTTTACCTTTATTTCAAACTTGCCCTCCTACACGAGCAGGGTGCTTCAGCACCCCACGGGCACACTTACCCACCTTCATACCTTTACAACCCGTGAACACGCAACAATACAAAGCAACGTACTCTAAATAGGAAGCCCAAAAGTACTACATTTCTAAGAACAAAAGATTATAAAAGTCGTCCTAACTTTTTTGTAGTTTCAAAAATTGGTGAGGATACTCTTTCTGAATTCTCTTTCTAACGTACTATTAAATTGTGTTTCAGATATACCAAGGCTCGTTACCGCCAAGTTCCCCAGTAGAGCTATACAGGCATTCAAGAGAGGTCGCGGAGGGTTGGAAAGTTGGAGGAGAAACCAAGATCAGCAACGACGCGAAAGCACTGAATCAAAGTTTCAATACCACAATGCAGCCTTCCACATGTGAGACAGTGTAAGATCGCATAAGACTCTTCGTTCAATCGTACTTTTCCTTGAAAGATTAATACCGAAATTCAAAAAGCGGATCCTGTGCGTGGAAAGAGCGGAGTATTCCGATGAAAAGTATGCTTCAAACGACTCCAATTTGCTGGGAACTTTCGGTAAATGGATGAGATTTAATAAATTAAAAAGATTAAAATTAAAATAGTGAGGTTAGGTGGTGAATTAAAAAGTTAATATATTTTCCTAATCGACTAGAAATATTGACCTAGTACTTTAACTAGGAAGATCGCCGAAACGCAAATTCTATTATATCTTGAAAGTATTTTTTAATGCGAACCACAAGATATTGAATTTTATAAGCATTCGGAAATGTGAAATTCCCCCACTCCATACCTTGTGTAGTTGATTTGTGGCGCCATCGAACAGAAGAAGAGTGGGAGATGGCGTTGCTGTTGATGATTCCGACAACTTTAATTTTTAAAATGTCTCCAATACGTTATCTTGACGTCTGCTATTTTGCAGTATTCTTAGAGCATCGCAGACGTCGAGCAAAAAATGTTTTAACAACGTTTGCACGTCAACATCTTTTGAACGTCTTAAAAATGCCTTTAATATATGGTTGGTTGGTAATTGCATATTGTTCCAATAGTATAAAACCTTGAAACTAGTTGTTTTCTCCAAACCAAACGTTGATTTTACTGAATTAACATTTTGAAATACTGCTTTTATTATTTGCTATCATTTACGTATTACAGATGTATTTAAAACGGCTTCTATATGTCTTCTTGCAGCTTGGTCAGAACGTGTTCTAGACTAGAGATGTATTTATAATTTGTAACGTCTTTAAAGTGTTCCATTTTGTACCATTGGACGTCTATCACACATATGTGAGACGTTGTTGAGACATTGGTAGACATTCCAAAGACACGCGAATATCCCTATAGGGCATTTTAAAGACGTTTTTAAAACGTCATTGTACTGTCTGAGAAAATGCCAGGTTTCCCTAATACTTTTTACCGTTTTTCAGAAGTATTTTACAATTTTAAAGATTTTTGCCAACTTTATTTTACAATAGGTGTTTACCTGAAATATGCCTTGACTTTCACAAGTCTTAGAGAGACTCAAGTATTCACTTTATATATATATATGGCTTATCTTTACCATAATCGGTCAACTGACGGACTACGAAATATCGACCATATTTTTCCAATTTGAGTATAGGTAGTTGTCAATTTACTACGAAAGCTAATGCATAGAACGTTTAGATAATAATACAAAAGTTACGTATTTTCATTTTTATTGTTAACAATGAAAAAAAAAACAAGTGCAAGGTTTTCTTATTTAGACATTTGATTAAAACCGGTCTTTTGACCGAATGTGGTACGTTTAGTATTACCTTTTAGCTAGATTTTCATCATTTGAATACATATTAAATGGTCAGTCAGAAGAATGTTGTATGACAAACCGCAGCCACTACTGTTGGCTATGTGTGGAAGTAAGGAACTGTGGGTTGGAAATCACGAGACGACTATGTTCTTAAAAAAACTGTAATTATTATTGATTCCGTAAATAATAATATGGTTATTGACAATAGTTCTCGCCTGGCGGCTATGTGCACAGTTAAAACGATTAAAATCGATCGGTAACGATCGTCGCCGTCATCCTGCGCCTTACATCCCTTCGCTATTTGTGTTTGTATCTTACACGTCACATCGAACTCCTGTACTCCTGAGAGAAATGCCGAGCGCACTGTTACTGCTATTGTAATTGTACAAAATGCTTTAAAAAATGTTAATATTTATATGGGGAAGATACCGAAAATGCATCAAAAAGGCGATGGTGAAAAAGTGATGAATCTCTTTGAAGACACGAAGCGTATGTTTCTGATATCGGTGTTCATCTTTCGAAGAAACTTGGTTTCCGTATAGAAGCGTTAACATTCTTTTCTAAGCATCCTGTATCAATAACAATTGGAGTACCAAGTGCCTTCGGCTGCTCTCGCCGGGCCACGCAGCATACAGGTATAGTATATATTTATATTTATATTTATATATATATTTGTCATATATAGTATCTATATACGCGCGCTTCGCTTAACGCTTCCCTTCATCGTTATACAGTATTTACAATGGAGTCTCCGTGCGCTCGGAGATAATCTCGGCACGCGCGCATGTTAACGGGAAAAGTTGGCCGAATTCCAATGCACTCGAACATTGTTTTTTCCTTAGGAACACCGTATACTGTATAGAGTACGCTATATGCTACATGTATATTGCATACAATATATAGTATAACAGTGTTGCGAAGGAAATAACTCGGCGAACTTTTCCCTCAACAATACAGCTTACACGAAAGTTCGCGGCGGACCCCGGCGCATCAAGTAACGTTACCACGTAAGGTAATGTCACCCTATGTCAAGATAATATCACCCCAGTACAAGGTAATGTCGCCGTATAACAAGATATTGATCACCTCATGTCAGGGTAATGCTACCGTATAACAGAGTAAAATCACCTAATAACAAGGTAAAGTCATCCTATAACAGGGTAATGTCATCTCACAGAGGTCACCCGATAACAAGAAAGTTTCATCTCACAATATCACCCTATAAAATACCGACATTCGGTAAATACGGTAATGCCCGTAAGGTCCGCCCAGCTCGATTAGCTAAACTACCGTAAGTGCTAAGTTTTGTATGTACAGGGCTATATTACATATGCTACAAGAGGACGCTGAGAGCGGCCGGCGAGTCAGAGCTAGGCCGAGCAGTGCCCGCCGAGAGGCCACTATCACCTGACCTCCTCCTCTTCCTTTTCCCGCTCTACCACCCGGCGCTCGAGCTCGTAGCCCTCGCCCACCTGGCAGCGCGTCAGTTTTAACCTAATCGGCGTTAGCTTCGCCGAACGCACGCTTTTCTTCACCGACACCTCCGCTTGCTTCTTATCGGCGAACTCTGTCGACAATTCGTGCCGCGCTCCTTTCCTAACCGACTGCTCCGCCGGCTTCCGCTCGGCATCGCCCGACTCTTGCCGCCCGCCGTCCCGGCACCGACGCGTGCTTGTTAATCCGGCCGTTCCCACACCACTCTCGTTAACTGGTGCCAACGGCTCCACCTCCGCACTGGTGTACCTTGTACTAGTACTCCTAGCGCCCGAACTCGTCCTAGTATTACTGTTACCACTCCTTCCACCGGTACTAGTCCTGTTACTGTTCCTCGTATTAGCACTGTTCTTCTCATCCGCTTCGCTCTCAACGTAATCCTCGGTGTTCCTGCCGCTGTTCCTCGCAGCAGTATTACAGTTCCGGGTGATGTTGGCGTGCCTGAGCTCGCACTCGTTCTTATTAGTGTTAGCACTCCTATTGGTCTTCGTACTAATATTCGATTGCCTGTCTACACCTTCGTCCGAGCTCTCATGCTCCTCGTTACTGTTACTGGTCGATCTGACAGGGGGCCTTGAGGTTCTTGTACAATTACTGTTACTGGTTCTTGTATTAGTGTTACTTCTGGTGTCGATGTTGCTCGACCGGTCTCCGTCGTTGCCCTCCACGTGGGACATCGCGTTGCTACTGTATACTGTGTTACACTTACTGCTACTGGTTGCTTCGGGCTCGGTGTAAGGGTCGGGGTTGTTACTGTTACTGGTCCTTCCTGTATTGCTATTGTTGCTGTTAGTGTTCCGTCCACTACTGGTGTTGTGACTGTTACCACTATTTTCGGCCTCGCTATCGCTGTTACTGTTGCTCGTACTGTGCCTTGTATTACAGTTACTGCTGCCAACTGTGGGGTCAGCGGTGCGAGGCTTGCTTCTTGTGTTGCTGGTACTATTTGTATTACTATTGATGTCCGTGTCATCGGTACCGGTGCGGGGCTTGCCCCTGTTATTGCTGTTAACGTTGACCCGAGCCGTGCCGGCGCCCTCCACGTCCCCGGCGCTACTCACGTTACAGTTACTGTTATCGACATTACCTATTCTAGCAACGTTATTGTTACCGTTATCGACGATACCTATACTAGTCACGTTACTGTTATCGACGTTAGCTATACTACCGACGTTACTCTTACCAATACTGCCTAAGTTACTGTTACCGATTCTATCTACTTTACCGGCGTAACTGGTACCGACGCGTCCTACATTGCCGTCGTTCCCGGCACCTAGGCAGCCTACATTACCGACGTCACCCTTACTGTTATCGACACAACCAACGTTACTGATGTAACTGTTAACGCCACAGCCTGGATTCCCTACGAAAATGTTACTGTTACCCAAGCAACCCGCGTTTCCGATCTTGCTGTTACTATTACTGCTATCCAATGGGTAACTGTTACTGCTGTCACTGTTAACACGCCGGCAGTGTACAGTGTTTTGAGGGACTTCTAGAGATGTTCCCTCACGATTCGACATTACGCACGCTTCACTGGAGAAGTTCAAAGATTTCTCATCAGCTTTTGGGATTAGAGTCGAAGTACTACCGAAATTTGAAGTTATATTTGCATTGCTAACGAAACCCTGCCTGTTCTCATCGAAATTTGAGGTTATGTTCGCATTATTACTAAAAATGGACCTGCTCTCATCGTAATTCGAGGTTGGGTTCGAACTGTTACCAATATTTGACATTAGTTTCGAGTTGTTGGCAAAACTTGATCGTTTTTCATCGTAGTTCGCTGCTACATTCGTAGTATTACAAAAATTCGATTTGTTTTCCTCGTAATTCGGAGTTACGCTCGAGCTATTGCCGACATTTGAGGTTATGTTCGAAGTATTAGACAAATTTGATCTGTTCTCATCGTGACTCGAATTCAGCTTGTCGTAAGTCGATGGTAAACTCACTCGATCCTCGAAGTTCCCTCGACTATCGTGGTAGGTGCTCCCTGTTGCCGTGTTCACGGTATAACTTGTGTTAATGTTGCTCTCGATGGCGCCATCTATCGATTTTCCTACGAAAGCAGAGGAAAATCGGCTTATTTATTTTGTACAGCAACGAAATGTATTTGGCGTGAAGTGTTAACTTGTTTTCCCTATTTAATGAGTGAAAAATGCTCCTATTTAATTTATGAAACTGCTAATATATAATATCCCGACTTTTTTTCTTGGCAAAATTAATAACGATGAATTAATAATAATAATTCCAAAAACAGATGTCGTTCTATAAAGAGAGCTGATTCCGGATAGTATAAAATAAGCGTGCTTTAAAGTTGACAAGCTTAACAATATGACTATTATATTACTTACTGTTACCGTTGCTGGTTCCATCGCTCGCCTTAAGCGTGATGATTAGCTTCGGCGTAGCAGCTCCATCTTCCAATATGCGAACCCGCGCCTCCTTCTTTTCCTGACGCCGCTTGCGCTTGCTGTTCTTGCCTTTCTTGCCCTTGACCTTCGCCTTGTCGTCGGACTCGAAGCCGGCCATGATCATGCGACGGAACTTCATGCTCTCACGACGCAATTCCTCCATGGTCGGAGTGGTCGTCGGAATGCTGGAAAGACGCTTCTTGGGCGGACGGATCTTCGTGTCCTCGGCGGGGAGCACCTGAAAGTACACCAGCCGTGTAAATTATATGAATGATACATTCTTCGAACTTCGAAATATCGGCAACGTACAGTCAGAGCTGTTCAAGAACTACTCGAGAGAATAATCAGCCAATTAGAAATCCAGAATAGAAAGAATGGAATATCTAATTGAATGATAATTTGCTCACGAGTAAATGTTGGATAGTTCGGTCGTATACAGTAAATAAAAAAACGCTCCGCTAATACAGTACTGTTCGACTAACAATAAGATTTCGTCTGCAGCTGGAATTCGTCGTAAGTAAACAACTAATATTCCAATCGATTAAAATAATAATTCTAATAACAATAAATTATCAGTGTCAAGTGGCTGACATAGTAATTAATTAAAATGTACCTGTTCATTCACATTGCTATTTCCGATCTTGATCTTTAGCTTAGGGGGCGCACTAGTGGCCGGATTGGGCCTCGGCCGACCCCTACGTCGCTCGCTCGAGTTACTCTGTCGTTTCTTCTCGGTATTGGCATCCACCACAGCCTTGTAGTCTTCTCGCGTCGGAATCGACGTCATCGAGGCTACTGCCTTAGGAATTGTTATCACTGTCCTGTTGATAGGTGGCAGAGTAGGTGTGGAGGTAGGAAGAGCTGCGTTAGGGTCCATGTTCATGTCCTGTCGAGTTATACAATCATTAAGGTACTATTCTGTATTGTAATATATAGTGTATCGTATGCTATAAATAATATACAGAATTATTCTTATGTGTTTGAAATTGCAATTGGTGAATTTTCAGGATAAAATGAAAGGAGTGCCGAAAGAATTTTCCATTGGTACTTCTACATTCGGCTAGTTGTTAAAGAGAATTAAATGTTATACAAAGGTGAGTGTGCAAGGCCCATTCCATGCCAAATTGAGACCCTGCAAACTTCTTTAGCACTTTATTCATTTTCGCCTGAAAACTCGCCTACTGCAGTTTGTAACATAAGTATTACCCTGTATATAGTTATTAGATGTGCTATAATACATAAAGTAACTATTACGTAATGCAAACTGATAGTCTCGGATTTTGGGACTACTATACCATTTCATGCACCGCTATAGTGTAGATATAGAACCCAATTGGACTCACCTGCGAGCAATACTGCCTTAGCAGCTCCTTCTTTCGCATGCGACGTAGGTTGCTGGTGCCGGTAGCGCCACTCGCGCTGCTGACATTCGGTGCGATGATGACTGGCGCTTGTTGAGCGAGTGGGGGTACACTATTACCAACGTAATTGGCGTCGAGGAAGGGACCCTTGATCTTCACCTTCAGTTGGTTCCTCGAATCACTCAAGCTAACCTTCTCTCCGACTTCCTCGGCCGCGGTCTTCTCCGGCAGACCACCCTTCAGGCTCAGTTCCTTATCGATGTCTTCTTCGAGGTCCTGCAAGTTTTGCTCGCCCGAGCCAGCGAAGTTCGCCAAACTATAACTTTGGTCACCACCACTAGCTGGTTCCATCGCCGAGGAGTATGTTCGCATGTCAACTGGACCCGGTAACACCGGCAATACGGTGTTGCCAACGTAGGATGGCGCCAAGCCAGAGTTACCCAGCTCCAAACCAGGGTTCTTCGAGGAGTTTCCACCGCTTTTTGATAGAGTGGAGGAACCTCCGCTATTGCGTGACAAGGTTGATAGACTTCCGCCGGTTTTTGAAGAGCTTGATAAGCTACTGTTGTTTTTGGCAAGGTTCGACATGCTACCGCTGTTCCTGGAGAGATTGGACGAGGCTCCGGTGTTCTTCGATAGATTCGACAGGCTTCCGCTAACTTTGACCAGATTTAAGGAAATTGAATTCTTAGGCGGATTCAACAAGTTGCTGGAGTTCTTGGATTGATTCTGGCTCTTTGAGGAATTGGACTTGCCCAAGCCTGAGGTCAACCCGCGACAGGAATTGGACTGGAACTCTGCAGGACTTTTCTTTTGGTGGCTGGGTATTTGGGCGCGTTGGTCATCCAGGGACCTCTCGATCTCGCTGGATTTCTTACGCTCCCGCATCGTACGGAGATCGGTGATCTGACCATCGGTGGTTGAGTCTTCATCGCTATCGAAATCGTAGACAGTGCCAACGAATTTGTTGTAGGACTCCTCCGTGCTTGCATGGTTCCTCGCCCGACCTCTGCCGCGACCCCTTCCACGACCTCGCGTGGATTTACCACGACCTCGAGCTCGTTGAGAGGACGTCGATCGGTTGGTCGATTCGGATCGCGGTGACTTCCCAGGTGAACGCTGGTTGGTCACTCGTAAGGAGACCCGAATCGGCCTGGCCGGGGACTTCTTCGTTGGTTGCGTCGACTTCTCTAGACTCTCTGGGGGTTCCTCCGAGTAAGCCCGAGACTTCTCAAGCTCCAAAGACTCAAGAGAATTCTCGAGCTTCTCCTCTTGCTCGAGCTTCTCCTCCTGATCGAGTTTTGGACTAATAATTGCAGCTGTCAGGGCCATGTTGTGCGAAGTCGACGTGAATGTCGCTGTACATGGTGTCATACCAATGCCTGTGTTACCAACCTCCTCCAACGGTTTGCTCAGCAAGCTTGAGTGCAGCAAATTCGTGGAAGGAAAGGGGGCACCGAATGGTGGTGGGAACATTGGGGCGAAGTTCAAATTTTGACTTGGGAAAAGAGAGACTGGTCCACTGTAGTTCTCACCGTAGTAACCGTCGAGGTTCTGATAAGGCAGGTTACCAACGCCTACATTTACATTCGCAAGGTTCAAATTGCCCTTGTAAGGAGTCACTGTTTCTTCACTCGAAGCTGAGGTGATCGAGCTGCTGGTGCTTCGACGGGACGGTAGCACTTGCGACTCGTTCCAACGACCATCTGGTTTGAGGTTTGAAAGCTCATAAGGCGAAGATTCACGATAGTCCTGTAGATCCTCGGTGTGATCGTCTAGGGAGAGGTGACGATTCACCATCTCCAGAGGCGTCACCTCATCCTGTGAGGGTTCCAGATGTTTCGACATACTTGGGTCCAGATGCTTGCCAATTGTTGGGTCTATGTGCTTGCCAATGTTTGTGTCTAAATGCTTCGACATTGGGTCCATATGCTTGCTAATATTGGGATCCACATGCTTGCCAATACTGGGATCAACATGCTTGGCAACATTCGGATCGACATGTTGCCGCACGACGGGTACCATATATCCCCGGCCGGCTTCGTCGACTTCCTGATAGGCGTATCTGCTCGAGTCTTGTAAAGGCTCGAATTGGGACGGTGGTACCCAACGTTCGTCGCTGGCCGCACGGTCCAGCTTTGACCGCTCTACTATGCTCACTTTCGATTCCAGGTTTTCCGGATACATCAGGCGGTCCAGGTACTTTTCCTTCTCGAGATCCTTCTGAGAGAGCTTGTCTTGGGGTCGTAGTCTGTCGGTATTTATAGACGCTGCCGTTCCAACGCTCGGAACCACGTTACCGATACTGTCTACATTACCGACAGAGTCCATGTTGCCGACACTTGTCGATGCACGGTGACTTATGTTACTTATACTGGTCGGTGTACAGATTCCTATATTTCCGACGTTTGTGACGTTACCCACACTTGTGACTACGTTACCGACGCCGCCTATGTTACCTATAGTAGCTTCAGTAGAATGGCCTATATTACCAACGCTTGGTGCTAAATTACCGACGCTGTCTGACACACAGTGCCCTAGATTACCGTCGCCTGCTGCCGGATGCCCAACATTGCCTATACTGGTCGCACAGAGGCCTACATTAACAACACCCATACCGGGGATGTTTCCAATAGGTCCGACGCTACCAATATTCGAGTGACTATTACCGGTACCGATCGCCATTTCGCCCATACCGCTAGGGATGTTCGGCACATTGCAGATACTGGTATTACCGATAGTCAGGGGAGAAACATTGCTATTACTGTGGAGAGCTGTTACGTTCGTGCCGATGCTCGGGATGCTACACACGTTACTATTGCCAGGAATGAGAGCATTCGAAGAAACACTACTACTATTGTTACTAGACATAACGTCACTTGGCGGCACGCGCATATTGGTGTTGTTACTCGAAGTAACGTCGGAATTAATGGCGTCGCCGCCGGATAGCAATGCGGCGCCAATATTATCACTCGCAATGGGGATGCTAGTATTACAGACATTGGTTCCACTATTACCCACCGGAATACCACTGGTACCAATGGAAATATTACTAGTGACGACTGGCATAGTGGTATTACCACTGCTGATCGACAGGTTACCGGGAATATTAATATTGGCGCTCATCATACTTATGATGTTACTGCCAAGGAGACCAGCGTTACCGACAGTGCACGCTGTCGGCATATTAGTATTACCAACCGAACACACTGCACTACCAATGGCAGCATTCGTGTTACCAACGCCTGGTATGACAGGACCAATATTACCGTTACTATTTAAAGATATTGTGAGACCAGTACTAATATTGCTTTTACTGTTTGTACTTCCCGCAGCACTGTGGATGTTGCTATTGCTACTACTATTGATATTGGTACTTGAGAGACCAGCGGCACTGTTAGTGTTAAGCCCAGTATTACTGGTTCCAATTCCAGTACTACCGACAGTATTACTATTACTACTGAGTCCAGAAGTAGTACTAACATGGAGTCCAGTGCTACTGTTTAAGAGACCGGCATTAGCCGACATCTCGATGGTGGCATTATTGAGTGCGCTATTGGTGTTCATGATTGCCGTGCTGCTATTTCCATTGCCTCGAGTATCTTCAAGTTTTGCCTCGAAATCGGCTTGCTTCGAAGCCGGCTGTTGTTCCCTCGTGCTGCTTTCTGGTATTTCCATTGAATTCGATTTCTTCGAGAGCTCCATGCGCAACTTCTCCACGAGATGCAAGGTCTCCCGTGCACTATCTTCCTTTGAATCCTCTTTAAACCAGATCTCGTTGCCGAAGGTGAATGTCAACGAAGTGTTTCGCTCTTCCTCTCGAATACCGAAACCTTCCTCCTCCTCTTCATTCATACCCTCGTTCAAAAGCTCTTGGTCGAAGTCAAAGAGCTCTGCGACGCTTTCTTTATGTTGAGGACTAAAGATCGATCTATTCTGGCCACGACGTTTACGAGCAGCTTGTTCATCCCTCTCATCCTGCTTGAGTTGCTTCGACTTCTCCCTTAAAGGATCACGCTCCTGCTGGTCGAGGGGCCTACCGGGATGTTTGTGATCCCGAGATTTCGGGTTATAGTCCCCTTGCTTCGGTGTGTAATCACTGTATTCGGTCTGTTTAGCATTCAAATCGCCATGTTTTGCGGTGTAGTCATTGTATTCCGACTGTTTCAAATTGAAGTCACCCTGTTTCGAAGCATAATCACTGTACTCCGATTGTTTCATATTACAGTTGTCCCGCTTTACATTGTAGTCTGCGTATTCCGAGTGTTTCGTGTTGTAGTAGTCCTGCTTTCCACTGTATTCACTATACCCGACTTGTTTAAGATTATAATCAGCCTCCGTCGCATTGTAATGATGTTTTGCGTTACGGTCGCAGTATTCCGCTTGCTTTCCACTGTACTGATCTTGTTTTGTGCTGTACTCGTTATACTCTGAGGGTTTCAAATTGTAGTGGGGCTGTTTCATGTTGTAATCACTGTAGTCGGACTGCTTCGCGTTATAAAGATCTTGTTTAAGGTAATCGCTATACTCCAACTGTTTCGGGTCATTGTGGTCTTGTTTGAGGTTATGGTCTCGCTCAAATTGGTGTTTATCACGCACAGCCTCCTCTCGGAGATTATAATGTTCCTTGGAGAGATCATAATGATCTTTCGAGAGGTTAACTTGCTCTTTGGACAAACTGCGGTGAGATATCTCCAGGCCGAGATCCTGCTCACTCTGGCAGGGTTTCTCTTGCGAGTCCTTTGAGGGGTTCTCACTATTAATCTCCACATCACAGGCTTCCTTCAAATTTGATCTCTCCTTCTCTTGGTTTCCAGCGTCTTTTAGTCTATTATGCCTGTCTTTTTCTAAGTTCTGCCGATCTTTCTCTAAGTTCTGTTGTTCCTTTTCTAAATTATAGGGTTCTTTCAAATTATGTCTATCCTTCTCGAGATTTTGCCTTTGCTTCTCCAAAATCGACCTCGAATTGTCAAGGTTTGCTTCGTTTTCCTTGAAACTACTCACTATTTCCTGGAGGTTCGATCTCTTGTTACGAAGCCTG
Organism: Ectemnius lituratus; assembly: GCA_910593735.2. Lineage (NCBI taxonomy): Eukaryota > Metazoa > Arthropoda > Insecta > Hymenoptera > Crabronidae > Ectemnius > Ectemnius lituratus. The sequence goes on along the minus strand of OU343044.1, from coordinate 3,023,549 downwards.
TCCAAATTCTCACGTTTTTCGAGTAGTTTGTCAATTACTTTCACTTTCTTTGACTCACGACCCAGTCTTCGCTGCTTCAACTCTTCCTCGAGCGTAGTGGTGACCGGTCTGCTTGGTTCTTGCACTGGTGCATCAGCTTCCGAGGCTTCGTCAGAATCCTCCGCCGATTTTGTTGGTTTCACGACACATTTATTGGATGCGTCACCGCGTCGGCGAGGTCGAGGTTTCGCTGCAGGAGGGCGTCTTTGTCGGCCACGAGCAGCTGCGGAACGAGCAACAGCAGAAGCAGCAGCAGAAGCAGCTCCACTCTTAGCATCCGGTACTTCGGAAAACTCTTCTTCAGGAGACCGTGAAGAAGGCTGGCAATGTTGAGCACTTGTTGAGTCCGGATGTTGAGGGGGATGCTGAGTGTTGTCTTCTGATCCACTGTTCTCGTTCTCGTCCGATGAAGAGGAAGAGCTTGTGCTGGTGCTGGAACTGGTGCTGGAACTGTCTGACTGGACTCCGGAAGCTTTGAGCTTCCTTTCGGATGGATTCGATGTGATCTTTTCTCGAGAATCCTGTTTCGGCGGTCCTGTTGCTGTTTTAAGGTCTTTCGAGTTCTCTTTCGGAGGTTTAGATTCTTTAGAATCAGGTTTTGCAGATCTGAACTCTTTGGATTCGAATTTCGCAGACTTCGACTCTTTCGAGTCTTGTTTTGCAGATTTTGACTCCTTCGAGTCCTGTTTTGCAGACTTGAATTCTTTGGAATCGACCTTCGTAGATCTAATTTCTTTCTCTAGATTCATTGCGCGATTTTCTGATCTATTGTCCCTCAACTCGCAAGAAGAAGCTGCAAGATCTGGACGAACTTCCCTGCCATCTGCCGGGGCGAATGTGGCGTCGGAGAAGTTGTACTTTGGATCAGACTTTCCTTCGACATCGTCGATTTTAACAGATTTACCATCAAGTTTCGAATCTCTAATTTCCTTTCGTTCGGCTTTCCCGTCTTTCTTATCGAACTTCTGATCTCTTTTCTCGAATTTCGAGTCTTTCTTCTCAAACTTGACGTCTTTACGTTCAAACTTCGCATCCTCGAATTTCGGCTCTTTCTTCTCGATCTTCAAATCCTTACCACGCATTCTCAAAGAGGAACTGGAATCTGAATCACTGCTAGACTCATTGTTCTCGGAATCGCTGCTCGAATCGCTCGAGCAACTGCTGCTAGAAGTAGAACTCGAACTGCTACTGGACACATCACCTCTCGACTGGACACCTTCTTTGGTTGTCGCAGATGGTGTCTTTACACCATGCGAACATTTTTGTTTTCCAGAAGGCGCGTTTGACAAATCGATCATTGATGTGCATTCTTCGTTACATTCCGAATTCTTTTCGCCCTTCGTGTTATAAGTTACTGTACTACTGATTGGTGATAACAATGGATTCGACTTATCGGCTTGAAGTTTGATATTAATGTTACTATCGGTGTTGTCATCGGCACTACAGTTCGGCATCGCATTTATTATGTTACTGTTATTGGTAGCATTGGTGTTTGGTGCTACCTTCAGGACATTGCCACTAGTATTGACATTGCGACTCGAGGAGTTGTTGCGATTATTTCCACATATGTTGCTATTAGCATTAACATTGCGACCGGCATTTCGAGCATTGGCACTACCACTCGTAGTGGCGAGCGTGTTACTGTTGGCGGTACTGCTACCGGCAGTATTAGCAGAGTTAGCGGAACCTTTGGGTCCCAGGTCCTTGCCGAGCCCGCTTTTAATGGTCTCAGCAGCTTTCTTCGCGGCCTGGCGCTGTGGTACATAAGAAAGAATTTCTTCCTTACTAAGGAGCTCTTTATCGATGTCGTAGATGTCGCCACCGCGCTTCTTCTTCCGTTTCTCATCAGCGGGACGCTCCTTCGTGTCGTCAGCAGCTTTTTGTTGACTACGTTGCATGTTTTCGGATGCCTTCTTAGCAGCCTGGCGTTGCGGCACTATCAAATCACGGGAGAGCAACTCCTTCTTCTTACGAGGCACTCGAGCTCCTGACTTCTTCGAGGGACTTTCGGAAGATGCCTTAGTTGAGGTCTCTTGGGCCTTCTTAGTGCTAGTTTCCGATAATTTCTTACTTTCGGGGGATTTTTTCGTCTCGACCAGCAAGCCAGAACATTTCCTGAGAACATCCTCTGATGACTTCTTGTTGCTCTCGGAGCTCTTTTTGTTGCTACCATCCAACGTCTTTTTAACATCCTCCGAAACCAAGGATTTCTTACCAGCATCTGGAGATTTACTAGTACTCTCAGAGGATAGTTTAGTCTCAAATACCCTACTATTATTACTCTCCAAGGACTTTTTGCTACTATGCAGCGACTTATTACCAGAACTTTCGGAAGACTTTTTGGTACTGTTATCAGGGTACCGATTACTCTGAACCTCGAAGGAGACGTTACTATTGCACTCGTCATAACTTTCCTCCTCGCTGTTGTTACCGGAGACGCTTTTCGAAATTGAATTACGACTGACTTTCTTCGACTCCGCTCGACCAGCTTTCCGCTCTGCTCGACTGACTTTGGATTCGAGCGACTTCCTGGAGGAGTTGATATTTGCACTAGATTCGGGTCTCTTGGACGAGTGGTCTCTCGAGTCCTTTGAATCCTTCAATTTGCAGGAGCTATTACTGTTACTATTACTGTTACTGGATGAAGGTTCACGTGTGACACTTGAGTCTCGTGAACCGCTGGAATCACAGTTTCCTGGAGATCCTGTTTTCGCACTGGTATTGCTATCCCGATTCTGGGCGATGTTGGTACTAGCATTACCGTCCCAAGACTTAAGGTTTGCGATGTTACCACTGGTATTAGTACTACTGTTACCTCTCACCACTTGGACGTTTGCACTATTCGTATTAATACTACTGTTATTCTCCCAATCCTTAAGACCCATGTTAGTGTTACTGTTACTCTCCCAAGACTTGTTGAGGTTAGAATTTGCATTACCCTCCCATGCTTTGAAACCAGTACCACTAGCGTTGGCGTTACCCTCCCAGTTCTTTCCAGTATTTGTATTACAGCTATTGTTACCATCTCGATTCTTTAGATTCCCGGAATTAGCATTACTGTTAGCACTACCCTCCCAGTTTTTAAGGTTACCAGTGTTAGGATTACTATTGCTCTCCCAAGTCTTGAGACCGGCATTGCTATTAGTGTTAGCGTCCCAATTCTTAACGCCTACGGCAGTGAACTGCTTCACTGCTGCCTTCGTGATCAGTGCTGGTTGAGTTTGGCTCTCGAAGTCCTCCGAGTCCGTGTCCGAGTAGATAGCCAAGGAAAGCCGAGTACAACCTGTTTGCTTTCCTGGGTGGGTGCTGATAGTGATTAGCTCATCGCTGTCGGTGTTCGAAAGAGAACCTAATTCTCTTTCCATACTCTCCAAGGTGTTGTTTTTCGTCGCCCGTAGATTTGTTTGAGACATTGAGCATTGTCCAGGCAAATTGGTGCTTTGAGATACTTGAGACGTTGGATTTGAATTGCCCGAGGCTTCGCAGCTCATATTTTGATTCATCGGATCGACTTCTAGGGTCTGTGAGGTTATGTTCGATTGTGAGAGGAAATTCAAGTTTTGGGAAGGTATGTTCGAACCCTGGGAGCTCAGACTCGGATTCTGAGAGAGCGAGTTAGAGCTCTGGGTACTTGAGTTACCACTCTTCGAGGTCATACTCGAACCCTGACTCGAGATCGAAGTTTTACTGGTAATTGCACTAGTTTTGGATTGCGGGGATTTCGAGATGGCGCTGCCACTCTTTGAGCTCGCATTAACGCTCTTCAAGTTACTGTTTTTCAAGACCGAACTCAAATTCTTCGACGTTAAGTTCGAGTTTTTGGGTGTCGCATTGCGTCGACGTAGTTTTGTACGAGCTCGACGCTCTTCCTCGTCGCAACTATGTCCTACTTTCTTTGACGTCTTTTTATCCGCTCTATTTGCACTTGAATTCGGTTCTGAGTCACTGCTGTCATCAACATCCATCTTTTCTATCCTTTCTGAACGCCGTTCTGTCTTTAATGATTTTGACTTCGGCCTGTGATTGGGAGAGTGGTCGTCCTCGCTCGAATCGGAATTGCTATTACTCTCGTAGCTCGATGAGCTTGCTAGGGTAACAGCGTTGCTTACTTTACCGGCGGTCGGTAGCGTGGCGACTCCGCCTACTTTACCGACGGTCGGTCCGGAGCCATCTGCCTCTCTTTCGTCCTCGCTGGAATCGATCTCTTGCTTCGACTTCACCGGCTTTCTACGGCACTTTTTCGTTCCGGTATTGCTAGTGGTAATCAGGTCCGTGTTGGAGTCCTCGCTGGAATCTTGCTTTGGCTTGACCGCTTTCTTTCGGGACTTTTTCACAGGACTGTTAGGATTTGTGTTGGTGGTTATGTTTGTATTAACCTCGGAATTGTCCTCCTCCTCGCTGGACTCCGATTTTACCTCGGCCTTAGATTTAATCACTTTTCTACGCGACTTTTTCGTCGTGCTGGTGACATTGCTGGCGTTGGTATTACCAGCGGTGTTGGCATCACTGTTGTACTCATCCTCCGAACGATACTCAACTTTAGGCTTTACGGACTTCTTCCTAGACTTTTTGCTAGCATTGGCTGTGTTAGAACTATTTTCACTCGCCAAGGTGTTGGTGCAGGTAGTATTGGTGTTGGTTGGAACTTCGTCCTCCTCGCTTGATTCCACAGGTGCTGGTTTTACCTTACTAGATTTCTTTCGTGATTTTTTCGTGCTGGTAGTATTCGTACTAGCATTGCCGGTGGTATTGTTGTTAATAGTACTGTTATAAGGCTCGGATTTAATGTCGATATTCATGTTGGCATTATCGTTACTGTTGCTATTGTCCTCCGAGTCGGTGTCCATGCGCTCTAATTTACTAAGGATCCTTTCTGTTTTGTTAATACTACGGTCAACTTTTACTTTGCCTGCTTCCCTTTCTGTTTTACCCTTTCTTCTAGCGTTGCTGTTACTAGTACCAACTGGAACATCGTTAGCATCGCCTGACGTGCCATCAGCATTACTATTGCTGTTCTCGGAATCCGTATCCATTCGTTCGACCTTCTTTACAGCACCAGTCTTTTTCGACTTTCCTTTCGCATCTGTATTTGTATTAGCATTACTGTCTTCCGAGTCTGTCTCCATCTTCTCTACCTTTGCTACCTTAAGCTTCTCCTTCTTCGTACTACTGTATATGTTGCTGGTCGTGTTTTTGTCGTCATCCTCGGTGCTAGAGTCCGAACCGATCTTACGGAGCTTCGTGTTGACGTTACTGTTGTCAGTGCTCGAGCCAGACTCCCGTTTTGTTTTGTCGATTTTTCGCTTGCTGTTACTAGTCGTGTTCCCATTGTCCTCGCTGCTCGATTCAGACTCCACCAACTCCGACTTCTTACGTTTCGAGAGGGGAGCGTTTTTGACAATAGCCAATAACGCGCTGACGTCAGCTATCTTGTAGTCTTCCTCCTTCACGTGCAAAGCCTGACTGGATTCCACGTCCATTCGGTCCGCCCGAGATTTTCGTTTTGACGTTGCTTCGCTTTTTTCAGACTTAGTTCTCACCTTTGTCGTACAAGTAGTACTACCTGTAGCAATCGTATTGGCGTTCTCCTCGGAGTCAGTGGACATTTCAAGCCTGGCATTTGCTTTCCTCCTGGTGTTACCGGATTCCTCTTCACTCGTGTCCGGGCTTATCTCTGCCAGCCTCTGTTTGCCCTTCTTCCGGGACTTCGCGACAATACTCTCAATAGTGCTAACATTGCCAGTGCCACTGTTGGTATTACTATTACGAGCATTGCCGTTCCCCCCTTCGGCATTGCAGTTAATGTTACTATTTTCACGGCTAGTACCTATACTTTTTATAGAGGTGGGGTTACTGTTACCGGCGGGATTTCCGATACCAATGCCAATATTGTCGACGCTATTATTACTATTATTCCGAGCGGTGCTAATAGCACTATTTCCAATATTCCCAGAAGAATTACTATTAATCCGACCGGTACCAATACCAATAGTAGTATTACTACCACCGTTATCCTCGGACTCGCTAGCCCTCCTACCGTCAGGTTTACTACGTTTACTTGCGTCCTCTCGACGCCTTTCCCTATTACGTTTACCGGTTCCTGTCCTAACGCTCTCGTCGCTTTCGCTCAAGTCACTGTAGAGCCTCCTACCGTTCACGTGCACTTTGCCATTGAACTCGAGCTCCTCCCGTGTGCCGGCACAACTGTCACCAGTCAGCCGGCGCAACAATTCCTCGAGGTCGATTTCGGCTCGGGTGGCGCTTGAATTCGAGTACAGGCGGTCGTAGAGCGACGGCCCGTGGTTCGCCTCGAGAATGGCCGTAAGAGTGCCGTGGGAGAAGCTCGAGTTGTTTGATGAGAGTAACAGTACTTGCTTGTGGAAGGTCTGCTCTCGTAGGCGGAGGAAAGACCGGCACAGCTTCTCGCGTCGGCCAACCATGTAGCAGAGATTCCGCACCCGCTCGAGATCTTGTCGAAGTTGGACGAAGGTACGCATCTTCTCGAGGTCAGCGGCCGCTTGCTGGCATTGCGAGCGCCCGGACGGGTGCGAGAGGTCCGAGTGACGGGGAGCCAGTAGAGGCTTGTTCTGGGACGCCTGGAATGCCGGAAGAAGGAAAAATTCTGTTACTATTTCTGTCGCCAAATCATCCTAAATATGTTTGTTGCCGAAGTTACTAGAAACGCTATAAACAATATATCAACCGTGAAAGTCCCATTATAATACTAATAATGCGTAACGTAGTTTATAGTAGGTTCATTTGTAATATGACATGTCGGAGAAATTCAGCATACAATAGCGCAATGTAACGTAGTATTGTACTCACCCGTCGCTTAAGTTTCCAGTAGTTGTAGATATAAACGAGCGCCTCCTGGTCGACATCGAGTTGCTGACAACCGATGTCCTTCAAAGCTACGTGTTTGTCGAACTCCGCCTCAATTTCTTGGAGTTTGGCAGCGCGTGCTTGATTCTTCTCTTCGGAGGTCATGTCCTTACGTTTTCGGCGTTTCGTCTCATCTTCGGAATCCGAGCCGTTCTTCGTCGGCCCATTGCTCTTGTCCTGCAAGCGAATACGATAGATATACAGTAAAGAGTATATACGGCTTAAATTCATTCACGGTAAAAGTATAATTGTTTCGCGCATCGTAATTGATGTGAAAACCCACTTTACCACGTAAAATAAAAAGTCTTAACTGGAAATATTTACAAAGATTGGGGAAATATAGACGCAACTCATTTATTGTTACGGAATGTGGGAAGCGTTACGACCAATCACGTGCGACGAAAAGGTAATTTTTGATGGCAGCTACACTCTTACCATGACTCAAGTTTAGGAATAATTCGTGCTTTAAAAGTACCCGCACATGAATTTTTCTCGAATAAATTTCTTGAAGGAGCAAACTTTGATCTTCAAGAGAATTTATTTCAAAGAAAATGGATCCGTCGTTTATAATAAATAGTGTACCTTGGTATTGCGACTGTGCTTCTGGCAGTAGGAGCGCAGCTTAACCCCGTCGTCTGCCATCTCGTCCTCGATGATTGCCTTCATCTCGAGGCCGTACTTGAAGGCACACGTTACGTGGTATGCAGTCTTACAGGTCTTGATGCTACACTGTATACACGCACCCACACGCTCTCGACAGAGCACGCAGATTAGGGCCCATCTGCTTTGCTGTAATTTTAAACGATTTGTTAATATTCGCAATACTAATTCGATGTTCTTAGATTAGTAAAAACAACTGTGTAACATGAAGCTAGCAAATATTAACCTGGAAATGTGGATTAACAATTATTACAGTTTTCAAACATTTCATTCTAAAGAAGTGTGAAATAGGTGTTAATGATTGAGATAAACAAACTTCTCGGTTACAAAGAAGGACGAAGAAGAAAGAAGAAAAATGCGAAGTAACACTAAAAACATATAGCTATGTTACATTAATCTTCCAATTATTACTGTAATAATTACAACAAAACACTGTTTACACTGCAATTGTTCTCCAATAGTTTAACATGATTTTCATGACAATTACTCCGGTTTTAACCATCACAAAATGATTAAATACGGAATTGTTTGTCGTTGTTCTTTTAAAATGCTGTCGCAAAAGATATACTTTTTTACAAATATTATACTGTTTATGCCATAATTCCTGCTGTATAAGTACATCTACACAAGAAAAAACTCTTATGCATTGCTTTTACTCACTGGAATACTGCTGATCTTGGTGATGGGCTCCATCCTCTCCACACAACCGATGCTCACCTCGGGAATCCAGAGGGCGCAGCTCACGTGCGCCCACTTTTGTCCACTTCGGGTACATTTCATTGCGCCGCCTGAAAGAATAATACACTCTAGATTACCTGTACTTCGACATAGAAACTTTATCAGTTCCACCTTTTATGCATTAAGTTCAATGAATCCGAAATGCAGTAATTTAGTTTTATAACGTCATTGCTATGACGGTTCTAAGACTTTGCTTCAAACGGATGTGGACATTGGCGTGGAAGAAAACGAAAGAAATATTCTGTAAAGAATAGGAGACGGCATAGAACAAGGCTATCAAAGGGTTGTATCCAAGTAGCTTCATCATCCAATCAAATCTTCCCTTTTTTCTAATTAGAAAAAATTGAATTGGATAATATTACACGTACCTTTATTGGGGCATAAAACGCAGTCCGGGCGCTGGCTGAGGGAGCAAGTGCGGCAGAGCCAGGAGCCGTCAGGTATCTGAGTGATGCCGTAGCATGCCTGGTGTACGCATATGTTACAGCAGTCGCAGAACACCATCTCATTACCCTCTTCCGAGTCCGGCTGCAACACGATGTTAGACAGTAAAGTACTGCGGGTAATACTAACAATTAGTATTATTCCATAAACCCTCAAATATAATTGATTTACACCTGAAACTCTTCATGCTAAAATAAATACCTGCATTAAATAATATCGGAATTTGTATTTGCATTTGTAAGTTATCAAAAGTTAGAAATTCGAGAAAAATGTGTTTTAATAGTTCCTTTTTGTCAAAGATCAATCAGAACATGAAATAAAATTAATATTTTCTAATATTGCATTCCTAATTTTTAATTTATTATAATTAAAAAAGAATCGTGTAGAAAGTAAAACACTGATAAATTATACTCATTTTAGCCATAAGAATCGGTAAATTAAATTTAATAAGGCATGAAGGTTTAAGTCCAATGTGTACCGATGATAATAATGGTGATGTTGGTATAGAACAGCTGCTATAAGCACGTGGGATCATCGCGTGTTTTCTTCCCCTTCCACTCAACCTAACCTAATAGCAATCTTTCTCCGCTATAGACGACCGGCGATACAGCGCGGGAATACTTTGTTTTGAATTTGAAACGGAGATAACGTGAAAGCTATAACCTGACATAGTTTGTAAGCAATCGGGGTTCAAAGAAACATTATCCTATTCACTCTTATTTTACGCAATGAACAAATTTCTGATCTCCTTCATGTGAAATAACACTTAGAGTATGTTGATGATGCTTGAAAAACATTGAGCTAATGATGAATAGGTTCATCTAGACCCTGAAAGTAATGTACGATACTGCTTATTCATTCACTTTACTTTGAATCAAAATTAGTAAATTATTTATAATTATTAATTTAAGAACAAGGGAATCATCCTGTACTATTCTTTCAGCGTTTAAACTTCATCCACAGTAGAAAAAAACTGTTTCGCGTATGGCAATGAATTTCACAAGCGTAGCAAGATACAAAGCCCCATTTTACCGCGTAAAATATGTGAACACTACTCACTGCTAGTTTTGAAGAGTGGGGGAAGCGCTAGAACCAATGGCACGCGACGGATGGGTAGTGGGATCGGCGCACACCGCACGAAACTCGGTTTGATCGTAGGATTGATCTTTACCGTGGATCAAGTTTCGACAAAACTTTTTCATCTATATACAATTCTACAGTAAGAATAATCTTGCTCACCGAACGGCACACATCGCATATGACGTTCTCGTCGTACTCGATGCCCAGGCCTTCCTCGTTCTTCACAATCGTCTGTATGCGCTCCCAGCAGCGCACCTCGAGCTCCTCGATAACCCGCTCGAGCTGGGGCTCGGTGATCGGCGAATGGCCCATCTACGACATCCAAGATACGTGTGAGATAAGCCCTAAACAATTGTTCCAGCAGATAAATTGAAAACTCGTTCGTTAAAAACATGGAAAACCCCATAGTGTAAGTGTATACTGTAAAAGTGTTGGCAACTATCGATCAGTCCAATTCTGCTGTGTGTAAGCCGTCACCCAACAATATCTCGTGTGTTTAGTTCTTCTGCGACAAAAGAGTGTTTTACATCTTGAATGCTTTTGTCTTGACATCGTTCTCACTTCGTCTTACAATAAGATGACCAGAAAATTGCGAACTTATACTAATAATACTTTCGATCAGCACGAAGAGACAGCCTACGAATAAATTTATAGACGATCATCGATGTAGTGTACGAAGAATTTTCCTTTCCCTATTGAAAGATACATTCGAAGGATGTCTGTGACAAACACATGAACACATTTGTCCCTCAAGATTTGTGTATTTGCCTATCGTTTTAGACTTTATAGCCGACCTATATGTATATGGTACCTGTGCTCGCTCGCCGTTGAACAGCTCGAGCCAGGCGACGTCCATATCGTCGAGGTCATAGGCACAGGCCTTTTCCGCACGCGTTGGTGTCGTGCTTAGGTGATGCTCTTCCGGGTTGAAGTGCTCGTCCCTGGATATTCTTACGAACTTTTTCGGTCTGCGGGAAAAGCAAATTCCGTTACTAGTATTCATAATAGTGGAAACAGTAAAAGTGGCAGTAAAATTGCTGTAAGAACACAATTCTATTCCGCTATCTTACTTACAGTTTAAACTCGCCGACAGCGCTCCTGCCGATTGTCCTGCCCCTCACGTTGGCTTCGGGCAGGGAGTCCGGGTTGACGGGTACTTGTACGCCCCGTTCCCACTCCTGCTTCCACTGGTCGGTGATGAGCCAGTACTCGTGGGGGGCGAGTGGTTCGCTATCCGGCAGTTTCATCGCGCTTATAAGATCCTTGCGAAAAAGTTCGGCTGGAGCGGCATCGCTGCTACCCCGGTTGTAGATCGCCGGTACTTTCGACTCGAGACTGCTGCTACCCCCTCCCCCCACGCCTCCCCCGCCGCCGCCAATAACAGAGCAGCCCCCAGTGTCAGGTGCGCTCTGTAGTTGCCGGCACTTTCGCCGCTTGATGCTCGGCGTGCTGCTATTGGTAATGGTGTTGTTACTGGTGGTGTTGATGGAGGTGGTGGGGGGGCCGGTGGTGTTGCTGGTGGCGTTGGTGGGGGCGCTCGAGGCTACGCACGCCGACTGCGGCGAGGCCGGCGTGCGGCTTACTCGCTTGCCGCGCTGCGCCATCCTGAGACTAGGTGGCGCGCACCTGTGACAGAAAAAACAGGCATTAATTAATGTGGAATGTAATTAATTAATTGTCAATTATTTCTTTTATTCTTATCCACTTATAAATACTTATTACTTAACCCATTAAGGAACGAATAAAATTGCTGAATTGTTCTTAAGTGAAGGTAACTTAACAGAAATGCACTCTTGTTGTGGCTTTTTGTTTCTAATACAAATTTGTGGCGGTTAAATGAATTATTTTTTGTTTGTTACGAGTTAGTATAGCAATCAATAGCTTAATTTGTCTCTTTTACACGTTCTAGTATAGAATAGTAAGAATAACAGTAATATTGCTACTAAAATACGATATTACTCTGATAATGCTGTTAATGATATGTTGATCTACAAATGAACATTGCAAGCATACAAAATATTAACTACAAACTATGGATATATACACCCACTCTTAGGAGCTTTATAGCGAACCATTAATGAATTGTGGGTCCTCTTTAAATGACACTTTGAATGATAAGAAATAATACTATAAATAGTAATAATGACAAAAAGAATGTGTCATAGAATACTAATAGTAGATATATGAGAGTACAAATAGTCAAAGTAACAATATCAATATTAAAAGGAATATGAATAGGAACAGTAACTGAAACAATGTTCTGTATTCCCACATATTCAAAGTGCTATTAATATTGACAATGAAAGTAATACTAACAGAAAACAATATTCTTAACTAGCAACACGTAGCAATCCTGCTGTTACTTATTGTAATAAGAATTCTAACAGAAATACAAACACTAATATTAACTCTTTTCTGTATATTATCCTAGACTGATTTAAACAATACATCTAAATATAATGTAAGACTAACAATAATAATATTAACTATTTAATATAAAAGTACTCACTACATAGTCGTCCATAGATATATTATCTGCCCACGCGTCTCTTCTCAGAGCTGCAAGCACACAGAACTTATATTATTGTAACAGAAAACAATATCACTGGCTTGCTCGTACTCTCTGGGTGGATGCCACATACATTCTCCCATATATTCCAACCACTCGCATACTATTGCGCGTACCACAGTTCATGCATTACTCGCAAACACTCTTTGCTGCTGCTAATGAACCCTTTGCCCACAAGATTTTAGTCACTGTATTTATAACTTTTTACTATGTTTAACATGTTGAATGCCATGTGATTGTTATTGACTTCCGGTGTCAATAAAGATTCGCTTCAATGTAACGATCATCAGTGATTTATTATGATGAATTAGTCCAGCATTCAATGTGTTAGTAAGTAATAGACAGTAACACTTCTTGATAGTAACTGTAATGCATCTTTTCAGTGATAGCAATAATAACAGTATTTTGGTTTAGAGTATCAAGCACTGATTATCGATGGTCTGCTGCCATTTTTGAGTGTGTAATCACAAATGTTCAGAAAGTCAAATGGAGTTAGAGCTTTGACATAAATTAGTGTTGTCTTTTTGAGTATCTGATGCAAAGTAAACATTACTCCACCATAAATACGTCAAATTCTATTGTCTGTGTCTGTTGCTGAACTGTATGTGATGCAGTGTGTATAATTTATAGTTCCTAAACAATATTGCAAACTGAGTGAAAATTAAGAAGTTAAGTGGTGCTTGAATGTTTCTAATATCAAAGTCAACACTATACAGTAATGCGAATACTCCTAACAGTATTATTCATGTCTATTATGACAATACATTGAATTCCATGTATTATTTACAAGTTCTCAACTGTATTGTAAACAGCATCAGTGTATAATTGATATGACATTCTTGCATTATCATACTAATGTACTACTGCAGTTTCTAAAACATGAATTGGTGTTTGAGCTTTGCCACAAAGTAGTGTACACTTTTAGTCTTTATGTCATGGAGGATAACACTATACACAATTGTAAACACTCCATACAGTATTGTCCATGACTTCAGTGTTTCTAGCACAAAATAAACATTACACTGTTGTAAACACTTCAAACAATATTTCAGTTCATGTCTCTTGTGCAGGTACTAAAATGTACCTAATGTAGTGTGTCATTTGCAATTTCTACACTGTATTGTAAATTATATCACTGTATTATTATTCTACTATATTATTGTACTACTGCAGTTACCAAGAAATGAATTGCAGCTTGAAGATTGGGAGAAAGCAATAAAGAATATTTAGTGTTTCTAGCATGAAAGTAAACACTAAACACAATTGTAAACACTTCAGACAGATGTGTCCATGACTGTTGACAAAATGTAATAAATGTAGTGTATTATTTGCAATTCTTGCACAATATTGTAAATTGTGTCACTGTATTAGTGTGTTACACTACCATATCACTGTATTACTACAATTTATAAGATGGAAATTGAAACTTGAGCTTTTCCACATAGCAATGTACACTTTTCAATGTTTCTAGCACAAAAGTAAACAGTATACACAACTGTAAACACTTCAAAACAATATTATCCATGTCTGTTCCTAAAATGTCCCTACTGCATGTGTCATTTCTGATTCCTAAACAATAACTGTAAACTGTATTACTGTTGCTTTGTATTAGTGTATGGCACTACCATATGACACTGCCACTGCAATTTTTAAGATAAAAATTGAAGCTTGAGCTTTTTCACACAGCAATGTACACTTTCCAATGTTTCTAGCACAAAAGTAAACAATGTATAGGACTGTAAACACTTCAAAACAATATTGTACATGTCTGTTCCTACTGCATGTGTCATTTCTGATTCCTAAACAATAACTGTAAATTGTATTACTGTTGCTTTGTATTTGTGTATTGCACTACCATATTAGTGTGCCACTGTAATTTTTAAGATACAAATTAAAGCTTGAGCTTTTTCACATAGCAATGTACACTTTCCAATGTTTCTAGCACAAAAGTAAACAATGTATAGGACTGTAAACACTTCAAAACAATATTGTCCATGTCTGTTCCTACTGCATGTGTCATTTCTGATTCCTAAACAATATCTGTAAATTGTATTACTGTTGCTTTGTATTTGTGTATTGCACTACCATATTAGTGTGCCACTGTAATTTTTAAGATACAAATTAAAGCTTGAGCTTTTCCACATAGCAATGTACACTTTCCAATGTTTCTAGCACAAAAGTAAACAATGTATAGGACTGTAAACACTTCAAAACAATATTGTCCATGTCTGTTCCTACTGCATGTGTCATTTCTGATTCCTAAACAATAACTGTAAATTGTATTACTGTTGCTTTGTATTTGTGTATTGCACTACCATATTAATGTGCCACTGTAATTTTTAAGATACAAATTAAAGCTTGAGCTTTTCCACATAGCAATGTACACTTTCCAATGTTTCTAGCACGAAAGTAAACAATGTATAGAACTGTAAACACTTCAAAACAATATTGCCCATATCTGTTCCTACTGCATGTGTCATTTCTGATTCCTAAACAATAACTGTAAATTGTATTACTGTTGCTTTGTATTTGTGTATTGCACTACCATATTAGTATGCCACTGTAATTTTTAAGATACAAGTTGAAGCTTGAGCTTTTCCACAGAGCCATGTACACTTTCCAATGTTTCTAGCACAAAAGTAAACAGTATACACAACTGTAAACACAACAAAACAATATTGTCCATGTCTGTTCCTACTGTATGTGTCATTTCTGATTCCTAAACAATACAGTAAATTGTATTACTGTAGCTTTGTATTAGTGTATTGCACTACCATATTACTGTGCCACTGCAATTTTTAAGATACAAATTGAAGCTTTAGCTTTTCCACATAGCCATGTACACTTTCCAATGTTTCAAGCACAAAAGTAAACAATGTATAGAACTATAAACACTTCAAAACAATATTGTCCATGTCTGTTCCTACTGCATGTGTCATTTCTGATTTCTAAACAATAACTATAAATTGTATTACTGTTGCTTTGTATTTGTGTATTGCACTACCATATTAGTGTGCCACTGTAATTTTTAAGATACAAATTGAAGCTTGAGCTTTTCCACATAGCCATGTACACTTTCCAATGTTTCTAGCACAAAAGTAAACAATGTATAGAACTGTAAACACTTCAAAACAATATTGTCCATGTGTGTTCCTAAAATGTTCCTACTGCATGTGTCATTTCTGATTCCTAAACAATACTGTAAATTGTATTACTGTGTCAGTGTATTGTTATGTCTTTGCATTACCATGTAGCATTATTATGTTACAATATTATTGTATTACTGTACTATTCCACGAATGTAGCACATTGTTATGCTACAATATTATTATACCATTGCATTACTCCAGTATCACATCACCGTATTACTGTGCTACCGTATCCCTGTATTATTGCATTACTGGATCACTGCATTACAGTACGACAAATTCCATTGCTCCACCAGGACACACTCGCTGCCAAACAATCACCCACGTCGCACTAACTCATCTGCAACAAACACTTCCAAAAGCACAGTGATCCTTTAATGGGAGGAAGATGACTGTGCTACTGGGGTGTTGCTGGATTACAAAAGCCCTGTCAAGCCAATGCTCCAATCAGGCACTCAGCACAGCAGCAACAAACTCGACGACAAGCAGGCATTCTCGCGCGGGCGAGCGGCCCTAAGAATTCCCGGAGGAAGCTGTCAGTTACATTTAGGGGTGTGGAATCATCGTGGGACCTCGAGGAGATGCTCGCCCGTCCTCAACGGCAGCGTAATATTTGAGCGCGTTCGTTGAGGTTAGGTCGAGCGGGCAGAGAGTACCACCCAAAACAAAGCGGCACGGGCCTTGGTGGGCCTTCGATCTCTGTGGGCTTTCGATCGGCCTCGCGCTCCCGCGATCGGCCCGGCTCGATTTCCCTCGCTCGAGCCCTCTTTTCCGGCCCGCCGAGGAATCCTGTGGGTTTTCGTGGGCGTCGATGCGCTCGCTCACGCACACACGCGTACGCGCTACCCTCACGTACGCCGATCCACACACACGCGCGCACGCACGGATGAAAGGCTAGTGAGTGTATTGCTGCTGCTGGTGCTACTTCGCCACACACTCACTGGGGCATCCTGGCCTCCGGCGGCCCTCCTCGTCCGAGTCCTCGGCCTCCTCCTCGTGAAGGCGAGCCTCCCGGTGCAACCTCGTACGGACACTCGTCCCTCCACAGTTTCACTTGCGCTACGCGATCAGCCTGCGGTGCACGGCAACAGTATCTCCGTCGTGTCGTGTCGTGCTCTACACCTGTGTGTGTGTCTCTCTCTCTCGCGCTCTCCCTCTCGCTCGGCGCACTTCAGGCCCTCGACTTCCCCGATCTCTTGATAAGAAACTGGTTAAATCGCCACTCGCGTGCGATCGCACCGCCCTCTGCCGGCGGGTTCACTCGGCGCGGGAGAATTTGAATTCTTAGACTTATCGCACTTGTTTTCGTCCTTTTCTAAGAGTTAGTGGATTATTACTGCTAATTTTTCGTGCGAAGCTTAAAGCTAGCATTGCTGAGCGTTCGTTGAATGCTTTTTTTGGGGGTTTCAGTTATGGTATTTCATCATAAACGTCAAAACTGGTTTGATAGTGATTTACGCTTTAATATGCTATTTTATTTGTCGAACAGAGAATTATTTCCTATTAACAGCTAGCGATACTTTTGATTGTGCCTTAAGTGTATATTCAATGTTCTTTAGTATCACTTTTGTTATATCTAATTATTTTGTTGCGAGTTGGGCGATTCCAGCGCCATCTGATGCGCATTTAGATAAGAGCGGGTGTTTCAAAGGAGGCGGGGAACTGGTATTGTTGTTCTTATTACATAGTTTGTGTATGAATGTCATTGTTACTGTTACTATTACTGGCTTTTGACTGAGTATTTGCAGTATTAAAAACACCATAATAATATTTAATTGCAATTCTATCTTGAAGTTTTACTGTGTTCTCTCGTTCGACGCACTGCGGGCCGTGAGCTGTGCAGAGATATGAATGGAGAATCGAATGACAGTTCCTCATTACCTATGACAGATACTGGAGCGCGAACTGCTGGGAAGACTAGAAATTAAATAAGGGTGGGATAGTTTGAATATGGCGGGATATTGTTGAATTATTGTTAATGTTACTGTTGTTATTATTAATATTGGTATCACCATTATTGTTACTGTTTGATTGTTACTCTCACTATCATTGGCGTGCTCAATAAAGCACATAATGCCTTTATTCAATTGCTTATCGAGATTTAACACAGTATCAAAAGTAACGGACTAATACGAGCAACATAAACATTGTACAATAATAACGCGGTAACACTGTAACGCTATCGTACAAGAGTATTTATAATACAGTATAACATCCCGTGTAAGACGAGTTGATATAACATGGATTCGTATAATACATGTTTCCGTACAAACACAATCCATATAAAGTATAAATGCCCGTATGATAAAGCGAACGCTTTCCGTTTGCGTTATTGTAAAGATTGCTGTCGCTGGAATGTTGTATCTTCCGGAGGGACACCGAATACTGTATGTTGTTGCTGCTAAACATTTTGATATTATCAGTAGTGCTATTTTATTTATACTACCATTGAATGAATAGCGCGCAGCAACTGTTGTTTCTGGCAAAGGAAACACTAAAGAAAGCTGCAGACTAAGCGCAAGATTCTACCTTGCAACGTTTCGTTGCGAGTGTAGGGTAATCGGGAATGTCGGGAGCGTTTTATAGCGTCGCACTATGATGTTTCTGTTGGTGCGTTCGTTTTTTGACCAAAAAACTGTTGCATTCAAAACTGCCGCGAGAGAGAATATTGCGCCACCTAAAAGAGCTTTAAGAAATTTTCAGAAACCAGTAACTTTTTCAGGAAATATGCAATGTGAACGAAATGTTCCTCGATGTTCCTCAAATAAGGACACAGCTTAACGCTTTTAAGGAATACAGAATGCATTTCACTTCTTATACGGGAATCTATTCTACGGAAATGTTATTGTGATTATTGTACGGAAGAAAAGACAGTCTACTGGCTGTTCGCCTCGAGGTCCATGTCGGACCAAACAGCTTCTGTTTCGCTCTCGTCCGGTGGCTCTTCGTTGTCGGTATCGGGCAATCCGTCGCCGACGTCGTAAGTTGTGTCGGCTTGCTCTTCGCCCACAGCCATATAGTACGCAGAGTCAAGCTTCCCGGAAGTACTCGCCAGTCGCTGCATCGCATCGAGCGTTCTCCTGTTGTTCGGCTCCAAACTATAAAAGACGCAAGAGAAAAGAAGTAATTGAATTGTAGTATTGTTAACATTAATTTTGAAAAGAATTAAAATATCTACCATACAATTTCTTCATGCACATCGGACATGTAGAACCACAAAAGCGGTGGCTACATTTCGTAATTTCTTTCATTCGTGTATAACTTATTGTTGAGAACTTAATCTTATACTTATGAAACTAAAAAATGTGGGCTAATATCCTGTAAACTTCATTGTAATATTCGCGAGAGCAAACAAATTATACCAATATCTGTAAAATCATCTTCCTTAAAGTTGAAACAGGGTTTCCAGCGGTCGCGCTAGCTCCGACAACTTTTATATAAAATCAACTAAACAATTTCTTGTATTTAATAGTTAAATAAAACTATTGCACCAGATTGCCAATTTTGAAAATTCTGACTTTTACCGAAGATAACGCTGTTTCAAATTAGCATTCGATTCAGTCACGTTTGTTCATTATTTGATAAGTTTCGATGCGAAATCGCGAATATCGAAATTAAACTCACAGAATAAATAGTCCAAAATATGTTCTCTAATAAATGTATACTAAATTCTGAATAAAAAATCTGCCACGTAAGAATAAATTAATAAGTTACGTTAATGCTAATACTCACTTCAGCGCTACCGTGTATCGGTCCAATGCCTTCTCCTCGTTGTGCAGTCTCGCCCACAAATCTCCGAGTGTATGAAAAACGCGCCATGCACTCTGCGCTTCTAACTGACGTTCCAATAGTTCAATGGCAGCCTCCAAGTTCATCTCTTGCTCATAGATCTCGGCGAGAAGGTAGACTGCCGGCAGATAAGATTCGTCCTGATTCAAGGCTTTCTCCAACAGGTTCTTCGCTTTGCCGACCGACACTGGATCTTTCATGAGGACCGAGGCGTATAACTGAAAGAGTATCAATGTGTGGAAGTTTCAAATTATAATATAGTGCGTTGGTTATATAGGAATTTAATTTTGATTTAATTTTGAATTTAATTTTATTTAGTGTTGGAATTCGCTGTACGATTCAATTTGTTAGAGTTTAGTCTATGAGAGTTTGAATGAATTAGCCCTTTGACTGCGGCGCACTCTGACGTATGAGAGTGAATGACTCACAAGTTCATTCGCATACTTTTAAAATTTAAAGTTTCGAAATAATAGATCTAACTTTCTACCCTGTTTGCTTAGCAGTAAGACTCGCTCTACATTTTCGTGAGTAATCGGCAACTTTTAAAAAGTAATATTTTCGGTTTTGCAGTAAAAAAGAGAATATTCAATATGCTGAAGATTTGGATACTTACAGTTAGGACTCTCGCCGTATGTCCTAGCTGCTTGCAGCTACCGCTGGCGAAATTCAACGCTTCTCTCAATCTGTGCATTCCGACTAAACAGTCGACGAAACCCTTGTGCGGCTCATACCTATAGGGCTTTATGTGCACTGCCTGCCTGAAGTAGTGTAAGGCGTCTTGGTATTTCTTTTGTTCCAGCAATATGTTGCCGCGGAGTATCGTTGCCTCGATGTCGTTCGGGTTCAAAGCGAGCGCCTACGATAGATCAGTATGTTAGTGTCATTCTACACGGTAATTCTCTTGCTTTTGAACCACCATAAGCGGATATACGCTGCTGTATATAGCATAATTATAAATTAACAACACACTAATGTTTCCCTTCCTTAATAATATAAAGGACATACGTTTCTCGCGATTTTAACGCGATTTTCTCTATTCATTAGTTATACAGGGTGTTTCAAGAACAACTCAAATATTTCAAAAGGAACGGAATCGTCGTAATCTTTTTTACAGAATACGCTCAACAGACATCATTTTGACACACCGCAACATTTTGAAGGTTTTAATGTAAGAATTGTTATTATTATTTCCGTGAACAAAATTCAGTTAACATAAATTATATTCCTCAAATTCGTTTAAATGCAAACAGTACAAACAGCAAATAAAAAATCTATTTCAATAGCGATGGTGGCGCATGGAACTCACCTGCGCAGCAAGAACATTTGCTCGGTTGAACTTTCTATTGGCGCAAAGGTTGTAAGCCATTGCGACGTACATCTCAGGACTGCGCTCGTTACTGTTACTAATTGTAGGGATCAATCGGTCCAGTTCTTTGGTGTCGTTGAGGCGATAGAGCACCGCTGCGTAGGCGTCAACGCTACAAGAATTGACAGTGCGCACTTTATCGAAATTCGTAGCTAAGCCAATGGCAGATAACTCGGTACAATAAATTTATGATTAGCAGTCGCAGAGTGCAGAGTTTCAAAACCATTTTAGTGACCATTAACTAGTTTTTCAGTGGAAACACATTTCGAATATTATTTTAACATACAGCTTACCCTTTAGTAATATCTGGCTCCACCATTCTCGCCCTCCTGAAACAAAGCTGTGCATTCTCATCATCACCAGCCAAGTAGTAACACTCGCCCATTGCTGTTACCAAACTGTGATTGTCACGGAGTAGACCTACTGTTTCCAGCGACCTTAATGTACTGACAGCCTGTAATAATAACAGTTACATTAATACTCTTATTTATCTATTAAATACAAGAAATTGTTTAGTTGCTTTTATATCAAAATTGTCGGAGCTATCGCGGTCACTGTAAACCATGCTTCAACTTCTCTGTTCTCACGAATATCACAATGAAGTTTACACGATATTAGCCAATTTTTTTTTAGTTTAATAAGTATAAGATAAATTCTCAACAATAAATTATGCATGAATGAAAGATATTACGAAATGTTGCCTCCGCTTTTGTGGTTCTACATGACCAAAGTACTTTAAGAAATTGTATAGTTAATATTTTAATTCTTCTAAAAATTAATCTTAACAATACTACAATGCAATTACTATTAAAATTAGTGACTATATCAGTATTGTTGATATTAGCATTAATATTTCGAATTATACTAGCCCTTATTGCCAATAAGAATAATTTTCCACTATCAATAATAGTAAGTCTAACAACAGTGATAATTATAACATTTCGAGTGCGTACTTGCATGTATTCGCGTGCATGTATCAAAGCGTGCGCTCGCACCCAGCTGTTGAGCCAATCCAAATTACCCAAACTGGCTGCGCAGCTCACTATAATCGAGCTAACTTCGATTCCTTTAACGCCGAGAGACAAAAGGCCCTCGGCAGCATCCAAGGCGAGCGGACATTCTCGTAATACTTCCTTGTACGCTGCTATTGCTGAGCGCTCCGAGCCTTGGTCCTGGAACATCTTGGCCAGCGCCATATTTACCTGTAACAGTTTACAGTTTAAAGAAACCAGTTTACTGTAATTATTATTAAATTTTTATTATATTTTGGAATGTGGTATGAATTGCTGGATGGAATTATTGACACTTTAAATTTATTTTTGATAGCTTTGAATAAAAGGAATTCATTTGCAAACCTCGTTATAGTTCGAATACAGTAGAATCTCGATTATCCGAACTAATCTTAACATTAATTCCGTATATTTAAACGAAAGAACAGAAATGTTAATAATAGTTAATCACAAAAACTTTAATCAAATTACATATGATTTGATTAAATTTGTTACAGTTACAGTTTACCGAAAGTTCAAATAACAAAATGCTTGTGTAAAAGAGATTTTGTATAAGAAGACTTTAGATAGAAGAGTTTCTACTATATATTGAAATTCTCGATCACCTTTGGTGTTCTCTGTTTGCCTGGGATACTCTGCAGCACTTGCAGAGCCTCCTGAGTGTCCTCCAACTTCACCAGGCATTGATGTAGCATAAATTTAATCTCTACATCACTCGTCACATTCTCCATCGCTTTGCCATTCTTTGTCTTCAGTAGATACTTCCTGAACTGAAGCGCCTTTTTGTACAGGGATTCTGCCCTTCTGTATTTTCCCAAGTTGAAGTGTGCATCCGCATAATGAATGTACATTTCCAGCTTTTGGGGCAACGGCAGAATATCGGGGTTGTGGTCTGACAGCGAGAGGACGAGGTTTGTCTGTTGCAAGTACAAATATATTAATAATAGTAACGATACTAATAATGCTGATATTAATAATAATGGAGTTGTAAGCGAAGAATTGTATTAACAGTAATACTGGAAATAATATAATTGTATTATTGCAATAAGAATCGCAGAATAAAAATATTAACAAAAATGTTAAAACAAATTTATTACAGAATTAATATCACTTATAAATTAATTTTAACTGATAAATGTTTATAGTTTATTAGAAGTTAAATTATAATCATATTGAAATAATAAAGATCGCATTACTATATTAGCAATAAACAGCTTACATTTGCTATATATTTTTTTAATATATTAAGTTGTAATTCTGCGTATCTTTGAATATTATAGTTTTGTATCTTACATATTATATTTGCATATTTTGACATTATTCGTCTATATAAACACGCGCAGTTTAGTAATAACAATAGTAACTGTAATTCCGATGTAAATTCGAAACTTTGACAGTAATAATCAAAATTGTACGAGTAATCGTCAAGCGATATAACAATAACAATAATACGAATAGGAATACAAGTACCAACAAATAGATATAGCAACAGTAGAAATATAACAGTAATAGAATTACTCCGTTTTATTACTCACCAGTGATATCACATTGGAGTGCAAGCCGTTCGTATGAAGGGACTTAATTTGATCGTACAGAGACATCCTTTCGTTTGCAATATTGTTATCGCCAGATTAATGCGCCAATTTCTGCTGCCGCTCTTGTCGAGCCTCCGTGCGTTTTTGGAGTTCACTCCATTCGCTTATATCACAGTAAACAATTGTGGCGGTTCTAACCTCGCAGTAACCTGTTTTGCATTTGTGTCTGGCAGGGTTGCGCCGACTTGCGGATGACGTTTTAAAGTGACACGAGAAGGAAAGAGAGGGCGATAGTTCCGATGCGCGCTGGCGTGCGCATTGCGCGCAACGTGGAATTTGAAAATTTTTATGTAGAAATCTATAAATCGATAAATTGATAAATTGTATCAAGGCTTTTTTGTAGTTAACTAACTGATAGAGTGGAAGGATTGCTTGAGAGTTTAAGTATTTACAGGCTTTGTTTTAAAGAGTATATTTATTACTGATGCTGGTAAAATAAATAACGTGGCGCATGTTGAACTTTTTACTTGGTAAAACTAAATCTTATATTAAATACTTATTTAAAAAAATTATATTATAGATATCTATAATATATATAATACTTTTTTTATATTGAGAAGAATATATATGCTTGATATGTTGATATATTATCAAACTAAATTTGCTTGCATTTAAAGCTGTTTAAACAATTAAGTAAACGTATAACTAATGGTCGTAAACATAACAAATGTGACGAAATGCTGCCGGCTTGATACGTCATGTTGACGTTCCGCATGTAAAACGACCTTTATATACTTGTATATATATATAGAGAGCGCGCAACAACAAAAGCGACAAAGGAGGCGCGTGCTAGCGCCTGCGTGCAGTTCACACATTCGCATCCCCATACTGTGTCCGTGTGTGTCATGAGTTCGCAGCCCCTGGTTTCTCTGTGCGTGATCCGCGTGGAGACGCTCACCGCCGAGTCCGGCACCGAAACATCAGGTAATCAACTCTAACTTATTACTCCGAAATTACATTCACAAACTCCCAAAGCGTTCCTGCGAACTTGACAAATTTCGAACGAAACAAGAACCACTGGCTCGCCTCTTAGGTTATAACTCTTCCGGGGATACGGAAGAGTACATTGTTAATTGTTCTAGAAACAACAGCAAGAATAATGTTGCAATAAAGCATCGAATTTATTGCGATTTGTTGTTGGGTTAACGTTAGATTGCCGGGAATGTCAGTGTGAATTCGGGGTGTCATTTTAGTATGTGATGGTAGATGTATTGTGTTGTGTTTACGAAACGATCAGCTGTTGCGGGCGGCGGGAAATTTGAACGTAGGAACTTATATTCCATGAATTTTCGGCGATACACGACCCATCTGTGGGTGCTTTTACAATTAAAATACTCGCGTTCTAGTATTTTATTTAGGAGCAAATTTTCTTAGAAAGGTTTATTTGTCTCCTTTAAGGAAATTTAATGTTTTTTAAAAACTTTCATTAGGAAAATGTATTTCTATTTAAATTCGAGTTTTCTTCGTTAAAAAAATTTATTGGAAAAACAGTTTGCGAATACTGTTTTTACCCACTGTACAGGGTGGTGCGTTTGTTTAGGAATCAGCAAGATCTTCACCCACTATTAATTTTGCAGAATGATCATATTTATTGCTGCCTATTAGTTGTATTATATTTGTAATATATTCTACAATTCCAAGAAAAATGCATCATTCTGTATGTTGACCTTGGAGTTAGTGACATTGTTACTATATTTGTTGCTATTGCCATTAGTGATAATAATGTTATTGCAAATATTCTTAATGTTGGACTATGGTTGCTTCCTTCACTATATGTATAAACATATTATTGCATTATACAGTTGATATAACTTAAACTAATATCAACAAACTGATATTTGGCAGACTTAAATTATGCTTTGTTAATGAGCAGAAAATACGCCGCCTACGCATTATTATTTCTTTTTATAAGTGGACATACAAATTTGGTAAATAATACAATGATCAATATTAATATCAATATCAATATAAACCATTACATTAGAATACAATACATTATTATTCGATTACATAGTTTATAATAAATATAGAACAGTATCAATTCAACAGTAGTATCACAGTTTACAAATATTATAAAAAATGTTTTGGTATAAAAATAAACACTAATGTAATATCCTTCATAGCGCAACTCCAATCGTCAATATATTATTATGCGTATAAGAATGATCATAAACGTTAATACTATATTCAGTATGAATGTTACGATTTATATTCAAAATTAAGGTATTGCCGATGTTGATATTACTATTGTATTAATATTGTAGATCATATGGCGGCCCGTATGCGCGGCAGGCGTGAGCCGACCGATATCAATGTTGAGACAATCGACAACTCCGATAAACCTGTACCCTTGTTAGCCAGCAATGCGCAGTCCACATCATCAAGGTAATACTCCCACCCTTATTCAATATTAATACACGCCATTGTTAATTATCTTAAATAACAAATTAAAGATAACGAAGAAAATGGAGTTAAAATAAATGTAATGCTAATTTGAACTCTTTTATTTACTGTTAATGAACATTAATTTAACACAATTAAATTGTGTTATGACTAATACATTATCATATATAATAATTGATAAATTATCAATGAATTAAATTAAAATAAAGTCAATTGGTGTAGTTATTGCAAATGTTGTAATAAAATTTATTGTATACTTCGCTCACACTATGTACTTTAATTTTGTTGCAAGGAAAAAATTATCAAATTTTTTCGATCTACTTATATGCATTAATATCTTAAGGCAAATAGTAATATTAATACTTTCCTCACAGGACAGTGGACCAAATAAACTATGTGTCGGGTAATCCATTTGTGGAGACTACCAAAGGAATTCTACATCTATTCAAAGAGGAGTGAGTATATTACTATTTTATATTTTAGTACTAATATTTATACTAAATTCGGGACGAATGCCACCCAATCCCATCCGACGAATGTAACAACAGAAAAAAATATCATTTTATTCATTGCCAAATCCTTGCTTGCGGGTGTCATAGCGTTATAATACAAATGTCAGTTTACACCTAGGACATTCTGCGTTTGAACAGCGCAACTGCCATAGAAATCAGTCCAGTAATTCAGATTTATATAGGCGCACACATACAAACTTTCTCTCTTAATACATAAGTATAAATATAATTAATAGTATAACATATATGACTGTTTCAGTGAACTTACAAAAGTAGACTCAGCGGCAAGTCGGAGCTCGACGCTCTGTATGCTTTCGGTGCCGGCGATGATGAGCTGCCACGACTTGATCACCTTCACGGCTGCCTATCAGCAGAACATTGAGAGGCTACGGATTCTTCGAGATGGCAATCCGAACCAATATATGGCGCTTATTACATTCCGATCACCGGTAGCTTCGACGGAGTTCTACGAGTCGTTCAACGGCCAACCGTACTCAAGCTTGGAGCCTGAAGCCCTCTGTCACATAGTGTTCATTTCAAAGGTTGAAGTTTTGAGCAGTGGATCTCCGATCGCCGGTCACACGGAACTTCCGGTTTGCCCGGTTTGCCTGGAAAGGATGGATGAGAGCGTGGATGGCATTCTCACGATACTCTGCAACCACAGCTTCCACTCGAATTGTCTGAGCAAATGGGGTGACAGTAGTTGCCCGGTGTGCAGATATGCTCAGACGCCTGAACCGAGGGCTGACAGCAGCTGTATGGAGTGCGGTGCGTATACACGTAATGTTTATGTTCGTGTATTTCTTGTGATGCGTTAAATGTACTTTCTGTGAACACATTCGCAGCTGGAAATATAATTTTAATATAATTGTAATATAATTTAAAATTGTACATTCGTTATCTTTTTTGTTCATTTAACTTTACGTAAATTCTTATATTACCTAATTAATCAATGTCTTGCTTACAATAGCAAGCGAATACCTAAAACAATGGCGTACTATAATAAAACCAAATTCGGAGTCGATGTGACTGATCAGATGGCGGGAAAATCCAGCGTCAAATCCAAACAAAACAAACATACTTATTTTTAACTTAATTATTTTATTATTACATCAAAGCTATCTACTATGAATGACGTTTATTCATTATTCTTTGTAATACTATAATATAATTTAATATTTGACTCGTTGCTATGTTTTACGTTTGAATTGGTTACAGTGACTGAGGCCAATAACGATGCACTCTGGATATGTCTGATTTGCGGTCACGTGGGATGCTCGAGGTACCATCAGGGTCATGCATTCCAGCATTACAGAGAGACCCATCACTGTTATGCTATGCAGTTAGGGAACAATAGAGTATGGGACTATGTCGGGGACAATTTTGTCCATCGTTTGTTACAGGATAAAGACGGTAAACATTCTATTATTATTCATATTATTATCATTTGTTTTACCAAATGTTACGTCACTTTTATTAAACTAGTATCATTATATTTAATATGATTATTATCATTATTATTAATATCAGTTTTATTGGTACATGATTGTCGCAGACGGCAAACTCGTGCAAAACCCTCGTTCACCTACGAAGGCTGAGGGTGAGGACGTGGATGAAAAGGTGGACTCGGTGCAGCTGGAATTTACCTACTTACTGACTTCGCAGTTGGAAACTCAGCGCGAGTTCTTCGAGGAGAAACTGTTTGAGGAACGACAAAGAGCGAGTGGCGAAATCGCCGAACTTAGAGAGAAACTGGGCTCGGTGTGCGAGGACATGGGCCGCTATAAAGTAAATAAATAATGTTTACAATACTAGCTTTGTAATACATTGTAGTACTTTGGCATTACTAAAGGTGCGTTCGTTTATGTACTGCGAGTACTCGCAGTACTGAATAGGCGTTCGGTTACAGGCCGAAATAAACTTTGTCAGTACTCACAAAGGTTTATGACGTCACGAATTTGGCATTGCAAGACCGTTCGGTTTTATGGTAGTAATTTTTATTAGGAAATATACTTTTGAATAGCCAAACGCTACTCAGTGACGTCACACTGCCTAAGTAACTGTTAGTGATACTGTGCCGTTGCCATGAAATAATACAAAATAAAAACGATAATATTATTTGTACATCCTATAAATTCTATGGTATTAAACGGGCAAACCTCGTATGTTATAAACTTTATCATGAAAATGGACTCATGGATCTTCGTGAAAATGATAAATATAATATAAATCTACGGAATACGTTTACAACTCAAATACAACAGTGACGTACGAAGGAGTACATAAATTAATCTATGTTTATCATATTTAATATACTAATGTTTTATATAATGTTACCGCATCTTTAAATTCGTGGCGTCTCAGAATCCGAATGTGCAGTAATACTAATATTAATGACAAAAGCAATGTTAACAGAAATACTACGCAAATAAACCATTTCCTATTTCTTGTTTCTTCTTCTCAGGACAGCTTCGACACCCTCAACAAGGAGAAGCACTCCCTCGAGAAGAGGGTGCATTCCCTCACCTCGAAACACACCTCCCTCCAGTCCGAGTTGAACGAAGAGAAAGCCCTAAGGAAGGCGCTCGAGTCGAATCAGTCATTGTGGCGGAAGAAGTGCGAAGCGCTCGAACTTGAGAAAAGGAAGTTCGAAGGGACGATCTCAGACTTGGAGGAACAAATAAGAGACCTCATGTTCTATATCGAAGGTAAACACCCTTATTTATTTTTTAACTACTGATGTGGCCGCTATATTTAAACAATTATTGGTAAAAAAACTATGTAATTTAGATTCATAATTATGGAAAATATTAATTAATAATAAGATTAGAACTAAAAACATAATAATTATAGTTATTTTGTCTTTAAATATTTGAAATGCTAGTAATAGTCAGCAAGAAAGAAAGACAATTAGCATTTTGCAGACTTTTAGCGGTCTATCAGGGCGCACGTCAACAGTTAAGGTTAATAACGTCATTAGAAACTTTATTGGTTTTTATTTATTAATAGAGATTACTGTCTTTCTTTCTAATCACGCTTTGTGATTTTTAACGCGAAATTTATTATTTATTTTTTGAAATTCTAACTGATTATCATACAATATTTTAGGAATTGTATTCTTTATTTGCGATATTGTGAATGAAATTGACCCGCGACATTTATTGAGTAAAAGCTAACAGAGCTTCTCTCCAGAGAAATTCGGAAGGATTAATTTTTCTTCTTGTTTTTGAAGGTAAGCGGCAGATCGAAAGTTCGGAGAACAGGGAGGAAATTGCCAGCGGCAGTATTATCATCGGTGAGACGAAACCCAGGAGAAGGGGACGTGAAAAGCATTGAGAATTTTTGTCACTATTAGTTATTGCTGTACAAATTCATTATATTACAGATTAATATCACATTATATGTTACTCTGTCGTTACTGATACATTAGCATTACATTGCTTATCACTGTACAGATTACTGACACGTTACTGTAATATTACTATTGCATTACTAATTCGCCACTTATCAATGTACAGACTACTATCACATTACTATCATTGTACAGATACATAAAGAGATGTACCGTAAAT
This sequence comes from Ectemnius lituratus, assembly GCA_910593735.2. Classification (NCBI taxonomy): domain Eukaryota; kingdom Metazoa; phylum Arthropoda; class Insecta; order Hymenoptera; family Crabronidae; genus Ectemnius; species Ectemnius lituratus. Next base: position 2,993,741 of record OU343044.1, on the reverse strand, counting down.
AAGTGTTTTTAGTTTAACATTAGGCGCTAACGTCGACATTAATGTATATTGTAAACGAAATAAATTATTGAAGATTTTTTCCTACGATGTCAGCGCCCTTTTTGTACTTCTACAGGGGTTTAACGATAGTAATGAGTTTTATACTAATTGTAATAGGCACAGTAATTGTGTACTGATATAATATACAGTAGAACCTCTTTTCAATTTATATCTAACAGCGTAACAGATCAAAACTCTACTTTAGCACCTGGAAAGATTCGAGACTCAAAGATCTTTAACTAAATGGTATTTAATATCAGTTCTTTTTATAAATATATAAAAAGTTCTACTGTAGTAACAATCAGTAACCTTCATCCACTGCAACAGCACAGCTACGATCAAACTGATTTTCGGTACACTTCCCTCACCGCGGCCTATCATTTCGCCGCGTGTGATTGGTTGTAGCGCTTCCCCCACTCCGCACACTGACAGTGAGTATTATTCATATGTTGTTTCGTGAGTATTTTTAGTGAAGAGTACACGGTTATGGTTTTATGGTGGATGAAAGCTAGTAATGAAGTAGTGATAACAGTAAAAATAAACTAGATATGTTACAATCATAAGAGTATTTAAAGTGTCTATATTCTGAGTCGCAAGCTTACGTCAGATCTGCCAATAGATGACTATAGTGATCTGAAGTTCATTATCGTGGGGGAACTTGGAGAGATTTTATCAGCTGCTCTGGCGTACGGATCTCGACGTATGTGATTGCGTTAACGAAGATATTTATTGATGACATTGCTAATGAACCATTCGTCCGAGAATTGCAGGTGCTTGCCGTCGATCGAGAGTAAATCCAGCCTGCCGCTCTCGTTTAAGAGTCTCAGTCCTATCTTGTCCTATAACACATACAAGAACACTGACTTACAATGGTAATATATGAGTACTGTTTTACTTTTAAGGGGGTCTTTATTGGAGGAATAATCTGGAACTGTTTTATATTTCTTGAAAAAGTTCCAGTTCTTATCGAAAATTTTTATAGTTAAAGCGATAAAGAAAGGAAAAAGGGATCGTTTGTTGGCATTTGACATCCTTTCGACGTTTGATTTTCATCATTTTTAAGAGTAACTCTGCTTGTGTTATAATTTGCATATGTATTATATTTATACCTCTTTGTATAAGTCTGTATGCATCATTTCAGATATCTTCTCGGATTGTCCCGCTTCGTAGAAGCCGAACCATTCGCTCTCTGGCGGTGTAACCATTGTGTCCTTATTGAACTTCACCAGTACTAATTTGTTCAGCTTCGACAAGTTCTCCTTATATGTCTGCAATGTGCATAAGTATTAATGTCACACTATTACTGCTATTAAAGTTCTTTGCGTTTACTATCAATGTTTATGATTGATAAAATCTGTGGTGAGGATATAAATATATTTTGTATAATATTCCACAAAAACTTAAGATTTTTTTATAAACATTTACCAAAGTTTCTTCACTGTAGTAATAGTGGCAACTTTGAACTAAAGCACAAAACACTCCAAATATCACGCAATATGTTAATCTTTGGTTTTTAATATTTAGTAGCATAAAAGATTGTATGAATTATGAAAACAAAATGTTGTGTCGTATATATACACTCGCCACAGTATATAGGTAGTAATATTCATGCTAGTTTCAATATTATAGTACCTGGTTAATATTAATTTCATTATTAATATCTGCCAAGAACAGACTGTTCTCACGATACTCCTGTTCGTGTATCGGATCGTGCCAGTAGGTAGCTTGAACGAGTGTTTCTTGGATGCCACTGTAACGAAAGTGGTACTTATATTATTAGTCTTACTATTATTTCTAGCGAGCAAGAAAATATATGAATCTTTAGAATTTTGTATGACTACACAGTAAATGTAATACAAATTCTGTTTAAAGGTCTTTATTGTATATATTTTAAAGAATATTTAGATGTTTTTTCTGATTTTTCCCCTATTTTTCGGCCTGGAACAATAAAAGAAACATTTTTCAATTCTGTATAAGCTTAGCTCGAGAAGAATGTAGCGAAATAAAAAAATATTTTTTGTTTGAATGGCACACAATAGAAATAAAATTTCTGTTTTCGATAAAAACTGACGTGAAATTTTAAAAGGAATGTTATTTAAGCTTATACGGAATTGAAAAATGTTTGTTTTATTATTCCAGATCGAAAAGTAGATGAGTAATCTTTCCAGGCGTAGAACACATGTTGTCGAAAATAATTAAACAAAAAAAACTCTAAATATTCTTCAAAGCATATACAAATAAAACTCTTCAAACAGAATTTATATTGTGTTTACTGTGTTGTCATAAAAAATTGTGAAAAGTGTTCTTACCGGAGAAACACGGTGAAATTTTATATTTTTCATTGTTACTGTAAATGCATACCTTAAATAGGCACTCTTCGTCAATACGCGTCTCAAAGCATCGCAGAATCTATGCCCCAACAAGCCGCAATTGGGAAAACCATAAACTCCCTGGTGTTGTCCTCCCATGGATATCAGATTTTTTATCTTCAACTCTGAACCGCATCTCTGTGCAACTGCTCTCCTGCAATGCAAACGTACATTTTTCTTATCGTTTACTATTAACGAACAATTCTTCTATGTTGCAAACATCTTGAAAACCGGTCAAAGAATTTTTATGAAACGGAATGCATGTTTTCGGGAGCAAGAAAGCGACATTGCTTCGCCTCGACTTTGAGAAAACTTATTTAGGCGCTTAAATGATCAGATTTGTTTTTACGAATTAATAATCTTACTGCGAATAAAAATAAAATAAAAGTAAGGGATATGTTTACAACAATACCAGTACTGCTGATACTGGCACAAATAGTAATAAAGTAGAACTAATAATATAAATAACGACCAATAATTTTTGTCACTCGGGATAGACACATTAAGGATGAACTTTAAGAAATTCACAGTGAGAATTCGCAGCTTTTTCAAGAAACTGGAAATATCAACAAAAAGTTCCTCCTTGTTCCTTCAGTCAGGACACATAAGTTAATAGTAATAACAATACGCTAATACAGATTGTGGTAGTTACAGGAATTGTCCGCCTTGGGAGAAACCGATAGCATTGAAACCGGACGACAACTCTTTGATGCTGGATAGATTCGAACACACTTCGGAGATCTGCTCGTTCACATTGCCGAAGTAGCCGCTTCCTACATCCTGCAAATATGTTGTATATTTAATATTTAATTAAGCCTAATGGGGATTTTCGTAGTCGAGTTATGTTACCCGGTTTTTCTATTATCCGAACACTCTATTATATTATATTTATGGTTTTTCTTGATATACATAAAGATTGGCATCAATTAAACCATGCAAACACTGTAACATAGTGTTTGCATAGTAAAAAATTGGGGTAAAGGAGCTCCTTCATTTCTGCTTCTTAGTAAATTGAAAACAATATCTTACTTTCGTCAGCGATAGAGCAGAAAAAAGATAATTTTCACATTTTGGATTGGAAAGATTTTTTAAGTAACTCGAATATTCCCCACTATTTAATAATCAAAGGATAATCACAGGGATTTTTAGAATTATCTCTATTAATATAAAGAATAATGTTTGTCTGTATCTTTGCTATAAACTCGAGAACCAGTGAACGGATTTTAATGCGATTTTCCTTCTTGAATAGAGTTATGATTTAGGCGAACTACAGACTATAAAAAAATTTGGAATATTAGAAACTAATGCTCCTTTTTAGACTGCACATATTTATGTGTACATATAAATGTAACGATTCATTTATAGCAACGCACCATAATTTGTATAACTTTGCATAATCCCACTTTCCTATTTACTTTCAATTAAAATACGCGCGTGCATTAACGACAGCTACCAATAGTAATTACTATGATTGATTTAAAATTAATATAATGATATTATTATATAGTATAAGTTAAGTATTAACAGAGAGGTTTTATACAAAGATAATAATGAATAAAATGTCTAATAATCCGGGAAGAGTAACATACAGTCAATGTAAAAAGTATTTATACAGCGATCCATTTTAAATAAATGTAATATATAAATAATATATATATATGTATATTATATAATAATAATTATAATAATATATAAAAATGCAATTGCTAATATATTAGTTAAACAATTCAAAAAAAAGTTATACATATTCTCTGATGCCTGTAAAGTTCTTTATCTGATATTTGTTTTAGAAGCATCAACAAACGTGTACACCTTTTTTGTTTCATCAGGCATTATTTAATTTAACAAAAGCAAATATTTTAATTATAATTGATCACTGTAAAAATAGTTTTTACACCAAATGTATAACAAATACAAGGATATAATTTATAAATACAGGGCATAAAGCAACATACCTCAAATTCATTGTGCCCAGTACGAATGCAGTGCAGATATACACCTGGTATTTGTTCCTGAATGAGGCGCTTGATCGCTCCCATGCTGAAGTCGAAGAAGCAACTATCCCCTGAAAGTTAAGAGAAAGATTCACATTAATGCAAATAGTAATAACTATTGTAATATTGTCACTGATGATTGTAATACTGAAATATATCCATGCAGACTTAATTTAAACTATTATAAATGCACCAATGTAAGCAACTAGTGTAAAGTATAATGTATGCAAACTAATTTTACTGCAATTACTAATATTTGTATAATTATAGATACAATATTGGTTGATAATTATTGATAGAAACAAAACAGAAGTATACTTTAGAAAAATAAAAAAGGGATCCCTTCTTTTCAAAGGGAGTCCTTTGAATGACTTGCACTCTGAGTTGAAGCAAAGAAATAAATTATTGACATTGCAACTGCGCAAATTGGTGTAAATATCTTTAATAATAAAATACAGAAAAGTTGTGAAGCGTGTGAAGACTATGTCAGTTTATTCAATGACGCTTTCGCTTCATATAAATCACAACAAATATCATTACTATTACTCTTGCTAACTTTTTCAATTACTTTCCTTTACCAGAAGTGTCAATGTTAGAGTTTGTACTGAAACAATTTGTATAAGATTAACTAATGAGTAGTACGAATAGTTTACAAATGCTAATAACTAACAACTTTTGTGATCTGGGCAACTAATGAAGAATATAACACAAGAACTGTTACTCGTGTAAATAGAACTTTGTTTAATTAATAACAGAACAAGTAATCCATTTGTCACCAACTTTGAAACAATTGTTATAATTGTCTAGAGGATCTATATTGATTTTGAGACCTCTGTGACTGATAGTAGAAACATTAGGAATGCAAAGTAATTTTTTGATACTACATTATTGGATGCTGGATTATACTTCAGTGAAAGTATTACAATGACTACAAAATCCGAGAAAGTCTCCCTTTAGTTAATTATCATAATCTTTAAATCCCTATCTTTTTTGATTTTCCATCATTCATAATCTTTTTCCTCTGCTCAAACTACAGAATTACATTGTATGCTAGTTATTATAGTACCACTAGTAGTTCAGCAGAAACTGCTTTATATTAAAATACAGATAAAGCAAAAAAAAGATGTACAAAGAAAAAAAAACTAGTATAATTGGCAGGAAGGAAAGAATAATATTAACATGAGATAGATAGGTAGATATAAGATAAAAAAAGTGATTGAATTTGAAAGAATATAATGTATAATATAATATAAACCAAATCCATTACATGTCTATAAAACTGGAATTCAAATAAAATACATTAAATACATACCGAAGCTAATATGTAATAGTACAAATACAATATTAATTATTCGTATGATTATACTAATATCTGTCAGTCTTGCTATTATGACTAATAATACCAATATAATTTAACTCAAACTCAAAAAAAAATACTCAAACATCCTGTCTTTTTGGAATAAATTGCCTTCTATAAGAATGTTTTGTTTTAATAATAATGTAATGATATCTTTCCTTTCTCTTTCTCATTCATATAGTAGTATACTAAATATATTAAATTTATATAATAGTAAAATAATAGTTTCAATCCGCTGTTACATGTCCCAAGTTACATCAGTTACATGTGTGCTGATGCTTATAAATTACATAAGTGTTATTAGAAATCATAGCAATATTGGTTACAGTATTAATAGTAATAATACGAATACTAAGAGCAATTAATCGGCTTTGATTCCGTTTACAGGGAAAGAAAACTGCTCTTTTGTTTTAAATAAGTTTTACTATATATGTATGTGATATTTTTCCGATAATTCAAAAGAAACTCAACACCGCCTGCCTTTTTTCTGGAAAAGCGGCTGAAGTCGATATTAACTCAACTAAGTACAAATCGCAACAAAAAGTGCACGTCATGTTTACTGCGGAAACTTTTGATTAATTTATTAATAAAATCATTGTAATGACAGTAATGCGCACCCATTCCGTGCCAAAGTACCACAGGCCTTGGTTGGTCCCCGGCGCCAGTAGCTGCCAGGGCAAATAGAATAATTGCACCGAACATTCTTCTATCCATTATCGCAAATTTTGCGAAAACTCTGCTTTGTGTTTGTGAACTTTCTTGGAGGACGTTGAACTTATCGCGGCCGGTGACAGCAGTGAACTGAGTGAACTTCCGAGTGTTATGCACTCAAAGAGAAAAACAGTTTGAAGTGAGGCGTAATTTAAATTCGAAAGTTATCGATCTTTCGCTGCTTCTCGAATGTTCGATTACTCGCATTTAAAATATTGTGTGTTCGACTTGATTTTGTAGATGGAATCAACGCTTTTGTCTGCATTATGAATGTGTGTATGCATGTTAGAAAACAATTGTTAATGTTACTATCGTCTGCCAAAATAATTACTTTTGTACCAAAATTTACTCCATAAAAAGGTAGTGTGCATGAATATACTTTGTTAGCACAATCAACGCTTTGAAGCAGAGAGATTCGATATTTTATTTAGCTCTTAACGTAAAAGTTTGGTATAGGGTTTTCCCACATCTTTCGTCAAATATAAACAAATTAAATTTAAATTATAAATAATTTATATAAAATATTAAAACATAACATTGTATTATAATGTATTGTAAATACACAATATAATATCACATGTTTTGAATATTTATTTTGCTGCCTGCACTGCTTCAAAGGACATTGTTTAGAAATATAATTTTTTCCTTTTCTTTCCTATAAGTCCCGTATATTACCTATTATCTACATAATATTATACTACCCAATTCGATAAGAAGTGGCTGGGATACCACTCCTGATTCAACGGGAAATGAATCAATAATACGTATGTAGAGCAGTAATTTACAGGGTGTTCCATTTTAATCAACGAACTTGAATTACTGCAAAGCTCAGTTTGTTTTACGAGGTTGCTGATGTCGGAAGAGACACATTTTGATAAACGAAAAGCCTTTTCTACTCCGATACAATTATATAGAACCTCGTAAAAACAGGATTTCCGTATTTCTCGTGGATTAGAAGAAATGTAATAATTAATCAAGTTTTCGCTAATTACAAACATATACGCTGAATAGTAGAAAATAATTTCCCTCTGTTATTTTATACTTTTAACGGCGCAAAATAAAGACCGTATTAATTTTATTCTAACAAATATTATTAACACGCCGTTTCCGATAATGATGATAAAATTTAGCAAGAATAAATAAGTTGGAAATGATTTTGTACTTTTCTACGCATTTTTTTGTGTGTCCCATTTTCGGAGTAAATAAAATAAGAAAAAATAAGTAAAAAAGTAAAAATTCTAGCTCTTTCGCTGGACGATCATTCGTTCAAAGCTTTTATGCTAGTAAACAAAAAATCGGTTTGTTAATTAATAATTAATAAATTGTTAATTAATTAATTGATTAATGTTAAATAAATTCGATTTTTTTTATAACGGGACCATGCTGGAAACTTCTTCCTACAACAGATAGGGGAAAGATACATCAGGAAAGATTATATATAGTAGCCAGAAATAACATCGATAAAAAAACATTAAAATTCATATATCCAGTGGCTAAAAGAAATGTATAAACGTACACACATAACTCAATAACAATATTTTTATAATACATTTTTTATGTTCTTATTAAGAAGGGAGAAACTATATAGTTTTCCTCCAATTTATTTTGTCCCGAAGCAAACTTTCTTGCTTAAGATAATATATTCCTATTTAGAGAGAAAACTTTCTTTTCTTTCAACACATTTTCCAAAAACACGTACTTTTTTCATCCAGCAACCATGATAAGTCTATTAAAAATGGAACACCCTATACATATATAACTGATATAACTCGCCGGTACCAAACTGAGGGCACAATCGGCGCAATAGCAATTTAGAACAGGTTACATACGTACGTACATTATGTGCAACTGTCCATATGTGCATAATTGTGAGATTCTTTGTTTTCAACTGGTTCCCGCCAGTTGTTTTCTATTTCTTACTGAACGAAATGAGTTTATATGACAACGCGAATATACTGTGTATTACATCAAAACGTCCTTTTCAGGTTACCGTACGGAAGATTGAGTCTGCGATGGACAAGAAAAAGAAGAGGTAAGTACTTGTTTGTTATCGTTACTAATATTGTTAGTGTACAGATCATTATTAGCATTGTCTACGACTGCTACTAATGTCACTGTCATTGACAGTACACTTGGTCCTTGTCTTTACTATCCAAATTATTGTTATTGTTGTTAAAATTATTATTACTGTTAGTTCATAAATTATTATTAACACTATCTAATACCGATGTTATTATTATTATTGTAGTCAGTATTCTTCGCTTCTGTTGTTACTGTTATTAACAATAGTTATTTGCGTTGTTACTCAAAAGACAACATAAAAGTTTATGTTGATATTTTGTATAACCAAAGAAAGTTTTTGATTTTTACTGAAGATTTGTTAGAGTTTTCTAAGGGTTTTTAAGTTTAACACTTTTTAATGACAAAATTCCAATGTTGGTAGTGCTAAAACATTTAGTATCGATACACAAGGAAATGTTCCTCGGTGTTCCCTCAATACTACACAAGATTAGCATTAATGTTAACAATAATGTGGATATTAATGCAGGTGTCGGATGTATAATGAGAATTAATTGTTGCGTGCGCTTTTATTATAGGAATCCGAAATCCCAAAAACCCAAAGAGTCGAAACCGAAACAAGGGATAGATGAAAGCTTTGATGAGATTTTCACAGAAGACTACTACGGCAAGGACTTTGAATTCCTTGAGAAGCAGCCGGTCAGCGAATCCGACAACACCTTTCTATTCAAATTCGAGAAGGAGTGGACGACAGTCGATGCGAATAAGTACGAGGCTGAGTTCTTCTCGCTCGACCTAGGGAAATTAGGCCAAGCAATTGGTGAGCTGAGATACAACGACTTGATTGGGATAGAAGAGAGTTACTTTACGGTATGTGAATTACAATTACTTACAGTTTCTTTTGTTATTGGACTATGAATATTTGTGGAAATAGGTCAGAATTGGATTTTTAAAAGTTGAAATTTAGAATTCAGTTTCTTGAATTCTTTGTACTAATAAAATATTCATTTTCTTATTACCTTCAATATATTTGAGCATAATTGACCAATGAAAATTAATATTTACATAACTTTCAATTGTTAATTGAAAATTAATATTTAATATCAAAATACTAGAACATTAGTTCGTACCTAACAAATAATCTTTAATTTAAGTATTATTCGTGTGCATAGAAAATGCCACCCAGACGAAGTTGGTTGGAACACTAACTAACAACATAAATGCATGTTAAAAAGACTAATATAAACACTAATATATCGCTCTCCTTACAGAGCGATCAACTCACGGGCATCGAGAACGAAGCCCGGAAAGCGAAGGAATTCAACGCAAAGTCGCGCGCAAGTACAACAGAGAACAGCTTGACAGACTCTAAGGGAGAAGCCACTCCGGATGGAACTAGCGAGGAACTCGACTTTCTACTATCCTTAAAAGAACCAGTTTCCGTTCCGTCTACATTACTGAAGCAATCGACAACCTACGGTTCAATTTCAAAACAGGCGAGGAAGGAGAATATCGACTTGGAGAAGTGGCTTGATTCCGTACTGGAGGACTAATAAATAAGGTGCATTCTTCACAAGTTAGGAACAATCATATGCGAGCTGTCCTTGTATGTTTCCGATGTGGATTATTAAACCGGCGTCAGACGGTTTGTGGCTGATGGTTGATGAAAAATGACACGAAAGATCCGTTGAGCCACTAATCGTTTGATTCTGGCTCTATTATTATTATTTGTAATAATTATGCATGTTGATATTGATATTGATATGATATTGCCGCAACTGTTGCTACTACTACTTTTAATGCTTATTAGTTGCTATCCATATTACTGTTATACTTCGATATTTACTATTATTGATTATCATTTCAGGTCTCATTATCGATAGTGCTACTATCGTTAGCATTCAATAGCGGCGCCACGTCGTACAAGTCGCGGGCTCCCGTTTCGTGGCATTGGCATTGGTCTATTACGTAAAATGACCTTTGCCCAGTTTCACAAGCCTGCCACTCTTCCGATTCTACATGTACAGTCGGTGTCTACTAGTTGAGTGAAACCATAGTGTGTCGAGAATCCGAACCGCCAGTGGCCTTCGGGGAGCAAAGTAGCAGAGCGGAGTGAACGACTGCCAGTCGACATGGAGACGCGCAGGCGAAAGGTACTCTCATCTCTCACTCTCTCTTGCACGCTCTTTCTCTTGTCTATTGGACTTTCTATTTGCCATTCATGTTAGTAGGTGTTGCAAGAAATCGCTGATTAGTATTAGTATTAGTATTGCAATTGGCAATAGTGCTAGCATTGCTGTAACACTTTCTACTATTATTGACACTAATTCGTATAAATTAGTGTGGGTATTAGCGGTAGCGTTGGCGTCGGCGTTGTTGTCACATGGTGTATTGCTTGGTCACATAGCGATTTACATAGTAATATTGCTAATAAGTGATGCGCAACATTAATAGAATATATTAATAGCAATACTAATACTCGAAGCATTAGCAATAGCAGTAATCGTAGTACTAGCGAAAGTAATTATAAAGTGAGGTTGGAAGTTAGTTGATAGACCGCTACGTCACCGTATTTTCATCAGATGATTCAGCATTGAATCGCTGCTACTGTCACTCTTACTCTTATTACTTCAAACTCGTATCAGCGATAGTGACATGACAATTCTCCCTACTGATATTAATATCTGTATTAGTGCTAGCTGGAGTACTGTTTCAAAGCAAAAGGTTCGATATCGAGCAACAAGGGAACTCATTGAATAAGACCGCGATAAGAATGGGTGTCCTGAAGCTTAACGACTTATCTTATCAGCTCTTCAAAGCCACTCATTATTTCCTTATGGCGAATACTAATACTAATGCTAAGATCAATACCGATGACACTGTCATTAATATTAGTATCAATGTTAATGTCATTAGCGCTAGTGTCAAATTGTCGTACCGTTAGCAATAATATTAACATTCACTGAATTGGCAATTAACAACTACCAATACTGTCATGAATATTAATATTACATTTAATAACGAGATAAATGCTATTACGAATATCACTTGCAATATACAGTGAATAGAAAAAGTACTCGCACATCCCGGTTTTTTGGAATATATTTTCTTAAACAAGAAAGTTTTGTTTTTAAGGAAGTTTATGTAAATAATACCGGGTGTGCGAATATTTTTCACGCCACTGTTGCAACGTTATAATACTGCAATATTGTTATAGTAATATTAATAGTACGTAGTAAATACTAATTAACACTACCAATAATAATGTGCTCAGTAATGCAACATTGATAAACTTTTTGTTCCTCACTGCTGCGGTATGCTTTGGTATAATGTGTTTTGGAATTTCGACAACAGTAACATCGACATACGAACATGAAATATCATCAAAACGTTTGTCGTCGTAATTTTAGTGAAACAGTTTAATGGTAGCAGTAACAATAACAGTAGTGTTACAAATTATTCTTTGTGTTTCTGGAGACCAAGAACTCGAAATCCGCACATGACACAATATATCCTTTTTTGTTTTTTGTTTTTTGCAAAGAACTTAAAAACTCGTTTACAATCGGTCTTTCATCATCAGTTTTATTAATGTTTAAAGTAAGCAAACGTTTCTTTTTGAAAATCAAAATATTCGCAAGTAACATTTTTGGAATCAATTTTCTTAGAAAGGAAAACTGTTTCCTTTAAGGAACTTTACTTTTTCTTAAGAAGAGAAGTGTCTTCCTCAGGAAAGTGCATTTCTATTTAGATAGGAGTGTTTTCTTTTTTAAATTCCTTGTCTGCGCAAATGGCGAGGACTATAAGACAGAAATTTCCACTCTAGTTAACACAATAACTGACAAATATGTAGTCCGATTGACACCAATTTTCAAACACTAGTTGAAAATGTTTAGAGGACAATCTGTATTCATTTTCAAACGTTCGCGTTAGAAATTGTGAAAATTCTCAAGATAGAAAAGATTTCATCTCGATTGGTCTATTCGTTGTAAAGTTATCGCCGGACAAACAAAATATCGGTTTTTATACAATAATAATAATGAGTGTTAAACAATTTCGAAAAAATTTACAACGGGACCAAACTGTGACCTTGCTTTATAAGATAGGTTTAAAAGGTTCCATCCCGATCGGTCCATCCATCGCAGAGATATCGCCGGACAAAAAAATATATACATATACATATAGCGGTCGAATTGAGTACTTCCTCCTTTTCGAAGTCAGTAAAAAGTAGCAGCGTTTTTACAAACGAACAAAAATACTACTTTTTACTTAGCTCTTATAATCTTTCGCTTCTCCAACATTGGTATTCCTTTTCACTTAGCTCAGACTACACATTGTATGCTATCTTAAACAATTCGAGTTTGCAGTACTTTTTGTTTACACGGCACATATACATTCGTTGTAAAAAGTATTCCTACCGTGTTCAATTTTATCTGACGCGTAATATTGCTGTTTATGAAATAATGGACATAAAACAAAAAGTTATACATATTCTCCGATGCCTTCAGAATAAATATCAGATAAACAATTCTAGAAGCGTCAAAGAATATGTACAACTTTTTTTATGCCTACATTTTCGTTAAAATCGTTCTCTGTACGGATAGACTTTTTACACCAATTATACTTATATAGCGGATAAAAAAATGATGAGTGATTTTCGAGTAAATATTTTAAAAGAACAAAACTCCTCTCTAAATAAAATTATATGTTATTGAACAAGAAAGTGTTCTTTTGTAGAAAAGAACAAAAAAATTCCTTAAAGGGGATAGTTTTCTTTGTAAGAAAATGTATGCTACAATTACTAAGTGTGCGAAGCAGTTTTTTGACCCACTGTACATACGCGTGTATACATCGATATCGAAGCTCTCGAGAGTCAGCTGTTTGGGCTCTCGAACGGAGTAGCGAGTTGGGTTGAGTTGGGTTCGCTGACAGTACACACAATCAAGGGGAGAGCAACCGAAGGCTGCGGCTTATTGTCGCCAATATTAATGCAATATATCCAAGTGAGCCTTTGTTACTGCTACTTTTTGACAATTACCATTCCTACTGTCTCTTTCCTACAATACTAACATTACCATTGCTATTAATACATGCGTACGATAGGTCTGCTTACTTTTGAAGGTTAGTGCTACTGTTGCATCGGTGTTAGTACCATCGTAATAATACACAGTAGAAATTCGATTATCCGATTTAACTGGAGTACAAGTTTGTGCGAATAAAGAAATGTTATAATAAAATAATTACTTTTTTTTATGGCGGTCTTTGTATATTTAAAAAAAGAATATTAATTTTAATAATAATCAGAAGTACTGAAATTAAATATAGTTTAGAGATTTTTGGATACTAAATCTTTTTAACTGCAAATGCAGTGTTGCGATTGGTTGAATTATTAACTGTACACTAAAGTATGTGCGTACAAGACGTACTCCGATAACTGACCGTTTATAACAATGTTCGAATTGTACTTATTTTGGATAAATGAAGTTCTATTGTACTTATTATTATCAGCGTATTATTACTAATGTTAATTAGTATGTGACAATTTCTTAATGAAGGAACATCAACAAACTGGTAATGTTTCATATTTTTCAAAAAGGTGGCTGATTTTAACCAAAAAATGACTTTAAACTCCTTAATTTTTCTGTTACGAATAACAAAAGATGCTATATTGGTGTTGGTATGGATAAAATACTGAAACAAACAGCAACAATGAGCAAGAAAAAGTGTTTTGATATTCCTTCAATGTGGACCTAACTTTAATGTTATTGCCATTGTTATTAGTATTTATTACTGGCGACAATAACAAAGGAATCTCAGTATTAATTACTATTACTTTGTTACCTTTTAACAACCAGGTCGGTGGAAGTCGGCTCCTTCAGGATCTCACTGTGAGTGAGAAAACAGTACATTAATGAAAGAACATAAATATTAATAATAACAATCACAAATACTTCAATTAAATATGATTTGGTTCAAGTTTTCTGGGTGCCAAATCTTTTTAGTTTCAAAAGTGCATTGTGATTGGTTGCTTTGGTAGATGTACGTTAAACTATGGATATACAAGATGTATTTTGATAATTGAGAATTTTGAATAGCAGAGTGTTCGGATAATGGAGATTTGAGCTAAAAGGGGTTTTACTGTTTCACTAACAATGATTTGATTTGAAGAATAGTGGGTTGTTGTGCTATCACCGAGAACTTTTGTTAGATTTTTTCACTCATATTAATGTTTCTGCGAAAGATATTGTAAGCATTAATACCTTGAAATATTAATGTAGAAAATTCTAAATTTATTTCTGTCCTTATAATTATAAATCGTTATATAGTTTTTAGAAATGTTGGGTATGCAAACTTCAAAAAGTATAGTATTTAATCTTTCATCAGAATTGGTTTGGCCGTTTCAGAGATTGCCCATTACATACAAAACAATGGTTATAGCCATTTTATACAAAAGGAGATGGGAATGAAAATGGCTATTTTCAAATTTGGATGTAAGTCTATGTTTTCGAAAAAATCTCAAAAAACTGTCGGCCAGAGAGACGTTGTAAGATGCAAACGTGGCGAGGGTTAACCCTTTTCATGTTAACCATAAACAAAACATATAATTGAGAACTAATTATCTCATTTGTCGAAAGAAGACATTAGTGCCTCATTGGCCCACAGTTTTTGGGAACTTTTTCGAAAACGGAGACTCGAATTCATAATTGAAAACAGCCATTTTCATTCCCACCTTATTTACGACATTTTCGGGATACTGATAGTGAAAGCTACTGTAAAAAAATATTCATAATAGTAGTAACAATACTAGTAAAACATGGTAAAACTAAGAGCGAGTGTTTTAGCAATTTCAACTTTGATTCGAACTTTCTACTATCCAAGTATTCTGTTATATTATTTTTATGGGTTTCCTTGAAATACGCAAAGGCTATCATCAAGCAAAACCATGAAAACAGTAGAACTGAGTGTTTGGATGGTCGAAAATACGAATAACGTGTAAACGGTAAATTTAATAGAAAGAATTGCAAATTTATAGATCAATGACTCTACTAAATTAACAATAACGGCAAATAACAAGAACAGTAATAATAATAAAAAAAATATACAATAAGAGTAAAACAGAAACATACAGTGATAGTAAAATAAACAGTTGTAATTTTAATGCTAGAATAACCAACTGGGTCAAACTGACTTGTTTTATATTATTCATACTTACAACTTATTTGAAATATGCTGTATTAATGAAAATCTTATAATAAATCAATAATAAACAAATAACGTAATAGAAGCATACTTAAGCATAAATTAATAACAATTTTATATTAATTTAAAAATATATATGTATGAATATGCATTTGTTTCTTGAAATGCATGTTTTTTTCGAGAACAAGTTATTTGGCCCGTTTGATAGAAATAAGTGTATCTTAATTTTTGGTACATCCAGTGTTAACACCAGTTTTTGGTTTATTTCAGCTGCACAATGAGGACACGCAGCCACCGCCGCCGCAGCAACGGCCGAAGGCACCGTCGCGCCGAAACCTTGTTTACCTCGCTCTCCTCTCGCTCCTCTTCCTCCTCTATTTCCTCATATCCTCAAATCTTACCACCAAGTTCTCCAGCCGCGCGATTGACCAGTTGGCTACGTCGCTCAAGTTGCACAAGAACTTCTACGTAATAGTGATCGATGCCGGTTCGACCGGGAGCAGGGCGCTCGCCTTCACCTTCCACGAGGCCCTGATCACCGGGACTTTGGTCCTCGATGGAGAGTTGTTCGTCGAAACAAAACCTGGCCTCAGCGGGTTCGCAAGTAGTACTGAAGCTGCTGCTAGCTTGCTACCACTGTTGGAGAAGGTAAAAATATAAGAGGCTGCTTGATGTATGAAAGATAGAATATATTAGGGTTCGGTTTGACGAAGTTTGAAAGCAAACACGTTCAGTATAAGAAAGTTTTAATCATAAGGAGATTTTAAGTTCAAAAAAGTCCGTTGGAAGTATGCTCGAATTTGTTAATATTCGGATTGAAGTTTGTTTTATTCAATTTTTAAAACTAAGGGATTCAGAATTCGGAAGTTCGAATTCCTTAAAAGGCAATTTACAGTTGTTCAAATGGGTCGAAGTCTGTTATGCAAGAGTCCATATAATGGTAGAAATTTGTCACATAACTTTTTTGTAACCAACGAAAGAATACCTGTTCTTTTTTACGAGTTTGAGTGACCTTGATTCTTCTTTCGTTATTCAATAAATGGACTTTAATGGTTATTTCATGTTCTATATTGCAGGTGAAGGCAGTTGTGCCGCAATCGGAATGGAAAACGACTGCGTTGACGTTGAGAGCCACAGCTGGTTTAAGATTATTACCGGGTGACCGTGCGAAAAACATATTGGAAGAATGCGGCAAACTATTAGAAAGTGTTGGATTCCAGGTATAATGATTACTCTTTTTATTTACCTTTTACTGCTGCTTGAACTAATTTTTATTAACGTTTTTATGTCTCTCATTGATAGTTCTGTTATTAGTTGTACATTGTTGCAATTGACATTGTTTTCACCTTAAAATGGAACACTTTCCATAAAAAATATATCTAATTTTTCCGAACAATTAATTCCACGACAGAACTATCAGAAGTGTGCACTTAGCTTTAAGATTGAAATTACGATCCACATTACTGTTATTCTTGGATTGTTCATGTCACAGGTAACTCCGAACACCGTCGCAATAATGGACGGTACAGACGAGGGAATCTACTCCTGGTTCACCGTGAACTTCCTGCTGGAGCGCTTCTCGGACAGCAGTTTTAAAAGCACGGTTGCCGCTCTTGATTTGGGTGTGTACAATGTTTCATTACAATCTACTCACAATTTGGTATATAAAGTAAAAATCGCCAAATTTTGCCTCCTTTTTTGCTGTTTTACTTATATGAGTAACTTACTATGTCAGCGACTGTTAATATAAAAAATAAATTTATAACACGGACGTTTTGCAGGTGGCGGTTCGACTCAGGTGACATTCGCCCCTACTCCCACTCAGGCGGAACACATTGGACATCACATATACAATGTGAATGTATTCAGCCGTAATCTCAGTGTGTACACCAGGAGCCACTTGGGGATGGGCTTAATGGCCGCCAGGAAGGGGATACTCGTGGGCGACTCACAAGCAACAGGTAAATAATGCTGATAACAAGTTAACACTATCTGTGTACATATAACAGTAATATTGACAAAAGTAGTAACAGTAATCCAGTACAAAGTACAGCAACAAGGACAATATTAATAGTGATGACAGCAGAAATTCAACAGATTTATAGCTACCGTTGTAATTTTACGTCATTTTATATTTATTAACTTCAAAATGAAGTTAATATATAATTTCCTTACAAGAAACAAACGAATATTTTTGGATTGCACAAGGGCAAAATAATGGAAAATACAAAGCAATAAAAATCATATACTTTACGCATTTTCGAAATTGTACGCGGAATCCAGTTAAAGCTCTCGCATGAAAACCGTCGGGTATAAAACTGATAATATTAATCTCAACTCTAGTTTTAAAATTTGTACTATCAGTAACAGCAGTAACAATATTGCTGATAAGAATACCGACAATATCTGCATCAGAAAATTAATTTTCACACTGTCATCCTTACAGAGATCCGCTCACCCTGCATCAATCCGATTGTGCGACAACAGTGGTCGTACGGTCACAAGGAGTACATAGTTATGGGTCCCTTGAACGGTACAAGTAAAACTGTAAAGTCTCAGAACTTCGGCGGAGGAGAGGAGACACGGCCTATCGTGAAGTTCGCTGACTGTTTAAAGATAGTCGAGGGCTACGTGAAGACAGGAATCGACGGAAAAACTGAGGGCCTCAAAGAGCATGAAATCTTCGCGTTCAGTTACTACTTCGACCGGGCTACCGAGGTATAATTTGCTTTTCTAATGTTCTTTTGGTTTTTACATTATAATTCATATTCAGGTGGTTGTCTAGCTGACAGTGAGATGCACTCCATCGGCATACAATTTGAATTATTTATAATAGAGCCTCGATTATCCTAATTGAGGAGTATCTTTGTGCAGATAAGGGAATTTTGCGGATAATGGAATAGTTATTTTCTTGATGTTAATGTTTGTATATTTTAAAGAAAGAATATAAATATTGGTAATAGCAATCAGAAATACTGAAATCAAATATGATTTCGTTAAAGATTTGTGGTTGTAGAGAAGTCGGGTAAAAGAGGTTCTGTTATACTTGGAAAAAGAAGGTAGAATATTAATTTTGAAAATGATATTCCGACCTTAATAGTCATTTACGACATTTGCAAAACACTTTGTTAAGGAGTTTTAAGGTGGTTGCTCAAATAATGTGAGTCAAATGAAGCCAGACTTTTGGTTCTTTACAGACATACTATGTACTTACACATGGAAGTTTCTGTGTACGGTTATATGTATGCATATTTATGCACACGGACCGCGCGAGAATCGCGTTAAAAGTCCAGCGATATCATTCCAAGTTTCCGACTTTAAACACTTGTATCTTTTAAATCAAACAAACAATATTTTTGATTCTTTTTGTAAATGTTTATATCACGTCAAATTTAATAAATGCCGTCAGCAACATCTCTCGTGTAGACAATACATACAAATAGT
Source organism: Ectemnius lituratus (assembly GCA_910593735.2). Classification (NCBI taxonomy): domain Eukaryota; kingdom Metazoa; phylum Arthropoda; class Insecta; order Hymenoptera; family Crabronidae; genus Ectemnius; species Ectemnius lituratus. Next base: position 2,974,611 of record OU343044.1, on the reverse strand, counting down.
GCCAACTTCGACGTCGATTATCTCAAACTTGGAGCAGAGAATTTGCTTTAGATTGCACCAGGTTGTAGATATGACTTGCAAATATATGTAGTGCGAAACAATACTTTGTTATTAATATTATATTCGAATTAATACTACTATTATGAATATAAATTATCAGTTATTAATATCATTATCGTTATTTAAGTTTCTGTCATTAATTCTCTTACATTTATTTATTTTTTCTGGTATAGGTGGCCTTAGTGGACCCCTTCGCTGGCGGCGAGGTCCGTCTGAGTTCCTTCTTGAAGCAAGCTACGGATGCCTGTGATTATCCAAACATCGAACAACCCTTCACTTGCCTAGACCTCACTTACATCTACGTTTTACTCCGAGACGGCTTCGGACTTGAGCCAAACACAAAGCTCTACGTAAGTATCATCTTTCGTAAGTCGAATCTCTTTTATCCGAAACTCTTTCATCAAAAATCTGTACTATTTCAACACTGCTATTTGAACGTTCGCTTGGACGAATACGTGTTGTTTGTAAGTACAGAAACTTCTTTGCATAATGTAGCTAAATATAATAGTTACTGCGATATCAATTTTTGAATAAAATTTGACCGAAAACTGCTTGTTCGTAACTAAACAAAAATTAAGTTAGCGAATAACGGAATATTGGATTTGAAATGATGCTTTGGGAACTATGCATATTGACATTTATATAAAAATCGTCAACCATAGGTACAAAACCTTGTCCAGTTGACGCGGAATGAAGCTACAGTTCAGTGTATATCTATTAGTCTAACCAATCAGAACACAGCCTTAGCAGCTAAACAAATGGTGGACCCAGAAATGTTTATCCAAATCATATCTAATTTCAATCTTTGTATTTACTATGATTAATATTTATGTTCGTTTTTCTAGAATATTTTCTAGAACATGAAGAAATATGTGCCTCATTTGTTCTGATAATTGAGTTTGTAGTTGTACTTGTTTTTTCCGTTTGTACATTGTTTGATGAATTATAATTATTGTTTCAGAGCAGTAGATAATATTTTCTGTTTTGTTGTTACAGCTCTACAAGAAGATCAACGGACACGAACTCAGTTGGGCGTTGGGCGCCGCCTTCAACATCATTCAGAACGGACTTTGACCCTAGTGACTGCTATACACACGTGGACTCCTTGTACAGAAGATCGTGTGTATAGTTGGAACAAGTGGGCCAATGGGGCGCACGCGCATAGGAATTGCACTTTCATAGGAATTGTTACTTTTTCTTTTTTAATAAAATGGACTTACCAGCACGATGTGTTGTTTTGATATTTCATATCCTTGCATGGTCACACAAAGTATAAGCACATTGCAGGCAAAATACAGGCATAAAATGTTGAAAGGAAAGAGGTAATTTGATGTATTCTTAGAAAAGAAAGTTGAAATGCTTCTACGACTTTTCATTATGCCATTTTTTTCCTGAACAGTATTTCGTTGTTGCTTCTGCGAATGTTTTGTCAGGGCATTGAGAAACTTTAACTGCACACGATACTGCGTCATACGAGAAAAGCTCACACTCGTATTTAATAAGTAACATTCGCGAAATGCGATTGCACTGAAAGTGCTTGAATATGAGTTGAATTCCATTTATTTGCTTATTTGTTTACTACTTATCAATTTCTTTGAATTAACACTACAACGTTACATTTGATTGTATATGATACTATTGCGTATACATTACAAGTATAACATATCGAATATGAGGGAGAATTTGGATGTATTCTGGTATAATTAAAATTACAAAGTAACTGTGCAGTCTAAAAAAGAAGTGAAAAAGATTACGAATGTTTGGGAGATCAGTATAGGCTTTAGGAGTAGTTGAGGAGTTGGGACAATTATATTATTTTTTCTAAGGTATCGAAGAATACTCACGCCGAATTTGGGGTAAATCTATTGAACGGTATAGAAGCCTTTGCAGAGCATACATACATATTTTGACTTTTATATATTACTACTAGCATGAGTTTTATTTGCCCGTTCCGCGAGCTCAAAGAGAATGCCGGTCGATACCATCCGCCGAATGTAGCAACGCAAAAAAATTGCTTTTTCATGTTGTAGCGTTGTAATATACACACTAGTGTGCTACCAGGATTTTCTGCTTTTAAACAGTGCAAATTTCATAGAAATCGATTTAGTAATTTTCGTGCCAAGTCGCAACAAATAAACATAGAGACACCGCCTGCAGATTTATATACATATGTAGAGATTATGCTAAGTAAAAGGACAAATTCTTGGGTTTTTGTAGCAATTCTCTTACTTTTGTTCACCTATAATCGAGCGCTTTCCAATTTCCGTAAACTTTATGGTAATAAACGTTTGAAAATCAATATAAATCTTATAGACATTTCTTAGTAGGACAAATTTCGCGTCACGATATTTCCATCGTATAATGTTCGCATCCGGAAAAGATGGTGGTTTCCGTAGGTCATTAGCAACCCTTATAATTTTGTACTGTTAATTTTGTGATCCTTTTAATTAAACACTTGAAATAATTTATGAAAATGGTGCTTGGTGAGTATACTTTCGAGTAAAAGTATAACGGTCAGCGTAAAATAATGAGTTTTGGAAAAAAATAAGAAACACGATTTTCAATTTATGAAGGTTCTATCTGCACCGACCGCATTCTCGACACAATTTGAAGAAAAATTCTTTCCAAACAATGGAAACTTTTTTATTTCCTTGATTTTAATGGTTTCGACGAAAAATTGATCTCAAAATCCCAGAAGATTAAAAAGTATTAAATATAATATATGTATACATGTTTAAATGGTTTTAGTAAAATGCATTGAAAAAGTAAGCCATCACAACATTCTTGGTCTTATGTAACTAAACAGATTAAAATCGAGGGACTCCCATAATACAATTACTTTTATACATTAAAGATATGTAATAACTAAAAAAATTACTATTTGCTACTTTTTAGTATAAATATTTTACCAAAACCGTATAATTAAACAATTCATTTCATATTTTATTTACTAATCAATATTATTTCCATACAGTTAGTTGTATACGAGATATATTTTAAACAAATATAAAAGTGTGCGTCCAGCTTAATGTCATCGGTATGAAAGCAAACTTCGCACTTATTTACAGGGCGTTAACCCCATCTTGATCGGCGATTACCGAATAGGGAGAATAGAAAAGTATGTATTTAACTCTTATATTTAGCATGAACACTAAGTAAACGGTGTGAAAAGAAAAATTAAAAAAAATGTGAACCAACTTCGAAAATTGGTAACACTAAGATTTGCTAAAAAGTACAAAATTATTCGTCTTATTTATGCTTATTAAATATCTTTCGTTCCGTAGACGGCGCAAAATAAATACAACCCTGTTATTAATTCTAATATTAATACTAATAATATTCTCATATTAGTAAGTATGAATAAGATGTACAATTATTTTTTATTTTTAGGGCATCGTTGTGTTACCTATTTTCAAAGCCGGTTCACATTTTTATAACATATTTTTCATTGACCATTTTCTATCTACGCAAAAGGCATAGCAGGGTAGGAAGGGTGAAATGGTCGCAACGGCAAAAAACCCACACTTTTCCCATAGTTTCTTCATTATATAAAACAATTTTTTTCAAAATTTCAACTTCCTAGTAATATCTTATTACCATTCTACATATATGTATACTGTACTGTCATTATTTGTGTTTTAGTATTTTTATGTACATAATGTGAGTATGGATAATGGCACTTTCAAATTCATACCTTTAAAAAATAGATATTAAATTTTTAGTGTTCTTTAACGATGTAGTACAAGATATTTACAGCGAATTTGTGATGTACAGAGAATGTAGGCGACGTTCCAATTGCTATCCACATATTTAATAGCGAATAAAGATTCGAAAAAATGGTTTTTATTTGCACTTTATTGCATTAGTATTTTCAACTTTTTACTATTAAAAAAAAGCCGGTACTTTTTTTAGGTGAACGAAAAAATGTGGAAAAAATATACTTTATACGTACCATCGGATAGTTTGTAAAAAAAAATCAAGTAAATTCGGTGTTCAGTATTTGGGGAGAAAAAAAAATAAAAACTAAAGATCACATTTTCCTTTACAGCTTTTAAACGGAAAGGGTGATGGAGTTGAAATTTTGAGGAAAATTATTTTATTTAATGAAGAAACTATGGTGAAAGTGACGATTTTTTTCCCCCGCTAGGCCCGTTTCACCTTTCTTACCCTGCTACGCCCTATTCTTGCAAATGCGGCCACTGCAATTTGCAAACAATTTCATGTCAATCCTATCATTCCTGAATAAGTTATGCTGGAATAAATGAAAATATAGTATTTTGCAGTAACAATGAGTTATTTTAAATAAATTCAATCATTCTTGCAAAATTTACGCTAGGATAGATGAAAATATAATATTTTATAATAACAATGGATAGTGTTATAAATAAATTCCAAACTCATTCTCGAAGTCAGTTGGCATTTTCGTGAATCATGGATATAATAAAGCACAACTGTGCCTTGGCGAAGTTGACCTCGGATTTCGGTTGCCTGATGACGGTGCTGTTCCGCCGGTTACTGATACTGAGGGCGAAGGTGAAGAAGTACGAGAAGATGAAGAACGTGAAGAAGTTTGACGAGGCGTGTACGAAGATCGGAGAATTGGAGGCAGTCGGCCGGGTAAATGAGCACAGCGATATTATTGGATTATTGATACCAATATTAATATTATAATTAACGACGAAATTAATAATGATCTTTATAAATGGTCGTATCAATCGTTGTATGTTGAATCTCATACATGTGGATCCGCAAAAATACATTTTTTTCGTTGCATATAATATTTTTTCTTCGTTGCTCATTATTAGCAATAATGACCATTGGTTATCATCTTATTAAGTGGATGAAAACCAATTTATTATTAATATACTTATTAACACTGAATCTACCAGTACTTTATTTATATTTATTTTTACCGTACCGGCCAACTCACCGGTTATGAAATCAAGCACAGGGTTTTTTTATTCGACTATAACTAATTAACAGTTTAAAACAAGATCTAATGCATAAATTAATAAGAACGAATAAAAAGTGTATAGTCGATTCGAATTTTAAAACCGGTCATTTCACCGGGCGAGTAATGTTTAGTATTGATATCATAATCAACGACAACACTAATAACGATATTATGAATGGTCGTATCAATCGTTGTATACTGAATCTCATACATGTGGAACCACAAAAGGAACAATTTTTTCGTTATATGCAATATTTTGTATTCAGTGCTCATTAAATGATTAAATGAGCTCACAGATATTATTGAATTATCGATATCAGTAAAATCATTTGCTTTGCTTGCATGTACAGGATGTACATTTACGTTCTCAAAATAAATCACGTATTTTAATAAAAAGTTTTATAGATGAATTTTGTTAAACTTTCTCAGTGATATCATCGTTTATGCAAAAGGTATACTTGTCATACATTATACTTTACTAAATTATAACAATATTATTTATAGGCTGTGTTACTCAAGATAAACTGAATTTTTAGAAAGTAAAAGAACTGTTTTTATTCGGTAATTTTAGAGATTATTTCTTACATCCAAACACATTATGTTTTTATGTTACTGATATTCTAATAAAAACTATACAGTATACAAGAATAAACTCTCGCTTCTTATACTGTATTATCACGAACAACAAAATAAAATTTGCAGGATGTTTAATATAAATTATATACTTTAACAAGTAGATGATAAGTTCAGAGTAAAATGTTACATAACGTAAAAAAGAAATTTCAGATCTTGCACTCTTTTTGCGATTCCACGTGTAGAGGATACCACGACGCGAATAACAATCACAGTAATATTGACGCGTTTGCTACGTAAAGTCTCTTACTGCTATTATTATTGTTGCTGTAAAAATATTCTAAAAATGTTACACAACAGACAGTATGCACAGATAACAGATTTACTTTCTGACAACTTCTAAACTAATCTAATATAAATCTTTAGTGTCACTATTATTGTGCTATTAAAGTATTCTAAAAATGTATATCAGACAATATAAAAAGATACCAACATATTTATTATTTGAGATCCAAAGAAATTTAACGTAACTTGTTACTGTCATTATTATGGTCACTGTTAAAGTATACTAAAATATTATACAACAGACAGTATAACCAGACAAGATAATCGATTTATTTTCTGAGAACTTCTAGAGTAATTTAATATAAACCTTTACCCTCACACTTATTCTTACTCTTAAAGTATTCTAAAAATGTTATACAACAAAGAGTATAAAACGATAACATAATAGACTTATTATTTGGAAACTTCCAAAGTAATTCAATATCAATCCTTATTGTCAAATGTTAAAGTATTTTAAAAATGTTATGCAGCCAGTATAAAAGAGATAACATAGTATATTTAATATATGTCATCTAAAATCCTCTAATAAACTCGATTTTACTAATTCTATCAATCGTTACTTGCAGAGACTCTTCTTGAAGACCTTCCTGCACACGACGAGCTGCCGGCGAATACCGAAGCCGGTTGTCATATCGGACATTCTCGGCGACAGAGTGCGTGCCGTGCCCCTTGCTAATCTTTATCTGGAACCTTACCGGCCCAGTATGCACTAAACCGAGATATCCTATTGGAGAAGCCGAAGACGAAGGAAAATCTTCCAGGGAAGATTCCGTGCGTACGACAGCAGCGGAATAATCATCGGCTGCGATAATCCAAGCAGCCCTGCGATAACTCGGCCGATAATGTGATTCGATCGAGAATTCGCCAGAAGCAAAAAGAGTTGGATGTATCTGGTGCGATAACCGAGATTTGAATAAACGCATTGGAGTTGGACCTTTAACTCATGTTTTTAATTAGCTTGCTGCTACTCTGTAGTTTTGTGATTATTTGGCAAACTTTATTTACTTGTTTTGTAACGCTTTACTTATCTTGTTACTTATTGTAGTTTTAGTGTTAGTATTGTTAGTGGGTTGTATTGATGTTAGCTCTTCCAAATATTTACTTTTCATTATTTATTATAGTTTTATTATAGTTTTATTACATATTGTTTTGACATATTGTTTTGGATCCCTGATTACAATGATATCAGAACGTAACTTTGATTTTCATTGACTCGATTAACTTGACTCACAGTTTTACAGGAAGTGATCGAGAGATTAAGTTTAGACGAAATTCTCCAACTTCCCGAAACATGTTGTCTGAAAAAAATATTCGACACACCCCCTCTCTTAAAGGAAAAAATATTCCGCTTTGAGAATATTTATTTTCTCTTAAAAAGCAAACTTTCTTCTTCAAGAAAATGTATTTTTTGTTAAAAATAAGCTTTGTGCGCGAATACTTCTTTTATCCACTGTTTTTAAGGAATAGCATTTTTTCATTAGTGCTGCCGATGGCTGATATAATAATAGATAAATATTGTGTATTACTACTTTCTGTCTTCCAATACTACGCCATTATTATTAATACCAATACATTCCTATTATCATTAGCTAAAATGTATTTTATAATAGAATTTTGTAATCTTTGCAAGATTTAAAAAACTACAGGATCTATTCGGCAAAAGGAAGGGGAAAAATATGATTGTATTACGATTATCGATTGATTATCAAAAAGATCTGTAATTCGTATGTACAATTACTCGGCTATAGTTGCAATTTATTTTAATAATTACATACCTGTATTATGTTATTTCAATAGTCCTATGCTTATTCGATTGTTCTTTATTTTACTTTGGGTCTTGTTTACAATGCCCAAGTTATTTGAACTTATGTTACCGAAACTCTTCTAACAACATACAACACGATCTTCCATTCCATTCCATTCCATTCGTTTCGAAATTTTGGAATTTCTCTTGAGTCAACAATTTGTTTAAATAATACTTCAATTTCTATTTTGGAGGACAAATCGCAGCAAAATCGATTCAGCCATTTTCAAGTTTATCTCTAACACACATAAACACACACGTAATTTTATATTAGATTATTAGGAATTAACAATAATTTAATTTAAGGAATAATTTGAGAATAATTTGACTAGTTTAAAGATTGTTATAACTATCTTTATTACAAGTATCTTCTGACGATGTATTTCTCGATCATATATTCTTTTTCGAAAGTTTGCATCTTACTTTTAAAACAGTCCGTTAAGTAATATGGCAATATTTGATTACCTATAACTTGCTTGGATCATAACTTTACAGAGGATAGAAAACTGCATTAAAATCCGTTCAGTGATTCCCGAGATTAAATCAAGTTTTCTGTGCGGAACATGTTCTTTTAATTCGTCTTATGGTGCATTTATTATCTCAGACACACACATGCAAACATTTTCTCTTTACATATTAGTAAAAAAGTGTAGAAATATAAATTGCTTTGTATATAATTTTCTATCCCACGAAACACAAGTATTTTTTAGAGGGATTTAATTAGGTTCGTAAGTCGTTCTTTATTTTTAAAGTGATTTACTAATAATAATAATTAAACAAATAGAATAATAGTTGTTTATTTCTAAAGAAAATTTTACAAATACAGTATAATAGTTATTATAATGTTTTATGTTTGATGAGATGTGTAAGTTGCTTTTAATTGTAAACAAATTTCCTAATAAAATTTATATTTCAATTGCACGAACGTATTCAGAATATAGAAACACCAGTATTGTTCCTAACACCTTAATTAGGAAAGTAATTGGCTATCCTTTTAATGTGAGAAAACGAAACGAAGAAAGTCCCACCAACAGAACAGAAAGCGAAATCACTAACGGAACTATAAAATTACAAGTGTAAGTATTCATTTAAATGAATGTCTTGTGAACACAAGAGCCTCAGAATTTTGCAATCCCCAATTCCGTTTGCCAGTTATAACAGATTAAGAATGACAAAAAATTGTGATTGTAAACCATCAGCATGAAATACATATTAGTGTTCATTTACTTCTTTTGTATTAGAAATCAGTCAGCAATGATAAATTTTGTGCAAATCTATTTCCTTATTAGTGCTTCCAGTTCCATAACATTTTGTATTTGTTGCTACAGCCGATGTAAAAAGTATTTACTCTGAGATCTATTTTAATTTGCAAGCATAGTATTGCTATATTTGTTAAATAATGTCTGTATAAAAAACGTTGTTCATATTCTTTGACGCCTCTAGAATTGTTTATGTACTGTTTATTTTAAAGGCAACTATTTTGTTTTGCGGGCATTATTTAATAAACATCGTAATAGCATCTGTTCGATAGTTTAAATTACTAATACATGAATATTTACACCTTGTGTACAGGCAGATGTATAACGGCGTTGCGTTATGCAAAAAATTATATTATTATTTATTTCTGTAATGTAACATGTTTTATAATATTATGAAATTTTGATACCGCTGTTGATATTATTACTACATAACTGTGCAATTAGATAACCATGTATTGCTATGTAATATTGATACTCACATATTAACATTAATGGATTGCAAGCTGGTGAAGAAAAATTATATTATTATCAAATTTTTTGCCTATTAATATGTGATAATTTTACTCTATCAAATACCGATTTGTTAATATTTATCTGTATCCTATCAACTGTATAATGGAATAATATATTGATATAGAAAATGAAGCAGTCATATTACAATATTATGAATATCAACAACGATGCCATTCTTACTAATGCAAATAGCAACAAATATAGTAACAATGTCGGTATTGTATAATATATTAAACATATTGAAGACGTGGAAACTCTCAACGCTCATTTAGCAATAACACAATATCACAATTAATGGGTAGCAATAAACTCGATAAAATTTATATTATAATTGGTACATACAGTGGATAAAAAATGTAATTGCACACCGAGTGTTATTAAAAAGAATATTCTTAAACAAGGAAACTGTTTTCTGTAAACAGAAATACGTTTTCTGGAAAAAGAAAGTGTCCTTCTTGAGAAAAAATACATTTTATTGGAGGAGGCAGTTTTCTATTTTAAGGAAACTTATTCTAAAAAGTGTGAATACTTTTTTTAGCCACTGTTTCATTTACACAAACGTAATTTGACTGAATGAGAAGGAGAATTCTACTACATGAATTTATAGTATTTTTTTAATGCAATTTATGCCGTAATATTACAAAGTTGTTCTTTTTAAGAATATTTATTGTCAAATTACTAGATGAAAGAATAATTTTTTAGTCACTGTATGTATAGGAATTACATCTCATTCTAGTGGCGTGCTGGTAGCTGATTGACGCTAATGAGAGAAAAAGAGAGCGAGAGTACGAGGTTTACCTTAGTTGGCGATTACAGGGTTCATCGCTGGCTCACCTTGCCCGCAGCGATTAGCCCCGCTCGCACGCACCCCGTAAACATATTTTGCAATTTCGTAAGAGCACGGGTGCCGCCCGGATTGCAATGGAGAAATATCAATTCGAGAAGTTAATCGACAGTAATAGAAATAGCAATGTTAGTAGAATAGAAGAAGTACTATTATTAAGTGTTCAACTTTGTGTGATAATAATTAAGAATAACGATTGTTTCGGCTAAGTTAATATATGTTATTGTGCTGTGATTTATTGACATTATTTGAATTCAAGTAACTTCTAGGGATATTTCAAGTCTAGGCTAAATGACAAGTTTGCCAAATGCTCTCAAGTTGGCTTGAGTATAAGTAATTTGATTTGGAATTTTAAGCAACTTTTAAATACAAGACATTTGGATTTTTGTTTTAAGTATGTTTTGATTTGAAGGAACTTGACTTTAAGTGATTTCAATTCAAATAAGTTAATTGAAAGTCGAGTAAGTAATTTGAATTCTACTTTTAAGTATGTTTTGGATTCAAGTTACTTGTATGCGAACAATTAAAATTTAAGTTGAATAAAATGAAGAAAATAGAATTATAAATTCATACATAATTGCACAAATAACTGTAGATTTTTCCTGAATACCTAGAATTTTAATTCTTACACAGCTATCCCCAAATCACTAGTGCTTTAGAAAAACAATTTGAAAGCAGTAGAGAGGCGAGTGAATTCATTTCCTCTAAGGGGTCTTTGACTGGAAAGTTTCATTTGCTCCGAGGCATCTACTCGACTGCAAGTCAATTTTCCTTCTATTTTTCATTCCCTATACCTAACAAAGAAATGTTGCGATTTCAAAAAAATTGGATTGCAATTATTTATCTCTGTCTCAACAATTGCTAAATTCGATTAAAAGCATGTGAAGGATTACAATTATATATTGTTAAGATCGAATACTTAATATAATAAATAGTTCAAATTCATTTAATTTCTTTTCGAGGAACAACCAGAAATTTTTACTGATGTTTTATGTTTCTTGAAAAAGTTGACTCTTACCAAAAATTGTTTAAAGTACTCTTAATGTTTGTGCTGTTGCGTTGATCATATAATGATATTACTATGGACAAAAAACCAATAAGTATAATACTAATACATTCAGGAACAAGTTCTTTGTTGTTGTTCCAAGCATACACCATATACACCTTAACAGCAACAGCAACAGCAACAGCAACAGCAACAGCAACAGCAACAGCAACAGCAACAGCAACAGCAACAGCAACAGCAACAGCAACAGCAACAGCAACAGCAACAGCAACAGCAACAGCAACAGCAACAGCAACAGCAACAGCAACAGCAACAGCAACAGCAACAGCAACAGCAACAGCAACAGCAACAGCAACAGCAACAGCAACAGCAACAGCAACAGCAACAGCAACAGCAACAGCAACAGCAACAGCAACAGCAACAGCAACAGCAACAGCAACAGCAACAGCAACAGCAACAGCAACAGCAACAGCAACAGCAACAGCAACAGCAACAGCAACAGCAACAGCAACAGCAACAGCAACAGCAACAGCAACAGCAACAGCAACAGAAATAGTAACAGTAGTAGTAGTAGTAGTAGTAGTAGTAGTAGTAGTAGTAGTAGTAGTAGTAGTAGTAGTAGTAGTACCATTTCCAGTAACAGTAGCAGTAGCAGTAGTAGTAGTAGTAGTACCATTTCCAGTAACAGTAGCAGTAGCAGTAGCAGTAGTAGTAGTAGTAGTACCATTTCCAGTAACAGTAGCAGTAGCAGTAGTAGTAGTAGTAGTACCATTTCCAGTAATAGTAGCAGTAACACAGTAACAGAACTCTTTATTGTTGGCGTGGCTTTAAGAAATCACCGATCAGCCCATAGCAATTAAAGATTACTGGAAAACAGCCTATCAAAGGCGCCCCACCTCTTTTTTGGCCGATAGCGGCCGCTATAAGAAGCGGTCCGTTTCCCTTGTGGAATCATCTGCAGTCGCAGCGTTCCTCTGCCTGCATCTCGAGTTCATCGTGTCGAAGTTCGTCTTTTTTTAATTTAAAACACCGGTAGAGAAGAACCCGAAGATGTTCGGGAAGCTTGCTTTGCTGCTCGTAGTGGCAAGCGCCGCGAATGCGGCCTTCGTCAACACCGAGGATGGTGTCGCCGACGTCGAATTCCTCCACAAGCAGAAGAGAATCTTCGAACTTCTGCTCTTCGTTGGGCAGGATAATCTCAGGGACATGGAATTCTACGATGTCGGCAGGAACTTCGACTTGGAGAGCAACATCGAGATGTTCACCGACAAGGTAAGCGATTCGTGTACCCATTTCTATTGTTTACTGTTATATTCTTATGTTCTCATATTTCTATATTTTTATATATTTTTTTTTACATTCTTACGTCCTTACATTCTTACATTCTTATATTCTTATATTCTTATACTTTTTTGTCCACTAATATTGAGATTGAAAGCAGTATTAGTATTCCAAACGATATGCTTACGATTACTAATTATTATTAGCAGTATTAGACTTAGTATTAACATTAATTTTAATTTACTTTCTGCTAACAGGAAATCGTGATGGAGTTCATGCACTGGTACAGGTACGGCATGCTCCCGAAGAACGCTATCTTCTCGCCGTACATCGAATCCCACGTAGATGAGATGAAACTCCTCTACAAGGTAATTTCCACCGTTTGATCAATTTTTGCATTCAACATTTCATTGCTGATTTCATCGATTTTTTCTCCTCATTCCTGCACTTCTTCTTGTTTTCTTTTTAATTTCTCGGACCTCTCTAGGATGTAGTTTTCATTTAATTTTTACTTTATATATTTTTACTGTTACCAGATATCATTTAAATATTATAATAAAAAATGTCGATGAATGCATTTACATATACGTTCAAATTAATATAAAATCTCATATAAATCGAATTAATTCTATATTTCTGTTCTTTTGTAATAATGAAACCAATCACCTATTTTTGTGGCGCAGATCTTCGTGAATGCCAAGGACTTCAACACCTTCTACAAGTTTGCCTGCTGGTCACGCATCAACATGAACTCGGGTGTCTTCACCTCGGCGTTCACCATCGCCGTCTTCCAGAGGGACGACTGCAAATACATGAGACTGCCAGCTTTGTATGAAATCTTCCCCAATTTGTTCTTCGACAACGGTGTCATCCAGGAAGCCCACAAAATCAAGATGATGAGAGGTTGGTATTTAACAGAGCTTCTTCGTATCATTGTGTTTCTGCATTATTCCGACAAAATATTACAAAGTTGACTTTTTTATATACGTTTCCATTAATGTTTTAAAATTTTTAATTTCACATCTAATTTACCGTGCCTTTCGCAATTTATTACCGAACTACGGTAATACTGTATTATTATATTATTGCACTGTATTGTACTTCATAGTATTATATTATATTATTATATAATAATAATATACAGTTATATATTATTATTTCCTTTAATTACAGTATGTAATATATTACATTGCATTGCTCTACAGTATTTCGGCGTAAATTGTATTGTCCAAGTGTGTCGTCAAACAAGACTGTTTTAGTGGCTAAAAAAGTATTCACACTTCTTGTTCAAGAAAATATATTTCCATTTAGAGAAGAGTCTTTTTCTTTAGAACTATTTTTCCAAAACTAATTATTCTGACGAAATTACGAAGCATATCGAGGATGAGCAATAATGGTATTAATAATGATTTACAGGATTTGGCACAACCACCACTGGAATCGGCAATCTCGAAACCTACATGATCTACGCCAACACCACCGGAGAATACTATCCATTCTATGAAAACCCTGAATACCAGCTGAGCTACTTCACCGAGGATCCCACATTGAACACCTTCTACTACTACTTACGTCAGGTAAATAATATCTTTGCTAATACTAACCATCCGCCGGTCAAGATCACCTTTGATTTCTATTACAGTCGGTGTAAAAATTCCTACAGCATTCAATTTGAAAAAAGAACGCATTTTGTAAATAGTCATATGTGAATGAATGGCTCTTTCATTCAATGAGAACTTCTGTTATTGTCCTTAATGGAATTAAACCTCGTCTTCTCTTCTAATTAATGCATATTTTTCCAGATGTTCCCCTACTGGTTGAGCAGCAAGGAAAGCAAGATCCCACAGGACCTCCGTGGTAACTTCTACTACTTCTTCCATCAACAATTGTTGGCCCGCTACTACCTCGAAAGATTGAGCAATGGCATGGGCGAGATTGAATACTTTGACTGGTTCGACAAGTTTGAGCCTGGTTTCTTCTCCAACCTGGTCTACGGAAACGGCATGTCTATCCCACAGAGGAACATGAACAGCGAGATTTACGGCCAGAAATACAAGTTCCTGAAGGTGAATATCGCAGCCGAGCTTTCATTGTTTATAAACAAAAAGAGAAATTCATTACTAATTATTGCAACGTATTATAATGCAAGAGAAATTTAAAGAAATTCTTCTTCTTCTTCAATGTACACTTATAATTAGCACAGTAACAATTAGATGAAAAATTTTGTTTTAAATATTTTACATAATATCACGTTTTACATTCACACAGCAAATCGACACACTGGAACTCCGTCTAATGAACGCTATCGACTCCGGCTTCATCTATGACAACACCGGCAAGATGATCAACATCTACACCGAAGGCGGCTTCAACATGATCGCCAACTTGATCGAAGGAAACGTAGACAGCAGCAACTGGAGATTCTACGGCACGTACGACGCTCTGGCCAGAGACATCCTCGGACACGGATTCGGATACCTGAAGAGAGACAAGGTTGTGCCAAGCGCTCTTGAGTGCTACAGCACCAGCATGAGGGACCCAGCTTTCTACAGGATCTACCGCAAGATCATGACCTTCTTCTTCAGGTAAGATGCACCCTGATTTCTGGCTGAGTTTATACATTTGGTGCAAATAATGTTCATAAAGCGATAAATTTTAATTATAACGTAGTATTGTTATATTTGTTAAACAGTGTCTGCATTAGAAAAGTTATACATATTTTCTGATACCTCTAGAATTGTTTATCAGAAATTTATTTTACTGGCATTATTTAATAATTATTGCAGTAGTGAGTAAAGGACATTACAATTCAGGTTTATTGAGTTTGAAGAATGATTTATTTGTAAAAAAGCTAGTTCGTCTAACAATTAGATTACTGTTTTTATATACATTATTATTAGTCCTGACCCTAATCTTATATCAATATGTACCAGTACTTTGAAAAATTTAATTTAAATTATTTGTTGTTTGCAAATTATCGGATCATTTTTTCATAACATTATATAGTATAATATTCAACTTTACTGTTGTTATTACATTCTGGAACCTTAAATTAAAGCTCAACCGTTACACTTTAATCCATTATGTTCACAGGTACAAGACATACGCACCTTACTACAAACAGAACGAGCTTATGTTCCCTGGCATCAAGATCGACTCCGTCAACATCGATAAGCTCACCACCTACATGGACCAGTGCGAGTACTACATCAACAACGCCGTCTTCGTCGAGAACTTCAAGGAAGGCATGCAAATGCGCATCAAGGCCAAGAAAGACTGCTTGAACTCCAAACCCTTCAGCTTCAAATTGAACGTCAACAGCGACAAAGACACCAAGGCCGTCCTCAGAGTGTTCATTGGACCCACTTTCGGCGAGAACGAGAATGACCTCGACCTCCTCAACAAGTACTCCATGTACTTCGTCGAGATGGACAAGTACATCGTGAACTGTAAGTATCATAGTAATATTAATTATAATAGTACACTTCACTCGACAGAGCTTCGGAAATATTCTATCCCGTGCTATTGTTCTTATGGCATTTTTTATTCCTTGTTGATTCATTTACTGCTAAATTTGAATTTGCGCGCCAAAAACATTCAAGCCCATTGGACATGCACCAACATGGGCGCTTGACTTTACAATCGGATTCATTGTGTTCCAATGCCTTAGCTTAGAACAGTACAAAATATTGAGTAGAAGTTGTTTAGCATTAGTTACATTATGATTAATACTACAAATGTCTAATGCCTTTTTCTACCTCCAGTGCGCCAAGGACAGAACACCATCGAGCGTCGCTCCACAGACTTCGAGTTCACCGCTCCAGAAATCCTCCCCGCTGACGAGATCTACAAGAAGTTGGAGAAATCCATCGGAGGCAGCGAGCCATTCCACTACCAAGACAAATACTTCGGCTTCCCACAACGCCTGGTGCTGCCACGTGGTACCGTTGAGGGCATGAAATTCCGCATGTTCTTCTATCTGAGCACGTACGACCAATCCGTGCAGGTCAAGGACTTGCAACTGCCAGTCTTCGGCAAGTGCTACTTGGACGGCAAATCTTTCGGCTTCCCGCTAGAC
Source organism: Ectemnius lituratus (assembly GCA_910593735.2). Classification (NCBI taxonomy): domain Eukaryota; kingdom Metazoa; phylum Arthropoda; class Insecta; order Hymenoptera; family Crabronidae; genus Ectemnius; species Ectemnius lituratus. The sequence goes on along the minus strand of OU343044.1, from coordinate 2,957,894 downwards.
CGACCAGTGTACCCCTGGAAGTTCCTTCAGGACAACATGCTGTTCAAGGACGTCATGATCTACCACTTGGAAGGCATGCAGATGCAACAGCAAATGATGAAGATGAAGAAGATGTACTGAACTTGTTACGTCACACCATGTTCAGACAATTGTTTCGCGGCCCTTTTGTTACTAAATAAAGATATCTTTTTGAGATAATATCGTTGTTGTTTCTTGTTGTTGATGATGGGGTAGCAATACTTGTATACATATAATCACTTCATTGATTCCCCTCGAGGTTACAATCCTTATTATACTTACATTTATCTTATATCCTAACCTAAATCTACTCTATAAATCTGCCATCGCACGCCGCTCTCCCCCTCTGTGCATTTCATCTCTTTTCTCCTCATGGCTTCCATGGTTCCATGGCCCATTCATACATCTCACATTCATTCTTCTCCTTCCTGATTCCTCTGCGACCCCTCTTCCGTCCATCACTGTATCCTCTTCAACAACACCACGCCCTGTCCTTCCTCTCCCAAAATTTTCCCTCCCACGTTTCTTCCTCTTCCCCACACATCTTGCATACCCTTTTCTTCTCTCTCACTCAGTATCCTCCACCCCGCATCACGTTTCCAACCTGAATCGTGCCACCCTCTCTTCAACAGATATCTAGGGACACTTTCCCGTCTTATTCTCTCGTACTATCTATTGTACTTGGAACTTCTTTTCCTTTTCCACCATTCCTTCTCTTACCTCTTCTTTTCACTCTCTATCACCTTCTCTCCTCTTACTTCCCTTCCCTGCTCCCTCCTCCTTTCCACCTACCCCATTTCCCATCCACTCCCCTCAAAATAGCCTTTGTTACCTCTTCTCATCCCGCCAACGCCTTACCTTCCCTCACCCTACCTTACTCTTCTCTTTCTCTTTCCGCATCTCCTCCCTCGCCATACATCCTGATGTCTCCCTATTTACCCCCATGACCCACCTCAAATATCTATCCTTCAGTGCCTCCACTCTCTGTCTTTCATTCCAGCCCCACACCTTCACGCCATAGCTAACCATTGCCCATCGACCCCGAAAAGCCCCTGTGTACACAGGATGTTGCTGGCAATCGAGCAGTGGAGGGTACTGAAACGGCCTAATAGTGCAGTATATGTAGAGTACTTGACTTGCAGCGCGGCACATGTGGGGCTTCGGGAAGCTCTATGTAGTGGGCCTATGCGTATCCAGTGCATCTGATGAGTGCGTGGACGTGCGAGAGACCGAAAGGTAGCCAAGAGACGTTGGGCATAATTGGTTCGGAATCCCCCTTCTATCGGCGGTCTCTCCCCTGGATGATCGGTGACGTGCGTTGGAGGGGTGACCCCCACGGACGGGACTCTATCCCACAACCCAGGAGTCCTTTGAGCCCGGACAGGATCGGAGTAGGAGCGGCTGTTATTCCGAAACGAACCGCTCCGCATGGCTGCTGTCATACAGGCGCCGTGGCACTGTTGATGTTGAGCGAGCGCCTCTGCGAAATTCCTCCTTTCTATAAGAAACTACTGCCCATTCCAACCTCTCATAAGCCAAACCCTCCTCTACCAGTCCTTCCCAAACTTCCGCTTGCCTATTCCCTACACCTGCCCCATTACCGCCAACCCTCTACTTAACCTCTCCCTTATAATACTTGTATTGTTAATATAAAATATATTGCTAACAATATTACTAATCATTATATTAATAATACGTAACAAACACGGTGACAATTAAGGAAATCAAGTAAAAACCAATTTTAAGTATTTAGTACGAAGAAAAAAGTAATAAAAGATCCTACGAGGATACATCGTTACTGTTCGAGGTGTATCCGGCGAGACATAGTAAGGCTGAACTTCAATTTAGGGCATTCTTTCATAAACGAAGGGCTGTTTTGAATCTGGCTAAGGTGAAATAGCCATTAGTACGATCTCAGAGCATATGTATAGAAACCTCGCGAAGCCTGGCTCGTAATAGCAGATTTCAAAATAATGGGGTTCCAATATTTATCTCTGCCTCAACAATTGCTAGACCCCAGAAAGTAGAGGCGCTGCTTTATCGGCCCAAATAGATCAAATCATGTTTCCGAAATCCTGTTTTTGTTCGCTGATACGAAATGATTTTGGATTGGGAAAGGTCTCAATCAAAAGATGAAAGTTGAATATAGCGAGCTACGTTCGCAGTTTTGCAAGATTACGATGCTTTCTAGTTAAACTAATGTGCTAAATATTGTGAAAACAGCGCTAAGGGGGCCTTCTACACAGGGTTTTTTATAACACAGTAATAGCATTTTTCAAGAACTAATAACGTAGCGCGCTGTATTGGACTTTCAATTTTTCGATTGAGACCTTTCCCAACCCAAAATTATTTCATATAAGCGAGCAAAAGCGGGATTACGGAAACATGATTCCTGCCGTATAGGGTGTAACAGATAGAATGGAACCAGCTTTTTACCATCGAATTATCGGTAATACCGACATTGCGTAAGTGTTTTTGTAGCCGTGTAGTAATGTCACTTGTATCGTGTGTCGCTGAGCACTACACGGAGCGAAGCACGACAGATATCGGCGGCTTATTGATTAATTAACACATACTAAATTAGTCTCCTATCTCTATCTCTCTATACATATGTAGTTTCCTAACTAACGAAGGAACTGTGGCTTGCCTAACGATCACGATAAAACACGACGTTGGCTAGAAGCCCTATTAGGGCTTATTATCAAGGCTTTTTTCGCTATAAGGGCTTTAATTAGTTTTTTTTTGCTATTAGGGTTATTAATAGGTTTATTATCCGTAGACCTATCAGTATACCCTAATAGAACCATAATGTAGTATTTGCTAATTAATCAATAAGCCGCCGATATCTGTCGTGATTCGCTTCGTGCTCAGCGACACACGACACAAGTGACACTACACGGCTAACAAAACAATTACGCAATATCGGTATTACCGATAATTCGATGATAAAAAGCTCATTCCAAGTCTGGTGCATTTATTAATTACAGAGCAGTTGAGTACTTTAGTTTGGTGAGAGCGCTCGAGGTGGCGCCTAATTGAGAGGGTTACTCTGCGCTCTTTGACAGCTTTAACAGCAAGTTCAGGGGTTAGGCATCACGCAATGCAGATATACTTCACAACAATATGATTATACAAGTATGTCCTGCCCTTACTTATGTTTTTTAACTTTGGCATTTATCGGATTCTTGTAAATAGTTTCTTAGTTCCTCAGTAAATGGTAATGTATTGTTTTGAATCATTATACAAATGCAACAATATTCCAAAGTCTTTACAAAATATAGTGTCTTGTTACTTAAATATTCTTATTCTGTTGTAATAATTTAGGCCTTTCCTACTATGAATGCAAGCATACATAACCGTGTTGTTTTTCATAGTGTAAAATAATCATGAAGGGTTGATCTTCCAGGTTTGGTATGTTTCAAAAAAGGTGGGCTCAACAACCAATAGACATCTCACCATCAATAGACATTTATTCAATAATATGAGGCTTTTGAATCTTAGTAACCAAAAGGAAGTTACAGATCTGCAAACATATCTTTGAATTGCAGCATTTAGATTTGCGTAACAGTTCTTTTGCAAATGATTTTTGTGAAATGCATTGTTTAATCGAGATCTGCTATTTCATTATTGCTTTTATCATTATAGTACAAACTGAAATGAAGTGGAGTTGTGCATACTTTTTGTCAAAGTGCTCTTCATTGTCTTGAATTCTTGACTGTCAAAAATATATGAAAAGAGCTAATATATCAACCATCCTTGTTTCTGCTATATTTGATACTAAAATCAGATGACTGTTACACAGAACTAATATTTCAATACAATTTTCAATACATCAATACAAAGATGTGTGTGAGCACTGGTAAATGTCTATACAGTTTTTAAGGTTTATAAGCCTCAAATTACTGTGCAAATATATATTAACTCAAGTTGAAGTGGCTGCCTTTTATGAAGCTTTTCAATTAGTTATTACACTTTTATTAAAATATCATTAATTAGAAGACTATAAACTTATAAACATACTTATAAACAATGGTACTGAACAATGATACCACTGTCATTCCTAGTAAGCCCAGCCCAGTGTACTTAGTGAAAAAGGATATGCTAACAAAGGATTCAAAGCATCAGGAGACTCAGTAGAGTCTCGCACCAAGTAGTTAGCTATAGCTATACATCATGAGAAACCGAGACAACTTATCCCGACGTGTAGCGGTTTTCGATCGATATAAACCTTTCACCTCGATTTTCAAAAAAGTTACAGCTTCCAGGCATAACTTATGAATTAAACACAGCCTAATTTATTTTTCTGAATCCAATGAGCTAAAAAAGCAAGGAAATTGGTCCATGCGTTCAGGGCATATGAATTCCTCCTGTTGTTTTCTCGAGCGAAAACGGGTTCAGAAGAAGATTGAGATTCAGACCAAAAATGTCCATCACATATTTTCCACGCTAGATGTCAGAACGTTCACATACTTTCCACGCTAGATGGCAGTACGCGATAAAGCTGTGAGATGATGTTAGAAGGCCCGTTCGTTTATGTACTTACATACTGTGAGTACTGGCAGTGTGACGTCACTGAGTAGCGTTTGGCTATTTAAAAGTATATTTCCTAATAAAAATTACTACCATAAACCCGAATGGTCTTGCAGTGCCAAATTCGTGACGGCATAAACCTTTGTGAGTACTGACAAAGTTTATTTCGGCCTGTAACCGAACGCCCATTGAGTACTGCCAGTACTCGCAGTACATAAAAGAACGCACCCAGAGATAGAAGATAGACATATAGAAAGAGACTGACTAACACAAGATGGGTAGATGTCTTATTTCTTTCACGTTCAAGTGCTTGGTTATGTAGGCTATTTTATGACACTATTGTGCGAGGATATGTGACAAATTTAACAGCTTTATTCTCTTATTGGTACAGCTTTATGGAAATAAGTAAACTCATACCTACTCAAATTCTACCACTGATAAGCAATATCCTCTTATTCAATACAATTATCGACTATCAAAGTTGCCAAGTGCATAACCAGCATTCACTCAAACGAAAAAGCTACAACTTGTTAAGCAAGTGGTACTTCAGATCTTTCGTGTAAATGATTTCTGAACTATAAATCTTACAAGGAATCAGTATTTACTCAGAAAACTTTGGGTCTTTCAATTTTGTAGAATTTGAATTATGTATCTGTTCAGTAAGTTTAAAATCTATTAAAAATTGTTGTAAAATTTGACGCTACAAATGTGTCGAATAAGAGAATTAATACTAGTCGTGGAAAATCAGTATTGCTCACCAAATTTCAAGCCTGTCGCTTAAATGGTTCTTAGCCTACACATTAGACAAGTTCCACACTTTTCACATGTGTCGAATGAGGAGAGGATGTATAACTTAAACGAAGGACACCAAATTTGTTAGCCAAATATGAGTTGCCAATATGCATATAGTAGTGTGCCCGTAAATTGCATATAAGTAAGTCGAACGCTTCGTATGTTACATTATATATGCTATAGTACGCATACGTACATACTATACGTATAGTATGTGTACAACTTGAGTTGCGTGTTCAGGGGTTTGAAAGGCCTGAATGTGGGCAAGCATGCCGGTGGGATGCTGAGCACCCTGGTCGCGTAGGAGGGAAAGTTTGAAATAAAATATTCACAATTGAAGTTGAAGAATGTTGGAATAAATCTATTGAGTTAAAAGTGAAAATATTGCTAGTGTCTAGTAAAAGTTTAAGGAAAATAGTGCTTGATCGCTTGCTTCTCAGAATTGAAGCGACGTCCATTCCTCAAGACTGAATGGACGAACGTCTTCGAAGGCTCCCTTCTCCAGGCGCGTGAGGAGCCAATCCGGCGCTCGCTAGGGCAGACGCAAGCCCTTACGCACAGGGATTGGTGCCCTTTTCATGGGCTTTACTCCTTCCCTAAGATTTGGAGGCGCACGCAGCCGAAGGGTCTCCCTTTCCTTTCTAATTCTACTCTTGCCCTGGGCTACGTGCATTGGACGTTGGCGGGAAATGGCGGCGAGATGGGAAAATCCTTGAGCTGTGAGTTTTTATGACTCCATTGTAGTTCGGAGACGCTGGTCAGCACGTTCCAGGAAAAGAGTGAGCAATCAAGAATTTTAGGGCCTATTGTATTAGGCTTAGCGAGGATTTCGAAGAAGTCGCGAAGTGATCTCTATCCTAATCTCTAATTATTCGCGAGGAAAAAGCCGCTCGTTAATACGCGACTTGCGTTTTATAATTTGAATTCCCGCTGAATTTAGTTTGCTAACCTGACTGTTTACACGGCTCGAACTCGGTCTCGGAACATCAGGAGTTGGGAGCTCCCCAACTCAAGATCGTAAAAGCGATAAGCGAATGTCGCAAAAAAGGGGGATCAAAAAAGATGAACATATGCATGCGTGAGAACTGATACACATAGGTTTGGACGCTGCATCATTCGATAGACGTCGCGAGCAGCTCCATCTAGCTCGCCAAATTTCTGTAGGTAACACAGCGAGCGGCCAACTCGCTAAAAGTCACGCGGGGTACCCTAACCCCGCAGAGAGAGGCAGGGGCCCCTCTATATTCACATACCGACCGGTATGAGGGTTTGTATGTCAGGAGAGAACACCAAACTTGTGTTTAATACCGGTGGACCTACAATTGTTAAGGTGGATTCCGAACCACCCACCCACAGTGAAGGATTACAATTATAATTGTTAAGATCGAATGTCGAGTATCATAAATAGTGCAAATTCAGTTAATTCCTTTTTGAGGACCAACCAGGGACTTTTGCTGACGTTTTGTGTTTCTTGAAAAAGTTGATTCTTACTAAAAATACCTCAAAGCAACCTTAACATTTCAGTTGTTGCCTTGCTTGTATCATGATGTTAGTGTAGATAAAAGATAAATAAGTATAATACGAAAACGTTCAGCAACAAATTGTTTGTTGCTGCTCTGAGAATACATCATATACGCTTTGACAGTAGCAGTAGCAGTAACAGTAACAGAACTATTTACGGTTGGCATAGCTTCAAACAATCATAGGTCAGCCCGGTGCAATTGAAGACTACTGGTAAACAGCCTATCAAAGTAGCTCCACCTCCTTTTCGGCAGATAATGGCCGCTATAAAAAGCGGTCCGTTTCCCCGGTAGAATAATTTGCAGTTGCAGCGTTCCGCTGCTTGCATCGCGGATTCGTCGAGTCAAAGTTTGTGTTTTTTAAATTTAAAACTCTGGGAGAGAGGAGTCCGAAGATGTTCCTTGCCTTGCTGCTGATAGTGGCAAGTGCCGCGAATGCGGGCTTTGTCAGTGCCGACGACGACTTCCTCGAGAAAGAGAAGAGGATTTTTGAGCCCTTGCTTTTCGTCGGAAAGAAGAATCTCGGGGATATGGAATTGTCTGACGTCGAACACAAACTCAACTTAGAGCAACAGCAGCAGCAGCGGCAGCGCAGCAGGAGGACCAGCGGCGGCGGTTACGGCGGTTACGGAGGCGGTTACGGGGGCGGGGGCGGTGGCGGTGGCGGTGATAGCGGCGGCGATGGCGGCCACGGCGGCGGCAGTTACGGCGGCCACGGCGGCGGCAGTTACGGCGGCGGCGGTGGCTTCGGCCGTGGCGGTGGTGGTGGCGGTGGCTACGGCGGCGGGTACGGCGGCGGGTACGGCGGCCGAGGTGCAGCGACAGAAGTGCAGCCGCAGCTGCTGCAGACAATATTGTATAGCATAGTGTCCATATTCGCACCACTCTCCGTTTTGCGCATACTCAGATAAATAAGCTCTAAATTGTAATGAAAAGCGAGGGAATCAGTTCCGAAGTGTCATCGACAGCGAAGCTGTGCTGTCTCTCGGATCAACGAAGAACATCGTAGTAAATCGTGCAGTAGTCTGCATCAAAGTAGCTACAATTACCGTACCTACAGCATGAATACGATCGTTAGGCAAATCACAACTATTTCGTCTGTTTTCTTCCCGTTCAATTCGTACAATTTTGTAATAACGTTTCAAACCCACTGCAACGCTCATTACATTTTATTTGATTATCAAGAATATATTCAACTTATTTCAGTTTTCAATAAGGAAACCAAGTGTTTAATCATTTATTGACCCCTGCTTAGAATACTCAATTTCAAGTATTCAGCACTGAAAAAAGGAGTAATAAAAGATCCCACGAGGATACATCTTTAACGCTTCAGGTGTATCCAGCGAACCATAGTAAGGTTGAACTTCAGTTTAGGGCATTCTTTCATAAACGACGGGAAGCCTTATGTCGGGCTAAGGACAAAATAGCCCGTAGCATGATCCCAAATATTATTCTCAATTATTGAAGGCTGTAGTAAAATATTTTTTAAAAATATATGACCGACCTTGAAAAACTGACAGCGTCCCTGAAACCTGAAAAGTAAAAAATAAGTAGCACAAAAAATGCCTTGAAAATTCCCATTCCCACGAGGCGCAATAGTACCGTTTGATAACTGTATGTACCACACCGGCTACAACCAGCGTTATTGCTGAACTTAAAATACCAGAAATGCGAAGTTATACTCAGAATGTAGCTTTCTACATCCTTTGGGTCTTCAGGGTCAACCAAGAATCGGAACATTTTGACAAAAATTAAGATTTATTTGAAGAATTGTTGTTTCACACACAGACACAACGTTGGTAAAGGGAGAGTAAGAGAGACAAGAATGTGGGCAACGAATGGTCCTGTTTACGGTTTTAAAGTCCCTGGTGCGAATTCGGTTAGCTTCTTTATGCATCACTATGCATCTTCTCATAAACATGGTGATACTTGAAATGTTATGACAATCTTATCGCTATGTCAAGTGTAGAGAGTAATTGAAGCTGTGAATCCATTGTTTCGAATGTTACCGTGCTATTTATTTAACACTACATGCCACCCGCTAACACAAACTATCTCCCTCTTTAAGTCACTCGTCAACATAAACTTCTTGTAGTCTGTTTAGGTAAGTATTCCAATCACCTGTCGATTGATTGATGGACTACGCGACACATGCATCCCCAGCTCTCTGAGCCGGCCATCGAAGAGAACCGCAATCCCCTCTCCTGACACCGCGATTACTACAAATAGGCCCCGCCTACTCAACGGTCTGTTCAGACGTCGAAAAAAACACTGTTCTCTCCTCCTTCTTCGCGCACCCACGCACTATCTCTGTCAAGATAACCATTCCCACTGCGGTAGGAATTCGCACAGTTATGGGAAAATCAGAAAGAGGCATGAGAATGCGTGTGTAGAGCAGGCCTCGTGGAGGTTGTTCAGGGCATCTCTCCCCTTCAGGGAAAACCCAGACTATCATAACCTTTCCCAACTTAGCCACACTGACGGAGATAACCCGACGGCGAGCGATGGCTGAGAGTATCACTCTTGGACTGACTTCAACCTTGACACCACTGCATTACTGATCTTCAGATATCAATATATTTATATTCCGCACTTTGTAATTGGAATCTCTGATGAGTCACATTTATTTACGAGCACCCACACTCCAAGTCAAGACGCCGTATAATCTTATAGTAACAACATTTCATAGCCATTGAAACTCTCATTGTATTTTGTGTTATATTATTGTTTAGAATATATTGAACTTTATTCTAGTTTTCTATAAGGAAATCAACTGTCGAATCATTTCACGACTCCTGTTTAATCAACCATATTTCAAGTATTCACAATAAAGGAAAAGAGTAATGAGGATACATCTTTACCGGTCGAGGTGTATCCGGTAAATGAAGTTTAACCTCAGTTTAAATATCGTCAAATGTACAGCCAAAGTGTTTTGTCGATTTTTGTCCACGATCCTATTTTTTCATGGCATCGTGCACCGCTGCCGCCGACATCGCTTTGAGGGCAGTCAAAGCACCAAAAGAAGAAACACCAATCTGGGAACATCCACTTGGCAAATATAAATTGGGAAATATAAATTGAAAAAAAGAAAGTCGAACAAATGAAATTGTTAGTAGAAATGTGAAATCTGCGAAAAATTCGGTTTTTATTGAAAAACAATGGTTAGCGTTAAACAATTTCGAAAAAATGTATAATGGAACCAAACTGTGAACTTCCTCTGTAAGATAGGCAAGGTTGAATCCCGATCGGTCCATCCATCTCAGAGTTCTTGCCGGACAAACGTTAAAAAAAAAATAAAAAAAAATAATATAGCGGTCGAATTGAGTACCTCCTTCTCGAAGTCGGTAAAAATAGGCAACCAAGAATCGGAAGATTTTGACAAAAATTAAGATTTGTTTCACACACAGGCACAACGTTAGTAAAGGGAAAGTGAGAGAAACAAGAATGTGGGCGACGAAGGATCCTGTTTACGGTTTTAAAGCCCCAAATACGAGTTGGGTTAGCCTTTTTTTCTCCGGGAAATACCACCCGATAAACTATGCATCTTCTGATAAACGCAGTGACACGTGAAATGTTATGACAATCTTATCACTATGTCAAGTGCGTGTCGCTTGATCGACTTTGCCAGAATCGCTAGCTCAATTTAACCTACTTACAACTAGTGAGTAATCAAAAACCAAAGTGCAATTCAAGTTTGACCATTCTATTATTACGAAGTAACATTAATAACTACAGTGAAAGTGCAAACAGAAAACTATATATAAACTGTGACGTTACGTGTGACATAAAGTCACAAGACCAACTTCTCCTTCATTCAAAATTAGCGTCACAACACATTCGAAAAACTAGTGTCTCCAATAAGGATCCGGAAAGATCGAGGATCAATCGTATTAACGCCGAAACTTTCGTCTGAGCCAATCAGCAACCAACAAGCCCAGGAGCGGCCATTTATTAGCGGCACCCGAAGACACCAAATCTGACAGCACCTAGGACTGGGCTCGACCAGGTTGAACAGGGTTAGCAACCTGCGAAAGTTGCCGCCAACAACTGGTCATCGGAGGATGAAACTGGGTGGTGAGGCAGACCACTCCGAGGCACCCAGCAACGCGAGAGTTTGACTGATGATCAACTGGGTGAAGCGGGGTTGGCGCACGGTTTGGCACGCACGGCCCTGGCGCCGTTCGTCCGGGGGCGCTACAAGTCCGTTGCACGCGGTAGGGACCCGGCGACCAATCACTATCGATTTTAGGAAACAAACACGGTTAGTCGAACGTTGAGGCCTGCGTGTCGATTTCGGCACTCTTGTGCTGACTTGTGAGGCGAACGGTCGGATTATCGAAGCGTAGCGAAACTACCGAGGAATAGCGACAGACCCAGTGCGAAGGAAGGAAGGAAGGCAGGTTGAATTTACGATTCTCCGAGCATCCATAATACTAGCGTAGCATCAGGCTACTTTACTAGCGGTAAGCGAACAATCTTTCCTGTGTAGATTTTATTAAGGAACCGATTTGTACCGAGTTGGAGGAAAGATTTCTCCGTCGAATTTCCGCTAGAGATTCGTTGAGGCTCAGCCCTTTTGGTCCTCTCGCTTCTAGTAGACTGCAACCTTCTGTTATTCCTCATTTCGAAACTTCTTTCTTGTATGTCGAGTCTTTCCTATCGCACAATTCTGAGACTGAGACCTTCCTGCAGACTGAAGCTGTTAGCCAAGAGTCAAATTAAGCGAGTATTCCAGTTACATTTGTAGAGTTCATGGAATATTAGCACGCCGGTTAACTGCGAGAACTCGAATTGGCGTCCATCTAAATGTAGCCTTCGACACTTGTTAACGCGAGACTTCGTGTTTCGTTCGAAGTTGCCGAAGATCATCTCGAACCAAGTACCCTAATTTCTCTTTATCGAATAAATCATGCTTTACTAGTTCAAATCCTGGCTTGTTACGCCGTCTAAACGCCGAAGCAAACGTTACGCTGTCTTAGGAGATCTCATGTTGCCGTCCCTTTTGCGATTCTGGTGTTCTTGTGGTGGCATCCTCGATGCTTGGCGCCCAATTTTGTGTTCCCTAAGGGATAATTGGCTTCGAATTTCCCAATCCGAAGTGTCGGGAAAATTAGCGTCTCGAGAGAATTTAAAGACTGACGGAATTTAGAAGTCACTCATAGAAGAGAAATGTTGAGTCCTACTATTACTACTTATTCTTCCAGATTTATTCTCGAGTCTATTCCGTCTTTCTCTGATCAGTTCGAGACTCGAGAATGAATTCACTTATTTTCCTGATAATGTATAGTTACTACTTGGCGCGAGACTCTACCGAGTCTCCGGATTGGCACACAATTATTTTTAAATCCGCTGTTACGAGCCAGGCTTCGGGAGTCCTAAATATACTCTGAGATAGCGCTAAGGGCTATTTCACCTTAGTCAGACTTGAGACTGTCCTCCGTTCACAAAAGAGTGCCCTAAACTGAAGTTCAATTTTACTATGGCTCGCCGGATATACCTCAAGCAGTAAACATGTATCGTCGTGGGATCTTTTATTACTCTTTTCCTCAGTACTGAATACTTGAAATTCATTGTACTAAACAAGAGTCGAGAAATGATTAAACACTTGGTATTCTTATTGATAACTCATATAAGTCGAGTATATTCTTGACAATCAAATAACAAAATACAATGATAGTTTCAACGGATTTGAAATGTTATTACACAATTGTGTTGTTAGTTCACTTAACGTTACAAATTTTGTCGGGGTTAAAACAGAAAAAAGGACTTTGACTTGCCTAACGATCGCGTAATTGTAACTGCTGCGAAGGTGACTAGCGCTTGATCTACTACGATGTTCTTTGTTGATTCGAGAGACAGAGCTTCACCGTTGATGACACTTGGGAACTGATTCCGCGCTTTCCATTAGAATTTTATGCTTATTTACTTGAGAAGTATACGCAAAACGGAGAGTAGTTTGAATATGGGTATGGATACTATACCATACAATATTATCTACCGCCGCCGCCACCGCCGCCTCCGCACCCACCACCACCGCCGCCGCCGCCGCCACCGCCACCGCCACCGCCGCCGCCCCCGTCTCTCTTGCTAAGCTCTCGCTCCTGCTGTTGCAGTTCGTGTAGCAGTGGCTGCTGCTGATGGTCCCGAGACTGCACTGTTGCCACCTCTTTCGCTCCACTGTCGCTGTCGCCGCCATCGCTACTCCTCCTGCTACGCTGTAGCTGCTGTTCTAAGTCGCAGTTCTCGCAGATGTCGTGAAATTCCGTGTCCGTGAGACTGTCCTGTCCGACGACGTGTCGAAGTGAAAAGTTCCTCCTCTGCTTGTCGGGAAAGTCGACGTTGGCGACGCCGTCCCTGGTGTTGACGGAGGCCGCATTCGCGGCGACTGCCACGACCAACAGCAGGATAAGTTTCCCGAACATCTTCGGTTCCTTCCCTACCAGGGTTTCAAATTAACAAAAGGCAAACTTTGACTAGATGAACTCGAGATGTAGGCAGAGGAACTCTGCGGCTGCAGATGATTCCACCAGGGAAACGAAACGCTTTTTATAGCGGTCGCTATCGGCCGGAAAGGTGGTGGGGTGGCTTTGATAGGCTATTTACCAGTTTAGTTTCTTATCGCTGCGGGTTAATCGGTGATTTTTTAAGACCAAGCCAACTATAAATAGTTCTGTTATTCTTACTGCTGCTGCTACTGCTACTGTTAAGGTGTATATGGTGTATTCTTGGAGCAGCAATAAACAAGTTGTTGCGGAACGTTTTCGTATTATACTTATTAGTATTTTGTTTACACTAATGTCGTTACACGAGCAAGGCAAGAACAGAAATGTTATGGGTGCTTTAAGGTATTTTGGGTAGGAATCAACTTTTTCTAGATATAATTTAAGGTACTGTTTGGCATGAGAATCTACCGAGTCTTCTGATATTGGAACCCAATGATTTTGAAATCCGCTGTTAAAAGCCAGGTTTCGCGAGTCTTAAGTATGCACTGAGATCGTGCTAAGGGCTATTTCACCATAACCGGACACAAGTCTGCTCGTCGATCATAAAAGAGTGGCCTAAGTTGAAGTTAAGCGTCACTAAGGCTTGCCGGATACACCTCGAGCGGTTATCATATAATTCAGAATTAAAAATGAAACAGTTTCATTGGAGTGCACGAGAAACAAAATAAATGTTGTATTTCTCAATTAATCGATAGGTCGTCGGTATTTGTCACGATTCACTCCGTGTAGTGCTCAGCGACACACGACTCAACTGATGTTACACAGCTAATAAAAAAAATTGCCCAAATGTCGGTATTTCTGATAATTCTATGACAAAAAGCTGATTTCAAGTTTAGTGCAAGTTTAGTTTAGTACTCAAGTTCTAACAGAACTGGCAGTATCCACTTTTTCAATGCAATTATATGTAGACTACCACAGTTCCCCAGTCTGCATCTAGAAGTCATTTAAACGAGGAACCTAAAATTTGTTAAGCAAGTACTACCCCGTGTCTTTTTCACAAAAAATGTCTAAACTAACAAAAAGACATGAAATCCTCCCAAAAACATTAAGACGCAAAAAGAAATGCCCTCAACCTCATCAAAATCATTTACAATTGGTCAGAAATAGAAATTTATATCACTGGAAAACGAAAGCCAAGTTAAAATTTGTAAAAAACTTGGCGTGTGCGTGTAGAGCAGGCTTCGTGAAGATTATGCTGGGCATTGCTCCCCTTCTCGAAAAACCCAGAGTGTCATAAACTCCCCAAACTTGGCCACGCTGATGAAGATAACCCGACGGCGAGCGATGTCCGAGAGCATCACTCTTGGACCGACTTCAGCCTTGACACCACTGTATTACTGATCTTCAGATATCAATGAATGCAAAAAATGCCAAGTAGTCCACCCGCCCGGGAATAGGCATTTTCATCCCTATTTCCTATTTTCTAACATTACCGAAATCTTAAAGCTTTGTGAGGAGGTGCGCGTGGAGGTGGAAATCGTTATCTTAACGGAGAGGGGTACACGGGGAACAGGGAGTAGCCTCTTCGGAGTGCGTGGGTGCGTGAAGAAGGGCGAGGGGATAGCGTTTGTCTTCAACGATCTGTTGACTAAGGTTCACAGAGGCAGGGGCGGGGCCTATTGGTGGTAATCGCAGAGCAAGGGGACGGAATCACTGTTCTTTTCGACGGCTAGCTGCTAGAGGGGTGAAGATACACGTATCGTAACTTAAACAGACTACAAGATGTTTATGTTAGCGAGTGACCTAAGGAGAGAGACAGTGTATGTTAGCCCACAGCGATTAAAGACTAAACTGGTAAACAGCCTATCAAAGCCGCCCCACCTCCTTTCCGGCTGATAGCGGGCACTATAAGAAGCGTTCCGTTTCGCTAGTGAAAGAATTGGCAATTGAAGAGTTCTCCCGCCTGCATCTCGAATTCATAGAGTGAGAGATTGCCTTTTTTTAAATTTAAAATCCTAGTAGAGAGTAGCCCGAAGATGTACGGGAAGCTTGCCTTGCTGCTGGTCGTAGCAGGCGCCGTGAATGGGGCCTTCATCAACACCGAAGACGGCGTCAGCAACGTCGACTTTCTCCACAAGCAGAAGAGGAACTTTGCGCTCCGACACGTTGTTGGACAGGATAGTCTGACGGACATGGAATTTGATGCCACCGGCGGGAACTTCGACTTAGAACAACAGCATCAGCGCCAGCGGAGCAGGAGGTGCAGCACTGGCGACGGCCCCAGAGGTCATGGAGACTGTGGCGCCGCTAGTGGCAGTATAGCGGGAGCGGCGGAATCAGTCCAGCTGCAGGTCCAAAGGCAGAGCAGTATTGGGGACATCCGCGGTACTGGCAGTACACCGGGAGCGGAGGAATCATTCCAGGTGCAGGTCAACAGGGAAAACAGTACTGGCGACGGCCATGGCCGCTTCCCTGACCACGGCCACGGTAGTGGCTGTACATTGGGAGTGAAAACAGAGCAGTGCGGCCCCACGACTCCGATCTCCATTCACGGCGGCCATGGTGGTGCCTATGCCGGTGGCCATGGCGGTGGCTATGGCGGTGGCCATGGCGGTGGTTATGACGGTGGTTATGACTGCGGCCATAGCGGTGGCCATTGCGGTTACGGCGGCGGTGGTGGTGGAGGCGGCTTGGGCGGTGGTGGTGGAGGCGGCTTCGGCGGTGGCGGTGGCGGTGGCGGCGGCGGTCGCAGATTTTACTGAGAACATTGTAGTAGGTCGAGGACTGTCTCCTTCGAAGTTACAGTTTTTTTGGCTGTTTTCTCCTCGTTCAATTCGTAACGTTAAACGAACTAACAACACGGTTGTAATAACATTGCAAATCCGCTGAAACTCTCATTGTATTTTGGTATTTTATTATCAAGAATATACACTATTTAGTTCAGTTTTCAATAAGGAAACGAAGGGTTTAATGTTTTTTGTTGATTCTTCTTTAATACAATTCATTTGAAGTTTTCAGAATTGAGGGAAAAATTAAGTAAGGTTCCACGAGGGTACATCTTTGCCGCTCGAGGTGTATTCCGTTAGCCAGAGCAAGGTTGAACTTCAGTTTACAGCATTTTTTCATAAACGAAGGGTAGTCCTGCGTGTGGCTAAGGTGAAAAGCCTTTAGCAGGATGTCAAGTATCGTTCTCAGTTAGAAGGTTACTGGTAAAAGGTGTTAATAGGAGAATAGGTGCCTGAGTGGAATTGAGTTTGAAGATACTTACAAAGGAACAACCTGAACTGGTACAAATGGATTTTAATGAAACTTTGTAGACATATTTTGAAACGCCGCCATTTAATAAAGAATATATATATACATATAGCGATCGAATTGAGTACCTCCTCCTTTTCGAAGTCGGTTAAAAATGTATCAAAAATGCATCTTCGCAGGGAAAGCATATGCTATAACTTTTAAGCGCATAGAGGTAGAAAAAAGCGATTCATTGCAAAATTGTGCCGGATACTATGGACTATAAGAGTGTTACGAGCCAGGCATCGCGAGTCCTAAATATGCTCTGAGATCCTGCAAAGGGCTATTTCACCTTTGCCAGACTCGAGTCTTCTAGTTCCCAATCGGCCCTATATCAATCCTGGGATCGTGCTAAGGGCTATTTCACCTTAACCAGACTCAGGTCCCTATTCTCCTGTTTACCCCTTTATACTAGTTACTTCCAAATAACTCAGAACAGAACTTGGGATCGTGCTAAGGGCTATTTCGCCTTAACCAGACTCAAGACTGGACCTTGTTAATTAAAAGAATGGCTAGTTACTTTCAGTAGCTCAGAACAGGTCTTGGGATCGTGCTAAGGGCTATTTCACCTTAACCAGACTCAATCCTGCTCATCCCTGGTAGAAATTTAATCCGGGCCCCGAGCGGGCTGCGACTCAAATTGCCCGTTTTCTAACCGAGGTCTGTCCAGGAAGCCAAGCGTGGCACCGAGCAGGCTGGTAGACACTAAACTAGTCAGTCTCTAGCTGGGCAGCCCGAGTGGTTCCTAACCGGGCGGCCGGAGCGGGTTCTAACTGGGCAACCCGAACCGGCTCTAACCGGGCAAATCAAGAGGGTTCTAACTATGACATCCCGCTAGGATCGGGATACCCCGAGGGCTCTAGATAAATTTTATTTTAATAAAAGTTGCACGGATACCCATATAACGTATTTATTTAAAAATAATGACACACTTTATAAAATTATTATTTGCTGTTAATATAACATTCTTCTGCGTCATCCTTTTTAACTCCCTTGCTTCGATGTCCATCCCAATCATGGCATTTGAAAGTGCATCTCCAATTGCCGAGAAGATAGTCTTTTCGCATGCTGTGGCGTAAGTACTTTTTAAAATATCTAAAATTCTACTATTTAAAGTAAAAGATTTGTATAATAATACTAAACTAGCGATTTTAATTGATTACCCTTACCTAATAGAACGGCGTATAATGTCATCGATTTGAGCACAGTTTTATTAGGCATTTGCTTCTGCGCCATTAATAATAATGCCACTTGTCTTTTTAACCATAATTAGAGCATGTGGGTCGCCGTTTTTCCAATTCCGCCGGTGCTCTCTGCCGAAAACCTATGCTTCAGTCGATGTAATGAGACCGAGTCATTGTAACTCTCACGCGATACGAATGAACTTACACAGATACAAAGGTACTCACTGTTTAATCAGAAGAACTACTCATGTTAAAGCCGTAAGTGTTAAATCAGGATCCAGAATAAATTAGTTGTGTCAAAGGGCACAGAAACTGTCACAACACGTTGTCTTCGCCTCGAAGCTGGACGCGGAACTGTTTCGATTTACGATTCCGTTGGCGAGCCGATCAGGTTGATCGTCGGATTGTTTCAGAGAGCTATATATACTATACATATGCAGCTGCCTCCAGCGACTCTGTTCAATCGTTGTGCGTTCAGTCAAAGATTTTTTCTTTAGACGCTTTCTCAAACACCTGATCTCATTGAAATACTGAATTAAACTGGGTATTTGGAGACAGCATAGAGCCAGTAATCGTCAAGAAACTCGACTTCATGTGCGCGTCAACGTTACATTGTAGGCCTCGCGTACACAACCGACGTGCGACTCACATCGTTTGCTATACTTTCGTCGGTCCCGCTGATACAATAGAATTTCACCTTGGTCGGTGAAAAAGCCATAGAATAAGCATGTAGTCCAAATGCTCGCATATACAGTCCACGTATATCTCGGCTGCCGTTTCTATTTTTCTCTATTACTTTTGCTGCTAACACAAATGTTCTCGCTCACTCGCATTCGTAACAGCGCGAGTCTATGTCTCGCAGGGTGTGCCAGAGGCAGAAAAGACAGCTGCTATGCCGTGAGCTAAACTTAGGCAATGGCAGTTTAACCGATCTACCTCGATCAGCTGAGCGATCGGTGAAGATCGGTCGCTCAGCTGATTGGCGAATTACCACGGCTGATGCCATTCCTTTCAATTCAAACCTATGAACATTCCTGGCACATAAATAAAGTTAAAGTTACATGTTAACTTTAATTAAATTTATATAGGCAGCGGCGGATATCGGCCTGATTAGATTTGTCTAGGAGGGCTAGCAGACTAGGTGAGACCAATCGGGCCAGCAATTCTAGTGCCAGTTCGCCACCCGGTTCGAATCGCCTAGTCGGGCTAGCCTTTCTAGCGCCAGTTCGCCGCCTGGTTCGAATCGCCTAGTCGGGCTAGCCTTTCTAGCGCACGTCGCCTTGCTCCCCTACTAGAAAGCTATTAAAACTAGAGATAAGACGGAACGAAAGGAGTCGAAGTCACAGTTTTAAGGCTCGAAAAATACGCAGGAATATTCTATGTAGGAAGCTAGTGGATTAAAACTATTGAATCTACGTGTGAAATAATGTTAAGAATAGTAGTCCGAAAGGATGAATATGTAACAAGAGTATCAAAACATAAAAAAAATGTCAAGTATTGCTGGGAGCTGGAAAGATGGCCCTTGGCCCTGGTTGGCGAAGAATTGGACTCCTTTAAAGATCCCCTACCTACAAACTCAAAGAAAAGAAATTATGGTCAGTAATTATCGATCGAACTTTGATTGGTTAGCAGGGTGCTAAGCGCCAAGCAGGCCGTATTATGAAGGAGAAATACTAACGTTTCTACCAGCAGTACTAGACTTTCGGCTCCCTGATGGGTCTGAGTCCCTTCGGCCTGCTACCGGCTACCTCTTGCCCATGTAGGAATTGCCCATCATAAACCTGCTCCCAGTGTGGGGCGCTATATGGCTGCCCGTAGTTGACCCATCATGGGCAGGATACAGTGGGCCACAGTGGGCGCAAAGTTGGCGCGGGATGGGCTCGGAGTTGCGCCCAATGTTGTACTTTTCATTCAGGAGAATCCATATCTTTGTTAATTTCTAACTATTATATGCATAATACGTGTATTATAACGACAATCGCTTTTACAATCGTCAGTGATAGGGCCAGTCGAGAATTACTAGGTCTTGATTATGTCTGATTTGTTACAATTATAATATTATATCTGTAATAAATCTATAATAATTTCGATTTATTCATCATTCATCTCAATGTTACGTAGCTAAAAGGTTTCTTTGTTTGAGGCGTAAAGATTCGTTGGATTTTCTGTAGCTGTATACAAAGATACAGCTTATGTTACATTAATTGATACTCAATGGGGCTGCACTGAGGGCGCAGACTGGGCAGCAAGGTGGGCGCGGAATGGGCTGCCCACTAAGTGCCACGCGTTACACTTTCAATCATAAGAATCAGCATCTTAATTTATTGCTTTCTGATTATTATACGCATAGCATAATAAAAGTAGCTTTTATTATGTCTTTTATTATGTCTCTTATAGTCTTGACTTATACCCAACTTTTTCTTAACATTTCTGGCTATAGTAATAGTAACAATTTTATATTATCAATGCAAAAACTCATTAATGTTAATTTTGCGTGATAAAATAGTCGCGTTCTTGCAAAAACTAGTAATGCATAGACTTTGTAAATCACATGTAGAAATAGATGAAATTGGAAAGCATTCATAACTATAAAGAATTGGTTCAGGTGGGAAAGTAACGGAATGGCAATCTTTTGAGGACCCTGGTTCGAATCCAACTCTCGCGCACAAGGGTATCATCATCATCATCATCTTTACTGCTAAACATGGGGATTTTTCAATTTATATTAATCGTTAAACAACGACGCAGAAGATTCCGCTGTAGAGGGGTGGTGTCATAGTATAATTTTTTTTTGCATAATAAAAAATGACTAATAAAGTCATGAATGGCTGAGGACGGGCGCTCATGTGGGCCCCATTTCATTTGCCCCATTTCAAGTTGAGCCCACGCAGCACGTAGGGCAGCCCGATGTGTCCCCACGGTGGCCCCGTTGTATTTTCCTACATGGGTGGTATCCATAGTATTGTCACTCGATGGTCATATGGTAAAACATCCTTTATAAGGTTTTAGAACTACTAACACGATTTTATTCGACTTGACCATGCTGTTTCCGAGGTAATGGACTTTTAAACTAATACTTTTAATACGGGAGACGTAAAGAAAACTCGTCAGCCACTCACATTACTCATTTTATCTGAAACGCAGTATTTTTGTACAATGTTTTCCATTGAACTTTCTCCTCTCTCCCCTATCCTTCATTTGCACCTCTCTTTTCCATTTCTTTCATCCCTCTCAACGAAAACTCTGAGGCCCGCGGGGCGTCATATTTATACACTCGACCGGTCATCACGTTGGAGAAAGCGGCCTAACGGTTGCTGCGGAGCGGCCATCCATTCCGCATACGTTCACCTTCAGAGAAAACCCCGACCAGGTAAGGTGTCATAAACCTGGGGAAAGCGTCCTAAGGGCGTAGAGTAGCCGGTCGAAGTGTCACTCTTCTCTTGACTGCCTTAGGACAACGTTGTAGGTATTACAACATCTTCTCGAATATACATGTTTGCGTCTTCCGAGTGATTATCCTATACCACAATTAATCATGTCGTGCAATTATTATCACGTGAAGAAATATCGGAAGTGTAAGAAACAATTAGTGCATGAAGATGTTTTTGTGGCGGGTATGAGGTTCGTTCGGAAACAAGTCATTCGCCGATGGACACTGACGAGTCAGTAACGCACGATACCAGCACTGAGGGTTCCAGCTCTGGTGCTTTTGAATCATGTGTTAGTGACGATGATGGATCGGATGATATGAATTATAGTGTTATTGCGGAAGTGACAAGCGAAACAGTAGCATGTAACTCTGATTTCAAGTCGAAAATATGCAACTGGTTTATACAAAATTCGGGCACTCTGCAATTGTACGTAGTAACTGAGCTGCTCTACAATGAGAGACGAAGGCTTTACAAACTTTCCAAAATCTGCACAAACTCTGTTGGGCACAGTGGACCGTTGCATTTTACAGTGTAGGAAGACTTCTCGTAGATATTCAGGACGGATTTCAACAATTTATACCGAGGATCATCTTAGTATTTTGTTTCACATTGACGGTATTCAAATATTCAATAATTCTAATGTACATGTCAGAAAATGCCTCTTAAATAATAGCACCTAATACTGCACACTAGGGCGATTCTGGGGTAAGTGCTGTGCTGTTCCTCACAGTCCTCTTACCGGAAGGCAATTAAGTCTTCCCCCACTCCGTGGCCAGATTCGTAAGGTACCGCATTCCTAATTTTATGATTGTTGACAATACAGCGTCGGGCTGTCTGTCGTACTTAACCTTCGATTCGTTAAATTACTACCTGGCCCCGCCAGCGACCGAGCTCCGGGCACCATGTGTGCTCTCAGAGTCTTCGGTACCGCGGGTCCCTGCCATAATCTGACGTTCCGGTCGAGCATCCGACCTGGGCTCAATCCCAACTTTGAATTAATGCCTCGCCGCCAACATACAAGTATGGCCGATAATAGTCAAAATCTATCACGAAGATTATATATGTCACCCATATTCGTTGCGGCAATTTACTACAGTGATTCAAAACCCGGAAGCGTAGCCCAATTTTTAAATGATTTTGTCACTGAGGCATCGCAATTAATTGAAACGGGCGTCCAAATACAAAAGAAGAATTATACATTTAAGATTATTGCGATAATTGCCGATTCGCCGACGCGTTCTTTCTTAAAGTGCTGTAAACCACCAAGCGCGCATTACGCATGCCAACGTTGTTGTGTAAAAGGTGAAACCGTTGG
The DNA here is from genome assembly GCA_910593735.2 of Ectemnius lituratus. Classification (NCBI taxonomy): domain Eukaryota; kingdom Metazoa; phylum Arthropoda; class Insecta; order Hymenoptera; family Crabronidae; genus Ectemnius; species Ectemnius lituratus. The sequence goes on along the minus strand of OU343044.1, from coordinate 2,935,367 downwards.
AGAGAAACGAGAAAAGAAACGCGTTTACCCACATACAACGTGTTCAAGACGGACAAGAAAAACATTTAAACGAAAATCGCAGGCTCAGCACTGGAAAGATGGTCTTGAATCACCATTATTAAGAATCGCAAAATTTGATCCCGTAAAATCCGTAATATTAGATTCCATGCATCTTTTATTTAGACTCAATTTAGCCATTCAATTTAGATTCAACCTTTTATATAGCGGACCACTGATTTTCGAATATTTTTTACCTAAACACGTGTACAAACATTTTCTCCTTCTTTGTGTAGCGTGTCGAATTCTCCATAGTAAAGGGTACACAACAAAACATGTCAATTATGCCAGATCACTGTTACATACATTTTTCGACGTACTGCCCAATATATACGGGATACATCGTCAGGTAGAGAATATGCACAATTTAGTACATATTACTGATGGTGTGCAACATTTTAATATCCTCTTGAGCGATATTTCAGCTTTTTGGGATGAAAGCTACATTGGAATTTTTAAAAAATTCGTCAATACACCCAAGAAACCAATAACCCAAATAGTTAATAGAATAACTGAGAGAGAACAACATGCCAATCACGAACTGACAAAGAAATCACATCTTCCTCATTATATTTTGAATGGGGATAATTATAAACACTTGGAACAAATGTACCATTGTATATTTTCTGTCAGAATTAATAATATAGCGATCCGACCATCTGCACCTGATAATGTGGTCCAACTATCAAACGGCACAGTAATTTTAATTGATAATATTTTAACGAAAGAAACAGGCGGCTCAAACGTAACAAGAGAAATACTAGCCAAATACTACTCATTGTTTTAAATATCCCACCGGAAGCCATTGCTTTTACAACCAGAAGCAGCGGAAAAAATTGTTATGGCAATATCTAGTGGACTTACACAACTATTTAAAAGAGCATTCTGCTCGTGAATACGCGCCGTGCGAGTTCATCGATCGCGAAGAAGATGGATGCGTGCTTGGGGGCGCGTAGATTCGTGACGAAGAGGGAATGTGTTCACTAATCCCGGTTAGGAGTGTGCCGCGACGGTTGTCACATCGCGCAGAAACAATCAGAAACGAATTGGCCGATTACTGCGTCAAGGAGGGGGCTGTATCTTGGAAAGATCGATACCAATAATGTGGTAGTCGACGCGTTCTCGACACTAAATACATATATCCTCAACATTTGTTTAAACCAATCTGCATTTTATACGTCTGTACTGATCCCATCAAAATCCTGATCCCACAATAATAATGTTGCGAACTGCTCACCGTGTTTAATCTTTTGCGAGGCTTGTCCTTGTCGTCAACGAACTCTAGGGCGTCATATCCAAACCATCTACGGCGACGGAAAAACCGAATGTCAAGGTCAAGTAAACACGTTTTAATGTGGTCGTTGATTTGTTGTTGGTCTCAAGTCCGTGGGACAGAAAGGGATGGCGCAGTTTATTGCACAATCGGACTTTCTATTCGGTACCTGACGAGAAATAGAAAAGAAATAGAAAAGGGACCGCGAGTCAGTCAAGCGGAGCGCACTTGCTCGGGTGGGCCCGGACTATACTTTAATGGTCTGCACAGCAAGGATTTATTGTTAATTTTTATGTTTTCCTTTCACTGCAAACTGCAGGATATTCTACTGGTCTTGCTCCTTCTTTTTAGCTCTTTTATATGCATGAAGAGAGTAATTTAGTTAATCTCTTGCATCTGTGAGTCCATGCTCAGTCCTGCAGCAATTGAATCATCAAAGTCAGCTGTAGGTGTGCACCTTAATTCAGTCATAAATACGGCTAACTCGGGATCCGGACGACTACCGAAGATACTTATCCTGAAGTGTAGCGGTTGTCGTTTACTATAAAACTTTCCCCTCGAATTATGAGAAAGTTACTGCTCCTAGGATTTATTTCTGAATTTTGTATTTTTCGCTGATTTTTCTGAATCCAATGAACTAAGAGTGAATCGAATAGGTTCAGTCCTTCAAGAGATATAAATTCTTCCTGCTTATTTTTCTCGTGGTAAAAGCAAGGCAGATTCAGAGTCAGTATGTTCTGTGATTCTTAAAAATGTGGCTTTCACTTTTCTCACAAGAACTGGCAGCGCTACGAAATGCTGCCGGCTGCGGAGATAATATGGCTGTGTCGTGTTGACATTACCGACACATTGGTTATGCCGGTTATGCCATGGCTGGTTTGGTTATGTGTAACGGTTATGTGACACAGTCCGATTTTATTCTTTTATATCATATATAATGCTTATATTCCATGTTTTATTTAGTTAATAAAAAAGCATACTCTCCTTGCCCCTGTCGCTGTGATCTTGTGATTATTAAGAATTATGAAAGAAATGCCGAAAGTGTTAAGTGCGCAACTCACAGACCAGTGTATTTAGTAAGAGTGCTGATTACCAATAGTTCAAATTGTCAAGTGTTTAGCATATGAATCTTTTAAGCAATAAATAGCAATTATTTATTGTTACGTCCTGGTAATGCTCAGGAGCGTTTGTAACTTGATGTTGAGACGACGCCTAGCGCGGTTTCAAAATCTTAATTCTGGCTCTTGAGGAGCAATGAGAAGGCTGCGCTTAGCGCAGCTTCAGACTGATGTCTTGTGGCTCTTAAGGAGCAAGTGAAAGAAACCGTCGCGGTACGCGACGGTAAAGAAAAAAAGAACTGTCGCGAGGCTGCAGTGTGACACCGACAGGGGTCATGGTGTGGGTGACACGCATACGAATTGTCGAGCTATATATGGTCAATAAGATATAGGAATAAAGTTCGATATTAAAAACAAAAAGCTGTCGTGATGAGATGAGCGGACGAGCCTCGGACGCATAGAGACGCTTCTAGGCCGGCAACGCGAACTTACGGTTGACAGGAGACAAAAAGAAGGTATACGACCAAGATATAAAGCTGAATCCGACGAGGATACAGTGAATCCGTGGAGAGCTACTACCCGAAGGCATCACTGTAAGTCGGTTTTCTTATAATTAGAGATAGAGTGATGGGCTTTGCACACCCAATCATTAAATTATAAACATTAAAAGATGGCGTATGCCCACATGGATAGCGTAAGACTTCTACTGAAGCAGCATGAACTGTTGGCGTAAGACTTCTTCGGAAGCAGTATGAATTGTTGGCGTAAGACTTCTACGGCCTACAAATATTTCGAAAGCGAATTCTGTTTCTATGAAAGTGTACTCTTGAGAGGAAACAAATTAGTAATTCCTCGCAAACGTAGGAAAGACGTATTATAGGCAGCACACGAGGGCCACCCAGGGATTGTAGCCATGAAGGGACGCTTGAGGTCTAAGGTCTGGTGGCCAAGGATAGACAAAGATGCTGAGAATTTTGTAAAAAGTTGTAAGGGTTGTACTTTAGTAGGACTACCGAATCCCCCCGCACCTATCAAACGGCGGGAACTCCCTGAAAAACCATGGATGGACGTTGCAATGGATTTGCTCGGGCCTATACCTAACAAGGACTATCTACTGGTCATCACAGACTATTACAGCCGATACATGGAGGTAAAGATCACTAAGGTAATTACTAGCGAGAAGATTATCAAAATTCTGAAAGAGATCTTCAGTCGATTGGGCTATCCTGTCTCAATAACAGCAGACAACGGTAGGCAATTTATCAGCGAAGAATTTAAGTTGTATTGCGAAGAATGCGGCATCAAACTCCACCATACGGTGCCATACTGGCCACAACAAAACGGCGAAGTTGAGAGGCAAAATCGCGACATACTAAAACGGCTAAGGATTAGTCAACTCGAAAAAAAAAGTATACAAGAAAGCTTGTGGGTATATTTAATGATGTACAATACTACTCCGCATTCCGTAACAGGAAAGACGCCGGCAGAACTTTTCTTCGGGAGACACAACAGAGATAAAATACCCGTACTACAAGAAATAAACGAAAAAATAAATGATCCTGAAATTAGAGATAGAGATACAGAACAGAAAGAAAAAGGGAAGGAACATAGCAATAGGAAAAGGAGGGCCTAAACACCGGATATATTGGAAGGTGATAAGGTATACCTAAAGGATATGGGAAGAACCGACAAATTAAGTACAAACTTTAATCCAACACCCCATGTTGTGAAAAGCTCTCAAGGTGGAGATATTACTGTGAGAAATGAAGAAACAGGACAAACATATAGAAGAAATGTGGTACACCTAAAAAAATTAGAAGGTGAATGGAAGGCCATTCAGGACCAGAATAAAGAACAAAAGGACGCCCAAATAAGGACAAGGGAAGAATCCCCGTCGCTACAATAAGGAAGGCGTTAGACTATGCAGACAGTTAGTTGGTGATTGTCATTAAACATAAATAAATAAAACAACAAAATTATTAATAAGAAAGAGATGTAGTGTTTGCGTATACCTGCACCTAGGGTACCTGGGTATACCTACAGGGGTGCCTGGTACCTGGACTTAGGGTGGGGCACGGGACACTGTCTCGGGCACACAAGTACTGGGGTAACACACAGTTACACGAGAGCCGTGGGCGAGAGTGTGTGTGTCTCCTGCAGTATGGGTGTGTTGGCGAGCCAGTGATAGTAAACACAAAGAACGGACATAACAAGCATGAATTATGAATTTGAATTAAGGTGATCGTGGGCTCCTGCCCATTGATCAGCAATAAAGTATTTTCATGCTCCGATATAATGTGTTAACTGATTAACCCAGCCCCATCTCTTGTTATAAGCTCACTTGCGAGGAACATTTATAATTTAAGGAAATGCTAACTATTAGTAACATTCGAGGCACTTGCTCTGGTAATATTGCGAGAAAACTTTTAAAGAAATTAAATTGTAGTTAAGTCAGTGTTAGGTAAATCAGTTTCCCATTGTCTATTTATCTCGCAATGAAGCGCGCACACGCCAATTTTTTTTTATTGTTAATGTCTAATTTATTATTAATTTATTGTTAATTGCTAATTTGAGTTAAAACGAGGTATATTTGAATGAAAACTTGCCTTTCTTGTATCATATCTATTATCTTTTTTGTTATATTTTAATTTTGTGGGGAAATCCAACTGCTACTTGGCGCATTTTTTTACATTTTAATGTTTTTGTACGGATCGTCTTTTTCTAGTATCATCTCACAGCTTCATCACTCGACATCGCTCGCCGTCGGGTTATCTCCGTCTGCGTGACCAAGTTTGGGGAGTTTATTACACTCTGGGTTTTTCCTGAAGCGAAGAGATGCCCGGCATAACCTCCACGAGGCCCGCTGTACACGCGGATTCTCATGTCTATTTTCGATTTTCTAACATTACTGAAATGTTAAAGCTTGGCGAGGTCCTCTTGGGAGTGCGTGGGTGCACGAAGATGGGCGAGAGGTCAGCGTTTGTCTTCTACGGTCTTTTTAGTGGGGTTCGCGGGGGCAGGAGGCGGGGTCTATTTGTGGTAATCGCAGGGCAAAGAGAGGGGATCACAGTTTTCTTGGACATCCGGCTGCTAGAGGGGTGGAAATACACATTTCGCGTACCCCATCAATCAATCGACGGGTGATTACGCGAAGAGATTAGAAGATGTTTATGTTAGCGAGTGACCTAAAGAGAGAGACGTTTATGTCAGCCTGCAGCGATTAAAGACTAAACTGGTAAACAACCTATCAAAGCCGCCCCGCCTCCTTTCCGGACGATAGCGACCGCTATAAGAAGCGCTCCGTTTCTCTGGTGGAATCATCTGCAGTCGCAGGGTTCCCCTGCCTGCATGTCGAGTTCATCGAGTTGAACATTGCCTTTTTCAAATTTAAAATCCTGGTAGGCAAAAACCCGAAGATGTTCGGGAAGCTTGTCTTGCTGCTGGTCGTGGCAGGCGCCGCGAATGCGGCCTACGTCAACACCGAAGACGGTGTCGCCAACGTCGACTTTCTCTACAAGCAGAAGAGGAACTTTGCGCTCCGACACGTCGTTGGACAGGACAGTCTCACGGACACGGAATTTGACGACATTGGCGGATACTTCGATTTAGAACAGCGGCGACAGCGTAGCAGGAGGAGCAGCGACGTCGGCGACAGTATCAGTGTAGCGGGAGAGGCGGCAACAATGCAGTTGCAGGACAATCAGCAGCAGCTATCTGACCAGTCGCAACAGCTACGGGAGCAGCAACAGCAGGAGCGGCACCGCAGCATAAGAAGCGGGGGTGGCGGCGGTGGTTGCGGAGGCGGTGGCGGTGGTGGCGGTATGAGCGGTGGCGGTGGCGGCGGCGGCGGCGGGTGCAGACGCCCTAGGTGCTGGTGCGTTTTCATATGGTGCTTTGACTGTGGTAGCAACGGTGGAGGCGGCGGCGGCGGTGGCGGCGGCTCGGGTGGCGGCGGTGGCGGCGGCGGCTGGGGTGGCGGCGGTGGCGGCGGTAAATGAAGAGACTCGGTAGAGTCTCCGCGCTCAGTAGTGAACGCGTAGCCGAACGGCCCAGCGAGGCTTCCGGGGCTCTATTATCCCGAATCATAACGATTTAGTACGTGCAAAAAATTGTCTCCGAATTTGTTTGTAAAATTTCTCAAAGATTTGATGCACGAAGTAATTCTTTTTGGATTTATATCTTGCTGTGTCTTTTTCTGATTTGTATGACTCAAGGCGCAATGGAAACGGTCCATTAGTTCAGAAGATATAAGTCTTGAAATATTCCTCCTGTAGCGAAAAATTATTGAGTTTCTTCGTTATAATCAAGACACCTAGAATGTCGCTTTCCATTTTTCGCCGCTAGGCGGCTAGCGGTGCTCTGTGTATCTTTGAATGGGCGCTTAGCATCAGAATGCCTCGGAACGTCAGCCAAGTAGTATTAACCAGGTACCAGATACCATACTGGACACATAGCGCTAAGCGTTGCCTTTCCCACAGCCCACGGCATACAGTCAACGCAGTTATTAATAATAAACATTTAATTTCCAATAAGAATTGGTTATCCGTTGTTTCATTAAAGTCGGTGACATTTTTGCATACAAATATCGTCGGTTTTTTTAGTGATCTGTTGTGCTCGTATACTTACATTTCTTGAAAGTTAATAACGTTTCAATAATTGCATCTGCCATGTATATAGTGAAACAAATGTCTACTTAAGGTTGCACTGCGTTAATCAGAAGAACCGGTAGATTGTCAGTGCCAAGTACTTTGCAAGTTTTTTGTGAATATTATAGAATATGACAGCTTTTCAATTGTTAAACAAATGAGAATTGAGCACAATAAATATTTATTGCCTTAGTAATAATATCTATACTTGTTACATATTCACCTTATCGGACTACTTTTCTTAACTTTATTTCATACGTAGATTAAGTAATTATAACTCGTTAGCCTCCTACATAGAATATTCCTGCGTCTTTTTCGAGCCTTAAAACTGTGACTTCGACTCTTTCGGTCCGTTTTGTCCCTAGTTTCATATGAATGCAAATCGGCTCAACGATGTGGTACTACATTCTGATCTCTGAAGGAAGTGGTGCGAAGTACAATTACGCAATCGTTAGGCAAGTCACAGTCCTTTCGTCTGTTTTCACCCCTACAAAATTCACTACGTTAAATAACATCTTTACCGCTTCAAGTAACTATTAAACTTTAATAGTTTACTCCTATGGTCCCCCACATAGAATTTCCCTGCCTATTTTTCGAGCTCTAAAACTGTGACTTCGACTCATTCGGTCCACGTTATCTTAAATCTTAAAACGAATTCCTAGTAGGGGATTATTCGACGTGCCCTTAATCCACCTCATAAATTCTTGTGGGATCAGGGCGATGGCAGGGATAATGCAAATTAGTACAGTGCGAGTGGTTTGAATAAGAAGGTAATAAGTATAGATATATTTTCGATACAAGTTCGTATGCGCGGCTGATGCCCGGCTTGGCAACGTCTGGTGCGGCTTCGATCACCCTCGATCTACGACTACCAATTATTGTCGCGCCTGCAGGCTCTTGCCCGCGCCCGGCTGTCTTCTGTTACCAAATTCGCGGTCACACATGCGACACACTCAGAAACGCACACACACATGCACGCACATACGCTCACTTCTTTCAAACGTTCGGAGACGTCTTGACCACCACACTCGGCCATCCTGGTCTCAGCATCCGTCCTCGGATGCTGTCTCCGTCGCTTCATCCTCCAGATCACTTTCGTCATCGGTCCGTCTCGATCGATGGTTTCATGGAGTCCGCCACCGTGGATGTGTGGTATGGTCCTTCGTGATCGCCCACCTTCTCAACTACATACCGGTCATTGCGCAACGCTTTTACAATGCGGTATGGGCCGAAATACTTTGAGGCAAACTTCAAGCCCGGCCCGTGCTGGGTCCGCCTTATCGCCACCAAATCGCTCTCGCGATACGTCTTCGCCTCTTTCCTTTTCTTATTAAAATTTCTTCTGTTTTCTTCCTGAATTTTCGCGATGCTATCTTTCGCTTTCATCCTCGCTTCGTCTCGCTTTTCTTAAAACATAGCCGTCCATTCTTGTTCCAATAACTCGCGAATCCGAAGTTCGTCTTTGGTTCGCATCCGTGTTCCAAAAAATAAATTAAAGGGCGTCGTGTTTATGCTACGGTGAGGTGTAGCGTTAAGAAATTTTTGCGCCGCTTCTAAATATCGGTACCACTCTTCGGGTCTTGGTGCTGACAATTTCGTCAAGAGAGGGATGAGTGTCCGGTGTGTACTCCAGTCGCGACAAGAGAGTGCTGAATACTTTCTCGTTCGCAATATTCGCGAAAATCTCCAGACGTGAATGCGGTTCCCCTATCAGAAATGATGCGTCGTGGGTTTCCGAACGTAGCCGCTTGTTTACTCAAACGCTGGACCACTTCGCTAGTGATCGTCGTCTTGGTCGAGTATAGCCATACGAACTTCGTAAATGCGTCAATAACAACGAGAATATGCCTATAACTCTTTCTTGTTGAGGGCAAAGGCCCCAAATGATCTATATGATAGGTGTCAAGGGATACCTCGCCCTTATCGATCGGAGTAAGAAAACCCTCCAGTTTTCCTGTCTTTCTTTCCGCCAAAATGCAGTCGATGCAATTTTTTATCGTCTTCTCAATTTTGGGCCTAAGACCCTGAAACCAATAATCGCGTTTCGAATGCGCTTCAGTTTTTATTACCGAAAAATGTCCGTTTTCGTGAATTCGCCGAATCAGCTGAGTCTGCAGACTTTTCGGTATCACTAATCGAATATCGTCGCCGACCATCTTGAAAAGTGATCTTGCCTCTTGCCGAATACCCGTCTATCTTTCCCTGTGTTTCAAGTTCAAAAATACGTCGTATTTTCTCATCATCTTGCTGCGCCTTTGGAATCCTTGCCGTCATGTTATCTGCATCTTCGGTTGCTAATAAACACGTCGGTAGAGGATTTCTGCTCAACGCGTCAACGTGAGTCATCCGGGCGCCTGATCGATGCTCGATAACATAATCAAATTCTTCGAGAAGAAGAGCCGATCTCGCTACGCGCACGCATAAATCACGCTTTTTCATCGTTAAAGAAAAGTCTTTACAGTCTGTTACTATTTTAAAGTGAATTCCCAACAAATAAACACGGAATTTCTTGAGGGACTTCACTATCGCTAATACCTCCAACTCGTAGCTAGTATACTTCGTCTCGGCCGGTGTCGTCTTTCCGCTGGCGAAATATACCGGGTGTATTTCACCGTTATCGTCCAAAACCAAACATCGATGCGTCGGTATGCAGTTCGGTAGGTGCATTCGATTTATATAGTCTTAGCACCGGTTTCTCGCACAGCTTAATCTTTAAGGTTTCGAACGCTTCTATCTCTTTAGAACCAAACTCAAATTTTACGTTCGCGCGCAACAAATCAGTCAACGGCCTCGCAATCAATGAATACCGCTCAACGAATTTCCGGAAATATCCCGTCAGGCCTAGAAAACTTTGTACTTGTTTGACGGTTACTGGCTTTGGGAATTTCGCGACAGCGTTGGTTTTATTTTCGGACGGTCTTATACTTCCGTTCTCTATTATGTGTCCTAAAAACTCAACTCTCGTTTGCAACAATGTACACTTCTTCCAATTGATATCCAGACCGAATTCTCTCGCGACTGACAACACTGTTTCAAGATTGCGAACTCCGGTTTCAATATCAATCGACGGCAGTATTAAATCGTCCATGTAGGCTAATACCGTTTTTTCATTAATCAGGTGCCTAAATATGGCATTGATGAATTTCGCAAAAATTGCCGGTGAGTTGCATAGCTCAAACGGCACACGCAAAAATTCGTATTGCCCGTCAGGCACAATAAACGACGTGAATTTACGGCCCTCCCCGCTCATTGAAACATGGGAGAACCCATTTTTCAGATCTAGCGTACTAAAAACCTTCGCGCCTTGTAGCGCGTCTAACTGATCCTCCACAAGTGGTAAAGGATAACGATCCTTAACGATCATTTCGTTAACCTTCAGATAGTCAAAGCATAGAGCCGCCTTTCTTCTTCACCAAGACGATTGGACTGGTATATTCAGAGAGCGACGGCTGCACACTACCATCTCGTAGCCACTCGCTTATTTGTGTATTCACAAATGCAAAAAAAAGGCGGGGAAATGTAAAAGAAAAAATATTACGACTGCCGGGTATTGAACATGATGAGAGGGCAAGAAAAAACAAAAAAAAAAACGCGACAACGGGGAACAGAACTCGGATCACCGCGGCCACTATTCCAACGCTTTGCTGCAGCGCCACTTCGATATTTGTAAGAGTATCATAGGCTCCTGATAAATTTGAGTCACTGGATTTGGTCGGATTTAATTGGATCTAATCGGATGTCGCGAAACAACTATTCAAGGATATTGGTTATCGTAAGCACATATTAAGAAAGTGGGAAAGCAAAAAGGAACGGCAAGGAAGCGTTCGTCGGGCGATGCCGTGCCGTGTGCAGGTATCGAAAAGGACGCATACAGCAGGCCGCTGGCTGGGCCGTCGGTGCGAGCGTACCGAGACAGCGATTGTTTCGTTTCCGGAAAACCGAACGGTTGAGCACCGGTTGGTCCTCCATCGCGATTTTCACAGGCTGACCGTCAAGACGTTTTTGATCACCTCCCTTTTTCTAGGACCAAGCGATAGCCGTCCGTGACTCGCCAAGAGCATGAGGGGTGGAGCATAACTTAATGTTTAATAACTCGAAATTGGGGGCCGAACAACAAATTTCAAACCTGCCATTTTCTTCCTAACAACCATCCCAACACGATGGCGCTAATATTTTATTACATTTTTGGGACACCCTGTATATCGCGATCAAATAAGAGTTCCCGTCAATAGAAATATTCGTTTTGAATGTACCCAACGTCTTATTACTATCCGAACCAATACCTAGAAATATTAGTTCGCTCTCTTGCAACCGAGGTGCGCCGATTTTAATACAGGGTGTCCCAAAAATGTTGGATGATATTATAACCATCTTGTTCGGGAGGGGGCGGTGATGATGATGCCGTTTGTAAAAATTTGCGTTAAGCCTCCAATTCTGAGTTATTCAACAACAAAGTTAGGTGACGCCCTCGAGATCTTGCCGAATCCTGGTCAGTTGTCCCTTGCTCCTAGAAAAAGGGAGGTGACGGAAAACATCTTGCCGATGGCCTGTGAAAATCGCGATGGAGGACCGGCGGGTGCTCAACCGCTCGGCTCTTTCGAAACCGAGCGGTCAGGAGTCCATTGCATGTGCCGTTTTGAAGACCGAACATAGCAAGGTACGGCATCGCCCGACGGACACACTTTGCCTTTCTTCTTGCTTTCCCTCTTTCTTGATATACGCTTGCGATAACTGATAGTTGTTTCGCGACTCCCGACTAAATCAGGTTGAATCCGTCCAAATCCAATGAAGCAAATTTATCAAGAGCCTATGATATCTTTTTCCCCAAAGTATCGAAGACTCGCCGTGATAAAACATTGGAGCTGTAACCGTGATGATCCGAGTTCGATTCCTCGGTGTCGCGGTTATTTTTTTTGGTTTTCTTGTTTTGTCTTGATCCATGTTTAATACCTAATAGTGGAAATACTTTTTCTTTTACAGTTTTACGCCTTTTCTCCGAAATTTTCATTTTGCTTGCGATAAGCAAGATCCCTGATTAGTCGTTTCGCGACACCCGAATCAATTGGAATACATTTTAACTTTTTTAACCATGATTGAGCAAACTTTATTGAAGTTGGATTACCTTGTTAAATTATGTTAAGCTTCTATTACTCCCGGTACACATTTCTCGATATGCTACGAAATGTAGGCAGTAGTTTAAAGCGATAGGTCTCTAATCTTGAGAACATTATTTCGTTTCTCTTTTCTCAATGAGTATTTTACGCTTCCCGTGGTATTGTTTGCATGAAAAATCTGCAGAATCTGCAATCTTGCCCAAATTACAAGAATAACTGGATTGAGTTAGTTCTAGCGAGTGCTCTCCGTGCACAATTCGATAAATTTATTCGAACTTAGCCAAAGAAATGAGGATGGACATTATTCAACGCTGGCGCATTCTCTGAAAATCAGAAAGCAGGAGGATAGGCCACGAAGGATAAAAATTAAGTATTACCATTGACTGGGTATTCAACATAAGGCAAAGAACTGCAAAAGAAAAACTATCACCACTGTTGGGTATTCAACATGGATCAAGACAGAACAAGAAAACCAAAAAAAATAACCGCGACGCCGAGGAGTCGAACTCGGCTCATCACGGTTACACCTCCAATGTTTTGTCACGGTGTCACTTCGATACTTTGAAGAAAAAATTATCATAGGCCCCTGATAAATTTGCTTCACTGGATTTGGACGGATTCAATCTGATTTAGTCGGGAGTCGCGAAACAACTAATCAGGGATATCAGTTATTGCAAGCGTGTATTAAGAAAGAGGGAAAGCAAGAGGAAAGGCAAAGTGTGTCCGTCGGGCGATGCCGTACCATGGCATGCTCGGTCTTCAAAACGGCACATGCAATGGACTGCTGACCGCTCGGTTCCTTCGAAACCGTTGAACACCCGCCGGTCCTCCATAGCAATTGTGGCAGGCCGACCGGCAAGATGTTTTCCGTCACCTCCCTTTTTCTAGGACCAAGGGATAACCGGCCAGGACTTGCCGAGAGCTCGGTGGGCGTTACCTAACTTTGTTGTTGAATAACTCGGAATTGGAGGCCTAACGCAAATTTTTAAAAACGGCATCATCATCACCGCCTCCTTCCGAACAAGATGACTATAATATTATCCAACATTTTTGGGACACCCTGTATAGCATTCCGCTTTCATGAGCGTCAAATCGCTGCCCGTATCGACGAAGGCCATTACATTAGAATTGTTCACTCTTACCGCTTTGTAAGTCTTTCTTGCAGGTGACTGTATCGCCACATTAGCGTCCTTTACATCGTCTTTGCCTGTACGTTTTGCACACGCTTTCGCAACATGTCCATACTCGCCACATCGAAAACATTTCATGCCGAGTTCCCTCGTTGGACAATTCCTGCTTAGATGACCTGCTTCGCCGCAATTGTAGCACTTTCCTACGTTCTTCTTCGGCGTCTTCTCGTCGAGCCGCTGACTCTCCTCGGCGTTCCTCGACATTGTCATCCTCGGCGGCTTTCCTCGTCCGATTTCTCCCTGACTCAATGATGGCAATGTAAGCTTCTCGAATGCTCCCAACAATGACTTGGGCGTCTCGAAACATAACATTTTCGCCTGATTCCGCAGCGCCGGATCGGGAATACCCTCAATGAGTTGATCTACAATCTCTATTTGGTCGTCAATCGTCACACGATTCGCCTTGATGATTTTGTCGTGGAAATAGTCCTCGAACGACTCGTCCCTTTTCCACGTGCGGTCATGAAACTGCTTGCGCGCTATGCTTTTACTCGGCCGATGATGAAACATTTGTTCGAAGCTCTTCAACAGCTCGTCAACAGTCAGTTCGAGAAATTCAAGACGAGAATGCATCCATTCTCGCGCTTTGCCTCCAAGTCTCATCCCGATCAAGATTTTGGTCTCGTCGTCCTTTAGTCGGTACGTCGCTTGTAACACTCGTATTTGTTTGGACCAATGTAAGACTAAGCGGAGCCTTAACTTGGTGGATGGATGGTCGGAATGAATACGACACGTCAGGATTTCAATTGAGAGATGCCACGTACAAATATATTGTGATCTCAGATTAATACAGGAATGTCGTCGTTGCAAGTCAGTCCAAGAGTGATGCTCTCGGACATCACTCGCCGTCAGGTTACCTGCGTCAGCGTGGCCAGGTTTGGGGGTTTATGACCCCTGGGTTTTCCCTGAAGGGGAGAGGTGCCCTGCAGAACCTCCACGAGGTCTGCTCTACACACACATACTCATGATGATTTCTAATTTTCTAACACCAACCTGGAAAATCCTCTGACCTCCCCTCGAAGAAGCCCAGTAATTCCGCAACAGTCGTTACGCCTACTCGTGTCTGCATACTCTGCGTCGTCGGCCGTTCCTCCTCGACCATGCTCGATCGTTGCATGTTTTGAGCTAATGCAAGCTCGGGCCTCATAATTGCCAGCTCTCGTTCTATCAATGCATTTTCCCTACGGAGAAAATCCACTTCACTGCGATTCGGCCTCACTTCGTCTTTAGAACTCGTGCTCGGGATATTCGTCCTCCCGACGGCACCTTTGTCGTCACGCGTTTTAGCGGCACCCGCGTTATCTCTTGGCGGCTCTTCACTCTCGCGCACTGGAATTAACCACTGCCCCGAAGGATCGCTATCGTTCAATCGGGCTATCAGTTCGGCTTTCGTGCTAGTCGTAGCTAAACTACGAACTCTCAACAACTCTTTGAGTTCTACGACGGTGAACTCGGTTGCCCCTCTGGTGGACATTGTCGTTTCGCGTTTTTTCCGATAATTCGTTACACGGAAAACAGTTCGGCACTATCGATAGTTAACACGTCGTGTCGCACTTATTCACTCACGCCAATCACACTGATGTTGCACTGTCCGGTGTAATACACTGATCTTGCTCTGATCCCGGACGAGCCCCCAAAAATATGTGGGATCAGGGCGATGGTAGGGATAATGCAAATTAGTACAGTGCGAGTGGTTTGAATAAGAAGGTAATAAGTATAGATATATTTTCGACACAAGTTCGTATGCGCGGCTGATGCCCGGCTTGGCAACGTCTGGTGCGGCTTCGATCACCCTCGATCTACGACTACCAATTATTGTCGCGCCTGCAGGCTCTTTCCCGCGACCGGCAGTCTTCTGTTACCAAATTCGCGGTCACACATGCGCACACTCACAAACACACATACATGCACGCACATACGCTCACTTCTTTCAAACGTTCGGAGACGTCTTGACCACCGCATTCTTAGACTCCAAGCGTAGACTACTAGCGCATACACTCCCACCTTTAGCCCTTTTCACTGGATTTTCCGGGTATATAAACCCCTAATTTCTAGAGCAAAGGGGGGAGTCAGTTCCGAAGTGAGTAGATAGGCTATACAAGTTCTAGGACATCGATGAAGGGGTTGCGGGGAAGGTGACGAGGACTCGGGTTCTCCATCTTAATATAACAGTCTTAATCGCTATACCGGGAAATACCTCCTAGAGGTGACATATGCAATGTTATAACAATCTTAATCGCAATATCAAGTGCAAAGAGTAACTAAAGTTGTTAATCCATTGATTCGAATGTTATCGTGGTATTTACTTAATATTACGTGCCAGCCGCTAACACAAACTATCTCTTTTTTTGGGTCACATAAACTACCATAAATATCTAAGATAACCATTCCACCCCTCCCCGCGCTTTCAGATTTCGGTAATGTTAGGAAATCAGAAATAGGCATGAGAATGCGCGTGTAGAGCAGCTCTCGTGGAGGTAGTGCAGGCCACTTCTCGCTTTGGGGAAAACCCAGAACGTCATAAACCTCCAAACTTGGCCACGCTGACGGAGATAACCCGAAGGTGAGCGATGTCCGAGAGCATCACTCTTGGACTGACTTCAGCCTTGACACCACTGTATTTCAGATCTTCAGATATCAATATATTTGGGTTCCACACTTTGTTACTCGAATCCCTGACGAGTCACATTTAGTTTTGGGCACCCACACTCCAACTCGAGGCGCCGTATAGTCTTACCATAACAGCATTTCATATCCACTGAAACTCTCATTGTATTTCGTGTTATATTATTGTTCAGAATATATTGAACTTTATTCTAGTTTTTAATATGGAAATCAACTGCCGAATCATTTCTCGACTCCTGTTTAGTCTACCTCATTTCAAGTATACACAATAAAGGAAAAGAGTAATAAAACATCCCACGAGCGTGTGGTTTTTAACTTCACCTTAGGGCATTCTTTCATGGTCACCGAGCAGATTCGAGCCTGGCTAAGGTGAAATAGCCCTTAGCACAATCTCAGTGCATATTTAACTCTCGCAAAACCTGGTTCTTAACAGCGGATTGCAAAATAGTTGGGTTCCAATATCAGGAGACACGATAGATCAGTGCTGTCCAGCGGAGGGGCCCCTACCGTGCTGAGTTCCCCTTCCACGCTACCCATCCCACTCCCCTCTCCAAGCGCTGGTGCTGCCGAGAGCGCCAGGGGTGGGGGAAGCCCTGTGCTCCCGGGAGTAGCTCTTGAACAGCACTGTGGTAGATTGTCGTGCCAAGCAGTAGCTTAACCCTTTCAATACGGCGAAAAAATCAGTTCGGGTGCCGGCCATTACCGGGAACAGTTACTTGTCCTTCAGGTGATTATTACGAAGAAATAACTTTTTTGCCTGAAAAGCTGAAAGTTTTAGAGACGCCTAAACGACCCCATAACGACGCATTGTTTTCCGCTCCTAGATGTTTGTTACCGACTTCGAAAAGGAGGAGGTACTCATTTCGATCGCTATGTTTTCTTCAGTAACTGGGACATATGTTGTCCCAGCCGTAATTTCAAAAATTTTCCAGACTGGGACAGCATATGTCCCGTCCGGTGCGAAAGGGTTCAACTATTGTATGTATACAGCGCGAGTCAGCCGAGGCCACTTATCTCGACCCATGTGTATAGCGGTTTTCGATTCATACAAAACTTTCAGCTCGAATTCCGAAAGAGTTATAGCTCACAGGCATATCTTCTGAATTAGGCAGAGTTTAATTTATTTTCTGAACACATTGAGCTAAAGAGTAAGGAAATTGGTATATGTATTCAAGAGATATGAGTTTCCTCTTATTTTCTCGGGCGTACATGGGTCCAGAAGAAGATTCAGACCAAAAATATATATCTCATCCATATATTATCCATGCTAGATACTTGAATGTGATGGAGCTGTGAGATGATATTAGAAAAAGAAGATAGACATATAGAGAGAGAGTAATGAACACAAGATTATATTCTCAGTTCTATTCTCTTTTTCGACACAAAATAGAACTGTCATACTTGTGAGGTGCATAGTTCGAGTACCATAAGCGCGACAAACCTGAAGGTTTCTTAGCAAAAACTGATTAATATTAAAATGTTAAAAAGGCCAAGTAATCACTCCCCCTTCAAACCGCCAACCCAGGAACCTCACCAAAACGGTTTCTTCATTTAAACATCACCAAAAATATTAATGGAAAAATTTTAAATCATGGTCATTACGTAGTAAATTCAGTATGAAATGCAAAGTAGTTTTCCATTGATTGCTTGGAGTTTCACCTCGTAATGAAGTGCGCACACGCTAATTTTGTTGTAATCTAATATCAAAAAAGTTATCGTTTACATAATAGTACTAGTCCTACTCGTTGGCGTTTTTTTTTACATTTTAACGTCTTTGTAGTTTATCTTTGCCTCAGCAACTGCTAAATTTCACTAAAGACATGTGAAGGATTACATTTATATACTGTTAAAATGGAATGTCTAATACCCTAAATAGTGCAAATACAGTTAATTTATTTTTGAAGAGCAACCAGGAACTTTTGTTGATGGTTTGTGTTTCTTGAAAAAGTTGATTCCTACCAAAAATACCTCAAAGCACCCTTCACATTTTAGTTCTTGCCTTGTTCGTGTGACGATATTAGTGTTCACAAAATACCAATAAGGATAATACGAAAACATTCAACAACAAGTTTTTGGTTATTACTCCAAGAATACTCCATATACACTTTAACAGTAGCAGTAGCCGTAACAGAACTAATTATTGTTGACATAGCCTCAAAAAATCACTGATCAGCCCACAGCGATTAAAGACTAAACTAGCAAACAGCCTATCAAAGCCGCCCCACCTCCTTTCCGGCCGATAGCGGCCGCTATAAGAAGCGTTCCGTTTCTATAATGGAATGATCTGCAGTCGCAGAGTTCATCTGCCTACATCTCGAGTTCATCGATTCAAACTTTGCCTTTTTTTAATTTAAAACTCTGGTAGAGAAGATCCCGAAGATGTTCGGGAAGGTTGCCTTGCTGCTGGTCGTGGCAGGCACCGCAAATGCGGTCTTTGTCAACACCGAAGACGGCGTCGCTAACGTCGACGGCAGATCAGTCGACTACGACGGCTACAATGGCCGTGGCCATCGCAGCAGGTAGATCAGTGGTGGTAGTGATGGCGGTGCAATTTATATCAATTGCAGCAATCGATATCTTTTTTCTATCTCTATGCGTTTAAAAGCTATTCCATGTTTCCCCCGCAGAGACGCATTTTTGGTGAAATGTAGGATTTTTTGTCAACCCTTTAATGGCGACGTTGGCCGATATAAAAAAATATGTGTCGCCCATTATTGGATGCATAATATATGTATAAAGTTTCATCAAGATCCGTTTGTACCCGTTCGGGGTGTTCCCTTGTAAGTCTGAGAAGACGACGAACGACCTGATAGCGACAGACCGACCGACGTAACCCAGGAGCTCCTAGCGTTCGCAGGCTGAAAACAGCGATGGATAGCGTAGCAAATTTTGAAGTAGGATCGAAAACGCTTCGTTTTCTGTGCGACCATCCGAGCGAGCGTTACTTTCAGTGCGATCGATTAGGATTCGAGAGGAGCAAACCCCTAGCACGCGATTAACAGCGGTAAGCCCAGCAAAGTTACCTGCCTGCTAGGAATTCTGTAGGTCTCGGACTCTTCCAGTCACCGCAAAGTCCCCGGTTCTTTTTCTTACGTTAGATTGTGAGGCGTACGAATGTCAGGAGCGGCACGGCCGCCATCCATCGACGGTTGTAATTGGGATTCTGACTGGCCTTTTGGGTTTTCCGGTTCCGTGGTGATTCCACCGGCCACATTGTAATTGCAACGAGAGTAGCTCAGCTGCTGAGATTATTGGGCGTGTCCGAGTGTTTCGATTTAGCGAGTGCGAGGCGAGAACGACGAGGCCGGGTTACGTTAAATTGTATAGCGGGTACGGGAAAGCCGAGGGTTCCAACGCCGACGGTTTAGACGCGAGCGTCAGGCCTGTATGGTTCTTGGCCGCCCCCCGGCCAAATAAACATCTTCGCCACCCATCCGGTTGGGTGGGTCTTTTCTGCCTTTTTTCTTCCTACCCGAAACTCCGCCACTCTACCAACGAACGAGCCAGCCGAGTGGAAAACGGCGAGTGCTGCCGTGTCTCCAGGAGTCAATCGGGAGGACACTGCGAGGTCACCAGAAAAAATTCGGCCCTTCTCAGGCCCTGGCGCCCAATCTCTTTCCCCTCCCACCTTTCAGGAGACCCAGAAGGAATTTCGGCGAAGTTGGGGTCACCTCCACCGGGACCAGAGCGGACACCAGCCTGGAGGAACACTCACAGTACAATCAATTTCAAGTATTCAGTATTGACGAAAAGAGTAATGAAAGGCCTCATGAGTAAGGTTCAACCTTAGTTTAGAGTATTTTTTCATAAACAAAGGGCAGTGTTATGTCTGGCTAAGGTGAAATAACCTTTAGCACGATCTCATAGCATCTTTAGGACTGTCGAAGACTTCAAAAACCGTATCATCACGGGTGCGATAATAAACACAAAGCATATAGAACCAAAAAATTTCCTTCGTGATGCTTGTGTAATAGTCTAGAACAGGGTAAATGATACTATTGGCATGTATAAAAGTGTCAAGGTGAACGTGAGACTGGAAGTTGAAATCGAGTTGCACGATGGGACAGTTAGTATAAAAGGAAATTAATAGAACTTATTAAGTGTTGAGCCTAATCGTAATATTAAAGCGGGCACACGCCACGTTCTTTTTATTATTGTTAATCGCTAATTTATTGTGAATTTATTGTTAATTTATTGTTAATTGCGGATGCGAGTTAAACCGAGGTACCTTTGAATGAAAAGTTGGCTCTCTTGTAGGTTATTAATTATATCTGAATTATAACTTGACCTTCGTTTACCAATGATATCTATTTCTATTTTTGTTCATTTTTAAATGACTTTGGCGAGGTTGGTGGGTTCGTGAGTCGGTAGTTTGGTGGTTGGGGGGCGGACCACTTAGCGTCTTTTTTCATTTTAATGTATTTGAGGTATAACAATCTTAATCACTATACCGGGAAATACCTCCTGATAAACTATGCATCTTCTCATAAACGAGGTGACACGTAAAATGATATGACAATCTTATCGCTATGTTAAGTATAAAGAGCCCCCACCCCTCTGAACGAACCGACGAAGAGAAACATTTTTAATATATATATATGTTTAATAAACTTGTTTAGTAAACTTGAAATCTTAAAGCTTGTTTAATAAACAATTTCATCAATAAATTTAATAAACAAGTTTTAAGATTTCAGTAATGTCAGAAAGTCAGAAAGTAGGCATGAGAAAGCGCGTGTAGGGCAGGACTCGTGGAGGTTGTGTGGGGCACCTTTTGCCTTCAGGGAAAACCCAGAGTGTCATAAACCCCCCAAACTTGGTCACGTTGACGGTGATAACCCGACGGCGTGCAATGTCAGAGAGCATCACTCTTGGACTGAGTTCAATCTTGATGCCACTGTATTACTGACCTTCAGATATCAATAAATGCAAAAAACACTAAGTAGTCCGCCCGCCCTCCTAACCATCGACACGTCAACAAAAAATTCTGTTTCCTGTAGGATTGGTTTGCTAGCGGCGAAGGATCGCTGAATGCGGTAGATAAAAGAGGTCGAAGTTGGTTCTAACGTGCAAAATTGATTCCGAAACCTCCTAACAGAGGGAGCCATGAGGAGGTTCCAGGATAGCGCCGCGGAGGATCTGAGGCTCTCTAGCAAATTAGGAACCCATTCTCGTCACTCAGATTGCACCCTCCCTTGCGACAACGTGTTCGGGATTTGTGCTAAGTGAGAATAACGATAGAGAAGAAGAGAAAGCGATAGAGGGGGACCTCTTGCAGCGCCAGACGACTGGATATTCCAGTTTAGCAGTCCCGACTGGATTAATACACGACTACTCCAACGGCTGTTAGATTACTACGGTAAGTTTTACATTCGTTCAACCTCTCGCTGAGAGATTCTTGTAAGAGTTTCGAGCCCAGTAGACGGCTTCCTCGCATGTGTTCAGGTTGCCTAAGTACTTCGAAAAGTCTGTAATCGCCTTGTCTTACTTGAAACAACTTTCCAAGTCGCGCGGTAGAATAATAGACAGCGTTCGCCAGACAAAGTAGCCGCCATCTTGCTACTTGTTGCCGGAATCCTTCTGTAATTGCGACGAACATCGTCGGCCTTTAACTAGCATTATTAACTCACATTGTTCAATTATCGACCGACCATCTATCGATCGCGAGTCGTGATGCCTTACCGCGGGGTTAAATTCTACAAAGGCCCTCGCGGCCAAGGATTCAGAGCACGTCCTTGTCGAACTTCCTCTCCCCGTTCACTACTTCATTTCCTCTGGGCTGTAAGTTACTATAAATATTAGCATCGATTTCGGGGCCTGCGTCCAGTAAAAAGTGCCCAGACGACTCAAGATTCAGAGGGGAACTCGGCCGAAATTTGCTCCGTTCTTTGTTAGCCGACACGACCGGCGAACCGAGAACGGCGGTTGCAATACACATGAAATATCTGTACAATATTAATCTTATTTCTTATACCCGGCTGACATTAAAACGACATTCTAGGTATCTGGATTATGAAAAAGTTTTACTCGCTGCCTTGCAGGCTCGATTCGCCCTGGTGGGCGAATAAAAAATGGCGATCGGTGTTATTGGTGTGAAGTCGGCCTTTGTGCCATTTGGATACCAACAAGGGAAATAAATACGGCCTCCAGGAAAGGTCGCATGTTCCGTATTCTGGTATGAATACTGAATAAACACTGCTACCTTGTCGTTACGTTTCAAATGCAATGTTTTACATTACAAAGATATCACGTGAGTGTTAAACTTATGTCGTTATTTATCACTCTGGGACGTAACATGTTACGTAATACTGTTACATTACCGTTATGTTGCAGTACCATGTTAAAGTTACATAATATCAACCTAACTACACATCTTACCGCAGTGTAACAAGGTTATATCGCAGATACGTTTACGCGTTATACTATTGTAGTACCCCTGTTATGTTAATATAAACTTGATTATTATGCAAAATTAAGGGAAAATTGAAAAGGTAGTCAGATTTCTTTATAAATATATATTTATTATACACATGTAAACATTAAAAGATGCCACAATTTAAACAATTTAAAAACATCACACGGTTTCATCAAACTCCCTTCTCGCAAAGATATTAAAAGCTTCCTCAGCGTTGGAAGCTCTTTTCGAACGCTATATTTTTATTTGTTTTATTTTAATGTTTGTCCGGCGAGATCTCTGTAGGTTATGCTCAGAGTTTGGTCCCATTATAAATTTATTGAAATTGTTTAACGTTAACCATTGTTATTGAAGAAAAACCGAACTTTTCGTTGATTTCGCGTTTCTACTAAAAATTTCGTTTGTCCGGCGATATCTCTGCGACAGATGGACCAATCGGAATGAAAGCTTTTCTATCTCACAGTGGATGTTCCCAGAATGGTTTCGTTTTAAATTTTTCCAAATTCTGTAACATTAACAACTGTTATCGTTCAAAGCGTCGCCTGAGAAGTACAGAACAGTTCTGCTACTTGCACATAATGCTATAGTCGGGCCGCTGAGAGAAAGCAGCCGGTGAGGGAGGGTAGACAGGCGGACCAGGCCGAAATTTTACCATCTCCAGTTACGTTTCGGGAGTTCCGTAGCCTGACATCCCCTCACGCGCTTTCTATCCCCACATGCTACGGCGCCTTGTAGCCACACTATGCGTCTGTATTTGAGACTTGAAGTGCGACGCGGATCCGCCTCTCACTTTCTTAACACAGTGAGTGAGTCTAATTCTCATTATACATACACATGGGTCGAGATAAGTGGCCTCGGCTGACTCGCGCTGTATACATACAATAGTTGAACCCTTTCGCACCGGACGGGACATATGCTGTCCCAGTCTGGAAAATTTTTGAAATTACGGCTGGGACAACATATGTCCCAGTTACTGAAGAAAACATAGGAACTGAAAACAATGCGTCGTTATGAGGTCGTTTAGGCGTCTCTAAAACTATCAACTTTTCAGGCAAAAAAGTTATTTCTTCGTAATAATCGCCTGAAGGAGAAGTAACTGTTCCCGGTAATGGCCGGTACCCGAACTGATTTTTTCGCCGTATTGAAAGGGTTAAGCTACTGCTTGGCACGACAATCTACCACAGTGCTGTCCAAGAGCTACTCCCGGGAGCACAGGGCTTCCCCTACCCCTAGCGCTCTCGGCAGCACCAGCGCTTGGAGAGGGGAGTGGGATGGGTAGCGTGGAAGGGGAACTCAGCACGGTAGGGGCCCCTCCGCTGGACAGCACTGATCTATCGTGTCTCCTGATATTGGAACCCAACTATTTTGCAATCCGCTGTTAAGAACCAGGTTTTGCGACAGTTAAATATGCACTGAGATCGTGCTAAGGGCTATTTCACCTTAGCCAGGCTCGAATCTGCTCGGTGACCATGAAAGAATGCCCTAAGGTGAAGTTAAAAACCACACGCTCGTGGGATGTTTTATTATTCTTTTCCTTTATTGTGAATACTTGAAATGAGGTAGACTAAACAGGAGTCGAGAAATGATTCGACAGTTGATTTCCATAATAAAAACTAGAATAAAGTTCAATATATTCTGAACAATAATATAACACGAAATACAATGAGAGTTTCAGTGGATATGAAATGCTGTTATGGTAAGACTATACGGCGCCTCGAGTTGGAGTGTGGGTGCCCAAAACTAAATGTGACTCGTCAGGGATTCGAGTAACAAAGTGTGGAACATAAGTATATTGATATCTGAAGATCTGAAATACAGTGGTGTCAAGGCTGAAGTCAGTCCAAGAGTGATGCTCTCGGACATCGCTCACCTTCGGGTTATCTGCGTCAGCGTGGCCAAGTTTGGAGGTTTATGACGTTCTGGGTTTTCCCCAAAGCGAGAAGTGGCCTGCACTACCTCCACGACAGCTGCTCTACACGCGCATTCTCATGCCTATTTCTGATTTCCTAACATTACCGAAATCTGAAAGCGCGGGGAGGGGTGGAATGGTTATCTTAGATGTTTATGTTAGTTTATGTGACCCAAAAAAGAGACAGTTTGTGTTAGCGGCTGGCACGTAATGTTAAGTAAATAGCACGGTAACATTCGAATCAATGGATTGACAACTTTAGTTACTCTTTGCACTTGATAAGACTGTTATATTAAGATGGAGAACCCGAGTTCTCGTCACCTTCCCCGCAACCCCTTCATCAATGTCCTAGAACTTGTACAGCCTATGTACTCACTTCGGAACTGACTCCCCCCTTTGCTCTAGAAATTAGGGGTTTATATACCCGAAAAATCCAGTGAAAAGGGCTAAAGGTGGGAGTGTATGCGCTAGTAGTCTACGCTTGGAGTCTAAGAATGCGGTGGTCAAGACGTCTCCGAACGTTTGAAAGAAGTGAGCGTATGTGCGTGCATGTATGTGTGTTTGTGAGTGTGCGCATGTGTGACCGCGAATTTGGTAACAGAAGACTGCCGGTCGCGGGAAAGAGCCTGCAGGCGCGACAATAATTGGTAGTCGTAGATCGAGGGTGATCGAAGCCGCAACAGATGTTGCCAAGCCGGGCATCAGCCGCGCATACGAACTTGTGTCGAAAATATATCTATACTTATTACCTTCTTATTCAAACCACTCGCACTGTACTAATTTGCATTATCCCTGCCATCGCCCTGATCCCACAAGAATTTATGAGGTGGATTAAGGGCACGTGGAATAATCCCCTACTAGGAATTCGTTTTAAGATTTGAGATAACGTGGACCAAATGATTCGAAGTCACAGTTCTAGAGCTCGAAAAATAGGCAGGGAAATTCTATGTGGGGGACTATAGGAGTAAACTATTAAAGTTTAATAGTTACTTCAAGCGGTAAAGATGTTATTTAACGTTGTGAATTTTGTAGGGGTGGAAACAGACGAAAGGACTGTGACTTGCCTAACGATTGCGTAATTGTACTTCGCATCACTTCCTTCAGAGATCAGAATGTAGTACCACATCGTTGAGCCGATTTGCATTCACATGAAACTAGAAACAAAACGGACCGAAAGAGTCGAAGTCACAGTTTTAAGGCTCGAAAAAGACGCAGGAATATTCTATGTAGGAGGCTAACGAGTTATAATTATTTAATCTACGTATGAAATAAAGTTAAGAAAAGTAGTCCAATAAGGTGAATATGTAACAAGTATAGATATTATTACTAAGGCAATAAATATTTATTGTGCTCAATTCTCATTTGTTTAACAATTGAAAAGCTGTCATATTCTATAATATTCACATAACAGTTGCAAAGTACTTGGCACTGACAATCTACCGGTTCTTCTGATTAACGCAGTGCAACCTTAAGTAGACATTTGTTTCACTATATACATGGTAGATGCAATTATTGAAACGTTATTAGGTTTCAAGAAATTTAAGTATACGAGCACAACAGATCACTAAAAAAACCGACAATATTTGTATGCAAAAATGTCACCGACTTTAATGAAACAACG
Organism: Ectemnius lituratus; assembly: GCA_910593735.2. Lineage (NCBI taxonomy): Eukaryota > Metazoa > Arthropoda > Insecta > Hymenoptera > Crabronidae > Ectemnius > Ectemnius lituratus. The sequence goes on along the minus strand of OU343044.1, from coordinate 2,909,462 downwards.
GATAACCAAATGAGTAATTTTTATTGGAAATTAAATGTTTATTATTAATAACTGCGTTGACTCTATGCCGTTGGCTGTGGGAAAGGCAACGCTTAGCGCTATGTGTCCAGTATGGTATCTGGTACCTGGTTGATACTACTTGGCTGACGTTCCGAGGCATTCTGATGCTAAGCGCCCGTTCAAAGATACACAGAGCACCGCTAGCCGCCTAGCGGCGAAAAATGGAAAGCGACCTTCTCGGTGTCTTGATTATGACGAAGAAACTGAGTAATTTTTCGCTATAGGAGGAATATTTCAAGACTTATATCTTCTGAACTAATGGACCGATTCCATTGCGCCTTAAGTCATACAAATCAGAAAAAGACACAGCAAGATATAAACCCAAAAAGAATTACTTTGTGCATCAAATCTTTGAGAAATTTTACAAACAAATTCGGAGACAATTTTTCGCACGTGTTAAATCGTTATGGTTCGGGATAAAAGAGCCCCGGAAGCCTCGCTGGGCCGTTCGGCTACGCGTTCACTACTGAGTGCGGAGACTCTACCGAGTCTCTTCATTTACCGCCGCCACAGCCGCCACCCCAGCCACCACCGCCACCACCAGCCACCGTCACCCCAGCCACCGCCGCCACCGCCACCCCAGCCACCGCCGCCTCCCCCGTCTCTCTTGCTAGGCTGCCGCTCCTGCTGTTGCAGTTCGTGTAGCTGTGGCGACTGGTCAGATAGCTGCTGCTGATTGTCCTGTAACTGCATTGTTGCCGCCTCTCCCGCTACACTGACACTGTCGCCGACGTCGCTGCTCCTCCTGCTACGCTGTCGCTGCTGTTCTAAATCGAAGTATCCGCCAATGTCGTCAAATTCCGTGTCCGAGAGACTGTCCTGTCCAACGACGTGTCGGAGCGCAAAGTTCCTCTTCTGCTTGTAGAGAAAGTCGACGTTGGCGACACCGTCTTCGGTGTTGACGTAGGTCGCATTCGCGGCGCCTGCCACGACCAGCAGCAAGGCAAGCTTCCCGAACATCTTCAGGTTTTTGCGTACCAGGATTTTAAATTTGAAAAAGGCAATGTTCAACTCGATGAACTCGACATGCAGGCAGGGGAACCCTGCGACTGCAGACGATTCCACCAGAGAAACGGAGCGCTTCTTATAGCGGTCGCTATCGCCCGGAAAGGAGGCGGGGCGGCTTTGATAGGCTGTTTACCAGTTTAGTCTTTAATCGCTGCAGGCTGACATAAACGTCTCTCTCTTTAGGTCACTCGCTAACATAAACATCTTCTAATCTCTTGGCGTAATAATCCCAATCACCCGTCGATTGATTGATGGGGTACTCGACATGTGTATTTCCACCTCTCTAGCAGCCGGATGTCCAAGAAAACTGTGATCCCCTCTCCTTGCCCTGCGATTACCACAAATAGACCCCGCCTCCTGCCCCCGCGAACCCCACTAAAAAGACCGTAGAAGACAAACGCTGACCTCTCGCCCATCTTCGTGCACCCACGCACTCCCAAGAGGACCTCGCCAGCGGGCCTCGTGGAGGTTATGCCGGGCATCTCTTCGCTTCAGGGAAAACCCAGAGCGTAATAAACTCCCCAAACTTGGTCACGCAGACGGAGATTACCCGACGGTGAGCGATGTCGAGTGATGAAGCTGTGAGATGATACTAGAAAAAGACGATCCGTAAAAAAAACATTAAAATGTAAAAAAATGCGCCAAGTAGCAGTTGGATTTCCCCACAAAATTAAAATATAACAAAAAAGATAATAGATATGATACAAGAAAGGCAAGTTTTCATTCAAATATACCTCGTTTTAACTCGAATTAGCAATTAACAATAAATTAATAATAAATTAGAGATTAACAATAAAAAAAAATTGGCGTGTGCGCGCTTCATTGCGAGATAAATAGACAATGGGAAACTGATTTACCTAACACTGACTTAACTACAATTTAATTTCTTTAAAAGTTTTCTCGCAATATTACCAGAGCAAGTGCCTCGAATGTTACTAATAGTTAGCATTTCCTTAAATTATAAATGTTTCTCGCAAGTGAGCTTATAACAAGAGATGGGGCTGGCTTAATCAGTTAACACATTATATCGGAGCATGAAAATACTTTATTGCTGATCAATGGGCAGGAACCCACGATCACCTTAATTCAAATTCATAATTCATGCTGCTTCCGTAGAAGTCTTACGCCAACAATTCATACTGCTTCCGAAGAAGTCTTACGCCAACAGTTCATGCTGCTTCAGTAGAAGTCTTACGCTATCCATGTGGGCATACGCCATCTTTTAATGTTCATAATTTAATGATTGGGTGTGTAAAGCCCATCACTCTATCTCCAATTATAAGAAAACCGACTTAGAGTGATGCCTTCGGGTAGTAGCTCTCCACGGATTCACCGTATCCTCGTCGGATTGAGCCTTATATCTTGGTCGCATGCCTTCTTTTTGTCTCCTGTCAACCGTATGTTCGCGTTGCCAGCCTAGAAGCGTCTCTATGCGTCCGAGGCTCGTCCGCTCATCTCATCACGACAGCTTTTTGTTTTTAATATCGAACTTTATTCCTATATCTTATTGACCATATATAGCTCGACAATTCGTATGCGTGTCACCCACACCATGACCCCTGTCGGTGTCACACTGCAGCCTCGCGACAGTTCTTTTTTTCTTTACCGTCGCGTACCGCGACGGTTTCTTTCACTTGCTCCTTAAGAGCCACAAGACATCAGTCTGAAGCTGCGCTAAGCGCAGCCTTCTCATTGCTCCTCAAGAGCCACAATTCAGATTTAGAGACCGCGCTAGGCGTCGTCTCAACATCTTCGTTCGTTCTTAACATCAAGTTACAAACGCTCCTGAGCATTACCAGGACGTAACAATAAATAATTGCTATTTATTGCTTAAAAAATTCATATGCTACACACTTGATAATTTGAACTATTGGTAATCATCACTCTTACTAAATACACTGGTCTGTGAGTTGCGCACTTAACACTTTCGGCATTTCTTTCATAATTCTTAATAAACACAAGATCACAGCGACAAGGGCAAGGAGAGTATGCTCTTTTATTAACTAAATAAAACATGGAATATAAGCATTATATATGATATAAAAGAATAAAATCGGACTGTGCTACATAACCGTTACACATAACCAAACCAGCCATGGCATAACCGGCATAACCAATGTGTCGGAAACGTCAACACGACACAGCCATATTATCTCCGCAGCCGGCAGCATTTCGGAGTGCTGCCAGCTCGTGTGAGAAAAGTGAAAGCCACATTTTTAAGAATCACTGAACATACTGACTCTGAATCCGCCTTGCTTTTACCACGAGAAAAATAAGCAGGAAGAATTTATATCTCTTGAAGGACTGAACCTAATCGCTTCACTCTTAGTTCATTGGATTCAGAAAAATCAGCGAAAAATACAAAATTCAGAAATAAATCCTAGGAGCAGTAACTTTCTCATAATTCGAGGGGAAAGTTTTATAGCAAACGACAACCGCTACACTTCAGGATAAGTATCTTCGGTAGTCGTCCGGATCCCGAGTTAGCCGTATTTATGACTGAATTGAGGTGCACACCTACAGCTGACTTTGATGATTCAATTGCCGCAGGACTGAGCATGGACTCACAGATGCAAGAGATTAACTAAATTACTCTCTTCATGCATATAAAAGAGCTAAAAAGAAGGAGCAAGACCAGTAGAATATCCTGCAGTTTGCAGTGAAAGGAAAACATAAAAATTAACAATAAATCCTTGCTGTGCAGACCATTAAAGTATAGTCCGGGCCCACCCGAGCAAGTGCGCTCCGCTTGACTGACTCGCGGTCGGTGGGTCCGGTCGTGGTTAGGACACCTAGTGGCAATGGGCACACCTTTTCTATTTCTCGTCAGGTACCGAATAGAAAGTCCGATTGTGCAATAAACTGCGCCATCCCTTTCTGTCCCACGGACTTGAGACCAACAACAAATCAACGACCACATTAAAACGTGTTTACTTGACCTTGACATTCGGTTTTTCCGTCGCCGTAGATGGTTTGGATATGACGCCCTAGAGTTCGTTGACGACAAGGACAAGCCTCGCAAAAGATTAAACACGGTGAGCAGTTCGCAACATTATTATTGTGGGATCAGGATTTTGATGGGATCAGTACAGACGTATAAAATGCAGATTGGTTTAAACAAATGTTGAGGATATATGTATTTAGTGTCGAGAACGCGTCGACTACCACATTATTGTTATCGATCTTTCCAAGATACAGCCCCCTCCTTGACGCAGTAATCGGCCAATTCATTTCTGATTGTTTCTGCGCGATGTGACAACCGTCGCGGCACACTCCTAACCGGGATTAGTGAAGACATTCCCTCTTCGTCACGAATCTACGCGCCACCAAGCACCCATCCATCTTCTTCGCGATCGATGAACTTGCACGGCGCGTATTCACGAGCAGAATGCTCTTTTAAATAGTTGTGTAAGTGCACTAGATATTGCCATAACAATTTTTTCCGCTGTTTCTGGTTCTAAAAACAATGGCTTCCGGTGGGATATTTAAAACAATGAGTAGTATTTGGCTAGTATTTCTCTTGCTACGTTTGAGCCGCCTGTTTCTTTCGTTAAAATATTATCAATTAAAATTACTCTGCCGTTTGATAGTTGGACCACATTATCAGGTGCAGATGGTCGGATCGTTATATTATTAATTCTGACAGAAAATATACAATGTTACATTTGTTTCAAGTGTTTATAATTATCCCCATTCAGAATAAAATGAGGAAGATGTGATTTCTTTGTCAGTTCGTGATTGGCATGTTGTTCTCTCTCAGTTATTCTATTAACTATTTGGGTTATTGGTTTCTTGGGTGTATTGACGAATTTTTTAAAAATTCCAATGTAGCTTTCATCCCAAAAAGCTGAAATATCGCTCAAGAGGATATTAAAATGTTGCACACCATCAGTAATATGTACTAAATTGTGCATATTCTCCACCTGACGATGTATCCCGTATATATTGGGCCGTACGTCGAAAAATGTATGTAACAGTGATCTGGCATAATTGACATGTTTCGTTGTGTACCCTTTACTATGGAGAATTCGGCACGCTACACAAAGAAGGAGAGAATGTTTGTACACGTGTTTAGGTAAAAAATATTCGAAAATCAGTGGTCCGCTATATAAAAGGTTGAATCTAAATTGAGTGGCTAAATTGAGTCTAAATAAAAGATGCATGGAATCTAATATTACGGATTGTACGGGATCAAATTTTGCGATTCTTAATAATAGTGATTCAAGACCATCTTTCTGGTGCTGAGCCTGCGATTTTCGTTTAAATGTTTTTCTTGTCCGTCTTGAACACGTTGTATGTGGGTAAACGCGTTTCTTTTTTCGTTTCTCTCCAACGGTTTCACCTTTTACACAACAACGTTGGCATGCGTAATGCGCGCCTGGTGATTTACAGCACTTTAAGCAAGAACGCGCAGGCGAATCGGCAATTATCGCAATAATCTTAAATGTGTAATTCTTCTTTTGCATTTGAACGCCCGTTTCAATTAATTGCGATGCCTCACTGACAAAATCATTTAAAAATTGGGCTACGATTCCGGGTTTTGAATCACTGTAGTAAATTGCCGCAACGAATATGGTTGACATACATAATCTTCGTGATAGATTTTGACTATTATCGGCCATACTTGTATGTTGGCGGCGAGGCATTAATTCAAAGTTGGGATTGAGCCCAGGTCGGATGCTCGACCGGAACGTCAGATTATGGCAGGGACCCGCGGTACCGAAGACTCTGAGAGCACACATGGTGCCCGGAGCTCGGTCGCTGGCGGGGCCAGGTAGTAATTTAACGAATCGAAGGTTAATTACGACAGACAGCCCGACGCTGTATTGTCAACAATCATAAAATTAGGAATGCGGTACCTTACGAATCTGGCCACGGAGTGGGGGAAGACTTAATTGCCTTCCGGTAAGAGGACTGTGAGGAACAGCACAGCACTTACCCCAGAATCGCCCTAGTGTGCAGTATTAGGTGCTATTATTTAAGAGGCATTTTCTGACATGTACATTAGAATTATTGAATATTTGAATACCGTCAATGTGAAACAAAATACTAATATGATCCTCGGTATAAATTGTTGAAATCCGTCCTGAATATCTACGAGAAGTCTTCCTACACTGTAAAATGCAACGGTCCACTGTGCCCAACAGAGTTTGTGCAGATTTTGGAAAGTTTGTAAAGCCTTCGTCTCTCATTGTAGAGCAGCTCAGTTACTACGTACAATTGCAGAGTGCCCGAATTTTGTATAGCCCAGTTGCATATTTTCGACTTGAAATCAGAGTTACATGCTACTGTTTCGCTTGTCACTTCCGCAATAACACTATAATTCATATCATCCGATCCATCATCGTCACTAACACATGATTCAAAAGCACCAGAGCTGGAACCCTCAGTGCTGGTATCGTGCGTTACTGACTCGTCAGTGTCCATCGGCGAATGACTTGTTTCCGAACGAACCTCATGCCCGCCACAAAAACATCTTCATGCACTAATTGTTTCTTACACTTCCGATATTTCTTCACGTGATAATAATTGCACGACATGATTAATTATGGTATAGGATAATCACTCGGAAGACGCAAACGTGTATATTCGAGAAGATGATGTAATACCTACAACGTTGTCCTAAGGCAGTCAAGAGAAGAGTGACACTTCGACCGGCTACTCTACGCCCTTAGGACGCTTTCCCCAGGTTTATGACACCTTACCTGGTCGGGGTTTTCTCTGAAGGTGAACGTATGCGGAATGGATGGCCGCTCCGCAGCAACCGTTAGGCCGCTTTCTCCAACGTGATGACCGGTCGAGTGTATAAATATGACGCCCCGCGGGACTCAGAGTTTTCGTTGAGAGGGATGAAAGAAATGGAAAAGAGAGGTACAAATGAAGGATAGGGGAGAGAGGAGAAAGTTCAATGGAAAACATTGTACAAAAATACTGCGTTTCAGATGAAATGAGTAATGTGAGTGGCTGACGAGTTTTCTTTACGTCTCCCGTATTAAAAGTATTAGTTTAAAAGTCCATTACCTCGGAAACAGCATGGTCAAGTCGAATAAAATTTTGTTAGTAGTTCTAAAACCTTATAAAGGATGTTTTACCATATGACCATCGAGTGACAATACTATGGATACCAACAGGTAGCCGGTAGCAGGCCGAAGGGACTCAGACCCATCAGGGAGCCGAAAGTCTAGTACTGCTGGTAGAAACGTTAGTATTTCTCCTTCATAATACGGCCTGCTTGGCGCTTAGCACCCTGCTATCAAATCAAAGTTCGACCGATAATTACTGACCATAATTTCTTTTCTTTGAGTTTGTAGGTAGGGGATCTTTAAAGGAGTCCAATTCTTCGCCAACCAGAGCCAAGGGCCATCTTTCCAGCTCCCAGCAGTACTTGACATTTTTCTTATGTTTTGATACTCTTATAGTCCATAGTATCTGTAAGAAATCTTGGTAAGGCACTTTGTGGGCGAAGAAAGGGTCGGGCGAAGCGTATCATGTAAATGAATATATTGCCAAACGTACGATGTTTACTGTCCCATGGTTACAGTGAGAGTGTCTAAACTCTAAATCTAAGAGTGCCTTTCGGTACTCGCGGTCTGTAGGCAAAACCTCCCGCCAGTGTGGCCCACCATGTGTGCTCTGCCCTACGTGTCCAGGTTTTTACCTGAAGGGATCAGGTACGCCGGACAACTTCTAAGTTGCCCGCCTCGTACTTATCCCCTATTTCAAATTTTGTAACATTCGGCCATGCTGACAACAGGTCTGCCCACAGACATCATACAAATTAATTAAAGTTATCCTGAAAATAAAGATGTTATTATCGTCAAGCAATACCAGCGTATTGTTGTTAATCGGTTGCAGATACATAGTTACATATGCTCGATCCCGGAGGCACATTGTCTCCGTTATGGATCGCTACTCCTCTACCTGAGGCACCTTTGTGCCCGTTCTTCCTCCGTCAGAAGATCGGGAACGAGTCGTCGTCTCATGTCTACTTTTCTCTCATGGTAATAACTGGGTAATGGTAGGCCTTCATGTAGCCTACTGGATCCTCTTATTCTGCGCAGAAAATGCATATATCCATGAAAAGAAGTGTTTCCAACCAAATCTTAATTCCAATAAAAAAACTAAAACTATTAGTATGGTATTGCGTATACAAATACTGTTTCTTTTCAATCGTGATGTTCTCCTTGGATCGAGATCCACGATTTCATGCGATATGCGGCAACGACAGTTCGTGTCTTCTTAACTCGTTCCCGTAAGTCGTCGACATCGTAGCGATCATTTGGTAGTACCGTTTGTACTCTAAATGGACCTTTATACTTCGGTAACTGTTTCTTACTGCTACCAGTGGCTGGCTCACTCGTTATCTGGACCAACACCAGATCGCCGGCCGGATATTTTGAAGCGTCCCTTCTACTCCGGTCGTATCGTTCCTTTTGCATGCGTTGATCCTCCGTGATGTGTGCTGCTATTGTATCGCGTAATTGTCTGGATTCATCGTATCGCATCCAATTAATGCCTTCATAGGCGTGGTGTTGATACCGTTGTTGTGCATCGTATTAAGTGCACTTTGCACTTTCTTCATCTCGTTATCCCAATCCGCTGGATTCTGTCCTGACGTAGTGATTGCTAATGCATTCACTATAGTTTTGTTATATCGCTCGCATTGCCCGTTTGCTCGTGGCGTAGCGACGGCGTTAAGAACATGCTTTATTGCATAGTTCTTGCAGAAAGTCCGAAAATCATTCAAGGTGAAACTTGTACCTCTGTCACTGACTATGCGAGTGGGTGCCCCGAACAGATATATGATATCTTGGAGGACTCTTATTGTATGTCTTGTCTTTTGACTCTTAACCGGCTCTATAATGCTGAACTTCGTGAAGGCATCGACGATCACCAATAGGAATTTGTTCCGCCGTTTGCTTCATGAAATCGATAAGTGAGCCCTCCTTGCACACGGTTGTCTCTTTTTTTGAAACATACAAATGTAGTCTTAGATAACTATAGCAGCATCCTTCACTCTCACTCTTTCTATCTTTCTCTCACACACACACACACACACATTCCCTCTCACTTTATCATACTAGTCTCTTATATTATTTTATAATTCTCGTACAGATTTCATTACAGAATCAGGATTGAACTAGGATGTTTGTAGGTTTATAGGATTTTACATCGGTAACCTAGTAACGACTTTATAAGGGCGTCCGACTTTCATAGCCGAACTCTCCCTTCCTCGTGCCGTCCCGGTGTAACTATCGTACTCTATCGTGGAAGACCGGTGTCCAGGTAGACCCCTGTACTCTCCTCTGAAGGGCAGCCGGCTTTACTAGCCGATCTCTCCACTCCAAGCGACAGTCCCCTGTACTCTCCAGGTAGCCCAGAGGCGGCCGTGGCTTCTTACCCCGTCCTCTCCTTCGAGAATGCAGCAGGAATAGGGTGAGCGCCTCCACGATCGCGATTCTTATACTCCAGCATTACTAGGTACGCCGACCTGCCGACACCGCAATCACCAACGCGTTATCCAAGCATGCGGCTGCTCGCATAGGAGCGGAATCGCTCCCTGCAGACTCCCGAATGTTCTGGAAGTAATTTCAGGGGCGGCCCAAGATTTTGTTTCTTCACATAATATATATCACTGAAAAACGAAAGCCAAGTTATGATTCAGACATAATTAACATACAATAAAGCTAAGTTTTCATTCAATGATGCTTAAATTTAACTTGCAGGTCTAAAATGAAGAAAAAACTTGGCGTGTGTGCTTTATTTCAGGCACTTACCAATGGTAATATTGCTATAAACAGTGGCGCCCTTGCCAATTACGTGAAACTGGACAATACTCATGGAAGCACATACAAGTTTTTTTAATTTTAGAACTGCAAATTAAATTTAAGTATCATTGAATCAAAACTTGAAGTTATTGTATGTTAATTATGTCTGAATCATGACTTGGCTTTCGTTTCCCACTGATATACAGTTCAGTTTTTGATCAGTATTAAATCATTTTGAGGAAGTTGTCCGGTTGGAGATTAGGGGGCCAAGGGGACCCTAATTGGCGGTTTCTTTACATTTGAATGTTTTTGGGGCGTATGAACTTCCTCCCCGACTGAATTCAGAGCAAAAAGGATTAGGGAGTCCTGTTTTTAGTTGCAATATTATCACTGCAGTTGTAACTACTGCACCGAAAATCTGAAAAAGATCAATGACTGTGTTAATAAGGAGCTTTTTTAGGTTGATCGTGAATTACGAACCTTGTACATAAAGGGGTACCCGAAATAGTAGAGGCCCAGGCAGGAGAATCGTAATGGCCTAAGCTGTGTTTGCAAGACTATTAGTGATATCTGCATTTCGAGTGTGATCAATACAAGCTGCGGGACCTTCCTTACATAATATTGTTTTACGTCTATAAACTTACGTCTTCACGGAATCCCTCGTCGTCTATGCAGTTCAGCAGTTGGACAACCATGTCGCAGACGGTTCTTGCCTATATCAGTTGGTTTTATTCAGTATGTAAGAATTAGTTGGGGCGAATTCGGGCTAACAACCTTAATCTTCATTGTTCATGGAGGAAGTAGATGACAGGACAGGTGCGGACGAGGAACGGGATTCTTGCATGAGACGTATAATGTGCACTAAGGACACAATCGGAATGAATACGTTCCCTTTTGTTTGATCTCGAGTTACTAATGGCTTTGTATAAATTAAGATTGCTTTGTGCTCGAGTCATGCAAGCATTTTTGTTCAATGGTTGTCAATAAAGTTAGCAAAAGATATTAAAGTAATAGTGACCATTATTATTATTAATCTACCTAGACCACGTGGAGAAAGCGAAGCTCTAACACACTATGTGCAATATGTATAGTCCTTGTTATGTAGTATAGATTGTGTATAGAGACCACGAGCATTTCAAGATTTCAGTGTCAGGGCTTCGTCATTTTTGTAATTAGGCTTAATGAGGCTTAATGTGGTTGCCAGGGAAGGTTGCCAGAATCGCGTATTATGACTGCAAATTTCTGTATCCATGAAAACAACAAATTATTTTTTACTTTTCAGCGCATTTTTGGTTCTGCTTAGTTTTTACTTTTCAGCTTTTTGGGACTCTGTTAGTTTTTAGTTTTCAGCTTCTTAGAATTCTGTCAGTTTTTAGTTTTCGGCTTTTTGGAACTCTGTCAGTTTCACGAACAACTTACAACAACTCCTTAGTAACACAGTTATTGATCTTTTGTAGATTTTCAGTACAATAGTTTCAACTGCAGTGATAATATTGCAACAAAGAGCAGGGTTCGAATTCCCGTAACATGTATTTTTATTTTGAATAAAAGTGATATCTTTATCCTTTTTTCGTTGAGTTCAGTCGTGGAAGAAGTTCATATAGATGTCTCCCGGTTATCGATGGTCATAATCTATCTTGATTGTGGGACACCGCCGTTTTCTGCTGGCTACAATCCGTGGCTCTGTTGGCAAACAATAAGTTACGGAGATACTACTGGATTTATCGAATTGTCGAATACATAAAACACACTCTTTTTTTCATATATCATACGTAGTGTATTTCAATTGCAAAAATCTTATGTACAGGCTCACTGCCACTAGGTCGAAAAGTGTTGAGGACACAGTATTACCTCTGCAAGGGTGTAATCTATTGACTTCAATTATTTAGGTGCTTCGATGGGTAATCGACCTTTTTGTCCTAAATAATTTATCGTAAGACGATTGACCGTAGAGTTCATCGTGTAACAGTTTATCGTATGTGTCATTTTGACACAAGACAACACGCCATATAAATAATTTATTGTAAAATCTAACCCTAACCGTTTTTAATAGATTCAAAACTTCGATCTTGATTTATGAAGAAGTATCAGCTCGAAGGTTTATTACATGAATATTATCCAACATTATATAGTTCTCCGTACTTACTTGGAGTAAGCACAGTTTGACGCGATGATGACATAAAATCCCCCAAAAACATCAAAATGTATAAAACGCCAAGTAGCGGCCCTTTCTAACCGCCAACTAATCAACATCCCAAAATCATTTAAAAATCATCAAAAAATGAAATGGATATCATTGGAAAATGAAAGACAAGTCGTGATTCAGGAACAATTAACATACAATAATCCCACATTTTTATTTAATGATACTTAAATTTAACTTGTAGTTCTAAAATAAAAAAACCTTCGAGTGGCGCGCTTTATTCGAAGCAATATTGGACAACACTCATAAAAGCGCAGACGCCAATTTTTGTTCATTTAAAAACTGCAATTTAAATTTAAGTATCACGGAATAAAAAGTTAATATATACATTATATTAGATTTTATGGAGGTTGATGGATTGGCGGTTAGAAAGATCAATTTGGCGCTTTTTTACATTTGAATGTGATTCGGGGATTTCATATCTTTTTGTCAGTTCAGAATTCATTTGCACCCTAAAGTAGTACTTGCTTGCAAATTTTAGCTTTCTCGTTTAAGTGGTTCCTGGCTGCGCACTTGCATAAAGTTGTAGGACGGATGAAGCACGATATTTGGAAGCTGTATTTTACCATCGAATTATCGGTAATACCGACATTGCGTAATCGTTCTGTTAACCGTGTAATGTCACTTGTGTCGTGTGTCGCGTGAACTTACACGGAGTGAATCACGACAGACGGTTTCTTCCACGTTTTGCAATCTTCCCGATCTTTTCAGGGGCTGTAATTTGGTAGATAATGTTTTCTTGCATCAAGGGAGAACTGATATAAATTCCAGAGCCCTAGCTCAAAATTCATTTTTTCGCAAATATTTTTGTCACTTGTGCCGAGTGCTCAGCTTTTTTCGACTTTTTCCCTATTTGGGCTTTTTATTAGGGTTTTTTTTTCGCTATTAAGGCTATTAATAGGTTTATTATCCGCGGACCTATAAGTAGACTCTAATAGGACCCTATAATTTAGCATCTGTTAATTAATCGATAAGCCGCCGATATATGTGTCATGATTCAATCCGTGTAGTGCTCAGCGACACACAATACAAGTGACATTACACGGCTATCAAAACAATTACGCAATGTCGGTATTACCGATAATTCGAAGGTAAAAAGCTGATTCCAAGTCTCATGCATTACCCTGTTACAGGGCTGACAAAACAATTACGCAAATGTCGCTATTTCTGATAATTTGATGGTAAAAAGCTGATTTCAATCCCACTTATCTGATTTCAAGTTTACTACATTACCCTATATTGCCATCAATTTCCTTGCTGTTTAGCTTATTGAATTCAGAAAAATAAATTGGAGCTGTGTTCAATTCATAAGTTATCACTGCGAGCTGTAACTTTTTCGGAAATCGAGGTGAAAGTTTTATATCGATCAAAAACTGCTCCACGTCGGGATAAATAGCCTCTGCTCACGCGTTTGTTATACAATATAGTTAACAGAATACTATAGCTAACTACTTGATGCGAGACTCTACCGAGTCTCCAGATAAAGCCAAGTTTTTATTCACTGATACTTGTGGGAAGGTATTAACGGGGAAGTGTTTTGCAGGTGGAAAATGCTGCTTTATTTTAGTTAGATAATGAATAATCGCTCTCGACGCAACACCTCTCGATGCTCGACGCATTCTGATTTTTGACCGTTGGTCTGCCGAAATCTTCCGCGTCGTCCAGACGTTCAATTTTTCTCATCGACACACGTACGCACTCCACACATGCTTTCTCTCGCTCGCTCAATCGCTTTCTCTCTCTGTCACTCTCACTCAATCGTTTTTTCTCTCCCACTCTCACTCAATCCCACATACTTAAAATTAACTTGCAGGTCTAAAATTAACCAAAATCTTGCGTGTGAGCTTTATTCCAGGCACTTACCTATGGTAACATTGTTAAAACAGTGGTGTCCATGTCAATTACGTGATACTGGGCAATACTCATGAAAGCGCACACGTTATGTGTTTTTTTAATTCTAGAACTGCAAGATTAATGTAGGTATCATTGAATAAAAACTTGGGTTTATTGTATGTTATTTACGTCTGAAGCATAAGTTGGTTTTCGTTTTCCAGTGATACACATCTCTGATTTTGGTCATTTTTAACTGATTTTGAGAAGGTTACCAGGTTGGTGATTAGGGGGGCGAGTGGACTATTTGGCATTTTAATGTTTTTGGGGAGTATGAACTTCTTCCCCGACTGAATTCAATGAAAAAAGGATTAGGGTATCACTTTTATTCAAAATAAGAATATGTGTATGTCACTAGAATTCGAGCTCTGCTTTTAGTTGCAACTACTGAACCGAAAATCTGAAAAATATTAATGACTGTGTTAATAAGGAGCTTTTTTAAGTTGATCGTGAATCACGAATCTTGTACATAAAGCGGTACCCTAAATAGTAGAGGCCCAAGCAGGAGAATCTTAATAGCCTAAGCTTTCTTTGCAGGACTATTAATGATACCTACATTTCGAGTGCGATCAATACAAATTGCGGAGCCTTTCTTACATAATCCTGTTTTACGTTTATAAACTTACGTCTTCACGAAATCCCTCGTCGTCTATGCAGTTCAGCAGTTGTACAACCATATCGCACACGGTTTTTGCCTATTTCAGTTGGTTTTATTCAGTACGTAAGAATTAATTCGGACCAGTTTGGGCTAAAAACCTTAATCTCGATTGTCTTTTTGGGTTTGTGATATAAATAACTTCATATAACTGGGTGACATTACGCAATGAATCATAAGTAGTGGTAAGGATTCTAAAAACAAAGCATCAGCCAATAAGATATTGCAACCTGAGCGCGTGCTACTTTTGTAGCAATTTAACTATTAGTATGATTATTCGCTTTTCAGATTTAAATTCCAACAGGCGGAATGTTGGCGATAATACTGCAATTGAAAAGGGATCACGAACCATAGTGACGGGTATTCTGACTACTAGGTTTAATAAAATAGATCTCTCAATTCTCTATTCTCATACATTAACACCAATTTCAATAAAGAAGTATAAGGTGCAACTGGTTCGATAAAATTAATATGTATGTATTTTCACCGATGACGTATCTTAAAACAGATGCCAGCCCTAATAGTGTCCCTTGAGCATTGCTCACGCAAGTACTGATGCATTCTGCCAATCAGTCAAATGGCCTTCGACTGTGTGTTCTTATTGAGCAACATCATCTTCTCATTTCGTTTAATATTGTTTCCTTTGGAAGGAAACAAATTTCGCTCGTCCGTAAGAATTTTGTTGTGGATGCTTCCACATTTAGCGGACATAATTGTTACCAATCATCACTGCGAAACTGTTGGTGCCAAGGTGAGGGAATAGCAGAGACTGTATGACAGAAATTTCTGCTCTCGTTAACGCAATAATTAAGAAATGAATAATCCAATTGCGCCAAATTTAAACTTTCAAGCACCAAAAATGTCTTTTTCCACTTATCTGTCATAATGCCTGGATAACTGTGTTCTTTGATCTCCCAACATTCGTATTGTTTTTTATTTCGCTCAAACTAGACAGTTACGCTATATGGTAGTTATTAACAGATACAGTCGTAAAAAGTCGTTCAGTGATCAGTTTCAACTAGAACGTAGTACCTCTGTTTTTGGTAAACAATATCTATATAAAAAGAAGTTGGACGTATTCTCTAATATGTACACTGTTACTAGCCAGACTTCGGGAGTCCTAAAATATGTTCTAAGATCGTGCTATTTCACCTTAGCCAGACTCGAGTCTTCTAGTTCTCAATCGGCCCTATATCAATCCTGGAATCGTGCTAAGGGCTATTTCGCCTTAACCACACTCAATCCTGCTCATTGATCATGAAAGAATGCCTTAAGCTAGAGTTAAACATTACTATTGCTTATCGGATACACCTTGAGCGGTGAAAGTGTATCTTTTCTTATCATGCGATCTTTTATTATTCTTTTCCTTTATATGGTTATTTGAATCGTGATTGACTAAATAAGAATTTGTAATGAAGAAACAGTGATTTTCTTAATGAAAACTAAAACAATGTTTCATATATTCAGAAAGAAAACACAATACAAAATACAAAATGAGAGTTTCAGTGGTAACGAAATGTTGTTACAATAAACTTAAAGTATGCTCGTATTACGTTGCGAATTGAACGGGAGAGAAACTATCGAAAGAACTCTGACCTGCCTAACCATTGCAATGAGACACGATGTGCGTACGGTAATTGTAACTGCTCCGAAAGAGACTGGTGCTCGATCTACTACGGTGTTCTTCGCTGGTCCGAATGACAGAGCTTCGCCGTCGATGAGAGTTCGTAATTGATTCCCCCGCATTCCACTAGAATTTAGTGCTTAAATATAAAAAAAAACAGTGAAAAGAGGGTATGGTGGTAGTATAGGGTGCCATGGGCCTGACTACGCTTGAAGATCTAAATGTTTATGGGGGCCAAGAGTGCAGAGCTGCAGTGCACTCCTATTAGGAATTCGGAGGAATACTAAAGAGTTAACGTGGACCGAAGGAATCGAAGTCACAGTTTTAAGACTCGAAAAATACGCAGGAAAATTCTATGTGGGAGACTAGCGAGTTAAAATTATTGAATCTGCGCATGAAACAAAGCTAAGAAAAATAGTCCGATAAGGATGCATATGTAACAACACCTTTATTCTTTTACGGACAGTGGTTGATGAACAGAGGAGTACTACACTTTAAGTCGAATTGATCACTGTTCGAATACTTTTTACACCAACTGTATATTGCACATAGTGTGTTAGAGCTCCGCTTTCTCCACGTGGTCTCGGTAGATTAATAATAATAATGGTCACTATTACTTTAATATCTTTTGCTAACTTTATTGACAACCATTGAACAAAAATGCTTGCATCACTCTAGCACAAAGCAATCGTAACTTATACAAAGCCATTAGTAACTCGAGATCAAACAAAAGGGAAAGTATTCATTCAGATTGTGTCCTTAGTGCTCATTATACGTATCATGCAAGAATCCCATTCCTCGCACGCACCTGTCCTGTCACCTACTTCCTCCGTGAGCAATGAAGATTAAGGTTGTTAGCCCGAACTGGTTTCAACTAAATTTTACATAATGAATAAAACCAACTGATATAGGCAAGAACCGTCTGCGACATGGTTGTCCAACTGCTGAACTGCATAGACGACGAGGGATTCCGTGAAGACGTAAGTTTATAGACGTAAAACAATATTATGTAAGGAAGGTCCCGCAGCTTGTATTGATCACACTCGAAATGCAGATATCATTAATAGTCTTGCAAACACAGCTTAGGCCATTACGATTCTCCTGCCTGGGCCTCTACTATTTCGGGTAGCCCTTTATGTACAAGGTTCGTAATTCACGATCAACCTAAAAAAGCTCCTTATTAACACAGTCATTGATCTTTTTCAGATTTTCGGTGCAGTAGTTACAACTGCAGTGATAATATTGCAACTAAAAACACGACTCGAACAACACTAACATGTATTCTTACTTGAAATAAAAGTGGTACCCTAATCCTTTTTGCTCTGAATTCAGTCGGGGAGGAAGTTCATACGCCCCAAAAACATTCAAATGTAAAGAAACCGCCAATTAGGGTCCCCTTGGCCCCCTAATCTCCAACCGGACAACTTCCTCAAAATGATTTAATACTGATCAAAAACTGAACTGTATATCAGTGGGAAACGAAAGCCAAGTCATGATTCAGACATAATTAACATACAATAACTTCAAGTTTTGATTCAATGATACTTAAATTTAATTTGCAGTTCTGAAATTAAAAAAACTTGTATGTGCTTCCATGAGTATTGTCCAGTTTCACGTAATTGGCAAGGGCGCAACTGTTTATAGCAATATTACCATTGGTAAGTGCCTGAAATAAAGCACTCACGCCAAGTTTTTTGCATCATTGAATGAAAACTTAGCTTTATTGTATGTTAATTATGTCTGAATCGTAACTTGGCTTTCGTTTGTCAGTGATATATATTATGTGAAGAAACAACATCTTGGGCCGCCCCTGAAATTACTTCCAGAACATTCGGGAGTCTGCAGGGAGCGATTCCGCTCCTATGCGAGCAGCCGCATGCTTGGATAACGCGTTGGTGATTGCGGTGTCGGCAGGTCGGCGTACCTAGTAATGCTGGAGTATAAGAATCGCGATCGTGGAGGCGCTCACCCTATTCCTGCTGCATTCTCGAAGGAGAGGACGGGGTAAGAAGCCACGGCCGCCTCTGGGCTACCTGGAGAGTACAGGGGACTGTCGCTTGGAGTGGAGAGATCGGCTAGTAAAGCCGGCTGCCCTTCAGAGGAGAGTACAGGGGTCTACCTGGACACCGGTCTTCCACGATAGAGTACGATAGTTACACCGGGACGCCACGAGGAAGGGAGAGTTCGGCTATGAAAGCCGGACGCCCTTATAAAGTCGTTACTAGGTTACCGATGTAAAATCCTATAAACCTACAAACATCCTAGTTCAATCCTGATTCTGTAATGAAATCTGTAGGAGAATTATAAAATAATATAAAAGCCTAGTATGATAAAGTGAGAGAGAATGTGTGTGTGTGTGAGAGAAAGATAGAAAGAGTGAGAGTGAAGGATGCTGCTATAGTTATCTAAGACTACATTTGTATGTTTCAAAAAAAGAGACAACCGTGTGCAAGGAGGGCTCACTTATCGATTTCATGAAGCAAACGGCGGAACAAATTCCTATTGGTGATCGTCGATGCCTTCACGAAGTTCAGCATTATAGAGCCGGTTAAGAGTCAAAAAACAAGACATACAATAAGACTCCTCCAAGATATCATATATCTGTTCGGGACACCCACTCGCATAATCAGTGACAGAGGTACAAGTCTCACCTTGAATGATTTTCGGACTTTCTGCAAGAACTATGCAATAAAGCATGTTCTTAACGCCATTAGCAACCACTACGTCAGGGCAGAATCCAGCGGATTGGGATAACGAGATGAAGAAAGTGCAAAGTGCACTTAATACGATGCACAACAACGGTATCAACACCACGCCTATGAAAGCATTAATTGGATGCGATACGATGAATCCAGCCGAAGCTCAAATATTGAACAGCGTCCGAGAAGAAATTGAACGCTTGGATTTGGGACAATTACGCGATACAATAGCAGCACACATCACGGAGGATCAACGCATGCAAAAGGAACGATACGACCGGAGTAGAAGGGACGCTTCAAAATATCCGGCCGGCGATCTGGTGTTGGTCCAGATAACGAGTGAGCCAGCCACTGGTAGCAGTAAGAAACAGTTACCAAAGTATAAAGGTCCATTTAGAGTACAAACGGTACTACCAAATGATCGCTACGATGTCGACGACTTACGGGAAGGAGTTAAGAAGACACGAACTGTCGTTGCCGCAGATCGCATGAAATCGTGGATCTCGATCCAAGGAGAACATCACGATTGAAAAGAAACAGTATTTGTATACGCAATACCATACTAATATTTTTAGATTTTTTATTGGAATTAAGATTTGGTTGGAAACACTTCTTTTCATGGATATATGCATTTTCTGCGCAGAATAAGAGGATCCAGTAGGCTACATGAAGGCCTACCATTACCCAGTTATTACCATGAGAGAAAAGTAGACATGAGATGACGACACGTTCCCGATCTTCTGACGGAGGAAGGGGGAAGCGCACCACCCGGCATGGACAACGTATATCCTAGGCGATGATTTTTTGTTGAAAATGGACCATGGATGTAACTCACAGACCAGTGTATTTAGTAAGAGTGCTGATTACCAATAGTTCAAATTGTCAAGTGTGTAGCATATGAATCTTTTAGGCAATAAATAGCAATTATTTATAATTTAAGGAAATGCTAACTATTAGTAACAATCGAGGCATTTGCTCTGGTAATATTGCGAGAAAACTTTTAATGAAATTAAATTGTAGTTAAGTCAGTGTTAGGTAAATCAGTTTCCCATTATCTATTTATCTCGCAATGAAGCGCGCACACGCCAATTTTTTGTTATTGTTAATCTCTAATTTATTATTAATTTATTGTTAATTGCTAATTCGAGTTAAAACGAGGTATATTTGAATGAAAACTTGGCTTTCTTGTATCATATCTATTATATTTTTTGTTATATTTTAATTTTGTGGGGAAATCCAACTGCTACTTGGCGCATTTTTTTACATTTTAATGTTTTTGTACGGATCATCTTTTTCTAGTATCGTCTCACAGCGTTCATCACTCGACATCGCTCGCCGTCGGGTTATCTCCGTTTGCGTGACCAAGTTTGGGGAGTTCATTACGCTCTGGGTTTTCCCTGAAGCGAAGAGATGCCCGGCATAACCTCCACGAGGCCCGCTGTACACGCGGATTCTCATGTCTATTTCCGATTTTCTAACATTACTGAAATGTTAAAGCTTGACGAGGTCCTCTTGGGAGTGCGTGGGTGCACGAAGATGGGCGAGAGGTCAGCGTTTGTCTTCTACGGTCTTTTTAGTGGGGTTCGCGGGGGCAGGAGGCGGGGCCTATTTGTGGTAATCGCAGGGCAAGGAGAGGGGATCACAGTTTTCTTGGACATCCGGCTGCTAGAGAGGTGGAAATACACATGTCGCGTACCCCATCAATCAATCGACGGGTGATTGGGATTATTACGCCAAGAGATTAGAAGATGTTTATGTTAGCGAGTGACCTAAAGAGAGAGACGTTTATGTCAGCCCGCAGCGATTAAAGACTAAACTGGTAAACAGCCTATCAAAGCCGCCCCGCCTCCTTTCCGGGCGATAGCGACCGCTATAAGAAGCACTCCGTTTCTCTGGTGGAATCATCTGCAGTCGCAGGGTTCCCCTGCCTGCATGGCGAGTTCATCGAGTTGAACATTGCCTTTTTCAAATTTAAAATCCTGGTAGAGAAGGACCCGAAGATGTTCGGGAAGCTTGCCTTGCTGCTGGTCGTGGCAGGCACCGCGAATGCGGCCTTCGTCAACTCCGAAGACGGTGTCGCCAACGTCGACTTTCTCTACAAGTAGAAGAGGAACTTTGCGCTCCGACACGTCGTTGGACAGGACACTCTCTCGGACACGGAATTTGACGACATTGGCGGAAACTTCGATTTAGAACAGCAGCGACAGCGTAGCAGGATGAGCAGCGACGACGGTCTAGCGGCAGAGGCGGCAACAATGCAGTTGCAGGACAATCAGCAGCAGCTATCTGACCAGCCGCAACAGCTACGGGAGCAGCAACAGCAGAAGCGGCACAGAAGCAAGAGAAGCGGCGGTGGGGGCGGGGGTGGCGATGGCGGCGGTGGCGGTGGCGGTGGCGGTGGCGGTGGCGGTGGCGGTGGCGGTGGCGGTGGCGGTGGCGGTGGCGGTAGCGGTGGCGGTGGCGGTGGCGGCTGGTGCTGCTGGTGCTGCGGCTGCTGCTGCTGCGTCCGTAAGTGCTGGCGGCTCTTCAAAGGGTGCTTTCACTGTGATAGCAGCGGTTGAGGCGGCGGCGGTGGCGGCGGTAAATGAAGAGACTCGGTAGAGTCTCCGCGCTCAGTAGTGAAGGCATAGCCGAACGGCCGAGCGAGGCTTCCGGGGCTCTATTATCCCAAACCATAACGATTTAGCACGTGCAAAAAATTGTCTCCGAATTTGTTTGTAAAATTTCTCAAAGATTTGATGCACGAAGTAATTCTTTTTGGGTTTATATCTTGCTGTGTCTTTTTCTGATTTGTATGACTCAAGGCGCAATGGAATCGGTCCACTAGTTCAGAAGATATAAGTCTTGAAATATTCCTCCTGTAGCGAAAAATTACTGAGTTTCTTCATCATAATCAAGACACCTAGAATGTCGCTTTCCATTTTTCGCCGCTAGGCGGCTAGCGGTGCTCTGTGTATCTTTGAATGGGCGCTTAGCATCAGAATGCCTCGGAACGTCAGCCAAGTAGTATTAACCAGGTACCAGATACCATACTGGACACATAGCGCTAAGCGTTGCCTTTCCCACAGCCCACGGCATACAGTCAACGCAGTTATTAATAATAAACATTTAATTTCCAATAAGAATTACTCATTTGGTTATCCGTTGTTTCATTAAAGTCGGTGACATTTTTGCATACAAATATCGTCGGTTTTTTTAGTGATCTGTTGTGCTCGTATACTTACATTTCTTGAAAGTTAATAATGTTTCAATAATTGCATCTGCCATGTATATAGTGAAACAAATGTCTACTTAAGGTTGCACTGCGTTAATCAGAAGAACCGGTAGATTGTCAGTGCCAAGTACTTTGCAAGTTTTTTGTGAATATTATAGAATATGACAGCTTTTCAATTGTTAAACAAATGAGAATTGAGCACAATAAATATTTATTGCCTTAGTAATAATATCTATACTTGTTACATGTTCACCTTATCGGACTACTTTTCTTAACTTTATTTCATACGTAGATTAAATAATTATAACTCGTTAGCCTCCTACATAGAATATTCCTGCGTCTTTTTCGAGCCTTAAAACTGTGACTTAGACTCTTTCGGTCCACGTTATCTTAAATCTTAAAACGAATTCCTAGTAGGGGATTATTCGGCGTGCCCTTAATCCACCTCATAAATTCTTAGACGCCAAGCGTAGACTACTAGCGCCTACACTCCCACCTTAAGCCCTTTTCACTGGATTTTTCGGGTATATAAACCTCTAATTTCTAGAGCAAAGGGGGAGTCAGCTCCGAAGAGAGTAGATAGGCTATACAAGTAGTAGGACATCGATTAAGGGGTTGCGGGGAAGGTGACGAGGACTCGGGTTCTGCATCTTAATATAACAGTCTTAATCGCTATACCGGGAAATACCTCCTAACAAACTATGCATCTTCTCATAAACGAGGTGACATATGAAATGTTATAACCATCTTAAGCGCAATATCAAGTGCAAAGAGTAACAAAAGTTGTCAATCCATTGATTCGAATGTTACCGTGCTATTTACTTAACATTACGTGCCAGCCGCTAACACAAACTGCCTCTTTTTTTGAGTCACATAAACTAACATAAACTTCTTGTAGTCTATTTAGGTAATAATCCCAATCACCCGTCGATTGATTGATGAGGTACGCGACACGTGCATCCCCATCCCTCTGAGCGGGCCATAGAAGAGAACCTTTTCCCCGCGCACCCCTCACTGGTAAGATAACCATTCCACCCCTCCCCGCGCTTTCAGATTTCGGTAATGTTAGGAAATCAGAAATAGGCATGAGAATGAGCGTGTAGAGCAGCTCTCGTGGAGGTAGTGCAGGCCACTTCTCGCTTTAGGGAAAACCCAGAACGTCATAAACCTCCAAACTTGGCCACGCTGACGGAGATAACCCGACGGTGAGCGATGTCCGAGAGCATCACTCTTGGACTGACTTCAGCCTTGACATTACTGTATTTCAGATCTTCAGATATCAATATATTTGTGTTCCACACTTTGTTACTCGAATCCCCGACGAGTCACATTTAGTTTTGGGCACCCACACTCCAACTCGAGACGCCGTATAGTCTTACCATAACAGCATTTCATATCCACTGAAACTCTCATTGTATTTCGTGTTATATTATTGTTCAGAATATATTGAACTTTATTCTAGTTTTTATTATGGAAATCAACTGTCGAATCATTTCTCGACTCCTGTTTAGTCTACCTCATTTCAAGTATTCACAATAAAGGAAAAGAGTAATAAAAGATCCCACGAGCGCGTGGTTTAACTTCACCTTAGGGCATTCTTTCATGGTCACCGAGCAGATTCGAGCCTTGCTAAGGTGAAATAGCCCTTAGCACGATCTCAGTGCATATTTAACTCTCGCAAAACCTGGTTCTTAACAGCGGATTGCAAAATAGTTGGGTTCCAATATCAGGAGACACGATAGATCAGTGCTGTCCAGCGGAGGGGCCCCTACCGTGCTGAGTTCCCCTTCCACGCTACCCATCCCATTCCCATCTCCAAGCGCTGGTGCTGCCGCGAGCGCTAGGGGTAGGGGAAGCCCTGTGCTCCCGGGAGTAGCTCTTGAACAGCACTGTGGTAGATTGTCGTGCCAAGCAGTAGCTTAACCCTTTCAATACGGCGAAAAAATCAGTTCGGGTGGCGGCCATTACCGGGAACAGTTACTTGTCCTTCAGGTGATTATTACGAAGAAATAACTTTTTTGCCTGAAAAGCTGAAAGTTTTAGAGACGCCTAAACGACCCCATAACGACGCATTGTTTTCCGCTCCTAGATGTTTGTTACCGACTTCGAAAAGGAGGAGGTACTCAATTCGATCGCTATGTTTTCTAAAGTAACTGGGACATATGTTGTCCCAGCCGTAATTTCAAAAATTTTCCAGACTGGGACAGCATATGTCCCGTCCGGTGCGAAAGGGTTCAACTATTGTATGTATACAGCGCGAGTCAGCCGAGGCCACTTATCTCGACCCATGTGTATAGCGGTTTTCGATTCATACAAAACTTTCAGCTCGAATTCCGAAAGAGTTATAGCTCACAGGCATATCTTCTGAATTAGGCAGAGTTTAATTTATTTTCTGAACACATTGAGCTAAAGAGTAAAGAAATTGGTATATGTATTCAAGAGATATGAGTTTCCTCTTATTTTCTCGGGCGTACATGGGTCCAGAAGAAGATTCAGACCAAAAATATATATCTCATCCATATATTATCCATGCTAGATACTTGAATGTGATGGAGCTGTGAGATGATATTAGAAAAAGAAGATAGACATATGGAAAGAGAGTAATGAACACAAGATTATATTCTCAGTTCTATTCTCTTTTTCGACACAAAATAGAACTGTCAAACTTGTGAGGTGCATAGTTCGAGTACCATAAGCGCGACAGACCTGAAGGTTTCTTAGCA
This sequence comes from Ectemnius lituratus, assembly GCA_910593735.2. Classification (NCBI taxonomy): domain Eukaryota; kingdom Metazoa; phylum Arthropoda; class Insecta; order Hymenoptera; family Crabronidae; genus Ectemnius; species Ectemnius lituratus. Next base: position 2,884,618 of record OU343044.1, on the reverse strand, counting down.
AAAACTGATTAATATTAAAATGTTAAAAAGGCCAAGTAATCACTCCCCCTTCAAACCGCCAACCCAGGAACCTCACCAAAACGGTTTCTTCATTTAAAAATCACCAAAAATATTAATGGAAAAATTTGAAATCAAGGTCATTACGTAGTAAATTCAGTATGAAGTGCAAAGTAGTTTTCCATTGATTGCTTGGAGTTTCACCTCGTAATGAAGTGCGCACACGCTAATTTTGTTGTAATCTAATATCAAAAAAGTTATCGTTTACATATTAGTACTAGTCCTACTCGTTGGCGTTTTTTTTTACATTTTAACGTCTTTGTAGTTTATCTTTGCCTCAGCAACTGCTAAATTTCACTAAAGACATGTGAAGGATTACATTTATATACTGTTAAAATGGAATGTCTAATACCCTAAATAGTGCAAATACAGTTAATTTATTTTTGAAGAGCAACCAGGAACTTTTGTTGATGGTTTGTGTTTCTTGAAAAAGTTGATTCCTACCAAAAATACCTCAAAGCACCCTTCACATTTCAGTTCTTGCCTTGTTCGTGTGACGATATTAGTGTACACAAAATACCAATAAGGATAATACGAAAACATTCAACAACAAGTTTTTGGTTATTACTCCAAGAATACTCCATATACACTTTAACAGTAGCAGTAGCCGTAACAGAACTAATTATTGTTGACATAGCCTCAAAAAATCACTGATCAGCCCACAGCGATTAAAGACTAAATTAGCAAACAGCCTATCAAAGCCGCCCCACCTCCTTTCCGGCCCATAGCGGCCGCTATAAGAAGCGTTCCGTTTCTATAATGGAATGATCTGCAGTCGCAGAGTTCATCTGCCTACATCTCGAGTTCATCGAATCAAACTTTGCCTTTTTTTAATTTAAAACCCTGGTAGAGAAGATCCCGAAGATGTTCGGGAAGCTTGCCTTGCTGCTGGTCGTGGCAGGCATCGCAAATGCGGTCTTTGTCAACACCGAAGACGGCGTCGCTAACGTCGACGGCAGATCAGTCGACTACGACGGCTACAATGGCCGTGGCCATCGCAGCAGGTAGATCAGTGGTGGTAGTGATGGCGGTGCAATTTATATCAATTGCAGCAATTGATATCTTTTTTCTATCTCTATGCGTTTAAAAGCTATTCCATGTTTCCCCCGCAGAGACGCATTTTTGGTGAAATGTAGGATTTTTTTTCAATCCTTTAATGGCGACGTTGGCTGATTTAAAAAAATATGTGTCGCCCATTTTTCGATGCATAATATATGTATAAAGTTTCATCAAGATCCGTTTGTACCCGTTCGGGGTGTTCCCTTGTAAGTCTGAGAAGACGACGGACGACCTGATAGCGACAGACCGACCGACGTAACCCAGGAGCTCCTAGCGTTCGCAGGCTGAAGACAGCGTTGGATAGCGTAGCAAATTTTGAAGTAGGATCGAAAACGCTTCGTTTTCCGTGCGACCATCCGAGCGAGCGTTACTTTCAGTGCGATCGATTAGGATTCGAGAGGAGCAAACCCCTAGCACGCGATTAACAGCGGTAAGCCCAGCAAACTTACCTGCCTGCTAGGAATTCTGTAGGTCTCGGACTCTTCCAGTCACCGCAAAGTCCCCGGTTCTTTTTCTTACGTTAGATTGTGAGGCGTACGAATGTCAGGAGCGGCACGGCCGCCATCCTTCGACGGTTGTAATTGAGATTCTGACTGGCCTTTTGGGTTTTCCGGTTCCGTGGTGATTCCACCGGCCACATTGTAATTGCAACGAGAGTAGCTCAGCTGCTGAGATTATTGGGCGTGTCCGAGTGTTTCGATTTAGCGAGTGCGAGGCGAGAACGACGAGGCCGGGTTACGTTAAATTGTATAGCGGGTACGGGAAAGCCGAGGGTTCCAACGCCGACGGTTTAGACGCGAGCGTCAGGCCTGTATGGTTCTTGGCCGCCCCCCGGCCAAATAAACATGTTCGCCACCCATCCGGTTGGGTGGGTCTTTTCTGCCTTTTTTCTTCCTACCCGATACTCCGCCACTCTACCAACGAACGAGCCAGCCGAGTGGAAAACGGCGAGTGCTGCCGTGTCTCCAGGAGTCAATCGGGAGGACACTCCGAGGTCAAGGGGAACCTCCAGAAAAAATTCGGCCCTTCTCAGGCCCTGGCGCCCAATCTCTTTCCCCTCCCACCTTTCAGGAGACCCAGAAGGAATCTCGGCGAAGTTGGGGTCACCTCCACCGGGACCAGAGCGGACACCAGCCTGGAGGAACACTCACAGTACAATCAATTTCAAGTATTCAGTATTGACGAAAAGAGTAATGAAAGGCCTCATGAGTAAGGTTCAACCTTAGTTTAGAGTATTTTTTCATAAACAAAGGGCAGTGTTATGTCTGGCTAAGGTGAAATAACCTTTAGCACGATCTCATAGCATCTTTAGGACTGTCGAAGACTTCAAACACCGTATAATCACGGGTGCGATAATAAACACAAAGCATATAGAACCAAAAATTTTCCTTCGTGATGCTTGTGTAATAGTCTAGAACAGGGTAAATGATACTATTAGCATGTATAAAAGTGTCAAGGTGAACGTGAGACTGGAAGTTGAATTCGAGTCGCACAATGGGACAGTTAGTATAAAAGGAAATATGCCGATTAAGAGAATTAATAGAACTTATTAAGTGTTGAGCCTAATCGTAATATTAAAGCGGGCACACACCACGTTCTTTTTATTATTGTTAATCGCTAATTTATTGTGAATTTATTGTTAATTGCGGATGTGAGATTAATTATATCTGAATTATAACTTGACCTTCGTTTCCCAATGATATCTATTTCTATTTTTGATCATTTTTAAATGACTTTGGCGAGATTGGTGGGTTCGTGAGTCGGTAGTTTGGTGGTTGGGGGGCGGACCACTTAGCGTCTTTTTTCATTTTAATGTATTTGAGGTATAACAATCTTAATCACTATACCGGGAAATACCTCCTGATAAACTATGCATCTTCTCATAAACGAGGTGACACGTAAAATTGTATGACAATCTTATCGCTATGTTAAGTATAGAGAGCCCCCACCCCTCTGAATGAACCGACGAAGAGAAACATGTTTAATATATATATGTTTAGTAAACTTGTTAAATTTTAAAGCTTGTTTAATAAACAACCTTTAAGATTTCGGTAATGTCAGAAAGTCAGAAAGTAGGCATGAGAATGCGCGTGTAGGGCGGGAGTCGTGGAGGTTGTGTGGGGCACCTCTTGCCTTCAGGGAAAACCCAGAGTGTCATAAACCCCCCAAACTTGGTCGTGTTGACGGTGATAACCCGATGGCGAGCAATGTCAGAGAGCATCACTCTTGGACTGAGTTAAATCTTGATGCCACTGTATTACTCACCTTCAGATATCAATAAATGCAAAAAACACTAACTAGTCCGCCCGCCCTCCTAACCATCAACCCGTCAACCACATCAAAACTATTTAAAAATGATTAAAAATAGAAATGTATATAACTGGAAAACGAAAACGCCAAGTTAAAATTACAAAAAACTTGGCGTGTGCGCTTTCATTAGTACCGTTTGGTGTCACGTACTCGACAAGTACACCACTGTTTTTAGCAATATTACCATAGGTAAGAGCCTCGAATAAAGCGCACACACCAAGTTTTTTTTAATTTTAATCTGGCTTTCATTTTGCAGTGATACACATTCGCAGGGTTGATGGTTAGGAGGGCGGGCGGACTACTAGGCGTTTTTTTACATTTCATTGTTTTTGGGAGGTACTTTTTCTTTTACAGTTTTTCGTCTTTTCTCCGAAGTTTATTAATGTTGGATTAGTTTCTTAAATTATGGTAAGCATCAATTACTCCCAGTACACATTTCTCGAAAAGTAAGTACAATTGGTAAACCATGTATGTTCACGTTAATTTACATTGTCTCTGATTTCTTCAAATCAAAAAAACATACACGCAGTGCAGTTTCAATCCCACTATATCAGTACTAGCCACCTTCTATTTTTTCTATAAGGGGTGCCTGTTGAAATACTTTTTTGTACGCTATTGATTAATATAATAATATAAGTAAGTGCATTGGTAAATATGAAATTGTAAACGTTTATATTCAAATATACTAGGTCTACCTGGGCGCCGCGCCAGTCATTCACGGAAGAGTACGATAGTTACTCGGGAACGCCCCAAGGAAGGGAGAGATCGGCTATGAAGCTGGTCGCTTGACCGAAAATTGGAAATTATGTCATCACATTAAAAATTCGAAAATTTCCGAAATTATTACGAAATTTGTATGGTGCCAAATGTTAATAACTGTATCATAAACTACGAAAGGGTGAATCGTGACTTTCGACTTATTCCAATGATGTCCTTGAACAGCGTCTTGTTCAATAAATGAATAATTCTCTGCGAAATCACATAACAAAAAATTCTGTTTTCTGTAGGATTGGTTTGCTAGCGGCGAAGGATCGCTGAATGCGGTAGATAAAAGAGGTCGAAGTTGGTTCTAACGTGCGAAATTGATTCCGAAACCTCCTAACAGAGGGAGCCATGAGGAGATTCCAGGATAGCGCCGCGGAGGATCTGAGGCTCTCTAGCAAATTAGGAACCCATTCTCGTCACTCAGATTGCGCCCTCCCTTGCGACAACGTGTTCGGGATTTGTGCTAAGTGAGAATAACGATAGAGAAGAAGAGAAAACGATAGAGAGGGACCTCTTGCACCGCGAGACGACTGGATATTCCAGTTTAGCAGTCCCGACTGGATTAATACACGACTACTCCAACGGCCGTTAGATTACTACGGTAAGTTTTACATTCGTTCAACCTCTCGCTTAAATTCTGCAAAGACCCTCGCGGCCAAGTGCCCAGACGACTCAAGATTCAGAGGGGAACTCGGCCGAAATTTGCACCGTTCTTTGTTAGCCGACACGACCGGCGAACCGAGGACGGCGGTTGCAATACACATGAAATATCTGTACAATATTAATCTTATTTCTTATACCCGGCTGACATTAAAACGACATTCTAGGTATCTGGATTATGAAAAAGTTTTACTCGCTGCCTTGCAGGCTCGATTCGCCCTGGTGGGCGAATAAAAAATGGCGATCGGTGTTGTTGGTGTGAAGTCGGCCTTTGTGCCATTTGGATACCAACAAGGGAAATAAATACGGCCTCCAGGAAAGGTCGCATGTCCCGTATTCTGGTATGAATACCGAATAAACACTGCTACCTTGTCGTTACGTTTCAAATGCAATGTTTTACATTACAAAGATATCACGTGAGTGTTAAACTTATGTCGTTATTTATCACTCTGGGACGTAACATGTTACGTAATACTGTTACATTACTGTTATGTTGCAGTAACATGTTAAAGTTATATAATATCAATCTAACTACACATCTTACCGCAGTGTAACAAGGTTATATCGCAGATACGTTTACGCGTTATACTATTGTAGTACCCCTGTTATGTTAATATAAACTTGATTATTATGCAAAATTAAGGGAAAATTTAAAAGGTATTCGAATTTCTTTATAAATATGTATTTATTATACACATATAAACATTAAAAGATGCCACAATTTAAACAATTTAAAAACATCACACGATTTCATCAACCTCCCTCCTCGCACTCCGACCTCGCGCAAAGATACTAAAAGCTTCCTCAGCGTTGGAAGCTCTTTTCAAATGCTATATTTTTATTTTTTTTATTTTAATGTTTGTCCGGCGAGATCTCTGTAGGTTATGCTCACAGTTTGGTCCCATTATAAATTTATTGAAATTGTTTAACGTTAACCATTGTTATTGAAGAAAAACCGAACTTTTCGTTGATTTCGCGTTTCTACTAAAAATTTAGTCTGACTTCCCCTCACGCGCTTTCTACCCACACATGCTACGGCGCCTCGTAGCCACACTATGCGTCTGTATTTGAGACTTGAAGTGCGACGGGAATCCGCCTCTCACTTTCTTAACACAGTGAGTGAGTCTAATTCTCATTATACATATGTTTAATAACACACATGCGACATACTGGGCAGATTTTTATTCTACTTTCATCCCCTTTCTATAGCTCCGTGGAATAGTATTTATAGTTGCATCTGTAAACAAAATCAGAGCAGTACTTGTTTCTCTCAGTAATAACAAAAGGTGCATATATATGCCTCTTTACCTTATTCGGTAATCTGAAATTCGCAAGTGGTCTTGTGCGTGGAATGTTATACATCGGCAAAGTATAACTGGTCCCAGGAAGTATCAACCTAAAATAAGAAAGAGCGTAAATGAATCTTGTTAACATTTTTCTAAAGATTAATGCACATTGCTTACGTAGAATAACTGCATACCTTCATCATCGGATGATTCTGGTAAGGGACCTATCCCTTCCATATCCACGTCCATTTCTTGATGAAAGGTAACGCTGCTTCCCCTCACCCTGCTTCCCATGTCCCTGGAGTGTCCGTCACGTCCATCGGTTGTGGTTCATTGTGTGGATCTTCCCCTTCCTCCGACGAATCTCCAGATGATTCCTCGCTGGAGTCCATGCGTAGTCGAATTACGAATTCCTCGATTGTTTCCTCCATCAATCCTTCCTTCGTCCAGGCATCCTCGATGATCTTTTTGGTGTGAAGTACGGCAGCTCTCCTATTGTCCGGTGTGATTTCCTCCACAGCTTCCCTTGTAAGCCGCTCCACATCCGTCATCGTGAAGGTTGAGTTCCTCCGAGCAACTTTCCCTTTTACCTGCGCCCAAATTAATTCTATTGGATTAAATTGGCAATGATAAGGGGGTAGACGAAGGACCGAGTGTCCCTGCTCGTGAGCGATCATATCGAGATCGTACTTTTTTAACCCGCTTTTATGCTGCTTCACTATTTCTAGCAACTCAGTTTTTTTTAAGCCCGTCTCGAAATTAGTGTTATTATTAACCAGCCATTCAACGATATCGTCTTTACGCGAAGCTATAGTTGGGGCTTTATCTCTGATTACCGAGTGATAGGGCGCGTTGTCCATGACTATCGTCGATTGAGGAGGAATGTTTGTTAGTAATTTCAAAAACCACTCTTTGAATGTTGCGGCATTCATGTCGTCATGGTAATCGCCGGTTTTTCGCGACCGAAATAAAAGCAAAGCATGCGGTATAAAACCGCTTGCCGTTCCAGCATGTGATAAAATTAACCGCCCGCCTTTGCCGGTCGGCTCCTTCCGCGAACTCTTCCGCGAACTGTCGCTTCACGACCGCGTCACCGTATGGCCCGCGTTGACCCACGTTTCATCGAGAAACATGAGTTTCTCGATGTCAAGATTCCGCACTTGACGCAAAAAAGAACAGCGCATGCTCGCGATGTCCGTGCGTTCCATCAAAAATGTTCTATTATTTATTTTTCCCCACGTGAACCCGATTATGTTTAAAACCGAAGACTGCAATGTCTTCCCCCCATCAAAAAGCCCTATCTCCCGCAAAGATATGAGGAGCTTCTTCCGCGTAGGAAGCTCTTTCTTACAGTAATACGTATAAATGTGTTCGCGAATCGCGTCCTCGTTGTACACTTCCGGTGTAGACTTCGAAGCCCGTCGTGGTCTCTTTTTACCCGGCGTCGAAAATTGCCCCCGCGAAAGCGTCCCCTCCCTGTTTATATTACACACCGTATGTCGTGAGATTTTAAGAGCATCGGCAACTCTTCCTTTCACTTTATTGACGTCCACGAGTGGCCCTTTATTAACTTTTTCCTGGGAAAAGTATTCCTGCAAACGACAGACGAATAACCGCGCCTGCGATCGAAGGGAGGTACCCTTGCCCGTTCGAGTTTCTGCCATTGCAGCCGAGGAAGTAGTAGATAAATAAAGATACAAATCCGTAACAATCTCCTTCGTCGACAAGTGCTCCGTACAAAAGTATCGAAGGACTGAAGATTTGAAAACTGAATCGATCTATTGTATAAGCCTTTTCCAACACCCCCCTCTACCAATTTTCCAGCAATACCGAGACTTCCAATAAAAGTTGCAATAAAGTAATCCAAACCTCTTTTATTGCAGGTTGTAGCTCGCGCTGCATGACTGATTCAATGAGTACCTGCTTCATTAACAATGGGCAGGGTTCGTCCAAAGGTATACGCGTTGTATTATCATTCTCACTTACCTTGCCACCTTATTAGATCGATATCTTCATTCACTGTCACCGAAACGTTCACTAATAAAACCATAAACGCGGTTTCCTTCAGGTGTCCCAAACTGAGACTCGCGACAGACCGTATGGATTACGGGTTATTCCAGGCCAAGCGGGTCGTATTACTTTACTGGCATTTCAGATTTTCATGAAAGTCACACATGTTGTTCCCCATAAGAAAACATATACATAGTATAGATCATATTCTCATTTTCCGTGATAGGTAATTGTTTAACAAATAGAGACCGTCAAAGCTAGGTATTTTAGCCATTTCGCTAAATGAGACCGTTACGGAAGAATTTTTTTATGAAAGCCGCTGGTCGAATCGATGTTGTTCTTTCTTGTTTGGCTCAGGAAGGAACGAACTTCATAGCTATCACTTTTTCAGGGCCCGCAGATTTTCTATTTAGTACAAGATATTTAAGTAAAGTTTCGATTTGTAAATAAAGTAATCGTGGGGCAGATTGGCCACTCTAAGACAGGTTTCAAAATATAACATGGATGTTCCTTTACCGAATATTGTGCTATAATAGCATTCCCTAACGTTCGCCTAGCCGCCTTTGTCCCCCGAAATCGATTTCTATTGGTCGCCGGATCCTACCGCGCGCTCAGGGCTCGCTAAGCCCTCGGACGAACGACGCCAGGGCCGTAGGCCCCACTGTGCGCCAATCCCGCTCCGCCGAGACGACAATTGGTCAGCCTCCCACGTTGCTGGGTGCCTTGGGGTCGCCTGCCTCACCATCCAGTTTCCTCCCACGTTGACCAGTCGTTGTCAGAAACTTTTGGAGACTGCTGACCCCTTAATGTCTCAATTAAGGTCAACAATTTCCTCGACTCGTGCCTTATTAAGTAGGTTGGCAGATGAACGGCCCTTGATTTTGGCAACTACGATTTTATATGGCTTCCCCCATGGATCGGAGTCAACCTGGGAGAGCAGGTGAGTCCAAACCTGCTCTTTGGCTAGGGCTATCTCCTTTGCAACGTACTTACGGGCTTTTTTCTTTTCTAGAAGATAGAGTAGCTGGATGTCGGTCGAGTATGCGGCCTTTCTTGCACGTGTCAGCTGCCTCCTCGCTTTCATACAGACGTCTCTAGCACGCTGCACTTCGTCAGTCCACCAGTAGACGTTAGTTGAACGTGTGCTCGAAGAAGATCTTTTGGTCATTGCGGTGTTACAGACTGAGGTAAGAATATCAGTTGCCAGAGGAGCATATTGATTAGGTGAATTCCTCTGGGCTGGCAGATTTGGTGACTTCGGGTGCTGTGGGCGGTTGGTCGTCACTGATTGCTGTTCCCTTATTGGCTTGGACGAATTCGATCGGCGTTAGTAAAGATTCTCGATCTTCCGAGGCTCTTTATTGGAGACGCTAATTTTCTACTTTCTCGGCGCTAGATTTGAGTGAGAGAAGTTGCTTTTGTGACGTACGACAAACGTAACGTCACAGTGTGTACGTATAGCGATCACAGTTTCCGTAGAAGGTATACGAACGACGTGAGTATTCTCAACCACAGTATCTTCAACAACTCGGCTGCTCAGGGAAAACTGATCTTCCGACAACGAAGAACTCTGCACAGCAGTGACACTAGCGACTCGGATTGAAACAAGAGGATGCGAAGAATCATGCCAGTGTGACAGGACGGAAAAAGCTAAGTATTTCTAGCTCCACTTTAATCCTACTCCATTCTCTATGAGCGCTTCTAATTTAAACACTGTCAGGAATTTTCCTGGGGCTGCTCGGGGATAAAGCTGCCCGCAGTCAGTTGCCCAGGAAAATGTATTAATTTAGACCGGACTTGAACGGGACTCACCAAAATTGACCAAAACGACAGACACCAACGCGAAACTAATTCCTGACCCTCGACTGCGATTCCGGAACTAAGAAGGGCGCCAGGTATCCAACGATACCACGGAATGTAACCGGACAGGCGATCCGCCGGACGGAACTTCCGGGAAGTCGCAGTCGGATTATCTACCGCGGCAGCTCAGGGGTTGGTGGAAGAGGAGAGCGGTGGATTCGGCAGGAGACGCAACCAAGACAGAATTTTAATAGCCTCGAGATTTATTGAGCTTGTACTGATGTTCCAACAAACGTGGCTTGAGATAATGAAGAGACGGGCTTCGCTCACGAACGGTACAAGATGCTCGTGAGGAGCAGGCGAAGTTGATCTGGCTATTGCGCGAAACGGCTAACAAAGATTGGTGAAGTCTCGCGACGGCAAGACTTCCGGAAACGGGTATAATTCAGCTCCAGAGAGGAACCTCGAGACCGAACTTAAGCTACTGGACGGAATAAGACTCGTGGCGAGATCGGGAGCCTTCCAGGAAGGTCGAGACTAAATTCGCGGTAAAACTCGGGGAGACTTCACAGTGGGTCAACTACTAGGAGTAGCATAGAGACGGGACGTGTACTCGACTCGGTCAGGACAATCCCCTGACCGGTCAAACGCCGAAACGAAATATAATTTTGGCCCAAAGATGGTCGCTTACCAATAAGTAGTTTTGAGGCGGTGTAAACGGGACACTGGATCACTAAGTCGAATACGAATCTACACAACGAATGTTCGCTCCTTCCGCGCGCGGGACTTTAATAGATTTGGTATTATTACCCCCTGCACCCCCTGACTTTTGGCCGATAGTGCCACCTAACGCGACTCGGGCTCCAAGGCTCGGGGAGCCTCCGCAACAGGGCCGTACCCCTGCGCTATTGGAAGATCCTAGCGGCCGCTGCCGATGAATCCTTCCACCTGGATGTGCCTTCCCAACCGCCTAGAATTCCTGCGGTGTGGCCAATACTGCATTGGAACTCCTTCGTGGGCTGCTATCATCCGCAGTGGAGCCTCCACGTCGAGCCGGAGTCTCGTAGCTGCTGGTGACGAGATTCGAGATGGTCGTCAGGATGCAGGTGGTCATGATACGCCCCTGGCGAACGGTGTCTAGACGGCTCACGCGAAATTCAAAGAGAATTAGGAGCGAACAACAGATTATCAAATTGGATTAACGGTCGACCTTGCCTGGAGGCTATGTTATTTTTTTCCCTAACGGCGCTTGTGATCAACCTTCCGGTCTTATTGTTTGCTAGGAGAGGACACTTCGTCACAACACTTACTTTTTCAGTTTCAGGAGTCAGCACAAGGCGATAATTGCCACTTCAGGTGAAACCATACTTGAAGATAATTTCATTTCAATGAGTCAACGTGCATTTCTGAAAAAGATAAGTAATTTTATGTACCGTGTTGTTTAAGTTGCTTTACTATAAGAACTAAATACTCATTATGCACTGTTTTCCACTTTGCAGGAAACCAGCGGCAATAAGGGATCGCTTTATGAGCCGCCGAGAGGGTCCGAAAAATCTTGAGGAACGTCTGAAAAAGATAAGTATTGTACATAAAACCTTTTCTTTCCATTCATAGGTATCAGACTTTGAAGGACGAGACAACATTTTATCCAAATCAGAGGCAGGCTCCTTCTTTCTAGAGACGAACTGCACGTGTGATGAGGGATTCCACTTGACGCTCGAGAGAAGATCCGCAGACGATCCATAGGAGCCTTTCTATTGTTCCGCTGACGAAAACTGTGACCCGGGGAGCATTCTTCGAGCGTTTGCACTCGGTTTGACAGATGTATGCCCACCTTTAGACCTCAAACATAGTTAGACTCCTTGCGCCTACAATCCCACCTTTACCCCATTTCATTTGGGTTTATCGAGTATTTAAACCCTAAATTCTAGAGGAAAACGGGGGAATCAATTTCGAAGTGTCATCAACTGATTGTAATAGATCGAGCACCAGTCTCTTTCGAAGTAATTGCAATTACCGTATTACCCGTATTACCAAGTCACGGTTCTTTCCTTTCTATTTTCCCTGTTCTATTCGTAACCTTAATCGAATTCCCTTTAAGATTTTTTTAACAATATTTCATCCACTGAAACTCTCATTGTATTTTGTATTATATTATTATCCAGAATATATTTAACTTTATTCTAGTTTTCAATAAGAAAATCAACTGTCTAATCATTTCTCAATTCCTGTTTCGTCAACCACATTTCAGGCATTGACAATAAAAGAACAGAGTAATAAATGATCCCACGAGAATACATTTGTACCGCTCGAGGTGTATCCGACGAGCCATAGTGAGGCTTAACTTCAGCTTTGGACATTCTTATTGGAAGTCACCAACAAAAAGCGGTTAATAGGAGAATAGGAACCTGAGTAGGACTGAGTTCAAAGACATTCCGTGCTATAGCAGGATTGACTTGGGGTCGATTGGGTAAGAAGTAGACTGGAGTCTTGCTTAGGCTTAAGACCCCTTACTGTCACGATTCACTCGGTGTAAGCTCAAGTGACACACGGCACAAGCGATATTACACAGCTAATAAAACAATTAAGCAATGCCGGTTTCACCGATAATTCGATGGTAAAAAAATGATTGGTTGTTCCGCCGTTGCCCGCCCACCAAAAAAACCGACTAAACATCGTTGACCAAGGACGTCACACCACCGCCTACATCCTGGCACTCGTCTTCCGTTCTGCCACCTAAAGCCACGGGAGTTACGGGACTTCGTCTCGACCTGGAGATTCCACTGCCGACGACAGCAGCCTTTTTTTCATGGGGAAATCCTCATGGACACCTCGTCGCCCTGGTGGGAGCGACGGGGTAGTACCGGATTGTTACCGGTTAAAACTCCACGGTGGCCATCCTCCGCGCTTACTGGGACGGCACCGGAAACTCTTGTCGAACATGACCGGTGAAGGACGACAGCAGCCCTTAAATGACTTCCAACGCAGTCTTGGCTATGCTACAGGAATGGTGGGCGATAGGGAAGGCGCATCCAGGAGGAAGGATTCATTGGCAGCGGCCGCTAGGATCTTCTATTACCGCAGAGATACGACCCTGTTGTGGAGGTTCCCCAAGTTTGGAGTCTGGACTGCGTTAGGTGACAGTATCGGCCACAGTCGCGGGTATAGGGGGTGGTAATCGTATCGAATCTATTAAAGGCCCGCGCACGGAAGGATTATTACATAGAAGTTAGTGTCCGCTAATTAGTAATTCTCAGTGTTCCGACAACACTCCGCTTCGTCAAGCCAGTGATAAGCACCAAATCGTTCGAAACCGATCTTTTATTTAGACGTTTTGACCTTGTCCTTGTGCTTCCCCACGTAGAAATACCGCCCTGCAAAGTTCCGCGAAACATAGTACGACCTTTCTAGAGTGTTCCCGCTCTCGCAACGAGTCACGATTCTGTCTGGTAATTTTAAGTCTTTTTCACTTCTCGAGATTCCGAAGTTAATTGAGCTCGTTCTGATCCGCTAGTCTCACCGCTCCGAGACTCAGCACTCGTTAATTGCTAAAAATACCAATTGCTATGGTTGATTCCGTTTTTGTATGCTCCTGATGGGCACATTGTAACGTCCGTGAGCGAAGCCCGCTTTCATACTGCAAATTGGCCATTTTCATATCAGTTCTCGCAGAGTTAATAGATCTCCAGTTGAAGCCAAGAAAAGTCTGTCTCGGTCGCGTCTTTTGCCGGATTCACCGCTCTCCAAATACCACTATCTCTGTGCTACCGTGTGAGAAATTCCGACTGTTGATTGACGGAATTATCTTTCGGCTGACCGCTATATAGTTTCGTTTATAGTCTTTTGTGGTACCGCGGGGTACCTGGCGCCCTTCAGTTTTAGCACTCCGAGATCGCAGTCGTGGGTCAGGGAGTAGTATCGCGTTCCGCAAATTATAGCTAGAAGTAGTTGTTATTCGTCTCTAACACATTTCCCTGGGTAACTGGCTGCGAGTAGCTTTATTCCCGAGTAGCCTCAGGAAAATCCCTGACAATTAGCAATTCAACTATTAGTATGATTATTCGCTTCTCAGATTTACAACTCAACAGGCAGTATGTCGGTGATAGTACTGCAACTGGAAAGAGATCACGAACCATAGTGACGTGTATTCTGACCACTAGGTTTAATAAAATAGTTCCCTCGATCTTGCATTCTCATACATTAACACCAATTTCAATAAAGAAGTATAAGGTGTAACTGGGTCGATATAATTACCTGTATTTATTTCCATCGACCTTCAAAGAGGTGCAAGCCCTAATAGTGTCCCTTGAGCACTGGTCACGCAAGTACTGATGCATTCTGCCAATCAGTCAGGGCCGCCGAGCTTATTGTTCATCGTTAACACGTTAGATCGTGTCCAGTCGAATAGTCTGTGGGACTGCGTTGAACGTAAGAAATGAAGGCACAATTCCAGCGTGCATTTCGGCCTATCACGGCAACGGCAGCCTTTTTCGGTTTGGGATTTATCGAGTATCCTTTGGGAAACCTCCGAAGATTTCTCAGTCTCATTTACGCCATTGTGGCAATCAGCATGCAACTCGGCATGTATATGATCTTCATAATGCTACCTAAGCCAACGGTCAGCCAAGCGAGTCCCATTTTCGTGAAATCGGTCTTTGATGTCATGATGTTTTGCTGTAATTTCATCATCCTCGCATCGATATGCCTCACTCACTGGCATGGAAAGGTATGTGCACTGTTCGATTAGCCCTCTGCAGCTCTTTTTGTAATAATTGCATGACCCTAGAAATACCAAAAGTGCATAGAACGATTCAATGAAGTGGATGAAACACTGAAGGCCTTGGAAATTGAGATGGATTGCTCCGAGTTGCGAAGGATAGGGCTGGTTAGTCTGCTTATGTGGGCGTTCATGTGTGTTGTAGTGAACGGGAATAGCAGCGTAGGATATGCAACTAAACTTGGTGATAAACGCATCGCGATTCCGGTATTTTTTTCTTTTATGCCACTCCATGTTCGCATGCTCATACAGATGCAGTTCTCGTCAGTGCTGCGGTACGTTTCAAGGGATGAATATTTGTAAGACATGGTTCGACAAATTTTTCATAACTTTAAGTAAAATGTTAATCCATTTTGTTTATTAGATATGCAGGCACCAGATTCGATTGCATTAGTGACGGCTTAAGAAAACTTACAATCGATAACAACAATTGTACAGATTGGTTTCAAAACAGTGTCATGACATCGGTCCGAGGAGTTTTTGTCCCGGACGAAAGGGCCAGGCGCATCATTTGGATAGTTATGTATGTGCATCAGTATGCCATTTTTTCTGAATAAGTGAACAGGAATGTATTGTTTTTTCTTAGGCATCTATACTTTAAACTCTGCGAAATCTTACGGGATGCAAACACAGCGTTCGAGATTCAGATGAGCCTTCAGATGGCCTTCGACTACGTGTTCTTATTGGGCAACATCATCTTCATATGTCGACTAATATTGTTGCCTTTGGAAGATGGCAACAAATTTAGAATTTTCGTAGCAATTTCGTTGTGGATCCTTCTATATTTAGCGGACATTATTGTTACCAATCATTTCTGCGAGACTGTTGGTGCCAAGGTGAGGGAATAGTGGAGATTGTATGATAGAAATCTCTGCTCTAGTTAACTCAATAATTGACAACTGAGTAACCCAATTGCGTCAAATTTAAACTTTCAAAAACAAAAAATGTCTTTTCCTACTTAGCTGTCATAATCTTTGGATCACTATGTTCTTTGATTGCCCATCATTCGTATTGTTTTTTATTTCACTCAGACTAGATAGTTACGCTGTATGGTAGTTAATAACAGATTCAGTCGTAGAAAGACAGTGTTACAAGTATTCGTTTAGTGATCAGTTTCGACTTAAACTTAGTACCGTTGTTTTTGGTAAGCAATATCTATATGTATAAAATGAAGTTCTACGTATTCTTTAATATGTACAGCTTTGTTATTTCACGGGCAGGGGTTGACAAAGAGGGCAGTACTACGCATTAATTAAAATTGATCACTATTCTAATACTCCACGTAGTCTTGGTAGATTAATAATAATGATGCTCACTATTACTTTAATATCTTCTTCTAACTTTATAGACAACCATTGAACAAAAATACTTGCATTACACTAGTAGAAAGCAATCTTAGCTTATACGCAGTCACTAGCGATTGGGAATCAAAGAAAAGCGAACGTTCATTCCTATTGTGTCCGCAATGCACATACAACGTTTCATGCAAGAACCACCTTCCTCGCACACACCTGTCCTGTCATCTACTTCCTCCATGAATGATCGATATTAAGATTGTTAGACTGAACTGGTTTCAACTACGTCTTACATACTGAATAAAACCAACTGATATAGGCAAGAACCGTCTGCGACATGGTCGACCAACTGCTGAACTGCATAGACGACGAGGGATTCCGTGAAGACGTAAGTTTATAGACGTAAAACAATATTATGTAAGGAAGGTTCCGCAGTTTGTATTGATCACACTCGAAATGTAGATATCATTAATAGTCCTGCAAACAAAGCTTAGGCCATTACGATTCTCTTGCCTGGGCCTCTACTATTTCGGGTACCTCTTTATGTACAAGGTTCGTAATTCACGATCAACTTAAAAAGGCTCCTTATTAACACACTCATTGATCTTTTTCAGATTTTCGGTGCAGTAGTTACAACTGCAGTGATAATATTGCAAGCAAAAGCAGGACTCGAATTCTAGTAACATGTATTCTTATTTTGAATAAAAATTATACCCTAATCCTTTTTTACCGACTTCAAAAAGGAGGAGGTACTCAATTCAACCGCTATATATATATATATATATTTTTTTAATGTTTGTCCGGCTAGAACTCTGGGATGGGTGGACCGATCAGGATGAAACCTTACCTATCTTATAGAGGAAGTTCACAGTTTGGTGCAGTTATAATTTTTTTTCAAAATTGTTTAACGCAAACCATTGTTATTGCAGAAAAACGGATTTTTTCGCAGATTTCACGTTTCTACTAAAAATTTCGTTTGTCCGGCGATATCTCCGAGATGGATGAACTAATCGGAATG
Source organism: Ectemnius lituratus (assembly GCA_910593735.2). Lineage (NCBI taxonomy): Eukaryota > Metazoa > Arthropoda > Insecta > Hymenoptera > Crabronidae > Ectemnius > Ectemnius lituratus. The sequence goes on along the minus strand of OU343044.1, from coordinate 2,867,581 downwards.
AAACCTTTTCTATCTCACAGTGGATGTTGCCAGAATGGTTTCGATCTAAATTTTTGCAAATTTTGTAACATTAACAACTGTTATTGCATAAAAGAGAACTGTCGACTATCCTGCGATAGCTTTGGGACGGGTTGTTCGATCGAGATGAAACTTTTACTAGCTTATGGAGGAAGTTCTCGAGGAACTCGCTCTTGCATAAACTTCGCAATTCACTTTCTACAACAAAATCGGCTACATTTGTTGGTCTATAACTGGTACACCAGTACATCGATGAAATTCGAGATGAAATCAACCTCGAACCATGGTTCTATTTATTTCCAATACTAAAAAGCATGAAATAAAAAAAATGTGACCGACTTCGAAAAACTGACAGAGTTCCAAAAAGCTGAAAACTATATACTTACAGAACTCCCGCATGCTCCTCTCTCTCTCTCCGAGCCCTTGTTTGCTGATATTGTCTCGGACTACCCGAATAAGGTAATTCTTGGTGATTGGAATGCGGACATGGGTTCTTCTTCTTTCGACTCCGTCTACCTTGGAGACCTCTTCTCTCGTCTAAATCTTTACTCTATCCCCTTTTCTCCTACTTTTCACACTTCTACTTCCTCTACTTGGCTTGACCGCGGGCTTGTGGACGACTCTAGCAAGGTTGTTTCTTTTTCTCAAAGTAAAGAGCCTCGCTGCTCTGGTCATGATTTCATTTCTTTAGAATACGTCTTAACTTCACGTCTTGCTCCTTTTACCGATCTTCATCGAAGGTATGGTTCAATCGACCGTGACGCACTACTCAATGATATCTCGCAGCTTAGCTGTATTCGTCTTACTACGAACGCTTGTGAGAGTAGCGTTGATCGGTTGGTTGAAAATCTCAATGCGGACTTGCTCCAAGTTCTCAATGAGCATGCCCCTCTTCGACCCCTGCGTGTTAGACGGCCACCTGCTCCCTGGATCACTCCTGAGATTCGTCTCGAGATGCGTTCTCGTGACTCCCTCAGGAGATCCTATATTAGAACTGGAAATCCGGACTTGCGGGTACAATATAGAGCCTGTCGTAACAGAGTTCAAGCTCTTCCGGCGCGAGCTAGATCTGCTTTTCTCTTCGACAGGCTTTCCAACCTTACTAACCCGAACGAAGTTTGGCGCGAGCTAAAATCGTTTGGTGTTCTTCCTCCCTCTCGTACTTCCGCTCCCACTCACTTGTCTCCGGACACCCTTAATACCTTCTTCCTTTCGGCTCACGCCTCAACTCCACCGGCCGTCCCCGCATGTTTGTGTTTGTCTAACTGTCCCTCTGACGATTTATCTTTCTATTTCTCTCCGGTCACGGAGGAGAGTCTTGCTCGCGCCTTACGCCTTACTAATTCGTCCATCTCGCCCTCGGATGAGCTGAGTGCGAGGTTTCTCTCTCTTTCGTTTCCTGCTATTTACCCCACTATCTTACACATCTTCAACTCTTCTCTCACTTTCTCTATCTTTCCTGACGCCTGGCGTCGCTCTCCCATCATCCCTATACCTAAAAAACCGCACGCCTCTGCACCCGCTGACTTTCGCCCTATTTCTATCCTTCCCGAACTCTCTAAAATCCTTGAGAGGTTGGTCCTCATTGACCTCCAGAGTTTTTTTCATAGCTCTGGGAAGTTGGATCCCTCGCAACATGGTTTTGTAAAAAACCGATCCACACAAACCGCTCTCCTGACACTCCTGGAGGACGTCCGTCTCGCTGTTGATCAGCGGATGGTCACAATCCTGGTGTGTCTCGACTTTTCAAAGGCCTTTGACACCGTAGACCACTCTATCCTCCTTACTAAGCTTCACTCTTTCAATTTTTCTTTTCCGGTCTTACGGTGGATCTGGTCCTACCTTACTAATAGGGTACAGGCGGTCAGAATCGGGCGGTCTACCTCTCATTTCTCCCCGGTCCACTCGTCCGTGCCGCAAGGTTCCGTCCTTGGGCCGTTCCTTTTCTCTCTCTACATTCAAGATCTTAATTCCTCTATCTTCTACTCCAAGGTAGTCAAATACGCGGATGATGTACAATTGTACATCTCCGCGCCTTACAACCAACTGGAAGACGCAATTACAAGGATCAATTCTGACCTTGCCAGCGTCTCTGCCTGGTCTACTTTGAACTCTCTAAAATTAAACGTGTCTAAAACGCAGTGCTTGATGCTTGGCTCTGCTCGTGCCCTTGGCCTGCAGCATGTCGCCGGTGCCCCCCTGGTTCAGATGGACGGTATACCTATCCCGTACGGCTCTCGGGTCGTCTCGCTGGGTCTGCACATATCGCCCACTCTTGACTGGGGGGATCACACTCGGCACATTTGTAGTAAGGTCTATGGTGTGCTTGCGGGGCTGAGACGTCACAGTGCTGCGTTGCCGCGGAGCCTCAAAGTTAAGCTCGTATCCTCCCTCATTCTGTCACACCTCGACTACTGTTGCCTGGCTCTGCTGGGCATCAGTATGGCAGCCGAACTAAAAGTCCAGCGTGCTCTTAATGCCTGCATGCGGTACATATTTGATGTACCTCGTGACGCGCGCATCACGCCGTATTTCCTCCGCCTCCGCTGGCTTAAAGTTCGTGAGCGTCGTCTCCTCTTCCTAGGGGTAAGCTTATTTAGGGCTCTTAAAGCCACGCCTCCTTACTTTCTGCGGAATTATATTACACCTAGGCTAGAAGGATCCGCGGGGTATCCCTCTCGTCAGAGAGGGACCCTTCTTGTCACACCTTCTCACCGCACGGTGTTCTATGGGGCCTCGTACTCCGTACGAGGTCCCCAATTTTGGAACTCCCTACCTGCGATTCTGCGGGCCTTTGATTCTGAGGTTGCCTTTAAAGGCGCCTTGACCTCCTGCTATCTGGCGACTTACGGCGAGGCGTGATTCCACATCACTGGCGATGTGTGGGGTCTCACTCTTTCACACTTTTACCTATTGTCTCGTCTTTCTGCGTTAATAATTTTTAATTTTTATTTTTATTTTATTTCTATTCTTATTTATATCTTTAAGCTTTTACTATTCTATCATTGTTTCTTATTCTCATGTATATTTTTGTTGTCTATCTCAATGTACTATGTTTTGTTCTGAGAGAGCTACTTATGCCCTAGGATGTAATAATAAATTCAAATTCAAATAAAAATTCAAAATTCTCTCTCTCTCTCTCTCTCTCTCTCCCTCTCTCCCTCTCTCCCTATCCCTATCCCTATCCCTATAATATCCATCTGTCCAAGCACAGGTTGACTTTAATGATAGACGAAGACGAAATGATACACACGAGAGTAACGATAGTTCTATTGCCTGCAGTCTGTTCACGTATATGCGTATTTGTTAGATCAGCCTACATCTATGAGATGTCGGAATTGTACGGAATTGTATACCAGGCTAGTGAATGTTAACAATATTAGCATATTAGATAGGGTATACTTCGGCCGTTCAACTTGTTCAGATTATGTATATAATCCTTATTACGTAGTATAGATTATGTATAGAGACCACGAGTATTTCAAGATTTCAGTGTCAGGGCTTCGTAATTTTTGTAATATTTTACTTATATTTGCGCCGCCTCCGAAAAGTTGTAGCATATTTAGGCTTAATGAGGTTGCCAGAATCGCATATTGTGACTGCAAATTTCTGTATCCATGAAAACAACACATTATTTTTTACTTTTCAGCGCATTTTTGGTTCTGCTTTTTAGAATTCTGTCAGTTTTTAGTTTTCAGCTTTTTGGAACTCTGTCAGTTTCACGAACAACTTACAAAAACTCCTTAGTAACACAGTCATTGATCTTTTTTAGATTTTCAGTACAATAGTTTCAACTGCAGTGATAATATTGCAACAAAAAGCAGGGCTCGAATTCCCGTAACATGTATTTTTATTTTGAATAAAAGTGATACCTTTATCCTTTTTTCATTGGGTTTAGTCGGGGAAGAAGTTCATATAGATGTCTTCCGGTAATTGATGGTCATAATCTATCTTGATTGTGGGACACTGCAGTTTTCTGCTGGCTACAATTCATAGCTCTGGTGGCAAACTATGAGTTACGAAAATACTACTAGATTTATCGAATTGTCTAATGCATAAATCACACACTTTTTTTCATATATTATACGTAGTGTATTTCACTTGCAAAAATCTTATGTATAGGCTCACTGCCACTAGGTCAAACAGTGTCGACAAGGCGATATTATCTCTGCAAGGGTCATAAGCTATTGACTTGAATTATTCAGATGCTTGGATGGGTAATCGACCGGTATATCTTAAATAATTTATCGTAAGAGGATTGACCGTAGAATTCGTCGTGTAACAGTTTATCGTATGTATAATTTTGTCACAAGAACAACTTACCATAAAACGACTAATTGCATGACCAATACGCCATATAAATAATTTATCGTATAATCGAACCGTAACCGTTTTTGATCGATACAAAACTTCGACCTTGATTTATGAAAAAATATCAGCTCGCATAATTTTCTATGCTTACTTTGCGTAAGCACAGTTTGACGTGAAGATAAAATACAAACCCCTAAAAACACTAAAATGTAAAAAAACGCCAAGTAACTTGCAGTCCTAAATTTATAAAAAAATTTGCGTGTGTATATTGGACAACACTCATAAAAGCGCACAGGGCAATTTTTTATTCATTTCAAAACTGCAATTTACACTTAAGTATTACGGAACAAAAAGATGTTTTCATTGTATGTTAATTATGCCTGAAGCATGGCTTGTCTTTCATTTTCCAAATATATACATTTCTATTCTTGATCATTTTTAAATAATTTTATGGACGTTGATGGGTTGACGGTTAGAAAGGGAAACTTGGCGCTCTTTTACATTTTAATGTGATTGCGGGATTTCATATCTTTTTGTCAGTTCTGAAATCATTTGCACGAAAGACTTAAAGTAGTACTTGCTTGCAAATTTCAGCTTTCTGGTTTAAGTGGTTCCTGGCTGCGCACTTGCATAAAGTTGTAAGACGGAGAAAGCACTAGACTTGAAAGCTGTATTTTACCATCAAATTTTCGGTAATACTGATAGTGCGTAATTGTCTCGGCGGCCGTGTAACGTCGCCTGTGTCACGTGTCACTGATTCCTACAGGAACAGAATCAGAGCCGATATCGGCAGCCTATCGATCAACTAGAAAGTGCAGAATTTGTAAATAACATACTTACCGTACCATGCGACAGATGGCATAGACATTCAGTGTTTAGTGAAATGAATAATTACAAGTGCTCTCCGATGAAACTCGGCAAACGAGCAGGCAAGCAGGCGACCAGGCGTGTGCCGTCCCTGGGGAGAGACTTTCTCCGAATTAGCTTACCTTTCTAACATTCTAACTCGGCAACGATATGAGGTGTCGATGAGCGGGTGTATTGCCATGTGTGTCATGTGTATTGTCATATGAGCAGTGATTGTATATCACTGGAAAACAAAAGCCAAGTCATGATACAGACATAATTAACATACAATAAACCCAAGTTTTTATTCAATGATACTTCAATTTGACTTACAAGTCTAAACTTAAAAAAAAACTTGGCGTGTGCGCTTTCATGAGTATCGCCCAGTATCACGTAATTGACAAGGACACTACTGTTTTAGCAATGTTAAGTATCATTGAATAAAAACTTGGCTTTATTGGAAATGTTGGTTATGTGGGAACCTGAGGTCTAACTGACCATTTAATCAATGTGACTTTTATTCAAGTACATATTAATAGACATTGGACACGTTAGTGATTGACTGCACGACACCAATATTACATAGTAATCGTATAGCAAAAAGACACAGACATTGCACAAGAAACGGTCATGGAAGAGAAGCTTCGTGCCACACAAGAACAGGGGGCGCAGTTAACCCCGGAACTGAGACGGTCACATGCATATGCGCCCGGCTGCTGCGCATGAACATTAAAACCTCTTATAGTCCCGCGCACGGAACGATCGTTACATAGAAGTTAGTGTGCGCTAATTAGTGATTCTCAGTGATCCGACAACACTCCGCTTCGTTAACCCAGTAATAAGCACCAAATCGTTGGAAACCGATCTGCTATTTAGACATTTTGACCTTGTCCTTGTGCTTCTTCACGTAGAAATACCGCGCTGCAAAGTTCCGCGACATATCCCGTCTGGTAGTTTTAAGTCATTCTCACTTCTCGGCATCCACCGCGTTCCAAATCCCACTATCTCTGAGCTGCCGTGTGAGGAAATCCGACTGCTGATCGACGGAATTATTGTTCGACTGACCGCCAGTCTCGTTAGTCTTTTGTGGTACCGCGGTGTACCTGGCGCCCTTCAGTTCTGTCACTCCATGGTCGCAGTCGTGGCTCACAGAGAAGTATTGCGTTCCGCAATTTGCAATAGAAGTAGTTGTTATTCGTCTCTAACACATTTCCCTGGGCAACCGGCTGCCAGTAGCTTTATTCCCAAACAGCCCCAGGAATATCCCTGACAATTAGCAATTCAATTATTAGTCAGATCATTCGCTTTTTAAATTTACAGCTCAATGAGCAGTATGTTGGTGATAATACTGCAACTGGAAAGAGATCACAAACCATAGTGACGTATATTCTGACTAGTAGGTTTAATAAAATAGAGCTCTCAATTCTCCATTCTCATACATTCACACCAATTTCAATATAGAAAGTATAAGGTGTAACTGGGTCGATATAATTACTTGTATTTATTTCCATCGACCTTCAAAGAGGTGCGAGACCTAACAGTGTCCCTTGAGTACTAGTCACGCAAGTACTGATGCAATCTTCCAATCAGTAGGAACTAACGAGCTTATTCCTCATCAGCAACACAACAGATCGTGTTCAGTCGAATAGTCTGTGGGACTACGTTGAACGTAAGAAATGAAGGCACAATTCCAGCGTGCATTTTGGCCTCTCACGGCAACGGCAGCCTTTTTCGGGTTGGCATTAATCGAGTATCCTTTGGGAAAGCTCCGAAGATTCCTCAGTCTCATTTACGCCTCTGTGGCAGTCAGCATGCAACTCGGCATGTATATGATTTTCACTATGCTGCCTTATCCAACAGGCATCACAACGTATCTCATTTTCGTGAGATGGGTCTTTGATGCCACGTTGTTTTGCTGTAATTTCATCATCCTCGCATCGATCTGCCTCACTCACTGGCATGGAAAGGTATGTGCAATGCTCGATTAGCCTTCTGCAGCTCTTTTTGTAATAATTGCATCACCCTAGAAATACGAAAAGTGCTTAGAACGATTCAATGAAGTGGATGAAACACTGAAAGCCTTGGGAATTGAGACGGATTGCTACAAGTTGCGAAGGGTAGGGCTATTTGGTTTGATTACATGGGCGATCATGTGTATTCTACTAAACGGATATACCAGCGTAGGACATGCAAGTAACTTTGCTGATAAACGCATCCCGATTCTAGTATTTTTTGCGTTTATGCCACTCCACCTTGGCATGCTCATACAGATGCAGTTCTCCTCAGTGCTGAGGTACGTTTCAAGGGATGAATATTTGTAAGATATGGCTCAACAAATTTTTCATAACTTTAAGTAAAATGTTAATCCATTTTGTTTATTAGATATGCAGGCACCAGATTCGATTGCATTAGTGACGCCTTAAGAAAGCTTACAATCGATGACAACAATTGTACAAATTCGTTTCGAAACAGTGCCATGACATCGGTTCGAGGAGTTTTTATCCCGGACGAAAGAGGCAGGCGCATTGTTTGGACATGCATGTATGTGCATCAGTGTGCCATTTTTTGTAAATAGGTGAACAGGAATGCATTATTTTTTCTTAGGCATCTATATTTTAAACTCTGCGAAATCTTACGTGATATAAACAGAGCGTTCGAGATTCAGATGAGCCTCCAGATGGCCTTCGACTACGTGTTCTTATTCGGCGACATTATCTTTACATTTCGTTTAATATTGTTGCCTTTGGAAGATGACAAATTGACAATATACGTAGAAATTTGGTTGTGGATGCTTCCATATTTAGCGGACATTATTGTTACTAATCATCTCTGCGAGACTGTTGGTGCCAAGGTGAGGAAATAGCGGAGACTGTACGACAGAAATCTCAGCTCTAGTTAACGCAATAATAGACAAATGAGTTCCCCAATTTTGCCAAATTTCAACTTTCAAAACCAAAAATGTATTTTTCTACTTAGCTGTCCCAATCTCTGGATCACTGTGTTCTTTGATCTCCCAACATTCATATTGTTTTCCATTTCTTTTACTCTTTTACGTATTGTTTTACATGTGTGGTAGTTAAGAACAGATACTGTCGTAAAGAGTCGGTTCAAAGTATTCGTTCAGTGATCAGTTTCAACTAAAACGTAGTACCGCTGTTTCTGGTACACAATATCTATATAAGAAAAAGTTCTCTGTTGTTTTACGGGCAGTGGTTAGTAAACAGAGGAGTACTAAGCGTTAATTAAAATTGATCACTATTCGAATACTTTTTACACCAACTGTATATTACACTGTGTTAGAGGTTTTTTACTCTAACACAAAACAATATTTACTTATACGTAATCATTAGCGACTCAAGATGAAACAAAAGGGACCGTTCCTTCCAATTGTGTCCTTACTGCACATATATGTCTCATGCAGGAATCCCCTCCCTCGCACACGCCTGTCCTGTCATCTGCTTCCTCCATGAACAATCGAGATTAAGGTGTTACACTTAACTGCTCCGAACTAATTCTTATATACTGAATAAAACCAACTGAATTAGGCAAGAACGGTCTCCGACATGGTTGTCCAACTGTCGAGTTTCATGGACGACGAGGGATTCCCTGAAGACGTAAGATTATAACCGTAAGAATATTATATGAGGAAGGTACCGCAATTTGTATTGATCACACTCGAAATGTAGGTATCATTGATAATCCTGCAAACAAAGCTTAGGCCATTAAGATTCTCCTGCCTGGGCCTCTACTATTACGGGTACCCCTTTATGTACAAGGTTCGTAATTCACGATCAACTTAAAAAAGCTCCTTATTAACACAGTCATTGATCTTTTTCAGATTTTCAGTACAGTACTTACAACTGCAGTGATAATATTGCAAGCAAAAGCAGGACTCGAATTCTAGTAACATGTATTCTTATTTTTAATAAAAATTATACCCTAATCCTTTTTTTATTGAATTCAATTGGGTGAGATGGTTATATAGATGTCTCCCGGTTATTGATGGTCATAATCTATCTTGATTGCGGGACACCGCCGTTTTCTGGTGGCTACAGTTCATAGCTCTGTTGGGAAACTATGAGTTACGGAAATACTACTGGATTTATCGAATTGCCTAATGTATAAATCACACACTTTTTTTCATATATCAAATGTAGTGTATTTCGATTGCAAGAATCGTATGTTCTAAGTAATATTATATATGCTCACTGCCACTAGGTAAAAGTGTGTTGAGGAAACGATATTACCTCTGCAGGGCTATAATCTATTCACTTGAATTATTCAGGTGCTTTCATAGGTAATCGACCTTTTTATCCTAAATAATTTATCATAAGACGTTTGACCGTAGAATTCATCGTGTAACAGTTTATCGTTTGTGTCATTTTCACACAAGAACAACTTACCATAAAACAACTAATTTTAAAAAAATTTATTGTAAAATCGAACCGTAACCGTTTTCAATGGATTCAAAACTTCGACCTTGATTTATGAAGTATCAACTCGAAGGGTTAATACATGAATATTATACAACATTATACAGTTCTCCGTACTTACTTGGAGTAAGCACAGTTTGACATGATGACATAAAATCCCCCAAAAATATTAAAATGTATAAAACGCCAAGTAGCGGCCCTTTCTAACCGCCAACTCATCAACATCCCCAAAATCATTTAGAAATCATCAAAAAATGAAATGGATATCATTGGAAAATGAAAGACAAGGAGGACTCGTGTGATTATCGCACTCGCCTTCGGCTCATGCGACAACTTCCACACTCGTCCTCATGTCAATGCCGCTACGCCATCGGCTCATGCACCAACTTCACGCATCTGGAAATTGGCCACTTTCCGCACTTGTATCACAATCTACTATTATGGAGGTTGATGGTTTGGCGGTTAGAAAGATCAACTTGGCGCTTTTTTACATTTTAATGTGATCTGGGGATTTCATATCTTTTTGTCAGTTCAGAAATCATTTGCACGTAAACCCTAAAGTAGCACTTGCTTGCAAATTTTAACTTTCTCATTTAAGTGGTTCCTGGCTGCGCACTTGCATAAAGTTGTAGGATGGATGCAGCACTATATTTGGAAGCTGTATTTTACCATCGAATTATCGGTAATACCGACATTCACGTGTCGCGTGAGCTTACACGGAGTGAATCAGGACAGATACCGGCGGCCTATTGATTAATTGAGAAATGCAAAATCTCGAAGAATTATATGATAACCATATTCATTTACCTTGTACCAAACTTCTGTGAACTGAGTCTATCAAGAGCGGGCAATGATTATTAGGATGAAAGTTTTTTAGTTTAAATTAATATAATTTCAATGACAAAAGTAGGAATTGAACTGGAGCTACAAGACTGTAAATTAAGCGTATTACTGCGGCAGCTACTTTTGTTATTGGAATTGTATTCATTTAAACTAACAAGCGTTCATCGTAATAATCATATCCCGCTCCCCGGGGATTTAGTTCACAGAAGTTTGAAATAACATAAGACTTAATATGGTTATCGTATAATTCAGAATTTAAAATGACACAATTTCATTGGAGTGCATAAGTAACGTTTCCTCAACATTTTGCATTTTTCAATTAATCGATAGGCCGTCGGTATCTGTCACAATTTACTCCATGGCACCAAACTTGGAATCAGCTTTTTACCATCGAATTATTGGTAATACCGACATTGCATAATTGTTTTGTTAGCCGTGTAATGTCACTTGTGTCATGTGTCGCGTGAGCTTACACGGAGTGAATCATGACAGATACCGGCGGCCTATTGATTAATTGAGAAATGCAAAATTTCGAAGAAATGTCACTTAACTTCAATGAAACTGTTTTATTTTAAATTCTAAACTATATGGTAACCGTATTAAGTCTTGTGTCATATAAAATTTCTCTGAACTGAATCTCCGGAGAGCGGGCTATGATTATCAGAATGAACGCTTGTCCAATAACAATAGTAGTCGTCGTGGTAAGATGCTGAGTTTACAATCTTGAGAGTCCAATTCAATTCCGAATGTCTGATATTTTTTTAATTCCTCGCTATTCGTGCGGGCGAAAAATGATATTTTCATATTAGTAATAAGCTCGTCTCGTGCTGCACATTTCCACGTCCATCTCATTGCGAAGAATAGCGCGGCCACACTATATGTAGTATCCGCCCATGACACATAATGAAATGTTTATAAATGCGGTTTAAACGATTGTTTTTCGATACTAGCAGACTAATTGTGAGATGAGTTTATTATGCTAATATCAAAATATATAATTTCTTCACCTGCTTGAATAGTGAGGAATTAAAAAGATATGAGATATTTGAAATAGAACTGGAACGAGAGGTTGCAAATTTAGCGTTTTCCTACGACGATTACTATTGTTATTGGACAAGCCTTCATCCTAATAATCATAGCCCGCTCTCCGAAGATTCAGTTCAGAGAAATTTTATATGACTCAAGACTTAATACGGTTAGCATATAGTTTAGAATTTAAAATAAAACAGTTTCATCGGAGTGCATAAGTAACAGTTTCTCGAGATTTTGCATTTCCCAATCAATCAATAGGCCGCCGGTATCTGTCGTGATTCACTTCGGGTAGTGCTCAGTGACACACGACACAAGTGACACTACACGGCTAACAAAACAATTACGCAATGTCGGTATTACCAATAATTCGATGGTAAAAAGCTGATTCCAAGCCTCGTGCATCACCCTGTATGTATGTATGTACATAGTGCTCAGCGACACACGGCAGACACAAGTGATGTTACAGGGCTGACAAAACAATTGCGCAAATGTCGGTATTTCTAATAATTTGATGGTAAAAAGCTGATTTCAATCCTACTTATCCGATTTCAAGTTTACTACATTACCCTGTACTGCCATCTACCATAACCTATGTTAGGAGGACATTTGTAGCCTATGTATATGAGTCTTCTTCTGAACGCATGGACCAAATTCCTTGCTGTTTACCTTATTGAATTCAGTAAAATAAATTAGGCTGTATTCAATTCATAAGTTATCCTTGCGAGCTGTAACTTTTTCGGAAATCGAGGTGAAAGTTTTATATCGATCAAAAACCGCTCCACGTCGGGATAAATAGCCTCGGCTCACGCGTTTGTTATACAATATAGTTAACAGAAGACTCTATAGCTAACTATTTGGCGCGAGACTCTACCGAGTCTCCAGATAAAGACAAGTTTTTATTCACTGATACTTAAATTTAACTTGCAGGTCTAAAATTAATAAAAACTTTGCGTATGCTCTTTATTCCAGGCACTTACCTATCGTAACATTCTTAAAACAGTGGTGTCCATGTCAATTACGTGATACTGGGCAATACTCATGAAAGCGCACACGTTAAGTTTTTTTTTAATTCTAGAACTGCAAGATAAATTTAGGTATCATTGAATAAAAACTTGGGTTTATTGTATGTTATTTACGTCTGACGCATAAGTTGGTTTTCCTTTTCCAGTGACACACATCTCTAATTTTGGTCATTTTTAACTGATTTTGAGGAGATTACCAGGTTGGTGATTAGAGGGGCGGGTGGACTACTTGACATTTTTTGCATTTTAATTTTTTTGGAGAGTATGAACTTCTTCCCCGACTGAATTCAATGAAAAAAAGATTAGGGTATCACTTTTATTCAAAATAAGAATATATGTTACTAGAATTCGAGCCCTGCTTTTGGTTGCAATATTATCACTGCAGTTGCAACTACTGTACCGAAAATCTAAAAAAGATCAATGAGTGTGTTAATAAGGAGCTTTTTTAAGTTGATCGTGAATCATGAACCTTGTACATAAAGTGGTACCCCAAATAGTAGAGGCCCAAGCAGGAGAATCGTAATGGTCGAAGCTTTCTTTGCAGGACTATTAATGATACCTACATTTCGAGTGTGATCAATACAAATTGCGGAACCTTCCTTACATAATATTGTTTTACGTTTATAAACTTACGTCTTCACCAAATCCTTCGTCGTCTATGCAGTTCAGCAGTTATACAACCATCTCGCAGACGGTTTTTGCATATATCAGTTGGTTCTATTCAATACGTCAGAATTAGTTTGGATCAGTTTGAGCTAAGAACCTTACTCTTGATTCTCTTTTGGGGTTTGTGATATAAATAACTTCATATAACTCGGTGACATTACGCAATGAATCAAAGGTAGTGGTAAAGGTTCTACGAACAAAGCGCCAGCCAATAAGATATTGCAACCTGAGTGCGTGCTATTTTTGTAGCAATTTAACTATTAGTATGATCATTCGCTTTTCAGATTTAAATTCCAACAGGCGGAAAGTTGGCGATAATACTGCAATTGAAAAGCGATCACGAACCATAGTGACGTGTATTCTGACTACAAGGTTTAATAAAATAGATCTCTCAATTCTCTATTCTCATACATTAACACCAATTTCAATAAAGAAGTATAAGGTGCAACTGGGTCGATAAAATTACATGTATTTATTTTCACCGATGACGTATCTTAAAACAGATGCCAGCCCTAATAGTGTCCCTTGAGCATTGCTCACGCAAGTACTGATGCATTCTGCCAATCAGTCAGAGCCACTGAGCCTATTGTTCATCGGCAACACTACAGATCGTGTCTAGTCGAATAGTCTATGGGACTGCGTTGAACGTAAGAAATGGCAGCACATTTCCAACGTACGTTCTGGCCTATCACGGCAACGGCGGCCTTTTTCGGTTTAGCATTAATCGAGTATCCTTTGGGAATACCCCGAAGATTCCTCAGTCTCATTTACGCCATTGTGGCAGTCAGCATGCAACTCGGTATGTATGTGAGCTTCATAATGCGGCCTATTCCAGCGAACAAGAAAATGCACCCCATTTTCTTCGATTGGGTCGTTGAGGTCATGATGTTTTGCTGTAATTTCATCATCCTCGCGTCAATCTGCCTCACTCACTGGTATAGAAAGGTACGTGTACTGCTCGATTAGCCCTCTGCAGCTCTTTTTGTAATAATTGCATTACACTAGAAATACCAGAAGTGCATAGAACAATTGAATGAAGTGGATGAAACACTGATGGCCTTGGGAATTGAGACGAATTCCTCCAAGTTGCGAAGGTTAGGGCTAGTTAGTCTGCTCATGTGGGCGTTCATGTGCATTCTACTGAACGCGAGTACCGCCGAAAGATATGGAACAGTAATTGGTGATAAACGCAGCGCGATTGTAATATTTTTTGCGATTATACCAATCCACGTTCGGATACTCATACAGATGCAGTTCTCGTCAGTCCTGGGGTACGTTTCACAAATTTTTCAGAACTTTAAGTAAAATGTTAATCGACTCTGTTTATTAGATATGCAGGCACCAGATTCGATTGCATTTGTAGCGCCTTAAGAAAGCTTACAATCGATGACAATAATTGTACAAATTGGTTCCAAAACAGTGCTATGACATCGGTCCGAGGAGTTTTTATCCTGGATGAAAGAGCCAGGCGCGTCATTTGGACAGTCATGTATGTGCATCAGTGTGCCGTTTTTTCTGAATAAGTGAACAGAAATACATTATTTTTTCTTAGGCATCTTTATTTTAAACTCTGCGAAATCTTACGTGATATAAACACAGTGTTCGAGATTCAGATGAGCCTTCAAATGGCCTTCGACTGTGTGTTCTTATTGGGCAACATCATCTTCGCATTTCGTTTAATATTGTTGCCTTTGGAAGGTAACAAATTTCGCATGTCCGTAGGAATTTTGTCGTGGACGCTTCCATTTTTAGCGGACATTATTGTTACCAATCATCTCTGCGAGACTGTTGGTGCCAAGGTGAGGGAACAGCAGATACTGTACAATAGAAATCTCTGCTCTAGTTACACAATAATTGACAACTGAGTAATACGTAATCATTAGCGATTCGAAATCAAATAAAAGCGAACGTTCATTCCCATTGTGTTCTTAGTGCACATATACGTCTTATGCAAGAATCCCCTC
The DNA here is from genome assembly GCA_910593735.2 of Ectemnius lituratus. NCBI lineage: Eukaryota > Metazoa > Arthropoda > Insecta > Hymenoptera > Crabronidae > Ectemnius > Ectemnius lituratus. The sequence continues at coordinate 2,852,446 of OU343044.1, read as the reverse complement.
CCTCGCACATACCTACCCTGTTATCTACTTCCTCCATGAAGAATAGAGATTAAGGTTGTTAGACCTAATTGGTCCAATCTAATTCTTACATACTGAATAAAACCAACTGATATAGGCAAGAACCGTCTGCGATATGGTTGTACAACTGCTGAATGGCATGGACGACGAGGGATTCCGTGAAGACGTAAGTTTATAAACGTAAAACAAGATTATGTAAGGAAGGCTCCGCAATTTGTATTGATCACACTTGAAATGTAGGTGTCATTAATAGTCCTGCAAACAAAACTTAGGCCATTAAGATTCTCCTGCCTGGGCCTCTACTATTTAGGGTACCCCTTTATGTACAAGGTTCGTGATTCACGATCAACTTAAAAAACCTCCTTATTAACACAGTCATTGATCTTTTCCAGATTTTCGGTATAGTAGTTGCAACTGCAGTGATAATATTGCAACTAAAAGCAGGGCTCGACTACTAGTAACATGTATTCTTATTTTGAATAAAAATGATACCCTAATTCTGAAGGTAAGATTGCTTTATGCTAGAGTAATGCATGTATTTTTATTGCATGGTTGTCAGTAAAGTTAGAAGATGATATTAAAATAATTGTCGGGACGCGAGTAATTAGGAGATTCGTAGTTAGCGGGCAATAGCCCGACTTAATTACGTTTAGCGCCACCTGTAGGCAATCACTAGTTATATAAGCAAAGCGTCTTGCGCTCCTCTTCCTTCTTCCGCTATAAACGTTACCAAGAGTACAAAAGTATGTGATCTCAATACAAAATTCTTTAAACTTATTCATCCGTGTCAGTCAATGAATTCCTAACTGCATCCAACCTGCCTTTTGACCAATAACCCTAACAGTAATAGTGAGCATTGACATAGAACCGTGGACTGACAGAATTTCGTGCGTCAGAACAGTGAGTGTCCAGCTAGTCGGGGATAGAGGGCGAGAAAAGTCGGGACAATGCGGGTCCCGCAAAATGGACTCAACACGACCGAGGAAATTTAATATAAATAAGGCAATAGAAGAAGGTTAAAATGTAAATAAAACTAATTTCCCTTACTGCGGAACAGAGTTGGTGGACCAACTAGAGTCTTTCACGAGGAGAGGTGTCTTAGGCCTTACGGGTTATTCCCGAACAAAATGTACCGGTCTCGACTCGGCCCGATGGCGTAGCCTGTTGTTGAAGCGCGACCGCGGTGCTAAGGGCGGGTACGGGAGTATCACAGGACGACGAATTGCCACCGTTGACCTGGGGCAGTGCTCTTGCTAGGGTTAAAATGTCCACGCGACCGTCGCGATGCAGGACTCGTATACGGAGGTTAGGGTCTTGGACCAGTAGGTCGCTGGGGGTGTTGATCTTTCGTTGAAAACTGACGGGCCAGAATCACCACGCTGCACAGTGGTCCAGCGACCTTCGAAACCGCGCTATAAATAGAAAACTTCTTCATAGGCTGTTTTCCGTATGATTATTTAAATCAATTGCAATGAAATAATAAAATTAAGGACAATTTGAGGACATCGTGTTATTGAAAAGAAACGTGTGCCTCATGTTTATGAAAATAAACCTAGTGCATCAACATGTAAAAGGGACAATATGCAATATGTACAGTACCGATTTCCGAGTCCCAACTTTCATTAATCCTGTAGAAGTGAGGTTGCAAGGAATGGACCAAACAAAAGCGATTTTGAGTGCTTTGGACATTCCACTTTCAAGAAAAAATTATGCAACAAAATTTCGTCGAACTTGAAATTACGATTTTTGGCGCAGTTTAGGCAGTATCTGGACCACTGTGCACTGTGGAGAAACTTTTTCAATCGCTTTATTTACATCCCAGCACCCGCACGGTGGTGTTTCTGGCGGCGTCTGGCCATACGGATAATGAGCAGCGCAGATTTGCCTAACACTGTATTCTACGGGCGGATCAGAGGTAACTGGAGGGATGGTTAACGTCCACGAGATCGCTAGCCTATGCCGTAATAGCTGGAGTGTCGGATTGGGAAGGAGGATAAAAGAAGTAACCTCTTGTCTTGTGGCACTTCGATCTATCCGTAAGGTGGAAGAAGCGGCCCCTTGATTGGCGGCACTTCGATTCGGAACAAGAGGAAATTGTAGGTGGCACACACCAACTGATCTCGATAACGCAACCTGAGGGAAAGCTTAAGGTGTCGAGGTAACTCGGCCAATCAGCTTGGGAAATTCTTAATAATTTCCCTGTTTGGGGACAGCGGAGCAGCTCCTTATTTGGCAGCATTTAAAGAATTGGAATCCACCTGGATTAAACTCAAAACTTAAAGTTTATTGGTAAGGTATAATGAAAGAACTGACAAGAGGTACAGAGTAACTCGCTGATACGCACTGATGTGTTCTCATCGAAATCTGGATAGCGAGTCCCCGTCTGGGACATTGGTTGATGGTTTTGTTTGAAGCAGGCGTTGCCTTGGCACGAGGCGCTGATCAGGCGAAGCGACTCAGTGATTTAGTCGCTAGACGCTCGTTGTTGATATCGTAATGTATCATGGCCTTTGGACACTGCATCATCCTCTCGAAGAAAGGATTTGATGATATAGCTAGTTTGTGCAATCCGAGAGCCAGCTTTAGGCTCGGGCGCAACAGCACTTCAAACTGGTGATATGAAGCGGCCCTTTTTCTGGCGGCCCAGGGTAAAAGGTTGGACAATATATTCCGCCCGTAGAACGGTACTTACTCCTTTGACGTCTTTTTCGTTGGTCCGACTAGTGTGTCGTAGGAAACAACTCAGAGAAGGAAACCTGATAGTCTTAACAATTAACTTTATTTGTCGAAAAGCAAGTATAGTTCGAGGACAACGTTGCGAATATCGCAGCCGGCAATATATGGAAAATAATCCTAAATCCTACTGTGTTCGATAAATCGAGTTTGTCGCGTGAATTTACGAGAGAAGATCTGCTCATTTGGGAAGCCAAGGTGTCGAAATGGAACAATTCGGGCGCGCATGCTACCAAGTCGAATTATGGCGCCAGTGTCTCGTGTCGGAATTCCCTTTCTTAAATCTGGGTCATGTGTGAATAATGCATGATGGTAAGGGATACTGTAGTGGGGATGCGTTCTAATTACCGGCGGAAGGTACCAACGGCAAGGCGGCCGAATCCGGCTTGGTGCGGACCAAACGAATGTTATGATTATTTTTTTTGGTAACCGGGCGATCAAAGGAGTGGAGAGGATTAATATTATGCGAATTCTATTACAGGAACTCGCACGAATATCGAAACTACATTCTATATTGTACACTTAACCTAAAGTTACTGGTTATCACACCGGGAATAATTCCATATGCGCGGTAAGCGAAAGACGTTACGCTCCAAGATCGTAACTGGTCAACGCGTGGGCGCACGCAAAAAGGATTCAACATAAAAAAAGAAAAACTTTAGACCAGTGGCGATCGCGGAACGTAACAGCATCATTATTATGAATCTACCAAAACCACGTGGAGAAAACGAAGCTCTAATATAGTATGTAGAATATACAGTCGGTGTAAAAAGTATTGGAACAGTGATCAATTTCCATTAAAGCATAGTACTGCTCTGTTTATCAACCACTGCCTGTAAAACAACAAAGGTGTACTATATTATTCTCTAATGCTTCAAGAAACATCAGATAAACACTTTTAGAGGCATTAGAGGATACGTATAACTTTTTTTAAAACAGATATTGTAATAAATGAAATGATTTTTGATTGTGAATAGTTCTGCGAGTAGTGCTGTAAGTAAGACGATAGATTTGTATTTAAAGAGAAAAAGAACGTGTTCGATTCCGCGTTATATTACCGTTGGTTCGCGTCTCCTTTTATATTTCCTTTTTCATTTAGTTTCTATATTTTTATAAAAATGCATGCATCCCCATACTTTTGGCAATAGACACATACATAAACATATTCATAATGTGAAACAGTCTTATAGTCGGAACGAAACAGGGATACACCGATCTCCATATACAGGGTGTCCCAAAAATGTAATAAAATATTAGCGCCATCGTGTTGGGATGGTTGTTAGGAAGAAAATGGCAGGTTTGAAATTTGTTGTTCGGCCCTCAATTTCGAGTTATTAAACATTAAGTTATGCTCCACCCCTCACGTTCTTGACGAGTCACAGACGGCTATCGCTTGGTCCTAGGAAAAGGGAGGTGACCAAAAACGTCTTGACGGTCAGCCTGTGAAAATCGCGATGGAGGACCAACCGGTGCTCAACCGTTCGGTTTTCCCGAAACGAAACAATCGCTGTCTCGGTGCGCTCGCACCGACGGCCCAGCCAGCGGCCCGCTGCATGCGTCCTTCTCGATACCTGAACACGGCACGGCATCGCCCGACGAACGCTTCCTTGCCCTTCCTTCTTGCTTTCCCACTTTCTTAATATGTGCTTACGATAACCAATATCCTCGAATAGTTGTTTCGCGACATCTGATTAGATCCAATTAAATCCGACCAAATCCAGTGACACAAATTTATCAGGAGCCTAAGATACTTTTTTTTCAAATATCGAAGTGGCTTCGTGGCAAAGCGTTGGAACAGTGACCGCGGTGATCAGAGTTCTGTTCCCCGTTGTCACGATTGTTTTTTTTGTTTTTTCTTGCTTTCTCATCATGTTCAATACCCGGTAGTCGTATTTTTTCTTTCACGTTTCCCCGCCTGTCGTCTTATTTATTCATTTTCGTTGCACGCGCTCGCGATAAGTATGGTCCCTGACTACTGTTGGAAGCTGGAAAGAAATTTGACTCCTCCTTGAAGATATCCTACTTACAAACTTAAAGAAAAGAAATTAACGTCCGTAATTATCTGTCGAACTTCGATTGGTGTCAAGCACCACCACCTCACGGGTCTGAGTCCATTCGGTCTGCTACCTGTCGCTACGAATATCCCGGTATGCAGGTAAACAAGCAGTACGGTGGCAGATTTTCACAGGTATCATAGGCATTGCCGCCAAGCCTCGCCAGGCAAAACTCAAACACGGCTCTCAGGGGCCAACTTTCCTGCTCCCATCCATCAGTAGTTATTTTGCGATTTCCAATTAATCCAGCGACCGTGCTGTCCTGAGTTCTAACGTTAACCATACTTATCGCAACGAAAATGAATAAATAAGACGAAAGGCGGGGAAACGTAAAAGAAAAAATATCACGACTGCTGGGTATTGAACATGATGAGAAAGCAAGAAAAAACAAAAAAAACAAACGTGACAACGGGAACTGAACTCGGATCACCGCGGTCACTGTTCCAACACTTTGCCACGGCGCCACTTCGATATTTGGAAGAAAAAGTATCATAGGCTCCTGATAAATTTGAGCCACTGGATTTGGTCGGATTTAATTGGATCTAATCCGATGTCGCGAAACAACTATTCGAGGATATTGGTTATCGTAAGCACATATTAAGAAAGTGGGAAAGCAAGAAGGAAGGGCAAGGAAGCGTTCGTCGGGCGATGCCGTGCCGTGTTCAGGTATCGAGAAGGACGCATGCAGCGGGCCGCTGGCTGGGCCGTCGGTGCGAGCGCACCGAGACAGCGATTGTTTCGTTTCGGGAAAACCGAACGGTTGAGCACCGGTTGGTCCTCCATCGCGATTTTCACAGGCTGACCGTCAAGACGTTTTTGGTCACCTCCCTTTTTCTAGGACCAAGCGATAGCCGTCTGTGACTCGTCAAGAACGTGAGGGGTGGAGCATAACTTAATGTTTAATAACTCGAAATTGAGGGCCGAACAACAAATTTCAAACCTGCCATTTTCTTCCTAACAACCATCCCAACACGATGGCGCTAATATTTTATTACATTTTTGGGACACCCTGTATAGTATAGTATGCTATAGTACGCATATGTACCTCGGGAGCTGGGAGCTCCCCGGTTCAAGATTGTAAAAGTGATAAGCGAATACCACAAAAAAGGGGATCGAACAAATGAACATATGTGCATGTGTGAGAACTGACACACGTGGCTACTCTAGCTCCTGAAGGCACCACTAATGCAATCGAATTTGGTGCCTGCATATCTAATAAACAGAATTGATTAACATTTTACTTAAAGTTATGAAAAATTTATCGAACCATTTCTCACAAATATTCACTCCTTGAAACGTATCCTAGGACTAAAGAAAATTGCACCTGTATGAACATGCAAACATGGAATGGTACATGCGGAAAAAATACCAGAATCGCAATGCGTTTATCAGCAAATTTTCTTCCATGGACTGATCTTTATCGACTGATTGGCAGAATGCAACAGTACTTGCGTGAGGGTCATTCCATGCCAAATCGATCATTCATTTCCTGCACCATTTTGTATCTTAATAAAACTTTGTGACCTTGCTTTCTATGCCAGACCAAAGATGGTTTAAGTCATTATTTGCCTAAATTCGAATTTGGGCGGAAAGTACAAGCTTTCAAAAATGTCAGATTCAGCCGTTTTGGGTAATAACAGGGTCTACATATTGATTTCTATCTCAAAAACTATAAGAGCTAGGAAAATGTTTTGTTTCATTTTCGTCGCAAACGATGACGCTTTCCGAAGAAATTTTGATCTGTGCCGAAAACTATTATTTCTCTATTAGAATTTCAAAAATATTTTTCTTTTGCGAATTGCGAAAAAACACATTTTTTTAAAATTCTGAAAAAACGATATGTTGTTCCTTGGACTTTTCCCGATCGAAAAAGGTATTTTCAAAGTGTGTCTCTTTAATTTTACATATTGTTTTGCGCTCTGGAAGCCTGGTGGTGTGGCGCACCTGGGCTACAGCGCTGCCCCGCAGGTATGCGCGGCTCGGTCGGCGGCCTTTTCCTGTGCCATTTCTTTTGTATATTATCCTGCAAACACTGTTGGTTGGGTTTATAACAAGTCAGGCAATCCTCCAGTAACTTCGACAATTACTTTTGCAACCCACTCTTACTCAATGACACCTTCTCCCTAAAACCGTACTAAGTACCGATCAAGCCATTTTTTCTGCTGGGTGCCTGACCTATTTCTAGATCTTTTTTCTTGTGTATCTCCCATTTCTGTATCTCAAGAAGCGGTAAAAGTGTCACTGTTCAATGGAAATCCTGCTTAGGACAAAATTTCGACGAATCTGTTGGTTTAAGATACTCTTCGTAGGAAGTTAACAGAATACTGAACCGCAATAAACTATTTAAAAACAAATCAATAACCATAAACGTAGTTACATAGTTACGTAGTTCCATAAACATAGTTCAAAATGGGTTGATCGGTACTTAGTTCGGTTTGAAGGAGAAAGTGTCATTGACTAAGAGTGGGTTGTAAAAGTAACTATCGACGTTCTTGGAGGTTTGCCTGACTTGTTATAAAACCAACCAACAGTGTTTGCAGGATAACAAACAAAGGAAATGGCACGGTAAAAAAGCGCCGACGAGCCGCGCATACCTGCGGCGCAGCGCTGTACCCCAGGCGTGCCGCACCACCAGCCTTCCAGAGCGCAAAACAACCAGTAAAATGATAGAGACACATTTTGAAAATAGCTCTTTCGATCGGGAAAAGTCCAAGGAACAGCATATAGTTTTTTCAGAATTTTAAAAAAATGTGTTTTTTCGTAATTCGCAAAAGAAAAATATTTTTGAAGTTCTAATAGAGAAATAATTGTTTTTCGGTACAGATCAAAATTTCTTCAGAAAGCGTCATCTTTTGCGAAGAAACTGAAAAGAAAAACGTTATCCTAGCTCTTATTGTTTCAGATCTCTTTTCAGTTGCAGTATTATCACCAACATTGTGTCTGTCGAGGTGTCAATCTGAAAAGCGAATGATCGCTTCCTCAGGTTGCAAAATCTTATTGGCTGATGCTTTGTTCATAGAACCATTATCAATACTTATGGTTCATTGCGTAATGCCTCTCAGTTATACGAAACTGTTTATATCAGGAACTCCAAAAAGACGTTTAAAATATTTAAAAAAAACGCTAAATAGTTTTGTTCTACTTCCCACAAATCTGTTGTCTCACAAAAGTGTTTTGAAATGGACTTTCAAGATTTTCACACGACAAACACGTGGAATATCTATACCATATTAATCTTTCTGTTTCATGCGTGAGCATTAATCTCCACCAATCTAAAGATATAAAATGTGAGACTCGGGCGGAAAACACAGCAAATTTAACGCAATTTGCCCTTGGCCGACAAACACGCTAATGTAGGACAGTATTGTTCGCAGCCCCTCGTAGTGCCAGTCCTAATAGTGCCTCTTGAGCATTGCTCGCGCAAGTACTGACGCATTCCGCCAATCAGTCGGAGTCATCGGGCTTATTGTTCATCGGCAACGTGATAGATTGTGTCCAGTCGAATTGTTTATGCAGCTGCGTTGAACGTAAGAAATGAAAGCACATTTCCAGCGTGCGTTTTGGCCTACCACGGCAACCGCGGCCTTTTTCGGTTTGGCATTAATCGAGTATCCATTGGGGAAGCCCCGAAGATTCCTCAGTCTCATTTACGCCACTGTGGCAGTCAGTATGCAACTCGGCATGTATATGATCTTTAGGATGCGGCCTCATACAAACAACACTATTCTTGTGGGTTCGGTCTTTGATGTCATGATGTTTTCCTGTATTTTCATCATCCTCGCGTCGATCTGCCTCACTCACTGGAATGGAAAGGCAAGTGTACTGCTCGATTAGCCCTCTGCAACTCTTTTGTAATAATTGCATTACACTAGAAATACCAGAAGTGCATAGAACAATTGAATGAAGTGGATGAAACACTGAAGGCCTTTGGAATTGAGACGGATTGCTCCAAGTTGCGAAGGGTAGGAATAGTTAGTCTGCTTATGTGGGCGTTCATGTGTATTCTAGTGAACGTGTATACCAGCGTGAGAGATGGACCAAATTTTCCTGACAAACGCAAGGCGATTGTGGCATTTTTATCGTTCGTGCCGCTCCACGTTCGCATGCTCGTACAAATGCAGTTCTCATCAGTCCTGGGGTACGTTTGAAAGAGTGAAGTGAACTTTAAGTGAAATGTTAATCGATTCTGTTTATTAGATGTGCAGGCACAAGATTTGATTGGATTAGTGGCGCCTTAAGAAAGCTTATAATCAATGACAACAATTGTACAAATTGGTTTCGAAACAGTGCTAAGATATCGGTTCGAGGAATTTTTGTCCCGAACGAAAGAGTCAGGCGCATCATTTGGATAGTCATGTAAGTGCATTAATGTGCTATTTTTTCTGAATAAGTGAACAGGAACGCATTGTTTTTTCTTAGGCACCTAGATTATAAACTCCGCGAAATCTTACGTGATATTAACACAGCGTTCGAGATTCAGTTGAGCCTTCAAATGGGCTTCGACTGTGTGCTCTTATTGGGCAACATCATCTTCACATTTCGTTTAATATTGTTGCCTTCCGAAGGAAGCAAATTTGGAATGATTCTAGGGATTTTGTTGTGGACGCTTCCATATTTAGCGAACATTATTGTTACCAATCACCTCTGCGAAACTGTTGGTGCCAAGGTGAGGGAATAGCAAAGACTGTATGACAAAAATCTCTGCTCGACTGCTCCTAACACTATAATTGACAAATGAGTAATCCAGTTGCATCCAAATTTAAACTTCCAAGCACCAAAAATGTATTTTATGCAAAGCATGGTGCGAAAGTTCACTTTTCGAGGCCTGCGTATCGTGCAGATAGTGGCTGATTCCCGCACTCTAATCTATATTCACACTCTTACTGCTGGCATGCCGAAAGTAGCATTTTATTTCATTTTATCGATCGCTTTACCGCACTAGTGCGCAAAGTAAATTATTACCGCACCAGTGCGGTAATGAGAAACAAATGATTAACGGTATTTTGTTACATTTTCTGCTAAGTTCAGAGACATATGTCAATCTGTCGATCCAACCAGCAATAGAAATCATACTTCGTTTTTTGTCGATTCACTCAAAGTGAACTTTCGTCGCATTCGTTGCATAAAATATAGTGTCCTACTAGTGCGTAAGGCAGCCAACCTCCAGATGCGTGAATTTACATCATTCGCCTTACAGCGTACGCGGTATTGACAGGAGGACTCGTGTGATTATCGCACTCGCCTTCGGCTCATGCGACAACTTCACGCATCTGGAAATTGGCCACTTTCCGCACTTGTATCACAATCTACTATTTCTGCTTGGCTGTCATAATCTCTGAATCTTTTTGATGTCCCAATATTCCTATTGTTTTTTTTCTCGCTCAGACTAGACAGTTACGCTTACTGTGTTAGAGCTTCGCTTTCTCCACGTGTTCTTGGTAGATTAATAATAATAATGGTCACTATTACTTTCATATCTTTTGCTAACTTTATTGACAACCATTGAACAAAAATGCTTGCATGACTCTAGCACAAAGCAATCTTAATTTATACAAAGCCATTAGTAACTCGAGATCAAACAAAAGGGAACGTATTCATTCCGATTGTGTCCTTAGTGCACATTATACGTCTCATGCAAGAATCCCGTTCCTCGTCCGCACCTGTCCTGTCATCTACTTCCTCCATGAACAATGAAGATTAAGGTTGTTAGCCCGAATTCGCCCCAACTAATTCTTACATACTGAATAAAACCAACTGATGTAGGCAAAAGCCGTCTGCGATATGGTTGTCCAACTGTTGAACTTTATGGACGACGAGGGATTCCGCGAAGACGTAAGTTTATAGACGTAAAACAATATTATATAACGAAGGTTCCGCAATTTGTATTGATCACACTTGAAATATAGGTATCATTAACAGTCCTGCAAACAAAACTTAGGCCATTAGGATTCTCCTGCCTGGGCCTCTACTATTTCGGGTACCACTTGATGTACAAGGTTCGTGATTCACGAACATCTTGCAAAAACTCCTTAGTAACACAGTCATTGATCTTTTTTTAGATTTTCAGTACAATAGTTTCAACTGCAGTGATAATATTGCAACAAAAAGCAGGGCTCGAATTCCCGTAACATGTATTTTTATTTTGAATAAAAGTGATACCTTAATCCTTTTTTCATTGGGTTTAGTCGAGGAAGAAGTTCATGTAGATGTCTCCCGGTTATTGATGGTCATAATTGATCTTAATTGTAGGACTCCGCAGTTTTCTGCTGGCTACAATTCATAGCTCTGTTAGTAAACGATGAGTTACGGAAATACTACTAGGTTTATCGAATCAGGAGACTCGGTAGAGTCTCGCGCCAAGTAGTTAGCTATTGTATGTAGTATACATATATATTAGGGTAAATGTGATTAATCCGGTGATTATGTATAATTGCCGGTTATTATATATAATCACCACTAAGTTTGGTAAATGTGATGAATTCTTGAATATTTATCATATTAACCGCCGAATTTATATAATTCCCAACTCGTAATGGCGAATGTGATAAAAGTCCGTTACTCTTCATTGTTGGCGGTACGCCCTTGATATATGTTGTAAGGGACATCATTCTGAGTAACTTTTCTCTATACGAGTAACCGTCGTTCGGCTTTAGTTTTAGAGTTATACACAAAACTATGTTTCGTGTTTGGATGTTCTATTGTTACGTCCCAGGGACTTCACCCTATTTTTTCCCCCCTCCCTATTTAATAATATTAAAATTTCGTTCCTACAAAATAGTTTCAGTGAACTCACAAGCCTTCGAAACGATGATTGAACCTATAAATTAATAACATTATTTTTTTCGTATATAAAAATATTAAAAATATCTATTTAAAAACCAGTCCCAATCGACTTAAAATGCCCGAAAACATCGATAGGACCTAAGATTAAAATACATATTTTTCAAACTCACCTTGTGAAAATCAATGTCCATGCACTCTCCGACTAATTCAAGGAAAAACCTGAAAAAAAAGAAAAATGTTAATTAATTATTATTAATAATAAATATTATGTAAATATATTTTTACAACTACACTTACTATTGTACATACGAAAGCGCAAATATCTAGTCCATAAGTTCCGCCGATACCTAGAAAATAAGTTATTTATTAAGTAATATTGTTGTGTAAATGGTTAAACAATTCATTATAATAAACTATGTATATATGTGCAGGAGATACCAGAACCAGATTCAAAAATGCCGCGTTCAAAAGACTAGCACTGAAGCCATTATCAATTTCTGCCACCAGATGGCGAGCCGCGCTAGGCGCTTTCTCGATACTTGTAATAAAACCCGCTCTTCTTATAAAGGGCTCCTCCAGTCGTATTCTTCAGTCTTGACTGCCAGTCGTAGTGGACTGGTCTCCAGTTCACTGCTACTCTTCAGTTAACGGCTCACCGTGGTTCTGGTTCCCCGGCCGAGATATACGTTGAGTATCTCTCGTCGATGAATTACTAACCTTCCCGTCCCTTCCTTACTGAGGCGCAATTCCTGCACCGCCGGTATTCCTTCCTACTGAGGTGCAGCCTCGACGTTGGCACCTTCGGTTACTATCCCTTCCTTTACTGAGGCGCAATTCCTGCACCGCCGGTATACTCCTTCCTTACTGAGGTGCAGCCTCGACGTTGGCACCGTCGGTACTCCTTCCTTTATCTCTACGCGTCGTTTCATTTCGTATACTCCTATATTCAGATACCGGTCTCAATGGATTCTTCTGTTCATAAATTCAATATACGGCGTTACTTCATTTCTTACACCGCGTTCAAGTAAGCTTACACGTATCTCCGTGAGGTATCCTCTTCCTAATGAGCCATTTCTTGCTGTCCATACTGTTCCTGCTTACCGTCTACCCCGGAAATGACGTTAATTTATGTTTTGCCTATCTATTAATTTTTGCATACCTGTGCTTTATCCGAGCTCGTTTCGCCCTGCCCAAACGGGACGCGCATAGGATTTAGTTCCCTAAAAACGCAGGTATGAAATCTTTTATATACTCTTCCAACCCGCTACGCCCTACCGCTCAACTACGCATTTCATTACTTAATAATATTTAATTCGTTTTTATTTTCTTCTAATCGAGTCACGGCCGTATTAAAAATCGCTATATTAAAGTCGCACTATCTAAGTCTAATAGTCAGTTCACTCGCGACAATTTTAGTACAAGTATTCCCCCCAGACGAAACACTATGACCCAAGTACAGTAACCAGTGAGCATACCAAATAGTCAACGAGTCAACACAAATTTTAATGGACATATATTTATGGTCTTGTGACAGCATTCCAAATACCTGTAGAGACCTAATACAGATGTAACGCAGCTTAAAACCCAAACCTAACCAACCCAGACTTAGTATGGCTCAATCTTCATGCTGTTAACAGCTCAATATACAGTACAGTGCTTTTGTGGCAGTATTTCAAATAAGGTGATCTAACTGTGAAATTAGAAGAAATTCTATATTTGCGCCGCAGTCTCGGTTGGTTCGGTCTGGGTTTTAAGTCTGTGTTCAGGAGGAAAGTCCTGGAAGCCTACGCTACGCCTGACGGAGCTGGGTGTTTCGTGCGTCACCAGGGCGGTTGGTCACCTGGGCCTGTCGGTGAATGCCGCCAAAACAGTCCCCCTGACTCGCAGGCCCCCAAAACTCTGGCTGCGAGTAGACGGTTCTGCTGTCAGAATCGGGGAGAATACGAAGTACCGCGGTCTCACCTTGGACGGACGTTGGAGGTTCGAACGTCACTTCAAACTCCGAGCGCCCGCCGTAGAGAAGGCGTGCAACCAACTTGGCGCAATTCGCCCCAACGTTGGGGGGCTGGGAACTAGGGTGCGGCGCCCGTGCACTGGCGTCATACGTAGTATGATGCTGTACGGCGCCCCCATCTGCAATGTCCAGAGAAGAATGGCTCTCCGAACGATCCGCGCATACTGCGACGTCTTCTTTGAGATTGCCATAGCGCTGGCAGGATCGATACCTGCAGGCAGAGGCTGAAGCGGCTACGTACCGCAGACTCAGCCAAATCCGTGAAGCCGAGGGAGAACTTCCCTCCTGGAAAACCCGACAGGAACTGAGGTCGCAGTTCCTCTGAGCACCCAAGGACAAGTGGCGGCTGCAACTCCTGGCAGGCAGAGGCGGCAAAAAGAGAATCGTCAAGGCGATTCTCCCGCATTTTCACGCCTGGTTTGACAGAGAGCATGCAGTTCTGTCGTACAGACTCTCCCAAATACTCTCTGGCCACGGGGTGTTCGGAGACTACCTTTACAGGATAGGAGCCGAGGAGGATACTCGCTGCTTCCCGTGCGTGGCGGACCAGGACATCGCCCGCCACACGATGGACAGGTTTCCCAGGTACGAGCTGAAGGGAAAGCCCCCGAAGAAGAGAGAAGAGGAAGAGTATGTACTCTCCACAGTAGGCTTGATCCGGGCCAGGATTCATCCGCCCTGGCACCACTGGATATGGCTTCGGAGCTGCCTCTGAAACGGAAGTATGGGTTCTCCAGATGGGGGTCAGAGGAACCCGGTAAGTACTTCATGGTTGGTAGAGTGTAGGGGGGCCATTCCTCTTGGCACCCAACGTAGAACGGGGAAATTCCCCAATACAAGGAGGAGTCTCGAGTGCGAGACCCATGCGACGAATGCACCGGTTGCATTCCCTGGGAGATCCCGGGGCATTCGGTATTCGCCGTGTAAGGCCATCGCAGAGGGTTTAGTGGGTGGAAATCCCACATAACCCTGCCCTTCCCCCCTTAGAAGAGCAGGGTATCTTTAAAAGATTTGCCTCTGCGTCAACAACAACAAAAAATTGGTTTTAAGTCTGTGTTACATCTGTATTAGGTCTCTCCAGGTATTATTAAGTCTAAAAATCGTGACCGAAGTTTTTAGGACTGTAAACACATAGGCTTTTTATGCCTGTCTTTAGTGGAGTTTTTTCCTATGCAACACTGTATCATAGTGCAGCTAGGACTTACAGCCTTTACTACATAGGGAGGTATTATACCTCACAGGAAGTCGTCTCGCATATAGAGACACCTGTGGAAGCATCACCTCTTTCCGATGGCTTGGCAGCCACAGCAGAGGGACATTCTTGCTGTTATCCCTGTTGCGCCAGAGCCCAAAGTTGCCTCTCGGAATGCACAAACTAGCAACGCATCCTTTCTTGGAAAGGATAATGCAGTGTCCAAAAGGTAATGACCTACCATTATAGCAATAGCGAGCGCATACCGACTAAGTCACGTTTAACAACGTGGCACTAAGCCACTTCGTCTGATCAGCAGGGCAATGCTCGCCCCGAAAAAAACCAGCAACCGATGTCCCGATCAAGAACTCGCCTTCCAAGTCTCAATCAGAACACATCAGTGTGAACCAGCGAGTTTCATCCCCCCTTGCAAAAGGGGGCAACGGGGGCTCAAGGGCACCCGAACCAGGACCGGGGCAATGGCTCAGTCGGTTATGACTGGAAGTCGCCCGGCGATTGGTTGAAGGTGGATAGAGGGGGGAAAAAAAAGGTCTCTACAAGTATTAGGAATGATGTCACAAGATCACAACTAAGTTTACGTTACGATTTGTGCTGATTATTCGACTACTATATATCGATATATGAATTTTATTAAAATGTCAAGTGTCATTTATGTTAAAGTATATACCATCTCCTATGCGCATATTTATATTATAATGGTATTTTAATGTTACAATGCATTTGTAACTTAAACATGCATATAGAAGGAGATCTAAGAAATTGACCTGAGTCTGTGAATATAAATTCCCTACATAATATAGCTTCTATTCGACAAATTCAAAATTCTAAAGTTAAACAGAATGGCGTTTACAGCTTGCCTAATATAATTTGAAATTAAAATTTTAACTTTGGCCTGTAAAATTAGTCTAAACAAGTTCTGATTACCAATAGCCAGTATATCCTTACATGACATACGATTGGTAATTATTGCTTGCTCACTCTCCTGGCTGTTCGAACGAGCAGCGACCAATATTAATAAAATATATTAGTACTAATAATAACGTTGACATTCAAAATGATCAATTGTATAGTACAAAAATCATTTAAGTTAAAAACATGAAATTTACTATGTAAATGCTGGCTGCCAATAGCTATATAGCACGCCCCTAAATACCAACTAATCAGGCCCAATGCTTCATAAGGTACATCAGATGCACAAGTTCCTACCTGATTCGCTCCAATTTTAAAATATAAGACTTGCCAAAGAGCGGACCATAGCACACAATCTGAGCAGATCTGAAATTTCCTGACTAATAAATGCTTCAACGCTTCATAAGATATACATAAGATAGATAAGCTGTTTCCTTACTCTGTTCAATGTCAAAGTATGGAAATTGTCAAGTACATAATACAACAACCACTTCAGCTAAAGACATACAATTTTCTGAGTAAATTCTGGCTGCCAATAGATAGCATGCTCTTGAATTCCAACTAATCAGGCCCAACGCTGAATACAAAAGATACATCAAATAGACAAGTTGTTTCTTCACTCGGTTGAACTTAATCTGAAACTTGTTCAGTGCATGGTACAACAATCACTTAAGCATTTTAGCTCTTTAGCTGAAGCGTGTCTTGAGCAACAAACTTGAGAGTCAAGATACAACTATACTAAATTAGACTGCGTATGATCATATCGCTTGGTTAATATTATAACTGTAAAGAGTTAAATTAAACAATGATTCAGATTAGCAAAAGAGAGATTACCAATAGCTAGAAAGTATTGACATTATAATTGATTTCACTTAACACTTTACAAGTTATATCCGATAAGCAATAAGCTCTCTCATTCGCAATCTAGTTTTTATGTATCCTGACTGTTAAGTGGCTACTGATTACCAATACTTAACATTCCCTTAAATAGCAAATAATTACTAATAATTATTTCTTTAAAGATTCATATGCTAGACACTTGACAATTTTAGCTTTTGATAATGAGCACTCATTTACCAAATACAGTGATGATTTGTGGATTACGCACTTAACACTTTTGATATTTCATAATAATTCTCAATAGTCATAAGACGACAAAGATAGGGGCAACGACAGTATGCTCTATTAATAACTAAACAAAGCATGGAATGTGAAATAAAATAATAACACATCGGACTGTGTGTCACATAACCAGCCACGGCTTAATCAATGTGTCGGTAACGTGTAAATACGACGCAGCCATATTATCTCCGCTGCCCACAGCATTTAGGAGTGCTGTTATCTCGTGTCAAAAAAGTGAAAGTTACATTTTTAGGAATTGCTAATGATTCCCATAAAGACTTCCCACCTTACCGTTATTACGAGAAAAATAAGCAGGAGAAATTCATATCTCCTGAACGACTGAACCAATTCGCTTGATTCTCGACTCATTGGATTCAGATAAAATCAGCGATGAAATACAAAATTGAAAAATAAATTCTTGGAGCTGTAACTTTTTCATAAATCAAGGTGAAAGTTTTATAGCAGACGACAACCGCTATGTTAGACTCGGGCACAAAACGCGGCAAATTTAACGCAATTTACCCTTGGCCGACAAACACGCTAATGTAAGATAGTATTGTTCACCGCCCCTCGTAATGCCAGTCCTAATAGTGTCTCTTGAGCATTGCTCGCGCAAGTACTGATGCATTCCGCCAATCAGTCGGAGCCATCGGACTTATTGTTCGTCGGGAACGTGATAGATCGTTAAAACTTAGATAGATCGTGATAGAACTGCGTTGAACGCGAGAAATGAAAGCACATTTCCAGCGTGCGTTTTGGCCTACCACGGCAACCGCGGCCTTTTTCGGTTTGGCATTAATCGAGTATCCTTTGGGGAAGCCCCGAAGATTCCTCAGTCTCATTTACGCCACTGTGGCAGTCAGCATGCAACTCGGCATGTATATGATCTTTATAATGCGGCCTGATACAAAGAACACTATTTTTGTGGGTTCGGTCTTTGATGTCATGATGTTTTGCTGTAATTTCATCATCCTCGCGTCGATCTGCCTCACTCACTGGAATGGAAAGGCAAGTGTACTGCTCGATTAGCCCTCTGCAACTCTTTTGTAATAGTTGCATTACACTAGAAATACCAGAAGTGCATAGAACAATTGAATGAAGTGGATGAAACACTGAAGGGCTTTGGAATTGAGACGGATTGCTCCAAGTTGCGAAGGGTAGGAATAGTTAGTCTGCTTATGTGAGCGTTCGTGTGTATTCTAGTGAACGCGTATACCAGCATGAGACATGGACCAAATTGTGCTGATAAGTGCAACGCGTTTGTGATATTTTTATCGTTTATGCCGCTCCACGTTCGCATGCTCATACAAATGCAGTTCTCATCAGTCCTGGGGTACGTTTGAAGGAGTGAAGTGAACTTTAAGTGAACTGTTAATCGATTCTGTTTATTAGATGTGCAGGCGCGAGATTTGATTGGATTAGTGGCACCTTAAGAAAGCTTACAATCAATGAGAACAATTGTACAAATTGGTTTGGAAACAGTGTTATGATATCGGTTCGAGGAATTTCTGTCCCGAACGAAAGAGTCAGGCGCATCATTTGGATAGTCATGTAAGTGTATCAGTGTGCTATTTTTTCTGAATAACTGAACAGGAACGCATTGTATTTTCTTAGCCATCTAGATTATAAACTCCGTGAAATCTTACGTGATATTAACACAGCGTTCGAGATTCAGATGAGCCTTCAGATGGGCTTGGACTATGTGGTCTTACTGGCCAACATCATCTTCACATTGCGTTTAATATTGTTGCCTTCCGAAGAAAGCAAATTTGGAATGGTCATAGGGATTTTGTTATGGACGATTCTATATTTGACGGACATTATTGTTACCAATCACCTCTGCGAAACAGTTGGTGCCAAGGTAAGGGAATAGCGGATACTTTATGACAAAAATCTCTCCTCTAGTTAACACTATAATTGACAAATTACCAATCCAATTGCACCCAAATTTAACCTTTCAAACACCAAAAATGTCTTTTTCTACTTGGCCATCATAATCTCTGAATCACTGTGTTCTTTGATCTCCCAACATTCGTATTGTTTTTTATTTCGCTCACACTAGACAGTTACGCTGTATGGTAGTTATTAACAGAAACAGTCGTAAAAAGTCGGTGTTAAAAGTATTAGTTCAGTGATCAGTATCAACTAACAAGGGGTGCTTGTCTGGAGTGGAATACCAATTGGGTTGAAAAAATTTGTGGACGTATGGTTCGACCCCCTAAACAAAACCCTGTAACACTTTTTCAGAATCCGTCTTGGTTGCCAAGAAAAAAAATGGCGAACATCAGTCATGTAGTGTATATAATCTTGATATTATTAACAAATTCTTGCGTACCAGGATGGCACAGAGGTCGGCATGTTCGGCGACTTAAGGATGTTGTCTAAATTTAAATTTGAATCACAGAGACAGTTGAGCTTATGAATAAGGGGGGATCTGCCCTCTTGGCAGAGCGGGCAGTCATAGATGGCGCGGGAAATATCCATAGATGAATAAGAACACTCACATGATGCATCGGAGATGATTCCAACACGAGAGAGGGAGGCGGGGAAACTGTAATGGTTGGAGCGAAGTCTGCATAATTGGACGATGATTTCCCTCGGAAGGGTGGACTTGTGAAACCAGGGTTTATTATGTTGGCTATTGTAGAATTTGTTGAAGTAATGGAAGCCATTGAAGGCTCCTCTAGCAGTAATACCAGAATTGAAGTTGTAGAGGCAGGCGAAGGTGGTAGCTTCCTTAGTAACAGAGTCAGCAGATTCGTTGCCTAGGATGCCAGAGTGGAAGGAGATCCAGGCGAAGGAGATATTGCTATTGTTGGAAGAGACGCAACGAAACGAGTTGATGTTACTTTTAATCTTATAGATATAAGGGTTGTTATGGACAGAGAGTGAAGGGTTGTTGATGGGAAAAAGGGAACTTAGAGAGTCGGAACAAATTAGAAATGAGTGCTGGGTGTTAGAAAGGGCAAAGTCTAGAGCTAGGAAGATGGCTATATTGGCTATGCATTCAGCCGTGTAGACCGATGCGAGTTTGTTAATAGCTATGGACTTATGGAAGTTCAGAGGCAGACAAGCGACGGCAGCCCCAGTGGATAGACACGTGCGGGTCTTGGAACCATTAGTGAAAATAGGGATGTGAGAGGGATATTTGAGATTGGTGATGGAGAGAAAAGAAGAGTTAGGGCATGTAGCTTTTTTAAAATCGGGACCAGCAATAAGGTTGCAATCGATTTCAAGCATAAGAGATTGAAAGATGAGAGAAAAACACGAGTAGGAAGAGCTCATAGATAAGACTGTCGAATGGCTGAAGGTGGAAGATTTGAACAGAACCTTGTGTCGTGAGGAGTTCGCAGTTAACTTATAGTTGTCTTTGATAAAGTCTAAACAGGGATGAGATAGATTGGAAAAGATTTTTGAGGTGAAATTAGTATCTAGAAATATAGCTCTAGTTTCGAGAGATGGGCACTTGGATTCACCTAATGCAACATTATTGGGGATACTAGTCCTTAGTTCTAGACACAGTTTTATAAATTTGTGTTGGATGCCTTCAAGTTTGTCAATGAGTTTTCTGGACGAGAGAAAGTAGATGAAGGGATCTGTAGGTCTCGGTGCCGGTCGTTCACGCTCCTGTAAAGACAACCCTAGTGCGAGTGACCACCGGTCACTAGGCGGCTACTTCCTTGGCGCGACTCTCCAAGTCGGCGCAAAGTCCCCGGAGCGGTACGTTCGTCTACCACTGACGGTAGTTTTTGGTAATTCGACCAGTCTTGTGGGTTTTCCGGCTCCGTGGCCATTCCATCGGCCACATTAGAACTTCGGGGTAAGCAGCATGACTGCTAAGATTGTTCTTGCCGCCGGATTTCGACTGGCGTGTCCGAGCCTTATATCTAGCAAGCGCGAGGCGAGTGCAACGAAGCCGGGTCATACTTTAAGGTGTAAAGCGGCCACGGGAAAGCCGAGGGTCCGAACGCCGACCGTTCGGACGTTAGCGCTTGCACTGTAGGAATCCCGGCTGTCCCGGCCGAATGAACATCTTCGCTACCCATCCGCGTGGGTCATTTCTACTCCTTTCCCCCTGATTCATATACTCCACCACTCTATCGATCCACGAGCCAGCTAGGAGGACATCGGCGAGAGCCGCCGCGCTCCGAAAGGTCAAGCGGAAGGCTGCCACCAAAGGAGGGGAACTCGAATTGATACATTCGGCCCTTCTCAGGGCCTGCCGCCCAGTTCTTTCCCCACCCCCCTTTCAGGCGACCGACGAGAAGCGACGGCGAGGTTGGAGCGCCTCCACGGGGACCAGCGCGGACCGCAACCCCGGAGAAAACGCTTACAAACTCTGCTAGTTTTTCGAACCCAGTCACATTTTTTTTTAAATATTTTTTTTACATTTTGAATGTCTTTTTGGGGTTCTTGATATAAATAACTTCATATAACAGGAAGACATTACGCAATAAATCATAGGTGTTGGCAATAGTTCTACGGACAAAACATCAGCCAATAAGATTTTGTAACCTGAACGTGTGTTCTTTTAGGTAACAATTTAACTATTAGTATGATCATTCGCTTTTGAGATTTAAATCTCAACAGGCAGAATGTTGGCGATAATACTGCAACTGAAACGAGACCAGGAACCGTAGTGACGTGTACATATCCTGACTACTATGTTAAATAAAATAGATCCCACTTCTCCATTATCTTACATTAACACCAACTTCTATAGAGACGTGTAAGGTGCAGCTGGTTCGATAAAATTACCTGTACTTATTTCCATCGACGCACTACCTTAAAACAGGTGTCAGCTCTAGTAGTGTCAGCTCTAATAGTCCCTTGAGCATTGCTCACGCAAGTACTCATGCATTCTGCTAATCAGTCGGAGCCACTGAGCCCATTGTTCATCGGCAACACGACAGATCGTGTCTAGTCGAATAGTCTATGGGACTGCGTTGAGCGTAAGAAATGGCAGCACATTTCCAACGTACGTTCTGGCCTATCACGGCAACGGCGGCCTTTTTCGGTTTGGCATTAATCGAGTATCCTTTGGGAAAACCCCGAAGATTCCTCAGTCTCATTTACGCCACTGTGGCAGTCAGCATGCAACTCGGCATGTATACAATGTTCACAATGCTACCTCAACCAACGGCCAACAAACTCCACCACGTTTACCACAAAGGGGTCTTTGATGTCATGATGTTTTGCTGTAATTTCATCATCCTCGTGTCGATCTGCCTCACTCACTGGCATGGAAAGGTACGTGTACTGCTCGATTAGCCCTCTGTAGCGCTTTTTTTAATAATTGCATTACACTAGAAATACCAGAAGTGCATAGAACAATTGAACGAAGTGGATGAAACACTGAAGGCCTTGGGAATTGAGACGAATTCCTCCAAGTTGCGAAGGTTAGGGCTAGTTAGTCTGCTCATGTGGGCGTTCATGTGCATTCTACTGAACGCGAGTACCACCGAAAGATATGGAACAGTAATTGGTGATAAACGCAGCGCGATTGTAATATTTTTTGCGATTATACCAATCCACGTTCGGATACTCATACAGATGCAGTTCTCGTCAGTCCTGGGGTACGTTTGAAGGAGTGAATATTTGTGAGACATGGTTCAACAAATTTTTCATAACTTTAAGTAAAATGTTAATTTATCATAATTATTAGTTATGCAGGCACCAGATTCGATAGCATTAGTGGCGCCCTAAGAAAACTTACAATCGATGACAAGAATTGTACAAATTGGTGCCGAAACAGTACCACGGCATCGGTCCGAGGAGTTTTTGACCCGGACGAAAGAGCCAGGCGCATGATTTGGACAGTCAGGTATGTGCATCAGTGTGCCATTTTTTCTGAATAAGTGAACACATATGTATTATTTTTCCTTAGGGATCTATACCTTAAACTCTGCGAAATCTTACGTGATATAAACACAGCGTTCGAGATTCAGATGAGCCTTCAAACGGCCCTCAACTGTGTGCTCTTATTGTGCAACATCATCTTCATATTTCGTTTAATATTGTTGCCTTTGGAAGGTAACAAATTTTCCTCGTCCGTACCAATTTTGTTGTGGACGCTTCCACATTTAGCGGACATTACTATTACCAATCATCTCTGCGAAACTGTTGGTGCCAAGGTGAGGGAATAGCGGAAACTGTATGACACAAATCTCTGCTCTCGTTAACGCAATAATTAACAAATGAATAATCCAATTCCGCCAAATTTAAACTTTCAAGCACCAAGAATGTCTTTTTCCACTTGTCTGTCATAATGTCTGGATCACTGTGTTCTTTGATCGCTCAACATTCGTGTGGTTTTTTATGTCGCTCAAACTAGAAAGTTACGCTGTATGGTAATTATTAACAGATACAGTTGTAAAAAAGTCGGTGTTAAAAGCATTCGTTCACTGACCAGTTTCAACTAAAACGTAGTACTTCTGTTTTTACCGACTTCGAAAAGAAGGAGGTACTCAATTCGAGCGCTATATTTATTTATTTTTTTTAATGTTTGTCCGGCTAGAACTCTGAGATGGGTTGACCGATCGGGATGAAACCTTGTCCCATTATAAATTTTTCCGAAATTGTTTAACGCTGACCATAGTTATTGCATAAAAACCGAAATTTCTACTATTAAGATTTCGTTTGTCCGTCGATATCTCTGCGACGGATGGACTAATCCGAATGAAACCTTTTCTATCTCACAGTGGATGTTGCCAGAATGGTTTCGTTCGAAATATTTCCAAATTCTGTGACATTAATAACTGTTATTGCATAAAACCGAACTTTAGACTGTCTTGCAATAGCTTTGGGACGGGTTGATTAATCGGGATGAAACTTTTACTAGCTTATGCAGGAAGTTCTCGAGGAACTCGCTCTTGCATAAATTTTGCAATGCACTTTCTACAACAAAAATCGGCTACATTTGTTGGTCTCTAACTGGTACACCACTACATTGATGAAATTCGAGATGAAATCAACCTCGAACCATGGTTCTATTCATTTCCAATACTAAAAAGCATGAAATAAAACAAAATATTTTTAAAAAAATGTGACCGACTTCGAAAAACTGACAGAGTTCCAAAAAGCTGAAAACTAAAAACTAACAGAGTCCCAAAAAACTGAAAAGTAAAAACTAAGCAGCACCAAAAATGTGCTGAAAAGTAAAAAATAACTTGTTGTTTTTATGGATACAGAAATTTACAGTCATAATATGCGATTTTGGCAACCCCATTAAGCCTAAATATGCTGCAACTTTTCGGCGGCGGCGCAAATATAAGTAAAATATTACCAAAATGACGAAGCCCTGACACTGAAATCTGGAAATACTCGTGGTCTCTATACACAGTCTGTACTACTAAGTGGCCTATATACATAATCTGTACAAATTGAACGGCCGAAGTATACCCCACACACCTGTCCTGTCACCTACTTCCTCCATGAATAATCGATATTAAGATTGTTAGACTGAACTGGTTTCAACTAAGTCTTACATATTGAATAAAACCAACTAATATAGGCAAGAACCGTCTGCGACATGGTTGTCCAACTGCTGAACTGCATAGACGACGAGGGATTCCGTGAAGACGTAAGTTTATAGACGTAAAACAATATTATGTAAGGAAGGTTCCGCAGTTTGTATTGATCACACTCGAAATGTAGATATCATTAATAGTCCTGCAAACAAAACTTAGGCCATTACGATTCTCCTGCCTGGGCCTCTACTATTTCGGGTACCCCTTTATGTACAAGGTTCGTAATTCACGATCAACTTAAAAAAGCTCCTTATTAACACACTCATTGATCTTTTTCAGATTTTCGATGCAATAGTTACAACTGCAGTGATAATATTGCAACTAAAAACAGGACTCGAATAGCACTAACATGTATTCTTACTTAAAATAAAAGTGATACCCTAATCCTTTTTGCATTGAATTCAGTCGAGGAGGAAGTTCATACGCCCTAAAAACATTCAAATGTAAAGAAACCGCCAAGTACGGTCCCCTTGCTCCCCTAATCGCCAACCCGACAACTTTCTCAAAATGAGTTAAAACTGATCAAAAATTGAAATGTATATCAGTGGAAAACGAAAGCCAAGTCATGATTCAGACATAATTAACATACAATAATTTCAAGTTTTGATTTAATGACACTTAAATTTAATTTGCAGTTCCAAAATTAAAAAAACTTGTATATGCTTCCATGAGTATTGTCCAGTTTCACGTAATTGACAAGGGCATCACTGTTTATACCAATATTACCATTGGTAAGTGCCTGAAATAAAGCACACACGCCAAGTTTTTTGTTAATTTTAGACCTGCAAGTTAAATTTAAGCATCATTGAATGAAAACTTAGCTTTATTGTATGTTAATTATGTCTGAATCATAACTTGGCTTTCGTTTTTCAGTGATATACATTTTGTGAAGAAACAGCATCTTGGACCGCCCCTGAAATTACTTCCAGAACATTCGGGAATCTGCAGGGAACGATTCCGCTCCGATCCGAGCAACCGCATGCTTGGATACCGCATTGGTGATTGCGGCGTCGGCAGCTCGGCGTACCTAGTAATGATGGAGTATAAGAATGGCGATCGTGACGGCGCTCACCCTATTCCTGCTGCATTCTCGAAGGAGAGGACGGGGTAAGAAGCCACGGCCGCCTCTAGGCTACCCGGAGAGTACAGGGGACTGTCGTGTGGTCGCCTCTTGGAGTGGAGAGATCGGCTAATAAAGCCGGTCGCCCTTCAGAGAAGTGAACAGGGGTCTACCTGGACGTCGCACAGTGGCGAAAATCGCGAAATACCTGGCAAAAAGGCGAATATTTGACCTATCAGATTGTTATAAACCAACATAGTATGACTGTTCTTGGATTGTTAGATCACCTATTAATGCATGTTTTAATTTTCTTACTTGTATTTTAAACCTTGTTCCATGAAATCGAACTTCAAGAATAATTACATCTCTTTCATACGTTAAAGAATTACTATATTCTTTATCGCACAAGATTATGGCCTAACATGCAGTTTAAGTATTATTATCGATTTGAATAGTTAGAATGGAGATCAAAGAACAGAAAAATATCAAAAGTTTCCAACCTTGAGGAAGTTAAAGTGAAAATTTGTAATGATGAATGTTTGAAAATAAAATTTATCTATATCTTAAACTTAATTAATGAAAATAACTCTTGCCCTGCGGTGCCCTGTCATGGGAGTTGCAGCATCCGATGGGGAATGCAATGCCGAATAAAGATATGCAGAAAAATCTTGCTCCAACTTGCTACCCCATGAGTTATGGCAACAATTGTACAGCGGCGAGCAAGACAGAGGCTCCTCAACTTAAAGTTTACTGCTGCAGTAAGAGCTTGAATTTTATCTTACACCATTTATTTTATTCGTATATTTTAATATACCTAATCTATAGCTAATAATTTAATACAGCTATCTATAGGCTATACCTATCTATACATACAATCTAAACGATCTCTTCTAAACGATCACGTGTATATCGTATGTTCCTGTAGTAGCTTCCCAATTTAGTCGGGAGAAAACAACAGAGGAACTACCATTAGAAGTAGAAGAATTATTACAAGAAGGCGAATAACGCTATTAATAAATAAAAATGGGTAAAAAGTGAAATAACTTGTGTTCTATTTACTCAATATCTTCAGTCCCAGATAGTTATTTTCATATTTGCGGTAAATAGTAATCGTGACTTTTATCACCATTTTAAAATAGTTAGAGCTCCAAGAAACAAATTACAATTTTATTGTGTTATTTACTTACAAATAAACAAGGATTATTTAGGATTAGAAAAATTAAAGAAAAACATGATTAACCCCTCTTTTGTTTAAATCTTTTTCAACTATGTTGGCACATTATCATTATCAATGGTGAAAATGCCTCTAATAGATAACCTCAAAGAGGATATAAAAGAGGTAAAAAGAACAAGGTCTTGTAACCTAATAATTTGTCTTTTATTTGCATATATGTCTTACTACTTGAACTTTGGTCTGGGTTGGGTTGGGTCTCACTCACACGCATAAAAAGGCATACGGTCAAGCCTGCAAGTGGCAACCATATAAATATTTGATAAATTACGGTAGATTTAATTTTTGCCAGGTTTCTCGCGATTTTCGCCACTGTCTTCCACGAGAGAGTACGATAGTTACACCGGAACGCCACGAGGAAGGGAGAGTATGAAAGCCGGACGCCTGATCGTAGGAGATGGGAGAGTTCGGCTAAGAAGGCCAGACGCCAACGCGTTATAAAGTTGTTACTAGGTTACCGATGTAAAATCTTATAAACCTAGAAACATCCTAGTTCAATCCTGATTCTTTAATGAAATCCTGTTTTCAATCCTCGTTTCAATAAACCCTATTCTTGTTATTCCTAGAATCCTGTGTTCCAACTGAAATTTCAGCCCATCCTAAACCAAACTTCCTACAAATTCTATTTCTTTTCACAAACGGAATCTCTATTTCTTGATACCCTAGAGCCTTCCTAGAACCTTTTAGAACCTTCTGGAGCCTTTGCAAATGTGCAAAAGACAGTAGGGTTTTTGATAAAGTCAAAACGTTTTTGTGAGACAACAAATTTGTGGGAGATGGAAGAAAACTACTTGGCGGTTTTTACTGACTTCAAAAAGGAGGAGGTACGCTATATATATTTTTTTTAATGTTTGTCCGGCTAGAACCCTGAGATGGATGGACCGATCGGGATGAAAGCTTGCCTATCTTAGAGAGAAAGTTCGCAGTTTGGTCCCATTATAAATTTTTCGAAATTATTTAACGCGAATCATTGTTATTGCATAAAAACCGAATTTTTAGTGGATTTTAAGTGTCTATTAAAATTTGGTTTGTCCGGCAATATCTCTGCGATGAAAGGCTGCGTTCTAAATTTTCCCAAATTCTGTAACATTAACAACTGTTATTGCATAAAACTGAACTTTCGACTGTCCGGCGATAGCTGTGGGATGGCTTGTTCGATTGGGATGAAACTTTTACTAGCTTATGGAGGAAGTTCTCGAGGAACTCCCACTTGCATAAATTTCGCAATGCACAAACTTTTCTTTCTTCAACAAAATCAGCTACATTTGTTCGTCTATAACTGGTACACCAGCGCATCGATGAAATTCGAGATGAAATCAACCTGGAACCATGATTCTATTCATTTTCTATACTAAAAAAAATATGACCGACTTCGAAAAACTGACAGAGTTCCAAAAAGCTGAAAACTAAAAACTGACAAAGTCCCAAAAAGCTGAAAAGTAAGAACCAAGCAGCACAAAAAATGCGCTAAGATGTAAAAAATTATTTGTTGTTTTCATGGACACAGAAATTTGCAGTCATAATATGCGGTTGTTACATATTCATCCTCTCGGACTACTTTTCTTAACATTATTTCATACGTAGATTCAATAATTATAACTCGTTAGCTTCCTACATAGAATATTCCTGCGTCTTTTTCGAGCCTCAAAACTGTGACTTCGACTCCTTTCGTTCCGTCTTATCTCTAGTGTTTATAGCTTTCTAGTAGGGGAGCAACGCAGCGTGCCCTTGGTGCATCTGTGTAGTTCCTTAGAACTCAAGCATGGTCAAACTCTTGGCGCCCTATACACCCACCATACCCCCTTTTCAATGGGTCTTCGGGTATTTAAGCCCTAAATTCTAGTGGAAAGCGGGGGAATCAATTCCGAACTCTCATCGACTGCGAAGCTCTGTCACTCGGACCAGCGAAGAACATCGTAGTAGATCGAGCATTAGTCTCCTTCGAAACCAGTCAATATTACCGTACGTACATCGTGTCATATCGCGATCGTTAGGCAAGTCACAGTTCTTTCGTCAGTTTCTCCCCCGTTCAATATCGTAACGTAATACGAACTCAGTTTAAGTATATTGTAACAACATTTCATTTCCGCTGAAACTCTCATTATTAAATTTTTGTATTGTATTTTCATTCAGAATATATTGATCATTGTTTTAGTTTTTATTAACAAAATCATTGCTTCTTTATTGGAAATTCCTGTTCAGTCATCCTTGATTTAAATAAGCACATATAAGGAAAAGAATAATAAAAGATCCCACGAGGATACACTTTTACCGCTCAAGGTGTATCCGGCGAGCAATAGTAAGGTTTAACTTTAGCCTAGGGCATTCTTTCATGATCAATGAGCAGGATTGAGTCTGGTTAAGGTGAAATAGCCCTTAGCACGATCCCAAGACCTGTTCTGAGCTACTGAAAGTAACTAGCCATTCTTTTAATTAACAAGGTCCAGTCTTGAGTCTGGTTAAGGTGAAATAGCCCTTAGCACGATCCCAAGTTCTGTTCTGAGTTATTTGGAAGTAACTAGTATAAAGGGGTAAACAGGAGAATAGGGACCTGAGTCTGGTTAAGGTGAAATAGCCCTTAGCACGATCCCAGGATTGATATAGGGCCGATTGGGAACTAGAAGACTCGAGTCTGGCAAAGGTGAAATAGCCCTTTGCACGATCTCAGAGCATATTTAGGACTCGCGAAGCCTGGCTCGTAACACGGTTATGGCAACCTTCTTTGGCAACCCCATTAAGCCTAAATATGCTGCAACTTTTTGGAGGCGGCGCAAATATAAGTAAAATATTACAAAAATCACGAAGCCCTCACACTGAAATCTGGGAGTACTCGTGGTCTATATGTACATAATCTCTACAAATTAAACGGCCGAAGTATACCCTATCTTATATACTAATATTGTTAACATTAACTAGTTTGGTATACAACAATTCCGTACAATTCCGACGTCTCATAGATGTAGGATAATCTAACACATACGCATATACGTGAACAGACTGCAGACAATAGAACTATCGTTACTCTCGTGTGTATCATTTTGTCTTCGTCTGTGGTTGAATAGATGGATATATAGGAATGGAGAAAGATCGAGATCGAGAGGGGGGGAGAGGGGGGGGGGGGGAGAGAGAGAGAGAAAGTACGGGTAAGTGCTTTCTTTTTAAGTGCTTAAAAGTCGGTCATATTTTTTTAAGTATTCTTTTTACACTTTAAATGACTTTTTGGGGTTCTTGATATAAATAACGTCATATAACAGGAGGACATTACGTAATAAATCATAGGTATTGGTAATGGTTCTACGAACAAAACATCAGCCAATAAGATTTTGTAACCTGAACGTGTGTTCTTTTAGGTAACAATTTAACTATTAGTATGATCATTCGCTTTTGAGATTTAAATCTCAACAGGCAGAATGTTGGCGATAATACTGCAACTGAAACGAGACCACGAACCGTAGTGACGTGTACATATCCTGACTACTATGTTAAATAAAATAGATCCCACTTCTCCATTATCTTACATTAACACCAACTTCTATAGAGAAGTGTAAGGTGCAGCTGGTTCGATAAAATTACCTGTACTTATTTCCATCGACGCACTACCTTAAAACAGGTGTCAGCTCTAGTAGTGTCAGCTCTAATAGTCCCTTGAGCATTGCTCACGCAAGTACTCATGCATTCTGCCAATCAGTCGGAGCCACTGAGCCCATTGTTCATCGGCAACACGACAGATCGTGTCTAGTCGAATAGTCTATGGGACTGCGTTGAGCGTAAGAAATGGCAGCACATTTCCAACGTACGTTCTGGCCTATCACGGCAACGGCGGCCTTTTTCGGTTTGGCATTAATCGAGTATCCTTTGGGAAAACCCCGAAGATTCCTCAGTCTCATTTACGCCACTGTGGCAGTCAGCATGCAACTCGGCATGTATACAATGTTCACAATGCTACCTCAACCAACGGCCCACAAACTCCACCACGTTTACCTGAAAGGGGTCTTTGATGTCATGATGTTTTGCTGTAATTTCATCATCCTCGCGTCGATCTGCCTCACTCACTGGCATGGAAAGGTAGGTGTACTGCTCGATTAGCCCTCTGTAGCGCTTTTTGTAATAATTGCATTACACTAGAAATACCATAAGTGCATAGAACAATTGAACGAAGTGGATGAAACACTGAAGGCCTTGGGAATTGAGACGGATTGCTCCAAGTTGCGAAGGGTAGGGCTTGCTAGTCTGATTATGTGGGCGATCCTATGTATTCTACTGAGCGGGATTGGCAGCTCACGACGAACAAGTAACTTAGCTGATAAACGTGTGGCGATTCTGGTATTCTTTTCGTTTATGCCACTCCACATTCGCATGCTTATGCAGATACAGTTCTCGTCAGTCCTGGGGTACGTTTGAAGGAGTGAATATTTGTGAGACATGGTTCAACAAATTTTTCATAACTTTAAGTAAAATGTTAATTTATCATAATTATTAGTTATGCAGGCACCAGATTCGATAGCATTAGTGGCGCCCTAAGAAAACTTACAATCGATGACAAGAATTGTACAAATTGGTGCCGAAACAGTACCACGGCATCGGTCCGAGGAGTTTTTGACCCGGACGAAAGAGCCAGGCGCATGATTTGGACAGTCAGGTATGTGCATCAGTGTGCCATTTTTTCTGAATAAGTGAATACATATGTATTATTTTTCCTTAGGGATCTATACCTTAAACTCTGCGAAATCTTACGTGATATAAACACAGCGTTCGAGATTCAGATGAGCCTTCAAATGGCCCTCAACTGTGTGCTCTTATTGTGCAACATCATCTTCATATTTCGTTTAATATTGTTGCCTTTGGAAGGTAACAAATTTTCCTCGTCCGTACCAATTTTGTTGTGGATGCTTCTATACTCAGCGGACATTACTATTACCAATCATCTCTGCGAAACTGTTGGTGCCAAGGTGAGGGAATAGCGGAAACTGTATGACACAAATCTCTGCTCTCGTTAACGCAATAATTAACAAATGAATAATCCAATTCCGCCAAATTTAAACTTTCAAGCACCAAGAATGTCTTTTTCCACTTGTCTGTTATAATGTCTGGATCACTGTGTTCTTTGATCGCTCAACATTCGTGTGGTTTTTTATGTCGCTCAAACTAGAAAGTTACGCTGTATGGTAATTATTAACAGATACAGTTGTAAAAAAGTCGGTGTTAAAAGCATTCGTTCACTGACCAGTTTCAACTAAAACGTAGTACTTCTGTT
This sequence comes from Ectemnius lituratus, assembly GCA_910593735.2. Taxonomy (NCBI): domain Eukaryota; kingdom Metazoa; phylum Arthropoda; class Insecta; order Hymenoptera; family Crabronidae; genus Ectemnius; species Ectemnius lituratus. The sequence continues at coordinate 2,820,526 of OU343044.1, read as the reverse complement.
TTTACCGACTTCGAAAAGAAGGAGGTACTCAATTCGACCGCTATATTTATTTATTTTTTTTAATGTTTGTCCGGCTAGAACTCTGAGATGGGTTGACCGATCGGGATGAAACCTTGTCCCATTATAAATTTTTCCGAAATTGTTTAACGCTGACCATAGTTATTGCATAAAAACCGAAATTTCTACTATTAAGATTTCGTTTGTCCGTCGATATCTCTGCGACGGATGGACTAATCCGAATGAAACCTTTTCTATCTCACAGTGGATGTTGCCAGAATGGTTTCGTTCGAAATATTTCCAAATTCTGTGACATTAATAACTGTTATTGCATAAAACCGAACTTTAGACTGTCTTGCAATAGTTTTGGGACGGGTTGATTAATCGGGATGAAACTTTTACTAGCTTATGCAGGAAGTTCTCGAGGAACTCGCTCTTGCATAAATTTTGCAATGCACTTTCTACAACAAAAATCGGCTACATTTGTTGGTCTCTAACTGGTACACCACTACATTGATGAAATTCGAGATGAAATCAACCTCGAACCATGGTTCTATTCATTTCCAATACTAAAAAGCATGAAATAAAACAAAATATTTTTAAAAAAATGTGACCGACTTCGAAAAACTGACAGAGTTCCAAAAAGCTGAAAACTAAAAACTAACAGAGTCCCAAAAAACTGAAAAGTAAAAACTAAGCAGCACCAAAAATGTGCTGAAAAGTAAAAAATAACTTGTTGTTTTTATGGATACAGAAATTTACAGTCATAATATGCGATTTTGGCAACCCCATTAAGCCTAAATATGCTGCAACTTTTCGGAGGCGGCGCAAATATAAGTAAAATATTACCAAAATGACAAAGCCCTGACACTGAAATCTGGAAATACTCGTGGTCTCTATACACAGTCTGTACTACTAAGTGGCCTATATACATAATCTGTACAAATTGAACGGCCGAAGTATACCCCACACACCTGTCCTGTCACCTACTTCCTCCATGAATAATCGATATTAAGATTGTTAGACTGAACTGGTTTCAACTAAGTCTTACATACTGAATAAAACCAACTGATATAGGCAAGAACCGTCTGCGACATGGTTGTCCAACTGCTGAACTGCATAGACGACGAGGGATTCCGTGAAGACGTAAGTTTATAGACGTAAAACAATATTATGTAAGGAAGGTTCCGCAGTTTGTATTGATCACACTCGAAATGTAGATATCATTAATAGTCCTGCAAACAAAACTTAGGCCATTACGATTCTCCTGCCTGGGCCTCTACTATTTCGGGTACCCCTTTATGTACAAGGTTCGTAATTCACGATCAACTTAAAAAAGCTCCTTATTAACACACTCATTGATCTTTTTCAGAGTTTCGATGCAATAGTTACAACTGCAGTGATAATATTGCAACTAAAAACAGGACTCGAATAGCACTAACATGTATTCTTACTTAAAATAAAAGTGATACCCTAATCCTTTTTGCATTGAATTCAGTCGAGGAGGAAGTTCATACGCCCTAAAAACATTCAAATGTAAAGAAACCGCCAAGTACGGTCCCCTTGCCCCCCTAATCGCCAACCCGACAACTTTCTCAAAATGAGTTAAAACTGATCAAAAATTGAAATGTATATCAGTGGAAAACGAAAGCCAAGTCATGATTCAGACATAATTAACATACAATAATTTCAAGTTTTGATTTAATGATACTTAAATTTAATTTGCAGTTCCAAAATTAAAAAAACTTGTATATGCTTCCATGAGTATTGTCCAGTTTCACGTAATTGACAAGGGCATCACTGTTTATACCAATATTACCATTGGTAAGTGCCTGAAATAAAGCACACACGCCAAGTTTTTTTGTTAATTTTAGACCTGCAAGTTAAATTTAAGCATCATTGAATGAAAACTTAGCTTTATTAGATATTGAGATTTATTATCTGTGTCGGAACGTGAGTCGGAATGAGTTTAATTACTTTCATAAAGTTACACTAAATTTGAAATCAGATTTTTATCGTCAAATTATCAGAAATACCGACATCACGTAACTGTTTTGGTAGTCGCATAATGTCACTTGTGTCGTGTCGCGGCAGATATCGGCGACTTATTGATTAATTAAGTAAAACTAAATTAAGGTCCTTTTAGGGCCTACTGATACGTCTGTGGATAATAAGCCTATTAATAGCCCTAATAGCGCAGAAAGACCCTGATAAAAAGCCCTAATGGCAAAAAAAAGCCTTGATAAAAAGCCCTGATAGGGTTTGTAACCCTAATAGCAAACAAAGCCCTGATAGAAAGCCCTAACAAAAGCCCTTATAGGGCTGTTTTATGTTAGGGATTGAACGGCGGCGAAACTAATGAAAGAACTGTGACTTGCCTAACGATCGCGATAAGTCACGATGTACGTACGGTGTATTTTCGGGCTTTTTTCCCTATTAGTGCTTTTTATTAGGGTTTTTTTCGCTATTAAGGCTATTATTAGGTTTATTATCCGCAGACCTATCAGTAAACTCTACTAGGACCCTATAATTTAGCATTTGTTAATTAATCGATAAGCCGCCGATACATGTTTCATGATTCACTCCGTGTAGTGCTCAGCGACACACGAGACAAGTGACATTACTACACGGCTATCACAACAATTACGCAATGTCGGTATTACCGAGAATTCTATGGTAAAAAGCTGGTTCCATTCTATCTGTTACGGGTAATGCTTGAGACTTGGAATCAGCTTTTTACCATCGAATTATTGGTAATACCGACATTGCGTAATTGTTTTTTTAGCCGTGTAATGTCACTCGTGTCGTGTGTCGCGTGAGCTTACACGGAATGAATCGTGACAGACACAGGCTGCCTATTGATTAATTGAGAAATGAAAAATCTCAAGGAAACGTAATTATTATGATCATTCGCTTTCCAGATTTAAATCTCAATAAGCAAGATGTTGGGGATAATACTTCAACTGAAAAGAGACCACAAACCATAGTGACGTGTATTCTGACTACTAGTTTAATAACATAGATCCCTCAATTCTCCATTCTCGTACATTAACACCAATTTCAATAAAGAAGTATAAGGTGCAACTGGGTCGATAAAATTACCTGTATTTATTTCCATCGACGCACTACCTTAAAACAAGTTCCAGTCCCTTGAGCATTGCTCATGCAAGTACTGATGCATTCTGCCAATCAGTCGGAGCCACCGAGCTTATTATTCATCGGCAACACGATAGATAGTGTTCAGTCGAATAGTCTGTGGGGCTGCGTTGAACATAAGAAATGAAAGCACATTTTCAGCGTGCATTTTGGCCTATCATGGCAACGGCGGCCCTTTTCGGTTTGACATTAATCGAGTATCCTTTGGGGAAGCCCCGAAGATTCCTCAGTCTCAGTTACGCCACTGTGGCAGTCAGCATCCAACTCGGCCTGTATATGATCTTCATAATGCGGCCTAAGCCACCAGTCGAAACAACGATCCCTATTTTCTTCGATTGGGTCACTGAGGTTATGATGTTTTGCTGTAATCTCATCATCCTCGCGTCAATCTTCCTCACTCACTGGCATGGAAAGGTACGTGTACTGCTCGATTAGCCCTCTGTTGCGCTTTTTGTAATAATTGCATTACACTAGAAATACCAGAAATGCATAGAACAATTGAATGAAGTGAACGAAACACTGAAGGCCTTGGGAATTGAGACGGATTGCTCCAAGTTGCAAAGGATAGGGCTATTTGGTTTGATTACATGGGCGATCATGTGTATTCTACTGAACGGCTATGCCAGCATGGGGCATGCAATGAAATTTACTGATAAGCGCATCGCGATTCTGATATTTATTTCGCTTATGCCATTCCACGTTCGCATGCTCATACCGATGCAGTTCTCGTCAGTCCTGGGGTACGTTTCAAGGAGTGACTATTTGCGGGGCATGGTTCAATCAATTTGTCATAACTTTAATTGAAATGTTAATCGATTCTGTTTATTAGATACGCAGGCACCAGATTCGATTGCATTAGTGGCGCCTTAAGAAAGCTTACAATCGATAACAAAAATTGTGCAAATTGGTTTGGAAACAATGCCATGACATCGGACCGAGAAGTTTTTGTCCCGGACGAAAAGGCCAGGCGCATCATTTGGATAGTCATGTATGTACATCAGTGTGGCATTTTTTCTGAATAAGTGAACAGGAATGTATTGTTTTTTCTTAGGCATCTAGATTATAAACTGCGCGAAATCTTGCGTGATATAAACGCAGTGTTCGAGATTCAAATGAGCCTTCAGATGGCCTTCGACTATGTGTTCTTATTGGGAAACATCATCTTCACTTTTCGTTTAATATTGTTGCCTTTGGAATATGGCAAATTTAGCACATCCGTAGGAATTTTAATGTGGACGCTTCCGTATTTAGCGGAAATTATTGTTACCAATCATCTCTGCGAGAGTGTTGGTGCCAAGGTGAGGGAATAGCGTATACCATATGACAGAAATCTCTGCTCTCGCCAACGCAATAATTAACAAATGAGTAATCCAGTTCTGTCAAATTTAAACTTTCAAGCACCAAAAATGTCTTTTTCCACTTATCTGTCATAATGTCTGGATCACTGTGTTCTTTGCTCTCCCAACATTCGTATTGTTTTTTATTTAGCTCAAACTTGACAGTTACGCTGTACGGTAGATATTAAGAGATACAGTCGTAAAAAGTCGATGTTAAAAGTATTCATTCAGTGATCAGTTTCACCTAACACGTAGTACCGCTGTTTTTGCTTTAGGCTCGTAAGTTTCATCGAGATCCATTTGTACCAGTTCGGGGTGTTCCCTTGTCAGTATGGCTCAGTCTTCATGCTGTCAACAGTTCAATATACTACAGTGCAGTGGTTTTGTCACAGGATTTCAAATAAGGTTAAGATTTAACAATGAAATTACCCGAAATTCTATAGATTTGAAACAGTCTGGGTTCGTTAGGTCTGGGTTTTAAGCTTGTGTTACATCTGTATTAGAGCGCTACAGGTATTTGGAATAATGTCACAAGACCAGAGCTATGTTTACGGTACGATTTGTGTTGATTGTTCAACTATTATATATAACTCCCTTTCTATAAATTTTCCCCATATGTATATATGTATATGCAAAAGATAAGCTTAAATCGCTCTATAACATAAATCAAAATCATTGAATTCGGTTGTGTGTCCGTCTTTGTAAATATGTACCGCTTCTAGAATTGTTTATCTTATGTTTGCTTTCATGAAAATTGATCACTATTCCGATACTTTTTACACCGACTATATTAGATTAATAATAATGATGCTCACTATTTCTTTCGTATCTTCTTCAAAGTTTATTGACAACCATCGAACAAAAATACTTGTATAACTCAGAAATCAAACAGAAGGGAACATTCTTTCTGATTGTGTCCTTAGTGCATACCGAACAACAAATTTCAAACCTGCCATTTTGTTCCCCACAACCACCCCAACACGATGGCGGTAATATTTTATTACATTTTTGGGACACCCTGTGTATATGTCTCATGCAAGAATCCCCTCCCTCGCACATACCTCGGACAATCGATTTTAAGATTGTTAGCCCGAACTTTTTCGAACTATTTTTTACATACTGAATAAAACAAATTGATATAGGCAAGAACCGTCTGCGACATGGCTGTCCAACTGTTGAACTTCATAGACGACGAAGCGTTCCGTGAAGCGGTAAGTTTATAAACGTAAAACAATATTATGTAAGGAAGGTTCCGCAATTTGTATTGATCACACTCGAAATGTAGGTATCATTAATAATCCTGCAAAAAAAGCTTAGGCCATTAAGATTCACCTGCCTGGGCCTCTACTATTTCGGGTACCACTTTATGTATAAGGTTCGTGATTCACAATCAACTTAAAAAAGCTTGTTATTAACACAGTCATTGATCTTTTTCAGATTTTCAGTACAGTAGTTACAACTGCAGTGATAATATTGCAACTAAAAGCAGGGCTCCCATTCTAGTAACATGTATTCTTATTTTGAATAAAAGTAATACCCTAATCCTTTTTTCATTGAATTCAAGCGGGGAAGAAGTTGATATAGATATCTGGAGATTCGAATCGGTACAGTCTTGCGCTAAGTAGTAGTATACTTATCCTGAAGTGTAGCGGCTTTTGTCTCCTATAAAACTTTAATTTTGATTTATGAAACAGTTACAGCTCCGCGGATTTATTTCCACATTTTTTATTTCATCGCTGATTTTTCTGAATCCATCCTAAAAGGAGCCAAAAATCAAGCGAATCGGTTCAGTCATTCAGGAGATATGAACTTGTCTTGCTGATTTTACCCGTGGAAAAGGGAAACGATTCCAGAATTCTTAAAAATGTGACTTTCACTTGTGTCACACGAGCTGGCAGCACTCCGAAATGATGTGGGCTGCAGAGACAATATGGTTGTGTCATGTTTTACGTTACCGACACATTGGGTTGGTTACGTGACATACCGGTTATGTGGCATAGTCTGATTTTATTCTTTTATTTCGGACTCCATACGTTATTTAGTTAATAAAACAGCATACTCGCAAGCCCTTGTATTTGGTAAACGAGTGCTGATTACCTATAGTTAAAATTGTCAAGTGTGTAGCATATTAATCTTTTAAGCAATAATTAGCAATTATGTATTTACAATTTAAGGAATACTAGCTATTAGTAATGAGTTATTGCTGAAACTAATTTCCGCACTTTAGGTTTGGGCTCCGTCAGCTGGGTACTTGACAGTCAGGAATAATTTGTAAAGTGTTAAGTCAAACATCAACGATCTATTTTATATTTTATGTCAAACAAGTTCGGGGCTTAATAAGATGTACTCCGAAATCCCTACAGAATGAACTTTATTCGTGTAAAAATCTTCGTACCTTTTGGCGCTTCACCGAAAAGAGAAATGCCACATCGTCGCCTTCCATCGCTGATTCTTGCCGATGACGATCGTATATTGACCATCGCCAGTGATGTAAATCGACGTAGAGTCTCACGCGGAAAGGGAAATCTCCTAGGCTTGCTCTATTTTCGTACATTCGGCCAATCTGACGAAACATTTGTCCTCAAAGGTACCTCAAGATATAACGAAGGTGCCAACAATATTAATCCCTACAACTACCCATATCACCAGACCTAGAAGAACTAGTGAAGATCATAACATGATTTCCGCAAAGCGAGTCTTGGTTATTGCCGTAACCAAGCTGGATTCACCAGGCCGCCAAAGGTCTCTTCATGCCTGCCGGCTGATCCAGTCCGCCATCGTTCTAACTTGGTCGTCAATGTCACCACACGATGGCCATGTATCTTTTGTTTGCGTAATCCAAATTAAATTTCCTTGGACCCATCACTGTACAGACATCCAGAATTCCTACGGATTCGTGCACTACAGTGTTCTCTACTAAGGGCGGCCGAGGTCCACCCCTTTCTGACCTCGGCCCAACTATCTCCGTGACTTCGGATCCCAATCCATTCTCGGTCACCGTCTTGTCGACAACACGGGAATGAATTCTGTACCCTTTCTGGTCGTTACTTCCACATTTGGCGACGTCACGGGTCCAATTCCTGTTTATTAACAACCCAGGCCTATACTGAATACCCCTTTCTGTTTGCCGTATCCTATCTAAGGTAGCCATTACCTTTCAGGTAACCATCATGGTCGCCCAATCCAATCATTACCTACGATGTTTGGTAAACTCCAGGTGCAGTTTCATTACTATCATGTGGTTGTTTTACTTTGTATCATTTATTAATCAGCGCATAGCCAAGGGTAAGGGTTTCGGAGTCCGGAATATGCTGGAACAGGATTTATTTACGAATTGGTTAAACATTAGGATACAAGGATCATCACAGAGGTAGGGTAATCTCATTTTTCAAAACAGATAGGTCTTGGAGTACAGAGAGGTATTGGGTTTAGACGATACAAGTTGGACTAGGAGCAGTGAGTTTAGGAAATGGAAGTGTTTCTCTAGTCTCTGACTGTAATCTCCTTCTGACGGGCGTCCAGCAATAGGCTCTCCCTTGATCAGGCGACCGGGTATTACATCCGTCCTCCCCTGGTCAAGGGCGCCCACCAAAACTTCCCATACTGTTCGGCTTCCAAGAGTCATTCTATATATGTATATACTATCCTGTTTGGTTGGCATCCAGGTATAATCGCTGTACTCTCCATACCAAACAGGCGTTCAGGAATAGCCTCTCCTGGTACTACCGGGCGTCCAGAGATGTTCCACCGTACTCTTCACTCGGTTAGGCGTCCAGGTATCCTAATCGTTTAGGATCGATTCAGCCCAGAAATCGCGGTCAGCTCAAAGAAGCCATAAGGGAGCGGATCGCCGACCAAATAGTGACTGTTAGCGCCGTTGTTCGCCCTTGGCCAACCTCAGTCGACCAGAGTACTCAAATGAACGGGCCCTCGCTGCCGTTCAGTACCCCTGATATGGGCATCCATGTCCCTCCCATCACCCCTGACCAATGATCGCAAACAGGGGAGGAGCGCGTCATGTACGAGAGGGCGCAGCACAAGATAGACCTCCGTGCCGATGCCGGGCCCTATCGGCCCAAATAAAAGAGCAAAGCCTCGGATCGTCCTAGGTCGCCGACCACGCCGGCAACCCCCGGTGACCAACGGCAGCCGACACAGGGCGCCAGCGTACGCCTGCATCACACCACCTCCTCGATGAGGGACCTAACCCAGGCGGCAGGCTCTCCGCCCAAGCCTCAAGGGAAAAAGACGAGCGTCTACGTCGCGAAGCGCTTCGGACAGCGACTCCAGCCGCCACCAGCAGGTGTCAGCAGTGTTGCCAGGCCGAGAAAGAACAAAAGAGGGTGGGGGGGGGGGGGGGACATCGGAACTTGGGTAAGGTCTTTTAGTATTTCTAATTGCATTGTTCCATGACCTGGACTGGAGAAACATAGGTTGAGATTGTCCAAAGAATTGGTTCGCTCGAGGAACCTTCCGATCTTTTATGGGTGAAGAGAGAGTTTGTGACGGTTGGGGAAAAACAACATCGCCTCCAGGCAAGGTGGTTCCTTAAATCTAAGATTGAAAGTTGATGTTCCGCCCCAAATACTCTTTGAATTTCGCGTGAGCCATCCCAACATCATTCGGCCGGGGACGTCGCAGCACTGCCTGTATCGTGGCACCCATCTCCAGGTCCGTCACCCACAGCCTCGAGACTCCAGCTCGACGTGAAGACACCACTGTAGACGACAGCAGCCCTTGATTGACCTCTGACACAGCCTTGGCCACGCGCACGAATTCTAGGCGGTACAGAAGGCGCGTCCAGGAGAACGGATTCATCGGCAGCAGCCGCTTGAATTTTCCATTAGCGCAGGGGTACGGCCCTGTTGCGGAGGCTCTCTGAGCCTTAGCATCGTCCCCAGGGGACGTTGGAGTAGGTTGAAAGGCGCTCCTCCGGAGCCAGGACGGTCCGATTCCTTTGTTTTTTTTGACGCAGTGAAAATCCCTAAACGGATACCCCGTCTCTTTGGGGAGCGAGCCGGGGTTATGTGGGGCTTGCATCCACCAAAAACACTGCGGTGACCTCGAAGACATGACGGAGTGGGCCCTGGGAAGACCAGAGGATGCTACCAGGACCCTTCCCTGTCTTGGCACGGGTACTCCCACGTCCTCGGGGTGAGGAGGGAACCCTCCCCCCGTTGAGTACCATCAAGATTTGCTGATGGGCGGGCCACACGCACATCACCCCTTCACGAGGACGCTCCAATTCCTATGATGACGCTATGGTGAGTGACCGTCAGTTTTGGCATTCCGAGATCGTAGTCGAGGTTCAGGGAGTAATATCGCATTTCGCAATTTGCAAGTAGAAGTAGTTGTTATTCGTCTCTAACCCATTTCCTTGGGTAACTGGCTGCGGGTAGCTTTATTCCCGGACAACCCCAGGAAAATCCCTGACAATTTTTAATGTCCTTTTGGGGTTCCTGATATAAATAACATCTTATAACTCGATGACATTACGTAATAAATCATAGGTATTGGTTATGATCCTACGAACAAAGCATCAGCCAATAAGATTTCGCAGTTTGAGCGCGTACTATTTTGAGTAGGAATTCAACTGTTAGTATGATCATTCGCTTTTCAGATTTACAACTCAACAAACACTATGTTGGTGATAATACTCGAACTGAAAAGAGATCACGAACCATAGTGACGTGCATTCTGACTACTAGGTTTCATAAAATAGATTCCCCAATCCTCCATTCTCATACATTAACACCGATTTCAATAAAGAAGTATAAGGTGTAGCTGGATCGATATAATTATCTGTATTTATTTCCATCGACCTTCAAAGAGGTGCAAGCCCTAATAGTGTCCCTTGAGCACTGGTCACGCAAGTACTGATGCATTCTGCCAATTAGTCGGGGCCGCCGAGCTTATTGTTCATCGGTAACACAATAGATCGTGTCCAGTCGAATAGTCTGTAGGGCTGCGTTGAACGTAACAAATGAAATCACAGTTCCACAGTACGTTTTGGCCTATCACGGGAACGCTGGCCTTTTTCGGTTTGGCATTAATCGAGTATCCTTCGGGAAAGCCCCGAAGATTCCTCAGTCTCATTTATGCTACTGTGGCAATCAGCATGCAACTCGGCATGTACATGATCTTCATAACGCTGCCTAATCCAACGGTCAACACAATCAACCTCATTCTCTTGGGTTGGGTCTTTGGTGGCATGATGTTTTGCTGTAATTTCATAATCCTCACGTCGATCTTCCTCACTCACTGGCATGGAAAGGTATGTGTACTGCTCGATTTGCCCTCTGCAGCTCTTTTTATAATAATTGCATTACACTAGAAATACCAGAAGTGCATAGAACAATTGAATGAAGTGGATGAAACTCTCCGGGCCTTGGCAATTCACACGGATTGCTCCAAGTTGCGAAGGGTAGGACTAGCTAGTCTGCTTATGTGGGCGTTCATGTGTATTCTACTGAACACGTTTAGCAGCGTGATCCATGCAAATAAATTTGATGATAAACGCATCGCGATTCTGATATTTATTTCGCGTATTCCATTCCACGTTCGCATGCTCATACAGATGCAGTTCTCGTCAATTCTCGAGTACGTTTCAAGGAGTGAATATTTGTGAGACATGGTTCGACAAATTTGTCATAACTTTAAGTAAAATGTTAAATGTGTTTTCTAGATATGCAGGCATCAGATTCGATTGCATTAGTGACGCCTTAAGAAAGCTTACAACCGATGACATCAATTGTACAAATTGGTTGCGAAACAGTGCCATGACATCGGTCCGAGGAGTTTTTATCCCGGACGAAAGGGCCAGGCGCATCATTTGGATAGTCATGTATGTGCATCAATATGCCATTTTTTCTGAATAAGTGATCATGAATGCATTGTTTTTCCTTAGGCATCTATATTTTAAACTCTGCGATATCTTAAGTGATATAAACACAGCGTTCGAGATTCGGATGGGCTTTCAGGTGGCCTTCGACTATGTGTTCTTATTGGGCGGCATCATCTTCATATTTCGTTTAATATTGATGCCTTTGGAAGATAGCAAATTTGCAATATCCGTAGGAATTCTGTTGTGGATGCTTGTATACTCAGCGGACATTATTGTTATCAATCATCTCTGCGAGACTGTTGGTACCAAGGTGAGGGAATAGCGGAAACTGTATGACAGAAATCTCTGCTCTAGTTAACGCAATAATTACCAAAAGAATAATCCAATTGCGCCAACTTTAAACTTTCAAAAACTGAAAATGTCTTTTTCTACTTTTCTGTCATAATCTCTGGATCATTGTGTTCTTTGATCTCCCGACATTCGTATTATTTCTTATACCTATCCTGTCTTCCACTTTCTCCATGAACAATCGAGAGTAAGATTGTTAGCTCGAACTGGCTTGAACTAATTCTTACATACTGAATTAAACCAACTGATATAGGCAAGAACCGTTTGCGACATGCTTGTCCAACTGTTGAGCGTCATGGACGACGAGGGATTCCGTGAAGACGTAAGTTTATAGACGTCAAACAATATTATGTAAGGAAGGTTCCGCAATTTGTATTGATCACATTCGAAACGTAGGTATCATTAATAGTTCTGCAAGCAAAGCTTAGGCCTTTAAGATTTTCCTGCCTGGGCCTCTTCTATTTCGGATACCACTTTCTGTACCAGGTTCGTGATTCACGAGCAACTTAAAAAAGCTCCTTATTAACACACTCATTGATCTTTTTCAGATTTTCGGTGCAGTAGTTACAACTGCAGTGATAATATTGCAACTAAAAACAGGACTCGAATAGCACTAACATGTATTCTTACTTGAAATAAAAGTGATATCCTAATCCTTTTTTAATCGAATTCAGTAGGTTAAGAAGTTCATATAGATGTTTCCGGTTATTGATGGTCATAATCTATCTTGATTGTGGGACACTGCTATTTTCTGCTGGCTACAATTCATAGCTCTGTTGGCAAACGATGGGTTACGGAAATACTACTGGGTTTATCAAATTATCTAATGTATCAACCACACTCTTTTTTCATATATCATACGTGGTGCATTTCTATTGCAAAAATCTTATGTACAGGCTCACGGCCACTATGTCAAAGACTGTCGAGGAAGCAACATTACCTCTGCAAAGGCTATAATCTGTTCATTTGAATTATTCAGGTACTCGGATGGGTAATCGACCTTTTTATCCGAAACAATTTATCGTAGGACGATTACCCGTATAAAACGACTAACTGAACCGTAACCGTTTTTGATCGATACAAAACTTCGACTTTGATTTATGAAGAAGTATCAGCTCGAAGGGTTAATAAATAAATATTATACAACATTATATAGTTTTCCGTGCTTACTTTGTGTAGGTACAGTTTGACGTGAAGATAAAAGAAAACCCCCCAAAAACATTAAACTATAAAAAAAAATGCCAAGTAGGGTCCCTTCCTAACCGCCAACAGAATTTAAAATAAAACAGTTTCATTGAAGTGCATAAGTAACGTCCTCAAGATTTTTGCATTTCTCAATTAATCGATAGGCCATCGGTATCTGTCACGATTCACTGCATGTCGGTATTTCTGATAATTCGATGGTAAAAAGCTGTTTCCAATCTTACTTACCTGATTTCAAGGTTACCGTATCACTCTGTACTGCCATCTACCATAAACTATGGTAGGAGGACATTTTTGGTTTGAATCTTCTTTTGAATCGATTTTCGCTCCAGAAAATACAGGAGGAAATTCATATCTCTTGAACACATGGACCAATTTCCTTGCTATTTAGTGTACTGGATTCAGAAAAATAAATTAAGCGATGTTCAATTTATAAGTTATACCTGTGTGCTGTAACTTTTTCAGAAACCGAAGGGAAAGTTTTATATCGATCGAAAACCGCTCTACGTCGGGATAAATAACCTCAGTTCGCTAACAGGACACTCTATAGCTAACTATTTGGCGCAAGACTTTACCAAGTCTCCTAATACACCAGGATCTGTGACGGTGCGACGAATCATTTGGACGATACAAACGTCACATCCATTTGTGTGTCGGCTTGAAACTCCATTTCTGTATAACTGAGCCTGCCAAGTATTAGATGTTTTATTGATGATTAATTTTACTATACCGTTTCTCTACCCCAAAGCTGCAATCAACCTTTACTTAACAGTGTAAAGTATAATAGCCTTGTATTGCGATCATCGAATCGTAATTGCTTCAGCATTAAGAAAACATGGTTTGATAAATTTGTAAAATTGTATTATATTGTATGAATAGTGGCTGGGCTTTCATTTCCAGTGATTTCCAGTAATTTTTTGGTCAATGTGGTAAGGACAGTGAAATATATATTATTTTGTAGAATTTTTCTTGAATGGCAAAGGGAACTAGGATTTTAGTTAATACCAAAACGTCTTTGTGAGACAACAGATTTGTGGAAAGTGGAACAAAACTATTTTGCGTTTTTTTTTTGCATTTTAAATGTTTTTTTGGGGTTCCTGATATAAATAACTTCAGATAACTGTATGTCATAACACAATAAATTATAGGTATTGGTAATGGTGCGACGACAAAGGATCAGCCAACAATTAGTATGATCATTCGCTTTTCAGATTTACACGTCAACAGGCAGAATGTTGGTGATAATACTGCAACTGAATAAAGATCACGAACCGTAGTGACATGTATTCTAATTCCAACTACTAGGTTTAATAAAATAGATCTCTGAATTCTGCATTCTCATACATTAGCACCAATTGCAATAAAGAAGTATGAGGTGCAACTGGGTCGATAAAATTACCTGTATTTATTTCGATCAACGCACTATCTTAAAACAGGTGTCAGCCATAATAGTGTCCCTTGAGCATTGCTCACGCAAGTACTGATGCATTCTGCCAATCAGTCGGAGCCACCGAGCTTATTGTTCATCGGCAACACGACAGATCGTGTTTAGTTGAATAGTCTGTGGGACTGCGTTGAACGTAAGAAATGGCAGTACATTTCCAGCGTGCATTTTGGCCTATCACGGCAACGGCGGCCTTTTTCGGTTTGGCATTAATCGAGTATCCTTTGGGGAAGCCCCGAAGATTCCTCAGTCTCATTTACGCCACTGTGGCAGTCAGCATGCAACTCGGCATGTATATGATGTTCATAATGCTGCCGCATCCAAGGGCCGACGAAACGAGTCGCATTTTCGTGGAACGAGTCTTTGATGTCACGTTGTTTTGCTGTAATTTCATCATCCTCGCGTCGATCGGCCTCACTCACTGGAACGGAAAGGTATGTCTACTGCTCGATTAGCCGTCTGCAGCACTTTTTGTAATAATTGCATTACACTAGAAATACCAAAAGTGCATAGAACAATTGAATGAAGTGGATGAAACACTGAAAGCCTTGAGAATTGAGACGGATTACTCCAAGTTGCGAAGGGTAGGGCTTGCTAGTCTGCTTATGTGGGCGTTCATGTGTCTTGTACTGAACGGACGTACCACCGTCGAACATACCAGAAAATTTGTTGATAAACGCATCGCGATTATGATATTTTTTACGCTTGTGCCATTACACGTTCGCATACTCACACAGATGCAGTTCTCGGCAGTACTGGGGTACGTTTCAAGGAGTGAATATTTATGAGGCATGGTTCAACAAATTTTTCATAACTTTTTAACTAAAATGTTAGTCCATTCTGTTTATTAGATATGCAGGTACCAGATTCGATTGCATTAGTGACGCCTTAAGAAAGCTTACAATTGACAACAACAATTGTACAAATTGGTTTCGAAACAGTGCCATGGCATCCGTCCGAGGAGTTTTTGACCCGGACGAAAGAACCAGGCGCATTATTTGGACAGTCATGTATGTTCATCAGTATGCTATTTTTTCTGAATAAGTGAACAAAAATGCATTATTTTTTCTTAGGCATCTATATTTTAAACTCTGCGAAATCTTACGTGATATAAACACAGCGTTCGAGATTCAAATGGGCCTTCAGATGGCCTTCGACTGTGTGTTCTTATTGGGCACCATGATCTTCGCATGTCGATTAATATTTTTGCCTTTGGAACATAGCAAATTTAAAATTTACGTAGATATTTTGTTGTGGATGCTTCCATATTTAGCGGACATTATTGTTACCAATCATCTGTGCGAAACTGTTGGTGCCAAGGTGAGGGAATAGCAGAGACTGTTATGACAAGAATCTTTGCTCGAGTTAACACTATAATTGACAAATGAGTAATCCAATTGCACCCAAATTTAAACTTTCAAGCACCAAAAACCTCTTTTCCTACTTGGCTATCATAATCTCTGAATCACTGTGTTCTTTGATCTTCCAACATTCGTATTGTTTTTTTATTCGCTCAGACTAGACAGTTACGCTGTATGGTAGTTATTAACAGAAACAGTCATAAAAAGTCGGTGTTAAAAGTATTCGTTCGGTGATCCCTAGTTCAGTTTCAACTAACAAGGGGTGCTTGTCAGGACTGGAACACCAAATGGGCTGAAAAAAATTGGGGATGTACGGTTCGATCCTCTAAATAAAACCCTATAACACTTTTTCAGAATGCGCCCTGGTTGACGAGAAAAAAATTGGTGTAGATCGATCATGTAGTGTATATAATCTTTATATTATTAACAAATTCTCGCGTACCAGGATGCCACAGAGGTCGAAGTAGTTTTTGCAGACATGCGTAACAAGTAAGTTTAAACATAAATATCACATTATTTGTTATTAGACGAGTAATTAGAAATTGGATTACAAAAAAGTATTACGCAAAATCATTAATCAGACTATAAACAAGCTACACAACTATTACAAATCCGAATCATCGCTTTCGGTCACAGTCAAGATCAGAGGATGAAGGCAGACTAAAAGATCTTACACAGCTCCGTAAAATCTTTCGATTTTTCTTCAATTTATGGTTAAAAATAACGTGATGAAAGTAGACGTAACAGGCATATGTATATGACCAATATTCGCTAATTTTTTTCTCGGTAACCAGGGCGCATTTTGAAAAAGTGTTATAGAGTTTTGTTTAAAGGGTCGAACCGTACATCCCCGATTTTTTTCAGCCCATTTGGTGTTCCAGTCCTGACAAGCACCCCTTGTAAGATGTAGTACCCGTGTTTTTGGTAAACAATATCTGTATAAAAAAAAGTTGCTTACGTATTCTCTAATGCCTCTAAAATTGTTTATCTGATGTTTATTGAAGCATCACAGAATAATACGTACAGCTTTGTTGTTTCACGGGCAGGGGTTGATAAATAGCGAGTTAAAATTATTGAATCTACGCATGGAATCAAGCTAAGAAAAGTAGTCCGATAAGGATGAATATGTAACAACGCCTTTGTTGTTTTACGGGCAGTGGTTGATAACCAGAGGAGTACTACACTTTAAATCAAATTGATCACTGTTCGAATACGTTTTACACCGACTGTATATTGTACTGTGTTAGAGCTTCGCTTTCTCCACGTGGTCTTGGTAGATTAATAATAATGATGCTCACTATTATTTTAATATCTTCTTCCAACTTTATTGACAACCATTGAACAAAAATACTTGCATTACTCTAGCACAAAGCAATCTTAACTTATACGCAGTCATTAGCGATTCGAGATCAAACAAAAAAGAACGTTCATTCGGATTGTGTCCTCAGTGTACATATCTATACGTTTCATGCAAGAATCCCCTCCCTCGCACACACCTGTCAGATTGTTAGCCCAAACTTTTTTCAACTAATTCTTACATACTGAATAAAACCAACTGATATAGGCAAGAACCGTCTGCGACATGGTTGTCCAATTGTTGAACTTCATAGAGGACGAAGCATTCCGTGAAGACGTAAGTTGATAAACGTAAAAAAATATCATGTAAGGAAGGTTCCGCAATTTGTATTGATCAAACTCAAAATGTAGATATCATTAATAGTCCTGCAAACAAAGCTTAGGCCATTAAGATTCACCTGCCTGGGCCTCTACTATTTCGGGTACCACTTTATGTACAAGGTTCGTGATTCACGGTCAACTTAAAAAACCTCCTTCTTAACACAGTCATTGGTCTTTTTCAGATTTTCAGTACATTACTTACAACTGCAGTGATAATATTACAACTAAAAGCAGGGCTCGAATTCTAGTAACATGTATTTTTATTTTGAATAAAAGTGATACCCTAATCCTTTTTTCACTGAATTCAGTCGCTGAAGAAGTTCATATAGATATCTACCCGGTTATTGATGGTCATAATCTATCTTCATTGTGGGACACCACCGTTTCCTGCTGGCTACAATTCACAGCTCTGTTGGCAAACGATGAGTTACGGAAATACTACTGGGTTTATCGAATTGTCTAATCCATCAATCACAATCTTTTTTTTATATATCATACGTGGTTTATTTTACTTGCAAAAATCTTATGTGCAGGCTCACTGCCACTAGGTCAAAGACTGTCGAGGAAGTGATATTATCTCTACAAGTTCTATAATCTGTTGACTTCAATTATTCAACTGCTCGGATGGGTAATCGACCTTTGCATCCTAAATAATTTATCGCAGGACGATTGACCGTAGAATTCATCGTGTAATAGTTTATCGTATGTATCATTTTATTACAAGAACAACTTACCATAAAACTTACCGTAAAATCGAAAAGTAATCGTTTTTGATCGATACAAAACTTAAGCCTTAATTTAGGAAAACGTATCAGCTCGCAGGGTTAATATATGAATATTATACAACATTGAACAGTTTGAACAGTTAAGATGAAGTAAAAACCACTAAAAAACACTAAAATTTAAAAAAAATGCCAGGTAACTTACAGTTCTAAATTTAAAAAAAAGCTTGGCGTGTGCGCTTTATTCGAGGCACTTACCTATGGTAATATTGCTAAAAACAGTGGTGCCTTTGTCAATTACGTGATACTGGACAACACTCATAAAAGCGCACACGCCAAGTTTTTTTTAATTTTAAAACTGCAAGTTAAATTAAAGTATCACTAAATGAAAACTTCGTTTTATTGTATGTTAATTATGCCTAAATCACGACTTGTCTTTCATTTTCCAATGATATCCATTTCTGTTTTCAATCATTTTTAAATTATTTCATGAAGGCTGATGGATTGGTGGTTAGGAAGGCCGCTCCTTGGCGTTTTTTACGTTTTAATGTGATTGAGGGATTTCATGTATTTTTGGCAGTTCAGAAATCATTTAGACATAAGACCTAAAGTAGTACTTGCTTGCAAATTTTAGTTTTCTCGTTTAAGTGGGTCCTAGCTACGCACTTGCATAAAGTTGTAGGACGGATG
The DNA here is from genome assembly GCA_910593735.2 of Ectemnius lituratus. Taxonomy (NCBI): domain Eukaryota; kingdom Metazoa; phylum Arthropoda; class Insecta; order Hymenoptera; family Crabronidae; genus Ectemnius; species Ectemnius lituratus. The sequence goes on along the minus strand of OU343044.1, from coordinate 2,801,747 downwards.
AAGCACTAGACATGGAAGCTGTTTTTTACAACCAAATTATCGGTAATACCGACATTGAGTAATTGTCTCGGCGGCCGTGCAACGTCGCCTGTGGCGGGTGTCGTTGAGTGCTACAGGAAGTGAAACGGGACCGATATCGACAGCTTATCGATCAACTGGAAAGTGCAGAATCTGTAAATAAGATGCTTACACTAGCATGCTACAGATGGCATAGACATTCAGTATTTTGTAAAATGTATAATTACTCATGCTCTCCGATGAAACTGAGTAATGGAGCGGACGAGCAGGCCTATGCCGACCTATAAGTCGGGCCGCTGAGAGAATGCGTCTGCTGAGGGAGGGTAGACAGGCGGAGCAGGCCGAAATTTTACCCTCTCCAGTTACGTTTCGGGAGTTCCGTAGCCTGGCTTCCCCTCACGCGCTTTCTACCCACACATGCTACGGCGCCTTGTAGCCACGCTATGCGTCTGTGTTGAGATTTGAAGTGAGACGGAGACCCGCCTCTGTCCCTTTCTTAACGTAGAGAGTGAGTCTAATTCTCATTATACATATGTTTAATAACATACATGCGACATATTGGACAGATTTTTATTCTACATCCCCTTTCTATAGCTCCGTGGAATAGTATTTATAGTTACACCTGTAAACAAAGCTTTGCCACCCTGGACGAGACAGTATTCGGTAAAGGAAAGTCCATGTTATATTTTGCAACTTGTCTTAGAGTGACCGGTGCCAGTAAAGTAAAACGACCCATTTGGCCTGGATTAACCCTTACCAGGTAGGCCGTACCTGGTAGGGAATGTTCGGAAAAAGGAACTGAAATTTACACATGATCTGCAAACTGTAGCGAAAACTCATTTCTGCTTACAAATATTGAAAAATGTAGAGAAACAACAACCCTTATAACGTATCGATTAATCCTTATTTCTGAGAAATCATAATATAGAGTCACAGTAAATATAGTATGTCATTTTAGTTTAAATCGGCGATTTGATGCAAAAGAACTGATCCGTTTTAAGAAAAATGGCACCCAACCCTGGCTTGCGGATCGCTCAATGTGTCAAACGGAGACAGACGCAGGTTATCTTTTTCTAAGTTAGGCTGACCCTATTGGGTCGGCCAACCAATAGCGAGACCATAGATGCATAGTGCTAGGTCCGCGACGCGGCCCGACATAGGATAGAGACTTTTTCCAGACCAGCTTATCTTTGAAACATTCTAGCACCGCAAGGACAAGAGACGTCGATGAGCGGGCGTATTGTCCAGAAAGGATCGAGTTTCCACAGGAAAAAAAACTTAGGAGCGCAAAAGATACCCGAATATTACTCGTAAACTTTACGGAATGCCCTCCTGAGATGTTAGCGATATCGTTTAGCAACATCCCGGATCTTTCGAGTTATAAAATACTAACTCAAGTCCATTATTGTTCCACAACTGTAAACATGCGAGGCGTTGTGAAACGAAGTTTGCAGGGTTAGTGGAGGTCATCCAAGTGCATCTACAAAAGCGATTTCAATAAGACGGAGACACGGCTTTGGCATGTACTTTCAATTCAAGAAGGTGATCTAGAATTGTTAAAATTACAAACGATTACCCTCTGACTTCCTTACAATTGTTTGTTGTTGTGAGAAAGAGAAAGAAATTTTAAGAATCCCACCTGTTTCTAACCTCAACACTCCTCCTAACCAAACATCGCGCTTTTATATTTTTCAGAGGAGGAGGATGCGACGGTTATGGCCGATCTCGCCAACAGTTACTGCAACTGCTTGCCAGTGTTGCGTATCCCGACCTCTCTCGCGCTCTGAATTTAGCCTCTAGTCGATAACGCCGACATTTTTAATAGGCGGCAGATAGTTTAATTTTAAAACTCAGCATGTATAAAGAATCGTACGAATACGTAGGATTTCCGCTTTAGTATTTCATAAATAGGAATGCGACAACGGGCACGCAGATGTCGAGCTATTGTAGAGGAAAAGCAGCGAAGCGAGGCCTGGAGTAAACATGGGCAATAGTTAAGAAGTCACGTCTTAACTTCTTAGAAAGTCCTCGATAATCCTAATACAATGGCTCAGAAAAACTCAAGTATCGAGACTCCTCGAAACTTTCGAACACATGCAGTCAATTGCCTCCCATAAATTATTCTTTCCCGGAAACAGGCCGCAGCTCTTTTTTTCTCTCTCGCTCCGTCAAGAGCCCAGCAGGGTTTTTCCGCGGCTCGGCGATTCCCACCTCGCCGCCATTTCTCGCTGGCGCCCAGCGGTCGTAGCCTAGGTCAGGAGAAGGGCCTCGAGTGGAGGGAGAGCCCTTTTGCTGCGCGCGCCTGCGAAATCGTAGAGAAGGGGTAAGTCCCACGGAAGGGCACCAATAGGACTGCGTAAGGGCCAGCGTCGGCCCTAGCGAGCGCCGGATTGGCTCCTTCTCACCCGCTTAGAGAAGGGAGCTTTCTTAGACGTCGTCAATACCGACTTGTGGAATAAGACGTCACTTCGGTTTCGGGCAGTCAAGCGCTTAGGATATTGTTCTGGGCAGCTACCTTAATTTCTATATACAATATATTTCAGTTCATGATTCAAACCCAATTTCTGTATATTTATTTTAAACTCTTTCATACATTTCAAACTTCCCTCCTACGTGAGCAGGGTGCTCAGCGCCCCACGGGCACACTTACCCACTTTTCAGACTTTTTGAACCCGTGAACACACAACACCAGCATGTCGGCGAAGAAGGAGGAGCCGGCGTGGGCGGCGAAAAAGGAGGAGGTTACCGCAGTCGTGCCGTGGCAGCCCACTCCCTCACAAACAAGTAAGTGATTAGTATTATCCTATCAAAGTTCGTATCCATTATTACAAATTTGCCGGCCAATACCGGGCCATGGGTTCGCAGAGCCGCCGTGGGATTCGGCACCATTGGTGGTCGTGGCGCGGCGACCAATTCTACATCTACTACTGTTAAAAAGATGTTAAATTTCATTTAATAAAAACAATTGAAAATTTGTCGGCGCCTACATTTATCGCGTGGATGGACGGTTTTTTTTTTTTTGGTTAATTTTTTTTTGGTTAATTTTGGTTAATGGACGGGTGAATGATTTCTGTCGAGCATATGAGATGTGTGAATGAGCGTGCCCGCGCGCGCGTGCGTTTCTGTGAAAGAAAAGGAATCAGTTTTAATCTTTTCAACCCCGGAAAGAGCCAAACCGTTCTCGCAGTGTCGCGGAAAGAAAGGGACATAGCGTGAATCGTGGCTCATGATCACGCTTCTGAAGGTGTTTCGAAACTGATGGCAATGCAGACTGATGATCCGCCCACTCCCTCCGACAGATAGAATTAGAGGCACGGCATCATCCGATGGCCACTGTTTCTGTAATAATATCCCTCATTAGTTGTTTCGCAAATCCCATGTAAACCCGTTCGAATCCAGTGAATCAAATTTCTCAAAAGCCTATAATACTATTTTTTGCACTATTCAAGTGGCGACGCGGTAATACGATCGAGTTATAACCATAATGTTCCAAGTTCGAATGAGCTTTTTACCATTGAATTATCGGTAATACCGGCAAGCGTAATTGTTTTGTTAGCCGTGTAATATCACATGTGTCGTTTGTCGCTGATACTCGGACTGGATCGTGACTGATACCGGCGGCCTATCCATTAAGAGTAATGCAAAATCTCGAGGAAACGTTACTTATGCACTCCAATAAAACTCTTTTATTTTTAATTCTGCATTATATGGTAACTATATGCACTTACCTCATATCAAATTTCTGTGAACTGAATCCATGAAGAGCAGGTTATGATTACTAGTATGAAAGTTTGTTAGTTTAAATTAATATAATTTCAATAACAAAAGTGGAACTAGAGCTGCAAGATTGTAAATTAAGCGTCTTACCACGACGGCTACTTTTGTTATTGGAATTGCATATTTAAAGTACCAACTGTTCATCCTAATAATCATAGCCCGCGTTTTGGAGATTTAGTTCACAGAAATTTGATATAACATAATACTTAATATGGTTACCATATAATTAAGAATTAAAAATAAAATAGTTTCATTAGAGTGCATAAGTAACATTTCCTCGAGATTTTGCATTTCTCAATTAATCGTTAGGCCGTCGGTGTCTGTCACGATTCACTCCGTGTGTGCTTAGCGACACACGATACAAGTGACATTACACGGCTAACAAAATAATTACTCAAATGTCGGTATTTCCGAGAATTCGATGGTAAAGACTTGATTCCAAGTTTACCGCATCACCCTACCGGACCTGCGTTCTGACTTACCACTACCTTGACTGGAATACCCTGCAGTACCGATTGCCGACGGGATAGGATAAAGAAGATTGCAAGCGAAATATTCTTATCTGTTTATTGAGATATTAGGGCGTATCGATTAACCACACAATAACAGGCCGACAATTCCGATGTTCAGATTTTTATAACATTATTTAAGGGACTTAGAGGACTGAAACACCTTTCTTCTTCGCTCCGAGCGCCTCGAGTTCAAACCTGCTAGCCTGCTCTAGAAATAAAGCATCCAGTTTATTTGAAATCCAACGTGTTTCTTTGAGTACAAATAAATTCTCCTGTCATCTTACAACAGTGATGCAAGAATGAAATCCTGACAAGCGGAAGGTTTTAGCCTACCACGGGCACAGAACTCAGCCTAAAGTCAGCCTAAAGGAAGTTACAACACTACGTCTACTTACATATTTTATAGTCACCTAACAATTGAATTATTGTTTCTGTTTTCATTATTATTAATCCTGATCCTAATCTTGTATCAATAGGCACTAGTACTGTGAAAAATTTAATTTAAATTATTTACTGTTTGCAAATTAACGGTTCCTTTTGAGATAACATTATATAGTATAATGTTCAACTTTCTCCTATTTTAACATTGTCTAAGCTATGGTGTTAAAACATCCCTATTTATATACTCACTATTGTAATTGCTGTCACGCTTATTGTTGTTACTACATTCTAGAATCACAAATAAAACCATACTACAAACAGACCAAGTTTATGTTCCCTGGCATCAAGATTGACTCCGTCAACATCGTCAAGCTAACCACCTACATGGACCAGTGTGAGTACTACATCAACAACGCCGTCTTCGTCGAGAACTACAAGGAATGCATGCAGATGCGCATCAAGGCCAAGAGAGATTGCTTGAACCGTTCAGAATCCAAACCGCTCAGCTTCAAATTGAACGTCAACAGCGACAAAGGCACCAAGGCCATCCTGAGAGTGTTCATTAGACCCTCCTTCGGCGAGAACGAGAACGAGAACGACCTCGACCTCCTCAACATATACTACATGTACTTCGTCGAGATGGACAAGATCGTCATGAACTATAAGTATCATAGTAATATTAATTATAATAGTATAGTTAACTCGTCAGAGCTTTGGAAACATTCTGTCCTGTGGTATTGTTCTTGTGACACTTTTCATTCCTTGCTCATTTTTTTACTGGTAAATTTAAACTTGCGCGCCAAAAATCTTCAAGCGTATTGGACGCGCACCAATATGGCCGCTTATGAATTTATTGTGTTCCAATTCCTAATCTCAGAACAGTACAAAATATTGAGTATTAGTTGTTAGTTTAGTATCAATTGTATTAGTTGTACTCAAAATCAGTCTAGCATTAGTTACATTATGATTAATGCCACCAATGTCCAATGCCTTCCATTTTCTGTCTCCGGTGCACCAAGGACAGAACACCAATTGAGCACCACTCCACAGACTTCGAGTTCACCGCTTTAGAAATCCTCCCCGCCGACGAGATCTACAAGAAGTTGGAGAAATCAATGGGAGGCAGCGAGCCATTCCACTACCAAGAGAAATGCTTCGGTTTCCCAGAACGGCTGGTGCTGCCGCGCGGTTCCCTCGAGGGCATGAAATTCCGTATGTTCTTGAATCTGAGCCCGTACAACCAATCGGTACAGGTCAAGGAGTTTCAACTGCCAATCTTCGGCAAGTGCTACGTCGACAGCAAACCTTTCGGTTTCCCGCTCGACCGGCCAATATACATATACCTGGGAGCTCCCATCAGGACAACATGCTATTCAAGGACGTCATGATCTACCCACTTAGAAGGTACACAGATACAACAGCAAATAATGACGATAAAGAGGATGTACTGAAGTGGTTACGACACGCCATGTTCGGACGATTGATTCGCGGCTCTTTTGTTACTAAATAACGGTATCTTTTTGAGATAAGATAGTTGCTGTTTCTTGTTACTGGTGATGGGGTAGCAATGTATTGTTAATATGAAATATAGTACTAACAATATTTTTAATTATTATATATTAACAGTGCGTAACAAATGCGATAACAATTACGCAGTTACATATAACACCGTATAAGTTTATACAATAGAAATATTAGTAATAACGATGGTAATACTATTATTACTATTTATTCAGCATTTGAGATCTTAATATTCTATAGATTCGCTGATATAACTTTTGCTAATTACTATCGACATTAGTATTGATCTGTATTTATGTTTTCATATTATACATACACAAGAATAATTAGAAGTTTATTGATATTTTATTAATATTAATACTTAATATTAACATTGGCATTTGTCACCCCGAAGTTCCAACTTAATAGCATTACTTTCCAAAATAAGTAACGAAGTTACTTACGTACTGCCACCGCCCATAAGTTTGCCTCTTTCTTGTACAAGGATGGTTATAAGAATTTTGAATTTCGATGAAATGTAGCTGATTATATCTATGTGGATCCGAATGTATACATTTATACGGTTATATGTAGTTCGCAGACGTAGTCATGTAACTATAGTCTGACAAGAGTTTCTGGTACGCGCCTGGCCTAATTGCTGTTGCTACTGCTCCTATTGCTCCCTGCTACTTCTGCTATTGCTACTGCTATTACTTGTTCCTACAATTACCGCTACTGCCTAATAGTTAGCGATTGCTATTGGTTAATGTGGCGGAACTATCCTGTGGCAAACGTTTCCGAAGCATGTGTGGTTTAACTACTGTTACTGCCATTACTACTGCTACTGCTTCCTTACTATTATTTCTGCTATTGTTACTACTACTCACTACTGTTACTGTCATTGCTATGATTACTACTGCCGCTACTGCCTAATATTGTGATGATATTAGTGGTATGACGCAGTGTTGAATTACTCTATTAGTCTTTCATTAGAGTTTATTTTATGGGGTTTCGAATGATTCAAGTTTATTTATCTAGGGAGAAAAATTTCATATGTAAGGCTACGGTATTTGAGGACACGTAGGAGGAAAACGATGAATAAGTTGCAGTGAAACGCATACACAGCGAATGCAAAAAATGCTTGCACACCTAATATTTTTGGAAAACAAGTTTTTAAAGAAAAAAAAATTCTTAAAATAATGGATGCACCAGTACTTTTCTTAGCCACTGAATGTTCATTGTTACGAAGAGCAGCATGTATTATGTATTAACTTTAGAATAATTTATTTCTTTCGGCTTTACATAAAGTTTCATAATTTCAACAAAAACAACGATGATGAGCATTCATGAGGTAAACGTTGGGCGCTAAGAGTGCACTTGATGTGAGTGGACTGTCACAAGGGTAGTCGAGGGGTTTACCATCGAGGGAAATGGTGCCACCGATAATCTCGGAGATGTGTTGCCCTGGTAGTACTAATTGACGCTTTCATCTCAGACAATCTGTCCCTGAGCGTAGGTGCCCTGGTATCCGCCGTAGTATTGCTCTCCACTGCCGACGACTGCTCCGTGTGGGGTCTGATAGACTCCCTGGATCACCTTAATCAGAGAACCAGTCTGTACCCCTTCCTGGATGCCATGAATTCCATTCTGGATTCTTGATTTGATGATTGACTGTTGTTGAGGAATGTAGAACGGCAGCGGTTGTTGTTTTTGTCGTTATTATTGCTGATTATTTAGGTTATGTTTGTCCTGCTTAGTGTAAAGGCCGGTGAATGTGTTTCTCACGGTGGCAGATGTTACGAGCCAGGCTTCGCGAGTTCTAAATATGCTCTGAGATCGTGCAAAGGGCTATTTCACCTTAACCAGACTCGAGTCTTCTAGTTCCCAATCGGCCCTATATCAATCCTGGGATCGTGCTAAGGGCAATTTCACCTTAACCAGACTCAGGTCCCTATTCTCCTGGTGACCCCTTTATACTAGTTACTTCCAAATAACTCAGAACAGAACTTGGGATCATGCTAAGGGCTATTTCACCTTAACCAGACTCAATCCTGCTCATTGATCATGAAAGAATGGCTAGTTACTTTCAGTAGCTCAGAACAGGTCTTGGGATCGTGCTAAGGGCTATTTCACCTTAACCAGACTCAATCCTGCTCATTGATCATGAAAGAATGCCCTAGGCTAAAGTTAAACCTTACTATTGCTCGCCGGATACACCTTGAGCGGTAAAAGTGTATCCTCGTGGGATCTTTTATTATTCTTTTCCTTATATGTGCTTATTTAAATCAAGGATGACTGAACAGGAATTTCCAATAAAGAAGCAGTGATTTTCTTAATAAAAACTAAAACAATGTTCAATATATTCTGAATGAAAATACAATACAAAAATATAATAATGAGAGTTTCAGCGGAAGTGAAATGTTGTTACAATTTGGATTAAGCTTAAAATGAAATCGTATTACGTTACGATATTGAACGGGGGAGAAACTGAACGTAAGAACTGTGACTTGCCTAACGATCGCGATATGACACGATGTACGTACGGTAATATTGACTGGTTTCGAAGGAGACTAATGCTCGATCTACTACGATGTTCTTCGCTGGCCCGAGTGCCAGAGCTTCGCTGTCGATGAAAGTTCAGAACTGATTCCCCCGCTTTCCACTAGAATTTAGGGCTTAAATACCCGAAGACCCAGTGAAAAGGGGGTATGGTGGGAGTATAGGGCGCCAAGGGTCTGACCATGCTTGAGTTTTAGGAACTACACAGATGCACCGTATGCACGCCGTATTGCTCCCCTACTAGAAAGCTATAAACACTAGAGATAAGACGGAACGAAAGGAGTCGAAGTCACAGTTTTAAGGCTCGAAAAAGACGCAGGAATATTCTATGTAGGAAGCTAGCGAGTTATAATTATTGAATTTACGTATGAAATAATGTTAAGAAAAGTAGTCCGAGAGGGTGAATATGTAACACAGAAAAGAAATTGTGAAACACTGCAAATGGATAGGGTCAATCACCCCAAGGGATGTTTGGCGTTCATTGTCAGACGTAGCAAAGCGTACCTTCAATTTCTTTCTGGCCACCGACCAAGTTATCGGGGATAACGTCGATTGATTTCTGGACTTCTAGAAGGTGAAGTACTTCCTGCTGCTGACTGAGGTATTTCTCGACACTAACTATATGCAAGTGCTGGGGCCGATAAGTTTGCTGTTCTTTCAAAACGACTGATCAGGAAGAGGCGCTGAAAGGGGAAACATTCTGGTCGGCATTTGGGAAAAGACAGTTTAGAAGGGTACATGAAGATCTGGTGCGGCTTTAAGACGAAAAGCTTGGGTTAATTCGAGTCCATGTGCGAACCAATCATTCGGTAAGGAAAGCAGGAGCAGGTTCCTACTTGTATGCTGTTTAGTGGTTACTCGACGCGCTGCTGAGTCTCATGAATGGATGGGTTGTCAAAGCTCGTCCCTAGAGCTTAGCTCGACTGTATAATATAACCGAACCGCTCTACCAGTTGATAAGTACAATCATGGACGAACTGGTCCAACTCGACGAACATGCTCACCCCCTGCGAGAAGATTATATGATTACCATCGCAGTCATACTGCGGTTCAAGACACACAGACGACGGCATTGGTGACGCTCTCTTCGCTCACAGCTGTGACCTGGTATTTATACAGTTTGTAGTCCAATCTCTTGATGACGGAAGGCTCAGTGTTACGGGGTTCGGGTTGCTGACCGCTACGGCGTTCACATTGACAAAGTAATCAGTGAAAACGGTACCGAGTTGACTGATACTAACGTTCCGGATGCTAACCCCAGGGAATAGAATATCACTACACTGGTGCGGTGGGTGTGCAGCCTGATATCGTTGGAAAAGGTGGATCACTTCCTTGTAGAGCTTGTAGAAGACTGGGTTACGAGTAGGAACTCCATCCAGTTTGCGGGCGAATGGTCTGTAATCCCACAGGTTGTGCAACCCAGGTGCATTGGCGAGGACCTTGCGTGCGACCGTCTCGAAGCTTTCGAAGTACCTGTCAAATACCCCGTAAAATTAATATCACTCTTAAATTCCCTTTGATCATTAAACTTCAAATAGAAATGAGTGGTTCAACTACTAGTGGGTTGATGCTTCTGCTGATTTCTTGGATCGGGTCGCCGAGCGTGTTGACATTCTGGGGCTGATAAATTGAGAGGAAGGTAGCCTGTTGTGTCATATGTCCGGTATTAATGGCATCGATGATCCTCTGCTGCAAAGTTCGCACCAGTTGTTGCTTATGATGCGGTAGCCCGAAGACGATGTTCTGGAAGTCAACCTCAGGGATGAATCCTGCTCGTCCTGTACCTACGTCCTTGATTCCTAACTCGATTCAACCTGTTAAGAAACCATCATTAATCGATCACTTAACCTCTCAATGAATAGACATCAAACAAGCTTTAGAAAAACTACTTACGGGTTCGAGGATGTATCAAGCAAGCTCGACGGAATCATATTAGTTAGTAAGAGCGATATCCTTGGTAAAGTAAGAAATCTGGTCTTCTCCGTGTGAAGGGTTGGCAGAGTAGTTGACCGGGATGACCGTAGCACTGATATTTCAATCTTTCTAAGATTAGCGGAACAACGATAACTCGTATGTCCGGACGAGAGAAGATAGCAACAATCAAAGCCTTCGCGAATTGTTGTTCGTTGACATGAACATATGCTCAGGCAGTGGTGTTCAGAAAGCTCTGGTAATCCTTGGTACCAATCAGGATCTGAGTAACTAATGCGGCTTCCTTGCGGAGTTGGCTCAGGGAATTGCTATAAAATATACCCTTCTTGACGATGATGGGGTTCTAGAATTGCTGGTAGTTCTCGATATGATAACTGGTGCCATTTGCGTAAAGTTGCTTGTTCGGGATCTTGCTGAATACCTCCTGCATCAGTAAGATTACCAGTGAATACCTGCTGATTGTTAAGCGTGTCAGTTACGGAGCAACAACGATGGTAAGCGTTAGCAGGAAAACTCGGCAAGTATATGATGACAGATGCAACAAAGAGCGATGAAGGTGCGAGTAATAGCAAATGGTAAACGACGCCGAGTAAAGGATTTTTCAAGTTAGTACATTTCAGCGATAAAGTGTAATGACCTGTAATATTGGTGAGTAAACGATAATAAATATTAGAGAGTTCGGTAATTAGAATCTGTATTGCAAATTGTTACTGCCACTGCTACTCTGTTATTACTGCTGCTACTGCTATTCCGTTATTGCTATTGCTATTGCTATTGCTATTGCTATTGCTATTGCTATTGCTATTGCTATTGCTATTGCTATTGCTATTGCTATTGCTATTGCTATTGCTATTGCCATTGAGCTATTGAGCTATTGCTATTGCTATTGAGCTATTGCTATTGCTATTGAGCTATTGAGCTATTGAGCTATTGAGCTATTGAGCTATTGAGCTATTGAGCTATTGAGCTATTGCTATTGCTATTGTTATTGTTACTTTGCTTTTGATATTACTATTGAGCTATTGCTAATGCTATTGCGCTATTGCTATTATTACTGCTACTGCTACTCCGTTATTTCTATTGCTATTGCTAGTCTGCTAATGCTACTTCTATCGTTACTGCTACTGCTTGTCCGCTATTGCTATTCTTACGGCTAGTGGTACTGCTGGTTCGCTACTACTAATCCGACTGCCTAACATTTTCTTGTTATTCCAAAAAATCAAATTCCTTTATTTTGCACCCTTATAGCGCACATAGCCATCCCTATACTTTTCCACACCCACACATACAACCACTTCATACTAAATTTTCTACCACCTTCATTTTTCCTCATATATGTATAAGGCCTAGAAATCGAACGGAATTTGTCGTGATTCGTTTCCGAACTCCGAACAAGGTGAAGGTTTGCCTAAATGTTCTCCGGAACATGCTAGAAGTATTTGTAGTAGATCGAGCTCGAGTCTCTTTCGAATCAACCGGTTTGTAGCCGTACGGATTCCGATGTAAGTCGTGACTCTGAAGCAAGTACAAGGTGATTCACTTACCTTTGACTCATCGCTGCCGAGTATAACCTGTATAATGTTATATACAACATTATTATAAATTATCTAGTAATTTTAATTATAAAGTAGGGTTTCTCAACATTATACAGGGCATGAAGCTCCATGTGTAATTAAATTAAATTCGGTGCATCCTGAGATACATGGATCCGTCATAGTATTTTGCAATATTCAGGCCCATTTGTTAGTTACAACAAGTTAAGAATTAGAATAACCGAGCAATGACACATTTAGTAGAAGCGCATTTTCTTATTCCTGTTCTAAAAATTAAAAGAATTTTTATTGTTTTATTAAAATTCATAATAACGGATACAGGTTGCAAAATGCTTTGTGGTTTTATACATGTATCGATATTTTATTCTCCAAAATCAATTATTTAAATTATTGACGCATGAAGATTTATACATTATAGATAATATTACATACAATGCATAATGTATATAATATATACATTACAGTAAAATATTTTCATTAGCTCGCTGCTTCCCATTCGGAGTAAGTTGTCGCAAAGTAAGATACAGCTAGTACTTAATAAACTATTCTCTCGAGTAAGCTACTTTATACATATAATCTGCTGTATTGTTATACATATTATAAATGCGCCAGACATATGCAAAATGTACCATGAATAACAAAGATACTCGCACACCTCATCATTTTGAAACAAAATTTAAAGAAAACTTCTCTCGGAATGGAAATACATTTTCTTGAACAATAAAGTGTCCTTAAGAAAAAATAAATTTGCTTAGAAGAGACACTTTTCTTTTATATGAGAATTAATTCTAAACATACTGGGTGTGTTGATACTTCTTTTGCCCACTGTATATGTCCGTCTGGTTATAACTGTTTTAATTCAAATATAATTAAAACATCTTCATCAAGTATAAATATCTCTGATATGAATACGTATCCGGTTTTTCCGTGGTAATATTTGCAACAGCATCCGCTTTAACGCCTGCAATACTATTGTATTGCTCGGCTGCATAATACCAGAAAAGCAGTAAAACAAAGCAGCTGTAAGACGATTACTCATCTTCCGTTGTCTTTAGGCGAATATTCAGTTGAGAGCAATGTGTTCACTTCATATACTGAATTGACGCACAGTATAGGAAACTCTCATTACCGGTAATGAATGCAAATAAGACGAGCTTGTTCCAACAAAATTATCCTTGCTCTACCTGCAACGTTTAGTCAAGCAGGAAAAGTTGAATTCCGCAACACGCCACTTGTTCATCGACTTTACTGTAAACTGCCATTGACAAAATCGTATTCAGGACAAAAATATCTGTATTTTTAATCGACGAGGGAAAGATGGTTCTCAATTAATGGCTTATATTATGTTATTATTTTTCTTTGTCTTTGTCTAACGATATCTCTGCAGATGAATCGATCAGGATGCAACCTTTTTTATCTTGTAGGGGAAGTTTCTCGAATGACCGCGTTATTTAAAGTTTCCAAATTTATTGAACATTAATCATTGTTAATGCATAGAAACCAATTTTCATTTGCCTGGGAATTACTTTTGAACGAATGCTAAAATTGGAATGAAATCTGTTTTGTTTTGTACAGCGCGTTCCCCCGCTACAAATATATTTGAAAAATATTTTCAAGAATATTTTTGGAATATATGTTCAGAAAAATGTTAACTAAATTCTGGAATAGTAACACAAAAATAAGAAAAACGAACAATATAATTTTCCTCTAATTTATAATTACCGTAGTGGAAAATATGTTACTAAATTCCTTCCGTTTCGAAGTGAATACAAAATGAATACAACACTGTCATTAAAGACCGGCTCCCTCTACTTATTATTATTCATATTAATATTGCGCCGCCTCCGATAAAAGAGATATTCAGTATTACATTCTCCTATCTACCCACGTGAAGTTTCATATGCATATTAACAGTTACTAATTCAAAAAAATAATAGGCTGTTGTAATTATCTTTGTTACAAACATCTTCTAACGTATAGCTCGCAGCTCCTATTTACTTTTGACATTTTGGAATTACTCTTGAAACACCCCGTATACGTCAATAAATATGTTTTGCAATCATAGCCTTTACATTAGTAGGAAATGGATTATAAATAAGAAGCAAATTATTTTGTACTTTTTCGATCATCTGTGTGATACATATAATTGCTCTTGAAGTCTGTTCCATCTATTTTTTACAAATCTTTTCTTTAACAGTAATAGCAAAGTCATTCTGTGTGGGTTAAAGTTAAATTCTCAGAAATAGGGCTGAGTAAAGAATATCGAATTTTATTATTCAATATTGTCTGACGTTATTATTTTTCTTGATATTGATTCCTCGACAATAACTAATCTTCTCTCGGAACAAAGAAACCTTGTGCTCAGTGGTCTGAACGCATCCGCAGGTTACGTTGCGTACACTATACTATGTAACAGTGGCGCACATTTGAATCAAAAGATTCTGCTTCCGTGTAACTCTAATAATATTGTACTGTTAAAATAACGGAAAGTAGGACTGAACGATGCTCTCTTACAATGTTTTGTCTCTTAGTTGTAAGTTAGCATTATTTTGTAACAATGAAAAAATCTTATTGGTTAATATTTCTAATAAATCTTAAGCTATTTATAATTATTAGGTTATATTTTAGCAGTGAATTTAATTATTGTACAATTTATATACGAGTTAATATTATAATGTTGCAGAAGGAAATATTTATAAAATTATTATGGCTATTCAAACAATACAAACTTTGTTCTTTCAAAAATGTATTTTCTTTTAGAGAAAAGTTTTCTTCTGTAAGAAAATTTATTCTAAAAACACTATGGGTGATATGCAAGTACTTTTCTTATCCACTACATGCTACTTGGCACTTATTTTTGATATATTTTCGTTTTTTTTCATAATGTGACCAACACGTACAGTATGATATATTTATTGATAAAGTATGATATATTTTTAAGTCGAAAATTTGGCCCATAAGACATATATAACTAAACTTTCTGGGAGTATTTTCGGGTGCTATAAATTGGATCACTCTCGAAATAAGTATAATCTCCAGAATTTCACTCTGAAATTTATACGTGAAGGTACATTTTTCATGCAAAGCTGAAATAAAGCTATATATTTCGCCACTGGCATCAAAGCTGTGAAATTATACTAATAATTTAACATAACAAGAATTTATAATAAATTTTACGTACCTTTTCATATATTACACTTGCACGGCTTTAACGCTAATATATATAAAATTTGTAATTGTAACATAGAAAATTATTACTAGTTTAAATTACTACAGAAATGTTGTTAAATTCCTATATTAAATTATATAACACTTTCATAGCTTTGACGCTACCGCAGTAGTATATATATACATAATTAAACCCATACGAAAAGCATTGGACCAACGTAAGCCGAGGCTAAGCTTTTGAACTTCGTATGAAAAGGTGTAACTTTAAGTTAAAACTGCGTCTAAGCTATATCGAACATGTCCCCCGTAGCCGGAGGTTCGCAGTTACTGAGAGTGTCGCTGCAGTACTCAGCACCTCGACATGTCCGGGATCTATTCGCCGCTGGCCAACAAGATCCAGTGAAGAGTCCGACTAAGCCACGAGCCAACCACAGGCCGAAGCTGAATCGTTGCTGCGTTCATGCAGTACATACATACATACGTTCATCCCAAGTACGCCCGGCTGGCAGCATCGGGGCGACTTTCCGAGCGACTCTCCTCTCTCAGCACGGGCCGCTTACGGACCCGGCCACGTTGATGCTAACTAGCATCCGCATTGGCACCCGACGACTAGCAGGCAGCCGGCATGACGCAACAGAACAAGACGATGAACTTCCTCATCCACGACGCGAACGGTGAGTCCGATGCCTGCCTGTCTGCCCGACAATGATGATGACGATGAGCGTGTGCGATATGCCGAATGGTCCGCCGCGCGTTTCGGCGCGAAATCCTGGTATTACTTTTATTGGTACCTGGTGGCCCGCCTTTGCCCTCTACGACTTCTAGTCCTCCCCTTGCTATTCCTATTGCGTCTTTCTCGTTGGGGTTAGCATTGCTATTGCTGCTCTTTCAACATTTTACTTCTCTAGTCGTCGATTGGTTAGTGCCTACGTTGGTTCCTGTTGTTGTTATTCATATTGCAATTATCGTATTACAAGTACTACTGTTATCTCGGTCCTGGTACAATTGGTATTGCTATTGTCGCTTTAACAGGACTTAATTTTTCAATTGGCCCATTGGTTAGTATTCTACAGTGGTTGTTGTTACTGTTATTTATATTACAATTTCAATATTATTCACTCGTATTACAAATACTACCGTTATCTGTAATTTAGCACATTTAATTGCTTTGCACATTGCTATTGTTGCTTTAACAAGACGTAATTTTCCCATTGGTTTATTGGTTAATTTTATACAGTGGTTGTTGTTACTGTTATTTCTATTACAATTTAGATACTATTTAATCATTATACAAATGCTACTGTTATCTCTGGTATTAGAACATTTAGTATTGCTATTGTTGCTTTAAGTTTTCAACAGTTAACAAGACTTAAGTTTTCAAGTGGTTCATTGATTACTAATCTACAGTGATTGTTGTTACTGTTATTTGTATTACAATTTAAATACTATTGAATGCTACTGGTACTATTGTCTTTGGTTTAATATAGTTAGTATTGCTATTGTTGGTTCACAGAGTCTTGATTTTTCAATTGATTCACTTGCTAGTCTTTTACAGTGATTCCCATTGTTGTTAGTGGTATTACAACTAAGATATTGTTGGATTATTATACTACTATTATCTCTGGCCTAGCATGGCTAACACTGCTATTGCTACTGTAACAAGAGTTGATTTTTTTATTCGTCTAGTCATCAATGTTCTGCAATGGTCTTCTTAGTCTAGTACAGTCAGTATTGCTATTGCTGGCAGTACAAAGGTTGATATTTCAAACTAGCTAGTATTATTAAACTTAATATTGCTGTTCTTGATGGTGCAATTCTTAATGTTGTCAATCGTTTGTTGTTGTTACTGGCGCTGTAATTAGTATACTGTTGGACTCTAGTACTACTATTGCGCCTTGTTTGGTACAATTATTATTGCTATTGCTGGTATTTTAAATGATACTAATTTGGTTTGTGTGTTGGAGTGACTGGTTAGTATTAAGAAATAATGTCAGTACTATTGTTCTTGCAACTATACTTTTCTTTATTAGTAGCATAATCACAGTATTGCTGATGCTGTTACTATTCATGGGAGTGTCAAACTTTTCATGATAGATTAACAATACTGTTACTGGCTATTTGCAGCAGCCTAATTAATATTCGGTATAATATTGAATTTTGTTTGTTATATGAAACATTTTTCTTTAGTATAACAATCTTCAGTTTTGTTATACTACTTTAACTTTGATCTTGTTGCAGTATTGATGTTAATATCAGTACTATCTTACTGTTGGCACTGATGTCAATTATAATTGCAATTAAGGTCATACAATAGTTTCTTTATTACTGTTTTATTATTACTCGTATTATCAACGTCAATGCTATTGATTATTATTGGATCGATACTGCTGCTTTTCTTCTTACCATGAATATTACAATTACTCTGTTTCTTAACAGGTCACCCACAGGTGATCAAGGTCGTACAAAGCAACAGTAGCAAAAGCCTGAGTGGCCTGGTGGCAAACAGCAACACGGTTAAAGTATTCAAAGGTTCGAGTGGCGCCACTGGCAGCCAGGATGGCCAGCCGATCACCCAGAGTGCCCAAGTGCTGCGCACAATAAGCCTGCAGGGCTCCGGCACCCAAGGACAAAGTAATATTTATATCCTATTATTGTTGAATTTGCTTTTATAGTAATTAATGTTCTTATTATTTTCGGTATTTATTTATTTATTATTATCATTAAATTGCTATTAATTTTTTTTAAAATATGAAAAATATTTATTAATACATTCAATTATATTAGAAATTTGTACAATTTTTTTCCAATGATTTAATTTTTTATTTCCTAATAAAATGCAATTCCGTCATTTTTGTTATATTATAACACTTTTTGCTTGCCAAGGAATTTTAGGAATACAATAGTTGTAATAAAAATAATAGTTATCATAATTGTAATATTAATGGCAATGGTAATACTAATTCAACTGTATGGACTTTCGCAGGATTGCTAACAATACCACTACAGAATGCAAAGCTCACTGGGAAGAGTGGTGAGCAGGTGCTCGCCAAGACCATACAGATTAGCTCGCCACAGGTTCAAAGCCAACAGCAGCAGTCACCGAGTCAGCAGACGTCGAAGGATACAAAGTCCTTCATTAGTCCTATACTCGATCACAGCGGCTCTAGGAAAAGACAGGATATGGACAGCAGTGATTTCATACCAGAGTAAGTGTGACTTATGCTTCCGATACTTCAAAGAGTGCACGCGAATCTTGAAGTTTAATATGAGAGCCAGAATGCATTGGAATTCGATTTAACTGATTTTTGTTGTATAGTAGTTTGAATGTATTGAATTTCAGTATGCAAATTATCTACATTAAAGTTGAGTGTGCAAGGCTTTCTATGTATTAGGATTGCGAAAGACTTTCCGACGAGAAATACTTTAATCATTCGTGCGAATAGCGAAAACTACGACAGAGACCCGAATTATTGCAAACACAGTAATTAACGAACAAGAAATCTGATTATCGTCAAATTTAAACCAGCTGTATTGATTTTAAAACATTTACGGCGAAAATTCGAGGAAATACGAATGCAAGATCTTTTTTTTCATTTCTTGGTGGTCGTAATATTTTCCATTTCGATCAGAACACAGGATTACGTTATATGCTAACTTAAACACTCTACCATATATCGCACGTCGTATGTTGTTTGTTCCAGTAAGAGGAGAAAGACGGAGAAGGTGGGCAAGGGTCTGCGCCACTTTTCCATGAAAGTATGTGAGAAAGTGAAGAAGAAGGGCACCACCTCTTACAATGAGGTGGCCGATGAACTTGTTGGCGAGTTCACTAACCCAGCGCACATGAACTCCCTCACCGACCAGGTAATCCTTTTCCTGTATTAGGCAACATTATTAACTATTATATTGTTAGAATTAGTGTACCGTAATTCTTTGTACACTAATATCATTTATTTTAATTAAAATGTTATGTACCGTTTGCCAGCAATACGACCAGAAGAACATTAGGCGACGAGTTTACGATGCCCTCAATGTCCTTATGGCAATGAACATAATCTCGAAGGAGAAGAAGGAAATCCGGTGGCTCGGTCTGCCGACGAACTCCCTCCAAGAGTGCCTCGCCCTTGAGAAGGACAAGAAGAAAAAGATCGAAAGGATCAAGGCGAAGACCCAGCAGCTGCATCAGCTGATACTATCTCACATTTCGTTCAAGAATCTGGTTGAACGCAACCGGAGGAACGAAGGTAGGATACAAGGACAAATTTTAAACGATCGGTTTTCAAAAGAAAGAACAACATACAATAGAATTTCCATTATCCGAAGTGATGAAGAAACATAAATGTTAATAATAGCAATCATAAATGCTGGAATTAAATATGATTTACATCCAAGATGTCTTTGGATAAAAGAAATTTTACTGTACAAAGTTCAATCCCTTTGTAATATTGAAACAAACAAAAACTATAATCGTTTTTGCTTGAATAATTTTAAAAAAATGATCAAAACGAAGAGCCTATTTTCTGAGCATGTAAAAGTTGAAAGATAAATTTATGGCGGCGGCAACGGATTGAAGGAAGATGGGCGTACTTTTTCCTAGGTCCAAAGGAATTTTATCTCGCTGTACTATACTGTAATATAGCTATTGTTTGCGTAGAACTGAGGGGACCGCCAAAGCCGAACTCGGCGATCCAGCTGCCGTTCCTTATCGTCAATACCAGTAAGAAGACGGTTATCGACTGCAGCATTTCCAACGACAAGTCAGTACTTTGCTGTATTAGTGTTACTGTTTGCCTTTTGATTTTTATGAATGCTAGTATTACTGTTAGTACTGCCATTACTTTTTGTTACGATTAGTATTAATGTTCTTGTTATTGTTAAGCTGACTCCTTACTAGAGGAACAACGAGGGACTTTTTGTTGATATTTCATCTCTCTTGGTAAAGTTGGTTCTTACTGAAAGCTTTTCCGAGCTTTTTAATATTTTGTTTAATGTTTAATGTTACCATATGTCGATGGTAGAGCAAAATTCTCATAGAAAAAGTTTCTTGCTGTTCTTTCAGTTAAGAGTCAGTTTTACCATTTTATTACTCTTTCTGTTACTATTACCTTCATTTTTTCAGAACGGAGTACCTGTTTAACTTTAACGATAAGTTTGAGATCCATGATGATATAGAGGTATTGAAACAAATGGGTCTTGCCTTTGGTATGTATCATTATATTACTAAATGTATTAAACTTGGTTTAGTAATACTATCGCTATTGCAGTTACTGTTACACAATCATTGTTACTGTTACTCTTGCAGGCCTGGAGAAAGGAGAGTGTACCGAGGAGAACCTACAGAAGGCTAAACTCATGGTACCGAAATCGCTGGAGAAATATGTCGAGCGTAAGTGTAACTGTGTTTCACTTCAAATAATTACATCGTATAACCGTTTTTAAGAAGTAGACAGAAATGTATTATATAATTTGTGATAATGGAGACCAATTTTACCTTTTTCTTCAGAAGACACTTTAAAATAACCATAATTAACAATGGATTTTCTATAAAGTCTTTAAATTATTGTCAACCGTTTCAGAACTGGCGTCGGGTGACTTAGAGAAGTTCATCCCAGTAACGATGCCGGCAGGCCCGAGCGGCGCCGAGGACGACCTTAAGTGCACGGACTCGAGGCCACCCTCCTCCTCGCATACCTCCCTCAGCGAGGATCCCCTCTCACCACCCTCGCAGTACTTCAGCGAGGACGAGGAGGAAGATGAAGAGGAAGAAGAGGACGAGCAGAACGAGAGCGACTTGGACGTCAACTGATAGCGAGGTATAGTAAAATTTATTATGGTATTTATTCGCTATATTGTTAGCGATGTGAAACTTGCATAGCCAATTTCATCACTAAACGCCAGCAATAGAGCAAGAATTTGCTGTAGTTTCATTGCAGTAGTGCAGTTAAAGTTTAAAAATGATAATGCAAATATTGTTATACAATAACTATCAATGTTACACAAACTGCAGTTCTTTCTATTCGCATATTATTATTGTGCGAATAGTTTTGATTCTTGCTCGCATCTTTTTTATTCTGGACTGAGCAACTGATTCTCAATGTTACAGACGCGCCCGATCCCCATCGTCGGAGAGCCGGATCCCCACCACGTCCGTGGGGGAGTGTCGTCGACTACTTCGTGTACAAGCATGCGTGAACCGAATGAGCGAGCGAACGATAGAATGAACGTGACTGTGCTTGAGTGAAAGCGACTGAGAGAGAGACTGGCTTACGTTCTTTCATACGGTACTGAACCCGATAATTCAACGTTTCTCTTGTACGGCGCAAGTAAAAAGAAAGAGGCCTCGGTGTGTGCGAGGCCGAGGAGGAGCGAAGACCCTTTGTACTCGCCCAGACACACGACACACACACACACACACAGAGACAGAGACATACACGACACACACGAACAAACTTCATTGAAAAAGTCGTTCTAATAAAGTTGGGATAACACTTGTGACTTTTATTCAGCCCCACTTTTATCCGACGTGTTGTTTTCGCCATTCCCTTTCATAACAAGGGATTTATTGACAAATTTAACTGTATATTGAAACAATGTATTACAATTGAAAAAATGCGAGAAAAACAAATACTAATATTGAAAGGTTGTTCTATTAGTTCGTATTGATAGACTCACTGCTAACATAGAAATATCGGTTTTATATAGGACTTTTATTCATCTTTATTACCATTATAACATTTTCTAGATTGTGGAATTAAGTAGCTGTTACTCCAAATCGTCGTCGTCATACAGGTCGTCGAAATCTGAAAATAATATGTTATTTCAGATCAATAATTTCAGTACGATATTCTGTCTGAATAACAGGAGTACTTTGTAATGTTGTGCACCAATGTTTTCGTTGGTAGACGGTACTCTGTTTGTTTTTATGAGAATCGATCTGTTTTCCAACACGATGAAAATGTTACACTCAATGTGCATTCTAGAGTTAAATAATTGTAGTTTTATGACTCTAAAAGTGGATTTGGAATTGGATATACTACAATTTTGTCTTCTTAGATCTATTAAAAGATCGAAATTTGAGTTTCAAGTTTAGATATTTACTATTAGAAATGTAATCTTTTGCTTGAACTCAATTGAAAATAGGGTGCAACCGCTTTTGAACAAATCGAAAAACATGTCTGTTGGATAAAGGAATTTTTAGATAACGGAACATCTACTTTCTTAATATTGATTTCCGTATATTTGAAAAAAAGCAATAACAAATACTGAAATCAAATATGATTTGATTAAAGATTTATAAATACCGAATCTTTTTAAATGCTAAAGCTATCTTGCAAGAAGTTACGCTTTTAGGTTTACACCGAACAGTGTACATAAAAAAGGTGTTGGGATGGTACAAATTTTAGACAAAAGATGTACAATTGGAGTACAACAATCTTGATTCTAAGGCATGCAAATCACCCTTTACATTAATCATTCAGAGCTGTGAATATTGAATATGCCTGATGCGTATAATAAAACATTGTATAAAAAATACAATATCTATCAACAAATGCCTGACACTCGAATGATTAAAATTAATGACTCAGGCGGAAAGAAATACTTTTATAGCTCACCAGTGAAGAATCCTGCATGTACGGTTTTCTCACTCGCAGTGAGATCCAGGAGGAGCCGGCTTCCGCCCACCTGGTTGTTAAGTGGTAACAGAGTAATAGTAATTAATACCGTATTAATGCTGGCATTCGATTGTAATTGTTGTCAGTGGTAAATAATGTCAACAATGGCAATAATATTATACGTGTGTCCTAACTGGAGGAACAAATGGAAACTTTACACAATTATCAACGTACTAATTTTTGCTGTTGGCACCAGAAATATTAACAAGGTTTAAGAAATTTTTGATAAGAACGAACAACTAATTTGTGAAACATAAAATGTTAAAAAGAGTTTCTTGGTGTTCTCCCATTCTGTGTGAAGGTCAAAATAATACTATATACAATGATAAGAGAAACATTGATGCTGATAGTAATTAATACAGTGGAACATCTTTTATCTGAATTTACAATTAAAACAACTAAAACAATTTGCAACTCAGTAATCTTTAACTAATTATATTTAATTTCAGTATTTGCGATTACTATTATTAATGTTATTCATTCTTTAAATACATCAAGAAAGTAATGATTTTGTATTGTATCAGCATGTTTTTTTATTAGTATGGATAATCAAGCTTTTATTGTATTGCAACCATAAGAGCAATTCTAATGTTACTGACAATGACAGTAAAAATAGTACCAACAGCTGTATAATAGCAACAGTGGAAGAAAAGTTAATAACACCAAGATGATTAAGCAAAAATACCTCTTCTAGTTCGAGGTATGGACCAGCACCGTCCGGGAACATTTCGTCAGCCACAAGTGTCGGCTTCATATTATTGTGATTGTCACTGTCACTAGAGTTTCAAAAAACACCTGCAACATATAATATAACAATTTTACACGTGTCAAACGCATTGCATAAACTCGCAGTTTTAATTATTCGCATTGCTTTGTGTTTTACTAGTAGTAATAGTATTGACTTTAATGGTAGTATTAATATTAATGATAGTATTACTATTATTGCATTTTCTTGTAGTATTAATAACAATATTACCGCTAAACGGAAACTACCTTTCCTGTTGACAGCGTTAACGCAACAGCTGATCCCGCCTGATGACGCTCAATGCCAGCTTCTGTTGTAAACAATGAAGTAAGCCGCAAGTTCCACATGTATGTGATATATATAGTGCTGTGTTTCAAATATGGTTGTCATGATTTATCTTGTTCATCTTGTTGGGACATGTTTGAGAGTCATGTGAACTGTGAACGCACAACGCACAGTACTTTTCTACGCTCTGAATGCGTCCATTGATAACGCGGCTAAAATGTTGCGTGTTTCGGGCTTTGGTCTCTTTATCAACGCATATATACTTTCGTGGGATTTTTGAATCGGGTAAAATAAAAAGCAATAATTTTTAACTTTTGTTCGAATTTAAATGAAATAACTTTAATAATACTCGAATACAATCGATTTCAATGAAATTATAAAATCAAACGATACAATTCGATGATTACATTATAATTAATTAATATATATTTAACTTTTTGGAATTCAAATTCTTAAAAACGGTTGCCAAATTATAGAAATGGCCATCTTTTATTCCTTTCGATAAATTTTTAATATCTATGTAAGATTAACTTAATGTATTTTGTAGGAATATCAGAGACTTTTGAATGCGCTAACGATTCCGTCCAGTCACAAAGATGGTTGTCAGAGCAAAAACGTCAGGTCTAATCTGCTTCGCATAGTCTCAGGTTGCCGTCTATTTTACAATCAGCAGGTCCGACCACGTGATAGGTGACGAGTGACAGCTGTTGCTCCGTCAAAACACACATATACCGGGTGTCATATAACAAACGTACGAGATGCAGAGTCGTATCAAACTTGATCAGTATTAAATTCAGATATTTAAGAAAACATTTAGTTTTGGACATTTTTGTTCGGTCTGTTAATTTTTTTAATACATATTTTCTTTTCTTTCGCATTAAAGCAATTTTTCAATGCGAGAGTAATTAAAAAAATACATTGAAACGAAATGGAGATTGAATATTGGAGAATAGTTAACCGAAAATTCATGGAATCAATAAATAAAAATGAAACCTGTATATAGCTATTAAAAAAAAATTAAAAATAGGTCTTTTAATGTTATCTGCTTTTGAATCGTTTTTTTAAAGAATAGTATTTAGTCAAAGGATGTTTTAGAGCCCATGATAAAAAAGTGCGTAAAGTTTAAAAAGACGAAACTGAATGTTGTGCCTTCGTCTTGATACTATAAACATAATGAAGGTGCAAATTTGCGCAAGCATTAAAGGGGTTTGTCTTTTAAAAAAAAGACGATAATAATAAAATATATATTCGAGAAACTTTATTTCTCACTACTTTTCCTTACAATCTTAATAATATATACAAGTAAAAATATGTATGTATCTTTCGCAAAGGCTTCTATATCGCTCAACGAATCAGCACCAAATTCAGCATGAGTATTCTTCGATTCCCTAGAAAAAATACTATGACGCTCTCCACCCCTCTACCACCTCCACATCCCATCCCAGATTTCTTTAAAAAACGATTAATTTAACTTAAAAACAATTACAATCTTAACAGACATAATATAAGTTAATTAAATCTGTTAGGATTGCATAATCAATTGCCAGCAAAAATTGGAAAAAAATTAATAGCAATTGTTTTTGTAATTTTGCTCATGAAGTTCGAAATCCCTCAAAATATGAGTCCTGTAAACCTAGTGCTAACTCCACCTTTCAGCATCCAACCAACACCAACGCCAAAAATATAACAATAGAAAGAATATATCGTTAAAGCTTGTAAAAAAGTGAGGTATATTTCAAATGTCACAATTATTTATCACTGATCAGCGCTCTATAACGACGTATATTTTGGGTAACATCTATAAGGCAAACCTGGCAATCGGCCTACAGGAATATGAAAACTAGAACCACAACGCATGCCAGCAAGAAGTGAAGCATTCATTTCCTACAAGCGTTAAAACATTATCGACTGGAAACGTGTTAATATGTGATCTGTTACTAAAATGTTTTTGACTGGGTCGACTCTAGAAATATAGTAAAATATTGACTATATTTTTATAGTACGAAATACAGTCGATCGCAGACGTCACACAATGAATCGGAATCATAAAATACTAGGCATTTGACACAAACCATTTTTTTACTTCTCTACCATTCTTTATAATTTCCGTATGTGTGGAAAATGTATAATCATTATAAATAATTATATTAATACATTAAAGAAGAAAAGAAATGTTTTCTGTCCAAAAGTTTAAGAAAAATATATCCGCATTTAACTGTAATATGAATCATTATTTCGAAAGCAATGTAAGTCAGGTTGAAGGAAAACTTGTGGCAATGCCGATTTTGCTTACTATGTTTAAATAAAGTACTGCAGTAGTTAGGAAGTATGCTACTTTTAAAGAAAAAGACTCGACCTGATTGATACAAAAAGATATTAAAGTTGACAATAATAAACAATGTTTAAATTATGAAGAACCAGTGAATGTTTACGAGGAATGTCAATGCTGATAGTTCAAATCGTGACAGATAACTGATAAATATTAAAATGAATATTAAAATGAAAATTAGTTCACCAATACTAATATTACATCATTAAATTCATAAACAGGGTAATCCATTTGCTTTTGAATCAAGATTGTTGCACCCCTCTGTTTATCAGTCATGTGTACAATGTACAATGTATAAAATGTATAATATACCATAAAAGAGTTAAATAAATAAGATAAATCAATCCCTTTTATTGAATTTCGTTAGCAATTTATAATTAAGTTTTTAGTAATAATTGGAGTTACTAGCACTTGCAAGTGAGATTAACAATTTATAATATGGGATTCATCCGAAAAGTATTGAAAATAATATAAATTACCGAAGTAACACTAATTGATATTTTTAATTTTAACGCACCAAACATGATTGGTTGATTTCCAATGCATTTTCCCCTTCGCTCTTTCTTTCTCTGTACTCGTCACCTGCGGCTTTTTCAAAATCTTGTTTCCTCCTTCCTCCCAACTTGTGAATATTACATATTATTTATTTAAAACTTAAACAAAGAAATGTCGCATTGTACTAAAAAGTGTCTTTCTACCCACAGTGTGCATTTTGTGGGTCTCCGTCTTGAGAATCCCAAGCAAGCAGACTTATTTTAGTACCAACTAGAAATTAAAAAAATATACAATGTTCCAATTATTTATGAAAGTTAAGTTTTATTTTGAGAAATAGAAGAAAATAAATTTACCTGGTGCATGTATATTAATTATATGTATACCAAAAAAACATCGGCCGATTATTGCAGTGAATGCAAACGAACGAACTGTTTCACCTGATCCAACAAATAGTCGAATCACACAGCCTAATTAAGTCTTTACAAATCAATCTCAGTTATCACAGATATTTTATTATTTTGCGATCGTAAGTCAATCGTTGGTCGCCAGGTCTTCGACATGTCGTTCCAAACATTGTTACAAATTAAATATAAGTACATTTTTTTACCAGAACGAAGCTGCTAAATTATTTGTCTTTGCGAATAACAAAAATTAACATAAATTTTTACTCTTTCAGGCCTGACTTGAACATCTCTCCCCTCTCCTATACCAACGATATACGGCTCAATGCCTGGCCAATCGTGGCCGAGTACTCGAAATCTGCCAGAAGCAAAGACCTATTTTTTTTACTTTTTTAATACTTTTTTTTACATTGCAAGACGACGGAATAAACATAATAAAACTGTTGGACGACTTTTACTTCTTTAATAACTATGTTTCATTCTATTGTTAGAGTACATTTCACCATGGTTATATATTGTACATTGCTGTGCCTATTTATCTTGAACATTTGTAGTTACTCATCATGGTGCTTCCTTTAAGATACAAATAGAAATCATTATAACAAGCTAATTCTAAATATAAAACACTATTTCGAAGTGGGCAGACTGATTCTTTTCCGACGTGAGGCTAAGATTGTGATTTTAAATGTCGAAAACTTTAGCGTTTGAAACTTTATTATATCGCGCATTTAAACAAACTGTGTTTTGCACAACATGCGCATAAGTTCACGCTTTTCTTAATAATTAAACATTTAAAATCAAACAGTACTTTTGTCTGTAATTAAAAAATAAGATAATTCGATTGCTCTTAGTATACAATTGGAACAATTGGAATTGCTAGTATTGTCAAGATTAATATATTTATAATATAGAATTTATCTGAATAGTTGTAAAAATATTTTTAAACAATATAAATAGTTTTAAAATAATATAAATTACCAAAGGCAAGAAACGCTGCTTTACACCAGAATCGCATCATTATTAGAATCCGTTATTAATAACTGTGTTACGTTAGTTCAAATAAATCGTGTTTCGGGCATCCATCATATCATTGTTGGAGTCCATCATTAGGTTCTTGACGACGGATCTCGTGTCGTCCACTGATAGTAGATGCCAGCTTCATGAAGTCTATTTCGCACTGTGCCCGCAGACACATTCAAACCAAGAGCTTCAGGGACGTGCGTCGCAGGCTCAGAAGGCCTGTCTTTAATATACTGGACGATTTGCGCATCTTCTTCTGGCGTGGTGAAACGTTTGAGACCGTTTCGAGAGCGGCCATCTACAACGCCCTGCAAGCCTATTTCCATGCACCGATTGATGCATCTTCGGACGGTTCGTCTGCACACGCCAATTTCCACGGCGATTTCGGTAATCGGGCGGCCGGCTTGAAATTCCGCCACGATCCTTAAATTACGGAATATTGTTTTCTGCTGGTTGTTCATGTCGCCGACTGATGATGGACGATCCGCGTGTCCCTTTGTCACCTTCTATGCATGGGTTAGTTACATGTACTCAACCTGCACTTCTTGTTTCTGCCAGTTTCCGCATCGGCGGCCATTTGTTTACGACAATTGGAGCGCAGGAAATTCAATTGAATAATCGAGTAAAACAGTAATTTTAAATTTCTGCTCCAACTTGGTTGGATATCTTTTCTAATAGATAGATGAAGTTATTAGAAAACTTAGTTTACTTAGTTTAATTAAAATTGAGAATCTAATCGTACAAAGTCGTGAAATCGTTTCATGTTACTAATAGGCTATGTGTAAAGTATATGTACTCCGAAGTTATTAATATCACATTAATTAACGTCTATTTTTGTCCACTGATCCTTAATTGAAAAATTAATTCTTCAATGTTCCAGCATAAAGGTAAAGTACTACATATCTTTTAATACAACAAAAGTGGAGAACTTCTATAATTTAGTACAATGCACTATCACAGATATTCTATAAGTCTATGTATGTTTAATACCAACGGTGATAGCCAATGTACGACAAATTTGTACACTTTTGTTTGATAAGACCCCAAAAACCTATTATTATGCCGTGTATTAAAATTGTCAATATCAAATATTATTTCGGAAATGGAAGGAAATAATTTTACCTGGTGCGTATATGTTAATTACATGTATGTGTACTAGAACAGCATTGGCCGGTTGAGTTTTTATAGTCATTTTGAGTTATTAGTTATTTTATCATTTTGTAATCGCAAGTCAATCATCGTCCACAATAGCCTCGACATTTCTCCCGAAATATTATTACAAATTGGATATAAGTATATCTTTTTGATCATGACAAAGCTACTAAACTAATTGTCTAACTGTTCGTGCGGTTAGAACAATTAATATAATGCTCCATTCCCGTGAGGCCCAAGTTGGACATCTCTCCTAACCACACCCGTTCTAACCACATGCGACCCAATCATCAAAGCCAATAATAGCCGTCTACATTGTACTGCATTGTACTTGAAATCGAACCGACTGTATTATGTAAGGTTCCTTCAGCAGCAGAGGAAGCCTACTTTTCTTACTTTTGTTATACTTTTTCACTAATTTGAATGACAAATTGCGTTGCTACTGTCAAATTGCAAAAAAACTCCAACAACGTAACAAAATAAAGTACTTGTTTTGTGACCATGTTTGTACATCGCCGGGCCTATTGGTTTTGAACAATTTTTTTTTAAGATGGAAATACCAATCAATTGTTAGAAAATTAGAAATCGGCATGAGTATGCGTGTGTAGAGCAGACCTCGTGGAGGTTCTGCAGGGCACCTCTCCCCTTCAGGGAAAACCCAGGGGTCATAAACCCCCAAACCTGGCCACGCTGACGCAGGTAACCTGACGGCGAGTGATGTCCGAGAGCATCACTCTTGGACTGACTTGCAACGACGACATTCCTGTATTAACCTGAGATCACAATATATTTATACGTGGCATCTCTCAATTGAAATCCTGACGTGTCGCATTCATTCCGATCACCCATCCACCAAGTTAAGGCTCCGCCTAGTCTTACACAATATAACTATAACTATATAGTTACGGGCCTTTGTGACTATTTTTTAATTTCAAAGATTCTAGTGTTTCGAACTGTATACTATATTAGTCGCCTCTTTGAAGAAACTCTTTTTGCACAACTATCGAATCATTATTAGAAAATATGTTGCGTCAGTTGCCAGTTTGCATAAACTGTATTCAGTATAAATATCGAATCATTACTAGAAACTATATGCATTTACGTTAGCTGCCAGTTCGCTGTTCTGTATACCCATCGTATTATTGGAAAATATGTTGCGTTAGTTGCCAGTTTGCAAAAACTGAATTTTGCATAACTATCGTATCATTGACTCGGGTTCCAGCCGTGATAAAGAAAAAACATACTTCATAGAGGCACTCGCATCATAGTGCCACGACGCCTGTATGATGGCAGCCGTACGGACGGGTTCCAGCCGATAATAGTGAATATCAGTCTCCCGGACTCTGTTTCGTACGATGTTCGGACATACATGTGTAAGCCAAGGGCTTCGGGGAAACGCGTCGTAACCTCGGAAGGACTCTCTTTAATATATTTCTCGATTTGCGGATCCTCATCCACCGTGGTGCAACGTCGCAAAAATTTCTTGAGCGCCCGTTGAAGAGGCCCTTTTCACCCATTTCCACAAACCGACCGGTACACCTCTTTGCACAGTTCTTCTGCACAATGCATACGCAGACTTCCATAATGATATCGGAAATCGATCAATCGACTCGATATTCCGCCACGATTCTTGAATTATGAAACATCGTCTTTTCCCGTACACTATTACGACTGATGATGAGTAGTCACAGTATAATACTGTGCGAGTGGTTCGCATCTGTTTTTGTCACCCAGTATGCATGCCTTTGTTACTGCCCAATGATTCTGTGGTGGGGATTAGTTATGTCGGTTATGTCTGCTGCTCGATTGGTGTTTTTGCCCATTCGCGCGCCAACGGCCATTTTTAAAAGCGGAAAGCGCGGGAAATTCAGCAGAAGAATTGTGTTTTGGAGTAAGTTTGAATTAGTACACTAGTTTAATTTCATATTGTCTCTAGTTCAGTGAAAATAAGTATCAGAAGAAGTAGATTTGGTAATACTAACATTGGTATTGATGTTAGTTTTTTAATTTACATTACTATATTACATTTTTCAACACATTTTTTTGAAATTAAAATCAGTTGTTATATTTCAATAACTCATCGATGAGTAAACAGCTTCAAATCATCAGTAGCCGAATAGAGAACAAAATAAAAGTAAAAATTTCAATATCTTCTCAATTTCTAACAGTAGAGCAACTTCTTATTTCCATAAAGTCCTCCGTTTTTCCTAAAAGGAATAATAAATATTCCACCCTATATTTTTACAAACTCCAACACGCAGCGAACTATTAATTCACTCTCTCGTGAACTTCACCATTTTCTCAACTATCACAATAACTGAAGAACGCTGAGTATAATTTGAACTATGTATGTACTTATTGAAAATGCCCGGAGAAAAATCTGTATTTATTTTCAAACATTTATTTGTAATAGAAATTCAAAAAATCATGAGCACAAAGCGATTTTTCGATGCAAAATTAGCAATATTATTACAAACAACCAAGATCTTTTTACTTATTAGCTATCAAAATTTCAAGATCACTGTTTTCTACATCATTAACTTATTAATATATTTTTGGAATTACATATATATATATATGTGTGTGCCATAGGCCTAGTATTTAATACAAAAATAGTTTATAGTTTATGAAGTATTGAAAATACAAAAGTTTTTGGTCGTTTGCTTAAGATTAATTATACATACATTTAAAAAAACATAAAAATGAGAGCGGTATAGTGTATAAGAAAATAAATAAATTTGCAAATATATAAACAAATATTTTATAACTTATGATTATTCAATATCAAAAATTTACATATTGTCTTTTTTAGAGCTCTGGTATTAGGTTTCTCGAAGAGAGTTTCAATATCAGTCAGGGTTTGAATACATTCGAATTCCCGCTCGAACTAACTATCGACAACTCACAACGACTATCGCCAACTTCTCACATCTACTCGTTCTGGTACAAAACAGCGTACTAGTTTACCGGCCTGCCGGCTGCGTTCTGCCAACTTCGGCTGACTCCCCCTCCGTCATCCCACTGCGCCGCAGGCCGAGAGTGTGTGTGGAGAGCACAGAGCAGGGAGGAGATATCAGCGCGGTGTCGAACGAACGGTCGAGGAGAGGAAGAGTGTGTGCTCGAGTGCTCGAGAGTGCGAGAACACTGCAACGGAGGCATAAAGAGGATCGTCTCCGGGCGAACGGGCAGATACCAGGCAACGGAGAGAAGAAGGGAGAGGAGACAGAGAGAGAGCCGAGTTTCCCCGCTGCGCGGCCGTGTGGGCGAGCGTGAATGGTGAGGTTCTTCCTCTCTCCCGGACGGGATATTAGCTCGACTGCTTCCCAACTTCTGCTAAGCCTCCACTGACTAACCGCTGACTAGTGAGTGCAGTATGCGCCAACGGTATGCCAATACTGCGCCAACCTGTACTGCTTTCTGCTCGGCCGCGCTATTCGCATTGTCACCGCTGCTCCGACCAGAGAGACTCGCTCACCATTTCCAATATTAATACTGTTAATGCTATTAATGCCTCGGGCACCCACTGGATTGGATAACCTGGAATAACCTAGGTGTGCGCGCGGGGCAAGGGACGGGTCGGGGCGCCCGAGTGGTGGGCCAGGCGAGGGGGAAGGGGCGGCGGGCGGGTTGGCATTTCGGTTTGGATTTCGGCACGGATTTCTTTCGACCCCCCAACCAGCCAGTATTGCTGCTAATGTTGACGGGATTTTGGTACCGGATGATTGTTAGTGGTGATATTGGTATTCCTGTAATGGTACTACTTACTGCACTACACTGTGTTGGTGTAGACATTCATATTACTAATACTGGTGTTAATGTTAGTCTTATTGTTTTAATATATTAGTTAATATTGGTATTGGTAGAAGTATTGGTTGATATTATTTATTATTTGAATTGCTGTTAATCACTTGCTATGCTATATTGTATTGGAGTACAAACTAATACTACTAACATTGGTGTTAATGTTAGTCTTGTTGTTTTACTTTATTAGTTAATATTGATATAAGTACAAGTATTGGTTGATATTATTTATTATTCAAGTTGCCATTAACTACTTACTATGCAATATTGTATTCAAGTAGAAATTAATACTACTAATATTTGTGTTAATGTTAATCTTGTTGTTATATCATTATTTGTCATTTGTTTTATTGTTAATGCTATTGTTAGTTTTACTTTATAGTTTGAATAGTACTGGTATTGATGTTTCTTGTATTCCTAATATTAGTACAAATATTATCTTTTTTGTTACTGTTAGATGCACTAATGTTTCTATTACTCTTTGATTAAACGTTATTGCTGTTGTCACTATTAATACTATTCGTGCCAATACTTTTACTTTGATATTTACTCTTATTGTTACTGTCGATGTTACCCGACTTATTTGTACCAGTATCAGTGTTAGTGTCTCCATTGTTCTTTTGTTGTGTCTTACTGTTATTATTACTACTATGGTAGAACCACTTTTATCAAGAATTTCTAATGTCCAACGAATTTGTTATTTGATCGTTCAGCTATTCAAACGTACTAGTGTAACTAATTACAAGAGAGTTTTAGCAGAGAAAAACATTTGGAGCCTATGAATTGTTAATCAAATATCTAGTTTTAGTTTTTGTGATCGCTATTACTAACAATTACATTCTTGTCTTTAACTCTGTGGGAATCGATATCAAGAAATTAACTGTTCTGTTATGGAAACATTCCCATGTCTGAACACACGTATCCTCCGATTACTCTTACTAATACTGCTATTTTTATACGTAAATTTATATATAGTTGTAATACATAAAATTATTGCTGGTAGAAGTATCAGTATCAGTATTTCTATTATTTTTGTATTGTGTGTTACTGCTATCGTTGCTATCCCTGTTATTTTTACTGATACTCCTACTCTTACGGTTCAACTTTTTTTTATTCTTACTGTATGTTGCTGTTATTATTACTAACACTGTTATTCCTACGCATAAACTTATTGATAGTGCCAATACAAGTATTAACATTTTCTATAACTATTATTATGAGTATATTTATTATATTCATATATAACAGAATATGTATCGACAGTATTAATATTACTGTCGTTCCTACTAAATCTTTCATTATCCATAACATTGATGTGCTCCGCTCTAAAAGTATACGAATTCTATTAACATACTTGAGAATTATACATCGAACAGAATGATTCGCTTGCCTTTGAATCTCCACTTTCAAATTTCCATTACGTCTTGGATCTTTTATACCAACACATTACAAGTACCAATACTAATATCTATTTTGGTACTTCCATTATTATTAATGTGAGTTGCTTTCTTGTTACAGGTGAGGTTCGAGTAAGGCGGCAAGGTTCCGGGAGTCTCCAGGGCGAGAGAGAGAGAGAGAGAGAGAAAGAAAAAGAGTGCACGTGTGTGTCTGTAGGAGTAAGAGAGTAAGAAAAAGCAATGCCTCTGTTCGGAAAATCTCAGAAGAGCCCAGCGGAGGTGGTGCGTTCGCTGAAAGAGGCTGTTACTACGCTCGAGCGGGCTGACAAGAAGGTTGAGAAGGTACGTTGATACTCAGTGTTCTTCTACAGTACTTTCCCATCGTTGTATATCTTGAATACAGTTAACTTTTGTGCGTAATTAAATATGAATCGAGTAGTACGTTTTTTCGATACATATTGTACAAAGTATAACGGTTTAAGATACCTCAGGTGAACCGCAAAAAAGGGGGAAAGTTTGGTAATTTATTTTTTATATACTATATTTCATTGCGATATTTGGAATAACTAGCAAGCTACTCTAGCATCGTCAATTTTTATCTGAAATGAATGAAACATGTTTTTTATTTAAGAGATAGATAAGAATAGATGACTGTAGTTATTTAAATTTTGATCGAAGCCAATTTCTTGCAAATTGTGCTCCATTTAAGTACTATTTGTTATACAGAAAAAAACAAGAAGAGCATTGAGAAAAGCTGCTTTAGTCAAGTAAATAATCCTCTTGAAAAGATTTCATTAAAGTTTCAAGTGAATTGAGTCATAGCTCGACAAGTTATAATGAGCGCCGTTCTAACGAAGATAGTTTTACCAATATTGTTACAGCGTGCTTGTTATTGCGAATATCGAAATGAAATATTCAGAAGAATAATTTCAAACTGTGTATTTTAATGAGCATATGATAAGTTTTATACAAAAAAAGAGAAACATTCTGTGCAAGGGACAATTGCTGCATTTCAATCGGCTTTGAAGTTTATAAATCTTTTACTCTGCTTAACAAACTAGAAACTGCTGTTTGTGCGTTAGGTTGCTTATAGGTGTTCCATATTAATTACTCTTCAACTAGCTATAACTACTACTTATTACTAATTATTACCGGTCTTTTAGTACTAGTCACTCTTACACAACACAAAACAAGCTTATTGAACTTTTCTATTAATTCGCAGGCGCAGGAGGACGTCAGCAAGAACCTAGTCCATATAAAGAATATGCTGTACGGCACAGCGGAGAGTGAGCCGCAGGCGGATATCGTCGTCGCCCAGCTCGCCCAGGAACTGTACAACAGCAACCTTATGCTCTTGCTTGTGCAGAACCTTAGTCGGATCGACTTCGAGGTATGCTTCGCCGTGGAAGGGTCATTGATATCGGTGGTAGTGGCACTATTAACACTTTACCTACCGCTCATTATCAAAGTTGCCACTCACTAAAGACCGATTCAATTGGACGCGGATACGTAAGCAATTAATTACACATCCAATTAAGTCTACATTATAATGTGGATGCATTGGCAATCAAAAAGTCTGTTAATAGGCTTCTGGTAGGTAAAGTGTTAATCTTACTATTAAATTTCATTCACGGTAAGAGCAGAAAAGTACCTTATCGAACAGTATTCAATCGCTTTTCTTATAAGTTTGACTATGTAAGCACTTTCATTGCTGATGAAATTAGTCAAAGTTTAGCGTAGTTTTGCGTAACACCTAATAAAGAAGAAAAACACCTTGTAGAAGAATAAAATGCGAATGAAGATGATTACTTTCAAAATTCTCATTCGGTCCTCGATTTCAAGGTAATGAATAATAATTCTGGCAACGTGTTTGGGAAACTGCCAATTCTGGCTAATTGCGTATTATTATTGCCATACAATTGTTAGACACTACTTTATATTAAGAGTGGGGGAAGCACTTCGACAAATAGGTAGGTGGCGGTAGGGTCAGCGCAGACCGGCCGAAGATTGATGTGATCGCAGGCACTCACGCTTTTACTGTGGATGAAGTTTAGTACTATTTGTATTGGTATTAGTGTTAGTATTTAATATTTATGCCCGATTTGAATGCACGTCACTTAGTTTTTCCGTTGAAATTAAAGGTTTAATTTGTATCATTTTTATGATTTTGAATTTTTACCTCATTTTACCTGATTTCAATTCTTTTTACACATTTCACTTAATGTTGGCACCTTTTTTAACAACGTAATGAATGGTTATATTTTTATTATGGCTCTTGCCGTGTTCTACTGTGAATGAGAAGTTTACGTATTGCTAGTTTTATTTTCACTGCTGGTACCAGTATGAGTTTTACAGCTACTATTACTTTTACATGCGCTTTTATCACACCCTCGAGTTTCACTTTAGCATTACTGCGAGTGTTACCATTACTGTTACCGTTAGTGTCTGCTTGTTACAGGGAAAGAAGGATGTAGCGCAGGTTTTCAATAACATACTGAGACGTCAAATTGGTACGAGATCTCCAACGGTCGAGTACATATGCACCAAACCGGAGATACTGTTCACATTAATGTCTGGGTGAGTATATTAGAGTTACTCTTACTGTATGTAGAATGTTTCATTGTTTTGCTACGAACGATCAATACAGTAACGTTTAAGGTAGTTGTCGCATAGATTTGATTTATCAGGAATTTTGTACAAACCGGTACAATCTAAAGAAAATTCTCTGTTTCAAACTTGAGATAATTGCTGTCGAATTTGACACTTTTTCTGTGTATTGCTTATAAAACATAGGAATTGAATGGAAAACTACCCATTAGTAGAAAAGCGTGACATAAAGATTTACAAAAAGAATCAAAAATATTCTCTGTTTGATTTAAATGATACAAGTGTTTAAAATAGGAAATTTCGAGTGGTTTTGCTGGACTTTTGACACGATTGTAGCGCCGTCAGTGTGCATGAATCCGTCAACTGTAATTTACAATTATATTACTACCTCTTTTTCTTCAAACATTTCGTTTGTTAATTTTCTAGTATTTTATACCCCAGTTTATGTTAAAGTTTTACCAAATTGAGTCCCGAACAAGAAAGTTTTCTTCTTCAAAATGTCCGTAGTCTTATTAGTAATCCGTTCTCGAACATTAACAGTATTGCATTGTTATTGTTACAGTTACGAACACCAGGACATAGCTCTAAACTGTGGCACGATGTTGCGCGAGTGTGCCCGGTACGAGGCGCTCGCCAAAATTATGATCTATTCGGACGATTTCTATAACTTCTTCCGGTACGTTGAGGTGTCCACCTTTGATATCGCCTCCGATGCCTTTTCGACGTTCAAGGTATGTTTATAGAATGCAGAATGGACACTTTAACAATAATAATATAAAAAAAGTGTATACAATAGAATACAATCTCGGTTATTCCAAGTCAGTACTTCGAACTCCACTTTCTATTGGGTACAATACTATTGTATTACATACATTATAGATTCAATTTTAATACTTTGTATAATGTAATACGTATAATTAATGTTCTTAAATAATATATAATTGTCGTTTGCCGTTTGCAACACAGTTTTAGCAGCTAAAAAGATTTGCACAAATCTTTACTCAAACTTGTTTAATTTCAATTTTGTAAATTTAGTAGTTTTAGCAGTTCTAATAATTCTAACAATAACTGTAAAAAATTCTACACTATTCATGTTTGCATTACAGGAGCTTCTTACCAGGCACAAAATTCTTAGTGCCGAGTTCCTCGAGCTCAATTACGACAAGGTATTCTCGCACTATCAGCGTCTGCTGAATTCCGAGAACTACGTGACCAGAAGGCAGAGTCTGAAGCTTCTAGGCGAGCTGTTGCTCGACCGACACAACTTCAGCGTGATGACCCGTTATATATCGAATCCCGACAATCTCAAGCTCATGATGAATATGCTGAAGGAGAAGTCGAGGAACATCCAGTTCGAGGCCTTTCATGTATTCAAGGTGCGTACCGACACCGGCACGACAATGGCGAGCATATAAATAGAAAGTTCATTAACTTAAAGAAGATTATACTGTTAGGAACCAAAGAATGTCGGATCAGACTATCCTTACAATATTTAATTTATAACTTGCTATTATTGATGCGGTGAAAAAACGTTGATCAATTTTTTGAAACAAATTTCTAGTTGAGTATTTCGAAATTAATATTACTATTTTCTAGAAAGAAATCTTTATTACCTTTTGACTGAACTAATTAATTAATTCCGATACGATTTTTTAAATCTTTACCCTAATTCATCGCGAAGATTTTCATGGCAATTAATACAGTCTGCCCATATTAGTTTGCATTCAACATTTCCTTTCTAACATAAAAGGATCTGCGTAAAAGCGGTTGGCTAACAAAAAAAAAAAAAACAACCATAGGTGTTCGTGGCAAACCCGAACAAGCCGAAGCCGATCCTCGACATCCTGCTGCGCAACCAGGAGAAGTTGATCGAGTTCCTCACGCGCTTCCACACCGATCGCTCAGAGGACGAGCAGTTCAACGACGAGAAGGCTTACCTGATCAAACAGATCAAGGAGCTGAAGGCCACCACCACGCCCGAGAACTGAACCACTTCCCCCACCACCTAACCCCCCCCCCCCCACGATCCCCCAATCCCCTGCTCTTACTTCTAGAGACCTTCGTATTTATTGCGTACACACACCACTGTACATAATGCTGAGGCACACACACCTCCCCCCGCCCCCTCGTCCCCCGTCCCCCTTACGTATATTCTACGGTATCTACGCTTTTATATATATACATAAACATATATATATATATATAGGATATATAGACACGAATACACACGAATACACACGGAGTGCGCTGGTGAATTAATGGACAAGCGTATTCGCGTTGATAGCGAGCGAGCGAGAGAGAGAGAGAGAACGAGAGAAAGATAGAGAGAGAGAGAGAGAGAGAGAGAGAGAGAGAGAGAGAGAGAGAGAGAGAGAGAGAGAGAGAGAGAGAGAGAGAGAGAGAGAGAGAGAGAGAGAGAGAGAGAGAGAGAGAGAGAGAGAGAGAGAGAGAGCGCGCGCGAGAGAGAGAGTATAAGAACACATACATAAACACGTTTGTATATACGAATGAGTTATATACGAGGCCACTACCATCTCTTGTACAGAAGGACTTGGCGTTTTTATTGGATATCTCCGCTATCCTGGATTCCCGTTCCTGTTGTTATTGTTTTTGTGTAATGAGTAAAAAGCGTGCAGGGTGATTCACTTAACTTTAAGTCAGCACTGTCAAGGATGATACTAGAATTATGCAGGATTATTATAAATTATTTAGTTATAGTCATTATACACTAATGCTCCTGTGCACTTTCCTGTATCCTGTATATTATATATAATATTATATTGTATTTGTAGTGTATGTAATATAATATACAAAGTGTCCAGTAAAGAGTGGAGTTCGAAGTACTGGTTCGAGAGCATTACCCTTTATATAGGGTGATGCAGTTGCCTTTGGAGTTAGCACTTTCGTAACTCACTTTTTAGTGGGCATTTATACAGAATGTTTTGTCAATGTTGTAAATGACTGTAACACTCTTGTAGATAATGAGTCGGAGATGAAGATAGCTATTTTTGAAGGTTTTTATACTTCGTTTTCAGATAGGTGGAATCAAAGGTTGCCAGAGATCTTTTTTTTGTTTAGAAGTAACCGAGTTTGTCGCCTCGGAAGAAGCGGGTAAGTGTTTTAGGATTGTTGGGTTAATTATTATTGAATTATTCGAAATTGAAGACCAAATGAGAATTTTTGTAATAGCTATCTTTATGTTGGTCTCATTCTTTAAATGGTTGCTATGGTCATTTGCGATATTTATAGGGCACCTTGTATGTACATAATATTAAATGTGGAATGCAGGAAAGGTATGTGCACAGTTACAATTCCTAGATAATTTATAATTATCGTGTATTTCCCGACAGTGGTGATGAAAGGCAACTGAATCTGTACTGGGTGTTTTCTAAATGTGAATGACTGAGCATCTCGTAAAAAATAAGAACGAGGTTTACTGAGATATTTTCGAAATTCTTGTCAGAGCGTCCTTTTGCAAGTCGATTTGCGTTTAGTATGATTGATAATAACAGAACCAGAATCGTTTGCTGAACCTGCAGCTTCAAAATTCGGTATTTGGGAGTAATCAAGAACAGGTAAGTTAATTCGCAGTTGTCATATGCATGTATCATTATTTTTGAAAGCAATAATAACGTTGCCGTTGGCTTCAGTAAGAAATATGTATAACTACATATATTCAAGTGATAACATTAATAAAAGCTTTTTTAGAAATGAAACATACTGAGTTTTAAATTTTGAATAAATTATTTTTTCGTAAATATTAATTTTTCTCAACTTATTATTCATGTGGCACTGAATGACACTTGTTTACACAGTTTATATAAAACTAGATCAGTTTTTCAGAATTTCTAAGTTTCTGTTTATCTATTGACATAAAACGCTGTTGTTTCCATAGCAATACCAGCACGACACTCCGCTGCATGGCGATCGCTGAGTATCACAAGTTTCTCCTGAACGAGTTTTTTGTTCACAGCCTTCGCTGCCGAAAACGTGTTCTGCTGAACAATTCTGATACGTTTATATCAAAAACTGCAATACCAACAGTTGTTTATAGGACGCGTTTCCCGTTTTTAAACTGGAAACTGTTTCAAACTGTAGGTAAAGCTCTGCTAAAACTTTGGTAATATCAGAGATACAAAAAATCTTTCAATAAAACGTCTTGTATGATATCTACATCTTTTTTCGAATACTATTTTTTCACATTGTGACTAACTTTTTGCAAATTTATATTTTTGATAAATTCGATGTGGTTGGTTAAATAACTAATTTTTGGTCTACATTTTATTACAATACGTAATTTTTTGTGAGAGGGAATCAAACTTTGGCATTTGTTTTTATGTTTTTATTTGTATTTTATTATCGCAAAATATCACACCCTGTGTACCAGCAAACCAATATGTAGTAAAAAGCAACACACTCTTATTTCTTTCTGTGCAAAAGGTACTAAAGTCGATAATCCCCAAAAACTTTCTATTTTCAACCTGCCTTACCGACCGGTACGAACAACACGGCCAGCATCAACATGGCGTACGCTGTCAGGTGTGTTTACTAAAGAACTCGGAGTTGAGTGGAAGTATTGAGGCAATAGTGCGGTGATATGCTGTGACACGAGGTCAGCCAAGATGAGGATGGTAAGAGATATCGCCGGCATCGTGTGTATCCTACTCATGTACGTGGCTCTCTTCTACGCCGATTATGTTGTCGTGCGGTGGGTTATACTACACAGCCTTCGGGAGAGGTGAGTTCGACAATGATTGGCAATCGTACGCCAATGATATAACGGTGATGGTAAGAGTGGCAGTGACAGCGCTTTCAATAATAACATTGACAGTAGATGACCCCGATAATCCCAACTAATCAGGTCTCATCTCCGTTCGAATGAGCAAATTTTCACCTCATAGATAATTACATTCCTAATCTTGATTTTCATAGATGTTACAAAAGAACTTAAATATTAACAATCATAATCGCTAATATTAAAATTAAATATGACTGGGTGGCAAAACTTTTTATCTGTTAAAGCTGTGTTGTGATTGGTTGCAGTAGTAGATATATATTGAACTGTGTATAGATACAAGTCGTGTTCGAATAGAGAGATCGGATAAAACAGGTTTTACTGTCATGCTGAACGGTACAGTAATATTAATGCGAATATCAATATTTGTAGCATTATAATAAGCATTACAAGACTCAGAATAAATGTGTGTCCTCACTGGTGAAACATCGAAGAACTTTTTGTTGCTCTCTGTTGCCGACTATTTCGTTATATCTGCATTGTTATTTCGTCTACGCTAAATATTCAAAAGGAATATAAAAAACGCGAAATATCGACAAAAGTTTCCATGTTCCTCCACTAAGAATATGTCAGTAATAACAAGAACACGATAAATCACAGCAAGCAATGACATTACTATAAATAAAAACAGAAACTAATAAGGATTATATTCGTTAGTATATCATAAAAGTTATTGCACCAGCGCTCATACTAATATCGAACCGTAGGATTTGATATATATTTTATTAGCTAATAAAATAATATTGTTTGTTTAACTACAGCTTTGTAGGATCAGAAACTATAATAGAATATTTTATTTATATAAATAAACAGATAAAAAATAGTAAGAGTAAATTAACTAATATTGAAACTGAATATTATTATATCATTGCCGTATTATATTGATTAGCAATATTATAAAAGTTAGTACATCAATATTGATCCCTAAGAATAATGTTGTTTGTTTAATTAAAGCCTTGCAGAAACAGGAACTATAATATAATATTCTATTTATATAAATAAACAGATAACAAATAGTAAGAGTAGATGAACTAATACTGAAACTGAATATTGTTATATCATTGCCGTATTATATTGATCTGCAATATTATAAAAGTTAGTACATCAATATTGATCCCTAATAATAATCTTGTTTGTTTAACTACAGCCTTGCAGGAACAGAAAGTATAATAGAATATTTTATTTATATAAATAAACAGATACAAAATAGTAAGAATAAATAAACTAATATTGAAACTGAATATTGTTATATCACTGCCGTATTATATTGATTAGCAATATTATAAAAGTTAATGTATCAGCATAAATACAAATATCAATAGTAATAACAATATTATTTGTTTATCCACAGCCTCTGGGCACCCTTGCACGCCCTTCTGTTTAACGCAGTGGTGCTGCTGCTCTCGGTGTCGCACCTGCGTGCAGCGTTCACCGACCCCGGCCGAGTCCCGCTGCCACAAAATAGGGTTGACCTTTCGGACCTTCACATGGAGGAGGAGGAGAACGCCGACGAGCAAAGCCCCATCAACAGCCAGGAGAACTGGAGCGTCTGCAGACTTTGCGAAACGTATACGCCGCCGGAAG
The DNA here is from genome assembly GCA_910593735.2 of Ectemnius lituratus. Lineage (NCBI taxonomy): Eukaryota > Metazoa > Arthropoda > Insecta > Hymenoptera > Crabronidae > Ectemnius > Ectemnius lituratus. Next base: position 2,758,063 of record OU343044.1, on the reverse strand, counting down.
CGAGCCACTGCTTCGTGTGCAACAGGTGTATACGCGGCATGGACCACCACTGTCCCTGGTGAGGGAGAGCGGAAGCTGCTCTGGATACGCTTAACATTGACACTGTACAGGACGCTTCAAATAGATTTTAATGGTAGTAGTGGCTAATAAAAGCATTGGCATAGTCAGTGTTTTTAGAATACATTTTTGGTAAAAGATTCGATCTTCTTTAACACTCGGTTTAGGGAATGCGTCATTTTTACGCATTTCAAATGTGTTACGGATTTTTTTAAAAGAAGAGTTTTGTTTGAGAAAATATATTTCTGTTAGGAGATATTTTTTGTCAAAAGCACGGGGTGTGTGAATACTTTTCTTTTTGCCGCTGTAGATGTTGAAAGGATACTATGTAGAACTATGTGATACGAAAACTATAATTCCAATATTTTTTATTGGCTTTCAACACTTTTACAGTCGGCGATTGTGGTGCCAAAGCTGTAGCTAAATGCCGGGAGCAATTTTTAAAAAGCTATAGTTGAATGCCGCAAGGTTGCGGCAATAAAATCACAGTGATGATAGAACATTTTTACAAGTAATAAGTGGAAAATGACGATGTTAAAAATTTATAACTATTCGTTTATTTCCGCAACAAATATAAAATAACGTAAAAATACCTCAGCAGGAATCAGTTTTACATTTAACAATGACAGAATTACGTTAGCGGCTGCGAATTTGTTAACATTGACGCTTTTACAGCTGTTTTTCGCTGCAATTCTCTTTTTTAATTGCCTTCAATTTGAGACTTTCGTATGCACGTTAACAATAATTTAACTAAAGAATAATAGGCTGTTGCAACTATTTTTGCGCCAAAAATCATTTAACGGCGTACAGCTACTTTTGAAATTTTGAAGTTACTCTTGAAGCAGCCTGTATAAGTGATAAATATTGTAATATCTCATAGCCCATAATTTGCCTGGATCGTAACTCTATACAGGAGTATAAACCGCATTAAAATCCGTTCAGTGGTCTGAGAGTGTGTATCACGTTGCTTATGAGTAAGAAGCTGTTTTAATCTGCCTTGTGGCGCGTTTATGCCCACTGCTCGGTTTCCTGAAGAGCAACCGTAATAAGATACAGTCTGTGCTCTTCTGGAAAAGATATGATTTCTAATGGTGAAAGAATTATCTAAATCGGTTGAGTAGTTTCTATGTTAGTTAAAGTTTTTTTAAAGTTAGTTTAAATCGAGTTCATAAATGTTGATTGGAAATTATCGAATTAAAGGATTTTTCTTTCACAAACCGATGTAAAGAAATTTTACGCGCAGGAATTGTTAAACTCTCAGCCTTTTTTAAGTTTGAGCTGTTAAAAATGTAGGGTTTTAGATACATTTTTAATGTTGCATCTTTAACTTTAACTTTTTAAATAAACAGCATTGCATTATATCCCAATTTGTAATATGGAAATCTTATAAAAACATTTAGTTTTTATTTCGTGCCATTGTCTGTTTTTCGGAAAAGCGTTACTTACCAGTTAGCGTTGACTTATTTAAAATGATGCGAACTTATGTTTAATTCATCGATGATTTTTTTTCAGGATAAACAACTGCATTGGAGAGAGAAATCACCGGTACTTTTTACAGTTCCTTGTGTACGTCGGCATTCTCGCAATATACTCGATGGCTTTGCTCATCGGCTCCTGGGTGCTCGAGTGTCCTGGATGTTCCGAAGATAGCGCCGTGCGAATGAGTCGCTTGTGAGTTAACAGTAAATACAGAGTGTTTTGTAAGTCATAAATGACTATGAAACTGTCTCGTAGATAACGCGGCGAAAATAGAAATGGTTGTTTTCAAAATTCAAATTGGCCACCAATTTTCAATAATAATTTTGGCAGCATCTCTGCGACCAACGGGTGAATCATATACTCATGATCGATAATTTCTATGAAATTATCAACATATATATAGCTTTTTCGTATTACTAGCAAACAAAGTTTGAGTGACAACTTTTTCTCAAAAATGTTGTCAATATTATCGATAGCAACATGGTTTAAATCCCGAAATAAAGTAATGGAATTGAGATTTAATACAAAAATTATACCATGGAGGAATATTTAGTGCGAATAAATGTTAAGACAAAAAGTTCATCAAATTAATGTCATAACGAGCGACCTCCACCTCATTGGGAAGCAGAAAGAGGGCTGCAATGAGAATCTTGAAGATAGCAATGCTTATCTGTTATACGAACACGTCTTGTATGCTCACAGTTCAATGTACTTACAAGGTAATGCGTTTGCCTCGGAATCTGCAAGTATTATCATTGTTATCGTATTTTACAGACCCAGACCTACTACTTGTGTTAATGTTTGGCGATCCATTAATATATGTAATATATTATAATAGAATTCTTTCTACACAAGTGTAGCTTGTACGAAGTAATATCTTCCATTATTGCATTTCTTACACGATTTTGTGTTTTTCTGTAATACTTGGTAATACTGACATCAGTGATTCAAAGGCAAACGGATCACCAAAAGAGTAACCAATCACATCACAGAATTAGCAGCGAAAAACATTTTGTTTAAGCTAATCATATTTAATTTCAGTATTTCTGTTGCTATTATTTAATACTTATGTTCTTTTATGAATATACGAAGATCAACATTAAGAAAGTAATTATTCTATTCTTTAAAAATGTCCATCACCGAATTTTGACTAATACCATCTGTTTTTAGCATGCACAGCCTCATCCTGTTCCTCGAGTGCTCGGTCTTCGGGATGTTCGTAGTGGTGGTGTTGGTCGACCAATTCGAGCAGATTCTTCGTGTACAACCGGCTGACACAAACAAGAAGTTCGGTCACAAGCTTTACCTGCTATTAGTGCACGTGTACGGATTCGAGCATCCTCTATTGCGAGTGCTGATGTGCCGGAGACGGGCCGGTCGTTTCAGGAAGGACTTACTCGACGAGCGGGACGTTTGAGCTCGTCTCTGAGCTAATTGTATAGATAATTAACAGACAGTTTACGTGGACAGTTTATGTCGACAGTCCAAATGCACAGTATTGTCGATGATTTCAAGCATTTAAATGTATAAAATTATTGTAATATATGTCACTCTGGCACTGTACAGGGCGATTTACTTACTTTTCAATCCGCACTATCTTACTCTTTTATCGGGCTTGTATGTTAATACTTTTCTGTATAACTAAAATTGCTAGATAATTTATAATTATCCTGAAGATACGCTGCTATATTTAGGATAATTATAAAATATGTAATAATTTTATTACATTGTATGTGCAATGGTTAATATAATATACTCATAAAATGATAAAAAAAAAATGCTGACGAAAGGCATGTGAATCACCTTGTACAGAGCGTTTTGAAAACTTGAAACCTTTACGCATCATTTAACACGTTGGGTTCATTCGGATTCGATGCTTACACACTGTAAGCGAGTATAATAGTCGTTCGGTTTGACTTGCAAGCGCTTAGAAGCGCTATCGTTTTTCTACTTTAATTTCTTTAACATTAAGCGCTCAATAGTGTGGTATTGTAAATATCGCAGTGGCCTCCGCTTTTTCCTTTTGTTTTGCTAAAAGACATCCGCAAGTGTTTCTGATCGACCGACTCACATAATTAATCTAAATCCCGCTTTAGCCACAAGAATCTTTGCTTCCGATTAAAGATGCGTAAAGGTTTGCACTTTGAATGTATTAAGTCGCGTCGCCACCAGAGGAGTGTCAAGGAACTTTTTCCTATCCACTAATTAGCAACTAAGGCATCCAAACACGATTTGTATTTTCACCCATTATTAATTTTGTTCGGTTATTGTTTGCAGATTCTTTTAAAGCCGTTGACAATTCCTACGTATTTAATATTTTTAATACATTATAATATGCTAAGAACTTTATCAGGTAGAGAAATTTCGTACTAAAAAATCTTTAACCAAATCATATTTCATTTCCATATTTGTGATTGCCATTAGTGATATTTATGTTCTTGTTTCTCAATTTATGGGGAACAATATTAAGAAAGTAACTGTTTTATGATCTGAGAATTTCCGTGTATTCCGGGTATTTATCTTAACTTTAAGAAATTGTCGATTCGGATACAAAATCTCAACAAGTTCCTTGTTGCTCTTCCAGTGTAGACACAGCTTTATACGTTAATGTACTACTGTGTATATTATACGTTTAATTGTACCACTACCGCTGTAAGATATGAGAGAATTATCACCACGTGTACAACATTCCTCGGTATAAACGCACGTTTATTCGAAACTGTCTTCGTTACACCTCGAAAGTCGCCCCTCATTACAATTCGAAGTTGTCCACGTTGATATTAGAAATATTCCTGTAATGATGCGTTTGGACGATACTTGTTTTCATGCTAAAACACATGCAACTTGCGATTCACTCAGCATTTTGCTAATTGGATGCTTCAGTCGTATGCGCTATGTTGCGCGAAAAAAAGGTATCGTCCGAACGCATCTTAAGGATTCGAAGCTGTTCAGGTTGAAATTCGAAGAATCTCCACACGAACCCAAAGGTTGGAATTGGATGACACTTTATAGGCAGGCTGCCATTAGACCGGCTACGTTCTCGAGGTCGATTTTCTCCGTGATATTCTTCGTCTTGATGTTCTCATCCTGATTGGCGATGAAGATGTAACCCTTGCCTTCTTCTCTCCAGCCGTACTTTTTAACCCAGTGCTTGAGAGTCGTGTCTGCGATGGACAATCGGTGTTAGTATCAGTGTGGTTACCGTTTTTTGTATTAAGTTTTTACAGTTTCTGTTAATCTCGAATGTTATTATTACAGTAGAATTTCTTTTATTCAACTGCCGTTATACAAAGTTTTATAATCCGAACACTCTGTTATTTGAATGTTCGGTTATTCGAACACGTGTTGTGTGTCACAGCTCAATGTATATCTAATAATGTAACCGATGACAACACAGCGTTAGATGCTACAAATATTTGGCACCTAGAAGTCTTTAACCACATCAAATTTCATTTCAGTATTTGTAAGTGTTACTATTACTTGATCTTTTTTTAAAATATATGGAGATGAACTTTAAGAAAAACATTGTTTTATTTATCCAAACAGTCATGTCCCTCAATTACTTCCTATAATTGAGATTCTACTGTATAATATTAAGATGTGTCCGCACTAAAGAAACACAGAGGAATTTTGTACCAACTTTTGCCGCCGATAACAGAAATATCAAGGAATATTGAGACATTTTCCATAATAAACTTTTTCAAAAAACATACAGCATCTACAAAAAATACCTTGCTGTTCCCCCTATTATTATTACTGCTATTATTATTATCAAGTACCGTCAACTCCACCCAGCAGCTGAGCCAAGACGGCTTTGTCAATCGTTTGGAAGGTAATGCCGACCACGTGGCATACGAATTTCCTTATCGAGTCTTGGAAACCAACTATTCGCTCGATCAGGTCCGACATCGTGTGAACTCGATCCCAGAAATGCTGGAACTCGCACTGCTCCAATATGTCGGCTAGGTACATGATTTGGAGGATCGGTCCCTCCTGTATCTGTTATAAAAATTAAATTCGTTAGAATTGATGTCTTGCCAGATACCGGCAAAAATCGAAACGGACTGAGCATGTGTTCAAGTGTCATTAACACCAGGTTTACGGACATTTTCGTATATCTATATTTTTAAAAAAAAAACAGTAATTTAATTTAAAAATAATGATAATCTTAACAGACATAACATAAGTTAATTAAATCTGTTAGGATTGCATAAATAATCTGAAAGAAAAAAATAAATAAAGATGTATTAGAAAATATTTGCAAAAAGAATAATCGTAACTATGGATTATTTTTTAAATGAAATTACTGCGATTATAAAATTCATTGAAATCTAACATGAGTTGTTGCATCCTCTCATGAATCACTGCTACGAATTATTCAAACGCTTTTACACGCTGCACGTCCTTCTTTCATATTTAAAAAAATTAAATACCCCTTCCTTCGCACTCACTATCCGTTCATTGAGCAAACACTTGCACAGAACGAAATCAGCGTGCGGTAAATTGGTGAGCGCCTTCAGAAGAATCTGACACGTGATGTCCATGTTAAACCTTTGAGGGTTCATCTGATAAAGTTTCAGCACTGCGAGATTCGCTTCCAAGTCATAGGCGTTCTCGCGTGATTGGATTTCCACGTACTTTTCCAAAGTCGTGATGTGATTTGGATTGTACCTGGGAATAAGAGTATGTTAATTCTGATCTTGCAATTTTATTTATAATAATTCATATATATTATAGAAATATATAAAGGAGTAAGGAGAATTCCATCAGTGTTTAGAAGCTTACTTGTTCTTGAATGACATAGTTTATAGATTATTTTATACATAGTTTCACACAATAACAAAAATATGGAATATGAAGACAGATCTGATATGATTGTGACTTTGCTGACTGAACTAGTTAATAACAATAACAGTATTACTATTGATATTTGTATTAGTGTTGGCATTATTAACAGTATGTGTTAGTATTAATCTTAGCATTAAAATTGATATAAAAATTGTGCTATTGGAATTAATTATTATTAACAATAGCTCTTTTTCAAGGAAAACGAAAAGTTGTTTTACTTTAAAATGTCTTCACATTTGTTATATTAAACATGATAAATGGCTGTAATTCTATGAAACAATTTCATATAGATTGGGTAAAAAAAGTGTTTGCAGACCCAGAATTTCTGGAATAAATATTCTTAAAGGAGCAAATGTTTATTTTCTTTTAAAAAGAAAACTTTCTTCTCTATGAAAATTAGTTTTTTTTTCAAAGAGAAACTTTCTTTTACATAAAAATTTACTTGAAGAAAAGATGTTTGTGCGAAGATTGTTTTATCAACAGCAATTTCAGTTGAAAATTTCGTTCTTTCTAACAAAGTTAGGTTTTAGTTTTGAGTGTTTAAACAAATTAGAAATTTAAAAAAGATTACAAATGCGCTTGGTCTAAAAAGCATAAGTGGTCACTGTTATGGCGCAATGACATCAAGATTGAGGTTAGAATGAAGAACTTTGCACACAATTATTTTATACAATCACAGCTTTTTATAGATTTCTATGATCCAATTATTATATAATATGACAAAACAAACATATTTAAACACAACGAAAGATCGCTTTAGACCGTTTTGGAGAAAGAGCTGTTGTCGACATTTGTTACTATTACTGTTACGGATAAATGATTGGTAAACTCACTTCTCGATGCCCTTCAGCATCTCAGCGACAGTTTGCCTCATAGCCTCAGCCATTCTGTTGTTATTATTGTTATTGGTACTGGTAAAATCTTATTTTCAATCGAATTAAACGTGTTATACTGGGTAGCATAACCTCTCAATGTACACCGGGCCACGTTACTCTGATCCGCTCCGAAATATGCTCCAAACCACACCAAACTTTCACCATTCGAACTACATTTTGACCAACTTCAAGGCGTGTAGAATTCAGATTCGCTTGAGAAGCGCGAAAGTATCGTGCGAAGTCGCTTTTTCAAATGAAAACATGTACTATACTACTTATGTACATACTTTATATTTATGTTTCTAAATTTAAAATATTTCTGGATTCAAGTAATTCGGACCCCGAATAATTTATTCTAACATAATCGAACTGTTTTCACTTTGGGTTTAAATCTTCTTTTTTGAATCGTTCAAGGACACGAACTGATTCTTTTAAAAACATTCGTTGGAAAGAAAAATTGTTTCAGCAAGAATGCTTGGGAATATAAATCATATATTAATTGAAGTATTTCTCTATATTTACATGAATAAAATCGCATTTTAGCCTGATCATCTCCATTTATTTATTGCATTATTCAAAAAAGTCCCCCGCCATTTCTGTGCACTTTTTATTCGATAAAAGTCGATATTTAAACTCAACACACTGCAAGTGCATCGACAAAGTATTTAACATATATCAAAACTTACTCCTTTACAAATATTAAACTATAACATAAACATTTTATTGTATTTATATTAATAAAATCACTTTGAAGCCTTATGATCCCTATTTTCTTATGCATTATTCAAAAAAGCCCGCCATTCCTGTCGAACTTTATTCGATAAAAGTCGATATATAACCTCAACAAACTTCACGGAAGTGGAATTCTAATCGCACACACATATATATACGAGACCTTCGAGCCGAGGGGAACATAACCTGCGAGAAACATCGCAGCGAAGTGTTCCGTCGCGTACTATCAGTATTAGATAGCGTGTTTCTTTGACACAAAAAGTGAAAATAAAAGCGAAACAAAACACTAGCAAACAGACACAGATGTCGACCTGGACAAGGTGGCTGTGCCTGCTGGCAGTGCTAGTGGCTTGTAACTTGGCCAATGCGAACGAGGATGTGCCACTCACAAAGTTCGGCAGCAAAAACGGGCCGACCCTGAAGTTCTTCTACTGGTAACTGCGTCGTTATATTATCATATACTTAATCCGGCATTATCGCATTTCTATTGGATCACTGTGTTTACGATATTAGTGTATTGCTATAGTGCTATATTACTATATGACTATGTTATTATATTACTATATTTCTTTGACTAATACCAATTAGTGCCACATTATCATCCGATCATCACATGACGACATATTATTTAATCAGCGCATCATACGTTTACTGGATATTAATGCTAAAGCCACTAGTATTATTATAAACATGGTATATATAATATTTTATATAATACGTATATTGTAGTAACGTACTGGTATTTTAGTATACACACTGAATTATATATTACACATATCACAGTATAGTATAGTTCAATAGCAGAAATGTTTCAAATTTGAAAGTCAACTGATAACTGCATTGTTATATTGCAGCATACTTAATTCAGTATTATTGTAAATACTATGCGTATAATATTGTATATAGTATATACAATGTAATAGTGTACTGGTACATTAGTATATTGTCTACTATATGTTGCTATAATAATCAAATATAGTACATATTATATATTGTAAATTATAAATTGTACTAGCATGAGTTTTATTTGATCGCTTCGCAGCCACGGACAGAATGCCACCTGACGAATTTGACAATGAAAAAAAATTCATCATATTCAAAACCTTCTGCTTTTATAATAAAAAACCATTTACAGATTTATATATGTAGAGATTGGTACGTTGGTGTATTGGTATATTAGCTTTACTAACATCAATTAATACCATATTATCACATTATTTCATCATATTTTGTATTTTAGCAGTTTTTTTCACAGCTTTGGTAAATGAAATAGTTTTGTCACATTTATTAGTCCCTAATATTTGTGTTATTGTTTGAACTAGTAAATGGAAGCATCCTATAATATTATACTATTAGTTAATTATTTATTATTATTATAACTTAATATAATAATAATATACTATAATAGTATACTATTACTCGTATATTATATTGTAATATATTTGTATGTTGTAATAATATATTGTTATTACCATGATATGTTATTGCCATAGCAGAAGGTATGATAAAATAAAAAATATTATTCTTAATTTTCCAGTTATGCCTGCGGCTACAGAAAAGTGTTCGAGGAATATGTGAGCATAATCCAGAAGAAATACCCGGTTTTCAAGATCGATGGAGAGAACTTCAATCCACCCGGGTATAACATGCACATCGCCAAGATTATGGTAACACCCAAGCACTAACTCTAACCATCCCTGACTTCCTATTTAGTACTCGGTTTATTCCTCCGAGCTAACGGTATTTGTACTTGTACGTATAGTGGGCAAAAAAAAGTATTCTTGCTGTCAGATTTTCTGAATATTTTTTATATGAATATATTGACGAATATATTGATTTTCTGAAGTCAATTTTCTAAAAGAGGGAAAAATTGTACTTTTATACTCTTAAAATAGAAACTTTCATCTATTTTAAAATTTACGCCAACAAAAGAGGTGTGCGCGAATACTTTTTATTTTTTCTACATTCAACAGCGTACAAGTATGCTGGTTGCTCGAAGGAAAATAGTAATGTTCATGGTTGTAACAATGTATCTTATGTCATAGTACTATCAGTTTAGCAAAGACATGTTACTTCTACATTAGTATTAACAATTTTTTATAGCTTACACAGGTGAAGTGCTCAGACATGCACATTTATATGAAATCCTTACTCAACACAAATAACAATTACATCACAATGTATATAAGAGGAGTATATATACCGAAAAATCGCAAATCTGACAAAACCGCCGGTATAACAACAAGGAACTTTTTGTTGATGTTCAGTGTTTTTCGAAAAAGTGCTGCCTGTTGCTCTTAAGCTGCGCCTCACTGGAAGAGCATTGAAGGACTTTTTGTTGCTTAATACTACTTTTAATATTGATATTACCTTTTTCGTCTACTCGGCTAGATTTGCAAGAAACGCGGAACATTAACAAAAACTTGTTCGAGTAAAAGCAGAATTTTATGTCGATGATAATATAAATAAAATAGCGAATGATTCAGCAATAACAAGTAATAAAAAGTTCCTCGGTGTTCCTCCTGTGAGGAAGCTGTTACTTACCGTAATATTCGAGCTTTTTTGCGGATACTATTGAAATTATTTGTGATACAGTAAAATCTCTTTTATCCCAAGCTTTATTACGTAACTGTACAGTTATTATTCTATGCATTTTGACTTGCCGAATTGAATGCTGTTATTTAAAATTGGCGTAAACAATGTTGACCTGCTGAAATCGTTTGTTTCTTGATAAACAAATATTTTGTCATTTTTACTCGAGCTATAATTGTGCGACAATTTGAAATTTTATGCCAAAAAATGACCTTAAAACGAGCTATAAATGACTCATCATTCAATAATAAATTAATCAACCATTTTCACCATTTGGTATTTAAAAATGAAAAACGGTTGCCCAAAACAGTATTTTGAATACACGTGTTTTATGGGAGAATTACTTTTGCAGGCATCCACACGCTTTCAAATTATACTAGTCACTTCGCCGGATTATACTAATAAATTTTGAATTAATCAATATTGTTTGCGCCAATTTTAACTAATACCATTGAATTCAGCGCATTAAAATACATAAAACAAGGTACCTTGGGTTAAATTTTGTTGGGAGACGGATTCTGCACTTTCAATGTTCAGGCATCCGAACATGTTTTGTATATACTGAGTTTAATGTACAGAATAATACGTTTCCCTTTGAATGAATAAGTATTTTCATCGTCGAAATAAAATTTTCGAAATGAATTTTTCATTACGGAATAAAACCGCTTGATCATATTTATTACTACTTATTACTTGTGTTAATATTTGCACGAACTATTAAATAATCATTGGTAGTCCACATTCGATCTCTGTAATATGTGTAATATATTATTTCCAACGTTTTCTAGACAACAATTGCTTATACGCAAGAATAACATCCATTATTGCATTTCTTGCGCGATTGTATGCTAGAAATACTTCTGCTTTCGACGAGAATTAATTTTTAAATGCACAGAACTAACTGATTGAAAGAAATGTATCACCCTGTATATTTAGTAGCGTAACTATACACAACGCAGGTTTAACAGCTAACAAGATTTGGCACGTGGAAATCTTTAACAAAATCATATTTAGCTTCATTAGTTATGATTACTACTATTAATATTTATGTTCCTCTTTTTAAATATATAGAGTGGAAATGTTCTTCTGTCGGATGTTGCAAAGTATGAATCTGCATGCCGATGCGAGGAAAAGTTGTAGAAAGTCGTTAGAAGATTTTTTATTTTACACTTCTCTTTATTAATTATTACAAGTTAAGAAATTAGTGGAATAAGCGCTTGAAACCGAGCAATCTTTTATGCAAGCCACTTTTGAAACAGCCGGACAAAATCGAAGCGAGCATCAATAAATGTTTTTAATTTGTTATAACTAACAAATGGAAGTGTATAATGAAAAATCCAATAACACTTTTTCTCCCCTCGGATCGAATTCTCTCGTTGCAACGGCGGACCCACCAACATTTCTACCCTGTACATACAGAGTGTAACAGATAGCTTCGAATCAGTTTTTTACCATCGAATTGTGGATAATACCGACATTGCATAATGGTTTTGGTATCCGTGTAATGTCACTTGTGTCGATTAATTAACAAATACTAAATTAGGGTCCTATTAAAGTCTACTGATAGGTCTACGAATAATAAAACTATTAATAGACCTAATACGACCCTAATTTAATACTTGTTAATTAATCGATAAACCGCCGGAATTTATCAAGATTCACTCCGTGTAAGCTAAAGCGACACACGGCACAAGTGACATTACACGGCTAACAAAACAATTACGCAATGTCGGTATTACCGATAATTCGATGGTAAAACAACGGATTTCAAGCTATCTGTTACACCCTGTATAGAGATCAATAATAAGAAAAGTACTTGTTGAAATTAATGTCATCCGATTAGTTAGGCTAATCGAGTTTCAACCATACGACATACTCTGCACTGAAAGATAATGACCGTATTCTTCTGTTTCAGAACATAGCGAAGTACCTGTTGATATTGCTGATAGTATGCGGAGTTGAAATCGCGAGACCAGTCCCGGCATTTTGGCAGTGGTGCGTCGAGAATCGCTTGTACTCTTGTATTATGATCTTCTTTATCTGTAACGCCATCGAAGCTCAGTTGATATCGTCAGGGGCCTTTGAGATTCATTTTAATGGTAAGTAATGATTGGTTTATTCATTGGTTTATAATTGGTTCACTTAATATGTAAGATAAATAAATCTAGTGTAATATTGATAGTATTGTTATTACATAACTGGTATCGAAATCAATTATTAGTATTAGCCCGCGTGCAAATGGAAGTTCATTTTGCCTTGTTGAAACAACTTCCGCATCGTAACATACCAACAGCATTAACAATATAATATTCGTCAACATATAATATAATGGTTACTGTACTATTTTCAAGTAGTTAACAACATACAAATTCTGCATTAAAACTATCAAAATGTAGGCGAATAAGAAACTTTGGCGGTTCGTCGAAATGGGAATGCATTCTGGGTTGTCAGATTTGTAGAGGAAACCAATGCAAAAATATGGTGAGGTGGAAGAGAAATCTTAAAACTTGGCATCCCTGGCTGCATTTGCTTGCGCCGCGTCACTGTCAGAGCGTTTGTACTTTTAAGATTAATAACAAAAAATATAGCACATAAATTGAGAATCAAAAAGTTCAAATCAAAACTTCTTTATTTAAATCATTTAGCTAACATAAAAAAATCCAAAATGAAATTTTTATTTTTACATACAAAAATCTTAAATTTATCAATTTTTCTAATCCTTACGAATTCGGTTAAAAAAATAGTAGTATTAACTTAGATCATAAATAGCAATGCCAATATTTACGTTGAACCTATCATCAATACTAATACAAATATTAATTTCTTGCACTCTCAAAACTCAATAGCTACAGTATTTCTGTTTATCTGTATTTAACTTGAGATTATAGTCTAAGATTATTTGTGATCAGGAAATGACAGATGGCTTTACGAGTCTTTCTATATTTACAGAAATTTAAGCTTGAAAATTTCATATTTTATTTAATAGTTCAATTCAATTACTATAAGCTAGGCAGCAGCGTCGTTGGAGAAACAATGTTTTATAGTTGCAATAAGAACAGTAACAGTGATATTCATATTAATTCTTTATTAATAGCGCTTGTGTCATTATATTGCTATACTGTTACTCTAGTATTGATATTACTATTACTGTTGCTTCCCTCATAGCCAAACCTATCAATAACAGATTTTTGCAGAATCTGTTAACAACAGGATTCAATTTGGCAAGTCTTTTTATCTATCGTAAAAAAATCGGATTTGATACAGAATCTGTCAAATTCGTTGTTGGCATCAGATTGGCAGCAGAAATGTAGCAGGTCCTGCGACAGAATCCGGCGGCAGAAACACAACAGAAACGAAGCAGATTCCGCTCCGTACACCAATCTGCTGTGTTTCTGCCGTCAATCAGATGCCCGATTCGGACGTCAGACTCTGATCCAAAAACACGAATTTAATACGGTCAAATGGGTATGAGGGTCTTTCGTAATATAAAAAAATTGTTGCTATTAATATTATTATTGTCGTTGTGACTGGTCTTGTATTACAAAGACTTTTACATACTATGTAAACGATAATATGCTTGTCTTGATGATATCTCTGATGATAATCATATATCATAAACATTTAGACTATCAATAGTTCTGTAATAGTTCATGAAAACAATAACAGAAATACAGTGAAACCTCGACGATCCGAACTAGTCGAGGAACATCTCTATTGGATAAATAAAATGGTTTCTTCCTTGATGTTAATTTTCGTATACTTCAAAAAAGAACATAAATAATAATAACAATTACAAATATTGAAATTAAATATGATTGGGTTAAAGATTTATTGCTGCTAAATCTTACTTGCTAGAGCTAGAGCTACGTTGACCGGTTACTAAATATACAGGGTGATGCGTCTGCTTGGAATGAGTGATCTTCGTATTACCAAATATGTATAAACGAACATGTTTCATGTATTCTGTTGTCCAGAAAAAATTAGACTGTTATACATTCGTTCGTGCAAACAGTAACACAAATAACAAGTAGCAATAAATGTGATTAATCGGTTTTATCAGATAAAATTGAATGACAATGAAAAAACTTGGTAATTCCAAACGAAACGCATGACTGTGTATATTATGAGACATATCGAGATCGTATTAATACATGCGTACCAGTTATTACGTAACTGTGCAGAATACGGACCCAAACAAAATTTAACCTAATGTACCTTATTCCATGCATTTTGACTTGCCAAATTGAATCCTGTTAGTGAAAATTGGAGCAATTTTGACCTGCAGAAATCGTTCGTTTCTTGATAAAAAATATTTTGTAGTTTTTATTCGAGCAGTAATTATGCGACAATTTGAAACTTTATGCCAAAAAAATGACCATAAAAAGACGAATAAAACGTGCTATAAATGTTGGAAAAGTTAGACTGTTATACATTCGTTCGTGCAAACAATAACACAAATAACAAGTAGCAATAAATGTGATTAATCGGTTTTATCAGATAAAATTGAATGACAATGAAAATACTTGGTAATTCCAAAAGAAACGCATGACTGTGTATATTATGAGACATATCAAGATCGTATTAATACATGCGTTCCATTGCAGACGTTCCAGTGTGGTCGAAACTCGAGACAGGCCGGATACCGCATCCCCCCGAGCTCTTCGACATAATCGACACTCACCTGCGAATGCAGTACCCAGACATGCAATCCGGCCACGTGACCTTCGCTCAGTGAAATAGCGGAGTACATCGGCCAGCGTATTCCACCGACGAGAGATTAAGGAGAGATGTATAAATTAAGGCTTAAAGGAACAAAGAACACAGTTTGTGTATAATTGGAATTGTGGAGATATTGGGATACTTGAATAAAGGATGGAGACTGTTGACTCAGTTGTATTCTACCAATAAACTTTAGTCACTGGGTGCGAGTGCTTTATTGGGGTTGAGAGTTGGGAGCAGGTTGCGCGCTGCCCATCGTCATCATAGAGTTACATGGTACAAAGTATACAGTTTACAGGTTAACTATATGTACAGTACGGAAACTTCGTCCACGGTGAGAGCATAACCGTTTGGTTTTATCATGTCAAGTGAAAAGATTGGAACTCAAATATTCACGGACGAGTAAAGATATGGACAATTATAACGAATCCCAAGCAACGAATGTCACCCAATGAATTTTATGGTAGACATTGAACTCTAATGCATTCGAATTTTCATCTATCGAACACCAATATCCATTCGAATATCCATGAATCGAATTTCAATGTATTCGAGTTTCAATATACCGAAGCCAAGTACACATACGAAGAATTGGATATGAGTGTCGAGGAGTGGTGGAAACAGTACAAACCAATGAAAATTCGACTTAATATCAAGTTTGCTCTTGCCATGAATGAAGTTTACTAGGGTGCGTGTACCGAACGGTACTGTATTAGACATTATTTCTGTAGTTCTATTACGATATCAGTCTATTACTACATTCTCCGTTGCAGCTATGACCTTCGGACTAAGATAAAAAAGGTACCAAAACACTTTTGATTTCGCACTTCGGTTTGTTAGTTACAGCGAGTTAACAGTCGAATAACAAGACACGTGTAGGCGAGCGACATACCATGGAAGGAACAGTTTGTTATTTTTTTTTCGGCCATATTGTTTAGGTCGGATCATTTGACGAGCGCTGATTTCTTTACAACGCTTGGTAGCTGCCAAACGCCACAGAAACGGAGAGAAAGTGATTTTAAAGAAAAATTGGTCCACTTGAGAAACCGATCCCATTGACGCAGTCCTCTTTGCATCTAATGCACTAGCGCGGTATTTTGCAGTGAAGGTTTTCATCCAGTACAAACTAGGCAGTGTTTACATGTACAGTCTGGTACTTTATTATAGTACGAGGACGAATCCAAAATCAACCTTTCTTTCGCTCGTGGAATAATTCGAAAACAGCCAATGAAATATTGTATATAAAGGTTGCGTACAAGATGATTCACTTGCCATTCCATCACACCTATTAGTTATACGATGTTGCATATAATTACAAATTCTTCTTCACATCCTGAATATTATATATAATGATATACATATTATATAGATATGCATGAGATAAAAAGTATTTGATAATACTGATTCAAAGGCAAGTGCATCACCCTGTACATAGTTGCACTATTTCTTCAGTGTGTATTTGTCGTACCGTGGCACTAACTTTCCCAATCCAGTATTGGACAAGGACACCGTTAGTATATTCTGCCATTGTTAACTGGATCTTCGAAGTGTTGTGATCAGTTTGTAAGGAAGATAATCGGTGGCACAATCGGTGATGAATCTCTGACGGTGTATTCTTCCACTTGCAAAAACGTAATTCGCACCTCACAACTGAAGAAACTGGCGATGTTTATTTAATCACAACTTGTGTACAACTGAACACACTGAACAATGGATTAGTGTTTAGACTTCTATTGTCATCAATAATGATACCCATGTTCTTTTGCGATCAGTTGGAGAGATTGATTTTGGAATAAGCCTCGTATCACTGTATCATTGTATACTACATGTGGCATACAGTGTACAGTGCGTATAACAAAAAAGGTTCTCCGAAATAAAGACACTCCTCGCTCAGTGGGTGCAAGTGCAATTTATTATCAGTAATCAGAGTCACCGGGAACCAATTGGCCCGCAGTTCCCTTCTCTTTCATATCAGGTCGAGGAAGCTGTAACAAAGCGGAATGTCCCTATTAGCATACTTACGTACAGGATGCTTACTGATCAATGTCATAAATCATCATAACGATCTTGCGGAGAATAAAAGCGGGAAGCTTTCGTTCGCAAGTGCGGTAGAAGCATGGTTTTTCAAACTAATCGGGAAACATTTTTCTTCGGATAAGGACATTTTTGGTTAATAAGATCAGTCGATTTTTTTATTTTGATCACCGTATATTTAAAAAAGAGCAAATATTAAAAACTATTCGCAAATACTCTCAAGTACTTTTAGATGTTGAAACTGTATAAACAAGATGTGATTGGATAACTGAGCGTTCGAATAAGATCGAAGAATAGAGATTTTACGGCAATAATAACAGACTTTGCAAATGCAACAGCAATAAAGCTTTTCGATTGGCAAAATTGATTTTGTCAGTTCTTATTCTTGAGAAGTAGGGGGACAGTCGGGAAAGATTGGCTAATAGTCCTACAGACAATTGGTTAATCACCAAGGAATAGCAAATAGCCATTCCTATGTTCACTTTATATTCTGTTAGTTAAAGAATACCGTATTCGGTACTACACGTTAACAATAATTGAATTTAAAGATTAACAAGCATTACTTTACAATTCTTGCAATGTATTTTATAGCCAATCGTTGCCCTTAAAATTAGTAAAGAAGAGAAGAAGAGACAAGATGGTTGTAGTCATTTATGACATTTACGAAACACCCTGTACAACACACATACACTTGTACATATATGCACTATTGTTATAATATTGTATTACAATAATACTGTGCTAATGGGTCGCTCGATACCTGCAGTTATCCTCGACGTAATCATCCGGTATCCGGAACAGGTTCGGATCAATGTCACCCCGGAAACAGAACTCCTGGAAAGTGATTTTGGCAGTGACCGTTGGCAGGATCGGTATGTCGATCTTCACGGGGAAGCCCGCCGGCAGTTTCATCTGCACGAACTCCCGGAGCTTGGAGAAGTGTTTGAACGGTGTCGCCATCTGTACGAAAGAAAAGAAATGTGATACCATATTATAGTAGAAGCTCGATCATCCGAATTAATCGGGAAACATATCTGAATTTTTGAATAATAGAATAGTTACTTTCTTGATGAAGAAGAACTTAAGCATTAATCATAGCAATAACAGATACTCGAATGAAATATGATTCGTTAAGATTCGTCGTGACTGGTTACGCAACTAGATATATGTAGTAGTTTTCAATGTAGGTGTTTAAAAATTATGGTTGCATTTAAACAAAAATTATTAATAAGAAAATGTCCCACTCGAAACCCAACAACTTGGACAAAACGGGACTAATATCTCGCATGGTTTCGAAGATCTTTAAGTGGCTTATTAATATGGGACACCCTGTATATGCAGGATATTTATAAATTACCGTATAGTAATTGTAAAGTATCCTTTTTACATTCCTATCCTGCCATTAAAAGTCATTGTTCATCGTCCGAAATATACAAAAATCGTATTGAAGCAATAACAATATGTTACTTCTCTTGTTAATAAACTATTACTTCAGGAAGTTACACTTTACATATAATATATTGTATTATTATACACATTACACGTATATGTATCATACATAGAAGTGTATAATTACACATCCGCAATAAAAAATGGAGTACGACAATCGTGACTTAAAACAAGTGAATCACTCTGTATAAAATGTGTTCGCATAAAAGAAGTTGTACTGTAAAACCAGTTTCCAATCATTCAGACAGAAAGATAAAAACAATTGCTATCTTGTTATATTTGTAACTGTATGCGTACCTCGAGGACGTTGAGCAGTTCCTCGATGCTCAGAGGGAAGGTCGGACACATTGCTATTGTCGCCTGAAAACAGTACAAGTTATTATAATATTGGCATTCAACAGCAATAGATTATTAGTTTGAATTTGGATGCATTGGAACTCTTATCTACCGAATTCTGAGCGTTCGAATATGAAGAATGAATTTAAATAGTCATTCGATGCATTCGAATAATTCAAGTTCATTTTATTGGATTCTATGATGGACTTCGATGCATTCAAGTTCATTTTATCGAATTCTATAACGGACTTCAATGCATTCAAGTTCATTTTATCGAATTCTATAACAGACTTCAATGCATTCGAACACCAGTACTCGGAACTCCTATCTAACGAAATCTGATTCACTCCAACTTCCATATACCGAACTTTAATGCACACTCACTTCCATACAAAGAATTTCAATAGATTGGACCTTCTATCTACCAAACGTTAATGCATTCGAAGTTCTATACAATTTTAATGTATTCGCACTTCCTTATACAGAATTTCAATCAATTCGAACTTTCCTATAGTGAACTTTAATATATTCGAACGCCTCTATAAGGAATCTCAATGTTCAATCTACGAGTATAGTATACGAACCTTAAAGGTCTTACTACTCTCCTTGTAGACGAGTCTCCGGCCGAGCACTGGATATTCCCCCGCCGGTGAGCTAATATACGTGACCCAACTGACTTTTCGTTTTCTCGGCGGCTTAAGCGAAGGGCGCCTTTTGCCAGGCTGAAATAGACAAGGAATCTCTCCTTAATGTTATAGATTTAGTGTTACGTCATAGGTAGAATAATGGGTAAAACTCATCATATACTTGTTAAACCACGCAATTTGGACTAAATATTCTGTAGTGTCGATTTTGATATTCGTAATAATAAACGTGCTATAGCAATGTTCGTGAAGCCGTAGATATTGAAACTCTTCTTCTCAATACATTTTTTTTTTAAATAAATTACTTCCTTTGGAATTTTAAAAATACAAAGTGGAGAATTCAGTGTGAACACCGCGAATCATGTTTCAACGATTATGGCTTCAAGGATGTTGCTGTAGCATCCTAGTTATTGTATATTTATAGTACATTTAGTTACAATAAAAATGAGTTTTCAAAAACATTTAGTGTGTAGAGAATCAATTATCAAATTTTGTCACCTTTAGTTCTATTTGTATGAGGTACCTTAAGATTTTCGACTTTATGTGATAAAACGGAGCCTCGCAATTTTGTTACGTCATTGAATTTCATCTCGATGTGGGAAAGAGTTATACTTTTTAGTTATGTTTTTAAGTATTGTTCGTACCTCCGCATTGGCGGTCATCCGTTCGGACTTCCCTTTGGTCAACGCTTCCAGAACGTCCTTATTCTTCTGTAAGTCTTCTTGGCTCAGATGCTCGCGCCGCTTACGACTTTCCAGTATTAGACCGTTTATGTGGTACACTTCCGCTTCAAACGGGCCCACAGTTTCCTGCGGTAGTATTATTATTATTGCTTTGCTAATATAAAAGGGAACATTTTGAAAATAATTAGACCGATTTCAATGCCATTTTCTCTTTTTAGAGGCTATAAAATATTACAAACTTTATTACTTATACAAAGAGCTCCGAAAGTATTTGCAAAATTGCAAAATTAATGAGAGGTCGAATTACACATTGTTGGAAAATATTTGCAATAACCAATTATTATTTGAATTCAGTTATATTAATATATATCCTGACACTTACCGTGCGGTCTTCCCGGAAGAACCATCCGCTCTGGGCTCTGTAACATTACAATATTATCATGACGCCATCAGCTGAAAGTAATCGAATCGAGTGATGAATAGTAAAACTCTACTAGTAAGTGTTTGTCTTGTAAATATTTGTGTTAAATGATAGTGTGTGTTTTCCAATTAGGAGACACAGAGAGACACAAACAGACACTGTGTTTCGGAGAGTTTAGGTGTCAAATGGAACACTCTTTGTCGAACACAGTGTTCCATTTACAACACAGCAGTGCATTGCTGGACACAGCGGGACACAAGAAAAAAACACACCGAACTACCATCATTTTAAAGTTTTATCCTTAATTTTAACATCTAATGTTCTATTCCAAATTTCAGACCTTTCAGATGTTTCGTTGTTCCGCAGTAACCGATCTATGTTACAACCGTTTTCTTTGAACTGTTAGTGTTCCATTTGACACCCAAACTCTCCGAAACACTGCGTGTCTCTGTCTCTCTGTTTCTCCTAATTGGAAAGCACACAGTATAGCTAAATTCTCGTTAGAGCTTCTTTTTGCAAGTAAATCGTACAAATTGTGTATGAATGAGTTTTATCTCTCCATGTGACTAAAAGAATATCTTCATATATTCCATCGATCCATCGCTTGCGATGTCAAAGACACATGGACCTTTTCTTATGGTTTTACTCGCATGACCATTTTTATCGTTTTGTGTCGTCAAATAGCAAATTTTGCCAATTCCTACTCAACTGCAATGTTTCATTAAACCTCGGTTCTGACGTGCCCTTACCAGCTATATCATTTCTTATGGGGGCGCGTGCGTCGGGGTTGGTATTGCGTTAAGCTCACCTGGTGAAGCTAATACTTTTGGTAGACATTTGCGTTGAGAGGATGTCGCTGGACATGAGCAGGTCTACCTCGTCCTCGATTAAGGTCTCGCTTTCCTATTAGAAGAATAGCGCATTCATTAACCAGTAATATAACTGATAGTACTAGTAATAACTCCATTTTCAATGTTCACAAAGAGTTGCAATAGGAGTACTTGTAGTACAGGATGTAACAGATAGCTTGGAATTAGTTTTTTACCATCGAATTATGGGTAATACTGATATTGTGTACTTGTTTTGGTAACTGTATAATGTGACTTGTGTCGTGTGTCGCTGAGCGCTACACGGAATGAATCACGATTAATTAACAAATACTAAATTAGAGTCCTGTTCCGCGCAGAGCGTTACTAATTTATATGAAACGCACCTTTGTTTGCCTACGAACATCTCGTTCCCATATTAGGGTCTACTGATAGATCTGCGGATAATAAACCTATTAATAGACCTAATAGAACCCTAATTTAGTATTTGTTAATTAATCAATAACTCGCCGGCACCTGTCACGATTCACACCGTTTAAGCTCAAGCGACACACAGCACAAAAGACATTACACGGCTAACAAAACAATTACACAATGCCGGTATTACCGATAATTCGATGGTAAAAAACTGATTCCATTCTATCTGCTACACCCTGTACGTACATGTTCATCGTAATGCATATTGTACGATATTAATAGGAAGAATTAATAGTCACAATAAAACTAATAATAAGTCGTCTATATGTATATTCAGTCGCCGGGAATATTTTTAGTCATGATTATTTGCTTTACATGATAAATACTAGGGTGACACTTATGTAGGTGATTTTTGAATTATAAAGAAAGGAGTTTAAAAAAATACTCCCAAAGTTTCAATGCTCCATCTCAATATTAACACGTGCCACAAGCCACCTATTATTTCCCATTTGATAAACATGGAGCTTTTATCGACTTTAGTTCATAATTCTGTACCACAAGTAATACCCACGCGAAAGATATGATTCTTGTACAGTTTTCTTATGAAACCTATACATTTTTTTACCAAGTTTTTATTTTTCAAGAATTCAAAATGGCGGAGCCAATCTTGTTGCAAAACCTTGATGCAATCTTGTTCAAATTTGATGAATTTCGATATTTCAGACGATTCGATTTATTTTTTTAAAAATAAAAATTTGCTAAAAAAAAGTAGGGGTTGTAGGTAGGTGGTTTCCTTTACCCATGAATTTGACGGATGTCCGTAAAGATACGTATACAAATATGCCCGTAAACCCAGTGTTCATAAATTCATCTTATCTCTTTTATATCTCGAGATCGTATATCGTCGTCAATGATCACGCGTTCCGTGAGTGCCACCCGCAATAATAAATTTTTGTAAATGTCTCAAAAACTAAAGTCGAGCGACAAGTACATATACGAGAAAAGTTACTCAGAATAATATCTTCTACGGCATATCTCATGTTCGAAATAATTATCACTGCTCTTTTACAAAACATAAAGAATTTGAAGAGAGCGATACTAACATGTAAGGGGCGTGTGCGCTGGAACACCTTCGCCCGGTTGTCGAGGAGGGTAGCAGCGGTGCAGTCCAAGTGCTCGTGGTCGAAAATGAAGGTAAGGTCGCCGCGCTCCCAGGATATGTCGTTGAACTCAACGAGAGTAGTGTCCATGCGGATCTTACCACCACGCTTGTGTATCCTGCAGATGTCGGAGGGAAGGACTCTTGAGAGAAGTGGCACTGTGGGAACCAAGTATTACCATTACAGTTTGTGGTAAATTAACAGTAATACAGCTCGGAAGGTTTATGTTATGTATTAACATTGCGAGTAGTCGAAGAACTATGAAACAATATCAGTTCTTTAACACTAACCGTACCGGGGCCAGTTAAATGACCAATTTCAAAGTTTAATTTGAAATTGTACATTCGTTGTTATTTTTTTGTTGATCTAACTTTACGTAAGTTTTTATATTATCTAATTAATTAATTTGTTGATTTTTTATTTTTTGTTTCTTTGTCTACCAAGAAAATTGTATCACCTGGCTTGTTTATCGCTACCGGTCAATAAATTTATATATTTTTTTAAAGTCCAAGACAAGAAATAAAGTTATATTACAAAGTTCGAAGCATAAATGTGTAGAAATCGACAACAATTACATACTATAATAAAACAAAATTCGAAGTCGATGTGACTGAACAGATGGCGTGAAAATAAAGCGTTGTATCCAAATACAAAAAAAACATACAGTTACATATAAAAATGAAAATATATGATTAATTATGTTATTATAACATGAAAGTTACATCAAAGACAATTCCTTTCATAAAAGCAACGTCTATTGTAGTGTTAGAATGAACCATAGTTTTTCAAAAACCTACACATTTGTAGGAATTCTCATTACAAGTTCGACAAACTATAACTTAACACTAGGTTTTAAAAAAAATGATTAATTTAATTTAAAAACAATTACAATTTTAACAGGCATAATATAAGTTAATTAAATCTGTTAGGATTGCATAAATAATCACAAAGTTATCCAAACTTTTACTGTTCATACATTTATTCCGCCATATAATTTCAGAATTCTGTATAATGTATTCCTATCTCTTCGGATATCCGTCAAAATGACGGGTAAGCTAGTTTAATAGTTAATCGTAATAAATCGTTTTTTTATGAAATTATTTATTACGATTAACTATGAAATTAGCTTACCCGTCATTTTGACGGATATCCGGAGAAATAGGAATACATCATATAGAATTCTCAAATTACATGGCTGAGGGAGAATTAAATTTGGGTATATATTCGTCCCATTACACCAATAATTGTCAGGATAAAATACGAGAAAAAATTAATAGTAATTGTTTTTATAATTTTGTTCATGAAGTCCGAAATTCGACAAAATGACGGGTCCCGTAAACCTAGTGATCATCGAAGGTAAAGTCACCAATTGTAAGATTACAATATTATACTATTCCTGCATGTTCGAACTGCTGTAAATGCATAGCATAACGGGAGTACAAATGCAATTTAACATTAATGATTATCTTTGATACTTGTATATCTTGCACAGTTTCAAAAATGTTAAAATGCGTTAATTAAACTGGAACACCCTGTAGTAATAAGGTAATGGAATATTACCCCAGCTCTGAAAATCCCACTTGACTTCGACGTAAAAGTCGCCCATCTCCTTGAGAGCGGCGAGAAGCCTTGGCCGCCGTGACTCCAATTCCTCCTTCGTCTGCTCTTTGAGCCTCTTTACTAACCATAGTACTACGAACATATACAAAACACATGATAAGAGTATAAAACAATATATTACTACTACTTTTGAAAGTAAAGTTTATTCGCGATAAGAGCACACATGCAATCAAAACGATTTTCAACCCCACCGCCATCTACCCATCTGTCGCTTGCGATTCGTTGTGCGCTTCCCCTACTCCTCAATACTGAGAATGAAAAGCGTTTATGTGTGCCAATCAGGAGACGCAAAGAGGCGCAGACTGCTGAGCACTGTTTCGGAGAGTTTAGGTGTCAAATGGAACACTAACAAACAGTTCAGAGAAAACGGTTGTAACATAAATCGGTTACTGCGGAACAACGGAACATCTGAAAGGTCTGATATTTGGAATAGAACATTTCATATTAAAATTAAGGATAAAACTTTAAAATGTTGGTAGTTCAATGTGTCGACATGCTCGAACACAACTTTTCCGTGTATCCCGCTGTGTTGTAGATGGAACACTGTGTTCGACACAAAGTGTTTCATTTGACACCCAAACACTCCGAAACACGGTAGTCAGCTATGCAACACGGTGTCTCTCTGTGTCTCCTAATTGGAAAGCACAATATATACAGGGTGAAGATGTTCATGTATCCAGAATTGCGTTAACTTTAAAGCTGAGCCAAGAAAACGTGTCTGGGAATTTGTTATTTTTACCAAGTTAAAAATTTAATGGAAGAAACCCCTGAAAACAATCAAACTTGTTTTGAACCGATTCCGAAGATGATATGCATTGAAAGTTGCTCGCTTTCAGGCGCTTATTCCACTAATTTTTTAAACTTTCTGTAATAATTAGAAGAGTAAAATGAAGAATCCACTGACACTTTTTCTGACCTGAATCTGTAAATTTGTCCTTTGCAACGCCGAACATATTAATATTTCCATTCTGGGAATACATTTACTGGTCTCCGTAAATATTTTGAGTTAAGATTTTGAACTTTAGGTGATAAACTATGTGATCTTGCCGTTTTGCAATTCTAGACATTCTTACTAACAACATTATGATTGGTACTACTCACTAATCTCTCGCTCGCCATAGCTTATGGCTTCAGCGAGTGGCGTCCAGCCGGCAAGATTCTTCGCTTTCACTGGGGCACCGTACGCTAGCAGTAAACGCACGAAATCTTTCTTGCCGAGCATTACCGCCAAATGCAACGGCGTGTTACCTGAAATTCAGTTCAATCATTCAAGTTTAATTGTCAAACGGTTGAATAATTTATGCTAATATATATATAAATTGATTAAGATTATATGCATGTGTCGGTGGTAATCTGAAAAACTAATCAACCGATTTTAATCATTCTTTCATCATTGGAAAATATAGCAATGAGCATAAACGTATAACAAGATGAATTGAGAAAGCTTGTTACGCAAAGAAAACTTGTAGTTTTCAATAAAAATAACTTTTTATTGGTGAATAATTCGAGTTTATATTGACTAAAAGAATATCTTAAGTATAAAATAAAATCAAGGTTAAAGGTACAGTCCCTAAAGGAATATATGACGAATAAAATAACCTTGTTTAACCTTGAATAGTCGATTCATTATTAAGTTATTCTGCACGTCAATTGAAGAAAAAACAGTATACGAAAAACTTTGATCTGTTACACGAGAATCCCCCCTTAATGCAGATTTCTCTCATGTATAGAGTTATGATTTAATCAAACTATGCGTTATAAAGAATTACAATATATATTACTTATAAAAAGTAATTCATAAATAACTCCAAAAATGTCAAATGAAATAGCGTCGAGTTAAACATCGTTAGAAAATTTTTGCAACAACTTACTATTATTTAAATTAATAAATCTGGACAGGACAAATAATATAATAGTTAAGGATAATATTTATACCGTGTGGATCCTTCTTGGCGACATCACAGCGCTCGATCACCTCGATGAAGCACTTGAGGTCGCCGCGGAAGATGCAGTGATGCAGTGGATACTCGGCGCTCAACTCCCACGGCATTTCGATTGCCTCTACCTGAGACATAGTAATTGTAAGGCAAATCATGAATATGGTATAATAGAAGCAGTGAGAAATGTCTTTTCCGGTAAGGGAATATTTGAATAATATTATTTCGATTAAAGATTTATTGGTGCGAAATCTTACTCGCATTTATACAAAGCATTACGTTTGTCGTGGAAGAACAAATATCGATATTACCTAATGTATTTAAACGAATATATTTTACGCGTTGCAAATAAAAGAAGTATTTTCAACATAAAATCACTGTTACAACAATAATTCACAAATGCAAGTCATTTTTGCGTACAATCCACTGTTCGTGCGAACAATAACATAAGAAATAGCACTGGGTTGTATAGGTTCAAATAAGAGAGTGTTCGGATATTTGAAATTTCGAGTAACACAACTTCAAAGAAAAGAAATTCTACTGTACCACTATCAATACCAGGAACAATTGCAGTTATGTATTACCGAAAAGATAACACTACAGTATCATTATCATATAACTTGATACACTACACTGGTACGCGCGTTGTGCAACAGTCTCGTATAACACTAAAGTAAATGAGTACCAATAGTAATAGTAATATTTATAGAAATCAAAATGCATAGCACTTGCTAAACTAAACTTGATCCAAGGTAAGAGGACACCTGTGACCGAATTGATTTCCGGCAAGTCTGCGTCGGATGACGCAGCGGTGTTCGGATGAAAGAGATTCTATTGTAGTAGAACAGAAACAGTTTTATCTGGAATCTAAATCTTCAAATAATAGCACACGGCATAATTCTTAGATGAATGTATTGTCTTTCAAAGCTTTAGATAAACCGTGCTAACTATAATGGTCGGCTTACACATGTTTGTGATATGTCAGCAGCTGTGCTTTGCCAGTGCAGATGGCCAACAGTGATCTATTGTTTCTAAGTACTTACATGGATTTACACATGCACAGTGTGAGTATGTAACAACACGTTTTGGCATTTCTAATTATGTCTATTATTAAAAAAAGTACTCGAATATCCAGTATTTTTGGAAAAAATATTCTTAAAAAACAAAACTCTTTTCTCGAAATACAAATACATGGTAAGAAAAAATATTTGTTTAGAGAACACTTTTCTCTTTCCGTATCCGAAGCTTGCATTGTTGTAAAATATTTCTTGTATAAATGTGTTTTACAGAAATATTCAGTCTTCTTTAATTTTTTAGAATGAAAATAGCAAAAATACTGTATGTGCTGCTTTGTATTATTATAGTTGTAAATTCAAAGCTGATAAATAAAAATTTAGTTATAAAACAATATCAAATTTTTCCTGTATTTTGTAGTATCATTAAAAGCAAAAAGGAAAGAATAGCAATAGTAATATTAATATTAATTCATAATAGTTGTATATACAAAGATATAGACCAGTAAGAGTACCATAACGAACGCAAGAAATTTCTTGCGTTAGCATTAATGCAACCAGTATTAACATTTCTGCATATTAACATTTATACAAACCTAACACAAGTACTAACACGATAATAATACAGACGATCAAAAGTATTTAACAGCTAATAATCAATTCATTAAGATCAACAATAAGACTCATACTTTAATTTCCCAGTTAGTACTTCACCGCCCCATAGTTCAGTGTATCGTAATTCGCGTTTGTTTGAGTGTGACAGGTCCGCTATTTGAACTGGATTTCCTCGGCCAATGCATCCTCCGTTGATATCTGCTGACAAAGATAAATGTTAATAATAATTCAAACCATATTGGCAATACCAAATTGATTACAAATAACAACTCCAAGATTAACAGTAGTGCTAAAGACAATATAGAAATATTAACATTAATACAAATACCAATAATACTTAGAAATTAGAATAAATAACAGCGAAATAAAATAATCATGGCAAATCATATTTTCACTGGAAAAATAACAAGGACTTTTCCATTGATATTTAAACTTGTTCATGTATTATCTTTCTCTTTTTGCAACCAGTGACAAACAAAATACTAACGCATTTAGCGATAATTATGAGCAACAAAAAGTTTCTCTATATTCCTCCAATGAGAACACGATTTAATACACCAATAACATCAACAACAAGAGGAACAATAATTCTTCTACCAATTGTAGCAATACAAATGGTAGTTATAATATTAATTCATGATAGAAACATTAATGTACTACATTAATAATTGTATCAGTATTAATACTAATATTTGTACCAACGATATCAGCAGCGAAAGCAGTGACTCTTAACAAAACGATAAACCAAATCCTGCAAGATAATCCAAAGACAACATTAATAGTAGTAATATGCATTAGTAACGCAGCAGCCACATATGAGAGTAACATATATTATCAACACGTATAGCGTTGCTAACAGAATTACTGTTAGTGCTGTTTTTACTATTACTGTTATTATTGTACTACACTGTTATAAATCTAACAAATTAATACCACAATACAGTCCAACATAGCATTAATAGCAATGACAATAGTAATAACAATTTAGTTACCAACTACATTATTAACAATTGTTACAGTTGTATTACAGTACGGTATTAATTGTTTTGTTTATCATAAGCAGGATAATCCAACCAGAACAATAACAGTAATTGTTGCTAATACAATCGTAACAGTAACAGCAATATCAACAAATGCAATTCTGCTATAAATACTAGTAATATAAATAGTAATAGTAAGATTAATGCATGATACTAACGGCAACACCGACAACAATGGGAAGCAACAACTCTTAACCTTTAGCATTCGACTACAGTCGAATTCCCTAATCACGGATGCATTAACAAAAGTGACGATAAATATACTGTTGATAAATATGGTGTTGTGTACTACGAGGTACGCGTATATACCAGTAATACGAAAGATGCGAAAAGGTTGACGGTCCGAGGATGTTCTTTTCGCTCCAAAGATGATAGTTTAAACATCGATGGAAGAACACGGAAAATGAATTTGACAACGTGCGTGTAAAACTGCCGGGGGAAACAATTCCTGTGCCTCCTCAGCATAAACAAAACAATCAATACCGCTCTCGCACTTCTCACTTACGTTTTACTGTGCGGAGACACACACACGCTCTCCTCGCCGTCGCCGACGGATGGAACCCTTGTTCGAGCTGTCACAGAACCGATAATCGCATACTTGGATGGCTCGTTGTGTAATTGGTGGATCCGTGATGGCTTGTTCGCGAGATGTTTCGCCTGGAAATTGGTATTTAATGTTGCTGGAGGTTAGGGAATCCAATACTGTCGGCACCGGTCATAGAGTGTGTGGTTCAAAAGGTTATAATTGTCACTACTGTCAATTCGGATTTCTTGCACTCTGAACGTATTCATTATTTGTTGACGTCGACCGTTTCGTCGTTGGTGAAAAGATAGATATCGATAGCTCAGCCCGCGATATATCCAATAATGGACTGGTAATGAGAATAATCGTAATATATAAAAAGGTTGATTAAGAACAAATGCAAAACAACAATTTTATTTTAAGGGTTGACTTTTGTTTTGTTAATGCTGTTATTAGTACTGGGCTGTGGATATTTATTATTATTGATAGTGAACATACATAAACTATTATTATATATGCGTAATAAAAAACATACCTTTATAATTTTCTGTATTATTAAGTTTGATAATTATTTGTATGGAAACTTAATATATATTTCTTTGAAAACCTTGATCAATAATATCTTTGTTAACGCAAAAATTTGTTGTATTAATTATATTTTATATTAATAAACACGATACAGCCATTTTTGTGAGGCAAATCGTCGTTGAAACGGTTTCCATCGTAACTTATTATTGTCAACCAACGAATCGATTCGGCTGAATTAAATTAGGATTAGCAACTCGACTATAAGAGAGCTCTTTCCGATGCTCGGCTTAGTTCTCGTATCATAGTGTTTGAATAGCGCAAAATTGTTTTTAAAAAAGACAATTGCAAAGTTGAAACAGAAATATCTTTACCTACAAAATCAGAATGTAAAAAATCGATCCTGTAGTCCAGCAGTAGCTTTTACTTATCTTTCACACAAAAAAAATTGTTTGATTTATTCAAGATAAAAATGGCGATACCAATAGCAGCGTTCTATTTTAACATAAACTATGAACTTCGGTAACTATTAGATAGATTTAAAAAAACATTATTGGTAAAGAAAAATTTGTCTAATTTTGCCTTCTTACTTGCGGTCTACTTGCATGAAACACTTTGTCTACCGTAAGCCTATTAATAGGCTTTTCGATGCCAATGCTTATTGACCAGGCCTGTTAATCGGCTTTCGGATTGCCAACGCTTACGTATCTACGGCCAAGTGAGTCAATCGTTAGAGAGTAGCAACTTGAATCATAAACGGTTGATAATGTGATAAATTATTGAACTTTGTATGAAAGGGGAGGGGAGGATAATAAGAGAAAGATATACACGTTCGATATTCGTACAAAGCCAAAGGGTGAACATCTTTATTATCTTCTAACGTAGTAACACTCACCATACACAGCTAAGTTGTCTATCTACTTATCTGACACCATAGTTTCGAGCCCTTATCGTTTCAACCGAAGAAAGAGCCGAATCAAATCCTCTCTTCCACAGGAATCATATTCAGCGCGGAGGAATAAAATATCGTTAACTCGTAAAAAGTGCACTGAGTATTACAAGAAGATCGTTCACGAATAAATTCCATGTTGTCGCGAATGCCTGCCGTTTTTTCCCTCACAATTCGTTATCAAATTTAACAATTGTAATATTACATTCAACAATTGCATTAACTGGGACTAATCTTAGTTTATACGCTGCTTGATTGTGTGTGGTTCGTCAATTCGCATGCGATCGTTCGAACGAGTACTGTGAATGTCCTTATTAATATCAAAAGCAGCCGTTGTTCCGTTTGCGCAGACCAGTCTGCAAATTCCCCGTAAATGGGCAACCTTCGATTGACATGTTTCCTTATATTATGGCCTATAGAATGGCACTAGTTTCAAGAAAACAT
The DNA here is from genome assembly GCA_910593735.2 of Ectemnius lituratus. NCBI lineage: Eukaryota > Metazoa > Arthropoda > Insecta > Hymenoptera > Crabronidae > Ectemnius > Ectemnius lituratus. The sequence continues at coordinate 2,726,124 of OU343044.1, read as the reverse complement.
GCGTTGAACATTGGCGGCCGCTTCTGCCGGTAGTTCCGCACAGATAGCGTTCCAATCGTCGGTGAAGTCTCGGCGCGCTGCAGTCACGAACATTCCGATGAGATCCCTTGTTTCTGCAAATAGAAGCATTGTCGTTTAAAGATACGAATTTATTTAATGCTGACTTTGGACGATGCTTTTGCTACTTTCAGTAAACTCTGTGAGAAGAGTCTGTTTTGTTCGTAAGCCGACCTTGAACAGAGCTACTACAAACACTATAAGATAGTCTGCGAAACTGCTAGTCTTCCGAAACATTTCCGGAACTTATTAACGTATTTGCGACCGACAACGTAGTTTTGTATTACTTTAAACACTATAGCTGATTTCTCCGACGTAATCTTACGTCGTTCTATATTTCGAACGTGTTACATACATTTTACGATTATTAGATGTTTATAATAATTGTATAACTAATGAGAATTTCCGGTTGGGAAAGAGCAGCAATGACTCACCTGTCGTCTCGTCCTCGATTTTATTTTCCAGTAGAACAGTCAGGGCAACCTTCAGCAGATTCCTCATGTGGGGTCGAACGATAGCGTGACCAGCTTGGTAGAGGGTCAATACTGCCTTGAACACAGCTTTATTCTCTGCGTAGTCCTGCTGCAAAGGCAGAGCATTCACGAAGGGTGGGAACACAGCATCCAGTGGGAGACTGTTGAAATCGGTGGTGATAAGTCTGGCGATCGCACCGAGAGCGTTGTCACGAACCCTTGCGTTCGACTCGCTCATCAGGATAGCGCCGAGAGCTTTGAGGATGTCATTGTAGTATCTAAGGAATTCTGAGTTAAGGAGAAAGTCATATCCCTTATTTCTGTTTCTTTTTTTCTATATATATTTTCTATAAATAGGCTTCAAATGATAATAAAAAAATGCACGAATTTTGTCAGATTTTTATCTCATTCCCTTTGTTTCCCTATATTTGTTGAGAGTATGAAATGAAATCCATGAATTATAAAGTTGCATATGCATATCCCCATACATGATTTTTTACTTGTTTACTGAAAAGAGAAGATGGAGATCACTGAAAATTCGAAATCATAGTATTTGTAACTATGATTACCATGAAATTAAATTTAATCTAAAATATAGTGAGTAAGTATGTTTTCGGATAAATTCAAAATTATTGCTCAAATAGGGAGATGAGAGGCATAAAATAAAAAGCTAAAAAAATAAAGCATTTTTTGTTTACCATTTGGAGCTGATTTTTCAGGCTCCAACATGAAAATTTGTTTAGACTCCAGATAAGGACCACCCTAATATATATATCTATATGTATCTATATTATATTATTATTATTATATATTATCTCTTCTCATCTTGTCTATTTCTATCTCTACATATATAAAACCATATATACAAAATAAAGACGTCTTTTTTTACTGAACCGATATTGATGTGGTTTATTCTAAATTCCACCCGGGTAAATCGGGTCCGCGAAGCGAGCGAGTAATACTCCTGCTAGTATATTTATATTATATTATATTATATTATATTATATTATATTATATTATATCTATAAAATAAAGACGATTTTTCTGCTTGTCCGTTTATAACTCGAGAACGACTAAACTGATTTGATGCGGTTTATTCTAAAGTGTAACGTGAGTCTCGGCCAAGGTTATAGGCTATTGATTATCACAATGGCAAATGTAGACAATGAGCATACGAACAATCAATGTTCCGTGTGTGATACTCCGTCAACCAGTCGAGCGGATCAGATAGATATTATAAAAATAGAAAAGATATTGAATAGAATTTACTGGGTTAGCGAAACATATCACTTGCAGGAACAATTATATCAGTAAAAGTATTGCATACAACTTTTTAGGTGCACATGCTGCACAAATCCATTGTCCTCGAACCTCCGAAAGAAGAGAGGAACCTCATGTTAGTTAGATTATATATATTGTGCTAATAGTTAAATTTGTGTTGTTTGTATTGAAAATAATTTCCCTCTTATGTATATTTATCAAAAACATTACTAAAGATCAACCGTTTCGGAAACAGTGCAAAATGAATATAATACTGTTCTTAAAATATTTCAACCTTAGAAATATAGAACCATCGAAATAATTAGTAAGATTTCTAGAAAACGTAAATAAGAGTGAAACTATTTGCCTACATTTTAGCACATTTTTGTATGCCCGTTTTGCAAAATATGTCCGTTTTTTTAGTTTTTTTAACATTTTTAGAATAGTATTATTCGTGTATTTGTCGCGGGAACTTCCTGTACAAAATAGAAACGGTTTTATCCCAATCGTATCATCCGTTGCAAACTTATCGATTTTTATGCAACAACAATAATTAATATTAAAATCGGAAATTTTTAAAAACGGGACCAATCAACGAGCTTCCTCAACAACATAAAAATGTTCCTTCCGCAGTAAAAATACAAAAAAAGAAATATATGCTGCCGATTGAAGACTTCCTTCTTTTGGAAGTCGATTAAAAACACTGATTATCAATCATATGTCGATATTAGCTCATAGTGAAAAGGATACGGAGCAGCGGAAGGTTTCCCGTGCAGCACCAGCTCGCCGATCCCGTAGAGAGCGTTGTTCCGCACTTCCGAGTCCGAGTCGCTCGTCAACCTTAGCAGCAGAGGAAGAATTTGAGGGACGAAACGAGCGACTTCCTCTCTCAGAGCAGCGAAACACTCGGCTATCGTGCCGGACGCGTAGGACCGCAGGGCGTCCGATTTTTTCTTGTGCTGTCGATCAGACAAAAATATACAGTTAATACAGTACATCGACTGTACAGGGTTCAAAGCTTTGCGGGATACAAACCAGTTCATTTATATGTTTATAATATACTAATAGATCTAGTAATATATCTCATTTCGATTCGTAGCTATAAATTGGGTTCAATTGATTATAATTGAGGTAGCTATCGCACTATGCCTCTTTTCCTAGGATTCCTTTCAAATGTTTGTGATGTTTACAGGAGACTATTATTTAATTGTTGATAAAGTTGTAGCTAACAAAGGGTGCTTGTCAGGACTGGAATACTAATTAGGCTGAAAAAAATTGTGGAAGTACGTTTCGACCCTTTAAACAAAACCGTATAACAGTTTTTCAGAATGCGCATTGGTTACCGAGAAAAAAAATGGCGAAGAACGATCATACAGTGTGTATGACCGATACTTCCTCTTTAGGCATGACTGTAAAAAATGTCTGCGCAATTCTGGTACGCGAGAATTTGTTAATACTATAAAGGTTATATACTACACGACCGAACAACACCAATTTTTTCTTACTAACCAAGGCACATTCTGAAAAAGTATTATAAGGTTTTATTTAGGTCGATTATTTAGTCGAACCGAACGTTCACAAATTATTTCAGCCCAATTGGTGTTCCAGTCCAAAACACGTATATATAAAATTGAAAATAAATATTAGTAAATTTGACGTATATTTGCATGTATAAATAAACTTTAAAATAAAAATTAGGAAATTTGAGGTAAATTAACGTATAGTTTGATACAAATCCAAACTATATGTTAATAACATGAGGGTACACTATGAACCGATCTTGACTAGTTTTTTTCTCGGTAACCAAGGCACATTCTGAAAAAGTGTTTTAGAGTTTTGTTTAGGGGGCCGAACCGTTCTTCCACAATTTTTTTCAGCCCAATTTGTGTTCCAGTCCTGACAAGCACTCCTTGTAAGTAAAAACTGCACCTTTTACACGCGTTCTCTACACTTAGCATCAAAATGAATGTTAAGATTTCGATAAAAAAATATAGAGGCTTATAGAAAAGTATGATATGAATATTGGAACAAATGTTCAAAATTAATGGCCTTGTTGTTGACAAAATCTAGCCTGGGGAAGAATATTATTTTCTTATGCAGATAAGTTGTAACATTGTCACCATTACCGCGCTACTCACTTGACTCAAATGTTTTAGTCAAAAGTCCGTAATTAGTAACGCAGGTAAACTCGCGCACTGTATGGTAGATTTTCATAATAGTAATTCCTTACCAATCGTTCAAGAAGCATCGGCAGGACACTTTGAAAATAGCCGGCGAATTCGTCGGGCTCGATCAGTCTTCCAAAGTTTGGTAAAACATCGCCTGTGTATTCGATTAGAAGCTCGTCGTGTTCTGCCTCGGCGTCAGTCTCATCTCCATTCTCCTGGTCCTGGCACTGAATTTTGCCTGAAATCACAAGCAAGCAACTTTGTATTTCCCTAGCATAACTATTAATATTGGCTAACGTGACTATATATAATAAAGGTTGAATGTACAGTACGAGGTTGTACTCAATAACTACAGTAAAAAGCACTTAATCACTGTATTAAGGGGGGACGCCAACCTAGAAGCCTTAAAACCAGATGCATTTTTGATATTTTTTTTCAAAAATCTTAGGTAACAGTTTGATCAACATTATTTTTTATTGCAAGGCGAAGCGCTTTTTGCCTAACTTTTAGTAATTGTTTAATTCCCATATAATTAAAATTGTAAATACTATTAATTAATTTATTGTAACGTGTTCTATTGACCGTGATCACTGTCGCGAACTTAAGATTTTTGAAAAAAAATCTAAAAAATGCATCTGTTTTTAAGGCTTCTGGATAGGCGTCCCCCCTTAAGATAGTTGGCCAAAGGAACTGTTAATTTCCTTTTGCACACTAATGGAGGGCTAGACTTTTCTCAACCCCTGTCACCAACAACACACAACTTTGCATACACCGACAGATTCTAGACCCATAAACACGTATGTATTTGAAGACACTAGCGGCAACGTCACTCAGCTTGTTTAGTCAACAAGCGCCTTTAATTTCTCGGAAATTTGAATTTGATTGACTTTAATACGCAAAAACAAGATGGTGAAAAATTCTGTAAAAATGTTGTACTTGAATTCTATAAAAAAGTTAAGCCGTTAAAATTGCTAATGTGTGGTCATCCAATATAATTTGAGCAGCATTTACAGAACCTTATAAAGATTGTTCTGTCAAAGTTTAAATAAAATCTATACCAAACTATCTTATAATAGAACTACCTTAATGTATATAGTAGAAGGTGATTTGTTTGCCTTGTTTGTATAGTACGTGAATGTGGAGCAAGATGCGTCAATGTGGTAAGATGGGACAACGTCTTACCATATATGTCAATATTATAGTATAAATATTGCAGTTTACATAGGAATGCATCAGAGACAGTGGGAAAAAATAGTATTATTACGGAAAAGTAGTGTTTGCAATTAACCGTGTCAAAAGATATACAGAAATTTTGCAAGAGTGACCTAAGTTCATATAAATTGTAATAGTGCCATTTAAATCACGTTAGCAGACCCATTTTACCCCTCGGAAGAAATAACTATCTTCTCTTACCTGACATCACATCTGTGACGCAGTTTATGATGGCTTCTTTGTGTCCTTCGCCGATTAATACCGGCGTCTTCACAGACTTCAGCAATTCTGCAAGAGCCTCTAAACCGCTTATAGCAACCGACCTCTCCTCGTCTAGTCGGATGAGTTCGGACAACTTTGGGACGAACACCGATAACGCCTTGAGCAGTGCCTCCTGGGCAGCGCTGGGAAATAGTTAGAGATCAGTTAAAATAGTATTCCAAAAGATATTAGAAAAATATTTAAAATAGTTGCCGAAAATATCAAGCTAATAAAGTATGATTTTGCTTGACATTATTTTTCGATAACTACTTCAAACAGTATTTTGAGTACATACTTCATTTTTATCTGAGGTGCAAAAAATACTACTTTGATCAGTTGCTGGAAAATAATAGCAAATAAAGTTTTATTTTACTTGCCTGTTATTTTCAGAGTTTTACTTTAAATAGGCATTTGAGATAACATTTGATTCCTCCGACAGAAAATAAAGTATTTTTATATTGGAAGAAATCTCTTTTACTTTGATGCATTCAATTTGGACTCGACGGGAAAATATTTTATTTTCCTCGTCCGAAGTCAAGTTTGTTGCCGCAGATAGAAATATTTGAAGATGGGTATTTCAAATACTTTCTGACACTTTTAAAATACTAATAAATAAATGCAACAACGATTTCTTACCCATGCTGGCCTTCTGGCGCTTGAATCTTCGAGAAGTTTATGCAGAATTGAAGGAGTGCGTCGATTACCGCACGCCTTATATCCTCGTGCGGGTAATTGCTCAACTTGAACGTACGATCAAAGACGTCCGTTAGATACGGCAAGAAGGCTTCCCTGATAAGAATAATACAATTCTTAGGAAATCAATTTGAAATACTGGGACTCAGCTGGGATGGAGCAGAGAACTGATATACAGTGAGTAAAAACGCACTCGCAAAACCAGAGTTTCTAAAATAAACAAGAAAATGTTCTTTAAGCCTCGGTTTGCTGGGCCTTTTTGACCCATTGTAAAAGTTTCTTGTTCTTATTTATGTAAAACACTGTCATGAATATATATATTATGTCTTGATAAATATTATACAAGAAGTCTCATAAAAATCGAAAACGACCATACGCTTCTTGTAGAGAATGAAACGCAGAAAGTAGCTATTTTCAAAATTCTCATTAGAACTTTGTTTTACAAAAAAATCATAATAATTGTATCTATTGATTTTGTAACTTCGTCCTCTGAAAAAACAGAGAACAATCGACTGGAATTCGGCACAGGTAAAAAATTATTATTAATTAATTTCTGATTGAGGAACGGAAGAAACTTTTGAAAATAACCATTTTCAACTCGTCTCATTATACACAAAGTGGCTATGGTTATTCACGATATGAATGAGACACATTATTCATGCTCTTATTCTGTTGCGATGTTCCGATAAATGCAGGAGTTGGGTCAAAGTAACCCAAAATTTGTTGATCGCCGGTTAAAAGAACTTACTTTTTCTTAAAAAATACAACTTAAAGAGTACAGACTCTGTAGGGACAAGCTTTCGTCCGACAAATTTCATCGGGATAGGCTTATATACCATTATATACCAGGTTCATTTAGCGTGGAAAGTAAGACTGCTAAATGCAATATTTACTCTGTACATTTGGCAATACTGGTCAGCGCTAGGATGGCCTCTTCTTTCTCCTCGATGTAAGCGTTCTCGACGCTATAGCCTGCGACGTCATCGTCATCGTCCTCCTCGTTGTCAGTGTTTTCGATATCAACCTCGTCCTCGTTGTCACTGCCACTGTGGTCCTCGTAGATCGGGAAAGCACAGGCAGTTTCCTCTTCCTTAAAGTGAAGCTACAGAACGGAAGACAATAAAGTTACGAGAATATAATTTGAATCTCATTGATTGGAAATATGAATTTTTTGTAAACAGAATACATAAAAACTCGACCAATCCGGATTAGTAAACGAAATATATGAAAAAATAGCGAAATATCGAAATCGTGAACTATTTTTTTGTGGCAACAAAAAATGTAAGATTAAAAGCTATTTAGACAAAAACCAGAATGATGCTAGTTAACCATTTTAACAAATCACCCGCGCACAGTAAATAAATGCTGATAGTATATAAACGTTGCACTCCTCACAGAGCGCAATAATTTCTTACATATATTATGTTAAAATTTTAAATTTCATCTTGTCGGAATAATAAAAGAACACATAAACATACGACTTTGCGTATTACGAACGAATTTTTTCTAATTTTTTTCTATTCGCTAATATAAAAGACAATGTTTGTCTGTCTACCTGAATTTTTCTGATAAACTCAAAAACGGATGAACCGATTTTAAAGCGATATTCTTTCCTCTATAGAATTATGATCCAGCTAAAATACAAGCAATGAAATATTGTTTATATTGGCTGTTCCAGAGAGTAACTCCGAAACTTCAGAAGGAGTGTGAAGTCAAGTTGCAAGATAGTTGCAACAACCTATTATTCTTTAAATTAAGTTAATATTGACGCGTCTGTGAACTGTTAGATTTTATTACTGTATTCCGTTATTTAATGTCTCTTTTACAACAGTAAGAGTAATATGTGCAACTCACCACGATGCCTTCGGAACTCTGTATACTGTTAACCATGTATTCGACAATTTCCGGTAGAGCGAAGGCCATCTCTTTCTTCATCACGCTGCTAATGGCAGCGAACAAGCCGTAGATAGTTTTCTTCAAATCCGGGTCGTCCGTCTGCTTGAGTAGTTTCATTCCATACTCCAAGGACTGACCAGCCAGTGGTGCGAAGTTCTGCTCACCGATTGCCATCGCTATTACTCCCAGTGTATCTGTGGTAATCACGAATCTTTATCCTCTTTGCACCAGGTCTGCATACGCGTCAAACAATTATTAATAATATACAATACTATCATGTACAATAATAATGCAAAGAACGAGGTTTGAAATTTAACTATATTATTAGTTGTGTGGGTGTTTCGTAAATATCACAAAGGACTGTAGCCATCTTGCAGAGTATGTGGCGGAGGTATGGCGATTTTTAAAATTAATATTCGCTTAGAAGAAACAGAGGACAAGTTCTAGGAGCGTTGCTTAAATTATTATTGAATAACTTGATCTTGAAGATCGAATGAATACTTTAAAAATAGCCATGTCTATTTCCGCGTAATTCTCTACAAAATAACTGTATTAATTTACAACATTTACAAAAGGCCCTGAAAGTAATTTCCAATGCGACTTACTGACAGCTTGCACCTGCAAACACATAGTTTCGTCGGTTTGCGTCTGCGTGAGGTAAGCATTTAATATCACGACAATTCGATCAAAGTACGGCAACATGTGTTCCCTGCTAGCGCAAGCGGCGGCTCCGATGGCACTGAGAGACAATTCCTTGATATGCGGCGGTGCGGATTCCTGGTCGAGGATCTCGAAGAGCCTATCCATGAAGGTTGCCAGGTAGGGAAGGATACCGTCGTTCAGGTTCTCACAGAATATTTCGAGTGCGTAGAACATCCTGTCAACCGACGGTGTTTCGCGCTTTCCTTGCGCTTTCAAATGTTCAACTACTTGACCCAGGTACTCGAAAAGCACTGGCAGCAACTCTGATGAGTACCGGGCGATATCTGGTTGCAAGTGTTCGGAGAACTGTCCGAGAGCAAAGAGAGCGGCGTTTCGCACTACTGGTGCGGGGTCTGTAATGCCTTGGCAGATGCAACGAAGGAAAGTTTCTAGATATTTGGTGCGCACGTACTCGGAACATCCTTCGGCTACTACCGCCATCGCAAGGTACGAAGCTTTCTTCGCGTAAATGTCGGTACCTTGTAGACCGGGCTCTATGTGTCTCAGCTGTAATTATGATAGGATAAAAATAATGTTACTGTAAAGCAGAGTCTTCGCTGGAGGGATAAGAAACTTTTTGATGATGTTTCATTGGTTCTTGAAAAAATTGCCGGTTCTTACTAAAAATGTGCTTAAATTTCTTTAATGTTTCTACTGCTAAAAAGTCGTGGGGTGGAAATTGCAAAGGGACGAAAATTTAGCAGGCAGCAGTTTCTGATTGTAATTTTAATGATTGTGAATTGAATACTTCAACGCATTGAAACTCTCATTGAAAAAAAATTTGACATATAATACATTGTTTCCCTCTTTTTACCGACTTCGAAAAAAAGGAGGACTTTGAGATGGATGGAGCGATTGGGATGAAACCTCGCCTATCTTATAGAGCAAGTTCACAGTTTGGTCCAATTATAAATTTTTTCGAAATGGTTTAACGCTAACCATTGTTATTGCACAAAAGCGATTTTTTCGCTGATTTTACGTTTCTACTAAAATTTCATTTGTCCGGCGATAACTTTTCAACGAATGGACTGATTGGGGTAAAATATTTCCTTCTTATAAAAGCAATTCCTGAAATGGACCCGTTCGAAGATTTTTCGAAATTATTTAACACTAGCTATTGTTATTGCATAAGAACTATTATTTCGTTTTTCCGGCGATATCTCTGCGACAGATTGACCAATCAGGATAAAACCTTTTCTATCTCGCAGGGGATGCTGCTCCCAGAATGGTTCCATTTTAAATTGTTTCGAAATTCTTTAATATTAACAACTGTTATTGCATAAACACTGAACTTTTGATTGTCCTTCGATCTTTGGAACAGCTGGTTCAATAGGGATGAAACTTTTAGTAACTTATAGGGAAAGTTCTCGCGGTACACCGTCTTGCATAAATTTCGTAATGAACAACTTCCTTTCTTCATAAATTTTGTAGTATTTTACTTATATGTGCACCACCTCCAAAAAGTTGCAGTATACTTAAGATTAATGGAGGAAGGTTGCCAAAATCGTAAAGTGCAAATTTATGTATGAATAAAAACAACAAATTATTTTTTACTTTTCAAGGAATTTTTTGTGCTAGTTATTTTTAGTTTTCAGACATTTTTTGAAAAATATCTTTGGCTTTCGATGCCAACCAAACAAACGTCAAATTTTGTATTTTCTTTGAATCGTATTTGAATCAGTCATTCACTCACCAAGTAAGGTATCAATTTCTCTGGCGGTAGATGGCAGGCCAATAGGTCCAATGTCTGAGCGGCGCATGGAGTGGGGGTGGTGTCTTCCTCATCCTCGTGGAAGTAGATCTCGTCATTGTCGTCTTCTGGTCTTGACGACATCAATCCAAACAATGTATCTGCACCGACAATATGCACATTGTAGAGTCCGTTCGTATTTACGAACATTGAACGTAGCGTGGCAGATATGACAAATATTGGTATTGCATGGTATATGACTGCATTTCGATTTAATAAATAATAATTGTTATATCTCTTTTTATTGAAAGTATCAGTTCATTTGAAATTGTGAAATTATTTTTGAAATATCCTGTATATTTATAAACATTGCAATATTTTGTAATTTATAGTTTGCTTGGATCATAACGCTATATACGTGGAAAAATTGCATTAAAATTAACTATAGTTTTAAAAATGAACTTGTTCATATAAACAAACATATCTGCATTTACTTTTATATTATGTAGCGATACCCCATTTGTATCTAACGTTTGTCTACATTTGCAGTAAGAAGTGCGCTCTTCGAGAAAAAACTAATAAAAGTATAATATACGTATAATAACGTATAATAACGCGTCAGAAGTGGTGTATCATGAACCAATAGCGTCTTATTTATTACCGACTTCGACGGTGACTTTCGATTACTTGTATTGAATGAATTCTACTGAAAATATTAGTAATACTTGCCGATTATAGGCTCAACCAGCTTCTGTTTGACAATACTCTTCTTCTTCTTCTTCACTAACCAGCCGATGAAACTAACCGCTTTCACTTTCAGCTCATCGTCAAGCGACTTCTCGTTTCCTCTAGCGATCACCAGACACATACTGACCAAAGGTTTCACGTGCGGGCTGATCACGTTTATTGCATTTTCACACAACTCGTCAAGGAGTTCGAAAGATTTCACTGCTTTCTCCGTGTCCGCAACGGTGAGGGCTTGGACGGTCAACATTATCTTGGGCATCATTTCATGGTACCGATTCACCAGCTGTAATTTACAATTGAGTTTGTGTAGCCTAACAAATTCTCTTGCTAACAATATTTGTATGGTTAATGCGATACGAGTAGGTTTGTTATCACATGCTACATCATTTTTTACAGCACTCCTCGTGACGTAATATGAATATGATAGAAAAATAAAAAGACAATAATTAAATATATGATTGTCACCTACCACTTGGTTGTGTTCGACAACGGGAACGAAGTTCTGCAGGGTCCTTAGAATGTTGTATGCCACTGGGTTGCCTAGGTCCTGGAGACTATGCAACGTTTGCGAGAGAAGCGCAACGATTGATTCGGCATGTGCTGTATAAACGCTCGGTGCTATTTCCGTGAATACGCATAACACATGCGTACCCAACTGCAAAACAACATTTTTACGTGCCATACAATTGCATAGACTGTATAAAGCTTAATGTATCATTCATTAACACTTGATTTACCGAACAGTTAAAACGAGAATATTTAATTGTAGGTATTTAATTTTTTTATTGTCGTATATCTGTAATTAATTTTATAAATTTGCTTTTCGTTTATAAAATTTAGTGACTCTTGTCAAGGTAATTGTAAAACAAGTATGTGTGTCTAAACAGACTTTCAATCCACTTACTCTATTTGCCGATAATACCATTTTAAATATTTAACAAACGAATTGTTTTTCTTAAACTTATCTAAAAATGTATAAGACACGTAGAATCCATTTATAATTATACCTCTTTGTCGGCTGGGTTCTCACTGGTGATCAATTGCTGGACAAACTGTAAAACTTCCGGCCAGCCGTTCACGGGCAATTCATGTTTGACTATCACCCCCACCAACTGCGCAATGGCATTCCTTACTGTTTTCTCGGGTTCGTTCACCAATTCCTGTAACATACATACGGTGCTGTAATAAGTTGTTTGCCCTTTCCTATTATTATAAGAACTCTTACTGCAAGTTGCCCTTAAACATGTTTTTTTATCAAGGGCTTTATTGACAAATCTAACTAAATATTTAAGTAATAAATAATGAATGAAAATTAATTATTCCTGGTACGAATTATACTTGAAATTTTTTTATTAATGCAAACCAAGATGAGTAGAATAAATAACCCAAGTTATTAAGTCATACCTTAATATTAATTAGTATTAATATTATTATTAACTTAATATTAATATTAAGTTATATCTTAAACACTTGGGTAAAGGTTTTTGGTAGGTCAAAAATCACGGGTCAATAAATTAAAACTTTGCTCATTGTTAGTGTCGAAAAGTGGGGAAAATGCTACGACGAATCGTACGCAACGAATAGGTAGATCGTGAGGAAACCGTTCTAAGAGTGGATGAAATTAAGTACTCTTTGTATTGTCCTCAATTTTCAAAAACATGTTATTAAAATTGTGGATTAACACTTGAAATGCTATATTTATAAATAATAAAAAGTTTGCTGTATCGAAAGTGAAAATAGTTCCTCTGTAAAAGTTCCTCTGTATGCTCTTTTATACTATTGTACTTTTGTTTTGAACAATTAGAAATATGAAAAGAAAGCTTGATATCATGTACATTCGAGTTTACAATGCTGTATATGCGGTAATTCTAAATTACCTAGATATTTTAATTATGCACAAATACTTCTTAATGATCGTTTGCATTCTCTGTGCGATATATGTATGTATCCACAATCATCTATACCTGTAGGATGCCTTGCTTCATCTCCTGCCGCAGCTCCTGTGAGAGGCCCAGCCATTGCTTCCCCTTGCTGTATCTCTGTCTAAGTAGCACCGCTGCGTATTGTCTTACCTTGAAATAACAGATCAATGTTACTTGCATTCCTCGACACTGTTTTGAACATTTTTTATATTTTTTATATACAGTAAAACTTTTTGTATTCGAAACTAGTTGTCCTATCTGGCTTCACCCGGCTGATATTTTATGTGCACGTTAATAAGAACTTAAGTTAAAAAATAATAGAATGTTGCAAAAATCTTTTAACTATATAGAAAATTTATGATCGAAGGCTCTAACTGGCGTCACCTCTCCGACTTCCGGCGCAGATTGGCGACAGTCGTGACCAACGCCCGATAACATAGATCCAGAATAGGGGTTCGGAGTGGGGATAAAATTACGATTGGGGAACCAATGGGGGTCCGGCAGCAGCGTAACAGATAGACAGGAAGGACGAGTTAATATAAAAGCATTTAATACAATTATAAAGCAATTATTTCCTTTTTTTATGCATTTCTCTGTTACTCCTTTACTTTCTTGATTTTTAGACTATAGTGATATTTTTTTGTGTTACGATGTTATTGGTATTCTTGAAAATTGCTATTGACATTTCATATTAGCAAGTCCCAATGTCATTGATTGGCACTGTGACAAATAATAAATTAATGAAATTGGTAATGTAATGTATATACGAATAATTGACTCACCTGAGGATTAGGAGAGGAAACAACGAGTCTGCATAGTGCTGCTGTGCTATCCGTCTTCTTGATAGCTACTTTCAATTCCCCAGTTGCCTGACAACACAAAGTAATACAATAGTAATATCATACCAGATAATAAGTCAAGCTTTTTAGTTATGCGGGTAATTTATAGCTTTGCTATAAAAACGTGTTCAACATACAATATGATGAATCTTTTTCTTTAACTTTATTGAAACACAAAATATGTATAGCACAAACACATGTTGCATCAAATATAGTTTCTATTTTCATAGAGTAACAAAACCATTCTCTTCCTCAATTATGCAGCGCATGCATGTTTTTATATGATAAAGTAATTCCTTTAATGTCAACCCAAATGATACTCTTTTGCAAACTTTCAATACTACAATGAATGAGTGACAACGGATGTCGTTAATAAGAAACATTTTATTGCTCATTGTTACTGTATGATTTCTTATTATCTTTATTAGTATTTTGCTTAGATTAACATCGATATTACATACACGTAGTAACATTTCTCATTGGCAGTAGAAACTTTAAAAGGGCTTGAAGAATAATTGTTACTGTGAATCATTCGGTAAGAATGACTGTTTAAAACATTAACTGGTTTTAAACTTTGTTTCTTTAGGTTGTGTTAAGAATAAAAATATAAATTTATAACTTCTTTATTGTTATCTAAATGTTACTTAATGCATCTGTTCTTAGCTAGTTAATTATATATATATTAATTATAAATATATATAAATATATATATATATATTAATTATATATATAATAGCTACTTAAATTAACAATAGCTATACCTGAACCAGAAAACTATAATAACCAGTCATTTGATCGCTTACGGTAAAAGTAGTTATATATAAACAGCTGGTAAAGTTAGTGTTAAAGCACCTTAAAGATGATTCTTCAGCAACAAAAAGTTTCTCATTGTTCCTTCAGAGAGGAAACAACTTAAAGAATCCGTCTTTAAACATTTTTTGTGTTCACATACGTAATATTTTATGTGCATGCTAAGAATAACTTAATTTATAGAATAATGCATTATTGCAATTATTTCTGTTGCAAAAATCCTCTAATAAGTATTCGGCTACACAGCCATTCCTTTGAAATTTTAAAGTTAATATTTCAACATTTTTCAGTCTACAATTTGCCCGGATTATAACTCTATAACGGAACATCGACAGCTAATTATATTATAATGTTATTATATTCCTTTATTGAATGTATATTGTAATATTTATTATTTTAGTTTACTTAGATCATAAGTTCCTACAAGAGAAAAAACTAATTAAAAAACATTGAATATTCCTGAATATTACATAAAGACTTCCATGTGAAAAAAGCTGTTTTAATCTGTCTCCAGCCACATTTAGAATCACTGCTTGATTCTCTTCAGACCAAGCGTAATAAAATAGTCTACATCCATCTGGATGAAAAATACTTTTCTATGATGAAAGGACCCAAATCAATTGAATAATTTATACTATTACTCCGAATACTCATATACAAACTTTCTCTCCTTCTATGTTAATAAATAATAAATATAAATAACAATAAGTAGAAATATATAGAAACGCGATATACAATAATGTGGACTTCCTATTCCTGACAATTTTTTGAACACCCTGTAGCATATAGTTTACGCCAAGACCGCATAATTAATCTCGCAATAAAAAAGAATTTGGCGTTTCAGATGATTCTGTTGCGGAACACGCCGGAAAGTAATGCAAATGACTGTGAGTCATTGAATCCGGCACGTGTTCGGTGCGTTGTCAGTGTGTTAACCTTAAAAGTCATTGACTCGTAGTTGCATCCTGATTACCTGTTGAATCGTAGCGTTATCGTCTGACAGGAGTCTCAGCAGTATTTCCTCCATATTTCGAATTCACTCAGTTGCAACTTTCGCTCGGCAAGTGGAAACTTCTCTTGTATGCCGCTGGACGCTCTTAACTGTTTAATTCAGACACGACCTTTGGTGCAATGCATGCCGCCGTATGGGCTTTGATGTATATACAGGGTGAGCGGAAAGTACTGAGCGGCACCGAGAAGATAAAGGGTTATACACTGTGTAAAAGCTAATATTTGCACACTCAGATTTCCTGGAGTATAATTTTTCCGAAAAGAGAAAATATTATTTTCGAGAACATTTCTTTTCTGTTAAATGAGAATGTATATCTTCTTTAAGTTAATTTATTGCTTTATCATAAAAGGGAAACTTATTCTTCTATAATCACAAAATTTATGTCAAGGAAAGCGACCCTGTGTGTGAATACCTTTTTAACACACTGTAGATAGTTCGGGTGAGTTCAGATAATTACGCGGCAATTGTCTTCGATGGCGTGGGTGCGCGTATTACGTTCTGAACGGACCAATTTCAGGACGCTTCGATTTAACGGCGATGGGGTCGCGTTCGCGGAGCACTGATAGTGCTCTGCTGAAGAGAAAATCGCCTCTTCAAAAAGTAACATTCGATGATCAACAGGTCAAATATTCAAAATAATAAGACTGGGGCTTTCACTAAACGTTGCCTTTGGTTCATTTCAGGTCTAGCTGATTTGGTAAACTATATATATATATATAACATTTCGGCATGCTATTGTTGCTAGAAAGGGTTTGATAAGATGTGAAGAGGGATGGTTTGAAATGAAAGTTTGTAAATTTAAGAGAACTGATTATTATTTTGAGAATAAAGACGGCGATGTTGTCCAGAACAAAGTGAAGTTTTTGAATTCTATAAGCCGGCGCTTGACTGTTCAACAAGTATGACGTTCGCTCCCGAAATTGGAATCCACGAACGCTCGGAAGGCACCCTTCTCCAGTCACGTGAGATGGAGCCAATCCGGCGGCTTGCAAAGGCAGACTTGGCCCTTATACGCTATGATAGGTGCCCTTCTCTTGGGCCTCACTCCTTCCCCGGAGTTTTTGGTGCGCGCGCAGCAGAAGGACTCCCTTCTCCTTCCTGGCCCTACTCCTGCCCTAGGGTGGATGCTGGTGGGAATAGCGGAAGGAAGCGGCGATCGCCGCTAGGACGGTCTTTTCTGGATTCGAGAAGGAAATGTATTGCAGGCCACAATTGACTCCACATGTTGGAGTTTCAACGGAGCCTACCACTTGAGTTTTCTAAGGCTATTGTGTATTTGCTTTTGTGTCTATTTTCAGGCCTCGCAATTCTCCGCTTCCTCCTTTACATACAATTTACTCGGCGTTTGCATGTCCGTGGTGTTGCATTCCTACGTACTAATTATTATAGGGAAAGAAAACCCGCTCGTCCGCGTGATTCTACATACATACATATGCTTTGATTTAAATTGAAAAATATTGGCATTGTCGACTAGAAGCTATATAAATTCGGATACGCAACACTACAGTATATGTATATTATGACGTTAAAAAATTACATTTTATTATTGTGTATTTTCTATATATATAACTTTCCTATTTTTTTAGATTTTCTTATATTGTATTACTCAACATGAGACCATGCATGTCTATATTTATTTAATTTATAAGTTAAATTTTTAAATCATCACGAATGCTTTAAGAATAAACTTAAATTTAAAAATTAATTTAATAATAAATTAAAACAATAAGAAAAAATATAATTTTTAAGAAAAAGGTATAATGGCCTTTTATAGTGTCCTATTTATTAAATACTCTGTATAAATGAAATAAATGAAATGTTTTTATTCTAAGTACAAAAGTAAAATATGTGTAATGCGCGTGGAAAGTTAAAAAATGGCAAATATTTTATTCCAAATGTACGTAACCATTTTTTTAACAAGTGCCTATATCATTATCAAAATTCAATTTCTTATATAATTATAAAATAGTATTACAGAAACTCATATTATCGACCGATCACTACATTTTCGAAATTCGCGCCAAATCAGGCGACGACCTCAAGCAAAAACTTGCACAACTGAAGCTTCGTGATTCCGACGCAAGGTGCCTCTGGCGTCGCTCGCTGCGGCCGTTTCCCCGTCACTGTCAGCCGTCACGAAATTTTCACGGGAAAACCTCGGGAAAATCGTCCCTCGCACACCTTGCAACCACCCCCGAAACAATCTTGAAATCAGTCGACTTGCCGGCAAGTGGGAAAATTCGTCCCGAGAAGATCGCGTCGAGTTTCGTTCGGCCGTCAAACGGACTTTCAAGGTTTCTCCCCAGTCGAAGGGAGCAGTCGCCAGTGAATATTCCTGCTGCTCTTCTGTTCTTTAACGAGAACCAGTGTTACAGTGAGAATGGATTGCGGCAAACTCGAGACGGAAGAGTACAAGGTGAGCGATCTTTACCTTGCGGCCTTACAATCTCTATCTTATCGTCTTCGATTTCGCAAGCTAACCTGTAAGCCAGCGCGGCCGCTTGCGAAACTTGGAAACGTGTATATCGTTTCCAACAATACTAATAATAACAGCGACAACAACAACTACAGCAACACTAAACACTGGTATTGCTGGCGATAGTAAAACAAATACTAACGGGTGAAGTTGAATATCGAAATAATGCGGAATATCGAGAGTGTCCAGTCGAAGTCTGGAACACTGATATTATTATTACTTTATTAATATCAATGTTAATAGCAGTAATAGCAACAACAAGAGTCTAATACGATTGGTAGTAGTTAAACAATTGAGCGGCGGCGGTGGAAGAAGCAATGACAACTTATAGCGCAATAACGCATTATATGCTGCAATCATGTTAGTTGTGTCACTATAGATGTCCATATGACTATTTCATGACTTCGTAATTTGACAGTATTTTGTTAACAATAACAAAAAAATACAGGCTAACAAGACATTAAGTTATTCCATATTGGAAGAACAAGTTTTGTTACATTTTGTTACGCATTCTTGCTAAATGCTTTGGTAATAACCTCATTGGTATTTTGTTTATACTGTCATTGACATATAAACAATTCGCCGATATTTTTGTTCTTAGTAAAAGAAACTGAGTTCTAAAGAATTGTGTAACAAAATACAGGTTACAAAATATTAAGTTGTTCCTCATTGTAGGACCAACTTAACAGCTTATTCCGTATTGTTGATGAATGTTTTAAAATTAACAATATTCCTATGTTGTTTTGATGTTATTGACATATATGCAATACGTAAATACTTTTGTCTCTGAAAATGGAAACATTAAGGTGCTCTGAAAAATTGTTGGTTAGAACAATCTTTTTTAGAAACACAAAATATTAACAATAACCTCCTTGTTCTTCTTAGAATATAGAACTGAATTAAGAGTTTAATAGTTCAGGAATAGTAATATATAATAAGAGTAAAGTGTAGTATAACAAAATATTATATGTATGGGTGGATTCGTTAGACATGCTGTTTTATGAACTTCCATATGTTTATGTTATATCTCGAATAGTCGGATATATTCAACTTTCTCGGATGCAAAATATATCAAATCTAGTCCAGAACCTGTGTCATGGAAAGACACAAATCTATTGTTGCTGTTATAAATCATCCGGTCATTTTTATTATAAATTAATAATTAATACTTGCAAATATAAATAATGATTAAAATTATAACAATTATAATTATGAATCGAACAATAATTATAAGTTATCTAGTAATGTTATTTATACACAGATTTTTCCTAACACTTTTCTATATTCTGCATGCATTATATGAAATATTATTATGTTGCATGCACAATGTGTATAATAAACAGAAGTCTGATGGAAAGTGGGATGCAAGAGTGTTATATAAATGCAAGTGAATCACTTTCTACGGTTATAATAGGGTCTTACATTATTGTTATACTTATATTATGCATACATTCTATTACTTTCATTTTTGTACATTGCATTACACCTGACTAATCGAATCTACTCAACTTTTATGTACTAATCTGAATCTACCATGTTATAAATCATGTCGATATTGCCAGTATTGACAGCTAGTGTTAGATAAATAATAGAAGTCATGGATTTGAATTTCACAACTTGGGGGATATTTTTGCTGATTTTGTATTAGTGTAATTCTGTATATTTTATATTATTTGGCAAGAAATTTCAACACAGTCAATGAATTTATCAAATTTCAAGTATTAATGTTTGTCTTATATAAATAAACAATTTATATTGTACATTAGTATAGATTATTATTATGCTACTGTCATTTATAATGTTAATTTTACTGTGCCTGTTGATGTTATATGTTATTCTACTGTAAATATTGGTATTGATATTAATGTTCTAGAGTGATTGTTTACTCCCAATTCTTTGCCACTTTACACTCGATACTTATCATACACTTAACAGTTTACACTATTAGTGGCAGATCGCAGATTTTTCAGCAAATATCACATTTTGTTATTCCATTGCGAATTTAGATATGCTTTATATAATAAGAACATTTAATATATTTTTAACAGAAAGCGCACAAAGAACGTGAGTTATAAGTCCGATAGATTGTTTTAAATATTGTGAATTATTCAAAATTGGTTTATTCACAAAGGGCGCGTCAACTTCGAAGTTATTAGCAACCACGATATGTACATTTGTTTTAACAGTTACTAAACTTTTATTTTGATAAATAACAATTTGCTAGCTATTGGTTCAAATATTGTTGATAATATTCAATTCTCTCATGTATTAAAATATGTTGGTTATTATGTTTACTTTATTATACATTCGAATATTGTTAGTTGTATGTTGCTAGTACTAATAATATCGGTATCACCCACTATCAGTATTACCAAACCAATCTTCTATTTTTTGAAAGTGAGACTAAACTGGTATTATGTCTGTTCTAGGAAGCGAGGAGGTTCGGCAAGGGTTAATGCTGCTAATAAGAAATAAAGGAGCGGAAGAAAAAGAATAACCCAAGGGAAGAAGTGAAATTAAGGAACGATTGGGAAGTGAAGGCAGGGAGCGAGACGGAGAGGGTAAAGGAACGTGGGCGTAGTATGCTCGACGACCGAACCTCGAGGACCAGAGAGATGTTCATCGTGCGCGCCCTCGAGCGGATCCTTGCGGACCGGGACCTCAAGCGCTCCCACTACTCGCAACTAAGGCGAGCTTGCGAGTCCGCCCTTGGTTAGTCATTCATCAATTATATTTCTCCAAAGGCTGTCATATGTTTAGCATCACATCAAGATTTATTGCAAAAGTTGCGTCAATATATACAACTGTCGTTTTTTTGTATATTTTTTGACATTATTTGTTTGCGTTTTGATGCAATGATTTTGTGTAGCTAGTCTTTTAGTGCCGGCAGTTTTTCGATGTCGGTCCATATTTTTCTAAAAGTGTTTCCCTTGTGCAGGGCGTTTTGAAACGTAAATGTAAACGAAATGTACAAGAATTGATAGTTTGATAGAATTTTATTTCGTATAATTCTTTATAGTTTATTATTATAATTTACTAGTTTGTTAAATTGTTGCTCGACAATTCCTTGCAGAGGATCTGAAAGCCGAGATCAAAGATGCGAACACGACCACCTCGACAGCTCTCCCACAGCCGAGAACCGACGCCAACGTCATCTCCGCAGAAAAGTACTTCCTGCCGTTCGAGTTGGCCTGCCAGAGCAAGTCGCCTCGTATCGTTGTAACCGCCCTTGACTGCCTACAAAAGCTCATAGCTTACGGTCACCTAACCGGCAATGTGCCTGATTCTACCGAACCCGGTAAACTCCTGATCGTGCGGATTGTCGAGACAATATGTGGTTGCTTCGTTGGAACGCAGACCGACGATGGGGTGCAACTGCAGATCATCAAAGCTCTGCTGACAGTGATGACCAGTCAGCAGGTGGAAGTACACGAAGGAACAGTACTCTTGGCGATCAGAGCGGTCTACAATGTCTATCTTGTTTCGAGGAACCTGGTCAATCAGACCACCGCGCGCGCCACACTTACGCAGATGATCAACGTGATATTTGCCAGGATGGAGAGTCAGGCGGTGAGAGTTTCCGTTTTAATTGAGAGCATATGTATAAAATCAGTGCGTTTTAATAATATAATTTAAAGAATAGTAGGCTATTTTAAGAATCTCCATAATAGGAGTTATGGGTCATAACATACAGTAGGGAAAATTGCTCTAATATTGATTCAGCTGTTATTGAGTTTCTTGCGAACATATATACATACAGACAAACGGGGCGCTTCATGTTAGTAAGGATTATGTAAAAAAAATATCTGAAAATTTGAAGCAACAAATACGTTCTATTTTTTAACTTAAATTTGTCTAAACATTTATTTCTATAATATTTAATAATTATAATTAATGGTGTATTTAAATTCTCAAAATCGTATAATTATAAATAATTCGATACGATTCACAACTAACAGGCAAAATATTGCAGCAGAGAATCATTCGATTCAACTTTCCTTTTTCTAATGATATAACAGTGTTCGAGTTACGAAGACAGAATAGTTCTATTTATGCATATGCTGGCGATTGTATGTGTAGGAAGAGGAATCGCAGATCGAGCATTCGGAGCCTCAGACGCCCGTGCAGAACAATACCTGCATAGAAGCGGAGTCCGAGACCAACGAGGAAGTATCAACGGACTCGAATGCGCTCGTTAGAGGGATTCTCGATGACGTTGTGAACTCGGTTGTACCGGATGAGGCTGTCAGTCAAGAAGAGATACATGTGAGGCAGCCTTTCACAAATCTTTCGTATTCTAACATTTATATATAATTGTTATTATTGTTACTAATTAGCATTAAAACCTATTTTTATCTGATTTTTGCATACTAATATCTTTTAATAAAATCTCGTAATCTCATAATCTCATAATAAAAAATCGTCGATTTTTTCCCCAAGGACAATACATCTTCTAACTCGCCATATGTGTATTGAAGTACATAGTCTAAACTAACTATCATTTGCTTTAGATATTCGCAATAACAAACACGTTACAGCAATATTTGTGAAGTTATCGTCGTTAAATCGGTGCCTATCATAACTTGTCAACCACTAAATCAATTCGGTTAAAATTTCGAGAAGATCCTTTCAACAGGATTATCTATTTGACCAGAGGAGCTTTTTTGAGACTCCTCTTAGTTTTGTTTTCTATGCTACATCAAATTTAGGAGAAATAATTGAAATTTTGTCCAAAAAAAACTCGAAAGGTGAGTTGAAACAGGGACATCTTTGGGAACAATGAAAATTTAAAAAATCAGCTCCGCATTCAAGTAGCCTTATCTATTTCTTGAATTAAAAGATTGTTTGGTTCATTTAAGATAAAAAATGGCGAAGCTAGAGAGGGTACCGCAAATCATGTTCCAACGACCACGGCTTTACCTATGTTGCTAGTAAGCATATGACAGATTTTCAAACACAACTGTGGGGTATGAGGAAAAATTATTAAATTTTATCCTCTTATTGTGGTTCTATCTGTATGTGATACTTTAAGCGATTATTAAATCAAAATCACAATGATTGTTTATGTTTAGGTTGAACAGGATGAGAACACAGACGAGACTCAACACGAGAGCGACAACATGGTCACCGCAATGTTCACGCATGTCTTACAGAAAGACGCGTTCCTAGTCTTTCGGGCGCTCTGCAAGCTTTCTATGAAGCCATTACCCGAAGGAACACCCGATCCAAAGTCAGTACACTTACTGTAACAGATAAGAAAAATATAGAATAAAAGAACTGAAAAGGAATTTGAAAGGGCATCGTTGAATCCGTTCGAAAGTTATTTTGATTCTTGTTGCAGATCGCACGAGTTACGCTCGAAAATCCTATCGCTTCAGTTGTTGCTGGGCATTCTCCAGAACGCCGGTCCGGTTCTTAGGTCGAACGAGATGTTCGTCATTGCGATCAAACAGTACCTGTGTGTCGCTTTATCGAAGAATGGAGTGTCCTCTGTGCCGGAGGTGTTCGAGCTCTCGCTCGCTCTGTTCTTAGCATTGTTGGCGAAATTCAAGGTAAAAAAGGAAGTTACTTTATTTCGAATTTTTATTGGTACTTACGCTTTTACTTGTTAATTGTGCATTTTGTTGTTAAAAAATTTGCTTTTCATTTATATGCAATTTATATAAAAGTTATAAAAGTCTCAGTAGTTATTGTATATTATACCGCAACTATCCTCGATTAATTGCGTATCAGGAAGCTGAAATTCACCACGAAACGCGAATTAAAAGCACCGTCCGTTACTTTTTCTCGTAGATGCATCTGAAGATGCAGATCGAAGTCTTCTTTAAAGAGATCTTCATGAACATCCTCGAGACAGCTAGCAGCTCGTTTGAGCACAAATGGATGGTGATACACGCACTCACAAGGATCTGTGCGGATGCTCAAAGTGTTGTTGACATCTACGTGAACTACGATTGCGACCTGTCGGCTGCCAATCTCTTCGAGCGGTAAGCAAATTGGTTTAGATATCTCATACAAGCAGAATCTCAAGGAAACAGAAGAATTTAACGATTCATTCCTTATACATAAAATGTTTTCTTTGAAAATTATCATCTGCTTACTAAAGTACATTAACAATATTTCTATTTCGACCGAAAGGTGTCTTTTGACACGTTTGCGTTTGTATACAAATAATTGACAAAACTTTCGGGATTTCAAATTATCAGTTAAATATAGATTGGGAATAGAAATAAACAAATAAGGTTAATCATTTACGTTTTTGTCGTAAAAAAATAAAAAGTAGAAATAAGTACTAGTATTACTACTTTCACACCTGCAATGCTAATTTCAACAATATGTTTTTCAACATTTTTACAAATGAAAATATAATTCACGTGTATTGAACTCACTACCAAAATTGGAGAACAAACGCGTTATTCAATTTTTTTAGAACTAGTCACTGCAATGATCTATACTAAAATGCAACATGGCGGAAAACAAGCGAATATCAAAGTTATGCAGCAACACTTGTATTTTCCGTTACAACAGGAATCGGGATTCTCTAATTTGATTATAATTGATATGATGCTGTAAAATGGTTTAAAATTAGAATTTGTTATGAAATCCTTAAAGTGTCAAAAGACACTTCATGGTAGAAATAGGTATACCATATACATATTTTTAGATCCAGGATGAGCTGGAGGAAAATGATATCACTGAATTAATTTAACAGTTCTTGTATGAAAAGTCATCAAATTACCTGTAAACAAATGGTTAAACTTAGGGAATAATTTAAAGTTTAAATTTGAAAAGTATCTTTTGACACCTCTTGGTAAAAATAGTGTTAAAGCAAATTTTGCACTATTCGAGATCAAATATTTGGATCAATTGACGTTTATTTTTATTAAATCATTAGGATTAGTTGCCATTTATATAATTGTTATCTACTCTTTTTGCCAGATTGGTGAACGACCTCTCGAAAATAGCGCAAGGTCGCCAAGCGCTAGAGTTGGGCGCTTCTCCAGGACAGGAGAAGTCAATGAGGATTCGGGGATTGGAGTGCCTGGTCTCAATACTGAAGTGTATGGTCGAGTGGAGTCGGGATCTCTACGTTAACCCAGGTACCCAGGTATCATGTGTATAAGTGCACTTGATACTGCATACATACAAGTGTCGATCTGCTGATATTCGATATGTTCACAGTACGGTAGTTGTCGTGCTATAAATTATTCAATGATTCAAATACAGTAGAACCATTTTACATACTTTTTGTTAACTTGAATTTCATCAAAATGAACTCAAACATGATGGAAATTAAATTTTCAATACTTTTGGCTAGTTTCGAGTACACTTCCACGTAGCCGGAATTTCATCACGGAAAATAATTACATAAAAAAATGGCCACGGGGAACCACACTACGAAGTACGTTTCGGAAATAAAGCGTGAAAAATTGTTTTTGCTAACAAACATTCGTGTGCACGTTAACAATAATATCTTGCAACAATGTATACGTCGACTTGTTATTCGTTTTGACATTTTTCAACTGTTTTTGGAATACCCTGTACAAGTGATAAATATTGTTATATGTGACTGCTATAAATAGTTAGATAAGAATATGTTTTTGAAAGTAGTTTCAAGCGACAACTACAATAAATTACATTGTGAACAATATGCATCATGCTCAAACGATGCCATTCACTTTACGGATTGATTACAGTGGAACATTTTTTATCTCCATCGTGTTATTGATTATCTGAACTTTTTGTTATATTATCATTATGGTTTTCCTTCATGGCAATCTTCAAATATTTAAAAAAAATACTATAGAAATAATACAACGAAATCGATCAAGCATATTGTACTGGAATTTCGACTAATTGTATATCTAAAAGTGTGTCCTCATTGGAACAACAACATGGAATTTTTTGTTGCTCATTCTTGTTAAATGTTCTCATATTATCCTTATTGGTACTTTATTTACACTTCTACACTAACATCGACATACAAACAAGACGCAATAAATCTTATCGCTGACAACAAAAGCATTAAGAAAACTTTAATAAAATTTCGACAAAAAACACGAAATACCAGCAAAACTCTCCTGGTTATTTCTCTAGTAAGGACACAACTTAAAGTACAAAATATCCAGACTGAGTGACACGAATTTTGTCCAGGTGTACCAGCGAGTGACCAGCAGGTAGCAAGTGAACCAGACGCAACTCTCGAGACTTCTCTTCCGAGATATGGCAGCGCCGGCAGTTTGTCCTCGGGTAACTCGAGTTTGATCGGCAATAAGGAAGTCCCGGATTCCCCGGAACAGTATGAGGTTCAAAAGCAACAGAAGGAGGTCTGGGAAGCTGGCATAGAAATGTATGTATATTACTGATAAAAAGATTCCTTAGAGCTTAGAAGAAATTTGCAAACTTATATGAAGGACTTTACTAGACTTCGCTCTTACATGCTAACTATAGTTTAAATTAAAGAATAACAGTTGTTTCACTGTGATTTACGAGTTTTGTTAAAACTTTTTCACTGATATCGTTTGTGCAAGGAATATCGTGACTAGGGAAATATTTCGAATGAAAGTTTAGACTAGGGCACTTAATTTAGACTAATCTATACTTTTTCCATATCGATGCTTGCTATTCTTTATATGTTACTAATATGTAACATATTCTGCATAGTAAATGAATTTTTCTTTCTCCATCAGAGACAGAAAAGGCAATTATTTACAAAGACGAACTCACAACCGATTTCAATGAATTTGATATATATTATAGAGTACGGTCTTCTGATCATTTTCATATACATATATATGTGCGAGAAACTTATAGAAAAAAAGTTAGATACACTTAAAGACAGATCTTATATTATATTATTATAAATGTAG
This sequence comes from Ectemnius lituratus, assembly GCA_910593735.2. Classification (NCBI taxonomy): domain Eukaryota; kingdom Metazoa; phylum Arthropoda; class Insecta; order Hymenoptera; family Crabronidae; genus Ectemnius; species Ectemnius lituratus. The sequence goes on along the minus strand of OU343044.1, from coordinate 2,699,036 downwards.
CTGTGGTTTTGTGACAGCATTTTAAATAAGACGGTTTTAAATCTGTGTTACATTTGTATTAGGTTTCTACAGGTACTTGGAATGCTATCACAAAACCATAGTTATGTTTACGTTACGATTGTGTTCATTCTTCGACTATTATATATCGATATATAAAATCCGCCTTTAAGTGCGTCTAACTTTTTTCCTATGTTTCCCCCAGATATATATGAATATAAAAATGACGGAAATCGGTTGAGAATCCCTCTTTGTAAATAAATATCAGAGAAAATACAAACGATAGCAAAGGATGGCGCAATGAATATTGAATAGACGTTAATTTTGCACACTTTGTATTTTGTCATTGCAGATTCAACCGGAAACCGAGCAAGGGCGTGCAATACCTGCAAGAGCAGGGCCTACTGGGTCGAACCCCGGACGACGTTGCCCGATGGCTTCACACCGACGAGAGGCTGGACAAAACAGCGATAGGAGACTTCGTCGGCGACCATAATCACAACCAGGTGATGTACAGTTACATCGACCAGATGAACTTTGCCGAACGAGATTTGGTGACGGCTTTGAGGTACTTCCTCGAAGGCTTTCGATTGCCGGGTGAAGCGCAGAAGATCGACAGGCTGATGGAGAAGTTTGCCAGTCGGTACTGCGAGTGCAATCCCAAGTGAGTATTACTATACGTTGTCATATTTAGAATAATTATAAATTACCTAGTAAATTTGATTGACCTATGTTTTCTAACTTTTTTCTATATTCTATATGTTTGATCCGTTTGAAACAATACGTCGTTTTCCGCCTGTCGATGTTTTTTATAGTTGCAGAGTTATGATTTTCTAAAAACAACTTTATCCAGTGAAAGTATGTGTACAACCTCAATTTCTTAAAAATATAGATATTGTTATTGGAGATATTTACAAATAAATAACTTATGCTAAAACTATTGTTTAAGCAATTGTTGCATGGTTCAACTATTGTGTTCGTACTAGAGACTTCCGCCACTGTTATTTCGAATGTACAACCGAACGAATAGAACTATTAACAGTAATTACAGGATTTACCAATCGCAAATTCAATTAATATTATTGCCATTGCCCTGTTTTAGTAATGGACTATTCACGAGTGCGGATACAGCGTACATACTGGGTTTCTCCATAATAATGTTGACAACAGACTTGCATTCTCCGCAAGTGAAGAACAAAATGACGAAGGAGCAATATATCAAATTAAACCGACGGATAAGCGATAACGAGGATCTGCCAGAGGAGTATTTGTCGAAGATCTATGACGAAATCGCGGGCAATGAGATCAAGATGAAATCGAATCCTAATCGACCTGGAAAACAAGGTAAACACGAAACACCACAACTCATCGGTTGCAACATTTCCCTTTAAATGTAGATATTTCTCATATCTTTTTCTTTGATATTGGTTAGTTTTCAATTTTCTTTGTAGCTAAACATGCGCGTACATAAATGTAATCTAAACATGTTCAATATCAAATTGAAAAGTACAGCAAATATTTTTGTGAATATCTCAAAACTTAAAGTCTAGAATGTTATCTTTTATAACATATGTGATGTCCATTAAATTTGGTGTAGTAATCAGTAATTTCCCAGACTTTGCAACTCTTTTGGGACTGAAAAGTTCCAAAGATGGAGACTTACTTTCGATTCAAGATGTTCTAAATTTATATAAAATCGAACTAAGCATCGTACGTAGTCAAAAGTAACAGCAACTTATTTCTAAGAATCAAAAATCACGAAAGCCGAAGCCCTGTTGAGAGGTGCGAACCTTTCGGCAGTTTCAAAAACTGGTCAAGATAAACTTGTTGCAAAGATTACTTATTTAAGAAGCCGAACCTGTAACAAGTGTTTTCATAATTGTATATTCTTTCAGTAATATCCAGCGAGAAGAAGAGGCGACTCCTCTGGAATATGGAGATGGAAGTAATCTCGACGGCAGCTAAGAACCTTATGGAATCTGTCAGTCATGTCCAAGCGCCGTTCACCACAGCGAAACACTTGGAGCATGTGCGTCCAATGTTTAAGATCGCTTGGACGCCTTTCTTAGCTGCTTTCAGTGTGGGACTGCAAGACTGCGATGACCCAGAAATTGCAACGCTGTGCCTTGATGGTATCAGGTGTGCCATAAGAATCGCCTGTATATTCCATATGACGGTAAGTCGACATTTTCCAGCGCTTTTTACTCTCTCTGGGAATACAGTAGAAGCCCAATTATCCGAACTAATTGGGCATATTCGTATATTTTAGGAAAATATTCAAATTAAATATCAATATTTAGTTAAAGATTTATGGGAGCTAAATCTTTGTTAATAAAGCTGTGTTATGAAAATTACACTATTAGATTCAAATGTATTTCGACTTTCTTACACATTCTGTATATTACATATAATGTTATATTGCACGTATAATGTACATAATATTGCAAGTGACACCCGCGAAACGCGTAATCATAGAGAAATAGGTACATGGGATACAAAAGGGGACGACACAAGTATACAAGTTGATAGTAGTAGCCAATGGTAGTTCAGGTGATCATACTTCAGATAGTCTCAGTGATGTAACTTTTGCGGCGAACAAACGAGCAGGGCATGCAGGGCCGTAAAAATAATATACATGTATGAATACAAAGTGGGTTACGACAGTACTAATTCAAAGGTAAGTTAAGTACCGTGTTTGGACAAAAGAGGTTCTACTGTATCCCAATACTGTGCAAGGATAATATTGTGTTATTCGTTCCATTTCATTTCGGCGTTTGCATTACAGTTGGAGCGAGACGCTTACGTTCAAGCATTGGCCCGCTTTACTCTTCTCACGGCAAACTCACCGATCACGGAAATGAAGGCGAAGAATATCGATACCTTCAAAACACTTATCACAGTTGCCCATACCGATGGCAATTATCTAGGAGGCTCATGGTTGGATGTGGTGAAATGCATATCGCAGTTGGAATTGGCGCAGCTTATCGGGACAGGCGCGAGCACTCAAAGCCTTGGACAGAACGGACATCTAACCATTCAGAAGGGAGGACACCACTTTGCCTTACCACTTGGCAATCTAGCGAGTCTCGGACACAACGGCTCACTTGGCAGTGGACTGAATCTCAGCTCACTCGATCGTGCGTGGAACTTTAGTCTTGTTATTTTTACTACTCTTTCTGAATAGAAAAATTGGAGGAATCGAAACTTACTTCATACTTTCATTACATCTAAATAACAAATCTTAAAACTGGCAGTTTTCTTGTTTAAGAAAATTGATTCCAGAAATACTAGATTTGTGCAAACACTTTTTTTTATCCACTATTTAGTACTATTTCGCACTAGTGTTGTTACTTTTATGCTTTATTTTTTATCTTATACATTTCTATCTTACAAAACTTGCGAATTTATTTGGTTAATGGAATATCGTAACCGAAACAATACAAACTATTTGTTTCTTGTCCAATGTACAGCGAGCGTGAAGGAGTCCATCGGCGAAACTTCATCTCAGTGCGTGGTGGTGGCTGTCGATCGGATTTTCACTGGTTCGACTCGTTTGGACGGCGACGCCATCGTCGAGTTCGTGAAAGCTTTGTGTCAAGTGTCGATCGAGGAATTATCACATCCTACGCAGCCGAGGATCTTTTCCCTTACAAAGATCGTTGAGATCAGCTACTACAACATGGGGAGGATCAGGTTTGTAGAGAAAGAGAGCAATAGTACTAAATTGAACGTACGACAGCAATTCCAAAATCAAGTTGCAAGTTTGATACCCAACAGAAGTGAAAAACTAATTGTTTTGCATACAAAGTTTATGTACACGGTGATTCGCTTGCTTTTGAATCACTGCTGTCGCGTATACATTACTGTATATCCGGGATATACTTGTTTTAATTAATCTATTAACAAACACGAATAACATAAATTAAAGTTAGAAATATTTACAAAGAAATGAATGTTTTAATTAATAATTATAATACACTTGTAGTATAATCGAATTGGTTTACTTAACCACAACTCGTGTACAACTGAACACAATAATTTAAAATGTTTTTGCAAATACAAGCTTCAGAATGTGCTTTGTCGTTTTGGTAACCCATACTTTTTTACCAAGGAGTTCTCGCAGCTTGTCGAGACTAAATGTATCTAACAAATAATCAACATTGATTGTATGTATATTTAATTGTCACGTTTTTGTTTTTGTTTAGGCTGCAGTGGTCTCGAATCTGGCAGGTGATCGGCGAACACTTTGACAAGGTAGGCTGCAGTCCTCGACCGGAGATCGCTTTCTTCGCGGTGGACTCTCTCAGGCAATTGGCGACCAAGTTTATCGAGAAAGGAGAATTTGCGAACTTCCGGTTCCAAAAAGACTTTTTGCGGCCGTTTGAACACATCATGAAGAAGAACCGGTCGCCTGTTATACGAGACATGGTTGTGAGGTGGGTCATATCTATAATTCCCTCTTATTAAACTTTAAGAAAAACTTTAAGAAGCTTTATTAAATATCAAAAGTGTTCGTTCTGATTTGAATAAGTTTTAGAATTTTAAGATTTGGAGATGATAACGCTGTATATAAATTCGGTTAACATAATGTAATTAAATCAAAGTATTTCCAACATTTCGAAAGCGCTGTCTCTCGAACAGATAACAGTTTTACTATAAACTATGAGCAACAAAAAGTTCCTCGTCATTATTGCAATAATATAACTTCATATTTTAACGAACAAAACTCACGAGAAGAAAAACTAATCGAAATGATATTACAGGTGCGTCGCCCAAATAGTTCACTCGCAGGCTCCCAACATTCGGAGCGGTTGGAAAAATATCTTTAGCGTCTTCCACCACGCGGCGAGCGATCGTGATGAAGCGGTGGTCGAACTGGCCTTTTCGATGACGGGAAAAATCATCAACGAATTGTACGCCGAAGATTTCAGCATTATGGTGGATTCGTTCCAAGACGCCGTAAAGTGCCTCAGTGAGTTCGCTTGCAACGCCTCCTTCCCCGACACGAGCATGGAAGCTATCAGGTTGATCCGCTCGTGCGCGTCCTACGTTGATGCGAATCCAACCCTCTTCGCTGAAGGAATGATGGACGACAGCGGGATGGTGTCCGAAGAAGACAGAGCCTGGGTGAGTTAATTACGCTGGCATAATAATAAAAACACATGATAATAAAAAAAAACTTTTAAAGAAATATAAACGCGATGAACTGAGAATCTCCTTCTTTTCGATTTCGGGTAAAAATGATCTTGTCAATTATGTGGTATTGAACAATGCTCATGAAAACGAATACTCATGTATTGAAAGGAAAAGATTGTAAAACAAGGCCACTACATGGTATATGTGATTGAAATTGTAAGATTTATTAGGATTTACTTATATTGTAGTAAAGTCAGTGATAGGTTTAAATTAGTTTCCTATTTGTTTTTTACCTCTCAATGAAACACACACACGCCAAGTTATTTTTATTGTTAATTTGAATCAAAACTTGGCTTTCCAGTACAATATTTATATCGCTTTTGTTATATCTTGTTTGCCCTACATTGCGTATCACAATTTTCATATAAGAGTTTTAATGAATATAAAACATTTTTTGGGGGAATCTAAATTTCTCTTCTAAAAAAACGACATCAAACAGCTATTTTTGTGGTGGAACCAAACTGCTTCTTAACGTATTTTTTATATTTTAATATTGCTAATATATTAGCTGTTTTGCTTGACTTCGTCCAGCAGAAATTGGGAGCGCGAAGGATAATTATAAATAAAATCACATATATTGTTTAAATAGCACTGATAGAAGCGTTTCCAGAAATGAAATATATTAAACTACAAACTTATCCAACAGCAGTAAGTTCAATAGAATCACAGATATGAGTCAATTGTTGTTTCGTAAATTTACATCAAATTAGGTTAATTTTGCAACACATTGAAATTTCTTTGTATCTCTTCACACGGTTAATTGCAAACGCTAGTTTTGTTCATTTCCCTATTGTTTGATAACAAAAAATGGGGTACGACAACCTGAATTCAAAGGCAAGTGAATCACCTCCAACACTATTGACTTAAGCACAATATCCATGTGATTTAGAACACGGTAGATTCGGCTTCGCGCAAACAAAAATTTATATTCTAACAATGGATCCGATATGACTTCCATCCTGGCGAAGCGGAGTACATTTGACAAGTCACGTGTAATGCAGTACAAAAACGAGAGTATTAAAGTGATGTATGCGGTTAACAATCTAATACACCATTGAAGCATACAGAAGTAGTATAATCATAAAGTAAGACACAAACATAATTGTAGAGGGTGATTCACTTGCCTTTATAATCATTAGATGATTTATAAATATTCTTTATATATGCGACAGCGTCGATCGGACAGTAACGATTCAAAAGCAAGTGTACCTCTCTGTACAACAATAACTATGATAATTATAACAATAACATTAAAAATGGTGTGTCACTTTTTATGGCGCAGGTTCGAGGCTGGTTCCCCTTGCTTTTCGAGCTCTCCTGCATCGTAAGCAGGTGCAAGCTGGATGTACGCACGAGAGCCTTGACTGTCCTGTTCGATGTGGTGAAGACGTACGGCGCCTCCTTCAAGGGTCACTGGTGGAGAGATCTGTTTCAAGTGCTCTTTCGAATTTTCGACAATATGAAACTGCCGGAGCAACACACTGAGGTATTTGCCTAATCTTTTTAATTTATTTTTCCTTAAGAAGCGCACTTCCTGTTCAAGAACATGTATTTCTATTTAAAGCGAAGAGATCTTCTATAAGAATTATTTGCATACAGGGTAGATATTGCTAACCGATCGAATGACCGGTTATGAAATAAAAATCATATTTTTACGATTCCGCTAATTGTCAATTTAATATGAAAATTAATGCACAGAGTAACATTTGAATAATACTATTTGCTCAATCATTCCGCCACTTTATATATATTTTACTCTTCTTACCGTCACTGGTCAAATGACTGGTTGTAAAATAACATTTAGACAAAAATAGAGAAAATAAATACATAGTTTAATCAAATTTTAAAATCGGTTATTTGTTCGAGCGTAAAATATTTCCTGTTAAGGTTACAGTGGGTAAAAAGAGCATTGACGCATCCAGTATTTTTAGATTAAAGTTTCTTAAAAAAGAAAACTGTCTTTTCTAAGAAAATTTATTTTTGCTTAAAAAGGATACTTTCTTCTTCAAGAACATTTTTTTCAAAACCACAGGGTTTACGAGTATCCACTGCAGTTTTTTTCTCGACTGTATATCCACCAATCAGTTATTAATAAATCTATAACCAATTGTATAAAACACAAGGAACTAATTCATCGCTTTGTACCCTGATTTCAGAAAGCTGAATGGATGACGACCACCTGCAACCACGCTCTCTATGCAATCGTGGACGTATTCTCTCAGTTCTACGATGTTCTGGGTCCTCTTCTATTGGAAGAGCTTTACTCCCAGCTGCTCTGGTGCGTCCAGCAGGATAACGAACAGCTTGCGCGCTCTGGCACCAATTGTCTGGAGAACCTAGTCATCAGTAACGGAGTTAAGTTCGATCCAGCCACCTGGGAAAAGACGTGCCGCTGCGTCCTCGACATCTTCGAGAGCACTCTGCCCACTTCTCTGCTGGCCAAACAAAGGGAGAGGGAAGAGGCCGAGAGCGAACCAATGGAAAACGATGTCGCCGGTAAGTCGAGATTCAATTATATTAAATATAAGAAATAAAGATTCTCCGTACGTGTATTATGAATGTTTTCGCTACTTGCTGTGAGTAAATTAGGTAAAAATTAGATAAACTTTGAATACACTCTAGTTTAGCGCACATTAAGTAAATAGATGATATGATTATATGAATGATAAATTCAGCAAAAAGTAATCAATCAGTTAACGCTATTATAAAAACTGTACGCAACAATCATCTTTCGAACATAAAGTTTTCTGAATATTATTACGAACCGTGCTTTTTGTTAGTTATAATGGGTACGTGGATAGTTTAATAAATATTATAACGGTTTCAGGCATCCTCAAAACAAATACTATGAACCACAGCCTCGGAGAACCGACGAGCTTCTCGATAAAGTGCGTGGTGCAGCTGGAACTTATACAGACCATCGACGACATAGTGTTCTACCCGGCGACATCCCGGAAGGAAGATCAGGAGAACTTAGCCTTAGCACAGGCGGACATGTTGAGTGGGAGGACGAGTGACCTTGGCTCGACAGCCTGCGCCGACCAACAGAAAGAAGAACAGGGAATGTATTGGGCTCTAACCAGCGCCAATTTGTTGGGTCTGGTCGACTGCCTACTGAAATCCCACCGGTAAGTCGAAACGTAAAAGAAGAAAACTTGTATCTAAAATTTCAACCACAGTGACAACGTAACCGTTTTGCGCATCGTAATGAATTTGGAAGACGTTACAACATGCAAAGACCCTCTTTTCCGCGTAAACTCCTTCCTTTTACTGATAAAGTACCTTTGAGCATTGCTAGTAGATGTCTCACTCTCCACCTTTCGATTCCAGGTTCGCTCGAAGTTTCAACTCGAAAGACCATTACCACTATCAACACCATCAACACACGGAGTCGATAGAGAAACTACGTCCGAGTCTACTGAAGCAGGAAACTCAATCATTAGCCTGTGCCTTGAGGATCCTTTTCAAAATGTACAGCGACGAAGCGCATAGGAATGACTGGAAGCGAATCGAGGAACGTCTGGTTGAAGTAGCGCGCGAAGCACTCGAATACTTCCTGGAGATCCAGGTGGAGTCTCATCGGGACGCCTGGACTCCTATACTACTTCTTCTGCTGACAAGGATCTTGAAGATGAGCGATAGCAGGTTCGCCGTGCACAGCTCGAGCTGTTATCCGATGCTATGCGAGGTGATGTGCTTTGACCTTAAGCCCGAACTCCGATCGGTCCTCAGGAGATTCTTCCTTAGGATCGGGCCGGTCTTCAGGATCACTGGTACAGTGTAGTAGAGACTAAATTATGGCAGAGGCATCGGGAGTTTGTGACAGTGGCACGCCTGTTGCTAGTGAAGCTCCCAATATTCACTTGGACGCTTACGGGAACACAGATGACGTGGGCGTCCGGGTTTATTCTCGGCAGGAAAAGTGCGCTCGGTCCTTATTGCCTTACTAAGTTTCGTGTACGGACTAAATTTGTAGTACAAGGACTAAGGCGCTTTCAGTTTCCTTGAATTCTGTAACATTTAATAAACGCACCAAAGTGGATTACGAAATCCATCGGGGCATGTACTTATCTTAGGTTTTTGGGGATCATTGCTGGTTTCAATTAATGACACTTGAAGGTTTGCACTCTGTATAGTATGAAAGCTTCGGGTAGAAAAGGGTAAGTGGACACTTATGGCTGATAATATTGTATGAACCCTTACCCTCAGCACCTGTGTTCCTGTAAATGTCGCACTAAGCAGTGTCAGAGAGCTGTAGATCCATTCGCACGCTGTAATATATTTCACGCCGGGGTGTGTGTACGTAGATGATAAAACAGTCCGAGAAAGGCTCGTGGCTCGTAAAATTTATAAAATGAGAGGCTTCCGACCGAAGCAGTGAAGCCTCTCCACCCTAACGCGTAGGTAGCCGAGAAGTCTAAAGGAAAGCCTGTACCATACTCGTAGATAATCTGTATTTATGCTTTAACTCGTTGTTGTTGTACGCGAGCGAGCGCAGCCGTTTATTTAAGGCGATTAATAAATTCGAGAGAGACATTTATTCTTTCGCATTCTTCTCTTATTCGCCCTTTCCGATTCCCTTTACCGGTCACCGATCAAAGATGGGTCTTATTACGGTAAGTGTCGATTCAATTGCAATTTTGTCAGATTAAATTGATTGGACTACAATTTCGCTTTTATGACAGAATTGTATTCTTTCCAGGGCGAGACACGGTAATTACAAACGATATGAGATGGTAATTATCCTTAGTATTCTAAAGATAGGCGGTGAATGGTTAAAGTAAAAAATAGAACATTTCAGGATTCTGTAGTTTTGTGCAGCTGGTAAATAAGTATACTGTATATGTGTATACTGTAATTGAACAATATTGATATTATTTCTTGTACATTTCACGGTTGGAGAGTTTACACATATACACAAATATATGGTGTATTTAACATGTATTTTAATAAAATGAAAAGAAGAAAAGCATTATTTATATATTCACTCTTTATCTATTCCAATAGGGTTTGCTGCTTTGCATAGTAAGTAACAATGGGGATTAAATAAATAAATCATATGTCTCCATGAACTACAACGTGTGTATCTGAATTCAGGAAAAAATAATTAATCACTCAACACTAAACCGATTGAATGACTGCAGTTTTAAAATTCGATTAAACTAAGAAAATGTTTTTTTACTCTTCTTAAAATCAAAATGAAAATATATAATTCCTTTTTTTGTTATCTAAAAGTTATTTTGTGCAGTACTTTTTGTATTAAGTTAACAATTTGTATAAATAAGTGCCGGCACGACGAGTGTTAGGATGAATACTAAATATAGTGTGTACTATCCAAACGTTACTTTGTATATTAATTTTCATATTAAATTGACAAATTCTCTCTGCCGAAATCGTAAAAATAGGATCTTTTATTTCACAACCGTTCAATTGATTGTATATATGTAGCAATATCTATAATGCATACGAAAAGTACACGCACGCCCGGTCTGTTCAGATTAAATTTTGTTATAGAAGAAAGCTCTTCCCTCTAAATAGAAATACATGTTCTTGAATAAGAAATGCCTTGTTTAAAAAAAAATAAATTTTCTTGGACGAAACAGCTTTCTTTTTTAACAATATTGTATTCTAAAAAACATTACGGCTGCGCGAATACTTGTTTCGCTTACTGTACACAATTATCAAATGCCGGTACGTTTAGTGTTAATGCTATCGTAAACAAATGTCCACGACAATAATCTGTCGAACAATTCCAATATCAGTACGAGCTACTGTGCCTACAAACGCTCCGACAATGCAAGACTGTTATCTCTTTTCTCAATCAGCATGTTATGTAAACAACTCCTACACATGCTCGCTGCGTCGAACTGGTGCACAAGGCTGGACAAAGGGAATATATATCACCGCAGCGGAAACTCTTTCTGTCAAAGGTCGCACCTGTTTTCAGCCAATTAAACCTCGATTTTTCTTGAAAGAAGTTTCTCGATCGTCGCTGGAATTTTGCAGTGTTTGTTGTTGTTAAGTGCGGAATATGGAGAAAACACCGTTAAGCCAGGGCGACGAAAAGCCACCGCCTTACTCCACGGCGACTGGTAAGTTTTTAGGTTAGCAAGATCGTTTTCGAGACAAATCACGAAAAACTGTCTCAAAAGCGATTTTATCATAATTGTGTATCTAAATTTGATGCGACAATTTAAGATGGTTGTTTCGCATGTAAAATCATGCCAGGAATGGAATAAGTCATAGTTTTTTTCCAAGTACAACAGTTCGACAGAACTGCGATAGAAATGTTACCGGAAAATACATCATTTAGATGTTATGCATAATCGCTATTAATTTAACATGTTGTTTTATATATTTTTATATATCGGTTGTTCATGAAGTTAATATGTTACATATTAACTTTAATGGTAAACTTGAATGCCCAATGAAGAAGTCAGAGCTAACCTAGATTTTATTAAAGTCGAAGTAAAGTTAAATATAGGATAAAGTAATTGCGACTTTGTTATAAAACTTTGAACTTGGTAAATATCCATTCGTCATTGTTTAAGAGAAAGAAAAAGCGGTGTGGTTTTGTTTTTAAATAAATTTGTTGGGCAATATTCGCGATAATTCAGTGAGCAAATGCAATGGACAGTTGCGTATCTTTGTGAAATGGTTTTGTGCAAAGTTGTTAGTCATCCCAGTTCTGATGTCATTTATATCATTTAGGAAATTTATTTTTCTTGAAAATAGCACTTTCTTCTTCAAGAAAATGTATTTTATTTACTTTTATCAGGAACTGTTGTTTATTTGCAACGTTTAGACTCAATCATGAATTTGTTGAAACATTTAGAACTATAAAATCTAAGCTTGATAGGATAAACAAATTTATACAGCATTATTTCATACAAAACATCTTTTTATTTGTTTTTCTTAATTATAATATCACAAAGCTGATACGTTTTAATCAACAACAATGTTCACTTCCGTTATGCATATTATTTTATTTATTTAGGCAATTTTGGAATTTAGCAAATATATAATGCAAATAAAATATTTGTAGCAAGTACATAATTTTTGGTATCCAAAACCAATGAGACAATAAACACGCAATTTCTATGAAGGTTTTCAAATCCAAGTACAATTGTATTCACTCCAAGTATTCTGCCTCAAAAATGTAAGAGCACTTTTAGATTTCTTGTACAACAGAATATATTTTACCTGTAATCTGTATTATTTCAACACTTTATTGTTTGAATACTCAGTTATCCGAACACATCTTGTACACGATTTAGTGTATACTTGTAATCTAACCAGCCGCAAGATAGTTTTAGCAGTTAAATAGATTTAAAACTCAGAAATCTTTCACGACATCATATTTATTCAATACTTGCAATTGCTATTATTATTTATGCTTTTGTCAAAATATATGGAGATCAACATCAAGAAAGTAAATGGTTTATTGTTCAAAAATATCCACTTTAAGTGTATTATTTTGGATGCTAGCTTTTGCATGAGTAGCTCACAGTTGCTCCTACTTTTACTTTATATGAGTTGGCCACTGTGAAAGTGCTACAAAAGTGATTTTCTGCAACAACATCAATACTCATATAAACAATTGGTTGATACATATAAACAAAAGATTGATACAGTAATACTAAAACTGTCTATATTATATTATAAAAAATCACATGGAATTATTAGGTAACAGTAACAATAATTATTGGTATAGCTTTTATTATTATTAGCAACTATAATATTTAATAACTTTGAGGATCGAGTTTCACTTACATCTAAAAAAATCTCATGGAATTATTGGGCAACAGTACCAATAATTATTGCTATAATCTGTATTACTATTAGCAACCATCATTTAATAATTCTTATTGATGACTAGAAATTCCGTGTGATTTTTCTAGATGTAATTGAAACTTTATTTATTCGCAAAAACGGTACAAAATTATTTACCAAATGTTGTCTACCCGCGAAAACAACACAAAATTATTTGTTAAACTTATACTAACAGGAATAATCATTACGCTATGTACGAAAACATACAAGTCCAACAAGACGTAGTAGGCAGTACGCACATCACACCTGCTTAAAAAGGTGAAAAATACTTAGTAGATTGGCATTGAAATACCATCATACATCATTAAAACGCACAGAAGAAAAACACAGAAATAAATAGCGCAATAGAGATAAAAGATATCTGGGAACAACAAATCAAGATTGTACTCAGAATGTCATTGACCAGAATTACTCTACTATCATTTATAGGAAACACGCAGAAAGTCCACATTGAGGCACTCTTATTGACAGTGATATTACAAAAATATAACGGCTATGAATATATAAACAAAATATATAAACAAAAACAGTAATTTTGTGTGTCTAGTAGGTTTGCTATTCAAGATAAAGTAAACCCCAGGAAAGCCCTTTCAAAATACATATTTGTACTCATACAAAATATTAATTATACTATAATGCAGTCTATTGGAGTAATGAATCAAAGTTTTTTATAGAAATAACAATAACAACGTAATGATCAATATTAGTACGGTAAAAGCTCGCTTATCCGAACTAATCGGAAAACATGTTTGTTCGGATTAGAGAATTTCCAGATAAGTAATAGATTAGATTTTTAATGTTGATTCCCACATAATTAAAAAAAGAAGAAACATTGTTAATACTAGTAATATTAATAATCACACATATTAAAGTTACATGCTTTGATTCAAGATTTATGGCAGCCAACATTTATTTAGCTGCTAGAGTTGTATTCCGACCGGTTACACTACTGAATATACACTGAACTTGTGTATATACAGGATGTGTAGCTTTTGAATAAGAGAATTTTCGAATGAAAATGGTTCTGTGTAGTAATTTTATCCAACAAGAATGGTAACGATAAATATCATAGAAATTAGAAATATATTCGTAATAATAATTTTTATCATTATTGCTGCTGTTGTTATTGTTGTTTGAAATCGTAGGACTATGTTATTTATTGGAGTGATGCAATCACATAGTAAAGGCTTGTTACCAATAAAAAAGTTGAAAAACTATGTATGTAAATACATATAAAGTCTCATATAATAATACAAAAGTGTATTAGATTCTCTAATATTATGTGTAATTATGGTGGCGCTAATGTTGAAGAGAGGTTTTTACAGTTGCTAAAAAAAGTATTGGCACACTTGTTATATTTAGAATAAGTTTTCGTAAAAAAGAAAACTGACTTCTGCAAGGAAAAGTATTATTTCTTAAAAAGGACACTTTCTTGTTGAAGAAAATAACATTATTTTCAACACACTGGGTGTGCGAGTACTTTTGTACAATATCACAGAATTACACATAAAAGGGACAATGCCATAGAACATGGTTAATGGTTTTATGGGGAAACGTACAAATACCAATATCAATCACGATATTAATAATTAATTACGGCAATAAAAATTTTTTGTCTAAGAATACACGTCACTATTTCTAATGACTATTTCTAGTAACGGAAGTTTGCATTCTGATTTCTAGCGCCTAATGCGTCCTGGCAACCACCGCCGGGATATCATGCAAGTCAGTGCACAGGCAATCCATCGACCTGGCAGCCTCCACCTGGGTATTATCCCACTGGTGAGTGTGCTTCAAATAAGACTCACATTGCTAACACTAAATGTACCGGCACTTTATTATATACAGTGCGTAAAAAACGTATTCTGCTTTGAGTACATTTGTTTACTTTTAAAAAATAAATTTCCCCTATGTATATTACAATTTACTCCAAGAAAAGCCAAGAAAAGAAAAGTGAAAATTTAATTGGGAAACTAATGCAGAAAATAATATTACGTTAATAATACAAGACAAATGATCTCATATTTATTTTAAACGAAAACGAAAAAAACAAGTACAAATCAAATTCTAAAGCCGGGCATTTCACCGCACGTGGTACGTTTCGTGTTAAATTTCAGTCACGGTGAGAGGACAGTTGTCACTTGCGATTAAAATCAATTTTTAGGCCAGTTCACGTCGATCTCCCCACTTCATACCTATCCGTCGCCTGTCATTCGCTATTGCATCCACCATCTCTAATCCTCTATAGCCCGAATTTTTCCAGACTATACTAATAGGAAGCCTATTAATAGGCTTTTCGATGGTAACGCTTATTGGCCGGTAGCCTATTAATCGGCTTTTCGATTGCGAACGCTTACGTATTCGCACCCAACTGACAACGGACACTGCCCAACGCATACACGCTGATTTTTATGAAACTTTTTTGGAACGTAGGTTTTGACAGAATATTAGACGTGCGATTTTTTGTTATCAGCTGACATTCACTCTGAGCGGGTGAAAATTTAACTGAAAAATGGGGGAAAAACATATAAACTTAAATATAAAAAAAAATATTAAATACAAAAATGTCGCGTTTTGACGTAAGTAATAATCGCGTATAAATGATTTAATTTAATTATTGTTAATATTCGTCAAATTCCATTTCTAGATTTACTGTTGCTAAAAACTTCCGAAAAAGCGTCGCAATTTCGGTCGAGCTTGGCTTTTTGTTTTTTTGCATTGAAACCTTGAAATAGTAGTTTTTTTCATGTTTCAACTCGCTCGTGCAATTTTTTCGGTAAGGCTACTCGAGAAACTTAGAAAGTTGTACGTATATGAAGTTAGCCACCCATGTTTCAAATTTCAATATTTTTTTGGTTGTTCCAGGTTGTTCTAGGTTTGTTCTAAATTGTTCCAAAGTCACACGTCAAACAAACCAAAAATGTGTCGGAAATATCAAAAAAACTTTTTGGCTGGCCCCCCTTTTTTGAAAATGCAACTTTTTTTGGGTGTTCTAGATTGTTCTAGTTGTTCTGAACATTGTTCCAAGATATTAATTGTTTTCAGCAACATTTGGCAAAGTTATAGCAAAAATAGCGTGGAGCAACGGAGAGACGCAATTTTATGATAACGGCTATAGATATGGGCCGAACAGTCCCAAATTATATATCTTAGCTAACTATTGGTAGAACAACCTGGAACAACCTTCAGATTCACTGGAAAATTCATACAAAGGGTACTTTGCTCTTGGACGCGGCAATTTTCTGAGTTTTTGGAGTAGTTTGATCGAAAAAATTGCACGAACGAGTTGAAACTGTAGAACAATGCTCAATTGGCATCGAACAACCGGGAACAAAATTTCTTCCACTATAGTTTCAACTCGTTCGTGCAATTATTTCGGCCAGAACACTAAAAAACTTGGAAAAATTCTCGGGTCCAAGAGTAAAGTACCCTTTGTATTTGTGTTCTGGTGGAACAAATTTTGTTCCCGGTTGTTCTATGCCAATTGAGCATTGTTCTACAGTTTCAACTCGCTAGTTCAATTTTTTCGGCCAGAACACTAAAAAACTTGGAAAAATTCTCGCGTCCAAGAGTAAAGTACCGTTTGTATTTGTGTTCTGGTGGAACAAATTTTGTTCCCGGTTGTTCTATGCCAATTGAGCATTGTTCTACAGTTTCAACTCGCTACGACAATTTTTTCGGCCAGAACACTAAAAAACTTGGAAAAATTCTCGCGTCCAAGAGTAAGTATCCTTTGTATTTGTGTTCTGGTGGAACAAATTTTGTTCCCGGTTGTTCTATTAATGTTGAGGTAGAACAGATTATAAGTAGAGCTGTGAACATCAAATTGTGTATTTGCGAGCTCCACCCATTTTTTGGCTATAACTTTGGCAAATGCTCCTTTAGGAAATTAATGCTTTCGAACAATGTTTAGAACAACTGGATCAGTCTAGAACAGTGAAAAGAGTTGACAGTTTTTATTTTTTTTATGTTTTTCGAATTTTCGACTCGATACTTTGGAATAATGTAGAACAAACCTATAACAACCGAGAACAACTAAAAAAATATTCGAAATTAATAAATGGGGTGCTAGCTTCATACAGGTCCACTTGCCGGCGTTTCCTTATGTGGTCCAGAATCGGCATAACTTTACCGTCGTGGTCCAGTCTGTGGTCCAGAATCGGCATAGCATTATCTGCTTTCATTCAATCTAACCACCTTTTATTCTCAATCACAGGCAAATTACACTTTATGGATTATAATTTAATATTAATTATGTAAACTTTATCCACGGTAGGAACATAATGACGTGTTACTTAACTAAACTGAACATATCATTTACCGTTCATGATTGAAATTGTTACTTACTAACGACCGCTCCAGAATCGGCACACCGGTATCTACTAATGAACATTTGCAAGATTGTTAACACTGACTAATTTAGATACATGTGATGCCGAATTGAAAAATTGATTTCGCCTGAAATTAAAAACGAAATTCGACAACGAAGATTATTAATAATAGTATGAGCTGAAAGGCCAAGATGTTATTTATAATAATAGCACGGTAATAGTAACAATATTGCACACCAGAATAGTTAAATTGTACAGGGTGAGTGACTAGCTTTTGAATTAATATCGATGTACCTCACATTCAATCAAAAATATATACATTTACATCACATTATTTACGTTACATACGTAGAAAATAATATTATAATGTGGAAGACCTAGGAAAGGATTGAAAAGGACTAATTAGAGTTAACAAATGTAATTGTGTTAGATTAACAAAATTATATGAAGATAAGTAATGCGTTGCTGAACCACAGTCACAATGCAAAAACAAATAATGCACCCTGTTACACTCTACACTGTAGATATGTAGAATGTTTACTAATATAATGCGTGTAATTAACAGGAGCAACGAATCAGAGCAACTACGTGCCGTCTTATGGCTCGACTCAATCGACCACAGTTATCGTGCCGGAAATCATACTAGTCGGCGGGTGTCCAGCGTGCAGAGTAAGTCTTAAGCTTTAGTACAATGGAATCTCTTTTATCTCTTATTCTTTAATTAGTACCGCAACCAATCACGACATAGCTTTAGCTGCTACAAATATTTGATATCCACAAATCTTTAAACGCATCTCATTTAATTTCAGTATTTGCAATTGTCATTATTAAAATTTGTTCTATTTATAAATAAATAACGATCCGGATCAAGAATGTTATTGTTTTATTATTCTAATCAAGTATTGTTTAAATTAAAATCTCTCAGTCTAGGTGTATGATTTTAAATAGTAGCTTTTGCACGTTCTCAACTCACAGTTTTGCAATGTTTTACAATAAAGTAAATTGATTGAAGTTGATAGTTCGATACGGTATCAATATTAATAATAGCCAATATTATTGACTATTCCTGAAAGTAACTGTTCTATTATTCAAAAGTTTTTTTATCCGAACAGATCTGTTCTTTGATTAGCGCGGATAATTGTGGTTCTACTGTCTTAGTAATAATGCGTTTATGATAATAATGATAAAGGAATCTTCATAGTAATCTCTAACGAATCGATTGATTTAAATCCATGGTAATGCCTACACCGTCTAATTAATCAAACAGGTTGGTGTAATGGAAGACGATTACACATGCCTGGGACTTCTGTGCGCCATCCTCTTCTTCCCCTTTGGAATACTTTGTTGCCTACTACTGAAGACTCGACGTTGCTCCAACTGCGGCGCTTACTTCGGCTGATTCCTGTTAAAACAATCAGCAATCATCATTCCTATCATCCTCTTCCAATACGCCCACGTAGACTCTTTGCTAACATTCGGCAAATCACTGTCGCTTTACGATGACAGTGATAACTAGATGGGTTGAATGAAAAGTGATGCCTCCGATTTTATATCTTATGAACTAGATGGCAGCATCGGCGTGTATAGAGTGCTCATTTATTCCATAAAATCTCTTCTTCGTGTGTGATTTTTTGCGGTTGCCACACATTATTTTAAATGTTGTAACTACAATATGCTTACGTTCAACTGTTTCTCAAAAGTTATACATAAAGTAGAGATTTCATGGAACAAATGAAGATTCCCGGTTGAAACACGTATTTGTTGGAGTTACGAAGTAAAAACTTGATTAAGTAAGCATTTCTCAACAAACGCCATACGAATGTGTCTCATGTTAACTATTCGAATAACGTAAAGTCTCTGCATAGACGTTTCGCTAAATCTGATCTACTTAACCTAAATTTCGTCCACGGTAAGAACATAACCGTTTTACGCATTTTAAACAACCCTACTTTACCACTTAAAGTATAAAGTTTTTCAATTGAAATATTCACGGAAACCGTGTAAACATGGACGCTACTGTCAGTGTTGAAGAGTGGGGGAAACGCTATGGCGAATTACATGCGGTGGATGGATAGGTTATGGTGAACGGAAAACGGCTGGAAAGCAGTTTAATCGTAAAGTTTTTACCCTGAATAGTGTTTAGGTTCTTAGTACGTGTAAAAAATACTCTCTACACGTATGTGAAGAGTCGTGTATATGTATGCCACTTGCGAACTGTAACGCGTAACAATTAAAGTTTGAATTTTTCACAACGAGTCAGCGGTGATAGTTGGTTTTCAAGATTGTACGAAATGGCTTGCATCGTACGTATTTAAATTTAGTTACACTAATATTACATCACCGTTAATTAATTATGTGTTGCGAGTTACAGAACGCAAACAAGTATATACTTTACGATACATTTGGCTTGGACAGCTTGTACGTATAAAGCACTGATAATTGATACTTACATCATTCGGTTTAGCGATGTAAGTATTCACGAATCGTGAATGATGTCTTCCAACAAAGACAAAAAAGGGGCAGACACTGCTACATTCTCGGTGCTACAATGTTGCGCGTTTAACATAAGAGAATTGGAAGCAGGACAAAGATAACGTCTCATAAGCACTTACAAGCCAAATGGAGCAATAATTATAAGCGCTTTTAAGTGCGTGCGTTTACAGCGTGTAAGCGTCTAACTCGGATACGCCTGTACGGTATCGGATTCGAGGAAACGAAGTAGAAGGAATGATTATTTCGGGAGTTCAAAGATGGTAACTACAAGAGAGGCGCATTCTTCTTAGCGCCCGTAGCGTACGTGATGCGTTGCACTTAATCACAGTTGGTTTTTCAAATGAAGAATAATATACACAATGAATTGAGAACCTCTTCCTTTTCGAAATCGTTTGAAAATAGGACAGATTCTATTTTATTATATATAAAACAAAAGAAATTCAACTCTACGAGTATTTCTAGCGAAAAATGTGCTCAAAACTACTTGTTCTTGCCAATTCTCTAAATACTCCTTGATTAAGACATATAAGGAGTTCATTCGCATGGCGTAAGGGTTGATTCTAGTCCAAAACTTAGATGAACGACTCCCAATGGCGAGCTGAATTTCCAGTGTTGGAACTTGAATCGCAGTCAATTAGGCTTTAAGGCTGGAATATTTACAAAAAATTAATCGTGTCCATCGGTTTTAGTGGTAAGAGATGAGTGAATGTTACAAGGTTTGATGCCTATGAAATATTTCTGGTCTAATTTATGACTAAGAAAAGATACTACACTTCATCTACACTAAGAGCCGAACAGCTTCGTGTGTCATAACAAACTTGAAAAGCGTGGTAAAATGGAAAGCCCCGTTTTACAACGTAAAGTACTGTCAATGAATCGCAGGCAACGAATGGGAATCTGCCATTTTGATTCGCTCAAACCAGTTGA
The DNA here is from genome assembly GCA_910593735.2 of Ectemnius lituratus. NCBI lineage: Eukaryota > Metazoa > Arthropoda > Insecta > Hymenoptera > Crabronidae > Ectemnius > Ectemnius lituratus. The sequence goes on along the minus strand of OU343044.1, from coordinate 2,678,259 downwards.
AAATTATCCAAGAACAAATAACAAAATCGAAGGCAATACTTTTCATTCAATTTACGTACTTGTACGTGTCAAAATGAATCTTTATTGGAGCGACGATCTTCATTCCAGAGTGATTCTTATTAATATGTATCCGGTCGGCAGACCTTCCGGAACACTCGGAGGACATAGTTGGTTTATTTTAAGAATTTGTTGTAAGAGTAGTTTGGGTAAAGTTTGCCCTTAGAAATAAGAGTTTTTTTAAGCCGATCGAGTCACGAAGTATTGAGATAATCTTTTTGAAGGTTGTTTGCTGCTCTTGGTATGAATATTAATTACGGTTGGAGCTTAGAAGTATCTCATGCAAGTAGAATGGGAAAAAAGGGCAAATTTGGCAGTTTTTGTCCCACGCAAAATATTTTAAGTAACGCTCATTATATTAAAGTAGATAATTTGAACTAATTATTCTCTACACCTTATTTCGATATTCGTAATTAAAAATACGCCATAGCAATATTTGTTAACTGATGGATTGAAACGGTTCAAATTTTTAACAGATTTTCTCAACAGATTACTTACAAGTTCCTCTTTATTTTATTTTCTATATAACAAGTAGTGATCAAAGAGCCAAACAAATTTCCCAAAAACACGATAGGTGAGTTCAAACAGAGATATCTTTGGCCATTATCGAAATTTAAATGAAAAAATTACTTGGTTAATGTAAAATAAAAATGGCAAAGTTCAAATTGCCCAATTTTGAATTTAGCACAAACTATATTCTTTAGTAAGAAATTGAAAAATTTGTCCCTTTTGCGGTCCTACTTATATGAAATACTTTAAGGCGGCGGTGTCCAACCCACGTCCTAGGTTAACTGTGTAAGCATTTGCTTTTACGCGGAGGTTAAAGAATTTAAGTTCGGCATAAGACGATTTGTCTTCACTGAATGTGACCGAGGGATGCCAAAGTGTTGGATACCTCTGCCTCAAAGAGTTTCGCCGCTTTCCAAGGAGTATACGATCGAATATATATCATGCAACGTGACCTGTAGATGAGAATTAGAGTGCGGCACTGTTAATACTTCCTTTCGATATGACATTTACATCTAGCGAGAGGTGCCAGCCGACCTTTCTGGAGGCCTATTATCTACACAAGGTCTATCCAAGCTGGGTTGTCAGATTAGTAGAAGAAATAAAGTGGAAACTAATGCAAAGCCATATGGGAATGAAAGAGAAATTTTCAAAATCTGGCATCCCTGTGTCCAAGTGCTGCTCCCGTGTAGGTCTTCATCCAATTAGATGTTTTCTTCTCACTCTCGGGAGCAGACTTTGGACAATCCTGATATACACACTCTATGTGATTTAAATGTAACTGCTGTTGCTATTTCTATTGTATATTATATCGCCAAAGAACTGTACCTAGTATTACAGGGTGGTTTGTTGAGAATAAACTCTATTTTATCGTAAAAGTCAGCTTCATTTATTCATTCTGTTATGGTTGGGTAACAAAAAAGGTTAAAGGAGTTTGGTGTAACTAAAAGTTGTGCGTTGATACGAAATTAGTAGCACAAAATTGAACAGTCAAGGAGATACTTCGGAACAATATAAATGTTTGTGTGGAAATAATTTTTTTCATAAAATGGACTTTGATTTTCATCATGCGACGACGGTAATTCTGATGGACGAATTTTTGTATGGTGCATAATATGTTATATTCCTTTGTTATAATCATGGCGCCAAGAAATAAAACACGTTTTTTTCGCACTAAATGTATCACCACTTTATTTATTTAAATTTATTCCTAGCATAACCAATCGATCGGTAATGAAATAAGTCATATTTTTCCGATTTGGAAATAACTAATTGTCAGTTTAATACCAAAATGAATGCACAAAATAACATTTAGATAATCATAGTAAAATTATACTTTTGTTGTTATTTTTAACGAAAACAAAAAACAATATGTGCACAGTTGAATCGAATTTTAAAACCGGTCATTTGACCGTGTTTGGTGTGATTAGTGTTAAATCAATTCTGAATATATGGAAATAAATACAAAAATAAGTTAAAATCATGTATTTACAACATTCTTCGCGTAAGTGTTAACATTTGTCGAAACAACCTATGGTTTGCTTCAAGTATAAATTTTAACAGCTTCAGTACCGCCAATTCACTCGACACTATTTTGTATATTCGTATACTCACACTCTTGCTTTCCCTAACTTCTTTCATTCTGTCATTTTCTAAGTATAAATTACAGATAATAACGATAGTACTTCAAGTTCACGAAACTACACTTAAACACAAATATGTGTTTAAGTAATTTTTTACACGCACTTCTCGAAATAACCTAGACGTCCTATTGGAGGACTACAAGTCGTTAGCCAATCGCTCGATCTCCTCAACGAAGAAGTGCATGTCTTGCTCTGCGAGTCCGGAGTTCTGCAGGACTAGTCGGAAGAAGTTCGGCATATTTCGCAACGGTTGGTAACCAATCATCATGCTGCCCTTTCGCATCATTCTTTCTTTCACCACCGGCGCTATCCTCTGCAGCTCCCTTATTTGATCGGTTTTGTGCAAGTTCCTGATGGAAGGTGGGAAATAGTAGAAGCAGACATTGGTGCACTCCGGCTCGAGGATCAGTTCGAAACCAGGTCGCTCTGATATGAGGTCCCGGAAATAGCGGGAAAGCTCGAAGACTCTGTCAATGTGGCGCTCGAGGCCGCTGGTGCCCTTCGCCTTCCACATAAACCTAAAGAATATAAAAATTGTAATTTGTAGAGTATGTAACATGAAAGTATTTCGAATTTTGGTAAGTATTTTTGAAATATTAGAATTTTGGATTTGAGTATGGTATAAATAAAAAAGTAACATTTATATTCTACGTAAATCTGCATAATGCAGAGAAAGATTGTAATTGGCAGATCTGATATAACAGCATTTCGAAGTTCTATTTGAATTTCGGAAATATCGAAACCCTTGATTTTGCTCCTAGTACACATTAAGTTGCAAAATTCATATAACAATAATCTACTGAAAAAAGGATAAGCAAAGCATGGAAATAGTACTTATACTGTTTCCAAAATCGTTTTGCTACGATGTATTAGAATCAGATATAATTGTACACAATTAATCCAGAAAAAATTATTTTGTAATGCTTGAATATTTATAGTACCCGAAAAAAAGGGATTTACTTTATCAATCACTATTATAGAACGTATTTAATTCTCCGAAAGAAATTATGCCGTTGTTAACAACGTTGTAATTCTATGCTAATGTGAATGAATGTAGCATACAATTATTTTCTTTGAAAAGGAAGGTCGAATAAGAATTTCGAAAATAGGCATCTTTATTAAATGTCACTTTCGACATTAATAAAATCCTTGAATATGAACTGTTTTTTAATTTAATTAAATTAAAACAAATGATTTAAAAAAAGAAGGAAAAATGTATGAACTTTATAAATTAAAGAATGTTCTATGTTATGTGCAAGTGATTGAATCCAAAGATAAGAAGTAAAGGAGAGGAAGTAAAACATTCTAAAAACGAATGGCAGTACTAGAACTACCACCAATACCAGTAATTCCTTCAAGATAAACAAACTCACCAGAACTTTAGCACGTCCGCTCTTCTTCCGCACTGCACGTGCTTGTCGCCGGAGTCGTAAGAGGTGTCGTAAAACTTATCGGACTGGAAGAGATAGCTCGCCTGCGATTGGTGGGCACTTTTCAGCAAACCCTTCCGCCTTAGAAGCAGGGTCGAGCACTGTTGGGGGGCGGCGAGGAGTTTGTGAGGGTTCCAAGTGACGGAGTCAGCAAGTTCGACTCCCTCAAGGAGAGAGCGATACTTTTTGGAAATCAGCGCTCCACCGCCCCATGCGGCGTCCACGTGGAACCACAAGTCGTACTTTCTGCAATGAAAGAAATCTTTATATGTACTAGTGTATTTTAATATATGGAGAGAACAAGTATGCGTATGTGCACTACCTACTAATATTTAATATTTAATTTCAATTCTTGTGATTGCTATATTGTTAATGTAGGGCTTAGCGCTCGACGACTTTTTTTTTCTAAAGTGGATTAGCATTTTTTCTACACAAATTAACGTATAAGAATATTGTATTGTAATATTTTATCTTCACATTTGAAAAAGAATATGTTCTTTTATATTGATTTATGTATTTTTTCTTTGACTGGTAGTTTATGAAATTCTCGTTAAGATACATCATCGGTTTATCGAAAGAAGTAGTTCAGTAATATATTCTTTCATGCCTTTTCCACCTGGCTTGTTTTTATGAGCAAACTTTGCAACTCCATTTCTGTACTTTGCCTGTTTTTATTCGTACAAGATTATTTACGAAGTAAAAATATAACAAAAGCGGGTTTGTTATTGTAATATTTTGTTATTTATTTCATTAATTCTGTAGCATTACCGAAGGGGTACTTTCGTGTAAAATGGGAACAGTTATTCGCTTGTACGAACAAATCATTACGGAATTTTATCGTAAATCCATTAACGCGCTAATTGTATGTAAATTAGTTTTCCGCGCTGGGCATTGCCCATTCCACGCTAATTGATCTCGTCAAAGTCCTTAATTAGTTATTAATGACTTCTTTCCTCGCGTATTACTACACTTGCCTTACGACAACACGAAAAAGAAAATTGCTCTTTATGAATTTGACGAAACGAAGGCGATTGTCTATTATTAAAAAGTTTATATACTCTGTTAATTCGGAATACTCGCTGTGGCAATATTGTCAAAAAAATAATCCGCTTGTCAATTACATGGTGGACATAATGTCCGGGATGGTCTCACGAAAGTATTTTGACTTCTAGAGATAAGAAAGCGTGCTAATTATTGTAAATATCGTAATGAAATTCACAGTATATTTAGTTCAAACTAGGTGCTTCGGTAAATATAGATGATGAGTTGTAAATAAAATTTGGTGTGTCAGGAATAAATACCAAAATTTCCCCCTTTTTTTGCTTCTACTTTTATGAGATACCTTAATTTTCTCACTATGGTAATAATAAAGATATTCACACAACATCATGAAATTAGTTTATAGAATAAATTATATTCTGATAACAAATTAACAATGCCAAATTATGAATAAATATTTCGGTAGTAACTTTTCTTAGCTTTCAATCCTGGGATAACAATGAATTTTAAAGTGATGGTGAAATTTTGGCCATATAAAATTCAACCACGCTTTTATTTGTGCAATATATTGTTATTTTGTTATAAGAAAGCAAAAAATTTCCGGTACCGGGAATCGAACCCGAGCCTCCTGGGTGAGAGCCAGGTATCCTAGCCACTAGACCATACCGGACTTTGACAAGGGTATTTTTAACCGATGCAGTATTTAAGGTAATGCAACTGACACGGTAAACTTAATCCTTTGAAGGTGAACTTTTTTTTAAATATCTATCTGCTTGCTCAATTGAAATAGAGTTTATTCTATTTCTTGCCATTTTATAAAATATATAGCAATATTTTCGTAATAAACCAAAAAGTTATTGCTAATGTATTTTTTTTACTTTAAGCGAAGAAACATTTTCCATTTGCTGTAACAGTTTCGATTTTTATAGCAAAACGTAATTTATTTATTTTTATGGCGCGTATGCTCGTCAAACACCGTTATGGGACCATTTTCATTGAGACTTTTTCATAGATACCTGTATCGCTAGATGTGTCTGGCAATATGTAAAAGAATTCGCTGAACCACAATCCGAAAACGGATTGGTTAAAGGCAGAAGTGGATAAAAAATTGATTTTAAGATTGTATCTACTTCTTTCAAGGATATCAACCTAAATAAAATTGTAGAATAATAATGATAAAACGATGTAACAATGAGTTTCTTACCTGCAAATTTGCGCAATGTCTACCAGAGGATCGAACGCCCCAATGACAGTGGTGCCAGCTGTCGCCGAAACCATGAACGGTTTTCGGCCACTATCCAAGCTCTTTTCGATTTCCCTCTCCAACTCGGAGACCTTCATCTTCCCCTTTTCGTCGACTGGAATCGAAATTACATTTTTCGTGCCGATTCCGAGGAAAGCGGCTAGTTTCTTTACAGAATAATGAGCGTCTTCGGAAGTGAAGATTTGCAGTTGCTCGTGTTGGCCCTCTTCCTTGATTTCCGGGAACTTGGAATGCCGAGCGATGTTGATAGCGTAGCCATTGGCCATAGAGCCACCTGAAATTACATGATAAGAGTGATGTACTTTCCTTTAAATCAACAAATATTTTCACCCATTATTCGCTTTGCCAAATAAATCAGATTTATCATAATTATTACTGTCTTATTAGTTATGTCATTGTTGGCATAGGCTGCTAGATCAGCATTTATGATTGCCACGTTTTTAATATTCAACGTGTAAAAGATGTTCTTTATCATTAGTTAATCCAAAAGGTAAAAGTTACTTTATTCTGTTCCATCGCAAATACCGAGTCGCAATGTTTGTTTATTTAAAATGAATATTAGAACCGATGATCAACACGCGATGTCATTAACAAAAACAAACGGATTGTCGTATGTAGTCGAGTAAAAATCAAACTATATAAGAAATCTTTTATCTAAAATGTAGAAGTTACTTTATTTTCTTATTGCAAATGGAACGAAATTGTTCGTTGCTTTGACTCTACATATTAACACTAGATTTGCCAAACAGACAAGATCACTAGAGTGATAATTTGGTCCAAGTACTAGTTCTTCAATGATTTTATTTTCTAAATTCTGTTAAATAAATTAGTTTTATTATTGTTATTACTGTCTATTAGTTATGCCATTGTTGGCACAATCTCCTAAATAACCATTGATAATTCTCATGTTTTTAATATTGAACATTAAAGAAATGCTCCTCGTCGTTAGTTCATTCTTTGTAACGTTAAGTGTGTAACATTATTAACTATCTTACATGAAACATGTAAGGTTATTGGTAGAGCGTAACATTAATTGTCTATGTTATTGGTTATCTGTTATTTGAACTGTCAGAGTATGGATAAGCCATACCATTACGTAAGGTTATGGATACAACGTTAAGTGGCAAGATTATACAAGGAACATTAATCGAACATAACATTAATCGAGGAACGTTATCGTGAAACCGTGATATTAATTTGGTAACATTGTCGGCGAATAGTAATAATAATTTCATGATATTGTTAGTGAGTCACAATATTACGGCTTACATCAACCATAATGGTGAACATTAGCTATGCAAAATGTTATTATTCGATCATAACATTACCTGTATAACATTATAGACAAACATATATATCCAAACAGTATCATTGATTGCCTAATGTTATTAGCAAACCCTAAGAGATCAGTGAATCATATAAATTTCGTAACTGAACACCGACTTACCGGGACAAAAGAGTCCGTCGCCTTCCCCATTCGTGTAACCGACGATCCTTCTCATTTCCTTGAGTACTTCTTCCTCCATCAGACTGAATACTGGCGACACCTCATAGGTGTATACCGATGGGTTCAAAGCGTCTGTGAGTAATTGGCCGGCGAAACCATAAGGATCCACAGTCGAAAAGAGTTGGTTCACAAAACGAGGATGGCCAGTTTTCACACTGAACTCTATCACCCGTTTGGCTACGTTTACGAGTTCCTCGTTTGTCAGTCCTGTGCTCGGTAGGCTGAAGTCCAATTGACCCTCCAGAGATTTTGGATCGGTCCATTTGAGCACTGGATTGTTTCTATTGGTACCCTGTAACAGATATTATTCATATTCTTGGTAAAATTTTATCTAAGTTTATTACATTTATTGAATTTATTGTGTTTATTGTATTCATTGCATTCATTGTATTCATTGTATTCATTATATTGATTACATTGTGTTTATCGAGCATATCGCCACAGACTTTTACAACTTTACAATGACATAAACATGAGGTTACAGAGTTCTAGATCATTTGGGGTGAGGAAATAACACATGGCTTTAACACTAAACATATCACCGTCCGATTAAGTGACCGGACCGATTTAAAACTTGTTTCAATTATGCACTTGTTTTTTCGTTCCTAGTAAAAATAACAATGACGATATACAATTTTTGGTATTATTATCTAAATTTTTAAAAAATTCAGGAACCCGCTAATTTTATGGAGTAGAGGGTATAATTTACAGTGGATAAGAAAATAGAAATACATTTTCTTGGGCAAGAAAGAATCTATCTTAAGAAAAAATAATTTTCTTTGGAAGAAACAGTTTTCTTTTTATCCAAATCTATTCTAAAAATATACTAGGTGTATGAATACTTTTTCAGCCACTGTAGGTATTCAACATATGCAAATAGTTTGAGATTGTTCGTAAATTCTTTAATAGTTTCATTGAAGTATATGTGATCGAAAATTCTCATGGATTTAAGCAACATTTTTCAGTCATTTGCTGGGGGATATTAGATGGTGTAGTTCACGCTTATGTGTTTCGTGCAACGTTCAGTTTTAGGTTAAGTTCGAACTCACATTCCCGCGTTTTGTGTCGATTATGTTTGTAAAAGCATCATTCCAATTTCGCCTAACATAGTTATACATCGCTTGGTGAATATATTGAATCTTCCAAAATTCAACCCAACTGTAGGGATTCTGAGACGTTTAATTGTTTGCCGCTTATCAGTTTAAAATCGTACATTTTTTCAAACAAAACATGTAGAGTAAAAGTTACTGGAAATTTAATTTCGAATATTTAACGTCATTACACTCTTTTACATAAACCGATCTCTAACTGAGATAAATGGAAGACTGTTTTTGGGAAAAAAGAGAGTCTATTCGAGTTCAAACGTCTCCAATTCCCAGTATGAAATTGCAGGCGTTGACTTCAGATCCTATTAACGATAATCAATCAATTTCTCATAATCATAATCAATTTAATAATAATCAATAATCTATTGATTATTATTAAATTGTAAACAATATATTGTTCAGAAACTGAAGTTAAGGTGTGATACGGCTGACTCATGCAAATAAGTCTGATTTTTTGTTACTGATCAAGTAATTAAATTAATTAATAATTGATAACCAAATTAAATGAATTAAATAAATAAAATTTAAATTAATAATTAATAATTAATTTAAATTAATTATCTGAATAAAATTTCAATTAATAAAGACTGATTGATTGCGACAAATAATTATATGTGGCCCACCTTGAAAATCGCTTCCTCGAGAACAACGTCACAAATATTTCGCAAGAATTCCTCGTGCCGCTCCCTCACCGGCAGACTCATGAACTTTTCGTCTTTCTCCAGCATGTTCGAAAATGTATTAGTAATCTGAGTCCAATCCGAAATTCCATTTCGCAGTTTTCCTTCCTTCTGACTCGGCATCGCGAGTCTGCAGCTCGATCCCCTCTCCTCTGTCGCTGGCATTGGAAGACGTGTACACTGCAACACCATTCACGTGGTCACCGCTGATAAACGAGCATTGATTGCACTCTTAACAAGCCGGTGATTAAATCAATTGCACTTCCCGGTGATATTCACGTATCTCGTTAATAGTACTTAGCATATAAATAGAACAGGTAATTGGATAAATTTAACTGAAACTTTTTGTTGCTTTGAATAAAGTTTGCATAGTTCAATTGTGTGTATTGTTTGAATATCGACACTGTTTTGTTAGAAATAAATAGTGAAATAAATAGTGCATATTTAAATGCTCTGACAGAATTAGATACTTGTAACTAACTCATAATTTTTTTGGAAATATTAATTTATGCATCTTCAGTCAAGAACTAAAGTCAATTCAGAAGCAATGGGCAAAACATTCTAATATACACTCGCCACTGTATTTCATATTTTTTTTCACATATTACATTTTTTAATCGGAAGTTATCATATACTTATTGAAGAGTATAATTTGCATTGAATGCCCCGTAAACTTCCTTTTGGTATTTACAATAAACAATGTGCTACAGCAAAATGCACGCCAATCAGAATTTGTCAATCAATTGTCAAAAACACCATCGGTAACTTCAAACAGTGATATTTTCGGCGAGAATAAAAATGATAAAAATCGTCTACGTAGTCAACTAGTCTTATTATTATACATTTAATAAACAAATTTTGTACATGTTTTACATACAAAAATTGCAAAGCTAAAGTTGTAATGTTTTTTTTATTGTATTCTATAATTTTATTATTATTGCGTGTTTATTATTAAGAATACTGAAATAAAATTCTGGGATATTTAATTCAAATAAGGTATTTCAATAAGTATACAATGTGTTCTAAATAAATAATTCATTGATTGCGAACTACAGAAATTTAGAATTTTAGAAATGATAGATTCTGATACTTAACAGTGCGCTAATTGATTTTTGTTGACTATCGAGAATTGTTTATTATTCTGTACTCATTGTATTTAATTCCAAATGTCCAGCAACATGCCTGGGATATTATAATTTGGAAAATTTAAAACCGTATTTCGTAACCCATGTTAAAAAGTGAAGTTATTATTCATGATGCAGTGGGTTACACAAAGACAGGCATGAGTGCCAACGAAATTCAAAGAAACGATGGCAATTGGTCTGCATTTCCTTGAAACATTCATAATTTCAAGGAGAAATACTTCTCACTCATTCACGGTCTTATTACGATATATTCGACCTCGTCGGTATTTCCCAATTACCGGAAACTCTGAGTTACCAATTACAGTGTGTAAAAGTATAATGTCAGTATTACCGGTTAATTTTCTTATTTTTTTGCATCAATTTCATTATACCAATACAATATGATTATTATTAATGGAGTTGTTACATAATCATTATTTTGTGACGGGAAATAACTTCTAGAAACGCCGGTGTAAATGTACAAGAATGGAAAACGAGATAATTGATACATATTAGTATTAAATTTTTATATAATCATGAGCTGTACTTTAATTAGGATTAAAAATTTATACTGGAGCACGGCGAATTAATCAAATTCCTATGTCTACAATTCGATCCATATTATTTTTAACTGACTTCGAAAAGGAAAGACTCTTAAATCGTTAAAGTTTTTTAATAAAAAGTCCTTAAAGTTTTTATATAACGTTTGTTCAGTGATATCTCGGTGACGGATGCCTTTATCTGGACGAAATATTATTTATCTTATAGAAAACGCTTTCAGAATGCTCCGGTTAGAACACTTCTTCAAATTCAGTTACTATTAGCTTATGCAGTTTATGCAGAAAAACCGATTTTCCGTTTGTCTTGACATCATTTTTTAACGAATGATTGGATAGATATGAAATATTTTACACTTTGTTAAAGAAAAAATTTCCTACACTGGGAAACGTAACAAAAAATATGTTTAAAAATTATGAAGTGATTTCGAAAATAGATAATACAAAAATTGCGTTAAAAAGTGTAAAATAGTTTCCATCTTACTTGTTTTGACAATGCTCTGAAATTTGTGGAGCTAATTATAGATTTATACCAATTGTTATTAAATTAAATATTCAGAAACGAACAATTTGTCCTCCTTCGATTGTGACGGAACTTATGTTTATCCTTATCTAACGTAGTAAACCACCCACAAGAACATCTTTTTTGGTAGTTTAGAAGAAAATTGACTTGAAAAAGATTAGATTTGAGAAAACACGACTTGAAAATGACATTTTCGTTTATTGAAAACTGACACATGTCATCCGTCGTCGAATAAGTGAGTTAATATTGTGAAACTTTTCCACAAAAACAAAAAAATAAATATAGCGGGCGAATTGACCTTTTCGAAGTCGATAAAAAAAAATCGGCACAGTCATATACGGTTTGTGCAAGAAAATAAATATTACAAATTGTTATATCGAGATGATTTTTTTTAAAAGCGATGAAATTTTGTAAATAACTGTTTGAAATGGAGAAATGAGATGTGTGTAATGACATATTAGAATTCATGTATTCTTCTGTTATTAAACGTTAGACTACATATCTGTGCCAGAATGAAAACAATTAATTTGAATATTTTTTTGCTTCAGGAAGATTTTTTTTAAATCTTAATACGTACCGTGCCATAAAAGAATTTTGGAATTAAAAATACCGAGACGCAATGTTTGTTTATTTAAAATGGATATTAAAACCAGTCATCATAGATGTTGCAATATAAGAAAAACAAAAATAAACGAATCGTCCTTTGTAATTGAATAAAAATTCAAATTATTTAAGAAATCCTTTTAACCCAAACTGTACAAGTTACTTTACTGTGCTCTATCATAGATAGAGCGAAACTGTTCGTTGCCCTCAGTTTGTTAACACTAGATTTACCAAAAAGTAAAAATCACTCGAGTGATACTTTGTTCCAAGTACTAGTTTTCCAACGATTTTATTTTATAAAATATTTCTTGGCTCTAAATTTGTTTTCCATTGTCTTCTCTCATTTTCTAAAACGTACATTTATCTGTATAGAGTGATGCATTATTTGGCTTGGAATCAATAATGTCAGTATTGAATAATACATTTTACAAGTATTAAAAATATCATTTATCATTGTGAGGAAATAGTAACACAACAAATAAACAGCGGTAGCTACTAAAAATTGTGAATATAAAAACTGTAATTTATTTTACAAAATTAATAATGCGTGAAAATACTTCTTAATTGTAATACAAACGCATCAGTCCATACATAATTTAGTCTTCGGTAATTTTATAAATTAACATATTTGCAGCTGAAAGTTTTGATGCAAAACTTCTAGCCGGATACCGGTTACAAATCTCGAAAACATAGCTTAATGCCGAACATTAATATCATCAAAATCGGCGTAAAAATACAAAAAGTTGCTTTATAGCATTGTGCATGTATCTTTCTTTAAAATCGAAAAAGTTTACATCTAATAAGTTCACGTTGAGAATCCGAAATTTTTCCTCAACAAATACAAACTGACATAATAACTAATAATACGTCAGCGGGTAACTTTACATTTAAGGTAGTTGAAGCACGAATAATATGAGTCAATTTGTCAATGAGTCAGTGAGGACATTTGGTCCTACACAGATGTACTGCTCACTTACGCACGGAAGTTTATCATGTATACACACGCACACTGGCAGTACGATGATCCCATTGAAAATCGAGGAAAACCATTCCAAATTTCCTACTTTAAATATCTGTATCTTTCAAATCAAACAAAGAATATTTTAATTTTTTTGTGTAAATGTTTATATCAAGTCTTGTTACCAGTGGATAGTTTTTCATTCGAATCCTACTAGTAGATAAAACACTAAAATTTAATGGGCGTCATTAGCAGATGCATGTGTATAGTATTCCTAGACAAAGTGCTAAATTAAACGGCGATAATCCCAAGTTTGGAACAGAGAATCTTCTTTAAATGGCGTCAAGTTTTAGATTCGACTCCTAATATGTTGTAGTTCAAATTTTAAAAAATGTTTGCAAAAGTAAATCTACGCCACAACTACCTTAAGAATGACATAGGATTAGGTTAGAAGCTGCGAATGTGTTAAAATACAAAAATGTATAAACACGAACTGTAATTTGTAATCTGGTGCAATTTACATTTAGCATAGAACACCAGCACCACACAGAGCACCACTACCGGTACCGAAAGTCAAGCGAACTGGAACTCTACCGGAAGGTGGCCGAGAAGTCGACGTCTGCGTAGAACGAGAAAGAACCGAGGAGGAAATGCCGGTGTGAAGCCGTCGCTTCGACTGACAGTTCGACTGGCAAAGGCAATGTTTTATAAGGATCGAATGCGCTGCAAGGACAATTTCTTGCGCTCCACACACTCACACGTGCTGTGCGCTTGTGTCGGTGCCTCCTGAGAGAAACTTATTATCTGCCGTGCATGGTTGACGGAATCAAGTCATTCCTATATGTTGCGCGCCGTAGCCAATGACTTTGGGGACTTTGCAAGCTGTAATTGCGGAATGCATTGATTGTAGACGATTTATAGAATCTCATCACTAGAGACTATCTTCCTCCTTGTCGTGTCATATGTAGTATGTAATGTCATGAATGTGTAAAGTCATGTACAAGGTGATCCAAAAAACGTTAACGGTATTTTGTTGCGAAAGAGGATGAAGTTTCATGGAGTTTTTAAAAAAGCGCTCTTTTTTGCATCGATAATGTTTTTGTTATAGCAACAAAAACGTTGTTCATGGTGAATGTAATTTTGTAAGAAAACCGATAACTTCAGAACGTCCTGATTCTGATTGTTTTTACGTGAAATATGTGAAATTGTTATATTTTTATATGAAACACTTTCACAATATTAACTCCTATATTTAGACTGAAAATCTTCATTTGTGTTTTCTAAGAGCTTATCGTTTTGAAATACATAACTATGCAAAGTAATGCAAAGATGATTCAAAAAATGCTAATGCTATTTTATCGCGGAAATAATACATTTCCATAAAATTTCATGCATAAGAACGCTCTTTTTTGTATCGGCGATGTTTTTATCGCGGTGACAGAAATCACGAGGGTGTTGCGCATGAATAATTTTTACAAGAAAATCAGTACTGCTCGAATAGTGGTGTGAAAAACATGTGAAATTATAATATTTTGATGCGGAAAATTTACACAATGTCAATATATCCGACTGATCCTGCTGTTTTAAACAAAATATTACTGAAATTTGGAAATTACTTTCTCCCAAAGTTTATCGTTTCGGGATATGCAGGTTGTAAAATAATGTATACGATAATTGAAAATAAATGGTAGCATACCGAACTTAACGTTACAAAAATATGATACTTTTATAAAACCAAGTACAATCCGTTTAATAAATCCTTTTATGAATCTCATCGAAATGACTTCAAAAACATAGTTCAGCACGATGCACTTTTCGTTAATTGATTGCTCTTATTTGATCATTAAATATTAATTTCCCTGTCTGAAGTGGAGTGTGACAGGAGTAACATCTCACGTCGACAAAAAAATGATGCAACTCACATGCGTGGACCCATGTGCAGGCTGACGCTTTTTATTATGACGCTTAAAATTACAAAATTATAACAATATCAGTATTATATAACATTAAACAATAATAAATAACAACGCTAAACAGCAAAAATTTTCATTCACTATTAATTTTCTCAAATTAAAGCAGTTTTTTCTAATTCGATAATGCTTTTGGTTGTCTTATTATTTACACAAACTGCATGATAACCATTGATAATCTCCACACATTTAATAGTTGTACGAATTAATCAATAATTAGAAATATTAAACTAGTGGGGACTATGAATGACTATTTTGCAATTTGCGTAAACAATAACACAAGTACTTGGCAGTATATAAATTACATAAAACTGATTTAATTTCTAAAGTTAATAGTCGACCGAATTTTGTACTGTTTGTTGTTAATGTTGATTAATGTTTGTAAGCTAGTATCAATGACAATAGTATTATCGTCTAAAACGAGTGGTTTGGAATAAGTGGGTAACAATTAAACATAAATTCAGTCATTTACAATGTTGGAATCACAGAAGAAATATAAAAAAAATGTCTCTAAAACGACATTGCATTGCGCTATTTAATGACATATTTTTGAATTAGCATTTATTTACTTTACCTGGAGCTTCCTTTACAAGGTTTTTCAAGAAAAGTCAACTATGTTCGTATAGCGTGATTTATGGATTGTGCATCTGTATTCCTAATATGTATGAATCATCAGTCATGTGATGCAAATTCGTTATGATAATTCATGGAACTATGTTCAATTTTCAACTTGCAAGAGATTAATGGGAATCATATTAAATGACTACTGTTTTTTTATTGCGTATAGTCGGTCTCCAGGGCACAATTATGCATTATTTTCCATAAACATCCGCAGTCTAGTGATTTGTAGCTATGAGTCAATAACGACATTGGAAATGTCGTTCTGGCAAGACTGATGAAACAAATTGGTCTTTAAAGACACAGTACAGTTATTATTTAGATATAGTTTGTACCGCATCAATGACTATATCTGACAAAAAAAAAGTTCAACATTTCACGATAACAGTTTTTGCGGTATTTCATATAAACAATTCAACAAACACAAGATAGTATTTCAATAAACGATATAGAAATTAAAATAACATAAAATTATAGTTTTATAAGAACAGGCATGTTGTATTCGCTAGTGTTGACATCATTCTTCCCATGGATTCCCCCATGGACTTCCCCTTTTCATTCCGAATTCCACGTTCTACAAACTTCTTGTGATTCAGAACACCAACGCACACACGCACTGTTGTATTCAAGATAAAAGGGTGACGAACCAGCCATAACAACGATTTCTCTACGGCTCTGTCACAATGGAGTGCATTGATAGTTAGTAGAAAGTGTTGGGAGGAAAAATTAGTCACCCTTTAATGAAATAGTAGGACTGGGCAGATATCGCACCTTGATAGTGGGTATTGGAGCGTGAAGGCTGACTTTACCGTGGATCGAACGGCCTTCGATTAGGCAAATATTCTGCTCTAGTAAGTGCCGGATCTTACCTCAAGCTTAATTACACTGAGTAAGCTTGACGCGCAATTAGCCTAAGTGTTACGGCGTACTACTGCAATATGAAGTTATGTTACACCACCAGAATTTCGTGTATATGCCTCCAATGATTTATTTTAACCCTTACACTGTTTCCGGTTTGTTGCATTTTCAGACATCTTGATTTTTCGAAATTTGAAAAATTATCGAGGTTGTATAGGGGGTTTCAAAAGTGCTGTCAACAACAATATCTATCTTTTCAAAAACGGTGTGAGGGATGACTGTGACTATATTCAGAATATGCATGTGTTTAATTGTACACAAATCATAGCCCGGCCAGATTTGTCTATATACATATAAATTATAAATAGCATATAACAAAATACACAAAAATGTATTGTCAAATTTTTGTCACAAAAAAATGAAAGTTTTTATTTACAAGGTATATATTTTTTGTACGTGTAATTAAAGCATCGTAAAATAAGAAAAATTAAACCAGGCCAACACTTTTATATGATATTAATATTTTCTAGAGACTTGTTTTTATGAAATAAAAAACTGGCTGTTGTATTGATGATAATAAAATAGACAATATTTGAAATGGACTTATTTTGGAATCGACGATGTCGTTATTGTATAATATATTGCAAATATTAAACACGTGGAGAGTAACAACGATGATCTAGCAGTTTATGCAAACAAAAACGCTACAAATACAACAATACTAGTTTCACTACTTTTGTTTAACTTTGCAAAATATATCAGCATTATAATAGGTAGTAATAAATGTTGCCTATATAAAATGGTTTAATACAATATTCATTTGTATTTCGTTTGTGGTAAGTTTGAATAATATTATATAATATAATGTACAGTGTGCAAACAAAATATTGACACCCAATATTTTTAGAATTAATTTTTTTAAAAAGGAAAACGATCTCCTCTACGGAAACTTTCTTAAGAAGATTGATTTTTTGTTCAAGAAAATATATTTCTATTTAGAGAGAAGATTTCTTCCATATAACATTTCCATACACCATAATTGTAAAAGAATGCAATTCATAGACTAATTTCAGAGTTAAGTTCAGTTAAACTGACTAAGCTACAAGAAATGCATGCATCAACCATATCTAATGGGTTAATACATTTTTAATATTAATTACTAATAAGTATTCCCTATAATAATAGTGAAATGAATTAAAATTAACAACGAATATATTTCCTGACCCTAATTCAAAAGTATCACCCAGTATATTAAGGTTCCTTCATAATGCGTCCTTAGCAATTGGAGGAACGTCATGCGGTGGTTGATGGGAAGTCCGAGTCCGGGGAAGTCCGAAGACGGAGGAGAGACCTATAAAATATCCGTTCACTTGAGCGGCCTTTCCGTGTAGTACATCTCGGACTTTCCCAGACCTCATTCTACTCTCAGAACTCGCTCCAGTAACACTAAATATACCGACACTTTATATACAGTAGGTAAGAAAATTATTCTTTTAGAAAATTGTTTTTTTAAAGAAGAAACTTTTTGACGAAATTTTTCAGGTCCATTTGCTTCTTCCGCCTTAAAAAATAAACTTTTCAGTTCAGCGCACAGTGACGAAAATCACCAAAAACTAGAAAAGTCGTAATTTGGAACTGTTTAATTTTTACAGATGAATATTTTTCTACAACCCGGAAGTGAATAGAGCATATTTTAGTTGCTGGTCAAATTTGTTGTCTATTTATCTAGGACATTGTAACAGTAGTTCATCGTTGCGGAACAAATTTTCGTCACTATGCGGCGGTGGACGACAATGCTCGAAGTTCGATTCTCGAAGCTCGAAGGTAATCGGCCGATTTGGAGACAACTTCAGCTGAATATCATTTAAAATATTATTTTATCATATTTTTGTTCGCCGGTATTAAATTTTTAACTTTTTTGCAAAATGGAAGTCACTTTTGGAATTATCCAAAATTAAAGTTGCAAATAAAAAACAGGAACATCAGCAGCCAAATAATCTTGTTAAGAATCTCTTATCAAGAATTACAGTTTTTGACTTCCTATATTTTATTATGAAAGTTTATAAGAATATGTTTAAAGAACATATCTTTCGAAATAAAAAGTTTTGTCCTATCTTCACGGTAAATTTTTTGAAAATACTCAAACTTGTCTTAGTCTTTTCTATCCTGCTAACTATCAAAGTTATAGATTAACAATATTATACACGAATGTACCTTCATAAAGTTGTTGCAAACTTCATAAATAGACCAATTAAAAAAACTCAAATGCTACTATAACCTATAATGTCTGATCGCCTTCGTTCCATCGCGGATTTATAATCTGCAATTGCATCCTGGCATTGGCCGCGCGGCTCGTGCGGGCGTGCATAAGCGAAGCAACAAATCATAAATAATAAGTAACTAGGGGTTTAACGAGCGATTAGATTGGAATGTGCAATACTCGGTGTGAAAAACTGATTTTCCATACGATCGGGACGCTAATTGCTTTTCGATAAAGACAATTGGCGAGGAAATGATACTGCTTTCCGAACTTTTTATAGAGCTTCTTTACTCTTTACACACGAGGCAGTACTGATAGCCACTGGGCGTATAGCCACTCGCAAATTACAGTGTATAATAAAAGTGATGACATACCCAATATTTTTGGAATAAATTGGCTTGAAAAAGAAAATTGTCTACTCTGAGAAAATTTGTTTCCTCTTAAGAATATAGTTTTTTTTCAAGATAATGTATTTATTTTGAGAGTAGAATTTTCTTATTCAAGAAAAGATTCACAATTACTTGGTGTGCGAATTCTTTTTGTTCCACTGTATATGTTAGAAATCTATTAAATTTAAGTTTGACTTGACAAAATATCCGTCCGATTTCAAGATTCTGGGGTAAAGGAGGTCCAGTCCGTAATCGTTGTTATAAATCGCGAAAAGTTGGGTAAATATCGTTTAATTTATCCTTTACTGATCATTTCCAAAAGCACTTTTATTATTATTATTACACAGTTTGATTCATGTTGATACTTTTCTGGCTTGCTCGAATTTTGAAATCAATTTTTGTCGCGTTTATATCGAAACGATTTTCTTGAAATTTTATTTTGTCAGGTTTGCTCCATCTCAAATTCTTATATTGCCAGGTAACTCTTGCAAAATGGTTATCTACGAAAAGGACTTACTGACAAAAAGATTGCGAGACCTGTTAAGTTAAAACATATGCTCATTTTTTTTGTAGTATGACAAACTATTAGTATTTTTTAAAAATCATTGAAAAGCCAATTTTTACCTATTACACCCATTATTTTGAACTGTCAGATCTCTCAGGTCGAAACCATCTAGGATATTTTCGGTATTTGCTCATAATATGATGTAAAAAGCAGTTGCCAAATTTCTAATTTCTAAATTTAATGGTCGTAATGGTTAAGCGGCGTCGATTAGCTCATATATGATTTTTTGATGGTTTTCAAAAATACCTGTTGTCGATCATGGCAACTGATTTTTTGGAGAAGTATTCCGCATTGCTTTACGAACTTATAAAGAAACTGTGCGCACAAGTTTCGACCTCATAGGTTTGACACTCACGTTGTAAGCAGAGATCAAATTTAGTTACGGTATGTTAGGTGCTTAAAAATTGCAAATGAAGGAAAATAGAAGTAAATATAAACAATTTTTAAGTTACACGGTTGTAGTAGAATGTACTAAAAAGTTTTTAAAAAAATTGTTTTGCTATCACAACATTCTCGGTCATATGCAACTAATAAAATCGATTAGTTTGTTTAAAATAATAGAAGATATAATTGCGGTTCACAATTCTTTTATATAGTAATATTAGAATAAATAATACATCAATATAATATACTATACATACATATAGAGTATAGAATACACTAGAATTTCTCTTGACCGAATGATGGTATCCAAATTTTTTATTACCGCAATTCTTTGTTATATTATTTTTATACCACTTCGTTAAATAGATGAAGCCAAGTAGTAAATAAAAGTATAAAAGTAATATAACAGAGTGTTCGGATAATAGAAAATTTTGATAAATTAAGTCAGATCAGAGAAGGTCTACTATATGCATAAAATACAAAATATAGAACATAAAGTATATGTATAGAATATAGCATATAGAAACAGAATATAAAATAAAGAAATAGATTAGCATAAAAACATGAGCTCAGAATTTCCAGAAACTCCCCGCGTATGTTTTCCTCAAAACGCGCGCTACATTTCAACTCTAAATCTACATCTGTCCTTCTCTGTCATACTGAGAGGCTGTCACGGGCCACTCACTCAATCATCCGTGCGTGCGTCACAACAGACTGTTCCAGTTAAGGAAAACGAAGCTGTTTTTCCCGCTTACCACTACCAACGCACCGCAATGCAACTGACAGCTAAAGAAATCCTTTTTGGTTCGTCACTCCGTTTTTATCTCTGGCGCAACACTGTAAGAGTATCAGTCGTGATATGAAGAAACTGAGTGAACAAGGAAACAGGAAGGAAGAGGGATAGAGGGGGGGTACAGCTAAGGAAAGTCTCAGCGCGGGAAGAATGAAGTCAAGCACAAAAACTTCGAGGTTACTTCTGACATTTAAGAAACACAGTCATTGATTGCCTGTGCAACAGTAATTCTTTCTGAGTGCAACAAAAGTTCGGAGATCTTGTTAGAAAATATTCCTTTTGTTTGGGTCATTCAACACCAAGCGGAATACTTTTTACTTTTATTTATTTAGTATTATTATTATTATTACACTGCTATTTTATTATTTAGCTTGATATCTCTGTCTTGATTAAATCTTGCAATTAATTTTATCCACTTCTACCGAGTCGATTTTCTGAAAACTGCACACAATGTTATTACGGCCACAATAGGAAGATTTCATCAAATATGAGTTAATTCCCCCCCTCTTACCGCATTTTTATATATCTAGTGGATTATACAGTTAATACAGTAATATACGAATGCAATATAATATTGTTCGTGTATAAATATGTATTAGTGTATTATTATTACACGATTTCATTTAGCTTGATATTTCTATCTTAATCAAAGTTTCTAATCTATTTTTGACTCACTTCAAAATTTCATCGAGTTTGAGTTGATCACCCCTCCTGCTCCCTTCCAGATTTTTAAATTGCCAGAGATTCCTAGCAATATAGATTATCTATGAAAAGATCTTAGTGAGCAAAAAACAACTTGAGTTGTAATATGTAGGTGAGCAGATAAGGCTATGCTGATTCTGGACCACGCAATGGACCACGTTGAAAAGCTATACCGAAATGCTAAGACGAGGTTCTCAGCAGAATCAGCATAGCTTTTCAACGTGGTCTATTGCGTGGTCCAGAATCGGCATAGCCTTATCTACTTAGATGATTAACAATACGAAGTGATAAAATATAATATAAACATTTAAAATAAATTTCATGGTTTATAAGATTATAAGTGTAAGAAGGTCAGTGTCGAAAAAATCTTGGTGAGTGTAAGAGAAATCACGCGTGATGATTTAAAAGAAGTGTACAAAGACGACAAAGTAAACAAATAAAAATAAATCATTTTCGCTCAAGTTAGACGGTTTTAGTAAAATGTACTAAAAAGTAAAGAATAATTTGTAAAAACCATGAAAATATGGGAATTGTAAAACAACAATGAAGATTGACTTTAATTGTAAAGTATTGTTTCCGAATAGGAAAGCGTAAAGTCATCATATGTTAAAAGTTGATCCTGGTGGACTATATCTATTCCGGATATGATAGCGATAATTATTGGTAATAAGTATGAAACAAGCGGATCACTTTTTTTGCGGTTACGTGGCGCACATTCTGATGAAATTGAAATACTTCGATCATCATTATGTTGAGTTAAAGTGCTTTCAAGCCCCGGTTCCACAGTATTATTATTACTTGCAAAATTGCAATTACCGTTTTTTCGACGCATACATTCATAAATGAATTGTTATTCCAGGCTTTGGAGCATATGCTAATTTAATTCTTTATTAATTAGCTTCAGGAAAAGCCAAACTTCTGGAATATATTTTTTAGTTCTTCGTGAACTTCATATGCAAGTTCAGAAATTGTTCAATGTTTAATTTTCATGGATTTTCTTGGAGGAACAATCAAAATAATCTACAGGTCTTCCGTTACGCCAGTGGTATCTTGGTCCACGGTCTACTAACGGAGCCATCTATAGTTTTTGGTAGGCTATTGGTGTTGGAACGGCTTTTTAAGAGCAAAGTTTCTTAAAAAAAAGTTTCCTTTTTAAGAGAAACAAAAAATGTTCTCAAAGCAGTTTGTTTCGATCTCTAAGAAAATTTACTTCAGAAAATTTGAGTGTGCAAACACTTCTTGACCGACTTCGAAAAAGAGAAAGTTATCAATTCGTCGCGTATATTTGTTCTTTTACCTACGGGTGCTGATTACCAACGACTAAAATAAATTGCAAATAATTGAAAATAATACTTAACAATATCCTCAAATATCTTCATATTATATAGTTTATATAGTTTATTTATATAGTAAAAATAATTTAATAGAGTACAAAATACTTTCCGTCTAATTTATGTTTGCTAAAATTCTCCCGTTTCCAAGACGACGCAAAGTAAAGATTTGTTTCTAATAATATTACACCGTTTTTTGTTTGTACAAAGGTAGCAACAACAAGAAAGAGGACGCCAGTTGTTTATCAATGACATTTTATTAATACAATCGGCAACAACAGTGGAGTAGAGTACAGTGTATAATAGTAACAAAAAGAAATGCAGGAACAACTCTCTTTCTGTTTCTTGCGCGTCTAAGAATTAGTTCAGTGATATAGTCAGAATCTCTGTGCTATTATTCAGTGATCCCTCGAACGAGCCTCTCACTTTGCGGGTGAATCCCAGGGCTACTATTCTGAATCTATACAATGGGATGATAGTTAGCAATAGTTAGCAACAGTCGTTAACTAACACCCGATTGCGCCAGTAGTTGCAATATTAACGCTAGTTAGCGCTTTCGGAAGTAAACTTTACGTTTCAAGGCTCTATCTTGCGGCAGAGATAGCGGCGAATCGTTATCGAGTTTACATCCGTTTCGGGTCTCATGAGAACTGAAATGTTCGAAATTATATATTTTTTAGGAATATGGCGTTTTGTACTTCAGGAATATTCTCGGCTAATAAATTCCACGCCACATAATTCGAAATGCTCGCAAACTCGATAGTAGCCTGACGTTCTCTCGACCGTAAAATAGCGCCTTCAAACAAAAAGTTTGTAGTTCCGCGTATTTAAATTCCGGAAACACTTTAATCAATGTTTTTTGAACGATGCATGTATATTATGTATAATTATCTTTAAGAAGTGTCCCCATTGAAGTAACAACGAAGAACTTTTTATTACTCATTGTTGCTAAGTTTCAGTATTATTCCTATTGGTACATTGTCTACTCTAACATCGACATATGAGCAACACCTAGCAACTCTTGACACTTTTCTCGTGTTTTTTAAGAAACACGAAACATCAGTAAAAAGTTCCTGATTGTTCTTCCAACAAGGACATAGCTTCATGTAACAAATGCCTGGGATTCAACCATTTCTCCATTGAAATTACACTTCTTCCCGCGAGTATTAAGTTGCGCTTGTGCGCTTGTTTATTCAATGTAATATTCGAGAGGCTCGTAATTACCTTTTTTCTACCTTTACATGTACTTGTACACGAATCAAAGTGCGTTTACACTTACAGACATCGAACCTCGCATGGCAGACACGAAAGTTTTTTTTAACACATTGTACAGTGTGTGAACTTTCAAGCATCATTAATTTGAATCGGGTTTACTTGAAGCTAAGATATATGCAGAGTTAGAGCAAAGTGGAACAGTAGCAGAATAGTTTTACGTATAAAGTAAGATGATTTGTTCCTTTCTATCAGAAACCAGTTGACGATAATAAATTCTCAAATATACTTTATACATAGATTGTTCGATTATTGTTCGATGTCTGTAAATATAAACAAACCTTCATCCAACAATATACCGTTAACAAAATCCTCTTCCACTCTTTGTACAATAGTACATGATACATCGTGTTTCGATCGCAGCGCCGGTACTGTTACTGTCCATCCTCTTTTCTAATCGCTACTACCAAGTTCAGTAAACGGATTAAAAAAGTTCGGGATAAAAGATTGAGAGATCGACGCCCAGGATGACTCGAGGACGATTTCAGCAATGATAAAAATATTCGATGATGACGCGTAAGGTCGAGAAAGTAACAGTAGGTGCTCGATCGTTATTCCAATATTATTACAACATTATTACAGTACAACAATAAATCTCCCTGGTCTCGTTATCACTCGTGTCAACACTCGGAATTCTTGGCGCAGTTACTTCAATGACCTGGAACAGAAGGGATTATCCGATATGTTAGAAAATCGGAAATACGCATGAAGATGCGCGTGTAGAGCAGGCATCGTGGAGGTTGTACAGGGTGAGTCACTTGCCGTTTAATCATCCCCTTCACACTCGAGTTCTAATTATTTCCATTATTGGTACAATTTGATATTATAAATAAATGTCAGTGTGTGGAAAAGACTCGGTAAATACTCCTTTATATTAAGATTACTCAACACCGTATAATCATACCATTTTCCACGGCGTATATCCATCATTGGCGATTCAAAGGCAAGTGTATCACCCCGTACAGGACACTTCTCCCCTTCAAGGAAAATCCAGGGTGTCATAAATCCCCCAAACCTGGCCACGCTGACACAGGTAACCCGACGGCGAGCGATATCCGAGAGCATCACTCTTGGACTGATTGCATCCACGATATCATTATACTGACTTGAGATTCCAATATACTTGTACTCTACGTTGTTATTTAGTAAGTAAAAAAGAGGCATAATATGTAAGCTTTTGCACTTTAGTTGCAAGAATATATATTGAAATCAAGAATTTAAGTTTCTCCATTCAAATTGAGAAAAGTTGAATCGAATTTCAAAACTGGTCATTTGATGTGGCTTTGTACGTTTAATATTAATTCAATGAGAATGAACAGTAAAAATAGGGGAAAATAATGTCTCACCAGCATTAGCTGTATCTCTCCAGGAACTCCAAGTGGAATTTCCTCAGCTTTTCCAGCATAGCCTTAATCTTGTCCTTCTGCGGCAGTATGGTCGTTCTGCGTCAAAGAAAGCAAACATTATATCACGTGCTTTGCATGCACTGAATCACGTGCTTTGTATGTACTGAATATGTATAATAGTGCTTTCTCTACTATTCGGCCACTGTATTATTCAAATGTTCGCTTATCCGCACGCGTCTTCTATGTAAAAGATAACGTCTTTGAATGATTAAAGTTCAATCCTACTTTTTATCTGACGTATGAATAAGTAGACCTCTCGAAAACATTAAAATGTAAAAACATGTGCCAAGTAGCAATTTAATGCCCCCAAAAAATGCTTGTTGTCTCATATTTATTAAAACTCCTAAAAAGATATAACAAAAAAGATATAAATATCATACAAGAAAGCTAAGTTTTCATTCAAAGATACTTCGATTTAACTAGCATTAGCAATTAACAATAGATTAACAATAAATAGCGATTAAGAATTAAAAAAACTTGGTATGTCGTGCATGTATACTACTACTTGGCGCGAGACTTTATCGAGTCTCCTGGTATATATTATACACATAACGTATCAAGTGCAATATTACGTATAATATTTAGAGTGTGGAGAAGAGTTGAGAAACATTTACAGTTAATGAAAAAAAAGACTACATAATTATCGGTATTACCGACATTGCGTTCTTGTTTTGGTAGCCGTGTAGTGTTACTTGTGTCGTGTGTCGCGTGAGCTTACACAGAGTGAATCGTGACAGACACCGACGGTTTATTGATTAATTGAGAAATACAAAATCTCGAGAAAACGTTACTTATGCACTTCAATGAAACTGTTTTATTTTAAATTCTGAATTATATGGTAACCGTATCAAGTCTTGTGTTATATAAAATTTCTGTGAACTGATTCTTCGGAGAGCGGGCTATGATTATTAGGATGAACGCTTGTCCAATAACAATAGTAGTCGTCGTGGGAAGACGCTGGGTTTGCAATCTTATGGTTCCAGTTCTATTCCAAATATCTGATATTTTGTTTAATTCCTCACTATTCAAGGAGGTGAAGAAATGATATTTTTGATATTAGCAATAAACTCGTCTCGTGCTTTACATTTCCACGTCCATCCGATTCCGAAGAATAGTGCAGCCACACTACATAATTAAATGTTTATAAATGCCGTTTTAACATTTGTTTGTCGATACTGGCAGAGTAATTATGAGATGAGTTTATTGCTAATATCAAAATATATAATTTCTTCACCTGCTTGAATAGCGAGGAATTAAACAAAATATCAGATATTTGGAACAGAACTGAAACCATTGCAAATTCATCGTCTTCCCACGACTAATGAATAGGTTTATCATCCGCAGACCTATCAGTAGACCTAAATAAGACCCTAATTTAGTACTTGTGAATTAATTGATAAGCCGTCGACATCTGTCGTCTTTCACTCCGTGTAGTGCTCAGCGACACACGACACAAGTGACACTACACGGCTACCAAAACAATTACGCTAAGTCGGTATTACCGATAATTCGATGGTAAAAAGCTGATTCCAAGTCTAGTGCATCACTTTGTACATACTTCAGTGTATATCTAATAATCAAAAGCAGTCACAACAGAGTTTTAGCAGTTAGGTTTATAATCCATAAATCTTTAACACCATAAATTATTTCAGAATTTGTGAGTATTATTATTAATATTTATGTCCTTTTTTAAATGTAACGAAATCAAGATCATGAAAGTAACTTCTATTATTCAAAAATTCCCATATCCAAACAAGCACATACTCTGATTAGTTTAGATAATGGAGCTTTCACTGTGGTTTATTAAGATGACATGTAAAATATAAGGTTTATAATTCGCAAATCTTTAACACCATAAATAATTTCAGAATTTGCGATCGCTACTATTAATATTTATGTCCTTTTTTAAATATAAGGAGATCAACATCAAGAACGTAAGTGTTTACTAGCAAAATCGTTCAGTGACAGCGGTAATAAAGTCGTACGACGTTACCTGAAGTGATATGTGCCTGGCTTTTGGCCAAACCCGGATCCAGGAATGACGCAAATGCCGGTGGTTTCCAGTAGTTCGAACGCATAAAGCACGTCCGGTTCTTGATTCCTCTTCTTCGCTTCTTCGATAGCGCGTTGCGGCAAATCAATTTGCGGGAAAACGTACATCGCACCCATCGCCGGATTGGCCTATCATGAAATAAGTTTCAGACATTAGATGTGCATAGATTTGTACATGTTGGTAATAATAATGTGGAGTGACCGGATAAGAAAAGTTTAATGTATACAGTATGTACAATAAAAGGGCTTTAAGGTAGTTGGGTCGCGACAGTAACAGTCAAACTCAATCGGTCGCCGCAGATATTGTTAACTTTGCTTTGCATACTGTTAGTGCTTAGTCAATTTGCGCCATCAATTTCACGGAAATTTAACTTTTATTAACTGTATTATGTAAAAACGAAATAGTAAAAAATTCTGCAAAAATTTGGACGCATTCGTAGAATTCCGATAAAACACAGGGATAGTTTTTTATGCGATTCTTAAGAAACGTATACCAGATTAAATTAATAATGTGAGTACAGACGATTTTTCCTTATGTCTCCTGTGCTAAAAGTATGAATTTAAAAGCCTATTATCTCGAAAATGACATAGTCAAGTCGAATAAAATGTTGCTAAGTAGTTGTAAGATCTTATAAAGGATGCTCTATCAAAGATTAAAGAGAATCTTAAGAAAATGATTTTATGACCCAACTACCGTAACGCGCTTGTTCTGTGAACCATCATTCCAAAGCAGCCAGGATAATTAATTTCGTACAAAATACGCGATGATAAAACAATAGTACCTTATAGCCAGGAATGGAGTTGAGCGTGTCGACGACGAGTTTCGATCTCTCCGCCAGCGAAGTCAGCGTTTTCTTCTTTTCTTCGATGAACTTAGGATGCGATGGCTCATGGGGCTTCGGAGGATTCACCACTACGTCCATCACAATCTACATCGATTCAGTGGAGAATATAGCTTAGTTTATTTATTTCTATTTTCTTAGTTTAAACGAATGTTCAATTATGGTGTATACTATAATTTGCCTCTTCACGTAACAAATATAAAATGACGTAGAATTACTATAGCGGCTGTGCGAAGTAACTGTAATTGTCTGAGCGAATAACAAAAACTACAAATTTCTCTTGTAAACACAATAACTGACGGATGAAATACAAATCAATTATTCTGAATGTCTAAAGAAAGTTTTGTATTAATTTTGAAATGTTTACATAAATAATGCCAGATTATTGGATCCTGAAATGTTAGTTCTACAAAAATATTAGGAAGCAAGAATATTTTCTTTTACTTGATTGTCCAATATTCGTAACTTTTTCAGTTCATTAAGCTCTCGCAATAACAATCTTAATATCAATAAACTATCTACAAAAATGTCAAGGTTTTTACAGAAAGCAAGAATATTTTCTTTCAATTGATCGGCCAATATTCGTAACTTTTTCATTTCACTAAACTTTCGTAATTGCAATCTTAATATGAATAAGCTATACCTGGCCCAAGACGGTGGGGCAGAGCATGGCGGAAATAGACTTGAGCAGTATCGCCATGACTTTCGGGTCCATATTCACGAATTCTCCATAACCGCCACGAATTCCGCACTCGCCCATGTATCCTGCAAAAAGAAGTGCCTGTCACAAATAGTTCTGGTCGGCTCACATAGAATACAATAGACTACAATAGAATACAATAGAAACGAACGCTTTAAAAATAATTAATGTAAGGTAGTTGTACTGTAGAAAGCTCAAAATAACGGAAATAGGTATGAATACGGATTACAGGGTTGTACATTTTCGAAATAGAGAATGGCTAATTTAGTTTGTTAAATTATTATCGATCGTACACCGATAAAATTGGTTTAGGACGGATACTTGACCGCATTTATTAATCTAAAGGCCTTTGTAAACGGTCAATCGAATGTAAACAGTATGAATGATTAGTTAATTATCTTCTAAAACACGTCATAAACATTTCCAGCCGTTTCTAAGAAAAGTGGTTTGACGCAACAGCTGCCTTTATAGTTAATGTGACGTCTGGTGTGCGCTCTTCGCGGTATGCTAATAAAGATAGCCGTGAAACGAAACGAAGTGCCAGCTTGCAAGCATCATAAAATAACGTCAGATACCAGTTGAAATGTAACGGTCGTTAATGTTGCACTGCCATGTCGTTGAAACTGTAGTTAGTCTGTTAAATATCAAGCAATTATCGTCGTTTTGTCAAGAATAAAGAAGTTATTGTTTTCCACCTGCGAGAGTTGTAATAAATGCGTTTCCACGATTTACAAATCAATTCTTTACCACTTCTTGGTATGAACAACCACATTAAAATAAGGAATCATCACTAATTCGAAGAAATACGTTTAAATTGTCGTTCTGAGCTAAATCGCGTTGCACCTGCAAAACTTCGCTTGTTTTAAAATACATATAAGTTCAATATAAAGTATGCAATAATATATTTAAGGCAGTTTTCACGTAATTTGTTTTTTCAAGAATTTAGTCAAATTTGGATTACAAATATTTATAAGTCATATCTCGAACTTGGTGCAATCTAAAGAAAATTCTCCGTTTCAAATTTGAGATAATCGCCGTCAAAGTTGGCACTTTTTGCATGTATTAAATTTTAGTATGTTATCTGCTGATAAGATTTGAATGGAAAACTACCTATTAGTAGGAGCGCGTGATATAAATATTTATAAAAAGAATCAAAAATATTCTGTTTCATTTAAAAGACACAAGTGTTTAAAGTAGGAAATTTGAAGTGGTCTCACTAGATTTTTGGCACGATAGTCGCGCATAATCGTATATAGAAACTTCTATGAGTAAGTGCGTACGATTGTACAGCACAAAAAGTCTACCAACATTTAACTCATATTATTTGAGCATTTCCGAATTCACCGTAGCATAAACTTTTTAATGTTAGTGTCGCTAGACAACCGCCTTAATTACAAAGATTGAAAACCTGTGTCTCACCACTAAATGAAATGACCATTGATTTATTATTACGATTGTGGATATGCCGTACTATAATGTTAAATAACTCTACAGCGTGCTCTAAAAATATAAAAATATTGTTGTCATCTTGTAGAGAATGATACGGAGATGAAGATCGCTATCTTCAAAATTCACATTTGAAGTTTCTTTCATAAAAAAATGATAACAAATGCATGTCAATAAAAGGTGTCCCACTAACAAAAAACCTGTCTGAACATTTTTTCTTTAGCCATAATCGATTTCGTCACCTCATTTGAAGAAGCAGGGACGATTCAACCGAGATTTAAATAATAATTTTAAAAATAGCCATTTTTATCTTTTTCTAATTCTTTACGACGAAGCTTTGTTCATTTACAATGTGCTCCACTCAGTATAAAAGATAATGCATATGACAATGCGAACGCACCTTTGGAGACGGACATGAACGAAGCGAGCTCCATTTTCGAGTAAGGTTCTCCCATCTCTGCCATGACCTTTTTAAAGGAATGGAAAGAGCTGTCTTTGTCGTAGACATTGTCCTGATAGACTTCGTCCGCCAACAAGAAAAGCTTGTTCTTATGGGCGAAGCGTACGATGTCCTCGATGTTCGTCCTCGTTAGAACCTGCCGACATTAGTAGTTTAACATTAATGACAATAATAATGTGTTAGGCATTTCATAAGAAACCCATCATTTTTTGAAAGCGTGCCATCCAATTTCGACGAAACCATAGAATATTACATATTAATATGATATAAATATTAAATATTATATACAAGAGATTTTAGTCGTTATTCTGTTGACGTTGAAGTTGCCCACAAATCATAAGCTGTTAAAAAATAAGAAGTTCAAAATCAATTTCAATCTCGGAACTTGTTAGTAGATCTGCGAGACGTTATTTTTAACTTATTTACTTCTGAAATAATCGTTTCTTTGCAGTATATAATTTTTGGTATTTGCGAAAACAAGATTAAAGTCACACTTTGAAAAATCTGAAAAATTATGTTATTCTTTTTTCTACAAGAATGTCCTTTTTATAAATTTTGCAGACTTATGATAAAGGAAATTATAAACTATAAAATATTGCAATATTTATCACGTATATGTATAGTGTGTTTTAAGAGTCACTTCAACATTTCAAAAGTATTGGGAGTTATTCGTCCCTATTTAAATAAAGAACATCTGTCTGTCTGACTATATGTTTATATTAAAATCAAAAACGCATGAACCAATTTCAATGCGTTTTTCAATTTTCATATTACAATATTTTTTAGTTATACACAGCTCCAAAGATAACTCAAGAATTTCAAACGAAAAGGATGGTCGAGTTATAGATTATCGTTGAAAGATATTCCCCCTATGATATTTTTTCTATACAAGATAATATTAGGAAGAATGCCGGCTAACGCAGCTTCGATCTGTACAAAAAGTATGAACACATCCACTAGTTTACGAATAAATTTTCTTAAAAAAGGTAGCTGTCTCTTCTAAAGAAATATCTTTTTCTTGAAAAGGACACATTTGTGTTCAAGAAAATGCATTTCTATTTAGAGAGTATTTTTCTTCTATACAATATTTTGTTTGCAAAAAGCAAGTGCGAGTACTTTTTCGTATCTACTGGAGTTCTCAATAAAATTTCATCGAAATCAGAGAATCGTATCGATGAATACAGATTGTTTGCAATTGACAAGCTATACTACGAATCAATACGAACCTGGCCAGTCGGGTTGCCGGGATTGATGACAACGAGGACTCTCGGATTGCAAGTGCGCCTGCAGGATTCAAGCGCTCGCTCCAGTTCACAGATGTCCAAAGCCCATTTGTTATCTTCATTCAGGTAATAGCCAACTTGCGACAGGCCGAACTCCGCGAGGGTGGCCGAGTAGAGCGGGTATTGGGGGATGGGGATGAGCACCCCCGAAGGTTTGCCGTCCAAATGCTCGTTGAAGAGCTTCAGGAACGACTGAAATTCAAAAATCGAGGAAATGATTAATTCGAATATTAATTTGAATTTCACAATTAAATCAAATATTAATTCGAATTTCACGATTAGTTCGGTTTGCAGGATTAATTCGAATTTTATGATTAAATCAAATTTCTCGATTAATTTTCAAATTTCTGGACACCTCAAACTGCTATTATTCATAGGTGTGCAACTTTCTGGTGGGAACTTCTTATCTTCCATTGCACTCTTTTATATCCGCTTCTTTCAAGATTACTATAATTAAATTAGAGCGCACTTCGCCTACTTGGTTAAATGAACGAAATTATTTGGAATCTCTGTTCAATGAAGGTTCGTACAGTAAAAATCAAATATATCGATAATTTTCGCCATTGTCAAATTTAACATCCTAATTGAAGTGGTAATTCAAAGTTTTAATAGTATTTTTTTTAACACAGTACAACTTCTGTCCAAAACTGGTTTTTCAAAAATGCTTTGTTTTTTGATTCAGAAGTATCCGTCTTTTCGGAAATCCGCCACTGCTTACTCTTTGGTAGTTCTAATATTAGGAATATCAAGCTAAATTGAAATACAGTGGATAACAAAGAAAACTCTTCTCTCTAAATAGAAATACATTTTCTTGCACAAGAAAGTGTCGCTCTTGTGAAAAAATAAATTTCCTTAGAGGAGATAGTATTCTCTATTGACAAAAATTATTATAAAAATACTAGATGTGCTAATACTTTTTTTGGCCCACTGTACATTGAAAACTCACCTTGATACCATCAGAAGCGCCATTCGAAAGAATGATATTCCTGTAGTCGGAGGGAATTCCGTCCCTTTCGCTAATGTACTCAGCTACGTGCTTCCGAATGACTTCGATGCCAGCGGACTCCGAATAAGAACCGACGCTTCCGCCCTTGCAGCCGCCCAATATGCACCTGTAGGAATAAAGATAGAATTAGTTAAAAGAAATTAACTAAGTATATGAATATTTACTAGGGCTATTAAGGAAACCGTAGCCGTAATCATAAGTATTACAAAAACGTTGAAATTATGTTTCTAACTTGAACAAAAATGATTTATTTATTTATTTATTTATACGCTTTTTTTAAATCATGATTTGCGTTTTCTCTTACGCTCCCTGAGACTTTCAACACTGACCTTTTCTACACTTATAATCTTATAAACAGCGAGATTTCTTTTTAATATTTATATTATATTTTTTCATTTCGTATTATTAACCACCTACATATCGCGACTCAATTTGATTTTTGCTTACGAAGAGCTTTTTATAGATACCCATATTATTAGGGTTGTCTCGCAATAGGGGTGGGTCATAATCCGGAAGTGAGGATATCGTTCAATTCAAATTTTATCAAACATTGTATTGCCATTACAATTAAATATGTGTGCTAAATCTCAAGAAAATCGACTCGGTAGAAGTGAGTCAAAAATTGACAAGATTACATACAAGACAGCGGTATTAAGCAAAGTAAAATCTTGTAATAATAATACAGTTATACATATTTATACACGAGGGATAATATACTGCATTTACTTTTTTACTCTTTTACTGAATTATTGTATTTACTGTATTTACTGTATTTACTGTATTTACTGTATTTACTGTATTACTGTATTTACTGTATTACTGTATTTACTGTATTACTGTATTTACTGTATTTAGTCTATTTACTGTATTACTGTATTTACTCTGTTGTCCTATTACTAAATAAAATCGTGTAAAGAGATAGAATGAGCTACCTGGCACGTTGTTTGGCGTCCTCGGGATAACATGGATCATCGAGGAGTTCTGGGCTGACGGTCAATGCGAGCACTTGGCGTAGAAAGCTGATGGGTCTCTGACCCATTGCGTGGGCGTCGCCCACGTTCGCTTTTATCACCTCATTGAACGGCTTCTTCGCCCCCTGAAACATAAAAGCAACCATTTCCCTTTAGATAAGGTTTCCATGAAACGGGACACTCACAATGAACCAGTCTAAAAAATCGGAAAGCAGTAAAGGAACTTACAATAAAAAAGAATCCGTTAAAATTTATGTTATATATATATAACATAAATATATAAATATATAAATAAATAACGGAATATAAGTGAATAAGTTTCATGTCATTGAAAAAATAATAGTAATATTAATAACCCGAAGCGAATTAGATTTAACAAATGAAACACAACAATTGCGGGATCAGCACGAAGGATATTGAAAATGTATTGAAATGATATTGGCATAAAAAACCTCCAGTCTGTGAGTGAGGGAAAAAGCCGCTCGTGATACAATGACAATGAAAGCAGACTTACAGATAGGTGTTTGTGACAGGGCACAGAATCTATGGTCAGCGATCATGATTAGGTGCGGCAGAGCGCAATTTCTGGATTCATCGAAACAAAATCGTTGCGGCAAGGCGCAGTTTCGCCGGGTCAACAACCACGGGAAAAGAGTGCGAACAAAGCGCACTCTGTGGAATTATCCACGACGAGTGGTTGCGAACAGAACGCAAAGTACCACAAATTTAAACACACTCAACAGAAACGTAACAAAGCTCACAGAACTCACACACAATTAAGTCGCTGTGGGTTTCGCTATTTGCAACGCTTCTCACATCTGAGAATTAATGCGCCCGCACGCAACGGCGATTCGAGCAAGAAGGAGGCATTCTCGCAGTCGAAGACAAAAGATGATCGTCCTTCTACCTCAAATTTACATATTTCAGAACGCATCGTTTCAATGTATGATACTTTAGATTAAAGGGCAAGCCAATTGCAATGAAATTGGTGAGAGAAGTGTTTAAAGGAGAATGTCTAAATCTTCTAAACAATTTAATTATATATACTCGGTGTAAAAAGTAATCCAGCAGTGATCAATTTTAATTAAAATGTAGGATTGTTATATTTATTAAACAATTGCCGTAAAACAAAAAAGTTGCATATATTCTCCGACGCGTTTACAACAAATATGAGGTAACCAATTTTCTT
This sequence comes from Ectemnius lituratus, assembly GCA_910593735.2. Taxonomy (NCBI): domain Eukaryota; kingdom Metazoa; phylum Arthropoda; class Insecta; order Hymenoptera; family Crabronidae; genus Ectemnius; species Ectemnius lituratus. The sequence continues at coordinate 2,642,804 of OU343044.1, read as the reverse complement.
TTATACAGGCATTAATTAATAAACATAACAATTAATTAAAGGCGCTAAAAACTGCGAAATGCTGACTATTTTATATATTGATGTAACTTTGCAACAAGTAAAATAAGGTATGTAGAATCTTAATGTGATACTACATATGTTGCAATGTTTGTTAACATTATTTGTTTAAGGCGGTATTTCCCTTTTGATTAAATTTTCCAAGTGAGGTTGTAACTGTGATGCGTGTAATATAATAAACAAAGTCTCATAAAAACTGGTGCTTATCCAATGGCAAGTGAATCAGCCTGTGCAGTGCGCTACGTGTATTGGATTACCTGGATCAGTTTCAATTAGCCGCAGCTGTACGCAAACAATATACTTGATACGCAATAAAGCTATCGGTATAAGCTGTGTTCTCAGTGTAAACTTTCGTGAGTGGTTGTTTTTCACATTCAATTCTAAGAGAATTTTTCAATCACGAGAAAGTGAATAAAAGTGCAGTAAATTAATAGAAAATATAACATCAGAAGAAATATGTTATAATTTTCGAAATCTGTTTAAAGAAAAATTTATCCGAAGCAATAAAAGAAATGTATCAAAAACAATGCCAAAGTTTTCGGAATGAATGTCCTTAAAAGAGAAAACTCTTATTTTTAAATTAAAATATATTTTCTTGAACAAGAAAGTGCCCTTAAGAAAAAATCAATTTCCTTGTGAGACGGTTTCCTTTTTTGTACGACAATTTGTTTCAAAAATGCAGGGTTTGCGAATATCTTTCTTTTGGCATTGTATATTCACTCGGTGTAAAAGTATTGACAGAACAGTATGTTTAGAATAAATTATATTAAAACAGAAAACTAGTGTCCAAAAACATTAAAATGTAAAAAAATGCGCCAAGTAACAGATTGATTTTCGCTAAAAATTGGGATATAATAAAAAATATATAGATATCATACAACAAGAAACCCAAGTTTTCATTCAAAAATACCTTGATTTAACTCGCACTAGCAATTGGAGAAATTGGGGGTGCATTTTCCTACTTACCAAATTATTTCCAACAATTATTCTTCATTTGATCCAAAAGCATTATTTATAATAACTTCGGTTTTGATTGTCAAATTAATTCGCTCCTCTTCATCGTCCGAACATCTGTTTACAAAGGGTGCTTATCAGAACCGCAGCACCAATTGGGCTGATAAAAATTATGGATGTACTGTTCAGCCCCGTAAACAAAACCCTATAACACTTTTTCAGAATGCGCCTTGGTTACAGAGAAAAAGATGAGCGAAGATCGGTTCATAGTGTACCCTTATGTTATTAACATATAGTCTGGACTGCAACACCAATTGGGCTGAAAAAATTTGTAGACGTATGGTTCAACCCCCTAAACAAAACCCTGTAATACTTTTTAAGAATGGGCCTTGGTTTGCGAAAAAAAAGTTGGTGTACATCGGTCATGCAATGTATGACCTTTATATTACTAACAAATTCTCGCATTGCTATATTATTAGCAAATTCATACACATCGTATGATCTTCGCAATTTTTTTCCACGACGCATTCTAAAAAAGTGTTATAGGATTTTGTTTAGGGGGTCGAACCGAACTTTCACAATTTTTTTGAGCCCAATTGAAGTTCCAGTCCTTACACGCACCTATTCTTAATACTAATTCTTCATCACTCTCGTTTCCAAATCGTTATGTTGAATTGTGATCCCTAAAGGGATGAGATATGGTATGAAGTTCACGATCGCTCTGTCTATCATTTTCTCTTCATCACTAACTGGTAAAATTTGTATGCAGTCACAATTTACAAGTTCTTCTGGCGCACACAGCAATTTATTGAGAGGGTGCAACATTATTCTTAATCAGGGCTGATAGAACAAAATAATTAACTTAACACTTTTACTCCGCACACGAGTTTTTCCTCACCAAGGGGTAAACTTGGCGCGACGATCAGTTAATACACGCATTTCTATCAGAGTACAACATCCAACAAAATAAAACAAAAAATACATCTTACAAAGTAAAAATTTAAAGTTGCTTATGTGCGTTTATCGTGTGGTTGGTGGCGCTCGCGCGGTAAGAATAGGCAGCCATCTGTTAGCCCGCTGAAAAAGCTCGCGTATAAGGGTGCGTGAGAATACGTAACCTTAAATACGAGTATAGTCGTGTACCACAATGAGTATGGATGACTTTAAGATACGAATAAAGAACATATCTGTGAGTAATTAATGGAAATAAATGATTTATAAAGATATGAGGGTTAATTATGCGGCAGACAGCCATATCGTAATATTTCTATAGTTGTTATTCTGTTAATAAGGAATTGGAAAAAGGATAAGAGGGATGAAGAAGTAAAGAGAATTAACATTGTGGAAGCTATCATAACATTTATTACCAGTCTGCATAAGTTTACAACAAATACAAAAGTTCACACCAAACCGTACTGGCTCGCATTATCAGTAATTAATATAAAGTAACATGCATGGCTACAATATAATATAGAATTATTACAATTTCCTCTTTTAACTATCAGTAGACTAATTAAGAGACAATTTTTTACACTTTTAACCACTACTGCTTGCTTTAAGTAAAGACCACTGTCATTGACAATAGACTGCAAAAGATTTAGGCATTTTCTGAAAGGTTGACGATGAGTGGTTGTTGCATGGAACAGAGTGTGTCAAGATGGAATGCTTTTACCAAACATATTCGCAGCAGGATGTTTGAAGAGTGTTAATTTTCTTTGTCTTCGCTGAGAAGGTATCACTGTCTTGTTGCGAATAGAATGCATGAGATACGATGCAAGCAAGAAGGAAAGAATTCTTGCATGCATTAAAGATGTTGCATTGTGAGGAAAATGTGTGCGTGTTTTTACTGTGCTATTACCAAACTAATGGAAGGTGTTTACCGCAGACGGTCAGTGGCTTGAAAATGTATTCTGCTATTTTTGTATTATTTGGCTATTCTGACGTCCCAACACTCTGTGCTATTAGTTGTGATGGTTCAATTCAGAAATACAGGCAAACTAAGATGCAGAAGAACCACAAGAACAGCGTAACAGACTGTTCGCATAGCAGAATTGTGGGGAAAGTATGTGCGTGTCTCTACATTGTTGGGAATCACAATGCGAAATCTTTAACTCAAGCGAGAATTTTTCCCTTGTTGCTTGCATCGCATCTCATGCATCCTATTCACAATGAGACAGTGATACATTCTCAGCAAAGACAATGAAAACTAACACTCTTCAAACATCTTGTTGCGAATATGTTTGTTCAAAGCATTCGATCTTGGCACACTCGTGTAATTCTCTCTGTTCCATGCAACAGTCACTCATCGTCAACCTTTCAGAAAATGTCAAAATTTGTTGCAATCTATTGTTGATAGCAGTTCCCTTTACTTAAAGCAAGCAGTAGTGGCTGAGAGTGTAAAAAATTGTCGCTTAATCAGTCTACTGATAGTTAAAACAGGAAACTGTAATAATTCTATATTATATTGTAACCATGCATATTATTTTATATCAATTAGCGATAACGTGAGCCATTATGGTTCGGTTTGAGCTTTTGTATTTATCTTAAACCTATGGAAACTAGTCATAAATGTTATGAGAGTCTCAACAATGTTAATTCTCTTTACTTCTTCTACCTCTTATCCCTTTTCCAATTCCTAATTAACAGAATAACAACTATAGAAATATTACGATATGGCTGTCTGTCGCATAATTAACACTCGTATCTTAATAAATCATATATTTCTATTAATTACTCTCAGATATATCCTTTGTTCGTATCCTAAAGTCATCCATACTCAGTAGTACACGAATATACTCGTATTTGCGGTTACGTATTCTCATGCACACGCACATGCGAGCCTTTTCCAGCGTGCTTTAAGTTTCTGCTGGACGGTCATTTTGCATTTGTGATAAGTATTTTGTCGCATGCTATACTTCCATTACAAAACAATCGACCGGCACTTAATACACATATTTCTATCAGAGTATGTTACTGAACAACCTTTAGGAGCTACGAGGCACAACAACTGCCAAGATCAATCTGTTTGCTATAATCGCGAAAATTTTTTGCCCGCTGCTCCAGCCCTTTCCCTTTCCTGGTTAATTTGCCCCTTCCTATCTTTCATAATTCCCCGGGAACAGAGAATCAATTGGTTTGCTGCCGTTCCTTGCTTGCCTCCGGTCAGCCCAGACTACATTCAAACGGGTGCGTTCGTTGATGTACTGCGAGTACTGCCAATACTGAAGGAGCGTTCGGTTATAGACCGAAATAAATTTGGTTAGTTCCCGCAAAGGTTAATGACGTCACTTTCTACTGCGGTTATTGTGGCTGCAGAGGTAGGGTAATGCCAGTAGCGTCAGCAACCTGTAAAACCGTTCGGTTTTATGGTAGTAATCTTTGCAGGAAGTATACTTCCGAATCAGACCGCTACTCGCAGTACACTTTTGTAAAGCCACACTGCCAATAGTAGTTGTAGTACATAAACCAGTGTCTGTCAGGTGAGGGGCCCCTCACGCGCTTCTTTCCCTTTCCACTACTGGGTCACCTGTTTGGGGAAGTGAGGGGTACATGACTACCCTGACTATAATACCTGGGTAGCCATCTTACCCCTCTCTGCCCCACTCTAGGTGTCTAGCAATACAGCGCGCTAATATTTTGGTTTAAAGTTCAAACGAGGATACCGAGCGCGTCTTGATATTCATACGATGCGAGCCTCTTTTTATCTATTACGCGATTTCTACCAATCTAAAACTAAAGGGTTATGCTATCAATTTTATAAATGAAGTATTTTGTTACTCGAATGTGGAACAATTTCTACTTGGCTTTTTAATGAATTCGATATTGAAGTACTACGTGCTTATTCACGTTTATGTCATAAACGAACGCATCTTAAGTACCCTAGTCGGGCCGCTGAGAAAATGCACACGGTGAGGGAGGGTAGTCAGGCGGACCATGAATGTTGTTGTTTCATGAGTATTGTTCAATGCCACGTAATTAACGCGCAGACCATTGTTGTTAGCAATATTACAACTGTCCAAAACTATTAAAATGTAAAAAAAGGACCAAGTAGCAGCTTGATTCCCCCACAAAACTGAGATATAACAAAACAGATATAGACGTACAAGAAAGCCAATTTTTCATTCAAAGGTACCTCGATTTAACTCGCATTAGCAATTAAGAATAAATTAGCGATTAACAATAAAAAAACTTTGCGTGTGCGCGCTTCATTGCAAGGTAGAAAGGCAATGGGAAATTAGGTTGATTTAAACCTAACACTGACTTTACAACGGTTTAATTTTTTTAAAAGCTTTTTAGCAATATTACTAGAGCAATTGTCAAAGAGCACAACATAGCATACCACCTGAGCAGAAGATCTAGAATTTCCTGACTAATAAATGCTTCAACGTTTCATAAGATATACATAAGATAGACAAGCTGTTTCCTTACTCGGTTCAATGTCAAAGTATGGAAATTGTCAAGTATGTCATACAAGAACCACTTAAGCTAAAGACTTACAGTTTTCTGGGTAAATTCTGTCTGCCAATAGATAGCATGCTCTTGAATTTCAACTAATCAGGCCCAATATTTTAAAAGATACATCAGATAGACAAGTTGTTTCCTACACTCGATTGAATTTAAAAGTCAGAAAATTGTTCAGTGCATAGCACAACAATCATCTAAGCATTCTAGCTCTTTGGCTGAAGCATACCTTAAGCAACAAACTTGACAGTCAAGATACAACTACACTCAATTAGACTGCGTTTGAGCATATTGCTTGGTTAATATTATAACTGTAAAATGTTAATCAAACAATGATTCCGATTAACAAAAGAGAGATTACCAATAGCCTTCCAATAGCCCAGAAGATTCATATGCTAGACACTTGACAATTTTAGCTATTGATAATGAACACTCGTTTACCAAATACAGTGATTTGTGAGTTGTCTCAATAGTCACAAGATCACAGGAACAGGCGCAAGAATAGTATGCTCTTTCGTTAACTAAATAAAGCATTGAATTTAAAATAAAATAATACAACCCAACTGTGTCACATAACCAACAATAGCATGACTTGCTTAAGCAATGTGTCGGTAACGTAAATACGACACAGCCATATTATCTCCGCAGCCCACAGCATTTCGGAGTGCTGCCAGCTCGTGTGAAAGTTACATTTTTAGGAATTGCTGATGAATTCCATAATAATGATTCTTAATCCGCCTTGCCTTTACTACAAGAACAATAAGCAGAAAAAATTCATATCTCCTGAACGACTGAACCGATTGGCTTGATTCTTGGCTCATTGGATTCAGAAAAATCAGCGATGAAATACAAAATTCAGAAATAAATCCTTGGAACTGTAAGTTTTTCATAAATCGAGGTGAAATTTTATAGCAGACGACGACAACCGGTACACTTCGGGATAAGTATCCTCGGTAGTTGCGCGCCGTATATACAATGTATAACTGCTACTTGGCGCGAGACTCTACCGAGTCTCCTGATCTCCTCTATGGAAATTTATTTTGTTTTGCTATAAAAATCACTTTCTTCTTCAAGGAAATGTATTTCATTTTAGAGAGAAGAGTTTTTTCTTTATTAAGAAAATATTTCCAGAGACACTGGCTGTACCAATACTTTTTTAACGACGTTAATTGATTATTTTTTACTGAATTCAAGATATAATATATTGTGCTTTGTAGGGACGCATAATATATTTATTTAATGTCCATTGCTCTTTACGTAAGACACAAAGAAAATTCAAGGAAAATACCACTTCAGTCGACCAAATTATCTTACAGACTCATTATACAAAAGTACGTCGGCTTGCGTCATGAAGCAATTGCCATTACCTTGTGATAAGAACTTATCTTTATTACTTCATTTGGCAGAGTGCGCTACAAATGACATCAATTCCATTTCTTTTTTTTCCTGTCTGGTGACCAAGAAGAATCAGTCATTGGTTTGACAAACGCAGTTAACAAAATCGATTGCAATATCTGTTTGTAAAAGCATTTATGTAAATGCAGTTTATTTACTGTGGTAATAATATTTTAAGGTTATATACGTTTCAGCTAATCTACCGACTAATTCTTGTATGCTGCGTTGGATAAGTAGGAAATACATACAGTTGATGTTAAAGTATTTTTACATACCATAAACAATTTTAACTCAAACGTAGGACTGCTGTTTATTAAATAATCCCCATACAAAAATAATGTTATGTATGTATTCTTTGATGCGTCTAAAATTATTTATGTGACATTTGTTCTGGAAGCATCAGAGAATATGTACATATATGCAACTTTTTGTTTTAGAGGCATTTTAGTTAAAATTGTTTGTTATACAAAAACGTTTTGCAGCGTATTTCGGACGTATTTTCTAGTTATCCAACACAACAAACAAGTGTTGATCGTATTAGAATGTAGACTACATAATATCAAATAATGAGTTTCACAGTATATAAAATGCATTCACGCAAACTTTTTTATCAAAAAATATTGCAATAGGCGTCACCGTTTATTAATGATTGTTATTACAACAAATCCGTCCTACGCTTTTGTTAAAAATGTTTGCTGTACGAACACTTTTCAATCGGCATAATAAGGTACTACTATCATTAAAAGATTATTGCTTCATTTCCCTCGATCTTTGAAACAAGTTTACCCGTAGCAGCTTTTGAAACTGCTTAAAAATTTACACTATTCAGCAGGGCTTTGACTTTTATAATCTTTGCTTCTTAGAGACGTTGTTTCTTTATTGCTCGCAATTTAAAGTAGGTTGCAGTTATCTTCGAAGACTATTATACTCTTTGGAATACCAACATTATCCTACGTGTCATGCTTAGTTCGACTTGGTTATAAAGTTAGTGCCGCTCGCGAAAAAAGTATTTGCACAACCAGTATTTTAGCCGTATTTTTTAAATGAAGAATAGAAATACGTCAAAATACTGTGTGTGCGAATACCTTTTTTTATTCATCGTAAAAAATTATATATTCGACCAAAAAGAAATATATATATCAAATAAATAAATTATAATAATACTATATAATCGTCACTGTGCGAAGTGTCACCCTGTATGTCGTTACAGCCTTCCGGAGGGAAGTAATGGATCATCAAATAATCATCATGGGAGTCGACCTTTTTATCTACCAATTCGTTTGCCCATTGGGGAATTACCGAGGAGGGCAAAAGAGGAAAGGGTGGGGCAGAAAAAGAGGACATTGTACGGAAATAAGGTCATAATGTGTCACTGGTTATGAGTGTAACCCAAGCCTTCTTTTTCATACTGTGATATTTTTTGATATAGCGAATAAAAAAAGTATTCGCATACCCAGTATTTTTGAGATAAATTGTCTTAAAAAAGGAAAACTATATTCTTTAAGAAAATGTACTCCAAAAATGCTGGGTATGCGAATACTTCTTTTAACATTACTTTTTGACATTAATGCCATTTCGCATGGACGTTAACAATAATATAATTTAAAGAATAATAGATTGTTGCAAAGGTCTTTTTTAAGAGCTTGTATAATTCGTTGGATTGTAATTCCATACGGAAGGCGAAATCGTATTAAAACTGATTCTGCCAATTTCGAGTTTATCACGAACTCACAGACAGGCACTCAAACATTGTCCTTTATATTAATAGAAGAGGAAAGAAAAGAGATGAATAAGTAAAGAAAAGTGAAGGTAAATCAATATAAGATTGATAAATACAAGGTTATCTGCTACGATATACAGTGACTTGCTTTAATTAATTAATATTCGTCATAGTAATATTAATTTAAAAATAGTACATAATTACATGGTCAATTAAAATAAATTAGTTATACCTAACTTGAGGCACTTCATGTTGCTGGGGTGGACTTTAGGCATAGTTGGGGAGTGGAGACCGTCATAGTATTTTTTATAATATTAAAATGTAGTAGTCAAATCGGTATGGGTCGTTCGTAAAACAAGAGTGGCTAAAATTAACCGTTCATAGGGCACGACATGACGTATCATCACCTACTTCGTGGAGGATTAAGTGCTCCGTAATGAAAATATTAGCAATTCGAAAATAAATGTTGTGTTTTTTTAAAGAATTAAGACGCGTCTGTGTTAAGATTAACCCAGAGGCTGTTTCACTGTAGCAATAATGCCAAATTACAACTAACAGATGAAACATCGCAAAGCTGTATTGCTTGGTCAAACTTTCTTTTGCTTTTAACAATATAACATTGCTTGGGATATATAAAATTTCCTGAAAAGACATTCAAACGTAAAAAAGCGGCAAGTAATCGATTTATGAACAATTCAACAATGCTGGAAAACGTCGAAAAAAAAGATTAGAAACTAATTTTTTAAAAATATGCTTTCGTATCATACTAAAAAAAATATAGCGTTGTAAAGTGCTGAACAACACTTTACAAGTTGATAATACTAAAGCACGAGTTTATATAAAAGCATATAATAAATAAAAATATAAATACTTTCGAATACTTTCGAATACTTTCTTTTTATTCGCAGTACAATTCGACTAACAAATTCAACTGTGCTTGCCAACAGCTGGCACCCGGAGAGTTGAGACAATGCGATGACAGAGTAACAGCAAAGTGCGCTGGCCTGCCAATAAACTAACAACAAACAACTCGAGACTGGGACATGCGATACAGCTGATAAACGTAACTGGGCAGATAAGATAGCCGGGATTAAAAGCCGCTCGACGAAAGGCGTTCGTCGATGCATCGACAAACAGCGATAACCGGCTGTTAGTGCGATAAGTGGGCCGCCGGTTCCGGAGAATCGATTGTCCGTTCAAGCATTTGTTCGGAAGTTTGACTGGTTTCGGCACCGAAGTCTACACATTTACTAACTTTACCCTAATAATAATTTAATTCGACACTAGAATTACCACAGGATCGAAATAACTTGTTTAAAATTTATTCATATTAATTACTCTTTTTTAAAAGATTTTAGTTTAAGAATTATCTTGTGATTCTTATAGTATAAATTGTAGAAATCGGTTTTTCCGTTTTTATGAAAGATCTATGTTATATGTATGCCTAGAAACGTATTTATTTATAAATCCACCCTGTAAACTCTCTTTAATGTTTACAATTTGTCAATACCGACATTTGACAAACAAAGAAACAAATAAATAAATTTCTAATAAAACTTCTTGGTCATATGTAACTAAGAAAATCGTGGGGTGCCCATAAATGAAACTCAAACAATACAGTTATGAGCGTTCTACGGTTTCCTTATATACTATAATATCTTACCAATTTTTAAAATTTATTCTTATTTGTATATATTTTCGTTTTTCACACGTTTTTTAAAGTCATCATTCGCGTTTTCTCTTATATTTGCCAGAACTTTCGACGCTGATCTTGTTCCACTTATATAATATCTTATAAACCGTGGAATGTCTTTTTAACGGTTACATTATATTTTTTCATTTCGTATTGTTAACCACCTACGTACCGTAACTCAATTCGATTCCTCCTCACTAAGGCTTTTTCATAGATACCCATATTGTTAGGGTTGTCTTGCAACACAGAATAAGGATGGGTTCGAACAACTCAAATTTGACGATACATTGTATCGTCACCGCAACCACACATGTATGCAAAATCTCAAAAGAATTGGCTCGGTAGAAGTGTTTCAAAAATTGGTTACAAGGTTTGACCAAGATAGAGGTATTGAGCTCAATAAAATCGTGTAATAATAATAATAAATAACATGCATGTACTCTATATGTATCTTGTACAGTGTATCTTAAAATATAAAATCAGTAGAGTGTAGAGTGTATAGTGAATATAGCAGAGCGGATAGACTAAACACTGTAGAGATTCGACCGGTTGGAAGGCGCGTGGTGCGTGTCGGATTTCGTCTGGCAACACTCAAACAAGAAGGGTAGGAAGGAAGAGGATGAGAAGAAGGAAAATAAGTGCGTGCAACAAGGATGAAAAGAAGAACAGAGAATTACGAGAGAATAAAGGGTAGTCGGTGAACGATCGTTTGGCCGAGAAGTCGCGTTGACCATAAATTATAACCGTTCTTCTACTTTGGTATTATTCATATCTTATTTTTTAAATTATTAAATCAGCGTTAGTCTGAGTGATAAATTTTTCTACATGCATATCAGAAATAATTAGTTCAGCTATCACAACATTCTTGCTCATACGCGACTAAAAATCAAATCCTGGAATGCTCGTAAAAGAACTAGTTTCGCATTATAAATATGCATTTCCAACCAATACAAATCTTTTACGTGTGCCAAATGATTTCTTTTTTATTATTATTAAAAGTAAAGCATACAGTGGATTGTATAACACAATCGGTAAAGTGTATACATGCCAATATGGTCAACAAATTAATGCTGGTGGAGTCTGAGCATAGCTTTACTCTCGGAACGATAACTCTATGTATTTTCAATATTTTTTATAAAGCTGGACACACATGTAGCGATAAGATTATCTTTGACTTATCGATTTTTCGGTTTCATAATTTTTACGGTTTTTATGAAATAATAAAGCAAGAATTTTTCGCATAAAATATCACAGTTTGTTTTAAATTGCATAACTTGGATAATTCTTCGAAAATTTCAAGCTAGTTTTGCCAAGTCATGTCTGATTCGATAAAGATTACCCAAAATTAAAGAACATACAAAACAATATTATTTATATCAATGTATGTATAAAAAAAGGTCTTGACTGATTGACTCTGAAATCGTTTGATCCAGCAACGTGAAATTTGAAAGATGCATTGTTTTTAGGACGTGAACATCCATTAAGGAAGGATTTTTGGAAATTCCGTTCCTAAGGGAGTAAAAAAGGGGTGGGTGAATTTTTTTATAAGAATATCTACCACTCAAAAGGCAAAGACGATGCAGACGTGAAAATTGGCATTTAAATTCTACTTTAAAAATAAAAAGACGCTTGTTTTTATTATTTTCAGAAAATCCTGTTAAGGGACTAAAAAAACTAAAAATAAAAAGACGCTTGTTTTTATTATTTTCAGAAAATCCTGTTAAGGGAGTTGAAAAAAGAGGTGATTTGTTTTTATAAGAATAGCTATGTATTAAAAACTGAAGATTTCAGAAAAGTAAAAATTGACATTTTAAATCTTCATTATAAAATAAATTTACGTGATAAATATGTTCTCCTAACGTTCGTAATTCTCAAGATATAGGTTTAACTAAAAGCTATTTATGGGTATTGAGCGTTTAAAATTATAGCTTCTTGTGTTTCAAACTACTAAAAAAAGTATTGGTATACCCTGTGTTTTTGGAGTAAATTTTCTAAAAGAAAATTACTCTTTTCTTTGAAATGAAATTCATTGTCTTGAAGATGAAAGTTTTGTTCTTAAGCAAAAACATGTTTTTAAGGAAAGCAGTTTTCTTTTTTAAAACAATTTATGCTAAAAAATATTGAGTGTAACAATGCTCTTCTTAGTCACTGTTCGCAACTCTATCGTAATGCAAAAACGACTTTCCATTTGACAAGGTTCTATCTACCATAATTTTAACACAGTTTCATTAAAAACTACAGTTTTTTGCGTTTCAAACTGCTCAACCTTATTTTAGTGCGTGGTCTGACACGCATTTGATCGGTTTTAAATCTGGCAACACTTTTCCAAAGCTGCCCATCTGCTCTGCACGAGAATTCGTGTCGGTTACGCAAACTTTGTTTGACGGTTGAATGTGCGCGTTGCGAGTTTGCGTGCACGGTGTGTGTACGATAATTCAGCCGAGGCCGAAATCATTAAAGCGAGTCAAGGAAACGGAACATTTCAACCGGCTCGCTTCGGCCACTCAAATCCTGCGCGACCTTTAAAGCCTCCTTTTTTCTCATAATAAGTCGTGTACACTCGGAATTCAGTCGGTCAATATTTTCGCTCTAAAGTGTAAATTTCCGTGTGTCATCGAGTGATTTCAAGGATTCTTTGGAAGCTGAAGTACACGTACGAACTTTTGTACTTTTTTACGTTGCGTGTTTCAACAGGTTGTTAGTTATAAACAGTTAAAAATTCGAGGAGAAAGCCGCTGTCATTGGAACAATTAGTGATTAATGAATAAATGATTGCATAGATTAATACTAACTGATTTACGTATGACACATATATACACTGCGTCAATGTATAAAGGAATATGTTCTAATAATAACCTATACAATAATTAGTTATACTGTTAAAAGTGAAAAAAGACCGAACTATAATTCCTTGGACTGTTTTATCTATTTGTTATAACTTGGCATTATTCTCACAATGAGCAAAACTTGATCAACATTTCTGTACAAACTTTCATTATTTATAATTATCTAATTTTTTCAGGATATTTAAATCTAAATTAATATTATGATGTACAAAAATATCAATGCAAAATCTGTAAACTGTGTACATTGTACATCATGAAAAAGCTTCATGCATGTCATTCATTTATACCACTAATTCTTGAAGTTTAAATAAGCATTTCCAGCAAAAAATGTTGCAACAGATGCATTTGCTTGGCAGTTATAAGGAGTATAAAATTGAAGTGTAACGTGACTGGCAAGTAAAATAATTGGTCCAACTTCAGACTCTAGAATGGCCCGGTTCGGTCAAGGACCAGACGGCTAAATGAAATGAAAGTGATCTTTCATTCCTCTCGTATACAGGGTGCTCCAGTTTAATATGACAAACATACATTTATATGATAGGCAGAGTTCGCTTAGGAAAGTGTTTCTGCTTCAAAGCAGAAATTATAATGAACAAAAATGTTGTATTTGTTTTTCGTGATTTCAAGATGTTCGAAATTTGATTAAACCGGGTTGCATATTCGAATGATAGGAACAGGAATTTAAGGTCTCAAAAATGTTATTTCCGAGAACACTTTTTTGCATATTATAATGTTTGCACTTTTTAAACAAAACACGTTTTTCTCTGACATTTTTTTCTATCACCCAAAAGAAAATAAATAAATTATTTAAGGTTCTTGAATTCGTTGAAAACCGATGTATATGAGATATCGTGTATCTGAAAAGAGTATTGAAAAAATCATGCGAATCAAGTTCCCTAGATATTTTTATTGAGAAAATCTGAACAAAATTTCGGGCAAACGGATTTATTGGTTAACAAATTACGAAGGGCGCCATTTTACTGATGATAGGTTGAAGCATATTGTTACAGTATATTTGTTTTTGTAAATATCGAAATGAATTCACAGGATATTTATCCAAACTGTATACATTAATAAGTATGTAATAAGTTTGAAATACAATATTTTAAGTATTGCAAGTAATTGTCAGATTTAATCTTTTTCGCGATACTACATGTAAAATGCACAAAAAAGTATTAGAATACCCTGTACTTATTAAGTAAATTATCTTGAAAGAGAAAACTTTCCTCTTTAAAAAGAAATTCATTTTCCTAAAGAACGTTTTTCTTATTAGCTTTATCTAAGATCGCTTTACAAATAGAATTTCTTCTTAAACAAAAATAAATTTTCTTAAAGAAAACAATTTTTTTACATAAACAATGCGTTTTAAAAATATTGGATGTGCTAGTACGTTTTTATTCTCTGTATATGAAGTACCTTAAAAATCAGTTTTTTTTATTCCTGTAATGTTTCGCAGTGGCGATCGGAAATGATTAATCCGCGTCTGGCTTAATGTAAACACAGCTTTAATACTTCACTTACCGGAAGTCTATTCTAGACTCTTTCGAGCGGAAATGGTAGCGAGAGTGTTACTTCAATACCTGAATGCTGGCATGCATTCACGTCTGATAATTTTGCACTACGATAAATAGTTGCGCAGTTCGTGCCAGGTTTAAGCTCGATTTACATTAGTCATGTGAGCTAGTCGTCTCACTTGGATTCTGTTTCTAATATGCACGTGTAGTGAATGTCTAAACTTCAATGATCATGTAAATCGTTTGCATAAAACGCAAACACTTTGTTATAATACTAGACCGCACCTTGTAAAACCAAACAAATTGGCATTGATAAAAGAATTTACAGTTTCTATGTATAATGTTATTATTGATTAGCTCAGATATTATTTTAGTTCATATTGAGATTTAAATTGTTATTTGAACTGAAATTTAGACTAAAATTTAAATTGCAAGATAATTGAATTTTCTGAATACAAGTCATACACAGACTTTGATCGTGATGTTTATTAATATTGCATTCTATCTTTACACTTTGCAACGTCTAATAATCTTTTCGTAATACATTTATAATTACAAACAGAGATGTACCATAACGAAAAGCATTTTTCCTTTAACCACCTCCATTTTTTCAGTTCGTTAAAACTATTAAATTGTCATACTGTCAAAAATTAAATAATTGTGCAACTCCCAACATTAGTTTCAATAAAGACTGGTTCCATTTGTGAATACTTTATTTCTTTCACAATTTCCAGATATTACGAATTTCAAGATTTACGGACGAAACAGTCTTCTATGCTAAACAATAACACAGAATACAGAAGAACGGCAAATTCTTTCGTATAACACAGATTTGCATAATCTACAAGCTGTGTCATAGTATTGTTATAGTACTGTTACATATACAGACATTGGATAAAAAAAAAAGTATTCGCACGCAGAGTTTTTCTGGAATAAACTTTTGCCAAAAAGAAAGCTTTCTTCTTTAAGAAAACATGTTTTTTGTAAAGAAGATAGTTTTGAAGAAAAAAGAGTTTTCATCTGATAATAAAGAATTATTAAAATAATACATTTATTCCAGGAGAGTTGGGTGTGTGAATACCTTTTTTGCGCACTGTAAAATATAAGACGCAAACCAATGGCAAACGAGTATTCACGCGCGTTGCGTGAAACAATAACACTGTCTAGAATCAGGAATGACGAATTCTTTTGCATAACACAGATCTACATAATTTTACGACCTACCTAGTTCTTGCATTGTCAAGTATTCATACATACAAAGCGAAGACAGAACCAGCAGCAAATTAGTACACAAATCCACTTTAGCAGGAAACGAGTTTGCACGTGGATGGATGAAACAGTAAGACCATAATCAGAATGGACAAATTCTTTTGTAATACGCATCTGCATGACTTTACAATCTGCTATTTTTTTTGGAATAAAGTTTTGTGAAGAAAGAATAATTTACTTCGGACAATAATAAATTATTATATAACATAGACTTGCAGAATGAATAAATTATTTTATACAGCCGAGAAGTGCATGATTTTATAATCTGCTTAGTCTTATACGGTCACATACTCATAAA
Source organism: Ectemnius lituratus (assembly GCA_910593735.2). Taxonomy (NCBI): domain Eukaryota; kingdom Metazoa; phylum Arthropoda; class Insecta; order Hymenoptera; family Crabronidae; genus Ectemnius; species Ectemnius lituratus. The sequence goes on along the minus strand of OU343044.1, from coordinate 2,626,597 downwards.
TACAAAGCAAGGATAAAACCGGCGGGAAACTAATGCATAATGCGTGAAATAATAACACTCTGCAAACAAAACGGGCAAATTCGTTTGCAGCACACAGATTAGCAGAATGGGCGAGCATCTAGTTGTTCCGTAATAAATTTTCGTAAAAAAGAAACAGTTGTTTGTCTTAGCAAGATATGATATTTTAGTAATGTGTACATGACAATATTGGATTATCTGGATATTTGCAAAGAGGGTAAACATCCAGTTATTCTCAAATAAAGTTTCGTAAAGAATAATAAATTCAACATAACAATAATAAATTAGTCAAATATCACAGCTTTGTCTTACTTTAATAATGTGAAAGTGACGGCACAATACTGTCACGTACACATAAAGCGAGGGACAGCTAGCGGGGAGGGCAGAACCGGCGGCAAACTAGTGCAGAGATGCATTTGACTATAAAACGAGTATGCGTATGACTGGGTGAAATCACAGCACTCTATCTAATCAAAACGGGCAAATTCTTTTCTATAACACTGTTCAGAAGAATGGGTAAACATCTAGTTCTTTCAGATTAGCTTCGTAAAGTAGAAATAGTTGTTGTTTTCATTAGAAAAAATCATTTCCTTCACACAATAATAAATTACTAAATTAACACAGATTTATGTAGTTTAAATAATGTGTACGTAATGTCACGTACACACATAGCGGGGAAGAACTAGCGGGTAGGGTAAAACCGGCGGCAAACTAGTGCAGAAATGCATTTGAGGAGAAAACGATTGTGCGTGCAACCGGGTGACTAACCTTCTGGAGTTCCTTTTCGATCTCGATGGCGCGCAATAGAAGTGGGCCGCGGACGGCGTATTCCATGCGCCTGAGATTGCCAAAGACATTGTCCTCGGTGAGGAGTTTGCCGGGTGTGCTGTTGGACGACATGCTGCGGCGACAGGCAGTGTGCGATGGCGTCGAGGAACAGCAAGCTGAACGACCGGCAGATAGAGCGGAGAGACGCTGCACCGCCTGTGGCTGGCAGGCGTGCGGCTGCGCCACTGACACTGACACCGTAGCGCCAAGCCCCCCCAACCCTGAGCGCAGGAACCAACGACCGCTCGACATCTTCCGGCTTGTCCTGCAGGCTCTGAGATCTGGCAACTGACAATACCTACAGTTGATCATTGATAATCTATTTTTTGTATTTGACTTTATTTACGATCGCATTAACAGCCCAGGTCAACCCATAGAGTGTTACATAGCGTTTTTCGATTCGTTAAAGTTTTAAATACATGTGGATGTCTTTCATAAATCTTATTACATTTATAATATTGTCCGTCGTGGGGGAAATCTCATGTACATATGTTCGTTTTTAGGTTGTATGTACTTGTTTCTGTTGTAGTTAAGGTGGCTACATTTGGAGATGTTCTGTTTAATAAATAAATCTTCATTACACATATTACATTTGAGTTTATTCTCCTTTGTTATCAGACAACATTTTGTTAACTTACTGTGGGCACAGTTAGCTTGGAACGGATCGATGCACCCACAGTGGGCTCAAACGCTAAAAACGCGAACAAAGGGATTAAATTGCATTTTATCGTAACAAGAACGTATTTACCAGTATTCTTTGGGTTATCACATGTTGTATAATTTTCATGTTTTGCTATCATTTTGGTGCCATAGCTGTGGTCTCTAATCTATGTTCTATCATATAACGGTATAGTATCTGATGCATGAAATAGATGATTTTTTTGCCCAAAATCTTCACCAGATTTTACACATCAGAAATAGGTTAGAACATTCGTCAAATCTTCCACTTTAACGCCCTGAAATCAGGTGGTGCGTTTTGTTGCGACCAATATTGCAAAAAAAACGTACCACCTGATTTACAAAGCGTTAAAGTGGAAAGTTTGACGAATATTTTGACCTATGTCTGCTATCTGAAATCTGGTGAAGATTTTGCGAAATAAAATCGTCTATTTTATGTATCAGATAATATGCTGATAAATGATAGAACATAGGTTAGAGGCTACAGCAAAATGAAACCAAAAGATAAAAATCGTACAACATGTGTGATAAATTACCCAAAGCATACCGATAAATACCTTCTCGTTACGATAAAATACAATTTAATCCCTATGTCTGCGTTTTCCGCGTTTGAGGCCACTGTGCGCTACGCCCTACATGTGACACTAGAATAACACACTTGGACGATACCTATTTCGATCAAGAAAAGTCCAAGGAATGACATATCTTTTTTTCAGATTTTTAAATTCCTGACCAAAGCTTCAAATTTGCGAAACAAAAATACTTATGAAATTCTAATATTTTGCGAACAAACCTGAAAAAAACCATCCCCGTTTTACCCAAAATTTGCCAGACTTGGAAATCTTGTAGATTTTCAATTCAGACCTAAAGTCGAATTTCGGAAAATGATGACTTAAACCCTCCCTGGTTAGACGTGACGAACAAGGGAAATAGTTTTATTAAAATCTGAGAGGGTGCTACAAATGAATGATGAATTTGGCATAGAATGATCCGCACTGAATTTTGAGACAGAAGAAAGTTTCTTCTTTACAATAAAACAATGTATCTACAAGAGACTGATATCACATAAGAAAGTGAAATTTTAATTCAAAAATTCCTGAACCCCCAAAAAATATTGAACTGTAAAATAGAACGTCAAGTAGTTGTTTGTCATTTGTAAATGGTAGTTTTTGCAACTAGATTGTATAAAAAAATAGAGATATTATACAAGAAAGTCAACTTTTTCTTCAAAGTTACGTCGCCCTCAATTTAAATAAAAGGCGCTAAGCCCCCCAATCCCTATGTGCAAGAACCAATGATCGTTCGACATCTTCCGGCAAATCTTGCAGACTCCGAGATCTGGCAATTGATAATACCTACAGTTGGTCACTAATTATTTATTACTCTCTAAGAAAACTAAACATTGTAATTTTAATTAAGTTTTAAAATAAAAGATAGAGTTTCAACAAAAATTGACGTCGGCGGACTTCATTGTGAAATAAAAACTACCAGGAGAAAGTGATCTTGAGATTGCTCAAAAAACAAAAACCATAAAATTTATACACAACACTTTACTATGTAATTACAATTTTTTAACAGCATTACCAGAATGAGTATTACGAATGGAGCGCGCACACGCCAAGTTTTTTTAACATGATGACTACGAGTTAAATCAAGGTGTCTTGAAACTTGGAATGAAAACTTGAGTTTCTTGTATGATATCTACATCTTTCTTGGAAATTCTTTCTGGACATATCATGTCTTATTGTGGGTTGATACTTAACAAACAAAAAGTGATTTTTATGTATGTTTAGTTTAAATTCATTACTCTTTAACAATAGTTATATGTATGCATGTGCTAGTGCATATGTACTGCCTCCCTTTTCCATTACAAGATTGCTGTTCCTTTTAGCAACATCTGTTTTTAAGAACTTTAATTGCATATCAGACATAATTTTCAAAAATCGTTAGCTGCATGCCGCAAGATTTTAGGACTACAATTCGAGTGAAAATAAGAAATATAGCTTTATAACATCGTTTATAACATCACCTATTGTTTAAAATGTAAACGATAAATTTTTATACGCAATTTTTCATTCGAAAGTAAAGTTTAGGAGTAAAAAACACAAATTAAAATATCAAAATTTTCAAATATCGAAATACTACATAATTCGTTAATTCGTTTTCAACAAATAAGTAAATAAGTTTTCAACAAATATAAAATGACGTAAAATTACGTCAGCAGAAACCAGTTTGACCTTTAAAAATGACGTAGGATTGCATCAGCGGCTGCGAATGCGTTAAAATACGAATTTTGAAAATAGCCTTGTTTTTTTGTATTGAGTTGTTTATTGTCACACTTACAACTAGGTAACTAGCGACGCCTGAATCACATTTATGTTTGGTCGAGCAACCTAATTTAATTGAACAATCTTTCTGTACAATTTAATTCAACAATTTTCAGGTAGTGTTTCTAGAGGATGTCATTATGTTTAAATAATCTGTTAGATCTTACAAAATTTCCCACCCTATTCTAAATTTACATAACAACTCATAATACCACCCGCAATTGACAAGTAAGAATTTTTTAAATACGTATTTTGAAAATAGCCATATGTTTACGTACTAAATTGCTTAGTCGAACAATTCGCAATCTTTCACGCACTCCAATGTGTTGCAGAATACGTTTTAATATAAATATTTATGCTTCCTAAATGCATAAACCAATTTCCTTGTTCCAACATTTCGTGTTTGGCTAATTGGATTCAGAAAAAAATATCACTATGTTTAATTTACGAGTACTGCCTCGGAACTCTAACTTTTTCAGGAATTGAGGTGAAAGTTTCGTATCGATCGAAAAGGGATATAGTTCGTGATAAGTATCGGCTATCTGGGTGCCATGCGCGACTACTACTTGTGGAGAGACTCTCCCGAGTCTCCTGATGTTCAACTCAATGATATTGGTAGACAGCTTCAAATAGGTATTGCGCAATTGAAATATGTTTAAAAAAATATAACAACAAACTTATATTCAAAGATAATGCAAAAGTACGGCTCATAAAATATGCATAATATTAGTACAAGAATAATCAAAGGGCAATTAAGGGCCGATCACGATAATCGATAAACACCTTGAAAGACGATGACCGATTAACACGGAACACAAATGGATTTTTCGAATGCAAAAATGTATGGTGAACTTTAACAATTTCAAAAAGTAGGAACAAAATTTTTGTATACCTTTGAGAATAACTATACTTTTACAGGGTAAAAAAACTATTTCTGAGTTTAAAAGATTGTCGCTTTGTTAAAAACGAAAATTTGGAAATCGGTCCTAGCTTTAAATGTCTATTTTCTAAAAAAAATTGGTTGGTATCTCAATTGGTAACTCAAATCGTCATTTATAAAAAAGTGTCTATCCGTTTATATTTGTAAAAACGTCTATCGTTATTTTCATATACCATCGCAATAATTTTATAATTATGACCGATAGATTAATCAAATTAATTTGTAATATACCTTAAATTATGTACTTGTATATATATTTCATACGTTTAAAATAAAATGTTTACTTATATTATTTTAAAATGTTGAAATTAGCTCTCGATTCTTGCGCTCCCGGTGTATGTATGTACCTCCTTAAAACATAAAATATATAATATAAACAAATGACACAAACTTCAAACCTATTACGTGACACTCATAGAAAACAACGTACACACAATCATACAAGAGATTTAAAGAAACAATCAAATACGTATCGGGTCACTCATTAAAGCAGGGTGGCGAAGTTTGCATTGCAAAAAGAGTATTTTTTTTAACTGAAATTGTTTGGAAAAAATTATAGTCGGCACCTTGTCAAATCGAAGAGCTTTATCTTATTTTTCAGAATTAATTATTTTACAGTAACTGGTATTATTTTACTGGAAAGTACTGAACAAATACAATTTATATAAATTATTTCAGATTCTTTATAAAAATGGTTACACAATTAGGGTTTTTTAGGTCCTGGTGAACTACACTTCTGCTACATCTGCTACACTTCGAGAAATTTTCCATCTTATTCTAAATGCATTGAATTAGACCCTAAAAGTATTCGCACACCCAGTATTTTTGTAATAAATTTTCATAGCAAAGACGACTGTCTTCTTTAAAGAAATATACTTCTTCTTAAAAAGGACTCTTTCCTGTTCTGGAAAATGGTTTTCTATTCAGCGGTATTTCACATGTCGAACAATGTGATTGAGGCTCTTTCTTTCGATAAGTGGGACTGTCAATAGAAAGTGTCATCATTCGAACAGCAAGCGCCAGCCGCTCTGAACCGGCAATACTATCTACAGTTGGTCAGGAAGAATTTTTTGCAAAGTCAACCTTGAAGAAAAGCAGTCAAGTGCTTGTCGGGCAGGCGTGAAAATAAGATTCAATAATTTGGAATGCAAAACATATATAATTTTATTTAAATTGTGTCGAATACTGATAAATTGAAAACAGCCTTATTTTTTCTAAAATTAATATTTTACAGTGATTTATAAATTTACTAACAATGTGAGTAATGACAAAACACTATTTTCACAAATTATTTTAGGTTTTTAAACAAAAGGTTCCTAAAGAACTGCAAAACTCTAAAAAATATTAAGCCAGCCTGAAAATTTACGTAATACATGCTGGAATTTTCTTTCTTTTCGCATTGTGTTGTTTATTGTCGCGGTTATAACATTTACATTTGGTTGAATTAAGCTATTTCTAAGATTTCGAAAGATTTTCGAAATACAGGCAAAAAGGGAGAGAAAGAGAGAGTGGACGCGTGGTTCCGCGGAAGCCAAGCATTACGATTATTAATTTCATTTATTATCGTTTTCCTGTAAATAAACCGTTTACTTTATCATTACGAGAGTGACTTTATAAATTATCTTGTCCTACGGTATGTTTACGGTGATACACGTGCAATCGATATCAGCAATGTGGAGTACCACTTTTTATCCGATGTACTGTATTATATAATGCATAATACATATTATACAGTGGACAAAAAAAGTATTCGTACACACCGCTTTTCTTAAGGAGGAAAGTTTCCCTTTAAGGGGAAATAAATGTCCTCGAAGCAGAATGGTTTCTTATTCTTTAACTCGTTTCTAATTCTTTACTTTTTTCATTCATTGAGAAACAGTATAGCCTTTGTGGAACATATATACATATTTTGACTTTTATATATTAAGATTATGTTATTTGGATTCGGGATAAATTGCAATACCACATTTTCGGACATTCGCATGTATTTAAAATGACTAAATTATGTATTATTCTTTAAAAGATGTATTATTTTCATATGTTTCCTTTTTTTATCAAACAGTGTTAACGGAAAAGCAAGTGAATCACTGTGTACGTATTTTCGATTACGCTATCGGAATTTTCCGAGGTGACAATACATACACTTTGAAAAAGTATTAGAAATGACTAATTGCAAGTAATTTCTAGACAGCTGGAGGAGAAAGCGAAGATAGAGGAACTGACGTAAATGTCCGATCTATACTGTGTATTCTTCCATGTACACTGTTTACTGCTTTAAATTGTGAAAGATCAGTCGAAAGTGTTACAAAACGATGCGATATCTGACTGTTTGTGCAATGCTGCGTACGCACATAGATAACAGTTCATTAAAGTCGACACCGTGTTTCTCTACATTTCGTTACGCATGAAAACAATAAACATAATAATTAAACTATCTACCAAATCACCATCGTTCACTCTATAATAAAGTAAGTGTGGGTAGTAAAATTAATAGTAACAGTAATAGTTCAATAGTTCAGAAGCAGAAAAGTCCAAGAGTCCAAAAGTCCAGCAAATCAATATTTCAGTAGTTTAATAGTCCAACAGTTGAATGGTTTACTATCCCGATAAACAATAATCCAACAATTTAGCACTTTAGCAATTTAACAGTCCAATTGTCCACCAGACCAATAGCTCAATAGTTCAACAGCCCTTCAATCCAAGAGCCGAGTAGTTGAGTTGGTCAGTGTTTCAAGCATCTAGTAACCCAATAGTCCCATCGACCAATAGACTAATAGTCCAACAGTTCGAGTAGGTCAACATTTCAGGAATCTAACAGTCCAAAAGACCAACAACCTTACAGTTTAATAGTCCATTAATCTAATAGTTTAATGGTTCAATAAGTTTTCACTTCAGTAATCTTGTAGTCCAATAGTCCACCAGACCATAGACTAATTGATTAATAGATTAATAGACCAACAGTTCAATATTTGACTAGTTCAGCGCTTCAACAATCTAACATTCCAATCGTCCAATAGTTTGAATAGGTCAACAATTTAGCAATCGAACGGTCCAACAAGCCAATAGCCCCGTAGGCCGAGAGTTTAACAGCGGTCCAATAGTTCAAAAGACTAACTGTCCCGCAGTCCAAGAGTCCAACAGTTGAGTAGATCAATAGTTAAAAAATAGTCCAATAGATCAGTAGACCAACAGTTCAACAGATCAACAGTTGAATAGGTTTACATGTCAGCAATCTAATAGTCCAACAGACTAACGGACCAACAGTCAAAGAGTCCAACAGCTCGGTACGTGAGCACTTCAACAATTTAACAGTCCAATTGTTTAAGAACGCAATATTTCAACAGTCCCACGCTCCAAAAGTCTATCAGTTGAGTAAGTCAACACTGCAAGAATCTAACAGTCCAATGGACCAATAAACTGATAGTCCAACAGACCAACACTCCAATAAACCAACAGCGCTATAGTCCAATTTACCAACGATCTAACAGTTCGACAGTTCCACATTTTAGCAGTCCAACAGTCCAACAGTTCAAGAGTAGTACTATAATACTTATAGGGGATTGGGCCTACGTACCCCATAATTATATTCGACTTCAGTGCGATTAAACATTCCGATGATGTCAGATTTCAAACGGTGTATGTAGTACATAAACATACTATTCTGTTGCAGTAACTCGCAGTATAACAATGTTTACTAATGACAAACAGTAATATGCAAAAAAAACTACCATTGATAGTACTACTATTGCTTTCCTTACTTATTATTTATATTTATTATATGACGGATAGTTATTCTGCTGTAATAACTTGAAGTATAATATTTATTAATAGAAACAGTAATACGATAGAAATAGTTAAAATAATAGTAATAAATATATAATATTTACTGATTTTCTGCATTATTGTTAGCACCAATGTTATTTTCGTCAATCTCGCAAATTTGATAGAGGCTTCAATAATAACTCCAATCGCTCGCTACTGTTGTAATCATTTTAAGTATAATAATAGCAGACTATAATATGATACAATAGTAAAAGTAATAGTAAACAATAAATAATATTTACTAACTTCTTGTATTACTGTTAATACCAATATTATTTCCCTTTCTTATTATTATTTCTGCTATATTAATCATAACTATTCTATTGTAATAACTTGTAGTACAATAATATTTACGAATACTTTGCAAAAAATATTTACTAACTCTTGTATTATTGTTAGCAAATATTACTTTCCTCACTCTAGCAAATATGACAGAGGCTTCAGTAACACCTCTAAACACTCGACTCAGGGAAAACAATAATAACTCTACTAATACTTGACCAAAGGCACCCAAAAATAGGTGCATATGTGTATAGAGAGTGCGTCAGTGGCAACCCGGCAGTACACAACTGCGGTTTAAATAAGTGGTATACAGGGTGATCGTAAAGTTTCGATAGATTTTTAGCAATTGTCACTAACGATTATTAAATTGGGAAAATTGACATTGTTTGGAAGAGCTTGCCGGTTCCTGCTCCAGTTAGGAATTGCACTGGATCACTTGAATGCTTATCGAGATAGAAATAGAAGATGTAGGAGGCTGTGCGAAGATTCGTGCCAACCTGGTATTGATCGACCGAGTGTTTTAAACATTTTCCTTTATACTATTTTGGACAATACATTTGTCAATGCCAGACAGTGCGCATTAAATGTAGCACGATACCATTTCACAAATACGGATTGATACGCTTTAAAAATTATTATCGAAAGCTATAAGAGTGTAAAATAGTCAATAAAGTATTGCTATACTATTAGAGTAAAGTATAAAGTATAAAAAATCGACGAATGAAAAAAGTATGACATTCAGAATGGAATTAGAAGACTCAAAATTGTACACTCAGCGTCTTACAACGACGACTACATTTGTTATTAGAGTTGTATTCATTCATCATAAAATTGTATTCCTGCTCTCCGGACATTCACTTCATTGAAGTTTGTTATAACGTAGGACTTAAGACAGTTCTGTCAAAAAACAGTTTTCTATAGATTTTTTTAAACTTTGACAGAACGACCTTTATAAAGTTTTGCAACTGCTGGCTAAATTTTATTGAACTTGCCCACGTCGTTTCTTAGATAATGGACTTCGAAGTTGGCACTTTTTACGCGTGCGATATAGCAAAAACCCGTCAGTCACGTTAGGAATGTTAACGACTTAACTTTTCTGTAGAATCTTATAAAAAAACTAGCTCGTGTTTCATCAATATTTTACGAATGCCTAACAAGTTTTGCAGATTTTGTTACAGTCTCATTTTTTCTAAGGTGCTTGTTGACTAAACAAGCTGAGTGACATTGCCGCTATCGTCTTCAAGTGCATGCGTATGCATATTTGCACCAGCATTGTGCAAAGCGAAGTTAATATTTCTTTCGCCCAGTGATTGATTTTTGGATGATACAGTCTAACTCTACCGTGCCTAACTCTACCTTACTAATACAGTTGTCATACAAACAGAATGAAAAACAAAAGAATTTTGTCGGACTGCATAAGTAACGCTCTACGAGATTCCACAGTAGTGAATTAATTGATAGACTGTCGATATCTGTCATGCTTCACGTGTCGTAAGCGACACACGACACATGTGACATTACACGGTTGATAAAACAATTACGCAATCGTCGGTAATGTCGATAATTCGATGGTAAAGAGCTGATTCCAAGTGATACGCATCATCTAATACAGTAATGCAATAATCACCCAAAAAACAGTTAAATATAAAAAAAGACGCTAAGTAGTAGTTTAGTCCCATGTAGAAGATATCTTTTCTTGTATTAGATTCTTCGAAAAGGTATAAATATCATAATACACGAAAGCCAAATTTCTTTACAGTTATACCTTGATTTAACTTGCACCTCTAACGTTAAAAAGAACTCAGCGTGAACGCGCTTCATTCGAGGTGCTCGCTATTGTAATATTGTGAAGGAAGGAAAAAATCAAGACCACTTCATAGTAAAGTGAGTATTAGGTTAAAAGTACTTTCTCATTAGTTTCTTGCCTTGCAATGAAGTATTCACATGCCAAGTTCTTTTTAACATTCCAGTTGCAAATTAAATCAAAGTATCATTGTACAAAAACTTGGATTTTTGTATTATGATATCTTTTACAGAGGATTAAACTACTACTTGGCATCTTTTTATATTTTACTGTTTTTGGGCTACTATCATACCTTTTTCATGGTTTCTTTTTTTCATATAAATATATATTAATTCCATTCCCCATTACAAGATTCCTTTCACGACCTATAAACAATTTTTTTTAAATACAAGGATATACGCATAACTTGACATGTTTGGAATTTAATGATGTAAGGCGGCCCAGATATTGGTAATGCTAAAGCATCAGCAATAACACAGAAATAAGTTATATATGGTTGTAATAGTTGCTTACTTATTAAATTTTACACGTTTCGCTCAAACATTCCTTGAACTACATGTTTGATCATTTTGATAATCCAAAAAAGAACTGAGTATGAGGACATAGTTTGCCTAATGAAACTTATAAAGTATTACATGGAACAATTTTTCAGGCCATCAAAAAAGTTAATAAGTATATACAAAGTTTCAACGCTGCCAAGAGCTTACTTCAAGAAGCACTTTTGTTAAAGAGTTGAAATTCAGTAAACAAATGCTGATTACAAATAGTTTTAACACATTCAAATTGTAAATCATTCGCCTTAATACTTTACAAGTTATATTAGAAGTCTAATTCTGGAGTATCAAAATTGTCAAGTGTATAGCAGAAGTATTACTTAAGCTAAAATGCTGAAATTTGTTAAGCGAATACTGTTTACTAGTAGGTAATATTCCCTTGAATTGCAAATAAGTGGTAATCATTATTTGCTTATTCAAATTCAGTCTTTTAGTTGAAGCATTTCTTAAGCTGCACACTTGACAATTCTAATAGCATGTTACTTATTCTATGCATATATGCATCTTTACTGTTATTTAATTTGATTTTCTAAATAATACCTGGTGCATTAGCATTCCTCAATCAAAGCGGTGAATGTTTCAATGCGTCACATAACCATTTTGACAAATAACTAACCAAGAAGCAACCAAATCTTTACGAAAGGCAAACAAGCCACAGCTGTTTTGCCTCCACAGAAGCATCGCCGGTATCGGAAGTGTGAAAGACTCATTCTGCCGTCTTCTTCTTCTGACTCTTAAAGCTCCTCCTCGTTTTTCGCACGATAGATAACAGGAGAAATTCATAACTCCTGAATGAATGGAACAATTCGCTTGTTCTTGTACTCAAGACCGCCTTAAATCTCTCCTTTTTAATACATGGGTGTAGCATGTGTTAAGACGGTCTTAAGGCGGTCTGAAATATAAGAACCGAGTATGAATACGGCCGTTTCAGCTGTAACTTTTTCAGAAATTAAGATGAAAGTTTTGTATATATATATTCATATATATTCTTGGCTTGTCCGCGCTATTACTACTTGCCGCGAGACTCTACTCAAGTCTCCTGACACAGTATAGTAATGGAGTAAATACAGTAATATAGTAATAGAGCTGATACAGTAAATACAGTAATGTGTATACAAATACAATATATTTTACTTCTTATGTATAAATGTGTATTACCATATTATCATTATACGGTTTTATTTAGGTTGATATATCTATCTTAATCGAATCTTATAATCAATTTTTAACCATTTCTACTAAGCCGGTTTTCTTGAATATCTGAATACGTACGTACTTAGTTTCAATGACAATACAATATTTCGTCAATTTTTTGTTGATTTCCTTTCCGGATTCTTATATTACCAGATAATCAATAGCAATATGGGTATTTATGAAATGTCCTAGCGGGCAGAAGTCAAATAGCGAGTTCTTCTATGTGGGTGGTTAACAATTCAAAATGAAAAAAAAATAATCTAAAGATCAAAAAGAAATCTCGGAGCTTAGAAGATGTTATGTAAATGTAACAAAATGTACTAAAAAGTAGAAATAATGTGTTTAGCTATTACAACATTCTTGGTTGTGTGTCAAAGAAGATTCTTGGGCCCCCAGAAATGAAATTCAAACAAATTATTTGTTACTCTTTTGTACATTTTGCCCAAACCATGTACGATAAAAATTTCTTTTACATTTATTTTAGTATTGTATTGCCGTACTGTACTTTTACTGTATTACTGTATGTGTTTTACTTATATTTATTCAAACACGAATCGTTCTTACATTCATATTTACCTACAAATCGAGATTTTGTAGCCACCCTGTATATGAGAGGCCGAGATGCTAACTAGCTAGTGCTTAAAGTGCCACTCCTTCGTCGAGACTCGTCTACTCAAGATAAGCATTGTTCTCCGTGTTTTTACGGAGAATTGTCGCGCGACAAAACCTTAATCAAGCCGGTCATTATGAATATCGTTATCTACCTACTGGTTACGTTAAAAATATACCACTTATTTTTAAATTAATATTATTATGTCGCGATAGTACTGTGATAGTACTGCGATTCGTACTGTGATAGATATTCAAACAATTAATAGTATTGAACTATACAATGTTATGTAAAAATATATTCGAAATTTAAAAACAACAAATAATTTCAGTTAAATTTTCACAAGTATAGTACATGTCTAATTATAATTAGACACAAATGCTTTCCAATTGTTTTCGGAATTTTACACACTATTTATAACATCATAATGTATGCATAATGCATATAATATAATATGTATTATGTATAATATTTTACATAATATGTATAATGTGTATTATTTTACACACTATACATTTCTTCAATGCAAATGACAGTTTTCGGGGAATTGAATTCATCATTTATCGTTAATTTATTTTAATTTACACATACAAAAACATGAGCAAATTACGCGCTAAATACGAATATGTTTGGCAATCAGTTAGAAGCCAATTTTGTAATTAGCGTGCGTGCCAGGTGCGAAAATACCTGCTGCGTGTACGACATACAACTCTGTGTTACACCCTGCAATGTACAGGGTGGCGAATATATATAGTGGATAAAAACAACATTTGCACACAGTCCTTTTTTTGGAGTAAATTGTGATATAGAAAGAAGTTTCTTTCTTAAGAAAAAATAAATGCTCTCAAAGCGCAATGTTTTCGATTTTAAGAAAATTTTCTCAGAAAATCTGGGTGTCTGGATTCTTTTTTTACGCCCTATATGTATCTGCATCGCGCTGTACATGTGAACTCCGTAATCTAATAATGTAACAAAAACTGGGCAATCTCCGATAAAGCTTGCCCTGGCATTTGGCACGTCGGTGCGCGCTGCGCGCCAACTATGGGGGTGACAGCAGCACTAACAATAATGTCTACTAAGATCAATAGCAATACCAGTACGGACGTTACAGAAATTTGATCAGTAATAACCTAATAACAAATGAAGTTAGTATTATAAACGGGATCAAAATTACTTGTATAAGAATAATTTATATTTTTTATTTATTTTTTTATATTTTAGTTATACCATTTTTTTCTACAAAAATAATCCATGCTTTTTTTCTAATTCTTATTGTATAAGTTGTACAAATTAGTTTTGGTTTTTACATTTTTTTCCGGACACTTTTATGCAGTATACCTTGAAGTTTTTTTAATTTACCACTTTGTTAATTCTAGTTTGTTAATACTGACATTTGGTGTCTAAAAAAGGATTCGCAACCTTGTATTTTCAAAACAAACTTTCGTAAAAAGAAATCAGTTTGCTCTGAGAAAATGTTTTTTTTTTTGTAAAGACATTTTCTTTTTCATGAAGTCGTTTTTCTATTTATGAAGAAAAGTACCTTCTTTAAGAATGTTTATTTCAAAAACACTGTATTAAGCGATGGTTCTAAAAATGAATTAGAAACAGTTTCTTATTTTGCGTAACACTTCCATATAAATATACAAGCTCCTTTAATTATAAAATTTGTTTATAGTAAGTGCGACTATCATAATTCATGATCGAAAACAGAGTTTGAGAAAAATTTGAAATGTAAATTTTCGAAATAATTCCTCCGTCGAATATCCATGCTATTGTTCTCGTCGACACTGCAGCGATCCGGCGAGAACTTCAGTTTCCAGCGCAGCCGTAATCTAATAATGTCTTCTGCCCAGAGAGCCGTAGAGTCTTATCTTTTCTCCGTTACGTCAAAAATGATCTTCTGCAGAATAACCGCTGACAGATTGGCTTTTGCCTTTCGTATCAGGCGCGTCTAATTATAAGAAACAAGGCGTATACCTCTGCGAATCTTTCAACCGAGTGTGCAACGGCAAAAGCACAAGCATTCGAGCTTTCAGTGTAATAAAGTAATCCAATATAGAGTCGGTGAAAATCGTATTCGCATACTCCATTTCCGAAGTAAATTTTTTTAAAGAAGAAAGCAAGCTGTTTTTAGAATACTTATTTCCTCCTAAAAGCGAAACTTTCTTATTTAAGAAAATTTATTTTTTATTCAAAAGGAAATCCCCTTCTATACAAAATTCACTCCAAAAAGGGGAGTGGGCGAATACTTTTTTCGCAAAAATAAATTTATTTAGACGAGACAGTTTTGTAGAAGGAAATTTATTCTAAAACTACAGGGTATGTCAATATTTTATTTACCCATTATAAATCTTAATAAATAAAATCTTAGTACCAAATCCATAAACGACAAAGCATAAAAATTCGAGCTTCAGCATAATAGAATAATCTCATATAGCTTCGCAAATATGCATTCCAAATATGTATTTTATCTATAATAATATATATATTTTATCAAATTAATAAAAATCATTTTACTGAATAAAATTTTATTTACTCCATATACTTCGTAGTGTAATGTCTACATTATGAAATAAAATAGTATAACCCACAATAGCACTATTTACTTACACTGTATATACTCGTTCTTACGAAGGTCAAATTCATATCCTATACGAATGAAATCACAAGCACGCCTAATTCAATATTTCTGCATATGAATACATATGTACGTACCTCTTTCAATTATAGATAAATATTACTTGAATTTGTGTACAATCAGTTGCTGTACACACAAACTGTCCCATATACTTGCATATATACGACATAACGCGAAACCACCGACATAAACTGTTATAGACGACTTAGTGCAGAGCTATACCTGTATATACTTTGTTTAGATGAGTACATGTACATATGTACTTTTATGGATAGAAACATATATCTGTATAGATTAAATTAGCGTTCGTATATAATTATGTCGGACGTTAAGTTCCTGTGTACGATTATTATATACTCATACTTTTATATATAATTTTGTAGATCGAAGCACATACGTATGCATATTAAATTGGTGTTCACGTATAATTATGTCAGACGTTAAGTTCTTACATATATGTACTGAGAAACAGACGTTAAATTGTTCTGTGCACAGGGCTTCATGCTCCACACACTCGTATATATGTACTTGCACAGAGAAACGATTGCTCGATAGTGTCTGTCTGTTTGCCAGTTTGCTGTATCAGATCTAATAAGCATTCATGCTGGATACGAACCTTGCACTGGTTGAACCGTCCTCCGCAATCGAGGGGACCTTTTCACAAGTCACTCACTCACTCCGGGCGAATCTGTATTATGTCACTATTCGGAGCGACAGTGAACGCAGCTGGGAATAAGTTTGGAGACTGGAAGTAGGTTACTATCTACCGGAATCTTGCTCGCCGGGCCGTGCCGAGCCTCGCCAGCCACTGTGTGTGCTTCTGCGCAAAGCCGCCATCGCTTCCCCCTGCTCCGTAGAGCCCATTCAGCCGCTGCCTTTTCAGCAGCGCTTCAACGCTCGTTTTTAGCGTCGAACCCCTCACGTGACCGAGGTAAGAGCTGAGACACTAGTGCGCCGCTGCTACATCATGCGCTTTCAATCCATTTTCAACGCATTCGTTGGAGGCTAAAAGCAGGGGCAGTTCCTATCCTATTCCTACCCTCGAGTGGCGGCGTCTTTGAAATTCTGCGTTGAAAATGCATGATATAGCAGCTGCCTTAATTGTCCATTTAAAGTTTATAGTTAGATATTGCACTTGCCAAGCGTACTAAACATTCTCGTGCCAGTATTTTAGTTTGTAGGAAACACAGTAATACAGTAATACAGTAATACAGTAATACAGTAATACAGTAATACAGTAATACAGTAATACAGTAATACAGTAATACAGTAATACAGTAATACAGTAATACAGTAATACAGTAATACAGTAATACAGTAATACAGTAATACAGTAATACAGTAATACAGTAATACAGTAATACAGTAATACAGTAATACAGTAATACAGTAATACAGTAATACAGTAATACAGTAATACAGTAATACAGTAATACAGTAATACAGTAATACAGTAATACAGTAATACAGTAATACAGTAATACAGTAATACAGTAATACAGTAATACAGTAATACAGTAATACAGTAATACAGTAATACAGTAATACAGTAATACAGTAATACAGTAATACAGTAATACAGTAATACAGTAATACAGTAATACAGTAATACAGTAATACAGTAATACAGTAATACAGTAATACAGTAATACAGTAATACAGTAATACAGTAATACAGTAATACAGTAATACAGTAATACAGTAATACAGTAATACAGTAATACAGTAATACAGTAATACAGTAATACAGTAATACAGTAATACAGTAATACAGTAATACAGTAATACAGTAATACAGTAATACAGTAATACAGTAATACAGTAATACAGTAATACAGTAATACAGTAATACAGTAATACAGTAATACAGTAATACAGTAATACAGTAATACAGTAATACAGTAATACAGTAATACAGTATAGCTTCCTAATATCCCTTACGCGTTCTGCGACCGCGACGCAAAAGTCACAAAATGCATGGATATTCTGCAACGGCTCTTATACCATTCAACGTGTTCACACCAAACTTGGTACGAATATTCTACGATACCTTATAAAAAATACTATGATGATCCCCCTCACTCTGCCTAAACCCAACCCCAGGCACACGAAGTGCCACACGAGTGTAGTTGGGTGGGACAGCTCTAGTGCAGTAAATACAGTAATGCAATCATGCAGTGATGCAGTGATACAGTGCTACAGTAATATCATAATCTACTCATGGAGTGTATTATTCCTTCTGTATCAATTTGTATTACTTTATTATTATTTCACGGTTTTATTTAAGTCGATATCTCTACTTGATTAAATCGCCAGCCACTGCGTATGCTTCTGCGCACAGCCACCATATGTTCCCCCTGCTCTCCGCAATTGCTGCTTTTTCAGCAGCGCTTCGACGCTTGTTCTTAGCATCGACCCCGTCACATGACAGAGTTGAAAACTGAGGCTCTGGTGCGCCACTTTTAACCCTTGAGCTGCGTATTTATTAGTATGATATTCCTCTTGCCGCATGTCTAAGATTAGTTAGATTATAAGACTAAGAGACTTTAAAAGACTTTTTTTTAATATGGTCCGTCTCCTTGCATGTCAAACCAATGATTAATTATTTGATAAAGTAACAGCTGACATAAGTCTTCACAACATATAACTTGAAGTAACGTCTGAAGTGATGCGAATCCAACGGGTGTCACAATCTAAGTTTGCTAAGTTCACTAATACATGCGCAAAACGTTTATCATACAAGAAAGCCAAGTTTTCATTCAAAGATACCTCGATTTAACTCGCATTAGCAATTAACAATAAATTAATAATAAATTGGCGATTAACAATAAAAAACACTTGGGGTGTGCGTGCTTCATTCGAGGCACTTACTTTGGTAATGTGGCTAAAAAAAACTTTGAAAGAAATTAAATTGTAGTAAAGTCAGTGTTGGGTTTGAATCAGTTTCCCATTGCCTTTTTACCTCGCAATGAAGCTGGCACACATCAAGTTTTTTGCAGTATCTCCTATGTGCATGTTTATGTTATAATGTAATTTTAATGTTACAATGTATTTATAACTTAATCATGTACATAGAAGGAGATCTAGAAAGAAATTGAGCTGAGTACATAATGTAGTTTGCGCTTGATCTGTATTTGCATGCAATACAATAACCACTAATGCTACGCAAGGAAGTGCTTCCTATATTTACATAAGGTGTTGAATTTTGCAAAACACCAAAGTCACAAAACATTTAATAAGACATAGTCAATCCTACGGGGAAAAGAGTACCTATTAATTAGAATAGCCTACTAATAAACAATGCACAAATCAAGAACACATGATAGACAAATGTTTAGAGTGGATAAAACAAGTATTCGTATACCCAGTGCTTTTGGAGTAAATTGTTTTAAAGAAGATAACTCTGCGCTCTAGTGAGGTATACGGTTTCTTGAAGACGAAAGTTTTCTTCACGAGGAAAAAAAAATTTTCTTAAAGAAAACAGTTTTCACCTTTAGAACAGTTTATTAAATAAATACAGGCTGTATGAATACTTACAGTGTACTGTAAGTATTGTAAGTTTAATTTCTTACGAAGTATGTTTCTTACCGTAAATATGTACGGTACATTTCTTACAAATAGTCTGTTGATATAATCCACCGTGAATAAAGTAGCCACCTGAAAATCATGCTGATTTCAATTGGATGACCACAAAATTCACTCCAATTGTTTAATTGCGTGTATTACATGTATGAGAAATGCAACAGCCGGTCGCAAAGAAGCTCCCGACGAGGCGTTTCAAGTCAATCGCCAACAAAGGCGTCTGAACACCTGAATAACCCTTCCACATGCGTGAGCCACCCCTCGGAAATAAGTGGCAAGTTGATATCACCCGACAGGCGTTGCAAATTAGGTGGTATGCATTATTTATTACAGGGAGGTGAAATTCCTTTTTCACTACTACCACACTAATACCCATTACCCGATCGATTGAATACAATAGCACTTTCTAACAGTGTTGCACTAGTTGCACAATTGCTGTTCATTATTTTCTGAGGGGGGACCACATTCCCACCACAGCAGTACTCGAAAAAAGTCTTTGGAGTAAGGAAAAGTGAAAGCACCAAGCGAGATAAATGAAAAGAATGAATTGGTATAAATATCAGAATTGTAATTTTTTTCTGTCTGTTTTTGTAATAGATGAATGTGCGGAAAAATATTACATCAACAACCGATGACAATTTAATTAGAGAAGAGTAGTGTGTCACAAATTGTTTTTTTAACCCTCCGTGATCCAAGTGGAGCTACATTAAATTCATCGGTGAATTTTACTTGTGCAATTCCATTTAAATGACATATTTGTAGCTCGACAAAATGTGGGGTAAAATTAATCCTACATGGTTCATGGTTTACAGAGGATTAATGAAGAGTGTTTATGTTTAATATTAAAAGATAGAGTGATGGCGAATCCTTGAATTTCTAATTTACTAAAGAATTACCTCACTATTAATTCTTTACTACTTCAGAACGTATTATTGTTTTCCTATGATTTTACACTCCACTAAATAAACTAATAACACGGTATTTGTTGATTTCAAACGTGGAATGATGGAATTAATGGGAATCAACGTGCTGTTAATGTCAAAGGAAACAGATTTAACGACAAGTGTGAGCTACCCCATAATGGTGGAGAAGCGACAGACATTTTAACACAGCATGAGCAATATTGACTTGGAATTTCTCCTTCAGGATTCGTAGAAACCTGCAAACAATCCACCAAAAAGCAGTAGTATGGTGTTATTACTTTGAGCACTATTTTCATTGAAAGTTTCATAACTTATGAATCACATACAGTATTCAGCATTTGATGTTCTATCTTTCAAAAAATTCCTAAATACTCGCAGGCCGGTGAGGTGCAATAGTTTTACAGAAAGGAAGTAACACTGCGTGTCAAAATCAAAGTATGACTGATAAAATAAATGTCGAATGAGGAAATTTGAAGAATTAACCGATCACATATTGTAACCAGCGGAAAACATACTATCATAAAATGTTTCTTCTATTCTACGTAAATGCTTAAGTTCATAGATTTAATGAGTGGCAATGCTGCTCCTGGCACGTCCTCCAGAAAATCTTGGCACATAAGAAAAATATGTGATCAATTAACAAAGAAATAGCAATGGTTATTAAGAAAAGGTTTATGATTTGAAATTACTACAAATTAACCAATTCAGAAATAGTTAACTATTTTGCATTTAACAGAAAAATAATTAGTATACATCTGTTAAACAATTGCCATCCGTTAAGTAGTGTAACCATCATCAATCGATGCAATTCATATAAAGGCATATCATCATATAATTTCAATCCTTATTGTTGTCCACAGTTTAAACAATTCTTAAATTTCTATAAACACTTATTAACGACATACAATAAGAATTGAGATTTATTTTTTTCGCAATCCTTTAACAAAATCATTATTTGAGAGGGGAGAACTATTCAGGGGTATAAATGCGGGTCGCACAGCCCACAGTTTCAATTTGGATTTAATCACTTGTAATTCATGAATTACAAGTGTTAGCTAACGTTAAGCTGGAAGGTTTCCGCGTACAGTTATTCGTAACTATTCACAAGCCTTATCTACCTCCGCAAAAGTCGCGTAATAAAAAGTGTCAGTATTGTGAACCATCGCCAATTCACAATGCGTATTGACGACTAGTTTAAATACCAGGGCAAAGACAATGCACCGTTTCTGGGAAATTAAGCTAATTCGTCAAATCATCAACAAAAATTGTTGTTGAACAATTTTTCTAAAACGCTCATTCATCATCCGGAAGTCAGCATTCCTATGAATTAGCCAGGTTTGAAGATAGGAAGACGGTCACACAAATCTGAAGGGAACATAAGCTGACCGTCACCGAGTAAAGAAAATAGAAAAAAATATTTTAAAAAGATGTGATCGACTTCAAAAACTGAGAGAATTCCAGAAAGCTGAAAGCTGAAAACCAAAAAAACCCCCTGAAAAATACAAAATAATTTATTGTTTTCATGCTTACATAAATTTGCAGTTTTCGACTTTGCCAACTTTCCACCATTAAACCTAAATATACTACAACTTTTCAATCATGTGTCTTACCTACACTTTTCCGGGTTTGCTAGAAATTTGCTAGATAGTCAGAAACAGGAATTCCTCGAAGATTTCAGTTTGGGGGATTCATAAATTTTGTACTATTTTACTTTTATTTGCGCCGACTCCGAAAAGTTGTAGTATATATAGTCTTAATCGGGGAAGCTTGCCGAAATCGCAAACTGCAAATTAATCTAAGCATGAAAACAACAAATTAATTTTTACTTTAGAGGCATTTTTTGTGCTGCTTATTTTTTAGTTTTCAACTGTCTGGAGCTCCGTCAGTTTTCCAAGTTGGTCATATTTTTTAAAACATTTTTTAGCATAGGAAATGAATAAAACGATGATTCGCTGTCAATTTCGAGTTTCATCTTTGCACTGGTGGACCAGTTACGTTGAAGAACAAAATTTGCGCTTGAAAAGCGCGAGAACTATAAGTTACTAAAAGTTTCATCCCTATCGAATAAGTCGTCCCAAAGTTATCGTCGGACAATCGAAAGTTAGGTGTTTATGCATTAACAGTTGTTAATGTTAAAGAATTTCGGAAAAATGTAGAATCGAACTATTCTCGAAACATCCCCTGTGAGAAAGAAAAGGTTTTACCCGATTGCTCTATCCGTCGCAGAGATATCGCCAGACACACGAAATAACAGTTCTTATGCAGTAACAATAGCTAGTGTTAAACAATATTCAAAAATATTGTAATATGACCATTCTAGGAGCTTCCCCTGTAAAATAGAAAAGGTATTATCCCAATCGATCCACGCGGCACAGAGATATTGCCAGGCAAAGATAAAGTCGGCGAACAATATGGTTTCTATGTAATAATAATAGTTAATGCTAAATAAATTCAAAAATTTGTAAGTAATTTGCAAGAAATTGTAATCAAAACTCGAAAAATTCGGTTTTTATGCAATAACAATGGTTAGCGTCAAACAATTTCGACAAAATGTATAACGGGATCAAACTGTGAACTTCCTCTATAAGATAGGCAAGGTTTCGTTCCGATCGGTTCATCCATCTCAGAGATCCCGCCGGACAAACATTTAAAAAAAACACCAAAATATAGCAGTCGAATTGAATACCTCCTTCTTTTCGAAGACAGTAATAAAATAGATTCTGTATCGCATTTCCACGGCGTCAGCAACCTACAAACTCCTTTTTGGAGATTTTTCAACGTTCTTGTACGTAAAATACTAAGTGACTCGAGTTGAGTGCGTCGAGCTTGTGGATGACCACGAACCGAAATTCGATGTGGTCCAACTAGACGAAGAGCGGTAACTGTGACGAAGCTCCAATATTAAGACTCACTGCCTTGTAAATTAGCGGTTCAGAGGTCACAATATATTTCTCGATGAATGTGTCCGACATTTGGTTGCTTTTTATTCTTACTGCTGATTGAAAAGAATGAAGTGCGGTTGCGCAAGACATAGTCATGCCGACACTCTGAAACATGAACCCCACATACCATGAATTCTTGATTGAACTATCCACACTGACGGTGGGATAGAAATTGTGAGTATCAAAGAGAAACCTTCATAGGATGGGCGGAATATGCTGAAGACGTCGACTGCAACAGGTTTAATACAGTTTAACATACAGAAAAGTACTAACTTTCGGGTGAATGTTAAAAAGACGATTCATTCCGTATTGCACCTGCAATGCTATGAATTTATAAATTGCAATTAAGATCTTTAATTGTTTTTAATAGTGCTTGTAAATATGAAATATGTCAGCACTGGAACCGCTGGCATGAAAACACTGGAACAATTACTGGTATAGTAAGGCAGAATATGGCCGATATGAGTCACTCAATAAATTCATGGTTTCCGAATATTTGTGTCGACAGCATTAAAAATATTCTTGATAGGTCTTTGCCATAAATCCAGTAATTTTTAATGGAGTCTGATTATGCATAATAACTGTGAACCCAAAGTCAGAATGCCGAATCCAAGGAGGATTATGTAAGGTGGGAAGAAGTCATCCCTTATTGCTTTATAATGACTGTGGAAGTAAGTGTATTTTTCATTAAAATCACATGTCCTAACTTTCCAGAAGCTAGCTCCCGTTTGAATTCCGCTAGTTACTTCCCTACATTGTTTAAACTATTAAATTAATAATTGTTAGACAATCTTAGAATACTTTATTTGCTTTAAAAAATTACAAACTGCTAAGATTTTTTTTGCCACATTTCAAGGCTCCAGCTTACGCAGTACGTGAGATATAACGTTTTTCGGAAAAAAACTTTGAATCCCGTTTTCATCCCCTTAGGGATAGAATTTCGAAAAATCCGTTCTTATCTGCATCATACAGATAATAAAGAAATATTACGTAGACGACTAGAAAGAAATGGTATGCACTCGTCACTCGAGGTGTTACCTTTATTACTAATTGCACAGTGGCATATAAGTCGTATGAATAAAAGTGCTATGTAGTACAATCACCGTTTACTGTTCTACCGTTCGCTATGTGTAGCATTATTGAAACATGGACCTACAAATTCGACGAAACTTCAAGTTACACGTGTACATTTTGCGAAAGATAATAGTTGTAAATATTAAAAAATCGTTGTAGTACAATAAATCTTCCAAATGAAGTAACGTGTAATGCGCCATACAAATTAAATAAATGGAATAATGAAATTCGATATGGTTAGAGGACAAGTTATTCATTTCGGTGCATATATCCTACACTTTGTTATTACAACATCTCCCTCTGCTTATTGAAGGGACAAAAGCGCAGTAGCGTAGGACATGGTCGTTCTGACAATCTGAAACATGAATTCTCGATTTAACGATCCACACTAAAGAATACAACCGGGCTGAGGAATAGAAATCGCGAGTACCAAAGAGAAACCTTCATAAGATGGGAAGAATATGTTGTAGATGTCGACTGCAACAGGTTTAATACAGTTTATCATACAAAAATGTATTAATTTTCGCGTGGTTGTTGGAACATCGCACCACGCGGTGTTGTACCTACAATATTATAAATTTTAATTAAATTCTTTAATTAATCCGTATATACAGAATATTAATAGGACTTACAAGTCGTCAAATATGTCAGCACTCGAGTCTAGGACATTTTGCAGTATAAAGTTTATATAAAACATGTAGCCAAGTATCCCAAAACAGAACATCATCGATGTGAGACACTCGGTGATTTCATAAGATGCGAATGATTGTATGCACTGCAGTAAGAACGCTCGTCATAGGTGCTTGCCATGAAATGATTAAATTTGATTAGAGTCCACTTACGCGATGTAGATGAGCGCCCAAACTCAAGATGCCGAATAGAACAAGGACGCAGTAGGATGGGAGCAAACCTTCTCTTAGTAATTTACAATGTCTGTGGGAGTAAGTGTATATTCCGTTAAATCACATATAATGCTAGTTGTCGAAAATGATTTTTTTTTAATAAACCGATCCACTGTCCTCTGTTCGGGAAAACTCAAATGATAAGTTTCATAGCCGTTATCGAAATATTTTATTCTTCGAGGACTTTTTATTTACTTTCAACTTGTGGCTGAATCTTGCAGTCAATTTTAGTCTCAATTAAGCGATAAAATTAAAGGAATGGAATGATATTTAAAAGGCTCGTGAATCTCTATTTAGTAATATAGAGATAAAGATGTCGTTAGTAACCTAAGTTAGTAACCTGAGTTAATAACCTAATAGCTCTGCAGTGTATGCTGACCACCTCTCCTATCACCATCATATTATTGCTGCTCTTCAAATCCCTTACTGCAGATGAACATAACAGCTTTTTAATTCTGCGACTGTGAATAAAAATTGCATTTTATTCTTTGGAATTATTCATCGGTACAGATTAATTACCTTGTCACTTTGAAGAGAGCACAAGCATGCTGGACATAAACAATTAAAAGAGTTTCCGTTGATATAAAAACGAGTGCTCCGATGATAAGTGCGCCATCAAAAAAGATTACGGTTATGAAAAAGTGTTTCTTCTGGTCGAAGAAGGTCTCGAACATAATCGGAAAGCTACGATTTCGAGGTTGTTTTAGGGGCATCACTATGTCGAGGGCCACCGATGACAATGGCAGGAAAATTAGGCATAATCCCAATGGGCAAATAAACACTGTAACAAATGTGCAGTCGATAATTGTAGAAATATACGAAATTCTATGTTGCTAGGAGAAAATAGGTAATTACTAGCGAAGCCCCTCGTATGAAACTTGCCCCTTTCAACGTAGTTCTTAATAATTTGGATCTCTTCTTTACTTGACAATCCCTTCCAGTCACCGTTTATGCTCTTCGTAATTCTCCTAATCTGAATTAACACATAATACCACTGCAGAGCAATGTAGGAAAGTGTTTCTTTAATTATGAGTTCACTCTTGCTATGCCGGCAAAAATTGGGAATCACTTACGGGGTCATATATGCCAGGCACGTCTTTAAACGAATAGAAGTATATTAATTATTCTTAAATATTAATATTTACTTCTTTAAAAATTCATTATATGTCCATTATTGTACATATTTTAAAGGACATTTTCTGACAAATTTGTTGTCATATATACATAAATAACTAGATTGTATGTTTTATAACTGGCGTTGTCTTTTTCAAATTGCAATCTGCGGTGATCAATACATTTTGGTCAATTGTTATTTAAAAAAAAATATTAAAAAATGGTGTGTGAACTAGACAGAGAAAACTAGTCGTCAAGGAGCCAGAATATTGTTTTTGGCACAGTTATTAAGAATGGTATCATCAAATTCTTTTCTCTCTGTGAAATTGGCAGATTTTCAATTAACTAAAACAAAAATTAAACATTCTATGAAAAATCCCTTCCGGTGAGGATTATAGTATTGTATTGTGAAGATATTGTATGAATTTCAACGAATTTAGTACATTTTTATAAAAGTTGTGCTGACCACTGCGTGTAAAAGCACTTTCGAGAAAATCCGTTCAAAGTTTTATGTGTAGTTTTGATTTGAGAAGAAATTTTTCACGACAAATTGTGTTAAAGTATGTACAATAACGAACATATAATGAGTTTTATAAAAAGCCAGTATTAGTATCTCAAGTGAATGAATAAACTCCTGTTTGTTTAACGACTTGCCTAACATATATGACCTAGTAACAAAGCATAAGTAAATTCACTGGGACTAAAGAATTTGTTAGTAAAAACAGTCTAAGTTGCAGATGGTAGCATAAATGAGTGACTCAATATGTACATACACAGTCAGCGGCAATGAGAAACGATGTGAACTTGACGGTAACGGCACACCCGACGAATATGCACGGTACATTTTTGAGCAGTAGCACTCTGGTATAATCCACCGTCAAAAAAGTAGCCGGCTAAAAATTAGACTACTTTTAATTAGCCAACCACAAAATTCAGTCGAATTGTTGAATGCTACACATCACGCACCTGACTCAAACAGCAGAGTAGCACAAAGAAGCTGCCGAGGAATCGTTTCAATCGTAGGGTAAATTTGTTTCCATAAGGCCAAAGTCCGGTCACGGAGAGTAAGCTGATATTTAACCGATGGTAGTGTTGCCAATCTAACAATACGTCCATAACGTCCATACCGTACCGCGGTTCCAATACGTCTGAACACCTGAGTGACCCTACCACCTGCGCGGTCGTCCTCCAGAGGCGAGTTGTAATTTCATGTCAGCAATAGGGGGTTGTAAACTAAGCGGCATGCATTGTTTACTGCAAGGTGACGGAACCATTTTCGCGCCTGCTACTATATAAGCGGCTATTATTCGATCGATTGAAGTCTGTAGCACCCGCTTAAATTGTCTTTCGAAGCCACACCATTTGAATAAATTGCCCCATTACTCTTTAATACGCTTCTCCACCACAATTGTACACGATGAAAGTCTTACTTTCGACACAGTCGTCTTGGAGTCATGAAAGTCACATAGCAGAAAGGAACAGTCAGTACATCAAGCGATATAAATGAAAAGTGTGAAATGTTATAAAGGTCGGAGTTATAGTAGGATTTCTGTTTAGATTAGTGTCTGGTTTTTACCGACTTTGAAAAGGAGGAGCTACTCAATTCGATCGCTATTTTTTTTTAATGTTTGTCCGCCGAGAACTCTGAGATGGATGGACCGATCGGGATAAAACCTTGCCTATCTTATAGAGGAAGTTCACAGTTTGGTCCCATTATCAATTTTTTCGAAATTGTTTAACGCTAACCATTGTTATTGCATGAAAACGGAATTTTTCACAGATTTCACGTTTCTACTAAAAATTTCGTTTGTCCGATGATATCTCCGAGATGGATGGATCGATCTTCATGAAACCTTGCCTATCTTATAGAGGATGCTCATAGCTTGGTACCATTATAACTTTTTCCGACATTGTTTAATGTTAACCATTGTTATTGCATAAAACCGAAGTTTTTACTGTCCGGCGATAGCTTTCGGCTTATTCGATCGGGATGAAACTTTTTGTAGTTTATGAAAGAAGTTCACGATGAACTCCCTCTTGCATAAATTTCGCAATGCACAACATTTGTTCGTCCATAACTGGTACACCAGTGCATCGGTAAAATTCGAGATGAAATCAACCTCAAACCATGGTTCTATTCATTTCCTATACTAAAAAAGCATTAACACAAGAAAATATATTTTTAAAAAAAATGTGACCGGCTTCGGAAAACTGACAGAGTTCAAAAAAGCTGAAAACTAAAAACTAAGCAGTACAAAAAATGTCCTGAGAAGTAAAAAATAATTTGTTGTTTTCATGGATACAGAAATTAACATTCATAATATGCGATTCTGGCAACCCTCCACTATTAAGCCTAAATATGCTGCAACTTCATCATATAGAAACGGCATCATATAAAAATCGTCTACGCGCTCGCTCTATTCCTCTTGCATTCTCAAAGGAGAGAACGAGGTACCGCAGAAACCACAATCGCCTGAGAGAATTGGGATAGCACCAGGGAGTACAGGGGTCAGGTCCTGGATGCCTTTTGGAATGGAGAGTTCGGCTGAGAAAGCTGGACGCCTTCCAGAAGGAGAGTACAGGGCGGCTTATTGAACACCTGAAAAATATGGAGAAGATGAAGAAAATGATCGCCTCCCAGCGAGGCGAGAATAGGGGGTTGAGAGGACGCCCTAACGTGAAGAGAGGACGACCATGAGGCCGGTCGCCAGCCTCAGTAGAAATTTTGCCTCGGACCCGATCGGGTCCCGACTTGCATGTCGTCGGGCCCTGATTGGGTAATCATAGGGTTTACATTGGGTGTAACGCAGTTTCCTCATCGGGTAGGGATCGGGAAAACGGTTCCTTAATTCTCCTGAATCACATTGGATGTCCTGTGCCTATAACCACTGATCTACTGATTTCGTTTAGGATACATGTATAAACTTTTATATGTGGAAGGAGTGCGGTTTTTATTGTTAAAGTCCGTTATAACAGAATTCGTAAAAAATCAGCCGTGCGGAATGTCCCGACGTGTACTTCTTATTATAGCGGTTTGTAAAAATTCATTGAATTGTGAGCGATTAACATTGTATCTCGATTATAGACAACGCACAAGGAATGCAAGAGATTGTACGACAATAAGCTTCCCGTTACGATATGTAATGGTGGGAAAAAATAGAATATATATGGAAAATTTTGAAAATAAACTGTAAATATTTAGTTGTTTTAAATACTTTTGCTGATTATTTATATAAATTCTAAGTTCTTCCGTTCTGGCGGAGAAATGCTTTCCTCTGCTTCTGTTCCAGTTCTTTGTGTTACGCAATACAATCATCATTCTTTGGAGTATCTTAGGACTATCTCAGACCTATAACATAATTACTTATGTTACAGAATTATGAACTAAAGTCGATAAAAACCCCGTGGTCATCAAATGGGAAACAATGCTGGCTTGTAGCACGTGTTAATATTGAGATGGAGCATTGCATCTTTGAGAGCATTTTTTTTTAATTATTTGGAAGCAAACTAGGGGATGCTCTCATAAAAATTAAAAAATCATTTAAGTAAGTGTCACCCTAGTGCACATAGAGCACTAGTTCGATGTCAAGAACGAAATTATCTCAAACAGCAGATATGCTAGTGCGTCATCCTCCATACGTAGTTCCGTCAAAAAGCACGATGTTCCTTCCGTCTGGTCTTCTCAATCGTGTTCTACTATAACAGAATGTCATACATGTAATGATTTCCATTATACGCGAATGTTTACAGCATGTATAATGTGTATACTAAAAAATTGTAAAATATTTTATACACAGTGATGTTCGTTCACCTCGATGCACAAACTTTCCAGTGTTTCGTACAAGCATTTCGAATTTTCTTCAATGATTTGGAAAGTGCATTAAAGAGGAAGGACATGACTTGGAACATTAACACAAAGGTCTAACAGAATTATCACAATGTTTTTTGTTTTGAATAGTGATACAAATGTAAACACTTTTAAAAGTGATTTTATTTTATCAATTATTATTTTTTCAACATTTGCGATACTTCATGCAAGAGCAAAAATTGGGTTACCCAGAAGTTGTTAATTTTTTGCTAGCAATAGGAGTAAAAAGTTAAAAATATTAGTTTGCATTTAAAAAAATATATATAATTTCAAATGACCTTGAAACATTTTCCCCCTTGAAAGTAATTAACTTTTATATACAACATTTATTCCCCAGTCACTTTGTTTTTGAGATTTTTCGCATATCAATTTAAATGGATCGCCCTGTACACATACGTATATGTATATTCCATCATCGTTTGACCTTCGCATCCGTCGTGCTGGGTTGCTCGCAGATAAGAAATCTAGTTACACTGCACGTTATTGATTCGTGTTCGAAGATTCTTCGGTAGTAGCGAATAATTGTTATCGATGAGTGCTTGCTGTTATCGAAATAGGAGAAAAGTAATCGAAGTAGACCAAACCTAGACTGATGACTGATGATCCGGCGCTTATCGAGTTCGATAAGGTGTTGCAAGCTGCTACTTGTTCGAACTAGCCGCACTTCCAAGAGTCTATGAAGTAAATCATACAGGGTGATTCATGCTGCGTATGCAGTTTCGAATCAATTGTTCATGTTAGACCGAACCGAAAACGGACTCGGTATTTTGCAAAGTTCGGCTTGGTTTGTTTGTTTTAAAGGAACTCTTAATTCGTTACATATATTTATTTATTTTAATATACGTATATATTTTTGTATAATTTGTCTAGCGCTTTCTCTGCGATGGGCCGATTGACCGAGATCAAACTTTTTCTATCTAGGCGGCAGAGTTCTCAGACTGTTACGTTTCAAAAGAAGTTCGAATTTAGTTAGCAATATGGATTGTTGTTACATAGAAACCGATATTTCATTTAGATTTTTTTGTTAGTGGGAATTCTTAAAGTAAGGTCACTCGCAAAGTTATTGATTTTTGTTTAACATATCTCATTTTTATTGCAAAATACCCGATTATCCTTTGTGCGGATATGACATTTGTACGAAGAATTTGTACAAAAAACTAGTTTGTACGAAGAATTTGTTCCTTCGTACAAATTCTTCCAATCACCGTTTATGGTTTCCCTGACACTCTTAATTTGTGTTTGCATATAATAGAATAACCACCAATGCTACGTAAGGAAGTGCTTCTTTTACTTATATTAGGTATTGAATCTTGTAAGACAGTTAAGTTCACGAAACATTTAATAGGATATAGTCAATTCTACGTGGAGAAGAGTACCTATTAATGAGAACACTCTACTAATAAACAATGCACAACTGAAGAACACTCGATATACGTACGTTTAGTGTGGATAAAAAAAGTATTCGCATACCTAATGTTTTTGGAGTAAATTGTTTTAACGAAGAAAACTGTGTGCTCTAGAAAGCTATACGTTTTCTTGAAGACGAAAGTTTTGTTCACGAGGAAAAATCAATTTTCTTAAAGAACACAGTTTTCGTCTTTAGGACAATTTATTCCAAAAATACAGGGTGTATGAATACTTTGTTACTATATATGTCTACGTACAAAGTGACCGGCAACAAGAAATTAAATGTACGCCATCCGACAAAATAGATGTCAGAAATGCAAAATGGTAGGTATATTGCTAGGTAAGAAATCAATGAGAAACTAATTTAAATCAAAATCTAATGAAGCGCGCAGACGCTAAGTTTCTTTTTTTTTTGTTAATCGGTCATTTATTGTTAATTACTAATCCAAGTTAAATCGAGGTATCTTTGAATGAAAAGATGGATTTCTGTATGTTAATTAGACTTTCGGTTACCAATGATATCTATTTCTATTTTTGATGAGTTTTAAATGCCTTTGGCGAGGTTTGTGGATTGGTGTGTCGGTGGTTTGGGGGCGGGACTACTTGTTTTTTTTTCAATTTAATGTTTTTGGAGGAATATTATATTGTTTACGATGGATCGGGATGCAAGTGCAGGTGAAACGAGATGGGCGTAGCGTGGAAGAAGAAAAGCGATTTATTGCGTGATGAATGTAGAGTGTGTCTGTACAATGGTTAACAATAAATTGGTTTCTTTAACAATGAACTGTGACTGAGAATGAGGTTCGGGATCTCGTTAGAACAAACAAGCGACTCTATCTAATGGAATTCAGAAGCGGTTTAAATTGAGTAAGCAACTGAGAGATAACACTAACTAAATATTCTCACACAGGAGCAGAAACAAGAGAGAGCAACGGCTTCTCTGTTACGACTATTTGTCACCCCACTGCTCCTGCAGGATCACTTGTGAGTTGTAACATAATATAAGTGACTGATCCCACAAGCAGAGTCAGGTGACAGGTGTCATGCTAGTCGAAGCGTTAATCGGTAAGAAGACTTGCTCATTACATTGCATTGCCGGCGTTGTGAAGTCTATGAGGGGCGAACGTCTGTTAAAACGCAACAAAACGCAACTTCCGCTTTCACAGTATGAAAGCATGAGTTTCAAGAAGAATTTCTACACAAGTCCTATCCGGAAATTGTCATAATAACGTTGCCAAAATCGTTTTTGAGGAAAAAAATCATCTATTTTATGCATCGGATAATATACCGTTATAACATTCCCATATTCATCAACGATTTTGGTACTGTTGTCACGACAATTTCCGGATTGGGCGTGTGTAGAAATTCTTCTTGGAACTCTTGATTTGATACCGTGAAAGCGGAAGTTGCGTTTTGTTGTGTTTTAACAGACGTTCGTGCTTATTTGCATCAGCGATATCCTACATGGATTATTCCATTAGTGTAGTGGTCGACCAACTGTGCTGGCATTTCTAAAATCGCAAAAAAACGCATCATCTGGTTTCAGGGCGTTAAAGTAGAAGGTTTCACGAATATTTTAACCTATGTCTGATATGTGAAGTCCAGTGAAGTCATTATATTATCTATCAGATAATAATACCGTTATGTGGTAGGTCATAGGCTAGAGTTTACAGTTATAGTATCAAAATGAAAGTACAACATCATAATTATACAACATATGTGATAAATTACGCAAAAAACATCGATAAATACGTTTTTGTTACGATAAAATACAATTTAGTCCCAATGTCTGCGTTTTTAGCGTTTGAGCCCACTGTGCGGCGCGGCCGGTTGTGTCACCTGTGATTCGCGCAGCCACCGTTCAGCGACCGGATCGCGACAGACGACGCTGACGGTGGGCTGTGTCGAATGAGCGACTTCGGCGGCGGCGCACGATTTAACCTGGCAATCGGTAAGTCGTCGACCTGCGAGGTCCACCAAGAGTTGGTGATATCCGATGAAGCCTGCTTCGAGTATCGGTCTTTGGACCGCGGCGACTGCGAGCGTCGACGGGTATAGCAGTGGCCGAGCCCTAGGTCGAGGTTCAGCTGTGACTGCCGTGTATTTAGATGGACGTTCCGTTCACGACCCTAAGCCGGACGTGCACCCAAGCGCCCAGGGGTGAGCTATGAGTCACGTACAGTATTCAGCATTTGATGTTGTATCGTTTAAAAAATTCCTAAATACTCGAAATAACACTGCGCGTCAAAATTAAAGTATTAGTGATGAAATAAATCTCGAATGAGGAAATTTGAAGAATTAACCAATCATATTGTTTCGGGACGAAAATAATCTGATTGAGGATTGGAAGAACTTAGGATAGCTTTAGAATGTAGTCTTAGGTTAACAATAGAATAGGACTTAGATTTAGGTAGATTAGGCTAAAGATTGGAAGCAGTGTGAACTTATATATACTTTGATCATTAAACTAATAATATGTACAATATTTACAACTCTTCGTTAATATGCTAAGCAAGCACATCAATGCACGGGATTCACAATAAGCATTAAGCGAGCTACTTAGCTGAATTTTTGTGGAGCACACAGTAATTACACGGCAAGCGTTGGAAGGAAAAAAGAAAACGATTTCCGGTTTTCGCCCTATTTATAAGATACAGACTTTTGGAACCTTCCTGCATGTTAGAGGACATGATTTGCAGAATTTGGAGGTTCCAGAAGCCTAGTCATTGTTTTCGGTGACTGACCGGTGTGCTCCAAGTTGATGACCCAGTGATCGACTCCAACCGATACCTGTCAGTCCACCTGTTCCTGAAACTGTCACCGGTGATTACGATCGGTAATCTAGATCCAAACAATATATATTTCTTGATAAATGTGTCCTACATTTGGTTGCTTTTTATTCTTACTGCTAATCAAAAAGAGTAATGCGCGGTTGCGCAAGACATAGTGATTCTGACACTCTTAAACATGAACTCCACATACCATAAATTCTTGATTGAACCATCCACACTGACGATGGAATAGAAATCGTGAGTATCAAAGAAAAACCTTCATAGGATGGGTGGAATATGCTGAAGACGTCGACTGCAACAGGTTTAATACAGTTTAACATAAAGAAAAGTATTAACTTTCGGGTGAATGTTAAAAAGACGGTTCACTCGGTATTGCACCTGCAATGTTATGAATTTCGAAATTTCAATTAAGATCTTTAATTGGTTTTACTAGTGCTTACAAGATATCAAATATGTCAACACTGGAATCCGGAAGACTTTGCCTCATAACGTTTAAATAATAAATTGATGGTTTCTTGATAGGTCTTTGCCATGAAACCAGTAATTTCGAATGGAGTCTGATTACGCATAATAACTCTGCGCCTAAAGTCAGAATGCCGAATCCAAGGAGGTTTATGTAGGGTGGGAAAAAGTCATCCCTTATTGCTTTACAATGGGTGTCGAAGTAAGTGTATCTTTCGTTAAAATCCCATGCCCCAACTTTCCAGGAGCTAGCTCCAGTTTGAATTCCGCTAGTTACTTCCCCACATTGTTTAAACTCCTGCATTGATAATTTTTAGAAAACCTTAGGGTATTTTATTTGTTTTAAAAAATTACAAACTGCTAAGATTTTTTGGGCCAAATTTCAAGGCACCAGCTTACGTGGTATGTGAGATATAACGTTTTTCGAAAAAAAACTTTGAATCCTGTTTTCACCTCTTTAGGGAAAGAATTTCGAAAAATTCGTTCTCATCTGCACCATGCTGATAATAAGAAAATATTATGTAGACGACTAGAAAGAAATGGTATGCTCTCGTCACTCGAGGCTTATAAGTCGTATGAACAAAAGTGCTATGTAGTGGAATCACCGCTTACTGTTCTACCATTCGCTGTATGTATGATTATTGAAACATGGACTAATAAATTCGGCAAAACTTCAAATTTTACGCGATAATTTCGCGAAAGGAAAATAGTTGCAAATATTAAAAAATCGTTGTAGTACAATAATTCTTCAACATGAAGTAACGTGTAATGCGCCATACAAATTAAATAAATGGAATAATTAAATTCGATACGGTTAGAGGACAAACTATTCATTTCAGTACATACATCCTACACTTTGTTATTATAACATCTCTCTCTGGTTATTGAAGGGAGAAAAGCGCGGTAGCGTAGGACATAGTCGTTCTGACAATCTGAAACATGAATTCTCAATTGAACGATCAACACTGAGGGATAGAAATCGTGCGTACCATAGAGAAACCTTTGTAGCACGGGACGAATAAGCTGCAAATATCAATTGTGACAGGTTTCATAGAATTTATCATACAAAAAAGTATTAATTTCCGTGTGGTTATTGGAACATCGCACCACGCGGTGTTGTACCTACAATATTATAAATTTCAATTAAACTGTTTAATCAGTCCGTACATACATACAGAATAGTAATAGGACTCACAAGTCGTCAAATATGTCAGCACTCGAGTCCAGGACATTTTGCAGCATAAAGTTTACATAAAACATGTACCCAAATATCCCAAAACAGAACATTATCGATATGAGACACTCGGTGAATTCGTGAGATGCGTATGTTTGCGTGCACTGCAGTAAGAACGCTCTTCATAGATGTTTGCCATGATATGATTAGATTTGATTAGAGTCCACTTACGCTAAATATATGTGCGCCCAAACTCAAGATGCCAAATAGAACAAGGATTAAGTAGGGTCGGAACAAGCCTTCCCTTAGTAATTTACAATGTCTGTGGGAGTAAGTGTATATTCCATTAAATCACATATAATGCTAGTTGTCGAAAATTATTTTTTTTTAATAAACCGATCCACTGTCCTTCTCTGTTCCGGAAAACTCAAATGATAAGTTTCATAGCCGTTATCCAAATATTTTATTGCCCGAGGATTTTTTATTTACTTTCGACTTGCGGCTGAATCTTGCAGTCAATTTTAATCATAATTAAGCATTGAAATTAAAGGAATAAAATGATATTTAAGAGGCTCATGGGCCTCCATTTAGTAGTGTAGAAATGAAGATATCGTTCATGTGTTAATAACCTAATAGCTCTGCGGTGTACGCTGACCACCTCTCGTATGACCAACATATTATTGCTGCTCTTTAAATCCCTTACTGCAGAGGAACATAACAGCTTTTTGATTCTGCGACTGTGAATAAAAATTGCATTTTATTCTTTGGAATTATTCATCGGTACAGATTAATTACCTTGTCACTTTAAAGAGAGCACAAGCATGCTGGATATAAACAATTAAAAGAGTTTCCGTTGATATAAAAAGGAGTGCTCCGATGAGAATTGCGCCATCGAAAAAGAAAACGGCTAAGAAAAAGTGTTCCTTCTGGTCGAAGAAAAACTCGAACATAATCGGAAAGCTACGACTTCGAGGTTGTTCTAGGGGCATCACTACGTCGAGGACCACCGATGACAATGGCAGGAAAATTAGGCATACTCCGAATGGACAAATAAACACTGTAACAAATATTCAGTCAATAATTATAGAAATACACGAAATTCTATGTTGCTAGGGAAAAATATGTAATTACAAGCGAACCCCTTCGTATGAAGCTTGCCCCTTTCAACATATTTCTTAATAATTCGGATCTCCTCTTTACTTGACAATCCCCTCCAGTCACCGTTTATGCTCTTCGTAATTCTCCTAATCTGAATTAACACATAATATAACTGCAGTGCTATATATGAAAATGTTTCTTAAACTAAGAATTCAGTCTTGAAATGCGCGGGAAAAATTGGGGGTTATATATGCCAGGTACGTCATTAAACAGATAGAAGCATATTAATTATTTGGAAGTACTAAGACTTGCTTCTTTAAAGTCTCATCATATGTCCATTATTCTTTATACTTTAAAGTACATACATTCTCTGAAAAATTTGTTGTCATATACGGGTGAAACTGTTCATGTTTTTACTGTTTAAGTTACTCTGGATGCTGAACAGATCGCCGTCGATAATGCGGTATTCCTAGCGCGAGATGTCAGTAAGTAGTTAAGAGAAGATGAGCTCTGAATCTCGCGGAAAAGACAGCCCGACGCGACGGCACATCTGAAGTTACACTACGTAGTAATCAATCAAAGTGATGTTTTCTTTAGAAATTTCAAATTGATTATGGGCGGAAATCAATAAACAAAATAGCAGCGTCGACATTTTGTAATATCATTTAAAATTGGCATCATTTCTACTACCTCCGTCGGATGTAGAATAAAATAGTACTCACAATGTTGATTTAAAAGTGATAGGGGTTTAGGAAAGCTTAAGGCATCTGAACTAGAACCGCGTTGAGCACGCGGGTTTGAAGCTGACAAGAAACATCACGCTGGTTAGTCTGCAAGAATCAAAATCCGAAACGAAATCGTATCAGTGACTGCAACGCGCCTGACAACACCTTTTCTACTGATTGTTTAACTTGCTATAACTAACAAACAGGACCGCAAAATTCAAAGTTGGATTAGAATGTTTCTATCCTCTCGGCATGCAGATTAACCCTCTTGAACAGCAAACACATAAACAGTTTCACCCTTAAAGTTTGTACAATAAAGAATATATAATGAGTTTTACATAAAGCAAGTATTATTATTTCAAGAAAATTAATAAACTCCTGTTTGTTTAATGACTTGTCTAACATACATGACCCCTTAATAAAGGATAGGTAAATCCACCGGAAGAAAAGAATCTTTTAGTAAAAACAGTCTAAGTTGCAGATAGAAACACAAATGAGAAACTCAATATGTACATACATAGTCGCCGGCAATGATAAACGATGCGAACTTGACTGTAATGGCACACCCGACGAATATGCACGATATATTTCTGAGCAGAATCACTGTGGTATAATTCATCGTGAAAAAAGTAGCCGGCTAAAAATTAAATTGCTTTTGATTGGCTAACCAAAAAGTTCAGTCGAATTGTTGAAAGTTACACATCACGCACCTGAGAGAAACAACAGAGTAGCACAAAGAAGCTGCCGATCAATCGTTTCAATCGTAGGGTAAATTTGTTTCCATAAGGCCAAAGTCCGGTAACGGAGAGTAGGCTGATATTTAGCCAATGGTAGTGTTGCCAATCTAACAATACGTCCATAACGTCCATACCGTACCGCGGTTCGAACACGTCTGAACACCTGAGTGACTCTACCACCTGCGCGGTCGTCCTCCACAGGAGAGTTGTAATATCATGTCACCGATCGGGGGGTGTAAACTAAGCGACATGCATTGTGTACTGCAAGGTGACGGAATCATTTTCGTGCCTGCTACTATATCAGCAGCTATTATTCGATCGATTGAAGTCTGTAGCACCTGCTAATATTGTCTTTCGAAGGCACATCGTTTGAAAAAATTGCCCCATTACTCTTTAATACACTTCCCCACGACAATAGTACACAATGAAAGTCGTACTTTTGACACAGTCGTCTTGGAGTCATGAAAGTCACATAGCAGAAAGGAACAGTCAATACATCAAGTGAAATAAATGAAAAGTGCGAAATGTTATAAAGGTCGGAGTTATAATAGGATTTCTGTTTAGATTAGTGTGTGGTTTTATAATAGATAAATCAGCAGAGAAATATTGCACCGACAATAGGTGAAATGTTTAATTTGAGACGGGTCTTGTTAAGAAAAGCCTAGTGTAACATATGTTGATGATAACTGAAATATATCAGAGGGAAACTGTTTAGTTCATTAACCCTGCGTGATCCAAATGAGGTAAAATTAAATTCATTAGTTTATTTTAATCATGCATTTTTATTCGAATGATATATTTTTTTGCTTCAATAATATGTGGGTTAAAATTAAAGCCACATGGTTCATGACGTGCTTCTTTACTTGATTCGCAGAAGGTTAATCCCCCCAAAAATATTGAAATGTATCAAAACGCCAAGTAGTCCGCCTGCCTTCGTAACCACCAACCTGCCAACCTCATCAAAATCATTTAAAAATGATGAAAAAGACACAATTAAGACACAATTAACATATAATAAAGTGGCACGCTAAGTTTTTTTTAATTTTAGAACTGCAAGTTAAATTCAACTATCATTGAATAAAAACATGAAATTTATCCACTGCCCATACGACAGCGAAAGCCTCACGTTCAGTAGTCGAATAATCCTTCTCTGCTGAGGTGAGAACTCGACTAGTGTAATCTATGGAGTGTTCAGTGTCCTTTTCTCCATCGAGTAGCACTGCTCCGATGGGGTAACCGCTCCCGTCCGTTCCGGTGACGACGTGAAAGAATATCCTTCAGATGGTCAAACGCTTGCTGCTGGCTCGGAGTCCATTCCCCGACTCCCTTCTTCGGGGTTAGTTGTGTCAGCGACTGTGCCACAGTGGCAAAGTTTGACACGAACCTTCTATACCACGAGTAGGTTTGTAGGAATGAGGTTAGTTGCTTAATGTGCTTTGGTGGAGGTATGCCCTGAATTGCTCGGACCTTCTCGGGAGCGGGCTCAATTCCTCTTGTTGTCAAAATATGCCCAAGATACGTGATCCTTGGACAGCAAAAACGACATTTCTGTCGATTTACACGCAACCCAAATTGCCGCAGTTTGCCAAGCCACAGAACTTCTAAGATCTTCTTCTCAGGGCGTCCTCCCATACTCGCCTAGCGAAGGTGGGTGTCCGGGCAACGCCCTGTTCTCGCCTCGGCGGGAGGCGACCAGCTTTTCTAGCCGTTCCTTCCATCCCAGGAGATAACCAGGCGATAGTTCCCCTGTGTCTCGCTGTATTCTTCAGGTGTTCAGGTGTACCTCGTCCTCTCCTTTGCGAATGCAACAGGAATAGAGCGAGCGCCTACGCAATCATGATTTTTATATGATGTCGTTGCTAAGTTTGTCGTGTCGCCGCCACTGCAATCGCGGCCGCCTCCCGAAGCTTCAAGATGTATCTCAGTGGCGGAATAAGATTTTGGGTTATCACACTGCTTATTTTACTCGTGGAAAAGGCTGCGGCTTTCAATTCTCTTACACGAGCTGGCACCATTCCGAAACGCTGCGGGCTGCAGAGAGTATTACGAATTTGAGAAGAACAGGTAAGTGTACAGGTAATATACATTTCTATTTTTGATAATTCTTAAATGATTTTCATGAGGTTGTTCATGGAGGGTTGGAGGTTAAAGGGGTGGGTGGATTACTTGGCGTTTTTTGAATTTTAATGTTTTTGGGGGGATTAACCTTCTGCGAATCAGGTAAAGAAGAAGCACATCATGAACCACGTGGCGTTGATTTACGCCGTTGGTATCTGTCACGATTCACTCCCTGTAGTGCTCAGCGACACACGACACAGGTGACATTACACGGCTAACAAAACAATGACGCAAATGTCGGTATTTCTGATAATTCGATGATAAAAAGCTGATTCCAATTCTACTTGCCTGATTTCAAGGTTACCGCATCACCTGTGCTGCCATCTATTATAAACTATGTTAGGAGAACATTTTTGGTCTGAATCTTCATCTGATCCGAGAAAATACAAGAGGAAATTTATATCTCTTCAACGCATCGACCAATTCCCTTGCTGTTTAGCTTATTGGATTCAGAAAAATAAATTAAGTTGTGTTTAATTCATAAGTTATACCTGCGGGCTGTAACTTTTTCGGAAATCGAGGTGAAAGTTTTATATCAATTGAAAACCGGTCCAGGTCGGGATAAGTAACCTCGGCTCTCGCGCTGGTATGTATACAGCTAATCTGGAGACTCTATAGCTAATTACTTGCCACGAGACTTTACCGAGTTTCCTGGTAAAGAGTGCTTATGTTTGGCAATAAAGGACAGAGTGAAATCTTCAGAGAAATCTTCATACACAAATTAATTCCCACACTGTTAATTCTTCACTACTTCAAAACTTATTCATTATTATTTACCTCTGATTCTACATTCCGTTGAGTAAACTAACAACAAGGTATTTTGCTTACTGTAAAAGTGAACTGTTGATGTTATTAGCAAACATCGTACTGTTAATGTTAAAGGAAGTAGATTTGGCAATAAGTGTGAGCTACCAGATAATGATGAATGTACCACAAGTTTGCAGGGAGAACAGGCGCAATGTTGACTTGATGGCTAAATCTGACGTTCCAGAAATGCTCAGCGACATTATAAAGGTAATTTCATTGATAGAAACATGTTTTGGTACAACATGATACAAACAAGTATAAACCCGGAAAAAGTCACTAACCAAAGATGTTTTCTGACCCTGGTATGTCGCTTTTAGCGAAATTTCCATATCACAGGAGATTCGGCAAAGTCTCACGCCAAGTAGTAGTATATATAGTACGGCGCGCGGTAGCCGAAGATACTTATCCCGAAGTGTAGCGGTTTTCGTCTGCTATAAAATTTTCATCATGATTTATGAAAAAGAAAAAAGGTTTTAAAAAAATGTGACCGACCTCGAAAAACTGACAGCGTCCCAGAGGGCTGAGAACTAAGAAATAAGCAGTCCAAAAAATGCGCTGAAAAGTAAAAAATAATTTGCTGTATTTGGTGCTTAGTGAAATTAACATTCATAATATGCGATTCTAGCAACCGTCCCTCATTAAATCTAAATCTAAATTTACCGAGTAAGGAACGCTGGCACCCGTGTTCGTGGTACGCAACTCACATACCGGGACCCAGCGAATCACGTCTCTTCAGCGACGGAGCCTAGTCTCTGCGGACAACTGAAACCCATGGTAAGAGAATGCGGATCACTGGTGGGATCTATCGTGACACACTGAAGTGCGCCACTCTCGGTAGAGGATCCTGAACTCTCGGAACCGATGGTCCAGCTGGGTCCTAGTGACACCACTCACCATAGCGTCGGCATAGGAATCGGTCTTTGTTTTTTATATATATATATATATATATATATATATATATATATATTTTTATATATTATTTTATATATTATTTTTATATATTTATATATATATATATATATATATATATATATATATTTTTATATATTATTTTATATATTATTTTTATATATTTATATATATATATATATATATATATATATATATATGTATATACAGGGTGTCCCAAAAATGTCATAAAATATTAGCGCCATCGTGTTGGGATGGTTGTTAGGATGAAAATGGCAGGTTTGAAATTTGTTGTTCGGCCCTCAATTTCGAGTTATTAAACATTAAGTTATGCTCCACCCCTCACGCTCTTGACGAGTCACAGACGGCTATCGCTTGGTCCTAGAAAAAGGGAGGTGACCAAAAACGTCTTGACGGTCAGCCTGTGAAAATCGCGATGGAGGACCAACCGGTGCTCAACCGTTCGGTTTTCCCGAAACGAACAATCGCTGTCTCGGTGCGCTCGCACCGACGGCCCAGCCAGCGGCCCGCTGCATGCGTCCTTCTCGATACCTGAACACGGCACGGCATCGCCCGACGAACGCTTCCTTGCCCTTCCTTCTTGCTTTCCCACTTTCTTAATATGTGCTTACGATAACCAATATCCTCGAATAGTTGTTTCGCGACATCTGATTAGATGCAATTAAATCCGACCAAATCCAGTGGCTCAAATTTATCAGGAGCCTATGATACTTTTTTTTCTCCAAATATCGAAGTGGCGCCGTGGCAAAGCGTTGGAACAGTGACCGCGGTGTTCCGAGTTCAGTTCCCGTTGTCACGTTTGTTTTTTTTGTTTTTTCCTGCCCTCTCACCATGTTCAATACCCAGCAGTCGTGATATTTTTTCTTTTACGTTTCCCCGCCTTTTGACTTATTTATTCATTTTCGTTGCACGCGCTCGCGATAAGTATGGTCCCTGACTACTGTTGGAAGCTGGAAAGAAATTTGACTCCTCCTTGAAGATATCCTACTTACAAACTTAAAGAAAAAACTAAAAAACTTCGATTGGTGTCAAGCACCACCACCTCACGGGTCTGAGTCCATTCGGTCTGCTACCTGTCGCTACGAATATCCCGGTATGCAGGTAAACAAGCAGTACGGTGGCAGATTTTCACAGGTATCATAGGCATTGCCGCCAAGCCTCGCCAGGCAAAACTCAAACACGGCTCTCAGGGGCCAACTTTCCTGCTCCCATCCATCAGTAGTTATTTTGCGATTTCCAATTAATCCAGCGACGGTGCTGTCCTGAGTTCTAACGTTAACCATACTTATCGCAAGCGCATGCAACGAAAATGAATAAATAATACGAAAGGCGGGGAAACGTAAAAGAAAAAATATCACGACTGCCGGGTATTGAACATGATGAGAAAGCAAGAAAAAACAAAAAAAACAAACGTGACAACGGGAACTGAACTCGGAACACCGCGGTCACTGTTCCAACGCTTTGCCACGGCGCCACTTCGATATTTGGAAAAAAAAAGTATCATAGGCTCCTGATAAATTTGAGCCACTG
Source organism: Ectemnius lituratus (assembly GCA_910593735.2). Lineage (NCBI taxonomy): Eukaryota > Metazoa > Arthropoda > Insecta > Hymenoptera > Crabronidae > Ectemnius > Ectemnius lituratus. Next base: position 2,582,718 of record OU343044.1, on the reverse strand, counting down.
GATTTGGTCGGATTTAATTGCATCTAATCAGATGTCGCGAAACAACTATTCGAGGATATTGGTTATCGTAAGCACATATTAAGAAAGTGGGAAAGCAAGAAGGAAGGGCAAGGAAGCGTTCGTCGGGCGATGCCGTGCCGTGTTCAGGTATCGAGAAGGACGCATGCAGCGGGCCGCTGGCTGGGCCGTCGGTGCGAGCGCACCGAGACAGCGATTGTTCGTTTCGGGAAAACCGAACGGTTGAGCACCGGTTGGTCCTCCATCGCGATTTTCACAGGCTGACCGTCAAGACGTTTTTGGTCACCTCCCTTTTTCTAGGACCAAGCGATAGCCGTCTGTGACTCGTCAAGAGCGTGAGGGGTGGAGCATAACTTAATGTTTAATAACTCGAAATTGAGGGCCGAACAACAAATTTCAAACCTGCCATTTTCTTCCTAACAACCATCCCAACACGATGGCGCTAATATTTTATGACATTTTTGGGACACCCTGTATATGGGGGAAATCTTCATGGATTCCCCGTGAGGAAGAGGCAGGGATATGTCGGACTCTTACCGACTAAAAGCCCCATGGTGGCCGGCCTCTGAGACCATCCAGGCTCTGGGAACTCTGGACGAACAACATCCAGAGCCCGCCCTGCTCGACCCTTCGGCGCTACGCGCTACCTCGCGGGGAGGGGCCCTAAATTGGGCCCCCCGGTAACTTGCATTTTGGCGATCAGGCGGGCCATACGCCTTATAGCCCCTCACCTGACCCTTGTTGTTGTAGGGGCCCCCGATCCTCAACGGGGACCCCTCAAGGGCCGGTGGAATCTGCGTCCGCGCCGGGGATTTAGCTTACCGCCGCGCACAATTGCAGATACGGACCCGCTTTATGCGGGTCCGCGAGAGTGCGGGACGGCTGTCCCGGCTAGGGCTAGTAGACCCCTCTCCGGAGTCGGCCTCTCGCCCTCAACCTCCGTAAGCGACCGGGAGCGTTTTGGCGCTGTTCTCTCGCAGAAGGAGGCCACAGCCCTCCAATTCTCCTCGCCGCCGACCATAACCCTAACGACGACCGATGGCGAGAGATCCGGCCCTATCTGGCCGACCAGGACGGCACGCTCAACCGCCCACGAGGAACACTCCTCGAGGGTGTGCTGAGCGCTGTCCCGATCGGCCCCAGACTGGTGGCAGCGGGTGTCCGCCTCCTTCCCCATACGCACCAGATACTCACCGAGACAAACATGTCCGGTGAGCATCTGGCACGTCCTGTAGGTGACGCCGTGTCTCCTACCGCTATCCACCCACTCCGTCAAGGAGGGAAGGAGAGCCCCGGCAGGCCCGCTGGCGATGTTGCGCGGCTCGGACAGCCACGGTCTCCACCGGTCCAGCAGGGCTTGCCGGGCCTAGGAATCGGACTCCTGGCGGACCAAGGAGAGCCTTTCAACCTACCCCAACGCTCCCTGGGAGAGTATTCCCAGACAGCATAAAAGTCAGAAACAAAAATTTCGAGAAGACTTCATTGCGAGGTAAAAGGCCAATGGGAAACTCATTCAAACCTTTTTTTTTTTTGACCCAGGAGAAATCCATCATGGATCCCCCAAGCCTTCCGGGGCATGGGGGTATGTCGGACTCCTACCGACTAAAACTCCTGGGGTGGCCTCTATGTCATATCTCGGAGGGGCGGGTATTCCGGCCGCTAAGCCATTTCATCCGTACCCCTCCGAGGAAACTCATTCAAACCTAGCACTGACTTTACTACAATTTAATTTCTTTAAAAATTTTTTTTGGCGAAATTACCAAAGCAAGTCCGTCGAATGAAGCTCGTACAAGCCAAGTTTTTTTTATTGTTAATTGCTAATGTGAGTTAAATCGAGGTATCTTTGAATGAAAGCTTGGCGTTCTTATATGATATCTATATTTTTTTGGTTATATTTCAATTTTGTGGGGAAATCAAACTGAGCTACTTACACCATTTTTTTTACATTTTAATGTTTTTGGACGGATTTCATGTGTTTTTGTTAGTTGATGCTTAAGAATAAAGACCATAAAATTTCTAATTATTTGTCAATGGTTTAATTAAAACATTGAAAAATATAATTTTATTAAAATGTGAAGTGTCATTTATATTAAAATATACACCATCTTCTATGTGCACGTTTATATTATAATGCAACTTTAATGTTACAATGTATTTATAATTTAATCATACACATAGGAGGATATTTAAGAAATTCAGCTGAGTGTGAGAATATAGATTCCCTACACAATATAGTTTGCACTTGACAAATTCAATACTACAATGTTAAACTGTATCAACTTTACAACGACCCTAATATAATTTAAAATTTAAAATTTAGTCTGGTGGAAGGTAGAAACATGGTAGCGATTGGTAATATTTAGTAATGTAGAAATAAAGATGTCGTTCATGAATTAATAACCTAATAACTATGAAAAGAATAAAAACTAATAACTCTGCAGTGTATGCTGACCATCTCTACTATCACCACCATATTACTGCTGTTCTTTGAATCGCTTACTGCAGAGGCACATAACTGCTTTTCAATTCTCCGACTGTAAATAAGAATTACATTTTATTCTTTGGAATTACTCGATATACACGATAAGCACGGATCCTGTAGAGACAAAAACGATTGCTGAGACAACTGCGCCAGTGAATAAAAAAGTTATAAAGAAGAAGTGTTTCTGCTGATCAAAGAATGCCTCGAACGTATTTGGAAAGTTACGGTTTCGGTATTGGTTTAGAGGGGCATCACTATGTCGAGCAATACCGAGGACAATGGGGTAAAAAACAGAAATATCCGTAATGAGCAAATGAACACTGTAACAAATATACGAACGATAATTGTAGAAATGTTTGAAATTCTATGTAGTTGGTACAGAAATTTATAATTACTACCGAAGCCTTTTGTGTGGAACCTGCGGATCCCGATGTAATTTTCAATAATTCATACCTCTTCTTTATTCGACAAATTCTTCCAATCACCGTTTACGGTGTCCCTGGCACTCTTAATCTGCATTTGCATATAATAAAATAACCACCAATGCTACGCAAGGAAATGCCTCTTATTTACATTAGGTGTTGAATCTTGCAAAACAGCAAAGTTCACAAAACATTTAAAAGACATAGTCAATCCTACGGGGAGAAGAGTACCTACTAATTAGAATAGCCTACTAATAAACAATGCACAAATGAAGAGCACATGATAGACGCATGTTTAGAGTGGATAAAACAAGTATTCGTATACCCAGTGTTTCTGGAGCAAATTATTTTAAGGAAGAAAACTCTGCGCTCTAGAAAGGTATACGTTTTCTTGAACACGAAAGTTTTGTTGACGATAAAAAATAAATTTTCTTAAACAGTTTTCATTTTTAGAACAATTTATTCCAAAAATGCGGGGTGTGTGAATATTTACTTAATATACGTGAATATTTTCTTACTAGAGCGACATGTCACATTCGACAAATATGCACGATATATTTCTTAAAAATAGTCTCTTCAGATAATCCATCGTGAAAAAAATAGCCAGCTGAAAATCAGGCTGATTTCGATTGGATGACCAAAAAATTCACTCAAATTGTTTAATCACATGTATTACGTGCCTGAGAAATGCAACAGCCGGTCGCAAAGAAGCTCCCGGCGAGGCGTTTCAATTTAACCGTCAACAAAGGCGTTTGAATACCTGAATAACCCTTCCACATCTGCGAGCCACCCCTCGGAAATAAGTGGCAAGTTGATGTTACCCGGCGGGCGTTGCAAATTAGGTGGTATGCATTATTTATTACAGGGAGGTGAAATTCCTTTTTCACTGCTACCACACTAATACCCATTACCCGATCGATTGAATACAATAGCACCTTCTAACAGTGTTGCACTAGTTGCACAACTGCTGTTCATTATTTTCCGAGGAGAGGACCACATTCGCACCACAGCAGTAATCGAAGAAAGTCTTACGAACAAGGAAAAGTGAATGCACCAAGCGAGATAAATGAAAAGAATTAATTGTTATAAATATCAGTCTGCTTTTATAATAGATGAATGTGCAGAAAAATATTACATCAACAATCAATGACATATTTAAAAGCATATTGCTAACAAGGAGCGCTGGTCAAAACCGGAACACCAATCGGGCTGAAAAAAATTATGAATATACGGTTCGATCCCGTAAACAAAACCCTATAACATTTTTTCAGAATGCGCCTTAGTTGGCGTGAACAAAATTAGTCTAGAACGGTCATGTAGCGTATAACCTTTATATTATTAACAAATTATTAGAAACAGTTTTTACAGACATTTTTACAGGTATGACTGATCTTCGCCATTTTTTTGCTCGGCAACCAAGACATATTCTGAAAAAGTGTTATAGGATTTTATTTAGGAGGTCCAACCGTACTTCCACAATTTTTTTCAGCCCAATTAGCGTTCCAGTCCTGACAAGCACCCCTTGTAAGAGAAGACCAGTGTGTCACACGTTAACGACGACTGGTCTAAGAATTGAAGATTTTAAGCGTGTCAGAAATGGTTTTTTTATTAACCCTCCGTGATCCAGGTGGGGTTAAATTAAATTCATCGGTGAATTTTACTCGTGCATTTCCCTTTAAATGACATATTTGGAGTTCGACAAAATATGAGATAAAATTAACCCCATATGGTTCATACTGAGCTGGCTTTTTACCTTGTTTACAGAGGATGCATGAAGAGTACTTATGTTTCGTATTAAAAGACAGAGTGATGGTGAACCCTTGAATTTCCAATTCACAAAAGAATTGTCTCACTATTAACTCTTTACTACTTCAGAACGTATTATTGTTTTTCTTTGATTTTAGATTCCACTAAATAAACTAATAACACGGTATTTGTTGATTGCAGGAGTGGAATGATGGAATTAATGCCAATCAACGTACTGTTAATGTCGAAGGAAACAAAAAATTCCTAAATACTCGAAAGCAAGTGTAGTGCAATTATTCTACAGAAAGGAAGTAACACTGCGCGTTTAAATCAAAGTGCGAGTGATGAAATAAATCTCGAATGAGACAATTTGAAGAATTAACCGATCACATATATTTCTCGATAAATGTGTCCTACATTTGGTTGCTTTTTATTCTTACTGCTGACCGGAAAAAGTAAACCGCCTTTGCGCAGTGCATAGTCATTCTGACACTCTGAAACATGAACACAACATGAACCATCCACATTAACGGTGGGATAGAAATCGTGAGTACCAAAGAGAAACCTTCATAGGATGCGAGGAATATGCTGCAGATGTCGACTGCAACAGGTTTAATACAGTTTATCATACAAAAATGTATTAATTTTCGCGTGGTTGTTGGAACATCGCACCACGCGGTGTTGTACCTACAATATTATAAATTTTAATTAAATTCTTTCATTAGTCCGTACATACAGAATATTAATAGGACTTACAAGTCGTTAAATATGTCAGCACTCGAGTCTAGGACATTTTGTAGCATAAAGTTTACATAAAACATGTAGCCAAGTATCCCAAAACAGAACATCATCGATGTGAGACACTCGGTGATTTCATGAGATGCGAATGTTTGTGTGCACTGCAGTAAGAATGCTCTTCATAGATGTTTGCCATGAAATGATTAGATTTGATTAGAGTCCACTTACGCGAAATATATGTGCGCCCAAACTCAAGATGCCGAATAGAACAAGCATTGAGTAGGATGGTAACAAGCCTTCCCTTAGTAATTTACAATGTCTGTGGGAGTAAGTGTATATTCCGTTAAATCACATATGATTCTAGTTGTCGAAAATTAATTTGTCTTGAATAAACCACTCCACTGTCCTTCGCTGTTCGGGAAAACTAAAATGATAAGTTTCATAGCCGTTATCGAAATATTTTATTCTTCGAGGACTTTGTATTTACTTTCAACTTGTGGCTGAATATTGCAGTCAATTCTAGTCATAATTAAGCATTGAAATTAAAGGAATGAAATGATATTTAAAAGGCTCGTGGGCCTCTATTTAGTAATGTAGAAATAAAGATGTCGTTCATGTGTTAATAACCTAATAGCTCTGCGGTGTACGCTGACCACCTCTCGTATGACCAACATATTATTGCTGTTCTTTAAATCCCTTACTGCAGAGGAACATAACAGCTTTTTGATTCTGCGACTGTGAATAAAAATTGCATTTTATTCTTTGGAATTATTCTTTGGAATTATATACAAGCATGCTGGATATAAACAATTAAAAGAGTTTCCGTTGATATAAAAAGGAGCGCTCCGATGAGAATTGCGCCATCGAAAAAGAAAACGGCTAAGAAAAAGTGTTCCCTCTGGTTGAAGAAAAACTCGAACATAATCGGAAAGCTCCGACTTCGTGATTGTTTTAGAGGCATCACTATGTCGAGGAACACCGATGACAATGGCAGCAAAATTAGACAAACTCCCAATGGACAAATAAACACTGTAACAAATACGCAGTTGATAATTGTAAAAATACACAAAATTCTATGTTGCTAGGAAAAAATATGTAATTACTAGCAAAGCGCTTCGTATGAAACTTGCCCCTTTCAACGTACTTCTGAATAATTCGGATCTCTTCTTTACTTGACAATCCCTTCCAGTCACCGCTTATACTCTTCGTAATTCTCCTCATCTGAATTAGCACATGATACAACTGCAGTGCTATGTAGGAAACTGTTTCTTAAACTAACAGTTCACTCTTGCAATGGCAGCAAAAATTGAGAATTACTTAAGGAATCATATATGCTAGGCACGTCATTAAACAAATAGAAGTATATTAATTATTTTTAAGTATTAATATTCACTTCTTTAAAAACTCATTATATGTCCATTATTGTACATACTTTAAAATACATTCTCTGAAAAATGTGTTATCATATGTACATAAATAACTAGATTGTATACTATATAACTGGCGTTGTCTTTTTCAAATTGCAATCTGCGGTGGTCAATGTATTTTAGTTAATTGTAATCTAAAAAACTATAAAAAAATAGAGTATGAACTAGACAGAGAAAACTAGTCTTCAACGAGCCGGAATATTGTTTTTGGCAAAATTATTAAGAATAGTATCATCGAATTCTATTGTCTGTGTGAAATTGGCGACTTTTTAATCAACTAAAACAAAAACTAAACATTCTATGGAAAATCCCTTCCGGTGCGGATTACAGTATTCTATTGTGAAGATATTGTATGGATTGCAACGAATTTAGTCAATTTTTATAAAAGTTATGCTGACCACCGCGTCTAAAAGCATTTTGGAGAAAATGCATTCAAAGTTTTATGTGTAGTTTTGATTTGAGAAGAAATTTGTCACGAGAATATGTTAAACAATGTACAATAATGAACATATAATGAGTGTTATAAAAAGCAAGTATTAGTATCTCAAGAGAATTAATAAACTCCTGTTTGTTTAATGACTTGTCTAACATATATGACCCAGTAACAAAGCATAGGTAAATTCACTGGGAGAAAAGAATTTGTTAGTAAAAACAGTCTCAGTTGCAGATGGTAGCACGAATGAGAAACTCAATATGTACATATTCACATCTGTACATACACAGTCGGCAGCAATGAGAAATGATGTGAACTTGACGGTAATGCTACACCCGACGAATATGCACGGTACATTTTTGAATAGTAGCACTCTGGTATAATCCACCGTGAAAAAAGTAGCCGGCTAAAAATTAAACTGCTTTTGATTGGCTAACCACAAAATTCAGTCGAATTGTTGCATGCTACACATCACGCACCTGACTCAAACAGCAGAGTAGCACAAAGAAGCTGCCGATGAATCGTTTCAATCGTAGGGTAAATTTGTTTCCATAAGGCCAAAGTCCGGTCACGGAGAGTAAGCTGATATTTAACCGATGGTAGTGTTGCCAATCTAACAATACGTCCATAACGTCCATACCGTACAATACCATGCCGAGCACGTCTGAACACCTGGAATCATGAAAGTCACATAGCAGAAAGGAACAGTCAGTACATCAAGCGAGATAAATAAAAAGTGTGAAATGTTATAAAGGTTAGAGTTATAATAGGATTTCTGTTTAGGTGAGTGTCTGCTTTTATAATAGATAAATCAGCAGGAAAATATTGCACCGACAACAGGTAAAATGTATAATTTGAGAGGCGTCTTGTTATAAAAAGACTAGCGTAACATATGTTGATGATAATTGAAATATATCAGAGGGAAACTGTTTAGTTCATTAAACGGTGCGTGATCCCAGTGAGGTGAAATTAAATTCATCGGTTTATTTTAATCGTGCATTTTTATTCGAAGAATATGTTTTTCTGGTTCAATAATATGTGGAGTAAAATTAACACCACCCAACCCCCAACCTCATCACAATAATTTAAGAATGATGAAAAATAGAAATGTATATCACTGGAAAACGATGAAAGCCAAGTCATGATTCAGACATAATTAACATAAATCAAAAGCCAAGTTTTTATTCAATAATACTTCATTTTAATTTGCAGTTCTAACATTAAAAAAAAGTTTGGCGTGTGCACTTTATTCGAGGCACTTACCTGTTGTATTAATATTGCTAAAACAGTGTTCTTCTCAAATTCGTAATACTCTCCGCAGCTCACAGCATTTCCGAGTGGTGCCAGCTGGTGTGAAAAAAGTGAAAGCCACTTCCCTTTCCACGAGTAAAATAAGCTGGAGAAATCAGGAGACTCGGTAGAGTCTCGCGCCAAGTAGTATTTCGAACCGATTCGCTTGATTTTTGGCTCATTGGATTCAGACAAATCAGCGATGCAATACAAAATTCAGAAATAAATCCCTGGAGCTGTAACTTTTTCTTAAATCGAGGTGAAAGATTTTATAGCAGACGAAAACCGCTATACTTTGAGATAAGTATCCTTGGCAGTCGCACGTCGTACTATTATTACCCACTTCGCAAAGGAGGAGGTACTCAATTCGACCGCTATATATATATATATATATATATATATATATTTTTTATTAATATATATATATTTTTTTTAATGTTTGTCCGGTAAGAACTCTGAGATGGATGGACCGATCGGGATGAAACCTTGTGTTGCGACCTGGCAATATGACGAGCAATAATAAGAATAGTAATAGTAATAATAACGACAACTATGGTTAGTTCGAACTACAACAAGGCATTGTTGAAAGGGAATGGGGGGAGGATGTGCGGGTTGTGTAGTGGAAGGTATAGAGTGAGGAAAGGGTTTCATGAAGGGGTAGGTTGGGGAGGATACCATTGGGGAGGAATTTTACAAAATTTTAAAATATTTTATACACAGTGATGTTTGTTCACCTCAATGTACAAACTTTCCAATGTTTCGTACAAGCATTTCGAATTTTCTTCAAAGAATTGGAAAGTACATTAAAGTGGAAGGACATGACTTGGAACATTTATTACAATAGTCTAGTAGAATTATCGCAATGTGTTTTGTTTTGACTGGTAATACAAATGTAAACGCTTTTGAAAGTGACTTTATTTTATCAATTATTATTTTTTAAACATCTATGATACTTCGCTCAAGAACAAAAAATGGGTTATACAGAAGTTGTTCATTTTTTGCGAGCTCTAAGAGTAAAAAGTTAAAAATATTAGTTTGCATTTAAAAAAATATATATATTTTGAAATGGCCTTGAAAGCTTTCACTAAATAAAACATAGATAATATCGCTCATTTTCCCCCTTGAAACTAGTTAACTTTTATATAAAACATTTCTTTCCCAAACGCTTTGTTTTTGAGATTTTTGGCATATCAATTTAAATGGACCACCCTGTACACGTAAGTATATATTCACCGTCGTACTTCGACCTTCGCATCCGACGAGCTCGGCTGCTTGCATATAATAAATCTAGTTACACTGCACGTTATTGAACCGTGGTCGGAGATTCTTCGGTGGCAACGAATAATTGTTGTCGATGAGTGCTTGCTGTTATCGAAATAGGCGAAAATTAGTCAAAGTAGGCCAAATATAGTTAACTGGTGACTGATGATCCGACTCTTATCGAGTTCGATAAGGTATTGCAGACTGTAGCTTATTCTAGTAAGTAAAGCTTACTCTACAAGTAAATCATATAGGGTGATTCATTACGCTAAAGTAAATTCTTTTAGAGTAAATTTTACATATTGAAGGATAGAACCACAGGGTAGAAATATTAATGAAAATTCGATTTTTTCACCGTTCCGTAGTATATTTATTGCTTACTATTAAATATTTTCTTGTCCAACATATTTCGATGTAGTAACAAAAAATTATCCGTTTTCCCTCGTGTTATGGACGAATGAATGACACCGGGGAATAATAAGCAGGCATCCAGGTGGTTATAAATACAAATAAACTTTATTCCTTCTCATTTTTAGCTGCCTTTTATCCGGTTAACCGCTTAACACTAATTAACCTAATTAACACTCGCTCCCTCCGCTTGCCGCAATGGTAGCCGTGTGTAAATGGATGTAAATTCACACCCTAGCTAAATTCGTCATAAAAAGTTCATTAGAACATGTAAATTCATTATAAAATTTCAATGTAGAAAAATTTTGGCCCCAATATGCAAATCGATTGCCGGAAAATCAGCGACCGAGGCGACCCGAAATCCCATTCGAAAACTCCAACAGTGTAAAACAATCGTGCAACATACGGTACGAATGCATCATGGTACAGCGGTGCCGATTTCGCAATCAAACTTACATTTCGATAATGCAAAATAGTTTTATCGACGTTGCAAATTGCTTAAATTTATTCTAGAATTTTTAGTGTTGCTGTAGCGAAGTAGAGTGACTGAAAAAAAGTATTAGCACACCCAATATTTTAGAGTAAGTTCTCTTAAAAAATTTAATAAACTGAACTACCTCCACTAAGGAAATTTATTTTCCCAACAAGGACACTCTCTTATTAAGGTTTTCTTTTTTATTTAGGCACTCTGGGAAAGATTCCAAAAATGTCCGATACTTTTGATGAACTCTTTGAAGAGACGAGTACACCTGTTTCTACGATATATTTTATATCACATCGAGGTCAATTTCTTGATAAATCTATCCCATATAATTGTTAACATTGTTCTCGACCACGCTGTACCACCATATATTCCGATGTCTTTCAGTACTCGCCTACAGTGACGCACCCAGCGGGGATTTTGGGAATCAGATCCCCCACCCACCCCTCCCGAAATGAATTTAATATTCGAACCTAGGAAAAATGGCTGATTTAATAGAACGAGTTCAAATGCTTGTTTAGCGTTACATCTCGGTGCACCCCAACTAAATTAATTAATTCAGAATACAAGTGAGTTTAACCTAAAACATATAGTAATATATTTATTTCTAAAAGTTGGGAGTAAAGTTTCTTGGTGCGCCGCTGATCAGCTATATTCTGCCAATAAACTAGTTATAAAAACTGTTAATGCAAACAATCCCCATAAACTGCATAAGCTGTTTATACGAGTGGTTAACAGTAAAATGGTATCAAAAGGTCCAAGGTCGGCGATGCATTCGGAAAACTTAAACCGTAATGGGCGATGGGAAAGCGGCGGGGGCTGAATAAAATCGCGCTCTAATTAATCACAATTAGTAGTTGCTCTCGTTAAAATCAACACTCGAGTCCGTCGATACTTGCGGACGCATCGAACCGTTCGAGAATATACTAGTCAACTAGCAGTAAAATATACAAAAAGTGTTCAGGGAACACCGAACGTTCGCAATGATATTCCTAACGCTGTGACTGTACAAATAGAGTGACTCCGTTTACAGCAAGGCTGTCCAATGTTCGCTCGCGGAGCATCAGCAAATCCAAAGTCCCGAATCAAAAGAATGGGACCTCTTGATTGGATATGAACGGACATAGCATTGGACGGTCCGGGTATAGAGCGGTCCCCGGCAGGAATAACTTCTCAAACGTTTCCGGTAATCCAACAGCGTTTCCGTTCCACGGCGTTCCGTTTCTTTTCGTGAGTATTAAGGTCGATTCAACAAAGTTATGTGAAGTTTCCTATCAATTCACAGTATCTGTCTGACAATATTGCAACGTCACGACAATATTACCAGCATGTGTTTACCAGTTATCTGCGACACTTATTTGCGATGAGGTTAAGTTCATTTCTAAGCAATTCTGCGGGACGTAACCTCAAAGTCTGTACGTAAAATTCCAGATTGACCAAAACGTTGCATATATTGACACTCGTATAAAATAATATTTACAGTGAATAAAAAAAGGTGCTCGCTCGAAAGCGTTTTCTTGGTGTAAATTTTAATATAGAAGAAAGTTTCTTTTTTGAGAGAAAATAAATGCTCTCAAAGCCGAATGTTTCTTCTTTACGAAAAATGACTTCTGAAAATCTGGGTGTGCGGATACTTTTTGTACTCACTGTATTAGGAAGATTCGTGACAACATTATTAGTCCTTGCCAATGAGATTCCGTGTAATATAAAGCGACCTTAAGCCGCTTGTCGAAGGAGCGCTCTATATCGTGTAACGTTCCGATGGATCAGTGTTACTCTCACTCTGTCTTTACGCGTATTCATTCGCCATATTTATTCTCGCACTGCCACAGTGCAGAAAGTGACCAATAAGAATCCATTCTTGACCTCTTCGCTATGAATGACTAAACCAGCCTTCCACTCAACCATCTACAAATGGGTAAAAAAAGTGTTCGCACACCCAAGTTTTCCAAAGTAAATTTTTGTGTAAGAGAAAAGATTCTACTTTAAGAACATACAGTTTCTTAAAATGGAAACTTTCTTCCACATCAAAATTTAGTCGAAGAAGAAGGGGATGTGCGAATGTACTTGTTTTATCCAAATTCTTTTTTCAAAATGAAACCATTAGTTCATCCATTTTTTTCTCAAGGTTTTGTTAATAAATGTACATTTACATTGATATCTTTTGACTTTTGAACCGCACCGACATTGTATTCAACTTGTTGGATTTCTGTCGTAGCGAAAGGCTTAACAAAAATATCTCTTATTTCCGTGTACAATAGTACATCGTATCTTGGTAGTTTGTTGCGATGGATAATGTCATCGTCACCGTCACCATCAGGAATCACTCTACGCTATAGTGTTCGTCCGGCTCCCGAATATACATCTGTCTGTATACATATGTAAAACTGGATTATACACATAACAGTGATATAGTACAGACGACTCGCTCTGCTCCATCTATTGCTCGCTCGCTCGCTCGCTCGTTCGGGACAACAAAAACTTTAACATTCAATAGTCAATAATGGAATTATGTAATGGGAATGGTGACCCTCCGTAGGGACGCTTCACTCTCCGGAGAAGCACTCGAACATTTCCGCCCGTTCCTTTAATCTCCTGCCTTGTGCAGTTAAATGAGACTCGAATTCAATGATCATCCATCCAAAGATAAGAAATGTCAGAATCTTCTGTTTCTTAATAGCGTTAGATTAAAATATTGTATGTAAATTCTTTTCTTCCCGCTCCCGCTCAATTGCAATTGAAATTTTCCAACTTTCTCTTTGCGTACAATAAAGTTTTAATTAGAATTTTTCCGCTACTTATTGAAGAATGTAATTTCGATCAAGTATTCGGATTATTTCATCCCCATATTCGCAATAACGTAAGGCAATACTAATAACTCCGCGAATTTTGTATAATAATAGATTTTTTTAATGTAACAGATAAAGCGTCGATTTTCATTGCTTTAAAAATCCGAGATTCGACAATTTCATTTATATTACCAGGAAACTAAGAGTATATCATCAAAATTTTACAGTGTCCACTAAACTGTCGTGTTAAGAACAGCGTGTATGCTATTGATAAGCTCGGAATACAATATGTTGCATGTAACAAAAAGATTGCGAAATTTTATTCATCTTTTCTAATCAACATCTATGATCTAGTTTGAATACTCACAGCTTGTTCAAATTAATAAAAAAAAAAAAAAACTGACGAGTCAGTGCATTAATATCATAGCTTTCCTTTTAAACCTTCGTTATACGGATAAAAACAAGTCATCAACCAGCACGCGTTTTAGGATGGGAGTCATTGACAAAGCGTTTCAGTTTAAGTCATGTGGGTTAAAATTTGTCCGCTCGCATGGCTTGGAAGTACGTCCGAGTGCGTGAAAAGCAAGCGCTACGCGCGGAGGGGTAACAATAATAATAATAATAATATTAATAATAATAATAATAATATATCTATATCCATATGTATAGAGACTCTAATAATAACTTCGTAATGGTTTGTTCGTGAGAAAAATACTCTTGGAGAAAAGGTACCTTAAAAAATATATATACAGAGTGCCGGGGAGCGACGGAGACTCCTCGAACCCTCGGTTGCCGCCGGCAGCCCGTATATCGATTCTATCTGCGCAATATTAATCGCTCTCTTTATCCTAACACACCCATGCAGCACGGCCGTAGAGTCTGGATACCTAGCCGGCAAATCTGTTCGCGAATGCAAGTCGCATCCCGATAGAGGACGAATGAGCACGCGTCTGCCCTGTTCATGGGGCCCGCATGGCTCACGAGTATCATAAGAATTTGTCTTTCCCTATTCGACGATGCTTTAACAATAATGGACAGCACACATTGCACAGTTAAATATCATTCGTGATAAGAGCACATCTACGGTCAAAGAGATTTTTAGCGTGTTTTGACCGCACTGCCACTTACCCGGCGATTGCCTGTGATTCGTTATAGTTTCTCCCACTTTGCGACACTGATATAGTGTGTGGTGCTGATATGTTTACTTGGTCTTGGTGAGAATTTCGAGGTATCTGATACGAACAAAGTTTGGTAATTTTTTTCTTATTCACAGTTTTTTTATGAAAATTAGTTGTATGTTTGCGAAAGTATATAGTAATTTGACTTTTTTTACATTTTGTTTGTAACGAAAGATATCCTTGTTCGAACTCACCGATCGAAATTTTGAATTTATTACGAGTAAGTATTCCTGTTGAGAAGAGCAGGAAGAAATTTTAACATAATCGATTCGTTGGTTGATAAATTATGATAGTTAGCATTTGCGACAATGGCATCACAAATATTGCTACAGGGTGTTTATTATTGCAAACGTCAAAATGAAATTTACATGATAGTTAGTCTAAACTAGATATTTCTGTGATCCAATCCAAACTATGATTCTACTTGTACGAAATACCTTGAAACCTTTCACTTTACGCGACAAAGTGGACCTTCGCATTTTTCCAAACCTCTCAAATTCGTAATGATACGTGGGACGGTTGTGCTCTTACCGTGGATGAAGTTTATACTATAACGTCACGTTCACGCACTTTCTTCTAGCGTGTCGAGAACTCTAATACTTTTTCTAGATTTGCTTAATCGCCGGTGTTTCCAGACTCCATGGCGATTCTGTAGAGATTTATTGTCTGCGGAGTGTCCGTAACTGTCGGACGGTAAGTGTAGCATAATGTAGGAATGTTCTCATTGGTACCCTAGCACTCGGAGCGGTCCTCCTCGACCAGCTGCTGCGTGTCCTTGCCCGTGTCTAAGTGGGCTGGGTCCAACTCTCTTCTCTTTAACTGCACTTGCGCCGGTGCTTCCCTCTGTTGCATGCTGGAAGGCTTCATTTCCGCCGGCGACTGCACCTGCGCGCAAGTAATTCAATAGTACAGTAACTGAAGTAAATATACCATTCCTAGTAAGATTTCAACTACATCAGAAATCTCTACTTTCCAAATACTCTGTTACACGGATAATGGTCGATTATCCAAATACATCTTGTGGTATTTATTTACAAAGAGATACTCACAACCGATTTCAATGATTTCGATATATGTTATAAAGCGATTTATGCGAAAATAGTTAGACACGTTTGAAGGCGGATCTTATATATCAATATATAATAATCGAACAATCAAGACAAATCGTAACAGAAACATATAGCTGTGGTTTTATGACGTTATTCCAAATACCTAGAGATTTAATAGAGATGTAACACAGACTTGAAACGCTGACCTAACCAACCCAGACTGCGGCAAATATATACAATTTCTTCTAATTTTATTGTTTATCTAAGACTGTGTCATTCTGACAATGAGTCTGGGTTTTAAGTCGGTGTTACATTTATATTAGGTTTCTACAGGTATTTGGAATGCTGTCACAAGACCACAGCTATATTTACGTTAAGATTTGTGTTGTTTGTTCGACTATTTGGTATGCTTACTGGTTACTCTACCTGGGACATATATGATCCGCCTTTAAGTATGTCTAACTTTTTTTCTATAAATTTCCCCCACATATATATGTACATGAAAATGATCAGAAGAATGTACTCTATAACATATATCAAAATCATTGAAATCGGTTGTGAGTATGCTTTGTAAATAATTACCTATCTTGCATGTAACACTAGGGTGGTCTTTATTTGGGCTTTTAACAAATTTTCATGTTGGAGCCCGACAAGTCAGATCGACATGGTAAACAAAAAATCCTCTCATTTTTTTAACTTATTATTTTATTCTCCTCGTCTCCTTATTTGAACGGTAATTTTGAAATTATCCCAAAATATACTTACTCACTATATTTTAGATTGAACTTGATTTCACAGTTAATTCTCCGTACAAAATCAATGATTTCGAATATTCAGTGATCTTCATCCTCTCTTTTCAGTGAAAAATTAAAAAATCAAATATGGGGTACTTTACGAGTCCAATTGTTCACCGAATATAACAATATTTTAACTAGGAACGAAGATAAAAAAAATGTTCGTGTTGCAAATCGTCAGTGAATATCGTAAAATGTTTCCTAATGCATGAAAAGAGACACTTCTGCAAAAATGTGCACTTTATAAATCGTGAATTTCATTTTGTACTCTCAATAAATATAGGGAGACGAAGAGAATGAAATAAAAATCTGAAAAAATTTGTGAATTTTTTATCATACGAATCCTATTTGACGGGATCCAACAGACATTTTTTTTAAGGACCACCCTAAATTGTAACACAGCTCAGTGTATACGGTATACGGTGAACCAAAAAATACTCATACACCCAGTCTTTCTGGAATAAATTTTCTTAGAAAAGAAAACTCTACGCAAAATAAACATGCATCTTCTTGAAAAGAAAAGTGTACTTTTTAAGAGATAATAATTTTGCCTTTAGGAGACTGTTTTCTTTTGAAGAAAATTCAATCTAAAAGTACTGAATGTACCAACACTTGTTTTACTCACTGCATTTCTACTGTACTACACATTCTGTACATCCAATGTTACATGTTTTAATATGGAACTTAAAATATTATATTTCGTTTTGGTAAACATATTATTTATATCCTAGTTTTGGAGAATGGATCAAAATGATCTGGTGTAAACTGGGTCATAATATAAAGTTCATTTGACCATTTGAAAGTTCACGATATTCTGTCTAATAACAAGCATGTAAGTAATGAAAGGAACACACGTTACCTCGTACAATCCACTGGCGCCGGTACCATTAGTCTCCGCATTCACTGCATCGTACATTGGATTACTAAAATCTCGGTTCTTCGTGCTTACGTCTCCCAAGTTGTACTCAACGTCCAGCGGTTCCTGTAACACACGGATACAAAACCAGTTATTATATTAGAAGTGATTATAGTGAATGACCACGGATTTCTTGTAGAGAATGTAAGAAAGTAGAAGAAGGTTAGTTTCAAAATTCTCATTCAAGCTTTCTTTCCTAGGGAAACTGTAATAATTATTTGTCAATGAAGTGTAGCTCACGGCGTGACTCTGAGAAATGTTTTCTCTAGCCATAATCGATTTTGGGAAGTCAGCCTCTAAAGAAGCAGGCGACACTCGTCCAAGGTTTACCAAGTATTCCGACAGCGTTGTTTAACGTAGTTGAGCCATAAAATCATTTTCTTAAGATTTTCTTTAAACTTTGATAGAACATCCTTTATTAGATCTTATAACTACCAGCAAAATTGTATTCGACTTAGCCATGTCGTTTTCGAGATAATGGACTTTCAAATTCATACTTTAAGCACGGGAGCACATTATTAATTTTGTCTGGAGTACTTTTCTTAAGAATCGCAAAAAAAACTAAAACGTATTTCACGAAATTCTGCAAATGCGTACAAATTTTGGTATAATTATTTACTATATCGTTTGTGCGTAATACAGTTAATAAAACTTCAATTTCTGTGAAATTGAAGGCGCGAATTGACTAACCAAACTGAGTGACGTTGGCGCTGTTGCTTTCAAGTGGGTGTGTATGTGTCTAAAATCTATCGGTATACGCAAGCTTGTGTGTTTTGGGGACAGGCGCTGATAAAAGTCTAGCCTACGAGCAGCATTCAAAGCGAAGTTAACACTTTCTTGGACAACTACCTTAAATTATTATTGAATACCTTGAAATTAACAGTTGAACTCATTCTTTACAAGGTGGCTACTCTAATTTACAATTTACTCTGATTTACGACTCATTTACCCAGCTATTAAACAACACTTTAACCGTATGAGCGTGGAATTTACGAATTCTCATTGAATACTGTTCGATTCTTCAGCAATCTGTGAAAAAGTGCTAGTTAAAACAAATGATTATAACGGTGACGTACCATTCTTTCGGCGGTGGCAGCCCCAAATTCGACGTTGCTTCCTTGTCTAAAGGAGACACTTTGCGCTCCGGTTAGTCCACCCAGGCCAGGTTTGCCACTGTAAGCCCAAGAATTTGAATCATTTAGTAAAATTCTTTCAAAGGAAGAAAAAAAGAAAATTTGTGAAAGGAAGAAAATGTGCAGAAAGGTATAACAGTTCCTCTATTTACGATGGGGGTTTTGCTACTAAAACTGAAGTAGCGGAGTGCGGAAGAAGACGAGAATGCTAAGAATAATTACACACAAAAATTAATATATTGCTTACATAACATTGACTGAATGATTTCTAGAAATGAAATATATGAAACTGTAAACTTACACAATAATACTGATCATCAGAATCACGTATTTGAATTAATTATTGGTAACAATAATCAGTACCAAAATGGCACTATTGTGTAATTTATATCAAATTTGATGGGTTTTATAAAATTCCTAAATTTCTCTGTTACGGTTATTTATACATACGAACGTTGCCCCGTCTTCCCTCGCACTCTACAAGAGAAGGATCGGTCTTATTCGTAGCGGAAATAATACTTACAAAGGCCTTTTCTTAACAACCATCAAAATGGCTCCCACTCCAAACAGAATGAGTATCGCCACAACGATGGGTACTACGATCTTAGCAGTGGCGCTGGCGCTCTCGCCCAAACGCACACCCACTTCACAGTACTCGCCGCTGTAGCCGGTGGCGCACACGCATATCAGCTGTTCGGCATTTTGCTCGCACACGCCTCCGTTTCTGCACTGGCAAATACGTGGGAAGGGCAACGGTCTCTCGTTAGTGGCATCGCAGTGTCTCTCGTTCGGATTGAATGCTGGATGTAGCGGTGGCGCAGGTAGCAATTGCGGACCGATGCTGTCACTGCAGAGGCACCTACCACCACCTGGAACTGGTACGCACAAGTGCGTGCACTGGCGGGAGCGGCAGGGTTCCCGCAGGCTCGAGTTGTAACGCAGGATGTGATGCGCACGTACCGCCGACGGCGCAGCAATGTCTCTGTAAAATTGAGTTATGTAATTGGTAGAGCGTATAAAAGATATCTTTCCAATTATCGGATTTTGGAGAGAGAGAGGTTCGCTTTTATTAAAGAACTATTTCGACAAATAACATAGTTCGCTTGATTTTGAAACCAAATGATTAAGAAGTCATCCATTTTAATTAACCGATCAGTAATCGTCAATATAGTCAGGCAATCTTTAACAGACCGACGAGCAGCCCGATATTGCATTGTCAATTGTTCTGGAGTCACATAATTGTGACTCCTGTATCGAATCGAACTGTCATACTTCCGTTTGTGTTTAAAAATTGTAATAGAACACACCAAGTTATCAACTATAAAAATACTTACTTAACAATAGTATACGGCACACCTCTGCCGAACTTGTCCTGTCCGATGAGTTCGCCACTGGTCTCGGTCACCCAATATATGCTACTTTCGAAGACGTCCAGTGCAATGGGCCTCTTCTTGCTGTCAACCTTCAGGATGAATCTTCGCTTCGAGCCGTCCATACGCACGCTTTCTATGCTATCAAGTTTACTGTCCGTCCAATATATTGTGTGGTCCATCGCATAGTCAATAGCCAAAGCAGTTGGCTTCGCTATCTTGTCGCCCACAATCACTTTCCTCCTTTCGCCATCCATCCAGGCGGTTTCGATTCTCGGTACGTTGCCAGCATCCGCAAAGACCTGTTACACCAAAACAAGTTAAGTTAATAACAAAGTTTCTGTTTATCGTTGGCAAATTTCCGGGGACTCATAATTCGCAGAGCCTGCAAAATGGGTTCAGTTAATGATACATCCGCACTGGTAAACAGCCAAATTTCCAAATGTCCGTGCTCAAAACAACTTGAAAATTTAGGACGCATCTGTTTAAATTCAATAGTAACGGAAAAATAGAGAATGCTTCGTCCTCAAACATGGTTGTCGTTTCCAGTGTAGATATATCTGAATAGTTAAATGGAATTGAAAGGACTCTTACCAGTTTTCCCAGTTCGGGGTCGACGACGACAGCAGTTGGGTTTTCGAGGTTCAGCGTGATGAGACTTCGCCGATATCTTCCGTCGGACTTAGCGACCATCAATCGACCCCTCCAGGGAACATCGGTGGCATCTATTTCAGTCCAGTAGAGATTGCCAGACAGCCAATCAACGGCAATGCTTGTCGGTCTCGAATCACTCTTCATGTTCAAGTCTTGTGCAAAGCCGATCTTCACTTCGCCGTTCCTAGCATTCACCATGTAACTCCTTCTGATAGCATTGTCGTAAGAATCGATCCAGTAAACGAACTCGCTTCTAGGGTCGAAGTCGAGCGCTCGCACCCTCTTTTCGTTGAGTACGACTTCTCTCTCCTCTTTCTTGTAAGGATCAAATGCTCTGATGTCTTGTCCGTTTGAGAACAACAGTTGGACGTTCGATTTCTCCGCTCGGCAGACGCCGCTTCGTGTGTCTGTCAGCTCGAAACCCTGTTGAGATGGCAATAATAATGGTAGTACCGTTAACATCAACGGGAAACTCTTAGCATTAACACTAAACGTCCCATGCCTGATATTAAATTTCGATTCAAAATATATGTCTTATATTATTACAAACTAAACGTTATTTTGTGCATTAGTTTTTGTATTAAATTGACAGTTACGGTACGAATTATATAAGGCACCGATACGTTTAGTGTTAATATTAATCTTTGGGAGGAGTATTGGATGAAATACCTCGCGACAACTGCAAGCATAGGAACCATTCAAATTGGTGCATAACTGGGAACAGTGGTGGTGATTGGTCTGACACTCGTCAATATCCTCGCAATGCTTCCTATTGGTCTGTGATATGATGTATCCGGGGAAGCAACCGCAAATGTATCCACCGTCCGTCACGTTATGACAATAGTGGGCGCATCCGCCTTTGGTTGAGTCGAGACAAGGCTTGTTGTGATCTGTGACAGAGAACAGAATGAGGATAAAGTAGAATCCTCATTGACCTAAGAAAGCAAGACAAGTGCATAATACTTACGACAGCCAAGTTCATCGGAGGAATCACCGCAGTCGTCCGCAAAATCGCAAAGCTTTGTTCTTTCAATGCATTTCTTATTGGCGCATGCATACTCCGAGATAGGTTCGCACGGTTTCTGTATAGTTGCACACATGGTCATATTGTTTTCATCGCTGCCGTCTCCGCAATTATCTATGCCATCGCAGATAAGGAACCACGAGATGCATTTGTGATTCGCGCACTGGAACCTCTTCGTGGTGTCGCATTTGAACTCCGCTGCAGTAATAACGCGTAATAAGTAACAAGTTACTTTGATTGGTTTTATTGTGTTGTACTGATCAATTACTTATTAGATCGTATGAATATCTTGGTAAATGTAATAATAACAGTAGCACTCACCGCACATGCTGTTTTCCTCGTCGCTTCCATCGCCGCAATCATCGGTGCCATCGCAAAGATCGGACTGCGCGACGCAGAGATTATTGTTGCATTGGAACCTTGATTGCGGACAATAGCGTCCATCGGGGAACCTCGGTGGACAACCAATTTCGTCGCTCATGTCGCGGCAGTCTCTTGCTCCGTCGCAACGTAGGAAGGATGGTATGCAATGACCACTTGTGCATTGGAACGAATCATTCTGCAATCAAACACAGGATATTATATTCCATTTGCGACTGATATGTATAATAACAGATATTTTTAAAACAATGTCACATTGTCTTCGAAAATTTATTATGTATAATAAAGAACCGAAGTATTGACTAATTTTTTTTAATTATTGGGTTTTATTTCTACTTATCGGCTTTATCATAATGAGATAAAAGTGAATTATAATTCTGTGCCATAAAAACGAAAGTTGGGTAATTACGCTAATCACAAAATTAAAGTTTTCAGTAATAAATTTTGTACCTTGCAAACGAATTGCTGGCATCCCTTCTCGTCGGTGTTGTCGCCGCAGTCGTCCTCGTTGTCGCAGCGCCATCTCGAGGCGATGCACTTGCCATTGTCACATTGGAATTCCGATTCGGAGCACTCCCGGTACTTGTCTTTGCAGAGGCTCTCGGTCTCATCGCTGCCGTCGCCACAGTCGTCCGCAAAATCACATAGCCACTGCTTCGGTACGCATCTGCGGCACAGCGATGTACACATTGGTCAGTTTCATAAACTATTAATATATTTCATAGAAATAGACCCGTAAAATTTCGACTGAATCGATTCCTTGATTGACGAATTATAATGATTACCGTTTCAATGACAGTGGCTTTATTATTTCACTAATTACTTATTCAATTAAGAGTAACTTCTTCATTGCTTCTCTTACTTTTTTCTTTTCTTAACAAATAATGATCAAATACTGCAAAATTTACACAAAGAAACCAGATTGGTGTTTGTTAACTTAAGTCATGTACTGTTGGGAGCTGGAAAGTTGGCCCCTGAGAGGCAGGCCGTGGTTAGAAAAATAGCCCCCGGCTCTGATTGGCGAAAAATTTGACTCCTCCTTGAAGATCTCCTACTTACAAACTTAAACAAAAGAAATTATGGTCCGTAATTATCTGTCGACCTTCGATTGGCTAGCAGGGTGTGAAGCACCACCATCGCATGGGGCTGAGTCCCTTCGGTCTGCTACCTGCCGCTACGAATATGCCAATAAGCAGGTAAACGAGAAGTACGGAGGCAGATTTTCGCAGGTATCGTAGGCGTTGTCGCCAAGCCTAGTCAGCCCAAACTCAACCACGGCCTGCCTCTCAGGGGCCAACTTTCCAGCTCCCAACAGTACTTTAGCAAGTATATGCTTTTAAGTATATACTTTTACTTATACGTATATACTTCTGGTATTCTACCTTTACCAGATACCTTAACTGAAGCCATTATTATCAAAGGCTCAAATACAGTGGGTAAAAAAAGTATTGACACAGCCAGTATTTTTAGAATGAATTTTCTTAAAAAAGAAAACAGTCTTCTCTAAAAAATATTTCCTTTTGACGCATTATATTTTCACCGTATCCGAAAAGTTGTAATCCATTTAGTATCACAAGATTCTACATAATTTGTTTTAATTCTTACTGCACAGTTGTCGCGACAAAGTTGTATCGATATATGGAATCAACATTATTTCATACTTTTTAGTGCATATTCAGTAGATATTATTTGTTTACGTTGGAACGCGCAGTTTTGTGTTGCCGATTTTTAACTGCTATCAGTTTTTGGGAGTCTGATTTTGTATAATTTGATTGGAGCCAAAGATATCCGTGTTGGAACTCGTCGATCTGGTTTTGGAATTTTGTACTACTTGGGTCGTAATTTTTCATCAGCAACGTTTTAAATTATAGTAAATGCATCATAATGAATCACTGTTAGTTTGTCACCCGGCTGAAGCGGAATAGAATGCGAATATGTAAATAAAAGTAACGTCGTGAAAAAAAACTATTTACGTATAAATTCTATATTGCGTTATGTAATACCGCCTTTTGAAATTAGTACATATTCACTTTGCTCGGAACTTCCCCTAATAATCACAGCTTTAACATTCTTAAGAAGTGGTGTCTAAGCGGCTCAGGATAAGGCGTAAATATATTGTTTATACCAATAAACAGAAAACTTTAATACTGGAGCCTAAAATAATTGACGTGTGGTCCAAGATAATTTCTTCTCATTGAGGAAAGCCAAAAGGCTGGATACTTTTGCTCCCGAAAGCGTTATATCGCATTCTCCGAAAAGAAGGGAATCCAAACTTTGTATTGAAAGACATACCTGTTATTGGTGCATTTAAAGTCCACTGATTCGTCGCATTTCGGGCAGCTGTCTGCTCTTTCATCGCTGCCGTCCCGACAGTCGTCTTTTCCGTCGCAGAACAACCACTTCGGTATACATCTGTAAAGGAAATCATAAATCTTTAAAATAAAAGCCAAATTATAAAATGTATCATACGGTGTGGCAAAGAAAGTATATTCTTCACAAATACTGTAATAAATAGTATACAATGATACATATACAAAATTCCGCATTTACAGTAGTTGTCCCGCGACAATAGCATCAACAAGTTTATGGTGCGATGTATGCGGTGATGCTCAAATAATATGAGTCAAATGACGGTAGACTTTTAGTGGTATAAATCGTACTACACACTTACACATGGAAGTTTGCGTATAAGTTTATATGTATGCGTACTCATGCACACTCTAAATTTCCTACATTAAACACTTGTATCTTTTCAATGAAATAGACAATATTTTTGATTCTTTTTGTATATGTTTATATCGCGCTTTTCTACTAATGGTTAGTTTTCCATTCGAATCCTACGAGCAGATGAAACGCTAAAATTTAATATGTTTAAATTTAATATATTTAATATAACTTCGACGGCGATTACCTCAAGAGTATTTTCTTTAGATTGCACCAGATTTTAGATATCATTTATAAATATATGTAGTTGGAATTTTACAAATTTCTTGAAAAAACAAACCTGCGCGACAACTACTTTAAATTGAATCATTAAAAACAAGTTTATCTTGGTGACAGTTGCTTGCGCGTTAAAATCACTCGCATTATTCCAATATTACTCGGATTGTTCGAGGAATTTTACGTTGCAAATATTTTTATTCTTCCCAGTAAACATTTTTGGAACATGGATTACCTGTAGTTAGCGTGTCCAGGGCACCGTTGCCAGCCTCGTGTGCAGTTTCTTTGTCGACACATGAAGGCGGGCTCATCGCTATCATCCCCGCAATCATTATCAAAGTCACACATCCACAGCTTCGGTATGCACTTCCCATTCTTGCACGTGAACTCGGTGCTGGGGTCACAGGCTCTATTATCTGTAATCAATTTCATGTGCAAATCAATACAAAGGAATCAATGAACGTTACAAATTTCGGGCTTATATGTATCGTTGCAAATGTGGGAAAAGCGATCTTAAGAGCGATCTACTTTGGTAGGCAAAAGCAAACCCAAAATATTACGTTAAAAGCTATACAATTTCTTCAAAAAAACAACATAATTATATACTATTAACTTAACCCTATTCGTACCACGATGTGACTCTGAGTCACATTTTAACTTTTAACTTAAATTTTTTGATTATTTCATATTGCGTTTCCAAACATTTATATGGCCTGTGTATAATATCTTATGTTTATACATAGCTTGTTTGGATACATAAGTGAATTTAAACTATAAACAAAAACAATAACATTTTAATTATTCCCATGATTCTCATAAGTGATTAAGAGTCACATCGTGGTATGATTCGTTATAAAAACATGTGGTGTGATTGGGGTTAAACGTGAAACTGATAAATAGAACATGAATGCGACTTTTCCATTAGTGGTTTACGATTTAAAGTACGTAGAACAGAAACAGTGCTACCAGGTCTCTCCTATCAGATATGATTTATCGGGTTTTCAAAGTATTGCAGCTCGCCACATTGTGTATTTTACTTTTCACGGTTACTTTCTCGAAGAATTAATTCTTTTATTAATTTTAGATTTATTACTAATGCTTATTTTACTATTGATACAAGAACTAAATTAATACAAATGATACAAAAAAAATCTAAAGGGTTTCTGTAATTTTCCTCTTGAAATTACAAATGCACCAAAATAACGCGTCCCGTAAATCTAGTGTTAATAATAATTGTTTTCGAGGAATGCGACAAACTCGAGCGTAGGATTGGCTCAAAGAGAGGAAATGATGCAATATGGTTTAGGAGTTCGTACATAAAATCAGGAAGGAAAAGACTAAAATGGGTGTACAGATTGTGATAAGCAGGACTTGGGAGAGCGTTGATATTACAAGTATGCAAATTGTGTGTATTAGAAGGCTAGAATTTAAGAAATGGAGGTAATAATCTAGTAGCATGAAAAGGTTGAGTGAAGATCGAATTAAAATAAACTAACTTCGCCATTTAAATCATAGGGATAGCGTAGAACGAGATAAGTAAAAGATTCTTACGACAAATGATTGGGTCTTCGTCGCTGCCATCCTTGCAGTCAGCATCACCATCGCACTTCCAAGAGTCGTGAATACATCGTCCGTTGCTCTTACATTTGAATTCGAGCTCGCCACAAGGACGATCACAATTGGCTTCGTCGCTGTTATCGCCGCAGTCGTTCGCACCATCGCACACTGTAACTGTCGGTCTGCAGTTTCCGTTGGCGCACTGGAAGACGCTCGCACGGCACAGTCGTGGTGGGCATGAAGCAGGTTCGTCGGAACCGTCTTTACAGTCCTTCTCGCCGTCGCATCTGAATGTACAACATTTAATTAGGAATCACTGGTTCATATAAACTTTGCGGAGCTCGGATAAATTATTTAGCTAAATTCAAAAATTATCATAGTATATTCTGTTACTAATTTGTCGATATTTACGACCGATCATTCTTCTCTACTTTGAATTATCAAAAGGATATTAATTATTTCAACTCACTTCCAGTACCACGGCACGCATTTCTCATCGGGCGGTCCGCATCTGTGTTGGCCCTTTGTGCAATTTGCTCTGCAGGTCTTCCTATCTTCGTTCAGTATAAACTGATTCGGACAAGCACACTGGAAACCAGTAACGCCGGGCTGTCCGTAGCCTTCGAGCAAGTAGCTGCTGTTAGGAGGCGCAATCAGACACAAATGAGAGCAACCTCCGTTGTCTTGATTGCAAGGATTTGGATACTCCAGCTGACGCAATGGGTGATAAATATTGAGGTCATATGGTCTGTGCGTTGTGTTACGCAGGACGATCAGGTCTTCGCCGGAGCTCTTGTGCGCTCGGCTGATTGCCTTCAGATTCCAGTCCGAGAAGAAGATGAAGTCGTCGAAGACCGTGATGGCAAATACGTGAGGTACTTTCGTTCCTGCTAGTATCTTACGACGGTTTCGTCCTTCGAGGTCGGTGAAGGCGATGTAGTCCAAGTGAGCATCAGCGAAATACAGACGATCAGTGAAGTAATCGATGGTGAGGGCATTTGGCCAGGCGATATCGTCTTCCCATGTCAGAATACGCGTCAGATTCGAGCCGTCCATGCCCAACTTAGCGATGTAAGCCTGCGGATTTCGATAAAGATGTTTACTACGTAATTACAGTAACACTTTGCAAAGAATAGAAACATTTGCAAAGATTGCACAAGTAAACAGACAGGTTTGAAGCGAATCAAGAGTAAAAGGAGAAAAATATGCAAAGCTCTACCTGCAAGTGCCATGATGTGAAATACAGATAACCCATTCCAGGGTGTACCACAATGGCTCTAGGATCGGAAATACCACTCTGTAGAGTTTTGCGATTTGTTCCGTTTAGTTCGGAGACGTCCAAGTGTTTCGCATGACGGTCGAGCCAGTATAATTTACGACCAACCCAATCGATTGCTATACCCTCTAAACCAAGACTGTCGTGGCGAATGATGGCTTCTTTCTCGCCACCGGCTATTGGAACTCTGAAACATGCAAATAATTACAGACTGAAAATACTTGAAATAAATCCAAAAAGAAAGCTGTCCCACGAGTGCGAAAATGAGACTCTTATGAATGGTTCAGCGTGGTAAAATACTCTCAGCATATCTAATAATAAACAATCCATTGCATGGGATTCGCAATTAATGCAAGAATCAAATAGGAACTGACACACATTTTAACCAAATCCACAAAAGGTACATACGATTGCTAAATTCAATAATGATTTCAGGATATAAGAACACGCATTATCAATATGGAAAATAAATCCAAACCTGTAAATTGTCTTAGCAGTGACGTCACAGAAGTACAGCATCTCTTCTTTGTAGTCCGAGTCTATCGCCACTACATTAATCAGGTCTTGGTGCACGAGACTGTAATTCTCCGCATCGATCGTCATGTTGCGCACATAATATTTGTTTGTGAATATAAGCCAAGGCGTGATATTATCTCTTCGCTTGCAAGTGCGCTCATCTGCCTCTCGGTCGTAGTACTTCTCATTGCACTTGCAGTAATAGCTTCCTGGTGTGTTCTCGCACTGTTGACTGCAGACTTCCGGCGCTTCGATACATTCATCGATATCATCGCAGGCCTTGTTGTCCGCCAGTAACTTGTAGCCTAATGCAAGAATGCGGGGAAGACATTTTAGAGAGTATTTCAATGCTCTTTATTTACCCGGAAGTGGGGTTTATTGTTTTTGTTTCTTTAGCTATTTATGATACTGTTACTAGTTTCGCTGTTGCTATTAGCTTCATTACTACAGAATAAGTGCGTAATCTTTAGATTATAAGTACACCTACCTTCCCAGCACTCGCAGTAATAGCTGGTCCGAGTGTCAACACACTTTTGGCCACACTGGTTAGTCTCAACTCGCGCACACTCGTCCACGTCGCAATGTGCAGGCTCGTCACTCTCATCGGCGCAGTCCGGCTCTCGATTACAAACGAGCGATTGGTCGATGCAATTACCATTGCCGCACATAAATTCGTTTGCATTGGGGCACGTGGTGTTCCTCGACTTTGAAGCTGTAACAGTCGACATATATTATAGTCTGTAATGTGGTGATTCCTTCCAGAAAATAACGCTACAGTAGTAAGACATACTCATATTTTTCAACTTTTCATGGTGGTTTACATCACAAGGGTGATGTAAAGCGAGAAGCATCAGCGAATCAAAAGTCTCAAATCAAGAGAATGAGAGATCTGATTGTATAATGATTTGCCCGCGAGTAGATCTTAACTTACATTTTAAAGTTTTAACACGAGAAGGACCTTATACAATAAGTAATACAATAACATTAAATACTTACGACATCCGACTTCATCGCTCCTGTCCCCGCAATCATCCTGGCCATCACATCTAAAGTGTTTCCTAATGCACTTGAAATTCTGACAAGTGAACTCCTGTTGAGTGCACGGCTTGTACTGGTCATTACAGAATTTGCCTTCGTCGCTACCATCGCCGCAATCGTTGTCGTGGTCGCAAAGCCAATTTCGGTTCAGACAGCGACCGTTGTTACAAGTGAACTGAGTCTCCGCACAGGGAACTGGAGTTGGACAGTTATGCAGAGTGGAGTTCTCATCGGCACCGTCTATACAATCGGGATCGCCATCGCAAAGCCACTTCTTCGGGATACATTGCGCCCGACTCCACATCTTATTGGCGGTGCAAGTGAACTCGGTCTCTTCATCACACTTGCGATCATCTGGAACAAAAGAGCGAATATATCAAGTGCTTCTAGAATCCTTTGAACGACTTAATCCGGTAGATTTGTCATTGATTGGAAATAGAGAGCCACATCGGATATTAGCCCATCGTACAGAAGACACACATTTCTTTCGCGACACTTCGCGAGGTGCACGGCCTTTCTTCGGGTCCTTCCAGTCTTAGGATGTAGACCGGATGCAAGAAAAGAACAAGAAATTATACTTACTACACTGATGTCTCTCGTCCTCATCGGAGCTGTCCAAGCAGTCATTGTCCCCGTCGCAGATGTATGTCCTTGGTATGCAGTGGCCATTGTCACAAGTGAACAAGTCGCCGAAACAAGTCCTTCCTTCCGACTGACAGTAGTCCGACGGCTCGTCGCTTCCATCGGGACAATCGTTATCACCGTCGCAGTACCAGGTAGCAGGTATGCATCTGTAATTCGGGCAGGTGAAGCTGTTCTGAGGACAGGTCCTTTGAGCGCAATGCAAAGGATTCTCGTCGCTATTATCGCCGCAATCATTGTCTCCATCGCACAGCCAATACGGCTCGACGCAGATGTTCGTTTTCTCGCACTTCAGATGATTTGGCGGGCAAGTCGTATTACGTGGACAGCGCTCATGGGTCTCATCGGATGTCACGTTATCTTTACAGTCATTCACTCCGTTGCACACCTGGTTAGAATAATGAGAAGTGTTACTTAAGTAATTATTACAATTTATATTGAAAGAATGGTATAGCTGTTAATCTCTCTGTACAGTTACAGTAAGTCTTCTAGTTTATCTAATGAAGGATATAACAGTGAAAGGATATTACCTGCGATTGCGGGATGCATCTGTAATTTGCGCAAGTGAATTCCCCAGCAGCGCAAGCAGGATATGTACAGCCCTCTTCATCACTGCCATCCCGACAGTCATTCTCATGATCACATTTCCATGTCTTGAATATGCAGCGGCCATTATTGCAGCGGAATTCATTGGGACTACAGGAATGATAAGCACAGTAATTGGGATCTTCATCGCTGGAATCCCCACAGTCATCATCTCCGTCGCAGGCCCACATTCTCGAGATACATCTGCCATTCCTGCAGGCAAACTTGCTCGAATCGCAAGTAACGTTCTTTGATACGCACATCCTTTCCTCGTTGACTAATCGACTGTTGTCATCGCATTTGCACTCAGCAGTACCGTTCACGCCAGGATGACAACTCTGGTCACAACCGCCGTTTGCTATGTTGCAAGGGTTCACCTTGCACTTTTGCCGTTCGACGGAGAACACGTGTAAGTCCCTAGGACTGTCGTCCAATCGCTTTACGAGCTCTACCTTGTTAGAACCCGTGTGCTTCTCCGCACGATAAACACCTCTGAGTTGAAGGTCTGTCCAATAAATGTGCTCTCGGAATACAGTGATGGCAAAAGGATATATCGAGGCTGCTATCAAAACCTGTCTGTTTTTGCCGCTCAGATCGGACCTTTCGATCTTTTCCCTCACAGCATCGGTCCAGTAAAGCATTCTCTCGTCGTAGTCGATTGCCAGGCCTGATGGTTGGCTTAGGTCCTTGTCGATAATCGGAGTCTTCAATGAACCTGCCATAGTAGTGCGGAAGATTCTTCCAGAGGTACCAAATCTTCCCCAATCAGTGAAGTACAAGGAGCCGTTGCACGGGTCGACAACAATCGCTCGTGGTCTGTCTACCCTGGCAATCATTACCAGATTTGACCCGTCCAGATCCATTGCATAAATACTGTTGTTACTAGAGTCCGTCCAGTACACTTTCTTCTGCGTCCAATCGTAAGAAATTCCCTCTGGGTTGATGCCTTTCGAGATCAATGTATGAAGGTCGTTCGAACTAGGGTTCTCAGACGAGGTCCAAGCAATTTTGCTCCAAGGTCGGATTTGAGTGAAGAGTAACTTCTTATCCATGTAATCGAAGTCTATTCCGACAACATTTGTCAGGTTACCAATTGGCGCAAATGGTACACTAGTCACTCGCGGATCCAGATTGATCGCTCTTATCTCTGTTCTCGTTGCAAACACTAGGTACTCGTTCTCATTTTCGCAAGTCCTCTGATTGGCGGAGAGTTTCCCTACGGCACACTCGCATTTGTAAGGGATATGACTTTCTTTGGGGAATGCGAAGCACAGTTGAGAGCATCCTCCGTTATTCTGGGAGCAGGGATTACTGATGTCTACCGGTTGAACGCTCTGGTCGAAGACTACAATGTCCCTCAACTTTGGCAGGTTTGTTCTTATGGATATGGGTAAACTAACATTTACTCTAGATTTACTCGTTTTGAAGACTGTTGCTAAGTTCCTATCCACCCAGTATATGTCTGTGTTGAACACAGCTATACCCATCGGGTTCGGGAGATTCCTCCTCACGACCTCTCTATTTCCTCCGTTGTAACTGATCTTCTGGATAGTATCGATCTTCGAGTCGACCCAGTAAACATCATTAGTCTGCATATCGATCGTTAAATCCCTTGGAGTACTGATGCCCGAAGTAACCAGAGGTACCCAGTTACTGCCATCTAAATAAGCCTTACCAATCCTAGGATATTGGCCATAATCGATCCAGTATAAGAACTTCTTAACAGGATTTACCGCGAGTTCCCTCGGAGCGTCACTCGTACTTTTAACAAGGACCTTTCTATTACTTCCATCAAGCCTGCAAACCTCTACGTAGTTATCATGGGGGAAAACATTCGAGAAGTAGAGATTTCCGGCTATCCAATCAATTGCCAATCCTCTGATTCCATTTGATCCGATACCCTGTTTTATGATATGCGTTAGCTCAGTTCCGTTTGGCTTTATTTTAAAGATGCCGTTCCAATAGCCTCTGTTGAACTCTACCCAGAATATCCAGTTCTCCCTGTAATAGGAGTCCACGTGCAATATGTGATGGCCTGGGCCGGAAATCGGCACCATTGCCTCTTTTGAGTCTTTCAGACTGTAACCTCTTGTTACGTCTAGTTGGGTTACTATTAGGAACGATTTGAACGGCTCACATTTGGTCTCAGAAACCTTCCGATAGTACATACCGCATGCACAGTTCTTAGTGCCGCCCGCACTGGGTAAACATAGTTGCTCACAACCTCCGTTCAGTACTTGGCAGGGGTGGACACCTGACGCCCTCCTCTTATAGATGGTTAGAGTCTTTAGTTCTGATTCATTCTCCATGATAATAACACTATTGTTGACATTCGGGAGATCGAACCTTTCAATTTTATCATACAGTGGGTCAAGTACGTACAACTTCGAATCATGAACAGCCAGACTCTTCGGTAAAGCTAGATTGTTTACACTCGTCAAAATGGTTTTTAGGTTCTGACCATCGGAGTCCATGGATTTTACAACAGCGGGATGCGGTGAGGAGAAGTAGACAGTTTTACTAGCAATATCGATGGTGATCGCTTCGAGTCTCTCAACGCTATCGACCAGAATCACCGAATTAGTGCCATCCATGTTCACTCTGCCAATTTTCGGGGGAACCCCGTAGCCGCCCTCGTCCACCCAGAACACGTAACCGTCCAATGGATCCAAGCACATCGATTTTGGTCTAGCTACACTGGTCCTGTTGCCGTCGTTCGCTAGAATGATCGACCTATATTTCGTCTTCCAGTCAATCTTAAGCGCTTCTATATTCGATGCATATTTATTCCCTATGAACAGATTCCTGCCCAGCCAGTCGACGGCCAACGCACTCGGTGAACCAACTATTCCCGTATCACCTTCGGGACTTGGGAATTCCGTCTTGTTTCCACCGGCGAATGGCGTTACATAAATAGTACCGTTCTCATCGTCGTTATCCTTACTCTGAAGGTAGTAGATGTTTCGTTCCTTTCGGTCGTAGTCTATGAACCGGCCGTTTTCCACGCCAATTACCGGAGTGATGTAACCTGTCTCGAAGTTCTGACTGTGCAGAGAAATGTCGACTATTTGATTGCCCTTTAGAACCAGCAAGTACTGCGTTTCCTCCTCGACGCAACCGCCATTGGCCATCAATTTGAATCCTATCTGACACTTGCAGGAGTATCCTGTCTTACTAGTTGAGGAGAGCAAGCACAAGTGAGCACACGAGGCATTTGCGCAAGCGTTCTCGCTAAGGGGTTGCAACACTGGGTGGTGAACGTGTATTGAAAGTGGTTGCGAGATCAAATGAGAGACGACTGTCTGGTTACTTCCGTAGAACTTGTGAGCCGAAAGCACGCGATTCAACTGACGATCGGTCCAATACATTGTATCTTCGAATAACGTCAAACTGTGCGGGTGGAGTAGATAGTGCGAGCTAGCCAGCACCTGAACACGTTTGGTACCATTGTACAGACAAGTATCAATAAAATCGAGTTTGCTATCAGCGAAATAAATCCTCTTGTTTGCTATATCAAGTGCCAAACCATTCGGCCAGTATATCTTCGTATTAATAATGACAGTTCTCGCTGATCCATCCAAACTGATCCTCTCTATTCTCGGGTTCTCGCCCCAATCCGTCCAGAAGAGCCATTTCGCATCCTTTGTCGGATCCAGACACATTCCCCTCGGTTGCGTGATGTTCTCCTTCACAAGTATCATGCGATTCTCGCCAGTCTCTCGAGCTACTTCGATCGTGTTCAATTTAGAGTCCAGCCAGTATATATTTTTAGCAACCCAATCATAAGCCAAACCCTCAACCAAATCCAGTCCGGAGGATATGATGTCTTTAGGCTCACTCCCGCGATCTAACCGGGAGATCTTCTTCAGTTTCATGTCCGACCAGAAAATGGTACCCGTGTGCATATTGCTCGAAGTCGCCACTACGTTCTCAACACTTATCGGGACGCGCTCCAATGCTTGGTCTTGCAAATCTGCAACGAGTATTGTGTGCCGATTCGAAATGATGAGGAATGCTGCCGAGTGGTTGTAAGCTTTGCATGTATGCTGGTCCTTCTCTAGTTGGTAACCCTCCACGCAGTTGCAGTAATACGAGGCTTTGATGTTCGTGCATAGTTGGCTGCACCTATAATTATACAGAATATCCGCGCTTTCACATAGCCGTTTGAGCCAAATACGTATAGGTTGTTCATCATACAGAAGGAGGAATGGGCTTATCTCTTTCATTAAAATCGCAGAGTGACTAATAGCGATGCTTTACACTTTCAAATGCCTAACTCCAATGTATAATCACTATCATATTTCAGAATATAATGTATTAATCCTGTGTAGATCGAACGTGCATTTAATTAAGATTCCTGGCCGAGTAGAAGTCAGATAAGCTCAGTCGGATGATAGATTTATGATAGGGAGCATCGGTGCGTGAGGAGGAGTTATACTCCTCACAATTGTCTTCAAGTCGGGAAATTGGTCAGGGTTGCGTCTTAGAAACCAGGCGTACATTTCTTAATAGACTTATACTCTGACTAGTCTTTTACGATGTGTGTACGTACATTTAATATCAAGTATGAACCTATTATATAATAAAACTATTCACTCACCGTCCCGGAGGATCACACTCGTCGATGTCCGAGCAGGCGTAGCTGTCATTAGATAATTTCTCGCCAGGAGGGCAAGTACATTCCGGTCCAGCGGGTGTTTGTATGCAGCCGTTGCTGCAGAGTAGCGGCTGACTCGAGCAAGAAGTTAAATCGCAGCCAGGACCTTCGTCGAGGCCTAACGGACAGTCAGGTTTGCCATCGCAGACCAACGATGCGTTGATGCATCTATCGATATATGTTATACATTAACACACAATTTCAAGATAGCAATCATGCGTTTATCATGGGAAGGAAAAAATTGTATGTCTGACGTAATTAAATAATAAACGACTAAAATATGAAGACAGAATGGATGAAGCATTATATGGAACTGCTGTAATATGTTATGGCAGAAGAAGTTCAAAATTACTCAATTATTCTCAACATTGACAACTTAGTAAAACTATTGCTAATTGCATTTAGCAATTAGAATCAAGTAAAAAATTATGTTGCGTGTTCACTTGACACAGCAATTCAACGGTATTCGTACAAAAATGGTATCTTACGTTGTAGTCTCATTAGGGCATCTCCAAAATCCGCTGTCGCAGCCTATCTCCGGCTGCTTACAAGCGTGCAATTCAATGTCCTCGTCACTTCCATCGCCGCAATCGTCCTTTCCATCGCAAATGTACGCCTTAAACACGCATTTCTCGTTCTTGCATTTGAAGAAGCCGGTCTGGCACTGTACACGATCACAGCTCTCAGGCTCGTCGCTTCTATCCGGGCAATCGGCCGTGCCATCGCAATACCAACTCCTGGGTATGCAGATGGCGCTGCCGGCGCATTGGAACTGCTTCTCAGTATTGCACTGGTCCGGTGCCAGGGACGGGCAGCCAATTTCGTCGGAGCCGTCGTTACAGTCTGCTATGCCGTCGCATTTGTACGAATCGAGTATGCACATTTTCTGAAAGTGAATAATATTAGTGGTAATATTATATAACAATAATACCATGTTACAATTAATATTCATAAAATAACAGACGCCCAGGGGATGCCTGTCTTATTCATATTATTTTTTACATTATTTTTTATGTTTAGACGAAAGATTCTTAAACTACAAAAAAATAACTATGGTGGGGTTGATAATGGTTTGCATACCTGGTCCGCACATGTGAACTGGGTGGACAAACAAGTAACAGGTGCGCAGTGCATCTCATCCTGCTGATCGAAGCAGTCGTTGTCTCCGTCGCATACCCAGGATTGTGGTATACAGTGTCCCGAGCGAGGACAAGTGAACTGGAAGTACGAGCATGTCTTCGCCGCGCAGAACTCTCCTTCGTCCGAACTGTCGCCACAGTCATTCTCGGAATCGCACTTCCATGTTGAGGGTATGCAACGATTGTTCGCGCAAGCGAACTGGTTCACAGAGCACGTAACATTCGGGCAGCCCGTTTCGTCGCTACGACAATAAATATCAACAAATGTTTTTTTTCCATTGTCTTCAATTTTTATTACATCCCCCGTTTAAAGATATTAATGATCACCTTGGTTATATGATACAATGAATATATCTGAATTATGATTAAATGTAAATTGTATCATTTTAGTTACTTTCAATAATTCTAAGTTTCTCCGTGTCCTTCTCACAAAGATACAAAGAATTTTGATCGCAATGAGTATGTAAGAGTGCAATAGTACCTGTTGTCGCCGCAGTCATTCTCCAAGTCGCACCTGAAGTTCATTGGTACGCACTTTCCGGACTTGCATTGGAACTCGGCGGTAGCACAAGTCGGTTTCGTACAGTTCTGCATCTCGTCACTATTATCCAGGCAATCGTTTTCACCGTCGCAAACCCAAGACAATGGCACGCACCGTTGATTAGAGCAAGTAAAGTCCCAGGTGTTCGGGCAAGCCTGTTTTTTAAGTCAGAATTATTACGATTACACATGTTCGAAAGGCTATTTCCGTATACACTTGATTATAAGTTCGTTGACTAATTGATTATTTTTTACTAAATTTAGATACAAGCTGTAGTATTTTACTGTAGCATATTTGTTATTGAAAATATCGAAATTAAATTTTTAGAACAATTAGTCCATAAACTATCCACTTTGGACGCACTCGGGTTGGCAGCTTGCGTGCTGCAAACACTCAGATTTAAGTGCGCTCATAATCGCCGTTCGGCTAATAGTTTGTGGCGCGCTCTGCACATTCTAGTAGACCTTCACCTAGTCGTAATGATCGGTATGATTATCACTGATTTCCATAGCGAAAGTACGTAATCACGATAGATAATTGTGACAAGACAAAGACCAAGTATGGAAGGGTTGATAATGGAGTGATGACGTCACCACAATGCCAAATGTCTATTTGTGAGCATTTTACATGGCCAATCCGAATGTAGGCTTTAATAAGTACATGATGAGATTCCCAAACACAATGTTGTTTGTAATGGAAAAATTGCTTAATTATTTCCGCTTTTTGCGAATCTACTTCTATACCTTAAAGGCATATCGTATTACCTGAACAGGGGGCTCAGCTTCAGGATCTGCAATACACTTTCCACCGTCGACCAGTCTTTCCCCGTAAGGACAGCCACAGACGGCTCGTAAGTTATTGCTTTCAGGAACAGGCACGGCAAAGCAGAGCTTTTCACAGTTCCCTTTATTGATGGCGCAGGGGTGTTCGCTGATCAGCTTCTGTATAGCCCTGCTGTACACCTTGACTCCATAGAGCCGATTGGTCGATGGCTCACGGACTACTATCGATTCTTGTTCTCCATTGTCCTTTCTCAAACGAATGATCGCATCGAGCCGCCAGTCACTCATGTACATCCAGTCCTCATGAATTGCCATTGAAAACGGATGTCTGATCAACGGGGAACTGATTGTGCGAACATCCGTGCCATCCAGCCGCGAATGTTGTACGTGATCTGCAATATTAAAACTTATTGTAGCCCATCAAGAATTCCTGGCCTCAGATAAAGAACCTAGTTTTATACAGTGTCTGTCGAAAATTCTCATTAAACTTTTGGTATTATCAAGAAATCAAGAAAAATTGCTAAGTAATGCAAATGCGCTAAGATTTAATGTTGAAGATGCGAGTTAGTTCCAAATATTTGTGAATGAAAACTTGTTCTTATTGCATATTTGAATCTTTTTTGGAATATCTAGTTCAAGAAGCGTAGTACAGAATAAACAGGTCCGAGACATACCGAGTAGGGCATCGCACCAGTACAATCTGTCTTTGCCAAAATCTATGGCGAGTCCGTTCGGCCATCCAAGTGTCAGGTTCCGAAGGACCATCAAGTTGCTGCCGTCAGTGTGCGCTCGGCTTATGTTGGCCGGCCTGTCCCACTCCGAGAAGAAAATGTAGCCAAGATTCGGATGAATCACAATTGCTCGTGGACGCTTAAGATTTGTAAGAAGCGTACGACGATGTGTAACGTTCCTGGTACTCAGGACGTTCAGGGTGCCTTTCCTCGAGTCGATGTAGTAGAGATTCTTAGCGGCCCAATCGACTGCCAAACCTTCTACTCCTTCGTTCTGACTGGCTAAAACTATCTCTCTTCCGGTTCCATTTTGGTGTATCCTGAAAGATCATTGATGTGTATGAATTTCAAGTACAAATCAAAACGATTGCAGTTTACAAACATCGGACTTAACACTGTAAATGTAAGAAAGGAACTCTTAAAGGCGATTTTGTTTCTAAAACAGGGGCAAACAAAAGTGTGAAACATATCCAACACTATATATTTATTGCGTTAATAATAAGGCCATTTCCCTTTAAACAGGGGAGATTCAAAGGCAAGTGTCCAAATTAGAGGATGGCGGATATGATTAGCGTAATATTTTAAGCATAAAAATACTTAAACAACTAACTCTATCTGTCCTGCATTCCGTCCATAGACGAACCTATCACAAACCTCATATACAATTTTTTTCTCGTTATGACTTGATATTTCAGTTGTTTATAAGGCAAATCTATTTACCTGTATATAACATCTTGCAATACGTCCGAGTAGTAAATGTACTGAGAGTGAGAGTCGTAGTCGAGGCCGACGAACCGAGCCCGCCTACTTACGACAGGCAATATGGCGTCACTGAAACCTTCGGTCACCGGATCCAATACTCTGCCTTTTATCAAACGCTGCTGGGAGTACATGAGGAACTCTTGTACCAAGTTACAATTCCTCTGGTCAGCTGTAAAGCAATGGTAGTGTTAAGTTCCCAGTATAGAATACTTTATCAACCCCCAAACTTATTGTTCTCCACAAAAACAGTTTCTTATTCAAGAAAAATTAATATATAAAAGATGTTTTACTGTATAATAAGAGCCTCACCGCTGAGTCGCCATCCAATGTCGCAGGCGCATCGATATCCTAGCCTGTTCTCCTGATCACTAGCAGCAGTTACAATGCACATATGCTGGCATCCTCCATTGTTATTCCCGCATGGATTGCTGACTCTCGGTTGGACGAGTTCGTGGAAGACCTTGACAATCCTGGCGTCGCGCATCTTCGCGACGCTTCTAACACTAGCCTCGCCGGCGAACTTGTCGACGCTCATCACATCTTGCTTGGTCGAATCGGTCCAATAGACTCTGTTCTCAAAGACGCTCAATCTGTTCGGCGCAGGGACTGTCGCACCCCTCAACACCATCACTCTGTTCCTGCCATGATAGTCCGAGGTCTCGATATAGTTGAGTAAACTGTCGCACCAGTAGACCCGTTTCTGGACCAAATCCAATGCGACACCGGACACCTTATATGCAGCCTCGGAGACAATGCTGATGATATTACTGCCATCCATGTTCGCCCGGACCACCTGCTTGCTATCGGCTATGAACATCAGGCCTACTAAGGGGTCGAGGGCTATGTCATTAGGTCCGGTGAGGTTCGAGCTGAGGACAATCCCGTGATAGCGGCCGTCCACCTCGAAGACGTCCACCTTTTGCACCATTCCGTCCACTACGTAGAGCTTCTCGCCGATCCAGTCGACAGCGATGCTCACCGGGCTCCAGGAAGCTGTCACGTAGATCTCGACGCTCTTGCCGCTGTCGGTGAGCTCTAGGCTATGAATCTTGCGAGTCTTTAAGTCGCTGTAGAAGAGCAGGTTCTGCGAATGATAGAAGTCGAGGCCACCGGTGTTCGTCGTGTTCGCCAGAACCCGGTCGGACCAGCTGTCCAGAGTCACTCGGTTGATTGTCCGCTCGTTTGTTATCAGCAGGGATGTCGGTCCGACCTGGGCGACACACTTGGTCCTGGTATGCAGAGCGTAACCGGGCGCGCAAGTGCATGTGTATGAGCTGTCCGTATTCTCGCAGAGCTGCTCGCAGTAACCCCATTCCCGGCATTCGTCGAGATCTGTGATGAAAAGTGTCAGGTTTCAAATTAACAGGATTGTGCGTATTACTCGTATAACAAAATCATATTGCATACAGGGTGTCTCAAAAATGTCGTAAATGATCATAGGCATTGGAAGATGGCTACTTTGAAAATTTGCACCCGAGTTTCTCTTTGCCAGGAAATTGTAAGTATAGAAGAACTAGTAACAATGCAAAAAGGGGATCAAAATTTGGCAATGTTTTCTTTATACTGTTTCTTTTTTACGAAAGCTTATCATATACAATGCATACTTTGAACTAAATATATTATGAATTTCATTGCAATATTTGCCGTACCTTCTCTAGCTCATCACTTTTTATCTTACACAAATTCAAATATTTTTTTTATTTAATGGGTAAATAAGACTTCTTGATTACGGTGTCAATTTTTAAAATGTTAATCATAGCCAAAGAACTCCCTATTTGAACTCACTAATCCAGTTTTTGAATTGTTGCACTGTTCCAGCATTAACGTTATATAAAAAAAACTAAGAGAAGTATTGGTAAATACTCGCTTAGTCCAGTAGGTAATTCTATTGAGAAGATCTCGACTTAATTTTGCCTAGTCGATTCATTTGTTGACAAGCCACATTGAGCGCCGTTTCAGCAACAATCGTTTCACAAATGTCGTTAAAACATATTTGTTATTGCGAATATCGAAATGAAATTTACAAAATAGATAGTCTAAATTCTGTGCTTGAATAAATATATGACTTTTAAAAAAAAAAATGGTATATACTGGAACAACTATCAAATTTTATTCGCTCTTTGTAATTCAACTTGTGTGAGACACATTAATTTATATTAAACAACGATTTCATTAACCCTTTCAACCGACAAGGTTTCGGCTGTAATAAATACTATTTCCAGGCGCCAACAGCCTACTTTGTGTGAAATTTCAAAACTTTTAAAGGCGTCTATAGTAGCAAAAGTGTTAAAACGAGTGCAGTAGGAATCGAGAATATAGTTAGACTTACCGACGCAGGTTCTCGAGTCGTTGTAGAGCACTTTCCCCTTCGGGCAGTAACAGGCGCCACCACCAGGCGACGCTTGACACTTGTACTCACAGCCCAACGATCCGCATCCGAGTGCCGCTAAACACACAATGATTAAAAATCAACGGAAGTGATCACATAATTAAGATTTATGAAATAATTTGACTCCATTAAGAGTTTTAATTAATAACTTAATTGAGAGGTAATTGAGAGGTAAGAAATAATTCGTGATTTAGAAATGAGGGTACTACTTCCGTTCTAGGAACAGCAATAAGACGAACACAGTGCATTACAAATTTTGCACAATAAGTCTTTTTGGGAAAGATTTTTTTGATAGAAAATCAACAAAGTTACGGCTTGAATAAATTGCTATTGCATAAATATTAATTTTTCCCATCTTACTCCTCACGTGGGGTAAAACAAGACTGCTATTGTGAACTAATTGGCATTATTTCTGATTTTATCTTAATTTGAATTAAGACAGTTTTGCAAAACTTCAAAATTTCTCTGTATCTCTTGACATGATTAATTGCAAATACTGTTTTTCCACATGTAATTGTTTATACAGGACATTGTCCCATCTTACCCCGTATTTCTTTACGTCTATTCTCTTCTTCTTTTTTACTTACAGTGAATAAGAAAAGTGTTCGCACACCCAGTATTTTTTTAATAACTTGGTTCAAAAAAGGAAATTACTTGCTTTAAAAAAATATATTATCTTTTGAGAACAACACATTCCTCTTCCAGAAATGTAGTTCTTTTTAGAGGGAAGACTTTTCTTCTTTAAGAAAATTTATTCCAAAAACACTGGGTGTGCGAATACATTTTTTATTCGCTACACGCAAATCGCAGTTTGGTTGACTATCTGGCTTGATCGATTTTAATACAGTTTTTTCTACTATATATAATTACGTTCCAGGCAAATTGTAGGCGATAAAATTTTGCAATATTTAATATTTATAGAGGATGTTCCAAAAGTATCTCAGAATTTCAAATGGAATGTTGAACTATACATCGTTAGAAAGGTCTTTTCGAAATAAGTGTCAAAGACGTCAAGGATTTGAAAACTTTCAAGATTCACAAGGATGTCAAAGCTGTCGAAGATGTCAAGGCTGTCGAGTATGCGAAGTATGCCAATGCCACCGAGGATGCCTAGTACAGTTTCCCTTGATCTTTGCAACAAAATTATCTCTACGATCTTTTTTCAAAATCTCCACGAGTTTTACGATCTTTGATTTTTAAGGAAAGTTTTTTTTATCGTCTCTAATTTAAAGTAGATTGCAGTTACTTTCGAAAACTATTGATTTTTGCGTACCAATATAATTTTACATGTCACGCTTAGCTCGACTT
Organism: Ectemnius lituratus; assembly: GCA_910593735.2. NCBI lineage: Eukaryota > Metazoa > Arthropoda > Insecta > Hymenoptera > Crabronidae > Ectemnius > Ectemnius lituratus. The sequence continues at coordinate 2,539,862 of OU343044.1, read as the reverse complement.
GGTTGTAGTGTTTAGGTTTCTTGTATCTTAATTGTATACAGTGGCTTAGAAAAGTATTGATATACCTCATATTTTTAGAAAAAATTTTCTTAAAAACAAAATAGTTTAAGTTAGACGGTTTTAGTAGAATGCACGAGAAAGTAAAAAATAATTTCATAATTTCATAATAAAATACCTATAAAAGTCGTGAAGCGCTTATAAGTGTATTCGTTGGATTTCATTTATGTTAAAATTATATAATTTTAACAAACACGCTGTATTGTGACGTTTATGTTTCGCGTCTCTACACCGAAATAATTGTATGTTTTCTGATGGTTGTAAAACAACTATCGGGTAAAATTTTAATATTGTATGTATTGTCACAAAAGTATTTGCACACACTCCTTTTTGAGGTAAATTTTGGTATAGAAGAAAGTTTCTTTTTTGGGAAAAATAAATTTTCGTAATTCCTAGAGTTTCCTAAAGGTAAAAGTTTCCCTTTTAAGAAAAAACAAATGGTTCCAAAATAGAATATTTTCTTCTTTAAAAATTAATTTTGTAGTTAACATTTTTTTGTAGTGGATCACCGTATATTTTAGCGTGAAAGCAAAAATATTCTGAAATGTAGTGCTTCGAGTCTAAAAAAATTACTAATCATAAATAAATAACTAACAGTGATGCACAAACAGTGGATAAATGAAATAATCGACCACACCTTTTTTCTTGAAATAAATTTTTATATAGAAGAAAATTTCTCTTTCATGAAGAAACAAATTTTCTAAAAGGAGAAAGTTTCCTTTTAGAACAATTGTTAAATAAAATTTGAATATTGCACGTATTATTCATGTGATATTTGTTCTCGAGCAGTAGTGGGTTTTAATTAAAATTGTTTAACGTTCAAGGCCAAGGATCTCAAGAGCCTTTCATTAGAATTTCTTTTAACTTACAGCAGGGTGCGTTCTCATCGGCGCCATCTTCACAATCCCTCTTCCCATCACAAACTTTCGATCTCTCGATGCAGACGGGTTTGACGTAAGGTGCACTGGAGTGACACATAAACTTGTCCGAAGGGCAAACTGTGAGGGTGCAGCCCTTCTCGTCAGAACCATCGTGACAGTCTTTGTAGCCGTCGCAGTGGTAGTGTTTGGGGATGCACAGGGCATTCGCGCATCGGAACTGGTTGCTCGTGCAGGGTTGGAAATCTGGGAAAAAACAAAATTATGGAATCAACAAAAATGTTTCAACAAAAAATTACTATTAATTTAGAAGGAAATTTATCTTTGAAGCTGTCATTGGCTGCCGTTGATGTATTTTTATAGTATTTTGTTTTTGTAGTGGAAATGGACGATGTCACAATTTGTATTTATGTAAATTAACTTAACAAAATGAATTTGGTATGTAATTTTGCGGGGTATAACAAATCGTAGGCAACCGATTATACAAACTACCGATACGTTTAGTGTTCGTTACAGGATGCTCCAATCTTTATCCTAACTGTATTTTTAAGCTTTCAACTGCGGAATTTAGTTTTAAAAATTCCCCACGGGGTTCGGAATTAAAATGAAGCAATGACGAGTACGACGAGTATACACGACAACCGCACCACAATAGAGATTTGGTCGGACGTGTATACACGTCGAACGCACTTAACTGGTTACGTATGCAAACAATATGGCATTCAAATGCATATATATAGGAATAAATTTCTATTAGATCATAAGCTCTGTCTTTAAGTTCCTCATATTTCTTTACCTTACGATAATTTATGTATATAGTATACTCCTATACGTTCTTTAAAGAGCTCGTGGTTTTAATAATAATAACTAAAAAATTGAATAACATTCAGCGTTTTGCTGACTTGGAACTGATTAATTGGTGCGACACTCACTGCAATTCTCTTCGTCGCTGTTGTCGTCACAATCGTCGACGTAGTTACATCTGGCGCTCTTGTCGATACACCACTGAGTCGAGTTACAGCGGAACTGGTCCAGTTCGCAAGCGGGCCTCGTCTGGTTCTCGCACTTCTCCTCATCCTTCCCATTCCGGCAATCCAAGTAACCGTCGCAACGCTTCTCCTTCGGTATGCACAGCTCGGGACTGGTACCCGTGCACCGGAAGTCGTCCGCCAGGCATTTCCTGTAGCCTGAAACCCCGAAAACACATTTGCTTACATTCCTCGTAGTGTTCAATGGAACTCTAACCTTTACGCCGCCTAACTTCTTTCTCCAACTTGAAATTTTTTGGAGAGTATCAATCATAGAAGTCAAAAATTCTTTGAACTCTAACTTTTTTAAAATTTATTGTGTTACTAGCTTGTAAGACGTTGCTATCGTATTCCATATTTATTAACATTGAATTATTATTCAAGTGTCTCTTCATTTTCATTGTCACACCGTAAAAGTTAAGGATTACGTTGTTCATACTGTAACAGCTTAAGTGTAAGTTCACTCGAAATACTTATATTAATTTCCCTGCTTAACAAAAGAAGGTATTTGCAAAAATTTTTTTAAACATAAAAGAGAAAAATCTCTAATTTTGGACTGCATTTTTGAACTTATGCACATTCAAAAGGTAAGAGACACATACAAAAATAATATTTCTGCATTAATTGAAGATACTGACAACTAGAAAATTTCGTATAAATATCTTACCCATAGAAAGGAAATTATGCGTCTTGCAGTAAAGAGATATTTCCGTTTTATGAACATTTTTGCATAAGCGATGATATCAATGAACAAATTTCACAAAACTATAGTTTTTACAAAAAAAGGTGTATGAAGAAAAAATTTTAAATTTGTCTCCCTTTCTTGAGATAAAAAATAGAGTGCAGCATATATTGAAACGCTCAGTATTTTTAGAATAAATTGTTTAAAAAAAGAACACTGTTTCGAGTGAATGTTTCCTCGAAAGAGTGTTTACTTCTATAAGAAAATTTACTTCAAAAACACTGACTATGTGGATACATTTTTTATCCACTGCAATAAAAAGGAAAAATGCAAAAGAGTGGCAAATTTAGTACGAAACTTGGAAGAGACGAAAAGGATACCAACACAGAAACTTTACATCTAAAAAGAAAAGAAAAATGGTATAGTTGTTAGGAAGGAAAAAACATATTGAACAAGAAAAAATGTAGATAGAAGATAAGAACAACAAGTAAATGTGAATAAATGTTATAAGTATACGTGATCTAAAAAATCAAGTTCATTAGATCACCATTTACAGCGTTAAAGCTGGAATTTAATAAACGGACACATAATAGATTTCATCTGACAAGTAGTCCGGACTATAATTTCTAAGCTGTAAATTTTTATCGTTACGAGCACTGAGTTGTAAAACTTTATTACCACTCTTGTTGGACTGACGTTTATCTGCTCTAATTATTAATAGGTGTTCAGACTAAGCGGCTGTCTGTAAATCAAATGCCCGATAACTAAAATACTAAACATAGCATTTTCTTGACTGATGAACTTATAAGTAGGTTATATGTTATCACTCTAGTTCAATTAGGGGTGAATGGTGAAGTAATGATGAAAAACATATGTCGTAGTATAAGTATAAGAAGTATACGTTAGTATAGATTAATTCTTGCACTCTAAACTTTGAAAATATCCGCAATTTACAATATCTTTTGCACGAACGCTAATGTCATTGAACAAATTTACGAAAGTCCCAGAGCGACGGTGCAACAATCTATTATTTTTAAATTTAATTATTAGTGTGCACACGCAGTGCTACTTTGGCAAAGTTAATTAGAACACCTAGTAAATAAATCCCTAGTCTCTACTCCCTAGTAATAATATCAATTTCCCCTGTAAGTTCGCGAACAACTTGAAAACAACTGAAGCGATTTTAATTGGATTTTCCCTCATGTATGTAATCATAATTCAGACAAACTATAAATATCGCAATATTTATACTCATACAGGGTGTTTCAAGGGTAACACCAAAATTTTTAGTAGCTTTTTAGTAGACTTTTGCAATAAAATGTAATTAGTCACCATCCTATCATTATTTAATTTAAGTTATTGTTAACAAGTATATGAAATATCCGCCTGGCGAAGCCTGATACATCAATTACCAGATAAATAAAGAAATAAATACGTACTGCAACCGGCTTCGTCGGTGCCATCAACGCAGTCAACGGTCATGTCGCATCGATGATGCGGTGGTATGCAGTATGTTTTGTTGAAGATGTACTGGCCGCAGGTGATCTGGCCGCTCTCGCACTCCGGCGGTGCTGCGAAAAGAAAAATCCACATTTCTCTTAAACAATTCACTTCCGAGGAAAGTTTTTCGTTCGAATTTAATCACTACAGTGATCTTGACACTCGGGAATCATACGTGGTGTACAAGGTGTTACAGTTGGAAGAAAGTAGAATAAAAGAAAAGTCTGGGCAGAGTGCGAAAAAAAGTTGAATGTTGGAATTACGAAACACCTTTGTTGTATTTTTGTAGCTTAACATGTGAGCTCTGATACAGAATTCTGAGGCGTTTTCAAACTACAATAAAATCAATTTTTGAGTAGGAAAATTCAATTTGCAACAAAGCTTATGCTATGTTCCACCTCTTTCTATAAGTTATTTTTATTTCTATACTCTCTATCACGTTATTTCTACAGATGAAACCATTTCCCTTTCACTCTTTGCTCAAATTCTCTCGAACCGGACGGACGAAGTTTTTGAAACTTAGCTTGATTGCTCGTAAATGCCTCATTTATTACATATGAGCCATAACTGGTAATCTCTGCTCTCACCGCCATAAGAGCCTATGCATAAGAATGGACATTAGGACATCGATTACTCGAAAACTATATAGACCAATAACTTGAAATTTTAAAGAAAGATTATCATTCTGTGTAAATTTTAGTCCGATTTCATTATTTTTATTTTCGCCACTAAGCTCCTTAAATAATGACGTATCATTAAAAGAATAGAAAATACACAAAATAGGAACACTACAATTAACACTTTAATTAAATTTTAATCAAAATGAATCATTGTTGAGTTCGAAAATTCATAATAATTTGGCAGAATCATTTAGACACGTTTATTCTGTACGCCAAGATACGGAATGTTTGTATTCAGTATTTTTTTCCTCCACTGTAGTTCTGCAGATATTTGTACCCTAACCTTTCACCCCAGCTTTCATATCCTCGGAGAGAATGTCAACCGAGAAAAAAAAACGGGTGCCTAAGATCTTTCGAAAAGCCTGAACAAATCCAACCGGTTACTGGAATAAAGAAACAAGTAAGATAATGTTATAGTTTTAAACCATTTTTGTTGTAACGTTACTTCTTAAATAATCATATATCAATAAAAAAACAGAGGTACACTATTTGCTGTACTGTTCTCGTTATTGCCAATACCGAAATAAAATTTGCACGATATTTAGTCGAAACTATGTAAGTTAATAAGTATATAATAAGTTTTTACAAAACAATATTGTGTGTGAAAAAAAGTTGCCAATTTTAAATTATTTAATGCAATTGCATTTCGAATGTGAAAATTGAATGGTAAATTGTAACACAAAACAAAATCAAATACAAGAATCACCTTAATAATTCAAAAACAATCCAATTAGAGTAAACTATAATGCGAAGATGATATTACGATTTTAGTATTAATTCATTACGAATTGATAATATATAATACTACATACATATAAAACGTAATACAGAAATGGTGTTTTAATTTAACTATAATGAAACGATAAATTGTAATCCAAAATAGATACAATGTTAATTCTAATTATAAGTCTTGCTTATTTCGGTAAGTCGACATAAACTATAATGCAACGTAGAGAAATTACAAATGGCGTTAATTTGTAATGTGAAATCTGTACACCTATAAATATATATTCTATTTTAAATAAAAATTATTACAATTGCCTAAAAAATAGATAAATTGAATATCGCGCCAATATGTAATGGGAAATCTGTAACCCTGTAATATCAATAGATTACCAATTGAAAAGCTATAATATCTTAAATCAAATAAATTTAATTTCTGGACTATCAAGGTAGTACGAATAGCGTTCAGATTACAGGCCTTATATGTATAGAACATCGAAAATAGTAAAGAAAAGAACATTTCTTTACTAGAAAAGAACTTTCCTTTTCCAATAAAGGAAGGTGGGTAAATTGACAAAGGCAGGAAATTGTAATAAGATATCTATAAACGGTAACACAAAGATTCTTATTAGGTTAAGTAGATAGAGTGGGGCACTCACTGCACGACTGGAACTCGTCCTCCGCAGTCTCGCAGTCCCGCTGGTAATTGCAGACGAGCACCGCCGGTATGCAAGTGCCGTCGTGGCACCTGAAGTTGTTCGCTCCACAGCCGCTTCCATCTCCTGCAACAGATAGAAAGAAAAACTATAAGGTGGTTGCCTTGCGATAGTATCATCAAAAAGATGAAGGCAGAATGTATGCGAGGAAGCTTGAATAATTTGAGTCAAATGATGCTAGATTTTTGGTCGCGTAAATACAGTCGTATTCTTCACTTACGCATGCAAGTGTGTATACAGTTATATGCATGTATCCATACTGATGTACATCACCGCCGCTACGATTCTGACAAAAGTCGAGCAGAGAATGTTTTTAATTTTTTTGTTAATATTTATATCACGTCATTCTGTTAGTGGGTAGTTCTTCATTCAAATCCTACAGTAGATGACCAGAGAATTTTTTTTAAACTGCTCCAATTTTTAGATATGTGTTTTAAATGTATATTATCGAATTTTAAAAAATTCTTTTAAAAACAAATCTACGCTATAACTATTTTAAACTAATGAATACAGAGCAGATGCAAACTGCGGACGATTAATTTATAAACCTAACACACCCGGTCAAATGACCGGTTTTAAAATTCAACCCTGGATATGTCCTGTTGTCTTTTGTTAAAAATAAAACAAAATGTATCAGTTTTTTATTAGAATTTAAATGTTATTTTGTGCAGCAGTTTTAACTTTTTATTAGCTAATCAACTTTTTTGGACTTCTGTAATACTAGTAACAGTCTTTGAGTTTGCATTTAGTATTAAAAACCAGTAGAGATCAATTTTTTTAGATTGTATATCTGCAGTTACATGTAGGTTAAGATGCATTCACGTTATACGAAACATCAACGTCACAAAAAACCCGATAACAAATGATTTAGTATTCATTAAATTGATTAAAAGATTCATTTGTAAACTGTGGACGTTTAATATTCAACGTCCCACACCCGGTCAAATAACCGGTTTTAAACATGGATTCGACTACACACATGTTTTATCGTTTTTAATAAAAACAGAAATCAGATTATATAATTTTTTCAATTATTGTATCTAAATGTTATTTTGAGCATTAGTATTCGTATTAGATTGACAATTAACTGTACCTAAAACGGAAAAATAGGACTTTTATTTATTTATTTATTTATATGCTACCTTATATGCTCCCTTATATGATGTACCAGTACGCTTAGTGTTAATACTAGAATTATTGACAGAGTGAAACTGTCTTGACTAACATTTTTTTATTTTTATAACTGATTATGAATGCCTGAATTTTCAACCAATATCTATCATCTGAGTGCAAAGATTGTAGTAGGTTATGGACCCTACAGTGCATATCAGTACAAAAAGAGATCAATTTTTACTTTTTGCTTTTATCGGTGAGTATTATTTTTTTGAACAAATATATATTTTCCGTTATTTTATATCATATGTTATATATAAATCAGTAACATTTCTTTGAGTTTATTACATTAAACCATTTTTATAATTAACAGCATCAAATTTGCGATAAACATATCTTGCCTAATTAAATGAAAGGTAAGTTAAAAATAACTGCATATCATGAACGTGCAAAGACATGTGGATAAGTGAGAATCTTTGTTTCGTAATACATACACACAGATGCACAAACACCTAGAGAAACTGACAAAATGCCGAACGTTAAGACCGGCGTTTTGTCACACCATCGTCGAACTCATCGTGGTGTATACAGTTTGTCTCAAAAGTTTTGGATCCGCTAACCGATCACTCCAGCTACTGTTTCGTTACTTTCGCTTTCTCATTTCTTATCAGTTTCGTCAAACAATGACTCTTACACATGGAGAATAACTTTTGCTACAATAAAATCTACTATATGGTTTACAATTCTATACTGTAAAACTACGAGTTAAATACGTATCAATCCGAGGGAAATGAAACATTATAAATGTAAAGGAAAAATGATATAAAGAGATGGTTGTTAAATAACAGTGACAAAAATAGACAATTACTATTACTATAATTTCTAGAGTTGGCTGGATGGTTTTGTGACCAACTGCAATGCATATGATTTCAGTTACGTCTCGCAACATTTTCGGGGAAACTAGTTATGCTGAATAAGTTGAGTGCTGCGTAATCCAGATACACTAACTTGTTTGAATCTGTATAAAAAAATTTAAATCGACATTTGATATTTTTCTTTATTGCCGTATTCCTGTAATACTATATTACTGTATTACTGTATTACTGTAATACTGTATTACTGTATTACTGTATTACTGTATTACTGTATTAATGTATTCTTCTACTACTGTATTACTGTAATACTGTATTACTGTATTAATGTATTAATGTATTCCTCTACTACTGTATTACTGTATTACTGTATTACTGTATTACTGTATTACTATATTACTCTATTCCTGGATCATAGAAATATTACTCAGTCAGTCGATGAGAAATAACAAATGAAAAAATAGTCGGTTAGCTGCTGCCGTAATTTCTCTTTCTGGTCCAAGACTTTTGTAACCAACTGTATATATGCAGAGGAGAATTTCGAGGATGCCAAGGGTCACCACCCGCTCCCCATTTGCTCGAACTTCGATGCTCGTAGCAAACAGCCGTCCTTGTTTAGCAGCTCTCGCCACCCGTAAGAGTAAGAGCAACTGCGCGTGTGTGTCTTGCATAGTTTCTGCGCTAGATAGTTAGGTGAGGTCTTCTGCCCGATGCGATGGGAACGCGCGAACCTTTCACCTATCACGAATCGAGGACGAACACGCCGCTCTCACCGGTTGGCTGGCTCGCCCTTTAGCGCATCATAGCGACGAGCCTCAAGGAAACAAGTGCTTCCCCCAGAAGGTCTCCGCTCCACCGATTCAATTCCCTCTAATGCGTATTCAACACACGTATCTTGCCTAGGAAGGAAACCGGCACAACTCGAAAATGGGAGCTTTGAAAAAACTCGATTTAAAAATTTCAGTTTCTTTCCTTCGAATATGACGCAATTGCTGTTTACGGGTAGAATGCACAAGTTGAAATTGTGCAATTGCTCCACATAAAAATATATCTTCCATTTTTACTTACGGTTTATGCAAAGACATCGCAATTACTAATTATACAGTAAATATAATAAATGCAAAAAATTCCAGCTTATCTATAAACAAACACATACTATATAGAACTCAGGAATATATTAATACAGTAAATGCGGTAATAAAATTTTTGGATTTGCTCTAAAAACAAAACACGACATTTTCAAGGCGCTAACTATCAAAGTCAGTGTAGCTCCGAAAGGAATAAAGAAAAAGAGAAAGTTTCGATTTTCAACCTTGTATAAACATATAGCGATAAAAATGACTCGAATTATTTTACTGTACATTGTAGCATTCAATTTCATCAGTTTTAATTTAATCGGTTAAATTAATATCTCCTAAGTCATCCGGACGCGTAACGAATCATGATTTAGTTCCTTGAACAAATAAAAGTTACATGCAGCTACTCGCAGTAGTTTCTACAAATACATATACTAGTCAGCTTGAGAAATTAGAGTAACAGTAATCAACTATGTTCGTCGCTTTTACTTTGAACCAATTTCTTTCAACCACGTTCCCTTTACATTTATAACATTTTCTCTTCGCCACAATGATAAATATTTAATTTTTATTTAATAGTAGTTCTAAGTACAGTAATACAGTAATACAGTAATACAGTAATACAGCAATACAGCAATACAGCAATACAGCAATACAGCAATACAACAATACAGCAATACAGCAAAACAGCAATATAGTAATACAGTAATATAATAAGGCAATAAATCAGAAAAAAGAAAGGTTCGATTTTCATTTCTTTATAGATTCAGACGCATCAGTACATTTGGATAACGCAGCATTCAACTTATTCAACATAACTGAAATGATATGCATCTACTTTCAATTTATACCGAAAATATCAAACTAACTGGAGGATTTCCAGTGAAAGCAACCGATTATTTTTGCCCTTTCTATTTAATAACAATCTCTTTATACCATTTTCCCTATACATTTTTAGTTATAATGAAAATAATATTTTATAGGATATTTTATAAGAAATGGAAACATTTGTAATGTTTCATCTGCCCCGGAGTGGTGAAAATTTGGATTATAGTTTTTGCAGTATAGAATTGTAGACATTGCAAAATGATTATTGTCGATGTATTTCTTAATAATGTGTAGGACTTATTGTGATAGAAACATTTTTCGGAAATACTATTCGCCACGTGGAGGAAATTTCGTTTGGCAAGGCCAATAAGAAATCAGAAAGCGAAAGTAAAGTGACAATTACTGGAATCCGAAACTTTTTAAAACGACTGTGTCTACGAAAACAAATCGAATAACCGGTAATTCATTATCATAAGACATTGAAGTGAAACGAATATTAACCAACGAATGAGAACCAATATGAAGGCGGGAAAGAATATACCTTCAGCCCATCGCTAGCCGTGTCTCTGTTTCTCTCCGCCGGCACATGTTTACCGGCAAACGTTAACCTTTATGCTGCGATGATCGGCTGTGAGCGAATTTTATAACTGATATTAAGTCAACAGAAGAGAAAATAAACTAATCGAATATTCATAATTTTGATATTGGTATGCTATGGTATACAGTGGGTAAAAAAAAATATTCCCAAACTCAGATTTTCTGAAGTCAATTTTCTGAAAGGAGAAAACATTCTGCTTTAAGAACTTTTATTTTATCTTACAGGAAGATTATTCTTCTCTAAAAAAATTCTTAGTTTTTAAAACACAAACATCCTTTTGTATTAAAATTTACTCCGAGGAAATGGTGTGCGCGAATACTTTTTTGTAATCCATTTTATGCATTGTACTCATGATAGTTATTTGTATAAGAAACATATAAGCTTAAACTTGAGGAATTGTTGTTCCCCTTCAAATTTAATCATTTTCAAGAATAGTTAAACAAATTAATAATACAATATAATTACAATTATAGAACTTCCTGAGCCATTTTCTTCCAAACATAATTTTATTTCTTAGCTATAAAGTAACATTATTACTACAGTGAATAATGAATAAGCCTTCGTTAATAATTTTAAAAAATCGAAAGTTATTTATAATTAACTAATTTTGACTATTCATTTAATTATGTAGTGTTGATTTTAAAATTAACATTACTATGTTGCGATAGGAAATACAGGCGAAACTGTTATGGCTATTCAAAGAATATACATATGTATATCAACCATTTTTAAAGACATTTGTACAATTTTTTAAAGTACTTCTAAATACACAAGCACTTAATTATAAAATATAACATTAACAATGCGAATAGTAGAATTTAAAAGTGTTGCATAATTTTATATACCAAATGGATTTTGTAATCTATGCACTGTCCGTTTGTTAATTATTACGAATGAAGAAATTGCGGAAAATCCAATGATTGCCGACCGCAACATGCGTTACATGTTATATCCTTGCGTGTCAGCGCTGACTGATTCCTGTCGTATGTGCGTCAGACAACAATCCCTACGTCAATTAATTTTTTCGTTAGTTTTCACGCGCACCCGGAACACGAATGCATTATAAAAAAGACAGTAAAGACTTGTGCGTCACTTCGCTAATGATTTCAAGATAATTAGTATGGAAGGAACCGAGTAATCAGTAATAACATATAATTATTAACAAAGACTTTTCGTTAATAAAGAAAAAAATTAAAATGTAAAGGAACAAATTATTACTTAATGACCTTTTGGGCTTTTGTAATACTAGTAATAGTTTTTGAATTTATATTTAGAGTCAAAAATCACTTGAGGTCGATTTTCTAGATCATACGTGAGTAGTTATAGGTTAAGGTCCATTCAAATGATATAAAACATCAAAGTCCCGAATGAACCGGTGACAAATTATTTACAAGGGACGTTACCCACCTCGAACACGCCAATTTCAATGAAATTTGAATAGAAGGTTTGTACCATCAAAATGGAATATGATTTTTACTGACTCCGAAAAGGAAGAGGTACTCTTTCGACCGCTATATGTATATATTTTTTTAGAGGGTATGATTATAGAGGCTATGAAGTGGTCAAAAAAATCATCATAGTTGAGATTGTAAGTCGGAAAGTCCCTGTATCTAGGAAATTGTTGCAAATAGAATCAAAAGTTTATACAAAATTTCTGGTTTTATATTTTTATTCGTTTTCTTTCCGGTGCAATATCCAAGATAGATTAAATGTAGTGGAAGGAGAAAAAATTATTGTATATATACAATAATAGCGTAGCTGACATAGGTCAGATATGTAGTAGGTTAACACCTGCTTCCAATTACTGTACCGAAATATGAGGGCTCTCTCTTTCTCCTTTCGGAGTCTACACCATTCGCTGCTTTAATCTATCGTCAATATTGCGTCAGAAATAAATTAAATAAAAATGTAAAACCAGTTTTTTTATGATTTTCGCAAAAATCTATTAACTTAGATTCATTTCTCCCGAAAACATAAGAACATTACTCTAAAAAGTTTTGATTCTATAACCAATAGTTTTCAAGATATAACTTTTGGAACTTTGTGGAATTTTTTCCACCCCTTCAAACTGAATCATGGCCGCTAAAAAACTCGTATTCCATCTTTTGATGGTACAATCCTGATGCAAATAATATAATCTTTATCTAATATATTTAAATCTGATAACATCTCTTGTAAATAATAACACGTGACAATTTATGTACTATAAATTTTACGGTTACCACCTTTTACAGAAAGTTTTATACACAGGCATATTATTTCAGTAGTTGTACTGTTGTACACGATTTGTCAGCATTATGCCAGTCGGAATGCAATGAAACAAGTTGTTTTGGCGTCTTCAAAGTAAACGCAAGAAACTGCCTAAAAAGGAATTATACGACTTCTGTACATTTAAATCCGTTATGGTAATTGAAAATAGCAATTAGCCATGGATAATCATGCGAGGAATGCAATGATAAAGAAATTTCAATTGGACAATTCAATAAATAGCCGATAATTATTAATTGAGTGAATAAATAGGAAGAGTGATAAAAGAGGTTAATAATAAATGGATAGAATAAACAATAACTTAAAATATTGTTATGACCCTAGCGACCTTGCCACTGCCACCGAACATTCAACACCCTTGGCCTGAAGCTATGAGGGACGTCCTTAACAACCCCGTCGTTCCCCTGACCAACAGCTAAACGATAAGACAGTCTACCGCCGGAGTAATCTCGCTTTGCCCCTTACCCGGTCCGCGACTGTAACGCGTAACATTTGTAACAATATAAATTCGCAACATATTGTCTCATATTAGAATTTCAAGAGTTTATTATAATTTAATTTATACATATAGTGGATAAAAATAATATCGACACAGTGAGATTTTCTGAAGTAATTTTTCTTGAAGGAGAAAAAATTCTGCTTTGAGATAATTTGTTTTCTCTTAAAAGGGAAACTTATTTCTTCAAGAAAATTTGGATATTTAACAAAGAAACTTTCGTCTGTATAAAAATGAACTCCAAGAAAGGAGCTGTGCGAGTACTTTTCTTATTCACTGTATCTGCATCAGTGTTAGTTATTCATTTTTTATTACTGAATTGGTTGTGCTCAAAACACTACATTCGAAAATATTTTGCTTTCACATCAAAAAGGCTGATGCATTTAAAGAAAAGTTTTAATAGTAAAATTTGTAGTGCATTCATAGTATTTACATTTATACTACATTTATAGCATTACAATATTAGTACCTTTGCGTTAGAATCAGTAAGAATTATCACTCGCGTAATGTTACGAAATAAATGTGTTTTACCTTATTTATTGCTGTCTATTAGTTGTATTATTGTAATTCATAGTTGCACTGTGTTTTGTTTTTATAGTTGTGTAGTGCAAATTTTACATGTTTTTATTATTTATAAAGATTATACGATATTGTCATCATTGATCTCAGGCCAACTGCATCACCCTGTACTACCAGTTCGTCATCATATCAGTGCAGTGGTATATCTCCGCCGGATTATCAGAGTCAATTAACTAGTCACAATGCGAGAAATAAATCAATGGTAATTTAATAAGTGAATAGCACTTGCATCAGTGATACACGAGGAAAATGATAAATGGAATGGAATAGTAAGGCAACGATAATGCAATCGTATAAAGCTCGATGCAAAGGTAAAAGTAGTTAAAGTAAGTTTGTCGTACAGGATAACTGCAATTTATGGAATAATTTTAATTGTACACCAATCTTTCTCAAATGTTTTCTGCATTTTATATATTATATGTAACGTTATACTGTATGCATAATATACAAATAATTTATATATTTTGTTCAATACATTATATGTTACACATACTGTATATTCTGTTTAACATTTTATGTACAATGTATAGAATGCAAAGAAAATTTGGGAAACATTGATGTGCAATTAAAATTCTATATTTTACTAAGTACCAGTGGCATCTTAGTTTGCGACAATTTACTCCGAATAAAGCAGTGTATCAAAGAAAATACTTTCTGATGTTATCATATATTACGTACACTGCACATACGATATAATATTATATATTTATAAGATGTACCGAAAAGATGGGAAACTTGCATAATTATTGTATGTACAATAACGTATACTCGACAGTGGTTAACAGTATATGTTAACTAACATGAGCATAAAAGTAATACTATACACGAAGTAATGCAATGGTAGTATAAGAAGTAAAGGATTAGCAGTGATGGAAGTTATACAAAATTTGTGTACTTGTCTAACAACAATTGCTGCTATTTAATGATGCGTAACCGTTTACAGACTATATCAAAAATTTATGAGGTTAAGATTTTTTTAAGACGAATTTCTTCTTGCATTGCTATACTGCAACATATATAATACATATGTATATGACTCAGCTATACAAACAAGTATATTCCAGATTCAGATTTATACAGTCATTATTATATAATTGGAATATGATTTATTTGTACACGTATGTGTATTAACATCCAGAATAATACTTTTACCAATACTAATCTAATGACCAACTGCTCATAAAAATGTTGGCGCAGAATAAATTCATATAAAATTCTGATATATAAATTTCAAAATTTATACAAAATCGTCGTTTGAACTTATGCTACTTAATATTTTATATAAATATTAATTATATTTATATAAACAACATTTTTCTGAACAGATTTGTGAATAATTTCATTCGCAATTAGTTTCAGTTAGTTTTCTTTTACAAGAAAATTTATTGCAAAGATACTAAGTGTGCCGATACTTTTTTTAGCCATTGAACGTATAATATACATATAATATGAATAAAAATACGCTACAATATTATATGAATAAAGTAGCCTGCTAGAAAGAATATTTTACTAAGTACCAGCTATATCTTACTTTGCGACGACTTATTCCGAATAGGAAGCAGTATTTGTACTGATGAAAATATTTTAATCCATTATACATATATGTGATGCATATGATATAATGTTATAACTTATATATAATGGAACGTGGAGGAAAACTGGTGCACAATCATATATAATGAAAATCACTATACTTATAATATACATATAGTAACTTTAATACCACTAAATATGATTGTGAGTGAAATCATGAATACTATGCTATAGTTAATGCAATAATACATGTGTCCACAAAAATGTTCACATAGAAGACAGCTGTATAAAATTTTAATACATCATCATACATATAAAATGTTTTAAATTGGAACTTATCCTGTTTA
The DNA here is from genome assembly GCA_910593735.2 of Ectemnius lituratus. Classification (NCBI taxonomy): domain Eukaryota; kingdom Metazoa; phylum Arthropoda; class Insecta; order Hymenoptera; family Crabronidae; genus Ectemnius; species Ectemnius lituratus. The sequence continues at coordinate 2,523,888 of OU343044.1, read as the reverse complement.
ATATTTGATGTCAACATAAATGTATTCTATGTGAACATATCTGTGGGTCGATTTATTATTACAATAACTATACTGCAGTATAATCATTCTACTCGCAATCAGATTCAGTTCGTCACCACACTAGTGGTATATGGTATCTTTGACTGACAATTAGACTTACAATTAGGTGATGTAAGTCAAAGTACAGGAAGCAACTTATGATAGTGCAAGAGTGGTATGTAGCGAAATAATAAATGGAATCGAATAGAAAGATGAAGATAAGACCGCGGTACATTCGGTGGGCAGGTAAAGGCAGCAAAAAGAAACAGGTTTTCAGTGCATACTGATGGCCTAAATAATAGTAATGGAATTGTAATAGAATAAATGAATAGCTAACTTGCTATTGCAATAACTATACTGCAGTATACATGATTTAAGTTATATTCAGTTAATTATTATTGTATCAGCAGTATATATGGCGTTTCTTGCATATTATTGGGCTGATTAATTAATACAAGAATGAAACGGGAGTAAATAAATAATAATTTATAAGTGGGTAGGCAATAGTCATAAAAATAGATAAGCTTTCATGTTCAGGGTGTTTCATTTGCATTTGAAACGCTACTGCCGGGTATAGACTATTAGATATAGAATATGTATAATTCTAAATTATCTAGTTATTTTAATTATACACAAAAATCACCCAACTTTTCTCTATATCCTACACATTATATGTAACATTATATTCTACATAATGTATATCGTTAACATAAAATAGTAAAATATTTAGTTAGCACGCTGCTTTCCATTCGGAGTAAGTCGTCGGAAAGAAAGATATTACCAGCATTTCGTAAAATATTCTCACCAGCGGGCTTATTTTACACGTACATATAACAGTCTATTATTATACACAAATTATTACACTATTATGCACAAAATACGTCAGTGTATAATTGCATACGTGAATGATAAGAAATGGAGTTCAACTGTCTCTATTCAAAGACAAATCACTAAAACAGTAAAATATAAATAATAAAAATATGAATAGCCAACAGTGATGCGTGTAATACGAAATTTCATACATTTGAACACAATTCGCAAACTTTACAGTTCGAGAATCGAATTAATAATAATAAAAAGTAATTCAATGAATGAATATGAAGAGGTAATTAAAAGGAATTGTATGAGTACTCTGTGTTTTAATTCATTAAAGTTATTTAAGATAGCAATTTCCCATTTAAAAATATTCTCTGGTGTGAAACCTTGCAAGTCAATTGTTAAGAAATTGCATTCGAAGAATTGAATAGATAGTGAGAAATAGTAACCGAATAAATGAATAGGAAAGATTAATAAGAGCGGAATAATAAATACAGTGAGTACAAATTTCACTGTTAATATGTTATAAATTGCACTGTTCTACACGAATTGCCAGCATTATACTAGTAATAGTATAAAATAGTAATAAATTGTATCTGAGTAAATGAATGCGGAAGAGTGATAGAAGGGAGGAATAGTAAATGGAATGGAAACAGGCAGGTGGGGACAGGCAAACTGTGATTGGAATCATAAATGAGGTAATAAATAAAATAAATAGAATCACTATTTCATAAGAAGTTCACAATTATCATGTTATATACCACTATACTTTTCCATATAATTTGACATGATTACAGTTAGACAATCAACTAAATACTAATAAATAGTACTAGAGCGAATGAATGGGGAAGAGTAATTGAAGAGAGGCATAATGAATCGAGTGCAGTGGTACTGGTAGAGGGGCAGATGAGGCAAGGATATAAATGTTGTGCAATAGACTGAATACTAATAAATAGTACTAAATCCTAATTAATAGTAATGAATATAGTATAATGAATCGTAATAGAACGAATAAATAAGGAAGACTCATAGAAGAGAGTAATAATACATGGGATAATAAATAGAGCTTTTCCAAATTTGAGTCCTATCATCTTATAACCTATACTCTTACACACAATTTGGCACCATCCCAGTTCGAGAATCGTCTAAATAAAATACTAACAAATAGTAATAAATAGTAATAGAGCGAATGAATTGGGAAAAGTGACAGAAGAGAAGCTTGAAAAATCCAGTGGTCTAAGCACACGCAGAGAGGCAGGTGAGGATGAGGCACCATTACAGTTAGAGAATCGACTAAATACTAATAAATCGTAATAGAACGATTGAATGGGGAAGAGCGATAGAAGAGGGGAATAATAAATGGAGTGGACTAGCCGGAGGCAGAGGCAGAGATAGAGGTAGAGGTAGAAGTAGAGGTAGAGGTAGAGGTAGAGGTAGAGGTAGAGGTAGAGGTAAAGGCAGCCGTAGAGGCAGCCGTAGAGGCAGCGGTAGAGGTAGAGGTAGAGGTAGAGGTAGAGGTAAAGGCAGCCGTAGAGGCAGCGGTAGAGGTAGAGGTAGAGGTAGAGGTAGAGGTAGAGGTAGAGGCAGAGGCAGAGGTAGAGGCAGAGGCAGAGGCAGAGGCAGAGGCAGAGGCAGAGGCAGAAGCAGAAGCAGAGGCAGAGGCAGAAGCAGAGGCAGACGTAGAGGCAGAGGCAGAGACAGATGTAGAGGCAGAGGCAGAGGTAGAGGCAGAGGCAGAGGCAGAGGCAGAGGCAGAGGCAGAGGCAGAGGCAGAGGCAGAGGCAGAAGCAGAGACAGAAGCAGGTGAGGATAACGCAACGGTATAAGGCTGGGTGCGCAGGTAAAGACAGGCAAGGAGACAGGCAAGCAGGCAAAGGAAGGTAGGCGCGGGAAGGCGCGCGAGAGCGGCTCGCCAGGCGTCGTACCAGGGCGCCGGCTGGTACCGAGCGCTACACACCACCACCACGCCGCCTCCCAAAGCACTCACACGGACACGCGCGCGCGCGCCAGCCGGTACCTACCACGTCTGCCTGCCCGAGGAGAGTACACCTATCTGTCCTCCTCCGTCAGTGGCTCTCAACCCAAAGTCGCTAACCGAGTTTCAACGTTTCGACATCCTCCTCCCTAAAGCTACCGGTTCATGTAATGATGCGATGCTCATTTTGAATCTTCTCCGGTTGATGAGTAAAATTTTTCGGTTAAGTTATAGCAGTTTTAGAACTTTGATGATAACCTTGAAGTACTATAATTCAAACGCATAAAAAAGCATTGGATTAATGGAGATTTTGAGCTTTGTGACGAGTACATTTTTTGTGTTAGTTAGAACAGTTTTGGAGTTTTGACGATAGCGTTGAAATGCTATAGTTCAAACTTATAACAAAGTATTCCGCCAATATGATGGTTTTGAGCATTTTCCGGTGACGTGTAATTTTTCGTATTAAATTAGGAGAGTTTCAAAGTTTTTATGACAGCGTTGTGCGTCTATAGTTTGTGCTGCTTTTAAATGCTGACCCGTCGGTGAATACAATTTTTGTTACATTATAGCAGTTTTGGAGTTTTGATAATAGCGTCGAAGTACTATAGTTAAAACCCAGAAGGAAAGCATACGTTAATGCTTGATTTTGTTCTGAAAAGTTTAATGCCCTCGATATTTCCGATGTATAGAGTCTTTCACTTACTTTAGAGTGAAATTATCTCTATTCCTCTCTTTTGTATTAATAAGAAGGATATTCTTTATCTGTCTTTCAGTATGTAATTCGAAAACGGTTGAATTGATTTTAACACGCAAGAAGTCTATAAAATATTACAAAATGTACTACTTGTACCGAACGCTTCAAAAGTAACACCATAGGAATTCGTCCTATTATATTAAAAAGATATTTGCAATAATACCAGCATGAAGCCAACTAAAACAGCTTATACGGTGGATGAAAACAGTAAATTTTCTTAAAGACGAGTTCTCTTAAAAAGAGAATTTATCGCAACAATTCTGGCTGAGCGAATTTTTTTCATTTACCCTTGGTTAATTACAAATTATCTTATAAATTTAATTATGCACAAATGTTTCCCAATTCTTCACTAAATTCCACATATTATACGGTGAGAATCGAAAGTCTTTATACAGCACGAACGTGAATATAAAAAATTAAATGAATTGGCATTTGTTATCGATGATTACATTGATGTGTATTTGTTTACACATTCAATTTACAAATCAAATCAGTACTTATTCATTTGTATTTTGCCAGGTGTGTTACATTCAATATTAGTAGTAGTAAAAATAACAAGAAAAAGTTTGTAATTGTTTTTATTTTGACAAAAACAATAATGAAGTATTAGAATTACGAATCATTCTGATTGTACTTTTACTCTGCGTCCGACCAAACAACAGGTTTTAAACTCAATTGAACACTATGCACCTGTTTGTTTCGTTCTTGTTAAAAATAATAATAAAAATAATTGTTGTATTTTTATCTAAAAGTTGTTTTCTGCTTTAGTTTTCATTATAAATTCAGAATTACAAATCAGGAAAATATGACCTTTATTCCGTAAATAGGAACAGCTACAGTGGATAAAAAAATCACGCGCACACCGAAATGTTTGGAAAATATATTCTTAAAGAAGAAAACTCTTCTGTTTAAGTAGAATGTATTTTCTAAAACAAGAAAATGTCCATCTTAGAAAAAAATAGATTTCCTCAGAGAAAACAGTTTTCTTTTGTACGAAAGTTTATTCTAAAAATACTAAGTACGACAATATTTTTCTTAGTCACTGTATACATAAAATGGTATATTTGGTATTAAATAATCATCAGCTAATAAATAAAATAGAAAATATGGGATTAGTAAAATTGAGATTTACTGTTCAGGATGAAGCTAATACAACACCTGTTGTCTTTGGCGCAGCACTTGGCCAAAGTGGATAATGCTAATAGTTTGTACTTAATCATTGCGTTCATCATTGACAGAGCGTAGGAATGTCTTACGCGCAATTAGAGAAGCTAATTGTAGTAGATGGTACAACAACATTATTATCTGAAATAATTTCAGTTGAAATTAATGAACAAGAATTGAAAATAAATTGACACAATTAATCTCGTGTTTGGAAATTAGTCCTTATTCAGTGTAATAAAAATAATAATGCTACTTTGAATAATGCGCTAATGATCGCTGCGACAATGGCGACAGTAATAGTAGTACTGACAGTTATACAACGACTGATGACGCGGTTCTAACTTTTTGCCTAGATCTGTCAGTGAAATTGTTCAACTTCGTGGATATTGTTCGAGTCACCAGAATTCAAGTACCTCGGAAGCAGTGAAACAATATGAAAGTATCCATTAACTACCATTTTGAAAATTTATTATTTTTTCTTAGTTTAGAATAATGTTGCTACGGCCACTATTTTGTTTTACTATTACTGTTGCGTTTTTTGTTTATTTCCCTCAATATCTTATATTACCAACTATCTGACTTTTTGTTTTACTCTTAGTGTTACTGTTATGGCTGCCTTTGTTTTTATTATTAATATTGATATTTATAGTATTACTTGCGTCAAAATGTCTTTCTACTGCTGATCAAGAAATTTATTACTTTTTCTTAGTTTAAAAACAGTACTGAGCGATACAAGTGTTACTTTTACTGTTACTGTTGCCGCTATTGTTATTTACTATTATTGTTTACCATTAATGTTCCACATTTCTGCTTATTACTCTCGATATCTCATTTCACCGTTCACTTAACTTTTTGTTTTATTATTACTGTTGCGGCTTTTCTTGTTTCTGTTATTAATACTGTTATTTATACATAGTATTACTATTGTTTGATAATTCCAAATTTGTATTTGTTTCTCTGACATTATTTGTGATTTTACATTATTGATAACTTAATATTTTGTCTTGCTATTAGTGATATTAAAATTCCGTGCGCATTATTAGAGTCATCAGAAGTCTGGTAATCCGGGAGTTCTTGAACAACGCGATCCTGTCACTGAGTTGACTCGGAATGTCCTTTCAGGTTGCCTTGAATTCAATTAAATCAAAATCGGCATGTGAACTAGATTACTGCTACTTTTACTTCAGTTGTTAATAGCGCTTTTTGCTTCTATTTTACACTTTACACTGCCATGATTATCGACACGTTTATTTAACTCATATTTATGTTTTTTGCGATTTGTTTATTTAATTATAGTTATATAACCGCTTGATTATTAGTAATATACAACACAGATTTTATATATAATATGTTTCATCCTTGCTATTTGTTTATGCTGTTTTTGTTTTGTTATTTGCATTATTTACAATTTTATGTTCTACTTGCGCGCACACCGCAACGAATTTTGCTTTCATTTTATTTCGAGAGGAGACTACCAGTGAAACATAACCGGTAGTTTCTTGCGGGACAATAAAACAATAGCGGAAGTAAAAGTAGCCGCGAAACCTCGTTCACACTTTGAATTCGAATTATGTACTCTGAGTCAAGGCGTGCTGAAAGGACATTTTAAGACAAGTCAAATGTGAACGTGGTACAATGATGATGCTAATGCTAGAGTCAGTATGAATAACAATGGTGATAGAGCAACCATAGTGGGAGTATTAATAAAAAGGCTCATGTTCATAACGGAAGTAAAAGTACTGATTTAAACAAATTCTTGTAATTATTATATATAGTACAAAAATTTGTATTCCAAAGTATAAGTAATTAATACTTTATAAACCAGAGTTGTTAAAGCTCTGTTGAATAAATTATAATAAAACAAAGTATTAATGCAAAATAGGATGTTCATGACGGAAGTAAAAATAGCTACAGAACCTAGTTGATACGTTGAATTGAAATTGCTTGAATAGAATATAACCTCTAAGCACATTTCTATGTAATGATTTTCATATTTGATGTTTTTTAATGATTTTAAAAAATGTAACTTTACTTATTCTTGTGTAGTACAAATTTGTACTGTAAAATATAAGTACACAATATTTTATGAAACACGAAAGTCATGCTAATGCTAACACCAATATTAATAATAGCGGAAGCAGTGCAACCACAATAGCAATACTAATGTAAAGGAAAATATTCATAACGGAAGTAAAAGTAGCCGTAAAGCCTCCTTCAAACGTTGAATTGGAATTACTTGAATACAAGACAACCTAGCAGCTTACTTTTATAACATAATTTCTGTACACAATGTTTTAGGTTTTCTTAAACGATTATAAAAAATGTACTCGCAGTTATTATTATATAATATACATTTATATTGTAATGTATGTGTAAATAATATTTTGTAGATCCGAGCTATTCAAGCTTCGTTAAATAAATTATAAAACAAAAAACAACTCATGACACTTCGTTCACACATTGAATCACTTTCATTCAAGAAAGCCTGAACGTGCATTTGAAGTTAAGTAAATTACTGGTTCACACTGTTCAAGTGCACTAGAATTGATTGGATTTATACGAATAAGATTGGCGCGATTTAACAATAACACTAATAGAAAAATAAAAAATGACACGATTGATGATACAAAATATTAAAAATGATAAATAAAAATCTGAAACAATGGTACATTAATTGTCAAATACAACTGCTCATGACACGAAAGCAATAGCTAAGCAAAACCGATGATCTTTCAATGTTTGTGACCTCAACGTTTCGGGCGAAGACACGTAGAGGCAAATAAATACACTAAAGCTTCGTTCACATTGTTAGAGTTACTTAAATTCTCTAAAATTCCAGTAATTAGAAGTCAATATCGTTCGAAGCAACTTTCAATTTTTCAAACGACTTAATTTTACTTTCAACAAATGCTTTCGAGCAACTTCAATTCTTGTAATTCCAAATTTGAATATAAACGATTGGAATGTTGTGAACGAGCCTTAAGAGTCAACGAAGCGCAGGAACAATCAAGAGTGACGTGCAAAAGTTCGGTTGCTGGCGAGCTGTTCCAATCCATTGATAAAAGAGGCGCGCCAGCATTTTGACGGAATGCTCGCTGGCCCCTTCGTTCATTCTACTCTTCTATTATGTTACTGCTCCCTTTATGTTAAAGGATGCTTGAAAATGATCTACAATATTAACACTAAATGTACCAGGTCCCCTTAAATAACCAATTTTGAAATTCGATTCAACCACACTTGTTCTCGTTTTTGTTAAAAATTAAAATTAAACTACACGCAGTGAATAAAAAACTATTGTACATTCAGATTTTCTTATATAAACTTTCTTAAAAGCGAAAACTTTCTGCTTCGATAATATTTATGTTTTCTTGAAAAGAAAACTTTTTTCTTTGAGAAAACTTGTTTTTTCTTAAAAAGAAAATGTTCTCATATAAAAATTTATTCCAAAAAATGTGTGTATTAGTTTTTATATCAAAATGACAATTAGCTATACTAAAATCGCAAAAGTATGACCTTTATTTCATAACCGATAATTTAACCAGTTGCCCTAAGAATAACAATACATAAACTACCGGTACATTTAGTGTTAATAATCTTAACATACGATCCCGCATGTGTATTAAGACTGTCTCCTAACATTAAAGCACGTAAACATATAGAATTTGTTTAGATCCACAAACTGTGTATTTAGATAAATTTATATATGTATTATTTTGTATATATATTCACACCTACATACTTATTGTTATTAAAGTTCGTTCAAGTTCTATAAATATAAGGAATAAACGTAAAAATGTAAGAACGTAAATATAAGAAACATAGTAAAAATAAATAAATATAACTAATGTCATATAAGTAAATAAATGTAAGTTGTATAAATCGTGGCCTAGTATCTGATGTGCTCCAATTGGCTCTGCATAGCCTAAGGTTTCAATAGAAAAAAATCCTCTGCTAACTCGAGCTAGCGAGCGAGTGTGTGTGTGTGTGTGTGTGCCTGCGAGAGAGAGAGAGCCCGGGGTGAGAAAGGAGAAGGGAGAGGGAACGTAACGTGCCTAATGCGGAGGCATCTTCGAAGGGGCATCTCAGAGCCTGAACAATTCGATCCCGTCACTTTACAGGAGAACGTTTTCTCATTGTGTGGAAACATCGGACTGCGTCGTGTTATTGTAGAATGACCGTCGAATCATTGTAAAAGCGATAAAAGCATTACCGAAATATTTACCTAGTATTTTGTGTCCTAAACATTGTTTTAAATTATCCTGTCTCCAATTAATTGGGGAATTTAATTAAATGATTTGAAATCATTAAAGTTTGTATTGGGTTATGAATTTGAACCGTTTAAATGATTAGGATCTTTCGAATAAATTATAGATTGTATTCAAAGACGTTGAGTTACTAGATTTTGTATTAAATCCTGAATTTAATTATTTAAACCAGATAGCTGAAATAACGAAAATAAAAATAATTCAATAGCTTTAATTGAATTTTTTAGAAAAATAAATAGTTAAAATAACTCACTCTTAACGTTAATATTCCTTGCTATTGCTAATGTTAATACAGTTAGCGTCACTATTGTTGACACAAAGGCACGAATAACGTGCCAGATGTATCGACAGTGTGGAGCGTGCTTTATCGATGGTTGCACAACCGAAGGAATAAGAATGCGAAGTTGGCAGGTTTTCGGGGATTGTTGTTTCACAGTCCGGGAAGCACGTTCCTGCGCACTTAATCAGCACCGCTGACGACACACTACAGTGGCGGCAATTAATATGCCGCTTGATCATCGTCCACTCTACCAAATCCGTGAGCTCAATGACGCCGGAAATTCAGGGTGACTCTAAGACGTGAGACTGTTTTCTTGTCTCTCATACTCAAAGTAGACGGTTGTTTCATAGTATTTATTGAAATTATTCTGTTCTTTAACATTTAATCCAAAAACTGGTGGGTTTCAATGTTGTTTAATATTATTGACTCAATTTACTTTATTACTTTATTTTGTTACACTTTATATTTTATTATATTCAAAACGGAGGCTATTCAATATTATTTATTGAGATTATTTTGCTCTTTAACAGTAACCTGAAAAGAGACAGGTTTTATCCTGAAATATTTTGATCATCAAAGCAGTAGGTCACGTAAAATTATTTATTCACTTTAATTTGTTGTTCGACCTTGATCCTCAAAGCGGAAACTGCAAAATAAAAGCGCTCCTGGATTACGAACGTGTTGTCAATGAGTTTTATTACCACAGAGTTTTATTGTCGCTGAGTTTTATTATCCGCGGAATCAGCATTGTTGAATGGCAAACAATTTCGACATGCAGGGGTTTCGTGCTGCGCAACAGCGGAATATGATTTTCTTCCGAGTGTTTTTCAATATTCGCGATGTGCAGTGGCGAACATATAAATACGAGCATTCTGTCTTAAGTAGTTCTGTACTGTAACTCAAACAACATTATTCTCTTGAGAATAGAAGGAACTTAGAACAAACGATGCTCCTTTACAGTGTTTTTCTGTTAATTTTTCTGTTGGCAATTTTTGCTACAGTAAACAAGTTTTGATTCAAGAAATTAATATTAATAGATTGTGGAAGGAAATATTTGTTACAAAAACTATATAATGTTATATAAATGTGTAAGTTTTTAAACAAAAAATAATTTTTCATGAATTTTTACAAGTACATGCCAGTAAAACATGTTTGTATTTATTTGAAAGTACTAATACTTGTCAATAATAATTGAAGAAATTAATTTCAATGAACGATGTTCCTGCACAATGTTTTTCTGTTAATTTGTCCGTTGGCAATTATTGTTACAGTAAAGAAGCGGTTTAATATTCAGCGCAGTAACAAATTTTTCTTTAAACATAGTCGTTGCATTCATTCACATGCAATAACATTCCTAATTGAGAATATAGAACAAATAAAGATCCAGATTTTCGTTTACAAAATTGTTAGTAGTACAAACCACTTGTAAGTAGCACTAACAGTAATAGGAACGCTAATTCGACTTCTACGTAGGGTTTTTATAGACAGGCATAATTCAACGCAATGCTGCTTCGCTTGCTCTAGGTTATTGTAAGTCGGAACATGTGCTCGAAGAGTGTCAGTTTGTTTATAGCACCCGGAAACGTCATTGACGCAATACGTATGAGATATGACACCTTTCTTCGAAGGGATAAGTGTCGCACTGACAGACAATTCCTCTATTGTTTCGTGTAAACTCCTTCATGTCCTTTTATTCTTCGTTAGCAAATAACGATTCATTAACTCCTGCGATTGTTTCTCCACTTCAAAATTTCTTAGAGTGTGCAAAAAAAAGAAAGCAAATTTAACAAATACTTCTTGAAAACTTATCCCAGGTTGATGTCATGTTTGTGTACTTTCTGTCTCTTTGGTCTTGATTAGCAAATGGCAACTAATTAAAGTAAAAAAAAAAAACTTTACTGAAATGTCATGGTTCGTTAGTAAATTTGGCTTCCGAACAAATATACGATTCAAATTTGAAGAACTTGAAAATTCTTAAAGAGTGTGAATGCAGCAAAAAATGTTTTAATTTTCACTTTTCCTTCTATTGTTCATATTAACAGCATTTATATTGTACCATACAACTCTACATTTAATAATATTGCATTATTTTTCGTGCTTTTTCTTCTTCATAGCGAATCATTAACTCTTACATCGCATGATTGTTTCTATGCTCTGAAATTTCATCAAAAGTGTAAAAGAAAAAAAAAAATTACTTAAAATTATTGTTGTTTGCAATTTTCTTGCATGTACAATTTTATATAACATTATATATATATTCTTTGAATACCCATCACAGTTGTGTGAATATTTGCTTCCATAACATGACAATATTAATTCAGTATGCCTGTCTGACATGGTGGAAAAAACACATTTTTTCTGTTGCATAATTTTATTGAAAGAAGAACATTTCATGACAACCCGGAACTTTTCGTCCTCCAAATATTCCAGTAGGTTCTCGTTTCGGAATCACTTATTTATTTAATTTTTGCTCCCCGGTTGTTTTGGCATCATTCATTTATAAAAAAGTTAACACACGTCACTACCGTTTTATTACATAACACTACCGCCACTTTTTTTTTATCGGGAATCAATTCTTTTGTTGTTTATCATCCCATCCTGCTCGTTGAGGTGTTAGCATCTTTTTTAATTCGTAATATTTAATAATATTAATTCATTTTTAACAATTAGCGGGACGCAAGTTCGATCCCGAGTTGTCACTGCTGATTTTTCAGCACGTTCACGCATTCCGCGGGGTGAATGGTTCGAAATCCACCTTAAAAACTGTGTCGGTTCATCGGTATGAGTATAAGTTTGGTGTTCCTTCCCTCTGCCCTACAAACGGTCACACCGGTCGATACGTGAACACAGGAGAGCTGAAGGGTCAACTTTAACAAAACAAAGTAACTAACAAACTAATAATTGAAATCCTTGGACATGTAACATTGTTCTATGTATAAATGATAGACAGCGGTAAGCATGTAAAAAATACGTACAAATACTTTGAAGAAATTAACTTAGAAACTTGATAGTGGTTGTACAATTGATATCAATCATAAAATAATAAATCACAAAATAAAAAAATATGCATTTTTCAGAGGAGACAGTTTTCTTTTATAAGAAAAATTATTGTAAGGATAGTAATCGTGCCAATCCTTTTTGTTTAGCTACTGTGGTTACTATCAATTACAAAGAAATGGTCGTGTTTTGTTGGCGTCCTATTTGATTTACAAAGTGAGAGACCAATTTAGTAAGTATAAACAAGAAAGAAAATATTGTATACTTGGTAGTGCATTTTTGTGTTGTCATTGTCGAAGACAATTAACAATTTTTTGAAAATACAATGACTAAAAAAAGTATTCACACACTTAGTAATCATAGGATAAAGTTCCTTAAAAAGAAAACTGTTTCTTCTAAGGAAAATAATTTTTTGTTAAGAAAGGCTACTCCAAAAATATTGGGTATATGAATACTTTTTTTCGATTAACCGTTACTATGCACTCCAAGGAAACTGTTTTATTTTAAATTCTGAAGTATATGGTAACCATATTAAGTCTTGTTATATCAAACTTCTGTGAACTAAATCTCTAGGGAGCGGACGATGATTATTAAGACGAATTTTTGTTAGTTTAAAATAATACAATTGCTATAAAAAAAGTATCCGTCGTGGTAAAATGCTTACTTTACAATCTTGTAGCTGCTGTTCAATTCCTACTTTTGTTATTGAAATTATATTAATTTAAACTAACTAACTTTCATTCTAATAATCATAGCCCGCTCTTCATACATTCAGTTCACAGAAGTTTGGTATGAGGTAAGTTAATATAGTTACCATATGTATAATTCAGAATTAAAAATAAAACAGTTTCATTGAAGATGGGTAACGTTTGCTCAAGATTTTGCATTTGTCAAGTAATCGATAGAACGTCGATATCCGACACAATATGAAAACAATTACGCAAATGTCGATATTATCGATATTTCGATGGTAAAAAACTGATTTCAAGTTAAGTGGAACTTTATGAAAGTAATTAAACTCATTCCTACTCAAGTTTTAACACAGATAAGTAGTATCCACTTTTTCAATACAACCATAGACCACAACAATTGCCCAGTGCGCAGCTAAGAGCCACTCAAATGAGAAACCTAAAATTTGTTAAACAAGTACTACTTCAGGTCTTTTGCACAAATAATTTCTAACCTAACAAAAAAACATGAAATCCCCCCAAACATATAAAGATGTAAAAAAACGCTAAGTAGTCCCCCCACCCCCCCCTAACCACCAACCCGCCAACCTCATCAAAATCATTTAAAAATGATTGAAAATAGAAATGTATATCCCAGGAAAACGAAAGTCAAGTCATGATTCAGATAAAATTGACATACATACAATGAAGCCAATTTTTTTTTCGATGATACTTAAAATTATCTTGCAGTTCTAAAATTAAAAAAAACTTGACCTGTGCGCTTTCATGAGTATTGTCCAGTATTACGTAATTGACAAAAACAGTACTGTTTTTAGCAATATTACCATAGGTAAATACCTCGCATAAAGCGCACAAGCCAAGTTATTTTTTAATTATAGAACTGTAAGATAAATTTAAGTATCATTGAATAAAAACTTGGCTTTATTGTATGTTAATTATGTCAGAACCATGACTTGGTTTTCGTTTTCCAGTGACATATATTTCTATATTTCATCATTTTTAAATCATCTGAAAGAAGTTGGCGGGTTGGGATTGGGGAGGGGCGGAGGGACTACTTGGCGTTTTTTTACATTTTAATTGTTATTGATAGAAACTATTCACCTTAAGGAAAACATTAATTTCCTTTGTGGGGACAGTTTTGCTTTTTACGGAAATTTGTTCTAAAAATACTGAGTGTGCCAACCGTTTTTCAGCCACTGTGAATATTAGTTTTCAACGATATGTATTTTTCGAGTATTCTTCAGAGTTTTGCAAATATTTCCTTCCGCAATATAAAAATATCAATTTTGAAATAAATAGATACAGTTTTAAATGTTCTGCGAAAATTTAAATGGTTCACCCTATATTTTGGTGAAAGTAAAATATTCCGAAATTGCAGTGTTTCGATCCTCACGAAATCTCTGTCTGATCCTTCAGTCCTATGACCCGCACCCCTCTTGCGAGCAGACCCTCGAAGGGGGCAGTGCATTACCATGTAATCCCTCTGGGAATGTAAGTACCTGTCGAGGGTCTGGAATGTCTAGATAAGCCTTGTGTACTCCAGGTAAACGAACACAGGTGCACCTGTCCTTTCGTCTTTTGAGCGGCACTGCGCTTTCTCATTGCTTAAACTAGCAACACTTTCAAACTGGCTTGTTTAACATTTCTGCATACTTACAGTAGGTAAATACTATTTAAAAAAGTATTTTTTAAAACCATGCTTTTTATATTATAGTAAATTACAGCGTGCTAAAATGTTGAAAAATTTCCTCACTTGTAGCAGCGGGACAGACGGGGTGAGAATACGATTTAATATAAAAGCATATAATATAAAGAATGTTGACTCTCCCAAATTTTCCAAAGTATACTTTCTGAAAGACGAAAATATTCTGATTTGAGGACATTGATTTTCTCTTAGAGATTTTTTCTTCTCATTTCTTATTTACTTTCTCTTTTTTATATCGAAATGTACTCTAGAAAAAGGGGTGGCGCGAATACCTTTTTTATCCACAGAATTACTCATTTTTAAAACGTTTCAATTATTAAACCACCATTATTATCAACACGTTTACTTAATTCATCATTTATGCTTCGAATACAATTTCGTCTTCAAATGAATAGTTATAATTATACAAACATCGATACCGAACTTTTTGTCTATCTTACAGTTATATTGTTAAACGTGGACATTATTCGACTCATCCGAATTTAAGTACCTCGACAACATTGAAACTGTCCGAACCTGCCATTTACTGCAGCTAAAATGTTCTTTTACTGCTAATTTACAATTTTATTACTTTTCCTATTCTCGGTTATTATTGCTACTGTTGTTTACTATCACTGTTTATAGTTTCAATCACTTAACTTTTATTATACGTTTTTTTTTACTACTTCTGTTACTGTTACGGCTACTCTTGTTGTTATATTAATACTGGTATTTATAGTATTACTACTGTCTGATGATTCTCAATTTTTCTGATTTTCCCAATACTTTATGTTATTGATAATTCGACTCTTCATCTTACTGAAAATGTCATTGAAATTACGCCCACACTATTCGAGTCATCATGAAGTGAAGTAACTCGAGAGCACTCGAAGAACGCGATCCTGTCACTTACTTGACTCGGAATGTCCTTTCAGGTTGCCTTGAATTCAATTAAATCGAAATCGACGTGTAAACGAGGTTTTACTACTACTTTTACTTCGGTTGTTAATACCGGTTTTTGTATTACTGTTGCTGCTGTTATTGTACTGTTAAATAGCACACACATCTTAAAGACGTCTTCTTTATGTGATTTTCACGTCTACCTGTCTTACGATGTTTGTAAGACGTCCTAAAGTTGTTCAAATTTTTTCATTTTTAAAACGTCTCTGATACGTTATCTTTACGACTGCCTCTTTGTGGTATTCTTAGAGCATTGCAAAGACGTCGTGCAAAAGACGTTTAACAACATCTGAACTTTACATCTTTCAATCGTTTTAAAGATGCCTTTAATATAAGGTTGTTTGTTAATTGCACTTTGTTCCAATAGTATGTATCATCTCGAAATTGGCCGTTTTCTTCAAAGCAATCGTTGATTTTAGTGAATTAACATTTTGAAATACTGCTTTTAAAATATAATATGTATAGTAATATATGCCTCGCCATTCACGTATTAAACATGTATTTAAAACGGCTATCACATGTCTTTTTGCACTTTGATCAAAACGTGTTCTAGACGTGTTAAAGATGTATATTTGTAACGTCTTTTATACATATATCCTTTCGAACATATTGTGGACGACTTTAAAATATTCCATTTTGTAACAACGAACGTTTGTCAAACATACATAAGACATTTTTGGAACATTGGTAGACATCCTAAGACGACGCGAATTTCTCCATCGGGAGTTTTAAAGATGTTTTTAAAATGTCATTGTGCTATCTGGGCAGCTATTATTATCGGCAGCACGTTTTGCTTGATTTGTCGTTTGTGCTTCGAGGATAATTTGGTCTTGAAATAAATTTCGTTTTACTCATTGTCGTATCTACTGCTTTGTTATTAGTCTTATACGTATTTTGTTTATAATATACATCATTATAGGTTTTTGTTTAGATTATCTTTTCTCTATTACAGGTACAATTTACAATTTGGTGCTTTATTTGTGCATGCACAGCAATGAATTTTTCTTTCATTTTATTTCAAGAAGAAATTGCGTCCAAAACATAACCGAAAGTAATACGCATTAACAAAATAATAGCGGAAGTAAAAGCTGCAGAATTTTGTTCAAACTTTGAATTCAAATTACTTGAAGTCATGTGTTTCGTAATAGTATTGTACAAGAACCCAGAATTTATTATGATATTCTTATTAATATTATTATACTATTATACTTGTATTGTTCTATAACCATTACTGCCATTCGTTTGATCTGTCATTGTTACTGCCAATATTAATTTCCGTATTTATAATATATACTACGTTTAATATTTCCGTTCAAAACACGCATTTGTTACTTATAAAATTTGTGCGAACGAAGTATTGCAAAATGCTAATACAAAATATTCGAAAATAAATATAAATTTGAAAGGACGATTTATAATTATACAAAAGTCCATGCACATCTTTAGCCCAAACGCGTGAATTCCCAACATTAATCAAAGTTTGTTATTAATAATTAGTATCGACTGAGATTTTTATCAATTAACGAATACGATTACTATGGTAAATGTTGGAACGTCAGTAACCTGAAACAGGATTCACGTCAAGAAATAGCTGTGTCTGCAAAAAATTCATCTGCAAACGAAGCGCTATTTTCACCGTCGTACTTAACGGGTTTTTGATTAGTAGTAGTACACGTATGTGTACACGTAATTAGCATAGCGAATGCCTGTGCGTCTGTAACGTTGCGACTCACGGTCGAGTAATGTGTCTACAGGAAATACATCTGCAAATTAATGCTTACAATGCATAATTAATTTCTCCAATTGTTATTGAAAAATATTAATAAGTAATCAGTAAGGAATTTTGTTGGGACAAAATGTGTTACTAGCTTATACTTGGGAAAATGGTTAAACAATGAAAAAAATTGGAAATTTTATCTAAGATTATTTCTTATTTATAACCAAGATATATGTATAACGCGCTATATTTTTTGAATATCAATAACAATTTCGCAAAATATTTTTTTCACCTTCTACAAAATGTGTTAATATTAATTTAGAAGGAAATACTTCATATTCAAATGCTAGGAGAAAACCAACTAATTATAAATAAATTTAGATTTTTTGATAATATTAACCACGACTTTTCTACTGTTAACTTTTAACTAACAGACAGAAGATTTCAAAGAAACACCATTCGACTATCTTTTGTTTTTATGAGAATAATATTGTTTGAGTTATGCTCAAATCCTGGAAATGTTGAAAAAAACTCGGAGGAAAATCCAGTAGTGTAAACAATAATTGCAAAACATAACAAACTAATTAATATTACATTAGTTCCTCCATTTTTCTTCAATTACTTATTACCGACTAAGCATTTCAATCATTAACAATAAGAGTAACAATAACCACAACGGTAACAATAACAAGTATAGCAAAGCTGACATATACATATTATTACGTTAAGAGTCCTAGAAAAACATGTTAGTTCTTATTGAGAATTTTCTAAAGCTCCTTAATGTTTATGCTAGCGTTAAATATTGCTACTGTGGGTAAAAAAAGTACTCGCACTCACCCCTTTTCTTGGACCACATTTTTATATAGAAGAAAGAGTATTTTTAAGTGAAACATATTTTCCAAGAAAGAAAGGTTTTCTCAGAAAGTCTTCTCCTTTGAAGAAAAAAAATAATTACGAAAATCTGGTAGTGCGAATACTTCTTTTTTACCCACTGTACATGATGCTCGTACATCGATGACAGAACAAACAAAATAACACTGCGAATGATATAAAAATATTTAAGGATAATGAGCAACAAAAATGTCTTCGGTGTTTCTCCAGCAAGGACACAGCTTTATGGCTACTGTTGGCGTCGCCGTTATTATTGTGCGCTGGCCTGGCGTCGAATTGAGTTTTCGGCGCAGCACCGAAATACATGGCGTGTCGACCGTGACAAAGGCGCCGACCAGTTTACAATGTAGCAGAGAGCTACGCTGTAGTTTCTCGCAGACGCGGTGAAGCAGGTAGCAGATATACCGGGTGTTCCGAAATTCGACAGAAATTCAGGTGCTAATGTGTACTTGAACTATTTCGAAGATCTACTGGACTAGGATTGTTAATATGTATTGGGAATATAATGGAAATGTACTGAAAACGTGTTCAACTTTAAGTGTCAACTTATACTGGAAGTACGGAAAAATCGTACTAAACTTTGAGTACCAAAATGTTTTGAAAATGTATTGCAGATTTTCTAAAAAGTGAGTGCTAACATGTACTGAATATATGAAACAGCGAGACCAAACTCTGAATTTTAACGTGTACTGAAAATGTACTTCACTATGAGTACAAACATGTTCAAAAAATGTACAGTAAATCTACCAAAGTTCTGTAAGAGATAATATGCACTGAAAGTGTGGTATAATGTGGTATAATAAAATATAATAAAAATCTGGTATGCAATCTATTAACCCAAAATATTGACATGTGCTGAAAATGTACTAAGCTGTGAGTGTTAACATGCACTGACTGAGTACCAACATGTACAGTAGTACATCCCTTATCAAAGTCACGTTATTCGAATTTTCTACTATCCGAACACGCAGTTATATTATTTTTATGATTTTCTTAAAATACATCAAGACTGCCATCAAGACAAACAAAAGTATAACAGTGTTCAAATAGTAGAAAATGCCGATAATGTGATTCGAATAATTGAAGTTCTACTGTACTGAACGTTTAAATGTTCTGCACGACAAACTCCTAACTGTAAAACTTCCACGTACTTCGCCCGCATTTGTACTTCGGTTTTTAAATTACTAGTTGTAGTTTGACAATCCATGCAAGCAGAATGCACACAAAATACAAACCAGTCATTATCTACATGATATATGATTTTAAGTTTTGCAACGAACCAAACCACGATTGGCCAGATTTCTCAATCAATTCCAAGTTGTATTTCATACAATTAATCAATAAAACTCCAAAACCAATTTTGATACAATTTTCGCTGCTCTATTATTCGAAGTATTGAAAGTATTATAGGTTATGTTATTATGTCGCGTCAATTAGGGTCTAAGCATAACGATGTATGAGTATTAGAATTGTAGATATAGAGTGCTAATACATTTTCGATAGAATCAGCAAACATTTTCACCCACTATTGATCTTGCAAAATAAATCAATTTTATCATATTTATTGCTACCTTAGTCGTGTTATTGTTTACACAAATCGCTAGATGAGAATTGATTGCTCCCGCGTATTGCAATTATTAGTTAAACTAAAAAATAAATTTAACATTATTCTTTAAATTCAATTGTTTTTGACGTTCACACGCAATATCACTGATAGCTCGGAATATTAAGAGTAGCAAAGAAACGTTAGGCTTTTGGTTTACAAAATTGTTAGTAATACTAATTTCTTTTTGTTAAATCCATAAAAAGGACCGATAAATTAACGATAATTAGTAAACTTTTTTTATAGACACATTAACTCACCGTACTGCTGCTTCACTTGCTCCGGCAAAGCACGTGCATTAACTAATTAGTGTAATTAATAACCGCTGTTCGAAACGTTTATGTGCTTCGCTCAATATCTTGTGTTACGGAACACCTGACTTTCCGTATTACCATTTAGTGTAACGCGTGAGAGCTCGAAATGGAAAACTAATATTTACAGTGAGTAAAAAAAGTATTGACATACCCACTATTTTTCAAATAAATTTGTTGAAGAAACAAAACAGTGTCCGCTAAGAAAATTTCTTTTTTCTCTAAGGACACTTTGTGCTCAAAAAAATGTATTTCTATTTAGAGAGAAGAGTTTTTGCTAATAATATAATTTTTGTAATATGCTAATTATTGTAAATATCGTAATGAAACTTACAGTATATTTACAATTGTCATATTACAGTATTTACCTATCATCAAACCCCATTTTGTGTAAGGAACAAATTGCCATATTTCATTTAATATTTCAATTTATAGTTTTTGAAAAAAATTGGTATCTAAGAAAAAAATTTCCAAATTTCGCTCATTTTTTCCGTATCTAATGGAGTGGCAGATGATTGAAGGGTTGTACAGTTGTGTATAAGGTCATGGCTAAATATTGGAGACGGCAGCTGATGTATATCTACGTATGTATAGTGGGTTGTAGAGGTGGCCGGCTATCTAGTGTAGGTTTCAGGTTCTACCTTCTACCTGAAGTTAAAGCCAGCCGGTGCGAGAGGAGAGTTCCGAGTGTCCCGCTATTCCTTTGCCGGGTCGACGAACCGCACTCTCTATGTATATACAGGGTCACCTGTAAACCACTTTACCGCCAGACACTCGACTCCTCTTCGACTCGCACTGCTCCTCATTCCTGCTTTGCACTTCTCAACTTTATACTTCTCGGAATATTGAACTGGAAACACGATTATCCCAAGTAATCGACGCATATTGTTAATACGTTTTTTGGATAGTAGAATAATTAATAAATAATGCAAAGTAGTATTATCGATTTATGTAAAAAGAATAAAAATGCGAATTATGCGGAATAAAAACACAAAATGTATTTTTGAAATATTAAATATCGGATATAAAATAATATAGAAAAATTTGTTCTCCTCATTTCTGCTTTGTAATTCTTAAGTTTATACTTCTCGGAATATTGCACTAAAAGCTTGATTATTCCAAGTAACCGGCGGATATTGTTGTTCGCTTAAGCAATCTTTCGGATGAAGAGCAATTAATAAATAATAATAGAGCTACCGAAGATTAACTAAATGCTGAGATGGCTCAATCTTGAAGAAATATTACTGATTTACACCAAACGAATAAAAGGTCGAAACAAACAGGGTTTATATTTTTAAATAGCAAACACCGGACATAAAATAAAATTAAAAAAAATTGTTTAATCGATTGTTAATAGAAAACATTGAAAATAAAAGATTTGTCGCGAAATAAACAACTCATCGGAGAAAGTAAAAGTTGGTGAAATTCAATGAAAATGTCCATTAACTTAATTCACTTCTTCTGTAATTTTGCCTGTTTGCCTTTTTCCGTGAGGGAAAAATTTGTCATGTATTTGTTCATAAACTTATTATATACTTAATAAAGTACATAGTTTAAACTAACTATCCTGCATGTTTCATTACGATATTTACAATAATTAACATGTTACAACAACATCTGTAACATTTAGCAAATGACTTTATACAGAACTATACAGTCTGTCAATCTTCTTGTTATTCACTTCAGTAGCCAAAGATATCTCATGTGAGCTTACCGATCACATTTTTTGTGACAAATTTTACACAATTTGTTTTCTAAACAAAATCTGCATTTCTAGTCAGATAAATAATCATATTAACAAGATCTTTTGAAAATTCTAACCTAATCAATTCATTGGTTGACAAGATAATAATGAACACTGTTTCAATGACGACAGTTTTACGAATATTGTTATAGAATGTTTGTTATTGCGAATATGAAAATAAAATTTAGACGGTAGCTAGTCCAAACTATGTACTTTGATAAGTATATAATAAGTTTTCATCGAAACAATGCAATGTGTAAGAAAAAAAATAACAAATCTCATACCCTTTTTGAAATTCTACTTGTATGATAAAATTGCAACGTTTTACGCAAATATAAAATAAGATAACTATCATAAAAATATAGGACAAAGAATATATTATTGAATATATGGTCATTCAACTGAATTAATTGTTAATTAAACAATCAATGAATTCCTCTGCTCAAATGTTGAATATTACAATAACTATAAAAGTGCGGACAAAGAATACATTGTCGAGTATTTGGATACTAATTTGGAACTAATTAACAATCAATTAAATAAATTGTTTTTAGAGAGACAACGTATTTTTTACACGCGATTGAGAAAGTGAATAAAATTCGTAATCAGCATGTTATCTTGTCACAACTAACAATAGTACGAGCGAATTACAAAAAGTAAATGTTTATTAAAGAAAATCTACAAAATGAAATAATATGTGTTTTAATATTTAGTGTCTCTTATGGAAAAGGTAATATATTCTGGAGATTATATAAAAACATCGTCAAAGTTTTATTTAAACAAGTATGACCGATAATTTACTTTCCATGACTTTTGTGTAGATGCACTGATTTCATTATTCCCGGTTGCAATAACGAATTAATTTGAAATTCGGTGAAACTGTATTACATTTTATTGAGTTAGTTATGACTTGTTAAAACTTTCATAGAAATCGTAAAGATTAAGAATCTTATCAAATATGGGTACACTAAATTTCCTAAAAAAATATTGAAAATTAATAGAGTTATTGTGCAAACAGTGAACCTATATTCTCATTGCAAACAAATTAATTTGTCGGCCATGTTAGCCCATGTAAAACTCCGACAATGTTTTTATTTAGTTCACAGTATTCAATGAAAAAAATCGAAGTAAATCATCTTGTAGCTTTTAGTAAATAAATGTTTAAGAACGCCCCTTTTTCTGATGGTCACAGAGATATGTGTTCGTTTAATGACACACGAATATTCACACCCAGTATGCATGCTGGATGTGAAACTGTAACTATCATTAATCCCTGACTTCTAGAAACAGGATCTGTGGGATCCAGCTACGTGTTCAGTCCTGTCTATTTGTTACAAACATAAATCTCTGATAATTAGTTTCCCGAGGAGCACTGCTTTTATTACTATGTAGCAAATGATGTTTTACAATTTGTATTATAGAACACTCAGAACATTGCACTATGCGTGTATTTTTACATTATAATAAACTAAACAAGGCAGTTATCTGAGATGGAAGAAAATATATCTTGCCATAAGAACTGTACTTCACAAAATAAATAGTAACAATATAAAAATAGTAACTGCAACATTTTGGATTTAAAGAATTTTGTAGATAATTCTATTAGATTAAGATATCCAATTTCAAAAGATTACAGTTGTACATAGCAAGGTATTATTGGCAACGGTATAATTTTGATTTCATCCGAAAATCCTATTGTTACCACAATTAAATCCCTTTAACAAGACAGTCTGTAATTTGTATTACTTTTTCTAATACTTATACATATTGTACTCTTCCATAACCCTGCAGTTTTCAATTCAACTCATAAGATCCATTTTGGTGTTAAAATTTGGACAATCTGTTCTGTTCCAACTAATATTATATGTGTATATTATGGAAAGAACATAATATTCCACATAACGTATAAGAAGCATAGAAAAGTTGGGAAATATTCGTCTATAATTAAAATAACTTGATAACTTATAATTATTCTGTATAATAACAGCTTTGACTGGTGGTTGAAGGGAAGTGAATCACCCTGTATAATATAATATTCTCTCTAGTAGGTTATTTTACACATATAATATAATTTACATTGTATGTATAATGAAATACGTGTCTGATAAAAAATGGGTCGCCGCATTTCCGATAATTAATTAAAATGATTAGATAATTTATCATTATTCCCAATATAACAGTTTATATTCAATAGTGGCAGTTAAAGGCAAGTGAATCACCCCGTATAAAAGGCAATGCGCTTTCGTAGGCGGTTTATTGAGTTCAAGCTGGCATGAATGGTTCGATAATGTCTCCTATGTAGGTCACAAAAATGAGACACAATTAATAAAAAAGCGATTTTGCGGGAAAACTGGTTTAACATTAAACGTACAGCCACTTTAGAAATGTCTACTCCCACAATAACCGGTCAGAAAATAAAAGTCATACTTTTCCGATTTCGGTGAGCTACTTGTTAATCTAATAAGAAAATAAATGCACAAAATATTATTGTGATAATAATACCAAAAATTATATACATTTTCATTTTTATTTCCAATAAGGACGAACAAATAAGTGAATTGTTGAATCGAATTTTAAACCCGGTTACTTGACCGGACGCGCTACACTTTAAGTTAAGTCTAGGAAAGCCGAATTTCCCCAGTGACGTAAAAGTAGCCTGCGTGGGAGCCGCTATTGGCGGCGGCGGCTGAGTGGCTCTGAAAAACATATATTCGGCTGGCCTTATCGTTGGGAAGATGCATTCCAACGCAGCCGGCTCTCTTCGAACACGGACGAGCGCCCATTCAGTACGAGTTGTGCCGCTGCGCCGAGCGAGAGCGACTGTCTCTCAACGGAACGGGTAAACCTCCTTTCACACTACAGGCTACGTTAACCCGGCCGGAAGAACAAAGTTACAAATATTTTCTTATTGCTTAAGACTATATTTTTTATATACCATATAAAAATAGCTATTGTAATTACTTTTTTGTGTAGTCCACAGTGTCTCCTCTTTTCAATAAAAAAAACCATAATGATTCACCACGCATTTTTTAAGTGAATTTTGCAGAAAGCCCTTTTTTCTGATGATTGCAAATTCATCTACTTTTCTATTAATTAACGGTTTACTCATAGTGTAAAAACTGTCAGGTCCAAATATTAGAAAATCCAACAAAGCAAATTTTGAAGATCTTTTTTTATAGTAAACCATAACGAATTGTTGACCACCTTGAAGTAAGGAATTTTGAAAATAATACTTACATTTGGTGAAGAAAATTATTATTCATTACTTTTCTGATGGCTTCTTAAGCATTACAGTTGCCTAGTATTTAATTTCGCCTACTATCATCAACGGGCTAACAAAGGTACGTCTATCAAAGAGATTTCCATTCCGCACGCTCCTTTTGTTAATTATAAGATGCAAAGTTCGAGGAAAGCGCGACAGCACCGCCGAGTAAAGGTCGTTTCACATTATACAATACGTTAATGTCACAGGTGGGACAAACAATGTTACGTCAGTTTTGCTATGAACTGAAATTATACATACTTCTGACAATATTGCAACGTTGCGTTAATATTGCCCACATTTGTTTTCCAGTTATCAGTTACCCTTGTTTGCAATTTATTCTTCAACTGCCAAAGAAATACGTGCGCGAAACCTGGCCAACATTAATTTTTTGATGTAAATGACCAATTCATTTGAACCTTCCAAACAAATCCAGTTCCGTTTTCATTATATGAAATAACATTAAATAATAAAAAAAGAAATTGTTTCCATTTGTACTTTAAACAGAGACGAAAAAAAGTGTATAATTAAATCAAATTTTGGTTATTTGAAATCGGTTTTGCTTTTTAACATTTAGATAAGAATCAACACAATTATATATTTTCATTTTTATTTTTAACAAAAACGAAATAAAACAGTTAAATCAGATTTTAAAATCGAACCTTGTACATTTTTTATTCAATGCTAAAGTTCACGCAGCGGGTAATGTAAATGATGCTTAATATTTAAACAACAAAAAAGATGTATATATTTTTATTTGTATTTTACAACTTAGCAGATAGTTAAACGAAATTTTAAAATCAGTCATTTGACCGGGCTTGGTAAACTTTCTATTTAGTGTTAAAGTTCAGGCAACGAGTAATGTGAACGACGCTTAAGAGCAAGCGGCTGAGAGCTACGAGTGACTTGTAAAGAGGAGAGGGAGAGCGGGTGAGTTCGGGGAAGAGCTCGGCTGGCACAATGTCGTAGTCTATCCTGGTACTACCTGCCTCCTAGGAGTCGCGGGCGTGTTAGTCTGTGTACGTGTGTGTAGGTCGAGCGTTTGCGTCAGATATATATCTGCTGTTGGTACCTGGGACCGCTAGCCACTCTGCCCCGTTCCATTCCCCAGCTTGCCCTTAGTACCTTTCAAAAGTTCAGCCACCACTTTCCTAAGAGACTCTATTAGTTCTATTATGTCAATTCGTACTCTTATGCAAGCTTGCAGTTTTTCATCTGAATTGTAAGATTCACTTTTTATGTTAAAATTAGAAGTGTATCAATGATACTGTTTTTCATCGAAACTATGCTTTTTTATAGACAGTCAATCGTGTTCCAATTTACGGTCGATAGAAAAAAGTATTCGCACTCGCTCCTTTTTAAGAATATATTTTGATGTAGATAAAGTTTTCTTTTAAGAGAAAATAAAAGTTCTGAAAATCTTGGTGTTAAATTCCGTTTATTAAAAGGAACACATATTTCTGTATTGTAATAAAATCAAAGAAATGGTAGTCGATTATAGTAACACGAAACTAGCAAAAAATCAAATAGATAGTATCAGTAAAAAGCAATAACATTTAAAATTCAAAGAATTTTTTAGGTAATTGGAATTTTTACTCGATTTGAGTATTTTGCATAACAATATTCGTTGCCAGGAAATATATACTCACATAAAATTAATAACTAACAATTGTGAGTTAAGAGTTTACGTGACCCATTCGTTTCTTTAAAAAGTTCGCTTACTACTACCTTCCTATAAAATTATTGTTATGCTATGAAACTATATCCTAGTATTATTTGTGTACTATTTACTATTATGTCAGATTTATAAATAAATATTTATTTTGTTTTTTCTCAAACCTGTAGAAAAATTCCCAAAACACAACAACTATTAATGTTATAATAACTGTACTAGGACAAATAATAATGTTGTTTAATACTTGAACATTCAACTGAACCGATAATTAACTAAACACTCAATTCAAAATCCTGTATAATAACAAAACATATTTTTCAGAGCTGAAGAACAAAGTAGTTAAAATTCACATAAAACACGTGTTAATTAAAAGCACGAAAAAGGGTTCGATTTGCCTAAGATTCGTATAAAGTCGATCGTTTGCAATGACATTCATCCACGATATTACACCGAATACAAATCTTCGACTGTCATTGATTGAAATTGGCCGTTGCAATTAACAATCTGTACTCTGGCCGTCTCTTAATTACGACTAGCATGAAATTCGTGGAAAAGACAGCTGAAGCCAAGTGAGACTTATCCTACGTGTGAGTACTGGCTGATTCTAGTTGATTAAATTGCTTAATGATGCTTAATTTAAGCATGAGTAACCATTATGCCAGCGTGCCACTTCCATTCGTTTTCTTGCGGACACGCGGAACTTGAATTTTAAGATAGCTATTGTGCAAAACCACTTTGCTTGCGAATTACCTTGAGTTTTTCTAAAGTACGTAGGAAACTGTCGTCCTATTATTCATGTAAGTTTGAACACGGCTGACCGACTATAAAAGTGCATGGTTTCGACTAGTCAGTATCTTTTGCGCACTTTTCGTTTTAGCACCAAATGATATATATAATTGTAGAGTTATAGAAGAGTATGATATAAATATTGAACAAAAAATGGACAAAACTATTTCATAATTAAAAATGATTTATATTGCAATCATGAACACAATGTCATTTTCTTTTGAAAGAAAAATGACAGAATTCCCACCAGAACCGCGCCACTCAATATATAACATGTGTAAAATATCTATGTTTAAGGGTGCAAAGTGTACAGAATACAAACTTATTAAAAAATTTCTTATACATATTATATGGACACTCCCACATAACATAAATTAAGCGACGTAGTAATGGTGGCAGTACTGCATTTTTAATCCATGAAAGTTGAATTTTGTCTAGAACGAGAATTAAAAACAGAGCCAATAACTTTTATTAAATATCTACATAAGTCTGCAATTGTAATTCCTTTATCTCGATCGTAAAATCCAAATGAAAAGCATGACAGAAATGATTGGTGGCATCGTATTTTCCGACGACTTACTCCGAATGGAAAGCACCGTGCTAAATAAAATATTTTACTATTTTACTTTAAATACATAGTATATACATTCTATATACAATATAATGTTGTATATATGTAATGTGTAGGATATAGAAAAGTTGGGTGATGTGTATAATTAAAATAACAAGATAATTTAGAATTTTGTTATATGTATATAACAACCTATACTCGGCAGTAGCGATTCAAATGCAAGTAAATAACCCCGTACAAGTGTACAGAAAGCTTACCTGCTTTTACCTGTCTCTACCTACGCACTGAGTATACCGTTGCCGTATTCTCTTCGTGTTCTATTCTATTTAATATTCATCTCTTGTATCACTATTCCTTACTCACTTAATAAATTATAATTTTTATACTCCCATTTTATTGTTCTCTGTATTTATTAATGAGGCCGGTAATATGCAAGAGATACCATGTACTGCTAATACAACGATAATGAACTGAATATAAATTAAATCATGTATCTTGCAATATAGTTACTGCAATAATAAGTTAGTTATTCATTTATTCTATTACTATTCCATTACTATTATTTGGGGCATCAGTATGTATAATGTACTGAAAACCTGTTTTTTTTAACTGCCTTTACCTGCGCACTGAGTATACCGTTGCCTTATCTTCATCTTTCTATTCCATTCCATTTATTATTTACCTTTGAATCACTATGGCACTATCATTAGTTGCTTCCTGCACTCTGGCTTATATTAGCTAATTGTAAGCCTAACCGTCTGCCAGAGTTATCAACTGAATCTGATCAACACAGTCATGATCAACTGAATCTGATTGTTAGTGGAATTATTTATACTTCTGTATACTTGTTGCAATAATAAATCTGAATACATTTCTGTTGATATAAAATAATAGACAGAATAAGTTCCAGTTTTACAAATTTGTTATAAATTTAAAGATTTTAAAATTTATGTACCAAATTTTATACAGATTTATTCTACGTCATCATTTTTATGGGCAGATATATTATTAGTTTAACCATAATATAGTACACACGATTTCACTCATGATCAGATTTAGTATTAAAGTTATTATAAATTATATGTATAGTAACTTTCATAAAATATTCTTTCTGGTAGGCTAGTTTATACATATAATATATGTATATATATAAAAAAGTGTTAGCAGAATCAGTATCTTTATAATAAATTTTCTTAAAAAAGAAAACTGTCTCTTCCAAGGAAATTTATTTTTTCTTAAGAAGTACACTTTCTTTTTGAAGAAAATTTACTTCTATTTAGAGAGAAAAGTTGTATTATTTAAGAAAACACTTGATGTGCGAGTACTTTTTTATCCATTGAATCTGATTGTAGATGGAATGATACAGAGGATAGAAAAGTATTTGCACACACCTCTGTTTGGAGTAAATTTTGATATACAAGAAAGTTCCTTTTTCAAGAAAACCAAATTTTCTTAAAGAAAAAATGTCCTTTTTAAGACAAGATAAATGTTCTACGCTGCAGTATAGTTATTGCAATATCAAATCTTTCGTAAATAATTTATTGAATCGAAGCTGGTACGAATGGTTCAATAGTATCACCTCTGTAGGTCATACAAATTTCAGACAATTCGCAAGAAAAGCGGATTCGCTCGACAACTAGCATAAGTGGGACACCTTGTATTCTAAAGGCATCAGAAGATTCTACCGTATTTCCGCCGCCATTCAAGTGCCATTTCTTGCTGTATAGCTCAGCTCACTGAGAAAGAGCTCAATGAACAATTGTCATTAACACTGGAACTATCGAGTCGGTGAAAATGACCCAGTTACCATTTTAATATAATGATAGTTTATGCTTCTGATTTCGCCCACCTCGTTTGTGATCATTTTAGATATACAGGATGCTCCACTTTAAACAACGCTCTTCAATTCCCGTTCTTTGCATTTTTAAGACTTATTTCATTTTTGTATTGTCATTATGGTCATTGAACTGTACAAAAAAGTAAGGACTATGTTTGTCTCTATTGTAGATATTGTATTGAAAAATTGCTTATGCTTGTGACTTCGCGCACCAATTTTTGTGACTATTTTAAATATACAGGATGTTCCATTTTAAACAACATCTTAAATTCCTGATAATTGCATTTTAAGGCTTATTCATTTTTTAATTATTATTATTATCATTCAACTGCATAAAATTATGTTCTAAGTGTTTCCTCATCAACACCATATAACCTCATAAAAACAATAAATAAAAACGTGAAATATTATTAACTAGGAAAGGCTGATACCTGAATTAACGGGGTACAACTATAAATAACAAAAGAATCATTACAATGTATCCGCAACAAACATGGTTGAAATAACTATCTATTCTTTAAATTAATTTATAGTCAACTTGGCCACAAACTGTCACCTGGGCGAAGCCAGGCAGAATTAATAAATAAATGGAAGGAGAAAGCTATAATTGGTACAAGTCAGCTCGTTCCCACTCCTAATCGATGGGCAACGGTCATTTACGATGCATCGAATGAACACACTGTCAACGTGGCTCTGTGGAATGCCCGGCATGCTCAAACCTCTCTTACTTACTTCCTCCCGCTTTCGCCCAACAATCCATTCGAATGTCGACACTCTTCCCCTGGATTCCGATGTCTATTGTATCCGAGAAGAAAGTGCTAACAGCCTGAAGCGACTGTGCACTATTGGAGGTAATCACAGGTGCACTTATCCTTTCGAATATTAAATGGTGTAGTCTGTTAATTTGAGTTAAGTCAATATAAAGTATAAATAATCGAAAATATATTTATTACTATGTTTTCTACTTGGAGTTCATGTTTTTACCACTAAACGCACCACGCTCGGTTAAATGGCTGGATTTAAGGTTTAAGTCAAATATGTAGTTATTTTTTTGTTCTTGTTAAAGGTAAAAATGAAAACGTAAATTTTAGTATTATTATCTAACTATTGTTTTAGGCACTAGCTTTCATATTAAATCCACAACTAATTCGATCTTAATAAATTGACAGATAATTAATTGACTCATTCTCTGGATTCCGATGTCTCTTGTATCCGAAAAGAAAGCGTCGACAGTCCGAACTGACAGTGCATAGAGATAACCAACAGGTGCACTTATGCTTTCGTCTAGCAAATGGTGTGTCGAGTTAATTTAAGTTCAGTCAATAGAACAAAGTCTTACTTGTGCCAGTTGGAGCTTAGTTTCCGTATTAAACTGACATTTAATTAAGTCTTAATAAATTCACAATTTATTGACTGTTAATTAATTTACTCTTTTCCTGTATTCCGATGTTTATTGTATTCAAAACGAAAACGTCGGCAGTTTGAAGTCACAGTGTACTGGTAGAGAAAATTAACTTAATAATAATAAGTTAATTCAACTTGTTCGTGTTCGTTCACTACTATGTCCTTTAGTTGTAGTGCATATTTTTAACTAAACGTACCATGCCAACCGCAATAATGCACTTATTTTTTCGTTTTTGCTAAAAGTAAAAATCAAAATATCTAATTTTAGATTATTTTCTAAATGTTATTTTCTGCAATAGTTTTTGTATTAAACACCTTCATTTATTTATTTATACCGAAATTACTGGTACGTTTAATATTAATAGAAGAAAAAATAGTACATGAATATTCCTACGGAGGGTGACTCACAAATAATAGACGTGTGTCGATAGTTTGGAGTGACAGTGCACTGTTAGTTATCTCCGTAATTTTACTTTGAATAGTAAATGAAGTGATAAGCTAATTTAAGGAAAGTTAATATACAATGTAAATGCGAATATGTCTACTTCAATGTTCTCAGGTTGGTGCCCGTGTTTTAATAATAGATAAATAAATGAGAAATGTATATTGTGATGCAGGATAACTCATAAATAAAATATTAAAGATACATCATTTTTAATGAATTAATCAATAGTAAATGACCTTAAATATAGATTAAATAATATTGTGAATATTAAATAAGCATTCAATATAATTTACTATTAAATGCTAAGTAATAGTAATAGAACAAGCAGCATTTAACAGTAAATTATAATGTATACCAATTTGTTATTATGTATATAATAACAATTGTATTATATCATTTTCTTTTTAAATAAGGCTACATATTGAAATGAATAGAAATAAAACTATGTTTTATTATAACGCGCGAAATTCCCAAAAACGAGTTTTCTTTCAAATTCAACTGTAAATAACATAAGGAAATAATTTGCATTCTTGTAAGTAACACATTATCCTTATAAATTTAACAATTACTTTGAAGCAGCCCGTAGAGTAAATTCGACAGGGATAAAATGAAAGAAGCAGAAGTTATAATCAATATTCTTTAGAAATCCTGATGTCTTCTATGAGATTCACGCCACAACACGATGTTCATAAATATTCGATGAAGTAGCCTGTACATTACGACATTCGACCATAGTCAAAGTTTTCAATTGCGAATACATTAACATAAAAGAAAAAAAAATCATAATAATGGAAAACAGTGATGAACACTTATTAAAAATTTCCAAGTTGACGAAACTATTTACGCAGTAAAAAACGGTTGATTGTAATATTGTCAATCCGACTAAAAAAAAATTGTGGATGGAAGTTTTGTGGTTCATAAAAAAATATAATACAGTATACTGTAAGAATTCTATCACACTTCCGCAAACATATTAATTGAAAATATATCATAATTGTACCAAAAAATCGATACTTTTTCTGAAAATACGTTTCGTTTATAAGTTAAAATTATTACTTTTTAGTCTTGAGTTTAGATAGAATTTTATAATTCATTAGCATTCTATTATTGTTGTTGCTTGCTCTTTTCATCTGAGTATGTGTGTGTGAAAGAGAAAAGAAGACAGAATGGATATCATACTGTTTGCTCGTACAGCTGTTTGGGATTATCTCAGGGTCAAGGTTACGATTACGGCTGCCCGGAGAGAACTCCCTGTATCGTCTTAATCTGTTTTACTCTCGTGGTAACACACTCGTTACTCAAATTGTTGCCTGCAATCTCAATGAGTTTTTCCTAACATTCCTTTCCGGTGAATCAATATTAATCGGATTATTCGCTAGCATATTCGGAATTCAAGCGGCTTTGACATTTTAATCTAGGTTTGCGTCTTTCTTTAATCGAGAATATCTCGGAAACTGTAAGAGATACGATATCCATCGACATAACATAAATTGTTGTTATAGGTTGTTTTTACAACCTTTATTATATATTTATTATAGCCACTCGAGCCGTTAATCCGATGATTTCAAGTTTAAGTTGAAATGATCTTGCGCGAAACGAATTCTAAATTGCTCCTTCTTTCACCGAGAATATCTCGGAAGCGGAGTCAGATACGAGGTCAGTCGATGCAACATAAATTATTGCTAGAGAATTCCTCTGCAACTTTCGTTATACACTTTTTCCCATAAACTGAGCCTTTGGTCAGCAATATCTCAGAAACGGTGATAGAGACAATATCAGTCGATGTAACAGAAATTATAGCTGGAGCTTTCGTCTACAAGTTCTGTTGAACACTTTTTCCCCTAAAGTGAACAGTAAGAGAAATACGTGGGTGGGAGTGGAGTCCTTACCGAGTCGGATGGCAGGGACGGTCCAGGTAACGGTCACGAATAGAATGAGGAAAATCCACAACAGGTGGGTTAGATGATTGGGCAGAGTCCGCGCCATCGCGCAGCCCACTTACGCACACATGCACACCTGTCCACCACACACAGCCACACAGCACCCCACTTAGCCAGCACAATGAGGTTCTCAGCTCTGACTGCTGATGGTATACCCTCCACCTTTGCCGCACTCTATCTTCGAAACTATCCCAATTTCGAGAAAAAAGTATCACGATTATTTCCAGTCAGAGTCTCCCAAACAAGTTTTATTTTCAACTTTTATCTGGAAAATTTAAATTAGAAATGTTGTTGAGTCTTTTCCGAACCCAGCTTGCTAAGACCGGTTTGCTGTGATCGTACTGTTAACATTAATTTATTTTCCAAAATGTTGAATTCCTTGCAGAAACTGAATGATTGTTTTGAATCAGTGTCCTTCCCGTCATTTGTATATAATTTATTTGTATTTATATTTCAGCCCCTTTTTAAAGGTCGCAGCAAAGAATATTTCGAGGTGAAATTGCTGAAGTTGCTTTCTGCAAATCGTACTATGAACGTTTATCTGTCAAACTATAAACTTCAACAATATTTTTGACACAAAAAGAATACAAAATTTCAATTTTTTAATTAAATTTTCTTGTCTCATTTTGTCACGATATGAATATTAACGATGGTACGAACAATTTCGCAACTATTAAAAGTAATCGTAAGGTCCACGTCACATTCTCCAAACTATGCACCTACAACAATTTATTCTACAAAATTTGTCTCTCTCAATAATTCAAAATTTAATCAATCACTTTCTGCCGCTAAGTATTTTACAAGCCAAGATATACACGATTTTATAGTTGCATCCAGATTTTTTCAAATCCTACAAAACGCAACGTTCGCGTCACTAAATCCCCAAAAATCTAATACAATCCACTTCAAGAACTCTTCTAAAGCACAAATTGTTGTTTCGATATTACCAAGAAGTTCCGTTAGTAACTGCTTGGTACGATAACTTTAATCGAATTAACACACGATTGCAACAGTTTTATGGTTCCGAGTCTCTTTCGGAGTACGCAGCGTCCCACTGAATCTTCAAGATCGAATATAAATAAATAATAAAAAAGGAGTCTTTACGGAGGATGAAGGTTCTGGATCGAAGTTCTAACGATGCTTTCGAGGGGAGAAGAATAGAAGTTAGTTGCGCGAGAGAGATAGAGTGGAGCAACAGGTGGCCGAGACACGAGGCGAGCAAGTCTCCCGGGCACTCACGCACTCACGAAAGACCACACAATGCTCACCCTTCGCCGACTGGTGGGCCACTGAATCTAGAAAAGCATCCTCTGCCCAAGCATTCCTGGGATTGCCACTCTTTCCAGTCCCCGTACCAGGCGATCGGGCCTGGTACCGGATGTGTTCGTGATTGGCCGCCAAGTCTGTTAATATCACTGTTTCGTGAGATTCTCACTAGTTGGCGCATCAGTGCCATCCGGCGAATATTAGGACTATGTCGTTTCAGGTTTGAGATCCTTCCTCGGTAATTCAGATTTCTGCTATATGTTATTTCTATGAATTCTGTGGTTTGATTGTGCTTGAATATTTTGTTGGTTCTTGGATTTATAGGAGCTCGTTATGTTAATACTTGAACTACCGGAGATTAACTTTCACTGATTTCTAGAGGAAAGAGTCAAAATACTTGCTTCGAACAAATTCACTAACAATAAGAAGCAAAAATGTATATTTATAATATACTAAATTATATCACATAAATCTATTGTATAAACACTTATACATACCTATATTGTATTGTACACATTTTTACATTTATTCATCGGAAATACGAAATAAAATTATTTTTTCGAAAAGGAAATCATAGTGTGGCATTATCTGTGTAAAGAAAACAAATGTAAACAAATATATATACTATACATGTATGTGTTTTATCAACTCTTTAGCAACTGTTAATTCAATGATGTTTCCAAAGCAGGACATTTCCAAGCAGTATTGGATATGCAACATTGCAGGGCTAGAAAAATAGCGTAAGATTATAGAAATTCTGCGAAATGGAAATTCTATCAAGTGATTCCTTGATCCCGCCGAAATGATTCCTTTCGGTGTATTTAGCTGTGCTGCATAACAATTTTACATAAAGGTACAAAAAGTGGAAACTGTTTTATGCAATTAGCCAGCTATGAAATATTTCAGTAAAAGTCAGAACACATTTTATAACTTAAAGTGTTTTGGACGTGAGTAATAAGTATAAACAAATGCTAAACAAATCAATTTTGACAC
This sequence comes from Ectemnius lituratus, assembly GCA_910593735.2. NCBI lineage: Eukaryota > Metazoa > Arthropoda > Insecta > Hymenoptera > Crabronidae > Ectemnius > Ectemnius lituratus. The sequence goes on along the minus strand of OU343044.1, from coordinate 2,487,820 downwards.
CATTAGTAGTTTTAGATTTGAAAATTAATTTTGTTAACCATATCGGAAATTGGCACATATTCGGATATAATGCATGTAAATGTAGCTGAACTGAACATGTATATGTATACAAATGTATATAAAATAGTGCAATATTCCTGACTTATACAGGATACTTCAAGAGGAAATTCAAAATTTCAAAAAGAATGACAGCTCGAACTATACACATCATTCACACCTTCAATTAAGTTATTCTTATATCATTATAAAAAGGTTAAAGTATTTATTTTATCTGTATATGTTTTTATATGTTCACAATAAACTCGAAAAGTGCTGAATCGATTTCAAGGGGCTAAACTTCGGTTATATATCACTATAAAAACATTGCAATCATGGAAAAACAGGTATCATCCGGTGTGTACTGATCTTTCATCTTTCGATTGAGACCTTTCCCAGCCCAAAATCATTTCATATAAATCCACAGGAGCGGGAACGCGAAAGCATGATTTTCGCCGCATTGTAGCCATGTTGTTGATATGCAGAGCGGTATAACTGAGTACTTTAGGTGGCCCATTGGGTCCGAGGTGGCGCCTAATTGAGAGGGCTACTCTGCGCTGTTTGACAGCCTTGATAGCAAGTTGTGGGGTTAGGAATACACGCAATGCAGATATATTTTACAGTAATATGATTTTACAAGAATGCTCTATCCTTACTTATATTTCTTAACTCTGGGATTTATCGGATTCTTGTAAATAGTTCCCTAGTTCCTTAGTAAGTAGTATTGACTTCTTTCGAACTATTACAAATGCAACAATATTTCAATGTTTTTACCAAATACAGTATCTTGTTATTTAAATATTCTTACGCTGTTGTAATAATTTGGGCCTTCCTTACTATGAATGAGGGCCTACAGAACTGTGCTGTTTTTGATATTCTAAAATGATAATGAAGAGTTGATCTTCCAGTTTTTGTACGATTCACAAAAGTTAGATTCAACAACCAAACACTTGGTAAATACAGCTGTTTGAGTTTGGATCAATAGACATTTATTCAATAATATGAGGCTTGTAAATCTAATTGTAAGTAGTGAATGGGAAGTTACGGGTCTGCAAAAGTATCTTTGAATTGAAGCATTATAGATCTACGTAACAGTTCTTTGCAAATGATTTTTATGAAATTGATAGCCTAAACAAGATTTGCTACTTCATAGTTATTTTTATCACTATAGTATAAATTGGAATGAAGTTGTGCATATTTTTGACAAACATTCTCTTCATTGTCATGCATGCTTGACTGTCATAAATATATGAAAGGAACTGATATATCAATCATCCTTGTTTCTGCTTTATCTGATACTAGAATCAGAGTACTGTTACACAAGTGTAATGTTTCTGTAGAAAGATACATTTGAACACTGGCAGATGCCTTTACAGTTTTTAAGGTTTATGGGCTTAAAATTATTTTGCAAATGTGTATTGACTTAAGTTAAAGTGGTTGCCTTTTATCAAGTTTTTGGTTTAGTTCTTAAATTTTTTTAAAATGCCAATAATTATAACTATCTAAGACGGTTCTATAGTTAGAACCTGTCTTAGATAGTTATAAACAATGCTATTAAACAATGTCATGACTGTCATTCCTAGTAAGCCCAGCCCAGTATGCCTAGTGAAAAAGGGCATGCTAACAGAGCGTTCAAAGAATAATATTTAATATTCCTGATTTTTAAAAATGCAATCCTGTATTTGTTTTTGCAAAATAGAAATATTTCCCATAGCTTAAATGCATATACATACACCCTAATATTCCTAGTGCAGACGTATGTTATTTTTCCTGCACATCTATAGAATCTGTCGTAACATATCTTACTCATCACTTACTATTCGAATCTCTTTGCCTTACTAAGGCACTACTTCGACTGTTACCTTTGGGTATTTTCTTTCCGAAACAAAGACTGCAAACACCGTTTATTTTAAAAAGTGGAACTACGGCTAGTCGGCTACAATTTTGGTTTCTATACACGCAGAGTAATGTTTCATAAAAAAAGTTATTGAATTAGTAGGAAATTATATACTAACGTTATACGAATTATTCAAATCATAATCTACAAGATTTTATCAGGCTATGTCCATTTTGCATCAAATTTATATGTTCACGCCATACTAAACACGGTTCCAATAGTATTTGGACACAATTGTATAATAAGGATAGTTGCGGCGTACTACTATAAACATTTAGTTGTCCGCAATATTATTAGAAGCATAGAGGACAATCGCAATTCTTATAGTGAAATGAGGAAACTTGATGCTAGTTCTCTAAGTAGTGGCATAAGTAAGACGATGGATTTACATTTGAAAGGAACGAGTTTGATTCCGCGTTCAATACTGCCGTTCAAGTTTTTTTTTATTTATTTATATTTTTATAAAGCCGACATTCAATGATTTCTATGCATTGCTATAATTTTAGCAATAGATATATGCGTAAACACATATATATATATATATATACTTTATGTGTACTTAGAACTCAGATTCGGTCTCGGAACCTCGGGAGTTCGGAGCACCCCGGTTCAAAATCGTAAAAGCGATAAGTAAGCGCTGCAAAAAAGAAGATCGAAACAGATGAACATATGCATGTGTTGAAACTGACATACATACGTCTGTAGGCCGTATCATTCGATAAACATTGCGTGCAGCTCCATGTCGTCCTTATATGTTACCCTCAAATTCTGTAAGTAACACGGCGAGCGGCTAACTGTTGAAAAGTCACGTGGCTATTGCTTACCCCCTTTTAAAAGATTAATTTTAATTGTTATCATATTTTTATTTTAAGAAAGGTACCAATCATGCTGTGACACACATTTTAAAAATAAAAAATTATACAGTCAGTAATTATTAGTACAATAATCATTTAACACGCTAGTCAAATCAATAATGTATCTTTAAAAAGAAAATCAATCTCAGATCAGTATCCATATTCTGTTGTACCTTAGAGTATGTAACAATACAGTATATAACAATGACTGATCGTGATGACCGTGATGACCGTGGATGTCTTTCATGCTTTTCATCCTTTTATTGCTATTGCAAATATAGCCTACGGTAAAACCGGTTCCAATGGCAGTTTTAATTATAAAACTTCTTCCTCGTATTCTTAAATCGTTTCTCGTACGATTTTTAAACTCACCTGACTAGATTTATCGATTATCGAGCAACTTATCCACCGCGTGATGATTTTGGTCGCGAAAGTTGTAAGTGATTACCGGTTTTAATTCTTTTTCCAGGGGAAGGAAACGTGGCGTTATTTAAATATATTCGCTAACATTTCGTAATTACATTTCCGTGGCGGAAGGCAATTTAAGAGTTGCATATATATGAAACAATTCTACCGAAAGTTGTTTTTACTAACCTCAATCGCGATATGATCCGATATGATTTGTTAAAAGTTCAAATTCTTAGACTAAACTCGTTTATATTGCTCAGAAATTGTAAACTTCCACCAAACCAACTTCAATTTTGTTACACAATTATTTAACACAAATACAGCTTGTGCTTTTCTGCCACTTAATTAATCGTATAACATAAAAACAACACTACTTTTTCATTCCCTATAAAAGAAACTAAGCTTAATAATTACCCAAAATACATTGTTATTAGTGAACAAAGGATATTATGCTTAATGAATACAAACATTGCAGTTATATATACAGTTGAACGAGAGGATTCATTATTAAGAGTAATCATACTCCTACTTGACCATATTTAATATAAAACAAAGCACAGACCAAAAACACAAAAAATCTATTAGTAAAAACGAAGAGTTCGAGGTAACCAACAATTACTGAGGAAGAAAGGAATTTTGAGGTTAGAGTAGTTATCAGTTAATTGCGAATGCTAAATGACAAATTATTTAACATTACTCGCGATATTCGGTCTTCATTCCCCTATGAATACTGTTGATTCAACGCGACTACATTTTTTCTATTTCGTGAATAACATTTACTGCTCCAAAATACACAACTTTTGCGTATATATATATAATTATATAGTAATGAACATCTAAGAGTCTGCCATAATCGAAGAGTTAATGATGTTTCTCTTAAAGGATGTTGAATACATAGGATAAATGTTTATTGTAACTGGATTTGACAATATGCAAGGTGAAGTAATGTAATTATGTGTTATTCAGTAGTAAAGCCAGATTCGAACACACAAAGTCTAACGAATCATTATGAAATTACAGGAAGCAAGCCTTCATATGTCATTGATTGAAATCAATAATTACTGAAGTTAAGATATGCGCATGTGACATAGGATTTTGAAATATGTAGGTCTATTTGTTAGTTGTAATAAAATAAGATTTAGAGAAAAGTGATAGATTGTGTGTGACTTAAGTGTACTTATCGATTTCTTTTGATTCTTAGTGCTCTCAAACCCACTTTTAACTTTTTTGTTACTGTGACCAACAAGATGGGATGCTGATTGAAAAATTATTTACTCTTGCATGTAAATATCTTAGCCTCTAGAATCAATGGTTTTAATTACTGACACATGAGCATTTATACCTTATGTGTATCTTACAATAAGTATGCTGTTAATCTATATCTATGCTAATCTCTGAAATTACTGAAGAGATTTAAAAACTAGATTTGTTATGTAGAAGTTCACTCCTCCTTCAGTAACATATAAAGGAACTGTAGTTAACAAAACCTTTTTCTGTTTTTTAAAGAGACATACCCATAAGAATCACCCAAATTCCATCATCAAAAGAGAGGGAGTGCGTTGTCATCGCATACATTGCTACAGTAAATAGATGTTTTGCTCGTATGAATGAAAGAGTCACACATTTTAACGGTTTCTCTTTTTTTACAAAAAGATAGAGGAATGATGTTTGAACCAACGAAAAATATCAAGAGGCCAGGCAGAGATCCTGATCTATCTTCAAGGGGTATACAAGTGGACAGATGCAGCCACTACCCGGTGAAAATCTTTAGTCAGGTTTTCCAACAAATAGCCTTGCACGTCAAGTCGCTTGTCAAGTTAAACAAGTTCCTGCATGATTGTATAGTCTGCATGCAATATGTAAGTATAGTTTACTTTATTATTCCAGTATCACTTTCTATTCTGTTTCCCTTATGTCATCCATCACCGCTTTCCTTTTTATTTTTTAACTCAAATTTATTTTGGGCAATTTCTGTTACTCTTTCTGTTTTCTACTCTTTTTTCAGTTTTGAGTGTCCCCCTGTTTTTTGACTATATATCTTGTTTTTCCTGAAATTTCTAACATGTACAATTCTCGATTTCCTTTTCTTACTATATTCATATAAATTTTTGTTAAAAGATTTCTTTCGCATTTACTCTTGGACGTAAATTTATGATCCCCTTTCAATTCCAGCTGACCTTTCAAACTATGTCTTGATTATATATAATGCAATTATATCTCACATGTTCTATGTAAATAGTCAGTTTCTTTTATTACTGTTCAACTTAAATGGTTATTGTAATACTACATTCAATTGTTTACAGAAAATGAACATTATTGGCTTGATATAAATGTGTTCCAATAAAGATGGATGGGAAAGACATCAGCCAACACATGCACTATGTGCTGTTGAGTGTAATGACAATTGACTTTGCCTTCAAACTCCCTTGGAACGGATCATAAAACCAATATGAGTGGAGGAGATAAAAAGGATTGACATCACAATAGGTATGTTAACAACTATGTTAAACACCACTGTTTTTAAATCAGGGCAAACGTACCACTAGTTAACTGCAATTGAGAAAAATGTACACCCTGGTAATTATTCTAGTATGGACATAAGTAAATTTTTGTAGACAATTTTTAAGGTGAAAAAACAATAGACAACATTATATGTTTTATGCTAATCTCATTATCTAGTTTATGGAGACAGTCTACTTCAAGTCACAATATCTTAAAACTTTTTGAGAATTTCTGAACAGTTAACTTAATAACTTTGGAGAGTTAGTGCAGGCAGGTAATTGTAAATTTTATGAATATGTTTCAAGAAAGAATTGCCATTACTACAAGATTTAGACGAAAAACTGCTGATCCTTCTTGTAGAATTTTGTTCGTAACGAAAATTTCAAAAAATCAGTAGTTGATTTTCAAAGAGCTACCTTCCTTTCAGTTTTCAACTTTGTTTGCTCTTCACTAACTATGACGTCCTCTTCTGCCTTTACCTGCGTTGGCCCAATGCTTTTCTTATGGGTTGAACTATACCACTGCAGTATATAGTTTAATACAGGACTTTCAGGTAATGATCAAACAAAGCTCCAAGTTGGCATTGTATGAACCCGCAGCATAAAAGGAAAAAAGAAATAGTATAGTTTACGAAAGCAAAATGACTTTTTTTCTAATCTATAACTCTGTAAATAGAGCTTCATATTAGTAATCAATAAAAAGAGGCATCCTTATATCTTGAATAAGATCTCTTTTTGATGTCAACTACGAAATAATGTAAAAAAAGGCGACCTCGTGGACGTCGTCTTTCTATGGATCACTAATTCCTCTCCAAAACACGGACATGAGTGAACTTTAGAAGATCTTTAAGTCAAGTTTTGGAGTGACTTTTAAGATACAGCGGAAAAGGTCTTTAAGCCGACTTAAAGAGGACTCTATCCTACAAGTTAGAATTGTATCTTACTTATTAAATTCAAAAATCCCGCGAGCGTACGCTAGCGATCATTGGCGAAGCGCGTATGATACTATAAAAAACATATACTACATATCACTGCTTATTTTACAACAATTGACATATTTACTATATATATCATATTCTCAACTTCCTTAAAGAAACATCTGCTAAAGATTAAATCAAACTTATTTCTTCAAGTTAGGAATGTTGAATGAGTCGTGCTTATCATATTCAAAAATTCCGCGTAAATGTTGAAGCGCTCATTGGCGTAGGAACCCGAGCGGCTTAAATGTGACAGTGATATCAAGTGACATATATAGATATGTGTGTTATATATATAAGTAGTACATAAGTAGACATCACGTGACCGGAGTCCTAGCTCCCCTAGCTTACCCTTTACACTCTCTCTGCATTTGGCAATAATTCGATAAATTCTTGCCGAACTTGCGTGCAACTGAAAGTGCTGAAATGTGATTCTGTGTGCTTCTCTGCTGTGTCGTGTGTTTCCAAAATTACAGTGATGTGAACAACTGTTCCTTGATTGAGCGGGTGGAGGATCTGACAGGTTAAGGTATGTTTGTTTGTCACTTGCTCGCTTCTCATCTTTCGTACTCAAACGAACCCCCGAATCTTCTCGAATTCTTTCTTCTTTTCGGATAATTCGTCCGTTAAACTGTTTCCCAATACGCTACCAGCCGGCGACGCACTTTTACGTAATATTGGAAATCTTTCGCTACGTATTTCTACGTCATTTTATATTCGCACCAACTTATGTATTTTGCGATTGTAAACAGTTCACAATCACTTTATAATTAATAAGCATCGAGTTCGATCGGTTTGCGGAAGAATTAACTATGAATTCACATTGGAAACGATTTTTATTTGCACATTTGCAAGTATAACAATTGTTTCTCGCAGATAGTTCGTTTTTTTAGAACTTTTGTAGTTGTTGGGTCAATCCGAGTATTTAGTAGCGATCGAATACGTTAACCCACCTTAGTAGAATCTTTGCTATTCTAAAAGAAGTATTACATAACGTGTGTGTGTGTAAATGAGAAAGGGTTGATTTTCAGTTGTGTCCTTATTGAAGCAACACCAAAGTTTTTTTTATTGCTCATTATTGCTGAATGTTGTGCTATCGTCTACATATTACATTACTCAGTATTCTCACAAAATTTTAGCAATTGCAGTAACTTTTGTCGTAGACAACACAAATTTTATGAAGTCTTAAGAAATTATCTTTATAAATGGAAAGTTTGCTTGAGAGATACTAAACAACAATAAACTCAGGAGTGTTTTGTTGCTCATTGTTAATGAATCTTCTCATATCATCCCTGTATAACATCATTTAGTACTCTTACTTCATTTGAATAATTGCAACGTGTCTTGTTGCTGATTATAAGAATTCTAAGGATCTTCAAGAAATTGTGGAGAGTGGAAAATTTGTTTGAGTAATATGAAACAAGAACAAAGACAGGGGAGTTTTTTATTGCTCACTATTGCGGAATCTTTTGATAGCCTCTTCATATCAAATGATATGGCATATCAATATTACGCAATAACTTGTCACTGACAACAAAAATATTAAGTTGCTTTAAGTAATTTTTACGAATGGACAGATTGTTCAAGAAATATGGAACAAGAAGTAAAGTTCGAGATCGTTCCTCTATTAAAAACACAATTTTAATTGTACTGCATAATTCTCCTACTTTCGACTCAATTTTGCAAATGTTGATTTTAGAGCGAAAGAACTGTTGTTAATCCCTTGCGTTTCTGCATTCTTTCTATTACAAGTATCTTCGTATATCATGGCACTCAACCCTATATTTATCAGTATTATATTCGTTTACTTTTACTGTTGTTCACTTATTCATTATTGAAGAATTCTACAGCTGGGGGTTGCATTACAAAAGTCAAACTTTATTAACATTATTTGTGTTGCTTTGATTCAAGCTACTTGACCTTAAACAATGTGAAAGTGTTTGATCAAGGTGCACTTGATTACTAATCTTGAAATGTCCGTTTGATTTACTTTTAGTCGGCTACAAGACTTTTCAAAGTTGCACTAAATTTATGCCACTTAAATAATGTCAAACACTGTTTACAATCAATACTTTAAAAAGTGGTGTACCATGTTTATTAAACAATGGCTGTATAACAAGAAACTTGTGCAGATTCCCTGATGCCTCTAAAACTCGTTTCGCATAATACTTGAATAATCTAAATACTGTCACTTTATTTATTTGATATTTATTGTAGCGGTGTCAGACAATATGTGATACACTTGTCTTTTTATCACTATTATTAGCCGTACAGTGCTGTCTATAAATTAATTATAAATTACCTAGAAAATTCGAATTGTACACAAATGCTTTCCAAAGTGTATGTTCAGTTTGTTATATGTATGGGTAAAAAAAGAAACTAGCTCACCAGATTTTTTGAAGTAAATTCTGCTAAAGGAGAAAACATTCTACTTTGAGAATATTTATTCTCTCTTAAAAGGGGAATTTTCTGCTAAATAAAAATTGAATCAAAGAAAGCAGGTGTGTGCGAGTACTTTTTTTTCTTCATTGTATAATATATATAATGAAATAGTATTCCCAAAAGACAACATTACACCTATAATATAATATATTATTATATACGTTACATATATATCAGACACATATGTATGCAAACTAATATTCTCATAAAAAGTCGGATACGGCAGCAATGATTCAAAGCCAAGTGAAGCAGCCTGTATAATTTTATAATTTTGCTAGTATTCTTTAATAAACATTGCAGTGCTACATTTTACTTCAAATTGATTGGTGTACCAATACTTTTTACATTGACGGTAGATGCTATAATATTTCTGTCTTGAAGAAACAAGATTTTGCTATGCTGTGTTAATGTGTAGTCAAATCACAGTTATTCAAACATTCAATTTTGTTTTCTTTTGGAAACAATTTTACTTTTCTTGCTCACAGCAAATAGAAAAAGTATTCGCATACTCAGTATTTTTTAAATAAATTGTCTTAAAAAGGAAAACTGTTTTCTTTAGGAAAACTTATTTTCTCTTAAGAACATAACTTTCTTATCCATGAAAATGTATTTCTTTTTGGAACAGGCAGTTTTTTCCTCTAAGAAAATATATTTCAAAAAGTCTGGACGTGCAAATACTCTTTTTATCCCCTAAATGCTATTTTGACATATAAAGTATTCTTAGATCGCTTGGATTATCTATATTTACAGACTAATAACAATAATATTCTATACTTTATCTGTACTTAATATAATTTAATATAATCTGTGTTAATGCTAGTATATAAAGAGAGACAATTTGTATACATCTTTGTGCTAGGAAATCTCAGAAACTTTGTGAATGATATTCATAATTTTTTCACTATTGGAAAGGGCGTTTTGTCCACTTGGACATATGCTATATTTGTTTCTGCTGTTGAGTTATAAATCGTTAAAAGATTTTTGAAACAAAGGTAGTTGTAGCAACCAAGTACTCTTTAAATTAAATTATTGTTAACCTGCCTACAAAATGTCATCCGAGTGAAGCTAAATAATTGTCTTCATCTGAAAGTCAAGAAGCCAAAAAAAGGCTAAAATATAAAGAAGCTAGTAATTCATAAATGTTGGTATCATTGTCTGTTACTTTTGACTTTTTCATTGTAGTGTTTAGTAGAAGGAAATCACATGGCCATAAATGGTGCATGTTCTCGCAAGACAGTGTTATGACGTTTGAAATAATTAGGTTTAAAACATTTTTAAACTTTTAGTATTTCAAGTTTCTATATATTTTGCAGTACAGGGTGTCTTTATATTGTTATATTGTTTATTTATATTGTACAGGATGACTCACTTGCTTTTAATCACCACCATTGAGTGTAGCATGACATATACAGGATAATTCTAAATTATGTAGTAATTCTAATTATACACAAATGTTTATTATACTGTATGCATAATGTATATAATATAATATAGTAAAATATGTTCTTCAGCACGCTGCTCACCATTTGTAGTAAATGGGCGCAAAAGTAAGATATAAAATATTCTCACCAGTAGGCTATTTCATACATATAATATACTGTATTATTATACACGTTACATATACATATTGTACATATATGCCATACAGTCATATACCTGCATGCATGTTTGACAAAGAATGGTGTATGACAGCTGTGACTCAAAGGCAAGTGAATCACATACTAACAGAAATGAACAATAGGTGAGCGAATGAGTATGTGAGCTCATTTAAACGAAGTTTATTATTTCTTTAATTATTGCATTTCGCTGATCTGATATATTTTTCACTTTTCTAAATGCCTTTGTTCACACATCCAGATTTTCCGAAGTAAATTCCCCTTGAAAGAGAACCCCCATTATGCTTCGAGATGTTGTATTAAAATTTATTCCACAAAAAGGGGTGCGTGCGAATCCTTTTCTTATCCTACATATATCAATTATATGTAGATAAAATTAGATATATTACTGACATAATGTTGCTTAAAGCGTTTCCAAAAATGAAATATATCGAACTATAAACGTATGCAACAACATTAAGATCAGCAGAATCATAGACATGAATAAATTGCTATTTCAAAAATATTCGCTTTTTCCATGAAATGGTATTATTATATAATTCATATCAAATTAATGTGTTCATGCATAAAATGCTATAGTTGCTTATATGTATAGCACGTTGTCCCGCTTTACTCACTTTTGCCCCGCATTCCGTTACATCCGCTCTACATACACTTAACTTATAATTAGTTCACATACCGAAACAATGAAATAATGGCCTTGCACGAAAGCAAGCGAGATTTGCCGAACAACGCAAAAAAAACAATAAAACAAAACAAACAACGAATCGTGCCCAGTATCAAGCATATAAATAGGAAGATTCTATTACTAATTCTTCCTCGTAACATATACCATAACCTGATAAGTCAAACATTATTTACACTCTTCAAAATAAAAGTTATCGTGTTCCGAATTATCTTTATTTGAAATATTTCATCTGTTAGTTGTAAGTTGTGATTGTTGCTACTTTGAAGAAGCCTTATTTGTAAAAGCCGGTGTTATTTATAACTAACTGATTTTCAGCCAAGCATTTAAATATTCAGTTTTTTTTCCAAATTAATAAAACTCTTGCGAGTATTGAAAGAATATACAACGTTGCACTTTGTGATGTTATGTAAAAATATAACCAAAATGTACAAAGAAAAAAATAAATATAATAAATAATTTCGGTTTAATTTTCTCAAATATTACTACCTATGTATAATAATGAGCTTATAAATGGGCGTATTTAAGAAAATTTCACCGAAATTATCCTTTATAAATTTCAAATATACGTTTCCATAATGTTACACAGTTCAGCACTCTGTATAATTTTCGTATACATATGTTTCCTTCCGCATCATAATAATACTAATTAATGAATAAATAGGACATAATTAAATTTTCAACCAAAATTCGGTAGTTATAAATAACTGAAGATATTTTAAAAATATTAACTAAGGTTTCTTCACTGTAACAATAATGCCAACTTTTAACTAACAAAATATTACAGGGAAACAACATCCGATGTAAGTCCCTTTAATTTTTAACATGCATAATATTAAAACTTTTTAAGATTTACGTAATGTTATTATATACTTAAGCGATGTATTTTTTTGAACAGCCATAATCGCAAAACGAAGTGAGTTTACGGATATTTGAAGAATATACATGTAGGGTGTATTCGGATTGAATGTTTACTCGTTGCAGATGCTCGAACGACGTCTATTCGTACAAAGCTTAAAGCTATTGTTGGCCTGCGTTGACCTGTTCGATGACTAGAAAATACTCAGGTAGACGTAGGATGAATAATAGATTCGGTGCTCCACACCAAGCTAATGCCGACTGTATATGTTCGTGTAAACTGGAGAAAGTTCTAGAGTGCAGGGTAAAATGGGCCTCGAAAGACCCATACTGTCTTCTACCCTCTGGAAGAGTCCTACGCCTTGAGTGAGCGTAGAGCCCAGAAAACCTTAAAAATCGCAGATTAGATCTGGTACAGTTTTTTTCAACAGAACAAATACTTGTTTTAACTAACGAAAATTTGTAAAGAGATATTCCGTGAAATCCAATAGGTCCAATTTCTTTTCTTATGGAATTGAACTATAGTATTTCAATGCCAGTTTCACTGCAATGAAATTGCTATTGTTTAGTATAGAAATTGTACGTGTTGAATGAAGAACGCTCAAAGTTCGTGTTGCATGAATTCGCAGCTTTGCACTTCCAAGCGTATCTGTTAACACCCTGTTTTTCAGTTTAGAGCATTTTTTTTGTAGGTTTCCTAGATTGTTCTACGTTTGTTTTAAATTGTTCACGTGTCACACAAATCGAAAAACACTCCAAAAAATAAAGAAAAAAAACTGTTTTCTTGCTGGTCCCTATTTTTTTAAAAGCGATTTTTTTTACTGTTTTGTATTGTTCTAGTTGTTCTAAACATTGTTCCAAGTTATTTATTCCCGGAAGCAACATTTAACAAAGTTAATGCGATACAAAATTTGCTCAAAAATGTATTTTCTATAAAAAAAAGGACACAACTAGTAAGAAATACAAAATTTAAAAACAACGATAATGTTGTTGGCTCCGTTCTTTTATATTTTGGAGTTAATTTGTAATTTTTTATAGAAAACCTTCACTTGAGAAATAGTTTTGTGTAGATTGTTTTATTTATTGCTTTTTAGTTTTGAATTCGTATTTAATAGGAGATCTACAATCGATCAGCTTCTGTTTACGTCCATTAAAAAAAAATATTGATTTTTAATAGTTTTCGGGAGATCCCGAATTTGGAATCCTAACTTTGATCCCGATCGGTCAAATCGTTCTCGAGATATTTGCTGCACATAAATAGCCAGAAACACACATAATCCCATGAGCATCTCAAGAAAGTCTTTGAAAAAGGGGCTAAGCGCTTATAATCTTCTTTGGTTGAACGCGCAACCATGTGGCACTGCGAATGTAGCAGTAAGCGTTCGCTTTTTGTATTATTATTATACGGTTTTATTTAGCTCCATATCTCTGTCTTGATTAAATCATGTCAATTCTGTAACCACATCTACCGAAGCAATTTTCTTGAAATATTGTACATGAATACAAACACATATTGTTGCGGTAACAATAAAATATTTCATCAAATTTGTATTAATTGCTGCCCCTTTCCCTTCTGGAATTTGAAACTCCCGACATTCTTATATCACCACTCAACCCTAGCATCATCGATATCGATATATAAAAGGTTTTAGTAAGCAGAAGTGAAATTCAGCTACGATATATTGGTGGTAAAAAATTCGAAATAAAAAAATAGTATAAACATGAAAATAAAATCTTACCCCTTAGAAGATATTACAAGCATAAGAATATCAGTATCGAAAGTGCTGGCGAGTGTAAGAGATGATTTGAAAAAACTATAAAAAGACGACAGAGTATACAAATAAAAGAAATAAGTTACTTTTCACTATTTCTAATAAGTTAGTGAAATGCACTAAAAAGTAAAAAATAATTCCTTTAGCTATCGCAATATTCTTGGTCATATGTGACTAAAAAAATTGTCTCATAAGTAAAAGCCAATACAACTATGAGCGCCCTACGATTTAATTAGCCAAATATGATTAAAAATGTTGGGATAGCTAAACAAATTATTTTTTACTTTTTAGTGCATTTTACTGAAACCGTGTAACTTAATTTTTTTGTATTACTCCGTAAGAAAGAACAATCATGAGCGTTTGTTACCGGAAATGAAATCATGATAATGTCATATCTATTCCTGAGTGCATACGTCGCAAAACTACATCACTTATTAACGCTTTATTATAAGTTAGTGTGCATAGAAACCGAACGCACTCATAATAATAACACTGGAGTAAACTGAAAACATAGTGGCGGAAACTGAAAAATATAACCGGATTTTGCAAAGCGCAAATAATTTTAGTGAAATTTTTCCGAGAACTTCTACCAGTAGGGTGTGAAAATTTGGAAACTTTGTAGAGTAAAGTGATTTATAATTAACAACTTTTCGAATTTTATCTATTTTGATTTTAAAATGTCGCCGTTTCGTTCAAAATTAAAATTTCCAAAATCGGTTTCGTTGCGCACTGACTGTAAATGTCCGATTTCGGGGGAAAAAAGACATTTAAAAGAAATCTTATACAAAAACAATCCTCTTACTCCCCCAAAAACATTAAAATGTAAAAAAAAGCGTCAAGTAGTCTTATCCCTCACCTCAATTCTTAACTAAACGACCAAAAAGACATGAGATCCGTCCAAAAACATTGAAATGTAAAAAAAAGCGCCAAGTAGTCTTGTCCCTCACCCCAAAAAAGATCTTGCCTCACAAACAAATGTGCCATATTCCACAAAAATAACAGTGTGGTGAAACCAGCTCTATCAAGTTGACCAAAAACGTAAATCGATATCATTGAAAAGCCAAGTCTTGATTCAAACACTCTAATCCTACAAAAGAATTTAATGGTAATGCAGAGAATACAAATATTGTGCTTAATTGAATAAATATTAAAAAAAACTAATGTCATACAGAACTAAATATTCTACAAACAAACAAGGACAGGAACAGGATTTGAATGTGAAAACCAAACCTTCAGTTAGGAATATAAAACAAAACATGTGTTAAACAATCGTGAAAATTAAATTAAAATATATATCTCTTCTGTTCGTTCAATTTATCAAAGAAAACGTAATACTTGGCCCGCCCGGTTCTTCACAAATCGAGTTTCAAGTCTTTCACACGGCAGGAATATTATACCTGCGTCCTATCATTAAGAAAATTACGTACCCCAAAAAATACTGTCCATCTTACATCCTCACATTAACAATACAATAGCGATTTCCGATAATGTAAGATATCATTTGAATAATAAGATTGCATCTATTCGTGTGTAGACTCCATCCAAATTACAATGTTCTTTAAATCATGCACTTATATATATATATTTATCCGCTTATGACAAAAATGTGCATTATATTTTTTAAAAATGTTTATATTAACACTTCGTTTTTGCCCTGCAAATGTATGTACCCCCTTAAGGACCCTTTCAAAAACCTCTGGAAGATGTTAAATTTTCTTGCATTCTCATTCTGAAGGTGTGCGAACAAATGATAATTTCTATACTTTTCATACTATAGCGTGTAAGTTTATAAATGACAAATAAGTTTTGATTAACTTGGCTAATGTAATGTAAATATTAGAGTATTAAAGAATGCTGCTCTTGATTAATTAGAACAAAATACTCACTAAAAATATGTAGTATTGTTCAAACGCAGGCCTGGCCCGTTTCCACTAGAACAGCTCGCCGTAACAAAACACCGAACTTCCGAACAGAATACCGAACATCCACTCCCTCCGGTGGACAATGCTGACCCGGGAAAATCTCGATCCTCGTCAGTTCACAAGTGGCCCCCGACACTTCCTTCCAGCACCATCTGTTACCATATTTACATATCTTTTTTTCATCGCGGCGAAATACTTTTTAATTGAACTACTAAAATTTGATCGCAAGGTACAAGGAATAAAACTATGGGAACGAATCTTTGCAATAGCTATTACTTTTCAGTTCTTGCAACTTCTAGTAGATTTTGAATAATTTAACAGTTCATTTTTGTAAGTTGGAAACTATTAAGCAGTATATATACTGGATCTTTAAATCGGGCCCGACAAATTCTCATTAGTGGAGCTATAATGGGGCCATTTGATTATAGCCTCAGTAGTGGTTAATGCGGCTACAATGGGGCAATTGGATTATAGCCCCAGTAGTGCCCTAATAGAGCGGACGTAATATACTACACGGGCAGTTGAGTCCGCCGTATATAAGCTCCAGTACATAAGCATTTTATATACTGGATTTTTAAATTGGGCCCAATAAATTCCCACTGTTCTAGTAGGTAGCAGGCCTGGGTTTTAATACTGGAATTGGTAGCTACAAGAGTTAGGTTCCATTCTCTCAGCAGCGCACTTTTATTCCTTGGTTTTTATTCGTTTTTATATTATATTTAATTGAATCTGTTATCAAGGAAAGTAGCCTATGTAATCCCGGCAATCTTCTTTGGAGTTCCAATCAAACATTATTCAAACTGGGGAAATAAGGACAGCGAAGCTTTTAAATTCACGCTGTAAAGAGTATTTAATAATAGTTTGGCTTCGTTTCGGTACTGCAAAGCACATTTTTAATATGGTAAATTACACGCCTCAAGCTGGAGATACATTGTTTATTATTGCTTTATGTTTATATATAGGCACATATTGTGTTCTGGCAGATATGCGGTACCTGTTGCATGGCCAATATCTCGAGTTTCTCTAAACCGTTCCTCGTTCTTATTGTTGGTTTTAATTCTTGTAATATGAGGATGCAAAATGGACCATTTTTAAGTTCCAAAAATTTGTTAAGGTACGCAGCGCTAGTTAAAAGTTTAAATGTTTTGATAAATTTTCTCTGTTCATTTCACGGATAAAACGATTCATTTTTGAATTACGTTTTGCATTAATTTTCATCATTTTATTTTAACCTTAATATTGTGACATATTCACGCTCTCGGACTACTTTTCTTAACATTATTTCATACGTAGATTCAATAATTATAACTCGCTAGCTTCCTATATAGAATATTCCTGCGTATTTTTCGAGCCTTGAAACTGTGACTTCGACTCTTTCGTTCCATCTTATCTCCAGTTTTAATAGCTTTCTAGTAGCGGAGCAATGCGGCGTGCATACGGTGCATCTGTTTAGTTCCTAGAGCTCAGACTTACTCAGACTCCCTTGGCACCTTACACTGCCACCATACTCCTTTTCACTGGATTTTTCGGGTATATAAGCCCCTAATTTCTGGAGCTCAGGGGGAATCAGTTCCGAACTCTCATCGACAGCGAAGCTCTGTTACTTGAACGAACAAAGAACATCGTAGTAGATCGAGCATTAGTCTCCTTCGAACCAGTCAATATTACCGTACGTACATCGTGTCATATCGCGATCGTTAGGGAAGTCACAGTTCTTTCGTTAGTTTCCCCCCGGTCAATATCGTAACGTAAAACGATTTCACTTTTTTTTTGGGGGTAGGAGAGGGGAAATGCACCTTATGCACCGTGGGGAGGGTTTGGTCCCTCCCCGTGTGTCGGGCTCTCCCGGGACTTAGACAGAAACCCGGGCCTACCGACTAAAACCCCCCTCCTTGGGCTTCAAGACGCCACTCCGGAACCGCCGATATGGCATTACTTCGGGGTGGCACCGTTAGATGACTATAGTCGGGCCGCTGAGAGAATGCGTCTGGTGAGGGAGGGTATACAGGCGGACCAGGCCGAAATTTTACCCTCTCCAGTTACGTTTCGGGAGTTCCGTAGCCTGGCTTCCCCTCACGCGCTTTCTACTCACACATGCTACGGCGCCTTGTAGCCACGCTATGCGTCTGTGTTGAGATTTGAAGTGAGACGGAGACCCGCCTCTGTCCCTTTCTTAACGTAGAGAGTGAGTCTAATTCTCATTATACATATGTTTAATAACATACATGCGACATATTGGACAGATTTTTATTCTACATCCCCTTTCTTTAGCTCCGTGGAATAGTATTTATAGTTACACCTGTAAACAAAGCTTTGTCACCCTGGACGAGACAGTATTCGGTAAAGGAAAGTCCATGTTATATTTTGCAACTTGTCTTAGAGTGACCGGTGCCAGTAAAGTAAAACGACCCATTTGGCCTGGATTAACCCTTACGAGGTAGGCCGTACCTGGTAGGGAATGTTCGGAAAAAGGAACTGAAATTTACACATGATCTGCAAACTGTAGCGAAAACTCATTTCTGCTTACAAATATTGAAAAATGTAGAGAAACAACAACCCTTATAACGTATCGATTAATCCTTATTTCTGAGAAATCATAATATAGAGTCGCAGTAAATATAGTATGTCATTTTAGTTTAAATCGGCGATTTGATGCAAAAGAACTGATCCGTTTTAAGAAAAATGGCACCCAACCCTGGCTTGCGGATCGCTCAATGTGTCAAACGGAGACAGACGCAGGTTATCTTTTTCTAAGTTAGGCTGACCCTATTGGGTCGGCCAACCAATAGCGAGACCATAGATGCATAGTGCTAGGACCGCGACACACCCAAGTGTCAAGGGAAGTGGCGGTGACTGCGCTTAGGAGAGGGTAATTCCAGACGCATTCTCTCAGCGGCCCGACTATAGGGGGCTAAGCCCCCGTCCTCGTCCAGATCCCGTATTTTACGGAGAAGGACAGACTTGACAAGGGCCGAAACCTTTGTCCAGACCTCGGGGCTAGTCAGCATAATCCCGACTATGGTGTCGGGAGTTATGTCTCCGAGCCCCTCCGCCAGCCCGTCCTTCTCCGCACTCTACCTCCCACACTCGAACAGAGTGTGGAGGGCGCTGTCGGATCGCGACTCGCAGTAGGCACAGCCAGGGTCCGCAACCTTCCCCATCTTGTGGAGATAGGCGCGGAAGCAGCCGTGCCCCGTCAGCATTTGTGTGAGGTAGTAGTCCACCTCACCGTGCTGACGGTTTAGCCAGATGTCCAAACGAGGTATCAGCCTCGCTGTCCACCGGTCCCGCGACTCCCGGTCCCACCGCTTCTGCCACGCTTCTAAAGAGCGGGCCGTCGCCCGCTGCGCAGTGGCTTCCCTCCCCAGAGCGGCTTTGTCCTGGTGGACCGACTTCCGCTCCTGAGCGAGCAGGTCGATGGGTGTGACCCCAGCGACCACCATGGCTGCTGGCTCCGAGACCGTGCGGTACGAACAGGTGATCCGCAAAGCGCATCTCCGCTGGACAGCGGCTATGCGCTTCCGATGCCTTTCACACCGCAGCGAGTCGGCCCAGACTTCGGCGCCGTAGAGCATTATCGACTCGGCGGTGCGCTGTAGCAGTCGCCTCTTGCAGGGTCTGGGTCCGCCGATGTTGGCCATGACCCTGCTCAGCAACGCAACTACCGACGCCGCCTTGTCTGCTCTTATGCGGATATTTTCCCCGAAGGTGAGCCGGCAGTCCAGCATCACCCCCAGGTACTTTACAGCGGCCTTGGTCTGGACTGTCGCCCCTCCCACCTGCATTTCCCAGAACAGGGGAATGCGTTTCTTGGTGAGGAGGATGATCTCGGTCTTTGCTAAAGCCAACTCCAAGCCATGGTTGCACATCCCTCGCGGTGATGATGGCGGCGACGTCGTCCGCGTACCCAACCAGTGAGCAGCCGTCAGGCATCTCTATACGCAGGATCCCATCATAGGTGATCCATATATCGGGTCCCAGTATGGAGCCCTGGGCTGCACCCGAGGTAAGCTCCCTCTGCTTCGGGCCATCGTCGGTGGCGTACACGATGAAGCGTTTGTTCAAATAATCTCCGATGATCCGGAGAAGGTACTCGGGTACCTTGAAGTCCTGCTCCATCGCGTACAGGGCGTCAGCCCATCTCACCGAGTTGAAAGCATTTTTCACATCCAGGGTGACCAGCAGGCACACGGGGCGGCCGAGGTAATATCCCCGCTCCGTGGCCCTGGCAGCCTCCACAACCACCTGGATAGCGTGGACTGTCGACCTCTCTCTCCTGAAGCCGTACTGGCTCGGGGAGAGATCTCCGGCGGCTTGGATGGCCGCGTGGAGGCGAGGTCGCAGCAGCTTTTCCAGGAGCTTGCCGGCAGTGTCCAGCATGCACAGAGGCCTGTACGACGCGGGACTGCCTGCCGGTCCCCTTTCCCTTGCCGATGAGCACCAGGCGCGCCTTCTTGAAGGGACGGGGAAACACCCCCGCCTTCAGGCACGCGTTGTACACATCGAGCAAGAGCCTGGATGGCTTTCAGCAGCGGCTTTAAGCACCTCCGCTGGAAGCTCCTCCCGCGTGAAGAGAGGTACCTCTGGTGGTTCGGACGGTGCGGGGGTGATCGGCCTCTTGGGGTAGGTAGGGAAGAGGGCGTTAACAATGCCCTCAATAGTGCCCGCGTCGCTGGGTGCGCTTTGCTTGAAAGCGTCCAACTTGCGGAGCACTACCTTGTACCCGAATCCCCAAGGGTCGTTGTTGAGATCCTCCCCCAGCAACTTCCAGCATCGGCGCTTGCTCGCTTCGATGGCCCGACGGAGCACCTTCTTGGCCGCCGTGTGCTCGGCGGCCACTCGGGCTGCGTCGTGGTCGCGTTTTCGGGCCCTTAGTGAGAGCCGTCTGAGCTTCAGGCATTTACGCTTGAGCTCCGCGATCTCGTTTGTCCACCAGTAGGCAGGACGTCTGACGCATCGGTGCGGCTTCCTGGGCATTGCTTCCTCGCAGGCCCGACGGAGGAGGCCCATGAAGGACTCGACCATCGCGCGAGCCTGCCTGGAGGGCGAGGCGCTCTCCGGGACGTTCCAGGGTCGCTGGCCGCGTGATAGGGCCAGAGACAACCTGCCGGGGTCGAACTTCGCGACGTTCCACCTGGGAGGGCCCGGATGACGGTGGGCCCTCTCGACTGGCGCATCGCGCTCGCGAAACGCGATGTACTGGTGGTCGCTGGCCGTATAGCCCTCGAACACCTGCCAGTGCTGCACGCGTGCAGCCAAGCGTTCCGTCGCGAAGGAGACGTCGATGATTGTCTCCCTGTTCCCGGGCCTCCGGAAGGTGGACGTGGATCCGACGTTGAGGACGAGGAGTCCCGTCCTCGCCGCCATGTCCATGATTCGTCCACCTCTGGAGTCCTGGGTCGGCTCACCCCACTCCCGTGCCTTGGCATTGAAGTCTCCGGCCACTATGAGCTCCCCTACAATGCCCTGGATCGCGTCCTCCAGGCCATCGAGCTTGGCCTGAAAGTCCGCGATGAGCTCGTTCGGAGTGAGGTAGCAGCTGACGTAGGTCACGTCTTTGCGCCTCACCCAAACGAAGCCGCTTTCGGAGCCATGAGCCGCGACGCTGAACCGCCGCGGGTCTGGGACCCAGATTGCCGCCGTGCGGAGTGCGTCAGAAAACCAGCCGGGGTCGTCCCGATCCCGATACTGCTCGCTGAAGAGGATCACGTCAGCGCCCAGTTCGAGACGGATCGGACCCAGCAGGTGGTCCGCCGTCCTGCTCCTATGCAGATTGCCCTGAAGGACTACCGCCATTTTTGGGCCTGCTGCTTCGCCTCGGCGAGAGCCTTGCGGAAGGATCCGCAAGCGCCCGAGCCCGCGATGTGGTTGCGGGCGTCGGGCTTACCCTCCGCCTCACCGGCGCAGAGGAAGCATGGCGGTTTGGCTTTACAGCCAGCCGCCCTGTGGCCGTCCGCGACGCAGCAAGGCCTGCCTTCCTTCCTCTGCGCCATGCTTCCTCTGCGCCGGTGAGGCGGAGGGTAAGCCCGACGCCCGCAACCACATCGCGGTCTGCTCCCTTGCAGGCCCGGCTCTGGTGGCCGTATCCCAGGCACCTGAAGCACCTGGTGACCGTCACCCTTCGCCGGACCTTGCAGGCCAACCACCCGATTTTGACTCGGGCAGTCTCGAGCAGCCTCGGGGCTGCTGCCTCGTCCATCGTGACGATAGCCACGTACTGCTCGCGTGCGTTTGGCTTCGTCACGAAGACCCGCAGCTGCCCCGAATAGTCCTTCAGGACTTCCCTCGGGGCCCCCTCGACCTCCTCGGCGGGGCTCCCTGATCTCTAGCTCGGCTCTGGGGATCAGTTCCCTGACGGTGCCCGCCTCGCCAACGGCCTTCTTCAGGACCTCGGAGAACGAGGCTCTTGCTTCGGCCGTCGCGTTGCGGAGCTCGAGGAGCACCTCGCCCGCTCTCGTGCGCCGGACCTCCCGTACCTCAACCCCGTAAGAGTCTGGCGTGACGGCACTACGGGCCGTGCTCAGCACGTCCGAGTACGTCCTACCATTCGCGGGCTTCAGTACGATGGCGTCCGGCTTGCTCCTCGCTTTGGGAGGCCTGGGCCGCGACGCCATCTTCTTCTTTTCAGTAGGGGCCGCGGTGTCTTTGTGACCCTCCGGCGGCCCCTTATTACCGGGATTTGACGGCGGGACGGCGTCGGTGGTCTTACCCTTGGCCGCTCTCGCGGCCTTCCGGCTGACCACCGTCGCCCTCGTCTCTGCGGAGTCGCCCTTCTTCTTCTTTGGGGCGACCGGCCGTGCCGGAAGAGGCGGGCTCGAGGCGGGCCTCTTCCTCTTCCCGGCATCCGGATCGGGATCCGCAGCTGGCGGACACCTGACCTGCTCTTCCGCAGCCAGCTAGCTCTTCCAGGCTGGTGCGGATCGACGAGCAGGTCTTGGTGTTTTCCTTGATTTCCTTGAGGAATTCCTCCAGCTGCGGTAGCCCCTTTTTAATTGTGTTGGAGATCTTGAGCTGCCTCCCCAGTGCGCCCAACATCTCCTTAATTAGGCCTCGCATTTCCGCGTGGCTCGTCTTCGTCCTCTCCTCGAGCTCGGCGAGTAAACGCCGAAGAGAGGAGAGCTCCTCGCGGATGCCAGC
This sequence comes from Ectemnius lituratus, assembly GCA_910593735.2. Taxonomy (NCBI): domain Eukaryota; kingdom Metazoa; phylum Arthropoda; class Insecta; order Hymenoptera; family Crabronidae; genus Ectemnius; species Ectemnius lituratus. Next base: position 2,464,715 of record OU343044.1, on the reverse strand, counting down.
ATTTGAGGTGCTGGCATCCACCACCGTCTGCACCTCCCCTGCGAGAAGCACTGACTGCTCCAGCCTTACGGTAGAGCCTTCACTTGTGGCACTATATACTACGCCGGCCAAGTGGCCAACCGACGCAGCACTGCGGTTGTCGGATGACGGCGTCCGAATAGGGCCCGCTTTCTCACCCCCGGACGCTGGCACTGGGGACTTGCACCCCTGCGCCGTAAACTTACTTTCCTCTTTGCCTCCGTCCATGTTCGGTTTATTATTCGGGGTTCCTTCCCCTAGTCCTTTTAGTCGCCTCTTACGACAGGCAGGACATACCCCGGGGGTATTCTGACCCGCCCCCGGACGCGTGTGCGTGTGTGCCCCTCTGCAATGTACTGCTCTGCGAGGCAGAGTGCACAGAGGAGAGTGTAAGTGTGTGTGTGTGTGTAACTGTACGTGTGTATGCTGGATTTGGTCCGCGCCGGCTATTTTATTTCACCGGTACCCGCCAGGCAAGCCTGGTGAGGGCATTCCCCTATCCGCCACCCGGGGACGCGCCGTGTCGGGGTCCAGCAACCTCACCCCCCGAAGGGGCACAGAAAACGATTTCACTTTAAGTATATTGCAACTGGAACAACATTTCACTACCGCTGAAACTCTCATTATATAATTTTGTATTGTGTCTTCATTCAGAATATCTTGAACATTGTTTTAGTTTTTATTAAGAAAATCACTGTTTCTTTATTAGAAATTCCTGTCCAGTCAACCTTGATTTAAATAAGCACATTAAGGAAAAGAATAATAAAAGATCCCACAAGAATGCACTTTTACCGCTCAAGGTATATCCGGCGAGCAATAGTAAGGTTTAACTTTAGCCTAGGGCATTTTTTCATGATCAATGAGCAGGATTGAGTCTGGTTAAGGTGAAATAGCCCTTAGCACGATCCCAGGGTTGATATAGGGCCGATTGGGAATTAGAAGACTCGAGTCTGGCTAAGGTGAAATAGCCCTTAGCACAATCTTAGAGCATATTTAGAACTCGCGAAGCCTGGCTCGTGACAACATATAAACTATATGAATATAAAAATGGTTAATTTATAAATCCATTTAGGTAACTTGATCAGACACCGACTTTTGACTAATGATCCAAAATATAAACGGGTATATAGTAATTATTATGGAATTTATGTCTCTCGAGGTATGACGGTTTGGGTTATTAATATCTCTGTGAAGAAAATCATAAAAACTTTCAAAGAACCGCGTTTTGAAGGCATTGAAATGAACTATAAGATGGTTCCAGTCATGTCATGCGCAAAAATTTGTTGCAGAGTGTGATTTAAAGTATAGGATTTTATCACTATTTGCAGATCTTGGTTCACTTCAAACTTTGACCTAACGGAAAAACAAATTAAATAAACAAACTGCACTCGAAAGGGAAAGTACTACCCTTCAAAATGCTTCTTTTGATAAATATTTTGTGATTTTTTTCAGGGAATTATGAACGTTTGAAATTTCGGGGTTTTGGAGTCAATTTTAAGTGTATTGTAATTCAAAATTCGTATTTTAACAAATTTATAACACGAGTCCTCGCAAGTTCTCGCAGATGAATTACATATCAAAATTCGTGGGGAAAAATCTATTTTGACAGAAAAATAAATTGATCCGCGGGCACTAACGTGCACGATTACTACACAACCTTATAGTTCTCCATTTGAATACATAGGAACATACTGTGTAAAACTCTTGATATCTTCAAAACCACGTGACACAGCAAAATTATTTATTAACTTTTTTGGTGCCTTAGATTATCCAGAACAAGGATATATGTATTGTTAAATTTTTATTTCCCTTTCTTCACCTTTTTTTGCGTCCTATTCGCACATTTTAGACCCAAATCCGGCCACTGTGCATTGTTAGAAAGATGGTCCCTCGCTCTGATTGGCGAAAAATTTGACTCCTCCTTGAAGAGTTCCTACTTTCAAACTTAAAGAAAAGAAATTATGGTCTGTAATTATCTGTCGACTTTCGATTGGCTAGCAGGGTGTCAAGCACCACCACCTCACGGGTCTGAGTCCCTTCGGTTTCTTACCTGCCGCTACGAATATGCCAATAAGCAGGTAAACAAGCAGTACGGAGGTAGATTTTTGCAGGTATTGTAGACGTTGCCGCCAAGTCCCGTCAGCCCAAACTCAACCACGGCCTGCCTCTCAGGGGCCAACTTTCCAGCTCCCAACAGTACCTCTTAGGAATCTCTTCTCTTCTCTTCTCTACATATATACATCTGTTGGCGTTTTCTGTATGTTTGTTTGTTCCGACTTGGCGCAAAAACTAGTGAATTGATTTCGACGAGATTTTGATTGTTCGAGAGCAGAAGGTCTTGGGAGTAAACTAGCGTGTGTATTATAACGCTGTGACGTCAGGAAATTGGAAATGAGCTACATGTAAAACGATGAAATTTATCCTGTATGAAACTACATGGGTACACTCATCGGGCGGTATCCCGATAGCCTATGATACTTTCTCTTACAAATATCGAAGTGGCGCCATGGCAAAGCGTTGGAACATCGACCGCGGAGATCTGAATTCGGTTCTCCGTTGTCGCGATTGTTTTTTGCGGATTTTCTTGCCCTCGCGTCACCGTATTCAATACCCGGCAGTGGTGATATTTTTTTCTTTCACGTTTCCCCGCCTTTTCTCTTATTTCTTCATTTGCGTTGCATGCGCTTGCGATAAGTATGGCCCCTCACTAGTTCTTTCTCGACTCCCGGTTAAATTCAAACAAACTCAGTGAATCAAATTTATAAAGAGCCTGCGATACTTTTCCTCAGAAGTATCGAAGTGGCGCCGTGGCAAGGCGTCGGAACAACGGTCGTAGTATTTCGAGTTCGACTCTCCCTCGACGCGATTAATTTTTTGCGTTTCTACGCACCTTCCTCGTCAACAGTTCAATAGGCAGCAGTAGAGGCGGTAATATTTTATTCTTACGACTGTTTGGCATTCACCTCCTCTTTTATTATTTTAGTATTAATTTCCGATAAGTCAATCTCTACTCTGAAAATCGCTTTTCTCATTGAGATGGCCAGAAAATACGTGTTCTTACATATTGATAACTGTAAATATCATCCAGGAAAGGAAATGGTGTAAGAATGGCAGGAGAAGCAAAGCAGAAGAAAAGGCATGGACACGCATGGAAAATATTGGGGCCCTGAAAAGGGCCGTTTGTAAACATGCTTCCTCTATGATATAGACGAAGCCTCTGCGTTCGAGATTATTGTTGGCCCTGAAAAGGGCCAATTAAAAATGACACTTTTAGCGTTGTAGTTGTTCAAAGTGCCCTCCATCGTAGTTCAGGCAAAGTTGCACTCGCTCCATGATGTCTCTTCGAATATTTGCGAACTGCTGCGGCTCAATGATTACAGCGGCCGGTTGAAGTCGTTGAACCACTTCGAATTCATTGGGCGTATCCATGCCATAAGCAACGCTCTGTGAACCGAAATGTTATTGTCCATTTGATAATTTATATTAAATAGATATACAAACTAACAATTGACAGAACGGAGATCTTGGGGGCCAGAGGGCGGTCGGGCTGCGAAACCCAATCCACTGATTATCGAAAGTTTGGCTTAAATCTTGTTGAACTCGTCGACTTCTGTGCGGAGGAGCTCCGTCTTGCTGGAACCAAATGTTGTTCCGTGGTGCTAATTTTGTATGAGGAAGAAGTTAGTTCTTGTGACTTACGTCACACGTAACGTCACACGTAACGTCACAATATATTAGTTCCTTTCCTATATTTTTGATAGTTAAGCATTCAAGACAATGAAAAGTACGTTTGACCAAAAGTACACACAACTCCACTTATTCATTCCAGTTTATATTCGAGCGATAAAAGCAACTATGAAATATTAGACCTTGATTAGACTATCTATTTCACAAAAATCTCAAATCACTTTCATTGCGTTACTAAGATTTACAACCCTCACAGTGTTGAATGAATGTGTGTTTATCCAAACTCGAACTGCTGTATTTGCCAAGCATTTGGTTTAATGATTCCAACTTTTCAAACATATCAAAACTTGAAGATCAACTGTTCATGATCATTTTATAGTATCAAAAACAATACAGTTGTGCATTCGTAGTAGAAAAGGATTAAATTATTACAACATCATAAGAATATTTAAATAACATGGCACTGCATTTGTTAAGGATGTTGGAAGATTGTTGCACTTGTCCTTGTTTCCAAACATTAGTGTTTACTTACGAAGTAAGGAACTATCTACTAGAATCCGGTAAATCCCACAGCTAAAAGGCATAAATGAGAATAGAGCGTTTCTTCAAAATCATATTCTTGTAAAGTGTATCTGATCGCGGGTACGCCTAGCCCAAGAATTTGCTGTTGAAACTATCAACCAGCTCAGAGTAGCTCTCCCAATTAGGCGCTACCTGGGACCTACTAGTCGACCTATAGTACTCACTTATATTGATGCATATTGACAATATGGCGATGGAGCATCACGAAGTAATGCTCCAAACAGTCCCCTTGCTTATCGCTTATGAGAAATTATTTTTGGCTGTAAAAGCCTTCCATCGGCAGAAAAGACTACCACCAATGTCTCTCTGGTGTTAGTTTTTGAAACAAAACTGCTTTCCTATCATAAAAACTCCCGAGTAAAAGGGGTCCGTCATTGTTGTATCCGTCACATTTGGCACATTAATATTACTAATAAACAACATAGTCTTATAAAAACAGAGCCAGAGGAACAATTATTTAACTTTCTCCTTTCGATGGCCGCCTCTCACAACTCAAAATCATTTCATATAAGTGACAAAGAAGGGGATCTTTCAACTCCGCAATAACTTAACGACTTTGCAGTACAGCGACGACGGAGTCTAGCCCCTTAAGCTATCGCGACTATGGAAATTTCACTTCAAAGTTCCTCAAAACGCACAACTTATCGTGTTGTAGATTAGAAGATCCCCTTAATGATATGTACTATAAATAGCTAAGTAATTAAAAGTATTAATGCAATATTTAAACTAAAGGCATGATAAATAAACGGTAACGTTTCGCAGGGCGACTTGCAGGTCAATAGAGAAGAAGCAGGATAGAGGCGGCCCAATGGCAAGAATGAGCTCGCAGCACACGCTGCCCCCGAGCTCCTCTGGCTCGGGCGCCTTTGGACACATCGAACACATTTACAAGCTCTCGGAGGACTTTGCACAGCTCCACAACTCCGAAGACTACTCGGACCTGACACTCATAGTTGCCGGCCAGAAGTTCCACGCTCACAAGATCGTATTGGCCGCACGTAGTGACTATTTCCGGGCGCTGCTGTTCGGTGGTCTGAAGGAGAGCACTCAGAGGGAAGTGGAGCTGAAGGATGCCAGCCCTGCGGCATTCAAGGGATTGTTAAAGTACATATACACTGGCAGTATATCGCTAGCCGACAGGAGAGAGGAGGTAACGACACCTAAAATTTACATACTGCGAATAATATAAATATACAATAATTTGGATTATAAATTTGATATGTCTATGCGTTTGTCCAGTCCTGAGAATATCTGCTAATGTTTGTCGTCGTTACTGTTTGCTATATTAATATATTGTTACGAACAGGTCGTTATGGACATCCTAGGATTGGCTCACCTTTACGGCTTCCTCGATCTTGAGACCTCAATCCTTCAGTACTTGATTGACATACTCAGCATCCGTAATGTCTGTTCCATCTATGATGCCGCTCTACTCTACAGGCTGGAGTTCCTCACTAGCGTTTGCCTCGAGTTCATGGACATGCATGCCGCTGCTATCATTGAGCACGAGAGTTTTCTCGAGCTAAGTTGCACAGCTGTGAACGAATTAATTTCAAGGGATTCTTTTTATGCACCGGAAATCGAGATCTTTCAGGCGGTGCAGTTCTGGGTAAAAGCAAATCCTGACGCCGACAAGGAATCCGTGCTGAGCAAGGTAAAGCTCAGTTTGATGTCGATCGAAGAGTTACTTGACATCGTTAGGCCAACGGAACTGGTCTCCTCCGAGGCGATTTTGGATGCCGTCGCTGCACGAACACACGCTGGCAACTTGAACCTGGAATACCGAGGGAGACTGCTCGTGGACGAGAACGTTGCCGATCCGAAACACGGGGCTTCGGTGCTCCAAGGAGAGATGAGGAGCTTTCTATTGGATGGAGACACCAGGAGCTATGATATGGAGCGCGGATACACAAGACACATGATCACCGACTCCCAGGAATATGGGATTGTAATCAAGTTGGGGACTCAGTGCATTATCAATCACGTAAAAATGCTCTTGTGGGACCGAGACTTCAGGTCGTACTCGTACTACCTGGAGATCTCGATGGACCAAAGGGACTGGGTGCGGGTGGTCGATCACAGGGAGTACTACTGCAGGAGCTGGCAGTATCTGTATTTCGAGTCGAGGGTCGTCCTCTACATTCGCATTGTTGGCACGAACAACACTGCGAATAAGGTCTTCCATGTGGTCAGCTTCGAAGCGTACTATACGAACCGCATGGAGAAAATTCAGGACGGTTTCGTCGTTCCCACCAAGAATGTTGCCACTCTGGAACTAAACGCGGTGGTGGTGGAAGGTGTCAGTAGATCAAGGAACTCTTTGCTCAACGGGAACACTTCGAATTACGATTGGGAAGGCGGCTACACTTGCCATCAGCTGGGCTCTGGTTCGATACTCCTACAGCTCGCACAGCCCTACATCATCGACTCTATGAGACTCCTGCTTTGGGACAGGGATAGTAGATCTTACAGCTACTACATCGAGGTTTCCGGCACTTTGAATTCAAAGAACTGGACCCGTGTTGCGGACAAGACTAGGGAGAATTGTCGCAGCTGGCAGACAATCAGATTCTCCCCACCCAGGCCTATCGTTTTTATCAGGATTGTAGGTACACAGAATACTGCGAACGAAGTGTTTCATTGCGTGCACTTCGAGTGCCCGGCGCAGATCGAAGATGACTCTTCGTCTTCGTCGACAAAGAGTCCCAGCCAACCGTGTGAGAGAAGGTCCAGCAGCCCGTCGGTCCAGAGTTTCACGAATGAGACACCGGAAACCGCTACAGAGGCGGTTAATATTGACAAGGATGACAGATCCAACGGCAACTGAGATTGTTCGGCCCGCGTTACAGGGTGCTTCAAAATGATATTAACGCTTATATGGAAGTGACGTTTGTTTCAAGAAACTTGACACAGTGATGTATCGGACTTTGACGCTTGATACATTGACATATTGGAGTCCAATGCTATTTATGTTAGTGCATAGGACTTCAATGCTTCGCACACTGATGCCTTGGAGTTTAATGCTTGATACAATAATGCATTGGAATCAAATGTTTTGTCCACCAAGGCGAAAAACTCTATTGCTTTGTACACTGATGCCTTGGAGTTTAATGCTTGATACAATAATGCATTGGAATCTAATGCTTTGTATACTAAGACTTTAGCGATTTATTGCTTTGTATATTCATGCATAGGGGTGAAACACTTGTACACTAAGGCATAAGACCCCGATGCTTTGAACATTAATGCGTAGGGTTGGAACGCTTTGTACATTAATGCTTAGAATTTAAATGCGTAAAACTAATAAAATATTGCATAGGATTCCAGTGCTTTAGAATGAATGCATTGAACTTTTGTTTCACACATTAGGCTTAGGACTCTTATGCTTAGTGCATTAATGGATCCGAGTTCGACGCTCGATGAAGTAGCGCATTGGAATTAAACTTTTGTACACTAGTGCGAAGGACTTCTGCGCTTTCTATATTGATGCAATCATATTGCTCAATATTTGTATAGGGCTCAACTGTTTTGTACATTCATGCATGTCAAGACTTATTTAAGATATCATAGTGAAAACTGTATCCTGTGCTGTATTTTGAAAGAGCGTCTCTACTCATTAATCATTATCAATGCGTTCTTGGAATATTCTCCGACTGTGGTCCTCGGACCTTCGAGTGACGCGCATTCCTACGGGTATTATTGTAACATTTGCAGTTTTTTGTAGGAGATTTTTTGCACTGTGCGTGCTTTTCCAATGCGAACATCTTTTTTACTACTCGCACAGCGAGACTATTAGAGGACAAGAAGCGAGGACTAAAAAGGCACTTTTTCAAACGTGCGCGAGCATATTTGAAAATAATCGACGTTGATTGATATGTGTACGATTTTCTCCGTATAAGTGTTAATTTTTTAAAGCAACCTGTAGTTATTGTTTCATAACGAGCGCTGACACCTGGCTACACGTGTATTACGCGGTGCACCGGTGCTGAAGTCATGACACTTTATTCCCCAGGCATTTTTAATTGGATATTCCTTAATTATTTTCTTACAGCTTTAATGTTCATTTGAGATCGTATTGGTTGTGTTTTTTTTTATTTCTTGTCGATCTCGAAGAGACAGTCGCGCCTTCGACGTACGAGACGAAAGGTCTGTAATTGACAGACGATAGTTTATGCCCGCTGAGTCTTTCTTTTTCGCATAGTATAAAGTTTTGGGTTCAGTGTACGTGAGTCATGTGAACTGCTTAATGCACTTGAATTCATTTGGCTTTAAGTCATCTCGATGTAAGTACATTGATCGGTTCACATTACTAACGTAAATTTGATCTAATGTATTATTATTGAGATAAGTAAACGTCTCAAAGAAGGTTCGGTTCAGCACAAAGCTGGGAAAACCAAAGAAAAATCAAATGAAAATGGGTGTATATGTACTCAGTGGGGTATTCAGAAAATTATAAATATAAATTATATAATTAAATACATTATTCTATATTTTATATTAAACTCGTGTATTCTAAATGAACTGAATCAGTTCGGGGTGCAACGAAGCGCAGCACAATACAAATATTGGACATATTCTACTAAATTAGTGATTATTCGATGTTTTGATTAATTAATTAATCGTTTTCAAAATGTTAGGTCTTATGAAATATCGAGAAGAGTGGAACGGAAGTCTGATTCCTAAAATTCCTGTTTGGGTGCACCACTGTATGTACTCAAATGTATTTATGTTAGAATCATAAGCATCCCTGTTGTCCATTAATGACACATGAGGCTTAAATCTTACATTACTCGGATAAACGAGCTCAAATGACGCTTGGATGGAAGGTTGCCAGCACCGGTGGATTGCGATACTAATGCATTAGTACCAGATTCGCTAACTGGAATCGTTATTCAGAGCGACAGTGATATTCAAACTTTTAAGAGCGAGGGTATGTTGTAGAGTTTAAGAGGCAGTTGCTGCTTAGTTTTGCGGTTACGCTGATGTATTGTACTGTTACGACTCATTGGTAATAAAGTGTCATTCGTAATGCGAGGTTTTATTACTTGCTCGTGGATGTCTGCACTTGACTCCATCTTTTCTAATGTGTTATATAAATTTCGTAAATGTCCATAGCCGTCTCGTAGAGTATGGGGCAGGGATGAAGATGGTTACATAAAAAATTTGCATTCGAGCTTCCTTTTACAAGAAAATCCTAATAATTGGATGCCAATTGGGTGCATCTTGCGATGCCACTGAGGTTACATCCGGAACCTAAACTATAGTAGTCCCCGATCTTTGTGACTCTTTCGAGGTTGAGAAGTTCCATAGAACGAGAGTTACTTAAAATGCAAAAAGCCCTAACTCTACAACTAACTGTCCTCGAGTACCAACATAATTCTGCGTGTCACGCAGTTACACATAATTCTGCGTGTCACGCAGTTACACGCAGAATTATGTTGGTACTCGAGGAAGAATAATCATCAAATGTACTGGAACCTAATCTGAAACACCCCACATACTTTAAATGTGGATCGATACAAAAAACTACGTTTCTGTGAACCAAGATAAAGGCTTTTGGCAATTCCAAAAGCTGGTGGGGGTAAACTTGTCGCAAAGATCCACGGAATCAAAATGACAAAGATCGGTGAACACTACAGCCTAGAACAGGAACCTGCAATTTTTTCTTTACCTGTAACCGATTTTTTAAAACTTGTTTAATTTCTCAAATGTATATTAGTGACTACTATGCAGTTCTATCTTTTTCTTGTTTTTAAAGTTTTCGGAGTGTTTGCCTAGGCGTTGCGCATTAAACAAATTCTAGGTGCAAATTGTTTAATCCGGTTTAATCGCTCATCGAGCCATGACACGAATGATTATAGTTTTTACCGATTTCGAAAAGGAGAAGGTACTCAATTCAACCGCTATATCAATTATTTCGTTATCGTCCAAACATCCCCCTAAATTGCCGTCAAGTAAAGCCCGGCAATTTTTGCCTGCTTACCAGGCTACGGCTTTTCTGACTATTGTGCTGTCTGGGAATACTTGTGGTCTCTATGTACTGTCACGAGATTCCTTAACTCAAATTCGAGCAAAGGGGTCGTTGTGAGATGTTGGGTCTCCGGAGAACTCAGGAGTTCGTAACGGAAGAAACGGGACAAAACTCTCAAAGATTGAACAGGGAGATCGCCTGAGACTCGCTAGCTGCGAAAGATAACGTCAGGCTACCCACGATAAGCGCAATCGCATTCATAGTCCGTGGAGAATTAATTGGCAACCCCGGTTTCGGCAAACTAGCCCACTCAGAAGGTATTCGAACCAATCGACACCAGTCTTCCCCGCACGAGTCTCAATCGCGTTTATACGAAAGGGCCTATAATAGTCAATTGCTCTAAACGGACGCGCGGGAGTTTTAATCTGACGTTGGTGATAATAGTAATAGTAATTTTCCGACGAATTATCTGTATTCGGACGATCCTTCGCCTCGAACGAACTGCAATTATCCGATGGACTCGTATTATTATGGGTTCCACGGGGCCTTGAAGAACGGACAATTAATATGTGAAGACGCGAACAAGACGCTAGATACTCGAACGATATACGCGACCGATAGACTAAGGCGGAATAATAGACACATGAGTGGTAAACGCGGGCGATAATCTCGATAATTATTCGATAATCAATAGTCGCAATAATATTACAATTAGGCAACGATTGTCACAATACGATACGCGATGCGATATTACCACGCATGATGGTATTGACACGAACGGTATGCGATGCGATATGCAAGCGATATTCACACGAACCATAGTCTCAACAATATAATTCGGAATCGATAATCGCTGACGATCCCCAAAAGATCAAAACACGATGGCTGGCTAATCTCAAAAGAGAGGGGGGAGGTTCATGACTCAGAGAGAAGAGCGATAGTCACACGATATTTGAACGATAATCTCACAACCGAAAAGAAGTAGGGTGAAGCCACCGCTGCTTGCTTCGCCACCTAGCGTTCACAAAATGGGGGCAGTAGGCCGCGACGGTATTCGAATGCAATCACAATTAGTGCACTAGGATGGTGAAAGCGAACGATGGCAATAGTGTTAACGATAATCTCAATAGTTGACACGTTGACTGCCACGTCAGTCAACGTGTCATCGGGACTGACAGTATAAAATAGGATATAAAGTTTAAAAAGGCGTGGTCAGACGGATATTTCCTTACAAACGCGCGTTGCAGTCAAGGTGTTAAGACGATAGATTAACCTCAGAGTCTGGTATTGAGGAACAATGTTCGCACAATGAAGAGCACGGGGACACACCTTAGCTCATCAATTCTACCAGAGGAAGGAAGGCAGCTTTGTCCTCGGCACCCTCGGAGTCGTAGCAAGGTCTCGTCTGAATCTGCAGAAACTCTCGAATACGTGATAATGGCAGCTGACGTCAAACGAAGAATGAATTTCCAGCCGAGAAGTACCCACTTTATACGCGAGCATTGCGCTGCAAGGGCGTGAAGATTGGCTCCTTGTGACGCGCGACGATCAAGCATTTCAGTGATGTGGCCCTGGCTACGCACCGCTGCTTAGCCCGCTCATCCTAATGTTGCTGTTGCTTTTCCCATACTCGGAATCGTGGCGTTCCTATAATCTTAGAGGAATATCAACGTGAAGAACGTGAAATGACGACGCCAGGCATACCATCACGCACTCGAGCGAGCCCACAAGCCTCCTATCCCCACCCGGAGCCCCGAGCCCGTCCGAGGACGTACAAGCCGCTATAATTTGTGACGAGCAGAAAACTGTCACGTCACAACTCCTCCCCTTCTGCGGCGGGACCAGAAGTCCTTGTGTAGGATTCCCATGCTCTTCGTAAACAATAATGGTTCCCTAAGGCTGACGATTAGAAGGAAGAAAGGGTTGACACATGCAAAGGAAAAGGCGGTCGGGTTTATAGCACAAAAAAAATATACTTGGTTATCGGGGTGCTCGGTACAATAACTAACGAAATATGCCAAAGGAGTTCAACTGAAGTCCTTAAAAACGCCTCCAGGGTGCTTACGTAGCTGATAGGATAGAGGAGGAAAGGACAAGTCTCCTAGTATCGCCGGTTTCGTGGGTGGAGGTTGCCGCGATACATCATGTAATCCGTAGGCATCAAAGTGATATCCCACGGGACTCTGCCCACTCTTGGGAGTTACGGACCACCGCTTCTCCATCTTACCTCGCATGAAGGTAGGGTGTAGCTCTCCAGACCGCACCGCAAGCAGAAGGGCTCCCTTCGCCGGCTGGGGTTGGGGCATTGTGCATAACGGTGTTCCACTTGGTGACAACTCCAACATTCAATGGCCGCCGCTGGTATGGGAGAATGCGGGGGTTCCTCCGCCCGGGTCAGACCCTCGGTTGCTGGTGGGTAAGCCGGGAGCGTGGGTGAAGCTGCCCTTGGCGGGGAGGGGGCATGGCCCACTTCTGTCACAGGTGCCGGGGGTGGAGAGAACCTACCCCGTTCTTCATGCAGAAAAAGGGTCACGGCGAGGAGACCACCATGGCGGAATCGGGGCACATCCGGTTGACCGTCAAGGAGACATTGCTCCAGTAGGCCCATTTCGGTGTCGCTGATCACCTCTATCGATGTCAGCGACGAGGGCGACATGGGCTGGGATAGCGGTCCCTCGGTGGGAGCTGTAGTTATCAAGCCAACCTCTTCTTCTTCAGCGGGGATCGGCTCCGTTCGCGTGGAAGCGTTCCTTATAATGGGAAAGCACCGGATATGCTTTCTTGCGGCCGTCACCTAGGCACGTTGCAGGATGTTCACTGCATCTCCCAGTTGCAAGAGCATGCCGGGCAATTCCTCGGCCACCTGCTCCATCACTTTTTAGTACTTCTCGACCCACGCCTTTAAAGCTTTCATCGGGCTTCTGTGGTTCTCCATGATCGTGGATTGGGAGAGGAAAGACGGTGGAATCTCTCTCTCTCTTTTTTTTAATGGATGGATGTATGGATGTAACCTGCGGGTAGCAACCAACACCAACGCAAGACACTAATTAGGGAAAGCAAGATATAAAGCAAGTAATGATAGTTAATAAAGGGCAAGGCATGAAAGGAGACACGCTAGACAGAAAGCCTAACAGGAAAATAAGCAAACCACCAATAAGGGAACGCTAGACACCAGAAGGAGACGTAAGACACTAAAAGAAGGCGCAAGACACTAAATTGAAGAAAATTTAAACAAGGAAATGCAAGACTCTAAGTGAAGAAACTTAAGCAAAACGTGAGCAACGGAGCGCAAGACACCAGAAAAAACGCACAACAGGAAAACATAAAGCATTATAGGAAGAACTACTGAGGATGGCAAGGTTTCAATTCATTGGCGTGCACCTTGCTCACCCCTTCACCATCCAATGTGCTCAATTCATATACGCTGGCTCCTAAGATACGCGAGACGCGAAAAGAGCTATGATATCCGGACGCCAGCTTGGCGGATACGTGGTGAGCAGCAGACGACATTAGATGCAGCCTTTTCTAAACTAACTTGCCGAGAGCGACGTCTCTCCGGCGATGTTTCTTATTATAATGGCGGGACTGCTCTTGCGCAGCCTCCCGGAGATTCTGGGGTACCCACTCCCAGAGCCTCGGAAGGCTTGGATAGCGCTCCCCCCATATTTGGGAGTCGCTCATCTCGATATTAACCGACTCATTATTATTTTCCAAGGTCCCTCCGGGCGTTGGATGGCGCCCGAAGTTCGAATGATGGGCGGTATTGTACGCGAAACGTAGTTGTGGTAAATGAAGATCCCAATTTTGATGGCTTTCATGGATAAAAGAAATAATCATTGTTTTGAAAACTATTGACCCTCTCGACTGGATTGGCTTGAGGATGGTATGGAGGCGTTGTATGATGGAGGAAATCGTATGTGCGCCCCACTATGGCGGACAGCGAGGATGATAAGTTCGTACCAACATGGGCAGTCCATGATGGGCCACACGTGGCAAATGAAATGGGGCCCACATGGGCGCCCGTCCTCAGCCATTCATGACTTTATTAGTCATTTTTTATTATGCAAAAAAAATTAAACTATGCACCATCTCTCTATAGCGGAATCTTCTGCGTCGTTGTTTAATGATTAATACCAATTGAAAAATCCCCATGTTTACCAGTAAAGATGATGATGATGTTGATATTCGTGTGCGCGCGTGTTGGATTCGAAACCAGGGTCCTCAAGATTGCCATTCCGTTGCCTTCCCACCTGAACCAATTCTTCGTAGTTATGAATGCTTTCTAATTTCATCTATTTCTACATGTGATTTACAAAGTCTATGCATTACTAGTTTTTACAAGAACGCAACTATTTTATCAGGCAAAATTAACATTAATGAGTTTTTGCATTGATAATATTAAATTGTTACTGTTACTATAGACAGAAATGTTAAGAAAAAGTTGGGTATAAATCAAGACGTGACAGTTTTTTTTAGTAGTATTACTAATTGCTTATAAAAACTACTTTATTATACTATGCGTATAATAATCAGAAAGCAATAAATTAAGATGGTGATTCTAATGATTGAAAATGTAACGCGTGGCACTTAGTGGGCAGCCCACTCCGCGCCCACCTTGCTGCCCAGTCTGCGCCCTCAGTGCTACCCCATTAAGTATCCATCAACGTAACATAAGCTATATCTTTGTGTATGTTACATATTCATCCTCTCGGACTACTTTTCTTAACATTATTTCATACGTAGATTCAATAATTATAACTCGCTAGCTTCCTACATAGAATATTCCTGCGTATTTTTCGAGCCTTAAAACTGTGACTTCGACTCCTTCGTTCCGTCTTATCTCTAGTTTTAATGGGTTTCTAGTAGGGGAGCAACGCAGCGTGCCCTTGGTGCATCTGTGTAGTTCCTTAGAACTCAAGCATGGTCAGACTCTTGGCGCCCTATACTCCCACCATACCCCCTTTTCACTGGGTTTTCGGGTATTTAAGCCCTAAATTCTAGTGGAAAGCGGGGGGAATCAGTTCCGAACTCTCATCGACAGCGAAGCTCTGTCACTCGGACCAGCGAAGAACATCGTAGTAGATCGAGCATTAGTCTCCTTCGAAACCAGTCTATATTACCGTACGTACATCGTGTCATATCGCGATCGTTAGGCAAGCCACAGTTCTTACGTTCAGTTTCTCCCCCGTTCAATATCGTAACGTAATACGAACTCAGTTTAAGTATATTGTAACAACATTTCACTTCCGCTGAAACTCTCATTATTATATTTTTATATTGTATTTTCATTCAGAATATATTGATCATTGTTTTAGTTTTTATTAACAAAATCATTGCTTCTTTATTGGAAATTCCTGTTCAGTCATCCTTGATTTAAATAAGCACATATAAGGAAAGGAATAATAAAAGACCCCACGAGGATACACTTTTACCGCTCAAGGTGTATCCGGCGAGCAATAGTAAGGTTTAACTTTAGCCTAGGGCATTCTTTCATGATCAATGAGCAGGATTGAGTCTGGTTAAGGTGAAATAGCCCTTAGCACGATCCCAAGACCTGTTCTGAGCTACTGAAAGTAACTAGCCATTCTTTTAATTAACAAGGTCCAGTCTTGAGTCTGGTTAAGGTGAAATAGCCCTTAGCACGATCCCAGGGTTGATATAGGGCCGATTGGGAACTAGAAGACTCGAGTCTGGCAAAGGTGAAATAGCCCTTTGCACGATCTCAGAGCATATTTAGGACTCGCGAAGCCTGGCTCGTAACAGATGTAAGATATCATTTGAATAATAAGGTTGTATCTATTTGTGTGTAGACTTGAAACTCGATTTGTGAAGAACCGGGCGGGCCAAGTAGTACGTTTTCTTATCGCAAGCGCATGCAACGAAAATGAATAAATAAGAGGAAAGGCGGGGAAACGTGAAAGAAAAAATATTACGACTACCGGGTATTGAACATGATGAGAAAGCAAGAAAAAACAAAAAAAACAATCGTGATAACGGGGAACAGAACTCGGATCACCGCGGTCACTGTTCCAACGCTTTGCCACGACGCCACTTCGATATTTGTGGGAAAAAGTATCTTAGGCTCCTGATAAATTTGAGTCACTGGATTTCGTCGGATTCAATTGGATCTGATCAGATGTCGCGAAACAACTATTCAAAGGTATTAGTTATTGTAAGCGCATATTAAGAAAGTGGGAAAGCAAGAAGGAAGGGCAAGGAAGCATTCGTTGGGCGATGCCGTGCCGAGTTCAGGTATCGAGAAGGCCGCATGCAGCGGGCCGGTGGCTGGGCCGTCGGTGCAAGCGCACTGAGACAGCGATTGTTTCGTTTCGGGAAAACCGAACGGTTGAGCACCGGTTGGTCCTCCATCGCGATTTTCACAGGCTGACCGTCAAGACGTTTTTGGTCACCTCCCTTTTTCTAGGACCAAGTGATAGCCGTCCGTGACTCGCCAAGAGCGTGGGGGGTGGAGCATAACTTAATGTTTAATAACTCGAAATTGAGGGCCGAACAACAAATTTCAAACCTGCCATTTTCTTCCTAACAACCATCCCAACACGATGGCGCTAATATTTTATGACATTTTTGGGGCACCCTGTATCTATGTTTACAACTAGGCAGAATTCGAAAGATCTTAATAGATCAAATAAAGAAACCGTTTAATCATATAATATAATATAAAAGTAAACAAACAAAGACTATTTGGATTTCAAATTGGGTAGAGCAGCAAGTCCTAAAGAAAAGTATTCTAACATATACTATGGGGTTTTAATAACTAGAATAATTGAACATGTGTTTCAGTATTAAAAATATGCTTAATATTTATTAAAAAATATGATATCTATTATATTATTTCAAACATGCAAAATACTAATACTGTGGAATTACAATTCTAATTGGTGGCAGCGTGAAATTCTACACGATCTTTCCTGCCACCTTCTCGATCCCGGGCTCCACACAGCCAACGTCCAATTCTCCCAGGTAACCGTTTCATGTCCGGATCGCCCCTAAATTTCTTAGACAACTCATCTGCAAACGAAAGTAAAAAATAATTCAATTTTCATTTAATAATTTGTGCTACACCAAGAACTAGAGCACAGCGATTGCCCGTATTGAATACGTACCTTGTACACAACTAAATAGCTGCGTGTTGCTAAAATCTTGTTTTGATACTCCTTTAATAGCCTTCCCTGTACCAGAGTACAGTAATTGTACATCTTTGCTCTTAGTGAGCGGCAGAAATCTATTTATCGAGCTTTGCACAGATTTTTCTCCGCTAAGTTTCATGTTCATAAGTGTTATCTGAAAGAATAATAATTAATATAAAAACGAAACTAATATAAGTAATAATGTTTGTCAAAATTTCTAATTGAAACTTACAAAAGCCTTCTTTTTATTTTCCTCCATTTTTAGCTGCTCCTGAAATTCTAAAAATTCCTCCAACGTCGTTTTTGGGAGATGGAAACCGTTTTGAATATCGGATACATTTACTTCTTTATTTGTGAGTTTTATTGTTAATGATATTTCTAACTGCTCCATTTTCTTCTCTAAATCGTACATAATAAATCTCTTTGCGGAGGTGATTTCCCTCTTTAAATTATTAAAGAGCGACTCAAATTTATCGTCTATGTGTTTTCTCAATCTATTTACTGAAAGTCATATTCATAATGGCACTTAAAATCAATTCTATACACTTTCATTGAGCTACAATCATAATATTGAATTACTCTAATCCCGTACCGGTTTCAAGGATGGCTAACTGCAGCATGTCTTTGGACACAGAATCGGTGGTTTCTATTCAAGTTGAAATAATTCGAAATAAGACAAATTAAAATAAACTATGATGGAATTCTGCTTACAAAATAATAAATGTTGGCTTAATTGGGGGATTTTCCGTTGATTCTGGTGTCTCGAGATCTGAAATATTAGATGTGATAAGTAAAGATTCAGCAATTTATCAATATTTGTATTAAGGCGGCCGCACAAATCTGACAAAACGCCCATCTGGTGACACAGGCACACTAATACATATAGCACCATGTGTAAGTGAACGTGTCTACTTAAAGTGAATATACTACCGAAATGTGTAAATCCAGTGATATTAATCGAAATAGTAGGTTAAAAGGGTCACATGCTTATAAGGATCTTTTCTGTCATAGATCTGCTGAAGTTCACAAAGTCAGACTGAAAATTTGGACTTGCGAGGTTTACCTGGTAATAATCCTGAAGTCGACCAGTATGAGTTTACCTATAGAGTGTAGTGGATGGATCGTCCTTAGTACGGCTGCCACAGCACTTTCTGCTTCAGTAGCTGCACTTCGCCGTAATATACTATGTTGCCCGCGTGAATCGGACCCTGTTTTAAGTTTTCTGTAAAACACACATGGTTAATAATCAGCGAATAAAGCATGACAGAATAAAATCTATAGCAAAGTTGTCATTACTGGCATAAGATACGACGGTAATGTTAAAGAGTGCCCAATGGTTCTTGGGCGGCATCTTCATCGCCAATGCATCCTTTAATCCACAATATTCCGCTTCTGGTGGATACGAACATTGCACTTTATCCCCTGTTTCTTTGATCCACAAACTGGGTACAAGATAGATTGAATTCGTTTCATCGGAGAAACGCACGACTACATACGGTAGCTTTTTGGCCATCTAAAAAGATATCATTTTAAATGCGTCTCGTCAGATGTAAAGAAAATAAGCAGCACTATACGCTGCTGTGTCTACAAGTTCATTACTTACGATTGTGGGAATGGATGGGAGCGTGGGTAACAGAAAATTACAAAAGTTGAATGCTAGAACCGTCCCCCTTTGCGATCCTCCTCACACCACCACTCGGGTGCTGGTGGTCTCCAAGGTCTCCACTACATTATTTCGCCGTAACACAACAGAATTAACTTCTCTATGCGGATGTATAAATATTAAAAATGCAATAAACGAACCGCTTGTAATTGGTTATGTAAATGGAATAAGATACATTTATGGGTAATCCGCTTACAACTACGCAATTGAAGAATATTTTCGAATTCATCTCCCTTAATGATGCCGACATCCGTCGAAAATGTGGGATACTTAAAATAATTGGTAGTATTTAATAGTTTACGCCCTAATATAAATATCTGTTCTGTCGTCACGTTTATGCAGCCTGTTTCTTTCGTTAAAATTTGATCAATTAGAATTATTGTACCGTTTGATAGCTGCACTACATTGTCCGGTGCAGTTGGTCGGATTGTTATATTATTAATTTTGACAGATGAAATACAATTGTACATGTTCTAAATGTTGGTAATTATCCCCATTCAGAATGTACTGAGGAAAGTGTGACTTCTTTGTGAGTTTATGATTAGTATGCTGTTCTCTCAGCTATTCTATTGACTATTTGAGTTAGCGGGTTTTTAGGTGACTTTACGAATTTTTTAAAAATCCCAATATAGCTTTCTCCCCAAAAAGCTGAAAGATCGCTCAGGGGCATATTAAAATGTTGCACATCATCAGTGATGTGTATTAAATTGTGCATATTCAGCACCTGTGTTTGTATCCCGTATATATTGGGCAATATGTCGAAAAAATTTTCTAAGAGTGATCTGGAATAATTTAGATGTTTCATTATATATTCCTTACTATGAAGAATTCGGCACGCTACGCAGAGAAGGAGAAAATGTTTGTAGACGTGTTTCGGCAAAAAATCTTTGAAAATTAGTGGTCCGCAATATAAAAGCATGAATCGAAACTGAGTGGCTTTCCAACGTGTTACTATATTAATGTCGTAAACTTTTCGCTGGAACTCGCAGGGTATGTCTGGAGTTACGGATACCATGAGACTTCTTAATCGACGTATTGCAGATCGTCTCAAGCGCGCGATACTGCTTGTCCCTGTCCATTGCTCCAATAAATATTTCATCACGCCAAGATATAAAAGGTGCATAGAATCTAATACTACAGATTTTACTGGATCAAATTTCGTCATTTTCAATAACGGTGTTGGAGCTCCCGATACGAAAGGTTGTAAGGCTTTCTGAAGTCTCCTTGATTGCTTGATGGTGAAGCTAGTTTACTTAAAATCAGAAGAAGAGAAGCATCTCAAGCCGCTCTTCTTGTAATATGGATACACGAAACAAATTTACAGTAAGTGTACTTGGTATCAACGATATTTAATGGACGCTAAGCCTCTGATCGAATGGCCGTCAGAGCTTAGTATATGTAAAGTTACAATTCTCAACCAATAGGTAATGTTGAGAGACGTGAGAAAATACCGTTAAGTCTATCAGAACTCTGATAGCTCCCAAAAAATGCGCAGATGGGTTTCAAATATTTCTCAACTAGTTCTCAGCTCGAGTCAACTAGTTCTCTCGAAAAACTAAAATACACAGAAATATATAACCTATAGCGGAGTACAGACGGTGGGGATGTAAGCGCTGATTGGTTAAATGTTAAGGGTGAGGGAAAGAAATCGGCAAGGAATGGGGCATGATATGATATGACATACCTGGCCAAAATATGATGCTCGGGAAGCGCGCACGCTAATCCGGGTAAGAAATGGAAATGACTTGAGTGCAATAAAAGTGTAAAAGGAGAAAGTGGGCGAAGGCGAAAAGGCACGTAAAAGTAATTATGGCTGCAGATGTGTGTAGAAAGGAGCAAAAATCAGCGAAGCCTAAAGTGTCTTAACGGAATCGAATACAAAGGTGCTGAACAATACAGAAGGGCGCAGCGTGAAAATATTGAATATATGGGCATGAAGAACGCAGTGGCCCGCGAGTTCAAACAACGGTGATTCAAGACCATCTGTGTGGTGCTGGGCCTGCGATTTTCGCTTAAAGGTTCTTCTTGTCCGTCTTGAACATGTTGTATCTGCGTACACGCGTTTCTTCTTTCGGTTTTCTCCAACGGTTTCGCCTTTAACGCAACAACGCTCGCATGCGTAATACGCGCCTGGTGGTTTACAGCACTTCAAAAAAGACCGTGCAGGCGAATCGGCAAGTACCGCAATGATTTTAAATTTGTAAGTCTATTCTTTTATTTGAACGCCCCTTTCAACCAATTGCAAATGCCTCAGTTACAAAATCATTCAAAAATTCCCCTACGTTTGCGGATTTTGAATCGCCGCAGTAAATTGCCGCGACGAATGGTGTGCATTATCAGGAAAATGAAATATTATTCTCGAGTCTCGCTAATGATCGGGACAGACTCGAGAATAATACTGAGAAATTAAGAATCCTTTACTTTAAGATAGCTGAACTTTACTTTAACTGGGTTAGATTTCACTATTACTTTTCCCGATACTTCGGCCCGGGAGATTCGAAGGCGGCCAGCCCTCAGTTTCACAATAATGGGCGCCAGGCATCGAAGATGCCACACAAGATCCGTAGTTCGCAAAAGAGCTGGTTACGAGGAATCTCCCGAGCCGGCTTAACGTGCCTTTCGGCTAGCTCAGACAAACAAAGGGAGAGCACGTGGGTTCGACACGAATGAACAGTGGCCAGGATTGAACTAGAAAACTGGTTTATTTCGGCAATGCAAAGCGGTAACAAGGTCCTTCTCTCGAGGTGTTCACTAGCAACCTCGGGCGAAGCAAGTGGCCGCGAGTTAGAATTACGTCGAGATCACAGTCCGATGTGGGCTAGTTCGACGCGGTTATACGGCGTTAAAGCGGTTGATGAATTCGCGGTCGTCTGAATTCAACGCAAAGCTACACGTTGACTCTTGGCTGACTTCGTCAGCCCGCAGGAAGATTTCAGTTCTAGATAGATCAGATAGAAAGCTCGGAAGTTCGATAGAGAGAAAGATCGCGAATAGATCGTAATGGAAACTTACAGTCGAGCAGCTACAAGCCTGAAGGGCGAAGAAACAGCGAAGGTCTAGCTGAGATCCCACAAAAGTGGGTTCCTTACAGACTGCTAGACCGGAAAGATGTTCGCTTACCGCTAGTTTTTTCCCTAGGCGTTAGTGGGGAAGTTAGAGGAGCGTTAAAGCTTCGCCCTTCCTTCCTTCCTTCCTTTGGTAATAGTTTCTTTTGTTCGTTAGTCGCTCCAGTCGCTCGCTAGTCCGCTCGCTTCGATCGTCAGCACAAGAGTGCCGAATTCTACGCGCTCTTCCCTAACGTTCGCCTAGCCGCCTTTGTCCCCCGAAATCGATCGCTATTGGTCGCCGGATCCTACCGCGCGCTCAGGGCTCGCTAAGTCCTCGGACGAACGACGCCAGGGCCGTAGGCTCCACAGTGCGCCCACCCCGCTCCGTCGAGACGACAAACGGTCAGCCTCCCACGTTGCTGGGTGCCTCGGGGTCGCCTGCCTCACCACCCAGTTTCCTCCCACTTTATTGGAGACGCTAGTTTACTATTTTCCCGGCGCTAGATTTGAGTGAGAGAGTTGCTTTTGTGACGTACGACAAACGCAACGTCACAGCATATATAATCTTCGTGATAAATTTTTACAATTATTGGCCAAACTTGTATATTCGAATTGTTGAATATCTGCATACCGTCAATATGAATCAAAACTCTAATAAGATCCTCCGTATAAATATCGGGTTTAACAAGTTTTTCAAGTTCGTCTTGAATGCGAAAGTATACATATTGCATTCCATGAGACGTCTTTATGCACTGTAAACTGCGCCGGTGCATTGTGCACAACAGAGTTTGCGCAGATTTTGGAAAATCTGTAAATCCTTCGTCTCTCAATATATGCAGTAACTCAGTTGTAACGGATAACTGCAGGGTGTCCGAATTTTTTGTAGCCCAGTTGCATATTTTGGACTTGAAGTATTCTAGACTTACATGGTAGTGTTTCGCTTGTCACTTCCGGAATAACACTATCATTCGTAACATCCGATCCATCATCGTCACTGGAACATGATTCAGAAGCACTAGTGCTGGATCCCTCAGTGCTGGTATTGTGTGTTATTGCCGACTCGTCAATGTCCATCGGTGAATCACTTGTTTCCGGTCGAACTTCATACCCGCCACAATCGTTCTCCACCATAGAAACATCTTGACGCAATAATTGTTTTTTACACTCCCGACATTTCTTCACATGATAGTACTTGCGCGACATGGTGAATTGTGCTATAGGATAGCCACTCCGACAGACGCAAACGTGTATTATCTAGAAAATGATATGATGCCTTGTACAACGTTGTCCTAAGACAGTCAAGAGAAGAGTGATGCTTCGACCGGCTACTCCACGTCCTTAGGACAGACAGCAGCGACAATGCTGATTCTCCTAATTAACAGTGTAACGCGTGGCGCTTAGTGGGCAGCCCACTCCGCGCCCACCTTTCTGCCCACTCCGCGCCCACCTTGCTGCCCACTCCGCGCCCACCTTGCTGCCCATTCCGCGCCCACCTTACTGCCCAGTCTGCCCCCTCAGTGCAGCCCCATTGAGTATCAATTAATGTAACATAAGCTGTATCTTTGTATACAGCTACAGAAAATCCAACGAATCCAATGGTGAATAAATCGAAATTATTATAGATTTATTACAGATATAATATTATAATTGTAACAAATCAGACATAATCAAGACCTGGTAATTCTCGACTGGCCCTATCACTGACGATTGCAAAAAACCGATTGTCGTTATAATACGTGTATTATGCATATAATAGTTAGAAATGAACAAAGATATGGATTCTCCTGAATGAAAAGTACAACATTGGGCGCAAAGCGAGCTGCCCACTCCGAGCCCATCCCGCGCCAACTTTGCGCCCACTGTGGCCCACTGTATCCTGCCCATGATGGGTCAACTACGGGCAGCCACATAGCGCCCCACACTGGGAGCGGGTTTATGATGGGCAATTCCTACATGGGAAGCTGCGTCTGTCTCCGTTTGACACATTGAGCGACCCGCAAGCCAGGGTTAGGTGCCATTTTTCTTAAAACGGATCAGTTCTTTTGCATCACGTCGTCGATTTAGACTAAAAGGAGATATTATATTCATCACACGAGATTACTGTGACTCTACATAATGATTTCTCAGTGATCAGGATTAAGTGATACATCATAAGGGTTGTTGTTTCACCACATTTTTCAATATTTATAAGCAAAACGAGTTTTTACTAAAGCTTGCAGATCGTGTGTGAATTTCAGTCCTTTTTTTGTGTTCCCCGTGACCCACAAAAATTAAAGTCTGAAATATATATGTATGTCTAAATCATTAAGATCGGAGTGGGAACCGCCTTCTCGAATCTTTATCTCTTATTAAAGATCTTAAAATCCTTAGTATGAAAAGACCCATGGACCTTTTTCCTGTTCCCGGTAAGTTAATTTTGTTTAGCCGGGCGCTATATGCTGTGCCCACACATTTCCTACCAGCTACGATCTACCTGGTGAGGATCATTCCAGGCCAAGCGAATCATGTCACTTTCCTGGGATTTCAGATTTTCCGGAAATTCGCATATGTTGTTCCCCATAACGAAATAGATATAGGTCATATTCTCATTTTTTGTGATAGGTAATTGTTTAAGAAATAGACACAGTCAAAGCAGGGCATATCAGCCATTTCGCTAAACGAAACCATTACGAAAGAATTTTTGTTGTGAAAGCCGCTGGTCGAATCGACGTTGTTCTTTTTTGTTTTGCTCAGGAAGGAACGAACTTTATAGCTACTATTTTTTCAGGGCCCGCAGATTGTCCATTTAGTACACGATATTTAAGTACACTTTTCATTTGTAAATGAAATAATCTTAGGGTAGATTGGCCACTCTAAGACTGATTTCAAAATATAATGTGGAGCTTCGTTTACCGAATGCTTTTTCGTCCAGGGCGGCTAAGCGATCCCAAGTAATCTGTCCAATATGTTGCATGTGTGTTATTAAACATATGTATTGTTATGCCGTGAGAAGGATTTATTCACACTTTCCGGATTAATACAAAATTTATTGGATGTCAAGGTACAAGAATAAACGGCACTTGATGTTCTTACTAGCGGAGCTTCTAACTGATCTCTCTATGGTGATCACTCGCTTATATTGCCTCGCCTAACAAAGCAAGTGACGCTTGACTATTGCACTTCTTAGAAGTAACTCTTTATTATAGCGGATGTTTAGAGGCACGAGGTAACCTATCTTAAAAACACATTTCTTATATATACTGGGTGGCTGGGTCCCTGGGTGGCTGTGTCCTTTTTAAGCCTCAATTGGCTTTATAATCGGTCGTCTTCTCTGACTATACTTGGTATTTGAACACGGCTCCTAAAAACTAATCCTTTTCTTAGACAATGATTGGTCATTATTCCGATCGTCATTTTCTATTAAACTTCGCATATTTTTTGGCGCTTGGTTTATCGGAGTTATAATCGACTGATTATTGGAAAGTCCAGCATCGCTACTTATGTTACAGCAAATGTTGTAAGTGGTTGGTTGACATATTTTTCGAATCCACATTTACAGAGACCACATTTGTAGGATATCCAAATTACCAAACCAATTACAATTATACTAGACATTCCAGTCAAACTATACCAAATTAATTCGGTTCTACTAGCATCTCGCACATGGGTAGAAATTTCATCAGCTTCTACGGAGATTTCGTTAAGAGAACGGGAAGCATCTCTTAAATCCTGTAGCTCGATTACGGTTTTCGTTAAACTGGGAACTCTGGCATAAGGAGCGATACTTTCGTTTAATTCTGGAATGCTTACGTTCCGTATCCCAAAAGTCATTTTAAAGTGATTTAAGACATCTACTGATTCACTAGAATATAAAGTGGTAACGGTAGTTCTGCCGGTACATCCTGACTTTAGTTTTAATAGATTTACTCCCGCAATGGTTAGAGTGTCTATCTTTACAGTATTTGGGCATTGGATATGGAGAGTCTCGGGATCTCCAGCTATGCTTATCCATTTCTCATTCGAGTGTAATTCGATCCAGAAGTTATTAGTCCGCTTGATCATTACCGATTGACATTCTGTGGATCCTCTTAACGAATGTATTGCTCGATCTAAGCAAGGATCTTGTGACATTCCTGTGAACAAGGGAGTCTTTCTTTCGCACAGACTAATGCCAAAGTATGTTCTGCAGGCCAATGCCTCGGCGTCGGTTACAAACAAGTACTGACGGCTGTCTCTGTCAATTAATATATATTGTTCGGTAATGCTGATTAGATACAGATATCGTTCAGTTATTTTCGGAAGTGGAATCATTTGATATAGTTCATATACTTTATCTTCGATAATGGGGATGATTAGTTCAAAACAGAGTATCTGCCCCCTTAACAGGAAAACGTTGACATTAGTTCCTTCAAATATTTATCGGCTTCATCTCTATTGAATAAAAGTTTCTTTCCCCCGTATTGTTTCTCTAGTTCGTTCAGTAATTTTCCCAATTGTGAAGTTGTCATCAACAGTGGGTCAGCATTCCCCGGAGGTGTTCTGATACCTTACTCCTATATTCCTCAAAATTTGTAATTGTGCCCTTCGTGATTGTTACTTGTCTATTAATCAGGGTAGTCATTCGCTTATTATCTTTGTAGAGCTTATCGATCTCAGAATTATAGTATTCGGAGTCCTTATTGCTAAGTGTTCCTGCTATTATATTTAATAAATCCCCAATGGGGTTTAACTATCCTCTTTTAACCTTAAGTTTACTTGAATAACCAATGTTCTGTAGTAACAAATGCCGGATTTCCTTATACTTATCGAATCGCATTCCAAAATATATAGATACACTTGTTCTAGCTCCAATTGTTTCGAAGGCTTTCCCAGTAAACGGTATGGTGCCGTACGGTTTCCCAGTAAATGTTCCACTGGTGCTTCCAACAGTTCCGAGTTCGCACAGGTCCAGAAAAATGACAGATTTTCAAGTCTGGTGGTAGATTCTCGTGGTTCCCATTGTATCGAAATGAATATTTGGGACATCTTTGATTCCCTTAATTATATAATCGTTGGCGAGAACAAACCCTAGGAGGCTTAAGGGGGAACGCACGTTTTGAAAAAAGCCAGAGCTGACTGCCCCGCTTTCTCAAACATGCGTTAAATCTAGAAACTACTCTTGGTAAGAGAAGGTACCTCTAGATGTATCTGCAGTCAATTTCTGCATATGTGTGTGAACACTTTGAACAAGGATGCCAAAGCGTTGCGTACTATACATACATGTACATATGTGCCTCGATGCTATCAGATTTTATTTGAGCTTAGCAATCCTAACCGATATACGCATGGTGCAATATTGAAAAGTAAATACAATGAAAAATAAAAAATATTGGAGATGTAGATTTTTGACTTAGTACCCATCTAAATATGAATAAACGAATCTAAATATTTATTACATAGTGTGCTAGAGATTTATTAATTCCAATCAGGGTTACAAAGTCTATGATGCATACAGTTTACAAAAAGTATGTGTACAAATATTATTATTAGGTTTACAAGTGTCACTTATGTATTTAGATATAAAAATGGTTGATGTATATCCTCCATCAGTGATAGGAATCCAAAATTTTTTTCATGCATGCGCCATTAGGTTGTTGACTTTCTGAAACATATGTAATTATGGAATAATTAGCACATTAGAGGACAACATGTATATTTATAGTCACCTGATAGATTCTGTACAGCTGATGCACATTGAATGCATTTATTCATTCATTCTCTCTTCTCTTATATCACATCATTGAGTCTTGAGATGACGTATGAAGTCCTGGTACAACTGGGTTCCTAAAACATATTGAAATGAGTGCAGAATCAGTTTGTTCCCAAATAAATAATGTGTGTAGCACTTTAGTGCGTGATACATACTTGCACTGGCATTCTTCTGAGATTTCCCATCGCAGGAGTGGTGTGGACCGTAGCAGGTTGGACATGGATTGTTGACAGTGGTTGAACAGCAGTTGTTTCCTGAAACATTCTGTATAAATATTTAGTAACAAAAGGCACTAGCTGACTCTATTTTCAAATTTTTACATTGAGTCAGCTGAAACACAGTCCGCGACATAATGGGGTTAGCAAACATTGTATTGAAATGTATAAAGTCAAGGACTTTATTTCGCCTCAGTTTTCTATCGAGCATCCAACGCAGGGTACAAAGTGACGCAATATTTCACTGATAGATGCACACATGTTACGCGCGGATAGGTTAAGAGATCGAATAATTATGTTGTTTTGTGAGTTTCGGCGATGGACGACGAAAGAGTCTATTATCTTAACGCTCGAAAGCATTGTATCATTGCGTATGTCGTCGTGCTTATTATGCTTGCGTAATTATCGCGACATATGGGGGATGCGTGCAGGCCATGAGAGCAAAATGTCTTGTTTTAGAAGTTACGGTTCCCGTTAGCCGAACCCCTAGTGCGCGGTAACGCGAAGACGTACCGTGGCCTATAAGCCGTCGTGCTCAGGGAGATACATGCATCGACCTGAGGCCGAGAACTGACCTCGTTAGGGAAGGTAAAACTTTCCGGATTTTGAAGGTCCCGCGTGCACGGGGAGACCTTATGGTCGAACCGGGGCCGCTAGCTAACCCTTGGTGACGCCGCGGGAACCGACCTGCGATAAGGGTAATACAATTAGGGACAATAGTCCCCCTCTTCAAGGCCCACATATGTACTGTGACGAAATTCGGGGGCTTGTGTCCCGGAGTTTTAACTCACGGGCGCCGGGGCGCTCGGGGATAGGTGGGGGTTCCCCTAGAGGTAGCGGGACTTGGTCGTCACAAAAAACCAACATCAAGAACGCAGGAGAACGATAATACAAATACAAAAAAAACAATCCTTCGACAACTTTGTTTTTACTAATATTGTTTATTGGCCCCTCGGAGTAATTCTTCCGTACAGTTTTCTAATAGCTGCCGTACAATCCTGAGGCACCAAATACCGAAAAGGGACTAGGGTTGCCTGGAATCATTGTCTAAGCAAAATCCCGGACGCGAAAGGATTCCCGACTTCTCGCGGAAATAATGCCAGTCGCGTAGGCGGTGATACGCAAACGATAGACGGAGACGAGCGATAGACTCACGAGCGGCAAACGCGAGCGATAATCACAATAATGGAAAGATCCGGTAACGATGATCACGCGATCGATACTCGCGAGGACGATAATCACACGTACGATATTCACTCGAACGATATCCGCGAGGACGATATTCACACGGACGATAGCCACACGACGATATTCACTCGAACGATATTCACACGGACGATAGCCACACGACGATATTCTCTCGAACGATATTCACACGGATGATATTCAAATCCCAGGCAAACCTCAAATTCTCCACGATAGACTCAAGGGTCGGCTAATCTCAGCAGAGAGGGGGAGGTTCGCGACTCAGAGAAAGAGCGATATTCACAAAAATAGTCGATCGATAATCTCACAATTAATATAATAGGGCTGTAGTCGTCGCTGCTTAGCTTCGCCACCAAGCGTTTCGCGAAATGGCGGCCGCGGGCCGCCGCGATGTTCGAACGTAACCACAACGTACGAGGATGGTGAAGGCGGGCGATAGCAATAGTATCAGCGATACAATATTCCCGATGAAGTAATAATGAGCACAGGAAATCTCAGCTCACCAATTCCGCACCCAGGGAGGAAGTCGGCGAGATCCTCGGCACTCTCGGAGCTGGAGTAAGGCTTCGGCTGGATTCTGGCACAACCTTGATCACGGCTGGCGTCGAAGGAAGAACGAAGAATGATGAATTTTCGGCCGAAAATGTCCTATTTTATAGGAATGCCTAGCGCCCCGAGGGCTCGAGGATTGGCTCCCCATGACGTACCACCACCCTCTGATTGGCTCAGGGGTACTTGCCGTTCTTACCGATGACTTCTCGGTACCCGCTAATCCGCGCGGCGTAAGTTCGCGGGAGTTCGGCGGCTCGGCCCAAAACTGCCGCTTCCCCGAATAGAACCAAACAGAGCTCTGGCTCGCGCTAAAACTCTGGCAGGGCCGCAGGTAACCCATCGGTTACCCTGCCCTAATTGAAGGGAGGAATCCTTCTGGCTGGCAATTCCTCTGCCATCCAACAACACCAAGGTCCATTCATGTAGCGTGCACTAAGGTGTGCTCCGCGAATGGAAGTCACGAAAAACGTCAGGAACCCCTGCACGTTACCACAACGGTGGTTCAACGGCGAGGACAGAGGAATAATGGAGCCGGCTCTTCCGCACCCCCAAGCCCTGACCGGAGCAGGCAAGTGGGTATCCCTCTGACCTTCCGACCGAGAAATCGGAGGGCCCTGACAAACTAGCCGCAGCAGCGGCCGAGAAGTCATCTTCTTATTTTCAGCAGGTGGTTCGTGATGCGGCCCTGGCTACGCGGCGATGCGTAGCCCGCCGATCCAAATGTTGTCCTTCTTTTCTCCCTACGCGGAATTGCTGCTCCGCTGTAATCGCAAAAGCATAAATACGAAAATCGCGACGCCGGGCATCCCATGGCGCTCTCGAGTGAGCCCGCCGAGTTGCCCAGCCCCACCCCATGTCCCGAGCGTGTCCGAAGACGTGCAAGACGCCGGCTATTGTGACGGGCAAAAATTTGCCACGTCACTACATAGTTTCGAATTGTCTGCGCGCAGTCCTCAGTCACATTTCAGAAGCGAGATCGAGAGCATCGAGCGAGCAAGAGTCGACTACAACACATATAATGCATGCATCTATCAGTGAAGCAGTGTGCCCCTTCATACCTCCAACGTAAACTACACCACAAGTATTACCGTATCCCCCGAGTCTTTCTGACTAGGTAAGATCCAGTAATGTTGCAGTGGGCGATCACTTTCTCGGTTTGTTATTGGAAATTGTGTCCTATATGTACTGTCGCTCCCTAATGGGCATTCCATGGTTATACCTGCTATCTACTAGCTCCGGTATCATGCAATTTTGGTAGCAACGAATCAATTTCAGTTTCATTTCTTTCAACCAAAATTGATCGTCTCTATACACCGTTATGCATTTGAGGCCTTTTGGTGTCCACTGACCAAAAATGCAATATCTTCTGCCTGTGATATGCAGTTGGCCTTGAATCTGCCAGTGTTAACGATGTCGCGGCTTCAGCTCGTTCAGGCTTCCATCCTTGTACAATTCCACAATGGCCTTGCATTTGGCGACGTATGCCTCTTCTGGTGTGTAGTCCTCTGCCGACTTGGGGCATTTTATCTCCACGATGCTGTCTTCGTCTATGAGACCGTCGGGAGATGCGCCCAAGAATGCAATCTCGGGGTCGATGAAGAGGCCGCAGGGGTGGATTTTCAATCCAAGTTGCTTCTCCATCGCTTGGCGAGCTGTAGCTTCGTGCTTCTTGCCGTAGGCCAAACTCTTGACGTTCAGGCATTGCGGATAAATTAACTGTTGCACTAATTTCGCACAATTGGTCGTCGGTAGGCGCGTGCACACTGGACCAAAGTTAGACGCCGTGAGCATGTGTCTTCTATAATATGTCCACTCCTGGCTGTCGCCCTGGTCACGAGTCTCTGTTTCGATGCGGCTCCGATTACTTTGCCATTCAATCAAGGTGGTGTAGTGGCGTTGTAATTCCGACTCGAACTCTTCTTGCTCCATGTCGGGTTTTTCCACTCTGTCTCCGTAATCTTTATCCCTCGTTGCGGCCATTCCTTTCACGTAGCCTCGTCGCTTTTTATCGGCTACCTTTGCCTTTTTTGTGCGCGCTACCTGCGTTTTCGACGTCTTTCGATTCTCTCTTGAATTGTCGAAGGCTGCTTGTCCATTGCTCTACTGAAATTCGATACGGCGGCCCCTGTGTTGTACTGGACTACAGCAGCCGCGCATCTTCCTTCGTAGGATCCTTTTCTCCCATAGTTGATGCGCTTCTCACCGACGAACTTGGCAATTATTGCGTTGAAACTTTCAACCACATTGCTGTTCATCCTGTGGAGCAAACTTTCGGCGAGAAGGCGGGGACGTTGCAAGATTTCCTGAATCTTTTGATAGGCCCCTACATAAATCAATTGCTGGACTATATTTTCTTCATTTTCTTTCGACGTTCCAGGGCAGAAGTAACTCAGTTCTCGACAACGTCTGTGGTCGCCGGAAACATGACTCGCAACATTGTCGATGTCTTTCTTCAGGTTCGCCATCTTCATTGCGTGTGGTACATTCTCCTCGCTCATACGGCGCATAGCAGCGCGGAGTACTCCGGTACGAATACGCATAGCGCTCTTCTCGACAATACTTCTGCATGGGCCCTTGGGGATCTTCGGCAGGATTTCATGCATCTTCTGCATCATGTTCCGCAGCAGGTGGTTCGTGCACTCAACCTTCTTCACACGCAGCACATTCTTGTACGGATCATTGTCTCGTATCTTCTTGCATACACTGCTGTCTCAATCGCCAATCAGGGTGGAGTAAATCAGCCCGTGCATCTGGACGCTTGACTTGAACCCTTCCAC
Source organism: Ectemnius lituratus (assembly GCA_910593735.2). Taxonomy (NCBI): domain Eukaryota; kingdom Metazoa; phylum Arthropoda; class Insecta; order Hymenoptera; family Crabronidae; genus Ectemnius; species Ectemnius lituratus. Next base: position 2,432,121 of record OU343044.1, on the reverse strand, counting down.
GATGATATCGCTCTCCATGGCCGTGGAAGTTTGATTGCGGCCCCAGTTCTTGTAGCAAGTGTGCTTGCGGGGCTCTTCGCCTCTTTTCGCCGCTGCGAGACAAATGGCGCAGAACTTGTTCCTCACGGAAAAGAAAACAATCTTTTGTGTGTGGAATCCCACAATCACTCCAACACCCGACAGAGAGCTATACTTCCCTGACCTGTATATGAATATACCGGTATATGGGGTAGGTCCGTTCCTGCTGCAATATCTCCTCTTGCGACGGCCAATCTTCTTTCTTCTGCTGCTGCTGCATCCATTTCAGTTAGCCATGGTTCCTGCGACCGCGCCGTGTTCACATCCATCACTGACTGCTCCTCAGGGTGGCTGCTTATTCCTCCCTCGTACATACACATTGCGCATTGCACACGCAGGGTCGTTTTGAGTCCATCCTTCTTTTCTGAGACGATTTTCAGATGCGCGACCCCGCAGGCGAAACGATTCGAATGACGGGCCAACTTCTGAATTTCCTCGAAGAAGTGCGCGAGATCGACAATTCTGTCGCCGTCCACAATTAGGCCTGCATCAACCACCATCTCGGTCGTAGGTTCTGGCATTGCTTCTTCGAGGACCAGACCACTGTCTTCTCTGGATGCACTAGTGTCATCGCTTCCGGCACGAGTGAAACACTCACTGTCCATGGAACGCGCATCATCCTGCACACAGTTCACGCTACATACTTCCACTTGCCCTTCACTAATTGTAGCAGATGCTCGATCATGTTGTTGTGCCCTGCGTGGTGACGGCGCAGAGCGGGTAGCGGGATCGGAGGAAGTCAGGCTCGTAGCGTTTAAAGGATTGGAATCCACCGGGATTAAACCCAAAACTTAAGGTTTATTGATAAAGTATAATCAAAAGAACTGACTAGAGATACAGAGTAACTCGCTGATACGCACTGATGTGTTCTGATCGAAATCTGGATAGCGAGTCCCCGTTTGGGACTTCGGTTGATGGTTTTGTTCGAGGCAGGCGTTTCCTTGGCACGAGGCGCTGATTAGGCGAAGCGACTCAGTGCCTCGTTGCTAAACGTGACTTAGTGGCTAGACGCTCGTTATTGATATCATAATGTATCATGGACTTTGGACACTGCATTATCCTCTCGAAGAAAGGATTTGACGATGTAGCTAGTTTGTGCAATCCGAGAGCCAGCTTTGGGCTCGGGCGCAACAATGTGACGTTGAAGGTGTAAGGGAGTTGTCGTGGTCCAAACACTCCAAGTCCATGGGATTCGCATCTTCCTCTACCGTATCCGCACTGCACATTCTCACTTGCACTTCACTTACTGCAGGAGACGTTGCGTCCTACGACGTTGACGGTGCAGCTGAGTCGCGGCTCAACATCGCAACGATGTCTTCTTGACCGTTGTTGCTTGCCTTTGCTTCTCGATGGCGGCGTCTAAACGGAAATACGATTTGGAAATTAGCAGTGAAATCGTGTACATTCTATATGTATAATATTAGTATAATTTTGTGATGAGAACACATCGGAAAACATTCGTAGTCACAAAGTTTATACTTACTTTTCAACCGATTTCTTTCGCCGTGACAATCGCCTTACACTCGGTAGAAGCTTATTCCGGGGTTGTCCTTTATGCCTCGTTCTACCCGCTCTGAAATCTCTCACGCTAGCACTACATTCAGGCTTCATCACAAGGATTTCACAAATGTCACTTCCAGTTGTGAAAACGCTTGCGATAAGACTGACGCTCGCAACTCTATCCTACACATATTCAGACAAAGCAAAATATGTGCTTGCGATAAACTATATCCCTGAGAAATTAGTACGCGATGCTGATTGAATTCATATCCATCGAACCAGCTGTATATAAGATTGTATATATATTCTATATAATTTCTTTGAATAAACATCCTGTAACTGTAATTGCAGTGGCTGGGCGGCAAGACGCCTGAATTATAATTGTGAGGTCTCGAGTTCAATTCCTCGCTGCAGCGAATGGTTTTCTGTTCTCCTGTCAATTTTCCTGGAGTATTCAACTTACGGTCTTTTCTTTTATTATACATTATATATTTATGTTTTACGATAAATAATTCCCATCCTGAAAAGGGCTTTACCCAATTGGACGAACTGGCAACACATAATATTGGTTCAAAATGTTTATCGTTTATTAATTGTTGTACACTTTATGTTGCTGTTGGATTGGTGGCCGGCCCGCCGCCAGTCACCGCGGCCACGTCTTCGTCGGCCACCTCCTCGACGGCCTTGACGACGATCATTGTGTATAAGTTCGCCCCTGGTGTGCCGCCGATCGGTGCCACCGTCCCTCCGCCGCTCTGTCCTCTCATCCCTTACTTGGAGACGGGCTTCGTGCCGACGTCGGGGAGTTTTCTTATCCTGCACGAACTTTTCTATCATTCGAAGAATCTGTAATGAAAGAAAAAGTACAAATCAAATGAAGGTGACAGATACTCAGATATTGATCGGTTTGCACCGACCGCTACATAATTTTTACGATCGTTGCTCGGAGAATGAAGATCTGATTGTGAAATGAGAAACACAAACATGAATCCCGTAGTAGACTGGACATGTAATTTCAAACATATACGTACATCTCTTTTTTCCTCCTCTGTCGCTGCCTGGAGCAGAGTAGGAATTTTTGAGTCCGCATTACTATCCGCCTGGGAGTCATTGCGGGTCGTGCTAGACGGCCCCGGAATCGCCGGATCGTCAGAGCTAGCCAGCTGCAATGTCCTCGGCTTGACCTTCCTCCTGCTCTTTGGTGTTACCAGCTCCAGAGCCGGGAACTCCCTTTCGAGAGTTTCTCCTGGCTGAAAAACATAATTAATCACGAAATACGCAAATCTGGGCAATGGGAGAGAATGAAAATACTTACGGTTGTGGTCGTTGTTTCGCTTGCCATGGTTGACTGACGAAATATGGGATTCTAATAAACTGAAAGATTTGACACTCGTTGGCAACCCACCCCTGGGGTCATTCATCCCCACTCTCTTACTGCACAATTTTTAGAATAATTTTGTATGGAGTAAGAATACGGTTCGGAAACGCACAGAAGTGCGACCAGTTATTTTGTACGTAACTTATTCCCGGTTTTCCACTCAATGTGTCCTTACACTTTACTATTGTTCCAGCTTTCTTGATTCCAGGAACAACTACGGAATAAATCGCAAAGTGTACAAGGAAATGTGCATCAAAATGTATCAAGACATAATTTTACTTGCTTTTACACAACGAAGCACAATTTTATTGTAAACAATTACAAAACGTGCACATGGTTTATAATAAAGGCGATTTTTCGAGCCGTTGGGAGGCCTAGTTTAGCAGAGAATGAGGGTATTATAGTGCTTGCAGGGTCTATCCGTTTGCATCAGTACAGGCATGGCTGGAGTATCTGTTCGAGTCTAGCGACGCTGACAGGTTTAGCGGGCTTCCGAATTTTGCAGATAATTCCTCCAACTTGCTAAGGATCAAAGTTTGATCTGATCGACTCGAAAGGCCGAGATCCAAGCTATAGCTGCATATAGCGTTTGCAGGGGGTGGCTTAGTAGGCAGGGTGAAAAATTTGATTATAAAGAGCGGGTATCGGAAGTGCGCCGACTTCTCGGTGTGCCGAGCAGACACCTGCATGGAAACCGCATTGTTGACTGCGGCCGCGGCGGCTCAATCAGCATAGCACCGACTCCCAATAAGAATCGCGATCGCCCCTATTCCGCCGCAATCTCGAAGGAGAGGACGAGGTAAGAAGCCACGGCCACCTGAGATAATTAGGCAAAACAGGAGAGTACGGGGGCTAGCTTTGCTGGACCTCTCGTGGAACGGAGAGAACGGCTGAAAAGGCCGGTCGCCTTCCCGAAGAGAGTTCAGAGCAGTTACCCCGGACGCCTGAGGAATGCTGGGAGAGTACGGAGACTACTGCCTGGACGCCCCTGGGATGGAGAGAACGTCTGAAAAGGCCGGTCGCCCGATACGCCAATTAGAAAATGGAGTCGTTGTTAAGGACCATAATGATTGAATTATATCGAGTCACGAATAAACCGTTTCTCGTATCCAAATCCAGTCATGCTCCTTACATTGTACTCCAATTATGTAATCCTGAACCTGTTTCCTCATAATAAATCCTTAACTCTGTATGTCTAGCCCAAGCAATTCCTGTTTTCCTGAGCAATTTCCCGAATATCCTTCCAATATGGCCACGAGAGGTAGACTCGCGAAGCCGAAACGCACTACCACGGCTACAAGTGTGGCGCCCAACGAGCGGGCCAAGGCCCATGACTTCAGGACCGATACCCAATCCAACCCAGACACCGATCCTGACCTGAGCAGCAACTCCAATCCAGTATCCATCAATCCACCATCAGGTTTCCAGTTTCCACCTACCCAATTCACTCAACTCATTGGCTCTCTGAGTGGAAGACAGTCCCACGAGCAGGGGAGTTTTGCGAAGTGCCCGGCACGTTTTAACGGCGCACACGATTACGCCAAAGTAAACGCGTTTCTCGCGACTATTTCGATTTTCAAAGAAATAGAAAATATTTCAAATGAGAACGCAGTAAAAGGCTTACCACTGCTTCTGGAAGAGCATGCCTCAATCTGGTAGCGAGGTGTAAAGGACACCGTCACCTCGTGGAACGAAGGCCTAGAGCTTATACGACCCACCTTTGCACCGCGTCGCCCAGCCTACCAAGTATACACGGACCTCTTCCGGACGAACCAGGAGGAGAAAACACCCGCTGATCTGTTTATCAGTGGAAAGCGAACAATCCTGGCAGAGCTCGCTACCTCGCACACAGAAAATGTCCAGATGGATATGATTTATAGGTTATTACGTATCGAACTACGTGCCAAAATCCCGCGAGACTCCGTAACCACCTTTTCGGAGCTTATTCAGCGAGCTCGTAACGTTGAGGACCTTGAAAAGGAGAAACAACGGCAACAAACGGCGACAGAAAAGCAGAATCGCCAAAATGAACATCAATTCAAGCTGCCTTATCCGAAGGACCGCCGCCGTTGCACTTTCTGCCGACGTAAAGGGCATACAAGTTTTGAATGCCGTCACCGAACCTACTATGCTCCACCGAGCAAATATACTCGTGCATCGACTCCTCAATTCCAGAAAACACCACAACCTCCGAGGACGACACACTAACAAGAACCATGAACTCCGTTACGTTGCTACGGGTGCGGAAAACCCGACGTCGTGTGCAGTAAATGCCCCGAATGCTCAAAAATAGGTCCCTACAACACAAGCAGCATTCTGCACGGTAAACGCGATACCAAATCTGCGACCTCGACCTGCAGTGAAGATAGTCGTCGCTGGGGAAACTGGACATGCATTCATCGACACGGGAGCAAAGTGCTCAATTGCTAGCCAAAACCTAAATGCAAGTGTCTCTAGCCGACGGACATCCCCGCATTCACAACGTGCCAACCACCGAACTAGACGTGCTGCTCGAGGGCCGCAAGATCCGGACACGATTTATAGTCCTCTCCAAGAGCAAGGATAATCGTACCCTTTGTCTTTGTCGAAGACGCTGGCATCGACCTCAGCCTTCCTCAACGAAGTTGGCATTTCGTGGACTCGCCAGACCAACATTATGACTTTCTGGGAGAGACGAATGGAGGTTTCAACGAGGGGGAGACGAAGAAGGTTCAGTTCGCTCCGATTGATGCGGAACATCTCCACGAGATCGAGGAGTTGGCGAAACGACCACTGCCACTTTTGAGCCGCATACCAGAACCGAACGAAACAGCCAAACTGCGAGAATTCCTCCGCGACACTGAGGAAGAGTATGATGAGCTACCGACAACCGAAGCTCAGGGTGAAAACCCACTGAGATGGCCAGGACTCGACGAACTCTTCGATAGATGTTTTCGCACGTACGAATTAGCTGAAGTAAGAGTGGATATCGCCGCCGTCAATGTAGAGGAACTAAGGGAGGATGAGGCATCGTTCTCCGACGGCAGAAGCGGCACACTGTATAGATACTGGTGACCATCCACCAACAGCAGTTCCTCCATACCGCATGCCACCTACCAAGAGGGACTTATTAAAGAAAGAGATACCAAAAATGAAAGAAGGCGACATAATGGAGGAGTGTGAGTCGCCCTGGGCTGCTCCCGTAGTTATGGTACCGAAGAAGGATGGCAGCATCAGAGTCTGCATAGACTAGCGGAAACTTAACGCAGTGACTGTCGCCGATTCATACCCGCTGCCCAGAATAGACGACCTGCTGCATTCGGCAAAACGCCCTGGATGCATGCCAGCGCTAGATTTGCAATCCGGCTACTGGCAAATCGAAGTCAGGAAGGAAGACCGAGATAAGACAGCGTTCACAACACCGTTCGGAACCTTCCGATTCAAACGAATGCCGTTCGGGCTCAAAAATGCACCAGCCACCTTTCAACGCCTCATGGACCGGATGAGGGCTGGACTTGGAGATCGTAACAACCTCGTCTATCTTGATGATCTCTTGGTGCTGTCCGCAAATTACGAAGATCACCTCTCGGACCTAAAAGCCATCTTTGACCGACTACGCCAATTTGGTCTGCGGATCAACCGGCAGAAATGTCGATTTTGCTACCAAGAAATCAAGTACTTGGGGCCCGTCATCACAGCTGAAGGCATTAATCCCGACCCTGAAAAGGTTAAGGCGATACGAGACATGGCGATACCGAAGAACCTGAAACAACTCATCTCGTTTTTACAAACTTGCTCATGGTACAGGCGGTTTGTGCCCAATTTCGCCTCCGTTGCCGAACCCTTGACCCGACTGACGAAGAACAAAGCAACGTGGGAATGGACTCCGAAGGAGCAGCAGGCCTTGGACCGGCTCAAGGAAGCTCTCATTTCTCCACCGATTTTGAGCTGCTCAGACGAAACCCAACCATACACTATTCGAACGGATGCGAGCAGCTATGCCATAGGGGCAGTCTTACTACAAGGACATCGGGAAACCGAACATCCCATTGAATATGCCAGCCGACTGTTGACTTCGGCAGAGAAGAACTACTCCACCACAGAGCAAGAAACCCTGGCCGCGGTGTGGACCGTAGAGACATTTAGAGGATACATCGAGGGGGCACAAGTGAAGATTGCAACCGACCACCAACCCCTGAAGTGGCTGATGTCTCTTAAATCTCCCAGTGGGCGACTAGCGCGATGGGTGTTGCTCTTGCAACCCTATTGCTCGGACATTCAGTATGTTCCCGGCCGATGCAATGTGGTGGCGGATATGCTATCGAGGGTGCCTACCGAGCCCTGGCACGAGGGAGAAAAGACTGACGTCGCCGAAGTCACAATTGATATACCATGCCGAGGACCAGCGATCACCCGAGGCGAGCAGCTAAAAGATGAAGACCTAAAGACGATCATCGAAGCATTGGAATCAACCACAGCGGACGAGGAATTGATGAAATGGTCATCCCGGGGCTACCTAATCAACGACGGTGTCCTCTTTCCATATGCACCGAACGTTGATACGGAAGACGCCCAGATAGTAGTGCCTTCGCACGAAAGAAGCGAAATCTTGCGGGCATACCACTATGACCCGACTGCTGGGCACTACGGAGCACAGCGCACTCTCCACCGGATCATGACCCGTTATTTCTGGCCTGGGATGGGTCGAGAAATTGGAGAATACGTACGCAATTGTATCGACTGCCAACGATATAAAGCCAGCAACCTAAAGCCTGCTGGTTTACTACAGACGCCCGTCATGCAGCAACGATTCGAGGTGATCTCGATCGACCTTTTTGGACCACTTCCACCCACCACGAATGGAAACCGATGGGTGCTCATTATAGAAGATGTAGCATCTCGATGGGTCGAACTGTTCGCCCTACAGGAAGCCACTGCTGAAGCTTGCGCAAACGTACTCATCAACGAAGTCCTGCTCCGTTTTGGCATGCCAAGACGGATTATAAGCGATAATGGCACGCATTTCACAAGCAGAGTCATGCAGCAAATCACCCACTGTTTCGGAATTCACCAGGCCTTTACCCCGGTTTACCATCCAGAAGCCAACGCCGTCGAGAGAAAAAATCGAGACCTAAAGGCACAACTGGGGATCTACGTTGGTAAAGAACATACCACCTGGGACGAAAAACTGCCGAATATCAGATTTGCCATGAACTCGGTAAAGTGCGAAACCACCGGTTATTCGGCAGCGTATCTGACATTTGGGAGAGAACTTCGAACTCCGGACGATGCTAATCGGGATCTGAGGACTCTTATACAAGCTGAGAATTTCCTGCCGGAAATAACACCATAGCTGCTGACGCTGGCTGATACCCTGCAGATCGCCCAGCAAACCCAAAAGCAACAGCAGGACCAACGAAAGAAATATACGGACCAGCGCCGACGAGCAGGCCCCGAATACCAAAAAGGAGACCTAGTCTGGATCACCATCCATCCCTTGAGTCGACGGGACCAATAGTTCACATCCAAACAGACTCCAAGGAGGGATGGCCCGTATACTGTCAAGCGACGAGTCGGAGCTACTAGCTATGAGCTCCAGATTCAGGATGCGAAGCCCATCAACATAGGAGTGTACCACTCATCGGCACTGCGACCATACAGCGGAACTGCCGCTGAAATACCAGATCCAGTCGTGCCGATTCGCCGTCGTGGACGACCCCGAAAGCGACAACAGCCAGCCAAGGAAAATGCTAACAAGAAGAGGAAAAGGCGATAAGATCCTGCACTACTTGTCGGCACGACGTCGTGTCCAGAGGGGGAGGATGTAACAAAGCGCTCCGGAATCATCCAGAAGACTCGATTTTAAAGAGACGAAAAGGCTCGCGGTGCCTCCCGCACCGCGAGAGCCCCGCGAGCTCCATGCAACTTCGCGCTCCGATCCGAGCAGACACCTGCATGGAAACCGCGTTGTTGATTGCGGCCGCGGCGGTTCAATTAGCATAGCAACGACTCCCTATAAGAATCTCGATCGCGGACGCGCTCGCCCCTATTCCGCCGCATTCTCGAAGGAGAGGACGAGGTAAGAAGCCACGGCCGCCTGAGAGAATTAGGTAAAACAGGAGAGTGTGGGGGCTAGCTTTGCTGGACCTCTCGTGGAACGGAGAGAACGGCTGAGAAGGCCGGACGCCCGATACGCCAACTAGAAAATGGAGTCGTTGCTAAGGACCATAATGATTGAATTATATCGAGTCACGGATAAACCGTTTTCCGTATCCAAATCCAGTCATGCTCCTTACATTGTACTCCAATTATGTAATCCTGAACCTGTTTCCTCATAATAAAACCTTAACTCTGTTTGTCTAGCCCAAGCAATTCCTGTTTTCCTGAGCAATTTCCCGAATACCCTTCCAATATGGCCACGAGAGGTAGACCCGCGAAGGCGAAACGTACTACCACGGCTACAAACGTAAAATTTTATTAGTAAAATGGTACCAATTGAATCAGTAGACCGTAAAGTTTAGCCACAGATACAGAATTTTCCTTATAATACAGCAAAAAAGTTGAATCCATTGAAAAGTTCCAACGGCGTCTTAGTTTGGTTAGATGACAGTCCTGGCCGCTTAGCAAGTCTAACTTTCAAATCGGATTTTCTGAACTGCGGCAAGTCTATGTTAGAAATCCTTATATGCAGCTATTCCTTGGAATATAAACTTTCGATAATTCTAACTAGTTTTACGAAACTCTGTAGTGTGTTCAATTTAAGTGTAAAATTCATCTACGCTTGACGCTGCATGAGGTAGTGTATCCGTGTAAGTTGACGCGCATGTGTTTGTCACTGAGCATTCCCCCTTAATCTGATTAAGTACAGGGTGATGCACCAAACTTGGAATCAGCTTTTTACCATCGAATTATTGGTAATACCGACATTGCGTAATTGTTTTGTTAGCCGTGAAATGTCACTTGTGTCATGTGCCGCGTGAGCTTACACGGAGTGAATCACGACAGATATCGGCTGCCTATTGATTAATTGAGAAATGCAAAATCTCGAGGAAATGTTACTGCTGCATTTCAATTAAACTGCTTTATTTTCAATTCTGAATTATATGGTAACCGTATCAAATCTTGTGTTATATAAAATTTCTGTGAACTGAAGCTACGGAAAGCGGCCTGTGATTATAAGGATGAACGCTTGTCCAATAACAATAGTAGGCGTTGTAAGACACTGAATTTGCAATCTTACCGTTTCAGTTCTGTTCCAAATATCTGATATTTTGTTTAATTCCTCACTATTGAGGCAGTTGTGAGCACCAAGCAGGTGAGGAAATTATATATTTTGATATTAGCAATAAACTCATCTCACAATCACTCTGCAATTATCGACAAACAAACATTTAAACAACATTTATAAATATTTAATTGTGCTCATGGGCGAATACTATAGTGCGGCTGAGGTGGAAATGTGCAGCACGAGACAAGTTTATTACTAATATGAAAATATCATTTTTCGCCCGCACGAATAGCGAGGAATTAAAAAAAATATCAAACATTCGGAATTGAATTGGACCCTCAAGATTGTAAACTCAGCATCTTACCACGAGGACTACTATATTGTTATTGGACAAGCGTTCATTCTGATAATCATAGCCCGCTCTCCGGAGATTCAGTTTAGAGAAATTTTATATAACACAAGACTTAATACGGTTACCATATAGTTTAGAATTTAAAATAAAACAGTTTCATTGAAGTTAAGTAACACTTCTTCGAAATTTTGCGTTTCTCAATTAATCAATAGGCCGCCGGTATCTGTCATGATTCACACCGTGTAGTGCTCAGTGCCACACGACAGAAGTGACACCACACGGCTAACAAAACAATTACGCAATGTCGATATTACCGATAATTCGATGGGAAAAAGCTGATTCCAAGTCTCATGTATCACCCTGTATCTGCAATAGTGGTAAGATTAGCTTACTTCAGACGATTTAAATGAACGTTAGTATCTTTTCCTTTGATATTTATAATAGCGTTAGTATCTCCAACAAGTTCCTAACTTTATAAGGTCCCACCTAAGGTGTTGACAACCCTGCTATTCTATCAACCCCTTGATTCTTTATCCATACCCAGTCGCCGGGTTCTAATTGTAACGGTTTAACACGTTTATCGTATTTTTTCTTGACCTTAATTTTCTGGTCATGTAACAGTGATCCTGATCTTTCCCAGATTCGTTCCAAATAGCTAGTTAGATTATTTGCCAAATCGTTATAGGTTTGTTCGTCGTCAGTAGTTAGTTGTCCAAAGCTGATGGGAATTCTTCCAAAAGTTAGTTCAAAGGGTGTCAACTGGATCACCGTATGTTTCGATGTATTATAACAGTAAATAGTAGCTTGTAAATATTCTCCCCATCTGTTTCTGGCTTCGTTGTTTTCAGCTAGTTGGCTTCTGATGAAGTCTTTAATTACGGAATGGGCTCGTTCTAGTGAGCCGTTACTCTCAGGATGAAATGCGGTAGTGTGAATTAAATCAACTCCTAATCTATCCGTTAGATTTTGTAACAGTCTACTGGTAAAGTTACACCCTTGGTCAGTTAGAATTATTTTAGGCAAACCGTATCGTAATATCCAGTTATTCAATAATGCAACTGAAATAGTTTCAGTTTTTGATCCTTTAGTGGTATTCCTTCCATGAATTTTGTCAATTGGTCTTGTATCGTTAATGTGTATTTGTTGTCGCTTAAGTCTTTGTCGAGGAGTCCCATAATATCTAGGGCTATTTTATCATTAAATCGTTTGGGTGTATCTGTAACCACCAATGAGGTTTTTGTTCTCCTCCTAGCAACCTTGTTTTCTTGGCATACATATAGTGCAGCTATTCACGTATAGTCGGGCCGCTGAGAGAATGCGCCTGGAATTACCCTCTCCTAAGCGCAGTCACCGCCACTTCCCTTGACACTTGGGTGCGTCGCGGTCCTAGCACTATGCATCTATGGTCTCGCTATTGGTTGGCCGACCCAATAGGGTCAGCCTAACTTAGAAAAAGATAACCTGCGTCTGTCTCCGTTTGACACATTGAGCGATCCGCAAGCCAGGGTTGGGTGCCATTTTTCTTAAAACGGATCAGTTCTTTTGCATCAAATCGCCGATTTAAACTAAAATGACATACTATATTTACTGTGACTCTATATTATGATTTCTCAGAAATAAGGATTAATCGATACGTTATAAGGGTTGTTGTTTCTCTACATTTTTCAATATTTGTAAGCAGAAATGAGTTTTCGCTACAGTTTGCAGATCATGTGTAAATTTCAGTTCCTTTTTCCGAACATTCCCTACCAGGTACGATCTACCTGGTAAGGGTTAATCCAGGCCAAATGGGTCGTTTTACTGTACTGGCACCGGTCACTCTAAGACAAGTTGCAAAATATAACATGGACTTTCCTTTACCGAATACTGTCTCGTCGAGGGTGGCAAACCTTTGTTTACAGGTGTAACTATAAATACTATTCCACGGAGCTATAGAAAGGGGATGTAGAATAAAAATCTGTCCAATATGTCGCATGTATGTTATTAAACATATGTATAATGAGAATTAGACTCACTCTCTACGTTAAGAAATGGACAGAGGCGGGTCTCCGTCTCACTTCAAATCTCAACACAGACGCATAGCGTGGCTACAAGGCGCCGTTAGCATGTGTGGGTAGAAAGCGCGTGAGGGGAAGCCAGGCTACGGAACTCCCGAAACGTAACTGGAAAGGGTAAAATTTCGGCCTGGTCCGCCTGTCTACCCTCCCTCACCAGACGCATTCTCTCAGCGGCCCGACTATAGTTTGCTACATCCTGATACAGTCCTAACCAATTATTTTCCCCCATGATTCTATCGATAGTAGCTTTAATTCCTGCGTGCTCACCCAACAAGCTGTCATGATTCTGTCGCATAATTTCACCCTTTTCCAGATCATTTTCTGGTTTTTTCAAATTTCTAGAATACAATTTTATAACAACAGAAGGGTCGGAAAACATTTTAATTAATGTTTCCTTCAAGTCACCCAGTTTCATAACTATTAGATTCTTTAGTTCAGAATAATTGATTGTTAAAACATGTATTCCCTCAGCTACGGCAATATTTCTGATTTCTTCCAAAATACTTGATACTGAATCTGCGTTAAATTTTTCGCTAATGCGAAATTCTTGCGAGATCTTAGTCTCTTCGTCGTAAGTAACTCTGTTTTCGTTTCCCAGGAAAAAGTCGACAAATACATCTTCAGGTTGTATTTCTTCAGAGAAGAATATGTGTTTTCTCCAGGCGTTTCTTGTGGTATTAGCCAATAGGATCGGTGGGTTTCTGCTGAGCGCATCGGCGTTAGTATTTAGACATCCTTTCTTGTGTCGTGTTTCGAAATTGTATTCTCGTAGGGCAAGTCGCCAATAGATTTGTATTGTGTTAGGCTTTTTATTGTCGCAATACCATTTCAAAGGTGCGTGATCTGTATATACGACAAACTTTCGTCCATATAAGTATGGGCGAAAATGTTTGACTCCCCAAACTAAAGCTGACATCTCCTTATTGGTAGTGGAGTATTCTCTTTCTGCATTGTTTAAGGTTCTACTTGCAAAACTAATCGGTCTTTCAAATCCTTGTTCATCCTTTTGTGCTAACACTGCTCCCAGTGCAATATTTGAGGCGTCAGTGGTTAAATAAAATTCTTTATTAAAGTCGGGATAAGCTAATACCTTATCACTGGTTAATTCTCTCTTTAATAACTGAAAGGCATCTTCTTGCGGTTGCTTCCACTCGAACGTGACTCCTTTCTTTAAGAGATTATTGAGTGGTTTTGCCTTCTTTGAAAAGTCTTGGATGAACCTCCTATTGTTGTGCCCTGCGTGGTGACGGCGCAGAGCGGGTAGCGGGATCGGAGGAAGTCAGGCTCGTAGCGTTTAAAGGATTGGAATCCACCGGGATTAAACCCAAAACTTAAGGTTTATTGATAAAGTATAATCAAAAGAACTGACAAGAGATACAGAGTAACTCGCTGATACGCACTGATGTGTTCTGATCGAAATCTGGATAGCGAGTGCCCGTTTGGGACTTCGGTTGATGGTTTTGTTCGAGGCAGGCGTTGCCTTGGCACCAGGCGCTGATTAGGCGAAGCGACTCAGTGCCTCGTTGCTAAACGTGACTTAGTGGCTAGACGCTCGTTATTGATATCATAATGTATCATGGACTTTTGACACTGCATTATCCTCTCGAAGAAAGGATTTGACAATGTAGCTAGTTTGTGCAATCCGAGAGCCAGCTTTGGGCTCGGGCGCAACAATCCCTCTCCCCTTAAGGGAGAAAAGGGCGAAGGTCTTTTCGAAGATGATGCAGTGTTTACAATATTCGTACAAAGTCATTATAGCTAATATACGTTATAAAGGTACATTATTCGTAGTGTATCTATAATGTTATATTATATAATAGTGTATGATATAATATACGTGGAGTAATATAAAGTGCGATTTTTCGTATTTTCGCTGGCGCTTAGGTAAATAGGTACAAGAATCGCAGTTATAAGGTTTTGATGAAAGGTTCTGGTACCGGTGTTCGCGTGCCTTGTTTTTCGTTTCGCGGGTTAGGCTTTGGCGTTTCTTGTGCTATAGCGCGCGGGTCGGTACTTCTGCGGCGGGTGATATATTTATATGTGGTGAGTGCGATTAATGAAAGTATGATGAGTAAAGACAGTGAAGCGGATGTGAAAAATCCGTAATGGTACAATGTTGGGGTGTGAAGAAGTTTCTGTGTAATGTCGGTTTGTTTAGATGTTTCTTGTAAGTCACTCAGTTTTTGGCTGACTCTATCTAATTCTTCCGGGTGTTTTATAATTCGTTTGAGTTTGAAATTTGTGCCGTTGTAAGAATTTAGTAAGTTTGCTTCTACAGGATTGGCAGGTAAGTGTTCTATCGTTAAGTTATATGTTGGTAAGTAGTTCCAGGTTTTTCGTATTCCGTAATACTTTCCAGTTTGGATGGTAAATTCTGTAGCGGTGATTATACATTTTCCTTTTATAGATAATATACCAGAGTCTTCGATAGTGACGAAGTTTGTTTCCGTTTGTTTATCGCATGTTACACCTAATTCAATGGGGTTTGGTGCGACATAGATCCAGGCGCCGGGTTGTTGTAGTTCGATTAGGATTGTGTGGTTTAGTGTCATGATGCGTGTGGTACAACTTGGTGATTGTTTTCGGGTGAGTTTGCTATATAGTTGTACTTCGCAGGGGCTATCTGGTGTTACAGCGAATATCGGGTGATGAGAGGCGCATAGGTATGTGCTGTGTATTATTTTGCACGTGCCAAGATCGTGTTTGTTGAGGGTCACATATTGCGACGTCGACTGGTCTACGGTTACGTACGGTTCTACGGACTCGAGGTAGGCGTAAAGTGAGCCGTTTAAGCGAGTTGGTACTGGATACGCTTTGTTTAATTTGAATACTCGTCCGTTTGTTAAAGGGACATCGATGCTTACGATTACAGATTTCACGTCGGAGTATGCTGTAATGCGCATTATTTTATACAGTAAATGTATGTTCTTAAGGTTTATAGTTAGAGGGAAAGTTAGTCCTGTAGTTAGTTCCGTTGTCACAGCGTTCAAGTATTTTATTATTTCTGCGGGCGGTAACACTCGTGGATTGAGGATGCCTTTTGTAATATCGACGACGAAGTCTAAAATGTCTTGTGCGTCTCGTAGTAAGGTTTCTGTCGTAGCCTCTAATAGGATAGAGTTTTCGTCAATTATTTCTGGGAGTTTGAAATTTAGATTGTTTTGTTGAAGTGCATATTGTATGTGGCGAGTAGCATTGAGTAACGTCAATTCGTTTTGTTCAAAGTTGTGTATCGTTTCGTTTAGTAATTTAGCGTTTGCACTGATTACGTGGAGTTGTCCTTTTATAATACTTTTGAGTGTTCCTGTTTGTTCTTGGAGAAGTGCAATTTGTTCGTTAATTTCGTTTCTGTCTTCAGTATCCATTATTCCGAATAGCGATTTTCCTATGGTTCCTAGTCCATCGATCAGGCCGCGAGTTGCTCGCGTGTCCGAGCCAATGGTTTGCTCTATGTAGGCGAGGAGGTCTGTTACGCGGTCTAATTTTTGCTGGATTCCTCTTGTGAAGGTATGGCAAAAATGTGCCGATATATTTGTAGGTGGGTTTTTGCATGTCGTAATTGTTTCGTAAAGAATGCTTTGGATGCTTGCTTCGCGTTGGAAAATTGAGGATAGATTAAGGTGCAATACCAGTTTCCAGGTGTCTTGATAGGTTTGTAGGGTTCCAATTCTTTCGAAATAGATTCCTGGTTGATGTGCAAATTTGCGGGCGCTGAAGTATTTGTCAGGTATTGTTCCTTGTGTCGGGATGACTCTAATAGCGAGGAGGATAATTCTGCAATGAGAGTGAAGCGATTGGTTTTTTTTTTTTTTGTGAAAGGGCTGAGGTGTTTATGTGCATGTATTTTATCGTTTCTGTCGTGGGCTCTTGAGAGAAGGTGGGTGAGCAGACGTCGCTGGACAGTAGGGGTTACAGCTTACGTTGCTAAAATCTGCGAGCTCTTGGGTGGGGCATCAGGAGGGCCTCTTCGCGATCTCTTGGCTTCTCGCAGTCATTCGAGATTTAATCGTACATTGGGTGTGTTAATTAAAAAGGAATTGTCAGAGTATGGAGCGATATTACGCGGGACTGGTAAGTGCTGCTTGAGCATCCTTTTTATTATATTTGTTGTTTGATTTTTGTGTGTGCGATACCTTTTATTTGTTCGTTTTGTGAGGAAGTTTTGTTTTTTCAGGGGGCTGAGTATTGGAGGCATGTGCGGCGTGTGCGGGACGCCCGGGCCGCTCTCCGTATGGAGATCGCAGATCTGTACGACCCGTGGGATGGTCCCGAGTGGGACTACTGGGGGATTGCGGCCCTTTTTGGTGGGTGTCCGTTGTGTGTGTTGCATCCGGGCTTTATTGAGTGATTAGGGATTTTTTATTGTTATTAATTCGTTTTTTTTTGTTTTTTATAGAACGTCACACTGATCATCGAGTGGATGGGGGATGGCCATCGCACCGATTCTGGGCGGCTCACAAGATGGTCGCGGCCACCTATGGTTATGGGCGCGTTTTGGAGGCCCTGGGAGGCCATGGGTTCCGACGGTGGTGCCTGGGGTCAGGGGTGCTGGGCGTCGGGGACCTGGCGTCCCTTGACGCCTTTGCGGACGAGGTGGCGGCCGACCCCGGGTACCACCTCCTGAGGGTGTACGTGGGGTCAGCTGAGTGCATCCGGACCCGGGGGACGACGTACCAATATGTGCGTCATCTTCTCGACTGTGTGGAACGTCGGATCGACAGTTTTTGTTGTTAGTGGGTTTCTTTTTTTTTTTGTGTATCTTGTTGTCTGTATCAGTGAAAGTTTGTATAATATATTTCGTTTATTGGTATATTCGCGTTGTCATATGTATTTTATTATCCTCCTATCCCAGTTATCCTGTTTGTTGGTCGTAATTTTAGTTATACCCGTTAGTATTAATACTAGAGTAAGTTGACGTGTAAGGAATGGCGGTAAGTATATTTCATTTTGTTTTTGTATTTGCGTTTCGGTCCTCCTCCGGTTCGGTTGATTAGTCGATAAAATGCTTTAGACGGTTCGCGTGAACTCGTTGGGTTCGGTGACCCTTTTTTATACTGTAGGTCTCGTTTTCGTGTTTGGCTATTATTTTGTACGGTCCGATCCACTTAGGAGTTAGCTTTTTTGATCGTCCTCGTCGGACTGTTTCGTCTTTAAGCAGGACTTTATCGTCGGGCGCGAACGTTGATACTTTGGTTTTTTTGTCGTAGACAGTTTTAGATTTTATTTTTTTCTGTCGTAAGGTTTCTCGAGCTATTTCATGGGATGATCGGATTCGTTCGCGTAGTTCTTCAGCGTATTTGTCGTACGTATATGTTAGGCGCGGAGGTTGCTGCAAGGATGTCGGTAAAGTTGCCGTTTGGCCAAAGGTTAGCTCGTAGGGAGTGTGTCCGGTGGCACTGTGTGGTGTCGTATTGTACGTGAACATTGCATAGGGGAGCCATTCGTCCCAGTCAGTTTGGTCTTCGTTAATGTAATGTTTGAGGTAATCGGCTAGTGTTCGATGACTTCTTTCTAAAGCGCCGTTAGATTCCGGATGATAAGCGCTTGTCTGGATTTTGTTTATTTTGAGAAGTTTACATACGTCTTTAAATATTTCGCTAAGAAAGTTTGCTCCTTGGTCGGTAAGGATCTTTTCAGGTATTCCGAAAATACAAACTATTTTTGTCGCGAAAGCTTTTGCAATGGTACCGGCTTCTTGGTCGGGTATGGGTATAGCTATGCTAAATTTGGTTAAAGCGTCCTGGAACGTTAGGATATATTTGTTTCCCTGGTTCGTTATAGTTAAGGGTCCTACGATATCTAACGCACATTTCTCGAATGATTTAGTGGGAGTATCGGTTATTACCATTGGTGCTTTACTTGGGGTGCAAGTTTTGTTTTTCTGACATTTTTCGCACTTGGAGATGTATTCTTCGACATCTTTCCTCATGGTCGGCCATTTATGATATAGCTTGATTCGATCAATGGTTCTTTTCATGCCTAGATGTCCGCCTAGAAGTGTATCGTGGTGTTCATATAGAATCCTTTTTATTTCGTCCGCTGTGTATGTGCGGTCTGCGGGGGTATCCTTGGCCTCGTCTTGCGACGGTTGTTCGTTGTCGGTCGAGCTGGCGTCAGCTCTCGGGTGGAAATTCCGGGCTCTCGTTATCGCGTTTATTCTGCTGAGCACGTCGGCGTTGTTATTTTGAATGCCTTTCTTATAGTGAATCTCATAGTCGTACTCTGCTAATTTTATTCGCCATCTGGTTAATCGAGATCCTGGGTCTTTTACATTGAAGAGCCAGGTGAGAGGTTTATGGTCGGTGACGATGGTGAATTTGTTCCCGTATAGGTAGGGTCGGAAATGTTGGGTTCCCCATACTATGGCTAAGAGTTCTCTTTCTGTTGTGCTATAGTTTTGCTCTGCCTTGTTGAGGACTCTGCTCGCGTATGCTATCGGCAGGTCTTGGCCTATTTTGCCTTGGGATAGTATTGCGCCGATTGCCTTTCCGGAGGCATCGGTCGTAAGCACAAAGGGTTTGGTGAAATCTGGGTATTGTAGAAGTGGTGGTGACGTTAATTTTTCCTGTAGGATTTCGAACGCTTCTTGCTCCAACGATGTCCATACGAATGTTTGGTTCTTTTTTAGCAGTTGCGTGAGGGGTTTGGCTATCCCCGAAAAGTTGTCGATAAATCTTCTATAATATCCAGCTAGTCCTAGAAAGGATTGTATGTCCTTAGGTTTTTGGGGCGTTGGAAAGTTCTTTACGGCCTCTAGTTTTGAGGGGTCAGGTTTTATTCCGTTTTTGCTAATAACATGTCCTAGGTATATGGTCTCTTTACGTAAGAAGTGACATTTAGAGGGTTGTAGTTTTAAGTCATTTTCGCGAAGTTGTTTGAAAACAGATTCGAGACGTTCCTGGTGTTGTTGTAGTGAACATCCATAGACTACTATGTCATCTAAGTAGACGAAGCATTTAATTCCCTGTAGTCCTGTCAATACTGAATTCATGAGCCTTTGGAAAGTTGCGGGAGCATTTTTTAACCCGAAGGGCATTCTATTGTATTCGTAGTGTCCATAAGGAGTTGAGAATGCGGTTTTTTCGCGGTCTTCCGTCTTCATGGGAATTTGGTGGAAACCTGATGCTAAATCTAGCGTGGAAAAATATTTGGCTCCTCCTAATTGGTCCAGAATGTCCGTAATATTCGGTAGGGGGTACGAGTCTCCTGCGGTGACGCCGTTTAGTTTTCGAAAATCAACGACTCTAAATCTGGGTCGGCCTGTAGCGTCTGGTTTTTTAGGGACAACTAGTAGAGGGGAGTTCCATGGGCTGGAACTGGGGCTGACTATGCCTTCCTTGGCCATTTCTTTAACTTGCTTTTCTACTTCAGTTTTCTGAGTTTGTGGGAGTCTGTACGGTCTAGTGTTAATAGGAGTAGTGTTATCTATTAGAGGTATGGCGTGTTCGGTCTTGTTAGTGCATCCTAATTTGTCGCCTTCTAGGTAGAATATATCGTTATATCGTTCGCATAGGTCAATTAAGCGTCTTTTTTCTTCGGTGTGAAGATTGTCGAACGTTATCTCTTTGCGCAATGCTTGCATTCTGTCCGTGCCGCTGGTGACTTTTACTGTGTAAGCGTTTCTGTTGTCGGCGGTATCGCGAGGTAGGTCAGTGTTATTGCACGGTTCGTCAGGGTTTAGTTTCACGAGGGGTATTCTAATTTTGGAATCTTCGGGATTTGTGTTCATCACGCTGATAAGGCATTTATTATCGATTCCTGTGGTGAGAACATTTCCTACGAATATTCCGGGCTTGATCATTTCTTGTTCCACAATTCCCTCGCCACGGGTGGCGGTATGTGCTAGACTTAACGTTTCTGTTCGCGCTTTCAAAGTTACATGGGCTGCGCTGATGATTGGGATATGTGTTCCGAGAATGTTGAGAGATTGACCGTGTCGGATTTCGTCGCCGTGTTTTGAGAGGAAATCAAGTCCTAGGAGTCCGTGTGGTTCTCCGAGTAAGTCGTCACGCACTAGTCGGCAGAGATGCCTGATTTGTTTGTTTCCTATGCGGATGGTGAGGTGTGCACTACATAGTGTCTTGGTTACGTTTGGACCGACGCCGTGCAGGGTTACGACTTCTTTCACGGCGGGAACGTCGCTTAGGCCTCGTCCGATTTTTAACAAAGTAACTTCAGCTCCAGTGTCTAAGAGCATGAGGGCTTTTCCGTTAAGCAACTCTGGTGCCTTGAATTCTACTAAGTTACGTGGTGACTCAGATTCAGCTGCTATCGTGTTAACCCTATATGAACCGATTGTCGTGTCGTTGTCCGGCCTTCCGTCGGACTCGGGCTGACGAGGTGTGGCGCGTGTCGCGTCTTGGGTTTCAGCTCGCTGGCTGGGTTCTCGGGAATTATTGCGTGTTCGCGGGGGCCGCTCCGTCTGGTTCCTCTCGTTTGCGCGCTGGCGTGCGCGGCATTCCTCGAGCGTATGTCCGGCCTTTTTGCAGTATCTGCATGTCACGGTTACGCGTTGAACTGCCCTGTTATTGGATTGCGCTCGGGAGTTATTGGAACGGTGTGAGGGTTGGTCAGTAGAAGGACGGGGCGTGCTTAGGCGCGTATAACAATTATTGGCGATGTGGCCTATTTTATGGCATCTTCCGCACTTTGGTGCGTCGCGTGACTGCTTATCGCGAGTATTTCCGCGGTAACGCGAGTGGTTATTTGTGCGAGGGGGACCTAGTCCTAGAATCCGTTCTTCCTCGATGGCGGCTGCTATCGCCGATTGCAGGTTATTAAAAGTACGCGTTCGGATTATTAGTCTGAGTTGATCCTTCAATCCTCGAGTGAAATAGCGTAAGGCTTGTTTTTCTAGGAGATTTTCGACGGCTGAACTCTGTGACGTGTCAAGGGTGTCCTCGATAGACAGTTCTTTCATTTCGGCTAATAGCCTTTCCATTCTAGACCCGAAATGTTGTACGCTATCTCCTTCTCTCTGTCTACAGCTACTGAAGTCGGTCTGTACAGTGTCGGATGACCTTTTCACGGCGAATCGCGTTTTGAGTAGGCAAGTTAATTCCTCGAAGGTATCGATTGTTTTGTGTTGCAGTTCTCGCAAGGCTCTACCTTTGATTTTGTTTTTCAAGATAAGTCGCAGGAGTCGCGGTCGCTCGTTTTCGGGTGCGCACTCTAAGGCGCAATCGATGTCGTTGAGGAACGCGAGTAGGTCGGAGCCTTTGTCTCCATCAAATACTCCGATTAGTCCGAGCGCGGTTACAACTCCTCGGATCGACTGGTTACTTGAGTCACTGGGACCTTGTCCTGAATGTGACATGGCAAATTCGTTTCCTACTAGACTGAAGTCGTGTCTTTTAACAGGGTATCGGCGCTGTGACGGTATGACGACGCTCTCGGGTGTTGTGTGGGCGCTCGACCCGGAGGCGCGATACGTGTCGGTGCTAGTGTCTAGCTTCGGAGCTCGCACGCGGCGTCGTAGATGGCCGGTGTTGCCCAGGGAAGTGCGCGCCTCTACTTTTGTAGGGTCTACTGGATTGAATACGAGCCTCTTATCAAAGAAGGACTCTAGTGATCTAGAGAATGACCTTCGCTTAGGGAGAAGGTACCTGAGGGCAAGTGCGTCTTCCGTAGGCATGCAAGGGCCGTGTGAAGGCTCTGGTTTACAATATATATATTTTTTCGGATATCGCTCGGGCGATTCGAGTTTTCTGTTTACTCACAGGATGGCTGGCAGGCGCATGCTGCTGGTAGACGACCGCTGCTGGCCGTGAGGTGTCGGTTGACGTAACTGGAGTCGGCGAGACGATGGTGTCTCCTTATCGCCTGTGTCGTACAAGATGTTGTCGGCGAGTCGGGATCTGGTGCTCCTTATCGCTCGAACCGGGGGCCAGGTGTACTTGGTCCGTGGATGGATGGTGCGTACCTTCTCGGTACCTCGGTGGTCGTCTCCGCTCGGCCAAAGGTCCTCGGATCAGCAATGGCACGTTGGTGACGTCCGTTCAGGCTTGGTTATACTTTTCCCGTTAGCTAGGCCGTCTGGCCGTCTCTGACGAGAGAGCGGCTATCTGGTGAAGTGCGAACGTCTCCTAAGAGCTCGTTTGTGTCTCCGGTTTGGTGGTCCTGCCTGTCTCTACCTCAGCAGAGATTGACTTCTAGGTCGTAGGTAACACTGGCACTCACGCCGCGTCACGGTTTTCAGCAGGCTCACAATTTGACTTCGACGGAGCAGATCCCACCGCTGCCACCATTTAATGTTGTGCCCTGCGTGGTGACGGCGCAGAGCGGGTAGCGGGATCGGAGGAAGTCAGGCTCGTAGCGTTTAAAGGATTCGAATCCACCGGGATTAAACCCAAAACTTAAGGTTTATTGATAAAGTATAATCAAAAGAACTGACAAGAGATACAGAGTAACTCGCTGATACGCACTGATGTGTTCTGATCGAAATCTGGATAGCGAGTCCCCGTTTGGGACTTCGGTTGATGGTTTTGTTCGAGGCAGGCGTTGCCTTGGCACGAGGCGCCGATTAGGCGAAGCGACTCAGTGCCTCGTTGCTAAATGTGACTTAGTGGCTAGACGCTCGTTATTCATATCATAATGTATCATGGACTTTGGACACTGCATTATCCTCTCGAAGAAAGCATTTGACGATGTAGCTAGTTTGTGCAATCCGAGAGCCAGCTTTGGGCTCGGGCGCAACATATTGACAAATTTGACATTGGACCCTATAAGTCTTCTCCAACCCAATTTTGTTGTATCCAATTATCTTGAAATATTCGATGCCACAGTTTGTAGCAGGGGAGTGGTCGGCAAGATCCTCAATTTTTTGGAAGATGTAGCCAAAGTCGACGATATCTAAGCTTGCTACCACAAGCTCTTCTGACTGTAGTGTCTGCTCTCTTTCAACCACCCAACAGTCCTCTTCATCGGTGTCAAGTTGCTCCATTTGTTCGGGTGTGGGTGCATCTGGATCTCGCGTAGCAGGTGATTCTGCAGGGTCTGCTTGAGATTCCTCATTTTGCTGCATATTTTATTTTCCTGGTTCGGGTTGCAGGTTGACATTTTCTTCCTGGCTGTATGAAGTCTCGTCGACTTCTATAATAATTTCTTCAAATACTTCTTCCTCTATTTCTTCGTCTATCTCTATGGCTTCATTTATTTTGTTCGCCATTTCTTCAATAATGGTGAATTTTCCCGTGTTGTCTTGCGGTGTTATTCTTCCGCTAAATCCTGCGTTTTCCTGAAATTCCTGTGCGGGAAAGTTACGACCTCCTGCTGCAGACGTGCATGTGGAAGCAGGTGAACACACTCGAGCGGCGCCTGAGTCACCAACTACTTCCACTTCCGTGCTACACGCGCCCTTATAAAGGAGCAGGTCGGCTACAGGACTACAAGCACTGTTGACACTTACCTGAAGACGAGCGGCATTCTTCAGCTGCCTCCTGTAAGAAGAACGACAAAAAAGAAATTAATATGAACATTTGTAGCATAAACGATGTACAGAATAATGCGATAGCATGCAAGACAAGAATGTCGATAATTACACAGTATTCTGTACACGAATTACGAACAATCCTGAGGGATATACTTCTAAAAGCCGTGCAACAATAGGGAACAATAGGGAAAATTGATGTACTATACGAGCAATCGCACTAGGTCAGCCACTTTTGGCAGCACTCATCCGATTTTAATGAAATTGTAATATGTTGTTATCTATAGAAAATAATGAAGGATCCCAATCGTCACCTGACCAAGTTTAAATCCACATTCAAATTCCAAGATACTCAAAAGAAAGATTTTTACCCAAGATGCCTACATTCATGAATTTCAATTTCGAAAATTTGTAGTCTTACAGCAAAATAATTCTTTTATTCACATCGCAAAACATTGTATTTCTAAATAAATTTCCATATTTTCATTAGAAAGCTATTTTCATTAAAGAATTTCTCAAATATTTTAATTCTGCAAAATCGGAATTGTGGTCATGATTTTAAAATAGAGAAAAAAATATGTTATTCCTCCAACATTTCTTTACAGGTGTATGTATTTTTATTTCGACAATTTCATAATCATAGACATGGCCGAGTCGCAATGACAACCGAGAGCGTTCCCGCGGAAATTGGACCGCCGTCAAGGTGGGACGGGCTCGAGTGACTCGGCATCCTCATTCCACGATTGTTAAAAAAATATCGACACCTAACTATCAATGGAGGAAATTCCGGAAATTTCACTGGTGGTTATTCAAGTATGGCCATCGCAAGACAACTTGTACTCTCTAGTAAAAAATAGAAGAAATGCATTATTCAGCACGATCACTGCAACATAGTATGCTCTATTCTGGTAGTTGCTCGCATGGGAGCCTATCTCTTCTCTTCTCTTCTCTATATATGTATCCTACCAAAAACATTAAAATGTAAAAAAAGCGCCAAGTAGTCTTGTCCCTCTCATCGTCAAAAAACATCTTGCTTCACAAAAAAATTGCCTCATTCTACAAAAATAATACTGTGGTGAAAAATTATTATTCATTCTACCACCTCTACCAAATTGACCAAAAACGTAATCGATATCATTGAAATGCCAAGTCTTCATCAAAACACTCTAGTCCCACAAGGGATGGAATATTTCAAAAAAATGAATTTCATACAGATACAGATCTAAATATTCTACAAACAAACAAGAACAGGATATCAATGTGAACACCAACCCTTCAGTCACGAATATAGAGCATTAAACAATCGTGAAAATTAATTAAAAAATATATCTCTTCTGTTCGTTCAATTTACCAAAGAAAACGTACTACTTGGCCCGCCCGGTTCTTCACAAATCGAGTTTCAAGTCTACACACAAATAGATACAACCTTATTATTCAAATGATATCTTACATCTGTTACGAGCCAGGCTTCGCGAGTCCTAAATATGCTCTGAGATCGTGCAAAGGGCTATTTCACCTTTGCCAGACTCGAGTCTTCTAGTTCCCAATCGGCCCTATATCAACCCTGGTGTGATGATGCACAAACCCATTCTCCTCAAACGCGAAGCGGGCGAATGAAACTCATGCTATTCGAAGTATACGGGGGATTCGAGCTCTGAGATCGCATGCATGCAAGGGACAGTGTGCGCGAGGGCAATCAGCTGAGCAAGAGCGCGACAGAGAGGGTGCGGAGTCACGGAGCGTATGTGTCGCGCTCTTGCTCAGCTGATTTGTGCATCATCAATGAGAAGTTGCACGCAATACTTATACTGATATCATTGTTTATACAAGTGACATGCTTCAACTAACTCAGTAAATCTTACTATTCTATATCTTTTCTATTTCTGTAATCTCTATCTCTATCTCGTCCGCTCGACTGTCTTACGGAGTGTTACACACGGAACATTGATTGTTTGTATGCTCATTGTCTTCATTTGCTTTCGTGATAATCAATAACCTACAGTCTTCCCCGAAACTCGCGCTAGATTTTAGAATAACTCGCATGAAAATCAGTTCAGTAGTTCTCGACTTATAAACACCAACCAGAAAAACCGTATTTATTTTATACATATATACAGAAGAGAAGAGATAGGCTCCCATGCGAACAACTACCAGAAAAGAGGGCATACAGTGTTGCAGTGATCGCGCTTCATGCACACTATACTATCCTTATTAGAACGAAATTCGAGGAGCCCGTAAACTTCACGCTCGTAAAGAAGCTGTGTGACTTACGAGCTCTGTAACATTTATGAAATTTTCAACACTTTTCCAACTTCGGATTATCCATTGCATAGTCATCCTAAGACACTCGGATGCTGCTCGCACTGCGTCTACGATACTATGCAATTCAAGTAGATACGCTCATTATTGT
Source organism: Ectemnius lituratus (assembly GCA_910593735.2). Taxonomy (NCBI): domain Eukaryota; kingdom Metazoa; phylum Arthropoda; class Insecta; order Hymenoptera; family Crabronidae; genus Ectemnius; species Ectemnius lituratus. The sequence continues at coordinate 2,405,711 of OU343044.1, read as the reverse complement.
AGTTAGTAAGTGCTTTTACAGCTGATGGACCATCCGCAGTTCGCATGCAACCCGGCTATTGGTTGAATTTACTACTGCGATTTTATCAAAGCAACACGCTAACCGGTCTGGTGGAAATCAATGTAGAATATCTGGGCATATGTTCATCAAGTTACAAACACTTCCGATGAGAAATTTGTACCGAGAGCATGACGGAAGGAGTGGCTATACCTGAACGACGGAGCACTTGAAAGCGCGTAAGAAAGCTGAGCGAGATGGAACAGAGCGGGATGCTCGAGCCATGATGGACCCTTCAGAGCGAGCGAGAGGGGGGGGGGGGGGGGGGAGCAAATGAGAAATGGATAGCAATGCAATACAATTTTCTGGTAGTGGATGATAATGAAAATAAATATTTTTGGCGTCATGCAAGCTTTCAATATAAGATAAAACTTACCGGTGTGGGCGCCTTTGCGCTTGGACAAGCGTTTGGTACTTATCCGTAAGCAATGGCTTTTCGGATTTCTCTTCAAATGTCGATATCTGTCATCACTGGCAGGATCATCTCTATTCTCCATATTGATCGTAGCACAAAGTTACTATTACTTTCGTACAAAATATTGTACAATCACAAGATGTCGTGACGAACGAAAGCTCAGTTGCCTTGTACGTTTGTATCGCAACGCACAAAACCTGATCAAACACTTGCGTCTTTGATCAACCACGACCGCTTGCGTCCGACTGCCGATCTTTTCATCGGCCAGCGACAAGGCAACGACGACCCTTTGTTTTACGGTCTTCGACGTCGCACACCGCGACCGTTACACCGTTGTAGTCATAACATAGTGTCTGAGACGAAATTTTGTCTCCCTTCTTCTTACATCGTCTTACACATCTTCCCTTGCGGCGATCCCGGACCTCATTCTGAAGCTGTCTGCCCACCAATGAGCATGGTAAGTACGTTTACTCTTACGGACTTTTTTACTTCTTTCACACATATCTTCATTCCGCTCTGTCAATCTCTGCTCTATCACAGTACTTCGATACTAATTTTGTGCGTCCAACGAATAAAGGTAATCTCAATTGGAATTGTTTCACACGCTTTATCCACCAGCCTCGTCTCCACGTGCTTGATACGCGCGTTGTCCGTTACAATTTCCTATGAGCGGAAAACGTGGGCAATTGTAATATAAGTACACTGAGCGTACCAACCACATGGATAGGAAGTTCATGGATAAAGCGCGTGAAACAATTCTAATTGAGACGACGTATATGCGTTGTACATACTCATAAATTAGTATGCGGAAGAAACGATTCTACATTAGGGTGTCACTCGTGAACGAAATTGCAACAAAGTTGCAGTCATAGTTTGTTTGCACTAGGACACATAATTAGAACAAAATTTTGTTACAGATGCCAAAATCGCAGACCAAGGAGGTCGGGGAGCGCTCCCCGACACCGGGCCCCTCGCGAGCGATAATGCGATCACGGGGCGGTGAGGAGTTCCCGCCGCTCCCTGATCCCACACGTGGGCGACGTTCGCCGCGACGGTCGCTGGGACGCTCGTCGCGACGCTCGCCAGGACGCTCGCCAGGACGCTCGCCACGACGCCAGGGCCGTCAAGGCCAGAAAAATCAGGTATGTGTGTTACATGGAATTGTTTTAGATATATCGTAACAAAATACTAATATTTTTCGCTTTTTATACATTTCAGAACACAGGCAAAGGCTACCGTGGGGGGCGCCGAAGGCAGCGGTCGCGGAGGAACCGCGGCCGCCAAACGCAGAAACCCGAGGCAGCGAGTAAAATGATATATATATATAAAAATAAAAATAAATAAAAAAAAATAAAATATACGTGTTAATAATTGTTCTCTACTTTTCCGTCCTAATTCCTGTATTTACTTGTGCCACATAATATTAGAATTAGAATAGATTAAATTATTTTATTAAAGATATTTGTAATAGGCAGATTTTCATTTTTGGAGAGTGTTTTATTGACTGATGTTCTAATGTCTCCCGCTGGGGAGACCCTATCAATTTAGATTTAGAACATCTCGGATTTCCCACATTATCCAAATAGTAATGCCATGGGATTATGCTGCAAATGCAGTCTTGCAAGACAACTTTTCAAAAAGAATCATACTACTTTTTCTACCAAAATGAAACAATATGTTGTGATGTATTACTATAGGATGAAGTATGAGTTATAATTATATATAACTGTAACTTATGGTACAGGAGCTTACAAAAATATAGCAAGTTGCATATAGAGCCTAAGCAACAGAGTAAGGGTTGGAAGGATGAGATACACCATTTGGTTACAGTAAATACTAATATTAAACATTTTATTCCTAACAGTTTCATAGATTCAAAAGTTACAGTGGTGGAACACAACTTTCGGTGAATAGAACCATTTCAGGTATAAACAATACACTTCTCCACAGTAATTTCATGTGTAAGTGTGCTAAAATCCGTACATGCGTTACAATTTCTGAAACACATATATGAATTGAAACAGTTCTGCGTAACAGTACTCTGATGAATACTTTAAACGATATTCCTCCAAATGAGCTCTTCTTTTTAGCATGGATCCGTTTCATATGTAATATAGACATATGCTCAAGAAAGTTACAAACATATGTGTAAGAAAATAAGGACAAGTCTACTTGATTCCAGTTTCTACTATAACTAATATTTTAAAAAGTTATTACACAAAATCAGATCTTGATTGACCTACCCATTTAAAAGAAATTCTGTATATAGAACTGTTATGAAAAATTAATATTTCAACTGAAAGGTATTTTTGGGGAGCTGTTACACCTTCACAGTTACGAAGATTTATAGGCCTGAATACACTATACAAACAAATGTAATTGCAATTCAAATAACTACCCTCATCAACATTTTGTTTCACTCGCTCTAACTTTTTAAAAATGTACCCTACTTGGAAGATCTACAGTCTATTATCCTTTTATACATATTATGAAAAACAATAAGAGCCCTATGCCTGCTTTATATGCCTGGAAAGGTTCAAGTTTTGTCAGAAATGGTATTACTATCAGATAGATATTGCAGTAAGAAGGCACTGCATTTGACAAACGCATTGAAATATTATTTTTATTTTTGTTTTGCTACATGCTAAGGAGCAACACAATCCTGTACAACCAGGTCAAGCATACTATGTTTCGCTGTTCTTTTCAGTTTTGTATTTCACAGCTGCAATCCATATTGTTATGCTGAAGTGTCCCCGGTTCCATATCTCTTACATGCCTAACCTACAACTTGCTACCAAACAGCTTGACATTTCTTTGGTTCGACATAAATTGCCCTCTCAATGAGGCGCCACCTCGTACTTATCGGCCGACTTAAAGTACTCATGAATGTTGATCTGTATAATCGACACTATGGGAAAATCCGGCAAGAAGCAGAGCTACGGGGGAAATCTTCCCACGGCTCGATTACTTACCGTTTCAAGACAAAATATAGCTTGCGATGTTCCTTAGTTCATAAGGGAAGCGGGGTGCTAGATTATTTTCCAAAGAAAATACGGGAATGATATAAATATACTCCACGAAAAAGTTAGTGTATTTCGTGGCCATCTTGAAAAATTTGCAGATCTTGGTTTCGTTGGGTTGACTAATATTACTAGAAACCAACACAAGCTCATGAAAATACTATACACCCCGCTTCTATTATACTCTCTTCTTTCGATTTGAATCTTTTCCAACCCAAAATCATTTCATATGACCAAACAGGAAGTTTTCTCCTGAACTCATATTTTACGCTAATTTCGCCGGTAACACAGCAACTCTGCAGTACCGCGGATGAGCCTAGCCTAGCCCCTTCATCTGCCTTGCCTTTACCACGAGAAAAATAAGCAGGAGAAATTCATATCTCTTGAACGACTGAACCGATTCGCTTGATTCTTGGCTCATTGGTTTCAGAAAAATCAGAGAAAAAATACAAAATTCAGAAATAAATCCTTGGAGCTGTAACTTTCTCATAATTCGAAGTGAAAGTTTTATAGCAGACGACAACCGCCACACTTCGGAATAACTATCCTCGGTAGTCGCGCGCCATACTATATATACTACTACTACTTGGCGCGAGACTCTACCGAGTCTCCTGATTTCGTGATAGAGGGGAATCGAAGCAGTGTCACTAAGTTGAAGGTGCCCCTCAGTGCTCCCTACGAAAAGAATGGGATGCGCCCGATACGAGTTTGGCACAGCCGCAGCGACGCCTGTGGCACATGCGCAGATGGCACGAGTGTAAGGAATTCCTTACAAATCTGGCAAGCCTGGATGGACTCAAAGGTAGGCTAATCTCAGCAGAGTGGGGAAGGTTCACGACTCAGAGAAAGAGCGATATTCACAAAATAGTTGAACGATAATCTCACAGTTCATATAATATGCTGAAGTCGTCGCTGCTTAGCTTCGCCATCAAGCGTTTCACGAAATGGCGGACACAGGCCGCCGCGATATTCGAACGTAACCACAACGTACGAGGATGGTGACGGCGGGCGATAGCAATAGTCATGACGATACAATATAATATTTCCGATTGAATAAGAATGACCACAGGAGATCTTAGCTCACCAATTCCGCAACCAAGGGAGGAAGACGGCGCAATCCTCGGCACTTTCGGCTGAATCGGCAGGACACTGGAGCGCACTTGCGATGCCAGCTGTCGTCGGAAGAAGAGTGATTTTTCGGCCGAAAATGTCCTGTCTTATAGGAATGCCTGACGCTCCGAGAGCTCGAGGATTGGCTCCCCATGACGTACCATCACTCCCTGATTGGCTCAGGGGTACTTGCCAGTCTTACCGATGACTTCTTGGTACCCGCTAATCCGCGCGGTGTAAGTTCGCGGGAGTTCGGCGGCTCGGCCAAAAACCGCCGCTTCCCCGAATTGAACCAAACAGAGTTTTGGCTCGCGCTAGAACTCTGGCAGGGCCGCAGGTAACCCTTTGGTTACTCTGCCCTAATTGAAGGGTGGAATTCTTCTGGCTGGCAATTCCTCTGCCAGCCAACAGCACCAATGCCCATTCATACAGCGTACACAAATGTGTGCTCTGCGAATGGAAGTCACAAATATGTCAGGAGCCCCAGCACGTTGCAGCAACGGTGGATCAACGGCGAGGACAGAGGAATAATGGAGCCGGCTCTTCCACACCCCAAGCCCTATCCGGAGCAGGCAAGTGTAACAACAAGTGGCAAGCATAACAACAATAACGCGAGGAAACACCAAAATCGCGACGCCAGGTATCCTATCGCGTGCTCAAGTGAGCCCGCCGATCCTCCTATCCCCACTCCGTGCCCCGAGCGTGTCCGAAGATGTGCAAGACGTTGGCTATTGTGACGAGAAAAAATTGTATGTATGTTTTGTAAGCGTTTTCCCGGGCCGCAGTCCGCGGCGGCTCCGGTGGGCACGCTCCAATTTCGCTGAGGCTCCTCTGAGGTCACCTGAAAGGCGCGACGGAAATCGTTTGGGCGCCAGGCCCTATGCAGGCCAAATTTCTATGATGCAGGTCCCTTCGCCTGGATGGTGTCCTCTCGTTTGACCTCTCGAGCTCGGCGGCACTCGCTGATGTTCCCCTGGCTGGCTCGTGTACGGTAGAGTGGCGGAGTCTGTATGTCAGGAGGAAAGAAGCAAAGAAAACCCACGCGGATGGGTGGCGAAGATGTTTATTGGGCCGGGACGGCCAGAAATCCTATAGTCCGCACGCTCGCGTCCGAACGGTCGGCGTTCGGACCCTCGGCTTTCCCGTAGCCGCTATACAATTTAACTTATCACCCGGCCTCGTTGCGCTCGCCTCGCGCTCGCTAGATTGCAATGCTCGGACACGCCAGTTAGAAGTTGCACACGAAAATCGCCTCTGCAGCGGAGCTGCTCGCCTCGATATTACGCGGTAGTGGACAAAAAGCCACGGAGCCGAAAAACCCAAAGACCGGTCGAATTCGCAAAGACTACCGTCCGGGGTGGACGGCCGTGACGCTCCTGGCTTGAAGAGTCGCGCCAAGGTAGTAGCCGCCTAGTGACCGATGGTCACCCGCACTAGGGTTGTCTCTACAGGAGCGCAAACGGCCGGTACCGAGACCTACAGATACTTTTAGGCAGACAGGTAATTGCACTGGACTCACCTTCAAAGATCGCAAAAACTCCTCGTACACTCTCGAAAATCCGCTCAACACTTGCTCACGCACTCGCTCGTTCCGCGGTCGCTCACAAAGTGACTCGCTTCCGGCGTTACCAAAATATTGCCCAGTGGTACGTTGCCGCCTTACGCCCTGGATCTCTCGATGCCGCCGCGCCGGTCGATATCGATCGGTGTCGAGGACGGGCGTATCGATCCCGCGCGCCAGAATCGAACGCCTTGCTACGCTACGCTATCCGCCGCTGTCTTCAGCCTGTGGACGCTAGGAGCTGCTGGTTCACGCCGCCGCCGGTTTGTCCGTATTCGTCCTGTCCTCCGTCGTACTCCCAGGCTTAGCGCGGCCCGATCGGCTCGTCGTCTCGGCGGATTGGCACCCTCACTGTGCCTCGCAGTTGGGGGCATTCGGGCCCCTCCTCCTCGAGCTTATCTCCTGCTCCTCGACTGACTGGTTGTCCTCGTCGCTATATTAAACTCGCAAATAGAGACAGTGCGTTAATAATAATTCGATGGCTACAGGCGGTACCTCTTGGAGCTACGGTGTTTAAACGAAGTGGCGAGTTCGCAGCGAGAGCGGCGCGGGGCAGGAGTCTTGCGACGGACGCGTCTGCCCCGTCACAGTTTATTATTCCCCTTAGGGTTATAATTCTTTACACTTCTCCTAATATCTAATTCCCCCCCCCCCCTCTCTTCACCGCTATCTCTCCTACCCATACTCTACACGCTCGCTTCTCTTCCTCTCTCTCATCCCTCCATCCATCTCAGCTCTCATACTGTGGACCTCTGTTTCCCGTGCTTTCCCATTCATTCCTCCCATACCCTCGCGCACTTTCCGCCGTGCCTTCGCCCCTCATTTGCTCCAACCTTCTTAACCAATCCTCCCCCTCACTCTCTTCTCCCATCACCTCCTTTACTGTCTCTTGTCAACCCCTTTCCATGCCCCACCTATATAGTTAGTTGGTAAATATAGTATAGCCAAAGATAGAATTAATAAAGGTAGTTGGGTCGCGACAGTGCCAACTTTTTAAGCTAGACTTTTATCAGCACCTATCTCCAACACACGCAAGCTTCCATATACCTTCTAGAGCGGCAACGTCACTCAGCTTCGCTAGTCAACAAGCGCCTTCAATTTCTCGAAAATTTACAGGTCCATTATCTATGTATTATATATTTATGAACAATTGAAGCGAAAAGTATTACTTACGCCAGCACACTCATATCAAGCCAATCCCTGCAATATGTTTTATCAAAGCAGTAAAGAAACAACACGGTTGACTCACAATAGTTTGATTTATTTATGCAATTATAAATAGTCATACATTTTATTTCAATCTGTTATCCCAAGCAACAAGAAGTGGGACTTGTAATAAAAATAATATTTATTGAATTGTTGAGAGCTGTCAGTTAGCTTAATGCTGTCGTCAATTCAAAACAGTAAGCTTAATGCTGTCGTCAATTCAAAACAGTAAATTTAGGGCTGTCGGCAAATCAAGACAGGTATAAAAATATATTTGAAGCTACTGCTGTTAGAGCAAATGTTCGAAGACATCGTCATTCTCCTGTACACAGAAGGCAACGCGTCTTCGAAAATGTATTCTTACATTCCGTAGCATTTCAGGCGTGACGGTTCGAAACGCTGCAAGAATTGCTTCTTGCAGTTCGATTCGTGTCCGTGGCAAATGCCTGTATACCTGATCCTTGATGAACCCCCAGAGGAAGAAGTCTATCGGTGTCAGGTCCGGACTTCGTGGTGGCCACTCAATCGGTCCGTGCAGGCTGATCCACCGGTCCCCAAACATAGTCTGCAAGGCCCGCCTGGCCATAACAGAGGTGTGGGCAGGATGACCATCCTGCTGCAAAATAATATCACCACGCTGGGCACGTGGTACATCCGCCAGAAGAACTGGCAGTGCATTATTAATAAATAACGTAATAACGAGCATTTATGCTACCTTGGAATATGTCCGGACCGATAATTCGGTCTCCAAGGATGCCGGCCCACACGTTCACTGTTACCCAACCTTGGGCATGGGTTTCCACTCGGCAGTGGGGAATCTCGACGGCGTAGTGGTAATTGTTGCTTCGGTTGAATAATCCTGTATTATTGAAACAGGCTTCGTCAGTCCATAAAATATTCTTCAGTAACTCCGCGTCTGCAGCATTCTGCTGATTGACCTGGAAATTAAAAAACACGTTTTAAATACATGAACCTTTATATGAAAATAATAGATTTTTGCAACTAATGTAGACGACTTCTTATTTACTTCGTCAATCATCCACTGGCAGAAGTCCATTCTCTGGAGGCCATCGCCAGGGCGTAACATTTGCACCGGGTGCCGCTTGAATGGGTGCATCTGCAGCACCTTCTTCAGGATGCGGTGCGCCTTACTCTGTGACAACTGGAGCTGATGTCCAAGTTGCCACGTGCTGCTGTGCGGGTTTTCCGCGATAGCCCCCCGAACCGCTCCAACATGTTCTGGGTTGCACCGGGGAATAACTCTTCGTGCAGCTCTTCTTGCAGCTTCCGCATTAGCTGCATCCTGGGCATTACGGCGTTCTCGCTGCGCAATTTTGTAAAAGCAAGATGGAATTGGCTGCATTCTGCCGGGGTATCGATGGCGATACAAGAATGCAGCCTCCCGTTGATTTTTGCGGCACTCCCCATAAATCAACAGCATATCGAACTGGTCCTCCTTACTAAATGGGCGATAATCCCTTTTTTAATATGCACGTGCTGGCGAATCACACTTGCAAACTGATGTGAAACTGTGCGAAGCATTGCATTTGTTTAAAGTGATTGGATTGTCTCAGAAGAATTCTGGCTTTGGGTGTTCCGAAAATGTTATAAATCACTCTACATTCTCTCGCATTTCAGATCATACATTCCATCCAATCATTCTTCAATATAGTTGGACCATAAAATCATTTTCTTAAGATTTTCTTTAAAGTTTGACAGAACATCATTTATAAATTCTTACAACTACTAGCAAAATTGTATGCGACTGGACTATGCCATTTCTGAGATAATGGACCTTTAAATTTCCGAGAAATTGAAGGCGCTTGTTGACTAACGAAGCTGAGTGACGTTGCCGCTCTAGAAAGTGCCGGTATATGCAAGCTTGCAGCCAAACGGCGTATCACCGATGCCTACTCGGGCCGTCCACCTCTTCCCTGTTTGGGTCCTGGTCCCCTGGTTATGGGACCGACCACACGTCATCAGGTAGCTCCTGGTCACACAACAAATTCGTGGTTGAAGACTCTTTGGCACGGAGTCGCTGGAATCCAGCTCGCTGCGTGGTGTCTTGCACGTGGTTCACGACCCGGTCGCCACCCTATTAATACGTTTGGGATCGCACAGTTATGTGGCCGATTCGTGCCCCGGGAATGCTGCGACGTAGCCAATTTCCGTTTTATTTTGGGCCGGCACGATCGGAGTATCCACAAGTGCGATTAACCGTGTGTCCTTATGGTAAGGATATGGGTATAGGGTGCACTACACGTACGCCGATTGCAATAAGTGATGTTTTATGTTATTGGTCACAACTAGCGATACATGCAAGGGGGTATGCCCCTTCTGCACCGATGCCTCTGTTTAGTCGAGGACTTCTACGACGGCCTCCGAACTGACGTGTCGTACCCGGAGCACGTCTCCGTAACGCCGAGCCGAGTCTTAACGCCGAACCTCCTCAAATGACTCGGACACGGATTTGCAGGGCACTACGGGCTCCAAGAGCGAAGGGTTATTTTACAGGCGCACCACACTCACTGACAATGAATACACACTGATAACTTGATGAGTTGACTGACACTAGTAATCCTTGGTTGTTCCGACTGCGGTTGTACGTTGAACGATACTGAGGAGTTAGGGCGGCAGCGCGCCTTATATACTCTTTCGAGCTTGCACTTGACAAATTCAATATTCCAAATTCAAACAGTATGAGGTTTACAGTTTGCCTAATATAATTTAAAATTTTAACTTTAGTCTGTTGGAAGTTAGAAGCATGACAGCTATTGGTAACAATAAGCGCCTATTTACTGATTACAAATAGCCAGGATGCATTTAAATTACAGCTTAGATAAGCTATACCATCATACGCACTTTAACTTTGTTGAATCTTGACCGTCAAATGCATAGCTTAAGGAGTGCAGAATTTAAAGTAATAAAAGTTGCTAAACAAGTACTGATTACCAATAGTTAGTATGTCGCTAAATAACACATGATTGATAATTATTGCCTGCTTAATTCATTTTATTCTTTAGCTGAAGTGTTCCTTGAGCGGTGAACTTGATACGCAAGGTACAACTAAATTAAACTCCGTATGAGCATTTTGCTTGGTATATATATTATAATTATAAAGCATTAAGTCAAACAATGATTCAGAGTAGCAAAAGAGAGATTCCCAATAGCTAGAATGAATTGAAATTGTAAATGACTTGACTTACCACTTTACAATGGTAGTCGGCTACTAGTATATCAATATACCGAGCGAGCGAGCGGGCGAGGCAGCTGGTTTGCCGATGTATGATAGGCCCCACGGGTTCGACCATTATGGTGCCCGTCCCCTCTTATGGTTTTTTTATTAGAGCGGCCGAATTCGACGCATCGCGGAGGCTCGAGCGGCTCCTGTACTCCCGGTTCTCCCCTTAAGAAACTGGGCAATGATGCCCGCTAGGCAGGTGCCGGGGTACGCAGTTCTTTTCAGAACTAGGGATTCGTTAGAGTGAAACCCGCGCCGATCGGTTGCGCCAGGCCAAAAATGGACCAAGAGAGTAGAATCACGGGGGTGCCTTTGGAGTAGTGTTCTGGCCGTGCATTCTCCCGACTCCGGCTGCTCTGACTGACCGATGGTGAGGGAGCTGGAGTCCTTCGCGAATCGCCGCGTTTTATTAGTTGTAGCTGGGGGGACGCGTTTGTAGCTGAGCGGCGTGCGAGCGTGCGAACTTTCGTGGGGAAGAAGGGAACGCGATCGCCACGTTCGGTAGCCGCGGAATCGAATCGTTGCGTGCATTGCAGCCGTAACGCAGGTGTAGGCAGGTCAGTTAGAGTTGCGGGATGCGTTGGGAGGGGGAAGTAGTCGCGAGGGAGAATAGCTCCCGATCGGCGACAGCGACGAGAGAAAGGAGTTATTTAGGCGAATCCTCTATTCGCAGCTCCCTCCGTCGGACGTTGATGTACGATGCAGGCAGGATTAGGGGAATGATTTAGGCAGGCCTTGGGTTCGTGCGCGTATTACGGCCGGTGTTCTGGCACCTGATTGCGAGATCGAGCACGAGTGGGAGGGGAACTAGGAGCTTTGCTTCAACACGATTGACGCTCTGTCGCCCGATACGATGCTCGCAGAGATGGCATCGTATCGGAGAGAATGGCACTCGCGTAGGTCAAATAGAAATAAAGATCGAGCCACTAGAGAGAAGAAAGAAATCGCGGATTCTCGAGTGCCAGGCGGCAGATCGCGTGGGGTAGGGGAACCAAGCTCGATCCTCGCGAACACCGGTCGGCCCACAGTCAGCTTGGCCCCGAAAAGCCCCTGTGTGCACAGGATGTTGCTGGCAATCGAGCAGTGGAGGTTACTGACACGACCTCTGGTGCAGTATAGAGTACTAGACTCGCAGCGCGGCGCATTTGGAGCTTCGGCAACCTGTGGTGGGCCTATGCGCAGAGGTGCCACTGATGAGTGCGTGGGCGTGTGAGAGATCGATTGGTAGCCAAGAGACGTTGGGAATAATCGGTTTGGAACCTCCCCTTCTGTCGGCGGTGTCTCCCCTGAATGATTGGTGACGTACGTTGGGAGGGGTGGGGGTGACCCCCACGGGCGGGACTCTCGCGCACAACCCCAAGAGTCCTTTGAGCCCGGCCAGGATCGGTAAAGTACCGGATAGATCCGCTCCGTACGGCTGCCGTCATACAGGCGTCGTGGGACTACAGGGTGTCCCAAAAATGTCATAAAATATTAGCGCCATCGTGTTGGGATGGTTGTTAGGAAGAAAATGGCAGGTTTGAAATTTGTTGTTCGGCCCTCAATTTCGAGTTATTAAACATTAAGTTATGCTCCACCCCTCACGCTCTTGACGAGTCACAGACGGCTATCGCTTAGTCCTAGAAAAAGGGAGGTGACCAAAAACGTCTTGACGGTCAGCCTGTGAAAATTGCGATGGAGGACCAATCGGTGCTCAACCATTCGGTTTTCCCGAAACGAAACAATCGCTGTCTCGGTGCGCTCGCACCGACGGCCCAGCCAGCGGCCCGCTGCATGCGTCCTTGCCCTTCCTTCTTGCTTTCCCACTTTCTTAATGTGTGCTTACGATAACCAATATCCTCGAATAGTTGTTTCGTGACATCTGATCAGATCCAATTCAATCCGACCAAATCCAGTGGCTCAAATTTATCAGGAGCCTATGATACTTTTTTTTTCAAATATCGAAGTGGCGCCGTGGCAAAGCGTTGGAACAGTGACCGCGGTGATCCTGAATTGTTGCTCTTTTAAACAGTGAACATGAATTGTTGCTCTTTTAAACGCAGCCGCTGCTGCAAGAGGAGGAACTCCACCTCACGCTGCATCTCGGCCATCTTGACTGCCCACAGATTTTCTACGGAATAGTAAAAACGCGATGAGTGGTTGTTAGGAGGGATTTTTCGAGGAGACGTTGAAATTTTTAAAATTTAATTTTACCGTTTGCCGATGCGGCCTTGGCCTCCGCCTTCTTGGATTCCTCCTTGCCTGTGCCGGACATGATGGATGCTTCAACGCTAAAAGAAGCAGATGCGCGTGTAATGATGATTAAAGTGAAATTAAAGCGCACGTGAAAAATGTGTGGATATCGCGGATACTTACATGTCTATCTGGTACTGCTGTTTCCCGAAATGAAGCGATCAGCAACGTCGTGACTGAATGCGTGCGACTATGCCCACAGTACTTTGCATCGCAGAATTGGAAACTGTTGCAACATTGGTAAATTGCACAGGGATTGCGAGTCAAAAGTGTGTCTCGCAAGAAACCTCCGTGCACCGAATGGAGCCATTACGCAAAAGGATATAGTCGCCGAGGTCACGGGCGAATTCTTATTTGAAATTCTTAATTAATTGCACATATCTCCGTGATACGTATTTATATTGCCCTAGATTTCTCTCAGCATTCCCAGTTAATATCGCTTGGAAATATGTCGGATTGCTGGAGTCCCTCTGTAGCCTCGGCTCTCTCACGCTTCCAAGTCACACATTACCCACCGGCACAGGGTGGCACTATTAAATGTATTAAGGGGTCATATATGCCAAGCACGTAGTTAAGCAAATAGAAATTTATTCATTTTTTTGAAATAACAACACTTACTTTTTTATAAATTCATTATATATCCATTATTGTACCTACTTTAAAGTATGTTCTCTGAAAAATTTGTTGTCATATGCGCAAAACTGCGCTGAAAAGCAAAAAATAACTTGTTGTTTTTATGGATACAGAAATTTGCAGTCATAATATGCGATTTTGCCAACCTTCTTTGGCAACCCCATTAAGCCTAAATATGCTACAACTTTTCGGAGGCGGCGCAAATATAAGTAAAATATTGCTGGCAATTATGTGTCTTACCCGCGCTTATCCATATTCTCTTTCTTACCCGTTCTTTTTCACTCTTGCTTTCGTACTCTCTCGTCTCTCGTCTCTCGTCTCTCGTCTCTCTCTCTCTCTCTCTCTCTCTCTCTCTCTCTCTCTCTCTCTCTCTCTCTCTCTCTCTCTCTCTCTCTCTCTCTCTCTCTCTCTCTCTCTCTCTCTCTCTCTCTCCCCCCCCCCCCCCCGATCTTTCTCTATCCCTATATATCCATCTGCCCAAGCACAGACTGGCTTTAATGATTTCTGACTTTAATTCTGACTTTAATAATAGACGAAGACAAAATGATACAACCGAGAGTAACGATAGTTCTATTGCCTGCAGTCTGTTCACGTATATGCGTATTTGTTAGATTAGCCTATATCTATGAGATGTCGGAATTGTACGGAATTGTCGTATACCAGGCTAGTGAATGTTGACAATATTAGCATATTAGATAGGGTATATTTCGGCCGTTCAACTTGTACAGATTATGTATATAGTCCACTTAGTAGTACAGACTGTGTATAGAGACCACGAGTATTTCGAGATTGCAGTCTCAGGGCTTCGTTATTTTTGTAATATTTTACTGATATTGGCGCCGCCTCCGAAAAGTTGCAGCATATTTAGGCTTAATGGGGTTGCCAAAGAAGGTTGCCAAAATCGCATATTATGACTGCAAATTTCTGTATCCATAAAACCAACAAGTTATTTTTTGCTTTCCAGCGCATTTTTGGTGCCGCTTAGTTTTTACTTTTCAGTTTTTTGGCACTCTATTAGTTTCTAGGTTTCAGCTTTTTGGAACTCTGTCAGTTTTTAGTTTTCAGCTTTTTGGAATTCTGTCAGTTTTTCAAAGTCGGTCACATTTTTCTTAAAATATTTTTTTTTATTTCATGCTTTTTAGTATTAGAAATGAATAGAACCATGGTTCGAGGTTGACTTCATCTCGAATTTCATCGATGTAGTGGTGTACCAGTTATAGACCAACAAATGTAGCCGATTTTTGTTGTAGAAAGTGCGTTGCGAAATTTATGCAAGAGCGAGTTCCTCGAGAACTTCCTACATAAGCTAGTAAAAGTTTCATCCCGATCAATCAACCCGTCCCAAAGCTATTGCCAGACAGTCGAACGTTCGGTTTTATGCAATAACAGTTGTTAATGTTACAGAATTTGGAAATATTTAGAACGAAACCATTCTGGCAACATCCACTGTGAGATAGAAAAGGTTTTATTCCGATTAGTCCATCCGTCGCAGAGATATCGACGGACGAACGAAATCTTAATAGTAGAAATTTCGGTTTTTATGCAATAACAATGGTTAGCGTTAAATAATTTCGAAAAAATTTATAATGGGACCAAACTGTGAGCTTCCTCTATAAGATAGGTACGGTTTCATCCCGATCGGTCCACTCATCTCAGACTTCTACCCGGACAAATATTAAAAAAAAATATATATATATATGTATATATATATAGCGGTCGAATTGAGTACCTCCTCCTTTTCGAAGTCAGTAAAAATAGCAGATGCCGATGTCGGCTGTCAATACTGAAGGTAAGGGAATGATGTAGTCCTTGATTACTGGTATATCCGAATCTTGCGTGGTTACCAGGAGTCCAATCTTAATTTACTGATGTTCGTAATTCTTGGTTAATGTACTGTATTTTTCCTGCTGAGCTTCAAATATTTTAACCAGCTCTTCATATGCAAACTCACTAGGAAATCCACCTGTGGCATAACCAGTAATAATATCCATCTTGGCTTTGTTAGGTATTTTGCCTTTAGCCATGTATTGTTTCACCACTTTAACTACAATACTCTTTTTTAAATTGTCATCTTTTACATTTCTCGTAGCAGCAATTGAAGCACATATAGCTATGTCAATATCACTATATTTGAGATATTGGCCACCTCCTTGAGTGCTCTGATTAACTGCTATTAATAAATCCGGCTCAGACATCTTTAATAGGGTTGATAATTGTTCTATATCACCTTTACTGCAGCATGCTCCAGCTAATGGTGTCATTAATTTCATTTTGTTACTTTTGAAACCAATAACCACTAATCTAGATAGTGTTTCATGGACTAACAATGATGCTTGTTTAAGTGTTAACGTCATGGAAGTCATGGTGTTATCTGGATTATATTCAGCACCATCTTGCTTATATGAGGCAACAAATACTGTGTGTTTACTTATTTTATCTTTAACTTCTACAGGAAAAATGAACTTCCATACTTTATCTCCAGTAGCTTTTTTGACTTTCCTAGAATCAGGGCCTTCTTCATATATCATCTTAGAAGCAAAATCAACAGCCAAAGACTTAGCCTCTAAGGTTAGTTGCTCCATATAATCAGGGCAAAGTTTCTTAAATTCAATTTGTAATTCTTGATAGTTAAAATCTAACCCAGTGTGTTTATCAAGGAAATCTTGTGGAGTGAAGCCTATTATGGTATGTTCCGCACAGAACGTGCATAATTAGCATAAAAAGACATTTTCATTTGAACATGTATTAGTATAGTTAGAATAACTCATTTATTGTGTATAAGCGATAATGTCGCTCCACCGAATTGTAAGACTTGGCGGATCATATCATTATATGTGCAAATATTGTAAAGAGTGCGCGTAACAGGTGAGGGCGGACTTGTAGAAAAGGGATGATTAGACATATGGTGATTTAGCGGCTGACCGCCCGTAGTGCACGGTAGTGTGAAAACGCACCGTGGCCTAGAAGCCATTCGTGCTCAGGTAGAGGTTCGCCTTTACCTGAGGCCGAGATCGACCCCGTTAGGGAATTCAGTTCGGGAATTTCCCGGGTTTTGAGGGTCCCGCGTGCACGGGGCCGTTAATCCGGGGCCGCTAGGCTAACCCTGGATGAAGTCGTGACAATCAGCCATGCGATAAGTAATAAACCTCTAAGTAATAAGTAAATCGCCCGAACCTCTCACGAGCAGTCTAAGCAAGTCAGTCTGATAGCAATCTTTGAAAGGGAAAGACGAAATTCTTCTTCGCACACGCTACATGGTATATTCTTTAGCCATCCCGTGTGTTATCAAACTTGCGGGCTTTGCACCTACCACTCCATAGTTCGCCATAGCTACAATTGAAATTATATTGTGTATTGTGCGAGTTGCAGTCACTTTTTGACCGGCCGGACATGCATGGCAAAGTAGATCACGGTGACCTACACTCAAAATCGAGAGGACATCGGATCAGAACAGATCAACGTCGATAAGACGGTATTCCTAGCGCGAGATGTCAGTAGTTAAGAGGTGATGAGCTCCGAATCTCGCGTACTTCACAACACGATGCGACGACACGTCTGGGCGAGGCGGCGATATGCGGACTGCCATTCCCGTCGATCTCTTCATAGCGCGATCGCCACGTAAGAGCAGAAAAGTCGCGCAACGTAGTACTCGATGAAAGACATTCTTTCTTCAGAAATTTCAAATTGATTGTGGGGAGAAATCAATGAAAAAAGGGGAACAATCCCTCCGGCTCCAAAGTTGCCGTTCCACCTGCTCGCTACTGCAGAGTTGTGGGAGTCAGCGGACAGAAATTCGCCCTGCGTGTGGATTCTCATTAAAACGTACAATTATTCGCGTCATGTTTAGAAGTTAATGAGGGGAATGGTACATAAAATTGCAGCATTGACATTTTATAATATCATTGAAAGTTGGCATAACTTCTACTACCTCTGTTAACTTCTAAATAAGATAACCAGAATCCGGTTACAGGGCGAAATTTTGTCCGCTGACTCCCACACCTCTCCAGCAGTGAGCAGGTGTTACGAGCCAGGCTTCGCGAGTCCTAAATATGTTCTGAGATCGTGCAAAGGGCTATTTCACCTTTGCCAGACTCAAGACTGGACCTTGTTAATTAAAAGAATGGCTAGTTACTTTCAGTAGCTCAGAACAGGTCTTGGGATCGTGCTAAGGGCTATTTCACCTTAACCAGACTCAATCCTGCTCATTGATCATGAAAGAATGCCCTAGGCTAAAGTTACACCTTACTATTGCTCGCCGGATACACCTCGAGCGGTAAAAGTGTATCCTCGTGGGATCTTTTATTATTCCTTTCCTTATATGTGCTTATTTAAATCAAGGATGACTGAACAGGAATTTCCAATAAAGAAGCAATGATTTTGTTAATAAAAACTAAAACAATGATCAATATATTCTGAATGAAAATACAATACAAAAATATAATAATGAGAGTTTCAGCGGAAGTGAAATGTTGTTACAATATACTTAAACTGAGTTCGTATTACGTTACGATATTGAATGGGGGAGAAACTAACGAAAGAACTGTGACTTGCCTAACGATCGCGATATGACACGATGTACGTACGGTAATATTGACTGGTTTCGAAGGAGACTAATGCTCGATCTACTACGATGTTCTTCGCTGGTCCGAGTGACAGAGCTTCGCTGTCGATGAGAGTTCGGAACTGATTCCCCCGCTTTACACTAGAATTTAGGGCTTAAATACCCGAAAACCCAGTGAAAAGGGGGTATGGTGGGAGTATAGGGCGCCAAGAGTCTGTCCATGCTTGAGTTCTAAGGAACTACACAGAGGCACCAAGGGCACGCTGCGTTGCTCCCCTACTAGAAAGCTATAAACACTAGAGATAAGACGGAACGAAAGGAGTCGAAGTCACAGTTTTAAGGCTCGAAAAATACGCAGGAATATTCTATGTAGGAAGCTAGCGAGTTATAATTATTGAATCTACGTATGAAATAATGTTAAGAAAAGTAGTCCGAGAGGATGAATATGTAACACAGGTAGAGCGGCAAGTTTGGAGCCGAAGGGAATGTTACCCTTTTTTCATTAATTTCCACCCACAATCAATTTGAAATATCTGAAGAAAGCATCTCTTCGATTGATTCCTACGTAGCGGGATTACTCTGCTCAAACTTGGCGATCGCGCTACGAAGAGATCGGCGGGAATGGCTGGCCGCATATCGCCGCCTCGCTCAGACGTACCGTCGCGTTCTGCTGTCTTTTACGCGAGATTCGAAGCTCATCACCTCTTAACTACTGACATCTCGCGCTAGGAATACCGCTTTATCGACGTTGATCTGTTCTGATTCGATGTCCTCTCGATTTTGCGTGTAGGTCACCGTGACCTACTTTGCCATGCGTCTCCGGCCGGTCAAAAGGTGACTGCAACTCGCCTGACCGCGTCTTTTCTACTGATTGTTCAACTTGCTATAACTATAACAAACGGGACCGCAAAATTCAAAGTTGTATTAGAATTTTCTTATCCCCTCGGCATCCAGAGTAACCCCCTTGAACAGCAGACACATGAAGAGTTTCACCCTGTATAGTATGGCGCGCGACTACCGAGGACACTTATCCCGAAGTGTAGCGGTTGTCGTCTGCTATAAAACTTTCACTTCGAATTATGAGAAAGTTACAGCTCGAAGGATTTATTTCTGAATTTTGTATTTTTCCCCGAATTTTTCTGAAACCAATGAGCCAAGAGTCAAGCGAATTGGTTCAGGCATTCAAGAGATATGAATTTCTCCTGCTTATTTTTCTCGTGGTAAAGGCAAGGCGGATTAAGAGTCAGTCTTTTCAGGGATTCCTAAAAATGTGGCTTTAACTTTTCTCACACCAGTTGGCACCACGCCAAAATGTCGCGTTTACATTACCGATCTATGATCTGTAATCTGTGTTATACCGACACATTGGTTAAACCGGTCATGCCATGGTTGGTTATGTGCCATAATGGTCATATGACATAGTCCGATTTTATTATTTTATTCCAGATTCCATGCTTTATTTAGTTAATAAAAGAGTATACTGTCCTTGCCGCAGTCCCTGTGATCTTGTCATTATTAAGAATAATGAAATGTTAAAATTCGATTTGTGAAGAACCGGGCGGGCCAAGTATTACGTTTTCTTTGATATTGATGATAAATTGAACGAACAGAAGATATATATATTTTAATTTAATTTTCACAATATTCCTAAGTGAAGGTTTGGTTTTCACATTCAAATCCTGTTCCTGTTCTTGTTTGTTCGTAGAATATTTAGTTCTGTATGACATTATTTTTTTGTTAGTATTCATTCAATTAAGCACAATATTGTATTCCCTGCACTGCCATTAAATTCTTTTGTGGGATGAGAGTGTTTGAATCAAGACTTGGCTTTCCAATGATATCGATTTACGTTTTTGGTCAACTTGATACAGCTGGTTTACCACACTGTTATTTTTGTGGAATGTGCCCCATTTTTTGGGGTGAGGGACAAGACTACTTGGCGCTTTTTTTTACATTTTAATGTTTTTGGACTGTAAAATATTAAATATACTACTATTTAAAGTAAAAGATTTATTTAATAATACTAAACTAACGATTTTAATTGATTAGCCTTACCTAATAGATGGACGTATAATGCCACCGATTTCAGTACAGTTTTATTAGGCATTTGCTTCTGCGCAGTTAATAATAATGCCATTTGTCTTTTTAACCATAATTTGAGCATGTGGGTCGCTGTTTTTCCAATTCTGTCAGTGCTCTCTGCCGAAAAACTATGCTTCAGTCGATGTAATGAGACAGAGTCTTTGTAACTCTCACGAGATACGAATGAACTTACACAGATACAAAGGTACTTACTGTTGAGGAATCAGAAGTACTCAAGTTAAAGCCGTAAGTGTTAAATCAGGGTCCAGAATAAATTAGTTGTATCAAGGGACACAGAAACTGTCACAACACGTTGTCTTCGCCTCGAAGTTGGACGCGGAACTGTTACCATTGACGATTCCGTTGGCGAGCCGATCAGTTTGATCGTCAGATTGTTTCAGGGAGCTATATATACTATACATATGCAGCTGCCACAAGCGACTCTGTTCAATCGTTGTGTGTTTGGTCAAGGATTTATTCTTTAGACGCTTTCTCAAATACCTGATCTCATTGAAATACTGAATTAAACTGGGTATTTCGAGATAGCATGGAGCCGGTGGTTGTCAAGAAATTCGATTTCATGTGCGCGCCAATGTTACATTGTGGCCTCACGTACACAACCGACGTGCGACCCCCATCGTTTGTTATACTTTCGTCGGCCCCGCTGATACAATAGAATTTTAACTTGGTCGGTGAAAAAGCCATAGAATAAGCATGTAGTCCAAATGCTCGCATATACAGTCCACTTATATCTCGGCTGCCGTTTCTATTTTTCTGTATTACTTTCGCTGCTAACACAAATGTTCTCGCTCACTCGCATTCGGGTCATTCCATGCCAAATCGATCACTCATTTCCCGCACCATTTTGTATCTTAATGAAAATTTGTGACCTTGTTTTTTATGCCTGCCCAAGAAGGGTTTAAGTCATTATTTGCCCCAATTCGAATTAGGGCGGAAACTACAACCTTTCAAAAATTTAAGGTTCACCCGTTTTGGGTAAAAATAGGGTCTACATATTGGTTTTTATCTCAAAAACTATAAGAGCTAGGACCATGTTCTTTTTTCATTTTCTTCGCAAAAGATGACGCTTTCTGAAGAAATTTTGATCTATGCCGAAAACTTATTATTTCTCTATTAGAATTCCAAAAATATTTTTGTTTTGCGAATTACGAAAAAACACATATTTTTAAAATTCTGAAAAAAAGATATGTTGTTCCTTGGACTTTTTCCGATCGAAAGAGCTATTTTCAAAGTGTGTCTCTTTAGTTTCACAGGTTGTTTTGTGCTCTAGAAGGCTGGAGGTGCGGCGCGCCTGGGGTAGAGCGCTACGCCTCAGGTATGCGTAGCCCGGTCGGTCACCCTTTTCCCGTGCCGTTTCTTTTGTATCGATAATCAACACAGAGCCTATTCGAGCCATTCTTTTTTTTACCTACTACAATTGGACTTGCATATTCAGAAATAGATGGTTGAACAATTTCACCTTGTAGCCATTGATCGATCTGTGCGTTTACTTCGTTTCTTTCTAACATGGATAGTCGTCTTGGCCGCGAATAAACAGGTTCATCGTCCTTTAAGATGATTTTCATCGTAATACCGACCTCGCGTGTCTGTTTCGGAAAGTAACCATCTACCAATGTCATTGCTGCTCTTCCTTGTGAACTATCTTGTACATGAGATAAGTCTACTTGCTTAACTTCTCGATCGGATGCCACTCTTATTTGACATATTTCCACAAATGCACAATCATTATTATTATTTATCGCCTTAATCGTGGCTGTCCCCTGTCTTGCGTTTAATTCGACAGTGTCAAGAAAATCTTTCCCTATCAATAACTTGTATCTTGATAGGTCGTCCGTTACGACATGAATGAATACCGAATAAGAATGATTGTCAACTGTTAGTTCGGCGCAGAATTTACCCAGCGTTGTGTTATGTTCGGTACCGATTCCTAGGAACGGTGTTGTAACGCTTTCGAGATTTGATGATCGTATTTTAATAAACTCGTCAGCGCGTATCATCGTAATATCGCTTCCCGTATCAACTATTGCTTGTGGGTCATTCCATGCCAAATCGATCACTCATTTCCCGCACCATTTTGTATCTTAATGAAAATTGGTGACCTTGCTTTCTATGCCAGAACAAGGAGGGTTTAAGTCATTATTTGCCCAAATTCGAATTTGGGCGGAAAGTACAAGCTTTCAAATATTTTAGATTCTGCCGTTTTGGGTAAAAACAGGGTCTACATATTGATTTGTATCTCGAAAGCTATAAGAGCTAGGATAATGTTTTTTTCCACTTTCTTCGCGAAAGATGCTTTCCGAAGAAATTTGTACCTGTGCCGAAAAACTATTATTTCTTTATTAGAATGTCAAGAATATTTTTCTTTTGCGAATTACGAAAAAACCCATTTTTTTAAATTCTGAACAAAATATATGTTGTTCTTTAGACTTTTCCCGATCGAAAGAGCTATTTTCAAAGTGTGTCTCTTTAGTTTTACAGGTTGTTTTGCGCTCTGGAAGCCTGGAGCTCTGGGCATGTGTGGGACTCCTCTGTAGTCAGTTGCCTTCCCCCCCCCCCCTTTTTTTTCAGAATTCGGGCTATTACCCCTTCTTTCCAATCCTTCGGCCACCCCTCGCCCCTATCAACGGAACTAGGTTTAATTCATATTTAATTCATTTAATTCATTCGTAAGAATTGAAGTGGAAGTTTCAGACGGCCCGAAAATCATGTTGGTTTTGGCTAAGCAGCCTCGGCCGTCATATACTACTACTACTTGGCACGAGGCTCTACCGAGGCTCCTGATATGATGCTGGCGGCACTAGAACTTTCAGAGCTCATAACTCAAAGAATTCTAATCATACAAAAATTAATAACCAGTGTTTTGAAAATGTCTTGATGTTAGCTTTAGCATTTCATCACAAAAAATATAGTGCTTCATTTAAAAAAAATTATAGGAATCTTAGTGACCCATGGTCACGGGGATACACCGGTTCTTTAGATCTTTTAAAACAGTGCAAATTTTGTCTCAAACGTTTTTTCACAAATCCTCCATTATTGAGATATTTAACCGTCTCGAGACTTACGGAACACCCTGTGTATCAAAATCATTGACATCGGTGATGAGCTGTCTTTATAAATAATTACTTAAAGGTGTACCAATTTTAGCATAGATTCTTACGCAGCGCACTTGATTTCAAATACGTTCAAAGATGGTACGCTTAAAGAAACTGCGCCGAATATAATTCATGTGTCTTTAATTCCACAAGTCTTACGTCTTACATATAGTAGTATATACAAACTATTTTCTAAATTCTGCATCCACGTGTGGATGCTGCATAACCTCTAACTCAGCTGAGTTATTGTCAGTTAACTAATAGAGACAGGAATGCCGATATTCCTAGAAGGACCATCAAGCTGAGACTTTGGATTGAACCAGCTGCATTGGATCCTTCTGTGCTCAAACTCTCCACTTCCTTTACAATGAATTTTAAGTGCGATGTAGACCAGTCCGCGTGTTCTTTAGCCACGATTAATTGTTTCTTGGTTATGTCTTGAAGATCGCCTTTAACGCTTTCCGAGAACGCAACCAGCTGCAACGGCAAAAGCAGAAAAATAGGAGGATTAATTAAAGACTACTTTAAGTTTTCAAAAGTAATCAATTAATGTGCGAATTACTTTGGTAAGTTGACCAGATGTAGTGAGGCGACTGGCCACGTTTCCGAGTAAACCTGCTACGCCGCTCCAATCTTGGTAGCTAAAAAAGAAAAATTATTGTGGAAACAAGAGCTTTCCAAAGAAGGCCTCAAACGCCTTTATGTCTTTCTTCTACGTCATGTTCTCCTTTTTTAAAACACATATGCAGTCGGTGGTTATGACCCGAAAGCTTCGACTAGATGCCGGGTACAATTCCCAAAAGTAGTTGAATGCCGCACTCAGTTGTGGCATTAAAACGGGTATGAAAATAGGAAATATTACTTTATACCGACATGCTTGTAATCACATATTGTTTAGAATAGAAAAAAGATTAGAAGTGATAAGTGAAAACTGACAATATTAACGATTTATAAATATGATATAAAGGACGCAAGATTACGTCAGCGGCAAACAACTATAGATTTAAAAGTAACATAGAATTACGTCCGAGGCTGTGAATGTGTTACGTGGGAAAGTACTAGTTAATATAAAAACATATAAAAAATGCACTTACTACTCATAAACTTCGTTGTAGTTGCTTATGAGGAAGTCCAACATTACATCCACTCCAAATGAACCGGAATTATAAACGGAAGCAAGCGCCATGGCTCTATCTTGCTTTCGGATTATGCTGGTATAGTTGCTGCTCAAGGCTTGGCGAATATAACTGTAGCAGATTGAATTAGTAAGTAAGTTCAATGTTCCTCTGTTATTTTTATTTATGGGGAGGCATCCAACTTACTAGTTAAGCATGTCCCGGTCTTTCGTGCAACCAAGGGAGTCAATGATTATCCGTTGTTCTGCTGCGTAGATTGACGTTGCGTATTGGTCGAAGAGGAACTTCCACTCTTTTTGTGATCCGTGTCTTAGAGCCGTACAATAGACCGCTGGTCGGGCATTGGGTGGCACTCTGGGAAAGATCGAATCATCTTTTACATGCTTATGCGTATCAAAATGATGAAGACGATTAAGGTATTTCATGTAAGTAGGACCGCAAAAAAGAGGGGAAATTTTAGCAATTTTCTTTGCAAATCAAATATTTTTCACAAACTCATCGTATACTTATTGAAGTATATAGATTGAACTAAATATACTTATCGGAAGGCCACCTTATCTAACTAATTTAATTAGGCATGGTTGGTATTGACAACCATTATTCAGGACCATCACGACAAAGAGTTAATGCATAAACAGCACGTGTCCGCTTGGACCCATGTGCATCGTAGCTCCATATCATAAATCTATTATCCTACCGAACTTGTCTGACCTCGACTCCACTAAGAATCCTAATTGAATACGTTACCACAAATATATGTAAAGGAACGATTCTCAAATATTGCCTTTTTTGCGATTCTAGTTACATGAGATACTTTGAGTCTTGTAAAGCTATTTTACCCTTCAGTGCGTCCTTCTTGCCAATCGGCGAACATCTTCACAGAAGTATCCACACAGTGTTGATTATCGTACTTGCAGGCCCAGTTCAAAATAAGCTCTCGCAATAATTGGTCGTGATGCGATTCATCTTCCTTATCGGCGAAGCCAACCTCCTCGTACAAGTCGCTGGTTAAACGTAGAATATAATCACCGAAGGCCTTGCGTTCTTTAAGTCCCTCGAACCGTTGAGCGACGTAACCGATGCCGTTAAAGAATGCTTTCCACGGGGCGAATTCAGTTTCTCTGTACAAGTACGGGCTAGTCGAGAGTGCAAGTTCATACGGCACGTAATCCATGCGTGCCAAGTTGAGCAGATCGTCGACGATCTGAGCGCGATTCAGAATGTGGATGGCGGAATATTCCTCGCTGTTTAGTATTTTAATCAAGCGATTCCACGTGCTAAGGTCATAATTGACACGATACAATCCACTCTGCTGAACATTCAGGACAAACCACTCTTCCGGGTCTTTGAGGAAGATCCTCAACTCGTCTGCGCCTAACCAAAGGTTCGTCGCTGTCGTCATGAAATCTAGCTTGGACTTGGACGCCATTGTGATTGGTATCCAGAATTCGCTTTTTGTGTCATTCGTTGGCGATGTTACGAAACGCTCCTGTAAAAATATATTTGTTTTATTGTCCGGTTTCTTGGGAACCTTACTATCTGACGCAATACCTATTTCAACTTTTGTCTGCTGTCTATATATTATGTATAACATAATTTTTCTATGAATAATATACATAATATAATTAAATATTTTTTCCAACAAGCTACTTTCTATATTTATATAGAGTGTATTACTATAAACATTATATATACATCTGGCATGTGATAAGTACCGGCGGCATTTTACTTTGGGTAGCAGCGTGCTAAAGGAAATATTTTGCTACATTATATTATATATATTATGTATATAATATATCTATATAATATAATGCTATATGTGTAGAGGGTATAAACAAAAATTACGAAACATTCATGTATAATTAAAATTACTAGATCATTTTTGGTTCCGTATACAGCAGTCTATACTTGGTAGTTGTGGTCGACAAACAAATGAACCATCCGGTACATTATACAAACACTAGGGTGCGAATAACTGTCCTCAGATGGTAAAGATTTTAGCGTAACTATGACACACTTGATGCCTTTTTGAAACTACACATCACATAGACGTTAAAAATAACGTGTATTAGTACTAGCTTTAGTTTCTAAATCCAACATTTTGGTACATTGAGTAATAAAAAGTATATATTGAAGAGAAGTAAAGATGTTTAGGAAAAAAGAATCTACAGCAAATAATATTAAAAGTTGTAAAAGCTGATGGTAGAAGATAGGCACTATTAAAAAACAATAAAAAAAGAAGTTTACACTCGGTGGAAATTGTATAAGACAGGTTGTGAAATCACCCCATACTTCTTGCGGGTATGGAGATGTAGAAAATTCGTACCTGCGAGAGTGTCAAGACGTTCTTCTTCACACTTGCGTGGACCACTGGGTATCCAGGGGTATTGGTCCATGTGTACATAAGCCTGTCCATTGTCATTCCCCAATCACCGAAGGCCTCAACCTTATTAATCGCTTCAGTGAAGGCGCTCCAGAGGTCGTCTGGGCGCGCATTACCGAATTTGTGCTTGGCTAGATAATTGTGCGTCGCTGTTGCGAATATTCCGTCTTTCAAGGAATTATGGACCATGCGAAGGACGCTGGCAGCTGATGGAACGAGATAATTTCAGAATAAATTCACATATCATAGATTTGCAGAGAGTAACCAAATACTCTTTTTCCTTATTTTTAAATTCCCGACCAGTCTTGTTCTGAGTTTGCAAAACAAAAATATTTTTGAAATTTTAACATCGAAAGAATAGTTTTTTGAACTAGATCAACATTTTCTCAAAAAGTGTAATCTTTTGCGAAGAAAATTAAAGGAAATCATCCCTTCAGTTCTAATAGTTTCCGAGATAGAAATGAATATGTAGGGTCTGTTTTGGCAAAAATTTGCAAAACCCGAAAACTTTGTAGATTACGTAACCTACCCTGATTTGGCATGGAATGGCCAAGGAAAAAGTGTCAAGGGATTTTTCATTTTACGCTTTTGTTTATTAGTTATTGCAAGTTAAAAAATTAAAAAGGCTCCAATGCAGGCAACACCTGTTTTGATTCAATACTCGACACGACTGTGAGGTCAGATCACCGTGACCTGTTTTACCATGTCTGTAAAGACGGGCAACAATTAGCTTTCATAGACGATTGCCTGCTTTCAAGTCATTCAACTAATTTTTGAACTTCCTATAACTAACAAACGGCAGCAAAAAATATAAAAACACATCGTTAGCAATCCGCTAATGTTTGAATATTGTCGTTACTCAATGTGTTTTAACGTACAATGTGTAAAAAAAAGTGTTTGTACATCCATTTTTTTCAAAGTAATTTTTTAAAACAAAAACAGCGTTGAGAATATGCATTTTCTCTTAAAAAGGAAAGTCTTTTCTTTAACCCTTTGACTACGGCGAAATTAAATGCAGTACGCTAATTTCAACCAACAAGATTTTAGCTATAACATATATGTATAATTACAATGCATTTTACGAGCGCAGTAACGTTGTATACGTTGGCCTATAATAGGCGCCAACAGTTTACACTGAGCAAAATTTCAAAGAGCCTAAAGGCGCCAAGAGTAGCGAATAGGTTAATAAAATTAGTAGTTTTCTCAAAAAGAAATATTCTTCACTATCGAAATTGACTTTAAGAAAAGGAGCGTGCACGAATACTTTTGTATTCACTGTAGTTTCACTGTACTATGCTTGAAATTCTTAAGGTACACTTACATTTTCCATACGTAACGCTATCGAAAATGTTGGCGATCTCCGATGGTTTGGAAACTGGGTGGGTCATAGCGTGAGTGGAAGGTGAGGCATCGGATTGCATAGCTATTTGCAGTTCATTGACAACGAACAGCTCGTTGAATTTATGGCTTGGACGGAACTAAGGCACAATAATGAAGGATTAATTTTATTTTTAATTAATTGCAATATTCGACGACATGCATTGCAAGCAATCCTACCATCTGTGCAATATGCCACTGCATAAACTGAGCGAATCCTTCGTTGAGCCAAATGTATTCCCACCATTGGCAGGTGACTAGATTGCCATACCACATGTGGGCGAGCTCATGCGTTATGATTGTGATAACGTAATCCGTGAATCGAGCATTCGTTACGTTCTTATTGTAAAACAGGCCGTATTCGCTGTGGGAAAAGTTATTGCTATTATTATTATTCATGAGCATGAGCCCTTTGGTAACAGAATAGATATGAATTGGCATCATAGTACTAATTTTGACATTGCAAAATTCAACTACACTACAATTTCTCAATTATAAATAATTGAACAAGAGTAAAGTTAATAATAAGGTAATACATATGATAGTAATATGAATACAGGAAATTATGTATATCTTTGAAATTCGATTTGTAAAGAATTTAGTGTACCACGTATTATATGTTTTCTGCTTTCCCCCCTTGTGTGCGGAAACTTAAATTTCCGGAGAAACTCCTGATTTCTGTATTTTTGATACAATTAATACTAAACATACCGGCATTTTATATAAATGCACGGTAAAATTACCGGTTATGAATGGAAATCATATTTTTCCGATTTCGATATAGGCAGTTCTCCGTTTAACACGAAAAGTAATGTATAACACAACATTTACATAATAATAAGAAAATGATATATTTCTCTTGCAATTTTGAACACGAATGAAAATAAACAAGCGCATCGTTTTCTTATTTAGACATTTTATTAACATTGGCCGTTTGATCGATTGTGTTACGTTTGATGTTCAACTGCAAAAACTTTCATACTGGATTCCTTTTTTAGATTTATAATATTTGTCATTACGTTTACAAAGTACATTGGAATGCAGACTTACCGGAAGGTGGCGAGTCCCCAATTCTCCATGGCGCCCATTTCGAAGTCAGGGATGCCGATGAGATCGAGCTTCGGCAGTGTGTACTTGTGTCCTGTTTCCTGGTAGAGGTAATCGAGTACTCGCTTGGCAGTGATCTCAGCTAAATCACCGTCCTTAATGATGGATGGATTTCCCCACACCTTGACTTTCGAATCTGTGTCTCGTACGGTTTGAAAATCGGACACCACAAACGCCACGAGGTACGTGGACATCAGCGGTGTTTCTTCGAATCTGTCCCACACGCGACCTTCCACACTGAAAGAAGAAAGTGGCTGATTAATTACCTTAAACTTACAATAGAACCTTTTTTAACCGAAGTCACTGGGTGATACAGTTTTTGTACTCAAATTTCACACTTTTTTATATCAAATTTAAATTTTAGCACTTCAAATTCTGTCTTTTGTAAATCAAATTCATCCTTCTGCGAACCAAATTCACCGCGTTTTACAAACCGTCCAAACTAAACGCATCATTAACAATGATCGGACCTTCATTGATCGAAACGAGCCAAAAATTTGATTCAACTATGCATTTTTCTTTGGTTCTTGTTAAAAGTAAAAATGAAAGTATATACTTTTTCCTATTATTATTATTATGCAAATGGTATTTTGTGCATTAGTTCCACAACTGGTGGCTCCACAATTTAACCGGTTACAATAGGAATACAATTAATAAATTTTCTTAAAGGAGAAAACATTCTGGTTTGTGAAAATTTATTTTCTCCTAACAAATAAATTTGTTTCTTTACCAAAATTTACTCCAAAAAAAGACGTCCATAACCCACTGTCTACATAAAGTGATGACATGTTTAATTTTCATCTATAAGAATAATTAATTTCAAGCTCACTTGGTTTGTGTGGTGTCGACAAGGGGCATGTTACTGAGAGCGTGCATCGTGCTAGGACGCTCAATACTGATGTCAAATTTCGCTTTGTATGCTGGCTCGTCCAAGCAGGGGAAAGCACGCCTTGCGTGGGTTGGTTCGAACTGAGTCGTAGCAATCCACCTGCAAAATAATAAGATCATTATCATCCGGACA
This sequence comes from Ectemnius lituratus, assembly GCA_910593735.2. Taxonomy (NCBI): domain Eukaryota; kingdom Metazoa; phylum Arthropoda; class Insecta; order Hymenoptera; family Crabronidae; genus Ectemnius; species Ectemnius lituratus. Next base: position 2,375,456 of record OU343044.1, on the reverse strand, counting down.
ACATACTTCTTACCCAAGTAGCACACAGCGTCTTAAAGACGCCTTCTTTTTGCGATTTTCAATTCTGCAAGTCTTACGACATTCGTAGGACGTTTTCAAGACATTCTGCAGAAAACATTTCGAAGATGTCCACATTCTTTGATTTTTAAAACGTGACGGTCACGTCATCTTTACGTCTGCCTCTTTACGATATTCTTAGAGCGTCGCTATGATGTTGAGTAAAAGACGTTTAACAAAGTCTGAACTTTACATCTTTAGAATGTTTTAAAAATGATTTATATACGATTGTTTGCTAATTGGTTGTTTTCTTCATATCAAAGGTTGATTATACTGAATTAACATTTGGAAATACTGCTTTCAGAATATAGTATAGTAATATACATTGAAAGTCCTGCCATTCACGTATTAAAGACGTATTTATACGTCTATCTCCTTGCAGCTTGGTCAAAACGTGTTCTAGACGTATCTATAACATTGTTCATATATCTCTACGGACGTATTGTAGATGTTTCTAGAATGTTCTATTTTGTATCATCGGACGTTGGAGAAACGTACGTGAGACGTTTTTGGGACATTGATGGATATCCCAAAAACGTCGTGAATATCCCTATATGGTATTTTAAAGTCGTTTTTAAAAGATTATTGTGCTATCTAGGAACAATGCGTACCGAAGTTGTCCGTGCTCATCAGTGTAATGACTGCGGTAGAAACCTTTCATGTTCTCGTTCAGTACGCCCGTAAACTTGATGCTTACGAGAACAGTTTCGCTTTCGATGAAGTTCTTCATATACAGTGTGAATTTCTGGGTTTCCTTGTCAACTCTCGTGTCAGAGATGAGTAAATTGTTGCTCTTTCCGACAGCATCGTAAACAACGGCTTCGCCAATATGAAGGTCGGCGACACTCAAGACAATTCTCGACACGAAGCGTTGCAATGGTTCTACAGCAATTTCCACGCTGCCTGTGAAAGTGAAGTTCTCGGCTTCGAAGTAAGGCGAGAGTTTGATGTTGTATTTCACTGGTTTGTAAAGCGATGGTAAACGGTAGTCGTTGTCGGGATAATTCTTATCCAGCCACTCGTGAATTCCCGGTACGTACTGCTTCATCCACTGGAATTCATAGTCGAGTTGAGCATTCTGTGGCTCTGGAACTACGTTCTTCTCCATAGCTGCCAGCCAGACTTCCAGTTCCGTGTACTAGAAGAAAAGAATATTTTTTAATTTTTGTTGTGAGGTCCGTTAATTTTTAGATTGTGTAATTTATTGCAAAAACTGTCTTTAAAGTAGTATCTCTTGCACGTAGAACCTCAAGAAATATTAAAATGTAAAGAGAGGCAGTTTAGTCTCATCTACAACATAGCTTACCTTGTATTAGATTTTCCGAAAAGGGGATATTTATCTTACAAAAAAATCTAGTTTTCAATCAGAGATACTTTGATTTAACTTGCAATTCTAGTCTTAAAAAAACTTGCATGGCATAATTAATTTTCTATATTTTGGATGTAACTTTTGAACAGTACAAATTATAAAGTACAAGATTAGCTTTAAAGTATGTCAGATAAGTAGAATCATAGAAAGGAGTCATAATTTGACGATTTGTATCTCGCTTTATAACAAAAATTGTTCACAAAGTTGTCATGTCGTTTATGATTAGTTAATACACGACCAACATTAGACGAACTATTTGTCGATAGAGACTTGAAACTTATAATTGCCTCTCTCCACTGGGCGCCTTGTGAAGAATTAAAACATAATTCGTGCAGAAAAATAAGCGTATGAAAGCAGATACACAGACCAGTCGTCTTTCTTGAATATTGTTTAAATAAAGCAGTATTGTAAATGTATTGTTTAGCTGTCACCAAAAAAACGACAGCACCGGTAAAAGGTACATAATAGTCTTTTGTTAAAAGTGCTCACCTTTTTATAATGATCATAGGTGGATATTTTGCTCCTGATACCACTCATCATGGACTTAACATTGGCGTTTCCATTATAGCTGCAAAATGAAATCGTCATTATTGTATTTGATCCATTACAAATATGCCTTCAGTACTGTTATGTAGGAACGTACAATTACAGGTACGAATGAATGAATTAAGTGAAGGAGTATGAAATGATTATGAGATGGCTAAGGGGGATATGTGATGACAGAAAAGTGTTGTTTTGGAGAGAGGGGATGACTCAAAGTCGAATAACCGCAAAAAAATTTCTTGGAACGCACGTCGGCCCATTAGGAATGAGAATGTACGAGTGTTCTAAGTAATTGAGGGTGAGATCCTGATGTGTATGCGATGGTGTGAAGCAAAGAATGTCCATTTAAATGAATGTCTAAGAATGATTGAAGACAGATATAGTGGAAACTATGCAGGAAGAGACGCAAAGCGCATGGGGTAACTGCAGCCTAAGGCTGAAGTGTAGGAGAGTAAGAGGGTAGGAGCATAAAGCAGGAGAGATGCAAAGTGAAGAACACTCACATCTTAGAGTGGCGTCAGATACATAGAGATTCAGACTCAAACAGAACCATACCAGAGTCAGAGTAGAATTTGTAATTAGAAGTAGTAATACTTAAGAGCTCAAAGTTAGAGATAAAAGATGTAATAAGTACAGAGTATGTTTTACTGAATCAATACAGTGTATGATACATACTAGTCGATCATTTGGTCGTAGTTCTTTTTAATGAAGTCCATCACGTATTCCATTCCCTCTACGCTGTTAGAGTATACAGATGAGAAGACACTAGCACTGTCTTCAAATCTTATTCCGGAATCCTTTGTAATCGCTTTTTGTAGCAATCTGAAAATAGAAGTTGCTTCAGTAAGTTTATGCTTTGCGCCATGAAGCAGAATAGATGGATTGTGATTTCGTACTCTGCGAAGTAAAGTGTGTTGGTGGTGCACCCGAAAGATTGCAAGATTACATTTCGATCGCTTGCTACGTTAGACGTTATGTACTCAAACCAAAAGGTTTGCCAGTCTACGTATATATTGCGCCTTAAAACATTGCAATAAACTGTGCTGCGGTAATTGACAGGCACCCTGCAAATTAAACATTTTTCCTGTTATTATGTTTAAAGCTCAAATTAGTCCCTCTTTCAAGATTCGCCAGATAAGGATAATTTTTATTTTTTCTTAATTTTTTCTTGCACACAATATGTATTTGGAAAAATTCATCATATACTCATTAGCATATACTCATTCGTGAAGTCAATGCTGTTAAACCATTATAATTTGTCACCCAATGAATCTTACATACTTACTTTTATATGATTGTACTGTTCAAGTATTTCACATTTTTTGTAATAAAACTTGACCCGTGAGTTCAATTAGCCATATCTTTGGCTACAATCCAAATGTAAAGAATGCATAATCAAATTGTCTTATTTATCGGTCAGTATCATTCTAGTTGTTGTAAATATCAGAATGAAATTCACAGCATATTTAGTTTAAACTATGTACTTAAGTAAGTATATGATGAATTTTCAGAAGGAAAATTGGTGTGCAAACAATAAATTACCAAATTGACTGACTCTAGTAAAAATAGAAAATACATACATTTCGATATTTCCCATTTGCCAATCGCTGTACAATTGCAGAGCCTTGGGACGACAATCACCGACATTGAATTCACAGGCCCATTTAAGAACGTGGATTCGTAGTATTTTGTCCACATGAGTATCTCCCTCTTTATCACTGAATCCAACGTGATTATAAATCGGTGTTAGGATCTTAACCATGTAACGCTGAAATCAGTAAATCGAAAATGTAACATTCTCCAAATAAAATCGATGCGTGGAACTATCGCGCATTGCAAGTGAGACTTCTTATCGCCAATTTTATTAAATATTAAGCCTATTAACTTTTCTTTTCTTATTGACAATAAGCTTTAGAATCTTTGTACTTCTTTTGGGACTTAAAAGTTACAAAGATCGAGACTTACTTAAGAGGCAAGGGACCCCAACTCTCAAATTATATCGAAACAACCTAGTCCAAAATTGGGAACGATAAAAAACTACGTTTCTAAGAACTACAAATCTTAAAAGCCAAAATCCTGTTGGGGACCGTGAAGCTTTACGCAAGTCTAAAAGCTAGTGGAGATAAGCTTGTTATTAAGATCTGGGAACCATTGTACTGGGTCTCCACCTACTCCTAATGATCTATATCATTATCATCGATTCCCATAACGCAAATATGTATTCACCATCAATGACTACAACTTGGTGAAAACACATTATACGTTTTCGTATTGGTTTCCTCTCTTATTTACCTTACTAATCTGGCAATCCAGTTACTTGCTTAGGAAAGCATTTTGCTTACGAAGGAAGTTTCACTTCAAAAAGATCAGAAGCAGACTGTTCAAGACTTACCTCGAAGGCGGTAAAGGCGTCCTTGCCATCAAGACGCGCCTTTAAGTAGGGCAAGTTATTGAAGAACGCACGCCATGGGATATAATTAGTCTCTTGAGTCAAATACTGCGTTGCAGAGAGTGCGAGGTCGTAGTTAACGTAGCCACTTCGAGCCAGGTTTAGCAAGTCGTCGAGAAGAGCAGCACGATTAATTTCATGGATCAGTTTGTATTTATCGCTCTTGAGGACTTCAACGATTCGTTGCCAGTACTTGTTGTCGTAATTGACACGGTAGAAACCTAGAGTTTTCGAGGAATGGGCGTTATTTGTTACTGTATTCTATCATATGGAATTTTGCGAAGATTCGAATGTCCAGTGTTACCTGTTTCCTGGACGTTAAAAAGAACTAGATCCTTCGCAGTGTTGACCTTAAGATCCACAGACCCCTCAGCCTTCCTCAACCAATATTTAGCAGTGGTATCCTCGAACTCTCCGTTTTTCACAGTGGCCCACGAAATCGGCACGTGCCAAGTCTTTTTAATATCGTCGTCCTTTGTTTTCTTAATCAGGAATCTTTCTTGCTTGAAGCGCGCGGTGTTGTCTTGCACAGTAACGTGCACAACTGGGAAACCGGCTTGGGTTGTCCAGGAGTTCATCATGTCGAAGAAGGATTCCTTAAGATCCGGGTCACTGACCTGTTCTTTCAGGGCATCGAAAAGCTGCTCCGGAATTGCCACGCTGTATTGTCTGCAAAAGCATATATAACAATGTTAACCGTCTTTGAAAAATGAGAAAATTCTCGATTTGTGAATCGAGATGAAACTTTTTCTATTTTATAGGGCACACTAGCTATCCTATCCGGCTTTGCCCGGATGGCATTTCGTGTGCCTGGGGTGTGCTTTAGATGTGGTTCGGGAGTGGGAATCATCATAGCTTTTTTTTTCTAGGGTACCGAGGAATGGTCGTCCGAAATTTTGGTGCGGATACGTTAAAGGTAGCTTTTGCGGAACATACATACATACATGTTTTTACTTTTATATACTATGATAATTGGAATGATATCTTTATAAGAAAAATTCGAATTTGCTTATCATTAACCGTTATTACTGAGTAAAATCCGTTTTTTGCCGATCTCACTTATATTTTTGAAAATTCTACTCAAAATACCCTGTCTGAGAAAGTATCTTGAAGTGTATACTTTTCACTTGGACGTGTAATAGTATAACTCAAAACGAGATCTCGGTGCCGAGAATCACCTATCATCGAGACGGATTTCCGGGAAGATTGCATTGATAGGAGGATAGGCGACGAGCAAAGCGCGTAGCCTTTTAAAACAAACGATGCCGACCTCGATCGAAGAACGGATCGATGCAAGAGTCGGTTCGATGTGTAATAAAGAGATCATTCCTGACACGATACGTCTTTACGACCATTATTATTATTAAGAATTCCTTATCCGGTCAAATCCCATCCTAGAGTATTTACGAGAATTCTTACAGAACTTAAGTTAAGAAATTATTATTAAAACTTATTATTGATGATAGTGAACCTACCGTGCTTTTAGGTAATTATGCAGAGCGCTGTAGAAGACCTTTCTGCCGAAGGTCTTTTCTATCATTCTTAATACGCTGGCGCCTTTGTTATACGAAATGTTATCGAATATGGCACTAATCTCAGCGGGAGAATATACGTCGTGACTCATGGGATGACTCGAGGAAGAAGCGTCGGGGCCGAATACAGTGTGGACCTGCTCCACTACGAATTGCGACTCCAGGGACCATTTTGTCTCTACCTAGAAGGGTGGATTTGTGTTTGTCTATTAGAATTCTTGTTGCTTGTTACTTTTGAAACTAATGCTAATTCATAAAAGCATTTAGCTTTTAAATTAGCATTATATTATTTTCACCTTGACTGAATTTGTTTTCAATATTTTGTACGCCGTTTCTGTTAAGCATTTTTAACAATAAATCTTTTTAATGATTATATTTTGTTTCTAACATTTTAGTGGTGAAAGGATTTTCCTCTGTTTAGTCAGACTATTCGTTTACATCAGATATTATATAATGATTTGATTGTGCCAGGGTAAAGCGTTAGGTTTGGCAAGGTTAGATTCGAAGTATCAGATCATCATCTTATTAGATATTATATTCTTCTCATTAACAGCAGCATGTCAGAGAGATGAAAAGTACGAATTAATATAAAAGCATGGAGGGTGTCTTATAAATGTCGTAAATAACCATATCCGCCTTATAAAGGGAAGAACGAAGATGAAACTGGTTATTTTTAAACTTCTCATTTCAGCTTCCTTTTGTAAAAACTTGGAGGGTTGAATAGAAATTTTGAAAATAGTCATCTTTTTTTCCGTCTGAATCTCTTCAACGCGGTAATGAAAAGTAGCTCTACTTACGTTTGTAGTGCCGAAATATTGGAAGTATCTCGCAAAGCCCTCGTTCAGCCAAAGGTACTTCCACCAAAATGGACTAACCATATCACCAAACCATTGATGTGAGATCTCGTGCGATATGACGTTCGCAATAGCCTGTTTCACTGTAATGGCCGTGTTTTTGGGATCGTACAGCATGTTCCTTTCTTTGTAAGTCAGCAAGCCCCAATTTTCCATGGCGCCTGACGCGAAATCTGGTAAAGCCACCATGTCCAATTTCGGCAGCTGATATTTGTGGTCTAAGCTTGACTCGAAAAATTTCACGAGCGGTTCCATCACTTGAAGAGCATATTCAGCTTGATCTATCGCATTCGGTCTGGCCAAAACGCCGAATTTCTTGGTTGCATCGAGTGTATGATTGAAGTCCGACACGACTAACGCTACCAAGTAAGTGGACATCACCGGAGTCTTTTTAAAAACCACTATTTTTCTACCATTCCTGGAAAGTAGAAGGTCGGATGTTAATACATGATTCAGGGAAATGAGTTCTTGCATCGACCCAGAATTAATGACACATACGTAGAAGAAGTCACTTCTTGAATTGGCATATTGCTAACAGCATTATGCTGGTCCCAAATGTCTGCCTTGATGACGAATGTTGCTTTCAGCGCCGGCTCGTCGAAGCAAGGGAACATTTTTCTAGCACCAACGGGTTCCAAGTGGGAAGCAGCCAGCCAGCTATGAATGATGGTATAATTTTAATAAAACTTCTCATCATTGAAATTATGATCTTGTGATGCGACGCCAATTGATACGCACTTTGTTTTACCCTCATCATCAACATAACTACTCCTATATAATCCACGCATTTCTGTGTTCAAGATGCCAGTATACACAATAACAATACTAATCTCTTGATCCTTGACTAGTTCCTCCTCAAGATTGATTTTCAGGAAGTTATATTTCTTCTCGTAAATCACATCTACCACCTTCAACGTTTTATTGGGCTTTATCGATTGCACTTTAATAGTATGGTGAGTTATCTCCGCAGCGTGCAAGGTAACAGTCTTGGTCGCTTTTGTGACCAATGCGTTGATTTCGACCGTGCCATCGAAAGTGAAGAGTCCTGGCACGAGGTATGGTCTAAGAGTTATTATGTATTCCTTTGGGATTATATTTGTTGGTAACCGGTAGGCTGTGGTATCTTCAGAGGGATCCGGCGTGGGCTTTGGGGTTGGTGTTGGCGTTGGTTTTTTAGATGGTGTTGGGGTTGGAGTTTGAGATGGTGTAGGTGTTGGGGTTGGAGTTTGAGATGGTGTAGGGGTTGGAGTTGGGTCCTCCGTAGTTGTAGTCTCATCTATCGCCAAAAATTTCTTTATCCATTGGATAATCGGCTCGGAATTTTTCGAATACCATTGAAGGTCATATTCCGCTATTTTCAACTGGTTCAGTAGCGATGAGCGGATTTTGCTCAGCGCAGTATTGTGGTCATCAATGAATGCTTTAAATTTATCAACCAATGCTTTCGTTGAGAACTGTTGCGATGCGCCACCCAAAATAGACGAGATACTTCCCACACCATCAAAGCTGTAAAATACATATAACGTTTAAAAATGTTGTGTTAAATATATTGATATTAAAGCGTCACTATTACATACTAATCAGAAATTTCAGGGTGATGTTTGGAAATAAAGTCCATAACATGAGCCGCTCCAAACGTTCCGGAACCATGAACAGCCGTGAAAACACTTGAAGCATCCTGCTTACGAATTCTGCTACTCTCAAATGGACTAATAGCGTATAGAAGATATCTGAAAAAGTTATTTGTAAGTATCTCAGTGAAGACGACGTACCAATGTCTACTTTAAACATCATACTTGTCTAAGATGGTACTATTTTGAACGCAACCAAGTGCTTCTAGGATGACATTTTGGTCTGCAGAGACATTTGAATCAAAGTATTCCTTCCACAAGAAGTCCCAATCTTCCTCGTTTCCATGCCTCATCGCTGTGCAATAAGCCGCTGTCCTTTGGTTCGGCCGGATTCTGTTTTTTAAAGATATTTTTAGTCTCAGTTAAGTTTAAGGTATTTCGTTGCAAGTGAATTTGCAAAAAAGCGTCCCCATTTCGCGATTTTTTCCTCACACAATCTTTTTTCGAAAACTCATCATATATTTGTTACAGTACATAGATCGGACCAGCTATCCTGTAATATTCTGTGTTTCATTGCAATATTCGTAATAAAAAGCATGCTATAGCAAGTTTCGTCACGTCATCAGCGTTGAAACGTTTCTCATCATAATTTATCAACCAATAAATCGATTTGGGTGAATTTGTTGAAACTTTGTTCGATGCGGTTGCTAGTTCTTTTTATGCAATAAGTAGTTCTTGTCTACCTCTTAAATAAAAAAATTGTTTGCTCCGTTCAAGAAAAAAATATGAAGTTAAAATGGACATCGCAAATCATGTTTCAACGCCAACTGATTTACAAATTCTGCTGTAGCGAGCTGGTTATTGTAAATATCGCAATCAAATTTATAGTATATTTAGTTTAAACTATTTACTATTATATAAGTACATGAAGAGTTATTGAACAAAAATTTGACTCCTAGGAAAAAACCAAAAAATGTTCTCCTCTTCCTGTGGTTCTACTTATACAAAATTTTTTAATGGGCGACGTGGATACGTTAAGTATCGAATTTATCCGGCATACTTTTTCGATCTGTCGGTCTTGAAATCTCGGAACTGTTTTATGAAGGTCTTCACGCAACCGCCATGATCGTATCTGCATGCCCATTTGTTCAATTCTCGTCTGAGTAACACCGTGAACCTATCATCACTTGGGCGATCAAGATATCCGACTTCCTCGTAGATATTTTCGATCAATTTCAAGACAAAACTCTGTAATGTTTAATGGAATCATACAGTAATTCATTAAGCTTGATCATACCTTTAACACTGCGAGAAAAAAAGACTTTTGAGAATGAATTTAACAAAAAAGTTCTGAATGAGTGTGTTTGATTTTTTTGTTATTGAAGAGGGAACAAGCTGTGGAATTATACAAAAAAATATTTAAGTTCTATACAAGTCAACATGCTGGAAAAAATAATGTCTGTCCATTACGAACATAACTTTACTGTCGGTACCATAATTCTGTTAATTTGTAATATTTTGTCACAATATTATATTTGTCACAGCCGATGAGATTACCTTGAATCTATCGAGCTATTTTTTTATTTCTTCATTTTTACCGGTTTTATGAAATAGCACGCGAACAAATTTATACGTAAAAAGGTGCTTTAAAAAAACTGCATAAATTAAAAAAAAAATGTTGAGGTCTGTCCCGAGAAGTTATGGCTAATACCATAAAATTTAATAAAATTCATTATAGGCACCGGAAGCATGCAGACAGTGCTGCGCAGAAATCATAGACATTAATTTGTCGGTTACATTGGTTTATATAAATCTTCGACAATTTTTTTATATAATCTCCAGTATGCCACCTTTCGAAAAAAAGAAAAAACTATCATATAAATTTATCGAGTTATTTTTTATCAATCAATTTTTCGAAAAAAACGCCCTTTTTCTCATATTCCCAAAGATATTTTAAAACATCGATAAAAACTTACCTTGAACAGTGCGTACTGTTGTTCATGGCCAGAGAACTTTTTGTTTAAGTATTCAAGTGCTGTGAACGACGACTTGAACGGCAGGTAATTCGTTTCTCTGCGGATGTATCGTAAACCGTCAAGAGCAATTTCATAGTCGAGCATCCCTGCTCTTGCCAGATTTAGCAGGTCGCCGATGATGGCAGCACGATCGAGCGCTGGTATTACCGAATAGTCGTTGCTGTCGAGGACATCGATTATTCGATACCACGAATCCTTGTCGTAGTTTACTCGATAAAATCCTGTAGTTATATACATTTAGCATTAAAACAATTCGAAGTAGGTTCATAAGGGAATTTTTATCTCAGACTTTACAGCACATGTTAATTTTGTTCTATGTTCGTTAGCTTCAGGAAGAGTCAGGCTTTTTCAATATGTTTTCTTGATTTTCGTATAGTTCATTTACGAGACCGGAAAATGTTAATTAATAGTTAGTAATGTTTCACTTGTATAGTTCATTGAACGGAGTTTATTGCGCAAATTAAAAAAATCGAGAAACTTGACCCTTGTCGAAACTAATAAACAAAAAAATAAAATTGACACATGCTAAGATATTACTTGGAACGGATACAAGGTCGGGGAAAACAAATCTCCTTGGAGTGGAATAATCCAAATGTCAAATGACGAAGGATTCATTCTCTAATTACTAACCAGAGGATTGAACGTTGAATACAATCCAATCATTTGGACGTCCATCGATCTTAATAGAATCGGCCTTCGATTGGAACCAGTGCTTAGGAGTTGTCTTGACAAAATTGGGGTTAGCCTTAGTTGCCCACGTGAGAGGCACCCACCATGTCTCATTAATTGGGATATTTCCAAGATTTCTCAGCAGAAAGCGCTGCTGTGCAAGAGTGATGCGGCCGTCACTGCCAACTGTGACAGTTACAACCGGGTAACCAGCTTTAGCCGTCCAAGTCGTCATGATGTCATTCACCGAAGCGGGCAAGACTGTTTTGGTATTGGTGACTTGGGTTTGGATGGCCGACCATAAGTCTTCGGGAGCCGCTACGCTATACTTCTGGCTGTAGTAATAAAATGTGTTGAATAAGTATTCATACATACAGTAATAATACATACAATTGCTAATATTTTGTATAATTTTTTGTCTAGTTCACACGGCAGCCACATTTATATCAAACAAGAATTTTAGATTTTTTGGTTTCAAGTGACTTTTGCGGACATTATTACACAAACCAAGCGTAACAAATTCTGAAAACATTCAGTCTAGCAGCATCACTCCCAGACTTTAACATACAGTGGATAAACAAAGTATTCGCTAACTCAGTATTTTTTAAATAAATTGATTTAAAAAAGAAAGCAATTTTCTTTAAGAAAGTTTAATTTTGCTTAAGAATAAAACTTTTTTTTTTCAAGAAAATGAATTACTTTTAAAAGTGTAGACTTTACTTCTTTAAGAAAATTTATTGCAAAACCACCGGGTGTGTGAATACTATTTTTATTCACTGTATACTGAATCTAATGGCGAATTTAAATCTAATAATATAACTACCACAACAGAGCTTTAGTAATTCAAAAGATTTAGTACGTATAAATTAACTGGAACTAAATATTTAAATTCAGTATTTATGATTGCTATTATTATATTTATGTGACTGTTATATCATCCAAAAATTCTTTCACTCAAACAGCTATGTGCCCTAATTAGTTCGGATAATCGAAATTCTACTGTAATGGGAAAAAATTATTTTTGGACGCTTATACAAATATCATTACTTTTTCAGGTAGTCACGGAGAGCGCTTTCAAAAAGGGAAGATCCAAAAGCGTGGCTCATCATACGAACGATACTCCCTCCCTTAGAATAAGTAATCTTGTCGCCCACTTCACCGATTTCCGATTGACTGAAAGCTTTTCTAGTCATTGGCTTCGAATTCTCGATTGCGTCCACATCAAGAGCGAGTTGATGGTGTGCAATTACGAACTGTTCCTTCAGGTTCCATGTGGTTTCGATCTTTAACAGAAAATTATCGAATTCATGATTAGTAAATCGATTTTGTGGTTGTGTGTTCAGTTTGGACGCTTATTTGCATGAGCACTATAAGAGACGCTGACACTGTTCGGATTGACGCTGTAACCGCTTAAGGATTAGAGTATGAAGTCATCGAGATGTAATTTCTGGCGAAGTATGATTAAAAAAACGGACGATCGCTACTACATTCCTAAGCAGCACCGACATGTTAGAAATAAAAAATATAATTAGAAAAAGTATTTTATAAAAATATCCTTCCATATTACAGAATGCAAAATAAAAATGGCATTCCTTTTTCGAGAATTCTTATAGGGGAAACCAGAACTATTTTTATAAGTTACTATTAAATGTAATTTTCTCTTTGACCATATTTCGTTATATTCGACATTTTACTATGTTGTTTTTGATGCACATTTCTACTATAAAAGCATACTTTTTATTTTACATTGAGTGGTATGAAGGCATATTTTTATAAAATACTTTCTCTAATTATATTTTTTATTTCTAAGATTTTAGTGCTGCTTAGAAATGTAGTGGCGACTGTCCGTTTTTTTAATCTTACTTCGCCAGAAAAATTAATAAACTCATGTTTGTTTGATGACGTACCTAACATACATGATACGTTAAAAGTTTACTTTCACAAAGATGCTATTTTTCTATGTAATTTAAACCACTTTCGTTTCCTCATACAATTACTTATAGTTATAATAAAATATAAATATTAAATAAAATAAACATTTTGTTTGTATTTGGAATTGGCAACGGGAATAACGTCAGAAAGTACGAGTTAATGTAAAAGTATATAGATGCAAATAAATATAATGATAATGATAGCACTTCTAAACACTTTCAAGCAAAACTGAACGGTAACTATATAAAGACTTACAGCGGGTTAAAAAAAGCATTCGCATTCCTAGATTTTCCGAAGTAATTTTTCTTACAGGAGAAAACATTCTGTTTTGAAAGATTTATTTATTTAATTGTTTTTTTTCTTAAAAAAGGAACTTTCTCTATATCGGCATATACTCCAAGGGAAGTAGTGTATGCAAATACTTTTTTTATTCACTGCGATCTTTGCCAGTCGAATACAATCTTGAATTATAATTTATAATTTATAATTTATAATTTATAATTTATAATTACCTCTGCAGCAGCAAAATATTCGAAGTACGTAGCAAAAGCCTCGCTCAGCCAAAGATAACCCCACCACTGCGGCGTGACTGTATTACCGAACCAGTTGTGGGTCGATTCATGAGCAATGACGGTGGCGACGCTTTGTTGTGCCTGAGCAGATGACTCTAACTCGTCGTACAACATACGACTTTCACGATATGTGATCAGGCCCCAATTCTCCATGGCACCAGCTGCAAAATCGGGCACGGCGACCAGGTCCATTTTCGGAAGCTGATATTCCTGGCCGAAGAGTTTAGAAAAATATTTGAGGGCCTGGGGCCCAATATGGAGAGCATATCGGGCTTGCTCGATGGCGTTAGATCTCGCCCAGACTTGGTAGTCATTGACTTTCAGGAAGGAGAAGTCAGAGATAACGAATGCCACTAAATACGTCGACATTGGGATAGATGGAGCGAAGGTGTCAATGTAAAGGTTGTCCTTGCTATACTTTTCAAAATATGCTGGTATCCGCATCTTCGCAGGCAGGGTATAATCTTTCCTGTAAAAGGAAGTTTTCCAATTTTTGTCTTGTATACATTTAAAAAAAAAGCATTATGTACTTTCTTAAAGTACATAGTTTGAACTAATTATTCTGTGATTTTCAAATTGATATTCGCGATAACAAATACACCATAGTATATTACAAACATGGATGAAGTATACTAATTTTTTTAGAAAATCGATTGGTGACTTTAAACAAGAATATCTTTGGCTATAATTAAAATTTGTTAAATATGCTTTGTAATCATGGGGTTATCGATTTCAGAAATAATAAAATTATTTGAGTCATTGAGGAATAACTCTGGAGTGGGCATCGCAAATTCTCTTTCAAACTACACGTTTCACGGATGAAATCGTAATGAAATTGAACATTAAACGTACTGGCACTGTATACAGAAGCTATAGACGATCGGTTATGAAAAAAGGTAATTTTTTTCAATTTGGTTATAGCCAATTAGTAATGTAACATGAAGGCTAATGCGCAAAAGAACATTTAGATAATAAGAAAATCAATCTATATTTTCGTTTTTATTTTTAAGAAGAACGAAAAAATACGTCCATAGTTTTTCTATTTAGATAATTCATTAAAAACTGGTGTGATACGTTTAATTTTAATTTTGCCGCCAACGTCAGGCATGTTAAAGTTACGAAAATAAATATTTCTTACGTTTGCTCGGTTGAAGTTAAAGGCATGTTGCTGAGTACACTATGCTTATCCGAACGTTGGATTCTGACAGTGAAGTTCGCTTTCAGTTCTGGTTCGTCGAAGCATGGGAATGCACGCCTTGCGTCTGTCGCTTGGAACTGAGTGGCTCCTAACCATCTGCAATTATTCGTTTCATTCCACAATTATTTTTTATTGTTGCTTCTCACAAAAATTTTGCTTATTCTCATAGATGCGGAGTTAAAACTTTTTACCCCTTAGGCAACACGGCAAAATCTAACGCAGAATTAATTTCAATCGACGAGATTTTGGTTTTAACAAATGCAGTCGAAATGCACTTTTGGAGTGCTTATCGGCGCCAACTGTTTACATGTGCGAAATTTGCGAAAAAGTGTTAAAGACATGTTGACCGGAAAAAGTGTGTATTTGGAGTATTACACATGGTTCGCGATAATATTGTTATATAATTAGGAAAACCCGAAGTGTTCCAAAACAAATTTTAGAGCATCTTTAAGATCCTCCAATGTTTCTAGGCATTTAATTTCTGCAAAATAAAAATGTGACTATTGCAGATATTTGCAATTGAATAAAATAATAATTTAAAATTAATATTCTTGCAACAATTTTTGCATTCTTACAAATCTTTTTATGAGAGTTTGATTTTTTCCGAATAATATGCGGTTTTCCACCTGTTGATGTCTTTGATTTTTGTAACAAGCCCAGTACACGTTCGAACCTAATCTATTGGATTAGATAGTGTTCCCAAGCAGTTGTGAAACAATTTTGACAAAAAATTGGGCACAATGCTTACAAATATCACAACTGCTTGGAAAAAAATCTGAAATAAAAATCACGTGTTCCGCGAATCCATAGAAACAGGATACATTTGGTTTCTCTTTTTTTTGTTTGTGTAAAATTTGAAATTAATTTTGAATCTACTTTTATTGATTCTATTAATGATTTTCTTGGAATTCTGGACACAGATATATTTGTAATGACACTTCAAAATTTCATTAAATTTGCGGTGTTATTCATTCAACTCTTATATTGGTAGACAACACGAGCAATATTTGGCATCCATGAAAAATCTTTGTGGGCAGAAATGAAATTCAGTTATGGCATACGAGTAGTTGGTTTTTAATGTTCTTTTAGTGTGAACGGATTTCTAATAAAAAATTGAATAAAAAATCGTAAAACACTAAAAGTATAAAGATAAAAATACATAAACAAAACTTTTTAACTTATACTGCTTTAAGAAAATCCAATGAGAAGTAAAAAATATTTTTCTTAGCTATCACCACATTTTCGGTGACATGCGACAAAAAAAATGGTGGGGTGTTCATAAAAAAATTAGTTCTATGCTTAATAAACATGCACTTCCAATCAGTAGAGTTTTTTTAAACACGCCTCACGATTTTTGTTCTAATCACATATGATGCAAAATCTGGTGACAGCCACAAAATTATTTTGTACTTTTTATTACATTTTCCTAAAAGTGTGTAACAAATCTTTTTCTCATATATATTTTTTTCCTATACTTAATAATCTTTTGCAATTTTGTAATAAATTTTCCATCCGATATTCATTAAAAGCTAAAGAAAATATAAGAAACAACCACTCCCATGTTTTAACTTAATTTGATTTCTGCTTACTATGAAGGAAATTATTGTTTACTTTTTAAAGCACGTTAGAAAAACTATTTAACACTCTACATTCTATTATATTTATACTGTTTCGGCAAAGTTTCCGAGCAATTTAAAGCTATTGAGAAATATTCAAGACGTTATTTCAACGTTTTGTATCCAAGACTGTACTTAGTTTAAAGTATAATAACCCTGAAACGGTAATTATTTATAAAGACGGCTGCCAAATAACTCAGAAAAATATGCTATGTAAGCATGTGCATTTACATATAGTGGGTAAAAGAAAAGTATTGGCATACCTTATATTTTTAAAATAAATTTTCTTTAAAAAGGTTGTCTTCTGGCTAAATAGAAATATATTTTCTTCGAGAAGAAAGTTTGCTTTTTAAGAAAAAATGCATTTTCTCAGAGAAGTCTTTTTCTTTTTGCCAATATTTGTTAAATCTACTTCATGTCAAAACTATTGATATCTGCGTGGAAGTCGTCTTTGCAAATATTTACTCCTGAAACTTTTCAATGTTTACGTTCTCTTGAAACAGTACCTTTGCTTTCCTTGATTGTCGTAATACGAACTCTTGTAGAATCCAGTCATGCCGTCAGTGAGTACACCGTAAAATACTATGCGTATTACTATGCTCTGCCCAGCCTTTATAGTTTCATCCACCGAAAAAACAAGTTTATCGGTGAGAGTGTCTTGCTGAATATCCGTAACCGCCACTTTACGATCTTCCAATTGTACAATCACATCGTCAATATGAAGATCCTTGCTGTGAACAGTGATTGTTTTGGTGTCCTCGCGAGCGGTGGCTAGGATTTTCACCATGCCAGTGAAATCGAAATTCTCTTCGATATCCGGCAGAAGCAGTACTTCGTACGACAGAGGAGTAAGCGATTTCGGCAATCGGTAATCAATGGCGGGCCACGTATCCTCATTTTTCGTGTATGTATTTTCAGTGTCTGCGGTAAACGAATTGTATGTTTCTATTATTTATGGGAGAACATACCTTAAAGATATTGAAAAAAAAGTGCAAACTTGAAAATTTATTTGAAAAATGTCGATAAATTAATTTGATTTTATTTGTTATTAAAAGTAAACTTATAGAAGATTATTTGAAAACATTATATATAAAGTGATGCTACTTTTAAAATCATTACAAAAAGTGCAAATTCAAAAATGTGTTTTAAAAAAAAACGAATCGATTTGATTTTTTGAAACTTATTAGTAATTACAGTATATAACGGACGTAAGAATTATATGTAAACAAATATGATCTTCGACATCATGGAAAAAAATGTTCATTCCAGAATGTATTTAAAAAAACTATGCGACGCATTGAACATAATATAACAAAATCTTTAACATAATATGTGAACAAGTATGACCGACAAATTAGTTGGCGCAATCACTGTGCAGTTACAGTGTTTGCATGTTTATAGTTGGTATTGTGGTCCAAATGGAAAATTAGTGGCGTCTTCTTAAACTTTATCATATCATCTATCGTTTACCGGACCCGCTTTCAATATTTTTTAAAATTAGTAAAATCATATTTTTTTAGAAAGTGATATTTTTCATGACAATTTGCACCTTTATTATTTACTAACAGCCACACAATTAAGCAATCAACGTCATGTACCTATATTCTGAAGACAATATGATAAATTTTAACAAATTTTTTACAAATTTCCCATGGAGACGATCATAGCAATCATAGTCATGCAGACACTAAACTGCACATACATTGCACAAATTAATTTCCCGGTCATATATGTTTACATATCATTTTGGTGATTGTCTTATATAATCTCCAAGAAGTTCACTTGAATAAAAAAAAACAGATTAACTTATCAAATAGTTTTTTTTAATATATTTTTCAAGAAGCGTTTGTTTTCGTGGTCTCAAAGATAGCCAAGAGTAATCCAAGCCTGTTTCTACCGATAGTATCAAAATGATTTGTTTTTAAAAAATCGTACTATTCAAGTAACGAAAATATATACATATATTCCTACACTCGCTCAGCGGAAATAAGAAATAAGATTATTATTATAAAAATAGACTCATGGGTAACATCATGTTCACTATGTAAACGTAGATAGAAAAAAATATTGGTATGTATATTCTAGTTTTCAGCAATTCGAAATTTGATCATCTTTGGAATGTGAGTAAAACATTTATAGCAACTAATAACATAAAATATTACTTATTTTATTTATTTAGCAGGGTTCATAATGTTATGTTATAAGCAAGCAATAATATCAAACGTTGTAGTAGTGAAACTCGTGTTCCACTACTGAAAAAATTCCAGAAGCTGACAAGAAACTTTTAAAACGCGATGTTATCAAGATTTATCAAGCTTTATGAGTGATTAAAGTGATTAATTTTCTAACATCTAGCTATAGTACAGAAAAATCTTTTAAAAAAATATAATACAAGAAAACCGATTTACTGAATTAACCACATGTATATATCAATAAAAATCAGGAAAAGTTCTATGAATTGTTTTACAAATAAAATATGAATTAATGTGAAAGAAATGATTGGTATTTCTGGTATTAATATTTTTACATTCTAAATGCGTTTTTTCTCGAGTTTTGATAATTTGACATACCATGTCCATGGGGGTACTCGTGTGTTCCTAGTGCTCCAGCGAATAGTGTCACCAGTAAAACGGCCGGGAGCGGGGTCCGAAAGAGACCCATTGTTCTCATTTTCATTTTCCACGATGATCTAGGTTGCACAAAATTTCGACTTTATCATACATAAAACATACATAAAAAAGTGTAAGAAGTAGTTATATAAGGATAACAACTTAATTCAAGATAAAAATAAAACAATAAAGTAACCATTTCGATCAAGAGGAGGTCGTGACTACTTTCTGTATAAAAAATTCATTTATGAAAATTGTATTAATTGTATTAAGGAGATATTCTCTTTTCTCATCAAAATATTTTTCCAAAAAATCGAATTTTTTGTTTGTGTTTTTCAATCGATAATGTTTTGGGGGTCATATCTGAAAATTGCAAGTCACATAGATGAAAATTAATACTCTAAGGAATTCGATAAGAGTTCTTTTGTTATACGAAAATTATATTTGAAACGTCAAACGCGTGTCTCGCAAAACAGTAGTGTTTGAGAGTTTGCGATATCTCATGAATACCTCCCCCAATTGATTTGAAATTTTATAATATTCAGAACAATTTTGAAATGCCAAATACTAGTAAAGAATTTAATGCTCACGTTTCAAGTTAACACTATTTTGTTAAATATTTTTATAATTCTTTTTCTACTTCACACGACAGCTACATTTATACTAAATAAGAATCTTTTTAGTGTTCTCGGTTTCACATAACTTTAACGGAAGTCATTGTACCGTAAACCATCCGTACGCACTTTCGGAAAATATTGAGTTTGGGGGAGCCACTCCTAGACTTTGACACACAGTGGACAAAAAAGTATTCGCGCCCACTCCTTTTTTTAAACAAATTTTTATATAGAAAAAGGTTTCCCTTTTAAGAAAAAATAAACGTCTCTGAAAGCAGAATGTTTTCACCTTTAAGAAAATTGATTTGAGAAAATCGTGTTGCGCGAATACTTTTTTTTCACCGACTGTATAGTACCTATTAACTTTTAAAAAGATAAGTTCTTCTATGATTGTTAACAAAAATCAGAAACACCCTTTTAAGTAGATTCAAATTAAGATAGTCGGAATTAAAAGTAAAGTATTCTTTTAAATTTCATGCTTACTTGTATTTGAAAACAATGAATTCCTAGTGTTTAAGAAGCTTGTTTGTCGACATCCATCGCTACTCGATGCAATGCGAAGTACCCGTCCGGTTCGGAGGCTTCTTTCTTACTGAGAAGAATTTACTGTCACACTAACACTGTCGTACACAAAACAGAGAATTCGACTGTCAGATAGCCGGTTGCTCAATGGCTTGTCTCTCGCGGCCACATTTGTTCTAATATGTCCGATTTATCTTATCAGCCGTTCGGTCAATGATGATATTACTTTTCCTTAACACGATTTCACGTAATCGAACGGGTTTCCCGTGCACGAAGGTAATGCTCTTTATTCAAGCTCTTACTGTCGGTATCCGGTTTTATCTATACTATCTGCACTAATCTATATCCTAATATCTGAAGAGCGAAAGTTTGCGTGTGTGTGTGTCTATGTCCAATGTAATCTCACAAATTATTCAACTGATTTAGATCATTCTTTCCCTATTGGAAAGTATATACTAAAATTAATACTAATATTAACACTAACCGTTCCAGCACTTCGCATAATAAAATAATAAGGAATGTGCAATTTTAAGTCAAACTTTAAAACCGGTCAATTGACCGGCCCCGGTACGGTTAGTGTTAATACTAATTTATATCTGTTTCTATGTCTAATTTATAAACAGAGAAAGTTTTTATGTATAGTATTATGTATATATTCAATTTCGATAATTCTTTAATCATTCGCAAATATATTTCCTCTACATGGACATAAGCTATACATGTCTTATTACGCTTACTCGTCAGGGAATCGAGCAGTGATAATAAGTGCGTGCTAAGAGGAATTCAATCAGCTTCTTACATATAGAAACTTGGTATAACTTCGGGAATCAATGAACGACAATGTGGTTCGTTCTTCTGTAGAGTTATGATCCAGACAAATTATAACTTATGATATATTGCACTGTTTAACAGTTATACAAGGTATTTCAAAGGCAACTATTAATTTTCCAACTCAACTCATAATTATGCTTATTTGACTTAGTGCATTTTTAATGTGTGTTTAATGTACATGATATGCTTAAAAATACGTGTTTCCACCTCGCTACGCAGGTACTCATATACTATATCCCGACAAATAAGGGTAAACTCTGTAGACACCCTCGCAAAACATACTCTAAACATACACATCACAAACGAGGTTCATGTCTGACCATGCAACCTCCGCACGATGTGCCTTGGGTTACTTCTCTGATGCCAGTAGCGCACTTTTGATTCAAGTTACAATAAAAGGGTCTTACAAAATCGAAAATCAATTTTATCGTTGCTGTTTGTAAAGAGGAAGCTTTGCTTTGCAAGGTCCTGCAAATGAAAATCTAAGAAAAAAATCTAGAAGCTCTATAAAGTGTTTTGAAGTTATGAAATTTGGAAGGAAAAAAGGGAGCATTAAAATTTTGTGATTACAGAGAAGAAAAATTGTAATGTGGGGATTTTAAAGTAGAAGCTTGGGCCTTTATGAGCACGTGCAGATTATTGTACGATTTTTTTTTCACGAAGTTCCAGCTGCTCATACATTGGCAATTTTACCTGAACAAATTTTGTGACCTGTTAATTTTGTGGGTATTTATCATTTATAGACAGTGTTCCAAGAGTAACTTCAATATTTCGAAAGGAGTGGAATCGAACTCCGCAACGTCCATTCTTTCAATTAAGTTATTCTTAATTTCTCATATAAAGAACAACACTTATCTGTTTGGCGATATATTTACAATGAATTCAAGAACAGGTGGAACGATTTTAATGCGATTTTCTCCTCTGCATAGAAATATTACTATGACCCAACTAAATTGTACATCATGAAATATACCAATATTTATTGATTATACATAGTGTTCCAAAAAATTGTAAACCGAAAGGGATGTGGAGCTACATGTCGTTAAAGACAAAATGTGTAAAGCCGAGTATAAGAGAAGAACTTAGTATTACATATAATAGTTCGAGTAGAATGAAAATTATTAGACAATGTATGACTATCCTGTACACAGCAGGATATATTCTTTAGTGGTGATTAAACAGCAAGTTAATCGGCCTATTTTCAATTTCTATACTATTTTATTGCAAGTTCATGAACCTTCATTTGAACAGATATTCATGCAACATAGAGCTATATAATTTTATGTCAAAATATATTTAAAATTTACAAGAATTAAAATAAGAATTAGTGTTTATTACAACGAATGTACAATTTTAAATCGATTTTAAATCAAACGTTGAAACCGGTCATTTGACCGGCTCCGGTACGGTTAGTGTTAATACTAATTTATGTCTATCTCTATGTCTAATTTATAAACAGAGAAAGTTTTTATGTATAGTAATATGTATATATTCAGTTTCGATAATTCTTTAATCATTCTCGTACATTTTCATCTGAATTATTAATGTTTGTAAGACAATTGGTATCAAAAACACAAATGATTAAATATGTCTTGTTTACCTTCTATCAGAATGCGTCGTTATCGGAAGGCTTTCTCACCTAGCCGCTCTGTTATTCAAATGCTGCGTTATCCGAACCCAGTTTGTATGTACACACAATCCAGTGTATACAATGAGTAACAAAAGTAATCTGACGCTTAATGTATTGTTAACGTCACGACTTGATATTTCAGTTGTTTATAAAGCAACTATCTTCGTTATTTTTCCTGGCAATAAATTTTATAGTTGTGGCGTGTGTTTGTTTTTAAGTAATTCTCGAAATTCCAACTACATATATTTTCAAGTTATCTAAAACCTAGTACAATTTAAAGAAAATTCTCAGGTCCGAATTTGAAATAATCGACGTTGAAGTTAGCACTTTTTGAAAGTATTGCATATACTAAGCATTAGCGTATGATGTATATTAAATGTTGATGTCCTGTTTAGTGGTAGGATTCGAAGGAAAAATTATTCTCTAGTAGAAAAGAACATCATATCAAATTTACAATAAATAAATAATATTCTGCGAATGATTTAAAAAATACAAGTATTTGAAATAGGAAATTTTGAGTTTCTTCAAACGGAATATGCAGTGCAACAAATGTCGATTTTAACAAATAATAATTGGAAACTCAAGTATTTTTAGAATCAATGGCTCAACTTAACCAGTGCCCCACCAACCTTTTTGGACATATGATACATAATTTTCTTCGTTTTGGCATGATGAAAACGAATAGTATATTTCCGGCGGAAATGTATTACTATTAATGTTATTGATGAAATTCGATTTAGTTAATTTAATACTAGTTTTCTTGAAGGAAACCTAACGATTTCGAATGGGTTGGGACTGGAAAGTGGGTGAAGTCTTACTAAAGCACTTAACATAATTGGAGATGGTTAGGTGGTAAGTTTTTTCGCGAGCGAGCGATCCAGACCACCGCGACTCTTGATTGCTTAGGTCTGGGTGTTAGGTGCTTGCGCTTGACATCGGAACTGTTGATTTGTATAAAAGGTGATATGTATAAAAGAGATTTTACTGTATCTCTAAAAATATCGAAATTCACCAATAATATCAATAATAACACATTTCCGCCAAAAACGAATATAATATTCATATTCAGCATGTTCTAACCAAGAAAATTACATATAATTGATATGTCCAAAAAGTTTTGTGAGGCACTAGTAAAGTTTTACCTTATATCAATTGGTATTTTACAAGTGAAGCCTACTGTTTCTCAAGTTTGTCAGGGATTTCGACAAAAATCCTTACTCGATGGCGCTATTTAACGGTAATCGGGTAGTAATTGGCAATTCGAAACTTATGTACACCACGCCAAAATATTATGATTCCAAAAATACCCAAGCTTGGAATTATTATTTGCTAGAATTGATATTTGGCGCACTGTGCGACAGCGTGCATGAGCAATATTCGTTTTGATCAATTTATGCGTGAACTGCAATAGTTATAGTTGTTTATAGAAGACGTTTTTACCGCATTCTCTATAGATTATACATATAAATTGCAATAAATATCTATATTACCTTTTACATCGATGAAGATCAACATCAAGAAAGTAATTCTTCTATTATATATCCTAAAATTCCTTTCTTCGAAAATACGCGTTCTCTGATTAGTTTGGATCGAGTTTCTGCTGTAATTGATTTCATATATCGACGGCAATTAAATTGAGGATTAGTTATCTTTTATTGCTATTGAGGTTCGACGATAGTGTACAAACTTTTCTACTATTTAAACAATGAGTGCTGATTACGTATCAGCGCAGTACTGCGAATAACTCTACAGATGATTGCTCTGGAATTAAGGCCGTCAAATGTGACTCTGATTTATTAAACGCCAATATTTGATTCTTGATACTCGAAGTGTGTATCAAATTCCATGAAACCGATGTTTTAAACGCTTAAATAACTAACAAAAGAAAACAGAATTTTGCAAAATGCTATCTATATTCTCGGTTCGATTTTGACTAAAGAATCACTGGTTAAAGTTTTTCATATATGTTATGAATGGCCCTATATATTTTGAAAACTTTTCTACTATTCAAACAGTGAGTACTGATTATAGTATATCAGCTTACTACTGGGAATTACTCGACAGATTATTGCTCTGGAATTAAGGTTATCAAATCCAGGTACGATTTATTGTCCGCCAATATTTTATTGAATTGTTTACTAAAGTACGTGTATCGAGCAATTGAAAAAGAAAGCATCGAGGTACACTTTACTTTTCAAATGTTTTCGGGAGTTGCTGTAATAAATATTACTGTTTCGTAGAGTTTAACTCGCACGCGACAGGTTCGCTTGTATCATTGATATCGCGTGGACGATTCATATCTCGGATAATGAATTCTTGTATAGCCACTTATAGTGATCAGATCAGTACTGACACGCAGGACTGAAGTACGTTCTAGGCAGACTAGGCGTCACAAAGTAGTCGAAAACTTTTTTCGGAACTTTTAAGAAAATCCATTCTTTCTTAAGAACAAAATTCTCTTCCTCAGGAAAATGTATTTCTATTTCGATTGAAAAGTTTTATCTTCAAAGAAAATTTATTTTAAAAGCGCTCGAGCCGCTAGTATTTTTTAAATACAGTGTAGATGTTGTTTTGAGGTTATTTCTTGCTATGGCCATCAGTAATATATGTACAGTGATACAGTAATACTATACAGCCTTGAAGAAAGTAAATAACTGGTCAAGAATTAATGGAAGTGAATACCAACTAAATAGTTTATCATACTATGTGAGAGTTATAATTCACGCCTTAGGAATTGTAACGGAGCCGAGTATGCTGTCTCATAAGTTACAAGGGGAATTATGTAACCGTATCTATTATAATATTACAAGTATAACCGATATATCCATAACCATTAATACAAGTGGCGCTTATTATTGTCCACATGCGAATCCCGCTAACATACTAGAAACGTATAAGTAAAGAACTTCTGAAAATTATTTGTAATTTAATAGACAAGTTTACATAATAAAGACTTTGCACAAGACACATGTAATAATAAATTATTATCGTTACATGTTGAATAGAGAAATACCGGTAAATTTACGTATTCATATTTTGGTATGGTTTCTTAATATTCCCTATCCCGATTTTAATGTTTGTAACTATATATTTGACTTACATCATCTACATGAATAAGTAAACGGAATAATGTTATTTCTTTTTTTTGCTGCCGTTCTTACATGACTATATCGTGTAATTGTAGTAGGTAAATTGAAAATTGTTATCGGAGCGATTGGAGTTTATACTGTATAAAGGATGGTAGAATGAATTATTAAATTTAACCAGAACTACATAAATTTGCCAACAAAGATAAACTTATTTTACGACCAGGTGTCCATCTGCAAGGTAGTACCCAGGGCCTGGAATTTCCTTGGTTCGGGCTTGTCGTTTCGTTGATATTACTTTTATCAAGGCGGATGCGCGCGAAAGTAGCACGACCTTTTTTGCATCCGTCATTCCTTGGGAAATTGATAACTAAGTAGATGATCGGAGATCGCAGACGTAGATCACTGCGAGCAGATAAGAATTTCCACAGATTGGTATCTCATTCAAGTAGAACGCGGATTAAAGGAACAAAATTTGGCAACTCATTCCTTACACGACAAATTTTTAAAAACTTATCACATACTATAAAATATATAATTTAATACTAAAAGATACCACCCTTGGGCAAACGACCTGTTTTAATAAAAATTTTATACGAAGAAACTCTGCACTTGTTTTTTTTCGTTTTCGGTGAAAATAAAAATCAGTATTTATAATTTTTGTTATTATCCAAATATTATTTGTGGATTAATTTTGGTATTAAATTGATAATTAACTATACCCGAATCAGAAAAATGTAACCTTTATTTCATAACCAATTACGGTACGAATAGATATTTGTAAAGTACCGGTATATTTACAATAACAAGTACGCTATAGCAACATCCGTGAAACCGTGGTCTTTGAAACAGGATCTACGTTGCCCACTCTAGAGTTAATCCTTAATGAACCAAACAATTTTTTTGACTTGAGAGATCGATAAGATTGATTACGGAGCAGATTTTTAACATTTTGATTGTTGCCAAAGATATCTTTGTTTGTACTCACTGAACAAATTTTTTAAAAAAATGTTGCACTATTTAAGCAGTTTTGTTATCTTGAAAAAGAGGATCATCGAAACAAGCTTCATTCGTTAAGTAGGAAATTCTGTTCAAAAATCCGGTGAAAATTTCAAACAAATCGATTCATTGGTTGACAACTTAAAATTAAATGAACGAAATAGTTAGTCCAAACTATGTACTCTAATAAGTGTAGGATGATATAGGATACAGGACGAACCACTCTCGTGGTTCCTCTGCATAAAATTCCTAAATGCATTCCGCCAATAGAAACATTTTCTCGAGAATTTCTTGGGAAACAATGTTATCAAAATGCAATTGATAACTTGTGTTGTGGCGTGTCGGCGTATTGCTTGATGTTGCACGACACGCGCGTACACTGTAGTGTTTTATCTCCAATGAAACAAAAGGAAGCTCATACTCGATGTTCGAGTACTGGCTGTTATCAGGCTCCTTCCGATTTTTTCACCGTCTCGAGAATTGCCGATTCGTCCTTCCTTTTACTTATCTTTTGCATGTATTAAAGAAAGACCATCTCGTTTTGTTATCTTATAACAGAAGAACTGGTTGATCAATTTTAATGATATTTATTTTAATATGCATTGTAATTTTCGACGAACGTTTTAGGTTATATAACTTTATCGGTTTATTAGTTGGGCGATAATAGATCCGAATGATTGTTATACTTCAGAACAGACATCACAGTAAAGTGTGTCAAGGTAATTGTCGTGCTACACCACTTATTTTACGTCAAATTTGTACCATTTTCCACAAAAAAAGCAACTTTTGACCGCGTTTGTTGTATGATCGGCATGTGCAAATTGCATACTTTTAGTTTTACTATCAAAAAGGCAGTTAAGATTTCGATAAAAATCTACATGCTCTTGTTTCACATCTACAAGAGTATGATACGAATATTAGAAAGGAAGCTCGTACTCAGCGTTCAAGTACTGGTTATTACCAGGCTCTTTTCGATCTCGTTACTGCTTTGATAAGATTCCTACTTCGTGACTCCTTTTTTTTTACATATATTAAAACAAATCTGCCTGGTTTTGTTAATGTACAACTGAAGAACTAAGTAATCAATTTTGGATAGGGTTGCTTTTACTATGTATCCTAATTTTGGGTGAAGGTTTTAAGTTATGTAACTTTATCGCTTTACTATTCCGGCGATCGTATATTTCATTACACAACTTTTTTAGGAATTGCCTAACCTTTTGTAAGCCATAAATGAGATTACTAATTAACCATTCATAAACTTTTAACTTGATTAACAATCTATGAAGTCAAATCCTTTCAATGATAAAATATACTATAAAAATATGCTAAACTATTAACCGTTTTGGTAAAAAGATCTGACCTTGAAGTAATGTTATTTTCTCATGAAACTAAGATTTCGTATTGTATGGATGTATCCGTATACGCAATATATCTGTGCGTCAGAGTTCAATATGTACGAATCAAGTTAAAACTATTGATCAGAGAGCATGACTCTGACAATTATTTTTCGATTTCATTTTAATTAGTCACATATAACCATCAATGTTCTGATAACAACAAAAATTCTTTCACGTTTTACTGCATTTTACTATATCCGTGTAACTTAAAATTCTTATTTATGTGTTTTTTAAATGGATAACTTAGGATTTACTATATAATAAATAGTCTATTCAGATTTTGCAATTTCACTTCTCATCACTTATTTTTTCATGCTGAAAATCACTGCTGGTAGGGGAAATCTTATATATAGTATAGCACTTCAATGATTCGGGTATTTGAAGAGTCTCTTGACATTAGATGACTAATGGAATTACCCGCTGAAGCACGTTTTTTTATATGTTAGAATAGAAATGTCAACACGTACACGAAAACATGTTATAATATAACGATAGTAGCAATCCTACCTTCTGTTTCGAGCGATGTAATATTTCCGAAACTTTAACTGGCGACTACTTTTAATTTGAGTGCCGTGGCGATTTACTTTTTTTTTAGTTTTGTTCGTTTTAAAAAGATATTTCTAATAATGTACAGCCTGATATGTCACTCCATTTGAAAATTTGCAGATACTTTTAGAATACTTTGTATATATAATAAATTTTGCAAAATTGTATATCCTGTAATTTGCCTCGAACATAACTATCTACAGCAGAGACAGCCGAATTAAAATCAGTTAAGCCATTTTCGGGTTTATCGCAAACATGCAGACAGACAGACAGTCAAACTGTTTGTTTTATATAAATGTGTTAATATAATTAAGTAGAGAAGAAGAGAAGAGAAGATGATGCGAATAGATCAGTAACTTACAAGAGAGACTTTACACCCCAAAGACTCGGATTTGAGCTAAAATTTGGTCATAATTATTTTTTTAATCTCAAAGTACAAATGTTAAAACCACGCATTTTGTAAATTTTTGGTTGCCTTGTTAAGTGGTGTTCAAGAGCGAATGGCTGCTTTTTCAATGCCTCACAATTACTTCATGCTGACAACGCTCGGGTATTTTAACTAATAGGTAATTCGGTATCGTAAACATGAAATATGAGAAATACTTGCAGGTCTGGGAACGAATTTCGCAGACTACCTGCGTATCAGCCGTATACACTCCCGGATAGGAGAATCACATTTTAAAAACGTCTTTAAAACGCCCGATAGGGATATGTTCGCATCATCTTTGTGATTTCCACCCATGTCCCAGAAACGTCTCATGTACGCTTGAGAAGCGTCCGATGTTACAAAATGGAATATTTTGAAGGCGTACACGTCACAATATGTCCAAGAGACATATAAAACCCGTTAGAAATACATCGTTAACACATCTAGAACACACAAAAGCCGTTTTAACCTTTAGGCGGTCGGCATTGAATGACTTCTATGATTCTATGGTATCTATATCGTTTTTATTATGTCTTTTTACGAGTTTTAATGAATATGAGATATTTCTGTGGGGAATCTATCTATATCTTTTTTAGAAAACGAAATTGTTACGAGCCGGGCTTCGCGAGTCGTAACATATGCTCAGAGATCATGCTAAGGGCTATTTCACGTTAGCCAGACTCAAGTTTGTACGGCGGTCATAAAAGAATGATCTAAATTTGAAGTTCAAAATCACTATGGCTCGCCGAATACATCTCGAGCGGTAAAGATGTATTCTCGTGGGATCACGTTTCAAAGACCACGATTTACCGGATATTGCTGCAGCGTGCCTCTTACTGAAATTTGCATCACATTTATCTAAACTATATACATTAATAAGTATGTCATAATTTCACAAACAAATATATGACATATAAGGAATGAATCGCCAAATTTTGCTCCTTTAACCCGCGTTCTACTTGTATGAGATACGAATTTGTATAAATTCTTATCTGCCCGCGGCGATCTGAGTCTGCGATCTTCGTTTGGCGACATAGATATCAATTTCCCACGGTATGACGAATGCAAAAAAGTCGTGCTACTTGCGTGCGCCATCCGGCCTGATAAAAGTAATATCAACGAAACGAAAAGACCGAATCAAGGGAATTGGGGGGCCCTAAAAACTACCTTGAAAATGAACACCTGCTCAAATAATTACATTAACTTTCCTGCGAAATTAATACAGATGTTATTAAATTTAATAACCCATGTGTGTATATATATGTATTTATATAGCTAGTTATGTATAGTGTAGAATTTATTGCACCATCCTTTACACAGTATAAACTCCAATCGCTCCCATAACAATTTTCAATTGATCTACTTCAATTATATGATATTGTTGTGTAAGAACGACAGCAAAAATATTAAATAACATTATTCGATAATTTATTCATGCAAATAATGTAAGTCTATACATACAGTTATAAAAGTAAGCGTTGCTAGTAACAATAAAAGAAATAAAAGAAACAATAAAGTGTTACAACATTTTTCTTGCAAATCTTTAATTCTATAAACTTGTATATTAAATTGTTACAGTTTAAAATATTACTCAAAAGTTACTTGTGAAAAAATAAGATTACCCATATTGAAAAGTTTATGTAGATGTTAAATTTAATAATCCATATATGTGTATACATTAGGGTGGCCCTTATTTAGGTGATTTTTGACTTTTGATGAATGTACCCCCTGTTTCACTGCTCCATCTCAATATTAACATGTACCGCAAGCCACCTATTATTTCCCGTTGAATGACCATGCGGTTTTTTATCGACTTTATTTCGTAATTGTGTAACACAAGTAATACCAATGCGAAAAATATGATTTAGGGGGTGCACTCATAAAAAGTAAAAAATGATCTAAATAAGAGCCACCCTAGTATACATATAGTTATATACTTATCTTAAAACGGAATCAAACATATAAAATAGCACTATTTGTTTACTTATTGATGTATATAATGTAAATCAAACATGCAGTTACAAATATAAAAATCGATACAGGGAATATTAAGAGACGGTTTGAATATATGAATGTGTAAAGATAACGGTATACTTGTATTCAACGAGAAGCGATAATAATTTGTTGTTATGTTATTCTTTTGCAAAGTCTTTATTTTATAAACTTGTCTATTAAATTGCAAGCATTGTTTAAAAGCTTCTTTTCCATATGTATATAATATTGGTAAACTTTTTAGTTCATGTTGACTGCCATTAATCCTAAACTAGTTCGTTACTTTCTTCACTGCTGTCAGTATTACTGTACCGTTGTACATGTATTATTGATTGCCATAGCGAGATATAACCTCAAAAGATCATCTACAGTACTGGCGCACCCAGTGCTTTTGAAATAAATTTTCTTTAAGAACAAAACTTTTGACTCGAAATAAAAATACATTTTTCTAAGGGAGAGACTTTTTTTCTTAAGAAAGAATATATTTTCTTAAAGGAGCCATTTTTTAAAATAGAGAATTTATTCTAAAATCACTGCTTTTGAAAAAAGATTTCGACTACTGTGTGACGCCTGATTTATTTAGAATTTAGACCATAAATCAGCCCTGCGTGTCGATGCTGATTTGATCACTATAAGTGACTATACAAGAATTCATTATCAGAGATATGAATCGTCCACGCGATATCAATGACACTAGCGAAGCTGGCGCGTGCGAGATAAACTCTACCAAACAGCAATATTTATTACAGCAACTCGCGAAAACATTTGAAAAGTATAGTGCACCTGCATATTTACTCTCTTAAATGTTCAGTACACTCACTGCAATAAACAATCCAATAGAATATTGGCACTCCATAAATTGTAACCGAATTTGATGACCTAAATTCCAGAGCAATAATCTGTCGAGCAATTCCCGGTAGGGAGCTGATATATTAATCAGTACTTATTATTTAAATCGTGGAGAAGTTTTCAAAGTATATAGGGCTATTCACAACATATTGCATTTTGCAAAATTTCTATTCTCTTTTGTTAGTTATACATATAAGCGATTAAAAAATCGGTTTCATAATATTTCATATATTTTCGGTTCGGGAATCCACAAAAAAACGATGATTTAATTCTGTCATCTTTATCGTGAATTACTCTATACACGAGACATTCATCGTTTTGATTAACTTAAAAAAATCAAAAGGAAATTCCGATATTCCAACGATAATTCAGAAGTAGATCAAATAGCAGTGAAAAAAACTTAAATATAGCACATACTACGAAGTTTAAAACTGTCCGGTGCGTAGCTTCAAAACCACCTTTCTTAGAGTATTATATGCCAGCAAATAAATATAATATAAAATTGCCAAGTCTGTAGATCGAAGAATGTGTAAGATAAGTACCGGAAATTTAGTAAGTACTGTTTACCAATCATTTGAAATTTAGAGGAATACTAGCCGTTGATAATCAGTGCTTGCCTAGCAAACTTCACCTCTTTTGTTTAAGTGGTTCTTGAGCTATACACTTCACATTTTGGAAACTTCACGTTGTTATCAAACAGCTAATCTAATACTTATGTTCAAACCTAGGCTCTGACAAGGAACACTATTCAACTGATGATAAAATCGCACTGGGTTTTCTATGTAGATCAAAAAGTATGTATCACAAAGGTCACACAAATATAAATTAAAGATGGTACCAAAGGTTAGTCCACCCTTCAAAGATTAACAAAGGTGGAGGAATGGAAAGGAGAACGACGAACTAAGTCTCTGTAAAATTAATTATGTGCATTATATACAAATATATTATAATAATTTAATGATAATACATCAATGGTAGATAATAATTAGACACAATTAATCATATTAACTGATAATATTAATGAAATACATTTAACTGATAGTAGTACTGAAAAACATTACACTAAATTCATCCGACGGTTTTAAAAAATTACTAACACACTAATAATTCTCACTATTGCCGCAACAAGTGAACACTATTTTTACCAACTTCGAAAAGGAGGGTGTACTCAATTCGACCGCTAAATATATTTTTTTTTAAATGTTTGTCCTGCGATATCTCTGAGATGGATGAACCGATCTTGATGAACCCTTGCCTATCTTATAGAGGATACTCACAGCTTGGTCCAATTATACATTGTCTGGAAGTTGTTTAACGCTGACCATAGTTATTGCATAAAACCCGAAATTTCTACTATTAAGATTTCGTTTGTCCGTCGATATCTCTGCGACGGATGGACTAATCGGAATGAAACCTTTTTTATCTCACAGTGGATGTTGCCAGAATGGTTTCGTTCTAAATATTTCCAAATTCTGTAACATTAACAACTGTTATTGCATAAAACAGAACTTTTGACAGTCTGGCAATAGCTTTGGGACGGGTTGATTGATCGGGATGAAACTTTTACTAGCTTTTATGGAGGAAGTTCTCGAGGAACTCGCCCTTGCATAAATTTCGCAATGCACTTTCTACAACAAAATCGGCTACATTTGTTGGTCTATAACTGGTACACCACTACATCGATGAAATTCGAGATGAAGTCAACCTCGAACCATGGTTCTATTCATTTCCAATACTAAAAAGCATGAAATAAACAAAAAATATTTAAAAAAAATGTGACCGACTTCGAAAAACTGACAGAGTTCCAAAAAGCTGAAAACTAAAAACTGACAGAGTTCTGTTACATATTCACCGTCTCGGACTACTTTTCTTAACATTATTTCATACGTAGATTCAATAATTATAACTCGCTAGCTTCCTACATAGAATATTCCTGCATATTTTTCGAGCCTTAAAACTGTGACTTCGATTCTTTTCGTTCCGTCTTATCTCTAGCGTTTATAGCTTTCTAGTAGGGGAGCAATGCGGCGTGCATACGGTGCATCCGTGTAGTTCCTAGAACTCGAGCATGGTCAGACCCTTGGCCCCCTATACTGCCACCATACCCCCTTTTCACTGGGTCTTCGGGTATTTAAGCCCTAAATTCTAGTGAAAAGCGGGGGAATCAGTTCCAAACTCTCAACGACAGCGAAGCTCTGTCACTCGGACCAGCGAAGAACATCGTAGTAGATCGAGCATTAGTCTCCTTCGAAACCAGTAAATATTACCGTACGTACATCGTGTCATATCGCGATCGTTAGGCAAGTCACAGTTCTTACGTTTAGTTTCTCCCCCGTTCAATATCGTAACGTAATACGATTTCATTTTAAGTATAAACTCTCAATATATAATTTTGTATTGTATTTTCATTCAGAATATATTGAACATTGTTTTAGTTTTATTAAGAAAATCACTGCTACTTTATTGGAAATTCCTGTCCAGTCATCCTTGATTTAAATAAGCACATATAAGGAAAAGAATAATGAAAGATCCCACGAGGATACACTTTTACCGCTCAAGGTGTATCCGGCGAGCAATAGTAAGGTTTAACTTTAGCCTAGGTCATTCTTTCATGATCAATGAGCAGGATTGAGTGTGGTTAAGGTGAAATAGCCCTTAGCACGATCCCAAGTTCTGTTCTGCGTTATTTGGAAGTAACTAGTATAAAGGGGTTAACAGGAGAATAGGGACCTGAGTCTGGTTAAGGTGAAATAGCCCTTAGCACGATCCCAGGATTGATATAGGGCCGATTGGGAACTAGAAGACTCGAGTCTGGCAAAGGTGAAATAGCCCTTTGCACGATCTCAGAGCATATTTAGGACTCGCGAAGCCTGGCTCGTAACAGTTCCAAAAAGCTGAAAACTAAAAACTAACAGAGTCCCAAAAAACTGAAAAGTAAAAACTAAGCAGCACCAAAAATGCGCTGAAAAGTAAAAAATAACTTGTTGTTTTTATGGATACAGAAATTTGCAGTCATAATATGCGATTTTGGCAACCTTCTTTGGCAACTCCATTAAGCCTAAATATGCTGCAACTTTTCGGAGGCGGCGCAAATATAAGTAAAATATTAAAAAAATGACGAAGCCCTGACACTGAAATCTCGAAATACTCGTGGTCTCTATACACAGTTTATACTACTAAGTGAACTATTGTAACCGTTTTCTCCGGGCCGCGGTCCGCGCCGGCTCCGGTGGATGCGCTCCAACTTCACCGAGGCTCCTCCGAGGTCACCTGAAAGGGGACAGGGGAATCGGTTGGGCGCCAGGCCCTATGCAGGGCCAAATTTTTATAGTTCTGTTCCCCTCGTCCGGATGATGTCCTCCCGCTTGGCCTCTCGACCTCGGCGGCACTCGCCGATGTCTCCCTGGCTGGCCCGTGTATGGTGGAGTGGCGGAGTCTGTATGTCAGGGAGAAAGAAGCAAAGAAAACCCACGCGGATGGGTGACGAAGATGTTTATTGGGCCAGGACGGCCAAAAATCCTACAGCCCTCACGTTCGCGTGCGAACGCTCGTTGCCCTCGCCTCGCGCTCGCTAGATCGTAGTGCTCGGACACGCCAGTTATAATTTGCACACGAAAATCACTTCTGCAGCGTAGCTGCTCGCCTCGATGTTACGCGGTAGTTGACGGATAGCCACGTAGCCGAAAAACCCAAAAGACCGGTCGAATTCCCAAAGACTACCGTCCGGGGTGGATGGCCGTGCCGCTCCTGGCTTTCGTACGCCTCACAATCTATCAGCTCGAAGTTAAACCGGGGACTTTGCGGCGACTTGAAGAGTCGCGCCAAGGTAGTACCCGCCTAGTGACCGATGGTCACCCGCACTAGGGTTGTCTCTACAGGAGCGTAAACGGCCGGCACCGAGACCTACAGATACTTTTAGGCAGGCAGGTAATTTCACTGGGCTCACCTCAACGATCACAAAACTCCTCTTAGCACGCTCTTGAAAACCGCTCGAATTCTTTGCTCGCACTCTCCTCCGTCACAGTCGCTCACAAAGTGACTCGCTTCCGGCGTTACCAAAATTTTGCCCAGTGTTACGTTGCCGCTTTACGCTCTCGATCTCTCGATGCCGTCGCGCCGGTCGATATCGATCCCGCGCGCCAGAATCGAACGCCTCGCTACGCTACGCTATCTGCCGCTGTCTTCAGCCTGCGGACGCTAGGAGCTCCTGGGCCACGCCGGTTTGTCCGTCTTCGTCTTGTCGTCCGTCGTGTTCTCAGGCTTAGAGCGGACCGATCGGCACGTCGTCTCGGCAGATCGGCACCCTCACTATGGCTCGCAGTTGGGGGCCTCTGGGCCCCTCCTCCTCGACCGACTGGTTGTCCTCGTCGCTATATCAAGTTCGCAAGTAGAGACAGTGCGTTAATAATAATTCGATGGCTACAGGCGGTACCCCTTGGAGCTACGGTGTTTAAACGAGGTGGCGAGTGCGCGGCGAGAGCGGCATAGGAGTCTTGCGACGGGCGCGTCTGACCGTCACACTATATACATAATCTGTACAAGTTGAACGGCCGAAGTATACCCTATCGAATATGCTAATATTGTCAACATTCACCAGCCTGGTATACGACAATTCCGTACAATTCCGACATTTCATAGATGTAGGCTAATATAACAAATACTCTGTGACGAAGTGTCCTCTCCTAGCAAACAATAAGACCGGAAGGTTGATCACAAGCGCCGTTAGGGAAAAAAATAACGTAGCCTCCAGGCAAGGTCGACCAAGGTTAATCCAATTTCATAATCTGTTGTTCGCTCCTAATTCTCTTTGAATTTCGCGTGAGCCGTCTAGACACCGTTCGCCAGGGACGTATTATGACCGCCTGCATCCTGACCACCATCTCGAATATCGTCACCAGCAGCTACGAGACTCCGGCTCGACGTGGAGGCTCCACTGCGGATGATAGCAGCCCACGAAGGAGTTCCAATGCAGTATTGGCCACACCGCAGGAATTCTAGGCGGTTGGGAAGGCACATCCAGGTGGAAGGATTCATCGGCAGCGGCCGCTAGGATCTTCCAATAAGGCAGGGGTACGGCCCTGTTGCGGAGGCTCCCCGAGCCTTGGAGCCCGAGTCGCGTTAGGTGGCACTATCGGCCAAAAGTCAGGGTGTGCAGAGGGTAATAATATCAAATCTATTAAAGTCCCGCGCGCGGAAGGAGCGAACACTCGTTGTGTAGATTCGTGCTCGACTTAGTGAATCCAGTGTTCCGTCACGACCTTCCTGGAGGGCTCTCGATCTCGCCACGAGTCATGTTCCGTCCAGTAGTCTAAGTTTCGGTGTCGAGGTTCCCCTCAGGAGCTGAACCGTACCCGTTCCCGGGAGTCTCGCCGTCTCGTGACTTCACTCAAAATTTGTTAGCCGTTTCGCGCAATAGTTAGACCAAATTCGCCTGCTCCACACGAGCATCTTGTACCATTCGTGAGCGAAGCCCGTCTCTTTATTCGCTCAAGCCACGCTAGTGTGAACATCATTATAAAGCTAAAATTCTGTCTTGGTTGCGTCTCCTGCCGAATGCACCGCTCTCCTCTTTTACCGGCCTCTGAGCTGCCCCGGTAGATAATCCGACTGCAACTTCCCGGAAGTTCCGTCCGGCAGATCGCCTGTCCGGTTAGACTACGTGGTATCGCAGGATACCTGGTGCC
Organism: Ectemnius lituratus; assembly: GCA_910593735.2. Taxonomy (NCBI): domain Eukaryota; kingdom Metazoa; phylum Arthropoda; class Insecta; order Hymenoptera; family Crabronidae; genus Ectemnius; species Ectemnius lituratus. Next base: position 2,337,872 of record OU343044.1, on the reverse strand, counting down.
CTTCTTAGTTCCGGAATCGCAGTCGAGGGTCAGGATTTAGTATCGCGTTTGTACTTTGCGTTTCGTCAATTTTGTAAGCTTTGTAATTTTGTTTGATTAATTCATTTTCCTGGGCAACTGGCTGCGAGCAGCTTTATCCCTGAGCAGCTCCAGGAAAATTCCTGACAAAGCATATACGCGAACAGACTGCAGGCTATAGAACTATCGTTACTCTGGTGTGTATCATTTTGTCTTCGTCTGTCATTAAAGTCAGAATTAAAGTCCGAAATGATTAAAACCAGTCTGTGCTTGGGCAGATGGATATATATATATATAGGGAGGGAGGGAGGGAGGGAGAGAGAGAGGGGGGAGAGGGGTGGCGGGGGGGGGGGAGTACGAAAGCAAGAGTGAAAAAGAGAATATGGATAAACGCGGGTAGGACACATAATTGCCAGCAATATTTTACTTATATTTGCGCCGCCTCCGAAAAGTTGCAGTATATTTAGACTTAATGGGGTTGCCAAAGAAGGTGGCCAAAATCGCATATTATGACTGCAAATTTCTGTATCCATAAAAACAATAAGTTATTTTTTACTCTTCAGCGCATTTTTGGTGCTGCTTAGTTTTTACTTTTCAGTTTTTTGGGACTCTGTTAGTTTTTAGTTATTAGCTTTTTAGAACTCTGTCAGTTTTTCGAAGTCGGTCACACTTTTTTAAAAATATTTTTTTCGTTTCCACATTCTTTCATTGGTTTTACAGACGCAGCCAGCGTGTTACCCGCCTTTTTTATTATACAATTATTGCTTCGCAAGGTTTCTTCCTTCCTTTGCTCTTTGTACACGAACCCAAACTTCTTTAAGTCGTTGCAGCTGCGATCAGCTCATTTTGTGCGCCCATTTTTTATTACTTATTTAGCAATCATCTAAAGTCATTTTTGAGTATGTACCGTATTTGAGTCATAAATATTACTAATCCGTCCCGTCTTGTCGCCATATAACCGTTGCACCTTACCTTCCTGTCTGCCTGTCTCTCCCCTCCCGTTCCTACATTTTTTCACCTACCCTTCGAACCTTTCTGAACCAATTAGAGTTATTTCACCTCCTCCCAGAGGTGTAAAATTTAAAGAGAGGGGGCGGTCGAAATTTAAAACATACAAGAGAGGGGGCGGTCAACTTTGTGTATTTTTCTCTTCTCTTTCGAAGTCCCTTTATGCCGATATTTTATCGAGGAAACATCTTCCTGTCTTTTTACCAGTTATTCGCATCGTACTCTGTGTTTTTGAGTTTATGTTTTGCGTTGAACAAGTGATGTAGATACGTGTAAGGGTATCAAATTGCAAAGGAATTTTTAAAAATTCTCCGAACTCAACCTGTAGGATAATGGATGAGCATGTTGGAAAAGACCATGAAATTATAGTGGACTGTATTTGATAAATAAATAGGTGTTCTGATTTTATTTTCTGGGGGATGTCCGGTGACATCCGTGTCGCCGTGTGGTATTTACATATATGTATTATCAGGAAAATGAGATATTACTCTCGAGTCTCGCTAATGTTCGGGACAGACTCGAGAATAATAATGAGAATTTAATGAGATTTATAAATAATTCTACTTTACGCTAGCTTTAACGGAGTTACACTGTCTGTTATTTCAAAGGCGTTAGATTTCGATACTAATTTTCCAGATACTTCGGCTCGGGAGACTCAAAGACGGCCAGCCCTTAGTTTCACAAGAAAGGGCGCCAGGCATCGAAGATGCCACACAAGATCCGTAATTCGGAAAAGAGCTGGCTACGAGGAATCTCCCGAGATGGCGTAACGTGCCTCTCGGCTAGCTCAGACAAACAAAGGGAGAGCACGTGGGTTCGACACGAATGAACAGTGGCCAGGATTGAATTAGAAAACTGATTTATTTCGACAAGGTAAAGCGATTATGAGGTCCTTCGCTCGAGGTGTTCACTAGCAACCTCGGGCGAAGCACGTGGCCGCGAGTTAGAACAAAGTCGAGAACACAGTCCGATGTTAGCTACGGATGGACCTGTGACATTATGTTCACTGATACATATACTTAGATCGTTGTTGTATGTCCGTATTATAACATACCGCACTCATATTCTGTACATGTTTCAAGATTTTTATTTAAGTTAATTGGTGTACTTTATTAAAAATAATGGAACGCTGTTTCTATTTGCCATCTGAACTGTTTATAGAAATGAAAGTAATAATAATAAGGAAATAAAGGTAATAATAGTAATGCAGTAATATGTATTTTGGCTGCTATTTATTTATTTTTGTTAATAATAATAATATTGTTTAATAATAGTGCCGTTTATAGCCCCGCCACGGCCCACAGTAGGCTCAACCGCTAAAAACGCGGAAATTGGGACTAAATTGGTATTTTATTGTAACCAGCACGTATTTATCGATGTTCTTTCGGTAATTTATCACATATGTTGTATGATTTTGATGTTGTGCTTTCATTTTGATACTATAACTATAGTCTCTAGCCTATGACCTACTATATAACGGTATTATTATCTGATGCATAAAATAGATGATTGTTTTCCTTAAAAACTTCACCAGATTTCACATATCAGACATAGGTCAAAATATTCGTCAAACCTTCTACTTTAAAGCCCTGAAATCAGATGGTGCGGTATTTTGTGATTTAGCAAATGCCAGCACATATTGTAAGAAAAAATCATCTATTTTATGCAGCAGATAATAATACCGTTATATGGTAGGTCATAGGCTAGAGACTACAGTTATAGTATCACAATGAAAGCACAACATCAAAATTATACAACATATGGGATAAATTACCCAAAGAACACCGATAAATAAGTGCTGGTTGCGGTAAAATACAATTTAGTCCCGATGTCTGTGTTTTCAGCGTTTGAGTCCAGTGTGCGCTGTTGCCGGTGCTGGAGCAGCTATATCGCCGCTCTTTACATCTTTTTCAACTAAAACAGAATTACATTAGTTTATTAGTTTATTATAATTACTAGCAGAAGTTTCACTCGCCCGCTTCGCGGGCTCGAGGAAAATAGGTTTCTGTACCAAGAATTGAGATGTTGCATGTGCAAATTAAACTTATTAAACTTATAACTTTACGTATCTATCATAATCTATTCTAATACTTCTTTATAAACTACGTTGCGTGTCTTTCCCCCCGAAGTGAGAATAAAGAGATGTTTGGATGAACTACCTCGGCAGCAAGCCACGTATAACTGACCGTGCGAAAAACAGTTTGTGCGAAGGTCAACACCTGCAGTTCTCAGTGTCTGTCCTTGTGATTTGTTAATTGTCATAGCAAAACAGACACTGATAGGAAATTGCAAACGTTTAAATTCGAAAGGGTAGTTGTTTGGAATTATAGGTATTCGTGGTATGAATATGCTTTCCCCCGCAGCGCATCCGGTGAATATGGTAGCTTCAATTACATTTGGTTTTAAGGATTTGACCTGCAACCGAGTTCCGTTGCATAGTTTAGGGGGACATAAATTACGAAGTAACATTATTGGAGCACCGACTTTCAACATAATTTCGTGAGCTGGAAGTCCGGGGGCGCTCAACGAATTAAGAAATTCTGCAGGATAGTTTGTCATATCGTCTTGATCTAGCGTTGTATTTCGGGAAGTATATGTCATTTCTGCAGCTTGGAACATATTGAGGATACTTTTATTGATCAAAACCACTTGATCATTTGTTGGCGGCAGTATTGCTCATTCGCAAAACCAAGAAATATCCTTTGTTGAAATATTTTCTACATCGGGATAAACTTCCGAAATGAGCTCATCGAGATCAGCGACATTTTTACACAAAGAAGGTGGTAATTCTAGTTCACCAAGTATCTCAGCCATAGAACCTTCTCCGATTTGCAATAAAAGATTTGAAAATTCTTGAGCAAATGGATCAGTTCCCAGGCAAACCCTCATATTCAAAGTGAGTGACAATTTTTTCACATTGAACCAGAGCGTGGAGTGTTTGAGGCAAGCATTTACCTCGTCGGCTCTCGTTCCTCGAGTGATAACTGGCAGAGTCTGGCGAAAATCACCAGAAAACAGACATGTTACTCCTCCCATCACTCGATTATCTCTTCTGATGTCTTGTAACGTGCGACTCACAGCTTCCACTGCCTTTTTATTGGCCATAGTACACTCATCCCATACAATAAGAGTGGTATCCCGCAATACTGCAGCCTTGTTGCTATTTTTGGGTATGCCGCAAATTGAACTTTCATAGAGATCGAGATTTAAAGGAATTTTAAAAGCAGAGTGCGCAGTTTTTCCTCTTGGGAGCAATGTCGCTGCAATCCCAGAAGAAGCTACCGCAAGAGCTATTTTAGCATCATTTCGAACTTTACTCAATATTAACTTAATTAAAAATGTTTTACCAGTCCCACCTGGAGCATCCATGAAAAATATTTCTCCAGAATTAGCATTAACACTATTTAGAACATGTAAATAAATATTTTTCTGTTCATCAGTAAGTTTTGGCTCATTTTGATCAATATAGTGAAACAATTCCGATGAATTATAATTAGTTTCCGCTGCGTATTCTCTATTTATGATATTATCGTTCATTGTTTGAGGTATCGGAAAGCCGTAATGGCTCAGCGAGTGTCCACCAATAGAGATGACGATATCTTGAAGTTGTAAAAGACAGCGATTTTCTATATTGGTACGGTAAGCATATAAATTTACATCGGGAAAACGGCGCATTAAATCACGCGCTATATCCTCAGCAAAATTTTTGCTATACTTTGCCCACAAATCTAGTGGATGTGACAAATTGCAGAACACTAACATAATGGAAAAAAGTTGTTGGTGTTTTGCAGGATTATCGGTAAGGCAAGCCTCTTCGAGGGTATCATCCCAATGCGCGTCATCTTCAAGCAGATGGCGCGCCCCGCAATCTGCCTGATATCTTGGAAAGACGATGCCATCAACTATTTTCAGTTCTTCAAATGACCCCGGCCCCCAACTCTTTGCAGTAAAAGTCGTAAATAATAACATTCGCTATTACTTGCGTGAACTGTGTAGACCCTGCTAATGCAATTGTCCCTGTAAACTCCTGGGAAGCCATCGACAGGAGTACCACGTTTTCGTCTGTTAAAAACTTTTCTCTGTTTATCGAATGTATAATATGTTGGTATTTCTTCGTAGAGCAGACTTTTAGCAAAATTATCTTCTCGGCACAGTTTAAAGAATGCCATTAATGTGGTATTTCTCGGGTTTTCTACCCTTTCTTGAACATTAGTAGGATCAAAGTACACGCGTTGTCCGTTTTCTAGGTGAACATCCAAGTGATGTACCGGTGGAAAACATTCATGAATGGGAAAAGAGAGTATTCGTCAACATTCCTCCGACGTACTTATATATCGTCCAGATTGATACCTCGTTACTTCATCATTATTGTTTTGTAGACCAAAAGTTGCTTGATTGCTCCCCTTATTCACATACTTACAAATATACTTGATTGATTGCACGCTGGTGCAGGATTCAACGTTAATATGTGTCTCGAATGTACGCAACAATACGGGAGAATAAGGGACGACCCAGCGATTGTCGACGACTACTGTTTGTCCCCGCATAGTGATTGCAGCACTAAATCCCCCTGAATCAGTTGATTTTCGTCGATATTGAGGATAACCGTCTTCACCGGTAACAGTTTCGTTCACAAACGATTTTGGAAATTGTTTGCAACAGCGATTATCTTTCATACACGGTGATGTAGTATTTAATACCCCACAGGGACCGTGGATCATATGGCGTTTCACTATTTCATACAGCTTAGGGTCCTCTTCAAGATTAGGAATTTCAGCTCTGATTGTCTCGTCAATCTGATTTGGTCGTATTTTCTCTTCCAGCCATAACAGAATGTGCGCATGAGGTAGACCTCGTTTCTGCCACTCAACAGAATACATATAACACCGTGTCGTTCCAAAAATATTTCCTTTTGTTATCAAACCTATGAGTTTTTTAATTTTAAATGAAAAACCCTCGTGACTATGTCGTGTCGGTTGTGAGGAGATTGTCCTGCGTAAAGTTTACTTGTTATTTCTTCCCATTTTGGATTTGTTGTCATTGTTATGAATAGGTCAGGCAATCCATATTTTGGAACATAGCAGAATGCGTCTTGAGTACGCTCGTGCATATACCTTGGGCCGCCGGTGAAGCTGGATGGTAGTATCACCATGCGACCTAAATTTTCAGTGTTACCGTCTTGTCTCAGTGCATCCTGCAGGTGAATGTAGTTTTCGGTTCTTAGTTTAGTTTGATTGAATCTTATAAAAGACAATCGCTCCGTTTCGATTTTTGCATACATGTCGACTAAAAATTGGTTAAACAACTGCCGATACAGATGTATGTGATTGCATTCATTTTGTCGCACCATCAGCCTATAACAATAATACTGGAGCGCAGAGTTACCACGTGTACATAACACGATATCTCTTTTTTTATATTCTTGATCAACCAACACGACTGCGACTTCATTTGTTGTAGGCTGATTGTAGCGACCACGGTGATCTAAGACTGGTTTACGATCTGCGTTTATAATCAGCTTGTAATTAATCTGGTTTCCATATTGCATTGACTCTATCGCTGTTTTAAAATCTTTAACATAGGGATTTACTTCATGTAACATGTGTTGTAAGTCTAGAATCACATCTCGGTTCACATTTGGAACATGGGACAATCTTGCATTGGCCTGATCTTCATAGTCTGATATGAAATAGATTTGCAAAAATTTAAACTCTGAATTATTTTCAGGTAGTAAAGAACCTATTAAGTGATAGACGTGCCCTTGTACCTTGAAGGTAGGCATAAAATTGCCTTCAGTAATGATATTGGCCCCGAATGAAGTCATTTGAAACGCACTATTGTAGGATCGTAAGTGAGAAAAAAATGCGTTCGAGTGTATCTGTTTGCTATTTATTAGGGATATTAGTGGTTCCGGAGGTTCCCGTATTGGTGGCAGTCGAATTTTTCCAGAAGAGCAACATAAACCATCAGATTCACCTTTCCACTTCAAAGCACCGCAATGATTGGAAATCTTAGTCATGTTTCCAACATCATATTCTTTTGCATAGTCAATAAATGGATTATATAAGAAACCACTATTAGTTTTAATTCGCCAAGGTGCGATTTGCCTACATTGTTGCGTTTGCTGTATTTCATTTCGGCAAGCCCTGTATAAAGATTGTCGTTGTCGTTGGGAAGTCAAACGATTGTTTCGTCTCTCAACAGTTTCGTTATCGTGTATCGTACCCTGCCGTAATTGTTGAGATACCAATCTATTATCTGTTTCTGATTGAGTTTCTGACTGTCGTACTTGTCGAACCTGTTTTGCTTTTTTTGTAATTTTACCGATATTGGATTTTTTTCGCGACGGCATAGTGATATTGAACGCTTTCGTATAATATTAGGTGTATATTCGTACAAATAGCGTAAGGCGGAATATAAGGATATATATATAAGAAAAATAAGAATATAAGGCGTGTTACATATTCACCCTCTCGGACTACTTTTCTTAACATTATTTCATACGTAAATTCAGTAATTATAACTCGCTAGCTTCCTACATTGAATATTCCTGCGTATTTTTCGAGCTTTAAAACTGTGACTTCGACTCCTTTCGTTCCGTCTTATCTCTAGTGTTTATAGCTTTCTAGTAGGGGAGCAACGCAGCGTGCCCTTGGTGCATCTGTGTAGTTCCTTAGAACTCAAGCATGGTCAAACTCTTGGCGCCCTATACTCCCACCATACCCCCTTTTCACTGGGTCTCCTGGTATTTAAGCCCTAAATTCTAGTGGAAAGCGGGGGATCAGTTCCGAACTCTCATCGACAGCGAAGCTCTGTCACTCGGACCAGCGAAGAACATCGTAGTAGATCGAGCATTAGTCTCGTTCGAAACCAGTCAATATTACCGTACGTACATCGTGTCATATCGCGATCGTTAGGCAAGTCACAGTTCTTTCGTCAGTTTCTCCCCCGTTCAATATCGTAACGTAATACGAACTCAGTTTAAGTATATTGTAACAACATTTCACTTCCGCTGAAACTCTCATTATTATATTTTTGTATTGTATTTTCATTTAGAATATATTGATCATTGTTTTAGTTTTTATTAACAAAATCAGTGCTTCTTTATTGGAAATTCCTGTTCAGTCATCCTTGATTTAAATAAGCACACATAAGGAAAAGAATAATAAAAGATCCCACGAGGATACACTTTTACCGCTCAAGGTGTATCCGGCGAGCAATAGTAAGGTTTAACTTTAGCCTAGGTCATTCTTTCATGATCAATGAGCAGGATTGAGTCTGGTTAAGGTGAAATAGCCCTTAGCACGATCCCAAGTTTTGTTCTGAGTTATTTGGAAGTAACTAGTATAAAGGGGTAAACAGGAGAATAGGGACCTGAGTCTGTCAGAGGTGAAGTAGCCCTTTGCCCGATCTCAGAGCATATTTAGGACTCGCGAAGCCTGGCTCGTAACAGGCGCGTGTGGATATGATTAATATATATATAGAGAGATAATATACTGATACGTTTTGAAATATATGGATGTTACCCGATGCCAGCCGATGCAGGCCCGATGAGTGTACGCACGTAGTGTCATACGGGATAAATTTCATGGTTTTATATGTACTCATTTCCGACTTCCTGATGTCACAGCGTTATAATACATATACCAGTTTACTCCCAGGACCTTCTACTTTCAAACAGTCCAAATTCTATGGAAATCGGTTCAGTAATTTTCGCAGCAAGTTGGAACAAACAAACATACAGAAAACGCCTACAGATTTATATACAGGGTGTCCCAAAAATGTTGGACAATATTATATCCATCTTGTTCGGGAGGGGGCGGTGATGATAATGCCGTTTGTAAAAATTTGCGTTAGGCCTCCAATTCCGAGTTATTCAACAACAAAGTTAGGTGACGCCCTCGAGTTCTTGGCAAATCCTGGTCAGTTGTCCCTTGCTCATAGAAAAAGGGAGGTGACGGAAAACATCTTGCCGGTGGCCTGTGAAAATAGCGATGGAGGACCGGCGTGTGCTCAACCGCTTGGTTCCTTCGAAACCGATCGGTCAGGAGTCCCTTGCATGTGCCGTTTTGAAGACCGAACATAGCAAGGTACGGCATCGCCCGACGGACACACTTTGCCTTTCTTCTTGCTTTCCCTCTTTCTTGATATACGCTTGCGATAACTGATATCTCTGATTAGTTGTTTCGCGACTCCCGACTAAATCAGATTGAATCCGTCCAAATCCAGTGAAGCAAATTTATCAGGGGCCTATGATACTTTTATTTTCAAAGTATCGAAGTGGCGCCGTGACAAAACATTGGAGCTGTAACCGTGATGATCCGAGTTCGATTCCTCGGTGTCGCGGTTATTTTTTTAGGTTTCTTGTTTTGTCTTAATCCATGTTTAATACCTAATAGTAAAAATACTTTTTCTTTTACAGTTTCACGCCTTTTCTCCGAAATTTTAATTTTGCTTGTGATAAGCAAGATCCCTGAGTAGCCTGATTTGTCGTTTCGCGACACCCAAATAAATTGGAATAAATTTTAACTTTTTTAACCATGATTGAGCAAACTTTATTGAAGTTGGAATACCTTGTTAAATTATGTTAAGCATCAATTACTCCCGGTACACATTTCTCGATATGCTACGAAATGTAGTCAGTAGTTTAAAGCGATAGGTCTCTAATCTTGAGAACATTATTTCGTTTCTCTTTTTCTGAATGAGTATTTTAATTACGCTTCCCATTGTATTGATTTTATGAAAAATCTGCAGAATCTGCAATCTTGACTAAATTACAAAAATAACTGGATCGAGTTAGTTCTGGGGGGTGCTCTCCGTGCACAATTCGATAAATTTATTCGAACTTAGCGAATGAAATGAGGATGGACATCATTCAACGCTGGCGCATTCTCTGAAAATCAGAAAGCAGGAGGATAGGCCGCGAAGGATAAAAATTAAGTATTACCATTGACTCGGTATTCAACATAAGGCAAAGAACTGTAAAAGAAAAACTATCAATACTGTTGGGTATTCAACATGGATCAAGACAGAAAAAGAAAACCAAAAAAATAACCGCGACGCCGAGGTGTCGAACTCGGATCATCACGGTTACAGCTCCAATGTTTTGTCACGGCGCCACTTCGATACTTTGAAAATAAAAGTATCATAGGCCCCTGATAAATTTGCTTCACTGGATTTGGACGGATTCAATCTGATTTAGTCGGGAGTCGCGAAACAACTAAACAGAGATATCAGTTATTGCAAGCGTGTATTAAGAAAGAGGGAAAGCAAGCGGAAAGGCAAAGTGTGTCCGCGGGCGATGCTGTATCGTGCCATGCTCGGTCTTCAAAACGGCACATGCCAGGGACTGTTGACCGCTCGGTTTTGAAGGAATCGAGCGGTTGAGCACCCGCCGGTCCTCCATAGTAATTGTCGCAGGCCGACCGGCAAGATGTTTTCCGTCACCTCCCTCTTTCTAGGGGCAAGGGATAACCGGCCAGGACTTGCCAAGATCTCGGTGGGCGTTACCTAACTTTGTTGTTGAATAACTCGGAATTGGAGGCCTAACGCAAATTTTTACAAACGGCATCATCATCACCGCCCCCTCCCGAACAAGATGGCTATAATATCATCCAACATTTTTGGGACACCCTATATATAGAGATGGCGCGCGACTACCGAGGATACTTATCCCGAAGTGTAGCGGTTGTCGTCTGCTATAAAACTTTTACCTCGAATTATGAGAAAGTTAAAGCTCCAAGGATTTTTTTCTGAATTTTGTATTTTTGCTCTGATTTTTCTGAATTCAATGAGTCAAGAATCAAGCGAATCGGCTCAGTCATTCGAGAGATATGAATTTCTCCTGCTTATTTTTCTCGTGGTAAAGGCCAGGCGGATTAAGAGTCAGCAGTTTTTTCAGGGATTCCTAAAAATGTGGCTGTTACGCGCGGATAGGTTAAGAGATCAAATAATTATGTTGTTTTGTGAGTTTCGGCGATGGACGACAAAAGAGTCCATTATGTTAACGCGCGAAAACATTGTATCATTGCGTATGTCGTCGTACTTATTATGCTTGCGTAATTATCGCGACATATAAAGGATGCGTGCAGGCCATGAGAGCAAAATGTCTTGTTTTTGAAGTTACGGTTCCCGTTGGCCGAACCCCTAGTGCGCGGTAACGTGAAAACGTACCGTGGCCTATAAGCCGCCGTGCTCAGGGAGATGCATGCATCGACCTGAGGCCGAGAATTGACCTCGTTAGGGAAGGTAAAACTTCCCGGGTTTTGAAGGTCCCGCGTGCACAGGGAGACCTTATGGTCGAACCGGGGCCGCTAGCTAACCCTTGGTGACGCCGCGGGAACCGACCTGGGATAAGGGTAATAGAATTAGGGACAATAGTCCCCCTCTTCAAGGCCCAAATATGTACATAGTTTCGAATTGTCTGCGCGCAGTCCTCAGTCACATTTCGGAAGCGAGATCGAGCGCATCGAGCGAGCAAGAGTCGACTACAGTGGCTTTCACTTTTCTCACATCAGTTGGCACCACGGCGAAATGTCGCGTTACGTTACCGATCTATGATCTGTAATCTGTGTCATACCGATACATTGGTTAAGCCGGTCATGCCATGGTTGGTTATCTGCCATAATGGTCATATGACATAGTCCGATTTCATTATTTTGTTCCAGATTCCATGCTTTATTTAGTTAATAAAAGAGTATACTGTCCTTGCCGCAGTCACTGTGATCTTGTCATTATTAAGAATAATCAAATGTTAAAAGTGTTAAGTGCGTAACTCAGAAGTCCCTGTTTTGGAAAACGAATATTGCTTACCAATAGTTAAAATTGTCAAGTGTATAGCATATCAATCTTTTAAGCAATATTAGCAATTATTTACAACTTAAAGAAATGCTAGCTATTGGTAATCAGTACTTGCTCAGACTAATTTCAGCGCTTTAGGTTTGCACTCTGTCAGTTAGCTACTTGACTATCAGAAATAATTTGTAAAGTATTAAGTCAAGTCATTTACATTTTCAATTCATTCTAGCTATTGCGAATCTCTCTTTTGCTACTCTGAAACATTGTTTGACTTAACGCTTTATAATTATAATATATAAATCAAGCAAAATGCTCATACGCAGTCAAATTTAGTTGTATCTTGCCTATCAAGTTCATCGCTCAAGGAACACTGCAGCTAAACAATAAAATGAATTAAGCAGGCAATAATTATCAATCATGTGTCATTTATCGACATACTAGCTATTGGTAATCAGTACTTGTTTAGCAAATTTTATTACTTTAGATTCTGCACTCCTTAAGCTATGCATTTGACGGTCAAGATTTAACAAAGTGAAAGTGCGTATGATGGTATAGCTTGTCTAAGCTATAATTTAAATGGATCCTGGCTATTTGTAATCAGTAAATAGGTGCTGATTGTTACCAATAGCTATCATGCTTCTAACTTCCAACAGACTAAAATTAAAATTTTAAATTATATTAGGCAAGCTGCAAACCTCATACTATTTGAATTTGGAATATTGAATTCGTCAAGTGCAAGCTATATTATGCAGGGAATCTATATTCTCAGACTCTGCTCAATTTCTTAGATCTCCTCCAATGTGCATGATTAAGTTATAAATACGTTGTAACGTTAAAGTAACATTGTAACTGTAAGCGTTTTCCCCGGGCTGCGTTCCGCGCCGGCTCCGGTGGCCGCGCTCCAACTTCGCCGAGGCTCCTCCGAGGTCCCCTGAAAGGCGCGAAGGGAATCGGTTGGGCGCCAGGCCCTGGATAGGGCCAAATTTCTAGGTTTTAAGTTCCCTCGCCCGGACGGTGTCCTCCAGGTTGACCTCTTGAGCTCGGCGGCACTCGCTGCTGTTTCCCTGGCTGGCTCGGGTGGATGGTAGAGTGGCGGAGTCTGGATGTCGGGGAGAAAGAAACAGAGAAACCCACGCGGATGGGTGGCGAAGATGTTTATTGGGCCGGGACGGCCTGAAACCCTACTGTCCTCGCGCTCGCGTCCGAACGGTCGGCGTTCGGACCCTCGGCTTTCCCGTAGCCGCTTTACAATTTAACGTTCACCCGGTCTCGTTGCGCTCGCCGTGCGCCCGCTATGCCGTAAGGCTCGGACACGCCAGTTCGAGATTGAAAATACAGATCGTTTCTGCAGCGGAGCTGCTCGCCTCGATGATACGTGCTCGTGGCTTTCGTACGCCTTACAATCTATAGCTCGACGGAACCGGGGACTTTGCGGCGACTTGATGAGTCGCGCCAAGGAAGTAACCGCCTAGTGACCGATGGTCACTCGCACTAGGGCTGCCTCTACAGGAGCGTAAACGGCCGGCACCGAGACCTACAGATACGTTTAGGCAGGCAGGTAATTGCACTTGGCTCACCTTCAAAGATCGCAACTGACTCCTTGTACTCTCTGGATACTCTCGGTTCGCTTGCTCACGCACACTCGCACTCTCGCTCCCTACGGTGGTCGCTCGCAAAGTGACTCGCTTCCGGCGTTACCAAAATTTTGCCCAGTGTTACGTTGCCGCCTTACGCTCTCGATCTCTCGATGCCACCGCGCCGGTCGATATCGATCCCGCGCGCCAGAATCGAACGCTACGCTATCCGCCGCTGTCTTCAGCCTGCGGACGCTAGGAGCTCCTGGTGCACGCTGGTTTGTTTGTGTTCGTCCTGTCCTTCGTCGTGTTCCCAGGCTTAGAGCGGCCCGATCGGCTCGTCGTCTCGGCGGATCGGCACCCTCACTATGGCTCGCAGTTGGGGGCATCCGGGCCCCTCCTCCTCGAGCTTATCTCCTGCTCCTCGACCGACTGGTTGTCCTCGTCGCTAGATGAAGCTCGCAAGTAGAGACAGCGCGTTAGTAATAATTCAGTGGCTACTGGCGGTACCCCTTGGAGCTACGGTATTTAAATTTAGTGGCGAGTGCGCGGCGAGAGCGGCTGCGGGGCAGGAGTCTTGCGACGGGCGCGGCTGCCGCATCACATAACATAAACATACACATAGGAAATGGTGCATATTTTAACATAAATAACACTTGACATTTTATTAAAATTATACTTTTATATTTAGTTAAACCATTCATAAATAATGAAAAATTTTATTGTGTCTATCATTAAGCATTAACTAACTAACAATAAGACATGAAATCCGTCCAAAAACATTAAAAAATGTAAAAAAGTGAGTCAACTAGCAGTTTGATTCCCCCACAAAATTGAGATATAACAAAAAAGATATAAATAGCATACAAGAAAGCCAAGTTTTCTCTGTCTGTAAAGTTGACATTACTAATAATGGGATGAGAAAAGGGTACCAAATGAAAAGGAAAGCATATTTATTTCATTTTATTAATAAGATCCCGTCTGCATTTAGCGACTCCTTTGCGAAATCATAAACAGAACTAACTACATAAAAAAATATACCTGATCTCAACAAAATCCTACACAAAAAGAATCCTCCCATTTCCCAAAAAACATTAAAATGTAAAAAAAAGCTTAAAGCAGTTTTGTTCCACATCCCGAAAAACATCCCCTACCCAAAATAGGATTCCGCATTTAAAAGAAATCCTATACAAAAACAATCCTCTCACTTCCCCAAAAACATTAAAATGTAAAAAAAAGCGTCAAGTAGTCTTAAATAAGCGACCAAAAAGACATGAAATCCGTCCAAAAACATTAAAACGTAAAAAAAAGCGCCAAGTAGTCTTGTCCCTCACCCCAAAAAAGATCTTCCCTCACAAAAAAATGTGCCACATTCCACAAAAATAACAGTGTGGTAAAACCAGCTCTATCAAGTTGACCAAAAACGTAAATCGATAACATTGAAAAGCCAAGTCTTGATTCAAAGACCCACAAAAGTATTTAATGGTAGTGCTGGGAATACAAATATTGTGCTTAATTGAATAAATATTCAAAAAAAATAATGTCATAGAGAACTAAATATTCTACAAACAAACAAGAACAGGAACAGGATTTGAATGTGAAAACGAAACCTTCAGTTAGGAATATAAAACAAAACATATGATAAACAATCGTGAAAATTAAATTAAAACATATATCTCTTCTATTCGTTCAATTTATTAAAGAAAACGTAATACTTGGTCCACCCGGTTCTTCACAAATCGAGTTTCAAGTCTTTCGCACGGCAAACGAATGGAATATTATACCTGTGTCCTATCATTAAGAAAATTACGTTCCCCAAAAAATACTGTCCATCTTACATCCTCACATTAACAATACAATAGCGATTTCCGATGATGTAAGATATCATTTGAATACTAAGGTTTTTGGTCAACTTGATAGAGCTGGTTTTACCACACTGTTATTTTTGTGGAATGTGGCATATTTTTTTGTGAGGGAAGATCTTTTTTGGGGGGGGACAAGACTACTTGGCGCTTTTTTTACGTTTTAATTGAAATCTCCGCGACTTTCTCGCTTATATGAAATGATTTTCGCTTGTAAGAGGTGTCAATCGAAAGAAGAAAGTTCAATAAATGTCTCTCTGGTCATGTTTTTATGAGACTATGCTGTCTTTTAGTAATTGTAATGTGCCAAATGTGGCCGAAACGACAACGACGGACCCCTTTTACTCGGGAATTTTTATGGCATTATAGCAGTTTTGTCTCAAAAACTAACACCAGAGAGACATAGATGGTACTTTCTTCTGCCGATTGACACCTCTCACAATCCAAAATCATTTCGTACAAGCGAGAAAGTCGCGGAGATTTTGGAGCATCGCTTCTGATGCTCCATCGCCATATTGTCGATACGCAGAGCGGTATAACTGGGTACTTTAGGTGGACCATTGGGTCCGAGGTGGCTCCTAATTGAAAGGGCTACTCTGAGCTGTTTGACAGCTTTGACAACTTTGACAGCGAGTTCTGGGGTTAGGCATACACGCGATGCAGATATATTTCACAACAATATGATTTTACAAGAATGCCCTACCCATACTTATGTTTTTTAGCTGTGGGATTTATGGGATTCGAGTAAATAGTTTCTTAGTTCCTTAGTAAATAGTAATGACTTGTTTTGAATCATTACAAGTGCAACAAAATTCGAATATCTTTACCAAATGCAGTGTCTTGTTATTTAAATATTCTTATGATGTTGTAACAATTTGGGCATTTCCTATTATGGATGAGAGCCTACATGTTGTTTTGGATACTCTGTAAAATGATGTTCAACAGTTGATCTTTCAGTTTTTGTATCTTTCCAAAAAGTGTGACTCAACAACCAAGCAGTTGTTGAATACAGCTGTTTGAGGTTGAATCAATAGTCATTTATTCAATAATGTGAGGCTTTTGAATCTTAGTAACCAAAAGAAAGTTAGAGGTTTGCAAACATGTCTTTCAATTGAAGCATTTAGACCTGCATAACAGTTCTTTGCCAATAATTTTTGTGAAATGGATTGTCTAATCGAGATCTGCTATTCCATAGTTACTTCTATTATTATAGTATAAACTGGAATGAAGTGCAGTTGTGGATACTTTTTGCCAAAGTACTCTTCATTGCCTTGAATGCTTGACTGTCAAAAATATATCAAAGGAGCTAATATATCAACCATCCTCGTTTCTGCTATATCTAATACTAGAATCAGAGGACGGTTACTCAGAACTAATATTTCAATACAAAGATACGTATGAGCACTGGTAGATGCGTTTACAGTTTTTACCGACTTCGAAAAGGAGGAGGTACTCAATTCGACCGCTATATATTTTTATTTTTTTTTAATGTTTGTCCGGCTAGAACTCTAAGATGGGTGGACCGATCGGGATGAAACCTTACCTATCTTATAGAGGAAGTTCACAGTTTGGTCCCATTATAAATTTTTTCGAAATTGTTTAACGCTAACCATAGTTATTGCATAAAAACCGAAATTTCTACTATTAAGATTTCGTTTGTCTGTCGATACCTCTGCGACGGATGGACTAATCGGAATGAAACCTTTTCTATCTCACAGTGGATGTTGCCAGAATGGTTTCGTTCAAAATATTTCCAAATTCTGTAACATTAACAACTGTTATTGCATAAAACCGAACTTTAGACTGTCTGGCAATAGCTTTGGGACGGGTTGATTGATCGGGATAAAACTTTTATTAGCTTATGGAGGAAGTTCTCGAGGAACTCGCTCTTGCATAAATTTCGCAATGCCCTTTCTACAACAAAAATCGGCTACATTTGTTGGTCTATAACTGGTACACCACTACATCGATGATATTCGAGATGAAATCAACCTCGAACCATGGTTCTATTCATCTCCAATACTAAAAAGCATGAAATAAAAAAAAATATTTTAAAAAAATGTGACCGACTTCGAAAAACTGGCAGAGGTCCAAAAAGCCGAAAACTAAAAACTGACAGAGTTCCAAAAAACTGAAAACTAAAAACTAACAGAGTCCCAAAAAACTGAAATGTAAAAACTAACCAGCACGAAAAATGCGCTGAGAAGTAAAAAATAACTTGTTGTTTTTATGGATACAGAAATTGGCAGTCATAATATGCGATTTTGGCAACCTTCTTTGGCAACCCCATTAAGCCTAAATATGCTGCAACTTTTCGGAGGCGGCGCAAATATCAGAAAAATATTACAAAAATGACGAAGCCCTGAGACTGCAATCTCGAAATACTCGTGGTCTCTATACACAGTCTGTACTACTAATTGGACTATATACATAATCTGTACAAGTTGAACGGCCGAAGTATACCCATCTAATATGCTAATATTGTCAACATTCACTACCCTGGTATACGACAATTCCGTACAATTCCGACATCTCATAGATGTAGGCTAATCTAACAAATACGCATATACGTGAACAGACTGCAGGCAATAGAACTATCGTTACTCTCGTGTGTATCATTTTGTCTTCGTCTATTATTAAAGTTAGAATTAAAGTCCGAAATCATTAAAGCCAGTCTGTGCTTGGGCAGATGGATATATATATATATATATATATATAGAGAGAGAGAGAGAGAGAGAGAGAGAGAGAGAGAGAGAGAGAGAGAGAGAGAGAGAG
This sequence comes from Ectemnius lituratus, assembly GCA_910593735.2. Classification (NCBI taxonomy): domain Eukaryota; kingdom Metazoa; phylum Arthropoda; class Insecta; order Hymenoptera; family Crabronidae; genus Ectemnius; species Ectemnius lituratus. The sequence continues at coordinate 2,319,838 of OU343044.1, read as the reverse complement.
AGGGGGGGGTGGGAGGGAGGGAGAGGGGGGGAGGGAGACGGAGAGAGAGACAGAGAGACAGAGAGAGAGAGAGTACGAAAGCAAGAGTGAAAGAGAACGGGCAAGACACATAATTGCCAGCAATATTTTACTTATATTTGCGCCGCCTCCGAAAAGTTGCAGTTTTTTGGAACTCTGTCAGTTTTTCAAAGTCGGTCACATTTTTTTTAGGGTTTATAGGCCTCAAATTACTGTGCAAATTATATTGACTCAAGTTGAAGTGATTGCCTTTTATCAAATTTTCCATTTAGTTACTGCACTTTTTTTAAAATTCCATTAATCAGAAGACTAACAGTTCTATAGTTACAAACTCTCTTACATGCTCATAAACAATGGCACTAAACAATGACATGACTATCATTCCTAGTAAGCCCAGCCCAGTGTACCTAGTGAAAAGGCGCATGCTAACAAGGGATCCAAATAATATTTTATTTTTTGGATTTTTAAAAATGCAATCTTGTATTTGTTTTTGTAAAATAGAAATATTTCCCATAGCTGAAAAGCATACTATGAGGGATTTTTCTGGGGCCACTCGGGAATAGAACTACCCGCAGCTGGTTACCCAGGAAAATATGCTAATTTTCTTGACTCGACGCGCAGATTTTCGGGAACGCGATAACTTTTCCCTGACCGTCGATTCGGCTCCGGGAAGCGGAAGTGACCAGGGCGCCAGGTACCCCGAGGAACCACTCAGAGACAAACACACAGGCTAAAGCCGAACGCAAGTTTTCCGCGGTGCCGCAATCGGGTTTCCTCACACGGCAGCTCAGTTCGAGGATGGTAGGAAGGGTCGTGAATTCGGCAGAAGACGCAACTAAGACAGACAGGGTTCCTTTTACGAGATTTATTGCTCAACAAAAAGATGCTTAAACAATGGCAAATGAGCGGTAAAACGGGCTTCCTTCACGGGCGTTACTCGGCGCCCGTGAAGAGCAAGATACAAGAGAAGCGAACTATTGAACTAGATGGCCGACGCAAAACGGGAGCGAGTCTCGAACGACGAGACGAACGAACGGAAGAGCGGAGTTGGATGAAACAATCTCGATCGCGTGAACTTATTCTAATGAACGGATTGAAGTGATCGCTAATGGAGATTCTAAAGACAACGGGAACCTTACAGTGCGTTAAGCTACGGTTTGGAGAAGCACAAGACGAACGTTTACAAAACCGGACCAGGACAGTCCCCTGACCGATTCTTACGTATGAGAGATGCCCGTAGGCTTGGCTTACCACACGGAAGTTGAAGAAGAGCTTCGGATGCACACACTGGTTCGGAAAAGGCTAAGTCACCACTAAGGCTCGAAAACGAATGTCCGCTCCTTCCGCGTGCGGGGCTTTAATAGAGTTGTGTTTACTTCCCCCGGCGCACAGTGGGACGAACCATAGGTTTGGTTGGACAAAAGTCCAAAAAACGAGAATTACATAATTAGTTGGACTATTCCTTGTTACGCGCGTTAAAATAACGACATGTCGTCTTATTTTATTTTAATAACACCGTGATTGTAAAATTCAATTGTTAGTTTTTATTATATAACACACTAAAGAATCGGTTGTATAAGGGGCAGAACCTTGGGAACCAATCAGAACTCAACATTTCTTATTGTTCTGTCTTCTATAGACATTACTATGACAAATTATTCTCATTATAGCCGCCAACTTCCGCCTGGCTTCTTTTTATGGGCATCGTAAATTCTAAAACTATGTTCTATGTTGCTAATAAATAATTAAACTAAAACGTAATGAAAAATACAATAATGCGGCAAAACCAAATAATGTTAATCGCTTAAACTATCTCTATCGCTCTCGCTATCATTTTTTTCGGTTTGGATTAGTAATTTTAGTACACTATTTCTGTGTTTTTGTACATTTGTATGCAAAGGTCGAATTAGACTAACGATAGGATCCGACGAAACTAACAAGTTATGGAATATATCCGCATTAGTGTCTACTCTGCTACATTTTCTAGAGTAATGTTCCCTAAATGTCTTGAACTCCTTATGGCGACTTTCTTGCACATCTTCTGACAGTTGCCCAATTGGCAAAAGAAACCTTTTTATAATTGCTGGAGCATGTAATAAAATTTTATGAACGGTTACGGGCATAGGGTACCAGGGGTATAACTGCACATAATATTTAGCCGTCTTCAATGAGTATTCTTCAAATGCAATGTGATTGATCTCACAGCCCGATGCCAATGTCTCAAGAATCACACTAAATCTTTCAATTAGCTCCTTGTCTACGCCTGTTAATCGTGATGATGTTGATGCGTCCTTGAAAAATCGTCGCGCAGAATTTCCGTCATTGGTATTTCCTCCACCCTGCTTCGGAGTGTCCAAAAGTAATCCGGTCTCGGAACTGAATGAATCTATTATTTGTTTCTTCCTTTCGACGACAGCTATCTTATCCGGTTCATTTCGAACTTGATATTTTTTAATATGTAACTTATATGCTATGTGGAGAATACACTCCATAAATCTAATATACGCATGAAGAGTCGATAAACCCCATGAAAAGGTATGCTCGTTACATGTTTTATTTAATATGTTTGGTATGTCATTCATCTCCTTACTTGAAGATCCGCAGATGTAACATTTTTGAGTAGCTCTATTTGACGCCAAAGCATTACAAACTTTGCCATCGACCATAGTTTGTATAAATTCCGCCTTCACAAGAACGGTAGATTTATTCCTCACTTGAATTTCTGTGTCCTTTAGTGTATCAATTTGGTTACTTATATACGACATTTCATTGACAAGTTCTTGCTCTGTTTCTTTTATAAATCGAAATCGGATAGGTCTGCAAAACCGTGTCGAAGACGTACGCAGATTTTGCCATAATACTCTTTCTTGGCCACCTTCAGCAGTACTCACGAGGCGCAAGGGTACAAAAGATGTAACTAATACACTGGAGTCGCTTAAATTCATATCTAAACTCTGTTGTTTGTAACGAGTTAGACTGCCACACCCGTCACAACCCCATTTAAAAATAAATTTACACGAAGAATCATCATTTCGGTTAAATGTATCTTCAAGGCCAACACTTTGCGCCATAAAAAACCTTCTAACCGTTAAGTCGACAATCGCTTGTAACTTCGTCTCCGCTTTGTTCTCTGTTACTTCAACATCACGTGGAGAAGGGTAGCAGTTCTGCTTAGCTTGCTGCACTTTGTAATATGATGGGTAAAGATTTACCCCCTTCTCTAATGCCCCTTTTCTTAATAAATTGTATTGATTTTTAGTCAATTTTGAGGATACCAGGAGAGCTAGTGCTTCCTCTGGAGAGTACAAAGAGGTACTCTTATTAGTTTCCGTTTGGATATATGCTTCTTTTATTATATTTGCGCGAGTAGGAGAGCTTGAAATTTCCTTTAGGAGAAAGGCTGCATTTAATTTTCCTGTTTTCTTGAATTTTGTTTCTGCTGCAAAAGAGAGCTCGTCCGCAGATTTATTTTTAATTAAAGATTGAATTTTTCTAAGTTTTGTTTTCGGTCCACAGCTGGAAAAGTCTTTCGGTGGGCGTCCTAACCTTGGAGTCTCTTTTGAACTGGTTCCAAAGCTTGGAACCGGAAGTTCACACAGGTCGACATTTTCAATCACTATTGAATCATGTAGCCAGTTTTTATGGCGCGACAATAATGCTGAATATGTGCGGTTGCACTGTACCCAATTCCGTTTAAGAACTTTTAAAAAGGTATCCAATGCTCTATGTATATGTTCTGTTATAGTCTTTGATGGGCTTCCCAAATTATGTCTTAGTGTTATAAAATCAAACAGCATAGTTCTGCTTTCACTACAATTGGAGATTTCACAATTCCTCGCCCGTAAACAATCAAGCAACTCCAAACGTTGTAAGATTATTTGTTTGACCGAACTCATTTTTATAGTTTTTGTGAAAGCACTGATAGATTGTTTAAGACTTGTAACCATGACAATTTCATGGCAGGTGCCGCTATAGTGTCGCCATCCAGTGAAAAATTATATAGTAAGGATAAGGAGATAGCAAGGATTAGTAAAGTTTTATTGTATTATTTCGTAACTCTCAACTGTGGAAAATTAAGTAGCGTAACCTTTTTTGGAAGATGTATGTTGCTAGCGATTTTTAAACCAGTGAAAGTGAGATTACGGTCTGCGAGATAGAACACCCCTCCGAACGGGTACAAAATAATTACGTTCATGTAGAAAATTCTGAATACAAGTATACGCCTCAATCTGAAAGTATTTGACATACCTAATAGTGACTCGGAAAGAGGTGATGAATATGTCGAGTTCCAATGATGAGATTTTGATCCATCAAGGAAGAATAAAGCTTTTGAGAGTGTCATAGTACCTTACTGGCTCGAGAAGCTGATTTTTGGAATAATAGGGACGTATGAGTTAGTTATGGGAAAGAAACTGATTAACTACTTGAGGGTAATTAGAAAGCTTAGTACAATAATATTGCAAAACCTTGGTATGCTTATGAATTGACACTACCACCTTAGAGTTTAACCCATTAGTCACTGACTTTTGGAGTTTACGATGCTCATAAAAAGAAGCCAAGCTGAGGTTGGCGATTGTAGTAAGAATAATTTGTTAGAGTAATGTCTATAGAAAACAAAACAATAAGAAATTTTGAATTCTATTTGACTCCCAAAAATCTGCACCTTATATAACAAATTTTTTAGTGTGCCGAGTACCCTTCTTACACTTCATTATAATGTTAAAATAAAACTAACAATTGAATTATACAATTACGAAGTTATAAAAATATAATACGTCGAAATGTTGTTATTTATACTCATGTAGCAAGGAATTCTCGTTTTCTGGACTTTTGTCCAACCATTCCTATGGTTCGTCCCACTGTGCGGCGCCCCTGATTTCGGCCGTGTGGACCACCCTACGCAGTCCGGGTAGAAAACCCGTCATGAGAACAATCGAAGTAGTGTCTCAATATGGCAAAGAGATTCCAATAGTATATCATGAGTTCGATTCCCAGTGTGAAATGTGTTACGACAGTTTCATAGATACGCAGGGCAAATAATATACATCTCTGCACTGGGAATGCATGGTAATTCTGTTGAGGAGGAAGAATGTTATTATACGTCTGTGCTAGGAATATTAGGGTGTATACGCATGCTTTTGAGCTATGGGAAATATTTCTATTTTGCAAAAATAAATACAGGATTGCATTTGTTTATCGCCAATGAACTTCTTCAGGAGATGGAAATAAATTAAGCCAGTTTCTGTCGAATTATCGTAATCATTAATTTATTGTTTTTATTTCTATCCTGATATAGCGTAACGCTTTATGTATCAGGCTGCTTCCATCGAAGTCTTATGCTTACTCTTTTAGTCTTTGCTTCCATGAAGTCTTACACGGACCAGTCAATTCATGCGTATTATTACTGTCTAAATATCGGGCCTTGCCATATTTGGTCGTACTGAGATTGGGCTTACGCCATCTTTTCATGCCGCTTCCGTAGAAGTCTTACGCTATCTCTGTGGGCATACGCCATCTTTTATGATTAATGATATAGTGAGTGGGTATGTAAGACCCGTCATTAATTATCTTATTATAAGAAAGATCTAGACTTACAATCGTAATCCAGTCAATGCCTTCTCTGTCCTCTGGTCTTGACTTCGACCATCTGTGTCACAATGCCGATCGCTCTCGCCGACCGGCTCCTTGCCCGCCGTCACATGTTATTCTTTCAGCGCAGCCTCGGGCCTCACATACATTCTACGGTGACACACACATACCGAGGTGACGCACTCTGGCACCCCGCACGGCGGTTGGCCCTTTTCCTCTGCTCCTTCAGAGCCACACATATTTTTGACTGCATTGACGTAGTCTTCAATTTACTTGTACATTTCACGGCCGGGATCACTCACACGCCGTAACAGAATTTTTAAAAATCCAGAAATGAAAATATTATACTTTGAATCCTTTGTTAGCATGCGCTTTTTCACTAGGTACACTGGGCTGAGCTTACTAGGAATGACAGTCATGTCATTGTTTAGTACCATTGTTTATGAGTATGTAAGATAGTTTCTAACTATAGAGCTGTTAGTCTTCTGATTAATGGAATTTTAAAAAAAGTGCAGTAACTAAATGGAAAATTTGATAAAAGGCAATCACATCAACTTGAGTCAATATAATTTGCACAGTAATTTGAGGCCTATAAACCCTAAAAACTGTAAACGCATTTACCAGTGCTCATACGTATCTTTGTATTGAAATATTAGTTTTGAGAAACCGTCCACTGATGCTAATATTAGATATAGCAGAAACGAGGATGGTTGATATATTAGCTCCTTTGATATATTTTTGACAGTCAAGCATTCAAGAGAATGAAGAGTACTTTGGCAAAAAGTATCCACAACTGCACTTTATTCCAGTTTATACTATAACAATAGAAGTAATTATGAAATAGCAGATCTCGATTAGACAATCCATTTCACAAAAATTATTGGCAAAGAACTGTTATGCATGTCTAAATGCTTCAATTGAAAGACATGTTTGCAGACCAGTAACTTCCTTTTGGTTACTAAGATTCAAAAGCCTCACATTATTGAATAAATGACTATTGATCCAAACGCAAACAGTTGTATTCAACAAGTGTATATATATATATATATATATATATATACACTTATACAGAGTGAATATAGGAGTAAGTGTATATATATATATACACTCTCACACTAAACATAAATGCTCACATTCACACTCACTCTGACACTTGGCGTCAAACTCTCACACTCAGCCGTCCTGCATAGGCACCTGCCCTCAGGTGTCAGTTACGTCTCCATCTTGGTCATCGCTAATATCACTGGTTTCGATCCAGCGCTTCATGTGATCAGCTGCTGTCGATGTTTCATGAGGTCCTTCGTGTTCGCCAATCTTTCTAACCAAATAGCGATCGTTTCGTAAGACTCTATGTACTTTATACGGACCTAAATATTTTGATGCAAATTTTAATCCAGGTCGTATTTGTGTCCTCAAGATTGCAACGAGGTCTCCTTCGTTGTATTGTTGAGCTTGTTTTCTTCGTCTATTGTAGGTTCAATAATTTTCAGTTTGGACCTTAAGAATCTGTTCCTTCGCAAGTCGCCTTACTTCGTCACGATTTTCTTGATGCAACATAATCCATTCTTCTTCAATAATTTTGCGTATAGATGGATCTTCCGCTAGTCGCATGTGCGTTCCGAATAATGCATGAAAAGGTGTTGTACCAATACTCCGGTGTGGTGTGGAGTCCAAATATTTTTGTGCAAGTTCGACATAACGATACCATTCCTCAGGTTTGGGAGCTGACATCTTGGCGAGTAAAGGAATTAGAGTTCGATTTACATGTTCTACTTGGCCATTTCCACGTGGTATTCCCGTTGTGATCAATACATGCTCAATCTTCTCTTGGTAACAATATTCCTTAAAAATATGTGATGTGAAGCCAGAGCCTCTGTCAGAAATGATTCTGCTGGGATTACCAAATATCACCGCTTGATTCTTAAGACGCTGAATTACAGCTGCACTGTCCGTTGATTTTGTTGGGTACAACCATACAAACTTGGAAAAGGCATCGATTACCACAAAAATATGGCGATAATTTTTCTTAGTGGATGGGATTGGGCCAAGATGATCAACATGGTATGTATGTAGAGGTACCTCACCTTTACTTATTGAGTGCAGAAGTCCTTCCTGTTTTCCAACTTTTCGTTCTATCAAAATACAATTAATACAGTTCCGGATAATTTTTCCCACTTTTACTCGTATGTTAGGAAACCAAAATTCTTTTCGTAATAAAGCTTCGGTCTTCGCAACTGAGAAGTGTCCCTATTCATGAGCTCGTCGAACTACCTGCGCTTGCATCGACTTTGGTACAACTAATCGTTTGTCATTTTCGACCCTTTTGTACAAAAGACCTCCTTTTATTTCGTATTCATCGTTGGGTTGATTTGTAATTAAGTCCAAAATGTTTCTAATACTCTCATCTTCGTGTTGTGCTTTCTCAAATCTCTTTAATAAACTTCAGTCGTCCTCATCGATCACGAAACAAGTCGGGAGTGGATTACGACTAAGAGCATCAACGTGTCCCATACTGTTTCCAGACCGATGCTCAATTTTATAATTAAACTCTTCTAGAAAGAGTGCCCAGCGAGCTACTCTCACGCATAAATCCTTCTTTACCATAGTTAACGCGAAGGCACGACAATCAGTTACTATCTGAAATGCTATTCCTAACAAATAGACTCGGAACTTTTTGAGCGCTTTCACTATCGCTAGTACTTCTAATTCATAGCTAGTGTATTTCTCTTCTGCGAGGGTAGTTTTACCACTGGCATAGTACACAGGGTGTAAAGCACCATTTTCGCTATTTCGCTGTAAAAGTATTGCTCCATACCCATAGATACATGCATCTGCATGCAATTCAGTCTCTGCCTGCGCGGTGTACAATCGTAATACAGGTTTTTCACTTAGTGCTATTTTCAATCGTTTAATTGCATCATATTCGTTTTCACCGAGGAAGAATTCGACATTAGCTCGTAATAGATTTGTTAATGGTCTCGCAATCATGGAATAGTTTCGAATAAATTTACGGAAATATCCAGTCAAACCAAGAAAACATTGCAACTGTTTAAGTGTTTTCGGTGACGGAAATTGCATAACTGCCTTAGTTTTATGTTTTGATGTGCGTACCTCCCCATTTACTACAATATGACCTAAAAATTCAACTTGTGTCTGAAGAAAATAGCACTTTTTCCAATTAATATCTAAACCAAATTGGGCCGCCACATTCAACACATATTGTAGTTTTTCCAACCCCGTTTCGTAGCCTGATGAAGGCAAAATCAAATCGTCCATGTAAACTAAGATCACCTTTGAAGCTATTAAGTCCTTGAAAACTGTATTTACATATCTTTGAAATACCGCAGGTGAATTACAGAGTCCAAACGGGACTCTCAAAAACTCATATTGTCCATCAGGGACTATGAAGGAGGTACATTTTCGGCTAGTCTCCTCGACCGGCACATGAAAAAATCCATTTCTTAAATCAAGGGTACTAAATATCTTTGCTCCTTGTAATAGATCAAGTTGATCCTCGATAAGAGGGAGAGGGTAACGATCTTTCATTATTTTTTTGTTAATTTTCCTGTAATCTATACATAGGCGATTTGAACCGTCCTTCTTTTTAACTATTACCACTGGGCTAGCGAATTCAGAGATCGAAGATTGAATAATACCATCACGAAACCAATCAGATATTTGCCGGTTTACACTCTCTCTCTCCGATGGGGACAATCGCCTAGGTCTTTGGTAAACTGGCTCTACATCTTTTAAAATGATAGACATTTTAACTCCAACATCTTGGTTTTTTCCAGGCTGAGGTCTATATGCTTTAATCATTTTTTCTACTTCCTCTTTTAATTCTACTTTGCCAATATTATAATCAGTTGTATGCTCCTCACATTCTATAGAATGAATCTCAAATAAACCATCAAGTTCCTGAGTGTTTACAATTTTCCGGATATTAATATCGTTCCCAAATATTCGCACTTCAACTGTTCGCAAAAAATCAGCACCAACCAATAGATCCAATTTCATAATAGAATTAGGGATTACACGGATCAGAATTGTAAACATCTGTTGGTCTATAATTATTTGCGTATTGAATTCTCCTAACGTATAATTTTGATTTGCAGCACCTAGACCACGAAAGTGTATCTTGTTTTGTTGTAAAGGTGGTGCCCCAATTTCAAAATACTCGTTTGCATTCATCAGTGATAGATCACTACCTGTATCAATCAACGCAGTCAATTTCATTCCAGCAATTTGTACCTGTGTTGTGCCCTGCGTGGTGACGGCGCAGAGCGGGTAGCGGGATCGGAGGAAGTCAGGCTCGTAGCGTTTAAAGGATTGGAATCCACCGGGATTAAACCCAAAACTTAAGGTTTATTGATAAAGTATAACCATAGAACTGACGAGAGATACAGAGTAACTCGCTGATACGCACTGATGTGTTCTGATCGAAATCTGGATAGCGAGTCCCCGTTTGGGACTTCGGTTGATGGTTTTGTTCGAGGCAGGCGTTGCCTTGGCACGAGGCGCTGATTAGGCGAAGCGACTCAGTGCCTCGTTGCTAAACGTGACTTAGTGGCTAGACGCTCGTTATTCATATCATAATGTATCATGGACTTTGGACACTGCATTATCCTCTCGAAGAAAGGATTTGACGATGTAGCTAGTTTGTGCAATCCGAGAGCCAGCTTTGGGCTCAGGCGCAACAATCCCTCCCCCCTTAAGGGAGAAAAGGGCGAAGGTCTTTTCGAAGATGATGCAGTGTTTACAATATTCGTACAAAGTCATTATAGCTAATATACGTTATAAAGGTACATTATTCATAGTGTATCTATAATGTTATATTATATAATAGTGTATGATATAATATACGTGGAGTAATATAAAGTGCTATTTTTCGTATTTTCGCTGGCGCTTAGGTAAATAGGTACAAGAATCGCAGTTATAAGGTTTTGATGAAAGGTTCTGGTACGTGTGTTCGCGTGCCTTGATTTTCGTTTCGCGGGTTAGGCTTTGGCGTTTCTTGTGCTATAGCACGCGGGTCGGTACTTCTGCGGCGGGTGATATATTTATATGTGGTGAGTGCGATTAATGAAAGTATGATGAGTAAAGACAGTGAAGCGGATGTGAAAAATCCGTAATGGTACAATGTTGGGGTGTGAAGAAGTTTCTGTGTAATGTCGGTTTGTTTAGATGTTTCTTGTAACTCACTCAGTTTTTGGCTGACTCTATCTAATTCTTCCGGGTATTTTATAATTCGTTTGAGTTTAAAGTTTGTGCCGTTGTAAGAATTTAGTAAGTTTGCTTCTACAGGATTGGCAGGTAAGTGTTCAATCGTTAAGTGATATGTTGGTAAGTAGTTCCAGGTTTTTCGTATTCCGTAATACTTTCCAGTTTGGATGGTAAATTCTATAGCGGTGATTATACATTTTCCTTTTATAGATAATATACCAGAGTCTTCGATAGTGACGAAGTTTGTTTCCGTTTGTTTATCGCATGTTACGCCTAATTCAATGGGGTTTGGTGCGACATAGATCCAGGCGCCGGGTTGTTGTAGTTCGATTAGGATTGTGTGGTTTAGTGTCATGATGCGTGTGGTACAACTTGGTGATTGCTTTCGGGTGAGTTTGCTTTATAGTTGTACTTCGCAGGGGCTATCTGGTGTTACGGCGAATATTGGGTGATGAGAGGCGCATAGGTATGTGCTGTGTATTATTTTGCACGTGCCGAGATCGTGTTTGTTGAGAGTCACATATTGCGACGTCGACTGGTCTACGGTTACGTACGGTTCTACGGACTCGAGGTAGGCGTAAAGTGAGCCGTTTAAGCGAGTTGGTACTGGATACGCTTTGTTTAATTTGAATACTCGTCCGTTTGTTAAAGGGACATCGATGCTTACGATTACAGATTTCACGTCGGAGTATGCTGTAATGCGCATTATTTTATACAGTAAATGTATGTTCTTAAGGTTTATAGTTAGAGGGAAAGTTTGTCCTGTAGTTAGTTCCGTTGTCACAGCGTTCAAGTATTTTATTATTTCCGCGGGCGGTAACACTCGTGGATTGAGGATACCTTTTGTAATATCGACGACGAAGTCTAAAATGTCTTGTGCGTCTCGTAGTAAGGTTTCTGTCGTAGCCTCTAATAGGATAGAGTTTTCGTCAATTATTTCTCGGAGTTTGAAATTTAGATTGTTTTGTTGAAGTGCATATTGTATGTGGCGAGTAGCATTGAGTAACGTCAATTCGTTTTGTTCAACGTTGTGTATCGTTTCGTTTAGTAATTTAGCGTTTGCACTGATTACGTGGAGTTGTCCTTTTATAATACTTTTGAGTGTTCCTGTTTGTTCTTGGAGAACTGCAATTTGTTCGTTAATTTCGTTTCTGTCTTCAGTATCCATTATTCCAAATAGCGATTTTCCTATGGTTCCTAGTCCATCGATCAGGCCGCGAGTTGCTCGCGTGTCTGAGCCGAGGAGGTCTGTTACGCGGTCTAATTTTTGCTGGATTCCTCTTGTGAAGGTATGGCAAAAATGTGCCGATATATTTGTAGGTGGGTTTTTGCATGTCGCAATTGTTTCGTAAAGAATGCTTTGGATGCTTGCTTCGCGTTGGAAAATTGAGGATAGATTAAGGTGCAATACCAGTTTCCAGGTGTCTTGATAGGTTTGTAGGGTTCCAATTCTTTCGAAATAGATTCCTGGTTGATGTGTAAATTTGCGGGCGCTGAAGTATTTGTCAGGTATTGTTCCTTGTGTCGGAATGACTCTAATAGCGAGGAGGATAATTCTGCAATGAGAGTGAAAGGATTGTTTTTTTTTGTTTTTTTTTTGTGAGAAGGGCTGAGGTGTCTATGTGCATGTATTTTATCGTTTCTGTCGTGGGCTTTTGAGAGAAGGTGGGTGAGCAGACGTCGCTGGACAGTAGGGGTTACAGCTTACGTTGCTAAAATCTGCAGTGGACGAGATTTATCGTCGTGAGAGAGTTCCTCTAGTCTCGGGTAGGTGTAGTATGAAGGTGCTGAGTTGGCGAATTGTTTCGCAGGACAGTGTGAGGGGTTGGTATAAGATGCGGGTGCTGGGTGCCGTAGGCCATTACTTGTCATCATGGGAAAGACTGTGGACAAACTGCGGCGCGGGGTGATTGTGAGTCGGCGGCTTTTACTGTCGTGCAGTGTTCCGAGTGTCTTTATTAATTGTGTGGTTTTGTTTTGTTTAGGGACGTGTTTACCACGCGGAGGTGGTAGCAGTCCGCGGAGAGCGTTATCGGCTCCTGGCCGAACAGGAAGACTTCGATGATCCCTGGGACGGCCCGGTAGCCGATTACTTCGGGATATCGGCGTTATTTGGTAAGTTAGTATAATAGTATGAAGTATATTTGTTTTTAAAGATGGGGTTAGCTTTATTAATGTATCTGTTTTATTTTTGTTGCAGAGCGGCATCAGAGGGCCACACGGTGGGCCCGTATAAAGGCTATGGCCGAGAGTGCCGGGGGGAGAAGCAAATAAAGAATTATTTCTTTCTGTATATGCTGTTTGAGTTTTCTTGGCCGGTCTCTCTCTCCTTCCTCCTTGTCCTTCATTTAGAGAGTAGTTATTTTTAGTTATGTCCGTTAGTATTAATACTAGAGTAAGTTTACGTATAAGGAATGGCGGTAAGTATATTTCATTTTGTTTTTGTATTTCGCGTTTCGATCTTTCTCCGGTTCGGTTGATTAGTCGATAAAATGCTTTAGACGGTTCGCGTGAACTCGTTGGGTTCGGTGACCCTTTTTTATACTGTAGGTCTCGTTTTCGTGTTTGGCTATTATTTTGTACGGTCCGATCCACTTAGGAGTTAGCTTTTTTGATCCTCCTCGTCGGACTGTTTCGTCTTTAAGCAGGACTTTATCGTCGGGCGCGAACGTTGATACTTTGGTTTTTTTGTCGTAGACAGTTTTAGATTTTATTTTTTTCTGTCGTAAGGTTTCTCGAGCTATTTCATGGGATGATCGGATTCGTTCGCGTAGTTCTTCAGCGTATTTGTCGTACGTATATGTTAGGCGCGGAGGTTGCTGCAAGGATGTCGGTAAAGTTGCCGTTTGGCCAAAGGTTAGCTCGTAGGGAGTGTGTCCGGTGGCACTGTGTGGTGTCGTATTGTACGTGAACATTGCATAGGGGAGCCATTCGTCCCAGTCAGTTTGGTCTTCGTTAATGTAATGTTTGAGGTAATCGGCTAGTGTTCGATGACTTCTTTCTAAAGCGCCGTTAGATTCCGGATGATAAGCGCTTGTCTGGATTTTGTTTATTTTGAGAAGTTTACATACGTCTTTAAATATTTCGCTAAGAAAGTTTGCTCCTTGGTCGGTAAGGATCTTTTCAGGTATTCCGAAAATACAAACTATTTTTGTCGCGAAAGCTTTTGCAATGGTACCGGCTTCTTGGTCGGGTATGGGTATAGCTATGCTAAATTTGGTTAAAGCGTCCTGGAACGTTAGGATATATTTGTTTCCCTGGTTCGTTATAGTTAAGGGTCCTACGATATCTAACGCACATTTCTCGAATGATTTAGTGGGAGTATCGGTTATTACCATTGGTGCTTTACTTGGGGTGCAAGTTTTGTTTTTCTGACATTTTTCGCACTTGGAGATGTATTCTTCGACATCTTTCCTCATGGTCGGCCATTTATGATATAGCTTGATTCGATCAATGGTTCTTTTCATGCCTAGATGTCCGCCTAGAAGTGTATCGTGGTGTTCATATAGAATCCTTTTTATTTCGTCCGCTGTGTATGTGCGGTCTGCGGGGGTATCCTTGGTCTCGTCTTGCGACGGTTGTTCGTTGTCGGTCGAGCTGGCGTCAGCTCTCGGGTGGAAATTCCGGGCTCTCGTTGTCGCGTTTATTCTGCTGAGCACGTCGGCGTTGTTATTTTGAATGCCTTTCTTATAGTGAATCTCATAGTCGTACTCTGCTAATTTTATTCGCCATCTGGTTAATCGAGATCCTGGGTCTTTTACATTGAAGAGCCAGGTGAGAGGTTTATGGTCGGTGACGATGGTGAATTTGTTCCCGTATAGGTAGGGTCGGAAATGTTGGGTTCCCCATACTATGGCTAAGAGTTCTCTTTCTGTTGTGCTATAGTTTTGCTCTGCCTTGTTGAGGACTCTGCTCGCGTATGCTATCGGCAGGTCTTAGCCTATTTTGCCTTGGGATAGTATTGCGCCGATTGCCTTTCCGGAGGCATCGGTCGTAAGCACGAAGGGTTTGGTGAAATCTGGGTATTGTAGGAGAGGTGGCGACGTTAATTTTTCTTGTAGGATTTCGAACGCTTCTTACTCTAACGATGTCCATACGAATGTTTGGTTCTTTTTTAGCAGTTGCGTGAGGGGTTTGGCTATCCCCGAAAAGTTGTCGATAAATCTTCTATAATATCCAGCTAGTCCTAGAAAGGATTGTATGTCCTTAGGTTTTTGGGGCGTTGGAAAGTTCTTTACGGCCTCTAGTTTTGAGGGGTCGGGTTTTATTCCGTTTTTGCTAATAGCATGTCCTAGGTATATGGTCTCTTTACGTAAGAAGTGACATTTAGAGGGTTGTAATTTTAAGTCATTTTCGCGAAGTTGTTTGAAAGCAGATTCGAGACGTTCCTGGTGTTGTTGTAGTGAACATCCATAGACTACTATGTCATCTAAGTAGACGAAGCATTTAATTCCCTGTAGTCCTGTCAATACTGAATTCATGAGCCTTTGGAAAGTTACGGGAGCATTTTTTAACGCAAAGGGCATTCTATTGTATTCGTAGTGTCCATAAGGAGTTGAGAATGCGGTTTTTTCGCGGTCTTCCGTCTTCATGGGAATTTGGTGGAAACCTGATGCTAAATCTAGCGTGGAAAAATATTTGGCTCCTCCTAATTGGTCCAAAATGTCCGTAATATTCGGTAGGGGGTACGAGTCTCCTGCGGTGACGCCGTTTTGTTTTCGAAAATCAACAACGACTCTAAATCTGGGTCGGCCTGTAGCGTCTGGTTTTTTAGGGACAACTAGTAGAGGGGAGTTCCATGGGCTGGAACTGGGGCTGACTATGCCTTCCTTGGCCATTTCTTTAACTTGCTTTTCTACTTCAGTTTTCTGAGTTTGTGGGAGTCTGTACGGTCTAGTGTTAATAGGAGTAGTGTTATCTATTAGAGGTATGGCGTGTTCGATCTTGTCAGTGCATCCTAATTTGTCGCCTTCTAGGTAGAATATATCGTTATATCGTTCGCATAGGTCAATTAAGCGTCTTTTTTCTTCGGCGTGAAGATTGTCGAACGTTATCTCTTTGCGCAATGCTTGCATTCTGTCCGTGCCGCTGGTGACTTTTACTGTGTAAGCGTTTCTGTTGTCGGCGGTATCGCGAGGTAGGTCAGTGTTATTGCACGGTTCGTCAGGGTTTAGTTTCACGAGGGGTATTCTTATTTTGGAATCTTCGGGATTTGTGTTCATCACGCTGATAAGGCATTTATTATCGATTCCTGTGGTGAGAACATTTCCTACGAATATTCCGGGCTTGATCATTTCTTGTTCCACAATTCCTTCGCCACGGGTGGCGGTATGTGCTAGAATTAACGTTTCTGTTCGCGCTTTCAAAGTTACATGGGCTGCGCTGATGATTGGGATATGTGTTCCGAGAATGTTGAGAGATTGACCGGGTCGGATTTCGACGCCGTGTTTTGAGAGGAAATCAAGTCCTAGGAGTCCGTGTGGTTCTCCGAGTAAGTCGTCACGCACTAGTCGGCAGAGATGCCTGATTTGTTTGTTTCCTATGCGGATGGTGAGGTATGCACTACATAGTGTCTTGGTTACGTTTGGACCGACGCCGTGCAGGGTTACGACTTCTTTCACGGCGGGAACGTCGCTTAGGCCTCGTCCGATTTTTAACAAAGTAACTTCAGCTCCAGTGTCTAAGAGCATGAGGGCTTTTCCGTTAAGCAACTCTGGTGCCTTGAATTCTACTAAGTTACGTGGTGACTCAGATTCAGCTGCTATCGTGTTAACCCTATATGAACCGATTGTCGTGTCGTTGTCCGGCCTTCCGTCGGACTCGGGCTGACGAGGTGTGGCGCGTGTCGCGTCTTGGGTTTCAGCTCGCTGGCTGGGTTCTCGGGAATTATTGCGTGTTCGCGGGGGCCGCTCCGTCTGGTTCCTCTCGTTTGCGCGCTGGCGTGCGCGGCATTCCTCGAGCGTATGTCCGGCCTTTTTGCAGTATCTGCATGTCACGGTTACGCGTTGAACTGCCCTGTTATTGGATTGCGCTCGGGAGTTATTGGAACGGTGTGAGGGTTGGTCAGTAGAAGGACGGGGCGTGCTTAGGCGCGTATAACAATTATTGGCGATGTGGCCTATTTTATGGCATCTTCCGCACTTTGGTGCGTCGCGTGACTGCTTATCGCGAGTATTCCCGCGGTAACGCGAGTGGTTATTTGTGCGAGGGGGACCTAGTCCTAGAATCCGTTCTTCCTCGATGGCGGCTGCTATCGCCGATTGCAGGTTATTAAAAGTACGCGTTCGGATTATTAGTCTGAGTTGATCCTTCAATCCTCGAGTGAAATAGCGTAAGGCTTGTTTTTCTAGGAGATTTTCGACGGCTGAACTCTGTGACGTGTCAAGGGTATCCTCGATAGACAGTTCATTCATTTCGGCTAATAGCCTTTCCATTCTAGACCCGAAATGTTGTACGCTATCTCCTTCTCTCTGTGTACAGCTACTGAAGTCGGTCTGTACAGTGTCGGATGATCTTTTGACGGCGAACCGCGTTTTGAGTAGGTAAGTTAATTCCTCGAAGCTTTCGATTGTTTTGTGTTGCAGTTCTCGCAAGGCTCTACCTTTTATTTTGTTTTTCAAGATAAGTCGCAGGAGTCGCGGTCGCTCGTTTTCGGGTGCGCACTCTAAGGCGCAATCGACGTCGTTGAGGAACGCGAGTAGGTCGGAGCCTTTGTCTCCATCAAATACTCCGATTAGTCCGAGCGCGGTTACAACTCCTCGGATCGACTGGTTACTTGAGTCACTGGGACCTTGTCCTGAATGTGACATGGCAAATTCGTTTCCTACTAGACTGAAGTCGTGTCTTTTAACAGAGTATCGGCGCTGTGACGGTACGACGACGCTCTCGGGTGTTGTGTGGGCGCTCGACCCGGAGGCGTGATACGTGTCGGTGCTAGTGTCTAGCTTCGGAGCTCGCACGCGGCGTCATAGATGGCCGGTGTTGCCCAGGGAAGTGCGCGCCTCTACTTTTGTAGGGTCTACTGGATTGAATGCGAGCCTCTTATCAAAGAAGGACTCTAGTGATCTAGAGAATGACCTTCGCTTAGGGAGAAGGTACCTGGGCAAGTGCGTCTTCCGTAGGCATGCAAGGGCCGTGTGAAGGCTCTGGTTTACAATATATATATTTTTTCGGATATCGCTCGGGCGATTCGAGTTTTCTGTTTAGGCTGTTCTTGGGTGCAGCAGCGGCCATAGGGGGAGGGGGTGACTGTCGCGTTGCGGCAAGGGCCCTGCTCGTCGACGAGGTGATCGGAAGTCCTGCTCGTTGAAGGAACGCCTCCAGGCGGTCCTCCACAAGATTCCCCACCCGTTGCAGGATCCTAATCTCCAAGGATGGTGTGTCCTCGGAGACGGGTCCCGCAGCGGGTGGGTGCGGAACTGGGGTCCTCTCCAGGAGCATAAGGACCTGCGGCCTTAGGTCCGCAGTCTCCTTGCGGGACTCCTGAAGCTCCCTGGTAAGGGCAGCCACTTGCGCGTACAGCGCGGCGACCTCATTTTTTTCCTCTGAGGGCGAGCGAGAGGCGCTGGCCCTCATAGAGAGTTCGGCGGTGGCAACGGATACGGTGCGGGCAGCATCCGTCAACTCCTTTTGTAGCGTCCCCTTCAGGCCCGTCGAAACAGACGCTACACGGAGAATTGCAGCTGCACTCTCATACAGCCGCACCCCCACGTCGGCGGTGTTGAGGGGCCTTAGCCTTTGAGCCAAGGTTAGCCCCTCTTCGCTCTTCTTCCTCTCCCTCCTGATCCGGCTCCTTCCCGCCTCTGCGTAGAGGGGGACAGGGAGAGAGGGAGCGACAGAACCCTCTGATTTGGGGGAGCCGGCACGCCGCACCTTGCTGGTGCTGGAACTAGCCGATCTGCTCGACGTGGTCGAGCAGTCGGAGTTCATCTCCTCGCCGCTACACAACGGAGATCGCACCTTCCTCTTCTTAGGTCGCCCGCTCCCGCTCACTTTGGGCAACTCTGGGATGATGACGGAACACGGCCTCAAAGTCACCTTCGAGGCATGTGTCCCATCACCACTCGCGCTTCCCTGGGGAACTACGAAGATTGTGTCTTCACAGTTCCCTTTCTTCTTCGTTTCCGGCTCGTGTCCTGTGTCCATTGCCGGGTCATCAAGGTGGGAAGAGTCCATCTTCCCTCCCTCCTTTGTTTTCACGCTTGGAGCATTAGACGCTACGCCGGCCAAGGTGCCCACCGGCGTATCGCTGCGGTTGCAGGATGACGACGTGCTCGGGCCCGCTTTCGCACCCTCACACGCCGGAACTTGGGAATCGCACCCATGTACAATAAACGTTTTTTTCACATCAACTCCCTCCATGTTTGATTTTTCATCGGGGTTTCTTCCCCTATCCCCCTTGAGGCGGGAGAAATCCCCAGGGTATCCGCCCCCGGCCAGTGTGTGTGTGCGTGTGTGTGCCCCCCTGGGATGCACTGCCCGGCGAGGCAGGGCACCCAGAGGGGAGCGTCAGTGTGAAATGTGTTTGAACCTGTGCCCCCACGCCGCACTACCCCGAGAGGTAGGGGGCGTGGGGGAGTGTCAGTGCGTGTGAATGTGCGTGCGTGTGCGGTGCAATCTTGGTGAGTTCCTCTTCACAGCGAGCCCGCCCGGCATGGGAGTCCCTGCCAGAGCCCGAAGGCCCCGCCGGTATGGCCACGCTGATCATTAGAGGAACCGCAAGCTCCCTCACCGCGACAAGGTGTTGCACCACGAGGGAGACGATCCCCATCCTCAGTACTAGTTAACCTTAACCGCCATGGAACTGCCTCAAATGCCTTCAGTAAGAGCGTCTTCGGTGCGAACGAATGTATTCGCGCTTGATCACACAGATCAGGATCAGGAATACCCCGAATTATGTTCGAGACCATTTCTTCTTCGTCAATTGGTACCTGATTCGCCAGGATTACTTTCTCGTGAAAGTATTCTTTGAAAGTTTCGCCCTTCCTCCAAGTTCTTCCCTCAAATTTAATTCTCCTTTCAGCTTTTCCTTCCTCATCGTGAAACATTGCTTGAATTTCTAATAAAAGCTCATCGGATGGAAGTGCAATGTATTCAGACTTCGAATGAAACCACTGACGTGCTCTTCCCGATAGCCGCGAAACAATCAAATTCTTTACATCATGCTCATGGAGATATATCCAACTGCCGTTCTCGCTGTACAATTTCTAATTCTCGACGCGTTAACTCCAATTCCCGTTCCATAATCTCTTTTTCTCGACGCAATAATTCCATCTCAGCATCTCTTCTTGTTCGCGTCTCGTTAACTAGGATCCTACCAGTTATATGGGAGTCTTGTTCAACAATCTCTTCTTCTAAGAGAGGAACAGAGTCAGAGGTTTGAGACATGTCTTCGGCCCTCGACCAAGATCCGGACGGGTCCGATGCCATAAGCCTTTTGATCAGCTCGTTCTTAAGTCCACTAGTTTCAAGATTCAATAATCTCAATTTTTCTCTCAACTGATCTGCCGTGAAATTCTTGGGATTCTTTTTGCTCATTGCTCAAAGACTCTTTTCGGGAAGAAAAAGAATTATCAGTCCCAATCGTTCCGTGGCTGTCATGCAACTCGACTGTCAGAAGCTTCAGTCTAACAGCAAATGTCAGAGAACAACTGAAATAAGAGTAGTTACTTCAAATATTAAGGATTTTCTAAGACTTGAATATGGGACACTCTCAAAGATTATCTAACAATTCGTTTCTTGCTATTTGCCTACTTCACATGTCATATAATTCACGACCACCAAACCCCAAAAATTTGTTTCAAATCTTTACGAAAATACTCATGCATTCTTTCAAAACTCAACACTACTCCTTAGTTGGTCATACGGGTATGTTTAATCCATCCCGGATGAGCCCCCAAAATTTGTAGGATTCTCAATACATCAGCCCTCAAGGAGCCCTCTCAATACGCTAGGAACACTCACAAATCACTCACATAATGTATCAGCTCACAGGGAGCCCTCACTGGAAAATACACAGATACTCATGACACTGTTTTGCTCAATATAAACTCATACTTTTATTAATATTCGCGAGTACACTTTACACAAACCACTCCACCAAAACCGTGCACCAATTACTCACCTATCATCGTTTGTCATATACAGGGTGTCCCAAAAATGTCGGATAATATTATAGCCATCTTGTTCGGGAGGGGGCGGTGATGATGATGCCGTTTGTAAAAATTTGCGTTAGGCCTCCAATTCCGAGTTATTCAACAACAATGTTAGGTAACGCCCTCGAGCTCTTGGCAAATCCTGGTCAGTTATCCCTTGCTCCTAGAAAAAGGGAGGTGATGGAAAACATCTTGCCGATCGGCCTGCGACAATTACTATGGAGGACCGGCGGGTGCTCAACCGCTCGGTTCCTTCGAAACCGAGCGGTCAGCAGTCCCTTGCATGTGCCGTTTTGAAGACCGAGCATGCATTTTTGGGACACCCTGTATATTGCCGGAAAGCGGTCGGCGCATGATGTACTTTTGAAGCGACCCAGTACTCACCGGAGCGCCCAGTTAAAATGCGCAAGAAAATACAAGAAACGGGGCCAAATATTCGACCGTACAGTGCAGATGAAGCATTAGCACTGCTAATAGATTGCAGATTATCGAAGTCTGCATACATGCAATTGCGACAAGGAGCTGCAAGCAGGGGTGCTAGTATGTATCCCTCTTATCAGAATATTCTTGCCGCCAAAAGTAAATGCTATCCTGATGGGATACAAATTACTGAATATGGTAAGTTTCCCTTGTGTTTGTTTTCAGATGAATCTTCTACATACAAATTCGCATGTCATATTTATTCTGTACTTACATAATTGTAATTATCTTTCAGGAGCCTCGATTCCATTACAAAACTTAATGGACCATACATGCCGGCGTATTTTTGATACACTAGAGTTTCCAGATGACGAACATTTTTTGAGCAAATTCGTAAAAGCCGAATTATTTTGTAAATGGGGCTGCGACGGTAGCTCAGGCAAAAATAAATATATGCAATTATTCAAAACCAACCCTACCGAAGGAGAAGATACCGATACTAAGGAAATATCAGAAAAACATGTTTTCCTTTTTTCAATGGTACCCCTCCGTTTGACTGGATATCAGAAAGAGGGGAGAAAAATCATTTTTTGGCAAAATCCAAAGCCTTCATCGGTGAAATATTGTCGACCAATAAAATTTATTTATAAAAAAGAAACAACAGAGTTGGTCCAACGGGAAGTGGTGAAAGTGGATGCAGAAATAGAGGAGCTTAAACCTTATGAACTTTTCTACAATGGTATGATGACATTTATATTAATTATCTAAATAACGAAAATTTGTGTTCAATACATGTCAACAACTTTCATAATGTTGTACAGATTCTTCTTTAAATGTGGAGTATAACATGGTGCCCACAATGCTTGACACTAAAGTTATTTCTGCGTTAACGCAAGCAGCTAGCCAAAGCTGTTACATTTGTGGTTGCAAACCATCACAAATGAACAACTTGCAGTTGGCGAGTAGTCTCAGCATTAAAGAGGAAAATGTGAAGTATGGCTTGTCGACTTTACATGCTTGGATCAAGTTTTTAGAATGCGTCCTACATATCAGCTATAAATTATAATTTAGAAAAACAACAACCAGAGGGGCCAGTATAGCCGACAAACTGCAAATTCAAGCCCGAAAAAGTGAGATCCAAGAATCCATATGGAAGGCGCTTGGATTAAAAGTGGATCGTGTTGTCCAAGGTGCAGGGACTTCAAATACAGGCAACGTAGCTCGCAGGTTTTTCAAAAATCCACAGAAGGCAGCGGACGTCATAGGACTCGACGTCAATTTAATTACTAAATTCTATGTGATTTTACAGGTATGTAGCATAGGGACGATCGGTGATAACATATGCTTTATATACACTACTCACTACTACACTACTACTACACTAAGATGCCAAGAGGTAATAAGGCAACGGGGTGGAAATACTCGTTTTTGTTTGGCCTGCAAATGTAAATCCGAGAAAAAAATCTAGAAGCTCCATAGAGTGTCTTGAAGTTATGAAATTTCGAAGGACAGAAGGGAGCATCAAACTTTTGCGATTATGTAGAAGAAAAATGATTGTTGGAAAAATTAGCATTTGAGATTTTTAAAGTCGAAGCTTGGCGCTTTAAAAAGAGCGTATGAACATTATTGTACGATTTTTTTCACGAAGTTACAGTTGCTCAAACATTGGCTATTTTCGGACGAAATAAAGTGACCCGTTAATTTTGTGGAGTAGTGTACCTATATGCGATGAAGTGCTTATTCTAATTATTTTACCGTAAATGCAGGTTCTCTCAAGTGGCCATCGAATTAACGATGCAGCATTCACCACACATTGCCTACAAACTGCTGAGATGTATGTTTCTTTGTACAACTGGTACAGTATGCCACCCACAGTGCACAAAGTGCTCATTCACGGAGGGCAAGTTATACGGAGCTCGATTTTACCCATCGGCTCATTATCAGAAGAAGCGCAAGAAGCGCGGAATGAGGATTATAGGCGATACAGAAAGTATCATTCCCGCAAACCTCCTCGCATGGATACGACAACAGATTTATTAAACACCCTTCTTATTTCATTAGACCCTGTCATCAGCTTTCACAGAAAATTTAATTTAACACACTCGAAAGAGTTACACCTAGAGGCAAAAGCACTATTAAACATTGAAACCAATGATGATGAGTTCTGGGAATAATAGTTAGAAAAGATATTTAAGTTTTATATTGTTGTACTCATTTATCTTAGCAAAAATAAAAAGCTTTCAAATGTCATTAAGGACAAATATTTTACCTATTTCAATAGGTCAACCCGTGAAACGAATTCCCTAACAGGGTGGATCTCGGCCTCAGGTAAAGGCAAACCTCTACCTGAGCACGAATGGCTTCTAGGCCACGGTGCGTTCTCACACTACCGTGCACTACGGGGGGGTCAGCCGCTAAATCTCTTTACAATACTCTTTACAATATTTGCACATAAAGATATAAAGATCCAGAGCAATTTCATGGAGGCACTCGCAATATAGTGCCACGACGCCTGTATGACAGCAGCCGTACGGAGCGGATCCCTCCGGTAGTTTACCGATCCTGTCCGGGCTCAAAGGACTCCTGAGGGTTGTGCACGAGAGTCCCGCCCGTGGGGGTCACCCCCCCAACGTACGTCACCAATCATACAGGGGAGAGACCGCCGACAGAAGGGGGGGTTCTAAACCGATTATGCCCAACGTCTCTTGGCTACCTATTGGTCTCTCACACGCCCACGCACTCAACAGAGGCACCTCAACGCATAGGCCCATCACAGGTTGCCGAAGCTCCAGATGCGCCGCGCTGCGAGTCAAGTACTCTATACTGCACCTATGGTCGTGTCAGTAACCTCCACTGCTCGATTGCCAGCAACATCCTGTGCACACAGGGGCTTTTCGGGGCCGAGTTGACTGTGGGCCGACCGGTGTTTGCGAGGATCGAGCTTGGTTCCCCTACCCCACGCGATCTGCCGCCTGGCACTCGAGAATCCGCGATTTCTTTCTTTTCTCTAGTGGCTCGATCTTTATTTCTATTTGACCTACGCGAGTGCCATCCCTGCGAGCACTGTATCGGGCGACAGAGCGTCAATCGTGTTGAAGCAAAGCTCCTAGTTCCCCTCCCCCTCGTGCCCGATCTCGCAATCAGGTGCCAGAACACCGGCCGTAATACGCGCACGAACCCAAGGCCTGCCTAAATCATTCCCCTAATCTTGCCTGCATCGCATATCAACGTCCGACGGAGGGAGCTGCGAATAGAGGATTCGCCTAAATAACTTCTTTCTCTCGTCGCTGTCACCGATCGGGAGCTATTCTCCCTCGCGACTACTTCCCCCTCCCAACGCATCCCGCAACTCTAACTGACCTGCCTACACCTGCGCAACGATTCAATTCCGCGGTTACCGAACGTGGCGATCGCGTTCCCTTCTTCCCCACGAAAGTTCGCACGCTCGCACGCACGCTCGCACGCCGCTCAGCTACAAACGCGTCCCCCCAGCTACAGCTAATAAAGCGCGGCGATTCGCGAAGGACTGCAGCTCCCTCACCATCGGTCGGTCAGAGCAGCCGGAGTCGGGAGAATGCACGGCCAGAACACTACTCCAAAGGCACCCCCGTGATTCTACTCTCTTGGTCCATTTTGGCCTGGCGCAACCGATCGGCGCGGGTTTCGCTCTAACGACTCTCTAGTTCTGAAAAGAACTGCATACCCCGGCGCCTGCCTAGCGGGCATCATTGCCCAGTTTCTTAAGGGGAGAACCGGGAGTACAGGAGCCGCTCGAGCCTCCGCGATGCGCCGAATTCGGTCGCTCTAATAAAACACCATAAGAGGGGACGGGCACCATAATGGTCGAACCCGTCGGGCCTATCATACCTCGGCAAACCAGTTGCCTCGCCCGCTCGCTCGCACGGTATATTAATATACCAGTAGCCGACTACCGGCCGACCAGCCCGACCTCTCGCCGCGGGAGAGTTCGCAGGTTTCTCCCCGAGATTCGCTTATTTGCGCTCCGGCTGGCTTTCGGAAGCCAGATTGACGGTCTAGAAAAAGAACAAAAATAAAAAGAAAGAAAGAATCCTTGAGAGTACAACTCGCGGGCGCACTCGTGCTGACTTGCCACGGCGCCTCTGTGCACGGAGGTCGAACGGAGCGGATATTTTCGGAGTATCGGCATTGGAGCTCCCAGACTAGTCCGTGCCGTCCCCGAAGCGCGAACATAGCCCACGTTCGGGCGCCGGGGTCCGGGCCTGCGCTCGCCTGCCGCTCCTAATTTCGTCCCATCCAGAACATGCCGGGCCTGATCAGAGGAGGGCACACCTCCAACGCCGACAACCGGTCACAGAGGAGAGAGACCGTAGACCAAGGGGAAGTAACCGACATCAATTATACATGAGCTTTTGGCCTTTGTCGGTCTCTCGTACGCCCACGCACTCAGCAGAGGCCTAATTCGCACGCGCGTTCAGCTCCGTAGAGCCGCAGGGTTAGCGGAGCTCTAAGCTCGCAAGGAAGAAGAAGGAGAGGAGGCAGTCTGTTGGTACCTAAACATTTCGTCGTCCAGTAGACGAATTCGTGCAGCCGTCTCGTGAACAAAGTTCTCCGCCCTCCGTCCGTTACGTAGGACGTCCATGTCCGCCGTTATTCTTGGGATTCGTCCGGAATCTATCGACCGCGAAGGCCCTACCTCGAGAGCGCCCGCGTCACATGAGTCCTCCAAGTCTGAGGAGCACGCGATTTGTCCCCCTGTCTCGACTGATGCACGACCACGCGATGGACCTACGAAATCACCCTACTCATTACCTAATCTCTACGCCCGATTTGCAGGGTTTTTACGTTCCCGCCCTATACCGCCCGATGGCGGACGGCTCGCAGGCGGGGCGGACCGCGAGAGAGCCGAGGAGGGTACCCACGAGTCAAAAACGCGAGCAAATGACTGCGGGGACTTCGTCAGCCCTCGTCGTCGCTCCCCCCCCCTTCCGGAGGTGAGATCGTTCCAGGTTTGAGGAAGTACGCGCAAGGCGTCAGCCCCCCCCCCCCCCTTTCCGGAAATCGTTGCATCGTTCCGGGGTTGAGAGTCGACGAGTTGAGCCCCCGCGTTCCCGCCGTTCCTTGACTCGGAGCGAGAACCGATGCGAGCCGACGGAAGCCCTCCGAGTCGCCGTCTCCCCGTTCCCTTGACGCTTAACCTGCCTCCCGTGAAGCGCACGGAAGGCATTTTCTGCGGTGCGATGTCCGATTGACCTCGCATCGGGTAGGCGCCCGCGAAGCTCCCTCCCCCATTACCACCGACTCGTGTGTGAGGTTCCGTCGTTACGCGCGCGTAACTCACAGTCCTACCTGCTGCAAACTACCGCCGCGATGTTTTCCGGGTGGTCTCCTCACTTGCAAGAGGCGGCCCGGCCCGCTACTCTAGCTATTAGTCGTCCGTGGAAACCAAATATAAGAAAAGACAGTCCGCGAGGCACCCCCGGTCTTCTTTTGAGAGCGGAGAAGTTCGCACCCGGTGTGGCCCGTGCTACTTAAACTCAAACTGTCCGTGGCGTACTGTCTGGTCGTTCGTCTGACCTCGGTGGAGTCATTCTACTGGTGCCAGATTCAGGCACCAGGGTTAAACGGAAGCTAGAAATATTAATGTAATGGAATCGCTATGAGCGTGTGCGATTCATGGCGAGCTTCGTTCCTGCTATTTTGCCCAATCATTCGGAATTCATTCATACTCATACCTTAGGATCATACTCATAGCAACTTGCTAGGAGTCCCTCGCGTGCTCAAGTATCTCTTATTTCATTCACTCCAGCATGCTTCCGCTCCATGGTACAATAGTGTTGATAAAGTGTGCATGTATTTGGTTCGCAAGAAAGAAGCTCCGCCATTTGTTCGCCTGATAAGCTGCATTAGCTCCACCTCGGTCCAGTCCACGCAGCGTCCGAGTCCAGTCAGGGTCAGTCGTGTGCGCGTGTGTGTGTGTGTATACGAGGGTGTATGTTCGATGTGTGTCAGTGTGCATCTCGCGAACCGGTGGATTTCTATGAGTCGCTCGCACGCCGCACGCGCCTCCGCTCGGCCGCGTCGGTACCCAAGACCCAGCGGGCCGCGTATCTCCCTCCCATTTACACTATTTGCACTATTACTGTCTATAAACGTCCACTGCTGTCCGCCGCTGATGGTCCG
Source organism: Ectemnius lituratus (assembly GCA_910593735.2). Classification (NCBI taxonomy): domain Eukaryota; kingdom Metazoa; phylum Arthropoda; class Insecta; order Hymenoptera; family Crabronidae; genus Ectemnius; species Ectemnius lituratus. The sequence continues at coordinate 2,292,272 of OU343044.1, read as the reverse complement.
GTCACTAGACTTGTCGTGATGGAGTTTCTGGATTCCTCCTTCTTCGCTCCTCGTTGCACGTGCTTTCTTCTTTTCTCTCCCACTGCATCCACTCCTGGCGATCTGTCTCCCGTCTCAGCATCTGCCTCCTAGCAGTCAGCACCGTTGCTGCTTCATCGTTGTCGTCCCCTCCGTGGAGAGTATAAGGAGAATGGGTTGGTGGCCGCTACCCAGATCTCCCATGCATCCCTTGCTGAAGTTGCCGAGCCATTCTCGGTTCCATTGAACGCGTAAATATCCTATAATGATGGAAGAAGAACAACAGCAGACGAGAGAACAAGTGGGAATTGGATTGCTTGCACAGTAAAAGGAGTGCGCATGCTCAGTGGTGATACGCCGGCTGGCCCCGAGATTGCCCATCCCTGAGACGCGCGCCTGCCTGACTACACAGCTCCGAGACGCCGGCTAACCTCACCGCGCCGCACGTCACATGTCATGGGAAAACGAACCCCAGCTCCCAGCCGACAAAGAGGAAATCAGCAGAGTCAATAGAGTCAGTGTTAAAGCCAAAGTTAAAGTTAAAGTAAGCAAAACGTATGACTGACCATATGAACAAGCCAAGTGAAGGGGAGCTACATAAGGTTAAAAGGTTAAAAGGTTAAAATTAGAGTTAAGAGTGGGTGTTTGCCCATCCAACAGTGATAGGGTTTATAAGGAAAATTAATATGAAAATGCACAAACTAATCGCAGTCATAAGAATGTTGACGTTGTTAATGTTGTTAATATGTAAAGATAACCACGTCAACCAACTGCAGACTGTAAGAGCCTCCAGCAGCATCCCCAGATAGGAAACACCGCCTGCCTGGATTCATGACTATCGGCCATATGCAGACAGACAGGCAGCGCATCATGCAAAGAATTAAGCAGGGAATCCCACCGGTCCACAGAGCCATCAGGCCCTGAAGAGGACTTAAAATTCAAGCCATAACATAGCTCCGTGGAAAGGTGTGATCCTGGTCAGCAGGGATCTAGAAAAGCTGTATAGGAATAAACGTGGGATCAAGCAGTGAGGCAATTAAGCAGTTGTATATATATGTATATTGATACTCCTGAGAAAGTACTCAGCCTTCGTTGTAGAGCTGATCATTAAATGCTGTGCTTCCGACATGAGTTGCATTGGTTGTTGGTCTATGTATTTCCTATAATCTTCCCTTCCATCCTTCCCTTAACACCCAAATAGTCGTATGCTGGTTTCCCTGTGGTTTCCTGTTAGCGTCTGATTTATTTATTTATTTATTTATTCCTTTTTCTCAGTCATCGTATGACAGCTATTACATTATTATTATTGTATTCATATTATATTATATTATATTATATTTATGTGGCTGTCCATTGCAGGAGGGGCAGAGCGGTTAGATTATTAACTGGGAGTAAAAGTGGATCATAAGAGAGGTGTGACGGACAGATAGCTACAGAGAGTGATAGAGGAGTCGAGAGAGAAATTGCACATGCTGGGAGACCCAGCCACTCCCAGCCCGCCGCAGCACCTGCCCCGGGGAATTGTGTCGAATGCACTAAAAACTCCTCCAGTTCCTTGCCATGAGAGCCGCAAGACTGATCCTGCTCAGACAGTCTGACCGAGCCAGAACTTAAGATATGCGGCCAGCAATGAATGACTGGGTTGACATAAGCGGTTCGAGGGAGGGCATAGTCTAGATCGGTCTGTCAATATGAGGGCTTGGAAATCTGGATAGACTAGGATGTCAGAGATGGTTGGAAGTTGGAAGTATCTGGGGCATTTAAAGTATGTGACCTTTCGTCACTGCGCCATGGGCCTTCCACATTCGCCAGCTTTGGTTTCAGAATAGGTGTGTCGTCTTGACACGTGGTTCAAAGAATGTAATCACTTTTCAGTTTTTGGTGATGAGTCAATTTCCATCGTTGCTTACTATTTGTCTTCTACATTAGAACCCACTGAGCGAATGCTTTTGGCCAATGTCGCCTGTGAGCGTATATTTATTTCTTTCGTTTAATTTTTATTTTATTTTAAAGTTAACAGTTTACGAGTGTCCGAGCACATGGCGAGGCTGTCGTCCGCCATCTTAATAGGTTAGATTGCACGCCCGCAGCCTTCATTTAGTGATATTTCGTTTAATTCGGAATTCCCGGATGAAATTTATATATTAGGTCGCGCAGGAATTTAGCACGAGAACACTAATCACTCGCGAGTTCCGATTAGACGCGTTTTTCCCGTCACAAAGACTTTCGAACCGCATCGGTTAACGGTTTAAGAAGTTCAGGCGGGGGAGGAAACTCAAGGGAGTGTAAGCTGATGATCGGGATCTGTAATAGGCACTACGATGTCAGGATAATAAAGGTTTATTATAAGTGATATTGGTTACTCTTCTACAATCGACAATTCGGGTACAATTAGGTCCTTACAGTTGGCCTGTTCGATTGACACTGACTGTAATGGCAGTCCGATGGCCCACACTCGTACGGCGCGTAAAGAAAAAGTAGTTTGGTACTGCGCGATCGCTTCAGATGGAGACATGAGGCGTTCGTCGGTTTGTTCCCTCAAAGGAATCGCAGTCTGGGTAGGCCAGACGGAATTCCCGGTAGGCACAGTTTTGCCTTACCGTTTTACAATACAATGTTGCCTTACCGTCTTACAGGAGATGCGATCAGCTGGAATTTGCGGTAATATAGGGAATGGAGAAATAAATGCTGGAGGAGTAGGAAAATCTGTAAAAATAAAATCTAATGCATTCTTTTGGAATTGAAGAGGGGCGGTGTGTGGTTTGATGGGGGAGGGTGAGATACCGGTTTGTATATTTGCGCGGGAAATTTAAACGGAATTTGAGTTGACGAATGTTTAATTTTAATTGGCACATAAGTTGGCACCTTGAAAGTTGGTTTCGGCGGTTTCACGTACCGCCTGTTCTAGGTGCTCACCGGGCATGGTTGCTTCGGTCAGTACCTGGCTAGGATTGGCAGAGAGGCCACGACTCGCTGCAACCACTGTGGGGCCGACTGGGACGACGCGGAGCACATGCTGGAACACTGTCCAGCGTGGGCTGAACAGCGCGCCGTCCTGGTCGGCGTTATTGGGAAGGCTCTCGTCGAGCATCTTATCGACGATGCTCGACAGCGCGGATCAATGGGAATCGGTCATCTCTTTCTGCGACCGAGCGGGCTCTGGAGCGGCAGCGCCACCCCGAGCGGTGATGGCCCCCCCGGGTGGAGGGGCCGAGGGAGCAGGAGGAGGCCCGAACTCCAGGTACCATGACGGTGCTTCCTCCTCCTTTGCCCCTCTGTCATCGACATCGTTACGGGGGATGGCCGCGGGAGGGAGCCACGGCTCTCCCGCGGCGCATCAACGTCCGCGCGGTCGGTGAGGGGTTCAGCTGAGGGGCTGGATCCCTCCTAGTTCTACCGGCCGCGTGAAGAGGTGGTTGGCGCATGGCCCGCCCACCATTCAACATCTTGAGTAGTACTCAAGGGGGGGGGGGGGCAAGTCCCTCCCCTCGGGTTTGTGGCATGCCCAGTGCCGAGGCAGAAGTGGGTCCTGGTAGCAACCTCCGGTTTTCCCAAGGCCCGCTCCAGCAAGCGTGTGAGGTCACCGCGGTATTTTTAGTGGGTGCGAACCCCACATAACCCCGCCTCTACCCCCAGAGAGGCGGGGTTATCCGTTAGGGGTTTGCTCCGCATAAAAAAAATGGTACCTTGAAAGTTGGTTCGGCGGTGGGTTGCGGAATGTAAGGGTCTATGTTAGTTGTTAATAGGAGCCAAGTGTAACGATTTTAGGTTTTTGACGTGGCATATCTAAAACGGATGGGTCGCATTCGCGAGTTTGATGAAACTGAGTTAGGAGGCCTTTGGTCTGTAGTTTCTGGCCACCACGGTGGTCTCTACGTTACGTATGAGAAAGAAGGAAGCAGAAAGAAAAATGAATGGACCGGTATCTGATGAAATGAAACGACGCGTAGAGATAAAGGAAAGACTTTCGAAGGTACCAACGTCGAAGTTGTACCTCAGTAAGGAAGGAGTATACCGGCGGCGCAAGTATTGCGCCTTAGTAAGGAAGGGAAGGATAGGTTAAAAATTCACTGACGAGAGTTACGTTCATCGTATATCAAGGCCAGGGAACCAGAACCACTGTGAGCCGTTGACTGAAGAGTAGCAGTGTACTGGAGACCAATTCACTACGACCGGCAATCGAGACTGAAGAATACAGCTGGTGGAGCCCTTTATAAGAAGAGCGGGTTTTACAACTAGCGAGAGAGCGCCTAGCGCGGCCTCGCCATTTGGTTGCGGAAATTGATACTGTCTCCAGTATTACTCTTATCAACGCGACTTTTTCAAATCTGATTCTGGTATCTCCTGCACGTATCTACATAGTTTATTATAATGAATTGTTAACCATTTATACTGATGAAATTTTACAACGTATTTATCCTTAGTTTTGTTGCAGAGCTTTAATTTTCCCAATATCTTTATACAATAGGGATCCACTGTCAAGCTCTGTAATCTAAACTGAACTAACAAGCCGCTGAACATATGAACATGAAGAGAACAATTTGTTTTAGAAAAACAAAAGACAATTGTGCGCTCAAACATCGATAAGTCCTAGAAGGAGTTTTCGGGAGCGCAAATATAGAAAATTATTTAAATTATTTTCAACACGCTTCTCTAATTTTCTTAATTTGCGGTCTCTCTCTTTTAAAAACAACATAATGTTACAATCCCTACATTAAGCAGCAGAACATCAATTCATTAAACAACAGAACTTGCCTAGAGTTTGAAGCACAAGAGTAACATATTGACGGCTAACTTGCTATACCAACAGTAACATTAATTGCATTATTTAGTTATAAAATTATCTCTTAGAAGTTTGAATTTAACCCTATCTAAAGACTTGGTAAATATATCGGCCAACTGTTTCTTTGTTTCACAGTACTCGATTTGAATTGCATTATCTTTTACTTTTTCATATATAAAATGATACCGAACATCAATGTGTTTAGATCTCTTATTCATTATTCCATTTTCTATCAAGTCAATAGAACTTTGATTATCCAATTTTAGTGTTATATTCACGTGGTTCCCTGTCAGTTCTTCAATCATCGTCTTTAGATATAGTAATTCCTTCGTGCACTCTGCTGCTGCAATATATTCGGCTTCCGTACTGGACAAAGCTACTATCGGTTGCTTTCTTCTACACCATGCCACTGGTCCTCCATTGTAGAAAACAACATATCCGGAAATACTTCTTCGAGTATCTTGATCACCAGCAAAATCCGAGTCGCTGTATGCAATCAGTTGATTTTCCTCTTTAGAGTCGGTGTAGCTAATTCCAAAATTCACAGTCCCTTTTATATATCTCAGCGTTCGCTTGAGATCTGTTACATTTTTCTTTCCTGGATTATTAACATATCTACTTTCATAAGCTACAGCATATGCAATATCTGGCCTTGTTTTACTTGAAAGATATAACAAACTTCCCGCTCCTTCTTGATAGGGAAGATTTGTGCTTTCTTCTGTATCAGCTACTTCAACATTATGGATTAGTGTACTTACAGTTTTAGAATGCTCCATATGAAATTTTTCCAAAACTTTCGTTGAATACGACTTCTGAAGTAATTTAATTTGGTTCTCTGTTTGAATTATTTCCAATCCAACATATATTTTAGGTGTTTCATCAATTGTCATTTCGAACTCATTTTGCAGTCCCTCCAGTAAATTTTTTATCTCACCCATATTCTTCCTCAAAATTATTCCATCATCTACATAAATTGCTAAAACACTATAGAAAGACTTTTGTTTTGAAAAATGCAGCGGTCTGTTTTGAGATTTTGTAACCCAATTCTTTTAAAAAAAATCGGTAAATCTCCGGTTCCACCTCATCGGTGCTTTCTTAAGATCGTACAAGGCCTTTTTAAGTTTGCACACCTTTCCTTTCCCTTCGTATCCCTTAGGAGGATGTATGTACGATGTTTCTTGCAGATCTCCATACAGGAAAGAAGTTTTGATGCCAAAAGTCACTGTCTTATATTTATGTTTTGGGACAAGAGAAAGTAATGCTCTAAGTGAAGTAGGACTGTATGTATCCTGATAATCTACTCCAAAAATCTGTTCGTTTCCTCGAACGACCAATCGCGCTTTATACCTTTCACTTTCTTTCTTACGGAACACCCATCTGCTTGTCAGTATATTTTTTTAGCTGCCTGTGACTCATTTACCATTTCCCAAGTTTGATTCTGTTCAAGGGATTTTTTTTCTTCTTCAATTGCTTCTTTCCAACGACTGCTTTCTGGTCCTGCAACAGCTTGCGAATAAGTTAAGAGTGATTGACAGTTATAACGATCTGGTAGTTTTCTATTTCGAGTTGATCTTCTCAGATCCACCATGTTTTCTATATTATTGATTTGATCACGAGGATCATGGTTGTTTAACGTATTATGAATAGTCAGATCTCCTGCATCATTATGATTATCCATTCTCTGTAACGTCTCTGGATTTTTACTACTTGATTCTTCCAATCGTTCAGATCGTCCGCCATCTTCTACTTTAATGCCTTTCTGTTCCTCACACTGTGCTTCAGGTACATTTTCTTCAGACCCTTGTATGTAAACTGGCTTATATATTTCATTGTCTTCTGTATTTTTAAAGGATCCCATCCTAACATCTCTTGAGACAATAATTTTTCTTCTCTCAGAATCCCATAGCCTGTATCCGTTTTCGGCATATCCAATAAAAATATACTTGTTTGATCTTGGATCTAGTTTCTTCAAGTCGTGTAATTGCTTCGCAAAAACGATTTGACCAAAAACTTTCAGGTTCGTTAAGTACCGTTAAGTACCGTTTACCGTCCCAAGTGGCAGGTTTAATTGGACCACAAAGATCAGTGCGGATGAGTTCAAGCGGCCTTGAAGCCCGTTTTCTTTCATTATTGTGCTGAGTGCACGAAGAAATTACTATATCTTAAGGCGATGATTGAAGAACTGACAGGGAACCACGTGAATATAACACTAAAACTTGATAGAAAATGGAATAATGAATAAGAGATCTAAACACATTGATGTTCGGTATCATTTTATATATGAAAAAGTAAAAGATAATGCGATTCACATCGAGTATTGTGAAACAAAGAAACAATTGGCTGATATATTTACCAAGACTTTAGATAGAGTTAAATTCGAACTTCTAAGAGATAAAATTATAACTAAATGATGCAATTAATGTTACTGTTGGTATAGAAAGTTAGCCGTCAATATGTTACTCTTGTGCTTCAAACCCTAGGGAAGTTCTGTTGTTTAATCAATTGATGTTCTGCTGCTTAATGTAGGGGTTAATAACATTATGTTGTTTATAAAAGAAAGAGACCGCAAATTAAGAAAATTAGAGAAGCGTGTTGAAAATAATTTAAATAATCATCTATATTTGCGCTCCCGAAAACTCGTTCTAGAATTTATTTCTTCTAAAACAAATTGTTCTCTTCATGTTCATATGTTCAGCGGCTTGTTAGTTCAGTTTGGATTAGAGAGCTTGACAGCGGATCCCTATTGTATAAAGATATTGGGAAAATTAAAGCTCTGCAACAAAACTAAGGATAAATACGTTGTCAAATTTCATCAGTTCCTAAAGTAACAATTCCTTTCCAAATGATTATCTTTTTTGCATATTGTACAGGACAGTTTTTTTCGCTGAGCTTCATCTCTGAAAAGAACTTCTCCTGTGTGTTCTCTTTTAAGTACTTCCCCTCTTTTTTTTATTAAATTCCCAGTATGTCCTATATCTGCAGTTCCTGGACAAATGTCCTGGGCGATTACACACAAAGCATTTTCATTCTTCGACCTTGAACACTGCACCGGTTTCTACATTTTCTCCTGGATAACTACATTTTTTGCATTTTTGTTCTGCCGTTTTCAAGGCGACTCCAGGTTCCAGTTCTTCTTCTTTGCGCCTGTCTTCTTCGAGTAGAAGTCGTACCGTAAGCTTCTCGGGGGTTTTTTGATCGTTCGGTGCTGATTCCCACGCGCTGATGAAATATTTAAAAGATGCCGGCAGTGTCACAAGTGTTTTTGACATTAGCATTTCGTCGGAGATCCCGGACCCCAAAGATTTCAATTTGAAAGCTATGTTTTCAAGTTTGCTGATGTGTCTTCCTACATCCTTTGATGAATCGAAACTATAATTAAAGAACTCCTGCATAAGAGTACACTTTAGTTGCTCGTTGTCTTGTTTATAAATCATATTAAACTTCGTCCACATTGCATGTGCAGACGTGCATGTTATAATGTGCATTAGTTGCGTCTTGTCGCAAGTCGTAACAATGATTTTTTGTGCATGAGCATCTTTCTTCTCAAAATCGCTGGACATCGTTGTAAGGGGTTCAGTAACAATTTTGTTTTCAATATAATAGACACCTGAAACTTCGAAATCTGAAAGTTTTCTCCCCCAATAAGTTTTTCAATGTTGCCAATATCCTCCATTTTCATTTTCGGGGAGTCATCCGTCATGTTATTTTATTTTATTTTAATTTTCGGTCCTAGTTTTATTTTAATGTGTTTTCTCAGCATATTGGAGATTCAACAAATCTTATTTTATTTTATATTATGCATTGCCAATGAATGCCAAAATTAAATTAACTTGCCGTGTTATCTGGGCCCATAACCTGATGAAATTTGACAACGTATTTATCTTTAGTTTTGTTGCAGAGCTTTAATTTTCACAATATCTTTATACAATAGGAATCCGCTCTCAAGCTCTCTAATCCAAACTGAACTAACAAGCCGCTGAACATATCAACATGAAGAGAACAATTTGTTTTAGAAAAACAAAAGACAATTGTGCGCTCAAACATCGATAAGTCCTAGAAGGAGTTTTCGGGAGCGCAAATATAGAAAATTATTTAAATTATTTTCAACATATACAACAACATTTCTTAATAAATAACTTATTTTCTAGGTGTCGGCGGAACTTATGGACTAGATATTTGCGCTTTTGTATGTACAATAGTAAGTGTACTTTTGTTTCTTTTTGCAGGTTTTTGCTTGAATTTGTCAGAGAGTGCATGTGTTGCGAGCCAGGCTTCGCGAGTCCTAAATATGCTCCGAGATCGTGCAAAGGGCTATTTCACCTTTGCCAGACTCGAGTCTTCTAGTTCCCAATAGGCCCTATATCAATCCTGGGATCGTGCTAAGGGCTATTTCACCTTAGCCAGACTCAGGTCCCTATTCTCCTGTTTACCCTTTTATACTAGTTACTTCCAAATAACTCAGAACAGAACTTGGGATCGTGCTAAGGGCTATTTCACCTTAACCAGACTCAAGACTGGATCTTGTTAATTAAAAGAATGGCTAGTTACTTTCAGTAGCTCAGAACAGGTCTTGGGATCATGCTAAGGGCTACTTCACCTTAACCAGACTCAATCCTGCTCATTGATCATGAAAGAATGCCCTAGGCTAAAGTTTAAACCTTACTATTGCTCGCCGGATACACCTCGAGCGGTAAAAGTGTATCCTCGTGCGATCTTTTATTATTCTTTTCCTTATATGTGCTTATTTAAATCAAGGATGACTGAACAGGAATTTCCAATAAAGAAGCAATGATTTTCTTAATAAAAACTAAAACAATGTTCAATATATTCTGAATGATGACAGAATTCCAAAAAGCTGAAAACTAAAAACTAACAGAGTCCCAAAAAACTGAAAAGTAAAAACTAAGCAGCACCAAAAATGCGCTGAAAAGTAAAAAATAACTTGTTGTTTTTATGGATACAGAAATTTGCAGTCATAATATGCGATTTTGGCAACCTTCTTTGGCAACCCCATTAAGCCTAAATATGCTGCAACTTTTCGGAGGCGGCGCAAATATCAGTAAAATATTACAAAAATGACGAAGCCCTGAGACTGCAATCTCGAAATACTCGTGGTCTCTATGCACAGTCTGTACTACTAAGTGGACTATATACATAATCTGTACAAGTTGAACCGCCGAAGTAGACCCTATCTAATATGCTAATATTGTCAACATTCACTACCCTGGTATACGACAATTCCGTACAATTCCGACATCTCATAGATGTAGACTAATCTAACAAATACGCATATACGTGAACAGACTGCAGGCAATAGAACTATCGTTACTGTCGTGTGTATCATTTTGTCTTCGTCTATTATTAAAGTCAGAATTAAAGTCCGAAATCATTAAAGCCCCCCCCCCTCCCCCCTCCCCCCCTCTCTCTCTCTCTACATATCCATCTGCCCAAGCACAGACTGGCTTTAATGATTTCGGACTTTAATTCTGACTTTAATAATAGACGAAGACAAAATGATACACACGACAGTAACGATAGTTCTATTGCCTGCAGTCTGTTCACGTATATGCGTATTTGTTAGATTAGTCTACATCTATGAGATGTCGGAATTGTACGGAATTGTCGTATACCAGGGTAGTGAATGTTGACAATATTAGCATATTAGATAGGGTCTACTTCGGCCGTTCAACTTGTACAGATTATGTATATAGTTCACTTAGTAGTACAGACTGTGTATAGAGACCACGAGTATTTCGAGATTGCAGTCTCAGGGCTTCGTCATTTTTGTAATATTTTACTGATATTTGCGCCGCCTCCGAAAAGTTGCAGCATATTTAGGCTTAATGGGGTTGCCAAAGAAGGTTGCCAAAATCGCATATTATGACTGCAAATTTCTGTATCCATAAAAACAACAAGTAATTTTTTACTTTTCAGCGCATTTTTGGTGCTGCTTAGTTTTTACTTTTCAGTTTTTTGGGACTCTGTTAGTTTTTAGTTTTCAGCTTTTTGGAATTCTGTCAGTTTTTAGTTTTCAGCTTTTTGGACCTCTGTCAGTTTTTCGAAGTCGGTCACATTTTTTAAAAATATATTTTTTTATTTCATGCTTTTTAGTATTGGAAATGAATAGAACCATGGTTCGAGGTTGATTTCATCTCGAATTTCATCGATGTAGTGGTGTACCAGTTATAGACCAACAAATGTAGCAGATTTTTGTTGTAGAAAATGCATTGCGAAATTGATGCAAGAGCGAGTTCCTCGAGAGCTTCCTCCATAAGCTAATAAAAGTTTCATCCCGATCAATCAGCCCGTCCCAAAGCTATTGCCAGACAGTCTAGAGTTCGGTTTTATGCAATAACAGTTATTAATGTTACAGAATTTGGAAATATTTCGAACGAAACCATTCTGGCACAATCCACTGTGAGATAGAAAAGGTTTCATTCCGATTAGTCGATCCGTCGCAGAAATATCGACAGAGAAACGAAATCTTAATAGTAGAAATTTCGGTTTTTATCCAATAATTGGACAAAGCTGTGAGTATCCTCTATAAAATAGGCATGGTTTCATCAAGATCGGTCCATCGATCTCAGAGATATCGCGGGACAAACGAAATTTGTAGTCGAAACATGAAATCTGCAAAATTTCGGTTTTTATGCAATAACTATGGTTAGCGTTAAACGATTTCGGTAAAAGTTATAATGACACCAAGCTATGTGCATCCTCTATAAGCTAGGCAAGGTTTCATCAATATGGGTCCATCCATCTCCAAGATATCGCCGGACAAACGAAATTTGTAGTAGAAACATGAAATCTGCGAACATTTCGGTTTTTATGCAATAATTATGGTTAGCGTTAAACAATTTCGGCAAAAGTTATAATCACACCAAGCTATGTGCATCCTCTATAAGCTAGGCAAGGTTTCATCAATATGAGTCCATCCATCTCCAAGATATCGCCGGACAATCGAAATTTTGAGTAAAAACGTGAAATCTGCGAAAAATTTCGTTTTTATGCAATAACACTGGTTACTGTTAAACAATTTCGGAAAAAGTTATAATCGCACCAAGCTATGTGCATCCTCTATAAGCTAGGCAAGGTTTCATCAATATCGGTCCATCCATCTCCAAGATATCGCCGGACAAACGAAATTTGTAGTAGAAACATGAAACCTGCGAAAATGTCGGTTTTTATGCAATAACAATGATTAACGTTAAATAATTTCGGAAAAAGTTATAATCTCCCCAAGCCATGTGCATCCTCTATAAGATAGGCAATGTTTCATGAAGATCGGTCCATCGATCTCAGAGATATCGCCGGACAAACGAAATTTGTAGTAGAAACATGAAATCTACGAAAAATTCGATTTTTATGCAATAACTATGGTTAGCGTTAAACAATTTCGGAAAAATTTATATTGGGACCAAGCTGCGAGCATCCTCTATGAGATAGGTAAGGTTTCATCAATATCGGTCCATCCATCTCGGAGATATCGCCGGACAAACGAAAGTTTTAGTAGAAATGAGAAATCTGCGAAAAATTCGGTTTTTATGCAATAACAATGGTTCGCATTAAACAATTTCGAAAAAATTTATAATGGGACCAAGCTGTGAGCATCCTCTATCAGATAGGCAAGGTTTCATCCCGATCGGTCAACCCATCTCAGAGTCCTAGCCGGACAAACATTAAAAAAAATAAAAAAAAATATAGCGGTCGAATTGAGTACCTCCTTTTCGAAGTCGGTAAAAATACAATACAAAAATATATAATGAGAGTTTCAGCGGAAGTGAAATGTTGTTACAGTTTGCAATATACTTAATATGAAATCGTATTACGTTACGATATTGAACGGGGGAGAAACTAGCGAAAGAACTGTGACTTGCCTAACGATCGCGATATGACACGATGTACGTACGGTAATATTGACTGGTTTCGAAGGAGACTAATGCTCGATCTACTACGATGTTCTTCGCTGGTCCGAGAGACAGAGCTTCGCTGTCGATGAGAGTTCGGAACTGATTCCCCCGCTTTCCACTAGAATTTAGGGCTTAAATACCCGAAAACTCAGTGAAAAGGGGGTATGGTGGGAGTATAGGGCGCCAAGAGTCTGACCATGCTTGAGTTCTAAGGAACTACACAGATGCACCAAGTGCACGCTGCGTTGCTCCCCTGCTAGAAACCCATTAAAACTAGAGATAAGACGGAACGAAGGAGTCGAAGTCACAGTTTTAAGGCTCGAAAAATACGCAGGAATATTCTATGTAGGAAGCTAGCGAGTTATAATTATTGAATCTACGTATGAAATAATGTTGAGAAAAGTAGTCCGAGAGGATGAATATGTAACACATGGACATGGATTTTCACAAGGTAAGTTTGAAAAATATGTATTTTAATCTTTGGCCCTATTGATCTTTTCGGACGTTTTAAGTTGATTGGGACAGGTTTCTAAATAGATATATTTAATATTTTTATATAGAAAAAATAATGTTATTAATTGATAGGTTCAATCATCGTTTCGAAGGCTTGCGAGTTGATTGAGAATAATTTATAGGAACGTAATTTTAATAAATATGAAAAATGTTATTAATTTACAGGTTTAATCAACGTTTGGAAGGCTTGTGGGTTGATTGAGACTAGTTTGTAGGAACGTAATTTTAATATTTTTAAATAGGGAGGAAAAAAAACAGGGTGAGGTCCCTGGGACGTAACATTCCAGCATTCTAACTGTCAGAATCATAATCTGCGATTGAACACAAGTATTTTCAACGTAAAATGACTAGAGAATTTAAATCCGTGCCTCCGTTCGTCAGAAAATCGCAGTTATAGCTAAAAACCTATCTTCCAGCATTCTAACTGCCAGAATTGTACTCTGTTGTTGACACAAGTGTTTCCGAAGTAAAATGACTAGAGGAATCGAACGCCGCGAGTAGAATTCAAATCCGAGCCTCCGTTCGTTAGGAAATAGGTGTTATAGCTCAAAACCTATCTTCCAGCATTCTAACTGCCCGAATTGTAATAATTATGTTGTTTAGTGAATTTCGGTGATGAACGACGAAAGATCGGTTTATTAGGTTAACGCTCGAAGACATTGTGTCATTGCGAATATCGTCGTATCAGGAGACTCGGTAAAGTCCCGCGCCAAGTAGTAGTAGTATATATATTATGGCGCGCTACTACCGAGGATACTTATCCCGAAGTGTAGCGGTTGTCGTCTGCTATAAAACTTTCACTTCGAATTATGAGAAAGTTACGGCTCCAAGGATTTATTTCTAAATTTTGTATTTTTACTCTGATTTTTCTGAATCCAATGAGCCTTTTCTCACACCAGTTGGCACCACGCCAAAATATCGCGTTTATTCCATGCTTTATTTAGTTAATAAAAGAGTATACTGTCCTTGCCGCAGTCCCTGTGATCTTGTCATTATTAAGAATAATGAAATGTTAAAAGTGTCAAGTGCGTAACTCAGAAGTCCCTGTTTTGGAAAACGAATGCTGATTACCAATAGTTAAAATTGTCAAGTGTGTAGCATATCAATCTTTTAAGGGGGAATGCTCAGTGACAAACACATGCGCGTCAACTCACATGTAGATGAATTTTACACTTAAATTGAACATACTACAGAGTTTCGTAAAACTAGTTAGAATTATCGAAAGTTTATATTCCAAGGAATAGCTGCATATAAGGATTTCTAGCATAGACGTGCCGCAGTTCAGAAAATCCGATTTGAAAGTTAGACTTGCTAAGCGGCCAGTACTGTCATCTAACCAAACTAAGACGCCGTTGGAACTTTTCAATGGATTCAACTTTTTTGCTGTATTATAAGGAAAATTCTGTATCTGTGGCTAAACCTTACGGTCTACTGATTCAAGTGGTACCATTTTACTAATAAAATTTTACGTTAAAGTAAGGAAAAAGTGTAAAATACGGAACGCGTCTTATTTCACACCTAGAACTTGGACAAATGGCCGTTTGGTGCGCTAGCACTATTTGCTCGGAACGGCAGATCGTCGTCGGTAACACGAAAAGGCGGCTGTCAGCTCGTATGTCACACCGAGAAATCGGCGCACTTCCGATACCCGCTCTTTATAATCAAATTTTTCATCCTGCCCACTAAGCCACCCCCTGCAAATGTTATATACAGCTATAGCTTGAATCCCGGCCTTTCGAGTCGATCAGGTCAAACTTTGATCCTTAGCAAGTTGGAGGAATTATCTGCAAAATTCGGAAGCCCGCTAAACCTGTCAGCCTCGCTCGACTCGGTCACATACTCCAGCCATGCCTGTACTGATGCACACATATAGGCGGTTGTCAACTCGTATGCCACACTGAGTCACGGATCCTCTGAATTTCGCGGATGATTCCTCCAGATCGATGAAAATTAAAGTACTTGATATTCTCCAAAAGTTAACTTCCAAGTTGCATGTGCATTTAATGAAATTCATTATAAAGTGAAGTAAGCTAACAGATTTCGGTAGAAAGAGCACATTGGAAAACCTCTTCATGTGCAGGGAAAATGCATTTCTGTGATGATGTTGGTAAAGATACTTGATTCACATAAAAGAAATACATTTCTTGTATAAATTTAGTGCGAAAAAAAAATAATTCCAGGGTACAGGACACGAACTCGCATTTCGTCGATTATGAGGACCACACTTTGTTCTCTGCGCTACTGCAGTTGTAGGATAACGGATGAGCGAGTTGGAAAAAGGTCATCAAATTAATAGTGGACTGTATGTTTAAAATAAATAGGTGTTCTGATTTTATTCATGTCTGGATGTCCGGTGACATCCGTGTTGCCGTGTGCTATTTACAGTTATGAACAGTGCTATATATACAAGGCCTATCGATCCGTGATCGATAGGTGAGTCAAAGGTACAACTATTTTATTAGTGAGCAAGGTCATGGATGAAATGGACGCTGTGTGCCTGAAGATGCACAATGAGCTCCGAAAAGAAGCTCGGCACACATGATGAGGGGAACATGAGAAAGGTTCAAAATAATGTGTAGGAGGTGTGAGCTCCTACGTGAGCGGAGTATTGCGCCGAGGATGCACTAAAGGCCACCTTCGTGGCCTGGCTACAATTCCTCATGAGAAAACTATGTGGAATGAAGTGGTCGTGCAAGCGCAGATCATAATGATGATCTACATGAGCCATTTGGCTTGAGAAAGACAATGAACAGGACAGGTGATCAGATCAGAGATGCTTACGGTTCGACGTCTCCGAGGCGAGAGCGTTATCAGCGCCTGAGAGATGACGAACAGGTAGAGCAGTTCAGGAGATACTCGCCAGGGCGTGCATGGAGCGCACGCCTAGGCCGATCTGACTTCGATCTGGTATCTCTAGATCACCAGGTGAGGTTGGGACACTGTGAGCTGGACGCTATGTGACAGGTGGGGTTATGTCAGGACGTTTGAACAGGTCTGATAGGGATGCTCCATACATATAAAATCCCTTAATTAATATGATTATTGAACAGCAGTTATGTGAAATAAATAGCAGAAGAGATATATTCTTCTGTCCAAAGAATAGATTTATGCCAATTATTGCACAGAGTTTTTTTAAATCTGTTTGCTACGCTCTATTAAACAGTATTCTTGCCTCTACTGTGATTGTATAAAGAAAGGTAGTCTGTTTTTGGTAAAATAAGTCGCGCTCGGTATCGTCCGATAGTCCAAGATCGAGGCGGCTCAGGCGACGAAGCATCGGTCGGGCAGAAACAAAAGAGGCAATTGGTGTGTGCATACACACACACACAAATGTGGCAGCCGATCAAAATTAGTTACTAAAATCACCGCATGCTTGAAAAAGCGGGGCAGTCAGCTTTAGCCTTTCCCAACATGTGCGTTCCCCCTTAAGCAATATTAACAATTATTTACAACTTAAAGAAATGCTAGCTATTGGTAATCAGTACTTGCTTAGACTAATTTCAACGCTTTAGATTTGCACTCTGACAGTTAGCTACTTGACTATCACAAATAATTTGTAAAGTTTTAAGTCAAGCCATTTACAATTTCAATTCATTCTAGCTATTGGGAATCTCTCTTTTGCTACACTGAACCATTGTTTGACTTAACGCTTTATAATTATAATATATAAACCAAGCAAAATGCTCATACGCAGTCAAATTTAGTTGTATCTTGCCTATCAAGTTCATCGCTCAAGGAGCACTTCAGCTAAAGAATAAAATGAATTAAGCAGGCAATAATTATCAATCATGTGTCATTTAGCGACATACTAGCTATTGGTAATCAGTACTTGTTTAGCAAATTTTATTACTTTAGATTCTGCATTCCTTAAGCTATGCATTTGACGGTCAAGATTTAACAAAGTTAAAGTGCGTGTGATAGTATAGCTTATCTAAGCTGTAATTTAAATACATCCTGGCTATTTGTAATCAGTAAATAGGCGCTGATTGTTACCAATAGCTATCATGCTTCTAACTTCCAACAGACTAAAATTAAAATTTTAAATTATATTAGGCAAGCTGTAAACCTCATACTATTTGAATTTGGAATATTGAATTTGTCAAGTGCAAGCTATATTATGCAGGGAATCTATATTCTCACACTCTACTCAATTTCTTAGATCTCCTATGTACTGTGACGTAGATCGGGGGCTTTGTCCCGCGGTTTTCAAATCACGGGCGCCGGTGCGCTCGGGGATAGGTGTGGGTTCACATAGGATAGGTGGGTAGTACAATAATGAGGCGCAAAATACCGAAAAGGGACTGGGAGGTTACCTGGGATCGGTACCTAAGCACAATTCCTGACTTCTCGCGGAAACAACGCTAGACGCTGAGGCGATGATACGCGAACGATAGATGGAGACGGGCGATAGACTCACGAACGGCAAACGCGAGCGATAATCCCTTGGTAAGCGATAATCACAATAATGAAAAGATCCGGTAACGATGATCACACGAGACGATAATTGCGAGAACGATATATCCACTCGGACGATATTCACACGTACGATATTCGCGAGGACGATATTCACACGTACGGAATATCGTCCTCGCGAATATTTACTCGAACGATATTTGCGAGGGCGATCAGTAATTCCAGGCGAACCTGAATTTCTCCAAGATCGACTCAAAGGTCGGCTAATCCCAGCAGAGAGGGGGAGGTTCGCGACTCAGAGAACGAGCGATATTCACAAAATAGTCGAACGATAATCTCACAATTCCTATAATAGGGACTGAAGTCGTCGCTGCTTCGCTTCGCCACCAAGCGTTTCACGAAATGGCGGCCACAGGCACTCGCGATATTTGAACGTAACCACAAGGTACGAGGATGGTGAAGGCAGGCGATAGCAATAGTCACGACGATACAATATAATATTCCCGATTGAATAAGAATGAGCACAAGAGATCTTAGCTCACCAATTCCGCAACTAAGCGACGAGGACAGCGCAATCCTCGGCACTCTTGGAGCTGGAGCAAGGCTTCGGCTGGATACTGGCACACACTTGATTGTTGCTGACTCCGAGGGCGCGCGGATTGGCTCCCCATGACGTACCACCACCCCCTGATTGGCTCAGGGGTACTGGCCGGTCTTACCGATGATTTCTTGGTACCCGCTAATCCGCGCGGCGTAAGTTCGTGGGAGTTCGGCGGCTCAGCCAAAAACCGCCGCTTCGTCGTATTGAACCACACAGAGCTCTGGCTCGCGCTAGAACTCTGGCAGGGCCGTAGGTAACCCTTTGGTTACCCTGCCCTAATTGAAGGGAGGAATCCTTCTGGCTGGCAATTCCTCTGCCAGCCAACAGCACCAATGCCCATTCATACAGCGTGCACAAAGGTGTGCTACGCGAATGGAAGACACCAAAACGTCGGGAACCCCAGCACGTTGCCACAACGGTGAATCAACGTCAAGGAGAGAGGGATAATGGAGCCGGCTTTTCCGCACCCCCAAGCCCTGTCCGGAGCAGGTAAGTGGGTGTCCCTCTGCCCTTCCGACCGAGAAATCGGAGGGGCCTGACGGCTAGCCGCAGCACCGGCCGAGAAGTCATCTTCATATTTTCAACCGAAAATCCTTCCTACACGGAATTGCTGCTCCTCTGTAATCTCATAAGAACAATAACGCGAGAAAACACCAAAATCGCAATGCTAGGTATCCCATCGCGCGCTCAAGCGAACCCGCCGATTCGCCTATCCCCACCCTGTGCCCCGAGCGTGGCCGAAGACGTGCAGGACGCTGGTTATTGTGACGGGCAAAAATTGCCACGTCACAACTCCCCCCCCCCCCCGGCGTTGCGCCCGTGCCCAAAGCTGGCTCTCGGATCGCACAAACTAGCAATATCGTCAAATCCTTTCTTCAAAAGGATGATGCAGTGGCCAAAGGCCATGATACATTATGATATCAATAGCCAGCGTTTCGCGACTAAATCACGTTTACTAACGAGGCACTGAGTCACTTCGCCCGATCAGCGCTTCGCGCCGAGATAACGACCGCACCAAACAAAACCGTCGATCAAAATCCCAAACGGGGACTCCCTATCCAGCTTTCGATCAGAACACATCAGTGCGTACCAGCGAGTTGCTCTGTACCTCTTGTCCGTTCTTTGATTATACCTTACCAATAAACTTTAAGTTTTGGGTATAATCCCGATGGATTCCAATCCTTTAAACGCTACGAGCCTGACTTCCTCCGATCCCGCTACCCGCTCTGCGCCGCCACCACGCAGGGCACAACAGCGGGACCGGCGGTCCTTGTGCCAGAATCCCCGTGCTCATTTCGCGCCGAGAGTACTCGGAAACTACCACCCTTGGAAGGAAGACAAGTTACATGCCAAAGACAAGATAGCCAGGTTAATGATAACGGGAAATGATTATTATCAGTTCTATAATACAAATAAAAAGCTTATGTCATACAGCGAAGAAAAAGAAAAGAAGAAAGAAAAAAGACAACAAGATTTGAAAACGAGTAGGGATAATTAATAAAAAAGGGAGGAAAAAAGAAAAAAAGAAATAGGCTTAATATCGCCGATTCCTTGGTTAGGAGTCGCCTCTGTACCGGGCGTAGTCGGTGGGGGCGAGGGTAATGTCCCGTGGGACTCTTTCCACCCCTGGGACGTATGGCCTGTCACTCTTCCATCGAGCCTGGCATCTGGGGCACGAGCGAAGGGTGTATCCCCCTAGGCCACATCGGAAGCAAAAGGGGTCTCCGGATGTTTGACCGTCCGGGCACGTAGCGGTGCCCTGTCCGGCGGCACTTCCAGCATTCCACCTCGGCGGACGGGGCCAGTGGAGGTGGCGGCGCCATTCGCTCGTCCGGGCCACTTCCCTCGGGCAGATTGGTTCTGGGTAGGGAGGGCTGCCCCGATGCGGGTGCCTCGATCTCGGTGGGTGCGGGCGACTCTGGTTCCGGGTCCGGCAGGTCAATCGGCGCCGTGCTAGGCAGCGGGGATGCGTCTATTGGGGCCCCCAGAGACCGGTCCTCCTGGTCGTCCAGGAGGCACCCCGTCAACATTTCCATCTCGGTGTCGCTTATCACTTGAATGGACGCCAGGGAGGATGATGACGTGGGCTGGGATAGGGGTCCCTCCCGGGTCGTGGCGGTTGAGAGGTCGGCCCCCTCCTCCCCAGCGGAGGTTTCGCCCGCTTGGGTGGACGCGTCCATCATGAGTGGGAAGGGCCGGATGTGTTCCCTGCTAGCCGCTACCCGGTCCTGCTGGATACGGCTTAGGATATCTCCTAGTCCGACCAGCATGGCGGGGAACTCCTCGTCCACCTGGTCCACCACCTCTTCGTAATCTCGGACCCAGTCCTGGAGCTCCTCCCTTGGGTTAGAGCGGTTCTCCATAGTCGGTGTTGTGGTTGCCCCCCCCCCTTTTTTTGGTTTCTGAAGGATGGTCGGGAGAATCAGGACGTAAACTACTGGTTAAGGACAGCATCAAGCACTACATGCCCATTAGGAAAAGCTTTCGCAAAATAAGGGAGATTAATCACAGAAATTGCCATACGCCAGGGGAGAGAGAAACCGCAAGACAGCGTGCAAGAATACATTTTAAGTAGAACGTTAGGAAGGAGCTGTAAGCGTTTTCCCTGGGCTGCGTTCCGCGCCGGCTCCGGTGGCCGCGCTCCAACTTCGCCGAGGCTCCTCCGAGGTCACCTGAAAGGCGCGAAGGGAATCGGTTGGGCGCCAGGCCCTGGATAGGGCCAAATTTCTAGGTTTTAAGTTCCCTCGCCCGGATGGTGTCCTCCTGGTTGACCTCTCGAGCTCGGCGGCACTCGCTGCTGTCTCTCTGGCTGGCTCGGGTGGATGGTAGAGTAGCGGAGTCTGGATGTCGGGGAGAAAGAAGCAGAGAAACCCACGCGGATGGGTGGCGAAGATGTTTATTGGGCCGGGACGGCCAGAAACCCTACTGCCCTCGCGCTCGCGTCCGAACGGTCGGCGTTCGGACCCTCGGCTTTCTCGTAGCCGCTTTATAATTTAACGTTCACCCGGCCTCGTTGCGCTCGCCGTGCGCTCGCCGTGCGCTCGCTATACCGTAAGGCTCGGACACGCCAGTTCGAAATTGCAAATACAAATCGTTTCTGCAGCGGAGCTGCTCGCATCGATGATACGTGCTCGTGGACGGATAGCCACGGAGCCGAAAAACCCAAGGACCGGTCGAATACCCAAAAACTACCGTCCGGGGTGGGCGGCCGTGACGCTCCTGGCTTTCGTACGCCTTACAGTCTATAGCTCGGACGGGAACCGGGGACTTTGCGGCGACTTGATGAGTCGCGCCAAGGAAGTAACCGCCTAGTGACCGATCGTCACTCGCACTAGGGCTGCCTCTACAGGAGCGTAAACGGCCGGCACCGACACCTACAGATACGTTTAGGCAGGCAGGTAATTGCACTGGGCTCACCTTCAAAGATCGCAAACTCCTCGTACTTTCTCTGGCTACTCTGGTTCGCTTGCTCACGCACTCGCTTAGAATTCGCACTCGCAGGTCTACGGTCGCTCACAAAGTGACTCGCTTCCGGCGTTACCAAAATTTTGCCCAGTGTTACGTTGCCGCCTTACGCTCTCGATCTCTCGATGCCGCCGCGCCGGTCGATATCGATCGGTGTCGAGGGTGGGCGTATCGATCCCGCGCGCCAGAATCGAACGCCTCGCTACGCTACGCTATCCGCCGCTGTCTTCAGCCTGCGGACGCTAGGAGCTCCTGGTGCACGCTGGTTTGTTCGTGTTCGTCCTGTCCTTCGTCGTGCTCCCAGGCTTAGAGCGGCCCGATCGGCTCGTCGTCTCGGCGGATCGGCACCCTCACTATGGCTCGCAGTTGGGGGCATCCGGGCCCCTCCTCCTCGAGCTTATCTCCTGCTCCTCGACCGACTGGTTGTCCTCGTCGCTAGATGAAGCTCGCAAGTAGAGACAGCGCGTTAATAATAATTTAATGGCTACTGGCGGTATCCCTTGGAGCTACGGTATTTAAATTAAATGGCGAGTGCGCGGTGAGAGCAGCTGCGGGGCAGGAGTCTTGCGACGGGCGCGGCTGCCCCGTCACAGAGCGCTAGGCACCTAAAAGAAGCGCAAGACACAAAAGAAGCACAATTATTGGGGGTGGCAAGGTTTTAGCTGGTTCGCGTGTACCTTGCCCACGCCTTCGCCATCCAAGGTGCTTAATTCGTACACATTGGCCCCTAAAATAAGCGATACACGAAAAGCGCCATGATATTTGGGCGCCAGCTTGGCGGACACATGGCGAGCAGCGGACGACATTACATGCAGTCTTTTCCAAACCAACAGGCCGAGAGCGAAATCTCGTCGGCGATGCTTTTTGTCATAATGGCGGGACTGCTCTTGCGCAGCCTGCCGTAGATTCTGGGCTACCCACTCTCAGAGTCTCGGAAGGCTAGCAGAGCGTTCCCCCCATATCCGAGGGTCACTCATTTCGAAATCTACTGGTGCATTATTAGTCGCTAAAGTTCCTCCGGGCGCTGGATTCCGTCCGAAGTTCAAGAGTGCCGGGGAGTAGCCGGTACTAGAATGATGGGCGGTATTATAAGCGAAGCGATGTAGCGGCAAATGCCGATCCCATTCTTGATGACTTGCATCGATAAAAGAAATAATCATTGTTTTGAAAAATTGGTTAACCCTCTCGACTGGATTGGATTGAAACCATACGCTGCCGCTATTTGCTCTAAGTCTTGGTTAATAAACTCCCTCCCATTGTCAGTGATTAACACTCGCGGAGTACCCCATTGAGCGAAAACCAGGTCTTCTAACATTTCGGCGATTTTGGCTCCGGTGGCTACGCGGAGTGGTCGACACTCTACCCACTTAGTGAATAGGTCCTGGGTGACTAAAATATGCTTATAGCCGTTTCTACTCCGGGTAAGCGACCCCATCATATCCGCGGCTATTACATTCCGCGGTTGGTCCACGCGTCTGGTACTCATAAAACCGATTGGTAGGGCTTGCTCTACCTTATTTCGTTGGCATACTGGACGATGACGGACGAACTGAGGAATGGACCGAAACATACCGGGCGAATAATAGAGCGTAGCTATTTTCCGGTAAGTTTTGTCGATTCCTAGATGGCCAGCTTGCGGGTTTTGGTGCGCTTCCCGCAAGGCTTCGCGACGGGGTTCTTCCGGTACACTAATTTCCATTCATCCAAATCTTGATGTATTAATTCCTCCACCAATTGGTTAGGGTGCTTAAAATACAACCTTCCCTCTTCAATCCGCCAGTCGGGAAAATTTTGCGGGGAATTTTGAACGGCCAGTAGGCGTTTTTCATACCAGGATTGACGCAATGGGTTTGGGGGTGCGTTTTCGTTTCCCTCTTCCTCCCGGTCACTATGGGTCTCTCCAATAGGGGCCACGGTATTGGCGGGTTCCCTCAGGGGGTTACATGCTCCTAACACGCTAGACTCGGAATTCTCCACATCGCTAAATACTAAGTCATTTGAATCGCCAGACGCTAAGTTATCGATAGACACCAATTTCTCGCTAGACAGCAACGTGTCTGAATCGCTTCACCCGAGTACTACCGGATCGCTAGACTCTAAACTTTCTGTTTCGCAAGACACTAAAGGATCGATAGCGCTAGGCACAAATTTGTTAGGCTCGAGAAGGCTAGACACAGACTTTGAAGAGCGCTAGACACTAATATTTTGTTCCCTTCGGGCTCGGCAGACTCAAACATTCGCGGCAGAGCATCCGGTACGTGATGAAGAGCCCCCTTCCGGTAAACCACCTCGAAATCGTAGCCCAACAAATCCAAGGCCCAGCGCGCGAGTCCGCTACTGGGATTGGTTTTCTGGTGGATCCATCTTAAGCTCGTGTGGTCGGTAACTACAATGAAATGCTACCCTTCTAAATACTATCGAAATTTCATTACGGCCCATACTATGGCAAGGCATTCTTGTTCGGAAGTACAATAATTTCGCTCCGCGGGATTTAAGGTCCGGCTCGCGAAAGCGATTACCTTCTCTACGCCTTCGAGGGTTTGCGTGAGTACCGCTCCGAGCCCTACCTGACTCGCGTCAGTCTGTAGGACGAACGGAATTTTGAAATTTGGGTACACTAAGGTAGGCGCGGTTGCGATCAGCGAGACAAAGTTCCTCGAAGACAAACTTGTGTTCGTTGGTCCATTCCCAACTTTGATTTTTCCGTTGTAACCGATGGGGTTCCGCTAGCGTTGCATACCGCGGTATAATACGACGGTACCAAAAGGTCATACCCAGGAAGCGACGTAGTTTTTTAAGGTTACGTGGTGCCGGATACTCCATCAAAGGGGCAACCTTCTCAGGATCCACCCTTAACCCGTCCTTATTTACCAAGAACCCCAAATATCGCACTTCAGAGCAACAGAACTCACACTTGTCGGGATTAATCTCTAGTCCAGCCTTTGATATGGTTTTGAATACGGTCTCGAGCCAAACGAGGTGTTCCTCAAATGTTTTGGACACTATTATAATATCGTCGAAATATGCAAAAGCGTTTGGCTCTATTTCGGGACCGATGGGCTGACCTAGCAGCCGCTGAAAGGTGGCTGGCGCTCCTGTAAGTCCGAAAGGCATTCGTATGAATTGGTAAATACCTTTCCCTGTTACCGTGAAGGTGGTAATTTCCTTACTGTTTTTCTCAACCGGAATTTGGAAATAGGCTTGGCTTAAATCGATGCTCGAAATGTAATGGGCCGCGCGTATTCTGTCTAGAATGCTTGCCATAATCGGGAGAGGATACGCATCCTTCTTCGAGACGGAATTTACTCGTCGAAAATCTAGGCAAAACGATAAGTACCATTGGGCTTTTTAACCATAACTATTGGAGTCGACCACGCGCTGTTGGATGGCTCGATTACCTTGTCACGAAGCAGCTTATCGACCTTTTAATAGATAAGCTCCTGAACTTTAGGGGATACCGGATAGTAGCGCTGTTTAATTGGCGCACTATCCCCTACGTCAATTTTGTGTTCAATGAGATTAGTGAGACCTTTACCCACAGTGACCGAAGGGACCCATTTTCCCAGAAATTGTTTTAATCTGTCGTCCTGCTCGACAGTGAGTTCACGAATACCGAAACAACAGGATAAGGTTTCTACTGAATTGATCACGAAATGTTTTCGGGGATCCTCCGAAAAATACCAGATCCCTTTACTAATATCGGGAACAAAACCGAACTTCCCAATACCGTCTACTCCCAGGATACAAGCAACCACGGCAGTCTCGCTTAAACCGTTGACTAGATTAGACGTGTTTATAAAGTCGAACCGCCAGAGGAATAAGACGTATTGATGCGTAAAGTTTACTTACTTTTCGGTGTGTGCGAGTACTATACTCCAGTGTAAATGCCTGGACGTGACTAAAGAGGTTGCCGTTTGGCAAGTTCACGGACAAATGGCAAAGGCAAAATATACAACTACAGACCTCCAACTTAAAATTACAAGAAATAGAGGACCGCTTCCTATCCACAAAACACAACAACAAACAGATAGCACAGTTATGGAAATCGAAAAATCACCAACTATCAGTCAAACGAATGCCAATACGAAGAAGCGCACAATCACTGCTTCCATAAACGAATCGACGCTAGATAATGGTAAATGGCTAATAATGTGCCCACTGAAAACTCATTCAGCGCTCTATAAGCTAATATAAGGGAGGAACCAAAATCTATAACATTAAGAAATGCTCAACCTTGCCCGAAACCACCAACAATATATGTTGAAGCTCAAATCATCGAACCTCTTATCGACCTGCTAAACGAAATTGCCAGCAAAAATTACACCTTAAAACTACAAAAGGATAATCATGTTAAAGTACAAGCTAGCACCACGAATACCTATAGTAGAATCGTCCTTGCCCTAAAAGAGAAAAACGCAAACTTCTATACGTACCTATTGAAAAAAAGATAAAAGCTACAAGGTAGTACTAAGAGAGATGCACCCCAAAACACATACAAACACAATTACCAACGAATTAAAAAACCTCGACCATCATGTAAAACAGAAAAACAATATAGTAAAATTCGACACAAAACAATCGCTACCACTATTCTTCATAGAACTTGAATCTCGTGATAACAATAAGGATATATACAAAATTGATAAGGTTTTACACACTATTGTATCGTTTGAACCTCCGAGAGCGAAAAGGGACATCCCGCAATGTTTACGATGCCAAGCGTATGGGCACACTAAGAATTACTACTGCAACAGAAGTCCAGCATGCGTTAAATGTGCCGGTAATTACTTGACTACGAACTGCACACATAGTGGAAAAATAGATAATGTGAAATGTCATAATAACACCACTACCAGGCACCAACAAAATACAAACACAATCATCAAAAGAGTTACATCCGATTACTCACAGCTACGAACCAGCAACACACACGTCAGAAATAAAATCCCTGCTCCTGCAATCAGCTAAGAACACTTAACTAATAACAAATATGATATTCGAACAAACCAAACAAATAAAATAAAATGATAGAACTCCTCACATGCGTGCTCCAAATGAATAGGAATAAATAAAATGATTGAGACATTAAAAATAGCAATCTGGAACGCAAACGGGCTACAGCAAAGATTACATGAATTAATAGTCTTCCTAAATGTCAGCAGAATTGACGTTATACTTATATCAGAAACCCACCTAACCGACAAGAACCACATCAAAATTCCCTTCTACTGTGCCTACGATTCCAAACATCCATCGGGCAAAGCCCGTGGAGGAACAGCAATCATAATCAGGCAAGAAATCAAACACTTCTTACACTCTACCGTCAGCAACACACACATTCAAGCTACCGCTGTTACCATTACTACATCACATGGCAACATAATACTAGCAACCGTTTAATGCCCTCCAAATCGCAAGATATCACTGCAAAAGTATACTGACTTTTTCAAATTACTGGGAAACAAGTTTATCGCAGGTGGTGACTACAATGTCAAACACATTCTCTGGGGTTCCAAAGTTAATTCGCCTCGTGGCAAAGTCTTAGAGCAGACAATAAGAAATCTAACGCTCGACGTAATTTCCTCTGGTCAGCCTACATACTGGCCAGCAGCCTATGATAAATCCCCGGACTTATTGGACTTTGCGGTAATTAACGGATTGAATAGATCTCATTTTGATGTGCAATCCTGTCTATAGTCGGGCCGCTGAGAGAAAGCAGCCGGTGAGGGAGGGTAGACAGCCGGACCAGGCCGAAATTTTACCCTCTCCAGTTACGTTTCAGGAGTTTCGTAGCCTGACTTCCCCTCACGCGCTTTCTACCCACACATGCTAGAGCGCCTTGTGGCCACGCTATGCGTCTGTGTGTGAGATTTGAAGTGAGACGGAAACCCGCCTGTTTCCTTTCTTAACGTAGAGAGTGAGTCTAATTCTCATTATACATATGTTTAATAACACACATGCGACATATTGGGCAGATTTCTATTCTACTTTCATCCCCTTTCTATAGCTCCGTGGAATAGTATTTGTAGTTACACTTGTAAACAAAGCTTTGCCACCCTGGACGAGACAGTATTCGGTAAAGGAAAGTTCATTTTTTAATTTGCAACTTGTCTCAGAGTGACCGGTGCCAGTAGAGTAAAACGACACATTTGGCCTGGATTAACCCTTACCAGGTAGGCTGTACCTGGTAGGGAATGTTCGGAAAAAGGAACTGAAATTTACACATGATCTGCAAACTGTAGCAAAAACTCATTTCTGCTTACAAATATTGAAAAATGTAGAGAAACAACAACCCTTATAATGTATCCATTAATTCTTATCTTTGAGAAATCATAATATAGAGTCACGATAATCTCGTGTGATGAATATAGTATCTCATTTTAGTTTAAATCGGCGGTTTGATGCAAAAGAACTGACCGTTTTTAAGAAAAATGGCACCCAACCCTGGCTTGCGGATCGCTCAATGTGTCAAACAGAGACAGGCGCAGGTTTTCTTTTTCTAAGTTAGGCTGACCCTATTGGGTCGGGCAACCAGTGGCGAGACCGTAGATGCATAATGCTAGGACCGCAACGCACCCAAGTGTCACGGGAAGTGGCGGTAACTGCGCTTGGGAGAGGGTAATTCCAGAGGGTAATTCTCAGCGGCCCGACTATAGATCTCTTTTCCGACCATTCCCCAATTATAATCAATTATCACTGCAATGTCACACACCTAAAATCATTTCCTTGTATAACAGTAGCACAAACTGGAAGAAATTCAAAGAATACCTTGAAAACCAGATCAATTGCAAAATTCCTCTAAAAACACCAGAACACATCGAATCAGCGGTAGTAAATTTGACTGACCTGATTCAATGTGCAGCGTGGGCAGCAACTAGTCCAATTGAAACTAATAGAAAATTCTATTCTTATCCAGTACATATAATGGAAAAAATCAAGCTAAAACGTGAACTAAAATACTTATGGCAAAAACAGCATGGTCCAGCAAATAAGAGGAAACTCAACGCAATAACTAAAGAAGTTAAGACCCTAATTCAAAATCACAACAATGAGATGTTTTATATGTATATCTCTAACCTTTCGCCCAATCAAGACACGAAACACTCACTATGGGAAGCCACGAAAAGATTTAAAAGATAATAATAAAAAAACAACCACTAAATGTGGCAGCACGACTGCCTTAATTCTCCGGGTTTTGGTTTCCAGAGTCAAGGATAACAAAATTTCTTCATTGGCACTGTCGACCTGACCATTGGTCAGTTCACAATAATGCGGTTTCTGAGTTCTCTGTATTTGGGTAACTAAACCAAAATTCTCCAAAGTTTCTCGACTGACAAAACAACATGATGAATCCGTGTCCATCATGATTTTTACGGGATGGTCCACGAGACTTGCCCAGACGTAAATTAACGTTTTTCGGGGGTGCTTCGCGTGCGCGATGACCTCCGCAGGCATTATTGGTTCGTCAAAACTAAAGTCTAATAACTGGATATGCTTATTTTGCAACGGCGAATAATCTAATTGTACACTAACATATAAACTGACATACTTAGGGCCCTCTGAACTGGGTGTAGTGGTTCCGAGGACTTTATTGGTTTTTCGAAAATTCCGGACAAGTTCGGAAGTGAATCCCGCGAGATATGACCGGGTTTCCTGCAATTCCAGCAGGTAACGGTAGAGGTGTTTTTAACCGGGGCTTTATTACAGCTTGTCTCGGTGGTGGGAGTGGGAGGCTTAGTGGTCACGGGAGCGGCCGTGCTAGCTTCTTGCCCCCCTCCTTGCCGGCCGGAGTCTTCTTCCCCTTGACGGGAAGGTTAGTTTGCAATCAGACAGAGGGTTCCCGATGGTCAGAACGTTTCTTCTGAGCCGCTGGGTTATGAAAGGTACTCCCGTTCTGCTACTGCGTATCCCCAGAGATTGGTTCGAACCGGTCGCCACCCAATTAGTACGTTTGGGAACGTTAGTTGTGTTGATATCCAGTGCATGCCCCGGGCTGCTGCGGCGCAATGCTTTTTTAATTTACTTATTAATTTTGGTCAGCACGCCTGGTGGGATCCTCGGATCTTGTGTGACCATGATGCCGTAGAATAATGATAACACTTTGTATCGAACTATGAACCGATAATTTATTTAAGCAAATACTCTGCTTGTGAGATACTCTCACCTTCGTCAACGTGTCGACGGCTATGTTTTACAACAATACACTTCTCTGCCGTTAAGCAGGCGACCCGGAATGGGCTTCGGGCTAACGAGCCGATTCTGGAGTCCGCACGCAAGAAATAACACTGTTTCACACCGACAGTGGATGTCCCGAATTCAGTATCGCTGTATCGCACCTTGCACCTAATTGCATATATATCATTATATTAGATCATGATCGTTTTGTGAAAACGTCTGAGCCGATTGTTTTTGTGAAATAGCAAAAAATGACCGTTATTTTAAAGTATCGGCTCAATGGCAAGCGTACTGCGTCTCAATTGGTTCGTGTACGTGTGTCGCGGTGGTTTTATCAGAACATCCGAGCCGACGCTTTCGCAGAATTATGATAAAACCGGCGGTTGGCACAAAGTATCGGTTCAGTGGCAAGAGCACTACCTATCAATTTATTTATCGTATTAGATCATGTTTGTTTTGCGAAAATGATTGAGCCGAGTGTTTTGAATTGTTTTTTATGATAAAAAACAACTTTTTGTTAAATCGTCGGCTCAACGAAAACTATGCTAATGTCTAATTATCCTGGGCTCCTGTTTTATGATGGACATGTGAGATTGGCTGAGTCAAAGGTTTTGCCAAGTGATTGTTAATGTGAGATCTTTTCCAGTACGCTAAATTCCTACTTTGGTTGGGTCTGGAATATGCCGGTTTTTAGGTTCGGAACATAACAGCCCCCCACCTCGGTTAGGTCTATACTTTAACTCATAATAGCAAACCAAGCACTGTGTATAAACCAAAGACTTTATTATAAACAAGCTGGTAAACAAAATAGGGTTTTAAGACCACGTCTGGTCGCAAGTTTTGGCGGCTTGGGTCTCGATCGCCGCCGCCTCACGAGCTCGCGACTTCTGCGCGCCTTCAGGCGGCTTATACCCCACGTCAGGAAAGAGCATGGATTCCGGTCGCGGTGGTGGAACATATTGGTTCTTAATGGTCTTTTCGACCTCGAACGCGGCCTGCTCCAGAGCATCCATCCTCACTAAGTCGGAGTGATGGATAAACCGAGCGATACGCGGGTGGAGATTGCGCTGGACATACTTAATTTGTTTTTCTTCAGCCCATGCAGGGACTAAGCGAGAATACATGTATCGCATAAACGTGAAGTAATCCAACACTTTCTCATGCTCGCCCTGCGTACGATTCTGGATATCCATTTCCAAACGAATTTGGAAATCGGTATCTGAGAACCGTTTCTGCCAGGCTAACACAAAATCACGCCAATCCGCCCAACGGTCACAATTTACCCAATACCACAAGAGGGCAACTCCGGTCAGAAAGAAGGGGAGGCAAACTAACGCGTCATGGTCGGATATATCGCTGAAACGCCTCCCCTCGCTTACGCGAGTGAGAAACGCCTCAGCGTCCTCGTTCTCATCACCCGAAAAATCCAGATTCGACTTTCGCATCAGATCATAGGCGCGAGAGGTTGAGCCTCCGCAGGAAGATGTCTCGGAGGATGGCATGCTGCCGGTTTCGCAGGTAGAGCCGAGTAATTAAAGTTCGGATGGGCGCGAGAGGTGGACGGCTGCGTTGCCGTTGTTTCGCTAGTCCGGAAATGTCTGGACGGGTCAGGGGATGCCGCGAATGTATCTTTGGTGTCCGATGTCCCACCCCCGAGTGGGGCGGGAGAGGGGGTGCGTGAATGATCCGGCATGCTGGCTATATCGAAAGCCTGCCACGGAGAGGCAGGATCCTCACCTTCTCAGAATTCAAATTGTAGGTGTCGGAACAAACGATGCTGAAGTGTCGCTGTATCGCCCCGCACCGAAAGCCTAGGCTTCAATAAAGCCTCTACTAAGGGGCTATACTCTAATGAATTTATCCACGAATATTTCGGGTCATCCATGCGAGGATGCCCAAAACACACGACATTTTTCCGCTGTCTCCCTGAGACGAGCGATCTCACAAAAACTCTAAGTCGGTCTTGTTTACGTCTCGCACTCATTCCCTTCCCCTATCCACTCGAGGGAGACCGAGGGATACGCGAGCGTACACAAAACACGTTACCAAATAACAAAGAGAACTCAGTTTACCAAACTTAGGAATTTGAATGGCCCTGTCAAGCTAGCGCAAGAACAGTCCTTACTTCGCCAAAATTAATAAGTGTTACGAGCCAGGCTTCGCGAGTCCTAAATATGCTCTGAATACGTGCAAAGGGCTATTTCACCTTTGCCAAACTCGAGTCTTCTAGTTCCCAATTGGCCCTATATCAATCCTGGGATCGTGCTAAGGGCTATTTCACCTTAACCAGACTCAGGTCCCTTTTTTTTTACGTGGGAAATCCTCATGGACACCCCGCCGCCCTGGTGGGGGCGACGGGGTAGTGCCGGACTCTTACCGGCTAAAACCCCACGGTGGCCATCCTCAGCGCTTACTGGGACGACACCGGGAACTCTGATAGAACACGACCGGTGCCGCCCCGCGCCCGCCTTCTAGTGAGGGCACGTCTCGTGGTGGGGGAGTGGCCATCGCCTCGCTCGCTTTCACGAGAGAGGGAGGCGTCAACCACTACTCGCGGGGGACACGGGTCGCCGCACTCCTTCGTCAACGGCGAAGGAGGAGGGAACCGTGCCTCCCGCACTACCAATACCTCCTGGGCGGGACGTGCGACCACTACACGCCCCGCCCCGCCTCGGGGCCGCTTTGCGGAGGCGGCAGAGTGGTGGCTCTGTCCCCTTGGCACATGCCCGGTCCACCGGCGGGTCCGGGCCGCTAAACTTAGTAGGGGAGATCTGCTTCCCCCTGCGCTCCGCCTCCTCCTTTTGGGAGAGCACTTCCTCGCAAAAAGCGAGGAAGGCCCTCCACGACCTCTCGCTGCCGAGGATCTGTCGGATGACCGTCGGCAGCGAGAGGTCCCTCCCGATATACCGGACCAGGACATGGCGCTGTTCCCCCTAGGCCTTGCAATGCTGGAGGGTATGTTGCGCCGTGTCCCGGTTCCCATCGCAATGGTAGCACTGTGCCGTAGCCTCTTTCCCTATGCGACGCAGGCACCGAAGCTGTAGTCACCGAAGCAGCCATGCCCGGTGAGCACCTGCGCGGCGCGGGAGGAGAGCTGCCCGAGCCGCCGGGTCTGGCGGTCCGCCGCTTGAGCTCCTCGACCGATCGTTCCGCGGGTGCTCCGCCCCTGTCGCGGAGGGCGCGAAGACCAGTATAGGTCCTCGCGCCCCCCACCGTCAGGATATCCAGGGAGG
This sequence comes from Ectemnius lituratus, assembly GCA_910593735.2. Classification (NCBI taxonomy): domain Eukaryota; kingdom Metazoa; phylum Arthropoda; class Insecta; order Hymenoptera; family Crabronidae; genus Ectemnius; species Ectemnius lituratus. The sequence goes on along the minus strand of OU343044.1, from coordinate 2,259,161 downwards.
AAACCTCGCCAACAGGCAGGCCGACGCCAGGGAGATCGTACGATATCCTCGCACGACCCTGACGGCCATCGACGCTGTACCCTCAAGAGCAGGGCACAGACTCAGGTCCCTATTCTTCTATTAACCCCTTTACACTAGTTACTTCCAAATAACTCTGAACAGTGCTTGGGATCGTGCTAAGGGCTATTTCACCTTAACGAGACTCAAGACTGGACCTTGTTAATTAAAAGAATGGCTTGTTACTTCCAATAGCTCATAATAAGTCTTGGGATCGTGCTAAGGGCTATTTCACCTTAACCAGACTCAATCCTGCTCATTGATCACGAAAGAATGCCCTAGGCTAAAGTTAAACCTTACTATTGCTCGCCGAATACACCTTGAGCGGTAAAAGTGTATCCTCGTGGGATCTTTTATTATTATTTTCCTTATATGTGCTTATTTAAATCAAGGATGACTGAACAGGAATTTCCAATGAAGTAGCAGTGATTTTCTTAATAAAACTAAAACAATGTTCAATATATTCTGAATGAAAATACACTACAAAAATATATATTGAGAGTTTCAGCGGAAGTGAAATGTTGTTACAATTTGGATTATACTTAAAATGAAATCGTATTACGTTACGATATTGGAGGGGGGAGAAACTGTACGTAAGAACTGTGACTTGCCTAACGATCGCGATATGACACGATGTACGTACGGTAATATTGACTGGTTTCGAAGGAGACTAATGCTCGATCTACTACGATGTTCTTCGCTAGTCCGAGTGACAGAGCTTCGCTGTCGTTGAGAGTTCGGAACTGATTCCCCCGCTTTCCACTAGACTTTAGGGCTTAAATACCCGAAGACCCAGTGAAAAGGGGGTATGGTGGGAGTATAGGGCGCTAAGAGTCTGACCATGCTTGAGTTCTAGGAACTACACAGATGCACCGTATGCACGCCGCTTTGCTCCCCTACTAGAAAGCTATAAACACTAGAGATAAGACAGAACGAAAGGAGTCGAAGTCACAGTTTTAAGGCTCGAAAAATACGCTATGACGGGGCAAGTTGCCTCGTCCCAAGATACTCCTCACTCCGACAAGGGAGGCCGGGCGAACACCCGCCATAGCTCTCTCTCTCACACTCACTCGCGCGGGCTAGCTTTATAGCATTGCTCCAAGGCAGGCACAGGCAGAGTAAGCGAGAATTAAAAGCGAGCTTGAACGCCGAGAGGCACCTAGGTCGGCACGACGGACTGGGCCACCTAGTGGAATGCCTATCCGAATAGGCGAGGAGGAGAGTCCGGATACCAGGAGTGCGCAGCCTGGGAGGCCGGATGAGCTGGGGATTGCCGTGTCGAGGACGAAGCAGCCCCTGCTGAGGACGAGCGGCCAACCAAACGACGTCAGGAGAGGAAGTTGGGCGCCCGTCACTCTTGATGGTCGACCTGCGCTGGGGACGGATCGTCACAGGCGGTCGATACATGCGGTCAAAGTCGGGCCTAACGCGCGGGCTCGATTTCGACACCGTCTAACGGATGGAGCCACGGGAGGATTCGGGGGTAGTGGCGCTGAGGGTGTGAGGCCGCTTAGCGAATTAGGTACTCTCTCTCGTCACTCAGATTGCGACCGTCACAGCGGCAGCTAGTGTCCCGTATCCGAGCGAATTTTGGAAAGTGCAAGTGACGAGAGAGAGAAAGCGAGCGACAGAGCGAAGGACAAACGAGCCAGACGATTAGAGACCGTAGAGGACCAGTGGGCCTGGACTGTAAATCGGCGTAAAACCGGCCGAAGTAGATTGCGGTAAGCCTCGCACCTCAGTGCCCTATCCTTAGAGTCCTACGTAGAGATTTCGCGCCCGGTAATCGGGTTCCTCGCATTTGCTGTTTGCCTGTAGAGTTAAATTAGCCTGCATATGCCCTGCCTTCCTTGGGGCGACTTCGCAAGTCGCTTCTGAGTCGCGCGGTAGCACAATAAGACTGCGTTCACCGAACAAAGTGGCCGCCATCTTGCCACTTGTTGCCGGCATCCGCGATCGATCGTCCGCTCGAACGGGCGACGGGTTTCTATTTATCCGCGGCGTTCATCGTCCGTTGACGTTCGGCCAGTTTAATTATTGCAGTCTGGTAATCGACCGACCATCCGTCGATCGCACGACGCGTTTCCCTACCGTGGGGTAAATTGTAAAGGGGCCCTCGTGGCCTAGGATCGAAAGCGCGTTAGCTCGATTTGCCATAGGTTATTTAGTTGTAGAGCCGTCGGTCCGCCCGACATAAATAAACAGGGCGTCATTGTTTAAAGAAAGCAGCAGTTAACTATTCTTTCAGCATTTTGTAAGTCCACTGTGTCGTCCCTGGCCTCCCTTGTTCCCCGCCCCTCTACCTTTACATCTGGCCAGCCGAGCCACCATTCGCGTTCCCCACCGAGCTTTCTCTCTCGCTCGAGCTTTTCATCTCCTCTGGGTTGCACATTAAAATCAAATTTGGTCTCGGCAACGGGGCCTGGCGCCCATCGAAGCACCCAGAGGGCTTGAGATTTAGAGAGGAGGCTCGGTCGAAGTTTCCCCGCTTTCCTAGCCGGCCAACAAGATCGGCGAGCTCGGGAAAGCGGTGGCAACGCAGGAATATTCTATGTAGGAACCTAGCGAGTTATAATTATTGTATCTACGTATGAAATAATGTTAAGAAAAGTAGTCCGAGAGGATGAATATGTAACACCTCCCCCCTTAGAGTGAATATCGCGCAAATCGTGATGCTTCATAAAGGAATCGGACAAATTTTCTTTTGAAAGTAGGTGAGAATGTGTGACGCATATTTGAAACGCAATGTAGTGTGTAGTGAAGTGTACTTAATTGCTAAATACAAGATTCGTATACGATGTTACAATGGTTTTACAGATTATAATGATTCAGGTGGATACATTTTCGCAAACTTAAATCTACGGGTGTCTTGTCTATGGTTTATGCAGGTATTCAACCAGTCAATGTGGCACAGAAAATGAAGAATGCTAATTAGTTTCTATCCAGTCTCCAATTTTCTATATATATTGTTGTTACCTGTTTTAAAACGAGTGATCCTTTACTTTCTACGCGTGAGCTAATTTCAACTTGTCGGCATGTTTTGTTAATATTTTATTCTCTGACGTTTGTAAAACTATATTATTTAAATCAGTGACATTAATGATTTTGAAAGGTCCAATGTAATGGGGATCAAATTTGCTAATCCGAGGTTCCTTCAGAGCATAAACGAAATCTCCAGGTTTAAAATTAACAGGGTTTGCACATTTATCATAATACTGTTTTGAACGACATTTGCTTTTAATTAAATTATCAGAAACTTAATTTCTCATAGTTTCCATTCGTTTAATCAGATCTATCAGGTAGGAATCATATGTTCGTAAATTCTTTCCTTTGGGAAATGCTGATGGTAGTCTTGGTAATTTACCAAAAATTAATTCATAAGGAGTGAAACCAGTTGCTTCGTGAACAGATGTGTTATATGAAAACATTTCAAATGGTAATAGACTTTCTCATTCTTGATACAAATCCATATAATACTTTAAATATTCTGTTACGACAATATGACTTCTTTCTAGTGAACCATTAGTTTGTGGTCTATAACCTGAAGTGGTAACTTTTTTTAATTTTAAATATTTCTACTAATTGAGTAAGGATCTTTCCAATAAAACTACTTCTTCTATCAGTAAGAATTGCTTTAGGAGTACCATAAACTGCTATAAAATGACGAGCAAAAGCATCACCTATTGTTTCAGCTTTAATATTTGGAATTGCTACGGCCAAACAAGATTTCGTGAGGTTATCTTGCATTGTAAGAATATGTTTATTTCCAGTTAACGAAAGTGGTAAGGGACCAACAGTATCTAAGGATATCTTTCCAAAAGGTTCGGACGGTGTGTCAGTGATAAGCATAGGTTGACGGGTTTTAATTCTGACCAACTTTTGTTCTTGACAATTAGTGCATTTACGACTAAAATTTTGTATATCAATTTTCATTTCAGGCCAGGAATAATGAGGTCGTAAACGATTATAAGTTTTAGTGACACCTTTGTGTCCTCCTATCAAACTACTACGAGCTTCTTGAATTAATTGTTGTCTAAGTTCTAATAAAGGAACTGTAATACTTGATGTACAAATAGTGATATGAATATTTAAATTCTTGAAAACACGTTTAACAAATTCTCCATATTCTACATGAGGGAAATGATCATGTCCATCTCCAACTGATAACATTCTAATAGAATAAATCTTTGATTGTTGTATTGCTATTTTCAACTCTTCTAAACCAGAGATGATATCTTCTTTGGTTAATTGTTCATAAAAGTATTTAGTGCCAAATATACTAAAAATCTTTCTATTACTAGATGTAGATATAAAAACTTGACCTTTCTTTGGATGTTGATTTTTAATCCATTCTTTATCTATATATTCCATTTCTTCTAAAGATTTAGTAATTGGAGTATTTGAATTGCAGTCAGCTGAGATAAAATGAATGCAATGGGCCTTTCGAGACAAAAGAGGGCTTGTAGAAAAAGCCATATGAAAACTATTCGTTGTATTCTTTTCGTCACTGTCACTATCTTTATCACTTGACATTGGATACTCTGAGAAGTCAATAAGGGTATTCGAAATTTGAGTTGGTACTAAATGAGAGTTTAGGTTATCAGGAACAGATTGGGTAGGTATTACAGGTTCGGGTAGAGGAAGGGTCTGATCTATGACTATGTCATTTAGGGGGAAAGAATTCTGTCGAATGGTACTAATAGAGTGATTGAAAATCTCTGAATCTTCTAGCTTCTCTGTGGGAGCTAGAGTAGAGTTACTCAAGGACTCATTAAAAAACAGTAAATCGCCGGTCAAAGTATTGTTTCCTGATGGTGGTGCAGGGTTTGTAGAATGTGCGTCTGGGAGAAAGTTCTCCATGCTAGGTAGAAAACTCGGTTTAAAAGGATATCTGCGAGGTTGCTTATTTTCTGAATTGCTGTCATCCGATTCACTTTCTGAGTGTCGAACTAAAGGTCTCTTTTGCCTATTACATGTAAATTCTTTAATTCGGAAACCAATATGTTAAGGGTCTGCTTGAGCTTTAGATAAATAATGTTTAAAATCTGGATCATTCGATTCTTTAAGTATTAAAGGTAAACAGTTGATTGGATTTCGTGAAAGAGCATCTGCATTCTTATTAATTTTGCCTGCCTTATAAACAATGTTATATTCAAATTCCAATAATCGTAATTACCATTTCATTAAACGAGAAGTGGGATCTTTAACTGAGTGTAACCAAACTAAAGGTCTGTGATCAGTGACCAATGTGAACTTAGTGCCATAAACATAAGGTCGAAAATATTGTACTGCGTATACCATAGCGAGACATTCTTTTTCGGTTGCGGAGTAATTTCGTTCTGCTTTGTTTAAAGTTCGAGATGCATAAGCGATTGGTAAATCGTGTCCTATTTCGCCTTGACTTAAAATCGCTCCTACTGCAAAGTCGGATGCATCGGTAGTAATAATAAAAGTTTTAAAAAAATCAGGATATTGTAAAATCGGTTGGTGAGAAAGTTCATTTCTTAATTTTTCGAAACTTTGCTGTTGTTCACGATTCCAATTAAATCTAACGCCTTTTCCTAATAAATCATTTAACGGTTTTGCTTTGATAGAAAAATTTTCAATGAAACGACGGTAATAACCTACTAAACCTAAAAATTGTCGAATACATTTTGAATTTGTAGGTAGTGGAAATTGTTTAACAGCTTGTAATTTCTTTGGATCTGGTCGAACGCCTTTCTCAGAAATAATGTGTCGTAAATAACATACTTTTTTACGGAGAAATTGACATTTGCTAGTTTGTAAAGTTAAACCATTTTCGCGCAATCTATTCAATAATTTTCGAATTTTTATTTCATGTTCTCTCAAAGACGAAGAATATACTATATCATCGAGATATACAAATAATTCGGTTCCTTGTAATCCAGTTAAAACTTGATTCATAAGATTCATAAGACTAGAGGGAGTAGTAAATGCTGTTTTTGAACGATCTTTCGGATCCATTTCGATTTGATGAAAACCATTAGCTAAATCGAACACTGAGAAATATTTTGCTCCTCCTAATCTATCTAAGATTTCGGTTATCTGTGGTAATGAAAATTTATCACTAACTGTTTTATTGTTAAGAGCTCGGAAATCAATAACCATACGCCAACGCTTATTGCCTTGGACCTCTGGTTTCTTTGGTACTATCTATTAAGGTTGTAGCACCAAGGATTTCCAGAATCGCCTGGAATCCTCTAGAATGCGTTCGCCTACAATGTCATCGCTGCTTGTGGGTGACAGCGGGCAGAGGAAACGTGAGGCGCGGAGCGCGAGCGTTGACCGCGCGCTTAACGACGGATCTGTTGATTTTGTTAGCAATGGGTCCTATAAAACCCCGATCTCGGCCACGCGCGCCCATTACGCTGTTTCCGAAGGGAAAGGACGAGGTGAGGCCATCGGCCGCCCTCTCGGACGGGTAATCGGAGCGCTAGTAGGAGAGTTCGGCGATGATACCTGGACGCCTGACCGAGAGGAGAGTACGCGGGAATATCTCTGGACGCCCGATAATACCAGGAGAGTACGGGAGCATATTCCGGACGCCTGTTTGGTATGGAGAGTACGGCGATTATACCCGGACGCCTACCAAACAGGAAAGTACAGAATGACTCCTGGACGCTTGAGATGCAGCAGGAGAGTACGGGGAGTTTCCGTGGGCGCCTTTGACCAGGAGAGTACGAAGATAATACCCCGACGCCTGATCAGGGGAAAGCACGGGGAAACATTCCTGGACGCCCGGTTCATGGGTATACGAGATCAGTTGGTCTAAAAGCGTCAAAATGTCGATCCTTAAAATCATTCCTCCTTGCATTATATTGAGTCCCCTCTGTACACTGAACCTAATATACGTACGACCACCGCCTGATCTTGAGTTCTGTACACTCAAAAAACTAATTGCCTGTCCTCGAACCTTTTTCCATATACCAAACTAATCATATCCTGAATAAATCCTGTTATAGTTACAATTCCTGTTTCCACCCAATAATCCCTGGCTACAAGGTGAATTATAAGGGGAACTAGAGGGTTTGATTATTCCTTCTTTAAGCAAAGCCTTTACCTGATCGTCGATCTGTTTCTAATGCACTGGCGGATACCTGTACTGCCGGGTGTTTATGGGTATACTGTCGGTAGTATGAATGGAGTGTTGGAAGTTGGGTGCCTTTCCCAAATTGTCTCCAGGTAGAAAGAACCTATCCGAGTATTTTTGAACGAGTTGTAGCACATGTTGCCGTTCTTGAGGTGATGTGAATTTATAACCAGAATTCTTCATATAATAATCTTCTTCTGATGAACTAATGATGTCGTACGGGTAAATTTCTTGAGGTGGGAATTCGAATTGAACATCTCGATTGCTCGTATTAGTTGCCATTACGTGGCAAGTGCCATTATTGTTGGAAACTGCTGCTTCGCCAATATAAACATCGTCTTGGGTTTTAATTCGCGGTAAATAACCTTCGCGAAGAGTCGTATTTGCTAAACGAACTGTAATGCACTGACTGGTTCGTGCCGCAATCGAATGATGCTTTTTCGTCGGTTGATTCTCCTCTTCTTCTGGACTTCGTTAATTTATGAATCCTATGGGTTTGGTCCCATTGGTCCGAGATTTCAGCCTCTTCTTGTAATAGATAAGCGCTACCGAGTAAACCACTAGCTGGTAACTGAAGATTCTTCATCACATAAAATAGACAAGGTGTCTCATGGATATGAAGAGTTACGGTTCCCGTTGTCAGTATTGGGATGGAAGCAACTCCAGTTACTTCAATTTCTTCTTTATGAATTCTTACTTCTTCCAAATTCAAAGCTTCAAACGTTATCAAATTTACGGACGCTCTTCCGTCCACTAAAAATTCTTCATGCCCATCTTTTAATTCCGGTACTAACGCGGATCTTTGGAATCGGGGCTTCTTTAATTATTGGTTTCTTCGCGGATTCTCTTGGAATCGAACATGTTGCTGGCGAGGTTCCTCGCTTCTGTTCACCTGGTCGCCTACCGGGTGAACGAGATCGTAGTTTAAATGCTGTGCATTACGGGACTTATTATCGTTCCTCTGCTGATTGAACGACCTACCAGGCTGAGCATAATTATCGCTCATCTGGGCAGAATTATGTGGATTCTTGAAATTAGAAAAATTGCCATCGCAGTTTTTGTCCTTGCAATAGCAGCACTGGCAGCCCTCGTGGTTCTGATACCTTTCGACCCTTTCTGGTTGCCTTGGATGCTGTTGTTAGCACTGCTGATGGAGGAAATTTACGACACCCGGGGTCCTAGTTTGCCATGCTGTACAGCAAAGGCGGTCGGTTTTCCGTAACCCCGTGGGTTTCCCTCCACACCAGATGTAGTCTCCGTTTGGGATCCATGGTGTCGGCTCCAATTCGAGTTGAATGGTCGTCGGTTGTTAGAATGTCGGGGCCCGTTATTGTTTCCATAACGATAACCATTCGAGTCCCTCCAATCATTCTTACTCCATCCTCGAGTGATCTGCGTGACCTCTTTAAACGCTTCTTCTATCTTCTTAAAATTCTTCGGATTCACTCGCGACAAATACCGTTCCGGTAACCCGTTTATAAATTTATTAATTGCGCCGCTTTCCAAATGCTTTAGTTTAGCAGGTCTAAGCTCCACTTTATATTCTCGGTTCACTGCTGCGCGAGCATTATGCGTTACGTGACGCGTTCTGTCTATGTAATCTTGTACACTTTCATCCCGGTAGATCCGTAATCGCGAAATTTCGTCTTGGAAAGACCACAAACTTCTACCCGGGGAAAAACATTTCTTTAAATGGTGCAACAAAGTATTCAAGCTTGTGGACGTCTCACCACCCACGCTCTCTCTAGCTGTACCCTTTAACTTTTTAATTATTGCACTTAAATAATTCATTTCCAAAGCTGACGGCAAACCATCTGTGCCATCCTCAACACATTGAACAAAATATTTAAGTTCATTTCTATTTCGAGAAAAATTATTAATTTCTTGAACATACTTTTGAATAGTTGTCCTGAGTTTCAACTTTTGCATAAAATCAGAAAGGTCTGTTTCCTGTTTAGTCATTGTGATAATGTAGTTTAACCAAGCACAACGAGAAAAATAACTTTACTCAACAGTTTGTGAACTGATATAATCTGAGTATCCCACCGCTGTCACCAATTTGTTACGAGCCAGGCTTCGCGAGTCCTAAATATGCTCTGAGATCGTGCAAAGGGCTATTTCATCTTTGCCAGACTCGAGTCTTCTAGTTCCCAATCGGCCCTATATGAATCCTTTTTTTTCGCGGAGAAAATCCCTAACCGATACCCCGCCTCTCTGGGGGAAAGACGGGGTTATGTGGGGTCCGCACCCACTAAAAACTCCGCGGTGACCTCACAGGCAAGCTGGAGCGGGCCCTGGGAAAACCGGAGGATGCTACCAGGACACGCTGCTGCCTTGGCACTGGTCGTCCCACATACCCGGTGGTAATCCCCCCCCGTTTGGGAACTACCCAAGATGTTGGGTGGCAGGCGGGCCACACGCCAACCACCCCTTCACGCGGCCGGTTGAACTAGGAGGGTCCCAGCCCCCCACCTGAACCCCTCACCGACCGCGCGGACGTTGCTGCGCCGCAGGAGAGCCATGGCTCTCTCCCGCGGCCGTCCCCCGTATAGATATCCGTGACGGAGGAGCAAGGGAGGAGGAAGCACCGTCATGGTGCCTGGAGGTCGGGTCTCCTCCTCCTCCCCCGGCCACACCGCCCGGGGGGCCCTCGCCACTCGGGGTAGCGTTCCCGCTCCCGAGCCCGCTCGGTCGTCTCCTTCGCGAGCATGACTTGGTCGCTGAAGGAGACGACCGAGTCCCACTGATCCGCGCTGTCGAGCATTTTATCAACGATGCTCGACAGCGCGAGATCCTCCCCAATAACGCCCACCAGGACGGCGCGTTGCTCAGCCCATGCTGGACAGTGATCCAGCGTGTGCTGCGCGTCGTCCCGGGCGGCCACGCAGTGGTGGCAGCGGGTCGTGGCCTCCCTGCCAGGTACCTTGCCAGGTACTCACCGAAGCAACCATGCCCGGTGAGCACCTCGCACAGGCGGTACGTAGCACCGCCGAAACCCCTATCCGCCCAGCGCTGGCGGTGCGGGCGGATAGCCCGTACAGTCCTGCTGGGCTCGATGCCTGGCTCGTCGAGCCAACTGCCCACGAGTCCAACAGGTACTGCCGGGACTGGCGCTTCAAATCGGCCTTCAACTGTCTGGTGGCCATACCTCTCTGTCGCGCATCTGGGAGGTCTCTGTAACAGAGAGCCTGCGAGCGGGCTACCATCTCCCCGGGGGGGGGGGGGGGTGTCCTCATTGCACACATTCCGCTTTCCGCACATGTAGATTTTGGACACAGTGGAAATTGGTCACGGTGGAAAGTGCCCACAGTGGAAGCAGTACACATCGCGTGTTAGGATGAGTAGAAACTGCACACAGGATAAAGCGCGAATAATGGAATTTGGACACACTGAACAAAATACGTGTACGTTGTACATATTTCCATGACATTTTGAAATTAAAAACTTCAGATGACAATGAATAAGGGAAATATAGAGCAGACAGGTAGTTTTGTGATTGCAACCAAATTTTTTGCATAGAGAAAGTTGATTATGTATTGACAGTGATCAGTATAAATAGAGATTCTGCTCCTTAAAAATTGATTAATTATACTTGATGGAATTACAATGGAAGTAATTAATCTACAATGGGACTTTTATTTCAGTATATGTTATTATAACCATAAATTATTTATTATTGCATAACTTAAATACATTGAAACTTTTTCATTTGTGTGTATTTATTTAATTACAATCATAAATCTTGCATTTACTCTGTGGAGCTGTGTCTAACTCAAGAATATACTTCTTAGAGTATGCTTATAATTGCATATAAATATAGAACAAAGAATATGCTTATAATTGAGTTATACCTAATAAGTCATGGGACATAGTATACAAGGTATTATATTACAATACAAACAATTGACATATAAGTTCCTTATCGATTAAGAAGCAATTGTGATGAGAATTAATAAATGTATTGATGCCTAATCTTACTTCCAAATCAAAAGCTTTGAATAGCAAAATCTCAAATCTTTTACGTTACTGCTTGAATGTACAGGATGAGTCACTTGCCTTTGAATCATCTCCTTCACACTCGAGTTCCAATTATTTCCACTATTGGTATAATTTGATATTATAAATAAATGTCAATGTGCGGAAAAGAGTCGGTAAATACTCCTTTATATTAAAATTACTAAACACCGTATAATCATACCATTTTCAACGGCGTATGCCCATCATTGGCGATTCAAAGGCAAGTGAATCACCCTGTACATACGTTCAGGAAATTTGTCATCCAATTCAATCTTAAAGTGTTATGTGTATCTTAAAGTATAAAGTGTTCCTTAAACAATCTGATAATAATATTTAATCTATATATTATCAGGAAAATGAAATATTATTCTCGAGCCTGATACCGAGACTCGAGAATAATTTCGAAATGCTTTTTTTGTCTTGGATTGTTAATTCTCGAACTTTAACTCGTTGACGTTAGTGTCTCGAATGCTTGGATTTTTACTACTCATGGTTCTCGTCAATTATTTCATTTCCCGACACTTCGGCTCGAGCGATCAGAAGCCAACGATTCCCCAAGCACACACAAAATTGGGCGCCAGGCATCGAAGATGCCACACAAGAACACACAAAATCGTAAGAGGAACGGCAACAGGAGATCTCTCGAGACGGCGTACTTTGCTTCGGCTAGACGGTAATAGACAAGGAGAGCACGTGGGTCGACAGGAGTGAACAAGCCATAGGGTATAGAGCAAGTTAGAATGATTTTATTCCGACAATGTAGTTGAAATAAGAGAGTTCACCCGAAGCGTTCATCAGCAACCTCGGGTCAAGCGGATAACTACGATAGTGTCTGTCGTCTTACATTGAGGTGGACGCTAGCTCGACTAGCTCGACGCAGTTGATCGGCGAAATATAGAGAATTTGAAGATTACAATTTGACTTTTGGCTGACTTAGTCAGCCTGCAGTAAGATCAGAGTTTCTGGCATCGCAAGTGAAAAGATCCGAAACGTTACACAAGAAATGATTCGGCGACTCGAGGATAAGAGCTTGCAGTCTCACATAATTCAAACTGGAAGCGATAGAGAGGCAACGGACTACTAGCAGAGATCCATCGAAGAGCCGGTCTCTTACAAAGGCTAGGCCGAAGGGTTGATTCGCTCACCGCTAATGATTTTTACTGGAAGGCACGCTAATGGTTGTCCGGGGATTTGATTTCCGTCCTTCCTTCCTTCCTTCCTTCCATACGTTAGTGTTCGCCTCTCGTAGTTCTCGCTCGCTAACGCTAGTAGTTGTCGCTCGCTAACGCTAGTGGTTGGTCGCTCGTTAACCCGCTAGTATTGTACTCGTCCGATAGTCAGCTCAAGAGTGCCGAAAAGTGCGCTCGCGTTTACGCTCTCGCCTGGCTTCCTTTGTCCGGAAAATCGGTTCCTAATTGGTCGCCTGGTTCTACCGCGCTCGCAGGGCTCGCAGTGCCCTCGGACGAACGCTGCCAGGGCCGTTTGCCCAACCGTGCACCAACCCTGCTACGGTGAATCGGAAATTCTTTTTTCTCCCCTGTGGCTGGGTGTCTCGAGGCCGCTTGCTTCACCGCCCAGTGATTTCCCGCGATGACCAGTCGATGGCGATCCCTTCGGAAGCTGCTGGCCTCTTAGTGTTCATCTCGGTCGAGCCGAATCCTGGTTGCTGGTAGATTTGGGTTGACTCCGGGTGCCGTGGATAGATGGTTGTCCCTGGGCTTGCTGTTTCCTGGTTGGCTCAGGCGAAAGTTTCCGGACGTTAATATTAGTTTCGATCTTTCTCGATCCTTATTGGAGACGTACTTTCGCTCGCATTGTGGCGCTAGTTTTGTGTAGGGGAATCGTTGGTGGCGTACGCCAGGCGTAACGTCACAATATATATCTGTAGAAGGGCAGTTTCCAGGACCCGCTGATATATTACATATTGTATACAGAGGTATTAAAAAAACTTATGTTCAGGGGAGATCACGTAAAATTTATTATATACCGGAAACTTACAAAGCTGCTAAACAGAAACAGTTTTAAGGATTCTAACAATTTGCACAAATTGAATAATTAACAGAATTAACACAATCTTCTAGAGTTAAACAAATATCTCGCTTCAAATATTGGATTAATGAAAAAATTTTCATATCTTTTACAATTCTCTAAAATTGCAATGTTATTGCAAGATAAAAAATTAATAACAGTTTTGCAACGGAGTGACAAATAATTAACGATATCTCTAAGTAATCTAAGAGTAAGTTTTGTGTGCGCCAAGTCTGAATCCTTTATGATTACGTGTGCTGCTGCCATATACATCCCGTATAATCATCGATGGACACCATGGAGCAAGGCCTTCTGTCCATCGAGGAACCTAAATTGGGCAAATAAAGGAAAGTTTATATTACATATATCATATATAGTTGCTTTGAAAATTAAAGGTACATTGGTATGTATATGAATAACAAAAAGTGGCAAGCAAATCAACATGGAAATACATAGCGGTTTATTTTCCCCATAAAACCTTGTGCATATTGTCTGTTGAAAGATGGGCATAGTATACGTACATTGTATTTGGCCTTCAAATACGTATTACTTCCATACTGATTTCCATGCAAATTGACATATACATATACTAATGTGCTGAATTTTGCCTGAGTATAATATTTCTAAAGTTAAGTAGCGTTATTGATTATACCATTTATGACTTCCAGTGCCAGCTAACTTTGTGACTCCAATCCCATGAAGTTTCATTGAAGTCAAACAACCAGGTCGCACACATTCCCAGGAGTCCAATCTGAAAACATAATTGAAGCATTAATAAATAACAAATTATTAAAACCATCTTGTCGAATAATAGTTTACTTATTCATCCTCTACCTTTTCTTCACTTATGTAGGCATTCCCAGAGAGATATTTTTCCAGTCAATAGATTAAATAAAGAAAACTAAGATGTGGAGTTTGTACAGACATTCTCGCATATAATCTGAAAACTGAAATAAGGAATTAAGAAATGTTCAAACTAATTTTTGTGTCGCTCTAAATACATCATCTTTGAAAGCGTGTCTATCTTTATAGTGCATTCACTCACATCTTTTCCTTGTTTGAGTTGCTCAAAGCATCTGTTTCTTTACAACGCATGCTCTCACTTCTTTTCCCAGAGCAGGTGTTAAACTATTATCAGGATGGGAACCCATGGTTGATGAAGAACTACAATCTGTGCAAATAGAAACAATACTACTGAGTGATAACAGTCTGAATGATGATATCTACGTTCATGAGTATAAATATAAAGGTACTTACAGCAATAAATCTGTTAAACTGAATTCAAAAAGAATATTCCTCAGTACAGCGTATCTGCTTTATTTATCCTTTAGCCTATATTCTTCTCTGTTCCCACCCACATACAGAAAATATCTGAAATCTACAAATAAAAATTAGTTATTAATTTTATTATTCCACAAAATCTCCATCTCCTAAACTACAGTATCTACGATAGCGAGACTTGACGCAGTCATTAAGCATGAAAAATGTCTATGATCTTGATCAGTTGGATTAAAATCGGTTCATTAGTATCAGTGATATTAAATGCTGAAGTTTCGCGACGCCTAGCCGACACACATTTTGACATATGCTTAACTTCGAACGCTCATATTTCCATTGTTGCGTGTTCACGGGTTCGAAAACTCTAAAAAGTGGGTAAGTGTGCCCGTGGGGCGCTGAGCACCCTGCTGACGTAGGAGGGAAGTTTGAAAATGTACAGAGGAGTTTAAAATAAATGTACTGAAATTAGGTTTGGACATGAATTGAAATATATTGAATAAAGAAATTTAGGTTGCTGTCCAGAACAATATCCTAAGCGCTTGACTGCTCGAAACCGAAGTGACGTCTAATTCCACAAGTCGGAATCGACGACGTTTAAGAAAGCTCCCTTCTCCAAGCGGGTGAGAAGGAGCCAATCCGGCGCTCGCTAGGGCCGACGCTGGCCCTTACGCAGTCCTATTGGTGCTCTTCCGTGGGACTTACTCCTTCTCTAGGATTTCGCAGGCGCGCGCAGCAAAAGGGCTCTCCCTCCACTCTAGGCCCTACTCCTGACCTAAGCTACGAGCGCTGGATGCCAGCGAGAAATGGCGGCGAGGTGGGAATCGCCGAGCCGCGGAAAAACCCTGCTGGGCTCTTGACGGAGCGAGAGAGAAAAAAAGAGCGACGGCCTGTTTCCGGGAAAGAATAATTTATGGGAGGCAATTGACTGCATGTGTTCGAAAGTTTCGAGGAGTCTCGATACTTGAGTTTTTCTGAGCCATTGTATTAGGATTATCGAGGACTTTCTAAGAAGTTAAGACGTGACTTCTTAGCTATTGCCCATGTTTACTCCAGGCCTCGCTTCGCTGCTTTTTCTCTACAATAGCTCGACATCTGCGTGCTCGTTGTCGCATTCTTATTTATGAAATACTAAAGCGGAAATCCTACGTATTCGTACGATTCTTTATACATGCAGAGTTTTAAAATTAAACTATCTGCCGCCTATTAAAAATGTCGGCGTTATCGACTAGAGGCTAAATTCAGAGCGCGAGAGAGGTCGGGATACGCAACACCATTAATACTATAGATACACGGACGGGACTAGGCTACATGATTAGCGTATAATGCAAGCTTTATAATGAAACCTTTCCCAATGCTTTAGCATCTTAAGTTCATTCTCGCGAAAGCTCCCAAGTTTTATTTACGCTTTCCTAACCTATTACGCAATAAGACGTTTGGCCTAATAACATCACTTGTATGATTCCCATGGAATCAATGTTTTTGTGAGCCAAAGTACTCCTAGGAAGCAACAAATTGAGCTATAAGCCGATCTCCTACCTGCCCTAATAACGAAGATATAAACATTTCAAAGCTTTATGACGAGTGGCACGTCATTACGAAAAATTATACATTCAATATCTCGGAAACTACCGAACCGATTTTAATCAATCAAGTCTTCATTTTACCGCGTTATCGAGCACTACACCCGTGCCGAGTTCTATTATGCTAGCTGCAATAGTTTGAAAGTATGAACTCATGGATCCGAATAGCACTAACTAAGCGCATCGTGCGACTGCGGCCGAGCGAGAGCAGCAGAATATTATTTCATCCACGAAAATTTCATTTTCTAAACTACTGCACGTACGATACTGAAACTTGACATAGTTGTTAAGCATAAAAAGATAGGACGATCGAGAGCTGTTTGATAAAAATCGGTTCGATAGTTTCCGAAATATTAAATGTTTCCCGACGGCAAGCCGACACACATTTTGACGTGCGCTGAACTTGGATTGCTTGTACCTCCGTTAATGTTACAGATACATGTATAAAGGAGCACGATATTTTTGTTACACGAAATTTAAATTTTCTAAACTACTGCATGTACAGTACTGAAACCGGTTATAGCTGACTGATTATTGAGCGTCAAAAATGACAAACATCAATTATTTTTAACCAAACACGAAATGAAGAAAGTTATCGGTTTTACGCGTATAATTTTTTCTATATTTGTATTGAAATCTATTTCGTAGTTTCTGAGTTATTAAATGTTAAATTTTCACGTAAAAAAGCCGAAACATTTTTCCGATGTAGCAAGAAACTGTTTTGCCTAATTCCTGTATTTAATAACAGTTGAGTTCCTTCGCATTTGTGGTAATCTAATGCTTGATATGATGCAAATATAAGGACTGAAGCATTTGGGTTCCTATCAAGTATAATTAATCGATTATTAAGGAGCAGAATCTCTATTTATACTGATCACTGTCAATAAACAATCAACTTTCTCTATGTAAAAAATTTGGTCGCAATCACAAAACTATCAGTCTGCTCTATATTTCTCTTATTCATTGTCATCTAAAGTTTTTAGTTTCAAAATCTCATTGAAATATGTGCAACGTACACGTATTATGTTCAGTGTGTCCAAATTCCAATATTCGCAGTTTCTTAAGTGTGCAGTTTCTATTACTGTTAAAAGACAATGTGTAATGTTTCCTCTGCGGGTAGTTTCCACCGTGCGCAGCTTCCAATGTGCACTGCTGCTAATGTGGGCAATTTGCAATGTGCACTGTTTCCAATGTGGCCTGTGTCCAATGTGCGCTGTTTCCGCGTGTGCAGTTTCCAAAATCGGCCCGCGTGCAAAGCGAAGTGTGCGCAAAGGAGACTCACTCCGGAAATACATGTGTTCCATTCCCGATTACGATTCTGGGAGCCAGAATACTGGAGGATAGGTTTTTGGGCAAAGGTGCGATTTTCAGACGAACGGAAGCTCGGATTTGAATTCTGCTTGCGGCATTCGATTCCTCTCGTCATTTCACGTCGGAAATGGATGTGTTCCATTCCCGATTACGATTCTGGGAGCCAGAACACTGGAGGATAGGTTTTTGGGTAAAGGAGCGATTTTCAGACGAACAGAGCCTCGGATTTGAATACTGCCTACGGCATTCGATTCCTCTCGTCATTTTACGTCGGAAATGCATGTGTTCCATTCCCGATTACGATTCTGGGAGCCAGAATACTGGAGGATAGGTTTTTGGGTAAAGGTGCGATTTTCAGACGAACGGAAGCTCGGATTTGAATTCTGCTTCCGGCATTCGATTCTTCTCGTAATTTTACGTAGGAAATGCATGTGTTCCATTCCCGATTACGATTCTGGGAGCCAGAGTACTGGAGGATAGGTTTTTGGGTAAAGGAGCGATTTTCCGACGAACGGAGCCACGTATGTGAATTCTGCTTGCGGCATTCGATTCCTCTCATCATTTCACGGCAGAAATGCATGTGCTCCATTCGCGATTACGATTCTGGGAGCCAGAATACTGGAAGATAGGTTTTGGATATACGAACGATTTTCAGAGGAACGGAGGCTCGGATTTGAATTCTGCTTACGGCATTCGATTCCACTCGTCATTTTACGTCGGAAATGCATGTGTTCCGTTCTCAATTACGATTCTGGGAGCCAGAATACTGGAGGATAGGTTTTTGGGTAAAGGAGCGATTTTCCGACGAACGGAGCCACGTATTTGAATTCTGCTTTGTTCATTCGATTCCACTCGTCATTTTACGTCGGAAATGCATGTGTCCCGTTCTCAATTACGATTCTGGAAGCCAGAATACTGGAGGATAGGTTTTTGGCTATAGGAGCGATTTTCCGACGAAAGGAGCCACGGATTTGAATTCTGCTTGCGGCATTCGATTCTTCTCGTCATTTCACGTCGGAAATGCATGTGTTCGATTCCCGATTACGATTCCGGGAGCCAGAATACTGGAGGATAGGTTTTTCGGTAAAGGAGCGATTTTCAGACGAACGGAGGCTCGTATTTGAATTCTGCTTTGTTCATTCGATTCCACTCGTCATTTTACGTCGGAAATGCATGTGTTCCGTTCTCAATTACGATTCTGGGAGCCAGAACACTGGAGGATAGGTTATTGGCTATAGGAGCGATTTTCCGACGAAAGGAGCCACGGATTTGAATTCTGCTTTGTTCATTCGATTCCACTCGTCATTTTACGTAGGAAATGCATGTGTTCCATTCCCGATTACGATTCTGGGAGCCAGAGTACTGGAGGATAGGTTTTTCGGTAAAGGAGCGATTTTCAGACGAACGGAGGCTCGTATTTGAATTCTGCTTTGTTCATTCGATTCCACTCGTCATTTTACGTCGGAAATGCATGTGTTCCATTCCCGATTACGATTCTGGGAGCCAGAATACTGGAGGATAGGTTTTTGGGTAAAGGAGCGATTTTCAGACGAACGGAGGCTCGTATTTGAATTCTGCTTTGTTCATTCGATCCCACTCGTCATTTTACGTCGGAGATGCATGTGTTCCGTTCTCAATTACGATTCTGGAAGCCAGAATACTGGAGGATAGGTTTTTGGCTATAGGAGCGATTTTCCGACGAAAGGAGCCACGGATTTGAATTCTGCTTGCGGCATTCGATTCTTCTCGTAATTTTGCGTAGGAAATGCATGATTCCATTCCCGATTACGATTCTGGGAGCCAGAGTACTGGAGGATAGGTTTTTGGGTAAAGGAGCGATTTTCAGACGAACGGAGCCTCGGATTTCAATTCTGCTTGCGACATTCGATTCCTCTCGTCATTTCACGTCGGAAATGCATGTGTTCCATTCCCGATTACGATTCTGAGAGCCAGAATACTGGAGGATAGGTTTTTGGGTAAAGGTGCGATTTTCAGACGAACGGAAGCTCGGATTTGAATTCTGCTTGCGGCATTCGATTCCTCTCGTCATTTCACGTCGGAAATGCATGTGTTCCATTCCCGATTACGATTCTGAGAGCCAGAATACTGGAGGATAGGTTTTTGGGTAAAGGAGCGATTTTCAGACGACCATAACCTCGGATTTGAATTCTGCTAGCGGCATTCGATTCCTCTCGTCATTTCACGTCGGAAATGCATGTGTTCGATTCCCGATTACGATTCTGGGAGCCAGAATACTGGAGGATAGGTTTTTCGGTAAAGGAGCGATTTTCAGACGAACGGAGGCTCGTATTTGAATTCTGCTTTGTTCATTCGATTCCACTCGTTATTTTACGTCGGAAATGCATGTGTTCCGTTCTCAATTACGATTCTGGGAGCCAGAACACTGGAGGATAGGTTATTGGCTATAGGAGCGATTTTCCGACGAAAGGAGCCACGGATTTGAATTCTGCTTGCGGCATTCGATTCTTCTCGTAATTTTGCGTAGGAAATGCATGATTCCATTCCCGATTACGATTCTGGGAGCCAGAGTACTGGAGGATAGGTTTTTCGGTAAAGGAGCGATTTTCAGACGAACGGAGGCTCGTATTTGAATTCTGCTTTGTTCATTCGATTCCACTCGTTATTTTACGTCGGAAATGCATGTGTTCCGTTCTCAATTACGATTCTGGGAGCCAGAACACTGGAGGATAGGTTATTGGCTATAGGAGCGATTTTCCGACGAAAGGAGCCACGGATTTGAATTCTGCTTTGTTCATTCGATTCCACTCGTCATTTTACGTAGGAAATGCATGTGTTCCATTCCCGATTACGATTCTGGGAGCCAGAGTACTGGAGGATAGGTTTTTCGGTAAAGGAGCGATTTTCAGACGAACGGAGGCTCGTATTTGAATTCTGCTTTGTTCATTCGATTCCACTCGTCATTTTACGTCGGAAATGCATGTGTTCCATTCCCGATTACGATTCTGGGAGCCAGAATACTGGAGGATAGGTTTTTGGGTAAAGGAGCGATTTTCAGACGAACGGAGGCTCGTATTTGAATTCTGCTTTGTTCATTCGATCCCACTCGTCATTTTACGTCGGAGATGCATGTGTTCCGTTCTCAATTACGATTCTGGAAGCCAGAACACTGGAGGATAGGTTCTTGGCTATAGGAGCGATTTTCCGACGAAAGGAGCCACGGATTTGAATTCTGCTTGCGGCATTCGATTCTTCTCGTAATTTTGCGTAGGAAATGCATGATTCCATTCCCGATTACGATTCTGGGAGCCAGAATATTGCAGGATAGGTTTTTGGGTAAAGGAGCGATTTTCCGACGAACGGAGCCTCGGATTTCAATTCTGCTTGCGGCATTCGATTCCTCTCGTCATTTTACGTCGGAAATGCATGTGTTCCATTTCCGATTATGTTTCTGGGAGCCAGAATATTGCAGGATAGGTTTTTGGGTATAGGAGCGATTTTCAGACGAACGGAGCCCCGAATTTGAATTCTGCTTGCGGCATTCGATTCCTCTCGTCATTTTACGTCGGAAATGCATGTGTTCCATTCCCGATTACGATTCTGGAAGCCAGAACACTGGAGGATAGGTTATTGGCTATAGGAACGATTTTCCGACGAAAGGAGCCACGGATTTGAATTCTGCTTTGTTCATTCGATTCCACTCGCCATTTTACGTCGGAAATGCATGTGTTCCATGCCCGATTACGATTCTGGGAGCTAGACTACTGGACGATAGGTTTTGGATATAGCAACGATTTTCAGACGAACGGAGCCTCGGATTTCAATTCTGCCTACGGCATTCGATTCCTCTCGTCATTTCACGTCGGAAATGCATGTGTTCCATTCCCGATTACGATTCTGGGAGCCAGAGTACTGGAAGATAGGTTTTTGGGTAAAGGAGCGATTTTCCGACGAACGGAGCCTCGGATTTGCATTCTGCTTGCGGCATTCGATTCCACTCGTCATTTTACGTCGGAAATGCATGTGTTCCGTTCTCAATTACGATTCTGGAAGCCAGAATACTGGAGGATAGGTTCTTGGCTATAGGAGCGATTTTCCGACGAAAGGAGCCACGGATTTGAATTCTGCTTCGTTCATTCGATTCCACTCGTCATTTTACGTCGGAAATGCATGTGTTCCATTCCCGATTACGATTCTGGGAGCCAGAATACTGGAGGATAGGTTTTTCGGTAAAGGAGCGATTTTCAGACGAACGGAGGCTCGTATTTGAATTCTGCTTTGTTCATTCGATTCCACTCGTTATTTTACGTCGGAAATGCATGTGTTCCGTTCTCAATTACGATTCTGGGAGCCAGAGTACTGGAGGATAGGTTTTTGGGTAAAGGAGCGATTTTCCGACGAACGGAGCCTCGGATTTCAATTCTGCTTGCGGCATTCGATTCTTCTCGTAATTTTGCGTAGGAAATGCATGATTCCATTCCCGATTACGATTCTGGGAGCCAGAGTACTGGAGGATAGGTTTTTGGGTAAAGGAGCGATTTTCAGACGAACGGAGCCTCGGATTTGAATTCTGCTTGCGGCATTCGATTCCGCTCGTCATTTCACGTCGGAAATGCATGTGTTCCATTCCTGATTACGATTCTGGGAGCTAGACTACTGGAGGATAGGTTTTTGGGTAAAGGAGCGATTTTCAGACGACCATAACCTCGGATTTGAATTCTGCTAGCGGCATTCGATTCCTCTCGTCATTTCACGTCGGAAATGCATGTGTTCGATTCCCGATTACGATTCTGGGAGCCAGAATACTGGAGGATAGGTTTTTCGGTAAAGGAGCGATTTTCAGACGAACGGAGGCTCGTATTTGAATTCTGCTTTGTTCATTCGATTCCACTCGTTATTTTACGTCGGAAATGCATGTGTTCCGTTCTCAATTACGATTCTGGGAGCCAGAACACTGGAGGATAGGTTATTGGCTATAGGAGCGATTTTCCGACGAAAGGAGCCACGGATTTGAATTCTGCTTGCGGCATTCGATTCTTCTCGTAATTTTGCGTAGGAAATGCATGATTCCATTCCCGATTACGATTCTGGGAGCCAGAGTACTGGAGGATAGGTTTTTCGGTAAAGGAGCGATTTTCAGACGAACGGAGGCTCGTATTTGAATTCTGCTTTGTTCATTCGATTCCACTCGTTATTTTACGTCGGAAATGCATGTGTTCCGTTCTCAATTACGATTCTGGGAGCCAGAACACTGGAGGATAGGTTATTGGCTATAGGAGCGATTTTCCGACGAAAGGAGCCACGGATTTGAATTCTGCTTTGTTCATTCGATTCCACTCGTCATTTTACGTAGGAAATGCATGTGTTCCATTCCCGATTACGATTCTGGGAGCCAGAATACTGGAGGATAGGTTTTTGGGTATAGGAGCGATTTTCAGACGAACGGAGCCTCTTATTTGAATTCTGCTTGCGGCATTCGATTCCTCTCGTCATTTTACGTCGGAAATGCATGTGTTCCATTCCCGATTACGATTCTGGGAGCCAGAATACTGGAGGATAGGTTTTTGGGTAAAGGAGCGATTTTCAGACGAACGGAGCCTCGGATTTGAATTCTGCTTGCG
The DNA here is from genome assembly GCA_910593735.2 of Ectemnius lituratus. NCBI lineage: Eukaryota > Metazoa > Arthropoda > Insecta > Hymenoptera > Crabronidae > Ectemnius > Ectemnius lituratus. Next base: position 2,236,179 of record OU343044.1, on the reverse strand, counting down.
GCATTCGATTCCTCTCGTCATTTTACGTCGAAAATGCATGTGTTCCGTTCTCAATTACGATTCTGGAAGCCAGAATACTGGAGGATAGGTTTTTGGCTATAGGAGCGATTTTCCGACGAAAGGAGCCACGGATTTGAATTCTGCTTCGTTCATTCGATTCCACTCGTCATTTTACGTCGGAAATGCATGTGTTCCATTCCCGATTACGATTCTGGGAGCCAGAATACTGGAGGATAGGTTTTTCGGTAAAGGAGCGATTTTCGGACGAACGGAGGCTCGTATTTGAATTCTGCTTTGTTCATTCGATTCCACTCGTCATTTTACGTCGGAAATGCATGTGTTCCGTTCTCAATTACGATTCTGGAAGCCAGAATACTGGAGGATAGGTTTTTGGCTATAGGAGCGATTTTCCGACGAAAGGAGCCACGGATTTGAATTCTGCTTGCGGCATTCGATTCTTCTCGTAATTTTACGTAGGAAATGCATGTGTTCCATTCCCGATTACGATTCTGGGAGCCAGAGTACTGGAGGATAGGTTTTTGGGTAAAGGAGCGATTTTCCGACGAACGGAGCCACGTATGTGAATTCTGCTTGCGGCATTCGATTCCTCTCATCATTTCACGGCAGAAATGCATGTGCTCCATTCGCGATTACGATTCTGGGAGCCAGAATACTGGAAGATAGGTTTTGGATATACGAACGATTTTCAGAGGAACGGAGGCTCGGATTTGAATTCTGCTTACGGCATTCGATTCCACTCGTCATTTTACGTCGGAAATGCATGTGTTCCGTTCTCAATTACGATTCTGGGAGCCAGAATACTGGAGGATAGGTTTTTGGGTAAAGGAGCGATTTTCCGACGAACGGAGCCACGTATTTGAATTCTGCTTGCGGCATTCGATTCCACTCGTCATTTTACGTCGAAAATGCATGTGTTCCGTTCTCAATTACGATTCTGGAAGCCAGAATACTGGAGGATAGGTTTTTGGCTATAGGAGCGATTTTCCGACGAAAGGAGCCACGGATTTGAATTCTGCTTGCGGCATTCGATTCTTCTCGTAATTTTACGTAGGAAATGCATGTGTTCCATTCCCGATTACGATTCTGGGAGCCAGAGTACTGGAGGATAGGTTTTTGGGTAAAGGAGCGATTTTCCGACGAACGGAGCCACGTATTTGAATTCTGCTTGCGGCATTCGATTCCTCTCATCATTTCACGGCAGAAATGCATGTGCTCCATTCGCGATTACGATTCTGGGAGCCAGAATACTGCAAGATAGGTTTTGGATATACGAACGATTTTCAGAGGAACGGAGGCTCGGATTTGAATTCTGCTTTGTTCATTCGATCCCACTCGTCATTTTACGTCGGAGATGCATGTGTTCCGTTCTCAATTACGATTCTGGAAGCCAGAATACTGGAGGATAGGTTTTTGGCTATAGGAGCGATTTTCAGACGAACGGAGCCTCGGATTTGAATTCTGCTTGCGGCATTCGATTCCTCTCGTCATTTCACGTCGGAAATGCATGTGTTCCATTCCCGATTACGATTCTGAGAGCCAGAATACTGGAGGATAGGTTTTTCGGTAAAGGAGCGATTTTCAGACGAACGGAGGCTCGTATTTGAATTCTGCTTTGTTCATTCGATTCCACTCGTTATTTTACGTCGGAAATGCATGTGTTCCGTTCTCAATTACGATTCTGGGAGCCAGAACACTGGAGGATAGGTTATTGGCTATAGGAGCGATTTTCCGACGAAAGGAGCCACGGATTTGAATTCTGCTTGCGGCATTCGATTCTTCTCGTAATTTTGCGTAGGAAATGCATGATTCCATTCCCGATTACGATTCTGGGAGCCAGAGTACTGGAGGATAGGTTTTTCGGTAAAGGAGCGATTTTCCGACGAAAGGAGCCACGGATTTGAATTCTGCTTCGTTCATTCGATTCCACTCGTCATTTTACGTCGGAAATGCATGTGTTCCATTCCCGATTACGATTCTGGGAGCCAGAATACTGGAGGATAGGTTTTTCGGTAAAGGAGCGATTTTCAGACGAACGGAGGCTCGTATTTGAATTCTGCTTTGTTCATTCGATTCCACTCGTCATTTTACGTCGGAAATGCATGTGTTCGATTCCCGATTACGATTCTGGGAGCCAGAATACTGGAGGATAGGTTTTTCGGTAAAGGAGCGATTTTCAGACGAACGGAGGCTCGTATTTGAATTCTGCTTTGTTCATTCGATTCCACTCGTTATTTTACGTCGGAAATGCATGTGTTCCGTTCTCAATTACGATTCTGGGAGCCAGAGTACTGGAGGATAGGTTTTTGGGTAAAGGAGCGATTTTCCGACGAACGGAGCCTCGGATTTCAATTCTGCTTGCGGCATTCGATTCTTCTCGTAATTTTGCGTAGGAAATGCATGATTCCATTCCCGATTACGATTCTGGGAGCCAGAGTACTGGAGGATAGGTTTTTGGGTAAAGGAGCGATTTTCCGACGAAAGGAGCCACGGATTTGAATTCTGCTTCGTTCATTCGATTCCACTCGTCATTTTACGTCGGAAATGCATGTGTTCCATTCCCGATTACGATTCTGGGAGCCAGAATACTGGAGGATAGGTTTTTGGGTAAAGGAGCGATTTTCAGACGACCATAACCTCGGATTTGAATTCTGCTAGCGGCATTCGATTCCTCTCGTCATTTCACGTCGGAAATGCATGTGTTCGATTCCCGATTACGATTCTGGGAGCCAGAATACTGGAGGATAGGTTTTTCGGTAAAGGAGCGATTTTCAGACGAACGGAGGCTCGTATTTGAATTCTGCTTTGTTCATTCGATTCCACTCGTTATTTTACGTCGGAAATGCATGTGTTCCGTTCTCAATTACGATTCTGGGAGCCAGAACACTGGAGGATAGGTTTTTGGCTATAGGAGCGATTTTCCGACGAAAGGAGCCACGGATTTGAATTCTGCTTGCGGCATTCGATTCTTCTCGTAATTTTACGTAGGAAATGCATGTGTTCCATTCCCGATTACGATTCTGGGAGCCAGAGTACTGGAGGATAGGTTTTTGGGTAAAGGAGCGATTTTCCGACGAACGGAGCCACGTATGTGAATTCTGCTTGCGGCATTCGATTCCTCTCATCATTTCACGGCAGAAATGCATGTGCTCCATTCGCGATTACGATTCTGGGAGCCAGAATACTGGAAGATAGGTTTTGGATATACGAACGATTTTCAGAGGAACGGAGGCTCGGATTTGAATTCTGCTTACGGCATTCGATTCCACTCGTCATTTTACGTCGGAAATGCATGTGTTCCGTTCTCAATTACGATTCTGGGAGCCAGAATACTGGAGGATAGGTTTTTGGGTAAAGGAGCGATTTTCCGACGAACGGAGCCACGTATTTGAATTCTGCTTGCGGCATTCGATTCCACTCGTCATTTTACGTCGAAAATGCATGTGTTCCATTCTCAATTACGATTCTGGAAGCCAGAATACTGGAGGATAGGTTTTTGGCTATAGGAGCGATTTTCCGACGAAAGGAGCCACGGATTTGAATTCTGCTTGCGGCATTCGATTCTTCTCGTAATTTTACGTAGGAAATGCATGTGTTCCATTCCCGATTACGATTCTGGGAGCCAGAGTACTGGAGGATAGGTTTTTGGGTAAAGGAGCGATTTTCCGACGAACGGAGCCACGTATTTGAATTCTGCTTGCGGCATTCGATTCCTCTCATCATTTCACGGCAGAAATGCATGTGCTCCATTCGCGATTATGATTCTGGGAGCCAGAATACTGCAAGATAGGTTTTGGATATACGAACGATTTTCAGAGGAACGGAGGCTCGGATTTGAATTCTGCTTTGTTCATTCGATCCCACTCGTCATTTTACGTCGGAGATGCATGTGTTCCGTTCTCAATTACGATTCTGGAAGCCAGAATACTGGAGGATAGGTTTTTGGCTATAGGAGCGATTTTCAGACGAACGGAGCCTCGGATTTGAATTCTGCTTGCGGCATTCGATTCCTCTCGTCATTTCACGTCGGAAATGCATGTGTTCCATTCCCGATTACGATTCTGGGAGCCAGAATACTGGAGGATAGGTTTTTCGGTAAAGGAGCGATTTTCAGACGAACGGAGGCTCGTATTTGAATTCTGCTTTGTTCATTCGATTCCACTCGTTATTTTACGTCGGAAATGCATGTGTTCCGTTCTCAATTACGATTCTGGGAGCCAGAACACTGGAGGATAGGTTATTGGCTATAGGAGCGATTTTCCGACGAAAGGAGCCACGGATTTGAATTCTGCTTGCGGCATTCGATTCTTCTCGTAATTTTGCGTAGGAAATGCATGATTCCATTCCCGATTACGATTCTGGGAGCCAGAGTACTGGAGGATAGGTTTTTCGGTAAAGGAGCGATTTTCAGACGAACGGAGGCTCGTATTTGAATTCTGCTTTGTTCATTCGATTCCACTCGTTATTTTACGTCGGAAATGCATGTGTTCCGTTCTCAATTACGATTCTGGGAGCCAGAACACTGGAGGATAGGTTATTGGCTATAGGAGCGATTTTCCGACGAAAGGAGCCACGGATTTGAATTCTGCTTTGTTCATTCGATTCCACTCGTCATTTTACGTAGGAAATGCATGTGTTCCATTCCCGATTACGATTCTGGGAGCCAGAGTACTGGAGGATAGGTTTTTCGGTAAAGGAGCGATTTTCAGACGAACGGAGGCTCGTATTTGAATTCTGCTTTGTTCATTCGATTCCTCTCGTCATTTTACGTCGGAAATGCATGTGTTCCGTTCCCGATTACGATTCTGGGAGCCAGAATACTGGAGGATAGGTTTTTGGGTAAAGGAGCGATTTTCAGACGAACGGAGGCTCGTATTTGAATTCTGCTTTGTTCATTCGATCCCACTCGTCATTTTACGTCGGAGATGCATGTGTTCCGTTCTCAATTACGATTCTGGAAGCCAGAACACTGGAGGATAGGTTCTTGGCTATAGGAGCGATTTTCCGACGAAAGGAGCCACGGATTTGAATTCTGCTTGCGGCATTCGATTCTTCTCGTAATTTTGCGTAGGAAATGCATGATTCCATTCCCGATTACGATTCTGGGAGCCAGAGTACTGGAGGATAGGTTTTTGGGTAAAGGAGCGATTTTCCGACGAACGGAGCCTCGGATTTCAATTCTGCTTGCGGCATTCGATTCCTCTCGTCATTTTACGTCGGAAATGCATGTGTTCCATTTCCGATTATGTTTCTGGGAGCCAGAATACTGGAGGAAAGGTTTTTGGGTAAAGGTGCGATTTTCAGACGAACGGAGGCTCGTATTTGAATTCTGCTTGCGGCATTCGATTCCTCTCGTCATTTTACGTCGGAAATGCATGTGTTCCATTCCCGATTACGATTCTGGAAGCCAGAACACTGGAGGATAGGTTATTGGCTATAGGAGCGATTTTCCGACGAAAGGAGCCACGGATTTGAATTCTGCTTGCGGCATTCGATTCTTCTCGTAATTTTGCGTAGGAAATGCATGATTCCATTCCCGATTACGATTCTGGGAGCCAGAGTACTGGAGGATAGGTTTTTGGGTAAAGGAGCGATTTTCCGACGAACGGAGCCTCGGATTTCAATTCTGCTTGCGGCATTCGATTCCTCTCGTCATTTTACGTCGGAAATGCATGTGTTCCATTTCCGATTATGTTTCTGGGAGCCAGAATACTGGAGGAAAGGTTTTTGGGTAAAGGTGCGATTTTCAGACGAACGGAGGCTCGTATTTGAATTCTGCTTGCGGCATTCGATTCCTCTCGTCATTTTACGTCGGAAATGCATGTGTTCCATTCCCGATTACGATTCTGGAAGCCAGAACACTGGAGGATAGGTTATTGGCTATAGGAACGATTTTCCGACGAAAGGAGCCACGGATTTGAATTCTGCTTTGTTCATTCGATTCCACTCGCCATTTTACGTCGGAAATGCATGTGTTCCATGCCCGATTACGATTCTGGGAGCCAGAATACTGGAAGATAGGTTTTGGATATATGAACGATTTTCAGACGAACGGAGCCTCGGATTTCAATTCTGCCTACGGCATTCGATTCCTCTCGTCATTTCACGTCGGAAATGCATGTGTTCCATTCCCGATTACGATTCTGGGAGCCAGAGTACTGGAAGATAGGTTTTTGGGTAAAGGAGCGATTTTCCGACGAACGGAGCCGCGGATTTGCATTCTGCTTGCGGCATTCGATTCCACTCGTCATTTTACGTCGGAAATGCATGTGTTCCGTTCTCAATTACGATTCTGGAAGCCAGAATACTGGAGGATAGGTTCTTGGCTATAGGAGCGATTTTCCGACGAAAGGAGCCACGGATTTGAATTCTGCTTCGTTCATTCGATTCCACTCGTCATTTTACGTCGGAAATGCATGTGTTCCATTCCCGATTACGATTCTGGGAGCCAGAATACTGGAGGATAGGTTTTTCGGTAAAGGAGCGATTTTCAGACGAACGGAGGCTCGTATTTGAATTCTGCTTTGTTCATTCGATTCCACTCGTCATTTTACGTCGGAAATGCATGTGTTCGATTCCCGATTACGATTCTGGGAGCCAGAATACTGGAGGATAGGTTTTTCGGTAAAGGAGCGATTTTCAGACGAACGGAGGCTCGTATTTGAATTCTGCTTTGTTCATTCGATTCCACTCGTTATTTTACGTCGGAAATGCATGTGTTCCGTTCTCAATTACGATTCTGGGAGCCAGAGTACTGGAGGATAGGTTTTTGGGTAAAGGAGCGATTTTCCGACGAACGGAGCCTCGGATTTCAATTCTGCTTGCGGCATTCGATTCTTCTCGTAATTTTGCGTAGGAAATGCATGATTCCATTCCCGATTACGATTCTGGGAGCCAGAGTACTGGAGGATAGGTTTTTGGGTAAAGGAGCGATTTTCCGACGAAAGGAGCCACGGATTTGAATTCTGCTTCGTTCATTCGATTCCACTCGTCATTTTACGTCGGAAATGCATGTGTTCCATTCCCGATTACGATTCTGGGAGCCAGAATACTGGAGGATAGGTTTTTGGGTAAAGGAGCGATTTTCAGACGACCATAACCTCGGATTTGAATTCTGCTAGCGGCATTCGATTCCTCTCGTCATTTCACGTCGGAAATGCATGTGTTCGATTCCCGATTACGATTCTGGGAGCCAGAATACTGGAGGATAGGTTTTTCGGTAAAGGAGCGATTTTCAGACGAACGGAGGCTCGTATTTGAATTCTGCTTTGTTCATTCGATTCCACTCGTTATTTTACGTCGGAAATGCATGTGTTCCGTTCTCAATTACGATTCTGGGAGCCAGAACACTGGAACATAGGTTATTGGCTATAGGAGCGATTTTCCGACGAAAGGAGCCACGGATTTGAATTCTGCTTGCGGCATTCGATTCTTCTCGTAATTTTGCGTAGGAAATGCATGATTCCATTCCCGATTACGATTCTGGGAGCCAGAGTACTGGAGGATAGGTTTTTCGGTAAAGGAGCGATTTTCAGACGAACGGAGGCTCGTATTTGAATTCTGCTTTGTTCATTCGATTCCACTCGTTATTTTACGTCGGAAATGCATGTGTTCCGTTCTCAATTACGATTCTGGGAGCCAGAACACTGGAGGATAGGTTATTGGCTATAGGAGCGATTTTCCGACGAAAGGAGCCACGGATTTGAATTCTGCTTTGTTCATTCGATTCCACTCGTCATTTTACGTAGGAAATGCATGTGTTCCATTCCCGATTACGATTCTGGGAGCCAGAGTACTGGAGGATAGGTTTTTCGGTAAAGGAGCGATTTTCCGACGAACGGAGCCACGTATTTGAATTCTGCTTGCGGCATTCGATTCCACTCGTCATTTTACGTCGAAAATGCATGTGTTCCGTTCTCAATTACGATTCTGGAAGCCAGAATACTGGAGGATAGGTTTTTGGCTATAGGAGCGATTTTCCGACGAAAGGAGCCACGGATTTGAATTCTGCTTGCGGCATTCGATTCTTCTCGTAATTTTACGTAGGAAATGCATGTTTTCCATTCCCGATTACGATTCTGGGAGCCAGAGTACTGGAGGATAGGTTTTTGGGTAAAGGAGCGATTTTCCGACGAACGGAGCCACGTATTTGAATTCTGCTTGCGGCATTCGATTCCTCTCATCATTTCACGGCAGAAATGCATGTGCTCCATTCGCGATTACGATTCTGGGAGCCAGAATACTGCAAGATAGGTTTTGGATATACGAACGATTTTCAGAGGAACGGAGGCTCGGATTTGAATTCTGCTTTGTTCATTCGATCCCACTCGTCATTTTACGTCGGAGATGCATGTGTTCCGTTCTCAATTACGATTCTGGAAGCCAGAATACTGGAGGATAGGTTTTTGGCTATAGGAGCGATTTTCAGACGAACGGAGCCTCGGATTTGAATTCTGCTTGCGGCATTCGATTCCTCTCGTCATTTCACGTCGGAAATGCATGTGTTCCATTCCCGATTACGATTCTGAGAGCCAGAATACTGGAGGATAGGTTTTTCGGTAAAGGAGCGATTTTCAGACGAACGGAGGCTCGTATTTGAATTCTGCTTTGTTCATTCGATTCCACTCGTTATTTTACGTCGGAAATGCATGTGTTCCGTTCTCAATTACGATTCTGGGAGCCAGAACACTGGAGGATAGGTTATTGGCTATAGGAGCGATTTTCCGACGAAAGGAGCCACGGATTTGAATTCTGCTTGCGGCATTCGATTCTTCTCGTAATTTTGCGTAGGAAATGCATGATTCCATTCCCGATTACGATTCTGGGAGCCAGAGTACTGGAGGATAGGTTTTTCGGTAAAGGAGCGATTTTCAGACGAACGGAGGCTCGTATTTGAATTCTGCTTTGTTCATTCGATTCCACTCGTTATTTTACGTCGGAAATGCATGTGTTCCGTTCTCAATTACGATTCTGGGAGCCAGAACACTGGAGGATAGGTTATTGGCTATAGGAGCGATTTTCCGACGAAAGGAGCCACGGATTTGAATTCTGCTTTGTTCATTCGATTCCACTCGTCATTTTACGTAGGAAATGCATGTGTTCCATTCCCGATTACGATTCTGGGAGCCAGAGTACTGGAGGATAGGTTTTTCGGTAAAGGAGCGATTTTCAGACGAACGGAGGCTCGTATTTGAATTCTGCTTTGTTCATTCGATTCCACTCGTCATTTTACGTCGGAAATGCATGTGTTCCATTCCCGATTACGATTCTGGGAGCCAGAATACTGGAGGATAGGTTTTTGGGTAAAGGAGCGATTTTCAGACGAACGGAGGCTCGTATTTGAATTCTGCTTTGTTCATTCGATCCCACTCGTCATTTTACGTCGGAGATGCATGTGTTCCGTTCTCAATTACGATTCTGGAAGCCAGAACACTGGAGGATAGGTTCTTGGCTATAGGAGCGATTTTCCGACGAAAGGAGCCACGGATTTGAATTCTGCTTGCGGCATTCGATTCTTCTCGTAATTTTGCGTAGGAAATGCATGATTCCATTCCCGATTACGATTCTGGAAGCCAGAATACTGGAGGATAGGTTCTTGGCTATAGGAGCGATTTTCCGACGAAAGGAGCCACGGATTTGAATTCTGCTTCGTTCATTCGATTCCACTCGTCATTTTACGTCGGAAATGCATGTGTTCCATTCCCGATTACGATTCTGGGAGCCAGAATACTGGAGGATAGGTTTTTCGGTAAAGGAGCGATTTTCAGACGAACGGAGGCTCGTATTTGAATTCTGCTTTGTTCATTCGATTCCACTCGTCATTTTACGTCGGAAATGCATGTATTCGATTCCCGATTACGATTCTGGGAGCCAGAATACTGGAGGATAGGTTTTTCGGTAAAGGAGCGATTTTCAGACGAACGGAGGCTCGTATTTGAATTCTGCTTTGTTCATTCGATTCCACTCGTTATTTTACGTCGGAAATGCATGTGTTCCGTTCTCAATTACGATTCTGGGAGCCAGAGTACTGGAGGATAGGTTTTTGGGTAAAGGAGCGATTTTCCGACGAACGGAGCCTCGGATTTCAATTCTGCTTGCGGCATTCGATTCTTCTCGTAATTTTGCGTAGGAAATGCATGATTCCATTCCCGATTACGATTCTGGGAGCCAGAGTACTGGAGGATAGGTTTTTGGGTAAAGGAGCGATTTTCCGACGAACGGAGCCTCGGATTTGAATTCTGCTTGCGGCATTCGATTCCGCTCGTCATTTCACGTCGGAAATGCATGTGTTCCATTCCCGATTACGATTCTGGGAGCCAGAATACTGGAGGATAGGTTTTTGGGTAAAGGAGCGATTTTCAGACGACCATAACCTCGGATTTGAATTCTGCTAGCGGCATTCGATTCCTCTCGTCATTTCACGTCGGAAATGCATGTGTTCGATTCCCGATTACGATTCTGGGAGCCAGAATACTGGAGGATAGGTTTTTCGGTAAAGGAGCGATTTTCAGACGAACGGAGGCTCGTATTTGAATTCTGCTTTGTTCATTCGATTCCACTCGTTATTTTACGTCGGAAATGCATGTGTTCCGTTCTCAATTACGATTCTGGGAGCCAGAACACTGGAGGATAGGTTATTGGCTATAGGAGCGATTTTCCGACGAAAGGAGCCACGGATTTGAATTCTGCTTGCGGCATTCGATTCTTCTCGTAATTTTGCGTAGGAAATGCATGATTCCATTCCCGATTACGATTCTGGGAGCCAGAGTACTGGAGGATAGGTTTTTCGGTAAAGGAGCGATTTTCAGACGAACGGAGGCTCGTATTTGAATTCTGCTTTGTTCATTCGATTCCACTCGTTATTTTACGTCGGAAATGCATGTGTTCCGTTCTCAATTACGATTCTGGGAGCCAGAACACTGGAGGATAGGTTATTGGCTATAGGAGCGATTTTCCGACGAAAGGAGCCACGGATTTGAATTCTGCTTTGTTCATTCGATTCCACTCGTCATTTTACGTAGGAAATGCATGTGTTCCATTCCCGATTACGATTCTGGGAGCCAGAATATTGCAGGATAGGTTTTTGGGTAAAGGAGCGATTTTCAGACGAACGGAGCCCCGAATTTGAATTCTGCTTGCGGCATTCGATTCCTCTCGTCATTTTACGTCGGAAATGCATGTGTTCCATTCCCGATTACGATTCTGGGAGCCAGAATACTGGAGGATAGGTTTTTGGGTAAAGGAGCGATTTTCAGACGAACGGAGCCTCGGATTTGAATTCTGCTTGCGGCATTCGATTCCTCTCGTCATTTTACGTCGAAAATGCATGTGTTCCGTTCCTAATTACGATTCTGGAAGCCAGAATACTGGAGGATAGGTTTTTGGCTATAGGAGCGATTTTCCGACGAAAGGAGCCACGGATTTGAATTCTGCTTCGTTCATTCGATTCCACTCGTCATTTTACGTCGGAAATGCATGTGTTCCATTCCCGATTACGATTCTGGGAGCCAGAATACTGGAGGATAGGTTTTTCGGTAAAGGAGCGATTTTCGGACGAACGGAGGCTCGTATTTGAATTCTGCTTTGTTCATTCGATTCCACTCGTCATTTTACGTCGGAAATGCATGTGTTCCGTTCTCAATTACGATTCTGGAAGCCAGAATACTGGAGGATAGGTTTTTGGCTATAGGAGCGATTTTCCGACGAAAGGAGCCACGGATTTGAATTCTGCTTGCGGCATTCGATTCTTCTCGTAATTTTACGTAGGAAATGCATGTGTTCCGTTCCCGATTACGATTCTGGGAGCCAGAGTACTGGAGGATAGGTTTTTGGGTAAAGGAGCGATTTTCCGACGAACGGAGCCACGTATGTGAATTCTGCTTGCGGCATTCGATTCCTCTCATCATTTCACGGCAGAAATGCATGTGCTCCATTCGCGATTACGATTCTGGGAGCCAGAATACTGGAAGATAGGTTTTGGATATACGAACGATTTTCAGAGGAACGGAGGCTCGGATTTGAATTCTGCTTGCGGCATTCGATTCCACTCGTCATTTTACGTCGGAAATGCATGTGTTCCGTTCTCAATTACGATTCTGGGAGCCAGAATACTGGAGGATAGGTTTTTGGGTAAAGGAGCGATTTTCCGACGAACGGAGCCACGTATTTGAATTCTGCTTGCGGCATTCGATTCCACTCGTCATTTTACGTCGGAAATGCATGTGTTCCGTTCTCAATTACGATTCTGGAAGCCAGAATACTGGAGGATAGGTTTTTGGCTATAGGAGCGATTTTCCGACGAAAGGAGCCACGGATTTGAATTCTGCTTGCGGCATTCGATTCTTCTCGTAATTTTACGTAGGAAATGCATGTGTTCCATTCCCGATTACGATTCTGGGAGCCAGAGTACTGGAGGATAGGTTTTTGGGTAAAGGAGCGATTTTCAGACGGACGGAGCCCCGAATTTGAATTCTGCTTGCGGCATTCGATTCCTCTCATCATTTCACGGCAGAAATGCATGTGCTCCATTCGCGATTACGATTCTGGGAGCCAGAATACTGCAAGATAGGTTTTGGATATACGAACGATTTTCAGAGGAACGGAGGCTCGGATTTGAATTCTGCTTTCGGTATTCGATTCCACTCGTCATTTTACGTCGGAAATGCATGTGTCCCGTTCTCAATTACGATTCTGGAAGCCAGAATACTGGAAGGTAGGTTTTGGATATACGAACGATTTTCAGAGGAACGGAGGCTCGGATTTGAATTCTGCTTTGTTCATTCGATCCCACTCGTCATTTTACGTCGGAGATGCATGTGTTCCGTTCTCAATTACGATTCTGGAAGCCAGAATACTGGAGGATAGGTTTTTGGCTATAGGAGCGATTTTCCGACGAAAGGAGCCACGGATTTGAATTCTGCTTGCGGCATTCGATTCTTCTCGTAATTTTGCGTAGGAAATGCATGATTCCATTCCCGATTACGATTCTGGGAGCCAGAGTACTGGAGGATAGGTTTTTGGGTAAAGGAGCGATTTTCCGACGAACGGAGCCGCGGATTTCAATTCTGCTTGCGGCATTCGATTCCTCTCGTCATTTCACGTCGGAAATGCATGTGTTCCATTCCCGATTACGATTCTGAGAGCCAGAATACTGGAGGATAGGTTTTTGGGTAAAGGAGCGATTTTCAGACGAACGGAGCCTCGGATTTGCATTCTGCTTGCGGCATTCGATTCCACTCGTCATTTTACGTCGAAAATGCATGTGTTCCGTTCTCAATTACGATTCTGGAAGCCAGAATACTGGAGGATAGGTTTTTGGCTATAGGAGCGATTTTCCGACGAAAGGAGCCACGGATTTGAATTCTGCTTCGTTCATTCGATTCCACTCGTCATTTTACGTCGGAAATGCATGTGTTCCATTCCCGATTACGATTCTGGGAGCCAGAATACTGGAGGATAGGTTTTTCGGTAAAGGAGCGATTTTCGGACGAACGGAGGCTCGTATTTGAATTCTGCTTTGTTCATTCGATTCCACTCGTCATTTTACGTCGGAAATGCATGTGTTCCGTTCTCAATTACGATTCTGGAAGCCAGAATACTGGAGGATAGGTTTTTGGCTATAGGAGCGATTTTCCGACGAAAGGAGCCACGGATTTGAATTCTGCTTGCGGCATTCGATTCTTCTCGTAATTTTACGTAGGAAATGCATGTGTTCCATTCCCGATTACGATTCTGGGAGCCAGAGTACTGGAGGATAGGTTTTTGGGTAAAGGAGCGATTTTCCGACGAACGGAGCCACGTATGTGAATTCTGCTTGCGGCATTCGATTCCTCTCATCATTTCACGGCAGAAATGCATGTGCTCCATTCGCGATTACGATTCTGGGAGCCAGAATACTGGAAGATAGGTTTTGGATATACGAACGATTTTCAGAGGAACGGAGGCTCGGATTTGAATTCTGCTTACGGCATTCGATTCCACTCGTCATTTTACGTCGGAAATGCATGTGTTCCGTTCTCAATTACGATTCTGGGAGCCAGAATACTGGAGGATAGGTTTTTGGGTAAAGGAGCGATTTTCCGACGAACGGAGCCACGTATTTGAATTCTGCTTGCGGCATTCGATTCCACTCGTCATTTTACGTCGAAAATGCATGTGTTCCGTTCTCAATTACAATTCTGGAAGCCAGAATACTGGAGGATAGGTTTTTGGCTATAGGAGCGATTTTCCGACGAAAGGAGCCACGGATTTGAATTCTGCTTGCGGCATTCGATTCTTCTCGTAATTTTACGTAGGAAATGCATGTGTTCCATTCCCGATTACGATTCTGGGAGCCAGAGTACTGGAGGATAGGTTTTTGGGTAAAGGAGCGATTTTCCGACGAACGGAGCCACGTATTTGAATTCTGCTTGCGGCATTCGATTCCTCTCATCATTTCACGGCAGAAATGCATGTGCTCCATTCGCGATTACGATTCTGGGAGCCAGAATACTGCAAGATAGGTTTTGGATATACGAACGATTTTCAGAGGAACGGAGGCTCGGATTTGAATTCTGCTTTCGGTATTCGATTCCACTCGTCATTTTACGTCGGAAATGCATGTGTCCCGTTCTCAATTACGATTCTGGAAGCCAGTATACTGGAAGGTAGGTTTTGGATATACGAACGATTTTCAGAGGAACGGAGGCTCGGATTTGAATTCTGCTTTGTTCATTCGATCCCACTCGTCATTTTACGTCGGAGATGCATGTGTTCCGTTCTCAATTACGATTCTGGAAGCCAGAATACTGGAGGATAGGTTTTTGGCTATAGGAGCGATTTTCCGACGAAAGGAGCCACGGATTTGAATTCTGCTTGCGGCATTCGATTCTTCTCGTAATTTTGCGTAGGAAATGCATGATTCCATTCCCGATTACGATTCTGGGAGCCAGAGTACTGGAGGATAGGTTTTTGGGTAAAGGAGCGATTTTCCGACGAACGGAGCCTCGGATTTCAATTCTGCTTGCGGCATTCGATTCCTCTCGTCATTTTACGTCGGAAATGCATGTGTTCCATTTCCGATTATGTTTCTGGGAGCCAGAATACTGGAGGAAAGGTTTTTGGGTAAAGGTGCGATTTTCAGACGAACGGAGGCTCGTATTTGAATTCTGCTTGCGGCATTCGATTCCTCCCGTCATTTTACGTCGGAAATGCATGTGTTCCATTCCCGATTACGATTCTGGAAGCCAGAACACTGGAGGATAGGTTATTGGCTATAGGAACGATTTTCCGACGAAAGGAGCCACGGATTTGAATTCTGCTTTGTTCATTCGATTCCACTCGTCATTTTACGTCGGAAATGCATGTGTCCCGTTCTCAATTACGATTCTGGAAGCCAGAATACTGGAGGATAGGTTTTTGGCTATAGGAGCGATTTTCCGACGAAAGGAGCCACGGATTTGAATTCTGCTTGCGGCATTCGATTCTTCTCGTAATTTTGCGTAGGAAATGCATGATTCCATTCCCGATTACGATTCTGGGAGCCAGAGTACTGGAGGATAGGTTTTTGGGTAAAGGAGCGATTTTCCGACGAACGGAGCCTCGGATTTCAATTCTGCTTGCGGCATTCGATTCCTCTCGTCATTTTACGTCGGAAATGCATGTGTTCCATTCCCGATTACGATTCTGAGAGCCAGAATACTGGAGGATAGGTTTTTGGGTAAAGGAGCGATTTTCAGACGACCATAACCTCGGATTTGAATTCTGCTAGCGGCATTCGATTCCTCTCGTCATTTCACGTCGGAAATGCATGTGTTCGATTCCCGATTACGATTCTGGGAGCCAGAATACTGGAGGATAGGTTTTTCGGTAAAGGAGCGATTTTCAGACGAACGGAGGCTCGTATTTGAATTCTGCTTTGTTCATTCGATTCCACTCGTTATTTTACGTCGGAAATGCATGTGTTCCGTTCTCAATTACGATTCTGTGAGCCAGAACACTGGAGGATAGGTTATTGGCTATAGGAGCGATTTTCCGACGAAAGGAGCCACGGATTTGAATTCTGTTTGCGGCATTCGATTCTTCTCGTAATTTTGCGTAGGAAATGCATGATTCCATTCCCGATTACGATTCTGGGAGCCAGAGTACTGGAGGATAGGTTTTTCGGTAAAGGAGCGATTTTCAGACGAACGGAGGCTCGTATTTGAATTCTGCTTTGTTCATTCGATTCCACTCGTTATTTTACGTCGGAAATGCATGTGTTCCGTTCTCAATTACGATTCTGGGAGCCAGAACACTGGAGGATAGGTTATTGGCTATAGGAGCGATTTTCCGACGAAAGGAGCCACGGATTTGAATTCTGCTTTGTTCATTCGATTCCACTCGTCATTTTACGTAGGAAATGCATGTGTTCCATTCCCGATTACGATTCTGGGAGCCAGAGTACTGGAGGATAGGTTTTTCGGTAAAGGAGCGATTTTCAGACGAACGGAGGCTCGTATTTGAATTCTGCTTTGTTCATTCGATTCCTCTCGTCATTTTACGTCGGAAATGCATGTGTTCCATTCCCGATTACGATTCTGGGAGCCAGAATACTGGAGGATAGGTTTTTGGGTAAAGGAGCGATTTTCAGACGAACGGAGCCTCGGATTTGCATTCTGCTTGCGGCATTCGATTCCACTCGTCATTTTACGTCGAAAATGCATGTGTTCCGTTCTCATTTACGATTCTGGAAGCCAGAATACTGGAGGATAGGTTTTTGGCTATAGGAGCGATTTTTCGACGAAAGGAGCCACGGATTTGAATTCTGCTTCGTTCATTCGATTCCACTCGTCATTTTACGTCGGAAATGCATGTGTTCCATTCCCGATTACGATTCTGGGAGCCAGAATACTGGAGGATAGGTTTTTCGGTAAAGGAGCGATTTTCGGACGAACGGAGGCTCGTATTTGAATTCTGCTTTGTTCATTCGATTCCACTCGTCATTTTACGTCGGAAATGCATGTGTTCCGTTCTCAATTACGATTCTGGAAGCCAGAATACTGGAGGATAGGTTTTTGGCTATAGGAGCGATTTTCCGACGAAAGGAGCCACGGATTTGAATTCTGCTTGCGGCATTCGATTCTTCTCGTAATTTTACGTAGGAAATGCATGTGTTCCATTCCCGATTACGATTCTGGGAGCCAGAGTACTGGAGGATAGGTTTTTGGGTAAAGGAGCGATTTTCCGACGAACGGAGCCACGTATGTGAATTCTGCTTGCGGCATTCGATTCCTCTCATCATTTCACGGCAGAAATGCATGTGCTCCATTCGCGATTACGATTCTGGGAGCCAGAATACTGGAAGATAGGTTTTGGATATACGAACGATTTTCAGAGGAACGGAGGCTCGGATTTGAATTCTGCTTACGGCATTCGATTCCACTCGTCATTTTACGTCGGAAATGCATGTGTCCCGTTCTCAATTACGATTCTGGAAGCCAGAATACTGGAAGGTAGGTTTTGGATATACGAACGATTTTCAGAGGAACGGAGGCTCGGATTTGAATTCTGCTTTGTTCATTCGATCCCACTCGTCATTTTACGTCGGAGATGCATGTGTTCCGTTCTCAATTACGATTCTGGAAGCCAGAATACTGGAGGATAGGTTTTTGGCTATAGGAGCGATTTTCCGACGAAAGGAGCCACGGATTTGAATTCTGCTTGCGGCATTCGATTCTTCTCGTAATTTTGCGTAGGAAATGCATGATTCCATTCCCGATTACGATTCTGGGAGCCAGAGTACTGGAGGATAGGTTTTTGGGTAAAGGAGCGATTTTCCGACGAACGGAGCCTCGGATTTCAATTCTGCTTGCGGCATTCGATTCCTCTCGTCATTTCACGTCGGAAATGCATGTGTTCCATTCCCGATTACGATTCTGGGAGCCAGAATACTGCAAGATAGGTTTTGGATATACGAACGATTTTCAGAGGAACGGAGGCTCGGATTTGAATTCTGCTTACGGCATTCGATTCCACTCGTCATTTTACGTCGGAAATGCATGTGTTCCGTTCTCAATTACGATTCTGGGAGCCAGAATACTGGAGGATAGGTTTTTGGGTAAAGGAGCGATTTTCCGACGAACGGAGCCACGTATTTGAATTCTGCTTGCGGCATTCGATTCCACTCGTCATTTTACGTCGAAAATGCATGTGTTCCGTTCTCAATTACGATTCTGGAAGCCAGAATACTGGAGGATAGGTTTTTGGCTATAGGAGCGATTTTCCGACGAAAGGAGCCACGGATTTGAATTCTGCTTGCGGCATTCGATTCTTCTCGTAATTTTGCGTAGGAAATGCATGATTCCATTCCCGATTACGATTCTGGGAGCCAGAGTACTGGAGGATAGGTTTTTGGGTAAAGGAGCGATTTTCCGACGAACGGAGCCTCGGATTTCAATTCTGCTTGCGGCATTCGATTCCTCTCGTCATTTTACGTCGGAAATGCATGTGTTCCATTTCCGATTATGTTTCTGGGAGCCAGAATACTGGAGGAAAGGTTTTTGGGTAAAGGTGCGATTTTCAGACGAACGGAGGCTCGTATTTGAATTCTGCTTGCGGCATTCGATTCCTCCCGTCATTTTACGTCGGAAATGCATGTGTTCCATTCCCGATTACGATTCTGGAAGCCAGAACACTGGAGGATAGGTTATTGGCTATAGGAACGATTTTCCGACGAAAGGAGCCACGGATTTGAATTCTGCTTTGTTCATTCGATTCCACTCGTCATTTTACGTCGGAAATGCATGTGTCCCGTTCTCAATTACGATTCTGGAAGCCAGAATACTGGAGGATAGGTTTTTGGCTATAGGAGCGATTTTCCGACGAAAGGAGCCGCGGATTTGAATTCTGCTTGCGGCATTCGATTCTTCTCGTAATTTTGCTTAGGAAATGCATGATTCCATTCCCGATTACGATTCTGGGAGCCAGAGTACTGGAGGATAGGTTTTTGGGTAAAGGAGCGATTTTCCGACGAACGGAGCCACGTATTTGAATTCTGCTTGCGGCATTCGATTCCTCTCATCATTTCACGGCAGAAATGCATGTGCTCCATTCGCGATTACGATTCTGGGAGCCAGAATACTGCAAGATAGGTTTTGGATATACGAACGATTTTCAGAGGAACGGAGGCTCGGATTTGAATTCTGCTTTCGGTATTCGATTCCACTCGTCATTTTACGTCGGAAATGCATGTGTCCCGTTCTCAAATACGATTCTGGAAGCCAGAATACTGGAAGGTAGGTTATTGGCTATAGGAACGATTTTCAGAGGAACGGAGGCTCGGATTTGAATTCTGCTTTGTTCATTCGATCCCACTCGTCATTTTACGTCGGAAATGCATGTGTCCCGTTCTCAATTACGATTCTGGAAGCCAGAATACTGGAGGATAGGTTTTTGGCTATAGGAGCGATTTTCCGACGAAAGGAGCCGCGGATTTGAATTCTGCTTGCGGCATTCGATTCTTCTCGTAATTTTGCTTAGGAAATGCATGATTCCATTCCCGATTACGATTCTGGGAGCCAGAGTACTGGAGGATAGGTTTTTGGGTAAAGGAGCGATTTTCCGACGAACGGAGCCACGTATTTGAATTCTGCTTGCGGCATTCGATTCCTCTCATCATTTCACGGCAGAAATGCATGTGCTCCATTCGCGATTACGATTCTGGGAGCCAGAATACTGCAAGATAGGTTTTGGATATACGAACGATTTTCAGAGGAACGGAGGCTCGGATTTGAATTCTGCTTTCGGTATTCGATTCCACTCGTCATTTTACGTCGGAAATGCATGTGTCCCGTTCTCAATTACGATTCTGGAAGCCAGAATACTGCAAGATAGGTTTTGGATATACGAACGATTTTCAGAGGAACGGAGGCTCGGATTTGAATTCTGCTTACGGCATTCGATTCCACTCGTCATTTCACGTCGGAAATGCATGTGTTCCGTTCTCAATTACGATTCTGGGAGCCAGAATACTGGAGGATAGGTTTTTGGCTATAGGAGCGATTTTCCGACGAAAGGAGCCACGGATTTGAATTCTGCTTGCGGCATTCGATTCTTCTCGTAATTTTACGTAGGAAATGCATGTGTTCCATTCCCGATTACGATTCTGGGAGCCAGAGTACTGGAGGATAGGTTTTTGGGTAAAGGAGCGATTTTCCGACGAACGGAGCCACGTATTTGAATTCTGCTTGCGGCATTCGATTCCTCTCATCATTTCACGGCAGAAATGCATGTGCTCCATTCGCGATTACGATTCTGGGAGCCAGAATACTGCAAGATAGGTTTTTGGGTAAAGGATCGATTTTCCGACGAACGGAGCCACGGATTTGAATTCTGCTTGCGGCATTCGATTCCACTCGTCATTTTACGTCGAAAATGCATGTGTTCCGTTCTCAATTACGATTCTGGGAGCCAGAATACTGGAAGATAGGTTTTGGATATATGAACGATTTTCAGACGAACGGAGCCACGGATTTGAATTCTGCTTGCGGCATTCGATTCTTCTCGTAATTTTACGTAGGAAATGCATGTGTTCCATTCCCGATTACGATTCTGGGAGCCAGAGTACTGGAGGATAGGTTTTTGGGTAAAGGAGCGATTTTCCGACGAACGGAGCCTCGGATTTCAATTCTGCTTGCGGCATTCGATTCCTCTCGTCATTTTACGTCGGAAATGCATGTGTTCCATTTCCGATTATGTTTCTGGGAGCCAGAATACTGGAGGAAAGGTTTTTGGGTAAAGGTGCGATTTTCAGACGAACGGAGGCTCGTATTTGAATTCTGCTTGCGGCATTCGATTCCTCCCGTCATTTTACGTCGGAAATGCATGTGTTCCATTCCCGATTACGATTCTGGAAGCCAGAACACTGGAGGATAGGTTATTGGCTATAGGAACGATTTTCCGACGAAAGGAGCCACGGATTTGAATTCTGCTTTGTTCATTCGATTCCACTCGTCATTTTACGTCGGAAATGCATGTGTCCCGTTCTCAATTACGATTCTGGAAGCCAGAATACTGGAGGATAGGTTTTTGGCTATAGGAGCGATTTTCCGACGAAAGGAGCCGCGGATTTGAATTCTGCTTGCGGCATTCGATTCTTCTCGTAATTTTGCTTAGGAAATGCATGATTCCATTCCCGATTACGATTCTGGGAGCCAGAGTACTGGAGGATAGGTTTTTGGGTAAAGGAGCGATTTTCCGACGAACGGAGCCTCGGATTTCAATTCTGCTTGCGGCATTCGATTCCTCTCGTCATTTTACGTCGGAAATGCATGTGTTCCATTCCCGATTACGATTCTGGGAGCCAGAGTACTGGAAGATAGGTTTTTGGGTAAAGGATCGATTTTCCGACGAACGGAGCCACGGATTTGAATTCTGCTTGCGGCATTCGATTCCACTCGTCATTTTACGTCGAAAATGCATGTGTTCCGTTCTCAATTACGATTCTGGGAGCCAGAATACTGGAAGATAGGTTTTGGATATATGAACGATTTTCAGACGAACGGAGCCTCGGATTTGCATTCTGCTTGCGGCATTCGATTCCACTCGTCATTTTTCGTCGGAAATGCATGTGTTCTATTCCCGATTACGATTCTGGGAGCCAGAATACTGGAGGATAGGTTTTTGGGTAAAGGAGCGATTTTCCGACGAACGGAGCCTCGGATTTCAATTCTGCTTGCGACATTCGATTCCTCTCGTCATTTTACGTAGGAAATGCATGTGTTCCATTCCCGATTACGATTCTGGGAGCCAGAGTACTGGAGGATAGGTTTTTGGGTAAAGGAGCGATTTTCCGACGAACGGAGCCTCGGATTTGAATTCTGCTTTGTTCATTCGATTCCACTCGTTATTTTACGTCGGAAATGCATGTGTTCCGTTCTCAATTACGATTCTGGGAGCCAGAACACTGGAGGATAGGTTATTGGCTATAGGAACGATTTTCCGACGAAAGGAGCCACGGATTTGAATTCTGCTTTGTTCATTCGATTCCACTCGCCATTTTACGTCGGAAATGCATGTGTTCCATTCCCGATTACGATTCTGGGAGCCAGAGTACTGGAAGATAGGTTTTTGGGTAAAGGAGCGATTTTCCGACGAACGGAGCCTCGGATTTGCATTCTGCTTGCGGCATTCGATTCCACTCGTCATTTTACGTCGGAAATGCATGTGTTCCGTTCTCAATTACGATTCTGGAAGCCAGAATACTGGAGGATAGGTTCTTGGCTATAGGAGCGATTTTCCGACGAAAGGAGCCACGGATTTGAATTCTGCTTCGTTCATTCGATTCCACTCGTCATTTTACGTCGGAAATGCATGTGTTCCATTCCCGATTACGATTCTGGGAGCCAGAATACTGGAGGATAGGTTTTTCGGTAAAGGAGCGATTTTCGGACGAACGGAGGCTCGTATTTGAATTCTGCTTTGTTCATTCGATTCCACTCGTCATTTTACGTCGGAAATGCATGTGTTCCGTTCTCAATTACGATTCTGGAAGCCAGAATACTGGAGGATAGGTTTTTGGCTATAGGAGCGATTTTCCGACGAAAGGAGCCACGGATTTGAATTCTGCTTGCGGCATTCGATTCTTCTCGTAATTTTACGTAGGAAATGCATGTGTTCCATTCCCGATTACGATTCTGGGAGCCAGAGTACTGGAGGATAGGTTTTTGGGTAAAGGAGCGATTTTCCGACGAACGGAGCCACGTATGTGAATTCTGCTTGCGGCATTCGATTCCTCTCATCATTTCACGGCAGAAATGCATGTGCTCCATTCGCGATTACGATTCTGGGAGCCAGAATACTGGAAGATAGGTTTTGGATATACGAACGATTTTCAGAGGAACGGATTCTCGGATTTGAATTCTGCTTACGGCATTCGATTCCACTCGTCATTTTACGTCGGAAATGCATGTGTTCCGTTCTCAATTACGATTCTGGGAGCCAGAATACTGGAGGATAGGTTTTTGGGTAAAGGAGCGATTTTCCGACGAACGGAGCCACGTATTTGAATTCTGCTTGCGGCATTCGATTCCACTCGTCATTTTACGTCGAAAATGCATGTGTTCCGTTCTCAATTACGATTCTGGAAGCCAGAATACTGGAGGATAGGTTTTTGGCTATAGGAGCGATTTTCCGACGAAAGGAGCCACGGATTTGAATTCTGCTTGCGGCATTCGATTCTTCTCGTAATTTTACGTAGGAAATGCATGTGTTCCATTCCCGATTACGGTTCTGGGAGCCAGAGTACTGGAGGATAGGTTTTTGGGTAAAGGAGCGATTTTCCGACGAACGGAGCCACGTATTTGAATTCTGCTTGCGGCATTCGATTCCTCTCATCATTTCACGGCAGAAATGCATGTGCTCCATTCGCGATTACGATTCTGGGAGCCAGAATACTGCAAGATAGGTTTTGGATATACGAACGATTTTCAGAGGAACGGAGGCTCGGATTTGAATTCTGCTTTCGGTATTCGATTCCACTCGTCATTTTACGTCGGAAATGCATGTGTCCCGTTCTCAATTACGATTCTGGAAGCCAGAATACTGGAAGGTAGGTTTTGGATATACGAACGATTTTCAGAGGAACGGAGGCTCGGATTTGAATTCTGCTTTGTTCATTCGATCCCACTCGTCATTTTACGTCGGAGATGCATGTGTTCCGTTCTCAATTACGATTCTGGAAGCCAGAATACTGGAGGATAGGTTTTTGGCTATAGGAGCGATTTTCCGACGAAAGGAGCCACGGATTTGAATTCTGCTTGCGGCATTCGATTCTTCTCGTAATTTTGCGTAGGAAATGCATGATTCCATTCCCGATTACGATTCTGGGAGCCAGAGTACTGGAGGATAGGTTTTTGGGTAAAGGAGCGATTTTCCGACGAACGGAGCCTCGGATTTCAATTCTGCTTGCGGCATTCGATTCCTCTCGTCATTTCACGTCGGAAATGCATGTGTTCCATTCCCGATTACGATTCTGAGAGCCAGAATACTGGAGGATAGGTTTTTGGGTAAAGGAGCGATTTTCAGACGACCATAACCTCGGATTTGAATTCTGCTAGCGGCATTCGATTCCTCTCGTCATTTCACGTCGGAAATGCATGTGTTCGATTCCCGATTACGATTCTGGGAGCCAGAATACTGGAGGATAGGTTTTTCGGTAAAGGAGCGATTTTCAGACGAACGGAGGCTCCTATTTGAATTCTGCTTTGTTCATTCGATTCCACTCGTTATTTTACGTCGGAAATGCATGTGTTCCGTTCTCAATTACGATTCTGGGAGCCAGAACACTGGAGGATAGGTTATTGGCTATAGGAGCGATTTTCCGACGAAAGGAGCCACGGATTTGAATTCTGCTTGCGGCATTCGATTCTTCTCGTAATTTTGCGTAGGAAATGCATGATTCCATTCCCGATTACGATTCTGGGAGCCAGAGTACTGGAGGATAGGTTTTTCGGTAAAGGAGCGATTTTCAGACGAACGGAGGCTCGTATTTGAATTCTGCTTTGTTCATTCGATTCCACTCGTCATTTTACGTCGGAAATGCATGTGTTCCATTCCCGATTACGATTCTGGGAGCCAGAATACTGGAGGATAGGTTTTTGGGTAAAGGAGCGATTTTCAGACGACCATAACCTCGGATTTGAATTCTGCTAGCGGCATTCGATTCCTCTCGTCATTTCACGTCGGAAATGCATGTGTTCGATTCCCGATTACGATTCTGGGAGCCAGAATACTGGAGGATAGGTTTTTCGGTAAAGGAGCGATTTTCAGACGAACGGAGGCTCGTATTTGAATTCTGCTTTGTTCATTCGATTCCACTCGTTATTTTACGTCGGAAATGCATGTGTTCCGTTCTCAATTACGATTCTGGGAGCCAGAACACTGGAGGATAGGTTATTGGCTATAGGAGCGATTTTCCGACGAAAGGAGCCACGGATTTGAATTCTGCTTTGTTCATTCGATTCCACTCGTCATTTTACGTAGGAAATGCATGTGTTCCATTCCCGATTACGATTCTGGGAGCCAGAGTACTGGAGGATAGGTTTTTCGGTAAAGGAGCGATTTTCAGACGAACGGAGGCTCGTATTTGAATTCTGCTTTGTTCATTCGATTCCACTCGTCATTTTACGTCGGAAATGCATGTGTTCCATTCCCGATTACGATTCTGGGAGCCAGAATACTGGAGGATAGGTTTTTGGGTAAAGGAGCGATTTTCAGACGAACGGAGCCTCGGATTTGAATTCTGCTTGCGGCATTCGATTCCTCTCGTCATTTTACGTCGAAAATGCATGTGTTCCGTTCTCAATTACGATTCTGGGAGCCAGAACACTGGAGGATAGGTTATTGGCTATAGGAGCGATTTTCCGACGAAAGGAGCCACGGATTTGAATTCTGCTTTGTTCATTCGATTCCACTCGTCATTTTACGTAGGAAATGCATGTGTTCCATTCCCGATTACGATTCTGGGAGCCAGAGTACTGGAGGATAGGTTATTGGCTATAGGAGCGATTTTCCGACGAAAGGAGCCACGGATTTGAATTCTGCTTTGTTCATTCGATTCCACTCGTCATTTTACGTCGGAAATGCATGTGTTCCGTTCTCAATTACGATTCTGGGAGCCAGAACACTGGAGGATAGGTTATTGGCTATAGGAGCGATTTTCCGACGAAAGGAGCCACGGATTTGAATTCTGCTTGCGGCATTCGATTCTTCTCGTAATTTTGCGTAGGAAATGCATGATTCCATTCCCGATTACGATTCTGGGAGCCAGAGTACTGGAGGATAGGTTTTTCGGTAAAGGAGCGATTTTCAGACGAACGGAGGCTCGTATTTGAATTCTGCTTTGTTCATTCGATTCCACTCGTTATTTTACGTCGGAAATGCATGTGTTCCGTTCTCAATTACGATTCTGGGAGCCAGAACACTGGAGGATAGGTTATTGGCTATAGGAGCGATTTTCCGACGAAAGGAGCCACGGATTTGAATTCTGCTTTGTTCATTCGATTCCACTCGTCATTTTACGTAGGAAATGCATGTGTTCCATTCCCGATTACGATTCTGGGAGCCAGAGTACTGGAGGATAGGTTTTTCGGTAAAGGAGCGATTTTCAGACGAACGGAGGCTCGTATTTGAATTCTGCTTTGTTCATTCGATTCCACTCGTCATTTTACGTCGGAAATGCATGTGTTCCATTCCCGATTACGATTCTGGGAGCCAGAATACTGGAGGATAGGTTTTTGGGTAAAGGAGCGATTTTCAGACGACCATAACCTCGGATTTGAATTCTGCTAGCGGCATTCGATTCCTCTCGTCATTTCACGTCGGAAATGCATGTGTTCGATTCCCGATTACGATTCTGGGAGCCAGAATACTGGAGGATAGGTTTTTCGGTAAAGGAGCGATTTTCAGACGAACGGAGGCTCGTATTTGAATTCTGCTTTGTTCATTCGATTCCACTCGTTATTTTACGTCGGAAATGCATGTGTTCCGTTCTCAATTACGATTCTGGGAGCCAGAACACTGGAGGATAGGTTATTGGCTATAGGAGCGATTTTCCGACGAAAGGAGCCACGGATTTGAATTCTGCTTTGTTCATTCGATTCCACTCGTCATTTTACGTAGGAAATGCATGTGTTCCATTCCCGATTACGATTCTGGGAGCCAGAGTACTGGAGGATAGGTTTTTCGGTAAAGGAGCGATTTTCAGACGAACGGAGGCTCGTATTTGAATTCTGCTTTGTTCATTCGATTCCGCTCGTCATTTTACGTCGGAAATGCATGTGTTCCATTCCCGATTACGATTCTGGGAGCCAGAATACTGGAGGATAGGTTTTTGGGTAAAGGAGCGATTTTCAGACGAACGGAGCCTCGGATTTGAATTCTGCTTGCGGCATTCGATTCCTCTCGTCATTTTACGTCGAAAATGCATGTGTTCCGTTCTCAATTACGATTCTGGGAGCCAGAACACTGGAGGATAGGTTATTGGCTATAGGAGCGATTTTCCGACGAAAGGAGCCACGGATTTGAATTCTGCTTTGTTCATTCGATTCCACTCGTCATTTTACGTAGGAAATGCATGTGTTCCATTCCCGATTACGATTCTGGGAGCCAGAGTACTGGAGGATAGGTTTTTCGGTAAAGGAGCGATTTTCAGACGAACGGAGGCTCGTATTTGAATTCTGCTTTGTTCATTCGATTCCACTCGTCATTTTACGTCGGAAATGCATGTGTTCCATTCCCGATTACGATTCTGGGAGCCAGAATACTGGAGGATAGGTTTTTGGGTAAAGGAGCGATTTTCAGACGAACGGAGCCTCGGATTTGAATTCTGCTTGCGGCATTCGATTCCACTCGTCATTTTACGTCGAAAATGCATGTGTTCCGTTCTCAATTACGATTCTGGAAGCCAGAATACTGGAGGATAGGTTTTTGGCTATAGGAGCGATTTTCCGACGAAAGGAGCCACGGATTTGAATTCTGCTTCGTTCATTCGATTCCACTCGTCATTTTACGTCGGAAATGCATGTGTTCCATTCCCGATTACGATTCTGGAAGCCAGAATACTGGAGGATAGGTTTTTGGCTATAGGAGCGATTTTCCGACGAAAGGAGCCACGGATTTGAATTCTGCTTGCGGCATTCGATTCTTCTCGTAATTTTACGTAGGAAATGCATGTGTTCCATTCCCGATTACGATTCTGGGAGCCAGAGTACTGGAGGATAGGTTTTTGGGTAAAGGAGCGATTTTCCGACGAACGGAGCCACGTATGTGAATTCTGCTTGCGGCATTCGATTCCTCTCATCATTTCACGGCAGAAATGCATGTGCTCCATTCGCGATTACGATTCTGGGAGCCAGAATACTGGAAGATAGGTTTTGGATATACGAACGATTTTCAGAGGAACGGAGGCTCGGATTTGAATTCTGCTTACGGCATTCGATTCCACTCGTCATTTTACGTCGGAAATGCATGTGTTCCGTTCTCAATTACGATTCTGGGAGCCAGAATACTGGAGGATAGGTTTTTGGGTAAAGGAGCGATTTTCCGACGAACGGAGCCTCTTATTTGAATTCTGCTTGCGGCATTCGATTCCACTCGTCATTTTACGTCGAAAATGCATGTGTTCCGTTCTCAATTACGATTCTGGAAGCCAGAATACTGGAGGATAGGTTTTTGGCTATAGGAGCGATTTTCCGACGAAAGGAGCCACGGATTTGAATTCTGCTTGCGGCATTCGATTCTTCTCGTAATTTTACGTAGGAAATGCATGTGTTCCATTCCCGATTACGATTCTGGGAGCCAGAGTACTGGAGGATAGGTTTTTGGGTAAAGGAGCGATTTTCCGACGAACGGAGCCACGTATTTGAATTCTGCTTGCGGCATTCGATTCCTCTCATCATTTCACGGCAGAAATGCATGTGCTCCATTCGCGATTACGATTCTGGGAGCCAGAATACTGCAAGATAGGTTTTGGATATACGAACGATTTTCAGAGGAACGGAGGCTCGGATTTGAATTCTGCTTTCGGTATTCGATACCACTCGTCATTTTACGTCGGAAATGCATGTGTCCCGTTCTCAATTACGATTCTGGAAGCCAGAATACTGGAAGGTAGGTTTTGGATATACGAACGATTTTCAGAGGAACGGAGGCTCGGATTTGAATTCTGCTTTGTTCATTCGATCCCACTCGTCATTTTACGTCGGAGATGCATGTGTTCCGTTCTCAATTACGATTCTGGAAGCCAGAATACTGGAGGATAGGTTTTTGGCTATAGGAGCGATTTTCCGACGAAAGGAGCCACGGATTTGAATTCTGCTTGCGGCATTCGATTCTTCTCGTAATTTTACGTAGGAAATGCATGTGTTCCATTCCCGATTACGATTCTGAGAGCCAGAATACTGGAGGATAGGTTTTTGGGTAAAGGAGCGATTTTCAGACGACCATAACCTCGGATTTGAATTCTGCTAGCGGCATTCGATTCCTCTCGTCATTTCACGTCGGAAATGCATGTGTTCGATTCCCGATTACGATTCTGGGAGCCAGAATACTGGAGGATAGGTTTTTCGGTAAAGGAGCGATTTTCAGACGAACGGAGGCTCGTATTTGAATTCTGCTTTGTTCATTCGATCCCACTCGTCATTTTACGTCGGAGATGCATGTGTTCCGTTCTCAATTACGATTCTGGAAGCCAGAACACTGGAGGATAGGTTCTTGGCTATAGGAGCGATTTTCCGACGAAAGGAGCCACGGATTTGAATTCTGCTTGCGGCATTCGATTCTTCTCGTAATTTTGCGTAGGAAATGCATGATTCCATTCCCGATTACGATTCTGGGAGCCAGAGTACTGGTGGATAGGTTTTTGGGTAAAGGAGCGATTTTCCGACGAACGGAGCCTCGGATTTCAATTCTGCTTGCGGCATTCGATTCCTCTCGTCATTTTACGTCGGAAATGCATGTGTTCCATTTCCGATTATGTTTCTGGGAGCCAGAATACTGGAGGAAAGGTTTTTGGGTAAAGGTGCGATTTTCAGACGAACGGAGGCTCGTATTTGAATTCTGCTTTGTTCATTCGATTCCACTCGCCATTTTACGTCGGAAATGCATGTGTTCCATGCCCGATTACGATTCTGGGAGCCAGAATACTGGAAGATAGGTTTTGGATATATGAACGATTTTCAGACGAACGGAGCCTCGGATTTCAATTCTGCCTACGGCATTCGATTCCTCTCGTCATTTCACGTCGGAAATGCATGTGTTCTATTCCCGATTACGATTCTGGGAGCCAGAGTACTGGAAGATAGGTTTTTGGGTAAAGGAGCGATTTTCCGACGAACGGAGCCTCGGATTTGCATTCTGCTTGCGGCATTCGATTCCACTCGTCATTTTACGTCGGAAATGCATGTGTTCCGTTCTCAATTACGATTCTGGAAGCCAGAATACTGGAGGATAGGTTCTTGGCTATAGGAGCGATTTTCCGACGAAAGGAGCCACGGATTTGAATTCTGCTTCGTTCATTCGATTCCACTCGTCATTTTACGTCGGAAATGCATGTGTTCCGTTCTCAATTACGATTCTGGAAGCCAGAATACTGGAGGATAGGTTTTTGGCTATAGGAGCGATTTTCCGACGAAAGGAGCCACGGATTTGAATTCTGCTTGCGGCATTCGATTCTTCTCGTAATTTTACGTAGGAAATGCATGTGTTCCATTCCCGATTACGATTCTGGGAGCCGGAGTACTGGAGGATAGGTTTTTGGGTAAAGGAGCGATTTTCCGACGAACGGAGCCACGTATGTGAATTCTGCTTGCGGCATTCGATTCCTCTCATCATTTCACGGCAGAAATGCATGTGCTCCATTCGCGATTACGATTCTGGGAGCCAGAATACTGCAAGATAGGTTTTGGATATACGAACGATTTTCAGAGGAACGGAGGCTCGGATTTGAATTCTGCTTACGGCATTCGATTCCACTCGTCATTTTACGTCGGAAATGCATGTGTTCCGTTCTCAATTACGATTCTGGGAGCCAGAATACTGGAGGATAGGTTTTTGGGTAAAGGAGCGATTTTCCGACGAACGGAGCCACGTATTTGAATTCTGCTTGCGGCATTCGATTCCACTCGTCATTTTACGTCGAAAATGCATGTGTTCCGTTCTCAATTACGATTCTGGAAGCCAGAATACTGGAGGATAGGTTTTTGGCTATAGGAGCGATTTTCCGACGAAAGGAGCCACGGATTTGAATTCTGCTTGCGGCATTCGATTCTTCTCGTAATTTTACGTAGGAAATGCATGTGTTCCATTCCCGATTACGATTCTGGGAGCCAGAGTACTGGAGGATAGGTTTTTGGGTAAAGGAGCGATTTTCCGACGAACGGAGCCACGTATTTGAATTCTGCTTGCGGCATTCGATTCCTCTCATCATTTCACGGCAGAAATGCATGTGCTCCATTCGCGATTACGATTCTGGGAGCCAGAATACTGCAAGATAGGTTTTGGATATACGAACGATTTTCAGAGGAACGGAGGCTCGGATTTGAATTCTGCTTTCGGTATTCGATTCCACTCGTCATTTTACGTCGGAAATGCATGTGTCCCGTTCTCAATTACGATTCTGGAAGCCAGAATACTGGAAGGTAGGTTTTGGATATACGAACGATTTTCAGAGGAACGGAGGCACGGATTTGAATTCTGCTTTGTTCATTCGATCCCACTCGTCATTTTACGTCGGAGATGCATGTGTTCCGTTCTCAATTACGATTCTGGAAGCCAGAATACTGGAGGATAGGTTTTTGGCTATAGGAGCGATTTTCCGACGAAAGGAGCCACGGATTTGAATTCTGCTTGCGGCATTCGATTCTTCTCGTAATTTTGCGTAGGAAATGCATGATTCCATTCCCGATTACGATTCTGGGAGCCAGAGTACTGGAGGATAGGTTTTTGGGTAAAGGAGCGATTTTCCGACGAACGGAGCCTCGGATTTCAATTCTGCTTGCGGCATTCGATTCCTCCCGTCATTTTACGTCGGAAATGCATGTGTTCCATTCCCGATTACGATTCTGGAAGCCAGAACACTGGAGGATAGGTTATTGGCTATAGGAACGATTTTCCGACGAAAGGAGCCACGGATTTGAATTCTGCTTTGTTCATTCGATTCCACTCGTCATTTTACGTCGGAAATGCATGTGTCCCGTTCTCAATTACGATTCTGGAAGCCAGAATACTGGAGGATAGGTTTTTGGCTATAGGAGCGATTTTCCGACGAAAGGAGCC
The DNA here is from genome assembly GCA_910593735.2 of Ectemnius lituratus. Taxonomy (NCBI): domain Eukaryota; kingdom Metazoa; phylum Arthropoda; class Insecta; order Hymenoptera; family Crabronidae; genus Ectemnius; species Ectemnius lituratus. The sequence goes on along the minus strand of OU343044.1, from coordinate 2,204,370 downwards.
ACGGATTTGAATTCTGCTTGCGGCATTCGATTCTTCTCGTAATTTTGCGTAGGAAATGCATGATTCCATTCCCGATTACGATTCTGGGAGCCAGAGTACTGGAGGATAGGTTTTTGGGTAAAGGAGCGATTTTCCGACGAACGGAGCCTCGGATTTCAATTCTGCTTGCGGCATTCGATTCCTCTCGTCATTTTACGTCGGAAATGCATGTGTTCCATTCCCGATTACGATTCTGGAAGCCAGAACACTGGAGGATAGGTTATTGGCTATAGGAACGATTTTCCGACGAACGGAGCCACGTATGTGAATTCTGCTTGCGGCATTCGATTCCTCTCATCATTTCACGGCAGAAATGCATGTGCTCCATTCGCGATTACGATTCTGGGAGCCAGAATACTGCAAGATAGGTTTTGGATATACGAACGATTTTCAGAGGAACGGAGGCTCGGATTTGAATTCTGCTTACGGCATTCGATTCCACTCGTCATTTTACGTCGAAAATGCATGTGTTCCGTTCTCAATTACGATTCTGGAAGCCAGAATACTGGAGGATAGGTTTTTGGCTATAGGAGCGATTTTCCGACGAAAGGAGCCACGGATTTGAATTCTGCTTGCGGCATTCGATTCTTCTCGTAATTTTACGTAGGAAATGCATGTGTTCCATTCCCGATTACGATTCTGGGAGCCAGAGTACTGGAGAATAGGTTTTTGGGTAAAGGAGCGATTTTCCGACGAACGGAGCCACGTATTTGAATTCTGCTTGCGGCATTCGATTCCTCTCATCATTTCACGGCAGAAATGCATGTGCTCCATTCGCGATTACGATTCTGGGAGCCAGAATACTGCAAGATAGGTTTTGGATATACGAACGATTTTCAGAGGAACGGAGGCTCGGATTTGAATTCTGCTTTCGGTATTCGATTCCACTCGTCATTTTACGTCGGAAATGCATGTGTCCCGTTCTCAATTACGATTCTGGAAGCCAGAATACTGGAAGGTAGGTTTTGGATATACGAACGATTTTCAGAGGAACGGAGGCTCGGATTTGAATTCTGCTTTGTTCATTCGATCCCACTCGTCATTTTACGTCGGAGATGCATGTGTTCCGTTCTCAATTACGATTCTGGAAGCCAGAATACTGGAGGATAGGTTTTTGGCTATAGGAGCGATTTTCCGACGAAAGGAGCCACGGATTTGAATTCTGCTTGCGGCATTCGATTCTTCTCGTAATTTTGCGTAGGAAATGCATGATTCCATTCCCGATTACGATTCTGGGAGCCAGAGTACTGGAGGATAGGTTTTTGGGTAAAGGAGCGATTTTCCGACGAACGGAGCCTCGGATTTCAATTCTGCTTGCGGCATTCGATTCCTCTCGTCATTTTACGTCGGAAATGCATGTGTTCCATTTCCGATTATGTTTCTGGGAGCCAGAATACTGGAGGAAAGGTTTTTGGGTAAAGGTGCGATTTTCAGACGAACGGAGGCTCGTATTTGAATTCTGCTTGCGGCATTCGATTCCTCCCGTCATTTTACGTCGGAAATGCATGTGTTCCATTCCCGATTACGATTCTGGAAGCCAGAACACTGGAGGATAGGTTATTGGCTATAGGAACGATTTTCCGACGAAAGGAGCCACGGATTTGAATTCTGCTTTGTTCATTCGATTCCACTCGTCATTTTACGTCGGAAATGCATGTGTCCCGTTCTCAATTACGATTCTGGAAGCCAGAATACTGGAGGATAGGTTTTTGGCTATAGGAGCGATTTTCCGACGAAAGGAGCCACGGATTTGAATTCTGCTTGCGGCATTCGATTCTTCTCGTAATTTTGCGTAGGAAATGCATGATTCCATTCCCGATTACGATTCTGGGAGCCAGAGTACTGGAGGATAGGTTTTTGGGTAAAGGAGCGATTTTCCGACGAACGGAGCCTCGGATTTCAATTCTGCTTGCGGCATTCGATTCCTCTCGTCATTTTACGTCGGAAATGCATGTGTTCCATTTCCGATTATGTTTCTGGGAGCCAGAATACTGGAGGAAAGGTTTTTGGGTAAAGGTGCGATTTTCAGACGAACGGAGGCTCGTATTTGAATTCTGCTTGCGGCATTCGATTCCTCCCGTCATTTTACGTCGGAAATGCATGTGTTCCATTCCCGATTACGATTCTGGAAGCCAGAACACTGGAGGATAGGTTATTGGCTATAGGAACGATTTTCCGACGAAAGGAGCCACGGATTTGAATTCTGCTTTGTTCATTCGATTCCACTCGCCATTTTACGTCGGAAATGCATGTGTTCCATGCCCGATTACGATTCTGGGAGCCAGAGTACTGGAGGATAGGTTTTTGGATAAAGGAGCGATTTTCCGACGAACGGAGCCACGGATTTGAATTCTGCTTGCGGCATTCGATTCCACTCGCCATTTTACGTCGGAAATGCATGTGTTCTATTCCCGATTACGATTCTGGGAGCCAGAATACTGGAGGATAGGTTTTGGATATATGAACGATTTTCAGACGAACGGAGCCTCGGATGTGAATTCTGCTTGCGGCATTCGATTCCACTCGTCATTTTTCGTCGGAAATGCATGTGTTCTATTCCCGATTACGATTCTGGGAGCCAGAATACTGGAGGATAGGTTTTTGGGTAAAGGAGCGATTTTCCGACGAACGGAGCCTCTGATTTCAATTCTGCTTGCGACATTCGATTCCTCTCGTCATTTTACGTAGGAAATGCATGTGTTCCATTCCCGATTACGATTCTGGGAGCCAGAGTACTGGAGGATAGGTTTTTGGGTAAAGGAACGATTTTCCGACGAACGGAGCCTCGGATTTCAATTCTGCTTGCGACATTCGATTCCTCTCGTCATTTGACGTAGGAAATGCATGTGTTCCATTCCCGATTACGATTCTGGGAGCCAGAGTACTGGAAGATAGGTTTTTGGGTAAAGGAGCGATTTTCCGACGAACGGAGCCTCGGATTTGCATTCTGCTTGCGGCATTCGATTCCACTCGTCATTTTACGTCGGAAATGCATGTGTTCCGTTCTCAATTACGATTCTGGAAGCCAGAATACTGGAGGATAGGTTCTTGGCTATAGGAGCGATTTTCCGACGAAAGGAGCCACGGATTTGAATTCTGCTTCGTTCATTCGATTCCACTCGTCATTTTACGTCGGAAATGCATGTGTTCCATTCCCGATTACGATTCTGGGAGCCAGAATACTGGAGGATAGGTTTTTCGGTAAAGGAGCGATTTTCGGACGAACGGAGGCTCGTATTTGAATTCTGCTTTGTTCATTCGATTCCACTCGTCATTTTACGTCGGAAATGCATGTGTTCCGTTCTCAATTACGATTCTGGAAGCCAGAATACTGGAGGATAGGTTTTTGGCTATAGGAGCGATTTTCCGACGAAAGGAGCCACGGATTTGAATTCTGCTTGCGGCATTCGATTCTTCTCGTAATTTTACGTAGGAAATGCATGTGTTCCATTCCCGATTACGATTCTGGGAGCCAGAGTACTGGAGGATAGGTTTTTGGGTAAAGGAGCGATTTTCCGACGAACGGAGCCACGTATGTGAATTCTGCTTGCGGCATTCGATTCCTCTCATCATTTCACGGCAGAAATGCATGTGCTCCATTCGCGATTACGATTCTGGGAGCCAGAATACTGGAAGATAGGTTTTGGATATACGAACGATTTTCAGAGGAACGGAGGCTCGGATTTGAATTCTGCTTACGGCATTCGATTCCACTCGTCATTTTACGTCGGAAATGCATGTGTCCCGTTCTCAATTACGATTCTGGAAGCCAGAATACTGGAAGGTAGGTTTTGGATATACGAACGATTTTCAGAGGAACGGAGGCTCGGATTTGAATTCTGCTTTGTTCATTCGATCCCACTCGTCATTTTACGTCGGAGATGCATGTGTTCCGTTCTCAATTACGATTCTGGAAGCCAGAATACTGGAGGATAGGTTTTTGGCTATAGGAGCGATTTTCCGACGAAAGGAGCCACGGATTTGAATTCTGCTTGCGGCATTCGATTCTTCTCGTAATTTTGCGTAGGAAATGCATGATTCCATTCCCGATTACGATTCTGGGAGCCAGAGTACTGGAGGATAGGTTTTTGGGTAAAGGAGCGATTTTCCGACGAACGGAGCCTCGGATTTCAATTCTGCTTGCGGCATTCGATTCCTCTCGTCATTTTACGTCGGAAATGCATGTGTTCCATTTCCGATTATGTTTCTGGGAGCCAGAATACTGGAGGAAAGGTTTTTGGGTAAAGGTGCGATTTTCAGACGAACGGAGGCTCGTATTTGAATTCTGCTTGCGGCATTCAATTCCTCTCGTCATTTTACGTCGGAAATGCATGTGTTCCATTCCCGATTACGATTCTGGAAGCCAGAACACTGGAGGATAGGTTATTGGCTATAGGAACGATTTTCCGACGAAAGGAGCCACGGATTTGAATTCTGCTTTGTTCATTCGATTCCACTCGCCATTTTACGTCGGAAATGCATGTGTTCCATGCCCGATTACGATTCTGGGAGCCAGAATACTGGAAGATAGGTTTTGGATATATGAACGATTTTCAGACGAACGGAGCCTCGGATTTCAATTCTGCCTACGGCATTCGATTCCTCTCGTCATTTCACGTCGGAAATGCATGTGTTTCATTCCCGATTACGATTCTGGGAGTCAGAATACTGGAGGATAGGTTTTTGGGTAAAGGAGCGATTTTCCGACGAATGGAGCCACGTATGTGAATTCTGCTTTGTTCATTCGATTCCACTCGCCATTTTACGTCGGAAATGCATGTGTTCCATTCCCGATTACGATTCTGGGAGCCAGAGTACTGGAGGATAGGTTTTTGGGTAAAGGAGCGATTTTCCGACGAACGGAGCCACGTATGTGAATTCTGCTTTGTTCATTCGATTCCACTCGCCATTTTACGTCGGAAATGCATGTGTTCCATGCCCGATTACGATTCTGGGAGCCAGAATACTGGAACATAGGTTTTGGATATATGAACGATTTTCAGACGAACGGAGCCTCGGATTTCAATTCTGCCTACGGCATTCGATTCCTCTCGTCATTTTACGTCGGAAATGCATGTGTTCCATTTCCGATTATGTTTCTGGGAGCCAGAATACTGGAGGAAAGGTTTTTGGGTAAAGGTGCGATTTTCAGACGAACGGAGGCTCGTATTTGAATTCTGCTTGCGGCATTCAATTCCTCTCGTCATTTTACGTCGGAAATGCATGTGTTCCATTCCCGATTACGATTCTGGAAGCCAGAACACTGGAGGATAGGTTATTGGCTATAGGAACGATTTTCCGACGAAAGGAGCCACGGATTTGAATTCTGCTTTGTTCATTCGATTCCACTCGCCATTTTACGTCGGAAATGCATGTGTTCCATGCCCGATTACGATTCTGGGAGCCAGAATACTGGAAGATAGGTTTTGGATATATGAACGATTTTCAGACGAACGGAGCCTCGGATTTCAATTCTGCCTACGGCATTCGATTCCTCTCGTCATTTTACGTCGGAAATGCATGTGTTCCATTTCCGATTATGTTTCTGGGAGCCAGAATACTGGAGGAAAGGTTTTTGGGTAAAGGTGCGATTTTCAGACGAACGGAGGCTCGTATTTGAATTCTGCTTGCGGCATTCAATTCCTCTCGTCATTTTACGTCGGAAATGCATGTGTTCCATTCCCGATTACGATTCTGGAAGCCAGAACACTGGAGGATAGGTTATTGGCTATAGGAACGATTTTCCGACGAAAGGAGCCACGGATTTGAATTCTGCTTTGTTCATTCGATTCCACTCGCCATTTTACGTCGGAAATGCATGTGTTCCATGCCCGATTACGATTCTGGGAGCCAGAATACTGGAAGATAGGTTTTGGATATATGAACGATTTTCAGACGAACGGAGCCTCGGATTTCAATTCTGCCTACGGCATTCGATTCCTCTCGTCATTTCACGTCGGAAATGCATGTGTTTCATTCCCGATTACGATTCTGGGAGTCAGAATACTGGAGGATAGGTTTTTGGGTAAAGGAGCGATTTTCCGACGAATGGAGGCTCGTATTTGAATTCTGCTTGCGGCATTCAATTCCTCTCGTCATTTTACGTCGGAAATGCATGTGTTCCATTCCCGATTACGATTCTGGAAGCCAGAACACTGGAGGATAGGTTATTGGCTATAGGAACGATTTTCCGACGAAAGGAGCCACGGATTTGAATTCTGCTTTGTTCATTCGATTCCACTCGCCATTTTACGTCGGAAATGCATGTGTTCCATGCCCGATTACGATTCTGGGAGCCAGAATACTGGAAGATAGGTTTTGGATATATGAACGATTTTCAGACGAACGGAGCCTCGGATTTCAATTCTGCCTACGGCATTCAATTCCTCTCGTCATTTCACGTCGGAAATGCATGTGTTCCATTCCCGATTACGATTCTGGGAGCCAGAGTACTGGAAGATAGGTTTTTGGGTAAAGGAGCGATTTTCCGACGAACGGAGCCTCGGATTTGCATTCTGCTTGCGGCATTCGATTCCACTCGTCATTTTACGTCGGAAATGCATGTGTTCCGTTCTCAATTACGATTCTGGAAGCCAGAATACTGGAGGATAGGTTCTTGGCTATACGAGCGATTTTCCGACGAAAGGAGCCACGGATTTGAATTCTGCTTCGTTCATTCGATTCCACTCGTCATTTTACGTCGGAAATGCATGTGTTCCATTCCCGATTACGATTCTGGGAGCCAGAATACTGGAGGATAGGTTTTTCGGTAAAGGAGCGATTTTCGGACGAACGGAGGCTCGTATTTGAATTCTGCTTTGTTCATTCGATTCCACTCGTCATTTTACGTCGGAAATGCATGTGTTCCGTTCTCAATTACGATTCTGGAAGCCAGAATACTGGAGGATAGGTTTTTGGCTATAGGAGCGATTTTCCGACGAAAGGAGCCACGGATTTGAATTCTGCTTGCGGCATTCGATTCTTCTCGTAATTTTACGTAGGAAATGCATGTGTTCCATTCCCGATTACGATTCTGGGAGCCAGAGTACTGGAGGATAGGTTTTTGGGTAAAGGAGCGATTTTCCGACGAACGGAGCCACGTATGTGAATTCTGCTTGCGGCATTCGATTCCTCTCATCATTTCACGGCAGAAATGCATGTGCTCCATTCGCGATTACGATTCTGGGAGCCAGAATACTGGAAGATAGGTTTTGGATATACGAACGATTTTCAGAGGAACGGAGGCTCGGATTTGAATTCTGCTTACGGCATTCGATTCCACTCGTCATTTTACGTCGGAAATGCATGTGTTCCGTTCTCAATTACGATTCTGGGAGCCAGAATACTGGAGGATAGGTTTTTGGGTAAAGGAGCGATTTTCCGACGAACGGAGCCACGTATTTGAATTCTGCTTGCGGCATTCGATTCCACTCGTCATTTTACGTCGAAAATGCATGTGTTCCGTTCTCAATTACGATTCTGGAAGCCAGAATACTGGAGGATAGGTTTTTGGCTATAGGAGCGATTTTCCGACGAAAGGAGCCACGGATTTGAATTCTGCTTGCGGCATTCGATTCTTCTCGTAATTTTACGTAGGAAATGCATGTGTTCCATTCCCGATTACGATTCTGGGAGCCAGAATATTGCAGGATAGGTTTTTGGGTAAAGGAGCGATTTTCCGACGAACGGAGCCACGTATTTGAATTCTGCTTGCGGCATTCGATTCCTCTCGTCATTTTACGTCGGAAATGCATGTGTTCCATTTCCGATTATGTTTCTGGGAGCCAGAATACTGGAGGAAAGGTTTTTGGGTAAAGGTGCGATTTTCAGACGAACGGAGGCTCGTATTTGAATTCTGCTTGCGGCATTCGATTCCTCCCGTCATTTTACGTCGGAAATGCATGTGTTCCATTCCCGATTACGATTCTGGAAGCCAGAACACTGGAGGATAGGTTATTGGCTATAGGAACGATTTTCCGACGAAAGGAGCCACGGATTTGAATTCTGCTTTGTTCATTCGATTCCACTCGCCATTTTACGTCGGAAATGCATGTGTTCCATTCCCGATTACGATTCTGGGAGCCAGAGTACTGGAAGATAGGTTTTTGGGTAAAGGAGCGATTTTCCGACGAACGGAGCCACGGATTTGAATTCTGCTTGCGGCATTCGATTCCACTCGTCATTTTACGTCGAAAATGCATGTGTTCCGTTCTCAATTACGATTCTGGGAGCCAGAATACTGGAAGATAGGTTTTGGATATATGAACGATTTTCAGACGAACGGAGCCTCGGATTTGCATTCTGCTTGCGGCATTCGATTCCACTCGTCATTTTTCGTCGGAAATGCATGTGTTCTATTCCCGATTACGATTCTGGGAGCCAGAATACTGGAGGATAGGTTTTTGGGTAAAGGAGCGATTTTCCGATGAACGGAGCCTCGGATTTCAATTCTGCTTGCGACATTCGATTCCTCTCGTCATTTTACGTAGGAAATGCATGTGTTCCATTCCCGATTACGATTCTGGAAGCCAGAATACTGGAGGATAGGTTCTTGGCTATAGGAGCGATTTTCCGACGAAAGGAGCCACGGATTTGAATTCTGCTTCGTTCATTCGATTCCACTCGTCATTTTACGTCGGAAATGCATGTGTTCCATTCCCGATTACGATTCTGGGAGCCAGAATACTGGAGGATAGGTTTTTCGGTAAAGGAGCGATTTTCGGACGAACGGAGGCTCGTATTTGAATTCTGCTTTGTTCATTCGATTCCACTCGTCATTTTACGTCGGAAATGCATGTGTTCCGTTCTCAATTACGATTCTGGAAGCCAGAATACTGGAGGATAGGTTTTTGGCTATAGGAGCGATTTTCCGACGAAAGGAGCCACGGATTTGAATTCTGCTTGCGGCATTCGATTCTTCTCGTAATTTTACGTAGGAAATGCATGTGTTCCATTCCCGATTACGATTCTGGGAGCCAGAGTACTGGAGGATAGGTTTTTGGGTAAAGGAGCGATTTTCCGACGAACGGAGCCACGTATGTGAATTCTGCTTGCGGCATTCGATTCCACTCGTCATTTTACGTCGGAAATGCATGTGTTCCGTTCTCAATTACGATTCTGGAAGCCAGAATACTGGAGGATAGGTTTTTGGCTATAGGAGCGATTTTCCGACGAAAGGAGCCACGGATTTGAATTCTGCTTGCGGCATTCGATTCTTCTCGTAATTTTACGTAGGAAATGCATGTGTTCCATTCCCGATTACGATTCTGGGAGCCAGAGTACTGGAGGATAGGTTTTTGGGTAAAGGAGCGATTTTCCGACGAACGGAGCCACGTATGTGAATTCTGCTTGCGGCATTCGATTCCTCTCATCATTTCACAGCAGAAATGCATGTGCTCCATTCGCGATTACGATTCTGGGAGCCAGAATACTGGAAGATAGGTTTTGGATATACGAACGATTTTCAGAGGAACGGAGGCTCGGATTTGAATTCTGCTTACGGCATTCGATTCCACTCGTCATTTTACGTCGGAAATGCATGTGTTCCGTTCTCAATTACGATTCTGGGAGCCAGAATACTGGAGGATAGGTTTTTGGGTAAAGGAGCGATTTTCCGACGAACGGAGCCACGTATTTGAATTCTGCTTGCGGCATTCGATTCCACTCGTCATTTTACGTCGAAAATGCATGTGTTCCGTTCTCAATTACGATTCTGGAAGCCAGAATACTGGAGGATAGGTTTTTGGCTATAGGAGCGATTTTCCGACGAAAGGAGCCACGGATTTGAATTCTGCTTGCGGCATTCGATTCTTCTCGTAATTTTACGTAGGAAATGCATGTGTTCCGTTCCCGATTACGATTCTGGGAGCCAGAGTACTGGAGGATAGGTTTTTGGGTAAAGGAGCGATTTTCCGACGAACGGAGCCACGTATTTGAATTCTGCTTGCGGCATTCGATTCCTCTCATCATTTCACGGCAGAAATGCATGTGCTCCATTCGCGATTACGATTCTGGGAGCCAGAATACTGCAAGATAGGTTTTGGATATACGAACGATTTTCAGAGGAACGGAGGCTCGGATTTGAATTCTGCTTTCGGTATTCGATTCCACTCGTCATTTTACGTCGGAAATGCGTGTGTCCCGTTCTCAATTACGATTCTGGAAGCCAGAATACTGGAAGGTAGGTTTTGGATATACGATTTTCAGAGGAACGGAGGCTCGGATTTGAATTCTGCTTTGTTCATTCGATCCCACTCGTCATTTTACGTCGGAGATGCATGTGTTCCGTTCTCAATTACGATTCTGGAAGCCAGAATACTGGAGGATAGGTTTTTGGCTATAGGAGCGATTTTCCGACGAAAGGAGCCACGGATTTGAATTCTGCTTGCGGCATTCGATTCTTCTCGTAATTTTGCGTAGGAAATGCATGATTCCATTCCCGATTACGATTCTGGGAGCCAGAGTACTGGAGGATAGGTTTTTGGGTAAAGGAGCGATTTTCCGACGAACGGAGCCTCGGATTTCAATTCTGCTTGCGGCATTCGATTCCTCTCGTCATTTTACGTCGGAAATGCATGTGTTCCATTTCCGATTATGTTTCTGGGAGCCAGAATACTGGAGGAAAGGTTTTTGGGTAAAGGTGCGATTTTCAGACGAACGGAGGCTCGTATTTGAATTCTGCTTGCGCCATTCGATTCCTCCCGTCATTTTACGTCGGAAATGCATGTGTTCCATTCCCGATTACGATTCTGGAAGCCAGAACACTGGAGGATAGGTTATTGGCTATAGGAACGATTTTCCGACGAAAGGAGCCACGGATTTGAATTCTGCTTTGTTCATTCGATTCCACTCGTCATTTTACGTCGGAAATGCATGTGTCCCGTTCTCAATTACGATTCTGGAAGCCAGAATACTGGAGGATAGGTTTTTGGCTATAGGAGCGATTTTCCGACGAAAGGAGCCACGGATTTGAATTCTGCTTGCGGCATTCGATTCTTCTCGTAATTTTGCGTAGGAAATGCATGATTCCATTCCCGATTACGATTCTGGGAGCCAGAATACTGCAAGATAGGTTTTGGATATACGAACGATTTTCAGAGGAACGGAGGCTCGGATTTGAGTTCTGCTTTCGGTATTCGATTCCACTCGTCATTTTACGTCGGAAATGCATGTGTTCCGTTCTCAATTACGATTCTGGAAGCCAGAATACTGGAAGGTAGGTTTTGGATATACGAACGATTTTCAGAGGAACGGAGGCTCGGATTTGAATTCTGCTTTGTTCATTCGATCCCACTCGTCATTTTACGTCGGAGATGCATGTGTTCCGTTCTCAATTACGATTCTGGAAGCCAGAATACTGGAGGATAGGTTTTTGGCTATAGGAGCGATTTTCCGACGAAAGGAGCCACGGATTTGAATTCTGCTTGCGGCATTCGATTCTTCTCGTAATTTTACGTAGGAAATGCATGTGTTCCATTCCCGATTACGATTCTGGGAGCCAGAGTACTGGAGGATAGGTTTTTGGGTAAAGGAGCGATTTTCCGACGAACGGAGCCACGTATGTGAATTCTGCTTGCGGCATTCGATTCCTCTCATCATTTCACAGCAGAAATGCATGTGCTCCATTCGCGATTACGATTCTGGGAGCCAGAATACTGGAAGATAGGTTTTGGATATACGAACGATTTTCAGAGGAACGGAGGCTCGGATTTGAATTCTGCTTACGGCATTCGATTCCACTCGTCATTTTACGTCGGAAATGCATGTGTTCCGTTCCCAATTACGATTCTGGGAGCCAGAATACTGGAGGATAGGTTTTTGGGTAAAGGAGCGATTTTCGGACGAACGGAGCCCCGAATTTGAATTCTGCTTGCGGCCTTCGATTCCTCTCGTCATTTTACGTCGGAAATGCATGTGTTCCGTTCTCAATTACGATTCTGGAAGCCAGAATACTGGAGGATAGGTTTTTGGCTATAGGAGCGATTTTCCGACGAACGGAGCCACGGATTTGAATTCTGCTTGCGGCATTCGATTCTTCTCGTAATTTTACGTAGGAAATGCATGTGTTCCATTCCCGATTACGATTCTGGGAGCCAGAGTACTGGAGGATAGGTTTTTGGGTAAAGGAGCGATTTTCCGACGAACGGAGCCACGTATTTGAATTCTGCTTGCGGCATTCGATTCCTCTCATCATTTCACGGCAGAAATGCATGTGCTCCATTCGCGATTACGATTCTGGGAGCCAGAATACTGCAAGATAGGTTTTGGATATACGAACGATTTTCAGAGGAACGGAGGCTCGGATTTGAATTCTGCTTTCGGTATTCGATTCCACTCGTCATTTTACGTCGGAAATGCGTGTGTCCCGTTCTCAATTACGATTCTGGAAGCCAGAATACTGGAAGGTAGGTTTTGGATATACGATTTTCAGAGGAACGGAGGCTCGGATTTGAATTCTGCTTTGTTCATTCGATCCCACTCGTCATTTTACGTCGGAGATGCATGTGTTCCGTTCTCAATTACGATTCTGGAAGCCAGAATACTGGAGGATAGGTTTTTGGCTATAGGAGCGATTTTCCGACGAAAGGAGCCACGGATTTGAATTCTGCTTGCGGCATTCGATTCTTCTCGTAATTTTGCGTAGGAAATGCATGATTCCATTCCCGATTACGATTCTGGGAGCCAGAGTACTGGAGGATAGGTTTTTGGGTAAAGGAGCGATTTTCCGACGAACGGAGCCTCGGATTTCAATTCTGCTTGCGGCATTCGATTCCTCTCGTCATTTTACGTCGGAAATGCATGTGTTCCATTTCCGATTATGTTTCTGGGAGCCAGAATACTGGAGGAAAGGTTTTTGGGTAAAGGTGCGATTTTCAGACGAACGGAGGCTCGTATTTGAATTCTGCTTGCGCCATTCGATTCCTCCCGTCATTTTACGTCGGAAATGCATGTGTTCCATTCCCGATTACGATTCTGGAAGCCAGAACACTGGAGGATAGGTTATTGGCTATAGGAACGATTTTCCGACGAAAGGAGCCACGGATTTGAATTCTGCTTTGTTCATTCGATTCCACTCGTCATTTTACGTCGGAAATGCATGTGTCCCGTTCTCAATTACGATTCTGGAAGCCAGAATACTGGAGGATAGGTTTTTGGCTATAGGAGCGATTTTCCGACGAAAGGAGCCACGGATTTGAATTCTGCTTGCGGCATTCGATTCTTCTCGTAATTTTGCGTAGGAAATGCATGATTCCATTCCCGATTACGATTCTGGGAGCCAGAGTACTGGAGGATAGGTTTTTGGGTAAAGGAGCGATTTTCCGACGAACGGAGCCTCGGATTTCAATTCTGCTTGCGGCATTCGATTCCTCTCGTCATTTTACGTCGGAAATGCATGTGTTCCATTTCCGATTATGTTTCTGGGAGCCAGAATACTGGAGGAAAGGTTTTTGGGTAAAGGTGCGATTTTCAGACGAACGGAGGCTCGTATTTGAATTCTGCTTTGTTCATTCGATTCCACTCGTCATTTTACGTCGGAAATGCATGTGTTCCGTTCTCAATTACGATTCTGGAAGCCAGAATACTGGAGGATAGGTTTTTGGCTATAGGAGCGATTTTCCGACGAAAGGAGCCACGGATTTGAATTCTGCTTGCGGCATTCGATTCTTCTCGTAATTTTACGTAGGAAATGCATGTGTTCCATTCCCGATTACGATTCTGGGAGCCAGAGTACTGGAGGATAGGTTTTTGGGTAAAGGAGCGATTTTCCGACGAACGGAGCCACGTATGTGAATTCTGCTTGCGGCATTCGATTCCACTCGTCATTTTACGTCGGAAATGCATGTGTTCCGTTCTCAATTACGATTCTGGAAGCCAGAATACTGGAGGATAGGTTTTTGGCTATAGGAGCGATTTTCCGACGAAAGGAGCCACGGATTTGAATTCTGCTTGCGGCATTCGATTCTTCTCGTAATTTTACGTAGGAAATGCATGTGTTCCATTCCCGATTACGATTCTGGGAGCCAGAGTACTGGAGGATAGGTTTTTGGGTAAAGGAGCGATTTTCCGACGAACGGAGCCACGTATGTGAATTCTGCTTGCGGCATTCGATTCCTCTCATCATTTCACAGCAGAAATGCATGTGCTCCATTCGCGATTACGATTCTGGGAGCCAGAATACTGGAAGATAGGTTTTGGATATACGAACGATTTTCAGAGGAACGGAGGCTCGGATTTGAATTCTGCTTACGGCATTCGATTCCTCTCGTCATTTTACGTCGGAAATGCATGTGTTCCGTTCCAAATTACGATTCTGGGAGCCAGAATACTGGAGGATAGGTTTTTGGGTAAAGGAGCGATTTCCAGACGAACGGAGCCTCTTATTTGAATTCTGCTTGCGGCATTCGATTCCTCTCGTCATTTTACGTCGAAAATGCATGTGTTCCGTTCTCAATTACGATTCTGGAAGCCAGAATACTGGAGGATAGGTTTTTGGCTATAGGAGCGATTTTCCGACGAAAGGAGCCACGGATTTGAATTCTGCTTGCGGCATTCGATTCTTCTCGTAATTTTACGTAGGAAATGCATGTGTTCCGTTCCCAATTACGATTCTGGGAGCCAGAATATTGCAGGATAGGTTTTTGGGTAAAGGAGCGATTTCCAGACGAACGGAGCCTCTTATTTGAATTCTGCTTGCGGCATTCGATTCCTCTCATCATTTCACGGCAGAAATGCATGTGCTCCATTCGCGATTACGATTCTGGGAGCCAGAATACTGCAAGATAGGTTTTGGATATACGAACGATTTTCAGAGGAACGGAGGCTCGGATTTGAATTCTGCTTTCGGTATTCGATTCCACTCGTCATTTTACGTCGGAAATGCATGTGTCCCGTTCTCAATTACGATTCTGGAAGCCAGAATACTGGAAGGTAGGTTTTGGATATACGAACGATTTTCAGAGGAACGGAGGCTCGGATTTGAATTCTGCTTTGTTCATTCGATCCCACTCGTCATTTTACGTCGGAAATGCATGTGTTCCGTTCTCAATTACGATTCTGGAAGCCAGAATACTGGAGGATAGGTTTTTGGCTATAGGAGCGATTTTCCGACGAAAGGAGCCACGGATTTGAATTCTGCTTGCGGCATTCGATTCTTCTCGTAATTTTGCGTAGGAAATGCATGATTCCATTCCCGATTACGATTCTGGGAGCCAGAGTACTGGAGGATAGGTTTTTGGGTAAAGGAGCGATTTTCCGACGAACGGAGCCTCGGATTTCAATTCTGCTTGCGGCATTCGATTCCTCTCGTCATTTTACGTCGGAAATGCATGTGTTCCATTTCCGATTATGTTTCTGGGAGCCAGAATACTGGAGGAAAGGTTTTTGGGTAAAGGTGCGATTTTCAGACGAACGGAGGCTCGTATTTGAATTCTGCTTGCGGCATTCGATTCCTCCCGTCATTTTACGTCGGAAATGCATGTGTTCCATTCCCGATTACGATTCTGGAAGCCAGAACACTGGAGGATAGGTTATTGGCTATAGGAACGATTTTCCGACGAAAGGAGCCACGGATTTGAATTCTGCTTTGTTCATTCGATTCCACTCGTCATTTTACGTCGGAAATGCATGTGTCCCGTTCTCAATTACGATTCTGGAAGCCAGAATACTAGAGGATAGGTTTTTGGCTATAGGAGCGATTTTCCGACGAAAGGAGCCACGGATTTGAATTCTGCTTGCGGCATTCGATTCTTCTCGTAATTTTGCGTAGGAAATGCATGATTCCATTCCCGATTACGATTCTGGGAGCCAGAGTACTGGAGGATAGGTTTTTGGGTAAAGGAGCGATTTTCCGACGAACGGAGCCTCGGATTTCAATTCTGCTTGCGGCATTCGATTCCTCTCGTCATTTTACGTCGGAAATGCATGTGTTCCATTTCCGATTATGTTTCTGGGAGCCAGAATACTGGAGGAAAGGTTTTTGGGTAAAGGTGCGATTTTCAGACGAACGGAGGCTCGTATTTGAATTCTGCTTGCGGCATTCGATTCCTCCCGTCATTTTACGTCGGAAATGCATGTGTTCCATTCCCGATTACGATTCTGGAAGCCAGAACACTGGAGGATAGGTTATTGGCTATAGGAACGATTTTCCGACGAAAGGAGCCACGGATTTGAATTCTGCTTTGTTCATTCGATTCCACTCGTCATTTTACGTCGGAAATGCATGTGTCCCGTTCTCAATTACGATTCTGGAAGCCAGAATACTGGAAGGTAGGTTTTGGATATGCGAACGATTTTCAGAGGAACGGAGGCTCGGATTTGAATTCTGCTTTGTTCATTCGATCCCACTCGTCATTTTACGTCGGAGATGCATGTGTTCCGTTCTCAATTACGATTCTGGAAGCCAGAATACTGGAGGATAGGTTTTTGGCTATAGGAGCGATTTTCCGACGAAAGGAGCCACGGATTTGAATTCTGCTTGCGGCATTCGATTCTTCTCGTAATTTTGCGTAGGAAATGCATGATTCCATTCCCGATTACGATTCTGGGAGCCAGAGTACTGGAGGATAGGTTTTTGGGTAAAGGAGCGATTTTCCGACGAACGGAGCCTCGGATTTCAATTCTGCTTGCGGCATTCGATTCCTCTCGTCATTTTACGTCGGAAATGCATGTGTTCCATTTCCGATTATGTTTCTGGGAGCCAGAATACTGGAGGAAAGGTTTTTGGGTAAAGGTGCGATTTTCAGACGAACGGAGGCTCGTATTTGAATTCTGCTTGCGGCATTCAATTCCTCTCGTCATTTTACGTCGGAAATGCATGTGTTCCATTCCCGATTACGATTCTGGAAGCCAGAACACTGGAGGATAGGTTATTGGCTATAGGAACGATTTTCCGACGAAAGGAGCCACGGATTTGAATTCTGCTTTGTTCATTCGATTCCACTCGTCATTTTACGTCGGAAATGCATGTGTCCCGTTCTCAATTACGATTCTGGAAGCCAGAATACTGGAGGATAGGTTTTTGGCTATAGGAGGGATTTTCAGACGAACGGAGCCTCGAATTTGAATTCTACTTTGTTCATTCGATTCCACTCGTCATTTTACGTCGGAAATGCAAGTGTTCCGTTCTCAATTACGATTCTGGGTGCCAGAGTACTGGAGGATATGTTTTTGAATATATGAACGATTTTCAGACGAACGGAGCCTCGGATTTCAATTCTGCCTACGGCATTCGATTCCTCTCGTCATTTTACGTCGGAAATGCATGTGTTCCATTCCCGATTACGATTCTGGGAGCGAGAATACTGGAGGATAGGTTTTTGGGTAAAGGAGCGATTTTCAGACGAACGGAGCCTCGGATTTGAATTCTACTTTGATCATTCGATTCCACTCGTCATTTTACGTCGGAAATGCATGTATTCCGTTCTCAATTACGATTCTGGGTGCCAGAGTACTGGACGATATGTTTTTGAATATATGAACGATTTTCAGACGAACGGAGCCTCGGATTTCAATTCTGCCTACGGCATTCGATTCCTCTCGTCATTTCACGTCGGAAATGCATGTGTTCCATTCCCGATTACGATTCTGGAAGCCAGAATACTGGAGGATAGGTTTTTGGGTAAAGGAGCGATTTTCAGATGAACGGAGCCACGGATTTGAATTCTGCTTGCGGCATTCGATTCCTCTCGTCATTTTGCGTCGGAAATGCATGTGTTCTATTCCCGATTACGATTCTGGAAGCCAGAATATTGCATGATCGGTTTTTGGGTAAAGGAGCGATTTTCCGACGAACGGAGCCTCGGATTCGAATTCTGCTTGCGGCATTCGATTCCACTCGTCATTTTACGCCGGTAATGCATGTGTTCCGTTCCCAATTACGATTCTGGGAGCCTGAATACTGGAAGATAGGTTTTTGGGTAAAGGAGCGATTTTCCGACGAACGGAGCCACGGATTTGAATTCTGCTTGCGGCATTCGATTCCACTCGTCATTTTACGTCGGAAATGCATGTGTTCCATTCCCGCTTACGATTCTGGGAGCCAGAGTACTGGAGGATAGATTTTTGGGTAAAGGAGCGATTTTCAGACGAACGGAGGCTCGTATTTGAATTCGACTTTGTTCATTCGATTCCACTCGTCATTTCACGTCGGAAATGCATGTGTTCCGTTCTCAATTACGATTCTGGGTGCCAGAGTACTGGAGGATATGTTTTTGAATATATGAACGATTTTCAGACGAACGGAGCCTCGGATTTCAATTCTGCTTGCGGCATTCGGTTCCACTCGTCATTTTACGTCGGAAATGCATGTGTTCCATTCCCGATTACGATTCTGAGAGCCAGAATACTGGAGGATAGTTTTTTGGGTAAAGGAGCGATTTTCAGACGAACGGAGGCTCGTAATTGAATTCTGCTTTGTTCATTCGATCCCACTCGTCATTTTACGTCGGAGATGCATGTGTTCCGTTCTCAACTACGATTCTGGAAGCCAGAATACTGGAGGATAGGTTTTGGATATATGAACGATTTTCATAGGAACGGAGCCTCGGATTTGCATTCTGCTTGCGGCATTCGATTCCACTCGTCATTTTACGCCGGTAATGCATGTGTTCCATTCCCGATTACGATTCTGGGAGCCAGAATACTGCAGGTTAGGTTTTTGGGTAAAGGAGCGATTTTCAGACGAACGGAGCCACGGATTTGAATTCTGCTTTGCGGCATTCGATTCCACTCGTCATTTTACGTCGGAAATGCATGTGTTCCGTTCCCAATTACGATTCTGGGAGCCTGAATACTGGAAGATAGGTTTTTGGGTAAAGGAGCGATTTTCAGACGAACGGAGCCTCGAATTTGAATTCTACTTTGTTCATTCGATTCCACTCGTCATTTTACGTCGGAAATGCATGTGTTCCGTTCTCAATTACGATTCTGGGTGCCAGAGTACTGGAGGATATGTTTTTGAATATATGAACGATTTTCAGACGAACGGAGCCTCGGATTTCAATTCTGCCTACGGCATTCGATTCCTCTCGTCATTTCACGTCGGAAATGCATGTGTTCCATTCCCGATTACGATTCTGGGAGCCAGAGTACTGGAGGATAGGTTTTTGGGTAAAGGAGCGATTTTCAGACGAACGGAGCCACGGATTTGAATTCTGCTTTGCGTTTAATTCCACTCGTCATTTTACGTCGGAAATGCATGTGTTCCGTTCCCAATTACGATTCTGGGAGCCTGAATACTGGAAGATAGGTTTTGGATATATGAACGATTTTCATACGAACGGAGCCTCGGATTTGCATTCTGCTTGCGGCATTCGATTCCACTCGTCATTTTACGCCGGTAATGCATGTGTTCCATTCCCGATTACGATTCTGGGAGCCAGAATACTGGAGGATAGGTTTTTGGGTAAAGGAGCGATTTTCAGACGAACGGAGCCACGGATTTGAATTCTGCTTGCGGCATTCGATTCCTCTCGTCATTTTACGTCGGAAATGCATGTGTTCCGTTCCCAATTACGATTCTGGGAGACAGAATATTGCAGGATAGGTTTTTGGGTAAAGGAGCGATTTTCAGACGGACGGAGCCCCGAATTTGAATTCTACTTTGTTCATTCGATTCCACTCGTCATTTTACGTCGGAAATGCATGTGTTCCGTTCTCAATTACGATTCTGGGTGCCAGAGTACTGGAGGATATGTTTTTGAATATATGAACGATTTTCAGACGAACGGAGCCTCGGATTTCAATTCTGCCTACGGCATTCGATTCCTCTCGTCATTTCACGTCGGAAATGCATGTGTTCCATTCCCGATTACGATTCTGGGAGCCAGAGTACTGGAGGATAGGTTTTTGGGTAAAGGAGCGATTTTCAGACGAACGGAGCCACGGATTTGAATTCTGCTTTGCGTTTAATTCCACTCGTCATTTTACGTCGGAAATGCATGTGTTCCGTTCCCAATTACGATTCTGGGAGCCTGAATACTGGAAGATAGGTTTTGGATATATGAACGATTTTCATACGAACGGAGCCTCGGATTTGCATTCTGCTTGCGGCATTCGATTCCACTCGTCATTTTACGCCGGTAATGCATGTGTTCCGTTCCCGATTACGATTCTGGGAGCCAGAATACTGGAGGATAGGTTTTTGGGTAAAGGAGCGATTTTCAGACGAACGGAGCCACGGATTTGAATTCTGCTTGCGGCATTCGATTCCTCTCGTCATTTTACGTCGGAAATGCATGTGTTCCGTTCCCAATTACGATTCTGGGAGCCTGAATATTGCAGGATAGGTTTTTGGGTAAAGGAGCGATTTTCAGACGAACGGAGCCTCGAATTTGAATTCTACTTTGTTCATTCGATTCCACTCGTCATTTTACGTCGGAAATGCATGTGTTCCGTTCTCAATTACGATTCTGGGTGCCAGAGTACTGGAGGATATGTTTTTGAATATATGAACGATTTTCAGACGAACGGAGCCTCGGATTTCAATTCTGCTTGCGGCATTCGGTTCCACTCGTCATTTTACGTCGGAAATGCATATGTTCCATTCCCGATTACGATTCTGAGAGCCAGAATACTGGAGGATAGTTTTTTGGGTAAAGGAGCGATTTTCAGACGAACGGAGGCTCGTATTTGAATTCTGCTTTGTTCATTCGATCCCACTCGTCATTTTACGTCGGAGATGCATGTGTTCCGTTCTCAACTACGATTCTGGAAGCCAGAATACTGGAGGATAGGTTTTTGGCTATAGGAGCGATTTTCCGACGAAAGGAGCCTCGGATTTGAATTCTGCTTGCGGCATTCGATTCTTCTCGTAATTTTACGTAGGAAATGCATGGTTCCATTCCCGCTTACGATTCTGGGAGCCAGAATACTGGAGGATAGGTTTTTGGGTAAAGGAGCGATTTTCCGACGAACGGAGCCACGGATTTGAATTCTGCTTGCGGCATTCGATTCCACTCGTCATTTTTCGTCGGAAATGCATGTGTTCTATTCCCGATTACGATTCTGGGAGCCAGAATACTGGAGGATAGGTTTTTGGGTATAGGAGCGATTTTCAGATGAACGGAGCCACGGATTTGAATTCTGCTTGCGGCATTCGATTCCTCTCGTCATTTTACGTCGGAAATGCATGTGTTCCGTTCCAAATTACGATTCTGGGTGCCAGAGTACTGGAGGATATGTTTTTGAATATATGAACGATTTTCAGACGAACGGAGCCTCGGATTTCAATTCTGCCTACGGCATTCGATTCCTCTCGTCATTTCACGTCGGAAATGCATGTGTTCCATTCCCGATTACGATTCTGGGAGCCAGAGTACTGGAGGATAGTTTTTTGGGTAAAGGAGCGATTTTCAGACGAACGGAGGCTCGTATTTGAATTCTGCTTTGTTCATTCGATCCCACTCGTCATTTTACGTCGGAGATGCATGTGTTCCGTTCTCAACTACGATTCTGGAAGCCAGAATACTGGAGGATAGGTTTTTGGCTATAGGAGCGATTTTCCGACGAAAGGAGCCACGGATTTGAATTCTGCTTGCGGCATTCGATTCTTCTCGTAATTTTACGTAGGAAATGCATGGTTCCATTCCCGATTACGATTCTGGGAGCCAGAATACTGGAGGATAGGTTTTTCGGTGAAGGAGCGATTTTCAGACGAACGGAGGCTCGTATTTGAATTCTGCTTGCGGCATTCGATTCCACTCGTCATTTTTCGTCGGAAATGCATGTGTTCTATTCCCGATTACGATTCTGGGAGCAAGAATACTGGAGGATAGGTTTTTGGGTAAAGGAGCGATTTTCAGACGAACGGAGCCACGGATTTGAATTCTGCTTTGCGGCATTCGATTCCACTCGTCATTTTACGTCGGAAATGCATGTGTTCCATTCCCGCTTACGATTCTGGGAGCCAGAGTACTGGAGGATAGATTTTTGGGTAAAGGAGCGATTTTCAGACGAACGGAGGCTCGTATTTGAATTCGACTTTGTTCATTCGATTCCACTCGTCATTTTACGTCGGAAATGCATGTGTTCCGTTCTCAATTACGATTCTGGGTGCCAGAGTACTGGAGGATATGTTTTTGAATATATGAACGATTTTCAGACGAACGGAGCCTCGGTTTTCAATTCTGCTTGCGGCATTCGGTTCCACTCGTCATTTTACGTCGGAAATGCATGTGTTCCATTCCCGATTACGATTCTGAGAGCCAGAATACTGGAGGATAGTTTTTTGGGTAAAGGAGCGATTTTCAGACGAACGGAGGCTCGTAATTGAATTCTGCTTTGTTCATTCGATCCCACTCGTCATTTTACGTCGGAGATGCATGTGTTCCATTCTCAACTACGATTCTGGAAGCCAGAATACTGGAGGATAGGTTTTTGGCTATAGGAGCGATTTTCAGACGAACGGAGGCTCGTATTTGAATTCTGCTTTGTTCATTCGATTCCACTCGTCATTTTACGTCGGAAATGCATGTGTTTCATTCCCGCTTACGATTCTGGGAGCCAGAATACTGGAGGATAGGTTTTTGGGTAAAGGTGCGATTTTCAGATGAACGGAAGCTCGGATTTGAATTGTGCTTGCGACATTCGATTCCTCTCGTCATTTCACGTCGGAAATGCATGTGTTCCATTCCCGATTACGATTCTGGGAGCCAGAATACTGGAAGATAGGTTTTTGGGTAAAGGAGCGATTTTCAGACGAACAGAGCCTCGGATTTGAATACTGCCTACGGCATTCGATTCCTCTCGTCATTTTACGTCGGAAATGCATGTGTTCCATTCCCGATTATGATTCTGGGAGCCAGAGTACTGGAGGATAGGTTTTTGGGTAAAGGAGCGATTTTCCGACGAACGGAGCCACGGATTTGAATTCTGCTTGCGGCATTCGATTCCACTCGTCATTTTACGTCGGAAATGCATGTGTTCCGTTCCCAATTACGATTCTGGGAGCCTGAATACTGGAAGATAGGTTTTGGATATATGAACGATTTTCATAGGAACGGAGCCTCGGATTTGCATTCTGCTTGCGGCATTCGATTCCACTCGTCATTTTACGCCGGTAATGCATGTGTTCCATTCCCGATTACGATTCTGGGAGCCAGAATACTGCAGGTTAGGTTTTTGGGTAAAGGAGCGATTTTCAGACGAACGGAGCCACGGATTTGAATTCTGCTTGCGGCATTCGATTCCACTCGTCATTTTACGTCGGAAATGCATGTGTTCCGTTCCCAATTACGATTCTGGGAGCCTGAATACTGGAAGATAGGTTTTGGATATATGAACGATTTTCATACGAACGGAGCCTCGGATTTGCATTCTGCTTGCGGCATTCGATTCCACTCGTCATTTTACGCCGGTAATGCATGTGTTCCGTTCCCAATTACGATTCTGGGAGCCTGAATACTGGAAGATAGGTTTTTGGGTAAAGGAGCGATTTTCAGACGAACAGAGCCTCGGATTTGAATACCGCCTACGGCATTCGATTCCTCTCGTCATTTTACGTCGGAAATGCATATGTTCCATTCCCGTTTACGATTCTGGGAGCCAGAATACTGCAGGTTAGGTTTTTGGGTAAAGGAGCGATTTTCAGACGATCGGAGCCACGGATTTGAATTCTGCTTTGCGGCATTCGATTCCACTCGTCATTTTACGTCGGAAATGCATGTGTTCCGTTCCCAATTACGATTCTGGGAGCCTGAATACTGGAAGATAGGTTTTTGGGTAAAGGAGCGATTTTCAGACGAACAGAGCCTCGGATTTGAATACTGCCTACGGCATTCGATTCCTCTCGTCATTTTACGTCGGAAATGCATGTGTTCCATTCCCGATTACGATTCTGGGAGCCAGAATACTGGAGGATAGGTTTTTGGGTAAAGGAGCGATTTTCAGACGAACGGAGCCTCGAATTTGAATTCTACTTTGTTCATTCGATTCCACTCGTCATTTTACGTCGGAAATGCATGTGTTCCGTTCTCAATTACGATTCTGGGTGCCAGAGTACTGGAGGATATGTTTTTGAATATATGAACGATTTTCAGACGAACGGAGCCTCGGATTTCAATTCTGCCTACGGCATTCGATTCCTCTCGTCATTTCACGTCGGAAATGCATGTGTTCCATTCCCGATTACGATTCTGGGAGCCAGAGTACTGGAGGATAGGTTTTTGGGTAAAGGAGCGATTTTCAGACGAACGGAGCCACGGATTTGAATTCTGCTTTGCGTTTAATTCCACTCGTCATTTTACGTCGGAAATGCATGTGTTCCGTTCCCAATTACGATTCTGGGAGCCTGAATACTGGAAGATAGGTTTTGGATATATGAACGATTTTCATACGAACGGAGCCTCGGATTTGCATTCTGCTTGCGGCATTCGATTCCACTCGTCATTTTACGCCGGTAATGCATGTGTTCCATTCCCGATTACGATTCTGGGAGCCAGAATACTGGAGGATAGGTTTTTGGGTAAAGGAGCGATTTTCAGACGAACAGAGCCTCGGATTTGAATACTGCCTACGGCATTCGATTCCTCTCGTCATTTTACGTCGGAAATGCATGTGTTCCATTCCCGATTACGATTCTGGGAGCCAGAATACTGGAGGATAGGTTTTTGGGTAAAGGAGCGATTTTCAGACGAACGGAGCCTCGGATTTGAATTCTACTTTGTTCATTCGATTCCACTCGTCATTTTACGTCGGAAATGCATGTGTTCCGTTCTCAATTACGATTCTGGGTGCCAGAGTACTGGACGATATGTTTTTGAATATATGAACGATTTTCAGACGAACGGAGCCTCGGATTTCAATTCTGCCTACGGCATTCGATTCCTCTCGTCATTTTTCGTCGGAAATGCATGTGTTCTATTCCCGATTACGATTCTGGAAGCTAGAATACTGGAGGATAGGTTTTTGGGTAAAGGAGCGATTTTCAGACGAACGGAGCCACGGATTTGAATTCTGCTTTGCGGCATTCGATTCCACTCGTCATTTTACGTCGGAAATGCATGTGTTCCATCCCGCTTACGATTCTGGGAGCCAGAGTACTGGAGGATAGATTTTTGGGTAAAGGAGCGATTTTCAGACGAACGGAGGCTCGTATTTGAATTCGACTTTGTTCATTCGATTCCACTCGTCATTTTACGTCGGAAATGCATGTGTTCCGTTCTCAATTACGATTCTGGGTGCCAGAGTACTGGAGGATATGTTTTTGAATATATGAACGATTTTCAGACGAACGGAGCCTCGGATTTCAATTCTGCTTGCGGCATTCGGTTCCACTCGTCATTTTACGTCGGAAATGCATATGTTCCATTCCCGATTACGATTCTGAGAGCCAGAATACTGGAGGATAGTTTTTTGGGTAAAGGAGCGATTTTCAGTCGAACGGAGGCTCGTATTTGAATTCTGCTTTGTTCATTCGATCCCACTCGTCATTTTACGTCGGAGATGCATGTGTTCCGTTCTCAACTACGATTCTGGAAGCCAGAATACTGGAGGATAGGTTTTTGGCTATAGGAGCGATTTTCCGACGAAAGGAGCCACGGATTTGAATTCTGCTTGCGGCATTCGATTCTTCTCGTAATTTTACGTAGGAAATGCATGGTTCCATTCCCGCTTACGATTCTGGGAGCCAGAATACTGGAGGATAGGTTTTTGGGTAAAGGAGCGATTTTCCGACGAACGGAGCCACGGATTTGAATTCTGCTTGCGGCATTCGATTCCACTCGTCATTTTTCGTCGGAAATGCATGTGTTCTATTCCCGCTTACGATTCTGGGAGCCAGAATACTGGAGGATAGGTTTTTGGGTAAAGGAGCGATTTTCAGACGAACGGAGCCACGGATTTGAATTCTGCTTTGCGGCATTCGATTCCACTCGTCATTTTACGTCGGAAATGCATGTGTTCCATTCCCGCTTACGATTCTGGGAGCCAGAGTACTGGAGGATAGATTTTTGGGTAAAGGAGCGATTTTCAGACGAACGGAGGCTCGTATTTGAATTCGACTTTGTTCATTCGATTCCACTCGTCATTTTACGTCGGAAATGCATGTGTTCCGTTCTCAATTACGATTCTGGGTGCCAGAGTACTGGAGGATATGTTTTTGAATATATGAACGATTTTCAGACGAACGGAGCCTCGGTTTTCAATTCTGCTTGCGGCATTCGGTTCCACTCGTCATTTTACGTCGGAAATGCATGTGTTCCATTCCCGATTACGATTCTGAGAGCCAGAATACTGGAGGATAGTTTTTTGGGTAAAGGAGCGATTTTCAGACGAGCGGAGGCTCGTAATTGAATTCTGCTTTGTTCATTCGATCCCACTCGTCATTTTACGTCGGAGATGCATGTGTTCCGTTCTCAACTACGATTCTGGAAGCCAGAATACTGGAGGATAGGTTTTTGGCTATAGGAGCGATTTTCCGACGAAAGGAGCCACGGATTTGAATTCTGCTTGCGGCATTCGATTCTTCTCGTAATTTTACGTAGGAAATGCATGGTTCCATTCCCGATTACGATTCTGAGAGCCAGAATACTGGAGGATATTTTTTTGGGTAAAGGAGCGATTTTCAGACGAACGGAGGCTCGTATTTGAATTCTGCTTTGTTCATTCGATCCCACTCGTCATTTTACGTCGGAGATGCATGTGTTCCGTTCTCAACTACGATTCTGGAAGCCAGAATACTGGAGGATAGGTTTTTGGCTATAGGAGCGATTTTCCGACGAAAGGAGCCACGGATTTGAATTCTGCTTGCGGCATTCGATTCTTCTCGTAATTTTACGTAGGAAATGCATGGTTCCATTCCCGCTTACGATTCTGGGAGCCAGAATACTGGAGGATAGGTTTTTGGGTAAAGGAGCGATTTTCCGACGAACGGAGCCACGGATTTGAATTCTGCTTGCGGCATTCGATTCCTCTCGTCATTTTGCGTCGGAAATGCATGTGTTCTATTCCCGATTACGATTCTGGGAGCCAGAATACTGGAGGATAGGTTTTTGGGTATAGGAGCGATTTTCAGATGAACGGAGCCACGGATTTGAATTCTGCTTGCGGCATTCGATTCCTCTCGTCATTTTACGTCGGAAATGCATGTGTTCCGTTCCCAATTACGATTCTGGGTGCCAGAGTACTGGAGGATATGTTTTTGAATATATGAACGATTTTCAGACGAACGGAGCCTCGGATTTCAATTCTGCCTACGGCATTCGATTCCTCTCGTCATTTCACGTCGGAAATGCATGTGTTCCATTCCCGATTACGATTCTGGGAGCCAGAGTACTGGAGGATAGTTTTTTGGGTAAAGGAGCGATTTTCAGACGAACGGAGGCTCGTATTTGAATTCTGCTTTGTTCATTCGATCCCACTCGTCATTTTACGTCGGAGATGCATGTGTTCCGTTCTCAACTACGATTCTGGAAGCCAGAATACTGGAGGATAGGTTTTTGGCTATAGGAGCGATTTTCCGACGAAAGGAGCCACGGATTTGAATTCTGCTTGCGGCATTCGATTCTTCTCGTAATTTTACGTAGGAAATGCATGGTTCCATTCCCGATTACGATTCTGGGAGCCAGAATACTGGAGGATAGGTTTTTCGGTGAAGGAGCGATTTTCAGACGAACGGAGGCTCGTATTTGAATTCTGCTTGCGGCATTCGATTCCACTCGTCATTTTTCGTCGGAAATGCATGTGTTCTATTCCCGATTACGATTCTGGGAGCAAGAATACAGGAGGATAGGTTTTTGGGTAAAGGAGCGATTTTCAGACGAACGGAGCCACGGATTTGAATTCTGCTTTGCGGCATTCGATTCCACTCGTCATTTTACGTCGGAAATGCATGTGTTCCATTCCCGCTTACGATTCTGGGAGCCAGAGTACTGGAGGATAGATTTTTGGGTAAAGGAGCGATTTTCAGACGAACGGAGGCTCGTATTTGAATTCGACTTTGTTCATTCGATTCCACTCGTCATTTTACGTCGGAAATGCATGTGTTCCGTTCTCAATTACGATTCTGGGTGCCAGAGTACTGGAGGAT
Organism: Ectemnius lituratus; assembly: GCA_910593735.2. Classification (NCBI taxonomy): domain Eukaryota; kingdom Metazoa; phylum Arthropoda; class Insecta; order Hymenoptera; family Crabronidae; genus Ectemnius; species Ectemnius lituratus. The sequence goes on along the minus strand of OU343044.1, from coordinate 2,176,307 downwards.
ATGTTTTTGAATATATGAACGATTTTCAGACGAACGGAGCCTCGGTTTTCAATTCTGCTTGCGGCATTCGGTTCCACTCGTCATTTTACGTCGGAAATGCATGTGTTCCATTCCCGATTACGATTCTGAGAGCCAGAATACTGGAGGATAGTTTTTTGGGTAAAGGAGCGATTTTCAGACGAACGGAGGCTCGTAATTGAATTCTGCTTTGTTCATTCGATCCCACTCGTCATTTTACGTCGGAGATGCATGTGTTCCGTTCTCAACTACGATTCTGGAAGCCAGAATACTGGAGGATAGGTTTTTGGCTATAGGAGCGATTTTCCGACGAAAGGAGCCACGGATTTGAATTCTGCTTGCGGCATTCGATTCTTCTCGTAATTTTACGTAGGAAATGCATGGTTCCATTCCCGATTACGATTCTGGGAGCCAGAATACTGGAGGATAGGTTTTTCGGTGAAGGAGCGATTTTCAGACGAACGGAGGCTCGTATTTGAATTCTGCTTTGTTCATTCGATTCCACTCGTCATTTTACGTCGGAAATGCATGTGTTTCATTCCCGCTTACGATTCTGGGAGCCAGAATACTGGAGGATAGGTTTTTGGGTAAAGGTGCGATTTTCAGATGAACGGGAGCTCGGATTTGAATTGTGCTTGCGACATTCGATTCCTCTCGTCATTTCACGTCGGAAATGCATGTGTTCCATTCCCGATTATGATTCTGGGAGCCAGAGTACTGGAGGATAGGTTTTTGGGTAAAGGAGCGATTTTCCGACGAACGGAGCCACGGATTTGAATTCTGCTTGCGGCATTCGATTCCTCTCGTCATTTTACGTCGGAAATGCATGTGTTCCGTTCCCAATTACGATTCTGGGAGCCTGAATACTGGAAGATAGGTTTTGGATATATGAACGATTTTCATAGGAACGGAGCCTCGGATTTGCATTCTGCTTGCGGCATTCGATTCCACTCGTCATTTTACGCCGGTAATGCATGTGTTCCATTCCCGATTACGATTCTGGGAGCCAGAATATTGCAGGATATGTTTTTGGGTAAAGGAGCGATTTTCAGACGAACGGAGCCACGGATTTGAATTCTGCTTGCGGCATTCGATTCCTCTCGTCATTTTACGTCGGAAGTGCATGTGTTCCGTTCCCAATTACGATTCTGGGAGCCAGAATACTGGAAGATAGGTTTTGGATATATGAACGATTTTCATACGAACGGAGCCTCGGATTTGCATTCTGCTTGCGGCATTCGATTCCACTCGTCATTTTACGCCGGTAATGCATGTGTTCCGTTCCCAATTACGATTCTGGGAGCCTGAATACTGGAAGATAGGTTTTTGGGTAAAGGAGCGATTTTCAGACGAACAGAGCCTCGGATTTGAATACCGCCTACGGCATTCGATTCCTCTCGTCATTTTACGTCGGAAATGCATGTGTTCCATTCCCGATTACGATTCTGGGAGCCAGAATACTGGAGGATAGGTTTTTGGGTAAAGGAGCGATTTTCAGACGAACGGAGCCTCGGATTTGAATTCTACTTTGTTCATTCGATTCCACTCGTCATTTTACGTCGGAAATGCATGTGTTCCGTTCTCAATTACGATTCTGGGTGCCAGAGTACTGGACGATATGTTTTTGAATATATGAACGATTTTCAGACGAACGGAGCCTCGGATTTCAATTCTGCCTACGGCATTCGATTCCTCTCGTCATTTCACGTCGGAAATGCATGTGTTCTATTCCCGATTACGATTCTGGAAGCCAGAATATTGCATGATAGGTTTTTGGGTATAGGAGCGATTTTCAGACGAACGGAGCCACGGATTTGAATTCTGCTTGCGGCATTCGATTCCTCTCGTCATTTTACGTCGGAAATGCATGTGTTCCGTTCCCAATTACGATTCTGGGTGCCAGAGTACTGGAGGATATGTTTTTGAATATATGAACGATTTTCAGACGAACGGAGCCTCGGTTTTCAATTCTGCTTGCGGCATTCGGTTCCACTCGTCATTTTACGTCGGAAATGCATGTGTTCCATTCCCGATTATGATTCTGGGAGCCAGAGTACTGGAGGATAGGTTTTTGGGTAAAGGAGCGATTTTCCGACGAACGGAGCCACGGATTTGAATTCTGCTTGCGGCATTCGATTCCACTCGTCATTTTACGTCGGAAATGCATGTGTTCCGTTCCCAATTACGATTCTGGGAGCCTGAATACTGGAAGATAGGTTTTGGATATATGAACGATTTTCATAGGAACGGAGCCTCGGATTTGCATTCTGCTTGCGGCATTCGATTCCACTCGTCATTTTACGCCGGTAATGCATGTGTTCCATTCCCGTTTACGATTCTGGGAGCCAGAATACTGCAGGTTAGGTTTTTGGGTAAAGGAGCGATTTTCAGACGATCGGAGCCACGGATTTGAATTCTGCTTTGCGGCATTCGATTCCACTCGTCATTTTACGTCGGAAATGCATGTGTTCCGTTCCCAATTACGATTCTGGGAGCCTGAATACTGGAAGATAGGTTTTTGGGTAAAGGAGCGATTTTCAGACGAACAGAGCCTCGGATTTGAATACTGCCTACGGCATTCGATTCCTCTCGTCATTTTACGTCGGAAATGCATGTGTTCCATTCCCGATTACGATTCTGGGAGCCAGAATACTGGAGGATAGGTTTTTGGGTAAAGGAGCGATTTTCAGACGAACGGAGCCTCGAATTTGAATTCTACTTTGTTCATTCGATTCCACTCGTCATTTTACGTCGGAAATGCATGTGTTCCGTTCTCAATTACGATTCTGGGTGCCAGAGTACTGGAGGATATGTTTTTGAATATATGAACGATTTTCAGACGAACGGAGCCTCGGATTTCAATTCTGCCTACGGCATTCGATTCCTCTCGTCATTTTACGTCGGAAATGCATGTGTTCCATTCCCGATTACGATTCTGGGAGCCAGAGTACTGGAGGATAGGTTTTTGGGTAAAGGAACGATTTTCAGACGAACGGAGCCACGGATTTGAATTCTGCTTTGCGTTTAATTCCACTCGTCATTTTACGTCGGAAATGCATGTGTTCCGTTCCCAATTACGATTCTGGGAGCCTGAATACTGGAAGATAGGTTTTGGATATATGAACGATTTTCATACGAACGGAGCCTCGGATTTGCATTCTGCTTGCGGCATTCGATTCCACTCGTCATTTTACGCCGGTAATGCATGTGTTCCATTCCCGATTACGATTCTGGGAGCCAGAATACTGGAGGATAGGTTTTTGGGTAAAGGAGCGATTTTCAGACGAACAGAGCCTCGGATTTGAATTCTGCTTACGGCATTCGATTCCTCTCGTCATTTTACGTCGGAAATGCATGTGTTCCATTCCCGATTACGATTCTGGGAGCCAGAATACTGGAGGATAGGTTTTTTGCTATAGGAGCGATTTTCAGACGAACGGAGCCTCGGATTTGAATTCTACTGGTGGCATTCGATTCCACTCGTCATTTTACGTCGGAAATGCATGTGTTCCGTTCTCAATTACGATTCTGGGTGCCAGAGTACTGGACGATATGTTTTTGAATATATGAACGATTTTCAGACGAACGGAGCCTCGGATTTCAATTCTGCCTACGGCATTCGATTCCTCTCGTCATTTTACGTCGGAAATGCATGTGTTCCATTCCCGATTACGATTCTGGAAGCCAGAATACTGGAGGATAGGTTTTTGGGTATAGGAGCGATTTTCAGATGAACGGAGCCACGGATTTGAATTCTGCTTGCGGCATTCGATTCCTCTCGTCATTTTGCGTCGGAAATGCATGTGTTCTATTCCCGATTACGATTCTGGAAGCTAGAATATTGCATGATAGGTTTTTGGGTAAAGGAGCGATTTTCAGACGAACGGAGCCACGGATTTGAATTCTGCTTTGCGGCATTCGATTCCACTCGTCATTTTACGTCGGAAATGCATGTGTTCCATCCCGCTTACGATTCTGGGAGCCAGAGTACTGGAGGATAGATTTTTGGGTAAAGGAGCGATTTTCAGACGAACGGAGGCTCGTATTTGAATTCGACTTTGTTCATTCGATTCCACTCGTCATTTTACGTCGGAAATGCATGTGTTCCGTTCTCAATTACGATTCTGGGTGCCAGAGTACTGGAGGATATGTTTTTGAATATATGAACGATTTTCAGACGAACGGAGCCTCGGATTTCAATTCTGCTTGCGGCATTCGGTTCCACTCGTCATTTTACGTCGGAAATGCATATGTTCCATTCCCGATTACGATTCTGAGAGCCAGAATACTGGAGGATAGTTTTTTGGGTAAAGGAGCGATTTTCAGTCGAACGGAGGCTCGTATTTGAATTCTGCTTTGTTCATTCGATCCCACTCGCCATTTTACGTCGGAGATGCATGTGTTTCGTTCTCAACTACGATTCTGGAAGCCAGAATACTGGAGGATAGGTTTTTGGCTATAGGAGCGATTTTCCGACGAAAGGAGCCACGGATTTGAATTCTGCTTGCGGCATTCGATTCTTCTCGTAATTTTACGTAGGAAATGCATGGTTCCATTCCCGCTTACGATTCTGGGAGCCAGAATACTGGAGGATAGGTTTTTGGGTAAAGGAGCGATTTTCCGACGAACGGAGCCACGGATTTGAATTCTGCTTGCGGCATTCGATTCCACTCGTCATTTTTCGTCGGAAATGCATGTGTTCTATTCCCGCTTACGATTCTGGGAGCCAGAATACTGGAGGATAGGTTTTTGGGTATAGGAGCGATTTTCAGATGAACGGAGCCACGGATTTGAATTCTGCTTGCGGCATTCGATTCCACTCGTCATTTTACGTCGGAAATGCATGTGTTCCGTTCTCAATTACGATTCTGGGTGCCAGAGTACTGGAGGATATGTTTTTGAATATATGAACGATTTTCAGACGAACGGAGCCTCGGATTTCAATTCTGCCTACGGCATTCGATTCCTCTCGTCATTTCACGTCGGAAATGCATGTGTTCCATTCCCGATTACGATTCTGGGAGCCAGAGTACTGGAGGATAGGTTTTTGGGTAAAGGAGCGATTTTCAGACGAACGGAGCCACGGATTTGAATTCTGCTTTGCGTTTAATTCCACTCGTCATTTTACGTCGGAAATGCATGTGTTCCGTTCCCAATTACGATTCTGGGAGCCTGAATACTGGAAGATAGGTTTTGGATATATGAACGATTTTCATACGAACGGAGCCTCGGATTTGCATTCTGCTTGCGGCATTCGATTCCACTCGTCATTTTACGTCGGAAATGCATGTGTTCCATTCCCGATTACGATTCTGGGAGCCAGAATACTGGAGGATAGGTTTTTGGGTAAAGGAGCGATTTTCAGACGAACAGAGCCTCGGATTTGAATACTGCCTACGGCATTCGATTCCTCTCGTCATTTTACGTCGGAAATGCATGTGTTCCATTCCCGATTACGATTCTGGGAGCCAGAATACTGGAGGATAGGTTTTTTGCTATAGGAGCGATTTTCAGACGAACGGAGCCTCGGATTTGAATTCTACTTTGTTCATTCGATTCCACTCGTCATTTTACGTCGGAAATGCATGTGTTCCGTTCTCAATTACGATTCTGGGTGCCAGAGTACTGGACGATATGTTTTTGAATATATGAACGATTTTCAGACGAACGGAGCCTCGGATTTCAATTCTGCCTACGGCATTCGATTCCTCTCGTCATTTTACGTCGGAAATGCATATGTTCCATTCCCGATTACGATTCTGAGAGCCAGAATACTGGAGGATAGTTTTTTGGGTAAAGGAGCGATTTTCAGACGAACGGAGGCTCGTATTTGAATTCTGCTTTGTTCATTCGATCCCACTCGTCATTTTACGTCGGAGATGCATGTGTTCCGTTCTCAACTACGATTCTGGAAGCCAGAATACTGGAGGATAGGTTTTTGGCTATAGGAGCGATTTTCCGACGAAAGGAGCCACGGATTTGAATTCTGCTTGCGGCATTCGATTCTTCTCGTAATTTTACGTAGGAAATGCATGGTTCCATTCCCGATTACGAATCTGGGAGCCAGAATACTGGAGGATAGGTTTTTCGGTGAAGGAGCGATTTTCAGACGAACGGAGGCTCGTATTTGAATTCTGCTTGCGGCATTCGATTCCTCTCGTCATTTTGCGTCGGAAATGCATGTGTTCTATTCCCGATTACGATTCTGGAAGCCAGAATATTGCATGATAGGTTTTTGGGTAAAGGAGCGATTTTCAGACGGACGGAGCCCCGAATTTGAATTCTGCTTGCGGCATTCGATTCCTCTCGTCATTTTACGTCGGAAATGCATGTGTTCCGTTCCAAATTACGATTCTGGGAGCCAGAATACTGGAGGATAGGTTTTGGATATATGAACGATTTTCATAGGAACGGAGCCTCGGATTTGCATTCTGCTTGCGGCATTCGATTCCACTCGTCATTTTACGCCGGTAATGCATGTGTTCCATTCCCGATTACGATTCTGGGAGCCAGAATACTGCAGGTTAGGTTTTTGGGTAAAGGAGCGATTTTCAGACGAACGGAGCCACGGATTTGAATTCTGCTTGCGGCATTCGATTCCTCTCGTCATTTTACGTCGGAAATGCATGTGTTCCGTTCCCAATTACGATTCTGGGAGCCTGAATACTGGAAGATAGGTTTTGGATATATGAACGATTTTCATAGGAACGGAGCCTCGGATTTGCATTCTGCTTGCGGCATTCGATTCCACTCGTCATTTTACGCCGGTAATGCATGTGTTCCATTCCCGATTACGATTCTGGGAGCCAGAATACTGCAGGTTAGGTTTTTGGGTAAAGGAGCGATTTTCAGACGATCGGAGCCACGGATTTGAATTCTGCTTTGCGGCATTCGATTCCACTCGTCATTTTACGTCGGAAATGCATGTGTTCCGTTCCCAATTACGATTCTGGGAGCCTGAATACTGGAAGATAGGTTTTTGGGTAAAGGAGCGATTTTCAGACGAACAGAGCCTCGGATTTGAATACTGCCTACGGCATTCGATTCCTCTCGTCATTTTACGTCGGAAATGCATGTGTTCCATTCCCGATTACGATTCTGGGAGCCAGAATACTGGAGGATAGGTTTTTGGGTAAAGGAGCGATTTTCAGACGAACGGAGCCTCGAATTTGAATTCTACTTTGTTCATTCGATTCCACTCGTCATTTTACGTCGGAAATGCATGTGTTCCGTTCTCAATTACGATTCTGGGTGCCAGAGTACTGGAGGATATGTTTTTGAATATATGAACGATTTTCAGACGAACGGAGCCTCGGATTTCAATTCTGCCTACGGCATTCGATTCCTCTCGTCATTTCACGTCGGAAATGCATGTGTTCCATTCCCGATTACGATTCTGGGAGCCAGAGTACTGGAGGATAGGTTTTTGGGTAAAGGAGCGATTTTCAGACGAACGGAGCCACGGATTTGAATTCTGCTTTGCGTTTAATTCCACTCGTCATTTTACGTCGGAAATGCATGTGTTCCGTTCCCAATTACGATTCTGGGAGCCTGAATACTGGAAGATAGGTTTTGGATATATGAACGATTTTCATAGGAACGGAGCCTCGGATTTGCATTCTGCTTGCGGCATTCGATTCCACTCGTCATTTTACGCCGGTAATGCATGTGTTCCATTCCCGATTACGATTCTGGGAGCCAGAATACTGCAGGTTAGGTTTTTGGGTAAAGGAGCGATTTTCAGACGAACGGAGCCACGGATTTGAATTCTGCTTTGCGGCATTCGATTCCACTCGTCATTTTACGTCGGAAATGCATGTGTTCCATTCCCGCTTACGATTCTGGGAGCCAGAGTACTGGAGGATAGATTTTTGGGTAAAGGAGCGATTTTCAGACGAACGGAGGCTCGTATTTGAATTCGACTTTGTTCATTCGATTCCACTCGTCATTTTACGTCGGAAATGCATGTGTTCCGTTCTCAATTACGATTCTGGGTGCCAGAGTACTGGAGGATATGTTTTTGAATATATGAACGATTTTCAGACGAACGGAGCCTCGGTTTTCAATTCTGCTTGCGGCATTCGGTTCCACTCGTCATTTTACGTCGGAAATGCATGTGTTCCATTCCCGATTACGATTCTGAGAGCCAGAATACTGGAGGATAGTTTTTTGGGTAAAGGAGCGATTTTCAGACGAACGGAGGCTCGTAATTGAATTCTGCTTTGTTCATTCGATCCCACTCGTCATTTTACGTCGGAGATGCATGTGTTCCGTTCTCAACTACGATTCTGGAAGCCAGAATACTGGAGGATAGGTTTTTGGCTATAGGAGCGATTTTCCGACGAAAGGAGCCACGGATTTGAATTCTGCTTGCGGCATTCGATTCTTCTCGTAATTTTACGTAGGAAATGCATGGTTCCATTCCCGATTACGATTCTGGGAGCCAGAATACTGGAGGATAGGTTTTTCGGTGAAGGAGCGATTTTCAGACGAACGGAGGCTCGTATTTGAATTCTGCTTTGTTCATTCGATTCCACTCGTCATTTTACGTCGGAAATGCATGTGTTTCATTCCCGCTTACGATTCTGGGAGCCAGAATACTGGAGGATAGGTTTTTGGGTAAAGGTGCGATTTTCAGATGAACGGGAGCTCGGATTTGAATTGTGCTTGCGACATTCGATTCCTCTCGTCATTTCACGTCGGAAATGCATGTGTTCCATTCCCGATTATGATTCTGGGAGCCAGAGTACTGGAGGATAGGTTTTTGGGTATAGGAGCGATTTTCCGACGAACGGAGCCACGGATTTGAATTCTGCTTGCGGCATTCGATTCCTCTCGTCATTTTACGTCGGAAATGCATGTGTTCCGTTCCCAATTACGATTCTGGGAGCCTGAATACTGGAAGATAGGTTTTGGATATATGAACGATTTTCATAGGAACGGAGCCTCGGATTTGCATTCTGCTTGCGGCATTCGATTCCACTCGTCATTTTACGCCGGTAATGCATGTGTTCCATTCCCAATTACGATTCTGGGAGACAGAATATTGCAGGATAGGTTTTTGGGTAAAGGAGCGATTTTCAGACGAACGGAGCCACGGATTTGAATTCTGCTTGCGGCATTCGATTCCTCTCGTCATTTTACGTCGGAAATGCATGTGTTCCGTTCCCAATTACGATTCTGGGAGCCAGAATACTGGAAGATAGGTTTTGGATATATGAACGATTTTCATACGAACGGAGCCTCGGATTTGCATTCTGCTTGCGGCATTCGATTCCACTCGTCATTTTACGCCGGTAATGCATGTGTTCCGTTCCCAATTACGATTCTGGGAGCCTGAATACTGGAAGATAGGTTTTTGGGTAAAGGAGCGATTTTCAGACGAACAGAGCCTCGGATTTGAATACCGCCTACGGCATTCGATTCCTCTCGTCATTTTACGTCGGAAATGCATGTGTTCCATTCCCGATTACGATTCTGGGAGCCAGAATACTGGAGGATAGGTTTTTGGGTAAAGGAGCGATTTTCAGACGGACGGAGCCCCGAATTTGAATTCTGCTTGCGGCATTCGATTCCTCTCGTCATTTTACGTCGGAAATGCATGTGTTCCATTCCCGATTACGATTCTGGGAGCCAGAATACTGGAGGATAGGTTTTTGGGTAAAGGAGCGATTTTCAGACGAACGGAGCCTCGGATTTGAATTCTACTTTGTTCATTCGATTCCACTCGTCATTTTACGTCGGAAATGCATGTGTTCCGTTCTCAATTACGATTCTGGGTGCCAGAGTACTGGACGATATGTTTTTGAATATATGAACGATTTTCAGACGAACGGAGCCTCGGATTTCAATTCTGCCTACGGCATTCGATTCCTCTCGTCATTTTGCGTCGGAAATGCATGTGTTCTATTCCCGATTACGATTCTGGAAGCCAGAATATTGCATGATCGGTTTTTGGGTATAGGAGCGATTTTCAGACGAACGGAGCCACGGATTTGAATTCTGCTTGCGGCATTCGATTCCTCTCGTCATTTTACGTCGGAAATGCATGTGTTCCGTTCCCAATTACGATTCTGGGTGCCAGAGTACTGGAGGATATGTTTTTGAATATATGAACGATTTTCAGACGAACGGAGCCTCGGTTTTCAATTCTGCTTGCGGCATTCGGTTCCACTCGTCATTTTACGTCGGAAATGCATGTGTTCCATTCCCGATTATGATTCTGGGAGCCAGAGTACTGGAGGATAGGTTTTTGGGTAAAGGAGCGATTTTCCGACGAACGGAGCCACGGATTTGAATTCTGCTTGCGGCATTCGATTCCACTCGTCATTTTACGTCGGAAATGCATGTGTTCCGTTCCCAATTACGATTCTGGGAGCCTGAATACTGGAAGATAGGTTTTGGATATATGAACGATTTTCATAGGAACGGAGCCTCGGATTTGCATTCTGCTTGCGGCATTCGATTCCACTCGTCATTTTACGCCGGTAATGCATGTGTTCCATTCCCGATTACGATTCTGGGAGCCAGAATACTGCAGGTTAGGTTTTTGGGTAAAGGAGCGATTTTCAGACGATCGGAGCCACGGATTTGAATTCTGCTTTGCGGCATTCGATTCCACTCGTCATTTTACGTCGGAAATGCATGTGTTCCGTTCCCAATTACGATTCTGGGAGCCTGAATACTGGAGGATAGGTTTTTGGGTAAAGGAGCGATTTTCAGACGAACAGAGCCTCGGATTTGAATTCTGCCTACGGCATTCGATTCCTCTCGTCATTTTACGTCGGAAATGCATGTGTTCCATTCCCGATTACGATTCTGGGAGCCAGAATACTGGAGGATAGGTTTTTGGGTAAAGGAGCGATTTTCAGACGAACGGAGCCTCGAATTTGAATTCTGCTTTGTTCATTCGATTCCACTCGTCATTTTACGTCGGAAATGCATGTGTTCCGTTCTCAATTACGATTCTGGGTGCCAGAGTACTGGAGGATATGTTTTTGAATATATGAACGATTTTCAGACGAACGGAGCCTCGGATTTCAATTCTGCCTACGGCATTCGATTCCTCTCGTCATTTCACGTCGGAAATGCATGTGTTCCATTCCCGATTACGATTCTGGGAGCCAGAGTACTGGAGGATAGGTTTTTGGGTAAAGGAGCGATTTTCAGACGAACGGAGCCACGGATTTGAATTCTGCTTTGCGTTTAATTCCACTCGTCATTTTACGTCGGAAATGCATGTGTTCCGTTCCCAATTACGATTCTGGGAGCCTGAATACTGGAAGATAGGTTTTGGATATATGAACGATTTTCATACGAACGGAGCCTCGGATTTGCATTCTGCTTGCGGCATTCGATTCCACTCGTCATTTTACGCCGGTGATGCATGTGTTCCATTCCCGATTACGATTCTGGGAGCCAGAATACTGGAGGATAGGTTTTTGGGTAAAGGAGCGATTTTCAGACGAACAGAGCCTCGGATTTGAATACTGCCTACGGCATTCGATTCCTCTCGTCATTTTACGTCGGAAATGCATGTGTTCCATTCCCGATTACGATTCTGGGAGCCAGAATACTGGAGGATAGGTTTTTTGCTATAGGAGCGATTTTCAGACGAACGGAGCCTCGGATTTGAATTCTACTTTGTTCATTCGATTCCACTCGTCATTTTACGTCGGAAATGCATGTGTTCCGTTCTCAATTACGATTCTGGGTGCCAGAGTACTGGACGATATGTTTTTGAATATATGAACGATTTTCAGACGAACGGAGCCTCGGATTTCAATTCTGCCTACGGCATTCGATTCCTCTCGTCATTTCACGTCGGAAATGCATGTGTTCCATTCCCGATTACGATTCTGGAAGCCAGAATATTGCATGATAGGTTTTTGGGTATAGGAGCGATTTTCAGATGAACGGAGCCACGGATTTGAATTCTGCTTGCGGCATTCGATTCCTCTCGTCATTTTGCGTCGGAAATGCATGTGTTCTATTCCCGATTACGATTCTGGAAGCTAGAATATTGCATGATAGGTTTTTGGGTATAGGAGCGATTTTCAGACGAACGGAGCCACGGATTTGAATTCTGCTTTGCGGCATTCGATTCCACTCGTCATTTTACGTCGGAAATGCATGTGTTCCATCCCGCTTACGATTCTGGGAGCCAGAGTACTGGAGGATAGATTTTTGGGTAAAGGAGCGATTTTCAGACGAACGGAGGCTCGTATTTGAATTCGACTTTGTTCATTCGATTCCACTCGTCATTTTACGTCGGAAATGCATGTGTTCCGTTCTCAATTACGATTCTGGGTGCCAGAGTACTGGAGGATATGTTTTTGAATATATGAACGATTTTCAGACGAACGGAGCCTCGGATTTCAATTCTGCTTGCGGCATTCGGTTCCACTCGTCATTTTACGTCGGAAATGCATATGTTCCATTCCCGATTACGATTCTGAGAGCCAGAATACTGGAGGATAGTTTTTTGGGTAAAGGAGCGATTTTCAGTCGAACGGAGGCTCGTATTTGAATTCTGCTTTGTTCATTCGATCCCACTCGCCATTTTACGTCGGAGATGCATGTGTTTCGTTCTCAACTACGATTCTGGAAGCCAGAATACTGGAGGATAGGTTTTTGGCTATAGGAGCGATTTTCCGACGAAAGGAGCCACGGATTTGAATTCTGCTTGCGGCATTCGATTCTTCTCGTAATTTTACGTAGGAAATGCATGGTTCCATTCCCGCTTACGATTCTGGGAGCCAGAATACTGGAGGATAGGTTTTTGGGTAAAGGAGCGATTTTCCGACGAACGGAGCCACGGATTTGAATTCTGCTTGCGGCATTCGATTCCACTCGTCATTTTTCGTCGGAAATGCATGTGTTCTATTCCCGCTTACGATTCTGGGAGCCAGAATACTGGAGGATAGGTTTTTGGGTAAAGGTTCGATTTTCAGATGAACGGAGCCACGGATTTGAATTCTGCTTGCGGCATTCGATTCCTCTCGTCATTTTACGTCGGAAATGCATGTGTTCCGTTCCCAATTACGATTCTGGGAGCCAGAGTACTGGAGGATATGTTTTTGAATATATGAACGATTTTCAGACGAACGGAGCCTCGGATTTCAATTCTGCCTACGGCATTCGATTCCTCTCGTCATTTCACGTCGGAAATGCATGTGTTCCATTCCCGATTACGATTCTGGGAGCCAGAGTACTGGAGGATAGGTTTTTGGGTAAAGGAGCGATTTTCAGACGAACGGAGCCACGGATTTGAATTCTGCTTTGCGTTTAATTCCACTCGTCATTTTACGTCGGAAATGCATGTGTTCCGTTCCCAATTACGATTCTGGGAGCCTGAATACTGGAAGATAGGTTTTGGATATATGAACGATTTTCATACGAACGGAGCCTCGGATTTGCATTCTGCTTGCGGCATTCGATTCCACTCGTCATTTTACGTCGGTAATGCATGTGTTCCATTCCCGATTACGATTCTGGGAGCCAGAATACTGGAGGATAGGTTTTTGGGTAAAGGAGCGATTTTCAGACGAACAGAGCCTCGGATTTGAATTCTGCCTACGGCATTCGATTCCTCTCGTCATTTTACGTCGGAAATGCATGTGTTCCATTCCCGATTACGATTCTGGGAGCCAGAATACTGGAGGATAGGTTTTTTGCTATAGGAGCGATTTTCAGACGAACGGAGCCTCGGATTTGAATTCTACTTTGTTCATTCGATTCCACTCGTCATTTTACGTCGGAAATGCATGTGTTCCGTTCTCAATTACGATTCTGGGTGCCAGAGTACTGGACGATATGTTTTTGAATATATGAACGATTTTCAGACGAACGGAGCCTCGGATTTCAATTCTGCCTACGGCATTCGATTCCTCTCGTCATTTTACGTCGGAAATGCATATGTTCCATTCCCGATTACGATTCTGAGAGCCAGAATACTGGAGGATAGTTTTTTGGGTAAAGGAGCGATTTTCAGACGAACGGAGGCTCGTATTTGAATTCTGCTTTGTTCATTCGATCCCACTCGTCATTTTACGTCGGAGATGCATGTGTTCCGTTCTCAACTACGATTCTGGAAGCCAGAATACTGGAGGATAGGTTTTTGGCTATAGGAGCGATTTTCCGACGAAAGGAGCCACGGATTTGAATTCTGCTTGCGGCATTCGATTCTTCTCGTAATTTTACGTAGGAAATGCATGGTTCCATTCCCGATTACGAATCTGGGAGCCAGAATACTGGAGGATAGGTTTTTCGGTGAAGGAGCGATTTTCAGACGAACGGAGGCTCGTATTTGAATTCTGCTTGCGGCATTCGATTCCACTCGTCATTTTTCGTCGGAAATGCATGTGTTCTATTCCCGATTACGATTCTGGGAGCAAGAATACTGGAGGATAGGTTTTTGGGTAAAGGAGCGATTTTCAGACGAACGGAGCCACGGATTTGAATTCTGCTTTGCGGCATTCGATTCCACTCGTCATTTTACGTCGGAAATGCATGTGTTCCGTTCCCAATTACGATTCTGGGAGCCTGAATACTGGAAGATAGGTTTTGGATATATGAACGATTTTCATAGGAACGGTGCCTCGGATTTGCATTCTGCTTGCGGCATTCGATTCCACTCGTCATTTTACGCCGGTAATGCATGTGTTCCATTCCCGATTACGATTCTGGGAGCCAGAATACTGCAGGTTAGGTTTTTGGGTAAAGGAGCGATTTTCAGACGAACGGAGCCACGGATTTGAATTCTGCTTTGCGGCATTCGATTCCACTCGTCATTTTACGTCGGAAATGCATGTGTTCCGTTCCCAATTACGATTCTGGGAGCTTGAATACTGGAAGATAGGTTTTGGATATATGAACGATTTTCATAGGAACGGAGCCTCGGATTTGCATTCTGCTTGCGGCATTCGATTCCACTCGTCATTTTACGCCGGTAATGCATGTGTTCCATTCCCGATTACGATTCTGGGAGCCAGAATACTGCAGGTTAGGTTTTTGGGTAAAGGAGCGATTTTCAGACGATCGGAGCCACGGATTTGAATTCTGCTTTGCGGCATTCGATTCCACTCGTCATTTTACGTCGGAAATGCATGTGTTCCGTTCCCAATTACGATTCTGGGAGCCTGAATACTGGAAGATAGGTTTTTGGGTAAAGGAGCGATTTTCAGACGAACAGAGCCTCGGATTTGAATACTGCCTACGGCATTCGATTCCTCTCGTCATTTTACGTCGGAAATGCATGTGTTCCATTCCCGATTACGATTCTGGGAGCCAGAATACTGGAGGATAGGTTTTTGGGTAAAGGAGCGATTTTCAGACGAACGGAGCCTCGAATTTGAATTCTACTTTGTTCATTCGATTCCACTCGTCATTTTACGTCGGAAATGCATGTGTTCCGTTCTCAATTACGATTCTGGGTGCCAGAGTACTGGAGGATATGTTTTTGAATATATGAACGATTTTCAGACGAACGGAGCCTCGGATTTCAATTCTGCCTACGGCATTCGATTCCTCTCGTCATTTCACGTCGGAAATGCATGTGTTCCATTCCCGATTACGATTCTGGGAGCCAGAGTACTGGAGGATAGGTTTTTGGGTAAAGGAGCGATTTTCAGACGAACGGAGCCACGGATTTGAATTCTGCTTTGCGTTTAATTCCACTCGTCATTTTACGTCGGAAATGCATGTGTTCCGTTCCCAATTACGATTCTGGGAGCCTGAATACTGGAAGATAGGTTTTGGATATATGAACGATTTTCATACGAACGGAGCCTCGGATTTGCATTCTGCTTGCGGCATTCGATTCCACTCGTCATTTTACGCCGGTAATGCATGTGTTCCATTCCCGATTACGATTCTGGGAGCCAGAATACTGGAGGATAGGTTTTTGGGTAAAGGAGCGATTTTCAGACGAACAGAGCCTCGGATTTGAATACTGCCTACGGCATTCGATTCCTCTCGTCATTTTACGTCGGAAATGCATGTGTTCCATTCCCGATTACGATTCTGGGAGCCAGAATACTGGAGGATAGGTTTTTTGCTATAGGAGCGATTTTCAGACGAACGGAGCCTCGGATTTGAATTCTACTTTGTTCATTCGATTCCACTCGTCATTTTACGTCGGAAATGCATGTGTTCCGTTCTCAATTACGATTCTGGGTGCCAGAGTACTGGACGATATGTTTTTGAATATATGAACGATTTTCAGACGAACGGAGCCTCGGATTTCAATTCTGCCTACGGCATTCGATTCCTCTCGTCATTTCACGTCGGAAATGCATGTGTTCTATTCCCGATTACGATTCTGGGAGCAAGAATACTGGAGGATAGGTTTTTGGGTAAAGGAGCGATTTTCAGACGAACGGAGCCACGGATTTGAATTATGCTTTGCGGCATTCGATTCCACTCGTCATTTTACGTCGGAAATGCATGTGTTCCATCCCGCTTACGATTCTGGGAGCCAGAGTACTGGAGGATAGATTTTTGGGTAAAGGAGCGATTTTCAGACGAACGGAGGCTCGTATTTGAATTCGACTTTGTTCATTCGATTCCACTCGTCATTTTACGTCGGAAATGCATGTGTTCCGTTCTCAATTACGATTCTGGGTGCCAGAGTACTGGAGGATATGTTTTTGAATATATGAACGATTTTCAGACGAACGGAGCCTCGGATTTCAATTCTGCTTGCGGCAATCGGTTCCACTCGTCATTTTACGTCGGAAATGCATATGTTCCATTCCCGATTACGATTCTGAGAGCCAGAATACTGGAGGATAGTTTTTTGGGTAAAGGAGCGATTTTCAGTCGAACGGAGGCTCGTATTTGAATTCTGCTTTGTTCATTCGATCCCACTCGTCATTTTACGTCGGAGATGCATGTGTTCCGTTCTCAACTACGATTCTGGAAGCCAGAATACTGGAGGATAGGTTTTTGGCTATAGGAGCGATTTTCCGACGAAAGGAGCCACGGATTTGAATTCTGCTTGCGGCATTCGATTCTTCTCGTAATTTTACGTAGGAAATGCATGGTTCCATTCCCGCTTACGATTCTGGGAGCCAGAATACTGGAGGATAGGTTTTTGGGTAAAGGAGCGATTTTCCGACGAACGGAGCCACGGATTTGAATTCTGCTTGCGGCATTCGATTCCACTCGTCATTTTTCGTCGGAAATGCATGTGTTCTATTCCCGCTTACGATTCTGGGAGCCAGAATACTGGAGGATAGGTTTTTGGGTATAGGAGCGATTTTCAGATGAACGGAGCCACGGATTTGAATTCTGCTTGCGGCATTCGATTCCACTCGTCATTTTACGTCGGAAATGCATGTGTTCCGTTCTCAATTACGATTCTGGGTGCCAGAGTACTGGAGGATATGTTTTTGAATATATGAACGATTTTCAGACGAACGGAGCCTCGGATTTCAATTCTGCCTACGGCATTCGATTCCTCTCGTCATTTCACGTCGGAAATGCATGTGTTCCATTCCCGATTACGATTCTGGAAGCCAGAATACTGGAGGATAGGTTTTTGGGTAAAGGAGCGATTTTCCGACGAACGGAGCCACGGATTTGAATTCTGCTTGCGGCATTCGATTCCACTCGTCATTTTTCGTCGGAAATGCATGTGTTCTATTCCCGATTACGATTCTGGGAGCAAGAATACTGGAGGATAGGTTTTTGGGTAAAGGAGCGATTTTCAGACGAACGGAGCCACAGATTTGAATTCTGCTTTGCGGCATTCGATTCCACTCGTCATTTTACGTCGGAAATGCATGTGTTCCATCCCGCTTACGATTCTGGGAGCCAGAGTACTGGAGGATAGATTTTTGGGTAAAGGAGCGATTTTCAGACGAACGGAGGCTCGTATTTGAATTCGACTTTGTTCATTCGATTCCACTCGTCATTTTACGTCGGAAATGCATGTGTTCCGTTCTCAATTACGATTCTGGGTGCCAGAGTACTGGAGGATATGTTTTTGAATATATGAACGATTTTCAGACGAACGGAGCCTCGGATTTCAATTCTGCTTGCGGCATTCGGTTCCACTCGTCATTTTACGTCGGAAATGCATATGTTCCATTCCCGATTACGATTCTGAGAGCCAGAATACTGGAGGATAGTTTTTTGGGTAAAGGAGCGATTTTCAGTCGAACGGAGGCTCGTATTTGAATTCTGCTTTGTTCATTCGATCCCACTCGTCATTTTACGTCGGAGATGCATGTGTTCCGTTCTCAACTACGATTCTGGAAGCCAGAATACTGGAGGATAGGTTTTTGGCTATAGGAGCGATTTTCAGACGAACGGAGCCACGGATTTGAATTCTGCTTTGCGGCATTCGATTCCACTCGTCATTTTACGTCGGAAATGCATGTGTTCCGTTCCCAATTACGATTCTGGGAGCCTGAATACTGGAAGATAGGTTTTGGATATATGAACGATTTTCATAGGAACGGAGCCTCGGATTTGCATTCTGCTTGCGGCATTCGATTCCACTCGTCATTTTACGCCGGTAATGCATGTGTCCCGTTCCCGATTACGATTCTGGGAGCCAGAATATTGCAGGATATGTTTTTGGGTAAAGGAGCGATTTTCAGACGAACGGAGCCACGGATTTGAATTCTGCTTGCGGCATTCGATTCCTCTCGTCATTTTGCGTCGGAAATGCATGTGTTCTATTCCCGCTTACGATTCTGGGAGCCAGAATACTGGAGGATAGGTTTTTGGGTAAAGGTTCGATTTTCAGATGAACGGAGCCACGGATTTGAATTCTGCTTGCGGCATTCGATTCCACTCGTCATTTTACGTCGGAAATGCATGTGTTCCGTTCTCAATTACGATTCTGGGTGCCAGAGTACTGGAGGATATGTTTTTGAATATATGAACGATTTTCAGACGAACGGAGCCTCGGATTTCAATTCTGCCTACGGCATTCGATTCCTCTCGTCATTTCACGTCGGAAATGCATGTGTTCCATTCCCGATTACGATTCTGGAAGCCAGAATACTGGAGGATAGGTTTTTGGGTAAAGGAGCGATTTTCAGATGAACGGAGCCACGGATTTGAATTCTGCTTGCGGCATTCGATTCCTCTCGTCATTTTTCGTCGGAAATGCATGTGTTCTATTCCCGATTACGATTCTGGGAGCAAGAATACTGGAGGATAGGTTTTTGGGTAAAGGAGCGATTTTCAGACGAACGGAGCCACAGATTTGAATTCTGCTTTGCGGCATTCGATTCCACTCGTCATTTTACGTCGGAAATGCATGTGTTCCATTCCCGCTTACGATTCTGGGAGCCAGAGTACTGGAGGATAGTTTTTTGGGTAAAGGAACGATTTTCAGACGAACGGAGCCACGGATTTGAATTCTGCTTTGCGGCATTCGATTCCACTCGTCATTTTGCGTCGGAAATGCATGTGTTCCATTCCCGCTTACGATTCTGGGAGCCAGAGTACTGGAGGATAGATTTTTGGGTAAAGGAGCGATTTTCAGACGAACGGAGGCTCGTATTTGAATTCGACTTTGTTCATTCGATTCCACTCGTCATTTTACGTCGGAAATGCATGTGTTCCGTTCTCAATTACGATTCTGGGTGCCAGAGTACTGGAGGATATGTTTTTGAATATATGAACGATTTTCAGACGAACGGAGCCTCGGATTTCAATTCTGCTTGCGGCATTCGGTTCCACTCGTCATTTTACGTCGGAAATGCATATGTTCCATTCCCGATTACGATTCTGAGAGCCAGAATACTGGAGGATAGTTTTTTGGGTAAAGGAGCGATTTTCAGACGAACGGAGGCTCGTATTTGAATTCTGCTTTGTTCATTCGATCCCACTCGTCATTTTACGTCGGAGATGCATGTGTTCCGTTCTCAACTACGATTCTGGAAGCCAGAATACTGGAGGATAGGTTTTTGGCTATAGGAGCGATTTTCCGACGAAAGGAGCCACGGATTTGAATTCTGCTTGCGGCATTCGATTCTTCTCGTAATTTTACGTAGGAAATGCATAGTTCCATTCCCGATTACGAATCTGGGAGCCAGAATACTGGAGGATAGGTTTTTCGGTGAAGGAGCGATTTTCAGACGAACGGAGGCTCGTATTTGAATTCTGCTTGCGGCATTCGATTCCACTCGTCATTTTTCGTCGGAAATGCATGTGTTCTATTCCCGATTACGATTCTGGGAGCAAGAATACTGGAGGATAGGTTTTTGGGTAAAGGAGCGATTTTCAGACGAACGGAGCCACGGATTTGAATTCTGCTTTGCGGCATTCGATTCCTCTCGTCATTTTACGTCGGAAATGCATGTGTTCCGTTCCCAATTACGATTCTGGGAGCCAGAATACTGGAAGATAGGTTTTGGATATATGAACGATTTTCATAGGAACGGAGCCTCGGATTTGCATTCTGCTTGCGGCATTCGATTCCACTCGTCATTTTACGCCGGTAATGCATGTGTTCCATTCCCGATTACGATTCTGGGAGCCAGAATACTGCAGGTTAGGTTTTTGGGTAAAGGAGCGATTTTCAGACGAACGGAGCCACGGATTTGAATTCTGCTTTGCGGCATTCGATTCCTCTCGTCATTTTACGTCGGAAATGCATGTGTTCCGTTCCCAATTACGATTCTGGGAGCCTGAATACTGGAAGATAGGTTTTGGATATATGAACGATTTTCATACGAACGGAGCCTCGGATTTGCATTCTGCTTGTGGCATTCGATTCCACTCGTCATTTTACGCCGGTAATGCATGTGTTCCGTTCCCAATTACGATTCTGGGAGCCTGAATACTGGAAGATAGGTTTTTGGGTAAAGGAGCGATTTTCAGACGAACAGAGCCTCGGATTTGAATACTGCCTACGGCATTCGATTCCTCTCGTCATTTTACGTCGGAAATGCATGTGTTCCATTCCCGATTACGATTCTGGGAGCCAGAATACTGGAGGATAGGTTTTTGGGTAAAGGAGCGATTTTCAGACGGACGGAGCCCCGAATTTGAATTCTGCTTGCGGCATTCGATTCCTCTCGTCATTTTACGTCGGAAATGCATGTGTTCCATTCCCGATTACGATTCTGGGAGCCAGAATACTGGAGGATAGGTTTTTTGCTATAGGAGCGATTTTCAGACGAACGGAGCCTCGGATTTGAATTCTACTTTGTTCATTCGATTCCACTCGTCATTTTACGTCGGAAATGCATGTGTTCCGTTCTCAATTACGATTCTGGGTGCCAGAGTACTGGACGATATGTTTTTGAATATATGAACGATTTTCAGACGAACGGAGCCTCGGATTTCAATTCTGCCTACGGCATTCGATTCCTCTCGTCATTTCACGTCGGAAATGCATGTGTTCCATTCCCGATTACGATTCTGGAAGCCAGAATATTGCATGATAGGTTTTTGGGTATAGGAGCGATTTTCAGATGAACGGAGCCACGGATTTGAATTCTGCTTGCGGCATTCGATTCCTCTCGTCATTTTGCGTCGGAAATGCATGTGTTCTATTCCCGATTACGATTCTGGAAGCTAGAATACTGGAGGATAGGTTTTTGGGTATAGGAGCGATTTTCAGACGAACGGAGCCACGGATTTGAATTCTGCTTTGCGGCATTCGATTCCACTCGTCATTTTACGTCGGAAATGCATGTGTTCCATTCCCGCTTACGATTCTGGGAGCCAGAGTACTGGAGGATAGATTTTGGGTAAAGGAGCGATTTTCAGACGAACGGAGGCTCGTATTTGAATTCGACTTTGTTCATTCGATTCCACTCGTCATTTTACGTCGGAAATGCATGTGTTCCGTTCTCAATTACGATTCTGGGTGCCAGAGTACTGGAGGATATGTTTTTGAATATATGAACGATTTTCAGACGAACGGAGCCTCGGATTTCAATTCTGCTTGCGGCATTCGGTTCCACTCGTCATTTTACGTCGGAAATGCATATGTTCCATTCCCGATTACGATTCTGAGAGCCAGAATACTGGAGGATAGTTTTTTGGGTAAAGGAGCGATTTTCAGACGAACGGAGGCTCGTATTTGAATTCTGCTTTGTTCATTCGATCCCACTCGTCATTTTACGTCGGAGATGCATGTGTTCCGTTCTCAACTACGATTCTGGAAGCCAGAATACTGGAGGATAGGTTTTTGGCTATAGGAGCGATTTTCCGACGAAAGGAGCCACGGATTTGAATTCTGCTTTGCGGCATTCGATTCCACTCGTCATTTTACGTCGGAAATGCATGTGTTCCGTTCCCAATTACGATTCTGGGAGCCTGAATACTGGAAGATAGGTTTTGGATATATGAACGATTTTCATACGAACGGAGCCTCGGATTTGCATTCTGCTTGTGGCATTCGATTCCACTCGTCATTTTACGCCGGTAATGCATGTGTTCCGTTCCCAATTACGATTCTGGGAGCCTGAATACTGGAAGATAGGTTTTTGGGTAAAGGAGCGATTTTCAGACGAACAGAGCCTCGGATTTGAATACTGCCTACGGCATTCGATTCCTCTCGTCATTTTACGTCGGAAATGCATGTGTTCCTTTCCCGATTACGATTCTGGGAGCCAGAATACTGGAGGATAGGTTTTTGGGTAAAGGAGCGATTTTCAGACGAACAGAGCCTCGAATTTGAATTCTGCCTACGGCATTCGATTCCTCTCGTCATTTTACGTCGGAAATGCATGTGTTCCATTCCCGATTACGATTCTGGGAGCCAGAATACTGGAGGATAGGTTTTTGGGTAAAGGAGCGATTTTCAGACGAACGGAGCCTCGGATTTGAATTCTACTTTGTTCATTCGATTCCACTCGTCATTTTACGTCGGAAATGCATGTGTTCCGTTCTCAATTACGATTCTGGGTGCCAGAGTACTGGACGATATGTTTTTGAATATATGAACGATTTTCAGACGAACGGAGCCTCGGATTTCAATTCTGCCTACGGCATTCGATTCCTCTCGTCATTTTGCGTCGGAAATGCATGTGTTCCATTCCCGATTACGATTCTGGAAGCCAGAATATTGCATGATCGGTTTTTGGGTATAGGAGCGATTTTCAGATGAACGGAGCCACGGATTTGAATTCTGCTTGCGGCATTCGATTCCTCTCGTCATTTTGCGTCGGAAATGCATGTGTTCTATTCCCGATTACGATTCTGGAAGCTAGAATATTGCATGATAGGTTTTTGGGTAAAGGAGCGATTTTCAGACGAACGGAGCCACGGATTTGAATTCTGCTTTGCGGCATTCGATTCCACTCGTCATTTTACGTCGGAAATGCATGTGTTCCATTCCCGCTTACGATTCTGGGAGCCAGAGTACTGGAGGATAGATTTTGGGTAAAGGAGCGATTTTCAGACGAACGGAGGCTCGTATTTGAATTCGACTTTGTTCATTCGATTCCACTCGTCATTTTACGTCGGAAATGCATGTGTTCCGTTCTCAATTACGATTCTGGGTGCCAGAGTACTGGAGGATATGTTTTTGAATATATGAACGATTTTCAGACGAACGGAGCCTCGGATTTCAATTCTGCTTGCGGCATTCGGTTCCACTCGTCATTTTACGTCGGAAATGCATATGTTCCATTCCCGATTACGATTCTGAGAGCCAGAATACTGGAGGATAGTTTTTTGGGTAAAGGAGCGATTTTCAGACGAACGGAGGCTCGTATTTGAATTCTGCTTTGTTCATTCGATCCCACTCGTCATTTTACGTCGGAGATGCATGTGTTCCGTTCCCAATTACGATTCTGGGAGCCTGAATACTGGAAGATAGGTTTTGGATATATGAACGATTTTCATAGGAACGGAGCCTCGGATTTGCATTCTGCTCGCGGCATTCGATTCCACTCGTCATTTTACGCCGGTAATGCATGTGTTCCATTCCCGATTACGATTCTGGGAGCCAGAATACTGGAGGATAGGTTTTTGGGTAAAGGAGCGATTTTCAGACGAACGGAGCCTCGGATTTGAATTCGACTTTGTTCATTCGATTCCACTCGTCATTTTACGTCGGAAATGCATGTGTTCCGTTCTCAACTACGATTCTGGAAGCCAGAATACTGGAGGATAGGTTTTTGGCTATAGGAGCGATTTTCCGACGAAAGGAGCCACGGATTTGAATTCTGCTTGCGGCATTCGATTCTTCTCGTAATTTTACGTAGGAAATGCATGGTTCCATTCCCGATTACGATTCTGGGAGCCAGAATACTGGAGGATAGGTTTTTCGGTAAAGGAGCGATTTTCAGACGCACGGAGGCTCGTATTTGAATTCTGCTTTGTTCATTCGATTCCACTCGTCATTTTACGTCGGAAATGCATGTGTTTCATTCCCGCTTACGATTCTGGGAGCAAGAATACTGGAGGATAGGTTTTTGGGTAAAGGTGCGATTTTCAGATGAACGGAAGCTCGGATTTGAATTGTGCTTGCGACATTCGATTCCTCTCGTCATTTCACGTCGGAAATGCATGTGTTCCATTCCCGATTACGATTCTGGGAGCCAGAGTACTGGAGGATAGGTTTTTGGGTAAAGGAGCGATTTTCCGACGAACGGAGCCACGGATTTGAATTCTGCTTGCGGCATTCGATTCCACTCGTCATTTTACGTCGGAAATGCATGTGTTCCGTTCCCAATTACGATTCTGGGAGCCTGAATACTGGAAGATAGGTTTTGGATATATGAACGATTTTCATAGGAACGGAGCCTCGGATTTGCATTCTGCTCGCGGCATTCGATTCCACTCGTCATTTTACGCCGGTAATGCATGTGTTCCATTCCCGATTACGATTCTGGGAGCCAGAATACTGGAGGATAGGTTTTTGGGTAAAGGAGCGATTTTCCGACGAACGGAGCCTCGGATTTCAATTCTGCTTGCGACATTCGATTCCACTCGTCATTTTACGTCGGAAATGCATGTGTTCCGTTCTCAACTACGATTCTGGAAGTCAGAATACTGGAGGATAGGTTTTTGGCTATAGGAGCGATTTTCCGACGAAAGGAGCCACGGATTTGAATTCTGCTTGCGGCATTCGATTCTTCTCGTAATTTTACGTAGGAAATGCATGGTTCCATTCCCGATTACGATTCTGGGAGCCAGAATACTGGAGGATAGGTTTTTCGGTAAAGGAGCGATTTTCAGACGCACGGAGGCTCGTATTTGAATTCTGCTTTGTTCATTCGATTCCACTCGTCATTTTACGTCGGAAATGCATGTGTTTCATTCCCGCTTACGATTCTGGGAGCCAGAATACTGGAGGATAGGTTTTTGGGTAAAGGTGCGATTTTCAGATGAACGGAAGCTCGGATTTGAATTGTGCTTGCGACATTCGATTCCTCTCGTCATTTCACGTCGGAAATGCATGTGTTCCATTCCCGATTACGATTCTGGGAGCCAGAGTACTGGAGGATAGGTTTTTGGGTAAAGGAGCGATTTTCAGATGAACGGAAGCTCGGATTTGAATTGTGCTTGCGACATTCGATTCCACTCGTCATTTTACGTCGGAAATGCATGTGTTCCGTTCCCAATTACGATTCTGGGAGCCTGAATACTGGAAGATAGGTTTTGGATATATGAACGATTTTCATAGGAACGGAGCCTCGGATTTGCATTCTGCTCGCGGCATTCGATTCCACTCGTCATTTTACGCCGGTAATGCATGTGTTCCATTCCCGATTACGATTCTGGGAGCCAGAATACTGGAGGATAGGTTTTTGGGTAAAGGAGCGATTTTCCGACGAACGGAGCCTCGGATTTCAATTCTGCTTGCGACATTCGATTCCACTCGTCATTTTACGTCGGAAATGCATGTGTTCCGTTCCCAATTACGATTCTGGGAGCCTGAATACTGGAAGATAGGTTTTTGGGTAAAGGAGCGATTTTCAGACGAACAGAGCCTCGGATTTGAATACTGCCTACGGCATTCGATTCCTCTCGTCATTTTACGTCGGAAACGCATGTGTTCCATTCCCGATTACGATTCTGGGAGCCAGAATACTGGAGGATAGGTTTTTGGGTAAAGGAGCGATTTTCAGACGAACGGAGCCTCGAATTTGAATTCTACTTTGTTCATTCGATTCCACTCGTCATTTTACGTCGGAAATGCATGTGTTCCGTTCTCAATTACGATTCTGGGTGCCAGAGTACTGGAGGATATGTTTTTGAATATATGAACGATTTTCAGACGAACGGAGCCTCGGATTTCAATTCTGCCTACGGCATTCGATTCCTCTCGTCATTTCACGTCGGAAATGCATGTGTTCCATTCCCGATTACGATTCTGGGAGCCAGAATACTGGAAGATAGGTTTTGGATATATGAACGATTTTCATACGAACGGAGCCTCGGATTTGCATTCTGCTTGCGGCATTCGATTCCACTCGTCATTTTACGCCGGTAATGCATGTGTTCCATTCCCGATTACGATTCTGGGAGCCAGAATACTGGAGGATAGGTTTTTGGGTAAAGGAGCGATTTTCCGACGAACGGAGCCACGGATTTGAATTCTGCTTTGCGTTTAATTCCACTCGTCATTTTACGTCGGAAATGCATGTGTTCCGTTCCCAATTACGATTCTGGGAGCCTGAATACTGGAAGATAGGTTTTGGATATATGAACGATTTTCATACGAACGGAGCCTCGGATTTGCATTCTGCTTGCGGCATTCGATTCCACTCGTCATTTTACGCCGGTAATGCATGTGTTCCATTCCCGATTACGATTCTGGAAGCCAGAATACTGGAGGATAGGTTTTTGGGTAAAGGAGCGATTTTCCGACGAACGGAGCCACGGATTTGAATTCTGCTTGCGGCATTCGATTCCACTCGTCATTTTACGTCGGAAATGCATGTGTTCCGTTCTCAATTACGATTCTGGGTGCCAGAGTACTGGAGGATATGTTTTTGAATATATGAACGATTTTCAGACGAACGGAGCCTCGGATTTCAATTCTGCTTGCGGCATTCGGTTCCACTCGTCATTTTACGTCGGAAATGCATATGTTCCATTCCCGATTACGATTCTGAGAGCCAGAATACTGGAGGATAGTTTTTTGGGTAAAGGAGCGATTTTCAGACGAACGGAGGCTCGTATTTGAATTCTGCTTTGTTCATTCGATCCCACTCGTCATTTTACGTCGGTGATGCATGTGTTCCGTTCTCAATTACGATTCTGGGTGCCAGAGTACTGGAGGATATGTTTTTGAATATATGAACGATTTTCAGACGAACGGAGCCTCGGATTTCAATTCTGCTTTGTTCATTCGATCCCACTCGTCATTTTACGTCGGAGATGCATGTGTTCCGTTCTCAACTACGATTCTGGAAGTCAGAATACTGGAGGATAGGTTTTTGGCTATAGGAGCGATTTTCCGACGAAAGGAGCCACGGATTTGAATTCTGCTTGCGGCATTCGATTCTTCTCGTAATTTTACGTAGGAAATGCATGGTTCCATTCCCGATTACGATTCTGGGAGCCAGAATACTGGAGGATAGGTTTTTCGGTAAAGGAGCGATTTTCAGACGCACGGAGGCTCGTATTTGAATTCTGCTTTGTTCATTCGATTCCACTCGTCATTTTACGTCGGAAATGCATGTGTTTCATTCCCGCTTACGATTCTGGGAGCCAGAATACTGGAGGATAGGTTTTTGGGTAAAGGAGCGATTTTCCGACGAACGGAGCCTCGGATTTCAATTCTGCTTGCGACATTCGATTCCACTCGTCATTTTACGTCGGAAATGCATATGTTCCATTCCCGATTACGATTCTGAGAGCCAGAATACTGGAGGATAGTTTTTTGGGTAAAGGAGCGATTTTCAGACGAACGGAGGCTCGTATTTGAATTCTGCTTTGTTCATTCGATCCCACTCGTCATTTTACGTCGGAGATGCATGTGTTCCGTTCTCAACTACGATTCTGGAAGTCAGAATACTGGAGGATAGGTTTTTGGCTATAGGAGCGATTTTCCGACGAAAGGAGCCACGGATTTGAATTCTGCTTGCGGCATTCGATTCTTCTCGTAATTTTACGTAGGAAATGCATGGTTCCATTCCCGATTACGATTCTGGGAGCCAGAATACTGGAGGATAGGTTTTTCGGTAAAGGAGCGATTTTCAGACGCACGGAGGCTCGTATTTGAATTCTGCTTTGTTCATTCGATTCCACTCGTCATTTTACGTCGGAAATGCATGTGTTTCATTCCCGCTTACGATTCTGGGAGCCAGAATACTGGAGGATAGGTTTTTGGGTAAAGGTGCGATTTTCAGATGAACGGAAGCTCGGATTTGAATTGTGCTTGCGACATTCGATTCCTCTCGTCATTTCACGTCGGAAATGCATGTGTTCCATTCCCGATTACGATTCTGGGAGCCAGAATACTGGAGGATAGGTTTTTGGGTAAAGGAGCGATTTTCAGACGAACGGAGCCACGGATTTGAATTCTGCTTGCGGCATTCGATTCCTCTCGTCATTTTACGTCGGAAATGCATGTGTTCCGTTCCCAATTACGATTCTGGGAGCCTGAATACTGGAAGATAGGTTTTGGATATATGAACGATTTTCATAGGAACGGAGCCTCGGATTTGCATTCTGCTCGCGGCATTCGATTCCACTCGTCATTTTACGCCGGTAATGCATGTGTTCCATTCCCGATTACGATTCTGGGAGCCAGAATACTGGAGGATAGGTTTTTGGGTAAAGGAGCGATTTTCCGACGAACGGAGCCTCGGATTTCAATTCTGCTTGCGACATTCGATTCCACTCGTCATTTTACGTCGGAAATGCATGTGTTCCGTTCCCAATTACGATTCTGGGAGCCTGAATACTGGAAGATAGGTTTTTGGGTAAAGGAGCGATTTTCAGACGAACAGAGCCTCGGATTTGAATACTGCCTACGGCATTCGATTCCTCTCGTCATTTTACGTCGGAAACGCATGTGTTCCATTCCCGATTACGATTCTGGGAGCCAGAATACTGGAGGATAGGTTTTTGGGTAAAGGAGCGATTTTCAGACGAACGGAGCCTCGAATTTGAATTCTACTTTGTTCATTCGATTCCACTCGTCATTTTACGTCGGAAATGCATGTGTTCCGTTCTCAATTACGATTCTGGGTGCCAGAGTACTGGAGGATATGTTTTTGAATATATGAACGATTTTCAGACGAACGGAGCCTCGGATTTCAATTCTGCTTGCGGCATTCGGTTCCACTCGTCATTTTACGTCGGAAATGCATATGTTCCATTCCCGATTACGATTCTGAGAGCCAGAATACTGGAGGATAGTTTTTTGGGTAAAGGAGCGATTTTCAGACGAACGGAGGCTCGTAATTGAATTCTGCTTTGTTCATTCGATCCCACTCGTCATTTTACGTCGGAGATGCATGTGTTCCGTTCTCAACTACGATTCTGGAAGTCAGAATACTGGAGGATAGGTTTTTGGCTATAGGAGCGATTTTCCGACGAAAGGAGCCACGGATTTGAATTCTGCTTGCGGCATTCGATTCTTCTCGTAATTTTACGTAGGAAATGCATGGTTCCATTCCCGATTACGATTCTGGGAGCCAGAATACTGGAGGATAGGTTTTTCGGTAAAGGAGCGATTTTCAGACGCACGGAGGCTCGTATTTGAATTCTGCTTTGTTCATTCGATTCCACTCGTCATTTTACGTCGGAAATGCATGTGTTTCATTCCCGCTTACGATTCTGGGAGCCAGAATACTGGAGGATAGGTTTTTGGGTAAAGGTGCAATTTTCAGATGAACGGAAGCTCGGATTTGAATTGTGCTTGCGACATTCGATTCCTCTCGTCATTTCACGTCGGAAATGCATGTGTTCCATTCCCGATTACGATTCTGGGAGCCAGAGTACTGGAGGATAGGTTTTTGGGTAAAGGAGCGATTTTCCGACGAACGGAGCCACGGATTTGAATTCTGCTTGCGGCATTCGATTCCACTCGTCATTTTACGTCGGAAATGCATGTGTTCCGTTCCCAATTACGATTCTGGGAGCCTGAATACTGGAAGATAGGTTTTTGGGTAAAGGAGCGATTTTCAGACGAACAGAGCCTCGGATTTGAATACTGCCTACGGCATTCGATTCCTCTCGTCATTTTACGTCGGAAACGCATGTGTTCCATTCCCGATTACGATTCTGGGAGCCAGAATACTGGAGGATAGGTTTTTGGGTAAAGGAGCGATTTTCAGACGAACGGAGCCTCGAATTTGAATTCTACTTTGTTCATTCGATTCCACTCGTCATTTTACGTCGGAAATGCATGTGTTCCGTTCTCAATTACGATTCTGGGTGCCAGAGTACTGGAGGATATGTTTTTGAATATATGAACGATTTTCAGACGAACGTAGCCTCGGATTTCAATTCTGCTTGCGGCATTCGGTTCCACTCGTCATTTTACGTCGGAAATGCATATGTTCCATTCCCGATTACGATTCTGAGAGCCAGAATACTGGAGGATAGTTTTTTGGGTAAAGGAGCGATTTTCAGACGAACGGAGGCTCGTAATTGAATTCTGCTTTGTTCATTCGATCCCACTCGTCATTTTACGTCGGAGATGCATGTGTTCCGTTCTCAACTACGATTCTGGAAGTCAGAATACTGGAGGATAGGTTTTTGGCTATAGGAGCGATTTTCCGACGAAAGGAGCCACGGATTTGAATTCTGCTTGCGGCATTCGATTCTTCTCGTAATTTTACGTAGGAAATGCATGGTTCCATTCCCGATTACGATTCTGGGAGCCAGAATACTGGAGGATAGGTTTTTCGGTAAAGGAGCGATTTTCAGACGCACGGAGGCTCGTATTTGAATTCTGCTTTGTTCATTCGATTCCACTCGTCATTTTACGTCGGAAATGCATGTGTTTCATTCCCGCTTACGATTCTGGGAGCCAGAATACTGGAGGATAGGTTTTTGGGTAAAGGTGCAATTTTCAGATGAACGGAAGCTCGGATTTGAATTGTGCTTGCGACATTCGATTCCTCTCGTCATTTCACGTCGGAAATGCATGTGTTCCATTCCCGATTACGATTCTGGGAGCCAGAGTACTGGAGGATAGGTTTTTGGGTATAGGAGCGATTTTCCGACGAACGGAGCCACGGATTTGAATTCTGCTTGCGGCATTCGATTCCACTCGTCATTTTACGTCGGAAATGCATGTGTTCCGTTCCCAATTACGATTCTGGGAGCCTGAATACTGGAAGATAGGTTTTGGATATATGAACGATTTTCATAGGAACGGAGCCTCGGATTTGCATTCTGCTCGCGGCATTCGATTCCACTCGTCATTTTACGCCGGTAATGCATGTGTTCCATTCCCGATTACGATTCTGGGAGCCAGAATACTGGAGGATAGGTTTTTGGGTAAAGGAGCGATTTTCCGACGAACGGAGCCTCGGATTTCAATTCTGCTTGCGACATTCGATTCCACTCGTCATTTTACGTCGGAAATGCATGTGTTCCGTTCCCAATTACGATTCTGGGAGCCTGAATACTGGAAGATAGGTTTTTGGGTAAAGGAGCGATTTTCAGACGAACAGAGCCTCGGATTTGAATACTGCCTACGGCATTCGATTCCTCTCGTCATTTTACGTCGGAAACGCATGTGTTCCATTCCCGATTACGATTCTGGGAGCCAGAATACTGGAGGATAGGTTTTTGGGTAAAGGAGCGATTTTCAGACGAACGGAGCCTCGAATTTGAATTCTGCTTTGTTCATTCGATCCCACTCGTCATTTTACGTCGGAGATGCATGTGTTCCGTTCTCAATTACGATTCTGGGTGCCAGAGTACTGGAGGATATGTTTTTGAATATATGAACGATTTTCAGACGAACGGAGCCTCGGATTTCAATTCTGCTTGCGGCATTCGGTTCCACTCGTCATTTTACGTCGGAAATGCATATGTTCCATTCCCGATTACGATTCTGAGAGCCAGAATACTGGAGGATAGTTTTTTGGGTAAAGGAGCGATTTTCAGACGAACGGAGGCTCGTATTTGAATTCTGCTTTGTTCATTCGATCCCACTCGTCATTTTACGTCGGAGATGCATGTGTTCCGTTCTCAACTACGATTCTGGAAGTCAGAATACTGGAGGATAGGTTTTTGGCTATAGGAGCGATTTTCCGACGAAAGGAGCCACGGATTTGAATTCTGCTTGCGGCATTCGATTCTTCTCGTAATTTTACGTAGCAAATGCATGGTTCCATTCCCGATTACGATTCTGGGAGCCAGAATACTGGAGGATAGGTTTTTCGGTAAAGGAGCGATTTTCAGACGCACGGAGGCTCGTATTTGAATTCTGCTTTGTTCATTCGATTCCACTCGTCATTTTACGTCGGAAATGCATGTGTTTCATTCCCGCTTACGATTCTGGGAGCCAGAATACTGGAGGATAGGTTTTTGGGTAAAGGTGCGATTTTCAGATGAACGGAAGCTCGGATTTGAATTGTGCTTGCGACATTCGATTCCTCTCGTCATTTCACGTCGGAAATGCATGTGTTCCATTCCCGATTACGATTCTGGGAGCCAGAGTACTGGAGGATAGGTTTTTGGGTAAAGGAGCGATTTTCCGACGAACGGAGCCACGGATTTGAATTCTGCTTGCGGCATTCGATTCCTTTCGTCATTTTACGTCGGAAATGCATGTGTTCCGTTCCCAATTACGATTCTGGGAGCCTGAATACTGGAAGATAGGTTTTGGATATATGAACGATTTTCATAGGAACGGAGCCTCGGATTTGCATTCTGCTTGCGGCATTCGATTCCACTCGTCATTTTACGCCGGTAATGCATGTGTTCCATTCCCGATTACGATTCTGGGAGCCAGAATACTGGAGGATAGGTTTTTGGGTAAAGGAGCGATTTTCAGACGGACGGAGCCTCGGATTTCAATTCTGCATGCGGCATTCGATTCCACTCGTCATTTTACGTCGGAAATGCATGTGTTCCGTTCCCAATTACGATTCTGGGAGCCTGAATACTGGAAGATAGGTTTTTGGGTAAAGGAGCGATTTTCAGACGAACGGAGCCTCGGATTTGAATACTGCCTACGGCATTCGATTCCTCTCGTCATTTTACGTCGGAAACGCATGTGTTCCATTCCCGATTACGATTCTGGGAGCCAGAATACTGGAGGATAGGTTTTTGGGTAAAGGAGCGATTTTCAGACGAACGGAGCCTCGAATTTGAATTCTACTTTGTTCATTCGATTCCACTCGTCATTTTACGTCGGAAATGCATGTGTTCCGTTCTCAATTACGATTCTGGGTGCCAGAGTACTGGAGGATATGTTTTTGAATATATGAACGATTTTCAGACGAACGGAGCCTCGGATTTCAATTCTGCCTACGGCATTCGATTCCTCTCGTCATTTCACGTCGGAAATGCATGTGTTCCATTCCCGATTACGATTCTGGGAGCCAGAGTACTGGAGGATAGGTTTTTGGGTAAAGGAGCGATTTTCAGACGAACGGAGCCACGGATTTGAATTCTGCTTTGCGTTTAATTCCACTCGTCATTTTACGTCGGAAATGCATGTGTTCCGTTCCCAATTACGATTCTGGGAGCCTGAATACTGGAAGATAGGTTTTGGATATATGAACGATTTTCATACGAACGGAGCCTCGGATTTGCATTCTGCTTGCGGCATTCGATTCCACTCGTCATTTTACGTCGGAAATGCATGTGTTCCGTTCCCAATTACGATTCTGGGAGCCTGAATACTGGAAGATAGGTTTTTGGGTAAAGGTGCGATTTTCAGATGAACGGAAGCTCGGATTTGAATTGTGCTTGCGACATTCGATTCCTCTCGTCATTTCACGTCGGAAATGCATGTGTTCCATTCCCGATTACGATTCTGGGAGCCAGAGTACTGGAGGATAGGTTTTTGGGTAAAGGAGCGATTTTCCGACGAACGGAGCCACGGATTTGAATTCTGCTTGCGGCATTCGATTCCACTCGTCATTTTACGTCGGAAATGCATGTGTTCCGTTCCCAATTACGATTCTGGGAGCCTGAATACTGGAAGATAGGTTTTGGATATATGAACGATTTTCATAGGAACGGAGCCTCGGATTTGCATTCTGCTCGCGGCATTCGATTCCACTCGTCATTTTACGCCGGTAATGCATGTGTTCCATTCCCGATTACGATTCTGGGAGCCAGAATACTGGAGGATAGGTTTTTGGGTAAAGGAGCGATTTTCCGACGAACGGAGCCTCGGATTTCAATTCTGCTTGCGACATTCGATTCCACTCGTCATTTTACGTCGGAAATGCATGTGTTCCGTTCCCAATTACGATTCTGGGAGCCTGAATACTGGAAGATAGGTTTTTGGGTAAAGGAGCGATTTTCAGACGAACAGAGCCTCGGATTTGAATTCTGCTTGCGGCATTCGATTCCTCTCGTCATTTTACGTCGGAAACGCATGTGTTCCATTCCCGATTACGATTCTGGGAGCCAGAATACTGGAGGATAGGTTTTTGGGTAAAGGAGCGATTTTCAGACGAACGGAGCCTCGAATTTGAATTCTACTTTGTTCATTCGATTCCACTCGTCATTTTACGTCGGAAATGCATGTGTTCCGTTCTCAATTACGATTCTGGGTGCCAGAGTACTGGAGGATATGTTTTTGAATATATGAACGATTTTCAGACGAACGGAGCCTCGGATTTGAATTCTGCCTACGGCATTCGATTCCGCTCGTCATTTCACGTCGGAAATGCATGTGTTCCATTCCCGATTACGATTCTGGGAGCCAGAATACTGGAGGATAGGTTTTTGGGTAAAGGAGCGATTTTCAGACGAACGGAGCCACGGATTTGAATTCTGCTTTGCGTTTAATTCCACTCGTCATTTTACGTCGGAAATGCATGTGTTCCGTTCCCAATTACGATTCTGGGAGCCTGAATACTGGAAGATAGGTTTTGGATATATGAACGATTTTCATACGAACGGAGCCTCGGATTTGCATTCTGCTTGCGGCATTCGATTCCACTCGTCATTTTACGCCGGTAATGCATGTGTTCCATTCCCGATTACGATTCTGGGAGCCAGAATACTGGAGGATAGGTTTTTGGGTAAAGGAGCGATTTTCAGACGAACAGAGCCTCGGATTTGAATACTGCCTACGGCATTCGATTCCTCTCGTCATTTTACGTCGGAAATGCATGTGTTCCGTTCTCAATTACGATTCTGGGTGCCAGAGTACTGGAGGATATGTTTTTGAATATATGAACGATTTTCAGACGAACGGAGCCTCGGATTTCAATTCTGCCTACGGCATTCGATTCCTCTCGTCATTTCACGTCGGAAATGCATGTGTTCCATTCCCGATTACGATTCTGGGAGCCAGAATACTGGAGGATAGGTTTTTGGGTAAAGGAGCGATTTTCCGACGAACGGAGCCACGGATTTGAATTCTGCTTGCGGCATTCGATTCCACTCGTCATTTTTCGTCGGAAATGCATGTGTTCTATTCCCGATTACGGTTCTGGGAGCCAGAGTACTGGAGGATAGATTTTTGGGTAAAGGAGCGATTTTCAGACGAACGGAGGCTCGTATTTGAATTCTACTTTGTTCATTCGATTCCACTCGTCATTTTACGTCGGAAATGCATGTGTTCCGTTCTCAATTACGATTCTGGGTGCCAGAGTACTGGAGGATATGTTTTTGAATATATGAACGATTTTCAGACGAACGGAGCCTCGGATTTCAATTCTGCTTGCGGCATTCGGTTCCACTCGTCATTTTACGTCGGAAATGCATGTGTTCCATTCCCGATTACGATTCTGAGAGCCAGAATACTGGAGGATAGTTTTTTGGGTAAAGGAGCGATTTTCAGACGAACGGAGGCTCGTAATTGAATTCTGCTTTGTTCATTCGATCCCACTCGTCATTTTACGTCGGAGATGCATGTGTTCCGTTCTCAACTACGATTCTGGAAGCCAGAATACTGGAGGATAGGTTTTTGGCTATAGGAGCGATTTTCGGACGAAAGGAGCCACGGATTTGAATTCTGCTTGCGGCATTCGATTCTTCTCGTAATTTTACGTAGGAAATGCATGGTTCCATTCCCGATTACGATTCTGGGAGCCAGAATACTGGAGGATAGGTTTTTCGGTAAAGGAGCGATTTTCAGATGAACGGAAGCTCGGATTTGAATTCTGCTTGCGACATTCGATTCCTCTCGTCATTTCACGTCGGAAATGCATGTGTTCCATTCCCGATTACGATTCTGGGAGCCAGAGTACTGGAGGATAGGTTTTTGGGTAAAAGAGCGATTTTCCGACGAACGGAGCCACGGATTTGAATTCTGCTTGCGGCATTCGATTCCACTCGTCATTTTACGTCGGAAATGCATGTGTTCCATTCCCGATTACGATTCTGGGAGCCAGAATACTGGAGGATAGGTTTTTGGGTAAAGGAGCGATTTTCAGACGAACGGAGCCTCGAATTTGAATTCTACTTTGTTCATTCGATTCCACTCGTCATTTTACGTCGGAAATGCATGTGTTCCGTTCTCAACTACGATTCTGGGTGCCAGAGTACTGGAGGATATGTTTTTGAATATATGAACGATTTTCAGACGAACGGAGCCTCGGATTTCAATTCTGCCTACGGCATTCGATTCCTCTCGTCATTTCACGTCGGAAATGCATGTGTTCCATTCCCGATTACGATTCTGGGAGCCAGAGTACTGGAGGATAGGTTTTTGGGTAAAGGAGCGATTTTCCGACGAACGGAGCCACGGATTTGAATTCTGCTTGCGGCATTCGATTCCACTCGTCATTTTACGTCGGAAATGCATGTGTTCCGTTCCCAATTACGATTCTGGGAGCCTGAATACTGGAAGATAGGTTTTTGGGTAAAGGTGCGATTTTCAGATGAACGGAAGCTCGGATTTGAATTGTGCTTGCGACATTCGATTCCTCTCGTCATTTCACGTCGGAAATGCATGTGTTCCATTCCCGATTACGATTCTGGGAGCCAGAGTACTGGAGGATAGGTTTTTGGGTAAAGGAGCGATTTTCCGACGAACGGAGCCACGGATTTGAATTCTGCTTGCGGCATTCGATTCCTCTCGTCATTTTACGTCGGAAATGCATGTGTTCCGTTCCCAATTACGATTCTGGGAGCCTGAATACTGGAAGATAGGTTTTGGATATATGAACGATTTTCATAGGAACGGAGCCTCGGATTTGCATTCTGCTCGCGGCATTCGATTCCACTCGTCATTTTACGCCGGTAATGCATGTGTTCCATTCCCGATTACGATTCTGGGAGCCAGAATACTGGAGGATAGGTTTTTGGGTAAAGGAGCGATTTTCCGACGAACGGAGCCTCGGATTTCAATTCTGCTTGCGACATTCGATTCCACTCGTCATTTTACGTCGGAAATGCATGTGTTCCGTTCCCAATTACGATTCTGGGAGCCTGAATACTGGAAGATAGGTTTTTGGGTAAAGGAGCGATTTTCAGACGAACGGAGCCTCGGATTTGAATTCTGCGTGCGGCATTCGATTCCTCTCGTCATTTTGCGTCGGAAACGCATGTGTTCCATTCCCGATTACGATTCTGGGAGCCAGAATACTGGAGGATAGGTTTTTGGGTAAAGGAGCGATTTTCAGACGAACGGAGCCTCGAATTTGAATTCTACTTTGTTCATTCGATTCCACTCGTCATTTTACGTCGGAAATGCATGTGTTCCGTTCTCAATTACGATTCTGGGTGCCAGAGTACTGGAGGATATGTTTTTGAATATATGAACGATTTTCAGACGAACGGAGCCTCGGATTTCAATTCTGCCTACGGCATTCGATTCCTCTCGTCATTTCACGTCGGAAATGCATGTGTTCCATTCCCGATTACGATTCTGGGAGCCAGAATATTGCAGGATAGGTTTTTGGGTAAAGGAGCGATTTTCAGACGAACGGAGCCACGGATTTGAATTCTGCTTTGCGTTTAATTCCACTCGTCATTTTACGTCGGAAATGCATGTGTTCCGTTCCCAATTACGATTCTGGGAGCCTGAATACTGGAAGATAGGTTTTGGATATATGAACGATTTTCATACGAACGGAGCCTCGGATTTGCATTCTGCTTGCGGCATTCGATTCCACTCGTCATTTTACGCCGGAAATGCATGTGTTCCATTCCCGATTACGATTCTGGGAGCCAGAATACTGGAGGATAGGTTTTTGGGTAAAGGAGCGATTTTCAGACGAACAGAGCCCCGAATTTGAATTCTGCTTGCGGCATTCGATTCCTCTCGTCATTTTACGTCGGAAATGCATGTGTTCCGTTCCCAATTACGATTCTGGCTGCCAGAGTACTGGAGGATATGTTTTTGAATATATGAACGATTTTCAGACGAACGGAGCCTCGGATTTCAATTCTGCCTACGGCATTCGATTCCTCTCGTCATTTTACGTCGGAAATGCATGTGTTCCATTCCCGATTACGATTCTGGGAGCCAGAATACTGGAGGATAGGTTTTTGGGTAAAGGAGCGATTTTCAAATGAACGGAGCCACGGATTTGAATTCTGCTTGCGGCATTCGATTCCTCTCGTCATTTTGCGTCGGAAATGCATGTGTTCTATTCCCGATTACGATTCTGGAAGCTAGAATACTGGAGGATAGGTTTTTGGGTAAAGGAGCGATTTTCAGACGAACGGAGCCACGGATTTGAATTCTGCTTTGCGGCATTCGATTCCACTCGTCATTTTACGTCGGAAATGCATGTGTTCCATTCCCGATTACGATTCTGGGAGCCAGAGTACTGGAGGATAGATTTTTGGGTAAAGGAGCGATTTTCAGACGAACGGAGGCTCGTATTTGAATTCTACTTTGTTCATTCGATTCCACTCGTCATTTTACGTCGGAAATGCATGTGTTCCGTTCTCAATTACGATTCTGGGTGCCAGAGTACTGGAGGATATGTTTTTGAATATATGAACGATTTTCAGACGAACGGAGCCTCGGATTTCAATTCTGCTTGCGGCATTCGATTCCGCTCGTCATTTTACGTCGGAAATGCATGTGTTCCATTCCCGATTACGATTCTGAGAGCCAGAATACTGGAGGATAGTTTTTTGGGTAAAGGAGCGATTTTCAGACGAACGGAGGCTCGTAATTGAATTCTGCTTTGTTCATTCGATCCCACTCGTCATTTTACGTCGGAGATGCATGTGTTCCGTTCTCAACTACGATTCTGGAAGCCAGAATACTGGAGGATAGGTTTTTGGCTATAGGAGCGATTTTCGGACGAAAGGAGCCACGGATTTGAATTCTGCTTGCGGCATTCGATTCTTCTCGTAATTTTACGTAGAAAATGCATGGTTCCATTCCCGATTACGATTCTGGGAGCCAGAATACTGGAGGATAGGTTTTTCGGTAAAGGAGCGATTTTCAGATGAACGGAAGCTCGGATTTGAATTCTGCTTGCGACATTCGATTCCTCTCGTCATTTCACGTCGGAAATGCATGTGTTCCATTCCCGATTACGATTCTGGGAGCCAGAGTACTGGAGGATAGGTTTTTGGGTAAAGGAGCGATTTTCCGACGAACGGAGCCACGGATTTGAATTCTGCGTGCGGCATTCGATTCCACTCGTCATTTTACGTCGGAAATGCATGTGTTCCATTCCCGATTACGATTCTGGGAGCCAGAATACTGGAGGATAGGTTTTTGGGTAAAGGAGCGATTTTCAGACGAACGGAGCCTCGAATTTGAATTCTACTTTGTTCATTCGATTCCACTCGTCATTTTACGTCGGAAATGCATGTGTTCCGTTCTCAACTACGATTCTGGGTGCCAGAGTACTGGAGGATATGTTTTTGAATATATGAACGATTTTCAGACGAACGGAGCCTCGGATTTCAATTCTGCCTACGGCATTCGATTCCTCTCGTCATTTCACGTCGGAAATGCATGTGTTCCATTCCCGATTACGATTCTGGGAGCCAGAGTACTGGAGGATAGGTTTTTGGGTAAAGGAGCGATTTTCCGACGAACGGAGCCACGGATTTGAATTCTGCTTGCGGCATTCGATTCCACTCGTCATTTTACGTCGGAAATGCATGTGTTCCGTTCCCAATTACGATTCTGGGAGCCTGAATACTGGAAGATAGGTTTTGGATATATGAACGATTTTCATAGGAACGGAGCCTCGGATTTGCATTCTGCTCGCGGCATTCGATTCCACTCGTCATTTTACGCCGGTAATGCATGTGTTCCATTCCCGATTACGATTCTGGGAGCCAGAATACTGGAGGATAGGTTTTTGGGTAAAGGAGCGATTTTCCGACGAACGGAGCCTCGGATTTCAATTCTGCTTGCGACATTCGATTCCACTCGTCATTTTACGTCGGAAATGCATGTGTTCCGTTCCCAATTACGATTCTGGGAGCCTGAATACTGGAAGATAGGTTTTTGGGTAAAGGAGCGATTTTCAGACGAACAGAGCCTCGGATTTGAATACTGCCTACGGCATTCGATTCCTCTCGTCATTTTACGTCGGAAACGCATGTGTTCCATTCCCGATTACGATTCTGGGAGCCAGAATACTGGAGGATAGGTTTTTGGGTAAAGGAGCGATTTTCAGACGAACGGAGCCTCGAA
This sequence comes from Ectemnius lituratus, assembly GCA_910593735.2. Taxonomy (NCBI): domain Eukaryota; kingdom Metazoa; phylum Arthropoda; class Insecta; order Hymenoptera; family Crabronidae; genus Ectemnius; species Ectemnius lituratus. The sequence goes on along the minus strand of OU343044.1, from coordinate 2,135,641 downwards.
TTTGAATTCTACTTTGTTCATTCGATTCCACTCGTCATTTTACGTCGGAAATGCATGTGTTCCGTTCTCAATTACGATTCTGGGTGCCAGAGTACTGGAGGATATGTTTTTGAATATATGAACGATTTTCAGACGAACGGATCCTCGGATTTCAATTCTGCCTACGGCATTCGATTCCTCTCGTCATTTCACGTCGGAAATGCATATGTTCCATTCCCGATTACGATTCTGGGAGCCAGAGTACTGGAGGATAGGTTTTTGGGTAAAGGAGCGATTTTCAGACGAACGGAGCCACGGATTTGAATTCTGCTTTGCGTTTAATTCCACTCGTCATTTTACGTCGGAAATGCATGTGTTCCGTTCCCAATTACGATTCTGGGAGCCTGAATACTGGAAGATAGGTTTTGGATATATGAACGATTTTCATACGAACGGAGCCTCGGATTTGCATTCTGCTTGCGGCATTCGATTCCACTCGTCATTTTACGCCGGTAATGCATGTGTTCCATTCCCGATTACGATTCTGGGAGCCAGAATACTGGAGGATAGGTTTTTGGGTAAAGGAGCGATTTTCAGACGAACAGAGCCTCGGATTTGAATACTGCCTACGGCATTCGATTCCTCTCGTCATTTTACGTCGGAAATGCATGTGTTCCGTTCTCAATTACGATTCTGGGTGCCAGAGTACTGGAGGATATGTTTTTGAATATATGAACGATTTTCAGACGAACGGAGCCTCGGATTTCAATTCTGCCTACGGCATTCGATTCCTCTCGTCATTTCACGTCGGAAATGCATGTGTTCCATTCCCGATTACGATTCTGGGAGCAAGAATACTGGAGGATAGGTTTTTGGGTAAAGGAGCGATTTTCAGACGAACGGAGCCACGGATTTGAATTCTGCTTTGCGGCATTCGATTCCACTCGTCATTTTACGTCGGAAATGCATGTGTTCCATTCTCGCTTACGGTTCTGGGAGCCAGAGTACTGGAGGATAGATTTTTGGGTAAAGGAGCGATTTTCAGACGAACGGAGGCTCGTATTTGAATTCTACTTTGTTCATTCGATTCCACTCGTCATTTTACGTCGGAAATGCATGTGTTCCGTTCTCAATTACGATTCTGGGTGCCAGAGTACTGGAGGATATGTTTTTGAATATATGAACGATTTTCAGACGAACGGAGCCTCGGATTTCAATTCTGCTTGCGGCATTCGGTTCCACTCGTCATTTTACGTCGGAAATGCATGTGTTCCATTCCCGATTACGATTCTGAGAGCCAGAATACTGGAGGATAGTTTTTTGGGTAAAGGAGCGATTTTCAGACGAACGGAGGCTCGTAATTGAATTCTGCTTTGTTCATTCGATTCCACTCGTCATTTTACGTCGGAGATGCATGTGTTCCGTTCTCAACTACGATTCTGGAAGCCAGAATACTGGAGGATAGGTTTTTGGCTATAGGAGCGATTTTCGGACGAAAGGAGCCACGGATTTGAATTCTGCTTGCGGCATTCGATTCTTCTCGTAATTTTACGTAGGAAATGCATGGTTCCATTCCCGATTACGATTCTGGGAGCCAGAATACTGGAGGATAGGTTTTTCGGTAAAGGAGCGATTTTCAGATGAACGGAAGCTCGGATTTGAATTCTGCTTGCGACATTCGATTCCTCTCGTCATTTCACGTCGGAAATGCATGTGTTCCATTCCCGATTACGATTCTGGGAGCCAGAGTACTGGAGGATAGGTTTTTGGGTAAAGGAGCGATTTTCAGATGAACGGAGCCACGGATTTGAATTCTGCTTGCGGCATTCGATTCCTCTCGTCATTTTACGTCGGAAATGCATGTGTTCCATTCCCGATTACGATTCTGGGAGCCAGAATACTGGAGGATAGGTTTTTGGGTATAGGAGCGATTTTCAGATGAACGGAGCCACGGATTGGAATTCTACTTTGTTCATTCGATTCCACTCGTCATTTTACGTCGGAAATGCATGTGTTCCGTTCTCAACTACGATTCTGGGTGCCAGAGTACTGGAGGATATGTTTTTGAATATATGAACGATTTTCAGACGAACGGAGCCTCGGATTTCAATTCTGCCTACGGCATTCGATTCCTCTCGTCATTTCACGTCGGAAATGCATGTGTTCCATTCCCGATTACGATTCTGGGAGCCAGAGTACTGGAGGATAGGTTTTTGGGTAAAGGAGCGATTTTCAGACGAACGGAGCCACGGATTTGAATTCTGCTTTGCGTTTAATTCCACTCGTCATTTTACGTCGGAAATGCATGTGTTTCGTTCCCAATTACGATTCTGGGAGCCTGAATACTGGAAGATAGGTTTTGGATATATGAACGATTTTCATACGAACGGAGCCTCGGATTTGCATTCTGCTTGCGGCATTCGATTCCACTCGTCATTTTACGCCGGTAATGCATGTGTTCCATTCCCGATTACGATTCTGGGAGCCAGAATACTGGAGGATAGGTTTTTGGGTAAAGGAGCGATTTTCAGACGAACAGAGCCTCGGATTTGAATACTGCCTACGGCATTCGATTCCTCTCGTCATTTTACGTCGGAAATGCATGTGTTCCGTTCTCAATTACGATTCTGGGTGCCAGAGTACTGGAGGATATGTTTTTGAATATATGAACGATTTTCAGACGAACGGAGCCTCGGATTTCAATTCTGCCTACGGCATTCGATTCCTCTCGTCATTTCACGTCGGAAATGCATGTGTTCCATTCCCGATTACGATTCTGGGAGCCAGAATACTGGAGGATAGGTTTTTGGGTAAAGGAGCGATTTTCCGACGAACGGAGCCACGGATTTGAATTCTGCTTGCGGCATTCGATTCCACTCGTCATTTTTCGTCGGAAATGCATGTGTTCTATTCCCGATTACGATTCTGGGAGCAAGAATACTGGAGGATAGGTTTTTGGGTAAAGGAGCGATTTTCAGACGAACGGAGCCACGGATTTGAATTCTGCTTTGCGGCATTCGATTCCACTCGTCATTTTACGTCGGAAATGCATGTGTTCCATTCCCGCTTACGGTTCTGGGAGCCAGAGTACTGGAGGATAGATTTTTGGGTAAAGGAGCGATTTTCAGACGAACGGAGGCTCGTATTTGAATTCTACTTTGTTCATTCGATTCCACTCGTCATTTTACGTCGGAAATGCATGTGTTTCGTTCCCAATTACGATTCTGGGAGCCTGAATACTGGAAGATAGGTTTTGGATATATGAACGATTTTCATACGAACGGAGCCTCGGATTTGCATTCTGCTTGCGGCATTCGATTCCACTCGTCATTTTACGCCGGTAATGCATGTGTTCCATTCCCGATTACGATTCTGGGAGCCAGAATACTGGAGGATAGGTTTTTGGGTAAAGGAGCGATTTTCAGACGAACAGAGCCTCGGATTTGAATACTGCCTACGGCATTCGATTCCTCTCGTCATTTTACGTCGGAAATGCATGTGTTCCGTTCTCAATTACGATTCTGGGTGCCAGAGTACTGGAGGATATGTTTTTGAATATATGAACGATTTTCAGACGAACGGAGCCTCGGATTTCAATTCTGCCTACGGCATTCGATTCCTCTCGTCATTTCACGTCGGAAATGCATGTGTTCCATTCCCGATTACGATTCTGGGAGCCAGAATACTGGAGGATAGGTTTTTGGGTAAAGGAGCGATTTTCCGACGAACGGAGCCACGGATTTGAATTCTGCTTGCGGCATTCGATTCCACTCGTCATTTCACGTCGGAAATGCATGTGTTCCATTCCCGATTACGATTCTGGGAGCCAGAGTACTGGAGGATAGGTTTTTGGGTAAAGGAGCGATTTTCCGACGAACGGAGCCACGGATTTGAATTCTGCTTGCGGCATTCGATTCCACTCGTCATTTTACGTCGGAAATGCATGTGTTCCATTCCCGATTACGATTCTGGGAGCCAGAATACTGGAGGATAGGTTTTTGGGTAAAGGAGCGATTTTCAGACGAACGGAGCCTCGAATTTGAATTCTACTTTGTTCATTCGATTCCACTCGTCATTTTACGTCGGAAATGCATGTGTTCCGTTCTCAACTACGATTCTGGGTGCCAGAGTACTGGAGGATATGTTTTTGAATATATGAACGATTTTCAGACGAACGGAGCCTCGGATTTCAATTCTGCCTACGGCATTCGATTCCTCTCGTCATTTCACGTCGGAAATGCATGTGTTCCATTCCCGATTACGATTCTGGGAGCCAGAGTACTGGAGGATAGGTTTTTGGGTAAAGGAGCGATTTTCAGACGAACGGAGCCACGGATTTGAATTCTGCTTTGCGTTTAATTCCACTCGTCATTTTACGTCGGAAATGCATGTGTTTCGTTCCCAATTACGATTCTGGGAGCCTGAATACTGGAAGATAGGTTTTGGATATATGAACGATTTTCATACGAACGGAGCCTCGGATTTGCATTCTGCTTGCGGCATTCGATTCCACTCGTCATTTTACGCCGGTAATGCATGTGTTCCATTCCCGATTACGATTCTGGGAGCCAGAATACTGGAGGATAGGTTTTTGGGTAAAGGAGCGATTTTCAGACGAACAGAGCCCCGAATTTGAATTCTGCTTTCGGCATTCGATTCCTCTCGTCATTTTACGTCGGAAATGCATGTGTTCCGTTCTCAATTACGATTCTGGGTGCCAGAGTACTGGAGGATATGTTTTTGAATATATGAACGATTTTCAGACGAACGGAGCCTCGGATTTCAATTCTGCCTACGGCATTCGATTCCTCTCGTCATTTCACGTCGGAAATGCATGTGTTCCATTCCCGATTACGATTCTGGGAGCCAGAATACTGGAGGATAGGTTTTTGGGTAAAGGAGCGATTTTCAGATGAACGGAGCCACGGATTTGAATTCTGCTTGCGGCATTCGATTCCTCTCGTCATTTTGCGTCGGAAATGCATGTGTTCTATTCCCGATTACGATTCTGGAAGCTAGAATACTGGAGGATAGGTTTTTGGGTAAAGGAGCGATTTTCAGACGAACGGAGCCACGGATTTGAATTCTGCTTTGCGGCATTCGATTCCACTCGTCATTTTACGTCGGAAATGCATGTGTTCCATTCCCGCTTACGGTTCTGGGAGCCAGAGTACTGGAGGATAGATTTTTGGGTAAAGGAGCGATTTTCAGACGAACGGAGGCTCGTATTTGAATTCTACTTTGTTCATTCGATTCCACTCGTCATTTTACGTCGGAAATGCATGTGTTCCGTTCTCAATTACGATTCTGGGTGCCAGAGTACTGGAGGATATGTTTTTGAATATATGAACGATTTTCAGACGAACGGAGCCGCGGATTTGAACTCTGCTTGCGGCATTCGATTCCGCTCGTCATTTTACGTCGGAAATGCATGTGTTCCATTCCCGATTACGATTCTGAGAGCTAGACTACTGGAGGATAGTTTTTTGGGTAAAGGAGCGATTTTCAGACGAACGGAGGCTCGTAATTGAATTCTGCTTTGTTCATTCGATCCCACTCGTCATTTTACGTCGGAGATGCATGTGTTCCGTTCTCAACTACGATTCTGGAAGACAGAATACTGGAGGATAGGTTTTTGGCTATAGGAGCGATTTTCGGACGAAAGGAGCCACGGATTTGAATTCTGCTTGCGGCATTCGATTCTTCTCGTAATTTTACGTAGGAAATGCATGGTTCCATTCCCGATTACGATTCTGGGAGCCAGAATACTGGAGGATAGGTTTTTCGGTAAAGGAGCGATTTTCAGATGAACGGAAGCTCGGATTTGAATTCTGCTTGCGACATTCGATTCCTCTCGTCATTTTACGTCGGAAATGCATGTGTTCCATTCCCGATTACGATTCTGGGAGCCAGAATACTGGAGGATAGGTTTTTGGGTAAAGGAGCGATTTTCAGATGAACGGAGCCACGGATTTGAATTCTGCTTGCGGCATTCGATTCCTCTCGTCATTTTACGTCGGAAATGCATGTGTTCCATTCCCGATTACGATTCTGGGAGCCAGAATACTGGAGGATAGGTTTTTGGGTAAAGGAGCGATTTTCAGACGGACGGAGCCCCGAATTTGAATTCTACTTTGTTCATTCGATTCCACTCGTCATTTTACGTCGGAAATGCATGTGTTCCGTTCTCAACTACGATTCTGGGTGCCAGAGTACTGGGGGATATGTTTTTGAATATATGAACGATTTTCAGACGAACGGAGCCTCGGATTTCAATTCTGTCTACGGCATTCGATTCCTCTCGTCATTTCACGTCGGAAATGCATGTGTTCCATTCCCGATTACGATTCTGGGAGCCAGAGTACTGGAGGATAGGTTTTTGGGTAAAGGAGCGATTTTCAGACGAACGGAGCCACGGATTTGAATTCTGCTTTGCGTTTAATTCCACTCGTCATTTTACGTCGGAAATGCATGTGTTTCGTTCCCAATTACGATTCTGGGAGCCTGAATACTGGAAGATAGGTTTTGGATATATGAACGATTTTCATACGAACGGAGCCTCGGATTTGCATTCTGCTTGCGGCATTCGATTCCACTCGTCATTTTACGCCGGTAATGCATGTGTTCCATTCCCGATTACGATTCTGGGAGCCAGAATACTGGAGGATAGGTTTTTGGGTAAAGGAGCGATTTTCAGACGAACAGAGCCTCGGATTTGAATACTGCCTACGGCATTCGATTCCTCTCGTCATTTTACGTCGGAAATGCATGTGTTCCGTTCTCAATTACGATTCTGGGTGCCAGAGTACTGGAGGATATGTTTTTGAATATATGAACGATTTTCAGACGAACGGAGCCTCGGATTTCAATTCTGCCTACGGCATTCGATTCCTCTCGTCATTTCACGTCGGAAATGCATGTGTTCCATTCCCGATTACGATTCTGGGAGCCAGAATACTGGAGGATAGGTTTTTGGGTAAAGGAGCGATTTTCCGACGAACGGAGCCACGGATTTGAATTCTGCTTTGCGGCATTCGATTCCACTCGTCATTTTACGTCGGAAATGCATGTGTTCCATTCCCGCTTACGGTTCTGGGAGCCAGAGTACTGGAGGATAGATTTTTGGGTAAAGGAGCGATTTTCAGACGAACGGAGGCTCGTATTTGAATTCTACTTTGTTCATTCGATTCCACTCGTCATTTTACGTCGGAAATGCATGTGTTCCGTTCTCAATTACGATTCTGGGTGCCAGAGTACTGGAGGATATGTTTTTGAATATATGAACGATTTTCAGACGAACGGAGCCTCGGATTTCAATTCTGCTTGCGGCATTCGGTTCCACTCGTCATTTTACGTCGGAAATGCATGTGTTCCATTCCCGATTACGATTCTGAGAGCCAGAATACTGGAGGATAGTTTTTTGGGTAAAGGAGCGATTTTCAGACGAACGGAGGCTCGTAATTGAATTCTGCTTTGTTCATTCGATCCCACTCGTCATTTTACGTCGGAGATGCATGTGTTCCGTTCTCAACTACGATTCTGGAAGCCAGAATACTGGAGGATAGGTTTTTGGCTATAGGAGCGATTTTCGGACGAAAGGAGCCACGGATTTGAATTCTGCTTGCGGCATTCGATTCTTCTCGTAATTTTACGTAGGAAATGCATGGTTCCATTCCCGATTACGATTCTGGGAGCCAGAATACTGGAGGATAGGTTTTTCGGTAAAGGAGCGATTTTCAGATGAACGGAAGCACGGATTTGAATTCTGCTTGCGACATTCGATTCCTCTCGTCATTTCACGTCGGAAATGCATGTGTTCCATTCCCGATTACGATTCTGGGTGCCAGAGTACTGGAGGATATGTTTTTGAATATATGAACGATTTTCATACGAACGGAGCCTCGGATTTGCATTCTGCTTGCGGCATTCGATTCCACTCGTCATTTTACGCCGGTAATGCATGTGTTCCATTCCCGATTACGATTCTGGGAGCCAGAATACTGGAGGATAGGTTTTTGGGTAAAGGAGCGATTTTCAGACGAACAGAGCCTCGGATTTGAATACTGCCTACGGCATTCGATTCCTCCCGTCATTTTACGTCGGAAATGCATGTGTTCCGTTCTCAATTACGATTCTGGGTGCCAGAGTACTGGAGGATATGTTTTTGAATATATGAACGATTTTCAGACGAACGGAGCCTCGGATTTCAATTCTGCCTACGGCATTCGATTCCTCTCGTCATTTCACGTCGGAAATGCATGTGTTCCATTCCCGATTACGATTCTGGGAGCCAGAATACTGGAGGATAGGTTTTTGGGTAAAGGAGCGATTTTCCGACGAACGGAGCCACGGATTTGAATTCTGCTTGCGGCATTCGATTCCACTCGTCATTTTTCGTCGGAAATGCATGTGTTCTATTCCCGATTACGATTCTGGGAGCAAGAATACTGGAGGATAGGTTTTTGGGTAAAGGAGCGATTTTCAGACGAACGGAGCCACGGATTTGAATTCTGCTTTGCGGCATTCGATTCCACTCGTCATTTTACGTCGGAAATGCATGTGTTCCATTCTCGCTTACGGTTCTGGGAGCCAGAGTACTGGAGGATAGATTTTTGGGTAAAGGAGCGATTTTCAGACGAACGGAGGCTCGTATTTGAATTCTACTTTGTTCATTCGATTCCACTCGTCATTTTACGTCGGAAATGCATGTGTTCCGTTCTCAATTACGATTCTGGGTGCCAGAGTACTGGAGGATATGTTTTTGAATATATGAACGATTTTCAGACGAACGGAGCCTCGGATTTCAATTCTGCTTGCGGCATTCGATTCCTCTCGTCATTTTACGTCGGAAATGCATGTGTTCCATTCCCGATTACGATTCTGGGAGCCAGAATACTGGAGGATAGTTTTTTGGGTAAAGGAGCGATTTTCAGACGAACGGAGGCTCGTATTTGAATTCTGCTTTGTTCATTCGATCCCACTCGTCATTTTACGTCGGAGATGCATGTGTTCCGTTCTCAACTACGATTCTGGAAGCCAGAATACTGGAGGATAGGTTTTTGGCTATAGGAGCGATTTTCGGACGAAAGGAGCCACGGATTTGAATTCTGCTTGCGGCATTCGATTCCTCTCGTAATTTTACGTAGGAAATGCATGGTTCCATTCCCGATTACGATTCTGGGAGCCAGAATACTGGAGGATAGGTTTTTCGGTAAAGGAGCGATTTTCAGATGAACGGAGGCTCGGATTTGAATTCTGCTTGCGACATTCGATTCCTCTCGTCATTTCACGTCGGAAATGCATGTGTTCCATTCCCGATTACGATTCTGGGAGCCAGAATATTGCAGGATAGGTTTTTGGGTAAAGGAGCGATTTTCAGACGAACGGAGCCTCGGATTTGAATTCTGCTTGCGGCATTCGATTCCTCTCGTCATTTTACGTCGGAAATGCATGTGTTCCATTCCCGATTACGATTCTGGGAGCCAGAATACTGGAGGATAGGTTTTTTGCTATAGGAGCGATTTTCAGATGAACGGAGCCTCGAATTTGAATTCTACTTTGTTCATTCGATTCCACTCGTCATTTTACGTCGGAAATGCATGTGTTCCGTTCTCAACTACGATTCTGGGTGCCAGAGTACTGGAGGATATGTTTTTGAATATATGAACGATTTTCAGACGAACGGAGCCTCGGATTTCAATTCTGCCTACGGCATTCGATTCCTCTCGTCATTTCACGTCGGAAATGCATGTGTTCCATTCCTGATTAAGATTCTGGGAGCCAGAGTACTGGAGGATAGGTTTTTGGGTAAAGGAGCGATTTTCAGACGAACGGAGCCACGGATTTGAATTCTGCTTTGCGTTTAATTCCACTCGTCATTTTACGTCGGAAATGCATGTGTTTCGTTCCCAATTACGATTCTGGGAGCCTGAATACTGGAAGATAGGTTTTGGATATATGAACGATTTTCATACGAACGGAGCCTCGGATTTGCATTCTGCTTGCGGCATTCGATTCCACTCGTCATTTTACGCCGGTAATGCATGTGTTCCATTCCCGATTACGATTCTGGGAGCCAGAATACTGGAGGATAGGTTTTTGGGTAAAGGAGCGATTTTCAGACGAACAGAGCCTCGGATTTGAATACTGCCTACGGCATTCGATTCCTCTCGTCATTTTACGTCGGAAATGCATGTGTTCCGTTCTCAATTACGATTCTGGGTGCCAGAGTACTGGAGGATATGTTTTTGAATATATGAACGATTTTCAGACGAACGGAGCCTCGGATTTCAATTCTGCCTACGGCATTCGATTCCTCTCGTCATTTCACGTCGGAAATGCATGTGTTCCATTCCCGATTACGATTCTGGGAGCCAGAATACTGGAGGATAGGTTTTTGGGTAAAGGAGCGATTTTCAAATGAACGGAGCCACGGATTTGAATTCTGCTTGCGGCATTCGATTCCTCTCGTCATTTTGCGTCGGAAATGCATGTGTTCTATTCCCGATTACGATTCTGGAAGCTAGAATACTGGAGGATAGGTTTTTGGGTAAAGGAGCGATTTTCAGACGAACGGAGCCACGGATTTGAATTCTGCTTGCGGCATTCGATTCCGCTCGTCATTTTACGTCGGAAATGCATGTGTTCCATTCCCGCTTACGGTTCTGGGAGCCAGAGTACTGGAGGATAGATTTTTGGGTAAAGGAGCGATTTTCAGACGAACGGAGGCTCGTATTTGAATTCTACTTTGTTCATTCGATTCCACTCGTCATTTTACGTCGGAAATGCATGTGTTCCGTTCTCAATTACGATTCTGGGAGCCAGAGTACTGGAGGATATGTTTTTGAATATATGAACGATTTTCAGACGAACGGAGCCGCGGATTTGAACTCTGCTTGCGGCATTCGATTCCGCTCGTCATTTTACGTCGGAAATGCATGTGTTCCATTCCTGATTAAGATTCTGCGAGCCAGAATACTGGAGGATAGTTTTTTGGGTAAAGGAGCGATTTTCAGACGAACGGAGGCTCGTAATTGAATTCTGCTTTGTTCATTCGATCCCACTCGTCATTTTACGTCGGAGATGCATGTGTTCCGTTCTCAACTACGATTCTGGAAGCCAGAATACTGGAGGATAGGTTTTTGGCTATAGGAGCGATTTTCGGACGAAAGGAGCCACGGATTTGAATTCTGCTTTGCGTTTAATTCCACTCGTCATTTTACGTCGGAAATGCATGTGTTTCGTTCCCAATTACGATTCTGGGAGCCTGAATACTGGAAGATAGGTTTTGGATATATGAACGATTTTCATACGAACGGAGCCTCGGATTTGCATTCTGCTTGCGGCATTCGATTCCACTCGTCATTTTACGCCGGTAATGCATGTGTTCCATTCCCGATTACGATTCTGGGAGCCAGAATACTGGAGGATAGGTTTTTGGGTAAAGGAGCGATTTTCAGACGAACAGAGCCTCGGATTTGAATACTGCCTACGGCATTCGATTCCTCTCGTCATTTTACGTCGGAAATGCATGTGTTCCGTTCTCAATTACGATTCTGGGTGCCAGAGTACTGGAGGATATGTTTTTGAATATATGAACGATTTTCAGACGAACGGAGCCTCGGATTTGAATTCTGCCTACGGCATTCGATTCCTCTCGTCATTTCACGTCGGAAATGCATGTGTTCCATTCCCGATTACGATTCTGGGAGCCAGAATACTGGAGGATAGGTTTTTGGGTAAAGGAGCGATTTTCAAATGAACGGAGCCACGGATTTGAATTCTGCTTGCGGCATTCGATTCCTCTCGTCATTTTGCGTCGGAAATGCATGTGTTCTATTCCCGATTACGATTCTGGAAGCTAGAATATTGCATGATAGGTTTTTGGGTAAAGGAGCGATTTTCAGACGAACGGAGCCACGGATTTGAATTCTGCTTTGCGGCATTCGATTCCACTCGTCATTTTACGTCGGAAATGCATGTGTTCCATTCCCGCTTACGATTCTGGGAGCCAGAGTACTGGAGGATAGATTTTTGGGTAAAGGAGCGATTTTCAGACGAACGGAGGCTCGTATTTGAATTCTGCTTTGTTCATTCGATCCCACTCGTCATTTTACGTCGGAAATGCATGTGTTCCGTTCTCAATTACGATTCTGGGTGCCAGAGTACTGGAGGATATGTTTTTGAATATATGAACGATTTTCAGACGAACGGAGCCTCGGATTTCAATTCTGCTTGCGGCATTCGGTTCCACTCGTCATTTTACGTCGGAAATGCATGTGTTCCATTCCCGATTACGATTCTGAGAGCCAGAATACTGGAGGATAGTTTTTTGGGTAAAGGAGCGATTTTCAGACGAACGGAGGCTCGTAATTGAATTCTGCTTTGTTCATTCGATCCCACTCGTCATTTTACGTCGGAGATGCATGTGTTCCGTTCTCAACTACGATTCTGGAAGCCAGAATACTGGAGGATAGGTTTTTGGCTATAGGAGCGATTTTCGGACGAAAGGAGCCACGGATTTGAATTCTGCTTTGCGTTTAATTCCACTCGTCATTTTACGTCGGAAATGCATGTGTTTCGTTCCCAATTACGATTCTGGGAGCCTGAATACTGGAAGATAGGTTTTGGATATATGAACGATTTTCATACGAACGGAGCCTCGGATTTGCATTCTGCTTGCGGCATTCGATTCCACTCGTCATTTTACGCCGGTAATGCATGTGTTCCATTCCCGATTACGATTCTGGGAGCCAGAATACTGGAGGATAGGTTTTTGGGTAAAGGAGCGATTTTCAGACGAACAGAGCCTCGGATTTGAATACTGCCTACGGCATTCGATTCCTCTCGTCATTTTACGTCGGAAATGCATGTGTTCCGTTCTCAATTACGATTCTGGGTGCCAGAGTACTGGAGGATAGGTTTTTGAATATATGAACGATTTTCAGACGAACGGAGCCTCGGATTTCAATTCTGCCTACGGCATTCGATTCCTCTCGTCATTTCACGTCGGAAATGCATGTGTTCCATTCCCGATTACGATTCTGGGAGCCAGAATACTGGAGGATAGGTTTTTGGGTAAAGGAGCGATTTTCAGATGAACGGAGCCACGGATTTGAATTCTGCTTGCGGCATTCGATTCCTCTCGTCATTTTGCGTCGGAAATGCATGTGTTCTATTCCCGATTACGATTCTGGAAGCTAGAATATTGCATGATAGGTTTTTGGGTATAGGAGCGATTTTCAGACGAACGGAGCCACGGATTTGAATTCTGCTTTGCGGCATTCGATTCCTCTCGTCATTTTACGTCGGAAATGCATGTGTTCCATTCCCGCTTACGGTTCTGGGAGCCAGAGTACTGGAGGATAGATTTTTGGGTAAAGGAGCGATTTTCAGACGAACGGAGGCTCGTATTTGAATTCTACTTTGTTCATTCGATTCCACTCGTCATTTTACGTCGGAAATGCATGTGTTCCGTTCTCAATTACGATTCTGGGTGCCAGAGTACTGGAGGATATGTTTTTGAATATATGAACGATTTTCAGACGAACGGAGCCTCGGATTTCAATTCTGCTTGCGGCATTCGGTTCCACTCGTCATTTTACGTCGGAAATGCATGTGTTCCATTCCCGATTACGATTCTGAGAGCCAGAATACTGGAGGATAGTTTTTTGGGTAAAGGAGCGATTTTCAGACGAACGGAGGCTCGTAATTGAATTCTGCTTTGTTCATTCGATCCCACTCGTCATTTTACGTCGGAGATGCATGTGTTCCGTTCTCAACTACGATTCTGGAAGCCAGAATACTGGAGGATAGGTTTTTGGCTATAGGAGCGATTTTCCGACGAACGGAGCCACGGATTTGAATTCTGCTTGCGGCATTCGATTCTTCTCGTAATTTTACGTAGGAAATGCATGGTTCCATTCCCGATTACGATTCTGGGAGCCAGAATACTGGAGGATAGGTTTTTCGGTAAAGGAGCGATTTTCAGATGAACGGAAGCTCGGATTTGAATTCTGCTTGCGACATTCGATTCCTCTCGTCATTTCACGTCGGAAATGCATGTGTTCCATTCCCGATTACGATTCTGGGAGCCAGAGTACTGGAGGATAGGTTTTTGGGTAAAGGAGCGATTTTCCGACGAACGGAGCCACGGATTTGAATTCTGCTTGCGGCATTCGATTCCACTCGTCATTTTACGTCGGAAATGCATGTGTTCCATTCCCGATTACGATTCTGGGAGCCAGAATACTGGAGGATAGGTTTTTGGGTAAAGGAGCGATTTTCAGATGAACGGAGCCTCGAATTTGAATTCTACTTTGTTCATTCGATTCCACTCGTCATTTTACGTCGGAAATGCATGTGTTCCGTTCTCAACTACGATTCTGGGTGCCAGAGTACTGGAGGATATGTTTTTGAATATATGAACGATTTTCAGACGAACGGAGCCTCGGATTTCAATTCTGCCTACGGCATTCGATTCCACTCGTCATTTTTCGTCGGAAATGCATGTGTTCTATTCCCGATTACGATTCTGGGAGCAAGAATACTGGAGGATAGGTTTTTGGGTAAAGGAGCGATTTTCAGACGAACGGAGCCACGGATTTGAATTCTGCTTTGCGGCATTCGATTCCACTCGTCATTTTACGTCGGAAATGCATGTGTTCCATTCCCGCTTACGGTTCTGGGAGCCAGAGTACTGGAGGATAGATTTTTGGGTAAAGGAGCGATTTTCAGACGAACGGAGGCTCGTATTTGAATTCTACTTTGTTCATTCGATTCCACTCGTCATTTTACGTCGGAAATGCATGTGTTCCGTTCTCAATTACGATTCTGGGTGCCAGAGTACTGGAGGATATGTTTTTGAATATATGAACGATTTTCAGACGAACGGAGCCTCGGATTTCAATTCTGCTTGCGGCATTCGGTTCCACTCGTCATTTTACGTCGGAAATGCATGTGTTCCATTCCCGATTACGATTCTGAGAGCCAGAATACTGGAGGATAGTTTTTTGGGTAAAGGAGCGATTTTCAGACGAACGGAGGCTCGTAATTGAATTCTGCTTTGTTCATTCGATCCCACTCGTCATTTTACGTCGGAGATGCATGTGTTCCGTTCTCAACTACGATTCTGGAAGACAGAATACTGGAGGATAGGTTTTTGGCTATAGGAGCGATTTTCGGACGAAAGGAGCCACGGATTTGAATTCTGCTTGCGGCATTCGATTCTTCTCGTAATTTTACGTAGGAAATGCATGGTTCCATTCCCGATTACGATTCTGGGAGCCAGAATACTGGAGGATAGGTTTTTCGGTATAGGAGCGATTTTCAGATGAACGGAGGCTCGGATTTGAATTCTGCTTGCGGCATTCGATTCCTCTCGTCATTTCACGTCGGAAATGCATGTGTTCCATTCCCGATTACGATTCTGGGAGCCAGAGTACTGGAGGATAGGTTTTTGGGTAAAGGAGCGATTTTCCGACGAACGGAGCCACGGATTTGAATTCTGCTTGCGGCATTCGATTCCTCTCGTCATTTTACGTCGGAAATGCATGTGTTCCATTCCCGATTACGATTCTGGGAGCCAGAATACTGGAGGATAGGTTTTTGGGTAAAGGAGCGATTTTCAGACGAACGGAGCCTCGAATTTGAATTCTACTTTGTTCATTCGATTCCACTCGTCATTTTACGTCGGAAATGCATGTGTTCCGTTCTCAACTACGATTCTGGGTGCCAGAGTACTGGGGGATATGTTTTTGAATATATGAACGATTTTCAGACGAACGGAGCCTCGGATTTCAATTCTGTCTACGGCATTCGATTCCTCTCGTCATTTCACGTCGGAAATGCATGTGTTCCATTCCCGATTACGATTCTGGGAGCCAGAGTACTGGAGGATAGGTTTTTGGGTAAAGGAGCGATTTTCAGACGAACGGAGCCACGGATTTGAATTCTGCTTTGCGTTTAATTCCACTCGTCATTTTACGTCGGAAATGCATGTGTTTCGTTCCCAATTACGATTCTGGGATCCTGAATACTGGAAGATAGGTTTTGGATATATGAACGATTTTCATACGAACGGAGCCTCGGATTTGCATTCTGCTTGCGGCATTCGATTCCACTCGTCATTTTACGCCGGTAATGCATGTGTTCCATTCCCGATTACGATTCTGGGAGCCAGAATACTGGAGGATAGGTTTTTGGGTAAAGGAGCGATTTTCAGACGAACAGAGCCTCGGATTTGAATACTGCCTACGGCATTCGATTCCTCTCGTCATTTTACGTCGGAAATGCATGTGTTCCGTTCTCAATTACGATTCTGGGTGCCAGAGTACTGGAGGATATGTTTTTGAATATATGAACGATTTTCAGACGAACGGAGCCTCGGATTTCAATTCTGCCTACGGCATTAGATTCCTCTCGTCATTTCACGTCGGAAATGCATGTGTTCCATTCCCGATTACGATTCTGGGAGCCAGAATACTGGAGGATAGGTTTTTGGGTAAAGGAGCGATTTTCCGACGAACGGAGCCACGGATTTGAATTCTGCTTGCGGCATTCGATTCCACTCGTCATTTTTCGTCGGAAATGCATGTGTTCTATTCCCGATTACGATTCTGGGAGCAAGAATACTGGAGGATAGGTTTTTGGGTAAAGGAGCGATTTTCAGACGAACGGAGCCACGGATTTGAATTCTGCTTTGCGGCATTCGATTCCACTCGTCATTTTACGTCGGAAATGCATGTGTTCCATTCCCGCTTACGGTTCTGGGAGCCAGAGTACTGGAGGATAGATTTTTGGGTAAAGGAGCGATTTTCAGACGAACGGAGGCTCGTATTTGAATTCTACTTTGTTCATTCGATTCCACTCGTCATTTTACGTCGGAAATGCATGTGTTCCGTTCTCAATTACGATTCTGGGTGCCAGAGTACTGGAGGATATGTTTTTGAATATATGAACGATTTTCAGACGAACGGAGCCTCGGATTTCAATTCTGCTTGCGGCATTCGGTTCCACTCGTCATTTTACGTCGGAAATGCATGTGTTCCATTCCCGATTACGATTCTGAGAGCCAGAATACTGGAGGATAGTTTTTTGGGTAAAGGAGCGATTTTCAGACGAACGGAGGCTCGTAATTGAATTCTGCTTTGTTCATTCGATCCCACTCGTCATTTTACGTCGGAGATGCATGTGTTCCGTTCTCAACTACGATTCTGGAAGCCAGAATACTGGAGGATAGGTTTTTGGCTATAGGAGCGATTTTCGGACGAAAGGAGCCACGGATTTGAATTCTGCTTGCGGCATTCGATTCTTCTCGTAATTTTACGTAGGAAATGCATGGTTCCATTCCCGATTACGATTCTGGGAGCCAGAGTACTGGAGGATAGGTTTTTGGGTAAAGGAGCGATTTTCCGACGAACGGAGCCACGGATTTGAATTCTGCTTGCGGCATTCGATTCCACTCGTCATTTTACGTCGGAAATGCATGTGTTCCATTCCCGATTACGATTCTGGGAGCCAGAATACTGGAGGATATGTTTTTGAATATATGAACGATTTTCAGACGAACGGAGCCTCGGATTTCAATTCTGCCTACGGCATTCGATTCCTCTCGTCATTTCACGTCGGAAATGCATGTGTTCCATTCCCGATTACGATTCTGGGAGCCAGAGTACTGGAGGATAGGTTTTTGGGTAAAGGAGCGATTTTCAGACGAACGGAGCCACGGATTTGAATTCTGCTTTGCGTTTAATTCCATTCGTCATTTTACGTCGGAAATGCATGTGTTTCGTTCTCAATTACGATTCTGGGTGCCAGAGTACTGGAGGATATGTTTTTGAATATATGAACGATTTTCAGACGAACGGAGCCTCGGATTTCAATTCTGCTTGCGGCATTCGGTTCCACTCGTCATTTTACGTCGGAAATGCATGTGTTCCATTCCCGATTACGATTCTGAGAGCCAGAATACTGGAGGATAGTTTTTTGGGTAAAGGAGCGATTTTCAGACGAACGGAGGCTCGTAATTGAATTCTGCTTTGTTCATTCGATCCCACTCGTCATTTTACGTCGGAGATGCATGTGTTCCGTTCTCAACTACGATTCTGGAAGCCAGAATACTGGAGGATAGGTTTTTGGCTATAGGAGCGATTTTCGGACGAAAGGAGCCACGGATTTGAATTCTGCTTGCGGCATTCGATTCTTCTCGTAATTTTACGTAGGAAATGCATGGTTCCATTCCCGATTACGATTCTGGGAGCCAGAATACTGGAGGATAGGTTTTTCGGTAAAGGAGCGATTTTCAGATGAACGGAAGCTCGGATTTGAATTCTGCTTGCGACATTCGATTCCTCTCGTCATTTCACGTCGGAAATGCATGTGTTCCATTCCCGATTACGATTCTGGGAGCCAGAGTACTGGAGGATAGGTTTTTGGGTAAAGGAGCGATTTTCCGACGAACGGAGCCACGGATTTGAATTCTGCTTGCGGCATTCGATTCCACTCGTCATTTTACGTCGGAAATGCATGTGTTCCATTCCCGATTACGATTCTGGGAGCCAGAATACTGGAGGATATGTTTTTGAATATATGAACGATTTTCAGACGAACGGAGCCTCGGATTTCAATTCTGCCTACGGCATTCGATTCCTCTCGTCATTTCACGTCGGAAATGCATGTGTTCCATTCCCGATTACGATTCTGGGAGCCAGAGTACTGGAGGATAGGTTTTTGGGTAAAGGAGCGATTTTCAGACGAACGGAGCCACGGATTTGAATTCTGCTTTGCGTTTAATTCCACTCGTCATTTTACGTCGGAAATGCATGTGTTTCGTTCCCAATTACGATTCTGGGAGCCTGAATACTGGAAGATAGGTTTTGGATATATGAACGATTTTCATACGAACGGAGCCTCGGATTTGCATTCTGCTTGCGGCATTCGATTCCACTCGTCATTTTACGCCGGTAATGCATGTGTTCCATTCCCGATTACGATTCTGGGAGCCAGAATACTGGAGGATAGGTTTTTGGGTAAAGGAGCGATTTTCAGACGAACAGAGCCTCGGATTTGAATACTGCCTACGGCATTCGATTCCTCTCGTCATTTTACGTCGGAAATGCATGTGTTCCGTTCTCAATTACGATTCTGGGTGCCAGAGTACTGGAGGATATGTTTTTGAATATATGAACGATTTTCAGACGAACGGAGCCTCGGATTTCAATTCTGCCTACGGCATTCGATTCCTCTCGTCATTTCACGTCGGAAATGCATGTGTTCCATTCCCGATTACGATTCTGGGAGCCAGAATACTGGAGGATAGGTTTTTGGGTAAAGGAGCGATTTTCAAATGAACGGAGCCACGGATTTGAATTCTGCTTGCGGCATTCGATTCCTCTCGTCATTTTGCGTCGGAAATGCATGTGTTCTATTCCCGATTACGATTCTGGAAGCTAGAATATTGCATGATCGGTTTTTGGGTAAAGGAGCGATTTTCAGACGAACGGAGCCACGGATTTGAATTCTGCTTTGCGGCATTCGATTCCACTCGTCATTTTACGTCGGAAATGCATGTGTTCCATTCCCGCTTACGGTTCTGGGAGCCAGAGTACTGGAGGATAGATTTTTGGGTAAAGGAGCGATTTTCAGACGAACGGAGGCTCGTATTTGAATTCTACTTTGTTCATTCGATTCCACTCGTCATTTTACGTCGGAAATGCATGTGTTCCGTTCTCAATTACGATTCTGGGTGCCAGAGTACTGGAGGATATGTTTTTGAATATATGAACGATTTTCAGACGAACGGAGCCTCGGATTTCAATTCTGCTTGCGGCATTCGGTTCCACTCGTCATTTTACGTCGGAAATGCATGTGTTCCATTCCCGATTACGATTCTGAGAGCCAGAATACTGGAGGATAGTTTTTTGGGTAAAGGAGCGATTTTCAGACGAACGGAGGCTCGTAATTGAATTCTGCTTTGTTCATTCGATCCCACTCGTCATTTTACGTCGGAGATGCATGTGTTCCGTTCTCAACTACGATTCTGGGTGCCAGAGTACTGGAGGATATGTTTTTGAATATATGAACGATTTTCAGACGAACGGAGCCTCGGATTTCAATTCTGCTTGCGGCATTCGATTCTTCTCGTAATTTTACGTAGGAAATGCATGGTTCCATTCCCGATTACGATTCTGGGAGCCAGAATACTGGAGGATAGGTTTTTCGGTAAAGGAGCGATTTTCAGATGAACGGAAGCTCGGATTTGAATTCTGCTTGCGACATTCGATTCCTCTCGTCATTTCACGTCGGAAATGCATGTGTTCCATTCCCGATTACGATTCTGGGAGCCAGAGTACTGGAGGATAGGTTTTTGGGTAAAGGAGCGATTTTCAGACGAACGGAGCCACGGATTTGAATTCTGCTTTGCGGCATTCGGTTCCACTCGTCATTTTACGTCGGAAATGCATGTGTTCCATTCCCGATTACGATTCTGGGAGCCAGAATACTGGAGGATAGGTTTTTGGGTAAAGGAGCGATTTTCCGACGAACGGAGCCACGGATTTGAATTCTGCTTGCGGCATTCGATTCCACTCGTCATTTTTCGTCGGAAATGCATGTGTTCTATTCCCGATTACGATTCTGGGAGCAAGAATACTGGAGGATAGGTTTTTGGGTAAAGGAGCGATTTTCCGACGAACGGAGCCACGGATTTGAATTCTGCTTTGCGGCATTCGATTCCACTCGTCATTTTACGTCGGAAATGCATGTGTTCCATTCCCGCTTACGGTTCTGGGAGCCAGAGTACTGGAGGATAGATTTTTGGGTAAAGGAGCGATTTTCCGACGAACGGAGCCACGGATTTGAATTCTGCTTGCGGCATTCGATTCCTCTCGTCATTTCACGTCGGAAATGCATGTGTTCCATTCCCGATTACGATTCTGGGAGCCAGAGTACTGGAGGATAGGTTTTTGGGTAAAGGAGCGATTTTCCGACGAACGGAGCCACGGATTTGAATTCTGCTTGCGGCATTCGATTCCACTCGTCATTTTACGTCGGAAATGCATGTGTTCCATTCCCGATTACGATTCTGGGAGCCAGAATACTGGAGGATAGGTTTTTGGGTAAAGGAGCGATTTTCAGACGAACGGAGCCTCGAATTTGAATTCTACTTTGTTCATTCGATTCCACTCGTCATTTTACGTCGGAAATGCATGTGTTCCGTTCTCAACTACGATTCTGGGTGCCAGAGTACTGGGGGATATGTTTTTGAATATATGAACGATTTTCAGACGAACGGAGCCTCGGATTTCAATTCTGTCTACGGCATTCGATTCCTCTCGTCATTTCACGTCGGAAATGCATGTGTTCCATTCCCGATTACGATTCTGGGAGCCAGAGTACTGGAGGATAGGTTTTTGGGTAAAGGAGCGATTTTCAGACGAACGGAGCCACGGATTTGAATTCTGCTTTGCGTTTAATTCCACTCGTCATTTTACGTCGGAAATGCATGTGTTTCGTTCCCAATTACGATTCTGGGAGCCTGAATACTGGAAGATAGGTTTTGGATATATGAACGATTTTCATACGAACGGAGCCTCGGATTTGCATTCTGCTTGCGGCATTCGATTCCACTCGTCATTTTACGCCGGTAATGCATGTGTTCCATTCCCGATTACGATTCTGGGAGCCAGAATACTGGAGGATAGGTTTTTGGGTAAAGGAGCGATTTTCAGACGGACGGAGCCCCGAATTTGAATTCTGCATACGGCATTCGATTCCTCTCGTCATTTTACGTCGGAAATGCATGTGTTCCGTTCTCAATTACGATTCTGGGTGCCAGAGTACTGGAGGATATGTTTTTGAATATATGAACGATTTTCAGACGAACGGAGCCTCGGATTTCAATTCTGCCTACGGCATTCGATTCCTCTCGTCATTTTACGTCGGAAATGCATGTGTTCCATTCCCGATTACGATTCTGGGAGCCAGAATACTGGAGGATAGGTTTTTGGGTAAAGGAGCGATTTTCAGATGAACGGAGCCACGGATTTGAATTCTGCTTGCGGCATTCGATTCCTCTCGTCATTTTGCGTCGGAAATGCATGTGTTCTATTCCCGATTACGATTCTGGAAGCTAGAATACTGGAGGATAGGTTTTTGGGTAAAGGAGCGATTTTCAGACGAACGGAGCCACGGATTTGAATTCTGCTTGCGGCATTCGATTCCACTCGTCATTTTACGTCGGAAATGCATGTGTTCCATTCCCGCTTACGGTTCTGGGAGCCAGAGTACTGGAGGATAGATTTTTGGGTAAAGGAGCGATTTTCAGACGAACGGAGGCTCGTATTTGAATTCTACTTTGTTCATTCGATTCCACTCGTCATTTTACGTCGGAAATGCATGTGTTCCGTTCTCAATTACGATTCTGGGTGCCAGAGTACTGGAGGATATGTTTTTGAATATATGAACGATTTTCAGACGAACGGAGCCTCGGATTTCAATTCTGCTTGCGGCATTCGATTCCACTCGTCATTTTACGTCGGAAATGCATGTGTTCCATTCCCGATTACGATTCTGAGAGCCAGAATACTGGAGGATAGTTTTTTGGGTAAAGGAGCGATTTTCAGACGAACGGAGGCTCGTAATTGAATTCTGCTTTGTTCATTCGATCCCACTCGTCATTTTACGTCGGAGATGCATGTGTTCCGTTCTCAACTACGATTCTGGAAGCCAGAATACTGGAGGATAGGTTTTTGGCTATAGGAGCGATTTTCGGACGAAAGGAGCCACGGATTTGAATTCTGCTTGCGGCATTCGATTCTTCTCGTAATTTTACGTAGGAAATGCATGGTTCCATTCCCGATTACGATTCTGGGAGCCAGAATACTGGAGGATAGGTTTTTCGGTAAAGGAGCGATTTTCAGATGAACGGAAGCTCGGATTTGAATTCTGCTTGCGACATTCGATTCCTCTCGTCATTTCACGTCGGAAATGCATGTGTTCCATTCCCGATTACGATTCTGGGAGCCAGAGTACTGGAGGATAGGTTTTTGGGTAAAGGAGCGATTTTCCGACGAACGGAGCCACGGATTTGAATTCTGCTTGCGGCAATCGATTCCACTCGTCATTTTACGTCGGAAATGCATGTGTTCCATTCCCGATTACGATTCTGGGAGCCAGAATACTGGAGGATATGTTTTTGAATATATGAACGATTTTCAGACGAACGGAGCCTCGGATTTCAATTCTGCCTACGGCATTCGATTCCTCTCGTCATTTCACGTCGGAAATGCATGTGTTCCATTCCCGATTACGATTCTGGGAGCCAGAGTACTGGAGGATAGGTTTTTGGGTAAAGGAGCGATTTTCAGACGAACGGAGCCACGGATTTGAATTCTGCTTTGCGTTTAATTCCATTCGTCATTTTACGTCGGAAATGCATGTGTTTCGTTCTCAATTACGATTCTGGGTGCCAGAGTACTGGAGGATATGTTTTTGAATATATGAACGATTTTCAGACGAACGGAGCCTCGGATTTGAACTCTGCTTGCGGCATTCGGTTCCACTCGTCATTTTACGTCGGAAATGCATGTGTTCCATTCCCGATTACGATTCTGAGAGCCAGAATACTGGAGGATAGTTTTTTGGGTAAAGGAGCGATTTTCAGACGAACGGAGGCTCGTAATTGAATTCTGCTTTGTTCATTCGATCCCACTCGTCATTTTACGTCGGAGATGCATGTGTTCCGTTCTCAACTACGATTCTGGAAGCCAGAATACTGGAGGATAGGTTTTTGGCTATAGGAGCGATTTTCGGACGAAAGGAGCCACGGATTTGAATTCTGCTTGCGGCATTCGATTCTTCTCGTAATTTTACGTAGGAAATGCATGGTTCCATTCCCGATTACGATTCTGGGAGCCAGAATACTGGAGGATAGGTTTTTCGGTAAAGGAGCGATTTTCAGATGAACGGAAGCTCGGATTTGAATTCTGCTTGCGACATTCGATTCCTCTCGTCATTTCACGTCGGAAATGCATGTGTTCCATTCCCGATTACGATTCTGGGAGCCAGAGTACTGGAGGATAGGTTTTTGGGTAAAGGAGCGATTTTCAGATGAACGGAGCCACGGATTTGAATTCTGCTTGCGGCATTCGATTCCTCTCGTCATTTTACGTCGGAAATGCATGTGTTCCATTCCCGATTACGATTCTGGGAGCCAGAATACTGGAGGATAGGTTTTTGGGTATAGGAGCGATTTTCAGATGAACGGAGCCTCGAATTTGAATTCTACTTTGTTCATTCGATTCCACTCGTCATTTTACGTCGGAAATGCATGTGTTCCGTTCTCAACTACGATTCTGGGTGCCAGAGTACTGGAGGATATGTTTTTGAATATATGAACGATTTTCAGACGAACGGAGCCTCGGATTTCAATTCTGCCTACGGCATTCGATTCCTCTCGTCATTTCACGTCGGAAATGCATGTGTTCCATTCCCGATTACGATTCTGGGAGCCAGAGTACTGGAGGATAGGTTTTTGGGTAAAGGAGCGATTTTCAGACGAACGGAGCCACGGATTTGAATTCTGCTTTGCGTTTAATTCCACTCGTCATTTTACGTCGGAAATGCATGTGTTTCGTTCCCAATTACGATTCTGGGAGCCTGAATACTGGAAGATAGGTTTTGGATATATGAACGATTTTCATACGAACGGAGCCTCGGATTTGCATTCTGCTTGCGGCATTCGATTCCACTCGTCATTTTACGCCGGTAATGCATGTGTTCCATTCCCGATTACGATTCTGGGAGCCAGAATACTGGAGGATAGGTTTTTGGGTAAAGGAGCGATTTTCAGACGAACAGAGCCTCGGATTTGAATACTGCCTACGGCATTCGATTCCTCTCGTCATTTTACGTCGGAAATGCATGTGTTCCGTTCTCAATTACGATTCTGGGTGCCAGAGTACTGGAGGATATGTTTTTGAATATATGAACGATTTTCAGACGAACGGAGCCTCGGATTTCAATTCTGCCTACGGCATTCGATTCCTCTCGTCATTTCACGTCGGAAATGCATGTGTTCCATTCCCGATTACGATTCTGGGAGCCAGAATACTGGAGGATAGGTTTTTGGGTAAAGGAGCGATTTTCAAATGAACGGAGCCACGGATTTGAATTCTGCTTGCGGCATTCGATTCCTCTCGTCATTTTGCGTCGGAAATGCATGTGTTCTATTCCCGATTACGATTCTGGAAGCTAGAATATTGCATGATCGGTTTTTGGGTAAAGGAGCGATTTTCAGACGAACGGAGCCACGGATTTGAATTCTGCTTTGCGGCATTCGATTCCACTCGTCATTTTACGTCGGAAATGCATGTGTTCCATTCCCGCTTACGGTTCTGGGAGCCAGAGTACTGGAGGATAGATTTTTGGGTAAAGGAGCGATTTTCAGACGAACGGAGGCTCGTATTTGAATTCTACTTTGTTCATTCGATTCCACTCGTCATTTTACGTCGGAAATGCATGTGTTCCGTTCTCAATTACGATTCTGGGTGCCAGAGTACTGGAGGATATGTTTTTGAATATATGAACGATTTTCAGACGAACGGAGCCTCGGATTTCAATTCTGCTTGCGGCATTCGGTTCCACTCGTCATTTTACGTCGGAAATGCATGTGTTCCATTCCCGATTACGATTCTGAGAGCCAGAATACTGGAGGATAGTTTTTTGGGTAAAGGAGCGATTTTCAGACGAACGGAGGCTCGTAATTGAATTCTGCTTTGTTCATTCGATCCCACTCGTCATTTTACGTCGGAGATGCATGTGTTCCGTTCTCAACTACGATTCTGGGTGCCAGAGTACTGGAGGATATGTTTTTGAATATATGAACGATTTTCAGACGAACGGAGCCTCGGATTTCAATTCTGCTTGCGGCATTCGGTTCCACTCGTCATTTTACGTCGGAAATGCATGTGTTCCATTCCCGATTACGATTCTGGGAGCCAGAATACTGGAGGATAGGTTTTTGGGTAAAGGAGCGATTTTCCGACGAACGGAGCCACGGATTTGAATTCTGCTTTGCGGCATTCGATTCCACTCGTCATTTTACGTCGGAAATGCATGTGTTCCATTCCCGCTTACGGTTCTGGGAGCCAGAGTACTGGAGGATAGATTTTTGGGTAAAGGAGCGATTTTCAGACGAACGGAGGCTCGTATTTGAATTCTACTTTGTTCATTCGATTCCACTCGTCATTTTACGTCGGAAATGCATGTGTTCCGTTCTCAATTACGATTCTGGGTGCCAGAGTACTGGAGGATATGTTTTTGAATATATGAACGATTTTCGGACGAAAGGAGCCACGGATTTGAATTCTGCTTGCGGCATTCGATTCTTCTCGTAATTTTACGTAGGAAATGCATGGTTCCATTCCCGATTACGATTCTGGGAGCCAGAATACTGGAGGATAGGTTTTTCGGTAAAGGAGCGATTTTCAGATGAACGGAAGCTCGGATTTGAATTCTGCTTGCGACATTCGATTCCTCTCGTCATTTCACGTCGGAAATGCATGTGTTCCATTCCCGATTACGATTCTGGGAGCCAGAGTACTGGAGGATAGGTTTTTGGGTAAAGGAGCGATTTTCCGACGAACGGAGCCACGGATTTGAATTCTGCTTGCGGCATTCGATTCCACTCGTCATTTTACGTCGGAAATGCATGTGTTCCATTCCCGATTACGATTCTGGGAGCCAGAATACTGGAGGATAGGTTTTTGGGTAAAGGAGCGATTTTCAGATGAACGGAGCCTCGAATTTGAATTCTACTTTGTTCATTCGATTCCACTCGTCATTTTACGTCGGAAATGCATGTGTTCCGTTCTCAACTACGATTCTGGGTGCCAGAGTACTGGAGGATATGTTTTTGAATATATGAACGATTTTCAGACGAACGGAGCCTCGGATTTCAATTCTACCTACGGCATTCGATTCCTCTCGTCATTTCACGTCGGAAATGCATGTGTTCCATTCCCGATTACGATTCTGGGAGCCAGAGTACTGGAGGATAGGTTTTTGGGTAAAGGAGCGATTTTCAGACGAACGGAGCCACGGATTTGAATTCTGCTTTGCGTTTAATTCCACTCGTCATTTTACGTCGGAAATGCATGTGTTTCGTTCCCAATTACGATTCTGGGAGCCTGAATACTGGAAGATAGGTTTTGGATATATGAACGATTTTCATACGAACGGAGCCTCGGATTTGCATTCTGCTTGCGGCATTCGATTCCACTCGTCATTTTACGCCGGTAATGCATGTGTTCCATTCCCGATTACGATTCTGGGAGCCAGAATACTGGAGGATAGGTTTTTGGGTAAAGGAGCGATTTTCAGACGAACAGAGCCTCGGATTTGAATACTGCCTACGGCATTCGATTCCTCTCGTCATTTTACGTCGGAAATGCATGTGTTCCGTTCTCAATTACGATTCTGGGTGCCAGAGTACTGGAGGATATGTTTTTGAATATATGAACGATTTTCAGACGAACGGAGCCTCGGATTTCAATTCTGCCTACGGCATTCGATTCCTCTCGTCATTTCACGTCGGAAATGCATGTGTTCCATTCCCGATTACGATTCTGGGAGCCAGAATACTGGAGGATAGGTTTTTGGGTAAAGGAGCGATTTTCAAATGAACGGAGCCACGGATTTGAATTCTGCTTGCGGCATTCGATTCCTCTCGTCATTTTGCGTCGGAAATGCATGTGTTCTATTCCCGATTACGATTCTGGAAGCTAGAATATTGCATGATCGGTTTTTGGGTATAGGAGCGATTTTCAGACGAACGGAGCCACGGATTTGAATTCTGCTTTGCGGCATTCGATTCCACTCGTCATTTTACGTCGGAAATGCATGTGTTCCATTCCCGCTTACGGTTCTGGGAGCCAGAGTACTGGAGGATAGATTTTTGGGTAAAGGAGCGATTTTCAGACGAACGGAGGCTCGTATTTGAATTCTACTTTATTCATTCGATTCCACTCGTCATTTTACGTCGGAAATGCATGTGTTCCGTTCTCAATTACGATTCTGGGTGCCAGAGTACTGGAGGATATGTTTTTGAATATATGAACGATTTTCAGACGAACGGAGCCTCGGATTTCAATTCTGCTTGCGGCATTCGGTTCCACTCGTCATTTTACGTCGGAAATGCATGTGTTCCATTCCCGATTACGATTCTGAGAGCCAGAATACTGGAGGATAGTTTTTTGGGTAAAGGAGCGATTTTCAGACGAACGGAGGCTCGTAATTGAATTCTGCTTTGTTCATTCGATCCCACTCGTCATTTTACGTCGGAGATGCATGTGTTCCGTTCTCAACTACGATTCTGGAAGCCAGAATACTGGAGGATAGGTTTTTGGCTATAGGAGCGATTTTCGGACGAAAGGAGCCACGGATTTGAATTCTGCTTGCGGCATTCGATTCTTCTCGTAGTTTTACGTAGGAAATGCATGGTTCCATTCCCGATTACGATTCTGGGAGCCAGAATACTGGAGGATAGGTTTTTCGGTAAAGGAGCGATTTTCAGATGAACGGAAGCTCGGATTTGAATTCTGCTTGCGACATTCGATTCCTCTCGTCATTTCACGTCGGAAATGCATGTGTTCCATTCCCGATTACGATTCTGGGAGCCAGAGTACTGGAGGATAGGTTTTTGGGTAAAGGAGCGATTTTCCGACGAACGGAGCCACGGATTTGAATTCTGCTTGCGGCATTCGATTCCACTCGTCATTTTACGTCGGAAATGCATGTGTTCCGTTCCCAATTACGATTCTGGGAGCCTGAATACTGGAAGATAGGTTTTGGATATATGAACGATTTTCATAGGAACGGAGCCTCGGATTTGCATTCTGCTTGCGGCATTCGATTCCACTCGTCATTTTACGCCGGTAATGCATGTGTTCCATTCCCGATTACGATTCTGGGAGCCAGAATACTGCAGGATAGGTTTTTGGGTAAAGAAGCGATTTTCAGACGAACGGAGCCACGGATTTGAATTCTGCTTTGCGGCATTCGATTCCACTCGTCATTTTACGTCGGAAATGCATGTGTTCCGTTCCCAATTACGATTCTGGGAGCCTGAATACTGGAAGATAGGTTTTGGATATATGAACGATTTTCATACGAACGGAGCCTCGGATTTGCATTCTGCTTGCGGCATTCGATTCCACTCGTCATTTTACGCCGGTAATGCATGTGTTCCATTCCCGATTACGATTCTGGGAGCCAGAATACTGGAGGATAGGTTTTTGGGTAAAGGAGCGATTTTCAGACGAACGGAGCCTCGGATTTGCATTCTGCTTGCGGCATTCGATTCCACTCGTCATTTTACGTCGGAAATGGAGTGAGTCTCCTTTGCGCACACTGCGCTTTGCACGCCGGCCTATTTTGGAAACTGCACACGCGGAAACAGCGCACATTGGACACAGGCCACATTGGAAACAGTGCACATTGCAAATTGCCCACATTGGCAGCAGTGCACATTGGAAGCTGCAGGCCCGCGTGCAAAGCGAAGTGTGCGCAAAGGAGACTCACTCCATGGGGGAGATCTGGCCACCACACTGGCTGCACGGTGGGATACAGTTCTGTACCCCCGGCAGGTCCATATGGCTACACGTCGGTGTAGCCGGCCCACCCGAATTCGGGTAGCGGCGTTGCCAGCGCCGCATAAGTCCTCGGACCATACCGGGGAGCCGTACAGGACTTGCACCCTGACGACTCCACCGTACAGCCGATGAAAGAATGCCTTAGGCTAAAGTTAAACCTTACTATTGCTCGCCGGATACACCTTGAGCGGTAAAAGTGTATCCTCGTGGGATCTTTTATTATTCTTTTCCTTATATGTGCTATCAGGGATTTTCCTGGGGCCACTCGGGAATAGAGCTACCCGCAGCTGGTTGCCCAGGAAAATATGTTTCTTCTTAAATTTTCTAGCTCGAAGCGCGGATTTTCGGGAACGCGATAACTTTTCCCTGACCGTCGATTCGGCTCCGGAAAGCAGAAGAGACCAGGGCGCCAGGTACCCCGAGGTACCACTCTGAGACCAACAAACGGGCGAAAGCCGGCCGCAAGTTTTCCGCGGGCCGCAATCGGGTTTCCTCACACGGCAGCTCAGTTAAGGATGGTAGGAAGGGCCGTGAATTCGGCAGATAACGCAACCAAGACTAATGGCAAATGGGCGGTAAAACGGGCTTCGCCCACGGGCGGTACTCAGCGCCCGTGAAGAGCAGAATACAAAAGAAGCGAACTATGGAACTACGTGAACCGATACAAAACGGAAGCGAGTCTCGAACGGCGAGACGAATGAACGGAAGATCAGAGTTGGAAAATACAATCTCGATCGCGTGAACCTATTCTAATGGACGGATGGAAGCGATTCGTTTCGAGAGCGGGAACCCTCCAGGAAGGTCGCTAACGGAGATTCTACAGAAAACGGGAACCTTACAGTGCATTAAACAATGGTTTGGAGAAGCACAAGACAACGTTTACAAAATCGGACCAGGACAATCCCCTGGCCGATTCCTACGTATAGGAGATGCCGGCAGGCTTGGCTTACCAAACGGAAGTTGAAGAAGAGCTTCGGAATCACACACTGGTTCGGAAAGGCTAGTCACTACTACGGCTCGAAAACGAATGTCCGCTCCTTCCGCGTGCGGGGCTTTAATACATTTGTGTTTACTTCCCCCGGGGCCCCTGATTTCTGCCGTGTGGGCCACCCTACGCAGTCCGGGCGCCAAGGCTCGGGGAACCCCCGCAACAGGGCTGTACCCTTGCGCTGCGGAGGTTCCGAGAGGCTGCTGCCGATGGATCCTTCTTCCTGAACGCGCGTGCCCTACCGCCCGGAGTCCCTACAGCTTGGCCAGTGTTGTGGTGGAACTCCATCGAGGGCTGCTGTCGTCCTTAAGGGGGTCTCCACGTCGAGCCGGAGTCTCGTGGCTGCGGGTGGCGTTGTGGAAGATGTTCCTCAGGGGGCCGGTGGTGGTGTTTCGTCCCTGCCCAACGGTGTTGGATGGCTCACGTGAAATTCAAACGACAGTTAGAAACGGAATAGTTCTTTTGGCCGTTAGCGGAATCGGTATGACCTTCTCTGGAGGCGATATTTATTTTTCCCTATCGGGTGACCGTGGTAACCTTCCGGTCTTATGCTTGGTCAGGAAGGTCGTTTTCGTTACAGTGCTTATTTAAATCAAGGATGACTGAACAGGAATTTCCAATAAAGAAGCAGTGATTTTCTTAATAAAACTAAAACAATATTCAATATATTCTGAATGAAAATACAATACAAAAATATAATAATGAGAGTTTCAGCGGAAGTGAAATGTTGTTACAGTTTGCAATATACTTAAAATGAAATCGTATTACGTTACGATATTGAACGGAGGGGAAACTGTACGTAAGAACTGTGACTTGCCTAACGATCGCGATATGACACGATGTACGTACGGTAATATTTACTGGTTTCGAAGGAGACTAATGCTCGATCTACTACGATATTCTTCGCTGGTCCGAGTGACAGAGCTTCGCTGTCGATGAGAGTTCGGAACTGATTCCCCCGCTTTCCACTACAATTTAGGGCTTAAATACCCGAGGACCCAGTGAAAAAGGGGGTATAGTGGGAGTATAGAGCGCCAAGGGTCTGACCATGCTTGAGTTCTAGGAACTACGCAGATGCACCGTATGCACGCCGCATTGCTCCCCTACTAGAAAGCTATAAACATTAGTGATAAGACGGAGCGAAAGCAGTCGAAGTCATAGTTTTAAGGCTTGAAAAATACGCAGGAATATTCTCTGTCGGAAGCTAGCGAGTTATAATTATTGAATCTACGTATGAAATAATGTTAAGAAAAGTAGTCCGAGAGGATGAATATGTAACAATAGTGCACAAATAAAATATTCTCTCTCTGAGTCGCAACTTAGGCCACATGTATGGGCGCCAAATTTGTGACAGCGATCGAGGGCTTTGTCCCGGGGTTTTCAAATTACGGGCGCCGGGGCGCTCGGCGATACATATGGGTTCCCCGTGAGGTTGCGGGACTTCGCCATCACAAAACAAACCCCAAAAAGAACAGGAGAACAACAGTACAAATACAAAGAAAGAACTTCAACAACTTTTGTTTACTGATATGGTATGGTTTATTGGCCCCTCGGAGTACAGTAATCAAGCGCAAGATACCGAAAAGGAACTGGGAGGTTACCTGGGATACGTAAGCAGAATTCCTAACACGAAAGGATTCCTAATTTCTCGCGGGCAAAAACAACCCTAGACGCTAGGGCGATGATACGCGAACGATAGGCGGAGACGGGCCCCCGTGCCGCGGTACTGGTGCTGTTGGGCCGACTCTAAGTCGTTCCCACGACCCACCAGTATCGCGGAGGGAGTTGCTGGTCTCCGACACGGCGCGTCCCCGGGTGGCGGATAGGGGGCCCCTCCGGTTCTAACTGGAGGGTTGCGACTCGCGTAAGCAGTCGCCGCGGACCAAAACCAGCACACACTTGCACTCACACACACACGAGAGACTGTCGCGTTGCGGGGCCGTCCTCCCTGTCCGGGGGGGATGGACCGTCGTACTGCCGCGGTGGTACCACGGGAGGGTACAGCAGAGAAACCGGAATTGGCACTCCCGGGCCGCTTCGTAGTACAGGGGCCCGAACCCCGTCTAACCAACGGGGAGGCTGCCCTATCAGGGGCGCATAATCTTGGGGCGGGTTGTAGTGCCGGTTGGTGACCGGATGGGACCCTGCAGCCCGTCCCGGGAGGCACTGCCAAGGCCACCCGTGGATGCCCTAAAAACGTTTAGCCGCCGCGGTGGCGTGGCGGACCCCTCCCCGCTCGGGGGGTGGCGGATTTTCCGCGCGCGACCGTCTCTCAAAACACACTACGCACACACACATACTCATACACACATTACCCTACACTCACCTAAGGATGTTGATGGGAGGTATGGGCGGAGGCCGAAAACTCGAAATTATGGAGAGCACACAGAAAGAATATAGTAATGAAACGTGCCAAGAAGCAGACGTGGAGATTTCCAGCTCCAAGAAGGGAGAAGAGGAGGGTAGCAGCGCGGTTACCCATTCCGTCAGCGGAATGGGGCCGCCTGCGACCCCCTCACGAAAGAAAAAGGCGAAGCGAGTGGTCATCCGGCCCACGGAGGACAGCGCGGGCGAGTCCGATGACTCGGACACGTCCGTCACCTCCGTGGTGTCGGTGACCGAGAGGGCCGCGCCGGGCTGTTCGGTGGTGTTGAGCCGCCTGCCCGACACGGTCATCTCCCGACGCGCCTCGGTGACGTCGGGCGCTTCCGCCGGCGAGGAGTCCGATGCCTCGATGGCGTCGAGCTCCTCCCGGCCCGGGAGTTCCCGGCGAAAGAGGGGGCCCCCATCCACGGTGGAGGGCGCAGTGTCGGCACAGGCGAAAAAACGTCTGGTCGACGCGGCGCCCGAGGGGAGCGAGTCCCTCGGTGGCCCGCCAGGCGGGCCTGGTAAAGGGCGCGCGGCTCGGGACCTCCACTGGGAGGCCGAGATCGCGCGAAAGATGCGCGTCAGCAGCTCTGCTGATGTCGGTGCCGAAATAATTAGGGCCATGGACGATGTGTGCCACCTGGCGGCCACATCGGGCAACCTAAAAGGCACCTACCAGCAGAGATTTCGGAAGGCTGCCCAGACGGGAGTCATGGGCGCATCGGAGTTGGCAGCCAGGGCCAACTCCGATGGGGATGCGACGGCCATTAAGGCCGACAATAGGCGCCTGAGGGCCAGGATAGCGGACCTGGAGGGGGAGATACTCTCCCTCTCCCTAAAGGTCGAGATCCTGAGCCGCCAGGGGGTGGGACCTTCAGGCGCCCAGGCGACCGCATCCCGCCCCTCAGCGAATGAGGACTCCGTCGGCCTCGCTCTCGATCAGAGGGCGATGGTGCAGATCGGGGCCCTCATGGAGGCCAAGCTGTCCGCATTTCGGGAGGAGCTCTTCCCGGGGCGGGCAGTGAGGCCTCCGCTGGGGGTCAAGGCGGCAGCAGAAGCGGGCGGTACCGCGCCTGCTGCGAAGAAAGAGAAGAAGAAGAAGGGGAGGAAGGGGAAGACGGGTGGGACTGGTAGTCCTAATGCCCAAACCCCCCAAACCTCCCCGAGCGTCCCACCACCGCCGACACCTCCCACGCAGGGAGAGACGTGGGCTACGGTGGTGGGTCGCAAACAAAAGGGTGCGGCAGGCCGCAAGGCTCCGCCACCCTCGCATACCGCGGCGAGGGCAGGCAAGGGGGCTAAGCAGACTAGGGTGGTGCCAGGACGCCCTCCGAGGACCGCAGCAGTCACGCTGACGGTCCCGGAGGGGTCCAGACTCACCTACGCGGAGGCAATGTCCAGGGCGCGCGAGCAGATCAAGCTCGCCGACCTGGGCATCGTCTCAGTGAGGCCCAAGCGCGCGGTCACCGGGGGTCTCATTCTCGAGATCCCCGGTGCCGACGGCGCGCAGAAGGCCGACAAACTCGCGGAAGCGATGGCCGGGATTTTCGAGGGGTCGGAGGCACGTATTGCCCGCCCCTCGAAGAAGACCGAGCTGAGGGTGACGGGGCTCATTGATTCCGTCACCGTCGGCGAGGTCATCTCGGCCGTCGCCAAGGCGGGCGGGTGTAAGGAGGGGGACGTGACGGCCGGGGAGATCCGGTCGTCCGCCTCCTCCAAACTCGGCTCCCTCTGGCTGCGGTGCCCGTTAACCGCAGCCAGGAGGGTCACGGAGGTCGGTCGACTCACCGTCGGTTGGACCTCCGTGAAAGTTGAGGTGTTAGCTGCACGGCCGCTGCAGTGCTTCCGCTGCCTTGAGGCGGGGCACGTGCAGCGGCAGTGCAAGTCAGCGGTGGACCGCAGCCGCCGCTGTTATGGGTGCAGTGCGGAGGGCCACAGGGCCGGACAGTGCAAGGCCGGGCGTCTGAAATGCCCGCTTTGCAGCGACCTCGGCCGCCCGGCCGAGCACCGCCTCGGCGGCGAGGCCTGCCGCGCCTCGCGGCAACCAAAGGCCCGGAAGCCTGCGGCGGCGAAAACGCCGACCCCGAAATCGGGGAAGGCCCCGCCGCCAAAGGCGAAGGGAGGTAAGGGCGGACCACCGGCGCTCGGTGTTGTTTCCGACGTCCCGGTGGTGCCGCCCTTGAAGGTCGTGGTGGCGAAGGCGGCGCCGAAGCCAAAACCGCCACCACGACCGAAAGTGGTCGCCCCCGCCAGGCCGGCGGAGGCGGTCAGGGGGTCCGGCACGGCCCAATGTGAGGGAGGCTTGGAGGGGGCCATGAAGGTTGAGTAACAATGTCCCAGCGCCTCCTCTAAGCCAACCTCAACCACTCGCGCAGGGCCCAAGACCTTCTGGTCCAGACCCTGCGCGAGTGGCGAGTGAGTTTGGCGATCGCGGTGGAGCCGTACGCCGTACCTCCCGGCGACCCTAATTGGGTTGGGGATGCGTGCGGCTCCGTCGCGATTATTTGTACCCATTGGCCCGACTCCCCCCTCTGCTCATCTCTGGAGCAGGGGCGGGGATTCGTGGCGGTGCAGTGGGGGAACCTCGCGGTGGTGGGTTGTTATATCTCGCCCAACTGCGGTCTCGACGCGTTCGAGGCGTACCTGGGTGCGGTCGGCGAGTGCATTTCTCGCACACGGCCGCGCCCGGTACTCGTCCTGGGGGACTTCAACGCCCACGCTAGGGCGTGGGGCAACCCCCGAGACGATGCAAGGGGCGGGATGCTGCTGGATTGGGCGGCGCAACACGACCTCCGGTTAGTCAACCGGGGGTCGGCTAGCACGTGCGTGCGGTGGCAGGGGGAGTCGGTGGTCGATCTGACCTTCGGCTCCCCGGCTGCCGTGCGCCGTGTGTCTGGGTGGCGGGTTGCGGAAGAGCAGGGGACGCTCTCCGACCACCTCTATCTGACAATGGAGGTGGTTGCCGCACCCGTCGCCCCGACGCGCCGCCCACCAGCAGGCGACCCTCGTGGTGGAGGAGACAACCCACCACCGCGATGGGCGTTGAAGCGCCTAGACCAGGACGCTCTCATGGCGGCAGCGATCGCCGTGGCCTGGCAGGACGGGTCGGGGGACGAGCACGAGTCTCCCGACCCGGACGAGGGGGCCGAGTTACTTCGGGGCGCAATGACGTCGATCTGCGACGTCGCAATGCCCCGGGTCCGGCCCCCCCTTGTCGGCGGGGTGTACTGGTGGACGCAGGACATTGCTGTCCTGCGCTCCGCCTGCGCCCACCGCAGGCGCCAGTACACCCGCGCCAGGAGACGGCGCGGTCAGGTCGCGGCGGAGGTGGCCCAGCTGTATGCGGCGTACCGCGAGTCAGCGGTCGCCCTGCAGCGGGCTATCAAAGCCGCCAAGGCCCGATCCTGGGACGAGCTCGTCGCCACACTGGATGGAGATCCGTGGGGGCGCCCATATAAAATCGTCATGGGACGATTACGTCCATGGGCGCCCCAACGACGGAGCTGCTTGATCCCCAGTTTCTCGACCGGGTGGTGGCTACTCTGTTCCCTGCGGGAGCAGAAGACCCCACCCCCGGTCGGCCTCGTCCCCGTTTTGCGTGGGACGAGGCCACCATGGGGGTCACTGGCGGCGAGCTCGACGCCGCAATTAGGCGTCTCCGGGCCCGCGCGAACGAGGCGCCGGGCCCGGACGGTATCCCGGGCAGGGCCTTGGCCATGGCCATGAGCGTCCTGGTTCCGTGCCTCGGGCAGCTATTTAACAGCTGTCTGAGGCGCGGCAGGTTCCCCCGCTGCTGGAAGCAGGGACGGCTGGTCCTCCTCCGGAAGGGTGGACGGCCCGCGGACTCTCCCTCCGCGTACCGGCCCCCATATGCTTGTTGGACGAGGCGGGCAAACTCTTCGAGAGAGTGATTGCCAACCGCCTCCCGACAGGTCCGGACCTCGACGACGGGCAGTTCGGCTTCCGTCAGGGACGATCGACTTTGGACGCGATTAAGCGTCTAAGGTCCCTGATGGAGTCGGCTGCAAGCCGGGGCAGGGTGTGTATTGCTATATCATTCGATATAGTTAATGCATTTAACACCCTGCCCTGGTGGGTTATCAGGGAGGCGCTCGAACACCATCGAGTGCCCCCTGAGTTGCGGGTCGTCGTCGGGGACTACCTCGCCGACAGGAGCATTACGTTCGTGGGCCGGTCGCAGGAGTACGAGAGGGAGCCGTACGCCGGAGTCCCGCAGGGGTCCGTTTTGGGCCCCCTACTGTGGGACCTCGGCTACGACTACGTTCTGCGGGCTGCACTCCCCGCTGACTCCACGTTGATCTGCTATGCAGACGGCACCCTCGTGGTAGTCAGCGGGGAGGACGGGAGGAGTACCATCCGCGTGGCGGAGACAGCGGTGGCCTGTGTCGTCGCCCGAATCCACCGACTGGGCCTTCGGGTGGCCCCTCAAAAGACCGAGGCGATCTGGTTTTACGATCGCCAACGGTCAGCGGGGCCGCCTGCCCAGCGGTGGATCGCGGTAGGAGAAACCCGCGTCCAGGTGAGCGATACGATGAAGTATCTTGAGCTCACACTGGACGGCCTCTGGCGCTTCAACCAGCACTTCGGCCGGCTTATCCCCCGTGTTGAGAAGGCGGCGGGCGCCTTAGGACGCCTGCTGCCCAACATCGGGGGACCGTGGGAAGGTGTCCGACGCCTTTATGCGGGAGTCGTCCGTTCCATGGTGCTCTACGGAGCGCCAGTCTGGGCGGACGACCTGGTGGCCAGCCGGCGCAATTGTGCCCTGCTCTTCAGGGTACAGCGTCGTATGGCCGTCATGGTCGTGCGGGGATATCGCACGATCTCCCTGGCGTCGGCTTGCCTGTTGGCAAGGTTTCCGCCCCTGGACATCCTGGCGGTGGGGGACGCGAGGACCTATTCGGGTCTTCGCGCCCTCCGAAACAGGGGCGGAGCACCCACGGAACGGTCGGTCGAGGAGCTCAAGCGCCAGACCCGGCGGCTCGTTGTCGAGATGTGGCGGGAGAGGCTGGAAGATCCAGCCAACTCCCGCCACAGAGCCGTCGGGGCGATTCTCCCGAGCCTTGAGGCTTGGGTGAGTCGCGGTAGGGGGCAGCTCTCCTACCACGCCACGCAGGTGCTCACCGGGCATGGCTGCTTCGGTGAGTACCTGCGTCGCATCGGGAAGGAGGCGACGGCACAGTGCCACCATTGCGACGGGGACCGGGACACGGCGCAACATACCCTCCAGCATTGCAGGGCCTGGGGGGAACAGCCCCGTGTCCTGGTCCGGTATATTGGGAGGGACCTCTCGCTGCCGACGGTCATCCAACAGATCCTCGCACACTATGCACACTCTTGTTACGAGCCAGGCTTCGCGAGTCCTTTTTTTCGTGGGGAAATCCTCATGGACACCTCGCAGCCCTGGTGGGGGCAACGGGGTAGTGCCGGACTCTTACCGGCTAAAACCCCACGGTGGCCATCCTCAGCGCTTATTGGGGCGACACCGGGAACTCTGTTCGAACACGACCGGTGCCGCCCCGCGCCCGCCCCCCGCCGCATCGCCACTAACGCTTTCACGAGAGAGGGAGGCGTCCCCCACTACTCGTAGAGAGACACGGCTCGCCGCACTAACTCGCCACCGGCGAAGGAGCAGCGAACCGTGCCCCCCGCACCGCCAATCTCACCTGAGCGGGACGTGCGACCACTACACGCCCCGCCTCGGGGCCGCTTTGCGGAGGCGACAGAGCCACCACTCTGCCGCCTGGCGGCCCCTTGGCACATGCCCGGCCCACCGGCAGGGAAAACCCACCGGCGGGTCCGGGCCTTCGACCCTAATTGGGGGGAACTGCGCCCCCCCGTGCGGGGCGGCGGCGCGGACGGGCCCTCCCCAGACGGAAGGGGTCCGTCCTCTCCCGCCGCCGCTCCGCCTCCTCCTTTTGGGAGAGCACTTCCTCGCAAAAGGCGAGGAAGGCCCTCCACGACCTCTCGCTGCCGAGGATCTGTCGGATGACCGTCGGCAGTTTTGTCACGGTGCCACTTTGATATTTTGGAGAAAAAAATATCATCGGCCCCTGATAAATTTGCTTCACTGGATTTGGACGGATTCAATCTGATTTAGTCGGGAGTCGCGAAACAACTAATCAGAGATATCAGTTATCGCAAGCGTATATCAAGAAAGAGGGAAAGCAAGAAGAAAGGCAAAGTGTGTCCGTCGGGCGATGCCGTACCTTGCTATGTTCGGTCTTCAAAACGGCACATGCGAGGGACTACTGACCGCTCGGTTTCGAAAGAGCCGAGCGGTTGAGCACCCGCCGGTCCTCCATCGCGATTTTCATAGGCCACCGGCAACATGTTTTCCGTCACCTCCCTTTTTCTAGGAGCAAGGGACAACTGACCAGGATTCGGCAAGAGATCGAGAGCGTGACCTAACTTCGTTGTTGAATAACTCGGAATTGGAGGCCTAACGCAAATTTTTAAAAACGGCATCCTTATCACCGCCCTCTCCCGAACAAGATGGCTATAATATTATGCAACATGTTTGGGACACCGCGTATAATATATTTGAATAAACATCCTGTAACTATAACTGCAGTGGCTGGGCGGCAAGACGTCTTAATTATGATTATGAG
Organism: Ectemnius lituratus; assembly: GCA_910593735.2. Classification (NCBI taxonomy): domain Eukaryota; kingdom Metazoa; phylum Arthropoda; class Insecta; order Hymenoptera; family Crabronidae; genus Ectemnius; species Ectemnius lituratus. The sequence continues at coordinate 2,096,027 of OU343044.1, read as the reverse complement.
GTCTCGAGTTCAATTCCTCGCTGCAGCGAATGTTTTTCTGTTCTCCTGTCATTTTTCCTGGAGTATTCAACCTACGGTCTTTTCTTTTATTATACATTTATTATACATTATATATTTACGTCTTACGACAAATAATTCCCATCCTGAAAAGGGCTTTTCCCAATTGGACGAAGAGAAAGGATATCATTTTTAAAATTGTTATGTTGAAAAACAAAAATATTTTTAAACAAATAATAAAAAAACTGGCATCACAAAATATTCGTGGCCGGCTCGCCGCCGGTCTTCGTCGGCTACCTCCCCGATGGCCTTGACGACGATAATTCTGCATGACTCCCTGGTGTGCCGCCGATCGGTGGTGCCGTCCCTCCGCCGCTCTGTCCTTTCATCTCTGAGTTGGAGACGGGCTTCATGCCAGCGTCGCGCAGTTTTTTTGTCCTGGAAAAATTGTTCTATCATTTGAAGTGTTGCGCCCGAGCCCAAAGCTGGCTCTCGGATTGCACAAACTAGCTATATCGTCAAATCCTTTCTTCGAGAGAATGACGCAATGTCCGAAGGCCATGATACATTATGATATCAATAACGAGCGTCTAGCCACTAAGTCACGTTTAGCAACGAGGCACTGAGTCGCTTCGGCTGATCAGCGCCTCGTGCCAAGGCAATGCCTGCCTCAAACAAAATCATCACCCGATGTCCCAAACGGGGACTCGCCATCCAGATTTCGATCAGAATACATCAGTGCGTATCGGCGAGTTACTGTGTACCTCTTGTCAGTTCTGTGATTATACTTTATCAATAAACCTTAAGTTTTGGGTTTAATTCTGGTGGATTCCAATCCTTTAAACGCTACGAGCCTGACTTCCTCCGAACCTGTTACCCGCTCTGCGCCGTCACCACGCAGGGCACAACATTAAATGTTGGCAGCTGTGGCATCTGCACCGTCGACGTCAAATTGTGAGTCTGCTGAAAACCGTAACGTGGCATGGTTGCCAGCGTTACCTACGACCTAGAAGTCAACATCTGCTAAGGTAGAGACAGGCAAAACCACCAAACCGGAGACACGGACAAGCTCTTAGGAGACGCTTGTACTTCACCAGACAGCCGCTCTCTCGTCAGAGACGGCGAGACGGCCTAGCTAACAGGAAAGGTATAACCAAGCCTGAACGGACGACACCAACGTACCATTGCTGGTCCGAGGACCTTTGGCCGAGCGGAGACGACCACCGAGGCACCGAGAAGGTACGCACGATACGGAGCGATAAGGAGCTCCAGATCCCGACTTGCCGACAACACCTTGTACAGCACAGGCGATAAGAAGACATCATCGTCTCGCCGACTCCAGCTACGTCAACCGACACCTCACTGCCAGCAGCAGTGATCTACCAGCAGCATGCGCCTGCCAGTTGTCCTGTGAGTAACCAGAAAACTCGAATCGCCCTAGCAATATCCGAAAATATATATATATATTGTAAACCAGAGCATTCACACGGCCCTTGCATATCTACGGAAGACGCACTTGCCCTCAGGTACCTTCTCCTCGACCGAAGGTCATTATCTAGATCACTAGAGTCCTTCTTTGATAAGAGGCTCGTATTTAACCCAGTAGACCCTACAGAAGTAGAGGCGCGCACTTCCCTGGGAAACACCGGTCATCCACGACGCCGCGTGCGAGCTCCGAGGCTAGACGCTAACACCGACAGATATCGCGCCTCCGGGTCGAGCGCCCACACAACATCCGAGAGCATCGTCGTGTTAAAAGACACGACTTCAGTCTTGTAGGGAACGAATTTGCCATGTCACATTCAGGACAAGGTCCTTTTTTTATCTATTTTTTTCGTGGGGAAATCCTCATGGACACCCCGCCGCCTTGGTGGGGGTGACGGGGTGGTGCCGGACTCGTACCGGCCAAAACACCACGGTGGCCATCCTTCGCGCATAATGGGGCGACACCGGGAACTCTACGCGAACACTTCCGGTGCCGCCCCGCGCCCGACCCCTAGTGGGGGCACTTTCCGTGATGGGGGGTTGGCCATCGCCCCTCTCGCTCGCGCGAGAGAGGGAGGCGCCCCCCACCGAGCCCGGGAGGGCACGGCTCGACCCGCTGCTTTACTGGCCGTGAAGGAGGAGCCAACCGCGCCTCCTGGATCACCAACCAAAACATGGGCGGGACGTGAGACCACTACACGCCCTGCCACGCCTTGGGGCCGTTATAGGCGGGCGGCAGAGCCACCGCTCTGCCGCCACACGATCCCTTGGCACGCACCCGATCCGTCAGCGGGTCGAGATCCGCCGACGGGACCGGGGCGACACTCTGTTACTGCGGGGGGACTAAATCCCCCCGTGCGGCGCGTCGGCGAGGACGTGCCCTCCCCAGACGGAAGGGGTCCGTCCTCTCTCGCCTCCGCTCCACCTCCTCCTTGTGGAGGAGCACTTCCTCACAAAACGTGAGGAACGCCCTCTCGCTGCCGAAGACCTCCCTGACAATCCTCGGCAGCGAGAGATCACCTCCTATAAATCGGACCAAGACACGGCGCTGGTCCCTCCAGGCAGGACAATGCTGGAGGGTGTGTTGCGCCGTGTCCCGGTCCTCGTCGCAGTGGTGGCACTGTGCCGTCGCCTCCTTCCCGATGCGACATAGGTACTCCCCGAAGCAGCCGTGCCCGGTGGGCACCTGTGTCGCGCGATAGAAGAGTTGCCCTCTGCCGCGACTCAGCCAAGCCTCAAGGCTCGGGAGAATCGCCCCAACGGCTCTGTGGCGGGAGTTTGCTGGATCTTCCAACCTCTCCGGCCACATCTCGACAACGAGCCGCCGGGTCTGGCGCTTTAGCACCTCGACCGACCGTTCCGTGTCCTGTCGCCGACAGGTGCCGGACGAGGCGGTTGGCGATAACTCGCTCGAAGAGTTTCCCCGCCTCGTCCAACAGACAAATGGGCCGGTACGCGGAGGGCCGTCCACCCTTCCGGAGGAGGACCATCCGCGCCCGCATCCAGCAGCGGGGGAACCTACCGCGCCTCAGACAGCTGTTAAATAGCTGCCCGAGGCGCGGAACCAGGACGCTCATGGCCATGGCCAAGGCCCTACCCGGAATACCGTCCGGGCCCGGAGACGCCTAATTGCTGCATCGAGCTCGCCGCCAGTGACCCCCATGGTGGGCTCGTCCCACGCAAAACGGGGACGAGGCCGACCGGGGGTGGGGTCCTCTGCTCCCTCAGGGAACAGAGTAGCCACCACCCGGTGGAGAAACTGGGGGTCAAGCAGCTCCGTCGTTGGGGACGCCCATGGACGTAATCGTCCCATGACGATTTTATATGGGCGCCCACACAATCTCCATCCAGTGTGGCGACGAGCTCGTCCCAGGATCGGGCCTTGGCGGCTTTGATGGCCCGCTGCAGGGCGACCGCTGACTCGCGGTACGCCGCATACAGCTGGGCCACCCCCGCCGCGACCTGACCGCGCCGTCTCCTGGCGCGGGTGTACTGGCGTCTGCGCTGGACGCAGGCGGAGCGCAGGACAACAATGTCCTGCGTCCACCAGTACACCCCGCTGACGCGTGGGAGCCGGGCCCAGGGCATTGCGACGTCGCAGATCGACGTCATTGCGCCCCGAAGCAACTCGGCCCCCTCGCCCGGGTCGGGAGTCTCGTGCTCGTCCCCTGACCCGCCCTGCCAGGCCACGGCGATCGCTGCCACCATGAGAGCGTCCCGGTCTAGGCGCTTCAGCGCCCATCGCGGTGGTGGGTTGTCTCCTCCACCACGAGGGTCGCCTGCTGGCGTGCGGCGCGTCGGGGCGACGGGTGCGGCAACCACCTCCATCGTCAGATAGAGGTGGTCGGAGAGCGTTTCCTGCTCTTCCGCAACCCGTCACCCGAACACACGGCGCACGGCAGCCGGGGAGCCGAAGGTCAGATCGACCACCGACTCCCCCTGCCATCGCACGCACGTGCTAGCGAACTTCCGGCTGACTAACCGGAGGTCGTGTTGCGCCGCCCAATCCAGCAGCATCCCGCCTCTTGCGTCGTCCCGGGGGTTGCCCCACGCCGTAGCGTGGGCGTTGAAGTCCCGCAGGACGAGTACCGGGCGGGGCCGTGTGCGGGAAATGCACCCGCCGACAACACCCAGGTACGCCTCGAACGCGTCGAGACCGCAGTTGGGCGAGATGTAACAACCCACCACCGCGAGGTTCCCCACTGCACCGCCACGAATCCCGCCCCTGCTCCAGGGATGAGCAGAGGGGGGTGTCGGGGCAATGGGTACAACTAATCGCGACGGAGCCGCACGCATCCCCGACCCAATTAGGGTCGCCGGGAGGTACGGCGTACACCTCTGCCGCGATCGCCAAACTCACTCGCCACTCGCGCAGGGTCAGGACCAGAAAGTCTTGGGCCCTGCGCGAGTGGTTGAGGTTGGCTTGCAGGAGGCGCTGGGACATTGTTACTCAATATCCATGGCCCCCTCCAAGCCTCCCTCACATTGGGCCGCACCGGGCCGCCGGCTCGGCGGGGGCGACCACTTTCGGTCGTGGTGGTCGGTTTTGGCTTCGGCGCCGCCTTCGCCACCACGACCTTCAAGGGCGGTACCACCGTGACGTCGGAAACAACACCAAGCGCCGGTGGTCCGCCCTTGCCCCCCTACGCCTTCGGCGGCGGGGCCTTCCCCGATTTCGGGATCGGCGCTTTCGCCGCCGCAGGCTTCTGGGCCTTTTGTTGCCGCGAAGCGCGGCAGGCCTCGCCGCCGAGGCGGTGCTCGGCCGGGCGGCCGAGATCGCTGCAAAGCGGGCATTTCAGCCGCCCGGCCTTGCACTGTCCGGCCCTGTGGCCCTCCACACCGCACGCATAACAGTGGCGGCAGCGGTCCACCGCTGACTTGCACTGCCGCCGCACGTGCCCCGCCTCAAGGCAGCGGAAGCACTGCAACGGCCGTGCAGCCAACACCTCTACTCTCACGGAGGTCCAGCCGACGGTGAGTCGGCCGACCTCCGTGACCCTCCTGGCTGCGGTTAACGGGCACCGCAGCCAGAGGGAGCCGCGATTGGAGGTGGCGGACGACCGGATCTCTCCGGCCGTCACGTCCTCCTCCTTACACCCGCCCGCCTTGGCGATGGCCGAGACGACCTCGCCGACGGTGACGGAATCGATGAGCCCCGTCACCCTCAGCTCGGTCTTCTTCGAGGGGCGGGCAATACGTGCCTCCGACCCCTCGAAAATCCCAGCCATCGCCTCCGCCAGCTTGTCGGTCTTCTGCGCGCCGTCGGCACCGGGGATCTCGAGAATGAGACCAACGGTGACCGCGCGCTTGGGCCTCACTGAGACGATGCCCAGGTCGGCGAGCTTGATCTGCTCGCGCGGCCTGGACATCGCCTCCGCGGAGGTCAGCCTGGACCCCTCCGGGACGGTACGCGTCACCGCCGCGGTCCTCGGATGGCGTCCGGGGATGACCTTGGCCGCCGCCATTGTGGCCATTCGCCGAGCCCCGACTGGCGGGGTTGGCGGTGCCTTAGGCGCGGCCTTGCCTTTCCTCCTCCTCCCCACCACCGTCGCCCACGTTTCTCCTTGCGTGGGAGGTGTGGGCGGCGGCGGCGCAGGAGGCGCGCCGGCGCTCGGGGAACCCTGGGGTGGTTGGGCAGCCTTGGATGCTGCCCCACCCTTCTTTCCCCTCTTCTTCCGGCGGCGGACTGTACCGTCCGCCGCCGGAGCGTCCGCAGAAGAAGCGGCGGCCCGGACGGGCTCACACCCACCCGCCTGAGTCGCCGCCTTCACGCCCAATGGAGGCCTCACCGCCCTCCCCGGGAAGAGGTCCTCCCGGAAGCAGGCTAATTTGGTTTCCACGAGGGCCCCGATCCCCGCCATCGCTCTCTCCTCGAGAGCGGGGCCGACGGGTGAGAGGGAGAAAATCTCTCCCTCGAGGTCGGCGATCCTGGCCCTCAGGCGCCGATTATCGGCCCTGATAAGGGCGCCTTCCCTGTCGGAGTTGGCCCTGGCTGCCAACTCCGTCGCCGCCACCGTTGCATCCCGGGCCGCCTCCCGCAACCTACGTTTGTAGGTGCCCTTTAGATTAGACGAGGTGGCCGCCAAGTGGCGCACCACGTCCATTGCCTCAATAATGTGGGCACCTACATCCGCCGAGGAGCTGCTCCGCTTGGGGCTCACTCCCCTCGGGCGCCGCGTCGACCATGCGTTTCTTCGCCTGTGCCGACACAACGCCCTCCCCCGTGGATGGGGGCCCCTCGTTCGCCGGGAATCCCCGGGCCGGGAGGAGCTCGATGCCATCGAGGCATCGGACTCCTCGCCAGCGGAAGCGCCCGTCGTCACCGAGGCGCGTCGGGAGAGGACCGTGTCGGGCAGGCGGCTCAACACCACCGAACCACGGAGGCGACGGACGTATCCGAGTCATCGGACTCGCCCGCGCTGTCATCCGTGGGCCGGGTGACCACTCGCTTCACCTTTTTCTTTTTGCATGAGGAGGTCGCAGGCGGCCCCATTCCGCTGACGGAATGGGTAGCCGTGCTGCTACCCTCCTCTTCTCCCTTCTTGGAGCTGGAAATCTATCTCCTCGTCTGGTTTTTAGTACGTTTCAATACTACATAGGTTATTTGAACTCTCCATAATAAAATTGAGTTTTCGGGCCTCCGCCCATACCTCCCATCAACGTCGCTAAGTCAGTGTTTGGTAATGCGTGTGTGCGTAGTGTGTTTTGAGAGACGGTCGCGCGCGGAAAATCCGCCACCCCCCGAGCGGGGAGCGGTCCGCCGCCCCACCGCTGCGGCTAAGCGTTTTTAGGGCATCCACGGGTGGCCTTGGCAGTCACTCCCGGGACGGGCTGCAGGGTCCCATCCGGTCACCAACCGGCACTACAACCCGCCCCGAGATTATGCGCCCCTGATAGGGCAGCCTCCCCGTTGGATAGACGGGGTTCGGGCCCCTATACTAGCAGGCGGCCCGGGAGTGCCAATCCCGGTTTCTCTACTGTACCCTCCCGTGGTACCACCGCGGCAGTACGACGGTACATCCCCCCCGAACACGGAGAACGGCCCCGCAACGCGACGGTCTCTCGTGTGTGTGTGAGTGTTATGTAGGGTGTGTTTCTGGGTGTGTGTGTTCCCCCGCAGTGGACCACCTCCAAAAGGCAGCACACTACGGGGGAATGTGTGTAAAGTGTGTAAGTGTAAGTGTAAGTGCTGGATTTGGTCCGCGGCGACAGCTTATGCGAGTCGCAAACCTCCAGTTGGAACCGGAGGGGCCCCCTAACCGCCACCCGGGGACGCGCCGTGTCGGAGAACTCTCTCAACTCCCAGCAACTCCCTCCGCGATACTGGTGGGTTCTGGGAACGACTCAGAGTCGGCGCAACAGCACCAGTACCGCGGCACGGAAATCGCAGTTATACCAAAAAACCTACCGCCCAGCATTCTAGCTGCCACAATCGTAATAAGTGGTTAAACACAAGTATTTCCGACGTAAGAAGACTAGACGAATCGAACGCTACAAGTAGAATTGTAATCCGTGCATCCGTTCGTCAGAAAATCGCAATTATAGCTAAAAAACCTACCGACCAGCATTCTAACTGCCAGAATCGTAACAAATGGTTAAACAGAAGTATTTTCGAAGTAAAATGACTATAGGAATCGAACGCCGAAAGCAGAATTGAAATCCGAGCCTCTGCTCGTCAGAAAATCGCAGGTATAGCTAAAAACCTACCTTCCAGCATTCTATCTACCAGAATCGTAATAAGTGGTTAAACACAAGTATTTCTGACGTAAAATGACTAGACGAATCGAACGCTGCAAGTCGAATTGTAATCCGTGCATCCGTTCGTCAGAAAATCGCTCTTATAGCTCAAACCCCATCTTTTTTTTTACATGGGGGAAATCCTCATGGATTCCCCGCCCCCTGAGGAAGGGACGGGGATATGCCGGACTCTTACCGAGAAAAACCTCCATGGTGGCCGGCCTCTGGGGCCATCCAGAGGGGGCTCTGGGAACTCTGGACGAACAACATCTAGAGCCCGCGCTGCTCGGCCCCTCGACCCAACGGGCTACCTCCCGGGGGGGCCCTGAATTGGGTCCCCCGGTACCTTGCACTTTGGAGACTAGGCGGGCTACACGCCTGGTCATCCGGCATCTGACCCTTGTTCTTGTAGGGGCCCCCGCTCCTCAACGGGAACCCCTCAAGGGCCGGTGGTATCTGCATGCGCGACGGGGATGTGGCTCCCCGCCGCGCACAAGGGCAGAAACGGACTCACCTTGCCTGGGTCCGCGAGGGCTTGGGACGGTCGCGCCGGCTAGAGCCTGTACGCCCCCCTCCGGAGTCGCCGCCCCTCGCCATGACCCTCCGCAGTCGACCGGGAGCGCCACGACGGTCCCGGTCACGCTCGGCGGCCTCCTTCTGCGAGAGAACAGTCTCGCAGAAGGAGGCCACCGCCGTCCAATTCTCCTCGCCGCCGACCATAGCTTTGACGACGGCCGACGGCGAGAGATCCCGCCCTATTTGGCCGACCAGGATGGCACGCTCCGCGGCCCACGAGGGACACTCCTCGAGGGTGTGCTGAGCGCCGTCCCGGTCGGCACCACAATGATGGCAGCGAGTGTCCTCCTCCTTGCCTATACGCGCCAGATACTCACTGAAACACCCATGTCCGGTGAGCATCTGGCACGTCCTGTAGGTGACGTCGTACCTCCTACCGCTATCCGCCCACTCAGCCAAGGAGGGGAGGGTAGCCCCAACAGTCCTGCTGGCGGTGTGGCGCGGCTCGGATAGCCACGTGCTCCACCTGTCCAGCAGCGTCTGTCGGGCCTGGCGATTCAGGCCCGCGACCACTTCCGCCGTGACGGGTTCGCCCCTTCGCCGGAGGTCCGATTGGCTGAGATACACCTCGACCAGGAACTGAGCCTCCATTACTCAGGGGGGGGGGAATACCCGCCACGGCGCTCGCCGCTGCACCGGAAATGGTGCGGTAGCCCCGGGCGACGCGGATGGTCATGCGGCGGTGTAGCCGCTCGACAAGGCGACGGCACCGCGCACTGGCCACCATACTGGTCACCCATACCGGGGCTCCATACATCAGTATGGACCGCACTACTCCGACATACAGCCGGCGAGCCCTTCCTCCTGGCCCCCCTACGTTGGGGAGCAACCGGCAAAGAGCGCCGGCGGCAGCCTCAACGCGGGGAGCCACTTGGTCGAAGTGGACCTCGAAGCGCCAGTGGCTGTCGAGGATAAGGCCGAGATATTTCATCTCGGACCTCACCTCGACCACGGCGTCACCCATAGAAAGCCCGACCCGAGGAGGTGGAGCTGCCCCCCCCCCCCCCCCCACGAGCACAGAACCAAATAGCCTGCGTTTTGTGGGGGGCCACCCTCAAGCCGAGCTCCTCAACAGATGCGGACACTCGCGCCACCGCCAACTCGGCGATTCGCTTGGTCCTCTCCGTAGTCCTTGGTACTCCTCCGCGTAGCAGACGAGCTCCACACCGACGGGGAGCGACACCCGCAGGACCGCGTCGTAGGCAATGTCCCACAGGAGCGGCCCAAGTACCGACCCCTGCGGGACTCCGCGGTCCACTTTCTTCTCCCTCGACCTTCCGTCCTGCCCAACAAATTCGATGTACCGGTCGGACAGGTAGGCCACGACTACCCTCCTGAGGTACGGAGGCACTCGATGGTGCTCGAGCGCCCCCATAATCCTCTCCCAGGGCAGGGAGTTAAAGGCGTTGACGATGTCAAGCGACACCGCCAACGCCACACCTCCCCTGGGGACCACCGCCTCCGAGCAGGAACGCACGCGATTCACCGCGTCAACGGTTGATCTTCCCGCGCTGGACGAGGCGGCGAGCGATGACGCGCTCGAACACCTTGCCGGCCTCGTCCAGCAGACATATCGGCCGAAAGGCCGAGGGAGAATCCGCTGGTTTGCCGCCCTTTTGGAGGAGGACCAAGCGGGCCCTCTTCCACGAGGAGGGGAAGATCCCCTCCTCCAGACACCGGACAAAGAGGCTGAGGAGCCTCGAACCTAGCGCCCCCATCGCCAAGGCCCAAGCCCTACCCGGGATGCCGTCCGGCCACGGTGCCTTACCGGCCCGCAGACCTCTGGCTGCATACCGAAGCTCTCTAGGGGTTACCTCCAGTTCCTCAGACCATGGAGGACGGCCTGGTTCCCTGGAGGCGCCCGGAATTCCCGTAGCGGCGGCGGAGGGGGTGATCCCTTCCCCAGCTGGGAAGAGGGTCCCCGGGGCCGTCTGCCCACACGTACTCCCGCACCGGAGAGCTCCATGGAGACGTATCGGTGATCCGACAGCGTCTCCACTTCGCCCTCCACACACCAGGAGCGTAATCTGCGCACGACTAAGGGCGGACCCCACGTGAGATCCGCAACGGAGCCGCCCCCACGCCGCACGCAGGTGTGGGCCGACCCTCGGTTTCCCAGCCAAAGGTCGAGGCCCGCCGCCCAAGCCTCCAAGGCCCGTCCCCTCGCGTCCGTCCTCGGGGAGCCCCAACTCATAGACTTCGAGTTGAAGTCCCCGAGGACCAGCACCGGACGAGGCTGGCACCGCTGAATGCAGCGGCCCAGCCCGCCCAGGTACTGCTCGTACTCCGCGAGGGGACAGCTTGGGGTAATATAGCACCCCACCACCGCCGTGTTTCCCCATAGCGCCGCCACGTATCCATCGCCCCTCTCTAATAACGAGAGGAGCGGAGATCCGGGCGGCGCGTTTCCGCCCCTGATGATCGCCACGTCCTGGCGCTCGTCCCCCATCCAGAAAGGATGAGTTGGAACGCCGTATGGCTCCGCGACTACCGTCAGAGCAACTCCCCTCTCCAACGTGGTCTGCACGAGGAGATCCTGAGCCGCCCGGCAACGATTCAAGTTCGCCTGGAGGATCTTGGCCATTACTGGGTGATGTCCATGGCCTCCTCCAGGCGATCTTCCTCATGCAGGCCCTTCTGGGGCTCTTCGGCCGTCCCTTTCCCCTCCCCAGAAGGGAGAGGTGGGAGGGCCTCCACCGATTCCATACTTGGTGCCCCTTCCTGGGTCACCATATCCCTCGCTGTCGAGGGGCAGGGGGCAGCCAGTTCCGTGGGTCTTCCCACGGGCACCAGGGCTGGTGACTGGGTCGGCGATGGGGTCATACCCACCACCTTGCCAGCGGGGTTCGCCGTGACCGACGGCGTCCCCTTCGCCACCCTCCCGGGCCTTTTCCCCTTGCGGACCCCCTTCTTTTCCCCGCAAGACTTTCCGCCCAGTCTATGGACCGCCGGCTGCCCCCTCGCTGCGCAAAGCACGCAGTTCGGGGGGAACTTGCAGCCGGCGGCCATATGGTCCGCACCACCGCAGCGGTAACACACCCCGGAGTGATCGACCGCTCCGGAGCACGTCGCCCTCACGTGACCCCACTCCAGGCACCTGAAGCACTGGAGCGGGCGCTGCGCGAGGGCCTCCACCCGTGCGGTGGACCACCCCACCCGGACCTTGGTAGCCGCCACAAACTTCTTGGCGGCCGCCAGTGGGCACTGCACCCATGCAACACCCAGCCCACCGGGGGACCGACGGATCTGGCCCGTCTTAACTTCCCCCGGTGAGCACTGGCCGGCCGCTGCGACCGCAGCAGCTACCTCCTCGGAGGTGACTGAGTCGTCCAGCCCCCTCACGCGCAACTCTGCACGCTTCGAAGGCTGGGCGACTCTTACCTCGTCCTCGGCCAACACCTCCATCAGGCGCTGCGAAAGCGCCTGGGCCTTGGCACAGGAACTCTCCCCGGGGATCTCCAAAATAAGACCGCCAGTGACGGCCCCCTTGGGTCTTACCTCACTTATGCCGAGGTCGGCTAGCGAGATTTGGCTTCACGCCTTAGCCATGACCTCGGCATAAGTGAGTTTTCCACCCTGCGGCACTGTCAGTGTCACCGCCGCCGCTGTGGGCGAGCGGGGCAACGGTGCGGCGCCGCCTTTCGCCTGATTGGCATTCGCCACAGGCTTCTTGGCCGTCGTTGTTCTGCCCCTCTCCGCCTGAGCCTCGACAGCTCGAGCCGGATGGGCTTTCGGCTTCTTGCCGGGGGCCGTCTGCACCTTCTCCGGTGCTGTCTCCTTCCTCCTCGTCTTCCTACCCACTACCTTAGTCCACGCCTCGCTCAGGGGCGTGGCAGGTGTGGGATTGACAACGAATCTGGAAGCCTGGACAGGCCAGGGCTTATTCCCCTCCCTGCTCCCGCCCTTCCTCTGTCCCTTCTTCTCAGAAGAGACAGGGAGCACGGGCGCAGGGCCTTGCGGCGGCAGGGTTCTCCCAAACCTCTGTCCGCCTACCTTGCCCGGTGGACTTATGCCTAGGATAGACAACTTCTCCTCCACGAGGGATACAACCCTCGCGAGAAGAGTCGCCTCCCAGTCCGGGCTCCGAACTGCGGGCTCGCGATTGCTCGCACTTGCGCCAGAGGGCCCCGCCCCCTGTCGGCTCAGGATGTCCACCTTCCTGGAAAGGGTGAGTATCTCCCCTTCGAGGTCGGCGATCCTGGCCCTCAGGCGCCTGTTCTCTGCCTTCATAATGGCACTCTCACCGTCGGAGCTGGCCCTAGGTACCAGCTCCGTTGCCCCCACTGTCCCTGTATGGGCTGCAGCCTTCAGCCGCCGTTGGTACGTGCCCTTGAAGTTGCCCGAGGTGGCCACCAGGTGACGCACCTCGTCCATTGCCTCCAGAATCTGGGCACCAACGTCGGCCGAAGAGCTGACCCTCATTTCGCGGGCGAGCTTGGCCTCCTTGTGGATGACCTCACTCGCACTCGCATCTTCAGCATCTGCTGGAGATGCGTCCTTCCCCCCGGCCGGAGACTTGGGAGCTCTCCTCACCGGAACGCTATCCTTCTTCCCGCTACTCCCATCGGACAATTGGGCAGCTCGCTGCGTCTTCGCGGACCTCGCTGACCTTTTGGAGACCGACGAGGCCACCGACGACACCGAGCCGCCCGACAGGGTGGACGAGGCCGAGTCTGATATAGAGTCGAACGGCCTGGCCCTTTTCTTCGTCCTAGCGCGGGGCGGACCGGGCTTAGCGAAACCCTCCCCCGCCGCGTCAGGACCCTCCTGTACTCCATCGACGCTTGGCCCTATCGTCGACAGGACCAAGCCTTCCCAGAAAGCACCCTCCTCTAGCTCTCTCGTGGCTTTAGAAGATGCGTTGGCCGAGTGTCCCACAAACGCACCCCTGCAGTCGTCGGATGACGACGCGCATTGGCCTGCTTGCCCACCTTTGCTCGCCGGTACTAAGGAATCGCACCTTTGCACCGTAACCAAAACTTTTTGTTGACTCCCTCCATAGTTGATTTGAAATCAGGGTTTCTTCCCCTATCCCCCTTGAGGCGGGAGAAATCCCCGATGGTATCCGCCCCCGGACGGTGTGAAGTGTGTGTGTGTCAGTGTGAGTGTGTGTAAGTGTGTGTGCCGATTTTGGTCCGCGGCGGCCTGTTTCCAGGACCGCTACCCACCGGAGTATGTCCGTAGGGCATCCCCCTGTCCGCCACCCGGGGGGGACGCGCCGTGTCGGGGTTCGGCAACCCCACCCCCCTCACAAGTGCCGGGGGAGTCCTGGACGAGCCAGGACTCTTACCCAGGTCCCGCGAAGGGGCACGGTAGCTAAAAACCTACCTTCCAGCATTCTATCTACCAGAATCGTAATAAGTGGTTAAACACAAGCATTTCTGACGTAACATGACTAGAAGAATCGAACGCTGCAAGTATAATTGTAATCCGTTCATCCGTTCGTCAGAAAATCGCTCTTATAGCTCAAAACCCACTGCCTTCCAGCATTCTAACTGCCATAATCGTACTCTGTTCTTGAACACAAGTGCTTCCGATGTAAAATGACTAAAGGAATCGAATACCGCAAGCAGAATTCAAATATGAGCCTCTGCTCGTCAGAAAATCGCAGATAGAGCTAAAAACATACCTTCCAGAATTGTAGCTGCCAGAATCGTAATAAGTGGTTAAACAGAAGTATTTCCGACATAAAATGACTACAGGAATGGAACGGTGCAAGTAGAAATCAAATCCGAGCCCCTGTTCGTCAGAAAATTGCAGTTATACCTAGAAACCTACCTTCCAACATTCTGGCAGCCAGAATCGTAATAAGTGATTGAACACAAGTATTTCCGACGTAAAATTACTACCGGAATCGAACGCTGAAAGTAGAATTCAAATCCGAGCCTCTATTCTTCAGAAAATCGCAGGTATAGCTAAAAACCTACCTTCCAGCATTCCAGCTGCCAGAATCGTAATAAGTGGTTAAACACAAGTATTTCTGACGTAACATGACTAGACGAATCGAACACTGCAAGTAGAATTGTAATCCGTGCATCCGTTCGTCAGAAAATCGCTCTTATAGCTCAAAACCCATATTCCAGCCTTCTAACTGCCATAATCGTACTCTGTTCTTGAACACAAGTGCTTCCGATGTAAAATGACTAGAGGAATCGAATGCCGCAAGCAGAAATCAAATCGGAGGCTCTGCTCGTCAGAAAATCGCAGATAGAGCTAAAAACCTACCTTCCAGAATTGTAGCTGCCATTATCGTAATAAGTGGTTGAACACAAGTATTTCCGACGTAAAATGACTACAGGAATGGAACGGCGCAAGTAGAATTCAAATATGAGGCTCCGTTCGTCTGAAAATCGTTCATATATCCAAAACGTATCTTCCAGTATTCTGGCTCCCAGAATCGTAATCGGGAATGGAAGACATGCATTTCCGACGTAAAATGAGGAGTGGAATCGAATGCCGTAGACAGAATTCAAATCCGAGCCTCCACTTGGCAGGAAATCGCAGTTATAGCTAAAAAACCTATCTGCCCGCATTCTAATGTTACGTCCCGCCCGCATCCTCGGAGGGGCGATTGATGGCCGCAACAGGGGAAGGAAGGGATCCTGCCTCGCCGCCCAAGTGTATCGCACCGAGGTGCCACTGCATGGACGCAATGGAGGCTGTCGGGGAGGAAGCGATGCTGAAGGGGGCGAAAAGATGAGGGGAAGGGAGCGTTTCGTCTTGGAGTCGACCACAGACTCATCAGTAGGGCTGCGTGGCCGACCCCTGCCCTAGACGCTGGGGTATTCTAGAGGATGTTTGGAACTTCTGTATATTGGAAGGTAGGCAGGAGCGAGCACTTGCGAGAAACTCAGTAGAGTCAGTGAGACCTCTAGCGGCGGCGTTGCGCACTATGTCCGACTGCCAGCGTGGGCGCGTGACTGAGACGTCACACTAACTGCCAGAATCGTACTCTGTTGTTGAACAGAAGTATATCCGAAGTGAAATGACTAGAGGAATCGAATGCAGCATGAAGTAATCAAATCCGAGCCTCCACTTGGCAGGAAATCGCAGTTATAGCTAATGTCACGTCCGGAAGCGCGCTGAAGAAAAAATAAAATACTATTAGAATTATACTTACCTTCATGCAGTATGATCGCTCTGGACTGACTGTTCTGCTGCCTTTTAGCCCACGGAGCGCATAAGTCTCAGCGTCTGGCCGGGATTCCGTCAGCTTCAGTCCTTTTGCGCCAAGGATCCTTATTGTAGGTCGACCAAGGGATAGAGCACTTCCTGTCGTTTGTGGAGGTACACCTTGCGTCTAGGATCGTCCTCCGGAACGTTGCACGGGTAAATCACAGGCTCGAGACTGACGGGTGGGAGAAACCAACCGTGAGGCACTGTGGTTTCGTCTCGTTGTTCGCGACTCTTAATTTGGATTATTGTGTGAATCGGTTCGTCGCGGGTCACCGTTGGCCACGGCGTAATCCCAAGCAGTGGATTAGGTAGGGCAGGTGCGGATTCGTAGTTGCGCGCAAGGAGACGGAGTTGGTTCTTCCAACCCGCTCGCTTTTGCTTGGGCATTTAAGTTGAAGGAGAAGATAGAGGATAAGGATATTTCCGAGTATGTTCCGTCAAGCGGTGGTCCTCTCGTTGGCACTTCCGGGGAATGATCGCCGAGCGGTGGTCCTCTCGTTGATCGGTAGGATTTTAGAGTACGAGGAATAAGGTGGTAAGTAAGTTTCTCGTACAGGTTACAGTGTAATATACTATGTATTGAGTGATAGGTAAGCTGCTAGTCAAGACTAAGCAGCAGGATACAGTGGAACTAGAACGTTAGGTTTACAACTGTCGACTTGGGACTCCGGGTTGAGACTGACTTCTCCGGCGCGTGCACGGACCTCCTTCGGTCGGTTGCGCTCGCTGCGCCGGCGCGCGGAGTGGGGGAACTCCGACTTGGTAGGGAGCTCGGCGGCTGAGTCACAGGTGGCTAGCGAGAGTCAGGAACGTAAGCAAAAAGTTTGCCTGCCTGTGCTCACCCGGCGAGTTCTCTTTACATGATTTTGCATAGTTGTAATTATGTCTAATCGTTAGGTAGATTCATTGATGTTATTATAAAGGAATAAAGGGGTGATTAGTACTAACATGGTTATACCTCTAGTTAACTGGAGGCGAATTATCTTTGGTTTGCTTAGCCTCTGGATTCGGGGTCTTAATTAATATTATAATACGTTATCGCAGTCTATTTTAACCGATTACGCTTAAAGGGCGCTAAATCCCAATCATTCGAGTTCGATAAAAACGGGGCGACCTTTTTTTTTTTTCGTGGGGAAATCGTCATGGACACCCCGCCGCCCTAGTGGGGGCAATGGGGTAGTGCCGGACTCTTACCGGCTAAAACCCCACGGTGGCCATCCTCAGCGCTTATTGGGGTGACACCGGGAACTCTGTTCGAACACGACCGGTGCCGCCCCGCGCCCGCCCCCTAGTGGGGGCCCGTCTCGTGGTGAGAGAGGTTCACGAGAGAGGGAGGCGTCCCCCACTACTCGCAGGGAGACACGGCTCGCCGCACTCCTTCGCCACCGGCGAAGGAGGAGCGAACCGTGCCCCCCGCACCGCCAATCTCACCTGAGCGGGACGTGCGACCACTACACGCCCCGCCCCGCCTCGGGGCCGTTTTGCGGAGGCGACAGAGCCACCACTCTGCCGCCTGGCGGCCCCTTGGCACATGCCCGGCCAACCGGCAGGGAAACCCCACCGGCGGGTCCGGGCCTTTGACCCTAATTGGGGGGAACTGCGTCCCTCCGTGCGGGGCGGCGGAGCGGACGGGCCCTCCCCAGACGGAAGGGGTCCGTCCTCTCCCGCCGCCGCTCCGCCTCCTCCTTTTGGGAGAGCACTTCCTCGCAAAAGGCGAGAAAGGCCCTCCACGACCTCTCGCTGCCGAGGGTCTGTCGGATGACCGTCGGCAGCGAGAGGTCCCTCCCAATATACCGGACCAGGACACGGCGCTGTTCCCCCCATGCCCTGCAATGCTGGACGGTATGTTGCGCCGTGTCCCGGTCCCCGTCGCAAGAGTGGCACTGTGCCGTCGCCTCCTTCCCGATGCGACGCAGGTACTCACCGAAGCAGCCATGCCCGGTGAGCACCTGCGTGGCGTGGTAGGAGAGCTGCCCCCTGCCGCGACTCACCCAAGCCTCAAGGCTCGGGAGAATCGCCCCGACGGCTCTGTGGCGGGAGTTGGCTGGATCTTCCAGCCTCTCCCGCCACATCTCGACAACGAGCCGCCGGGTCTGGCGCTTGAGCTCCTCGACCGACCGTTCCGTGGGTGCTCCGCCCCTGTTTCGGAGGGCGCGAAGACCCGAATAGGTCCTCGCGTCCCCCACCACCAGGATGTCCAGGGGCGGAAACCTTGCCAACAGGCAAGCCGACGCCAGGGAGATCGTGCGATATCCCCGCACGACCCTGACGGCCATCCGACGCTGTACCCTGAAGACCAGGGCACAATTGCGCCGGCTGGCCGCCAGGTCGTCCGCCCAGACTGGCGCTCCGTAGAGCACCATGGAACGGACGACTCCCGCATAAAGGCGTCGGACACCTTCCCACGGTCCCCCGATGTTGGGGAGCAGGCGTCCTAAGGCGCCCGCCGCCTTCTCAACACGGGGGATAAGCCGGCCGAAGTGCTGGTTGAAGCGCCAGAGGCCGTCCAGTGTGAGCCCAAGATACTTCATCGTATCGCTCACCTGGACGCGGGTCTCTCCTACCGCGATCCACCGCTGGGCAGGCGGCCCCGCAGACCGTTTGCGATCGTAAAACCAGATCGCCTCGGTCTTTTGAAGGGCCACCCGAAGGCCCAGTCGGTGGATTCGGGCGACGACACAGGCCACCGCTGTCTCCGCCACGCGGATGGTCCTCCTCCCGTCCTCCCCGCTGACTACCACGAGGGTGTCGTCTGCATAGCAGATCAACGTGGAGTCAGCGGGGAGTGCAGCCCGCAGAACGTAGTCGTAGCCGAGGTCCCATAGCAGGGGGCCCAAAACGGACCCCTGCGGGACTCCGGCGTACGTCTCCCTCTCGTACTCCTGCGACCGGCCCACGAACGTAATGCTCCTGTCGGCGAGGTAGTCCCCGACGACGGCCCGCAACTCAGGGGGCACTCGATGGTGTTCGAGCGCCTCCCTGATGACCCACCAGGGCAGGGTGTTAAATGCATTAACTATATCCAATGATATAGCAATACACACCCTGCCCCGGCTTGGAGCCGACTCCGTCAGGGACCTTAGACGCTTAATCGCGTCCAAAGTCGATCGTCCCTGACGGAAGCCGAACTGCCCGTCGTCGAGGTCCGGACCTGTCGCCGACAGGTGCCGGACGAGGCGGTTGGCAATCACTCTCTCGAAGAGTTTGCCCGCCTCGTCCAACAAGCATATGGGCCGGTACGCGGAGGGAGAGTCCGCGGGCCGTCCACCCTTCCGGAGGAGGACCAGCCGCACCCGCTTCCAGCAGCGGAGAAAAAAAAACGGGGCGACCTGAAAGATAGTTAACCCCCGACCAACCCAGGCCAACCCCTCGCAACATTGGTACGTGAGCGAGAAGTCTTAGTATGAATAGGGAACGTTGGGCAAATCAATAGGACATCTCTTAACCTTTCGCTTTTAACAATTCTATTGACATTTACCTTTTAAAATATGCCTTGTCTGAAACAAGGGATCGGAACCGTATGTTTGGGAACGCCGCATTCCATTCTCACGGCGTGAGTACAAAGGAGCGCGTGCGAGGAGTTAGATAACGCGCCAGGCACCGGCTCGTCTACTTGCGATAAGGCGCGCGCGCTCTTTCTCGGGAGCTACTCGTCGGACTTAGAATTAGCGTAGCATCGTATAGTAAGTATTTGCATGCGTGTATATATATAAGTGCTATAGGAAAGATCACGGGACGTCACACCTCCCCCCTTAGGTAAGAATTTTCAGCGGTGCTGAATAATTCTGAATGGGTGTGCTAAGGATATTGCTGCGCTAATCGGCGGCTTAAATCACTAAAACTTATCGAGTCTCTGGGGTTTGGGTCAGGTGAGCTGGGCAGTTCAATCTTCGTGTCTCGCTGTGAGTCTTCTTCGGAAGGCTGTGCAGTTGGTGGAGGGTCGTTTCCTTCAAGTGGTGTGCGTGATGCAAGGTGAAGTAGGAGATTTGTAACAGAGCTCCAGACTGATCCGAGGAGATGGATGCTCCCCCATAGATTGAATGGAGTGCGTAGCCATGGATCAGTGTGTCGATCACTAGCTTCGCGACGCGGATGATCATGTAGATTCCGATAAGTCCGGCACTGGCTGAGCCGAACGTTACAAGGTAACCCCATAGTTTTTGGCCGGTGGATTCAGCTATCTTTTCGGGGGATGCTTCGTCCATAAGATTATACATTGATACACTGCCTGGTGGAATATCTCGTCCCATTGCTCCACGGGCTAGTGTATTTAAGAGGGCCGGCTTTTCTATGGGAAACATTATGGATTCTCTCAGTTTTTCCAGGTCAGTGTCGGAGTATATGCCGCTAGATGCCAGGTGTTGTGGATTCTCGTATCTCCATTCTGGTTTCGTGATGGGTTGGATGATTGTTGGGGCAATGCTCTCAATCGGCCTTGGCATCAGTTTATACCAGACGCCGTGGATTTGGTACATAACGGGTAGTAGTGGGCTACACTCGGGAATCGTTGCCTGTTTTGTGAGGATCCTGCTCTTTGGTGTGAGGAACATTGATTTGTTTTGGTGTAGCACGGGAAGTTCGCGGTAGCACTCGTCAATGTGGCGGATTTTCACGTCGACTGGGATGCACCGGATGATGTGGATGGCTTCGCCTGCAATGGAAGCCATGTAGCCTGGGCCTTTCATAATGGCGTAGGCGGCTTCGTCAGCCGCGATACTGGCGATGGTAAGTGCATTCTTCAACACTTGTTCTTCGAGAGAGCACTTTTGTTGGATGATATCCCGGTAGAGGTGAATCATTTCGGTTTTTAGGTGTTTCTCGATGTAAATGAATTTTGAATTGACGTAGGTGAACATGTCAAGGTTGTTCGTGGGAATTCTGCTTCTCGTGCGGAAAGAACGGCCTTTAGTTGTCTCCATTATAAAGAGCTTGGGATGTTCGGTTTTCATTATGGTGTACCCACACAATGAGAAGTCCGAGGTTTTCGCGAGAGCGAAAACTGCTCCTTCCGTGGATACCGTGTAAACGACTGGGCCTGGGTGGCTTGGCTTAGGACTGAGCTTCTTTGCTTGGCCCTCGTAGAGGACGTCGTAGTAGGTGAAGTGGCAACTGTCTTCTGGAGCTGGAGACCAGTAAGTACTGCTTCCGTCCGAGTCGAGACAGTTTCCATCAGACATGGCACAGTGCGTACCGGATCGTAGGATTATTTGGTTTGTAGATAGTTTCACTGCAGCTTGGTATGATTGGAGGGTAATGCGAATAGAGGCTTGGACTACAGCAGAGTCCCATGTGCCGTATGCATCGCTATACTGCGTACCCTGACAGGCACCGTCGACACTAACTGAGCCAGCGAGCGTGATTCCACGCATGTCCGTGGAGTTTGGTCTAATACCGGAAATCTGAACGCTACTGCCTAGCGCCATCATTCCTGTTGTATGAAGTTGCGTGCAGAGTTGAGGTGTCATTGCGAACAGGTATTCCCGTCTTCCGTTATGGACGATCGATACGTGGGACTGCATACCACAGTGGTAAATAGTACGGTCGATTTCTACGCGGCACTGAGTCACCATTGTGTTTTCGAAGTCAGCTAATTGTAGTAACTGGATGTATTTCAGTTCTTCAACTGGGGTTGCGTCTGGAATCTCGCATTCCTGAATGTCTATAAGTGAGAACGTCGATACGTTGAGGGACTGTCCTCCGCAGTCGTAACCGACGATTCCGCTGCACACTCGCACGTAAAGCACAGCGAACGTCATTAGAGTTGGTAGCTGCATGACGTTGATCTTCGATTGCTGCTTTGGAACTGCTTGACTTTTGCCCTTGAGCTCGCTTTTATAGGCAGTGTTGTTGCGTTAGGGGGGGTAGGTTCACTGATAAGAATATGACTTGGTAGGGGGTGTGACTAGCACTCTGACTAATTAGTAGGCTTATTCTGAGTTGGCTTAATTTTATCTACGTGCACGATCTTAAATTTATTTCCTATTCTAAGCTTTACATTGTTTTTGGGCAAAACTTGGATGACTTCGTAAGGGCCCATATAATGCGCGTCTAGTTTTCCTTTTCGTGGTTCTTTGGTTAGGTATACGGAGTCGCCTACCTGAACTTCATGCGGCCGCGCATTCCTGTCGTAGTACCTCTTATACCTGACCTTGGCGCTAGCTAAGTTCTCGTGGGCTATGTCCTGGACTCGGCGAATTTTTGAATTAAGGTCGTACAAGTAGTTGGCATAGGTTTCATTGTCGAACGTTTCTGTCTGGGCATCGCTGGACGGTATTCGGGCAAGTTTACCGAACACTAATTCATGCGATGTAAATTGGGTGGCTTCGTGCACACTGGTGTTGTATGAAAATGATGCTAATGGTAGCCAATCGTCCCAGTCAGAATTTTTTTCAATGAAGTGTTTCAAGTATTCCGTGAGTACGTGGTGCGAACGCTCTATAGGACCATTGCTTTGCGGATGAAATGCGGTGGTACGGTAGTGTGTTATCCTGAAGCGTTTAGCTACGGCTCTCATAAGACCGCTGGTAAAGTTGGTGCCTTGGTCGGTAAGAATGCTTTTGGGTGCGCCGTACCGGCAGATGAAATGGTCGGTAAAGACGGTCGCGATATCGACTGCAGTTGTTTGAGCCAGAGGAATAGCGAGTGAGAACTTACTTAGCAAGTCTTGGATAGTCAGAATGTACTGATTGCCTTTCGCTGTCAGTGGTAAGGGGCCTATAACGTCCATCGATATCTTGTCAAACGCGTGTTCTGGAGTGTCTGTAAGAATCATGGGCTTCTTAATTTTCTGTCTGTTTAATTTTTGTAGCTGGCAACTCTCGCAGGTTTGTATGAATTTCTGTACATCTGCTTTCATGGTGGACCAATAGTAACGCTCGCGGAGGCGGTTGTACGTTTTCGAAACACCCTTGTGTCCAGCATATGCGGACGAGTGATTTTCAGTTATTAAGTCGTGACGTTCGTGTTCTCCAGGTATTCTGATTTTGTTTTGGCAGATAATCAACTTGGTCGGCTGGCCTTGGAATGTATCCTTGAGGAGTTTATTGATTTGATTCCAACACAACGAATCTAGGCTATCTTTCGAGAGGCTGACAGTTTCTAATTGCAGTTCGAGAGCTACATCAAGCAATGAGTGTATGCATTCTTTTAGGATTTCATGGTCTAATATAGTATTTAAAGATTCTTTTACTGGTAAAGCTATTAGGTGTCGGCCTTTGGATTTGGTAACCTTTGCCCTGCCTAGCGTGTAGCCTTGTGTCGGCTGAGTGATTTGGAGTGTACGTAATTCTTTGGCGCCTTCATGGAGCGCGTCGTCTCGGCTACTCACGAAATATGCAAGGTTATCCTTTCTCATGCTAAAACGGTCTCGTGATTCGATAAATTGCGGATTCCTGAATGAGTATAGTTCGTTCGGTCGTTCGAAGATCTCTTCGTCTACTGAACTTGTCTCGAATTTCTCCCCGTTGCTAAGTGGAGAGTCGGGAAACGAAGATTCTTCGTGTCGCATGGATAAAGGGGAGGATGGCGGAGAGTTAGAAGGCGAAATTTCGTCGGGTGATCGTTGCGGGACGCGATCGAAGATCGACGAGGAAGAGCTGTCGCTTTGGAGCGGCAATACCTTTGCCGTCGGGTTTGGGTTACGAGATAAGGCGTCTGCGTTTACGTTACGGGCGCCGGCCTTGTATGCTACTTGGTATTCGTATTCGGCTAGCTTTAATCTCCATCGAAGGAGTCGCGAAGTCGGGTCCTTGACCGAGTGCATCCATACGAGAGGTCGGTGGTCCGTGATGATGGTAAATTTCCGGCCGTACACGTACGGCCTGAAGTGTTGGACACAGTAGATAATTGCAAGGCACTCCTTTTCAATTGTTGAATAATTGAGTTCTGCTCCGCCGAGCACGCGCGAGGTATACGCAATGGGTAGGTCTTTGCCTGGTTCACCCTGGCTCAATATACCTCCGATAGCATAACCTGATGCGTCTGTTGTTATGTTAAAAGGCCTATTGAAGTCGGGATATTGCAAAACTGGTGCGGAGCAGAGCGCGCTCCTCAAGCTAGCAAACGCGTTCTCTTGAGTTTCGCTCCATTGAAATGGAGCATCTTTCTTTAATAGTTCAGTGAGTGGTTTGGCAATATGAGAGAACTTATGAATAAAGCGACGATAATATCCCGCAAGACCGAGGAATTGTTTGATGTTTTTTGCATTTTTTGGACGTGGAAATTGTTGGACCGCAGCAGTTTTTATTGGGTCTGGTCTCACACCCTCTTTGCTAATTATATGACCGAGATATGTCACTTCTTTATTGAGGAAGCTACACTTCTCGGGCTGTAACTTCAGGTTCGCTGTTCGGAGCTTCGTAGCTAATTTGTCGATTTTGTCGCCGTGTTCCTTTAGGGAGCTTGCGTAGACCACTACGTCATCTAAGTAGACGAATAACTCAACGCCTTGTAGGCCTGTTAATACCGTATCCATTAGTCTCTGGAATGTCGCCGGGGCATTCCTTAGGCCGAAGGGCATTCTTAGGAACTCATAATGGCCGTGTGGTGTAGAAAATGCGGTTTTCGGGGCATCCTCGGGCGCCATACCGACCTGGTGAAAAGAGCTCGCGAGGTCGAATACGCTAAAATATTTCGCGCTTCCGAGTTGATCTACGATTTCATTAATGGCTGGGAGGGGATACGCGTCAGCCACGGTCTTTTCGTTTAAGCCGCGGTAGTCGATCAGCATTCTCCAGCGTTTTTTCCCGTTGGCGTCGGGTTTTTTCGGCACGACCCAAAGTGGGGAATTGTATGGTGAGCATGAAGGTTGAATTATTCCGCTGCGAGAGAGTTCGGATATTTGTTTATTGATTTCGTCTTTATGGGCCGGGGGATATCGGTACTGTTTAACATTGACGGGGATGGGGTCGCTAGTGATTATTTTATGTTCGACCGCGTTTGTTTTTGTTAATTGGTCATCGGGGAAGTGGAAAAGATCGGTATTTCTTTCAATCAGTTCAGCAACGTGTTCGCGCTCTTCGGGATTTAGGTGTCCCATTGGGATTTACTTGATTATTTTGGAGCGTCGTGGTTCGGTGGCGATTGCACAGTTGATTGCTTGGTTACTCTTCCGTGAGCCATTGGGTATGTTTGTTTTCCTCACGGGGTCGAGTGATACGGTGGACTCAGCAGATTCGGTGGGCGCGTCATTGGCGTATGATTCAGAGGATTTATTGGACGCACCATTGGCGTATGATTCAGAGGATTTATTGGACGCACCATTGGCGTATGATTCAGAGGATTTAGTAGGCATTGTGGGCACGTTGTTTATGCGCGATTCAGAGGAATTTATTACGTGTAGAGGAGTAGGTTTATTCCAACGCATGGTTTCCTGTGTGTCGCGGTTTATTATATCGCTCATCAAAACATCTTCCAACGTGATTGACGGTGTCTGTATCTCTACTTCGTGGTCTGCGGTATTTATTACTCGCGTCCACGCTCGACCGTCTCGGTTCGTTACTAACGCTTCGCCGAAAAGTAGCCCGGGACCTAAATCCGTGCGGGGAATATACCCTTCCTTGGCGTCGGTGTTTAAGATGTTGATTTCGATTGCCGCGTTCGTTCTTAGAGGGACTCGGACACTGTTTACATTAGCGAATGGAATGCGGTCGCCGTGCCATTCCAAACATCCTCGGGTGTAGAAGATATCAACAGAGTCCTGATAAAAGTCGGCTCCAAGAATTCCGTCTGGTGCGATTGGAAATTCATCCGATACGACTTGGAATCGGAGTTCGCGATCGTTAATTTTTATTTTGGTTGACCCGAGTGTTAGAACCGCTCCTTCGGTTACTCCGGTAATTTTTAGCGTTTCGTCTTTATCGATTATAACGTGGGGGTCCAGCATATTTATTTTTATGATATTAGGTTCAGCGCCGGTGTCAATCATTAGTTCCGCGGGTTTTTTGAAGGTTTCGGAGTCTAGAATTACCGTCGGGATGAATCTTTTGCGGTTTAGTTTAACGGTGGCGATTTTTACTTCTCTTCGCTCTCCTTGATTTGCGTGTGGTGGATCGGGGCGCGTGCTGGCGTCGCGGCTTCCCTGCTTGTCCCCGGTTGCGATGGGAAGCCGTTCTCGTTTCCCGTGGGGTTTCGGAAGTTCGAGTTTTGTGCCCGGTTGTTATTAAATTGGCGTTTGCGGCACTCGTGAATTTCGTGTCCTGGGTTTTTGCAGTAGCGGCACGTTTTTTGTGGGTCGGCGCGATTGGCGTTAGCGGGAGGTTCGGGATTGCGAGCAGTGTATTGGTTTTGTCGGGGAGGGTTATTCTTCCAGCAATTCCTGCTTGCGTGACCTGTTTTACCGCACGTATTATAGACTTCAGGGCGAGTTTCTTGACGGGCTGCGCACGGTGGTCGCGGTCACGCGGTGCATCGGGTATACCTGATCTTTGTTTACCCCGGGCGTATCGCTCCTTATCGAGCTCGGCGCGGCGGTACAGCTCTTTTGCTTTGTTAAAGGCTGTAGTGAAGTGTAGTCTATCGCTGGGAGATAGCCGGTCTCGGATGTCGGGGTGAAGCCCATCGCAGAAAGATTGGACTGTGAGAAAATCTATTTCGTCCAACACGGTGGGTGGTAGGGCGTGTGACACAGTGCGTTCGATATCGATTATTGCGGATCTCAGGTCTTTCACTCGGCTAATGAAATCTAATATGTGTTCGCCTTGGAATTGATAGATGTTCGATAATTCGCCACGGTATTCGTGGACTGATTTGTGTGGGCTAAACGAAACGCGTAATATGTCGCAGAGTTGGGTTATTGTCATACAATTCTCGTCCTCCACTGCGAGGTAGGCACGATCTTTTAGTCTATTGCAGATGAGCTTTACTAGCGTGTATTCTGTTTGGGTAGGCACGAGCTCCCTTGCTCGTCGGCATGCTCGAACGAATTTGTATACTGGCATGTTTTCACCGTTGTATGCTGGGATTGAATCTACTGCTTCGCGTAGTGTGAGGGTAGGTACCGCGGTTTCTGTGGTCTGGGGGTTGTTTCTGATCTCGATGAATTCGGTTGGTTGACTCGGAGGGAGTCTCGTAGGTGCCGGAGGGTCTTGCGGTACGTCTTTTGTCGGAGTGACGTACGTCGTACTCGGGCCTGCTCGTGGTTCAGGGACACTATTATTTGTTATTTCGGCGCGCATATTCATCACTTCGCGCATGAGAGTTTCGAACATCTCTATCGTAACGCCTGGAGGGCCTTGCGGTCTTTCTTGAGACAACGCGGCGCGATCTGCTTCGAGTCGTGCTTCTTCGTCTCGTAACCGCTTATCTTTAGCTTGCAATTGTTTTTCGATTTGGGCTAGCTCAGGTTCGGAGAGTCTAGATTCGGGACGTTTAGATCCCGCTCGTGTTTCCATTTGACATTTAGACGGGGCTGGAGGCGGTGTCATATTACTGAATTTATACTGACGGATGGCAGGGATCCCACCGCTGTCACCAAATGTCACGTCCGGAAGCGCGCTGAAGGAAAAATAAAATACTATTAGAATTATACTTACCTTCATGCAGTATGATCGCTCTGGACTGACTGTTCTGCTGCCTTTTGGCCCACGGAGCGCGTAAGTCTCAGCGTCTGGCCGGGATTCCGTCAGCTTCAGTCCTTTTGCGCCAAGGATCCTTATTGTAGGTCGACCAAGGGATAGAGCACTTCCTGTCGTTTGTGGAGCTACACCTTGCGTCTAGGATCGTCCTCCGAAATGTTGCACGGGTAAATCACAGGCTCGAGACTGACGGGTGGGAGAAACCAACCGTGAGGCACTGTGGTTTCCTCTTGTTGTTCGCGACTCTTAATTTGGATTATTGTGTGAATCGGTTCGTCGCGGGTCACCGTTGGCCACGGCGTAATCCCAAGCAGTGGATTAGGTAGGGCAGGTGCGGATTCGTAGTTGCGCGCAAGACGACGGAGTTGGTTCTTCCAACCCGCTCGCTTTTGCTTGGGCATTTAGGTTGAAGGAGAAGATAGGGGATAAGGATATTTCCGAGTATGTGCCGTCAAGCGGTGGTCCTCTCGTTGGCACTTCCGGGGAATGATCGCCGAGCGGTGGTCCTCTCGTTGATCGGTAGGATTTTAGAGTACGAGGAATAAGGTGGTAAGTAAGTTTCTCGTACAGGTTACAGTGTAATATACTATGTATTGAGTGATAGGTAAGCTGCTAGTCAAGACTAAGCAGCAGGGTACAGTGGAACTAGAACGTCAGGTTTACAACTGTCGACTTGGGACTCCGGGTTGAGACTCACTTCTCCGGCGCGTGCACGGACCTCCTTCGGTCGGTTGCGCTCCCTGCGCAGGCGCGCGGAGTGGGGGAACTCCGACTTGGTAGGGAGCTCGGCGGCTGAGTCACAGGTGGCTAGCGAGAGTCAGGAGCGTAAGCAAAAAGTTTGCCTGCCTGTGCTCACCCGGCGAGTTCCCTTTACATGATTTTGCATAGTTGTAATTATGTCTAATCGTTAGGTAGATTCATTGATGTTATTATAAAGGAATAAAGGGGTGATTAGTACTAACATGGTTATACCTCTAGTTAACTGGAGGCGAATTATCTTTGGTTTGCTTAGCCTCTGGATTCGAGGTCTTAATTAATATTATAATACGTTATCGCAGTCTATTTTAACCGATTACGCTTAAAGGGCGCTAAATCCCGAACATTCGAGTTCGATAAAAACGGGGCGACCTGAAAGATAGTTAGCCTTTTAAAATATGCCTTGTCTGAAACAAGGGATCGGAACCGTATGTTTGGGAACGCCGCATTTCATTCTCACGGCGTGAGTACAAAGGAGCACGTGCGAGGAGTTAGATAACGCGCCAGGCACCGGCGCGTCTACTTGCGATAAGGCGCGCGCGCTCTTTCTCGGGAGTTACTCGTGGAACTTAGAATTAGCGTAGAATTTGCATGCGTGTATATATATATATATATATATATATATATATATATATATAAGTGCTATAGGAAAGATCACGGGACGTCACAAGAGTAACCGAACGCTGCAAGCAGAATTCAAATCCAAGCGTCCGTTTGGCAGGAAATCGCACTTATAGCTAAAAACCTATCTTCCCGCATTCTAACTGCCAGAATCGTACTCTGTTGTTGAACTGAAGTATATCCGAAGTGAAATGACTAGAGTAATCGAGCGCTGCAAGCAGAATTCAAATCCGAGCCTCCGTCTGGCAGGAAATCGCAGTTATAGCTAAAAACGTAGCTTCCCGCATTCTAACTGCCAGAATCGTACTCTGGTGTTGAACAGAAGTATATCCGAAGTGAAATGACTAGTGTGACGTCCCAGTCACGCGCCCACGCTGGCAGTCGGACATAGTGCGCAACGCCGCCGCTAGAGGTCTCACTAACTCTACTGAGTTTCTCGCAAGTGCTCGTTCCTGCCTACCTTCCAATATATACAAGTTCCAAACATCCTCTAGTATCCCCCAGCGTCTAGGGCAGGGGTCGGCCACGCAGCCCTACTGATGAATTTGTGGTCGACTCCAAGACGAAACGCTCCTTTCCCCTCATCTTTTCGCCCCCTTCAGCATCGATTCCTCCCCGACAGCCGCCATTGCGTCCATGGAGTGGCACCTCGATGCGATACACTTGGGCGGCGAGGCAAGATCCCTTCATTCCCCTGTTGCGGCCATCAATCGCCCCTCCGAGGATGCGGGCGGGACGTAACACTAGAGTAATCGAACACTGCAAGCAGAATTCAAATCCAAGCCTCCGTTTGGCAGGAAATCGCACTTATAGCTAAAAACCTATCTTCCCGCATTCTAACTGCCAGAATCGTACTCTGGTGTTGAACAGAAGTATATCCGAAGTGAAATGACTTGAGTAATCGAGCGCTGCAAGCAGAATTCAAATCCAAGCCTCCGTTTGGCAGAAAATCGCACTTATAGCTAAAAACCTATCTTCCCGCATTCTAACTGCCAGAATCGTACTCTGTTGTTGAACTGAAGTATATCCGAAGTGAAATGACTAGAGTAATCGAGCGCTGCAAGCAGAATTCAAATCCAAGCCTCCGTTTGGCAGAAAATCGCACTTATAGCTAAAAACCTATCTTCCCGCATTCTAACTGCCAGAATCGTAGTCTGTTGTTGAACTGAAGTATATCCGAAGTGAAATGACTAGAGTAATCGAGCGCTGCAAGCAGAATTCAAATCCAAGCCTCCGTTTGGCAGGAAATCGCAGTTATAGTGAAAAACCTATCTTCCAGCATTCTAACTGCCAGAATCGTACTCTGTTGTTAAACAGAAGTGTAATCGAAGTGAAATCACTTGAGGAATCGAATGCCGCAAGCAGAATTCAAATCCGAGCCTCCGTTCGGCAGGAAATCGCAGTTATAGTGAAAAACCTATCTTCCAGCATTCTAACTGCCAGAATCGTACTCTGTTGTTAAACAGAAGTGTAATCGAAGTGAAATCACTTGAGGAATCGAATGCCGCAAGCAGAATTCAAAACCGAGCCTCCGTTCGGCAGGAAATCGCAGTTATAGTGAAAAACCTATCTTCCAGCATTCTAACTGCCAGAATCGTACTCTGTTGTTAAACAGAAGTGTAATCGAAGTGAAATGACTTGAGGAATCGAATGCCGCAAGCAGAATTCAAAACCGAGCCTCCGTTCGACAGGAAATCGCAGTTATAGCTAAAAACCTATCTTCCCGCATTCTAACTGCCAGAATCGTACTCTGTTGTTGAACTGAAGTAGATCCGAAGTAAAATGACTAGAGTAATCGAGCGCTGCAAGCAGAAGTCAAATCCGAGCCTCCGTTTGGCAGGAAATCGCAGTTATAGCTAAAAACGTAGCTTCCCGCATTCTAACTGCCAGAATCGTACTCTGGTGTTGAACAGAAGTATGTCCGAAGTGAAATGACTAGAGTAATCGAGCGCTGCAAGCAGAATTCAAATCCGAGCCTCCGTTCGGCAGGAAATCGCAGTTATAGTGAAAAACCTACCTTTTTTTTTTTTTTTACATGGGGGAAATCCTCATGGATTCCCCGCCCCCTGAGGAAGGGGCGGGGATATGTCGGACTCTTACCGACTAAAACCCCCATGGTGGCCGGCCTCTGGGGCCATCCAGAGCGGGCTCTGGGAACTCTGGACGAACAACATCCAGAGCCCGCGCTGCTCGGCCCCTCGGCGCTACGCGCTACCTCCCGGGAGGGCCCTGAATTGGGCCCCCCGGTACCTTGCACTTTGGCGACTAGGCGGGCCACACGCCTGGTCACCCTGCACCTGACCCTTGTTCTTGTAGGGGCCCCCGCTCCTCAACGGGAACCCCTCAAGGGCCGGTGGTATCTGCATGCGCGACGGGGATGTGGCTCCCCGCCGCGCACAAGGGTAGAAACGGACCCACCTTGCCTGGGCCGCGAGGGCTTGGGACGGTCGCCCCGGCTAGAGCCTGTACGCCCCCCTCCGGAGTCGGCCGCCCCTCGCCCTAACCCTCCGTATTCGACCGGGAGCGCCACGACGGTCCCGGTCACGCTCGGCGGCCTCCTTCTGCGAGAGAACTGTCTCGCAGAAGGAGGTCACCGCTGTCCAATTCTCCTCGCCGCCGACCATCGCTTTGACGACAGCCGACGGCGAGAGATCCGGCCCTATTTGGCCGACCAGGACGGCACGCTCCGCCGCCCATGAGGGACACTCCTCGAGGGTGTGCTGAGCGCCGTCCCGGTCTGCACCACAATGATGGCAGCGAGTGTCCTCCTCCTTGCCTATACGCGCCAGATACTCACCGAAACACCCATGTCCGGTGAGCACCTGGCACGTTCTGTAGGTGACGTCGTACCTCCTACCGCTATCCGCCCACTCAGTCAAGGAGGGGAGGATAGCCCCAACAGCCCTGCTGGCGGTGTGGCGCGGCTCGGATAGCCACGTGCTCCACCTGTCCAGCAGAGTCTGTCGGGCCTGGCGCTTCATGCCCGCGACCACTTCCGCCGTGACGGGTTCGCCCCTTCGCCGGAGGTCCGCCTGGCCGAGATACACCTCGACCAGGAACTGAGCCTCCATTACCCAGGGGGGAATACCCGCCACGGCGCTCGCCGCTGCACCGGAGATGGTGCGGTAGCCCCGGGCAACACGGATGGCCATGCGGCGGTGCAGCCGCTGGACAAGGCGACGGCACCGCGCGCTGGCCACTATACTGGTCACCCATACCGGGGCTCCATACATCAGTATGGACCGCACCACTCCGACATACAGCCGGCGAGCCCTTCCTCCTGGCCCCCTTACGTTGGGGAGCAACCGGCAAAGAGCGCCGGCGGCAGCCTCAACGCGGGGAGCCACTTGGTCGAAGTGGACCTCGAAGCGCCAGTGGCTGTCGAGGATAAGGCCGAGATATTTCATCTCGGACCTCACCTCGACCACGGCGTCACCCACAGAAAGCCCGACCCGAGGAGGTGGAGCTGCCCCCCCACGAGCACAGAACCAAATGGCCTGCGTTTTGTGGGGGGCCACCCTCAGGCCGAGCTCCTCAATAGATGCGGACACTCGCGCCACCGCCAACTCGGCGATTCGCTTGGTCCTCCTCCAGTCGCTCCCGCCGGTGATGATGAGCGTATCGTCTGCGTAGCAGACGACCTCCACACCGACGGGGAGCGACACCCGCAGGACCGCGTCGTAGGCAATGTCCCACAGGAGCGGCCCAAGTACCGACCCCTGCGGGACTCCGCGGTCCACTTTCTTCTCCCTCGACCTTCCGTCCTGCCCAACAAATTCGATGTACCTGTCGGACAGGTAGGCCCCGACTACCCTCCTGAGGTACGGAGGCACTCGATGGTGCTCGAGCGCCCCCATAATCCTCTCCCAGGGCAGGGAGTTAAAGGCGTTGACGATGTCAAGCGACACCGCCAACGCCACACCTCCCCTGGAGACCGCCGCCTCCGCGCAGGAACGCACGCGATTCACTGCGTCCACCGTTGATCTTCCCGCGCGGAAGCC
Source organism: Ectemnius lituratus (assembly GCA_910593735.2). Taxonomy (NCBI): domain Eukaryota; kingdom Metazoa; phylum Arthropoda; class Insecta; order Hymenoptera; family Crabronidae; genus Ectemnius; species Ectemnius lituratus. Next base: position 2,063,605 of record OU343044.1, on the reverse strand, counting down.
GTACTGGCGGTCGTCCAGGTCGGGACCCTCACCGGACAGGTGCTGGACGAGGCGGCGAGCGATGACACGCTCGAACACCTTGCCCACCTCGTCCAGCAGACATATCGGCCGAAAGGCCGAGGGAGAATCTGCTGGTTTGCTGCCCTTTTGGAGGAGGACCAAGCGGGCCCTCTTCCACGAGGAGGGGAAGATCCCCACCTCCAGACACCGGTCAAAGAGGCTGAGGAGCCTCGAACCTAGCGCCCCCATCGCCAAGGCCCAAGCCCTACCCGGGATGCCGTCCGGCCCCGGTGCCTTACCGGCTCGCAGACCTCTGGCTGCATACCGGAGCTCTCCAGGGGTCACCACCAGTTCCTCAGACCATGGAGGACGGCCTGGTTCCCTGGAGGCGCCCGGAATTCCCGTAGCGGCGGCGGAGGGGGTGATCCCTTCCCCAGCTGGGAAGAGGGTCCCCACCACCTGGTCCAGGAACTCCGGACTCAGGGTTTCGGTGATCGGAGGGGCCCACGGGCGGAGCTTGCCAAACACCGCCTTGTAGGCGCGCCGCCACGGATCACCGTCCACCATCCCCTGGAGCTCCTCGCAGGACCCGGCCTTGGCCGTCCTGACGGCACGCTGCAGCTGCCGCTGGGACTCCCGGTACGCAGCATACAGCGCGTCCACCCTGGCCATGTCCGGCCGGCCGATACGGCGCGCCCGCGTATACCGGCGTCTAGCCCGAACGCAGGCTTCCCTAAGGTCGCCGATCTGGGCAGACCACCAGTAAACGCGGCGCCGCGGAGGAGGCCCACCGGTGGCCCGGGGCATTGCCACGTCGCAAACTCGCGTCATGGCTCCCCGTAGCCAGTCCGCGGCCCCCTCCACATCCAGGCGACCGGCCGGCCCATCCGCCCAATCAATGGCCAGGGCGGCTGCGGTCAGGGCGTCCTCATCGAGGCTCCTCAGCCTCCACTTACGTGGCGGTGGTGAGGCTTCGCGACCCCGGCGGCGGGGCCGTCTGCCCACACGTACTCCCGTACCGGAGAGCTCCATGAAGACGTATCGGTGATCCGACAGCGTCTCCACTTCGCCCTCCACACACCAGGAGCGTAATCTGCGCACGACGGAGTGCGAACCCCACGTGAGATCCACAACGGAGCCGCCCTCACGCCGCACGCAGGTGTGGGCCGACCCTCGGTTTCCCAGCCAAAGGTCGAGGCCCGCCGCCCAGGCCTCCAAGGCCCGTCCCCTCGCGTCCGTCCTCGGGGAGCCCCAACTCGTAGACTTCGAGTTGAAGTCCCCGAGGACCAGCACCGGACGAGGCTGACACCGCTGAATGCAGCGGCCCAGCCCGTCCAGGTACTGCTCGTACTCCGCGAGGGGACAGCTTGGGGTAATATAGCACCCCACCACCGCCGTGTTTCCCCATAGCGCTGCCACGTATCCATCGCCCCTCTCTAACAACGAGAGGAGCGGGGATCCGGGCGGTGCGTTTCCGCCCCTGACGATCGCCACGTCCTGGCGCTCGTCCCCCATCCAGAAAGGATGAGTTGGAACGCCGTATGGCTCCGCGACGACCGTCAGGGCAACTCCCCTCTCCAACGTGGTCTGCACGAGGAGATCCTGAGCCGCCCGACAACGATTCAAGTTCGCCTGGAGGATCTTGGCCATTACTGGGTAATGTCCATGGCCTCCTCCAGGCGATCTTCCTCATGCAGGCCCTTCTGGGGCTCTTCGCCCGTCCCTTTCCCCTCCCCAGAAGGGAGAGGTGGGAGGGCCTCCACCGATTCCATACTTGGTACCCCTTCCTGGGTCACCATATCCCACGATGTCGAGGGGCAGGGGGCAGCCGGTTCCGTGGGTCTTCCCACGGGCACCGAGGCTGGTAACTGGGTCGGCGATGGGGTCACACCCTCCACCTTGCCAGCGGGGTTCGCCGTCACCGACTGCGTCCCCTTCGCCTCCCTACTGGGCTTTTTCCCCTTGCGAACCCCCTTCGTTGCCCCGCAAGACTTTCCGCCCAGTCTATGGACCGCTGGCTGCCCCCTTGCTGCGCAAAGCACGCAGTTCGGGGGGAACTTGCAGCCGGCGGCCATATGGTCCGCACCACCGCAGCGGTAACACACCCCGGAGTGATCGACCGCTCCGGAGCACGTCGCCCTCACGTGACCCCACTCCAGGCACCTGAAGCACTGGAGCGGGCGCTGCGCGAGGGCCTCCACCCGTGCGGTGGACCACCCCACCCGGACCTTGGTAGCCGCCACAACCTTCTTGGCGGCCGACAGTGGGCACTGCACCCATGCAACACCCAGCCCACCGGGGGACCGACGGATCTGGCCCGTCTTAACTTCCCCCGGTGAGCACTGGCCGGCCGCTGCGACCGCAGCAGCTACCTCCTCGGAGGTGACTGAGTCGTCCAGCCCCCTCACACGTAACTCTGCACGCTTCGAAGGCTGGGCGACTCTCACCTCGTCCCCAGCCAACAACTCCGTCAGGCGCTGCGAAAGCGCCTGGTAGTGAAAAACCTACCTTCCAGCATTCTAACTGCCAGAATCGTACTCTGTTGTTAAACAGATGTGTAATCGAAGTGAAATAACTTGAGGAATCGAATGCCGCAAGCAGAATTCAAATCCGAGCCTCCGTTCGGCAGGAAATCGCAGTTATAGTGAAAAACCTATCTTCCAGCATTCTAACTGCCAGAATCGTACTCTGTTGTTAAACAGAAGTGTAATCGAAGTGAAATCATTTGAGGAATCGAATGCCGCAAGCAGAATTCAAATCCGAGCCTCCGTTCGGCAGGAAATCGCAGTTATAGTGAAAAACCTATCTTCCAGCATTCTAACTGCCAGAATCGTACTCTGTTGTTAAACAGAAGTGTAATCGAAGTGAAATCACTTGAGGAATCGAATGCCGCAAGCAGAATTCAAAACCGAGCCTCCGTTCGACAGGAAATCGCAGTTATAGCTAAAAACCTATCTTCCCGCATTCTAACTGCCAGAATCGTACTCTGTTGTTGAACTGCAGTAGATCCGAAGTGAAATGACTAGAGTAATCGAGCGCTGCAAGCAGAAGTCAAATCCGAGCCTCCGTTTGGCAGGAAATCGCAGTTATAGCTAAAAACGTAGCTTCCCGCATTCTAACTGCCAGAATCGTACTCTGGCGTTCAACAGAAGTATGTCCGAAGTGAAATGACTAGAGTAATCGAGCGCTGCAAGCAGAATTCAAATCCGAGCCTCCGTTCGGCAGGAAATCGCAGTTATAGCTAAAACCCTATCTTCCCGCATTCTAACTGCCAGAATCGTACTCTGGTGTTGAACAGAAGTATGTCCGAAGTGAAATGACTAGAGTAATCGAGCGCTGCAAGCAGAATTCAAATCCGAGCCTCCGTTCGGCAGGAAATCGCAGTTATAGCTAAAACCCTATCTTCCCGCATTCTAACTGCCAGAATCGTACTCTGGTGTTGAACAGAAGTATGTCCGAAGTGAAATGACTAGAGTAATCGAGCGCTGCAAGCAGAATTCAAATCCGAGCCTCCGTTTGGCAGGAAATCGCAGTTATAGCTAAAACCCTATCTTCCCGCATTCTAACTGCCAGAATCGTACTCTGGTGTTGAACAGAAGTATGTCCGAAGTGAAATGACTAGAGTAATCGAGCGCTGCAAGCAGAATTCAAATCCGAGCCTCCGTTCGGCAGGAAATCGCAGTTATAGTGAAAAACCTACCTTCCAGCATTCTAACTGCCAGAATCGTACTCTGTTGTTAAACAGAAGTGTAATCGAAGTGAAATCACTTGAGGAATCGAATGCCGCAAGCAGAATTCAAATCCGAGCCTCCGTTCGGCAGGAAATCGCAGTTATAGTGAAAAACCTATCTTCCAGCATTCTAACTGCCAGAATCGTACTCTGTTGTTAAACAGAAGTGTAATCGAAGTGAAATCACTTGAGGAATCGAATGCCGCAAGCAGAATTCAAATCCGAGCCTCCGTTCGGCAGGAAATCGCAGTTATAGTGAAAAACCTATCTTCCCGCATTCTAACTGCCAGAATCGTACTCTGTTGTTGAACTGAAGTAGATCCGAAGTGAAATGACTAGAGTAATCGAGCGCTGCAAGCAGAAGTCAAATCCGAGCCTCCGTTTGGCAGGAAATCGCAGTTATAGCTAAAAACGTAGCTTCCCGCATTCTAACTGCCAGAATCGTACTCTGGCGTTCAACAGAAGTATGTCCGAAGTGAAATGACTAGAGTAATCGAGCGCTGCAAGCAGAATTCAAATCCGAGCCTCCGTTCGGCAGGAAATCGCAGTTATAGCTAAAACCCTATCTTCCCGCATTCTAACTGCCAGAATCATACTCTGGTGTTGAACAGAAGTATGTCCGAAGTGAAATGACTAGAGTAATCGAGCGCTGCAAGCAGAATTCAAATCCGAGCCTCCGTTTGGCAGGAAATCGCAGTAATAGCTAAAAACCTATCTTCCCGCATTCTAACTGCCAGAATCGTACTCTGTTGTAGAACAGAAGTATATCCGAAGTGAATTGACTAGAGTAATCGAACGCTGCAAGCAGAATTCAAATCCAAGCCTCCGTTTGGCAGAAAATCGCACTTATAGCTAAAAACCTATCTTCCCGCATTCTAACTGCCAGAATCGTACTCTGTTGTTAAACAGAAGTGTAATCGAAGTAAAATGACTAGAGGGATCGAATGCCGCAAGCAGAATTCAAACCCGAGCCTCCGTTCGGCAGGAAATCGCAGTTATAGTGAAAAACCTATCTTCCAGCATTCTAACTGCCAGAATCGTACTCTGTTGTTAAACAGAAGTATAATCGAAGTGAAATGACTTGAGGAATCGAATGCCGCAAGCAGAATTCAAATCCGAGCCTCCGTTCGGCAGGAAATCGCAGTTATAGTGAAAAACCTATCTTGCAGCATTCTAACTGCCAGAATCGTACTCTGTTGTTAAACAGAAGTGTAATCGAAGTGAAATCACTTGAGGAATCGAATGCCGCAAGCAGAATTCAAATCCGAGCCTCCGTTCGGCAGGAAATCGCAGTTATAGTGAAAAACCTATCTTCCAGCATTCTAACTGCCAGAATCGTACTCTGTTGTTAAACAGAAGTGTAATCGAAGTGAAATCACTTCAGGAATCGAATGCCGCAAGCAGAATTCAAATCCGAGCCTCCGTTCGGCAGGAAATCGCAGTTATAGTGAAAAACCTATCTTCCAGCATTCTAACTGCCAGAATCGTACTCTGTTGTTAAACAGAAGTGTAATCGAAGTGAAATCACTTGAGGAATCGAATGCCGCGAGCAGAATTCAAAACCGAGCCTCCGTTCGGCAGGAAATCGCAGTTATAGTGAAAAACCTATCTTCCAGCATTCTAACTGCCAGAATCGTACTCTGTTGTTAAACAGAAGTGTAATCGAAGTGAAATGACTTGAGGAATTGAATGCCGCAAGCAGAATTCAAAACCGAGCCTCCGTTCGACAGGAAATCGCAGTTATAGCTAAAAACCTATCTTCCCGCATTCTAACTGCCAGAATCGTACTCTGTTGTTGAACTGAAGTAGATCCGAAGTGAAATGACTAGAGTAATCGAGCGCTGCAAGCAGAAGTCAAATCCGAGCCTCCGTTTGGCAGGAAATCGCAGTTATAGCTAAAAACGTAGCTTCCCGCATTCTAACTGCCAGAATCGTACTCTGGCGTTCAACAGAAGTATGTCCGAAGTGAAATGACTAGAGTAATCGAGCGCTGCAAGCAGAATTCAAATCCGAGTCTCCGTTCGGCAGGAAATCGCAGTTATAGCTAAAACCCTATCTTCCCGCATTCTAACTGCCAGAATCGTACTCTGGTGTTGAACAGAAGTATGTCCGAAGTGAAATGACTAGAGTAATCGAGCGCTGCAAGCAGAATTCAAATCCGAGCCTCCGTTTGGCAGGAAATCGCAGTTATAGCTAAAACCCTATCTTCCCGCATTCTAACTGCCAGAATCGTACTCTGGTGTTGAACAGAAGTATGTCCGAAGTGAAATGACTAGAGTAATCGAGCGCTGCAAGCAGAATTCAAATCCGAGCCTCCGTTTGGCAGGAAATCGCAGTTATAACTAAAAACCTATCTTCCCGCATTCTAACTGCCAGAATCGTACTCTGTTGTTGAACAGAAGTATATCCGAAGTGAATTGACTAGAGTAATCGAACGCTGCAAGCAGAATTCAAATCCAAGCCTCCGTTTGGCAGGAAATCGCACATATAGCTAAAAACCTATCTTCCCGCATTCTAACTGCCAGAATCGTACTCTGTTGTAGAACAGAAGTATATCCGAAGTGAATTGACTAGAGTAATCGAACGCTGCAAGCAGAATTCAAATCCGAGCCTCCGTTCGGCAGGAATTCGCAGTTATAGCTAAAACCCTATCTTCCCGCATTCTAACTGCCAGAATCGTACTCTGGTGTTGAACAGAAGTATGTCCGAAGTGAAATGACTAGAGTAATCGAGCGCTGCAAGCAGAATTCAAATCCGAGCCTCCGTTCGGCAGGAAATCGCAGTTATAGTGAAAAACCTACCTTCCAGCATTCTAACTGCCAGAATCGTACTCTGTTGTTAAACAGAAGTGTAATCGAAGTGAAATCACTTGAGGAATCGAATGCCGCAAGCAGAATTCAAATCCGAGCCTCCGTTCGGCAGGAAATCGCAGTTATAGTGAAAAACCTATCTTCCAGCATTCTAACTGCCAGAATCGTACTCTGTTGTTAAACAGAAGTGTAATCGAAGTGAAATCACTTGAGGAATCGAATGCCGCAAGCAGAATTCAAATCCGAGCCTCCGTTCGGCAGGAAATCGCAGTTATAGTGAAAAACCTATCTTCCCGCATTCTAACTGCCAGAATCGTACTCTGTTGTTGAACTGAAGTAGATCCGAAGTGAATTGACTAGAGTAATCGAACGCTGCAAGCAGAAGTCAAATCCGAGCCTCCGTTTGGCAGGAAATCGCAGTTATAGCTAAAAACGTAGCTTCCCGCATTCTAACTGCCAGAATCGTACTCTGGCGTTCAACAGAAGTATGTCCGAAGTGAAATGACTAGAGTAATCGAGCGCTGCAAGCAGAATTCAAATCCGAGCCTCCGTTTGGCAGGAAATCGCAGTAATAGCTAAAAACCTATCTTCCCGCATTCTAACTGCCAGAATCGTACTCTGTTGTAGAACAGAAGTATATCCGAAGTGAATTGACTAGAGTAATCGAACGCTGCAAGCAGAATTCAAATCCAAGCCTCCGTTTGGCAGAAAATCGCACTTATAGCTAAAAACCTATCTTCCCGCATTCTAACTGCCAGAATCGTACTCTGTTGTTAAACAGAAGTGTAATCGAAGTAAAATGACTAGAGGAATCGAATGCCGCAAGCAGAATTCAAACCCGAGCCTCCGTTCGGCAGGAAATCGCAGTTATAGTGAAAAACCTATCTTCCAGCATTCTAACTGCCAGAATCGTACTCTGTTGTTAAACAGAAGTATAATCGAAGTGAAATGACTTGAGGAATCGAATGCCGCAAGCAGAATTCAAATCCGAGCCTCCGTTCGGCAGGAAATCGCAGTTATAGTGAAAAACCTATCTTGCAGCATTCTAACTGCCAGAATCGTACTCTGTTGTTAAACAGAAGTGTAATCGAAGTGAAATCACTTGAGGAATCGAATGCCGCAAGCAAAATTCAAATCGGAGCCTCCGTTCGGCAGGAAATCGCAGTTATAGTGAAAAACCTATCTTCCAGCATTCTAACTGCCAGAATCGTACTCTGTTGTTAAACAGAAGTGTAATCGAAGTGAAATCACTTGAGGAATCGAATGCCGCAAGCAGAATTCAAATCCGAGCCTCCGTTCGGCAGGAAATCGCAGTTATAGTGAAAAACCTATCTTCCAGCATTCTAACTGCCAGAATCGTACTCTGTTGTTAAACAGAAGTGTAATCGAAGTGAAATCACTTGAGGAATCGAATGCCGCAAGCAGAATTCAAATCCGAGCCTCCGTTCGGCAGGAAATCGCAGTTATAGTGAAAAACCTATCTTCCAGCATTCTAACTGCCAGAATCGTACTCTGTTGTTAAACAGAAGTGTAATCGAAGTGAAATCACTTGAGGAATCGAATGCCGCGAGCAGAATTCAAAACCGAGCCTCCGTTCGGCAGGAAATCGCAGTTATAGTGAAAAACCTATCTTCCAGCATTCTAACTGCCAGAATCGTACTCTGTTGTTAAACAGAAGTGTAATCGAAGTGAAATGACTTGAGGAATTGAATGCCGCAAGCAGAATTCAAATCCAAGCCTCCGTTTGGCAGGAAATCGCACATATAGCTAAAAACCTATCTTCCCGCATTCTAACTGCCAGAATCGTACTCTGTTGTAGAACAGAAGTATATCCGAAGTGAATTGACTAGAGTAATCGAACGCTGCAAGCAGAATTCAAATCCGAGCCTCCGTTCGGCAGGAAATCGCAGTTATAGCTAAAACCCTATCTTCCCGCATTCTAACTGCCAGAATCGTACTCTGGTGTTGAACAGAAGTATGTCCGAAGTGAAATGACTAGAGTAATCGAGCGCTGCAAGCAGAATTCAAATCCGAGCCTCCGTTCGGCAGGAAATCGCAGTTATAGTGAAAAACCTACCTTCCAGCATTCTAACTGCCAGAATCGTACTCTGTTGTTAAACAGAAGTGTAATCGAAGTGAAATCACTTGAGGAATCGAATGCCGCAAGCAGAATTCAAATCCGAGCCTCCGTTCGGCAGGAAATCGCAGTTATAGTGAAAAACCTATCTTCCAGCATTCTAACTGCCAGAATCGTACTCTGTTGTTAAACAGAAGTGTAATCGAAGTGAAATCACTTGAGGAATCGAATGCCGCAAGCAGAATTCAAATCCGAGCCTCCGTTCGGCAGGAAATCGCAGTTATAGTGAAAAACCTATCTTCCCGCATTCTAACTGCCAGAATCGTACTCTGTTGTTGAACTGAAGTAGATCCGAAGTGAAATGACTAGAGTAATCGAGCGCTGCAAACAGAAGTCAAATCCGAGCCTCCGTTTGGCAGGAAATCGCAGTTATAGCTAAAAACGTAGCTTCCCGCATTCTAACTGCCAGAATCGTACTCTGGCGTTCAACAGAAGTATGTCCGAAGTGAAATGACTAGAGTAATCGAGCGCTGCAAGCAGAATTCAAATCCGAGCCTCCGTTTGGCAGGAAATCGCAGTAATAGCTAAAAACCTATCTTCCCGCATTCTAACTGCCAGAATCGTACTCTGTTGTAGAACAGAAGTATATCCGAAGTGAATTGACTAGAGTAATCGAACGCTGCAAGCAGAATTCAAATCCAAGCCTCCGTTTGGCAGAAAATCGCACTTATAGCTAAAAACCTATCTTCCCGCATTCTAACTGCCAGAATCGTACTCTGTTGTTAAACAGAAGTGTAATCGAAGTAAAATGACTAGAGGGATCGAATGCCGCAAGCAGAATTCAAACCCGAGCCTCCGTTCGGCAGGAAATCGCAGTTATAGTGAAAAACCTATCTTCCAGCATTCTAACTGCCAGAATCGTACTCTGTTGTTAAACAGAAGTATAATCGAAGTGAAATGACTTGAGGAATCGAATGCCGCAAGCAGAATTCAAATCCGAGCCTCCGTTCGGCAGGAAATCGCAGTTATAGTGAAAAACCTATCTTGCAGCATTCTAACTGCCAGAATCGTACTCTGTTGTTAAACAGAAGTGTAATCGAAGTGAAATCACTTGAGGAATCGAATGCCGCAAGCAAAATTCAAATCCGAGCCTCCGTTCGGCAGGAAATCGCAGTTATAGTGAAAAACCTATCTTCCAGCATTCTAACTGCCAGAATCGTACTCTGTTGTTAAACAGAAGTGTAATCGAAGTGAAATCACTTGAGGAATCGAATGCCGCAAGCAGAATTCAAATCCGAGCCTCCGTTCGGCAGGAAATCGCAGTTATAGTGAAAAACCTATCTTCCAGCATTCTAACTGCCAGAATCGTACTCTGTTGTTAAACAGAAGTGTAATCGAAGTGAAATCACTTGAGGAATCGAATGCCGCAAGCAGAATTCAAATCCGAGCCTCCGTTCGGCAGGAAATCGCAGTTATAGTGAAAAACCTATCTTCCAGCATTCTAACTGCCAGAATCGTACTCTGTTGTTAAACAGAAGTGTAATCGAAGTGAAATCACTTGAGGAATCGAATGCCGCAAGCAGAATTCAAATCCGAGCCTCCGTTCGGCAGGAAATCGCAGTTATAGTGAAAAACCTATCTTCCCGCATTCTAACTGCCAGAATCGTACTCTGTTGTTGAACTGAAGTAGATCCGAAGTGAAATGACTAGAGTAATCGAGCGCTGCAAGCAGAAGTCAAATCCGAGCCTCCGTTTGGCAGGAAATCGCAGTTATAGCTAAAAACGTAGCTTCCCGCATTCTAACTGCCAGAATCGTACTCTGGCGTTCAACAGAAGTATGTCCGAAGTGAAATGACTAGAGTAATCGAGCGCTGCAAGCAGAATTCAAATCCGAGCCTCCGTTTGGCAGGAATTCGCAGTAATAGCTAAAAACCTATCTTCCCGCATTCTAACTGCCAGAATCGTACTCTGTTGTAGAACAGAAGTATATCCGAAGTGAATTGACTAGAGTAATCGAACGCTGCAAGCAGAATTCAAATCCAAGCCTCCGTTTGGCAGAAAATCGCACTTATAGCTAAAAACCTATCTTCCCGCATTCTAACTGCCAGAATCGTACTCTGTTGTTAAACAGAAGTGTAATCGAAGTAAAATGACTAGAGGGATCGAATGCCGCAAGCAGAATTCAAACCCGAGCCTCCGTTCGGCAGGAAATCGCAGTTATAGTGAAAAACCTATCTTCCAGCATTCTAACTGCCAGAATCGTACTCTGTTGTTAAACAGAAGTATAATCGAAGTGAAATGACTTGAGGAATCGAATGCCGCAAGCAGAATTCAAATCCGAGCCTCCGTTCGGCAGGAAATCGCAGTTATAGTGAAAAACCTATCTTGCAGCATTCTAACTGCCAGAATCGTACTCTGTTGTTAAACAGAAGTGTAATCGAAGTGAAATCACTTGAGGAATCGAATGCCGCAAGCAAAATTCAAATCGGAGCCTCCGTTCGGCAGGAAATCGCAGTTATAGTGAAAAACCTATCTTCCAGCATTCTAACTGCCAGAATCGTACTCTGTTGTTAAACAGAAGTGTAATCGAAGTGAAATCACTTGAGGAATCGAATGCCGCAAGCAGAATTCAAATCCGAGCCTCCGTTCGGCAGGAAATCGCAGTTATAGTGAAAAACCTATCTTCCAGCATTCTAACTGCCAGAATCGTACTCTGTTGTTAAACAGAAGTGTAATCGAAGTGAAATCACTTGAGGAATCGAATGCCGCAAGCAGAATTCAAATCCGAGCCTCCGTTCGGCAGGAAATCGCAGTTATAGTGAAAAACCTATCTTCCAGCATTCTAACTGCCAGAATCGTACTCTGTTGTTAAACAGAAGTGTAATCGAAGTGAAATCACTTGAGGAATCGAATGCCGCGAGCAGAATTCAAAACCGAGCCTCCGTTCGGCAGGAAATCGCAGTTATAGTGAAAAACCTATCTTCCAGCATTCTAACTGCCAGAATCGTACTCTGTTGTTAAACAGAAGTGTAATCGAAGTGAAATGACTTGAGGAATTGAATGCCGCAAGCAGAATTCAAATCCAAGCCTCCGTTTGGCAGGAAATCGCACATATAGCTAAAAACCTATCTTCCCGCATTCTAACTGCCAGAATCGTACTCTGTTGTAGAACAGAAGTATATCCGAAGTGAATTGACTAGAGTAATCGAACGCTGCAAGCAGAATTCAAATCCGAGCCTCCGTTCGGCAGGAAATCGCAGTTATAGCTAAAAACCTATCTTCCCGCATTCTAACTGCCAGAATCGTACTCTGGTGTTGAACAGAAGTATGTCCGAAGTGAAATGACTAGAGTAATCGAGCGCTGCAAGCAGAATTCAAATCCGAGCCTCCGTTCGGCAGGAAATCGCAGTTATAGTGAAAAACCTACCTTCCAGCATTCTAACTGCCAGAATCGTACTCTGTTGTTAAACAGAAGTGTAATCGAAGTGAAATCACTTGAGGAATCGAATGCCGCAAGCAGAATTCAAATCCGAGCCTCCGTTCGGCAGGAAATCGCAGTTATAGTGAAAAACCTATCTTCCAGCATTCTAACTGCCAGAATCGTACTCTGTTGTTAAACAGAAGTGTAATCGAAGTGAAATCACTTGAGGAATCGAATGCCGCAAGCAGAATTCAAATCCGAGCCTCCGTTCGGCAGGAAATCGCAGTTATAGTGAAAAACCTATCTTCCCGCATTCTAACTGCCAGAATCGTACTCTGTTGTTGAACTGAAGTAGATCCGAAGTGAAATGACTAGAGTAATCGAGCGCTGCAAACAGAAGTCAAATCCGAGCCTCCGTTTGGCAGGAAATCGCAGTTATAGCTAAAAACGTAGCTTCCCGCATTCTAACTGCCAGAATCGTACTCTGGCGTTCAACAGAAGTATGTCCGAAGTGAAATGACTAGAGTAATCGAGCGCTGCAAGCAGAATTCAAATCCGAGCCTCCGTTTGGCAGGAAATCGCAGTAATAGCTAAAAACCTATCTTCCCGCATTCTAACTGCCAGAATCGTACTCTGTTGTAGAACAGAAGTATATCCGAAGTGAATTGACTAGAGTAATCGAACGCTGCAAGCAGAATTCAAATCCAAGCCTCCGTTTGGCAGAAAATCGCACTTATAGCTAAAAACCTATCTTCCCGCATTCTAACTGCCAGAATCGTACTCTGTTGTTAAACAGAAGTGTAATCGAAGTAAAATGACTAGAGGGATCGAATGCCGCAAGCAGAATTCAAACCCGAGCCTCCGTTCGGCAGGAAATCGCAGTTATAGTGAAAAACCTATCTTCCAGCATTCTAACTGCCAGAATCGTACTCTGTTGTTAAACAGAAGTATAATCGAAGTGAAATGACTTGAGGAATCGAATGCCGCAAGCAGAATTCAAATCCGAGCCTCCGTTCGACAGGAAATCGCAGTTATAGCTAAAAACCTATCTTCCCGCATTCTAACTGCCAGAATCGTACTCTGTTGTTGAACTGAAGTAGATCCGAAGTGAAATGACTAGAGTAATCGAGCGCTGCAAGCAGAAGTCAAATCCGAGCCTCCGTTTGGCAGGAAATCGCAGTTATAGCTAAAAACGTAGCTTCCTGCATTTTAACTGCCAGAATCGTACTCTGGCGTTCAACAGAAGTATGTCCGAAGTGAAATGACTAGAGTAATCGAGCGCTGCAAGCAGAATTCAAATCCGAGCCTCCGTTCGGCAGGAAATCGCAGTTATAGCTAAAACCCTATCTTCCCGCATTCTAACTGCCAGAATCATACTCTGGTGTTGAACAGAAGTATGTCCGAAGTGAAATGACTAGAGTAATCGAGCGCTGCAAGCAGAATTCAAATCCGAGCCTCCGTTTGGCAGAAAATCGCACTTATAGCTAAAAACCTATCTTCCCGCATTCTAACTGCCAGAATCGTACTCTGTTGTTAAACAGAAGTATAATCGAAGTGAAATGACTTGAGGAATCGAATGCCGCAAGCAGAATTCAAATCCGAGCCTCCGTTCGGCAGGAAATCGCAGTTATAGTGAAAAACCTATCTTGTGTGACGTCCCAGTCACGCGCCCACGCTGGCAGTCGGACATAGTGCGCAACGCCGCCGCTAGAGGTCTCACTGACTCTACTGAGTTTCTCGCAAGAGCACCACTAAGCCTCTCTTCCAATATATACAAGTTCCAAACATCCTCTAGTATCCCCCAGCGTCTAGGGCAGGGGTCGACCACGCAGCCCTACTGATGAGTCTGTGGTCGACTCCAAGACGAAACGCTCCCTTCCCCTCATCTTTTCGCCCCCTTCAGCATCGCTTCCTCCCCGACAGCCTCCATTGCGTCCATGCAGTGGCACCTCGGTGCGATACACTTGGGCGGCGAGGCAAGATCCCTTCATTCCCCTGTTGCGGCCATCAATCGCCCCTCCGAGGATGCGGGCGGGACGTAACACTTGCAGCATTCTAACTGCCAGAATCGTACTCTGTTGTTAAACAGAAGTGTAATCGAAGTGAAATCACTTGAGGAATCGAATGCCGCAAGCAGAATTCAAATCCGAGCCTCCGTTCGGCAGGAAATCGCAGTTATAGTGAAAAACCTATCTTCCAGCATTCTAACTGCCAGAATCGTACTCTGTTGTTAAACAGAAGTGTAATCGAAGTGAAATCACTTGAGGAATCGAATGCCGCGAGCAGAATTCAAAACCGAGCCTCCGTTCGGCAGGAAATCGCAGTTATAGTGAAAAACCTATCTTCCAGCATTCTAACTGCCAGAATCGTACTCTGTTGTTAAACAGAAGTGTAATCGAAGTGAAATCACTTGAGGAATCGAATGCCGCGAGCAGAATTCAAAACCGAGCCTCCGTTCGGCAGGAAATCGCAGTTATAGTGAAAAACCTATCTTCCAGCATTCTAACTGCCAGAATCGTACTCTGTTGTTAAACAGAAGTGTAATCGAAGTGAAATGACTTGAGGAATCGAATGCCGCAAGCAGAATTCAAAACCGAGCCTCCGTTCGACAGGAAATCGCAGTTATAGCTAAAAACCTATCTTCCCGCATTCTAACTGCCAGAATCGTACTCTGTTGTTGAACTGCAGTAGATCCGAAGTGAAATGACTAGAGTAATCGAGCGCTGCAAGCAGAAGTCAAATCCGAGCCTCCGTTTGGCAGGAAATCGCAGTTATAGCTAAAAACGTAGCTTCCCGCATTCTAACTGCCAGAATCGTACTCTGGCGTTCAACAGAAGTATGTCCGAAGTGAAATGACTAGAGTAATCGAGCGCTGCAAGCAGAATTCAAATCCGAGCCTCCGTTCGGCAGGAAATCGCAGTTATAGCTAAAACCCTATCTTCCCGCATTCTAACTGCCAGAATCGTACTCTGGTGTTGAACAGAAGTATGTCCGAAGTGAAATGACTAGAGTAATCGAGCGCTGCAAGCAGAATTCAAATCCGAGCCTCCGTTCGGCAGGAAATCGCAGTTATAGTGAAAAACCTATCTTCCAGCATTCTAACTGCCAGAATCGTACTCTGTTGTTAAACAGAAGTGTAATCGAAGTGAAATCACTTGAGGAATCGAATGCCGCAAGCAGAATTCAAATCCGAGCCTCCGTTCGGCAGGAAATCGCAGTTATAGTGAAAAACCTATCTTCCAGCATTCTAACTGCCAGAATCGTACTCTGTTGTTAAACAGAAGTGTAATCGAAGTGAAATCACTTGAGGAATCGAATGCCGCAAGCAGAATTCAAATCCGAGCCTCCGTTCGGCAGGAAATCGCAGTTATAGTGAAAAACCTATCTTCCCGCATTCTAACTGCCAGAATCGTACTCTGTTGTTGAACTGAAGTAGATCCGAAGTGAAATGACTAGAGTAATCGAGCGCTGCAAGCAGAAGTCAAATCCGAGCCTCCGTTTGGCAGGAAATCGCAGTTATAGCTAAAAACGTAGCTTCCCGCATTCTAACTGCCAGAATCGTACTCTGGCGTTCAACAGAAGTATGTCCGAAGTGAAATGACTAGAGTAATCGAGCGCTGCAAGCAGAATTCAAATCCGAGCCTCCGTTTGGCAGGAAATCGCAGTTATAACTAAAAACCTATCTTCCCGCATTCTAACTGCCAGAATCGTACTCTGTTGTTGAACAGAAGTATATCCGAAGTGAATTGACTAGAGTAATCGAACGCTGCAAGCAGAATTCAAATCCAAGCCTCCGTTTGGCAGGAAATCGCACATATAGCTAAAAACCTATCTTCCCGCATTCTAACTGCCAGAATCGTACTCTGTTGTAGAACAGAAGTATATCCGAAGTGAATTGACTAGAGTAATCGAACGCTGCAAGCAGAATTCAAATCCGAGCCTCCGTTCGGCAGGAAATCGCAGTTATAGTGAAAAACCTACCTTCCAGCATTCTAACTGCCAGAATCGTACTCTGTTGTTAAACAGAAGTGTAATCGAAGTGAAATCACTTGAGGAATCGAATGCCGCAAGCAGAATTCAAATCCGAGCCTCCGTTCGGCAGGAAATCGCAGTTATAGTGAAAAACCTATCTTCCAGCATTCTAACTGCCAGAATCGTACTCTGTTGTTAAACAGAAGTGTAATCGAAGTGAAATCACTTGAGGAATCGAATGCCGCAAGCAGAATTCAAATCCGAGCCTCCGTTCGGCAGGAAATCGCAGTTATAGTGAAAAACCTATCTTCCCGCATTCTAACTGCCAGAATCGTACTCTGTTGTTGAACTGAAGTAGATCCGAAGTGAAATGACTAGAGTAATCGAGCGCTGCAAGCAGAAGTCAAATCCGAGCCTCCGTTTGGCAGGAAATCGCAGTTATAGCTAAAAACGTAGCTTCCCGCATTCTAACTGCCAGAATCGTACTCTGGCGTTCAACAGAAGTATGTCCGAAGTGAAATGACTAGAGTAATCGAGCGCTGCAAGCAGAATTCAAATCCGAGCCTCCGTTTGGCAGGAAATCGCAGTAATAGCTAAAAACCTATCTTCCCGCATTCTAACTGCCAGAATCGTACTCTGTTGTAGAACAGAAGTATATCCGAAGTGAATTGACTAGAGTAATCGAACGCTGCAAGCAGAATTCAAATCCAAGCCTCCGTTTGGCAGAAAATCGCACTTATAGCTAAAAACCTATCTTCCCGCATTCTAACTGCCAGAATCGTACTCTGTTGTTAAACAGAAGTGTAATCGAAGTAAAATGACTAGAGGGATCGAATGCCGCAAGCAGAATTCAAACCCGAGCCTCCGTTCGGCAGGAAATTGCAGTTATAGTGAAAAACCTATCTTCCAGCATTCTAACTGCCAGAATCGTACTCTGTTGTTAAACAGAAGTATAATCGAAGTGAAATGACTTGAGGAATCGAATGCCGCAAGCAGAATTCAAATCCGAGCCTCCGTTCGGCAGGAAATCGCAGTTATAGTGAAAAACCTATCTTGCAGCATTCTAACTGCCAGAATCGTACTCTGTTGTTAAACAGAAGTGTAATCGAAGTGAAATCACTTGAGGAATCGAATGCCGCAAGCAAAATTCAAATCGGAGCCTCCGTTCGGCAGGAAATCGCAGTTATAGTGAAAAACCTATCTTCCAGCATTCTAACTGCCAGAATCGTACTCTGTTGTTAAACAGAAGTGTAATCGAAGTGAAATCACTTGAGGAATCGAATGCCGCAAGCAGAATTCAAATCCGAGCCTCCGTTCGGCAGGAAATCGCAGTTATAGTGAAAAACCTATCTTCCAGCATTCTAACTGCCAGAATCGTACTCTGTTGTTAAACAGAAGTGTAATCGAAGTGAAATCACTTGAGGAATCGAATGCCGCAAGCAGAATTCAAATCCGAGCCTCCGTTCGGCAGGAAATCGCAGTTATAGTGAAAAACCTATCTTCCAGCATTCTAACTGCCAGAATCGTACTCTGTTG
This sequence comes from Ectemnius lituratus, assembly GCA_910593735.2. NCBI lineage: Eukaryota > Metazoa > Arthropoda > Insecta > Hymenoptera > Crabronidae > Ectemnius > Ectemnius lituratus. The sequence continues at coordinate 2,046,059 of OU343044.1, read as the reverse complement.
TTAAACAGAAGTGTAATCGAAGTGAAATCACTTGAGGAATCGAATGCCGCGAGCAGAATTCAAAACCGAGCCTCCGTTCGGCAGGAAATCGCAGTTATAGTGAAAAACCTATCTTCCAGCATTCTAACTGCCAGAATCGTACTCTGTTGTTAAACAGAAGTGTAATCGAAGTGAAATGACTTGAGGAATCGAATGCCGCAAGCAGAATTCAAATCCAAGCCTCCGTTTGGCAGGAAATCGCACTTATAGCTAAAAACCTATCTTCCCGCATTCTAACTGCCAGAATCGTACTCTGTTGTAGAACAGAAGTATATCCGAAGTGAATTGACTAGAGTAATCGAACGCTGCAAGCAGAATTCAAATCCGAGCCTCCGTTCGGCAGGAAATCGCAGTTATAGCTAAAACCCTATCTTCCCGCATTCTAACTGCCAGAATCGTACTCTGGTGTTGAACAGAAGTATGTCCGAAGTGAAATGACTAGAGTAATCGAGCGCTGCAAGCAGAATTCAAATCCGAGCCTCCGTTCGGCAGGAAATCGCAGTTATAGTGAAAAACCTACCTTCCAGCATTCTAACTGCCAGAATCGTACTCTGTTGTTAAACAGAAGTGTAATCGAAGTGAAATCACTTGAGGAATCGAATGCCGCAAGCAGAATTCAAATCCGAGCCTCCGTTCGGCAGGAAATCGCAGTTATAGTGAAAAACCTATCTTCCAGCATTCTAACTGCCAGAATCGTACTCTGTTGTTAAACAGAAGTGTAATCGAAGTGAAATCACTTGAGGAATCGAATGCCGCAAGCAGAATTCAAATCCGAGCCTCCGTTCGGCAGGAAATCGCAGTTATAGTGAAAAACCTATCTTCCCGCATTCTAACTGCCAGAATCGTACTCTGTTGTTGAACTGAAGTAGATCCGAAGTGAAATGACTAGAGTAATCGAGCGCTGCAAACAGAAGTCAAATCCGAGCCTCCGTTCGGCAGGAAATCGCAGTTATAGTGAAAAACCTATCTTCCAGCATTCTAACTGCCAGAATCGTACTCTGTTGTTAAACAGAAGTGTAATCGAAGTGAAATGACTTGAGGAATCGAATGCCGCAAGCAGAATTCAAAACCGAGCCTCCGTTCGACAGGAAATCGCAGTTATAGCTAAAAACCTATCTTCCCGCATTCTAACTGCCAGAATCGTACTCTGTTGTTGAACTGCAGTAGATCCGAAGTGAAATGACTAGAGTAATCGAGCGCTGCAAGCAGAAGTCAAATCCGAGCCTCCGTTTGGCAGGAAATCGCAGTTATAGCTAAAAACGTAGCTTCCCGCATTCTAACTGCCAGAATCGTACTCTGGCGTTCAACAGAAGTATGTCCGAAGTGAAATGACTAGAGTAATCGAGCGCTGCAAGCAGAATTCAAATCCGAGCCTCCGTTCGGCAGGAAATCGCAGTTATAGCTAAAACCCTATCTTCCCGCATTCTAACTGCCAGAATCGTACTCTGGTGTTGAACAGAAGTATGTCCGAAGTGAAATGACTAGAGTAATCGAGCGCTGCAAGCAGAATTCAAATCCGAGCCTCCGTTCGGCAGGAAATCGCAGTTATAGCTAAAACCCTATCTTCCCGCATTCTAACTGCCAGAATCGTACTCTGGTGTTGAACAGAAGTATGTCCGAAGTGAAATGACTAGAGTAATCGAGCGCTGCAAGCAGAATTCAAATCCGAGCCTCCGTTTGGCAGGAAATCGCAGTTATAGCTAAAACCCTATCTTCCCGCATTCTAACTGCCAGAATCGTACTCTGGTGTTGAACAGAAGTATGTCCGAAGTGAAATGACTAGAGTAATCGAGCGCTGCAAGCAGAATTCAAATCCGAGCCTCCGTTCGGCAGGAAATCGCAGTTATAGTGAAAAACCTATCTTCCAGCATTCTAACTGCCAGAATCGTACTCTGTTGTTAAACAGAAGTGTAATCGAAGTGAAATCACTTGAGGAATCGAATGCCGCAAGCAGAATTCAAATCCGAGCCTCCGTTCGGCAGGAAATCGCAGTTATAGTGAAAAACCTATCTTCCAGCATTCTAACTGCCAGAATCGTACTCTGTTGTTAAACAGAAGTGTAATCGAAGTGAAATCACTTGAGGAATCGAATGCCGCAAGCAGAATTCAAATCCGAGCCTCCGTTCGGCAGGAAATCGCAGTTATAGTGAAAAACCTATCTTCCCGCATTCTAACTGCCAGAATCGTACTCTGTTGTTGAACTGAAGTAGATCCGAAGTGAAATGACTAGAGTAATCGAGCGCTGCAAGCAGAAGTCAAATCCGAGCCTCCGTTTGGCAGGAAATCGCAGTTATAGCTAAAAACGTAGCTTCCCGCATTCTAACTGCCAGAATCGTACTCTGGCGTTCAACAGAAGTATGTCCGAAGTGAAATGACTAGAGTAATCGAGCGCTGCAAGCAGAATTCAAATCCGAGCCTCCGTTTGGCAGGAAATCGCAGTTATAACTAAAAACCTATCTTCCCGCATTCTAACTGCCAGAATCGTACTCTGTTGTTGAACAGAAGTATATCCGAAGTGAATTGACTAGAGTAATCGAACGCTGCAAGCAGAATTCAAATCCAAGCCTCCGTTTGGCAGGAAATCGCACATATAGCTAAAAACCTATCTTCCCGCATTCTAACTGCCAGAATCGTACTCTGTTGTAGAACAGAAGTATTGTGACGTCTCACGCCTGTCCTGCCTATTTAGGTATATATATTTCTTTTCCAACGCCACGACATACCGCAGGCATATTGTACTACGTTACTCCATCTTATATTAACCAATTACAATTGAAGGGGCTCGGTCCCAAATACCCGAGCTCGACCAAAAACAAGTCTATTGACATTATCTTTTAACATTTGTCTTTTAACATTTGTCTTTTAACATTTGTCTTTTAACATTTGTCTTTTGACATTTGTCTTTTAACATTTGTCTATTAACTTTTTCTATTGACACTGTCCTTTAACACCGTATGTTTGGGAACGCCGCGTCATAATCGCGATATACATTAAGCCGTAGCCTTTAACACAACCACAGCGAACCACGAGCATTTGTTGGGAATGATCAGCTATTATATACGATAATGATCGTGAGTCGTTGGAGGAACATAATTATAAGCTATAAGGATATGTATATCCTCCGAACGCCTGGTAGACGAGCTCGCGCTAAGTATTTAGTCTACTCAGCGATTCCCATGTGATCAAGCACACGTGCGATCACTACAGAGTTACGAGTGAGCTTCTCACGGAAAGATGACCGAGTGGTGTCCGATAAACAAGAGCCCACATTCCACTCTCACGGCAAAAGTTCTTAAAGTCACGTACAAAGTATCGGGTAGCATCCGAGCCGCCAGCTCGTCTCCTAGAGATAAGATAAGCACCGAGCACCGTGGAACTGCTGACGTTGCAGCGTACATGGACCGTTCGAGCGTGGGACTGCTTAGGTCAGCAACGTCCCAGCACGGAGCGAGACCGGTCACCTGACCACAACCGCGCGCGCTGATTGGCTCCCCACCGCTCGCGGGGCGCCTGCCCCACTACTCGGAGACCCTGCGAGGCTCCAGAGAGTCACTCGAACAATCAGTTCTCATCGTGGACCTGACAGCAGTGGACGTAAACTCGAAGTGCTCCCGCTATACTTAACAATCAGTTCTCATCGTGGACCTGACAGCACCGGACGTAAACTCGAAGTGCTCCCGCGATACTTAGTAATCAATTCTCACAGCAGTAAACCTAAACTCGAAGTGCTCCCGCTATACTTAGTATTTGCTCCAATCTATACAAGTGTTGTGAATATTAGTGATCGTGCTTCATCACGCTAGAACAGCGACAAGGGACCTTCCAATTCCGATAGCGAGCACCGCATCTACTTGTTGCATTTACTGTGAGTCCAATTAAACTGTCAGTACCGCGATAGAACTCCGTGTCCAACGGTCACGTTAATAATTATACTTATTCTACTGTTCCGAGATTCGCTTAATTAGGTATTATCATTGTGTGTACTATTCAAACACTTTACAATATACTTACTATACGAGATTTATTCGTTTATCGGTGATTTTACCTGTGACACCCACTACTCAATGTGCTCTAATGCCCGCGATGTGCAACCCCTGCAATAATGGTTTAATTGAGGCTCGCCTGTCAATAACTCGAGAGCCGGCCAACGAAACCGCGCTATTTGTTAGCGACGAGGTGGCAATGGCTAGTTATTCTTACGCTTGTCATCGACTCCTTCCTGTTCCGCCTATCGAGATCGCGCTGATTGACAGCGTCGGCCAGGCAACAACAATAATCCGCAATTATCCGCGATGGCGTCGACGGCTCGCGCCCACTACCGCCCCGCTTCACAACGAAGCCACCGGTCAGGGCGACGAGGTAGGGAAAGAATACAGTGCTACTATGACAATGTACTCCGAATCTCGCAGCAATAAGACAGAATAAGTCCTAACCATTACTTCATATCAACTGTCTACCAAATCATTCCTTAACTCTACCAATTACTTCATACCCGCCTACTTCATTTCTACCACTTTGGTACCTATTCAACACTCGTGGGGTAAGGCGTGTGACAATACCTAACATCATCCTATTCAATCGGGTTCGAGATCCATTATCAGACATTAAGAGTCGCAATCATAGAAAGGCAACATTCGGAATCCAATTATTTCTATGCGATGATCACAGCCAGCCGTCAGAATCGCGCTATTTGCTAGCGACGAGAATGTTTGCATGACTCTGGCTTTAGACGTGTTTGTCTTGTTATTATAATGCTGCCTATCGAAACCGCGCTTGAAACCAGCGACGGACAGGCAGATTGACATATGCATCTATCAGACCAACTACAAGATGGCGCCGTCCGGACGCGCCGGCGAGCATGGTCATTCAACCAAATTCGGTAGGTTCACTTTCGCCATAACCAACCCAGGCTCACCCGATCACTCACTATTCTACCGAACCTACGTTTCTCTTACTTACCGACCTCACTACTATTCCTAATTTACCTACAGTCCATTAACTACTTACCTGTTACCTACCCTATCCAGAATACCTACTCTATCTTCCTTACCCACCTTAATTCATTTACCTACCTGCGAGATTTCCTCTCCCATACGAGGCAGGATCATTTAGCGGCGAAGCAGAGTAGTGCCCTCTGTGCCAGACATGTTTACTCGACTCTCTACAACAGAGCCTCATCCCAGGGTATAGTTCTGTGCATGCGACTGCCCGAAAAAGAGGCACTTAATAATTGAAAATAAGCCCGTCTCAGGAATAGATCGACTAATAGGTTGCGGAACACTTCGACCTTCGGTCGGCGCCTCCCGAGACGTAACAAAGCTTAAAATTTTCTGGTGGCAGCGGTGGGATTGTAACTGTTGCGAAGAGAGAGAGAAGACATCGAGACCGGAGTTAGGCATAAAAGGCATGCCGAGTACCAGATCTACCTCAGACGGAGAGAAATCCTGCCGAACGTGAGCTACGCGTTCAGGAGTTATAAGGACAATCGGCACTGAAGGCCACCATATTGTCACTTCTCACGGGAATAAAATGACATGAATGTCATGTCATTTACCTTCTCATCGAATTTGCACTGCACGGCATATCGCCAGGACCAATTACTACCCGAGGGCTCGTAATCATGGACCTGTTTGGGTAATATAAGCCAAGCACGTTATCGAAGAAAATTCGCCAATTAATTAAGGCTGAAAACTGACCTCGCCAGTCCTACTTCCGTACTTTGTGTGTGAGATGCACCACGTGCGTTTTCTAAAGAAATACGCACCTTTCGACGAGCCTACTATGCAATGAAACTGTTGCTCGTTAAATACTAATTCCCATGACCGTAACATTGCTATTCTGGATGCAATGATAGGCAACTTTACACTGTATTCGCAGTATCCACTGAGTCCACTAAGACGATGGACGTATCTGGGAAAACACTGGCTTCTATCTTCAAAGGGAAAAGCGTTCCTTCCTCAACACATTGAACTAATCGTTCGATCTGCCAGTGCCCACTCTTAAGTTTCACGAAGTCCGTTCCTAGGGCAATTTCGTGCCAGCCAGCGCTGTTGTATCCTCCCTAGAGCAGGAACACGCCATGAGCGAACTGTTAAACAGAAAAATCAAATAAGGAAAATGCCTTATTAAACCCACTATCTCAAGGTGACGCACGCCTTGGAGATGCCCGGTTCTGTGTCATTGAACCGCTAATAATTTCTTTGATTGCTCTGATTTACTCCTCGGTGAGGAGCAGAAGTCAGATAGCCGCCGTCCGTTTGGACATTCTCCACTTCAATAATATTGAAGTTCCCTCAGTGATTCTCATGCATTCCAACTCCGAATCCATAGAGAACGAAAATGGGGAATATCGTCGAAAATACTGCAGAGCAATCGGAGGGCCCCCGTTTCTCTGTAGCGCAGCGACAATACAAATAACTTTACTATATTCTCGAAAACTCATTTCTTCTAATTCCAAGGCTTCACGCCATAATCTAATCGCTTCAGTCCTAATAGAAACACTGTATAGCGACTGCAATTTAATTTCTAATACAAACTCCAATCTTCATCAGATTCTTCTGAAATTTTATCCAGAATCAGTTCAGAACCTTCAAATTTTTTGCCAATGTAATCTGCGGCAATATGATTCTCGTTTTAAAGAGAAACAAGGCAACAAAATATGTGAACCCATAAATTAATGGTACAATAAGGTACTATCGAAATATAGATGAAATACGCGAACATATGTACTAGACCTTCTCCGCCTTGATCACAAAAACATTGATGTAAGATGAAGCGTAGAACGTCCCGTACGTAAAGTAGATTAAATATTTCCTATCTGCAATGAATGACATTCACAGCACTCCAATTCTCACATTCCTAATCTACTATTTCTCCATTCTTAGTCTAGTTGTTCTTATTGTTAATGTGTTTCATATATAGGTACGCTAATGATCAAAATACGCGACTCCCAAGAACTAGCTAGGGAAAACTTATGTCAAGCGAAGGAGCGATCCAAAGCCTACTACGATAAGCATACTAATTCCCAAACTTAAAAATGGGAGAATTATCTACAATATCGCGAAACGGTCGCGTTAGTACTAAGCGAACAATCGACCATGATATTTCACGACAATTGGTTTACCAATGAACATCACCGCAATCTTGCATTTCGCCAACCACGTCTCAAGCACTACATTATCGGGAGATTAGATTTCTTAAACTTGGAAACACTTCCCGTGGCTTACGACTCTAAGGCAGAAGAGATAGCTCACACACCTGCCACAGAGTAGCCCCATGCGATAATTACGTATTCTTCTAACATACCATAGGCGTTAGATATAATTAGGTTAAGACTAACAAAGGAAAAACACAACAAAAATAATTTTATATATATGCGCTAGTTGTAAGCACTCATCACGTTAAACATAAAACAACGCGCGAGATGTCAGACAACACCGGCACCTTGCTGGAATACTTCTTCCACCAATTTCACTCAAGTCTACGCGTGTGCCAGACAAATTACACTCTGGAACGATACTACTAAAGTCAGGGACTACATGCCCTCTGGAAGATGGCCATTGCATCAACATGGAGGATGACCATACCTTCTGGAAACTAGTCCCAACATCGTCACGCATGTTCAATCAATACGACGGCTTCCAATCTAAACACAAACGATCGCAGCATTAATTGCATTACAGACTAGAAGGGTAGAGTCAACCAAACCGAGAATTGGAAACCCAGACCTAACCGACTCAGACCCTGCGAAATTCTTTCTTCTATACATGGTAGAGACCCAATACAGATCTACCACAAATTGAAAACCCAGACCTAACTAACTCAGATTCGGGTTAACGCTTGTCAACGTTAGGGTGGCCAACCACGAGGTCAACTGAATCAACATCCACGACAATGACGACGAAGAAGTCGACTATATCGCAGTAAATGGCGCATGCCAAGGTGCCCAGTACTCGGATCCTTACGGTACATGGGACGACGTCATCGTGCAAGGGACAGTGGAAATCGCCTTGAAATCAGCCAGAGTACCAGTAAGACTCCACTCCGGAAGCGTATTGCTAAAATCAGGAACCACGTGCCCCTTGACGGACGGACACTGCATCGACATGGAAGACGGACACACATTTTGGGATCAAATTCCTACGTCTTCCTGCAAATTTAACCATTACGACGTTCTGTACGAAGGCGTCGCTACGAAGATAGAAGAGTTAGGTGCTCAACCGCAATATCCGACCCTGTATACCTTAATTGATAACGACGTCACGTTCGCGCTCACCAAGACCAAGGAGACGCGGGTGTGCGGGTATACCATAATGGGCACGGAACACCCAAAATTATTCATCGTAGAGACCATAAGGGGAAACGCGTTCATGGCAAAGAAACCAGTTGCCGTGGACAACCTGGACATTTTCACGTACGTGAACTCAAAATTCGTGTACGTGGAACGTCACATCCGGTCGCAAATGACTTCGTTATACAACGACGTCCTCGAGCAACGATGCACGCTGGAAAAGCAAATGCTGAAGAATTCACTGGCACTCGCAAATGTTGCGCCCGATGAATTCGCCTACTTCCTGGGAAAAGGACCAGGACAAGTCGCCGTCACCGCTGGAGAAGTGGTGCACATACTGAAGTGTATTCCCGTAGAGGTACGAGTCAGGAAGACCGACGCCTGCTACTCGGAACTACCAGTGGAATTCCGCAATGTGTCATACTTCTTGACACCTAAATCACGAATAATTACACAACACGGAAGTGAACGAGATTGCAGTCATTTCTTACCAGTAATGTACCGAATCGAGGATTCCTGGATACAATTCACCCCGAAACCCATCGAAGGCAGCGCACCACAGCGACTGCAACCCATGACAAAACCATCATGGAAATACTTGACGCCAGCATCCTTGGCGACAAGTGGAATATACTCGCAGACGGACTTGGATAAACTGCGAGATCACCTTATGTTCCCTGCTGAAAAACCAGCAGTCCTGAATTCCATTGCGAGAGGATTCAGCGGACGAAGTCTAACTAACCCGTCTATTTCTCTCCGATCATTCCTCGACGAACAAACCATCGAGGGAATAGCGCAATCAGCCGCTAAAAGGATGTGGGAACACTTCATGACTTTCGGGTCAGTGAGCGCAGGCATTATCGCCATCTACGCCATATTCAGAGCCATTATGATGATCGTAAATACCATCATACACGGGCTCGCGCTCCACGGCACCTACGGATGGAGCATCTACCTCCTGGGAGCACTATGGTCTTCGATCACACATCATCTCATCCGAAGGAAAGAAGCCCAAACATTCTCTCCTAACGAAGGAAGGATCGAGTATGTTCACGACGAAGATCCAGCCCACGCAGAGGCAAGGCCAGCCGTAGAACCCACCAGAGCCGTGCAGGAATTATAACAAAGACTTTCCGCCATCAACACTCAGCGAACGAACATTTAACAAAATTTTTATGTTCGTTCTGGATAAAGGGGGAGGTGTGACGTCTCACGCCTGTCCTGCCTATTTAGGTATATATATTTCTTTTCCAACGCCACGACATACCGCAGGCATATTGTACTACGTTACTCCATCTTATATTAACCAATTACAATTGAAGGCGCTCGGTCCCAAATACCCGAGCTCGACCAAAAACAAGTCTATTGACATTATCTTTTAACATTTGTCTTTTAACATTTGTCTTTTAACATTTGTCTTTTAACATTTGTCTTTTGACATTTGTCTTTTAACATTTGTCTATTAACTTTTTCTATTGACACTGTCCTTTAACACCGTATGTTTGGGAACGCCGCGTCATAATCGCGATATACATTAAGCCGTAGCCTTTAACACAACCACAGCGAACCACGAGCATTTGTTGGGAATGATCAGCTATTATATACGATAATGATCGTGAGTCGTTGGAGGAACATAATTATAAGCTATAAGGATATGTATATCCTCCGAACGCCTGGTAGACGAGCTCGCGCTAAGTATTTAGTCTACTCAGCGATTCCCATGTGATCAAGCACACGTGCGATCACTACAGAGTTACGAGTGAGCTTCTCACGGAAAGATGACCGAGTGGTGTCCGATAAACAAGAGCCCACATTCCACTCTCACGGCAAAAGTGCTTAAAGTCACGTACAAAGTATCGGGTAGCATCCGAGCCGCCAGCTCGTCTCCTAGAGATAAGATAAGCACCGAGCACCGTGGAACTGCTGACGTTGCAGCGTACATGGACCGTTCGAGCGTGGGACTGCTTAGGTCAGCAACGTCCCAGCACGGAGCGAGACCGGTCACCTGACCACAACCGCGCGCGCTGATTGGCTCCCCACCGCTCGCGGGGCGCCTGCCCCACTACTCGGAGACCCTGCGAGGCTCCAGAGAGTCACTCGAACAATCAGTTCTCATCGTGGACCTGACAGCAGTGGACGTAAACTCGAAGTGCTCCCGCTATACTTAACAATCAGTTCTCATCGTGGACCTGACAGCACCGGACGTAAACTCGAAGTGCTCCCGCGATACTTAGTAATCAATTCTCACAGCAGTAAACCTAAACTCGAAGTGCTCCCGCTATACTTAGTATTTGCTCCAATCTATACAAGTGTTGTGAATATTAGTGATCGTGCTTCATCACGCTAGAACAGCGACAAGGGACCTTCCAATTCCGATAGCGAGCACCGCATCTACTTGTTGCATTTACTGTGAGTCCAATTAAACTGTCAGTACCGCGATAGAACTCCGTGTCCAACGGTCACGTTAATAATTATACTTATTCTACTGTTCCGAGATTCGCTTAATTAGGTATTATCATTGTGTGTACTATTCAAACACTTTACAATATACTTACTATACGAGATTTATTCGTTTATCGGTGATTTTACCTGTGACACCCACTACTCAATGTGCTCTAATGCCCGCGATGTGCAACCCCTGCAATAATGGTTTAATTGAGGCTCGCCTGTCAATAACTCGAGAGCCGGCCAACGAAACCGCGCTATTTGTTAGCGACGAGGTGGCAATGGCTAGTTATTCTTACGCTTGTCATCGACTCCTTCCTGTTCCGCCTATCGAGATCGCGCTGATTGACAGCGTCGGCCAGGCAACAACAATAATCCGCAATTATCCGCGATGGCGTCGACGGCTCGCGCCCACTACCGCCCCGCTTCACAACGAAGCCACCGGTCAGGGCGACGAGGTAGGGAAAGAATACAGTGCTACTATGACAATGTACTCCGAATCTCGCAGCAATAAGACAGAATAAGTCCTAACCATTACTTCATATCAACTGTCTACCAAATCATTCCTTAACTCTACCAATTACTTCATACCCGCCTACTTCATTTCTACCACTTTGGTACCTATTCAACACTCGTGGGGTAAGGCGTGTGACAATACCTAACATCATCCTATTCAATCGGGTTCGAGATCCATTATCAGACATTAAGAGTCGCAATCATAGAAAGGCAACATTCGGAATCCAATTATTTCTATGCGATGATCACAGCCAGCCGTCAGAATCGCGCTATTTGCTAGCGACGAGAATGTTTGCATGACTCTGGCTTTAGACGTGTTTGTCTTGTTATTATAATGCTGCCTATCGAAACCGCGCTTGAAACCAGCGACGGACAGGCAGATTGACATATGCATCTATCAGACCAACTACAAGATGGCGCCGTCCGGACGCGCCGGCGAGCATGGTCATTCAACCAAATTCGGTAGGTTCACTTTCGCCATAACCAACCCAGGCTCACCCGATCACTCACTATTCTACCGAACCTACGTTTCTCTTACTTACCGACCTCACTACTATTCCTAATTTACCTACAGTCCATTAACTACTTACCTGTTACCTACCCTATCCAGAATACCTACTCTATCTTCCTTACCCACCTTAATTCATTTACCTACCTGCGAGATTTCCTCTCCCATACGAGGCAGGATCATTTAGCGGCGAAGCAGAGTAGTGCCCTCTGTGCCAGACATGTTTACTCGACTCTCTACAACAGAGCCTCATCCCAGGGTATAGTTCTGTGCATGCGACTGCCCGAAAAAGAGGCACTTAATAATTGAAAATAAGCCCGTCTCAGGAATAGATCGACTAATAGGTTGCGGAACACTTCGACCTTCGGTCGGCGCCTCCCGAGACGTAACAGTATATCCGAAGTGAATTGACTAGAGTAATCGAACGCTGCAAGCAGAATTCAAATCCGAGCCTCCGTTCGGCAGGAAATCGCAGTTATAGCTAAAACCCTATCTTCCCGCATTCTAACTGCCAGAATCGTACTCTGGTGTTGAACAGAAGTATGTCCGAAGTGAAATGACTAGAGTAATCGAGCGCTGCAAGCAGAATTCAAATCCGAGCCTCCGTTCGGCAGGAAATCGCAGTTATAGTGAAAAACCTACCTTCCAGCATTCTAACTGCCAGAATCGTACTCTGTTGTTAAACAGAAGTGTAATCGAAGTGAAATCACTTGAGGAATCGAATGCCGCAAGCAGAATTCAAATCCGAGCCTCCGTTCGGCAGGAAATCGCAGTTATAGTGAAAAACCTATCTTCCAGCATTCTAACTGCCAGAATCGTACTCTGTTGTTAAACAGAAGTGTAATCGAAGTGAAATCACTTGAGGAATCGAATGCCGCAAGCAGAATTCAAATCCGAGCCTCCGTTCGGCAGGAAATCGCAGTTATAGCTAAAACCCTATCTTCCCGCATTCTAACTGCCAGAATCGTACTCTGGTGTTGAACAGAAGTATGTCCGAAGTGAAATGACTAGAGTAATCGAGCGCTGCAAGCAGAATTCAAATCCGAGCCTCCGTTCGGCAGGAAATCGCAGTTATAGTGAAAAACCTACCTTCCAGCATTCTAACTGCCAGAATCGTACTCTGTTGTTAAACAGAAGTGTAATCGAAGTGAAATCACTTGAGGAATCGAATGCCGCAAGCAGAATTCAAATCCGAGCCTCCGTTCGGCAGGAAATCGCAGTTATAGTGAAAAACCTATCTTCCAGCATTCTAACTGCCAGAATCGTACTCTGTTGTTAAACAGAAGTGTAATCGAAGTGAAATCACTTGAGGAATCGAATGCCGCAAGCAGAATTCAAATCCGAGCCTCCGTTCGGCAGGAAATCGCAGTTATAGTGAAAAACCTATCTTCCCGCATTCTAACTGCCAGAATCGTACTCTGTTGTTGAACTGAAGTAGATCCGAAGTGAAATGACTAGAGTAATCGAGCGCTGCAAGCAGAAGTCAAATCCGAGCCTCCGTTTGGCAGGAAATCACAGTTATAGCTAAAAACGTAGTTTCCCGCATTCTAACTGCCAGAATCGTACTCTGGCGTTCAACAGAAGTATGTCCGAAGTGAAATGACTAGAGTAATCGAGCGCTGCAAGCAGAATTCAAATCCGAGCCTCCGTTTGGCAGGAAATCGCAGTTATAGCTAAAACCCTATCTTCCCGCATTCTAACTGCCAGAATCGTACTCTGGTGTTGAACAGAAGTATGTCCGAAGTGAAATGACTAGAGTAATCGAGCGCTGCAAGCAGAATTCAAATCCGAGCCTCCGTTTGGCAGGAAATCGCAGTTATAGCTAAAACCCTATCTTCCCGCATTCTAACTGCCAGAATCGTACTCTGGTGTTGAACAGAAGTATGTCCGAAGTGAAATGACTAGAGTAATCGAGCGCTGCAAGCAGAATTCAAATCCGAGCCTCCGTTTGGCAGGAAATCGCAGTTATAGCTAAAAACCTATCTTCCCGCATTCTAACTGCCAGAATCGTACTCTGTTGTTGAACAGAAGTATATCCGAAGTGAATTGACTAGAGTAATCGAACGCTGCAAGCAGAATTCAAATCCGAGCCTCCGTTTGGCAGGAAATCGCAGTAATAGCTAAAAACCTATCTTCCCGCATTCTAACTGCCAGAATCGTACTCTGTTGTAGAACAGAAGTATATCCGAAGTGAATTGACTAGAGTAATCGAACGCTGCAAGCAGAATTCAAATCCAAGCCTCCGTTTGGCAGAAAATCGCACTTATAGCTAAAAACCTATCTTCCCGCATTCTAACTGCCAGAATCGTACTCTGTTGTTAAACAGAAGTGTAATCGAAGTAAAATGACTAGAGGGATCGAATGCCGCAAGCAGAATTCAAACCCGAGCCTCCGTTCGGCAGGAAATCGCAGTTATAGTGAAAAACCTATCTTCCAGCATTCTAACTGCCAGAATCGTACTCTGTTGTTAAACAGAAGTATAATCGAAGTGAAATGACTTGAGGAATCGAATGCCGCAAGCAGAATTCAAATCCGAGCCTCCGTTCGGCAGGAAATCGCAGTTATAGTGAAAAACCTATCTTGCAGCATTCTAACTGCCAGAATCGTACTCTGTTGTTAAACAGAAGTGTAATCGAAGTGAAATCACTTGAGGAATCGAATGCCGCAAGCAAAATTCAAATCGGAGCCTCCGTTCGGCAGGAAATCGCAGTTATAGTGAAAAACCTATCTTCCAGCATTCTAACTGCCAGAATCGTACTCTGTTGTTAAACAGAAGTGTAATCGAAGTGAAATCACTTGAGGAATCGAATGCCGCAAGCAGAATTCAAATCCGAGCCTCCGTTCGGCAGGAAATCGCAGTTATAGTGAAAAACCTATCTTCCAGCATTCTAACTGCCAGAATCGTACTCTGTTGTTAAACAGAAGTGTAATCGAAGTGAAATCACTTGAGGAATCGAATGCCGCAAGCAGAATTCAAATCCGAGCCTCCGTTCGGCAGGAAATCGCAGTTATAGTGAAAAACCTATCTTCCAGCATTCTAACTGCCAGAATCGTACTCTGTTGTTAAACAGAAGTGTAATCGAAGTGAAATCACTTGAGGAATCGAATGCCGCGAGCAGAATTCAAAACCGAGCCTCCGTTCGGCAGGAAATCGCAGTTATAGTGAAAAACCTATCTTCCAGCATTCTAACTGCCAGAATCGTACTCTGTTGTTAAACAGAAGTGTAATCGAAGTGAAATGACTTGAGGAATTGAATGCCGCAAGCAGAATTCAAAACCGAGCCTCCGTTCGACAGGAAATCGCAGTTATAGCTAAAAACCTATCTTCCCGCATTCTAACTGCCAGAATCGTACTCTGTTGTTGAACTGAAGTAGATCCGAAGTGAAATGACTAGAGTAATCGAGCGCTGCAAGCAGAATTCAAATCCGAGCCTCCGTTTGGCAGGAAATCGCAGTTATAGCTAAAAACGTAGCTTCCCGCATTCTAACTGCCAGAATCGTACTCTGGCGTTCAACAGAAGTATGTCCGAAGTGAAATGACTAGAGTAATCGAGCGCTGCAAGCAGAATTCAAATCCGAGTCTCCGTTCGGCAGGAAATCGCAGTTATAGCTAAAACCCTATCTTCCCGCATTCTAACTGCCAGAATCGTACTCTGGTGTTGAACAGAAGTATGTCCGAAGTGAAATGACTAGAGTAATCGAGCGCTGCAAGCAGAATTCAAATCCGAGCTTCCGTTTGGCAGGAAATCGCAGTTATAGCTAAAACCCTATCTTCCCGCATTCTAACTGCCAGAATCGTACTCTGGTGTTGAACAGAAGTATGTCCGAAGTGAAATGACTAGAGTAATCGAGCGCTGCAAGCAGAATTCAAATCCGAGCCTCCGTTTGGCAGGAAATCGCAGTTATAGCTAAAAACCTATCTTCCCGCATTCTAACTGCCAGAATCGTACTCTGTTGTTGAACAGAAGTATATCCGAAGTGAATTGACTAGAGTAATCGAACGCTGCAAGCAGAATTCAAATCCAAGCCTCCGTTTGGCAGGAAATCGCACATATAGCTAAAAACCTATCTTCCCGCATTCTAACTGCCAGAATCGTACTCTGTTGTAGAACAGAAGTATATCCGAAGTGAATTGACTAGAGTAATCGAACGCTGCAAGCAGAATTCAAATCCGAGCCTCCGTTCGGCAGGAAATCGCAGTTATAGCTAAAACCCTATCTTCCCGCATTCTAACTGCCAGAATCGTACTCTGTTGTTGAACTGAAGTAGATCCGAAGTGAAATGACTAGAGTAATCGAGCGCTGCAAGCAGAAGTCAAATCCGAGCCTCCGTTTGGCAGGAAATCGCAGTTATAGCTAAAAACGTAGCTTCCCGCATTCTAACTGCCAGAATCGTACTCTGGCGTTCAACAGAAGTATGTCCGAAGTGAAATGACTAGAGTAATCGAGCGCTGCAAGCAGAATTCAAATCCGAGCCTCCGTTTGGCAGGAAATCGCAGTTATAACTAAAAACCTATCTTCCCGCATTCTAACTGCCAGAATCGTACTCTGTTGTTGAACAGAAGTATATCCGAAGTGAATTGACTAGAGTAATCGAACGCTGCAAGCAGAATTCAAATCCAAGCCTCCGTTTGGCAGGAAATCGCACATATAGCTAAAAACCTATCTTCCCGCATTCTAACTGCCAGAATCGTACTCTGTTGTAGAACAGAAGTATTGTGACGTCTCACGCCTGTCCTGCCTATTTAGGTATATATATTTCTTTTCCAACGCCACGACATACCGCAGGCATATTGTACTACGTTACTCCATCTTATATTAACCAATTACAATTGAAGGGGCTCGGTCCCAAATACCCGAGCTCGACCAAAAACAAGTCTATTGACATTATCTTTTAACATTTGTCTTTTAACATTTGTCTTTTAACATTTGTCTTTTAACATTTGTCTTTTGACATTTGTCTTTTAACATTTGTCTATTAACTTTTTCTATTGACACTGTCCTTTAACACCGTATGTTTGGGAACGCCGCGTCATAATCGCGATATACATTAAGCCGTAGCCTTTAACACAACCACAGCGAACCACGAGCATTTGTTGGGAATGATCAGCTATTATATACGATAATGATCGTGAGTCGTTGGAGGAACATAATTATAAGCTATAAGGATATGTATATCCTCCGAACGCCTGGTAGACGAGCTCGCGCTAAGTATTTAGTCTACTCAGCGATTCCCATGTGATCAAGCACACGTGCGATCACTACAGAGTTACGAGTGAGCTTCTCACGGAAAGATGACCGAGTGGTGTCCGATAAACAAGAGCCCACATTCCACTCTCACGGCAAAAGTTCTTAAAGTCACGTACAAAGTATCGGGTAGCATCCGAGCCGCCAGCTCGTCTCCTAGAGATAAGATAAGCACCGAGCACCGTGGAACTGCTGACGTTGCAGCGTACATGGACCGTTCGAGCGTGGGACTGCTTAGGTCAGCAACGTCCCAGCACGGAGCGAGACCGGTCACCTGACCACAACCGCGCGCGCTGATTGGCTCCCCACCGCTCGCGGGGCGCCTGCCCCACTACTCGGAGACCCTGCGAGGCTCCAGAGAGTCACTCGAACAATCAGTTCTCATCGTGGACCTGACAGCAGTGGACGTAAACTCGAAGTGCTCCCGCTATACTTAACAATCAGTTCTCATCGTGGACCTGACAGCACCGGACGTAAACTCGAAGTGCTCCCGCGATACTTAGTAATCAATTCTCACAGCAGTAAACCTAAACTCGAAGTGCTCCCGCTATACTTAGTATTTGCTCCAATCTATACAAGTGTTGTGAATATTAGTGATCGTGCTTCATCACGCTAGAACAGCGACAAGGGACCTTCCAATTCCGATAGCGAGCACCGCATCTACTTGTTGCATTTACTGTGAGTCCAATTAAACTGTCAGTACCGCGATAGAACTCCGTGTCCAACGGTCACGTTAATAATTATACTTATTCTACTGTTCCGAGATTCGCTTAATTAGGTATTATCATTGTGTGTACTATTCAAACACTTTACAATATACTTACTATACGAGATTTATTCGTTTATCGGTGATTTTACCTGTGACACCCACTACTCAATGTGCTCTAATGCCCGCGATGTGCAACCCCTGCAATAATGGTTTAATTGAGGCTCGCCTGTCAATAACTCGAGAGCCGGCCAACGAAACCGCGCTATTTGTTAGCGACGAGGTGGCAATGGCTAGTTATTCTTACGCTTGTCATCGACTCCTTCCTGTTCCGCCTATCGAGATCGCGCTGATTGACAGCGTCGGCCAGGCAACAACAATAATCCGCAATTATCCGCGATGGCGTCGACGGCTCGCGCCCACTACCGCCCCGCTTCACAACGAAGCCACCGGTCAGGGCGACGAGGTAGGGAAAGAATACAGTGCTACTATGACAATGTACTCCGAATCTCGCAGCAATAAGACAGAATAAGTCCTAACCATTACTTCATATCAACTGTCTACCAAATCATTCCTTAACTCTACCAATTACTTCATACCCGCCTACTTCATTTCTACCACTTTGGTACCTATTCAACACTCGTGGGGTAAGGCGTGTGACAATACCTAACATCATCCTATTCAATCGGGTTCGAGATCCATTATCAGACATTAAGAGTCGCAATCATAGAAAGGCAACATTCGGAATCCAATTATTTCTATGCGATGATCACAGCCAGCCGTCAGAATCGCGCTATTTGCTAGCGACGAGAATGTTTGCATGACTCTGGCTTTAGACGTGTTTGTCTTGTTATTATAATGCTGCCTATCGAAACCGCGCTTGAAACCAGCGACGGACAGGCAGATTGACATATGCATCTATCAGACCAACTACAAGATGGCGCCGTCCGGACGCGCCGGCGAGCATGGTCATTCAACCAAATTCGGTAGGTTCACTTTCGCCATAACCAACCCAGGCTCACCCGATCACTCACTATTCTACCGAACCTACGTTTCTCTTACTTACCGACCTCACTACTATTCCTAATTTACCTACAGTCCATTAACTACTTACCTGTTACCTACCCTATCCAGAATACCTACTCTATCTTCCTTACCCACCTTAATTCATTTACCTACCTGCGAGATTTCCTCTCCCATACGAGGCAGGATCATTTAGCGGCGAAGCAGAGTAGTGCCCTCTGTGCCAGACATGTTTACTCGACTCTCTACAACAGAGCCTCATCCCAGGGTATAGTTCTGTGCATGCGACTGCCCGAAAAAGAGGCACTTAATAATTGAAAATAAGCCCGTCTCAGGAATAGATCGACTAATAGGTTGCGGAACACTTCGACCTTCGGTCGGCGCCTCCCGAGACGTAACAAAGCTTAAAATTTTCTGGTGGCAGCGGTGGGATTGTAACTGTTGCGAAGAGAGAGAGAAGACATCGAGACCGGAGTTAGGCATAAAAGGCATGCCGAGTACCAGATCTACCTCAGACGGAGAGAAATCCTGCCGAACGTGAGCTACGCGTTCAGGAGTTATAAGGACAATCGGCACTGAAGGCCACCATATTGTCACTTCTCACGGGAATAAAATGACATGAATGTCATGTCATTTACCTTCTCATCGAATTTGCACTGCACGGCATATCGCCAGGACCAATTACTACCCGAGGGCTCGTAATCATGGACCTGTTTGGGTAATATAAGCCAAGCACGTTATCGAAGAAAATTCGCCAATTAATTAAGGCTGAAAACTGACCTCGCCAGTCCTACTTCCGTACTTTGTGTGTGAGATGCACCACGTGCGTTTTCTAAAGAAATACGCACCTTTCGACGAGCCTACTATGCAATGAAACTGTTGCTCGTTAAATACTAATTCCCATGACCGTAACATTGCTATTCTGGATGCAATGATAGGCAACTTTACACTGTATTCGCAGTATCCACTGAGTCCACTAAGACGATGGACGTATCTGGGAAAACACTGGCTTCTATCTTCAAAGGGAAAAGCGTTCCTTCCTCAACACATTGAACTAATCGTTCGATCTGCCAGTGCCCACTCTTAAGTTTCACGAAGTCCGTTCCTAGGGCAATTTCGTGCCAGCCAGCGCTGTTGTATCCTCCCTAGAGCAGGAACACGCCATGAGCGAACTGTTAAACAGAAAAATCAAATAAGGAAAATGCCTTATTAAACCCACTATCTCAAGGTGACGCACGCCTTGGAGATGCCCGGTTCTGTGTCATTGAACCGCTAATAATTTCTTTGATTGCTCTGATTTACTCCTCGGTGAGGAGCAGAAGTCAGATAGCCGCCGTCCGTTTGGACATTCTCCACTTCAATAATATTGAAGTTCCCTCAGTGATTCTCATGCATTCCAACTCCGAATCCATAGAGAACGAAAATGGGGAATATCGTCGAAAATACTGCAGAGCAATCGGAGGGCCCCCGTTTCTCTGTAGCGCAGCGACAATACAAATAACTTTACTATATTCTCGAAAACTCATTTCTTCTAATTCCAAGGCTTCACGCCATAATCTAATCGCTTCAGTCCTAATAGAAACACTGTATAGCGACTGCAATTTAATTTCTAATACAAACTCCAATCTTCATCAGATTCTTCTGAAATTTTATCCAGAATCAGTTCAGAACCTTCAAATTTTTTGCCAATGTAATCTGCGGCAATATGATTCTCGTTTTAAAGAGAAACAAGGCAACAAAATATGTGAACCCATAAATTAATGGTACAATAAGGTACTATCGAAATATAGATGAAATACGCGAACATATGTACTAGACCTTCTCCGCCTTGATCACAAAAACATTGATGTAAGATGAAGCGTAGAACGTCCCGTACGTAAAGTAGATTAAATATTTCCTATCTGCAATGAATGACATTCACAGCACTCCAATTCTCACATTCCTAATCTACTATTTCTCCATTCTTAGTCTAGTTGTTCTTATTGTTAATGTGTTTCATATATAGGTACGCTAATGATCAAAATACGCGACTCCCAAGAACTAGCTAGGGAAAACTTATGTCAAGCGAAGGAGCGATCCAAAGCCTACTACGATAAGCATACTAATTCCCAAACTTAAAAATGGGAGAATTATCTACAATATCGCGAAACGGTCGCGTTAGTACTAAGCGAACAATCGACCATGATATTTCACGACAATTGGTTTACCAATGAACATCACCGCAATCTTG
Source organism: Ectemnius lituratus (assembly GCA_910593735.2). Lineage (NCBI taxonomy): Eukaryota > Metazoa > Arthropoda > Insecta > Hymenoptera > Crabronidae > Ectemnius > Ectemnius lituratus. The sequence continues at coordinate 2,025,056 of OU343044.1, read as the reverse complement.
CATTTCGCCAACCACGTCTCAAGCACTACATTATCGGGAGATTAGATTTCTTAAACTTGGAAACACTTCCCGTGGCTTACGACTCTAAGGCAGAAGAGATAGCTCACACACCTGCCACAGAGTAGCCCCATGCGATAATTACGTATTCTTCTAACATACCATAGGCGTTAGATATAATTAGGTTAAGACTAACAAAGGAAAAACACAACAAAAATAATTTTATATATATGCGCTAGTTGTAAGCACTCATCACGTTAAACATAAAACAACGCGCGAGATGTCAGACAACACCGGCACCTTGCTGGAATACTTCTTCCACCAATTTCACTCAAGTCTACGCGTGTGCCAGACAAATTACACTCTGGAACGATACTACTAAAGTCAGGGACTACATGCCCTCTGGAAGATGGCCATTGCATCAACATGGAGGATGACCATACCTTCTGGAAACTAGTCCCAACATCGTCACGCATGTTCAATCAATACGACGGCTTCCAATCTAAACACAAACGATCGCAGCATTAATTGCATTACAGACTAGAAGGGTAGAGTCAACCAAACCGAGAATTGGAAACCCAGACCTAACCGACTCAGACCCTGCGAAATTCTTTCTTCTATACATGGTAGAGACCCAATACAGATCTACCACAAATTGAAAACCCAGACCTAACTAACTCAGATTCGGGTTAACGCTTGTCAACGTTAGGGTGGCCAACCACGAGGTCAACTGAATCAACATCCACGACAATGACGACGAAGAAGTCGACTATATCGCAGTAAATGGCGCATGCCAAGGTGCCCAGTACTCGGATCCTTACGGTACATGGGACGACGTCATCGTGCAAGGGACAGTGGAAATCGCCTTGAAATCAGCCAGAGTACCAGTAAGACTCCACTCCGGAAGCGTATTGCTAAAATCAGGAACCACGTGCCCCTTGACGGACGGACACTGCATCGACATGGAAGACGGACACACATTTTGGGATCAAATTCCTACGTCTTCCTGCAAATTTAACCATTACGACGTTCTGTACGAAGGCGTCGCTACGAAGATAGAAGAGTTAGGTGCTCAACCGCAATATCCGACCCTGTATACCTTAATTGATAACGACGTCACGTTCGCGCTCACCAAGACCAAGGAGACGCGGGTGTGCGGGTATACCATAATGGGCACGGAACACCCAAAATTATTCATCGTAGAGACCATAAGGGGAAACGCGTTCATGGCAAAGAAACCAGTTGCCGTGGACAACCTGGACATTTTCACGTACGTGAACTCAAAATTCGTGTACGTGGAACGTCACATCCGGTCGCAAATGACTTCGTTATACAACGACGTCCTCGAGCAACGATGCACGCTGGAAAAGCAAATGCTGAAGAATTCACTGGCACTCGCAAATGTTGCGCCCGATGAATTCGCCTACTTCCTGGGAAAAGGACCAGGACAAGTCGCCGTCACCGCTGGAGAAGTGGTGCACATACTGAAGTGTATTCCCGTAGAGGTACGAGTCAGGAAGACCGACGCCTGCTACTCGGAACTACCAGTGGAATTCCGCAATGTGTCATACTTCTTGACACCTAAATCACGAATAATTACACAACACGGAAGTGAACGAGATTGCAGTCATTTCTTACCAGTAATGTACCGAATCGAGGATTCCTGGATACAATTCACCCCGAAACCCATCGAAGGCAGCGCACCACAGCGACTGCAACCCATGACAAAACCATCATGGAAATACTTGACGCCAGCATCCTTGGCGACAAGTGGAATATACTCGCAGACGGACTTGGATAAACTGCGAGATCACCTTATGTTCCCTGCTGAAAAACCAGCAGTCCTGAATTCCATTGCGAGAGGATTCAGCGGACGAAGTCTAACTAACCCGTCTATTTCTCTCCGATCATTCCTCGACGAACAAACCATCGAGGGAATAGCGCAATCAGCCGCTAAAAGGATGTGGGAACACTTCATGACTTTCGGGTCAGTGAGCGCAGGCATTATCGCCATCTACGCCATATTCAGAGCCATTATGATGATCGTAAATACCATCATACACGGGCTCGCGCTCCACGGCACCTACGGATGGAGCATCTACCTCCTGGGAGCACTATGGTCTTCGATCACACATCATCTCATCCGAAGGAAAGAAGCCCAAACATTCTCTCCTAACGAAGGAAGGATCGAGTATGTTCACGACGAAGATCCAGCCCACGCAGAGGCAAGGCCAGCCGTAGAACCCACCAGAGCCGTGCAGGAATTATAACAAAGACTTTCCGCCATCAACACTCAGCGAACGAACATTTAACAAAATTTTTATGTTCGTTCTGGATAAAGGGGGAGGTGTGACGTCTCACGCCTGTCCTGCCTATTTAGGTATATATATTTCTTTTCCAACGCCACGACATACCGCAGGCATATTGTACTACGTTACTCCATCTTATATTAACCAATTACAATTGAAGGCGCTCGGTCCCAAATACCCGAGCTCGACCAAAAACAAGTCTATTGACATTATCTTTTAACATTTGTCTTTTAACATTTGTCTTTTAACATTTGTCTTTTAACATTTGTCTTTTGACATTTGTCTTTTAACATTTGTCTATTAACTTTTTCTATTGACACTGTCCTTTAACACCGTATGTTTGGGAACGCCGCGTCATAATCGCGATATACATTAAGCCGTAGCCTTTAACACAACCACAGCGAACCACGAGCATTTGTTGGGAATGATCAGCTATTATATACGATAATGATCGTGAGTCGTTGGAGGAACATAATTATAAGCTATAAGGATATGTATATCCTCCGAACGCCTGGTAGACGAGCTCGCGCTAAGTATTTAGTCTACTCAGCGATTCCCATGTGATCAAGCACACGTGCGATCACTACAGAGTTACGAGTGAGCTTCTCACGGAAAGATGACCGAGTGGTGTCCGATAAACAAGAGCCCACATTCCACTCTCACGGCAAAAGTGCTTAAAGTCACGTACAAAGTATCGGGTAGCATCCGAGCCGCCAGCTCGTCTCCTAGAGATAAGATAAGCACCGAGCACCGTGGAACTGCTGACGTTGCAGCGTACATGGACCGTTCGAGCGTGGGACTGCTTAGGTCAGCAACGTCCCAGCACGGAGCGAGACCGGTCACCTGACCACAACCGCGCGCGCTGATTGGCTCCCCACCGCTCGCGGGGCGCCTGCCCCACTACTCGGAGACCCTGCGAGGCTCCAGAGAGTCACTCGAACAATCAGTTCTCATCGTGGACCTGACAGCAGTGGACGTAAACTCGAAGTGCTCCCGCTATACTTAACAATCAGTTCTCATCGTGGACCTGACAGCACCGGACGTAAACTCGAAGTGCTCCCGCGATACTTAGTAATCAATTCTCACAGCAGTAAACCTAAACTCGAAGTGCTCCCGCTATACTTAGTATTTGCTCCAATCTATACAAGTGTTGTGAATATTAGTGATCGTGCTTCATCACGCTAGAACAGCGACAAGGGACCTTCCAATTCCGATAGCGAGCACCGCATCTACTTGTTGCATTTACTGTGAGTCCAATTAAACTGTCAGTACCGCGATAGAACTCCGTGTCCAACGGTCACGTTAATAATTATACTTATTCTACTGTTCCGAGATTCGCTTAATTAGGTATTATCATTGTGTGTACTATTCAAACACTTTACAATATACTTACTATACGAGATTTATTCGTTTATCGGTGATTTTACCTGTGACACCCACTACTCAATGTGCTCTAATGCCCGCGATGTGCAACCCCTGCAATAATGGTTTAATTGAGGCTCGCCTGTCAATAACTCGAGAGCCGGCCAACGAAACCGCGCTATTTGTTAGCGACGAGGTGGCAATGGCTAGTTATTCTTACGCTTGTCATCGACTCCTTCCTGTTCCGCCTATCGAGATCGCGCTGATTGACAGCGTCGGCCAGGCAACAACAATAATCCGCAATTATCCGCGATGGCGTCGACGGCTCGCGCCCACTACCGCCCCGCTTCACAACGAAGCCACCGGTCAGGGCGACGAGGTAGGGAAAGAATACAGTGCTACTATGACAATGTACTCCGAATCTCGCAGCAATAAGACAGAATAAGTCCTAACCATTACTTCATATCAACTGTCTACCAAATCATTCCTTAACTCTACCAATTACTTCATACCCGCCTACTTCATTTCTACCACTTTGGTACCTATTCAACACTCGTGGGGTAAGGCGTGTGACAATACCTAACATCATCCTATTCAATCGGGTTCGAGATCCATTATCAGACATTAAGAGTCGCAATCATAGAAAGGCAACATTCGGAATCCAATTATTTCTATGCGATGATCACAGCCAGCCGTCAGAATCGCGCTATTTGCTAGCGACGAGAATGTTTGCATGACTCTGGCTTTAGACGTGTTTGTCTTGTTATTATAATGCTGCCTATCGAAACCGCGCTTGAAACCAGCGACGGACAGGCAGATTGACATATGCATCTATCAGACCAACTACAAGATGGCGCCGTCCGGACGCGCCGGCGAGCATGGTCATTCAACCAAATTCGGTAGGTTCACTTTCGCCATAACCAACCCAGGCTCACCCGATCACTCACTATTCTACCGAACCTACGTTTCTCTTACTTACCGACCTCACTACTATTCCTAATTTACCTACAGTCCATTAACTACTTACCTGTTACCTACCCTATCCAGAATACCTACTCTATCTTCCTTACCCACCTTAATTCATTTACCTACCTGCGAGATTTCCTCTCCCATACGAGGCAGGATCATTTAGCGGCGAAGCAGAGTAGTGCCCTCTGTGCCAGACATGTTTACTCGACTCTCTACAACAGAGCCTCATCCCAGGGTATAGTTCTGTGCATGCGACTGCCCGAAAAAGAGGCACTTAATAATTGAAAATAAGCCCGTCTCAGGAATAGATCGACTAATAGGTTGCGGAACACTTCGACCTTCGGTCGGCGCCTCCCGAGACGTAACAGTATATCCGAAGTGAATTGACTAGAGTAATCGAACGCTGCAAGCAGAATTCAAATCCGAGCCTCCGTTCGGCAGGAAATCGCAGTTATAGCTAAAACCCTATCTTCCCGCATTCTAACTGCCAGAATCGTACTCTGGTGTTGAACAGAAGTATGTCCGAAGTGAAATGACTAGAGTAATCGAGCGCTGCAAGCAGAATTCAAATCCGAGCCTCCGTTCGGCAGGAAATCGCAGTTATAGTGAAAAACCTACCTTCCAGCATTCTAACTGCCAGAATCGTACTCTGTTGTTAAACAGAAGTGTAATCGAAGTGAAATCACTTGAGGAATCGAATGCCGCAAGCAGAATTCAAATCCGAGCCTCCGTTCGGCAGGAAATCGCAGTTATAGTGAAAAACCTATCTTCCAGCATTCTAACTGCCAGAATCGTACTCTGTTGTTAAACAGAAGTGTAATCGAAGTGAAATCACTTGAGGAATCGAATGCCGCAAGCAGAATTCAAATCCGAGCCTCCGTTCGGCAGGAAATCGCAGTTATAGCTAAAACCCTATCTTCCCGCATTCTAACTGCCAGAATCGTACTCTGGTGTTGAACAGAAGTATGTCCGAAGTGAAATGACTAGAGTAATCGAGCGCTGCAAGCAGAATTCAAATCCGAGCCTCCGTTCGGCAGGAAATCGCAGTTATAGTGAAAAACCTATCTTCCAGCATTCTAACTGCCAGAATCGTACTCTGTTGTTAAACAGAAGTGTAATCGAAGTGAAATCACTTGAGGAATCGAATGCCGCAAGCAGAATTCAAATCCGAGCCTCCGTTCGGCAGGAAATCGCAGTTATAGTGAAAAACCTATCTTCCAGCATTCTAACTGCCAGAATCGTACTCTGTTGTTAAACAGAAGTGTAATCGAAGTGAAATCACTTGAGGAATCGAATGCCGCAAGCAGAATTCAAATCCGAGCCTCCGTTCGGCAGGAAATCGCAGTTATAGTGAAAAACCTATCTTCCCGCATTCTAACTGCCAGAATCGTACTCTGTTGTTGAACTGAAGTAGATCCGAAGTGAAATGACTAGAGTAATCGAGCGCTGCAAGCAGAAGTCAAATCCGAGCCTCCGTTTGGCAGGAAATCACAGTTATAGCTAAAAACGTAGTTTCCCGCATTCTAACTGCCAGAATCGTACTCTGGCGTTCAACAGAAGTATGTCCGAAGTGAAATGACTAGAGTAATCGAGCGCTGCAAGCAGAATTCAAATCCGAGCCTCCGTTTGGCAGGAAATCGCAGTTATAGCTAAAACCCTATCTTCCCGCATTCTAACTGCCAGAATCGTACTCTGGTGTTGAACAGAAGTATGTCCGAAGTGAAATGACTAGAGTAATCGAGCGCTGCAAGCAGAATTCAAATCCGAGCCTCCGTTTGGCAGGAAATCGCAGTTATAGCTAAAACCCTATCTTCCCGCATTCTAACTGCCAGAATCGTACTCTGGTGTTGAACAGAAGTATGTCCGAAGTGAAATGACTAGAGTAATCGAGCGCTGCAAGCAGAATTCAAATCCGAGCCTCCGTTTGGCAGGAAATCGCAGTTATAGCTAAAAACCTATCTTCCCGCATTCTAACTGCCAGAATCGTACTCTGTTGTTGAACAGAAGTATATCCGAAGTGAATTGACTAGAGTAATCGAACGCTGCAAGCAGAATTCAAATCCGAGCCTCCGTTTGGCAGGAAATCGCAGTAATAGCTAAAAACCTATCTTCCCGCATTCTAACTGCCAGAATCGTACTCTGTTGTAGAACAGAAGTATATCCGAAGTGAATTGACTAGAGTAATCGAACGCTGCAAGCAGAATTCAAATCCAAGCCTCCGTTTGGCAGAAAATCGCACTTATAGCTAAAAACCTATCTTCCCGCATTCTAACTGCCAGAATCGTACTCTGTTGTTAAACAGAAGTGTAATCGAAGTAAAATGACTAGAGGGATCGAATGCCGCAAGCAGAATTCAAACCCGAGCCTCCGTTCGGCAGGAAATCGCAGTTATAGTGAAAAACCTATCTTCCAGCATTCTAACTGCCAGAATCGTACTCTGTTGTTAAACAGAAGTATAATCGAAGTGAAATGACTTGAGGAATCGAATGCCGCAAGCAGAATTCAAATCCGAGCCTCCGTTCGGCAGGAAATCGCAGTTATAGTGAAAAACCTATCTTGCAGCATTCTAACTGCCAGAATCGTACTCTGTTGTTAAACAGAAGTGTAATCGAAGTGAAATCACTTGAGGAATCGAATGCCGCAAGCAAAATTCAAATCGGAGCCTCCGTTCGGCAGGAAATCGCAGTTATAGTGAAAAACCTATCTTCCAGCATTCTAACTGCCAGAATCGTACTCTGTTGTTAAACAGAAGTGTAATCGAAGTGAAATCACTTGAGGAATCGAATGCCGCAAGCAGAATTCAAATCCGAGCCTCCGTTCGGCAGGAAATCGCAGTTATAGTGAAAAACCTATCTTCCAGCATTCTAACTGCCAGAATCGTACTCTGTTGTTAAACAGAAGTGTAATCGAAGTGAAATCACTTGAGGAATCGAATGCCGCAAGCAGAATTCAAATCCGAGCCTCCGTTCGGCAGGAAATCGCAGTTATAGTGAAAAACCTATCTTCCAGCATTCTAACTGCCAGAATCGTACTCTGTTGTTAAACAGAAGTGTAATCGAAGTGAAATCACTTGAGGAATCGAATGCCGCGAGCAGAATTCAAAACCGAGCCTCCGTTCGGCAGGAAATCGCAGTTATAGTGAAAAACCTATCTTCCAGCATTCTAACTGCCAGAATCGTACTCTGTTGTTAAACAGAAGTGTAATCGAAGTGAAATGACTTGAGGAATTGAATGCCGCAAGCAGAATTCAAAACCGAGCCTCCGTTCGACAGGAAATCGCAGTTATAGCTAAAAACCTATCTTCCCGCATTCTAACTGCCAGAATCGTACTCTGTTGTTGAACTGAAGTAGATCCGAAGTGAAATGACTAGAGTAATCGAGCGCTGCAAGCAGAAGTCAAATCCGAGCCTCCGTTTGGCAGGAAATCGCAGTTATAGCTAAAAACGTAGCTTCCCGCATTCTAACTGCCAGAATCGTACTCTGGCGTTCAACAGAAGTATGTCCGAAGTGAAATGACTAGAGTAATCGAGCGCTGCAAGCAGAATTCAAATCCGAGTCTCCGTTCGGCAGGAAATCGCAGTTATAGCTAAAACCCTATCTTCCCGCATTCTAACTGCCAGAATCGTACTCTGGTGTTGAACAGAAGTATGTCCGAAGTGAAATGACTAGAGTAATCGAGCGCTGCAAGCAGAATTCAAATCCGAGCTTCCGTTTGGCAGGAAATCGCAGTTATAGCTAAAACCCTATCTTCCCGCATTCTAACTGCCAGAATCGTACTCTGGTGTTGAACAGAAGTATGTCCGAAGTGAAATGACTAGAGTAATCGAGCGCTGCAAGCAGAATTCAAATCCGAGCCTCCGTTTGGCAGGAAATCGCAGTTATAGCTAAAAACCTATCTTCCCGCATTCTAACTGCCAGAATCGTACTCTGTTGTTGAACAGAAGTATATCCGAAGTGAATTGACTAGAGTAATCGAACGCTGCAAGCAGAATTCAAATCCAAGCCTCCGTTTGGCAGGAAATCGCACATATAGCTAAAAACCTATCTTCCCGCATTCTAACTGCCAGAATCGTACTCTGTTGTAGAACAGAAGTATATCCGAAGTGAATTGACTAGAGTAATCGAACGCTGCAAGCAGAATTCAAATCCGAGCCTCCGTTCGGCAGGAAATCGCAGTTATAGCTAAAACCCTATCTTCCCGCATTCTAACTGCCAGAATCGTACTCTGGTGTTGAACAGAAGTATGTCCGAAGTGAAATGACTAGAGTAATCGAGCGCTGCAAGCAGAATTCAAATCCGAGCCTCCGTTCGGCAGGAAATCGCAGTTATAGTGAAAAACCTACCTTCCAGCATTCTAACTGCCAGAATCGTACTCTGTTGTTAAACAGAAGTGTAATCGAAGTGAAATCACTTGAGGAATCGAATGCCGCAAGCAGAATTCAAATCCGAGCCTCCGTTCGGCAGGAAATCGCAGTTATAGTGAAAAACCTATCTTCCAGCATTCTAACTGCCAGAATCGTACTCTGTTGTTAAACAGAAGTGTAATCGAAGTGAAATCACTTGAGGAATCGAATGCCGCAAGCAGAATTCAAATCCGAGCCTCCGTTCGGCAGGAAATCGCAGTTATAGTGAAAAACCTATCTTCCCGCATTCTAACTGCCAGAATCGTACTCTGTTGTTGAACTGAAGTAGATCCGAAGTGAAATGACTAGAGTAATCGAGCGCTGCAAGCAGAAGTCAAATCCGAGCCTCCGTTTGGCAGGAAATCGCAGTTATAGCTAAAAACGTAGCTTCCCGCATTCTAACTGCCAGAATCGTACTCTGGCGTTCAACAGAAGTATGTCCGAAGTGAAATGACTAGAGTAATCGAGCGCTGCAAGCAGAATTCAAATCCGAGCCTCCGTTTGGCAGGAAATCGCAGTAATAGCTAAAAACCTATCTTCCCGCATTCTAACTGCCAGAATCGTACTCTGTTGTAGAACAGAAGTATATCCGAAGTGAATTGACTAGAGTAATCGAACGCTGCAAGCAGAATTCAAATCCAAGCCTCCGTTTGGCAGAAAATCGCACTTATAGCTAAAAACCTATCTTCCCGCATTCTAACTGCCAGAATCGTACTCTGTTGTTAAACAGAAGTGTAATCGAAGTAAAATGACTAGAGGGATCGAATGCCGCAAGCAGAATTCAAACCCGAGCCTCCGTTCGGCAGGAAATCGCAGTTATAGTGAAAAACCTATCTTCCAGCATTCTAACTGCCAGAATCGTACTCTGTTGTTAAACAGAAGTATAATCGAAGTGAAATGACTTGAGGAATCGAATGCCGCAAGCAGAATTCAAATCCGAGCCTCCGTTCGGCAGGAAATCGCAGTTATAGTGAAAAACCTATCTTGCAGCATTCTAACTGCCAGAATCGTACTCTGTTGTTAAACAGAAGTGTAATCGAAGTGAAATCACTTGAGGAATCGAATGCCGCAAGCAAAATTCAAATCGGAGCCTCCGTTCGGCAGGAAATCGCAGTTATAGTGAAAAACCTATCTTCCAGCATTCTAACTGCCAGAATCGTACTCTGTTGTTAAACAGAAGTGTAATCGAAGTGAAATCACTTGAGGAATCGAATGCCGCAAGCAGAATTCAAATCCGAGCCTCCGTTCGGCAGGAAATCGCAGTTATAGTGAAAAACCTATCTTCCAGCATTCTAACTGCCAGAATCGTACTCTGTTGTTAAACAGAAGTGTAATCGAAGTGAAATCACTTGAGGAATCGAATGCCGCAAGCAGAATTCAAATCCGAGCCTCCGTTCGGCAGGAAATCGCAGTTATAGTGAAAAACCTATCTTCCAGCATTCTAACTGCCAGAATCGTACTCTGTTGTTAAACAGAAGTGTAATCGAAGTGAAATCACTTGAGGAATCGAATGCCGCGAGCAGAATTCAAAACCGAGCCTCCGTTCGGCAGGAAATCGCAGTTATAGTGAAAAACCTATCTTCCAGCATTCTAACTGCCAGAATCGTACTCTGTTGTTAAACAGAAGTGTAATCGAAGTGAAATGACTTGAGGAATCGAATGCCGCAAGCAGAATTCAAATCCAAGCCTCCGTTTGGCAGGAAATCGCACATATAGCTAAAAACCTATCTTCCCGCATTCTAACTGCCAGAATCGTACTCTGTTGTAGAACAGAAGTATATCCGAAGTGAATTGACTAGAGTAATCGAACGCTGCAAGCAGAATTCAAATCCGAGCCTCCGTTCGGCAGGAAATCGCAGTTATAGCTAAAACCCTATCTTCCCGCATTCTAACTGCCAGAATCGTACTCTGGTGTTGAACAGAAGTATGTCCGAAGTGAAATGACTAGAGTAATCGAGCGCTGCAAGCAGAATTCAAATCCGAGCCTCCGTTCGGCAGGAAATCGCAGTTATAGTGAAAAACCTACCTTCCAGCATTCTAACTGCCAGAATCGTACTCTGTTGTTAAACAGAAGTGTAATCGAAGTGAAATCACTTGAGGAATCGAATGCCGCAAGCAGAATTCAAATCCGAGCCTCCGTTCGGCAGGAAATCGCAGTTATAGTGAAAAACCTATCTTCCAGCATTCTAACTGCCAGAATCGTACTCTGTTGTTAAACAGAAGTGTAATCGAAGTGAAATCACTTGAGGAATCGAATGCCGCAAGCAGAATTCAAATCCGAGCCTCCGTTCGGCAGGAAATCGCAGTTATAGTGAAAAACCTATCTTCCCGCATTCTAACTGCCAGAATCGTACTCTGTTGTTGAACTGAAGTAGATCCGAAGTGAAATGACTAGAGTAATCGAGCGCTGCAAACAGAAGTCAAATCCGAGCCTCCGTTTGGCAGGAAATCGCAGTTATAGCTAAAAACGTAGCTTCCCGCATTCTAACTGCCAGAATCGTACTCTGGCGTTCAACAGAAGTATGTCCGAAGTGAAATGACTAGAGTAATCGAGCGCTGCAAGCAGAATTCAAATCCGAGCCTCCGTTTGGCAGGAAATCGCAGTAATAGCTAAAAACCTATCTTCCCGCATTCTAACTGCCAGAATCGTACTCTGTTGTAGAACAGAAGTATATCCGAAGTGAATTGACTAGAGTAATCGAACGCTGCAAGCAGAATTCAAATCCAAGCCTCCGTTTGGCAGAAAATCGCACTTATAGCTAAAAACCTATCTTCCCGCATTCTAACTGCCAGAATCGTACTCTGTTGTTAAACAGAAGTGTAATCGAAGTAAAATGACTAGAGGGATCGAATGCCGCAAGCAGAATTCAAACCCGAGCCTCCGTTCGGCAGGAAATCGCAGTTATAGTGAAAAACCTATCTTCCAGCATTCTAACTGCCAGAATCGTACTCTGTTGTTAAACAGAAGTATAATCGAAGTGAAATGACTTGAGGAATCGAATGCCGCAAGCAGAATTCAAATCCGAGCCTCCGTTCGGCAGGAAATCGCAGTTATAGTGAAAAACCTATCTTGCAGCATTCTAACTGCCAGAATCGTACTCTGTTGTTAAACAGAAGTGTAATCGAAGTGAAATCACTTGAGGAATCGAATGCCGCAAGCAAAATTCAAATCGGAGCCTCCGTTCGGCAGGAAATCGCAGTTATAGTGAAAAACCTATCTTCCAGCATTCTAACTGCCAGAATCGTACTCTGTTGTTAAACAGAAGTGTAATCGAAGTGAAATCACTTGAGGAATCGAATGCCGCAAGCAGAATTCAAATCCGAGCCTCCGTTCGGCAGGAAATCGCAGTTATAGTGAAAAACCTATCTTCCAGCATTCTAACTGCCAGAATCGTACTCTGTTGTTAAACAGAAGTGTAATCGAAGTGAAATCACTTGAGGAATCGAATGCCGCAAGCAGAATTCAAATCCGAGCCTCCGTTCGGCAGGAAATCGCAGTTATAGTGAAAAACCTATCTTCCAGCATTCTAACTGCCAGAATCGTACTCTGTTGTTAAACAGAAGTGTAATCGAAGTGAAATCACTTGAGGAATCGAATGCCGCGAGCAGAATTCAAAACCGAGCCTCCGTTCGGCAGGAAATCGCAGTTATAGTGATAAACCTATCTTCCAGCATTCTAACTGCCAGAATCGTACCCTGTTGTTAAACAGAAGTGTAATCGAAGTGAAATGACTTGAGGAATTGAATGCCGCAAGCAGAATTCAAAACCGAGCCTCCGTTCGACAGGAAATCGCAGTTATAGCTAAAAACCTATCTTCCCGCATTCTAACTGCCAGAATCGTACTCTGTTGTTGAACTGAAGTAGATCCGAAGTGAAATGACTAGAGTAATCGAGCGCTGCAAGCAGAAGTCAAATCCGAGCCTCCGTTTGGCAGGAAATCGCAGTTATAGCTAAAAACGTAGCTTCCTGCATTTTAACTGCCAGAATCGTACTCTGGCGTTCAACAGAAGTATGTCCGAAGTGAAATGACTAGAGTAATCGAGCGCTGCAAGCAGAATTCAAATCCGAGCCTCCGTTCGGCAGGAAATCGCAGTTATAGCTAAAACCCTATCTTCCCGCATTCTAACTGCCAGAATCATACTCTGGTGTTGAACAGAAGTATGTCCGAAGTGAAATGACTAGAGTAATCGAGCGCTGCAAGCAGAATTCAAATCCGAGCCTCCGTTTGGCAGGAAATCGCAGTAATAGCTAAAAACCTATCTTCCCGCATTCTAACTGCCAGAATCGTACTCTGTTGTAGAACAGAAGTATATCCGAAGTGAATTGACTAGAGTAATCGAACGCTGCAAGCAGAATTCAAATCCAAGCCTCCGTTTGGCAGAAAATCGCACTTATAGCTAAAAACCTATCTTCCCGCATTCTAACTGCCAGAATCGTACTCTGTTGTTAAACAGAAGTGTAATCGAAGTAAAATGACTAGAGGGATCGAATGCCGCAAGCAGAATTCAAACCCGAGCCTCCGTTCGGCAGGAAATCGCAGTTATAGTGAAAAACCTATCTTCCAGCATTCTAACTGCCAGAATCGTACTCTGTTGTTAAACAGAAGTATAATCGAAGTGAAATGACTTGAGGAATCGAATGCCGCAAGCAGAATTCAAATCCGAGCCTCCGTTCGGCAGGAAATCGCAGTTATAGTGAAAAACCTATCTTGTGTGACGTCCCAGTCACGCGCCCACGCTGGCAGTCGGACATAGTGCGCAACGCCGCCGCTAGAGGTCTCACTGACTCTACTGAGTTTCTCGCAAGAGCACCACTAAGCCTCTCTTCCAATATATACAAGTTCCAAACATCCTCTAGTATCCCCCAGCGTCTAGGGCAGGGGTCGACCACGCAGCCCTACTGATGAGTCTGTGGTCGACTCCAAGACGAAACGCTCCCTTCCCCTCATCTTTTCGCCCCCTTCAGCATCGCTTCCTCCCCGACAGCCTCCATTGCGTCCATGCAGTGGCACCTCGGTGCGATACACTTGGGCGGCGAGGCAAGATCCCTTCATTCCCCTGTTGCGGCCATCAATCGCCCCTCCGAGGATGCGGGCGGGACGTAACACTTGCAGCATTCTAACTGCCAGAATCGTACTCTGTTGTTAAACAGAAGTGTAATCGAAGTGAAATCACTTGAGGAATCGAATGCCGCAAGCAGAATTCAAATCCGAGCCTCCGTTCGGCAGGAAATCGCAGTTATAGTGAAAAACCTATCTTCCAGCATTCTAACTGCCAGAATCGTACTCTGTTGTTAAACAGAAGTGTAATCGAAGTGAAATCACTTGAGGAATCGAATGCCGCGAGCAGAATTCAAAACCGAGCCTCCGTTCGGCAGGAAATCGCAGTTATAGTGAAAAACCTATCTTCCAGCATTCTAACTGCCAGAATCGTACTCTGTTGTTAAACAGAAGTGTAATCGAAGTGAAATGACTTGAGGAATTGAATGCCGCAAGCAGAATTCAAAACCGAGCCTCCGTTCGACAGGAAATCGAAGTTATAGCTAAAAACCTATCTTCCCGCATTCTAACTGCCAGAATCGTACTCTGTTGTTGAACTGAAGTAGATCCGAAGTGAAATGACTAGAGTAATCGAGCGCTGCAAGCAGAAGTCAAATCCGAGCCTCCGTTTGGCAGGAAATCGCAGTTATAGCTAAAAACGTAGCTTCCCGCATTCTAACTGCCAGAATCGTACTCTGGCGTTCAACAGAAGTATGTCCGAAGTGAAATGACTAGAGTAATCGAGCGCTGCAAGCAGAATTCAAATCCGAGTCTCCGTTCGGCAGGAAATCGCAGTTATAGCTAAAACCCTATCTTCCCGCATTCTAACTGCCAGAATCGTACTCTGGTGTTGAACAGAAGTATGTCCGAAGTGAAATGACTAGAGTAATCGAGCGCTGCAAGCAGAATTCAAATCCGAGCCTCCGTTTGGCAGGAAATCGCAGTTATAGCTAAAACCCTATCTTCCCGCATTCTAACTGCCAGAATCGTACTCTGGTGTTGAACAGAAGTATGTCCGAAGTGAAATGACTAGAGTAATCGAGCGCTGCAAGCAGAATTCAAATCCGAGCCTCCGTTTGGCAGGAAATCGCAGTTATAGCTAAAAACCTATCTTCCCGCATTCTAACTGCCAGAATCGTACTCTGTTGTTGAACAGAAGTATATCCGAAGTGAATTGACTAGAGTAATCGAACGCTGCAAGCAGAATTCAAATCCAAGCCTCCGTTTGGCAGGAAATCGCACATATAGCTAAAAACCTATCTTCCCGCATTCTAACTGCCAGAATCGTACTCTGTTGTAGAACAGAAGTATATCCGAAGTGAATTGACTAGAGTAATCGAACGCTGCAAGCAGAATTCAAATCCGAGCCTCCGTTCGGCAGGAAATCGCAGTTATAGCTAAAACCCTATCTTCCCGCATTCTAACTGCCAGAATCGTACTCTGGTGTTGAACAGAAGTATGTCCGAAGTGAAATGACTAGAGTAATCGAGCGCTGCAAGCAGAATTCAAATCCGAGCCTCCGTTTGGCAGGAAATCGCAGTTATAGCTAAAAACCTATCTTCCCGCATTCTAACTGCCAGAATCGTACTCTGTTGTTGAACAGAAGTATATCCGAAGTGAATTGACTAGAGTAATCGAACGCTGCAAGCAGAATTCAAATCCAAGCCTCCGTTTGGCAGGAAATCGCACATATAGCTAAAAACCTATCTTCCCGCATTCTAACTGCCAGAATCGTACTCTGTTGTAGAACAGAAGTATATCCGAAGTGAATTGACTAGAGTAATCGAACGCTGCAAGCAGAATTCAAATCCGAGCCTCCGTTCGGCAGGAAATCGCAGTTATAGCTAAAACCCTATCTTCCCGCATTCTAACTGCCAGAATCGTACTCTGGTGTTGAACAGAAGTATGTCCGAAGTGAAATGACTAGAGTAATCGAGCGCTGCAAGCAGAATTCAAATCCGAGCCTCCGTTCGGCAGGAAATCGCAGTTATAGTGAAAAACCTACCTTCCAGCATTCTAACTGCCAGAATCGTACTCTGTTGTTAAACAGAAGTGTAATCGAAGTGAAATCACTTGAGGAATCGAATGCCGCAAGCAGAATTCAAATCCGAGCCTCCGTTCGGCAGGAAATCGCAGTTATAGTGAAAAACCTATCTTCCAGCATTCTAACTGCCAGAATCGTACTCTGTTGTTAAACAGAAGTGTAATCGAAGTGAAATCACTTGAGGAATCGAATGCCGCAAGCAGAATTCAAATCCGAGCCTCCGTTCGGCAGGAAATCGCAGTTATAGTGAAAAACCTATCTTCCCGCATTCTAACTGCCAGAATCGTACTCTGTTGTTGAACTGAAGTAGATCCGAAGTGAAATGACTAGAGTAATCGAGCGCTGCAAGCAGAAGTCAAATCCGAGCCTCCGTTTGGCAGGAAATCGCAGTTATAGCTAAAAACGTAGCTTCCCGCATTCTAACTGCCAGAATCGTACTCTGGCGTTCAACAGAAGTATGTCCGAAGTGAAATGACTAGAGTAATCGAGCGCTGCAAGCAGAATTCAAATCCGAGCCTCCGTTTGGCAGGAAATCGCAGTAATAGCTAAAAACCTATCTTCCCGCATTCTAACTGCCAGAATCGTACTCTGTTGTAGAACAGAAGTATATCCGAAGTGAATTGACTAGAGTAATCGAACGCTGCAAGCAGAATTCAAATCCAAGCCTCCGTTTGGCAGAAAATCGCACTTATAGCTAAAAACCTATCTTCCCGCATTCTAACTGCCAGAATCGTACTCTGTTGTTAAACAGAAGTGTAATCGAAGTAAAATGACTAGAGGGATCGAATGCCGCAAGCAGAATTCAAACCCGAGCCTCCGTTCGGCAGGAAATCGCAGTTATAGTGAAAAACCTATCTTCCAGCATTCTAACTGCCAGAATCGTACTCTGTTGTTAAACAGAAGTATAATCGAAGTGAAATGACTTGAGGAATCGAATGCCGCAAGCAGAATTCAAATCCGAGCCTCCGTTCGGCAGGAAATCGCAGTTATAGTGAAAAACCTATCTTGCAGCATTCTAACTGCCAGAATCGTACTCTGTTGTTAAACAGAAGTGTAATCGAAGTGAAATCACTTGAGGAATCGAATGCCGCAAGCAAAATTCAAATCGGAGCCTCCGTTCGGCAGGAAATCGCAGTTATAGTGAAAAACCTATCTTCCAGCATTCTAACTGCCAGAATCGTACTCTGTTGTTAAACAGAAGTGTAATCGAAGTGAAATCACTTGAGGAATCGAATGCCGCAAGCAGAATTCAAATCCGAGCCTCCGTTCGGCAGGAAATCGCAGTTATAGTGAAAAACCTATCTTCCAGCATTCTAACTGCCAGAATCGTACTCTGTTGTTAAACAGAAGTGTAATCGAAGTGAAATCACTTGAGGAATCGAATGCCGCAAGCAGAATTCAAATCCGAGCCTCCGTTCGGCAGGAAATCGCAGTTATAGTGAAAAACCTATCTTCCAGCATTCTAACTGCCAGAATCGTACTCTGTTGTTAAACAGAAGTGTAATCGAAGTGAAATCACTTGAGGAATCGAATGCCGCGAGCAGAATTCAAAACCGAGCCTCCGTTCGGCATGAAATCGCAGTTATAGTGAAAAACCTATCTTCCAGCATTCTAACTGCCAGAATCGTACTCTGTTGTTAAACAGAAGTGTAATCGAAGTGAAATGACTTGAGGAATTGAATGCCGCAAGCAGAATTCAAATCCAAGCCTCCGTTTGGCAGGAAATCGCACATATAGCTAAAAACCTATCTTCCCGCATTCTAACTGCCAGAATCGTACTCTGTTGTAGAACAGAAGTATATCCGAAGTGAATTGACTAGAGTAATCGAACGCTGCAAGCAGAATTCAAATCCGAGCCTCCGTTCGGCAGGAAATCGCAGTTATAGCTAAAACCCTATCTTCCCGCATTCTAACTGCCAGAATCGTACTCTGGTGTTGAACAGAAGTATGTCCGAAGTGAAATGACTAGAGTAATCGAGCGCTGCAAGCAGAATTCAAATCCGAGCCTCCGTTCGGCAGGAAATCGCAGTTATAGTGAAAAACCTACCTTCCAGCATTCTAACTGCCAGAATCGTACTCTGTTGTTAAACAGAAGTGTAATCGAAGTGAAATCACTTGAGGAATCGAATGCCGCAAGCAGAATTCAAATCCGAGCCTCCGTTCGGCAGGAAATCGCAGTTATAGTGAAAAACCTATCTTCCAGCATTCTAACTGCCAGAATCGTACTCTGTTGTTAAACAGAAGTGTAATCGAAGTGAAATCACTTGAGGAATCGAATGCCGCAAGCAGAATTCAAATCCGAGCCTCCGTTCGGCAGGAAATCGCAGTTATAGTGAAAAACCTATCTTCCCGCATTCTAACTGCCAGAATCGTACTCTGTTGTTGAACTGAAGTAGATCCGAAGTGAAATGACTAGAGTAATCGAGCGCTGCAAACAGAAGTCAAATCCGAGCCTCCGTTTGGCAGGAAATCGCAGTTATAGCTAAAAACGTAGCTTCCCGCATTCTAACTGCCAGAATCGTACTCTGGCGTTCAACAGAAGTATGTCCGAAGTGAAATGACTAGAGTAATCGAGCGCTGCAAGCAGAATTCAAATCCGAGCCTCCGTTTGGCAGGAAATCGCAGTAATAGCTAAAAACCTATCTTCCCGCATTCTAACTGCCAGAATCGTACTCTGTTGTAGAACAGAAGTATATCCGAAGTGAATTGACTAGAGTAATCGAACGCTGCAAGCAGAATTCAAATCCAAGCCTCCGTTTGGCAGAAAATCGCACTTATAGCTAAAAACCTATCTTCCCGCATTCTAACTGCCAGAATCGTACTCTGTTGTTAAACAGAAGTGTAATCGAAGTAAAATGACTAGAGGGATCGAATGCCGCAAGCAGAATTCAAACCCGAGCCTCCGTTCGGCAGGAAATCGCAGTTATAGTGAAAAACCTATCTTCCAGCATTCTAACTGCCAGAATCGTACTCTGTTGTTAAACAGAAGTATAATCGAAGTGAAATGACTTGAGGAATCGAATGCCGCAAGCAGAATTCAAATCCGAGCCTCCGTTCGGCAGGAAATCGCAGTTATAGTGAAAAACCTATCTTGCAGCATTCTAACTGCCAGAATCGTACTCTGTTGTTAAACAGAAGTGTAATCGAAGTGAAATGACTTGAGGAATCGAATGCCGCAAGCAAAATTCAAATCGGAGCCTCCGTTCGGCAGGAAATCGCAGTTATAGTGAAAAACCTATCTTCCAGCATTCTAACTGCCAGAATCGTACTCTGTTGTTAAACAGAAGTGTAATCGAAGTGAAATCACTTGAGGAATCGAATGCCGCAAGCAGAATTCAAATCCGAGCCTCCGTTCGGCAGGAAATCGCAGTTATAGTGAAAAACCTATCTTCCAGCATTCTAACTGCCAGAATCGTACTCTGTTGTTAAACAGAAGTGTAATCGAAGTGAAATCACTTGAGGAATCGAATGCCGCAAGCAGAATTCAAATCCGAGCCTCCGTTCGGCAGGAAATCGCAGTTATAGTGAAAAACCTATCTTCCAGCATTCTAACTGCCAGAATCGTACTCTGTTGTTAAACAGAAGTGTAATCGAAGTGAAATCACTTGAGGAATCGAATGCCGCGAGCAGAATTCAAAACCGAGCCTCCGTTCGGCAGGAAATCGCAGTTATAGTGATAAACCTATCTTCCAGCATTCTAACTGCCAGAATCGTACCCTGTTGTTAAACAGAAGTGTAATCGAAGTGAAATGACTTGAGGAATTGAATGCCGCAAGCAGAATTCAAAACCGAGCCTCCGTTCGACAGGAAATCGCAGTTATAGCTAAAAACCTATCTTCCCGCATTCTAACTGCCAGAATCGTACTCTGTTGTTGAACTGAAGTAGATCCGAAGTGAAATGACTAGAGTAATCGAGCGCTGCAAGCAGAAGTCAAATCCGAGCCTCCGTTTGGCAGGAAATCGCAGTTATAGCTAAAAACGTAGCTTCCTGCATTTTAACTGCCAGAATCGTACTCTGGCGTTCAACAGAAGTATGTCCGAAGTGAAATGACTAGAGTAATCGAGCGCTGCAAGCAGAATTCAAATCCGAGCCTCCGTTCGGCAGGAAATCGCAGTTATAGCTAAAACCCTATCTTCCCGCATTCTAACTGCCAGAATCATACTCTGGTGTTGAACAGAAGTATGTCCGAAGTGAAATGACTAGAGTAATCGAGCGCTGCAAGCAGAATTCAAATCCGAGCCTCCGTTTGGCAGGAAATCGCAGTAATAGCTAAAAACCTATCTTCCCGCATTCTAACTGCCAGAATCGTACTCTGTTGTAGAACAGAAGTATATCCGAAGTGAATTGACTAGAGTAATCGAACGCTGCAAGCAGAATTCAAATCCAAGCCTCCGTTTGGCAGAAAATCGCACTTATAGCTAAAAACCTATCTTCCCGCATTCTAACTGCCAGAATCGTACTCTGTTGTTAAACAGAAGTGTAATCGAAGTAAAATGACTAGAGGGATCGAATGCCGCAAGCAGAATTCAAACCCGAGCCTCCGTTCGGCAGGAAATCGCAGTTATAGTGAAAAACCTATCTTCCAGCATTCTAACTGCCAGAATCGTACTCTGTTGTTAAACAGAAGTATAATCGAAGTGAAATGACTTGAGGAATCGAATGCCGCAAGCAGAATTCAAATCCGAGCCTCCGTTCGGCAGGAAATCGCAGTTATAGTGAAAAACCTATCTTGTGTGACGTCCCAGTCACGCGCCCACGCTGGCAGTCGGACATAGTGCGCAACGCCGCCGCTAGAGGTCTCACTGACTCTACTGAGTTTCTCGCAAGAGCACCACTAAGCCTCTCTTCCAATATATACAAGTTCCAAACATCCTCTAGTATCCCCCAGCGTCTAGGGCAGGGGTCGACCACGCAGCCCTACTGATGAGTCTGTGGTCGACTCCAAGACGAAACGCTCCCTTCCCCTCATCTTTTCGCCCCCTTCAGCATCGCTTCCTCCCCGACAGCCTCCATTGCGTCCATGCAGTGGCACCTCGGTGCGATACACTTGGGCGGCGAGGCAAGATCCCTTCATTCCCCTGTTGCGGCCATCAATCGCCCCTCCGAGGATGCGGGCGGGACGTAACACTTGCAGCATTCTAACTGCCAGAATCGTACTCTGTTGTTAAACAGAAGTGTAATCGAAGTGAAATCACTTGAGGAATCGAATGCCGCAAGCAGAATTCAAATCCGAGCCTCCGTTCGGCAGGAAATCGCAGTTATAGTGAAAAACCTATCTTCCAGCATTCTAACTGCCAGAATCGTACTCTGTTGTTAAACAGAAGTGTAATCGAAGTGAAATCACTTGAGGAATCGAATGCCGCGAGCAGAATTCAAAACCGAGCCTCCGTTCGGCAGGAAATCGCAGTTATAGTGAAAAACCTATCTTCCAGCATTCTAACTGCCAGAATCGTACTCTGTTGTTAAACAGAAGTGTAATCGAAGTGAAATGACTTGAGGAATTGAATGCCGCAAGCAGAATTCAAAACCGAGCCTCCGTTCGACAGGAAATCGAAGTTATAGCTAAAAACCTATCTTCCCGCATTCTAACTGCCAGAATCGTACTCTGTTGTTGAACTGAAGTAGATCCGAAGTGAAATGACTAGAGTAATCGAGCGCTGCAAGCAGAAGTCAAATCCGAGCCTCCGTTTGGCAGGAAATCGCAGTTATAGCTAAAAACGTAGCTTCCCGCATTCTAACTGCCAGAATCGTACTCTGGCGTTCAACAGAAGTATGTCCGAAGTGAAATGACTAGAGTAATCGAGCGCTGCAAGCAGAATTCAAATCCGAGTCTCCGTTCGGCAGGAAATCGCAGTTATAGCTAAAACCCTATCTTCCCGCATTCTAACTGCCAGAATCGTACTCTGGTGTTGAACAGAAGTATGTCCGAAGTGAAATGACTAGAGTAATCGAGCGCTGCAAGCAGAATTCAAATCCGAGCCTCCGTTTGGCAGGAAATCGCAGTTATAGCTAAAACCCTATCTTCCCGCATTCTAACTGCCAGAATCGTACTCTGGTGTTGAACAGAAGTATGTCCGAAGTGAAATGACTAGAGTAATCGAGCGCTGCAAGCAGAATTCAAATCCGAGCCTCCGTTTGGCAGGAAATCGCAGTTATAGCTAAAAACCTATCTTCCCGCATTCTAACTGCCAGAATCGTACTCTGTTGTTGAACAGAAGTATATCCGAAGTGAATTGACTAGAGTAATCGAACGCTGCAAGCAGAATTCAAATCCAAGCCTCCGTTTGGCAGGAAATCGCACATATAGCTAAAAACCTATCTTCCCGCATTCTAACTGCCAGAATCGTACTCTGTTGTAGAACAGAAGTATATCCGAAGTGAATTGACTAGAGTAATCGAACGCTGCAAGCAGAATTCAAATCCGAGCCTCCGTTCGGCAGGAAATCGCAGTTATAGCTAAAACCCTATCTTCCCGCATTCTAACTGCCAGAATCGTACTCTGGTGTTGAACAGAAGTATGTCCGAAGTGAAATGACTAGAGTAATCGAGCGCTGCAAGCAGAATTCAAATCCGAGCCTCCGTTCGGCAGGAAATCGCAGTTATAGTGAAAAACCTATCTTCCAGCATTCTAACTGCCAGAATCGTACTCTGTTGTTAAACAGAAGTGTAATCGAAGTGAAATCACTTGAGGAATCGAATGCCGCAAGCAGAATTCAAATCCGAGCCTCCGTTCGGCAGGAAATCGCAGTTATAGTGAAAAACCTATCTTCCCGCATTCTAACTGCCAGAATCGTACTCTGTTGTTGAACTGAAGTAGATCCGAAGTGAAATGACTAGAGTAATCGAGCGCTGCAAGCAGAAGTCAAATCCGAGCCTCCGTTTGGCAGGAAATCGCAGTTATAGCTAAAAACGTAGCTTCCCGCATTCTAACTGCCAGAATCGTACTCTGGCGTTCAACAGAAGTATGTCCGAAGTGAAATGACTAGAGTAATCGAGCGCTGCAAGCAGAATTCAAATCCGAGCCTCCGTTTGGCAGGAAATCGCAGTAATAGCTAAAAACCTATCTTCCCGCATTCTAACTGCCAGAATCGTACTCTGTTGTAGAACAGAAGTATATCCGAAGTGAATTGACTAGAGTAATCGAACGCTGCAAGCAGAATTCAAATCCAAGCCTCCGTTTGGCAGAAAATCGCACTTATAGCTAAAAACCTATCTTCCCGCATTCTAACTGCCAGAATCGTACTCTGTTGTTAAACAGAAGTGTAATCGAAGTAAAATGACTAGAGGGATCGAATGCCGCAAGCAGAATTCAAACCCGAGCCTCCGTTCGGCAGGAAATCGCAGTTATAGTGAAAAACCTATCTTCCAGCATTCTAACTGCCAGAATCGTACTCTGTTGTTAAACAGAAGTATAATCGAAGTGAAATGACTTGAGGAATCGAATGCCGCAAGCAGAATTCAAATCCGAGCCTCCGTTCGGCAGGAAATCGCAGTTATAGTGAAAAACCTATCTTGCAGCATTCTAACTGCCAGAATCGTACTCTGTTGTTAAACAGAAGTGTAATCGAAGTGAAATCACTTGAGGAATCGAATGCCGCAAGCAAAATTCAAATCGGAGCCTCCGTTCGGCAGGAAATCGCAGTTATAGTGAAAAACCTATCTTCCAGCATTCTAACTGCCAGAATCGTACTCTGTTGTTAAACAGAAGTGTAATCGAAGTGAAATCACTTGAGGAATCGAATGCCGCAAGCAGAATTCAAATCCGAGCCTCCGTTCGGCAGGAAATCGCAGTTATAGTGAAAAACCTATCTTCCAGCATTCTAACTGCCAGAATCGTACTCTGTTGTTAAACAGAAGTGTAATCGAAGTGAAATCACTTGAGGAATCGAATGCCGCAAGCAGAATTCAAATCCGAGCCTCCGTTCGGCAGGAAATCGCAGTTATAGTGAAAAACCTATCTTCCAGCATTCTAACTGCCAGAATCGTACTCTGTTGTTAAACAGAAGTGTAATCGAAGTGAAATCACTTGAGGAATCGAATGCCGCGAGCAGAATTCAAAACCGAGCCTCCGTTCGGCAGGAAATCGCAGTTATAGTGAAAAACCTATCTTCCAGCATTCTAACTGCCAGAATCGTACTCTGTTGTTAAACAGAAGTGTAATCGAAGTGAAATGACTTGAGGAATTGAATGCCGCAAGCAGAATTCAAAACCGAGCCTCCGTTCGACAGGAAATCGCAGTTATAGCTAAAAACCTATCTTCCCGCATTCTAACTGCCAGAATCGTACTCTGTTGTTGAACTGAAGTAGATCCGAAGTGAAATGACTAGAGTAATCGAGCGCTGCAAGCAGAAGTCAAATCCGAGCCTCCGTTTGGCAGGAAATCGCAGTTATAGCTAAAAACGTAGCTTCCTGCATTTTAACTGCCAGAATCGTACTCTGGCGTTCAACAGAAGTATGTCCGAAGTGAAATGACTAGAGTAATCGAGCGCAGCAAGCAGAATTCAAATCCGAGCCTCCGTTCGGCAGGAAATCGCAGTTATAGCTAAAACCCTATCTTCCCGCATTCTAACTGCCAGAATCATACTCTGGTGTTGAACAGAAGTATGTCCGAAGTGAAATGACTAGAGTAATCGAGCGCTGCAAGCAGAATTCAAATCCGAGCCTCCGTTTGGCAGGAAATCGCAGTAATAGCTAAAAACCTATCTTCCCGCATTCTAACTGCCAGAATCGTACTCTGTTGTAGAACAGAAGTATATCCGAAGTGAATTGACTAGAGTAATCGAACGCTGCAAGCAGAATTCAAATCCAAGCCTCCGTTTGGCAGAAAATCGCACTTATAGCTAAAAACCTATCTTCCCGCATTCTAACTGCCAGAATCGTACTCTGTTGTTAAACAGAAGTGTAATCGAAGTAAAATGACTAGAGGGATCGAATGCCGCAAGCAGAATTCAAACCCGAGCCTCCGTTCGGCAGGAAATCGCAGTTATAGTGAAAAACCTATCTTCCAGCATTCTAACTGCCAGAATCGTACTCTGTTGTTAAACAGAAGTATAATCGAAGTGAAATGACTTGAGGAATCGAATGCCGCAAGCAGAATTCAAATCCGAGCCTCCGTTCGGCAGGAAATCGCAGTTATAGTGAAAAACCTATCTTGTGTGACGTCCCAGTCACGCGCCCACGCTGGCAGTCGGACATAGTGCGCAACGCCGCCGCTAGAGGTCTCACTGACTCTACTGAGTTTCTCGCAAGAGCACCACTAAGCCTCTCTTCCAATATATACAAGTTCCAAACATCCTCTAGTATCCCCCAGCGTCTAGGGCAGGGGTCGACCACGCAGCCCTACTGATGAGTCTGTGGTCGACTCCAAGACGAAACGCTCCCTTCCCCTCATCTTTTCGCCCCCTTCAGCATCGCTTCCTCCCCGACAGCCTCCATTGCGTCCATGCAGTGGCACCTCGGTGCGATACACTTGGGCGGCGAGGCAAGATCCCTTCATTCCCCTGTTGCGGCCATCAATCGCCCCTCCGAGGATGCGGGCGGGACGTAACACTTGCAGCATTCTAACTGCCAGAATCGTACTCTGTTGTTAAACAGAAGTGTAATCGAAGTGAAATCACTTGAGGAATCGAATGCCGCAAGCAGAATTCAAATCCGAGCCTCCGTTCGGCAGGAAATCGCAGTTATAGTGAAAAACCTATCTTCCAGCATTCTAACTGCCAGAATCGTACTCTGTTGTTAAACAGAAGTGTAATCGAAGTGAAATCACTTGAGGAATCGAATGCCGCAAGCAGAATTCAAATCCGAGCCTCCGTTCGGCAGGAAATCGCAGTTATAGTGAAAAACCTATCTTCCAGCATTCTAACTGCCAGAATCGTACTCTGTTGTTAAACAGAAGTGTAATCGAAGTGAAATCACTTGAGGAATCGAATGCCGCGAGCAGAATTCAAAACCGAGCCTCCGTTCGGCAGGAAATCGCAGTTATAGTGAAAAACCTATCTTCCCGCATTCTAACTGCCAGAATCGTACTCTGGCGTTCAACAGAAGTATGTCCGAAGTGAAATGACTAGAGTAATCGAGCGCTGCAAGCAGAATTCAAATCCGAGCCTCCGTTCGGCAGGAAATCGCAGTTATAGCTAAAACCCTATCTTCCCGCATTCTAACTGCCAGAATCATACTCTGGTGTTGAACAGAAGTATGTCCGAAGTGAAATGACTAGAGTAATCGAGCGCTGCAAGCAGAATTCAAATCCGAGCCTCCGTTTGGCAGGAAATCGCAGTAATAGCTAAAAACCTATCTTCCCGCATTCTAACTGCCAGAATCGTACTCTGTTGTAGAACAGAAGTATATCCGAAGTGAATTGACTAGAGTAATCGAACGCTGCAAGCAGAATTCAAATCCAAGCCTCCGTTTGGCAGAAAATCGCACTTGTAGCTAAAAACCTATCTTCCCGCATTCTAACTGCCAGAATCGTACTCTGTTGTTGAACAGAAGTGTAATCGAAGTAAAATGACTAGAGGGATCGAATGCCGCAAGCAGAATTCAAACCCGAGCCTCCGTTCGGCAGGAAATCGCAGTTATAGTGAAAAACCTATCTTCCAGCATTCTAACTGCCAGAATCGTACTCTGTTGTTAAACAGAAGTATAATCGAAGTGAAATGACTTGAGGAATCGAATGCCGCAAGCAGAATTCAAATCCGAGCCTCCGTTCGGCAGGAAATCGCAGTTATAGTGAAAAACCTATCTTGCAGCATTCTAACTGCCAGAATCGTACTCTGTTGTTAAACAGAAGTGTAATCGAAGTGAAATCACTTGAGGAATCGAATGCCGCAAGCAAAATTCAAATCGGAGCCTCCGTTCGGCAGGAAATCGCAGTTATAGTGAAAAACCTATCTTCCAGCATTCTAACTGCCAGAATCGTACTCTGTTGTTAAACAGAAGTGTAATCGAAGTGAAATCACTTGAGGAATCGAATGCCGCAAGCAGAATTCAAATCCGAGCCTCCGTTCGGCAGGAAATCGCAGTTATAGCTAAAACCCTATCTTCCCGCATTCTAACTGCCAGAATCGTACTCTGGTGTTGAACAGAAGTATGTCCGAAGTGAAATGACTAGAGTAATCGAGCGCTGCAAGCAGAATTCAAATCCGAGCCTCCGTTCGGCAGGAAATCGCAGTTATAGTGAAAAACCTACCTTCCAGCATTCTAACTGCCAGAATCGTACTCTGTTGTTAAACAGAAGTGTATTCGAAGTGAAATCACTTGAGGAATCGAATGCCGCAAGCAGAATTCAAATCCGAGCCTCCGTTCGGCAGGAAATCGCAGTTATAGTGAAAAACCTATCTTCCAGCATTCTAACTGCCAGAATCGTACTCTGTTGTTAAACAGAAGTGTAATCGAAGTGAAATCACTTGAGGAATCGAATGCCGCAAGCAGAATTCAAATCCGAGCCTCCGTTCGGCAGGAAATCGCAGTTATAGTGAAAAACCTATCTTCCCGCATTCTAACTGCCAGAATCGTACTCTGTTGTTGAACTGAAGTAGATCCGAAGTGAAATGACTAGAGTAATCGAGCGCTGCAAGCAGAAGTCAAATCCGAGCCTCCGTTTGGCAGGAAATCACAGTTATAGCTAAAAACGTAGCTTCCCGCATTCTAACTGCCAGAATCGTACTCTGGCGTTCAACAGAAGTATGTCCGAAGTGAAATGACTAGAGTAATCGAGCGCTGCAAGCAGAATTCAAATCCGAGCCTCCGTTTGGCAGGAAATCGCAGTAATAGCTAAAAACCTATCTTCCCGCATTCTAACTGCCAGAATCGTACTCTGTTGTAGAACAGAAGTATATCCGAAGTGAATTGACTAGAGTAATCGAACGCTGCAAGCAGAATTCAAATCCAAGCCTCCGTTTGGCAGAAAATCGCACTTATAGCTAAAAACCTATCTTCCCGCATTCTAACTGCCAGAATCGTACTCTGTTGTTAAACAGAAGTGTAATCGAAGTAAAATGACTAGAGGGATCGAATGCCGCAAGCAGAATTCAAACCCGAGCCTCCGTTCGGCAGGAAATCGCAGTTATAGTGAAAAACCTATCTTCCAGCATTCTAACTGCCAGAATCGTACTCTGTTGTTAAACAGAAGTATAATCGAAGTGAAATGACTTGAGGAATCGAATGCCGCAAGCAGAATTCAAATCCGAGCCTCCGTTCGGCAGGAAATCGCAGTTATAGTGAAAAACCTATCTTGCAGCATTCTAACTGCCAGAATCGTACTCTGTTGTTAAACAGAAGTGTAATCGAAGTGAAATCACTTGAGGAATCGAATGCCGCAAGCAAAATTCAAATCGGAGCCTCCGTTCGGCAGGAAATCGCAGTTATAGTGAAAAACCTATCTTCCAGCATTCTAACTGCCAGAATCGTACTCTGTTGTTAAACAGAAGTGTAATCGAAGTGAAATCACTTGAGGAATCGAATGCCGCAAGCAGAATTCAAATCCGAGCCTCCGTTCGGCAGGAAATCGCAGTTATAGTGAAAAACCTATCTTCCAGCATTCTAACTGCCAGAATCGTACTCTGTTGTTAAACAGAAGTGTAATCGAAGTGAAATCACTTGAGGAATCGAATGCCGCAAGCAGAATTCAAATCCGAGCCTCCGTTCGGCAGGAAATCGCAGTTATAGCTAAAACCCTATCTTCCCGCATTCTAACTGCCAGAATCGTACTCTGGTGTTGAACAGAAGTATGTCCGAAGTGAAATGACTAGAGTAATCGAGCGCTGCAAGCAGAATTCAAATCCGAGCCTCCGTTCGGCAGGAAATCGCAGTTATAGTGAAAAACCTACCTTCCAGCATTCTAACTGCCAGAATCGTACTCTGTTGTTAAACAGAAGTGTAATCGAAGTGAAATGACTTGAGGAATTGAATGCCGCAAGCAGAATTCAAAACCGAGCCTCCGTTCGACAGGAAATCGCAGTTATAGCTAAAAACCTATCTTCCCGCATTCTAACTGCCAGAATCGTACTCTGTTGTTGAACTGAAGTAGATCCGAAGTGAAATGACTAGAGTAATCGAGCGCTGCAAGCAGAATTCAAATCCGAGCCTCCGTTCGGCAGGAAATCGCAGTTATAGTGAAAAACCTACCTTCCAGCATTCTAACTGCCAGAATCGTACTCTGTTGTTAAACAGAAGTGTAATCGAAGTGAAATCACTTGAGGAATCGAATGCCGCGAGCAGAATTCAAAACCGAGCCTCCGTTCGGCAGGAAATCGCAGTTATAGTGAAAAACCTATCTTCCAGCATTCTAACTGCCAGAATCGTACTCTGTTGTTAAACAGAAGTGTAATCGAAGTGAAATGACTTGAGGAATTGAATGCCGCAAGCAGAATTCAAAACCGAGCCTCCGTTCGACAGGAAATCGCAGTTATAGCTAAAAACCTATCTTCCCGCATTCTAACTGCCAGAATCGTACTCTGTTGTTGAACTGAAGTAGATCCGAAGTGAAATGACTAGAGTAATCGAGCGCTGCAAGCAGAAGTCAAATCCGAGCCTCCGTTTGGCAGGAAATCGCAGTTATAGCTAAAAACGTAGCTTCCCGCATTCTAACTGCCAGAATCGTACTCTGGCGTTCAACAGAAGTATGTCCGAAGTGAAATGACTAGAGTAATCGAGCGCTGCAAGCAGAATTCAAATCCGAGTCTCCGTTCGGCAGGAAATCGCAGTTATAGCTAAAACCCTATCTTCCCGCATTCTAACTGCCAGAATCGTACTCTGGTGTTGAACAGAAGTATGTCCGAAGTGAAATGACTAGAGTAATCGAGCGCTGCAAGCAGAATTCAAATCCGAGCCTCCGTTTGGCAGGAAATCGCAGTTATAGCTAAAACCCTATCTTCCCGCATTCTAACTGCCAGAATCGTACTCTGGTGTTGAACAGAAGTATGTCCGAAGTGAAATGACTAGAGTAATCGAGCGCTGCAAGCAGAATTCAAATCCGAGCCTCCGTTTGGCAGGAAATCGCAGTTATAGCTAAAAACCTATCTTCCCGCATTCTAACTGCCAGAACCGTACTCTGTTGTTGAACAGAAGTATATCCGAAGTGAATTGACTAGAGTAATCGAACGCTGCAAGCAGAATTCAAATCCAAGCCTCCGTTTGGCAGGAAATCGCACATATAGCTAAAAACCTATCTTCCCGCATTCTAACTGCCAGAATCGTACTCTGTTGTAGAACAGAAGTATATCCGAAGTGAATTGACTAGAGTAATCGAACGCTGCAAGCAGAATTCAAATCCGAGCCTCCGTTCGGCAGGAAATCGCAGTTATAGCTAAAACCCTATCTTCCCGCATTCTAACTGCCAGAATCGTACTCTGGTGTTGAACAGAAGTATGTCCGAAGTGAAATGACTAGAGTAATCGAGCGCTGCAAGCAGAATTCAAATCCGAGCCTCCGTTCGGCAGGAAATCGCAGTTATAGTGAAAAACCTACCTTCCAGCATTCTAACTGCCAGAATCGTACTCTGTTGTTAAACAGAAGTGTAATCGAAGTGAAATCACTTGAGGAATCGAATGCCGCAAGCAGAATTCAAATCCGAGCCTCCGTTCGGCAGGAAATCGCAGTTATAGTGAAAAACCTATCTTCCAGCATTCTAACTGCCAGAATCGTACTCTGTTGTTAAACAGAAGTGTAATCGAAGTGAAATCACTTGAGGAATCGAATGCCGCAAGCAGAATTCAAATCCGAGCCTCCGTTCGGCAGGAAATCGCAGTTATAGTGAAAAACCTACCTTCCAGCATTCTAACTGCCAGAATCGTACTCTGTTGTTAAACAGAAGTGTAATCGAAGTGAAATCACTTGAGGAATCGAATGCCGCAAGCAGAATTCAAATCCGAGCCTCCGTTCGGCAGGAAATCGCAGTTATAGTGAAAAACCTATCTTCCAGCATTCTAACTGCCAGAATCGTACTCTGTTGTTAAACAGAAGTGTAATCGAAGTGAAATCACTTGAGGAATCGAATGCCGCAAGCAGAATTCAAATCCGAGCCTCCGTTCGGCAGGAAATCGCAGTTATAGTGAAAAACCTATCTTCCCGCATTCTAACTGCCAGAATCGTAATCTGTTGTTGAACTGAAGTAGATCCGAAGTGAAATGACTAGAGTAATCGAGCGCTGCAAGCAGAAGTCAAATCCGAGCCTCCGTTTGGCAGGAAATCGCAGTTATAGTGAAAAACCTATCTTCCAGCATTCTAACTGCCAGAATCGTACTCTGTTGTTAAACAGAAGTGTAATCGAAGTGAAATCACTTGAGGAATCGAATGCCGCAAGCAGAATTCAAATCCGAGCCTCCGTTCGGCAGGAAATCGCAGTTATAGTGAAAAACCTACCTTCCAGCATTCTAACTGCCAGAATCGTATGTTACGTCCCGCCCGCATCCTCGGAGGGGCGATTGATGGCCGCAACAGGGGAATGAAGGGATCTTGCCTCGCCGCCCAAGTGTATCGCACCGAGGTGCCACTGCATGGACGCAATGGAGGCTGTCGGGGAGGAAGCGATGCTGAAGGGGGCGAAAAGATGAGGGGAAGGGAGCGTTTCGTCTTGGAGTCGACCACAGACTCATCAGTAGGGCTGCGTGGTCGACCCCTGCCCTAGACGCTGGGGGATACTAGAGGATGTTCGGAACTTGTATATATTGGAAGAGAGGCTTAGTGGTGCTCTTGCGAGAAACTCAGTAGAGTCAGTGAGACCTCTAGCGGCGGCGTTGCGCACTATGTCCGACTGCCAGCGTGGGCGCGTGACTGGGACGTCACACCTTCCCCCTTATCGAAGATGCCGCGCTCGGCATCTTACGCTGCTCGGTCTAGCGCTCAAAGGAGGCCATTTACACGAGGCCCTCCCCGACGATATCCCACCGCTGCCACCAATTTTATTTCCCGACCTGTTACGTCCCGCCCGCATCCTCGGAGGGGCGATTGATGGCCGCAACAGGGGAAGGAAGGGATCTTGCCTCGCCGCCCAAGTGTATCGCACCGAGGTGCCACTGCATGGACGCAATGGAGGCTGTCGGGGAGGAAGCGATGCTGAAGGGGGCGAAAAGATGAGGGGAAGGGAGCGTTTCGTCTTGGAGTCGACCACAGACTCATCAGTAGGGCTGCGTGGTCGACCCCTGCCCTAGACGCTGGGGGATACTAGAGGATGTTCGGAACTTGTATATATTGGAAGAGAGGCTTAGTGGTGCTCTTGCGAGAAACTCAGTAGAGTCAGTGAGACCTCTAGCGGCGGCGTTGCGCACTATGTCCGACTGCCAGCGTGGGCGCGTGACTGGGACGTCACACGTACTCTGTTGTTAAACAGAAGTGTAATCGAAGTGAAATCACTTGAGGAATCGAATGCCGCAAGCAGAATTCAAATCCGAGCCTCCGTTCGGCAGGAAATCGCAGTTATAGTGAAAAACCTATCTTCCAGCATTCTAACTGCCAGAATCGTACTCTGTTGTTAAACAGAAGTGTAATCGAAGTGAAATCACTTGAGGAATCGAATGCCGCAAGCAGAATTCAAATCCGAGCCTCCGTTCGGCAGGAAATCGCAGTTATAGTGAAAAACCTACCTTCCAGCATTCTAACTGCCAGAATCGTACTCTGTTGTTAAACAGAAGTGTAATCGAAGTGAAATCACTTGAGGAATCGAATGCCGCAAGCAG
Organism: Ectemnius lituratus; assembly: GCA_910593735.2. NCBI lineage: Eukaryota > Metazoa > Arthropoda > Insecta > Hymenoptera > Crabronidae > Ectemnius > Ectemnius lituratus. Next base: position 1,992,259 of record OU343044.1, on the reverse strand, counting down.
AATTCAAATCCGAGCCTCCGTTCGGCAGGAAATCGCAGTTATAGCTAAAACCCTATCTTCCCGCATTCTAACTGCCAGAATCGTACTCTGGTGTTGAACAGAAGTATGTCCGAAGTGAAATGACTAGAGTAATCGAGCGCTGCAAGCAGAATTCAAATCCGAGCCTCCGTTCGGCAGGAAATCGCAGTTATAGCTAAAACCCTATCTTCCCGCATTCTAACTGCCAGAATCGTACTCTGGTGTTGAACAGAAGTATGTCCGAAGTGAAATCACTTGAGGAATCGAATGCCGCAAGCAGAATTCAAATCCGAGCCTCCGTTCGGCAGGAAATCGCAGTTATAGTGAAAAACCTATCTTCCAGCATTCTAACTGCCAGAATCGTACTCTGTTGTTAAACAGAAGTGTAATCGAAGTGAAATCACTTGAGGAATCGAATGCCGCAAGCAGAATTCAAATCCGAGCCTCCGTTCGGCAGGAAATCGCAGTTATAGTGAAAAACCTACCTTCCAGCATTCTAACTGCCAGAATCGTACTCTGTTGTTAAACAGAAGTGTAATCGAAGTGAAATCACTTGAGGAATCGAATGCCGCAAGCAGAATTCAAATCCGAGCCTCCGTTCGGCAGGAAATCGCAGTTATAGTGAAAAACCTATCTTCCAGCATTCTAACTGCCAGAATCGTACTCTGTTGTTAAACAGAAGTGTAATCGAAGTGAAATCACTTGAGGAATCGAATGCCGCAAGCAGAATTCAAATCCGAGCCTCCGTTCGGCAGGAAATCGCAGTTATAGTGAAAAACCTATCTTCCCGCATTCTAACTGCCAGAATCGTACTCTGTTGTTGAACTGAAGTAGATCCGAAGTGAAATGACTAGAGTAATCGAGCGCTGCAAGCAGAAGTCAAATCCGAGCCTCCGTTTGGCAGGAAATCACAGTTATAGCTAAAAACGTAGCTTCCCGCATTCTAACTGCCAGAATCGTACTCTGGCGTTCAACAGAAGTATGTCCGAAGTGAAATGACTAGAGTAATCGAGCGCTGCAAGCAGAATTCAAATCCGAGCCTCCGTTTGGCAGGAAATCGCAGTAATAGCTAAAAACCTATCTTCCCGCATTCTAACTGCCAGAATCGTACTCTGTTGTAGAACAGAAGTATATCCGAAGTGAAATGACTAGAGTAATCGAACGCTGCAAGCAGAATTCAAATCCAAGCCTCCGTTTGGCAGAAAATCGCACTTATAGCTAAAAACCTATCTTCCCGCATTCTAACTGCCAGAATCGTACTCTGTTGTTAAACAGAAGTGTAATCGAAGTAAAATGACTAGAGGGATCGAATGCCGCAAGCAGAATTCAAACCCGAGCCTCCGTTCGGCAGGAAATCGCAGTTATAGTGAAAAACCTATCTTCCAGCATTCTAACTGCCAGAATCGTACTCTGTTGTTAAACAGAAGTATAATCGAAGTGAAATGACTTGAGGAATCGAATGCCGCAAGCAGAATTCAAATCCGAGCCTCCGTTCGGCAGGAAATCGCAGTTATAGTGAAAAACCTATCTTGCAGCATTCTAACTGCCAGAATCGTACTCTGTTGTTAAACAGAAGTGTAATCGAAGTGAAATCACTTGAGGAATCGAATGCCGCAAGCAAAATTCAAATCGGAGCCTCCGTTCGGCAGGAAATCGCAGTTATAGTGAAAAACCTATCTTCCAGCATTCTAACTGCCAGAATCGTACTCTGTTGTTAAACAGAAGTGTAATCGAAGTGAAATCACTTGAGGAATCGAATGCCGCAAGCAGAATTCAAATCCGAGCCTCCGTTCGGCAGGAAATCGCAGTTATAGTGAAAAACCTATCTTCCAGCATTCTAACTGCCAGAATCGTACTCTGTTGTTAAACAGAAGTGTAATCGAAGTGAAATCACTTGAGGAATCGAATGCCGCAAGCAGAATTCAAATCCGAGCCTCCGTTCGGCAGGAAATCGCAGTTATAGTGAAAAACCTATCTTCCAGCATTCTAACTGCCAGAATCGTACTCTGTTGTTAAACAGAAGTGTAATCGAAGTGAAATCACTTGAGGAATCGAATGCCGCGAGCAGAATTCAAAACCGAGCCTCCGTTCGGCAGGAAATCGCAGTTATAGTGAAAAACCTATCTTCCAGCATTCTAACTGCCAGAATCGTACTCTGTTGTTAAACAGAAGTGTAATCGAAGTGAAATGACTTGAGGAATTGAATGCCGCAAGCAGAATTCAAAACCGAGCCTCCGTTCGACAGGAAATCGCAGTTATAGCTAAAAACCTATCTTCCCGCATTCTAACTGCCAGAATCGTACTCTGTTGTTGAACTGAAGTAGATCCGAAGTGAAATGACTAGAGGAATCGAGCGCTGCAAGCAGAAGTCAAATCCGAGCCTCCGTTTGGCAGGAAATCGCAGTTATAGTGAAAAACCTATCTTCCAGCATTCTAACTGCCAGAATCGTACTCTGTTGTTAAACAGAAGTGTAATCGAAGTGAAATCACTTGAGGAATCGAATGCCGCAAGCAGAATTCAAATCCGAGCCTCCGTTCGGCAGGAAATCGCAGTTATAGTGAAAAACCTATCTTCCCGCATTCTAACTGCCAGAATCGTACTCTGTTGTTGAACTGAAGTAGATCCGAAGTGAAATGACTAGAGTAATCGAGCGCTGCAAGCAGAAGTCAAATCCGAGCCTCCGTTTGGCAGGAAATCACAGTTATAGCTAAAAACGTAGCTTCCCGCATTCTAACTGCCAGAATCGTACTCTGGCGTTCAACAGAAGTATGTCCGAAGTGAAATGACTAGAGTAATCGAGCGCTGCAAGCAGAATTCAAATCCGAGCCTCCGTTTGGCAGGAAATCGCAGTAATAGCTAAAAACCTATCTTCCCGCATTCTAACTGCCAGAATCGTACTCTGTTGTAGAACAGAAGTATATCCGAAGTGAATTGACTAGAGTAATCGAACGCTGCAAGCAGAATTCAAATCCAAGCCTCCGTTTGGCAGAAAATCGCACTTATAGCTAAAAACCTATCTTCCCGCATTCTAACTGCCAGAATCGTACTCTGTTGTTAAACAGAAGTGTAATCGAAGTAAAATGACTAGAGGGATCGAATGCCGCAAGCAGAATTCAAACCCGAGCCTCCGTTCGGCAGGAAATCGCAGTTATAGTGAAAAACCTATCTTCCAGCATTCTAACTGCCAGAATCGTACTCTGTTGTTAAACAGAAGTATAATCGAAGTGAAATGACTTGAGGAATCGAATGCCGCAAGCAGAATTCAAATCCGAGCCTCCGTTCGGCAGGAAATCGCAGTTATAGTGAAAAACCTATCTTGCAGCATTCTAACTGCCAGAATCGTACTCTGTTGTTAAACAGAAGTGTAATCGAAGTGAAATCACTTGAGGAATCGAATGCCGCAAGCAAAATTCAAATCGGAGCCTCCGTTCGGCAGGAAATCGCAGTTATAGTGAAAAACCTATCTTCCAGCATTCTAACTGCCAGAATCGTACTCTGTTGTTAAACAGAAGTGTAATCGAAGTGAAATCACTTGAGGAATCGAATGCCGCAAGCAGAATTCAAATCCGAGCCTCCGTTCGGCAGGAAATCGCAGTTATAGCTAAAACCCTATCTTCCCGCATTCTAACTGCCAGAATCGTACTCTGGTGTTGAACAGAAGTATGTCCGAAGTGAAATGACTAGAGTAATCGAGCGCCGCAAGCAGAATTCAAATCCGAGCCTCCGTTCGGCAGGAAATCGCAGTTATAGTGAAAAACCTACCTTCCAGCATTCTAACTGCCAGAATCGTACTCTGTTGTTAAACAGAAGTGTAATCGAAGTGAAATCACTTGAGGAATCGAATGCCGCAAGCAGAATTCAAATCCGAGCCTCCGTTCGGCAGGAAATCGCAGTTATAGTGAAAAACCTATCTTCCAGCATTCTAACTGCCAGAATCGTACTCTGTTGTTAAACAGAAGTGTAATCGAAGTGAAATCACTTGAGGAATCGAATGCCGCAAGCAGAATTCAAATCCGAGCCTCCGTTCGGCAGGAAATCGCAGTTATAGTGAAAAACCTATCTTCCCGCATTCTAACTGCCAGAATCGTACTCTGTTGTTGAACTGAAGTAGATCCGAAGTGAAATGACTAGAGTAATCGAGCGCTGCAAGCAGAAGTCAAATCCGAGCCTCCGTTTGGCAGGAAATCACAGTTATAGCTAAAAACGTAGCTTCCCGCATTCTAACTGCCAGAATCGTACTCTGGCGTTCAACAGAAGTATGTCCGAAGTGAAATGACTAGAGTAATCGAGCGCTGCAAGCAGAATTCAAATCCGAGCCTCCGTTTGGCAGGAAATCGCAGTAATAGCTAAAAACCTATCTTCCCGCATTCTAACTGCCAGAATCGTACTCTGTTGTAGAACAGAAGTATATCCGAAGTGAATTGACTAGAGTAATCGAACGCTGCAAGCAGAATTCAAATCCAAGCCTCCGTTTGGCAGAAAATCGCACTTATAGCTAAAAACCTATCTTCCCGCATTCTAACTGCCAGAATCGTACTCTGTTGTTAAACAGAAGTGTAATCGAAGTAAAATGACTAGAGGGATCGAATGCCGCAAGCAGAATTCAAACCCGAGCCTCCGTTCGGCAGGAAATCGCAGTTATAGTGAAAAACCTATCTTCCAGCATTCTAACTGCCAGAATCGTACTCTGTTGTTAAACAGAAGTATAATCGAAGTGAAATGACTTGAGGAATCGAATGCCGCAAGCAGAATTCAAATCCGAGCCTCCGTTCGGCAGGAAATCGCAGTTATAGTGAAAAACCTATCTTGCAGCATTCTAACTGCCAGAATCGTACTCTGTTGTTAAACAGAAGTGTAATCGAAGTGAAATCACTTGAGGAATCGAATGCCGCAAGCAGAATTCAAATCCGAGCCTCCGTTCGGCAGGAAATCGCAGTTATAGTGAAAAACCTATCTTCCAGCATTCTAACTGCCAGAATCGTACTCTGTTGTTAAACAGAAGTGTAATCGAAGTGAAATCACTTGAGGAATCGAATGCCGCAAGCAGAATTCAAATCCGAGCCTCCGTTCGGCAGGAAATCGCAGTTATAGTGAAAAACCTATCTTCCAGCATTCTAACTGCCAGAATCGTACTCTGTTGTTAAACAGAAGTGTAATCGAAGTGAAATCACTTGAGGAATCGAATGCCGCGAGCAGAATTCAAAACCGAGCCTCCGTTCGGCAGGAAATCGCAGTTATAGTGAAAAACCTATCTTCCAGCATTCTAACTGCCAGAATCGTACTCTGTTGTTAAACAGAAGTGTAATCGAAGTGAAATGACTTGAGGAATTGAATGCCGCAAGCAGAATTCAAAACCGAGCCTCCGTTCGACAGGAAATCGCAGTTATAGCTAAAAACCTATCTTCCCGCATTCTAACTGCCAGAATCGTACTCTGTTGTTGAACTGAAGTAGATCCGAAGTGAAATGACTAGAGTAATCGAGCGCTGCAAGCAGAAGTCAAATCCGAGCCTCCGTTTGGCAGGAAATCGCAGTTATAGTGAAAAACCTATCTTCCAGCATTCTAACTGCCAGAATCGTACTCTGTTGTTAAACAGAAGTGTAATCGAAGTGAAATCACTTGAGGAATCGAATGCCGCAAGCAGAATTCAAATCCGAGCCTCCGTTCGGCAGGAAATCGCAGTTATAGTGAAAAACCTATCTTCCCGCATTCTAACTGCCAGAATCGTACTCTGTTGTTGAACTGAAGTAGATCCGAAGTGAAATGACTAGAGTAATCGAGCGCTGCAAGCAGAAGTCAAATCCGAGCCTCCGTTCGGCAGGAAATCGCAGTTATAGTGAAAAACCTACCTTCCAGCATTCTAACTGCCAGAATCGTACTCTGTTGTTAAACAGAAGTGTAATCGAAGTGAAATCACTTGAGGAATCGAATGCCGCAAGCAGAATTCAAATCCGAGCCTCCGTTCGGCAGGAAATCGCAGTTATAGTGAAAAACCTATCTTCCAGCATTCTAACTGCCAGAATCGTACTCTGTTGTTAAACAGAAGTGTAATCGAAGTGAAATCACTTGAGGAATCGAATGCCGCAAGCAGAATTCAAATCCGAGCCTCCGTTCGGCAGGAAATCGCAGTTATAGTGAAAAACCTATCTTCCCGCATTCTAACTGCCAGAATCGTACTCTGTTGTTGAACTGAAGTAGATCCGAAGTGAAATGACTAGAGTAATCGAGCGCTGCAAGCAGAATTCAAATCCGAGCCTCCGTTTGGCAGGAAATCACAGTTATAGCTAAAAACGTAGCTTCCCGCATTCTAACTGCCAGAATCGTACTCTGGCGTTCAACAGAAGTATGTCCGAAGTGAAATGACTAGAGTAATCGAGCGCTGCAAGCAGAATTCAAATCCGAGCCTCCGTTTGGCAGGAAATCGCAGTAATAGCTAAAAACCTATCTTCCCGCATTCTAACTGCCAGAATCGTACTCTGTTGTAGAACAGAAGTATATCCGAAGTGAATTGACTAGAGTAATCGAACGCTGCAAGCAGAATTCAAATCCAAGCCTCCGTTTGGCAGAAAATCGCACTTATAGCTAAAAACCTATCTTCCCGCATTCTAACTGCCAGAATCGTACTCTGTTGTTAAACAGAAGTGTAATCGAAGTAAAATGACTAGAGGGATCGAATGCCGCAAGCAGAATTCAAACCCGAGCCTCCGTTCGGCAGGAAATCGCAGTTATAGTGAAAAACCTATCTTCCAGCATTCTAACTGCCAGAATCGTACTCTGTTGTTAAACAGAAGTATAATCGAAGTGAAATGACTTGAGGAATCGAATGCCGCAAGCAGAATTCAAATCCGAGCCTCCGTTCGGCAGGAAATCGCAGTTATAGTGAAAAACCTATCTTGCAGCATTCTAACTGCCAGAATCGTACTCTGTTGTTAAACAGAAGTGTAATCGAAGTGAAATCACTTGAGGAATCGAATGCCGCAAGCAAAATTCAAATCGGAGCCTCCGTTCGGCAGGAAATCGCAGTTATAGTGAAAAACCTATCTTCCAGCATTCTAACTGCCAGAATCGTACTCTGTTGTTAAACAGAAGTGTAATCGAAGTGAAATCACTTGAGGAATCGAATGCCGCAAGCAGAATTCAAAACCGAGCCTCCGTTCGGCAGGAAATCGCAGTTATAGTGAAAAACCTATCTTCCAGCATTCTAACTGCCAGAATCGTACTCTGTTGTTAAACAGAAGTGTAATCGAAGTGAAATCACTTGAGGAATCGAATGCCGCAAGCAGAATTCAAATCCGAGCCTCCGTTCGGCAGGAAATCGCAGTTATAGTGAAAAACCTATCTTCCAGCATTCTAACTGCCAGAATCGTACTCTGTTGTTAAACAGAAGTGTAATCGAAGTGAAATCACTTGAGGAATCGAATGCCGCAAGCAGAATTCAAAACCGAGCCTCCGTTCGGCAGGAAATCGCAGTTATAGTGAAAAACCTATCTTCCAGCATTCTAACTGCCAGAATCGTACTCTGTTGTTAAACAGAAGTGTAATCGAAGTGAAATGACTTGAGGAATTGAATGCCGCAAGCAGAATTCAAAACCGAGCCTCCGTTCGACAGGAAATCGCAGTTATAGCTAAAAACCTATCTTCCAGCATTCTAACTGCCAGAATCGTACTCTGTTGTTGAACTGAAGTAGATCCGAAGTGAAATGACTAGAGTAATCGAGCGCTGCAAGCAGAAGTCAAATCCGAGCCTCCGTTTGGCAGGAAATCGCAGTTATAGTGAAAAACCTATCTTCCAGCATTCTAACTGCCAGAATCGTACTCTGTTGTTAAACAGAAGTGTAATCGAAGTGAAATCACTTGAGGAATCGAATGCCGCAAGCAGAATTCAAATCCGAGCCTCCGTTCGGCAGGAAATCGCAGTTATAGTGAAAAACCTATCTTCCCGCATTCTAACTGCCAGAATCGTACTCTGTTGTTGAACTGAAGTAGATCCGAAGTGAAATGACTAGAGTAATCGAGCGCTGCAAGCAGAAGTCAAATCCGAGCCTCCGTTTGGCAGGAAATCACAGTTATAGCTAAAAACGTAGCTTCCCGCATTCTAACTGCCAGAATCGTACTCTGGCGTTCAACAGAAGTATGTCCGAAGTGAAATGACTAGAGTAATCGAGCGCTGCAAGCAGAATTCAAATCCGAGCCTCCGTTTGGCAGGAAATCGCAGTAATAGCTAAAAACCTATCTTCCCGCATTCTAACTGCCAGAATCGTACTCTGTTGTAGAACAGAAGTATATCCGAAGTGAATTGACTAGAGTAATCGAACGCTGCAAGCAGAATTCAAATCCAAGCCTCCGTTTGGCAGAAAATCGCACTTATAGCTAAAAACCTATCTTCCCGCATTCTAACTGCCAGAATCGTACTCTGTTGTTAAACAGAAGTGTAATCGAAGTAAAATGACTAGAGGGATCGAATGCCGCAAGCAGAATTCAAACCCGAGCCTCCGTTCGGCAGGAAATCGCAGTTATAGTGAAAAACCTATCTTCCAGCATTCTAACTGCCAGAATCGTACTCTGTTGTTAAACAGAAGTATAATCGAAGTGAAATGACTTGAGGAATCGAATGCCGCAAGCAGAATTCAAATCCGAGCCTCCGTTCGGCAGGAAATCGCAGTTATAGTGAAAAACCTATCTTGCAGCATTCTAACTGCCAGAATCGTACTCTGTTGTTAAACAGAAGTGTAATCGAAGTGAAATCACTTGAGGAATCGAATGCCGCAAGCAAAATTCAAATCGGAGCCTCCGTTCGGCAGGAAATCGCAGTTATAGTGAAAAACCTATCTTCCAGCATTCTAACTGCCAGAATCGTACTCTGTTGTTAAACAGAAGTGTAATCGAAGTGAAATCACTTGAGGAATCGAATGCCGCAAGCAGAATTCAAATCCGAGCCTCCGTTCGGCAGGAAATCGCAGTTATAGCTAAAACCCTATCTTCCCGCATTCTAACTGCCAGAATCGTACTCTGGTGTTGAACAGAAGTATGTCCGAAGTGAAATGACTAGAGTAATCGAGCGCTGCAAGCAGAATTCAAATCCGAGCCTCCGTTCGGCAGGAAATCGCAGTTATAGTGAAAAACCTACCTTCCAGCATTCTAACTGCCAGAATCGTACTCTGTTGTTAAACAGAAGTGTAATCGAAGTGAAATCACTTGAGGAATCGAATGCCGCAAGCAGAATTCAAATCCGAGCCTCCGTTCGGCAGGAAATCGCAGTTATAGTGAAAAACCTATCTTCCAGCATTCTAACTGCCAGAATCGTACTCTGTTGTTAAACAGAAGTGTAATCGAAGTGAAATCACTTGAGGAATCGAATGCCGCAAGCAGAATTCAAATCCGAGCCTCCGTTCGGCAGGAAATCGCAGTTATAGTGAAAAACCTATCTTCCCGCATTCTAACTGCCAGAATCGTACTCTGTTGTTGAACTGAAGTAGATCCGAAGTGAAATGACTAGAGTAATCGAGCGCTGCAAGCAGAAGTCAAATCCGAGCCTCCGTTTGGCAGGAAATCACAGTTATAGCTAAAAACGTAGCTTCCCGCATTCTAACTGCCAGAATCGTACTCTGGCGTTCAACAGAAGTATGTCCGAAGTGAAATGACTAGAGTAATCGAGCGCTGCAAGCAGAATTCAAATCCGAGCCTCCGTTTGGCAGGAAATCGCAGTAATAGCTAAAAACCTATCTTCCCGCATTCTAACTGCCAGAATCGTACTCTGTTGTAGAACAGAAGTATATCCGAAGTGAATTGACTAGAGTAATCGAACGCTGCAAGCAGAATTCAAATCCAAGCCTCCGTTTGGCAGAAAATCGCACTTATAGCTAAAAACCTATCTTCCCGCATTCTAACTGCCAGAATCGTACTCTGTTGTTAAACAGAAGTGTAATCGAAGTAAAATGACTAAAGGGATCGAATGCCGCAAGCAGAATTCAAACCCGAGCCTCCGTTCGGCAGGAAATCGCAGTTATAGTGAAAAACCTATCTTCCAGCATTCTAACTGCCAGAATCGTACTCTGTTGTTAAACAGAAGTATAATCGAAGTGAAATGACTTGAGGAATCGAATGCCGCAAGCAGAATTCAAATCCGAGCCTCCGTTCGGCAGGAAATCGCAGTTATAGTGAAAAACCTATCTTGCAGCATTCTAACTGCCAGAATCGTACTCTGTTGTTAAACAGAAGTGTAATCGAAGTGAAATCACTTGAGGAATCGAATGCCGCAAGCAGAATTCAAATCCGAGCCTCCGTTCGGCAGGAAATCGCAGTTATAGTGAAAAACCTATCTTCCAGCATTCTAACTGCCAGAATCGTACTCTGTTGTTAAACAGAAGTGTAATCGAAGTGAAATCACTTGAGGAATCGAATGCCGCAAGCAGAATTCAAATCCGAGCCTCCGTTCGGCAGGAAATCGCAGTTATAGTGAAAAACCTATCTTCCAGCATTCTAACTGCCAGAATCGTACTCTGTTGTTAAACAGAAGTGTAATCGAAGTGAAATCACTTGAGGAATCGAATGCCGCGAGCAGAATTCAAAACCGAGCCTCCGTTCGGCAGGAAATCGCAGTTATAGTGAAAAACCTATCTTCCAGCATTCTAACTGCCAGAATCGTACTCTGTTGTTAAACAGAAGTGTAATCGAAGTGAAATGACTTGAGGAATTGAATGCCGCAAGCAGAATTCAAAACCGAGCCTCCGTTCGACAGGAAATCGCAGTTATAGCTAAAAACCTATCTTCCCGCATTCTAACTGCCAGAATCGTACTCTGTTGTTGAACTGAAGTAGATCCGAAGTGAAATGACTAGAGTAATCGAGCGCTGCAAGCAGAAGTCAAATCCGAGCCTCCGTTTGGCAGGAAATCGCAGTTATAGTGAAAAACCTATCTTCCAGCATTCTAACTGCCAGAATCGTACTCTGTTGTTAAACAGAAGTGTAATCGAAGTGAAATCACTTGAGGAATCGAATGCCGCAAGCAGAATTCAAATCCGAGCCTCCGTTCGGCAGGAAATCGCAGTTATAGTGAAAAACCTATCTTCCCGCATTCTAACTGCCAGAATCGTACTCTGTTGTTGAACTGAAGTAGATCCGAAGTGAAATGACTAGAGTAATCGAGCGCTGCAAGCAGAAGTCAAATCCGAGCCTCCGTTTGGCAGGAAATCACAGTTATAGCTAAAAACGTAGCTTCCCGCATTCTAACTGCCAGAATCGTACTCTGGCGTTCAACAGAAGTATGACCGAAGTGAAATGACTAGAGTAATCGAGCGCTGCAAGCAGAATTCAAATCCGAGCCTCCGTTTGGCAGGAAATCGCAGTAATAGCTAAAAACCTATCTTCCCGCATTCTAACTGCCAGAATCGTACTCTGTTGTAGAACAGAAGTATATCCGAAGTGAATTGACTAGAGTAATCGAACGCTGCAAGCAGAATTCAAATCCAAGCCTCCGTTTGGCAGAAAATCGCACTTATAGCTAAAAACCTATCTTCCCGCATTCTAACTGCCAGAATCGTACTCTGTTGTTAAACAGAAGTGTAATCGAAGTAAAATGACTAGAGGGATCGAATGCCGCAAGCAGAATTCAAACCCGAGCCTCCGTTCGGCAGGAAATCGCAGTTATAGTGAAAAACCTATCTTCCAGCATTCTAACTGCCAGAATCGTACTCTGTTGTTAAACAGAAGTATAATCGAAGTGAAATGACTTGAGGAATCGAATGCCGCAAGCAGAATTCAAATCCGAGCCTCCGTTCGGCAGGAAATCGCAGTTATAGTGAAAAACCTATCTTGCAGCATTCTAACTGCCAGAATCGTACTCTGTTGTTAAACAGAAGTGTAATCGAAGTGAAATCACTTGAGGAATCGAATGCCGCAAGCAAAATTCAAATCGGAGCCTCCGTTCGGCAGGAAATCGCAGTTATAGTGAAAAACCTATCTTCCAGCATTCTAACTGCCAGAATCGTACTCTGTTGTTAAACAGAAGTGTAATCGAAGTGAAATCACTTGAGGAATCGAATGCCGCAAGCAAAATTCAAATCGGAGCCTCCGTTCGGCAGGAAATCGCAGTTATAGTGAAAAACCTATCTTCCAGCATTCTAACTGCCAGAATCGTACTCTGTTGTTAAACAGAAGTGTAATCGAAGTGAAATCACTTGAGGAATCGAATGCCGCAAGCAGAATTCAAATCCGAGCCTCCGTTCGGCAGGAAATCGCAGTTATAGTGAAAAACCTATCTTCCAGCATTCTAACTGCCAGAATCGTACTCTGTTGTTAAACAGAAGTGTAATCGAAGTGAAATCACTTGAGGAATCGAATGCCGCAAGCAGAATTCAAATCCGAGCCTCCGTTCGGCAGGAAATCGCAGTTATAGTGAAAAACCTATCTTCCAGCATTCTAACTGCCAGAATCGTACTCTGTTGTTAAACAGAAGTGTAATCGAAGTGAAATCACTTGAGGAATCGAATGCCGCGAGCAGAATTCAAAACCGAGCCTCCGTTCGGCAGGAAATCGCAGTTATAGTGAAAAACCTATCTTCCAGCATTCTAACTGCCAGAATCGTACTCTGTTGTTAAACAGAAGTGTAATCGAAGTGAAATGACTTGAGGAATCGAATGCCGCAAGCAGAATTCAAAACCGAGCCTCCGTTCGACAGGAAATCGCAGTTATAGCTAAAAACCTATCTTCCCGCATTCTAACTGCCAGAATCGTACTCTGTTGTTGAACTGAAGTAGATCCGAAGTGAAATGACTAGAGTAATCGAGCGCTGCAAGCAGAAGTCAAATCCGAGCCTCCGTTTGGCAGGAAATCGCAGTTATAGTGAAAAACCTATCTTCCAGCATTCTAACTGCCAGAATCGTACTCTGTTGTTAAACAGAAGTGTAATCGAAGTGAAATCACTTGAGGAATCGAATGCCGCAAGCAGAATTCAAATCCGAGCCTCCGTTCGGCAGGAAATCGCAGTTATAGTGAAAAACCTATCTTCCCGCATTCTAACTGCCAGAATCGTACTCTGTTGTTGAACTGAAGTAGATCCGAAGTGAAATGACTAGAGTAATCGAGCGCTGCAAGCAGAAGTCAAATCCGAGCCTCCGTTTGGCAGGAAATCACAGTTATAGCTAAAAACGTAGCTTCCCGCATTCTAACTGCCAGAATCGTACTCTGGCGTTCAACAGAAGTATGTCCGAAGTGAAATGACTAGAGTAATCGAGCGCTGCAAGCAGAATTCAAATCCGAGCCTCCGTTTGGCAGGAAATCGCAGTAATAGCTAAAAACCTATCTTCCCGCATTCTAACTGCCAGAATCGTACTCTGTTGTAGAACAGAAGTATATCCGAAGTGAATTGACTAGAGTAATCGAACGCTGCAAGCAGAATTCAAATCCAAGCCTCCGTTTGGCAGAAAATCGCACTTATAGCTAAAAACCTATCTTCCCGCATTCTAACTGCCAGAATCGTACTCTGTTGTTAAACAGAAGTGTAATCGAAGTAAAATGACTAGAGGGATCGAATGCCGCAAGCAGAATTCAAACCCGAGCCTCCGTTCGGCAGGAAATCGCAGTTATAGTGAAAAACCTATCTTCCAGCATTCTAACTGCCAGAATCGTACTCTGTTGTTAAACAGAAGTATAATCGAAGTGAAATGACTTGAGGAATCGAATGCCGCAAGCAGAATTCAAATCCGAGCCTCCGTTCGGCAGGAAATCGCAGTTATAGTGAAAAACCTATCTTGCAGCATTCTAACTGCCAGAATCGTACTCTGTTGTTAAACAGAAGTGTAATCGAAGTGAAATCACTTGAGGAATCGAATGCCGCAAGCAAAATTCAAATCGGAGCCTCCGTTCGGCAGGAAATCGCAGTTATAGTGAAAAACCTATCTTCCAGCATTCTAACTGCCAGAATCGTACTCTGTTGTTAAACAGAAGTGTAATCGAAGTGAAATCACTTGAGGAATCGAATGCCGCAAGCAGAATTCAAATCCGAGCCTCCGTTCGGCAGGAAATCGCAGTTATAGCTAAAACCCTATCTTCCCGCATTCTAACTGCCAGAATCGTACTCTGGTGTTGAACAGAAGTATGTCCGAAGTGAAATGACTAGAGTAATCGAGCGCTGCAAGCAGAATTCAAATCCGAGCCTCCGTTCGGCAGGAAATCGCAGTTATAGTGAAAAACCTACCTTCCAGCATTCTAACTGCCAGAATCGTACTCTGTTGTTAAACAGAAGTGTAATCGAAGTGAAATCACTTGAGGAATCGAATGCCGCAAGCAGAATTCAAATCCGAGCCTCCGTTCGGCAGGAAATCGCAGTTATAGTGAAAAACCTATCTTCCAGCATTCTAACTGCCAGAATCGTACTCTGTTGTTAAACAGAAGTGTAATCGAAGTGAAATCACTTGAGGAATCGAATGCCGCAAGCAGAATTCAAATCCGAGCCTCCGTTCGGCAGGAAATCGCAGTTATAGTGAAAAACCTATCTTCCCGCATTCTAACTGCCAGAATCGTACTCTGTTGTTGAACTGAAGTATATCCGAAGTGAAATGACTAGAGTAATCGAGCGCTGCAAGCAGAAGTCAAATCCGAGCCTCCGTTTGGCAGGAAATCACAGTTATAGCTAAAAACGTAGCTTCCCGCATTCTAACTGCCAGAATCGTACTCTGGCGTTCAACAGAAGTATGTCCGAAGTGAAATGACTAGAGTAATCGAGCGCTGCAAGCAGAATTCAAATCCGAGCCTCCGTTTGGCAGGAAATCGCAGTAATAGCTAAAAACCTATCTTCCCGCATTCTAACTGCCAGAATCGTACTCTGTTGTAAAACAGAAGTATATCCGAAGTGAATTGACTAGAGTAATCGAACGCTGCAAGCAGAATTCAAATCCAAGCCTCCGTTTGGCAGAAAATCGCACTTATAGCTAAAAACCTATCTTCCCGCATTCTAACTGCCAGAATCGTACTCTGTTGTTAAACAGAAGTGTAATCGAAGTAAAATGACTAGAGGGATCGAATGCCGCAAGCAGAATTCAAACCCGAGCCTCCGTTCGGCAGGAAATCGCAGTTATAGTGAAAAACCTATCTTCCAGCATTCTAACTGCCAGAATCGTACTCTGTTGTTAAACAGAAGTATAATCGAAGTGAAATGACTTGAGGAATCGAATGCCGCAAGCAGAATTCAAATCCGAGCCTCCGTTCGGCAGGAAATCGCAGTTATAGTGAAAAACCTATCTTGCAGCATTCTAACTGCCAGAATCGTACTCTGTTGTTAAACAGAAGTGTAATCGAAGTGAAATCACTTGAGGAATCGAATGCCGCAAGCAGAATTCAAATCCGAGCCTCCGTTCGGCAGGAAATCGCAGTTATAGTGAAAAACCTATCTTCCAGCATTCTAACTGCCAGAATCGTACTCTGTTGTTAAACAGAAGTGTAATCGAAGTGAAATCACTTGAGGAATCGAATGCCGCAAGCAGAATTCAAATCCGAGCCTCCGTTCGGCAGGAAATCGCAGTTATAGTGAAAAACCTATCTTCCAGCATTCTAACTGCCAGAATCGTACTCTGTTGTTAAACAGAAGTGTAATCGAAGTGAAATCACTTGAGGAATCGAATGCCGCAAGCAGAATTCAAAACCGAGCCTCCGTTCGGCAGGAAATCGCAGTTATAGTGAAAAACCTATCTTCCAGCATTCTAACTGCCAGAATCGTACTCTGTTGTTAAACAGAAGTGTAATCGAAGTGAAATGACTTGAGGAATTGAATGCCGCAAGCAGAATTCAAAACCGAGCCTCCGTTCGACAGGAAATCGCAGTTATAGCTAAAAACCTAGCTTCCCGCATTCTAACTGCCAGAATCGTACTCTGTTGTTGAACTGAAGTAGATCCGAAGTGAAATGACTAGAGTAATCGAGCGCTGCAAGCAGAAGTCAAATCCGAGCCTCCGTTTGGCAGGAAATCGCAGTTATAGTGAAAAACCTATCTTCCAGCATTCTAACTGCCAGAATCGTACTCTGTTGTTAAACAGAAGTGTAATCGAAGTGAAATCACTTGAGGAATCGAATGCCGCAAGCAGAATTCAAATCCGAGCCTCCGTTCGGCAGGAAATCGCAGTTATAGTGAAAAACCTATCTTCCCGCATTCTAACTGCCAGAATCGTACTCTGTTGTTGAACTGAAGTAGATCCGAAGTGAAATGACTAGAGTAATCGAGCGCTGCAAGCAGAAGTCAAATCCGAGCCTCCGTTTGGCAGGAAATCACAGTTATAGCTAAAAACGTAGCTTCCCGCATTCTAACTGCCAGAATCGTACTCTGGCGTTCAACAGAAGTATGTCCGAAGTGAAATGACTAGAGTAATCGAGCGCTGCAAGCAGAATTCAAATCCGAGCCTCCGTTTGGCAGGAAATCGCAGTTATAGCTAAAAACCTATCTTCCCGCATTCTAACTGCCAGAATCGTACTCTGTTGTAGAACAGAAGTATATCCGAAGTGAATTGACTAGAGTAATCGAACGCTGCAAGCAGAATTCAAATCCAAGCCTCCGTTTGGCAGAAAATCGCACTTATAGCTAAAAACCTATCTTCCCGCATTCTAACTGCCAGAATCGTACTCTGTTGTTAAACAGAAGTGTAATCGAAGTAAAATGACTAGAGGGATCGAATGCCGCAAGCAGAATTCAAACCCGAGCCTCCGTTCGGCAGGAAATCGCAGTTATAGTGAAAAACCTATCTTCCAGCATTCTAACTGCCAGAATCGTACTCTGTTGTTAAACAGAAGTATAATCGAAGTGAAATGACTTGAGGAATCGAATGCCGCAAGCAGAATTCAAATCCGAGCCTCCGTTCGGCAGGAAATCGCAGTTATAGTGAAAAACCTATCTTGCAGCATTCTAACTGCCAGAATCGTACTCTGTTGTTAAACAGAAGTGTAATCGAAGTGAAATCACTTGAGGAATCGAATGCCGCAAGCAAAATTCAAATCGGAGCCTCCGTTCGGCAGGAAATCGCAGTTATAGTGAAAAACCTATCTTCCAGCATTCTAACTGCCAGAATCGTACTCTGTTGTTAAACAGAAGTGTAATCGAAGTGAAATCACTTGAGGAATCGAATGCCGCAAGCAGAATTCAAATCCGAGCCTCCGTTCGGCAGGAAATCGCAGTTATAGCTAAAACCCTATCTTCCCGCATTCTAACTGCCAGAATCGTACTCTGGTGTTGAACAGAAGTATGTCCGAAGTGAAATGACTAGAGTAATCGAGCGCTGCAAGCAGAATTCAAATCCGAGCCTCCGTTCGGCAGGAAATCGCAGTTATAGTGAAAAACCTACCTTCCAGCATTCTAACTGCCAGAATCGTACTCTGTTGTTAAACAGAAGTGTAATCGAAGTGAAATCACTTGAGGAATCGAATGCCGCAAGCAGAATTCAAATCCGAGCCTCCGTTCGGCAGGAAATCGCAGTTATAGTGAAAAACCTATCTTCCAGCATTCTAACTGCCAGAATCGTACTCTGTTGTTAAACAGAAGTGTAATCGAAGTGAAATCACTTGAGGAATCGAATGCCGCAAGCAGAATTCAAATCCGAGCCTCCGTTCGGCAGGAAATCGCAGTTATAGTGAAAAACCTATCTTCCCGCATTCTAACTGCCAGAATCGTACTCTGTTGTTGAACTGAAGTAGATCCGAAGTGAAATGACTAGAGTAATCGAGCGCTGCAAGCAGAAGTCAAATCCGAGCCTCCGTTTGGCAGGAAATCACAGTTATAGCTAAAAACGTAGCTTCCCGCATTCTAACTGCCAGAATCGTACTCTGGCGTTCAACAGAAGTATGTCCGAAGTGAAATGACTAGAGTAATCGAGCGCTGCAAGCAGAATTCAAATCCGAGCCTCCGTTTGGCAGGAAATCGCAGTAATAGCTAAAAACCTATCTTCCCGCATTCTAACTGCCAGAATCGTACTCTGTTGTAGAACAGAAGTATATCCGAAGTGAATTGACTAGAGTAATCGAACGCTGCAAGCAGAATTCAAATCCAAGCCTCCGTTTGGCAGAAAATCGCACTTATAGCTAAAAACCTATCTTCCCGCATTCTAACTGCCAGAATCGTACTCTGTTGTTAAACAGAAGTGTAATCGAAGTAAAATGACTAGAGGGATCGAATGCCGCAAGCAGAATTCAAACCCGAGCCTCCGTTCGGCAGGAAATCGCAGTTATAGTGAAAAACCTATCTTCCAGCATTCTAACTGCCAGAATCGTACTCTGTTGTTAAACAGAAGTGTAATCGAAGTGAAATGACTTGAGGAATCGAATGCCGCAAGCAGAATTCAAATCCGAGCCTCCGTTCGGCAGGAAATCGCAGTTATAGTGAAAAACCTATCTTGCAGCATTCTAACTGCCAGAATCGTACTCTGTTGTTAAACAGAAGTGTAATCGAAGTGAAATCACTTGAGGAATCGAATGCCGCAAGCAAAATTCAAATCGGAGCCTCCGTTCGGCAGGAAATCGCAGTTATAGTGAAAAACCTATCTTCCAGCATTCTAACTGCCAGAATCGTACTCTGTTGTTAAACAGAAGTGTAATCGAAGTGAAATCACTTGAGGAATCGAATGCCGCAAGCAGAATTCAAATCCGAGCCTCCGTTCGGCAGGAAATCGCAGTTATAGTGAAAAACCTATCTTCCAGCATTCTAACTGCCAGAATCGTACTCTGTTGTTAAACAGAAGTGTAATCGAAGTGAAATCACTTGAGGAATCGAATGCCGCAAGCAGAATTCAAATCCGAGCCTCCGTTCGGCAGGAAATCGCAGTTATAGTGAAAAACCTATCTTCCAGCATTCTAACTGCCAGAATCGTACTCTGTTGTTAAACAGAAGTGTAATCGAAGTGAAATCACTTGAGGAATCGAATGCCGCAAGCAGAATTCAAAACCGAGCCTCCGTTCGGCAGGAAATCGCAGTTATAGTGAAAAACCTATCTTCCAGCATTCTAACTGCCAGAATCGTACTCTGTTGTTAAACAGAAGTGTAATCGAAGTGAAATGACTTGAGGAATTGAATGCCGCAAGCAGAATTCAAAACCGAGCCTCCGTTCGACAGGAAATCGCAGTTATAGCTAAAAACCTATCTTCCCGCATTCTAACTGCCAGAATCGTACTCTGTTGTTGAACTGAAGTAGATCCGAAGTGAAATGACTAGAGTAATCGAGCGCTGCAAGCAGAAGTCAAATCCGAGCCTCCGTTTGGCAGGAAATCGCAGTTATAGCTAAAAACGTAGCTTCCCGCATTCTAACTGCCAGAATCGTACTCTGGCGTTCAACAGAAGTATGTCCGAAGTGAAATGACTAGAGTAATCGAGCGCTGCAAGCAGAATTCAAATCCGAGCCTCCGTTCGGCAGGAAATCGCAGTTATAGCTAAAACCCTATCTTCCCGCATTCTAACTGCCAGAATCGTACTCTGGTGTTGAACAGAAGTATGTCCGAAGTGAAATGACTAGAGTAATCGAGCGCTGCAAGCAGAATTCAAATCCGAGCCTCCGTTTGGCAGGAAATCGCAGTTATAGCTAAAACCCTATCTTCCCGCATTCTAACTGCCAGAATCGTACTCTGGTGTTGAACAGAAGTATGTCCGAAGTGAAATGACTAGAGTAATCGAGCGCTGCAAGCAGAATTCAAATCCGAGCCTCCGTTTGGCAGGAAATCGCAGTTATAGCTAAAAACCTATCTTCCCGCATTCTAACTGCCAGAACCGTACTCTGTTGTTGAACAGAAGTATATCCGAAGTGAATTGACTAGAGTAATCGAACGCTGCAAGCAGAATTCAAATCCAAGCCTCCGTTTGGCAGGAAATCGCACATATAGCTAAAAACCTATCTTCCCGCATTCTAACTGCCAGAATCGTACTCTGTTGTAGAACAGAAGTATATCCGAAGTGAATTGACTAGAGTAATCGAACGCTGCAAGCAGAATTCAAATCCGAGCCTCCGTTCGGCAGGAAATCGCAGTTATAGCTAAAACCCTATCTTCCCGCATTCTAACTGCCAGAATCGTACTCTGGTGTTGAACAGAAGTATGTCCGAAGTGAAATGACTAGAGTAATCGAGCGCTGCAAGCAGAATTCAAATCCGAGCCTCCGTTCGGCAGGAAATCGCAGTTATAGTGAAAAACCTACCTTCCAGCATTCTAACTGCCAGAATCGTACTCTGTTGTTAAACAGAAGTGTAATCGAAGTGAAATCACTTGAGGAATCGAATGCCGCAAGCAGAATTCAAATCCGAGCCTCCGTTCGGCAGGAAATCGCAGTTATAGTGAAAAACCTACCTTCCAGCATTCTAACTGCCAGAATCGTACTCTGTTGTTAAACAGAAGTGTAATCGAAGTGAAATCACTTGAGGAATCGAATGCCGCAAGCAGAATTCAAATCCGAGCCTCCGTTCGGCAGGAAATCGCAGTTATAGTGAAAAACCTATCTTCCAGCATTCTAACTGCCAGAATCGTACTCTGTTGTTAAACAGAAGTGTAATCGAAGTGAAATCACTTGAGGAATCGAATGCCGCAAGCAGAATTCAAATCCGAGCCTCCGTTCGGCAGGAAATCGCAGTTATAGTGAAAAACCTATCTTCCCGCATTCTAACTGCCAGAATCGTACTCTGTTGTTGAACTGAAGTAGATCCGAAGTGAAATGACTAGAGTAATCGAGCGCTGCAAGCAGAAGTCAAATCCGAGCCTCCGTTTGGCAGGAAATCACAGTTATAGCTAAAAACGTAGCTTCCCGCATTCTAACTGCCAGAATCGTACTCTGGCGTTCAACAGAAGTATGTCCGAAGTGAAATGACTAGAGTAATCGAGCGCTGCAAGCAGAATTCAAATCCGAGCCTCCGTTTGGCAGGAAATCGCAGTAATAGCTAAAAACCTATCTTCCCGCATTCTAACTGCCAGAATCGTACTCTGTTGTAGAACAGAAGTATATCCGAAGTGAATTGACTAGAGTAATCGAACGCTGCAAGCAGAATTCAAATCCAAGCCTCCGTTTGGCAGAAAATCGCACTTATAGCTAAAAACCTATCTTCCCGCATTCTAACTGTCAGAATCGTACTCTGTTGTTAAACAGAAGTGTAATCGAAGTAAAATGACTAGAGGGATCGAATGCCGCAAGCAGAATTCAAACCCGAGCCTCCGTTCGGCAGGAAATCGCAGTTATAGTGAAAAACCTATCTTCCAGCATTCTAACTGCCAGAATCGTACTCTGTTGTTAAACAGAAGTATAATCGAAGTGAAATGACTTGAGGAATCGAATGCCGCAAGCAGAATTCAAATCCGAGCCTCCGTTCGGCAGGAAATCGCAGTTATAGTGAAAAACCTATCTTGCAGCATTCTAACTGCCAGAATCGTACTCTGTTGTTAAACAGAAGTGTAATCGAAGTGAAATCACTTGAGGAATCGAATGCCGCAAGCAAAATTCAAATCGGAGCCTCCGTTCGGCAGGAAATCGCAGTTATAGTGAAAAACCTATCTTCCAGCATTCTAACTGCCAGAATCGTACTCTGTTGTTAAACAGAAGTGTAATCGAAGTGAAATCACTTGAGGAATCGAATGCCGCAAGCAGAATTCAAATCCGAGCCTCCGTTCGGCAGGAAATCGCAGTTATAGTGAAAAACCTATCTTCCAGCATTCTAACTGCCAGAATCGTACTCTGTTGTTAAACAGAAGTGTAATCGAAGTGAAATCACTTGAGGAATCGAATGCCGCAAGCAGAATTCAAATCCGAGCCTCCGTTCGGCAGGAAATCGCAGTTATAGTGAAAAACCTATCTTCCAGCATTCTAACTGCCAGAATCGTACTCTGTTGTTAAACAGAAGTGTAATCGAAGTGAAATCACTTGAGGAATCGAATGCCGCGAGCAGAATTCAAAACCGAGCCTCCGTTCGGCAGGAAATCGCAGTTATAGTGAAAAACCTATCTTCCAGCATTCTAACTGCCAGAATCGTACTCTGTTGTTAAACAGAAGTGTAATCGAAGTGAAATGACTTGAGGAATTGAATGCCGCAAGCAGAATTCAAAACCGAGCCTCCGTTCGACAGGAAATCGCAGTTATAGCTAAAAACCTATCTTCCCGCATTCTAACTGCCAGAATCGTACTCTGTTGTTGAACTGAAGTAGATCCGAAGTGAAATGACTAGAGTAATCGAGCGCTGCAAGCAGAAGTCAAATCCGAGCCTCCGTTTGGCAGGAAATCGCAGTTATAGCTAAAAACGTAGCTTCCCGCATTCTAACTGCCAGAATCGTACTCTGGCGTTCAACAGAAGTATGTCCGAAGTGAAATGACTAGAGTAATCGAGCGCTGCAAGCAGAATTCAAATCCGAGTCTCCGTTCGGCAGGAAATCGCAGTTATAGCTAAAACCCTATCTTCCCGCATTCTAACTGCCAGAATCGTACTCTGGTGTTGAACAGAAGTATGTCCGAAGTGAAATGACTAGAGTAATCGAGCGCTGCAAGCAGAATTCAAATCCGAGCCTCCGTTTGGCAGGAAATCGCAGTTATAGCTAAAAACCTATCTTCCCGCATTCTAACTGCCAGAACCGTACTCTGTTGTTGAACAGAAGTATATCCGAAGTGAATTGACTAGAGTAATCGAACGCTGCAAGCAGAATTCAAATCCAAGCCTCCGTTTGGCAGGAAATCGCACATATAGCTAAAAACCTATCTTCCCGCATTCTAACTGCCAGAATCGTACTCTGTTGTAGAACAGAAGTATATCCGAAGTGAATTGACTAGAGTAATCGAACGCTGCAAGCAGAATTCAAATCCGAGCCTCCGTTCGGCAGGAAATCGCAGTTATAGTGAAAAACCTACCTTCCAGCATTCTAACTGCCAGAATCGTACTCTGTTGTTAAACAGAAGTGTAATCGAAGTGAAATCACTTGAGGAATCGAATGCCGCAAGCAGAATTCAAATCCGAGCCTCCGTTCGGCAGGAAATCGCAGTTATAGTGAAAAACCTATCTTCCAGCATTCTAACTGCCAGAATCGTACTCTGTTGTTAAACAGAAGTGTAATCGAAGTGAAATCACTTGAGGAATCGAATGCCGCAAGCAGAATTCAAATCCGAGCCTCCGTTCGGCAGGAAATCGCAGTTATAGTGAAAAACCTATCTTCCCGCATTCTAACTGCCAGAATCGTACTCTGTTGTTGAACTGAAGTAGATCCGAAGTGAAATGACTAGAGTAATCGAGCGCTGCAAGCAGAAGTCAAATCCGAGCCTCCGTTTGGCAGGAAATCGCAGTTATAGCTAAAAACGTAGCTTCCCGCATTCTAACTGCCAGAATCGTACTCTGGCGTTCAACAGAAGTATGTCCGAAGTGAAATGACTAGAGTAATCGAGCGCTGCAAGCAGAATTCAAATCCGAGCCTCCGTTTGGCAGGAAATCGCAGTAATAGCTAAAAACCTATCTTCCCGCATTCTAACTGCCAGAATCGTACTCTGTTGTAGAACAGAAGTATATCCGAAGTGAATTGACTAGAGTAATCGAACGCTGCAAGCAGAATTCAAATCCAAGCCTCCGTTTGGCAGAAAATCGCACTTATAGCTAAAAACCTATCTTCCCGCATTCTAACTGCCAGAATCGTACTCTGTTGTTAAACAGAAGTGTAATCGAAGTAAAATGACTAGAGGGATCGAATGCCGCAAGCAGAATTCAAATCCGAGCCTCCGTTCGGCAGGAAATCGCAGTTATAGTGAAAAACCTATCTTCCAGCATTCTAACTGCCAGAATCGTACTCTGTTGTTAAACAGAAGTATAATCGAAGTGAAATGACTTGAGGAATCGAATGCCGCAAGCAGAATTCAAATCCGAGCCTCCGTTCGGCAGGAAATCGCAGTTATAGTGAAAAACCTATCTTGCAGCATTCTAACTGCCAGAATCGTACTCTGTTGTTAAACAGAAGTGTAATCGAAGTGAAATCACTTGAGGAATCGAATGCCGCAAGCAAAATTCAAATCGGAGCCTCCGTTCGGCAGGAAATCGCAGTTATAGTGAAAAACCTATCTTCCAGCATTCTAACTGCCAGAATCGTACTCTGTTGTTAAACAGAAGTGTAATCGAAGTGAAATCACTTGAGGAATCGAATGCCGCAAGCAGAATTCAAATCCGAGCCTCCGTTCGGCAGGAAATCGCAGTTATAGTGAAAAACCTATCTTCCAGCATTCTAACTGCCAGAATCGTACTCTGTTGTTAAACAGAAGTGTAATCGAAGTGAAATCACTTGAGGAATCGAATGCCGCAAGCAGAATTCAAATCCGAGCCTCCGTTCGGCAGGAAATCGCAGTTATAGTGAAAAACCTATCTTCCAGCATTCTAACTGCCAGAATCGTACTCTGTTGTTAAACAGAAGTGTAATCGAAGTGAAATCACTTGAGGAATCGAATGCCGCGAGCAGAATTCAAAACCGAGCCTCCGTTCGGCAGGAAATCGCAGTTATAGTGAAAAACCTATCTTCCAGCATTCTAACTGCCAGAATCGTACCCTGTTGTTAAACAGAAGTGTAATCGAAGTGAAATGACTTGAGGAATTGAATGCCGCAAGCAGAATTCAAAACCGAGCCTCCGTTCGACAGGAAATCGCAGTTATAGCTAAAAACCTATCTTCCCGCATTCTAACTGCCAGAATCGTACTCTGTTGTTGAACTGAAGTAGATCCGAAGTGAAATGACTAGAGTAATCGAGCGCTGCAAGCAGAAGTCAAATCCGAGCCTCCGTTTGGCAGGAAATCGCAGTTATAGCTAAAAACGTAGCTTCCCGCATTCTAACTGCCAGAATCGTACTCTGGCGTTCAACAGAAGTATGTCCGAAGTGAAATGACTAGAGTAATCGAGCGCTGCAAGCAGAATTCAAATCCGAGTCTCCGTTCGGCAGGAAATCGCAGTTATAGCTAAAACCCTATCTTCCCGCATTCTAACTGCCAGAATCGTACTCTGGTGTTGAACAGAAGTATGTCCGAAGTGAAATGACTAGAGTAATCGAGCGCTGCAAGCAGAATTCAAATCCGAGCCTCCGTTTGGCAGGAAATCGCAGTTATAGCTAAAACCCTATCTTCCCGCATTCTAACTGCCAGAATCGTACTCTGGTGTTGAACAGAAGTATGTCCGAAGTGAAATGACTAGAGTAATCGAGCGCTGCAAGCAGAATTCAAATCCGAGCCTCCGTTTGGCAGGAAATCGCAGTTATAGCTAAAAACCTATCTTCCCGCATTCTAACTGCCAGAACCGTACTCTGTTGTTGAACAGAAGTATATCCGAAGTGAATTGACTAGAGTAATCGAACGCTGCAAGCAGAATTCAAATCCAAGCCTCCGTTTGGCAGGAAATCGCAGATATAGCTAAAAACCTATCTTCCCGCATTCTAACTGCCAGAATCGTACTCTGTTGTAGAACAGAAGTATATCCGAAGTGAATTGACTAGAGTAATCGAACGCTGCAAGCAGAATTCAAATCCGAGCCTCCGTTTGGCAGGAAATCGCAGTTATAGCTAAAACCCTATCTTCCCGCATTCTAACTGCCAGAATCGTACTCTGGTGTTGAACAGAAGTATGTCCGAAGTGAAATGACTAGAGTAATCGAGCGCTGCAAGCAGAATTCAAATCCGAGCCTCCGTTCGGCAGGAAATCGCAGTTATAGTGAAAAACCTACCTTCCAGCATTCTAACTGCCAGAATCGTACTCTGTTGTTAAACAGAAGTGTAATCGAAGTGAAATCACTTGAGGAATCGAATGCCGCAAGCAGAATTCAAATCCGAGCCTCCGTTCGGCAGGAAATCGCAGTTATAGTGAAAAACCTATCTTCCCGCATTCTAACTGCCAGAATCGTACTCTGTTGTTGAACTGAAGTAGATCCGAAGTGAAATGACTAGAGTAATCGAGCGCTGCAAGCAGAAGTCAAATCCGAGCCTCCGTTTGGCAGGAAATCGCAGTTATAGCTAAAAACGTAGCTTCCCGCATTCTAACTGCCAGAATCGTACTCTGGCGTTCAACAGAAGTATGTCCGAAGTGAAATGACTAGAGTAATCGAGCGCTGCAAGCAGAATTCAAATCCGAGCCTCCGTTCGGCAGGAAATCGCAGTTATAGTGAAAAACCTATCTTCCAGCATTCTAACTGCCAGAATCGTACTCTGTTGTTAAACAGAAGTGTAATCGAAGTGAAATCACTTGAGGAATCGAATGCCGCAAGCAGAATTCAAATCCGAGCCTCCGTTCGGCAGGAAATCGCAGTTATAGTGAAAAACCTATCTTCCCGCATTCTAACTGCCAGAATCGTACTCTGTTGTTGAACTGAAGTAGATCCGAAGTGAAATGACTAGAGTAATCGAGCGCTGCAAGCAGAAGTCAAATCCGAGCCTCCGTTCGGCAGGAAATCGCAGTTATAGCTAAAAACGTAGCTTCCCGCATTCTAACTGCCAGAATCGTACTCTGGCGTTCAACAGAAGTATGTCCGAAGTGAAATGACTAGAGTAATCGAGCGCTGCAAGCAGAATTCAAATCCGAGCCTCCGTTTGGCAGGAAATCGCAGTAATAGCTAAAAACCTATCTTCCCGCATTCTAACTGCCAGAATCGTACTCTGTTGTAGAACAGAAGTATATCCGAAGTGAATTGACTAGAGTAATCGAACGCTGCAAGCAGAATTCAAATCCAAGCCTCCGTTTGGCAGAAAATCGCACTTATAGCTAAAAACCTATCTTCCCGCATTCTAACTGCCAGAATCGTACTCTGTTGTTAAACAGAAGTGTAATCGAAGTAAAATGACTAGAGGGATCGAATGCCGCAAGCAGAATTCAAACCCGAGCCTCCGTTCGGCAGGAAATCGCAGTTATAGTGAAAAACCTATCTTCCAGCATTCTAACTGCCAGAATCGTACTCTGTTGTTAAACAGAAGTATAATCGAAGTGAAATGACTTGAGGAATCGAATGCCGCAAGCAGAATTCAAATCCGAGCCTCCGTTCGGCAGGAAATCGCAGTTATAGTGAAAAACCTATCTTGCAGCATTCTAACTGCCAGAATCGTACTCTGTTGTTAAACAGAAGTGTAATCGAAGTGAAATCACTTGAGGAATCGAATGCCGCAAGCAAAATTCAAATCGGAGCCTCCGTTCGGCAGGAAATCGCAGTTATAGTGAAAAACCTATCTTCCAGCATTCTAACTGCCAGAATCGTACTCTGTTGTTAAACAGAAGTGTAATCGAAGTGAAATCACTTGAGGAATCGAATGCCGCAAGCAGAATTCAAATCCGAGCCTCCGTTCGGCAGGAAATCGCAGTTATAGTGAAAAACCTATCTTCCAGCATTCTAACTGCCAGAATCGTACTCTGTTGTTAAACAGAAGTGTAATCGAAGTGAAATCACTTGAGGAATCGAATGCCGCAAGCAGAATTCAAATCCGAGCCTCCGTTCGGCAGGAAATCGCAGTTATAGTGAAAAACCTATCTTCCAGCATTCTAACTGCCAGAATCGTACTCTGTTGTTAAACAGAAGTGTAATCGAAGTGAAATCACTTGAGGAATCGAATGCCGCAAGCAGAATTCAAATCCGAGCCTCCGTTCGACAGGAAATCGCAGTTATAGCTAAAAACCTATCTTCCCGCATTCTAACTGCCAGAATCGTACTCTGTTGTTGAACTGAAGTAGATCCGAAGTGAAATGACTAGAGTAATCGAGCGCTGCAAGCAGAAGTCAAATCCGAGCCTCCGTTTGGCAGGAAATCGCAGTTATAGCTAAAAACGTAGCTTCCCGCATTCTAACTGCCAGAATCGTACTCTGGCGTTCAACAGAAGTATGTCCGAAGTGAAATGACTAGAGTAATCGAGCGCTGCAAGCAGAATTCAAATCCGAGTCTCCGTTCGGCAGGAAATCGCAGTTATAGCTAAAACCCTATCTTCCCGCATTCTAACTGCCAGAATCGTACTCTGGTGTTGAACAGAAGTATGTCCGAAGTGAAATGACTAGAGTAATCGAGCGCTGCAAGCAGAATTCAAATCCGAGCCTCCGTTTGGCAGGAAATCGCAGTTATAGCTAAAACCCTATCTTCCCGCATTCTAACTGCCAGAATCGTACTCTGGTGTTGAACAGAAGTATGTCCGAAGTGAAATGACTAGAGTAATCGAGCGCTGCAAGCAGAATTCAAATCCGAGCCTCCGTTTGGCAGGAAATCGCAGTTATAGCTAAAAACCTATCTTCCCGCATTCTAACTGCCAGAACCGTACTCTGTTGTTGAACAGAAGTATATCCGAAGTGAATTGACTAGAGTAATCGAACGCTGCAAGCAGAATTCAAATCCAAGCCTCCGTTTGGCAGGAAATCGCACATATAGCTAAAAACCTATCTTCCCGCATTCTAACTGCCAGAATCGTACTCTGTTGTAGAACAGAAGTATATCCGAAGTGAATTGACTAGAGTAATCGAACGCTGCAAGCAGAATTCAAATCCGAGCCTCCGTTCGGCAGGAAATCGCAGTTATAGCTAAAACCCTATCTTCCCGCATTCTAACTGCCAGAATCGTACTCTGGTGTTGAACAGAAGTATGTCCGAAGTGAAATGACTAGAGTAATCGAGCGCTGCAAGCAGAATTCAAATCCGAGCCTCCGTTCGGCAGGAAATCGCAGTTATAGTGAAAAACCTACCTTCCAGCATTCTAACTGCCAGAATCGTACTCTGTTGTTAAACAGAAGTGTAATCGAAGTGAAATCACTTGAGGAATCGAATGCCGCAAGCAGAATTCAAATCCGAGCCTCCGTTCGGCAGGAAATCGCAGTTATAGTGAAAAACCTATCTTCCAGCATTCTAACTGCCAGAATCGTACTCTGTTGTTAAACAGAAGTGTAATCGAAGTGAAATCACTTGAGGAATCGAATGCCGCAAGCAGAATTCAAATCCGAGCCTCCGTTCGGCAGGAAATCGCAGTTATAGTGAAAAACCTATCTTCCCGCATTCTAACTGCCAGAATCGTACTCTGTTGTTGAACTGAAGTAGATCCGAAGTGAAATGACTAGAGTAATCGAGCGCTGCAAGCAGAAGTCAAATCCGAGCCTCCGTTTGGCAGGAAATCGCAGTTATAGCTAAAAACCTATCTTCCCGCATTCTAACTGCCAGAATCGTACTCTGTTGTTGAACTGAAGTAGATCCGAAGTGAAATGACTAGAGTAATCGAGCGCTGCAAGCAGAAGTCAAATCCGAGCCTCCGTTTGGCAGGAAATCGCAGTTATAGCTAAAAACGTAGCTTCCCGCATTCTAACTGCCAGAATCGTACTCTGGCGTTCAACAGAAGTATGTCCGAAGTGAAATGACTAGAGTAATCGAGCGCTGCAAGCAGAATTCAAATCCGAGTCTCCGTTCGGCAGGAAATCGCAGTTATAGCTAAAACCCTATCTTCCCGCATTCTAACTGCCAGAATCGTACTCTGGTGTTGAACAGAAGTATGTCCGAAGTGAAATGACTAGAGTAATCGAGCGCTGCAAGCAGAATTCAAATCCAAGCCTCCGTTTGGCAGAAAATCGCACTTATAGCTAAAAACCTATCTTCCCGCATTCTAACTGCCAGAATCGTACTCTGTTGTTAAACAGAAGTGTAATCGAAGTAAAATGACTAGAGGGATCGAATGCCGCAAGCAGAATTCAAACCCGAGCCTCCGTTCGGCAGGAAATCGCAGTTATAGTGAAAAACCTATCTTCCAGCATTCTAACTGCCAGAATCGTACTCTGTTGTTAAACAGAAGTATAATCGAAGTGAAATGACTTGAGGAATCGAATGCCGCAAGCAGAATTCAAATCCGAGCCTCCGTTCGGCAGGAAATCGCAGTTATAGTGAAAAACCTATCTTGCAGCATTCTAACTGCCAGAATCGTACTCTGTTGTTAAACAGAAGTGTAATCGAAGTGAAATCACTTGAGGAATCGAATGCCGCAAGCAAAATTCAAATCGGAGCCTCCGTTCGGCAGGAAATCGCAGTTATAGTGAAAAACCTATCTTCCAGCATTCTAACTGCCAGAATCGTACTCTGTTGTTAAACAGAAGTGTAATCGAAGTGAAATCACTTGAGGAATCGAATGCCGCAAGCAGAATTCAAATCCGAGCCTCCGTTCGGCAGGAAATCGCAGTTATAGTGAAAAACCTATCTTCCAGCATTCTAACTGCCAGAATCGTACTCTGTTGTTAAACAGAAGTGTAATCGAAGTGAAATCACTTGAGGAATCGAATGCCGCAAGCAGAATTCAAATCCGAGCCTCCGTTCGGCAGGAAATCGCAGTTATAGTGAAAAACCTATCTTCCAGCATTCTAACTGCCAGAATCGTACTCTGTTGTTAAACAGAAGTGTAATCGAAGTGAAATCACTTGAGGAATCGAATGCCGCGAGCAGAATTCAAAACCGAGCCTCCGTTCGGCAGGAAATCGCAGTTATAGTGAAAAACCTATCTTCCAGCATTCTAACTGCCAGAATCGTACTCTGTTGTTAAACAGAAGTGTAATCGAAGTGAAATGACTTGAGGAATTGAATGCCGCAAGCAGAATTCAAAACCGAGCCTCCGTTCGACAGGAAATCGCAGTTATAGCTAAAAACCTATCTTCCCGCATTCTAACTGCCAGAATCGTACTCTGTTGTTGAACTGAAGTAGATCCGAAGTGAAATGACTAGAGTAATCGAGCGCTGCAAGCAGAAGTCAAATCCGAGCCTCCGTTTGGCAGGAAATCGCAGTTATAGCTAAAAACGTAGCTTCCCGCATTCTAACTGCCAGAATCGTACTCTGGCGTTCAACAGAAGTATGTCCGAAGTGAAATGACTAGAGTAATCGAGCGCTGCAAGCAGAATTCAAATCCGAGTCTCCGTTCGGCAGGAAATCGCAGTTATAGCTAAAACCCTATCTTCCCGCATTCTAACTGCCAGAATCGTACTCTGGTGTTGAACAGAAGTATGTCCGAAGTGAAATGACTAGAGTAATCGAGCGCTGCAAGCAGAATTCAAATCCGAGCCTCCGTTTGGCAGGAAATCGCAGTTATAGCTAAAACCCTATCTTCCCGCATTCTAACTGCCAGAATCGTACTCTGGTGTTGAACAGAAGTATGTCCGAAGTGAAATGACTAGAGTAATCGAGCGCTGCAAGCAGAATTCAAATCCGAGCCTCCGTTTGGCAGGAAATCGCAGTTATAGCTAAAAACCTATCTTCCCGCATTCTAACTGCCAGAACCGTACTCTGTTGTTGAACAGAAGTATATCCGAAGTGAATTGACTAGAGTAATCGAACGCTGCAAGCAGAATTCAAATCCAAGCCTCCGTTTGGCAGGAAATCGCACATATAGCTAAAAACCTATCTTCCCGCATTCTAACTGCCAGAATCGTACTCTGTTGTAGAACAGAAGTATATCCGAAGTGAATTGACTAGAGTAATCGAACGCTGCAAGCAGAATTCAAATCCGAGCCTCCGTTCGGCAGGAAATCGCAGTTATAGCTAAAACCCTATCTTCCCGCATTCTAACTGCCAGAATCGTACTCTGTTGTTAAACAGAAGTGTAATCGAAGTGAAATCACTTGAGGAATCGAATGCCGCAAGCAGAATTCAAATCCGAGCCTCCGTTCGGCAGGAAATCGCAGTTATAGTGAAAAACCTATCTTCCCGCATTCTAACTGCCAGAATCGTACTCTGTTGTTGAACTGAAGTAGATCCGAAGTGAAATGACTAGAGTAATCGAGCGCTGCAAGCAGAAGTCAAATCCGAGCCTCCGTTTGGCAGGAAATCGCAGTTATAGCTAAAAACCTATCTTCCCGCATTCTAACTGCCAGAATCGTACTCTGTTGTTGAACTGAAGTAGATCCGAAGTGAAATGACTAGAGTAATCGAGCGCTGCAAGCAGTAGTCAAATCCGAGCCTCCGTTTGGCAGGAAATCGCAGTTATAGCTAAAAACGTAGCTTCCCGCATTCTAACTGCCAGAATCGTACTCTGGCGTTCAACAGAAGTATGTCCGAAGTGAAATGACTAGAGTAATCGAGCGCTGCAAGCAGAATTCAAATCCGAGTCTCCGTTCGGCAGGAAATCGCAGTTATAGCTAAAACCCTATCTTCCCGCATTCTAACTGCCAGAATCGTACTCTGGTGTTGAACAGAAGTATGTCCGAAGTGAAATGACTAGAGTAATCGAGCGCTGCAAGCAGAATTCAAATCCAAGCCTCCGTTTGGCAGAAAATCGCACTTATAGCTAAAAACCTATCTTCCCGCATTCTAACTGCCAGAATCGTACTCTGTTGTTAAACAGAAGTGTAATCGAAGTAAAATGACTAGAGGGATCGAATGCCGCAAGCAGAATTCAAACCCGAGCCTCCGTTCGGCAGGAAATCGCAGTTATAGTGAAAAACCTATCTTCCAGCATTCTAACTGCCAGAATCGTACTCTGTTGTTAAACAGAAGTATAATCGAAGTGAAATGACTTGAGGAATCGAATGCCGCAAGCAGAATTCAAATCCGAGCCTCCGTTCGGCAGGAAATCGCAGTTATAGTGAAAAACCTATCTTGCAGCATTCTAACTGCCAGAATCGTACTCTGTTGTTAAACAGAAGTGTAATCGAAGTGAAATCACTTGAGGAATCGAATGCCGCAAGCAAAATTCAAATCGGAGCCTCCGTTCGGCAGGAAATCGCAGTTATAGTGAAAAACCTATCTTCCAGCATTCTAACTGCCAGAATCGTACTCTGTTGTTAAACAGAAGTGTAATCGAAGTGAAATCACTTGAGGAATCGAATGCCGCAAGCAGAATTCAAATCCGAGCCTCCGTTCGGCAGGAAATCGCAGTTATAGTGAAAAACCTATCTTCCAGCATTCTAACTGCCAGAATCGTACTCTGTTGTTAAACAGAAGTGTAATCGAAGTGAAATCACTTGAGGAATCGAATGCCGCAAGCAGAATTCAAATCCGAGCCTCCGTTCGGCAGGAAATCGCAGTTATAGTGAAAAACCTATCTTCCAGCATTCTAACTGCCAGAATCGTACTCTGTTGTTAAACAGAAGTGTAATCGAAGTGAAATCACTTGAGGAATCGAATGCCGCGAGCAGAATTCAAAACCGAGCCTCCGTTCGGCAGGAAATCGCAGTTATAGTGAAAAACCTATCTTCCAGCATTCTAACTGCCAGAATCGTACTCTGTTGTTAAACAGAAGTGTAATCGAAGTGAAATGACTTGAGGAATTGAATGCCGCAAGCAGAATTCAAAACCGAGCCTCCGTTCGACAGGAAATCGCAGTTATAGCTAAAAACCTATCTTCCCGCATTCTAACTGCCAGAATCGTACTCTGTTGTTGAACTGAAGTAGATCCGAAGTGAAATGACTAGAGTAATCGAGCGCTGCAAGCAGAAGTCAAATCCGAGCCTCCGTTTGGCAGGAAATCGCAGTTATAGCTAAAAACGTAGCTTCCCGCATTCTAACTGCCAGAATCGTACTCTGGCGTTCAACAGAAGTATGTCCGAAGTGAAATGACTAGAGTAATCGAGCGCTGCAAGCAGAATTCAAATCCGAGTCTCCGTTCGGCAGGAAATCGCAGTTATAGCTAAAACCCTATCTTCCCGCATTCTAACTGCCAGAATCGTACTCTGGTGTTGAACAGAAGTATGTCCGAAGTGAAATGACTAGAGTAATCGAGCGCTGCAAGCAGAATTCAAATCCGAGCCTCCGTTTGGCAGGAAATCGCAGTTATAGCTAAAACCCTATCTTCCCGCATTCTAACTGCCAGAATCGTACTCTGGTGTTGAACAGAAGTATGTCCGAAGTGAAATGACTAGAGTAATCGAGCGCTGCAAGCAGAATTCAAATCCGAGCCTCCGTTTGGCAGGAAATCGCAGTTATAGCTAAAAACCTATCTTCCCGCATTCTAACTGCCAGAACCGTACTCTGTTGTTGAACAGAAGTATATCCGAAGTGAATTGACTAGAGTAATCGAACGCTGCAAGCAGAATTCAAATCCAAGCCTCCGTTTGGCAGGAAATCGCACATATAGCTAAAAACCTATCTTCCCGCATTCTAACTGCCAGAATCGTACTCTGTTGTAGAACAGAAGTATATCCGAAGTGAATTGACTAGAGTAATCGAACGCTGCAAGCAGAATTCAAATCCGAGCCTCCGTTCGGCAGGAAATCGCAGTTATAGCTAAAACCCTATCTTCCCGCATTCTAACTGCCAGAATCGTACTCTGGTGTTGAACAGAAGTATGTCCGAAGTGAAATGACTAGAGGAATCGAGCGCTGCAAGCAGAATTCAAATCCGAGCCTCCGTTCGGCAGGAAATCGCAGTTATAGTGAAAAACCTACCTTCCAGCATTCTAACTGCCAGAATCGTACTCTGTTGTTAAACAGAAGTGTAATCGAAGTGAAATCACTTGAGGAATCGAATGCCGCAAGCAGAATTCAAATCCGAGCCTCCGTTCGGCAGGAAATCGCAGTTATAGTGAAAAACCTATCTTCCAGCATTCTAACTGCCAGAATCGTACTCTGTTGTTAAACAGAAGTGTAATCGAAGTGAAATCACTTGAGGAATCGAGCGCTGCAAGCAGAATTCAAATCCGAGCCTCCGTTCGGCAGGAAATCGCAGTTATAGTGAAAAACCTATCTTCCCGCATTCTAACTGCCAGAATCGTACTCTGTTGTTGAACTGAAGTAGATCCGAAGTGAAATGACTAGAGTAATCGAGCGCTGCAAGCAGAAGTCAAATCCGAGCCTCCGTTTGGCAGGAAATCGCAGTTATAGCTAAAAACGTAGCTTCCCGCATTCTAACTGCCAGAATCGTACTCTGGCGTTCAACAGAAGTATGTCCGAAGTGAAATGACTAGAGTAATCGAGCGCTGCAAGCAGAATTCAAATCCGAGCCTCCGTTTGGCAGGAAATCGCAGTAATAGCTAAAAACCTATCTTCCCGCATTCTAACTGCCAGAATCGTACTCTGTTGTAGAACAGAAGTATATCCGAAGTGAATTGACTAGAGTAATCGAACGCTGCAAGCAGAATTCAAATCCAAGCCTCCGTTTGGCAGAAAATCGCACTTATAGCTAAAAACATATCTTCCCGCATTCTAACTGCCAGAATCGTACTCTGTTGTTAAACAGAAGTGTAATCGAAGTAAAATGACTAGAGGGATCGAATGCCGCAAGCAGAATTCAAACCCGAGCCTCCGTTCGGCAGGAAATCGCAGTTATAGTGAAAAACCTATCTTCCAGCATTCTAACTGCCAGAATCGTACTCTGTTGTTAAACAGAAGTATAATCGAAGTGAAATGACTTGAGGAATCGAATGCCGCAAGCAGAATTCAAATCCGAGCCTCCGTTCGGCAGGAAATCGCAGTTATAGTGAAAAACCTATCTTGCAGCATTCTAACTGCCAGAATCGTACTCTGTTGTTAAACAGAAGTGTAATCGAAGTGAAATCACTTGAGGAATCGAATGCCGCAAGCAAAATTCAAATCCGAGCCTCCGTTCGGCAGGAAATCGCAGTTATAGTGAAAAACCTATCTTCCAGCATTCTAACTGCCAGAATCGTACTCTGTTGTTAAACAGAAGTGTAATCGAAGTGAAATCACTTGAGGAATCGAATGCCGCAAGCAGAATTCAAATCCGAGCCTCCGTTCGGCAGGAAATCGCAGTTATAGTGAAAGACCTATCTTCCAGCATTCTAACTGCCAGAATCGTACTCTGTTGTTAAACAGAAGTGTAATCGAAGTGAAATCACTTGAGGAATCGAATGCCGCAAGCAGAATTCAAATCCGAGCCTCCGTTCGGCAGGAAATCGCAGTTATAGTGAAAAACCTATCTTCCAGCATTCTAACTGCCAGAATCGTACTCTGTTGTTAAACAGAAGTGTAATCGAAGTGAAATCACTTGAGGAATCGAATGCCGCAAGCAGAATTCAAAACCGAGCCTCCGTTCGGCAGGAAATCGCAGTTATAGTGAAAAACCTATCTTCCAGCATTCTAACTGCCAGAATCGTACCCTGTTGTTAAACAGAAGTGTAATCGAAGTGAAATCACTTGAGGAATCGAATGCCGCGAGCAGAATTCAAAACCGAGCCTCCGTTCGACAGGAAATCGCAGTTATAGCTAAAAACCTATCTTCCCGCATTCTAACTGCCAGAATCGTACTCTGTTGTTGAACTGAAGTAGATCCGAAGTGAAATGACTAGAGTAATCGAGCGCTGCAAGCAGAAGTCAAATCCGAGCCTCCGTTTGGCAGGAAATCGCAGTTATAGCTAAAAACGTAGCTTCCTGCATTTTAACTGCCAGAATCGTACTCTGGCGTTCAACAGAAGTATGTCCGAAGTGAAATGACTAGAGTAATCGAGCGCTGCAAGCAGAATTCAAATCCGAGCCTCCGTTCGGCAGGAAATCGCAGTTATAGCTAAAACCCTATCTTCCCGCATTCTAACTGCCAGAATCATACTCTGGTGTTGAACAGAAGTATGTCCGAAGTGAAATGACTAGAGTAATCGAGCGCTGCAAGCAGAATTCAAATCCGAGCCTCCGTTTGGCAGGAAATCGCAGTAATAGCTAAAAACCTATCTTCCCGCATTCTAACTGCCAGAATCGTACTCTGTTGTTAAACAGAAGTGTATCCGAAGTGAATTGACTAGAGTAATCGAACGCTGCAAGCAGAATTCAAATCCAAGCCTCCGTTTGGCAGAAAATCGCACTTATAGCTAAAAACCTATCTTCCCGCATTCTAACTGCCAGAATCGTACTCTGTTGTTAAACAGAAGTGTAATCGAAGTAAAATGACTAGAGGGATCGAATGCCGCAAGCAGAATTCAAACCCGAGCCTCCGTTCGGCAGGAAATCGCAGTTATAGTGAAAAACCTATCTTCCAGCATTCTAACTGCCAGAATCGTACTCTGTTGTTAAACAGAAGTATAATCGAAGTGAAATGACTTGAGGAATCGAATGCCGCAAGCAGAATTCAAATCCGAGCCTCCGTTCGGCAGGAAATCGCAGTTATAGTGAAAAACCTATCTTGTGTGACGTCCCAGTCACGCGCCCACGCTGGCAGTCGGACATAGTGCGCAACGCCGCCGCTAGAGGTCTCACTGACTCTACTGAGTTTCTCGCAAGAGCACCACTAAGCCTCTCTTCCAATATATACAAGTTCCAAACATCCTCTAGTATCCCCCAGCGTCTAGGGCAGGGGTCGACCACGCAGCCCTACTGATGAGTCTGTGGTCGACTCCAAGACGAAACGCTCCCTTCCCCTCTTCTTTTCGCCCCCTTCAGCATCGCTTCCTCCCCGACAGCCTCCATTGCGTCCATGCAGTGGCACCTCGGTGCGATACACTTGGGCGGCGGGGCAAGATCCCTTCATTCCCCTGTTGCGGCCATCAATCGCCCCTCCGAGGATGCGGGCGGGACGTAACAGCCGCAAGCAGCCTGTTGTTAAACAGAAGTGTAATCGAAGTGAAATCACTTGAGGAATCGAATGCCGCAAGCAGAATTCAAATCCGAGCCTCCGTTCGGCAGGAAATCGCAGTTATAGTGAAAAACCTATCTTCCAGCATTCTAACTGCCAGAATCGTACTCTGTTGTTAAACAGAAGTGTAATCGAAGTGAAATCACTTGAGGAATCGAATGCCGCGAGCAGAATTCAAAACCGAGCCTCCGTTCGGCAGGAAATCGCAGTTATAGCTAAAACCCTATCTTCCCGCATTCTAACTGCCAGAATCGTACTCTGGTGTTGAACAGAAGTATGTCCGAAGTGAAATGACTAGAGTAATCGAGCGCTGCAAGCAGAATTCAAATCCGAGCCTCCGTTTGGCAGGAAATCGCAGTTATAGCTAAAAACCTATCTTCCCGCATTCTAACTGCCAGAACCGTACTCTGTTGTTGAACAGAAGTATATCCGAAGTGAATTGACTAGAGTAATCGAACGCTGCAAGCAGAATTCAAATCCAAGCCTCCGTTTGGCAGGAAATCGCACATATAGCTAAAAACCTATCTTCCCGCATTCTAACTGCCAGAATCGTACTCTGTTGTAGAACAGAAGTATATCCGAAGTGAATTGACTAGAGTAATCGAACGCTGCAAGCAGAATTCAAATCCGAGCCTCCGTTCGGCAGGAAATCGCAGTTATAGCTAAAACCCTATCTTCCCGCATTCTAACTGCCAGAATCGTACTCTGGTGTTGAACAGAAGTATGTCCGAAGTGAAATGACTAGAGTAATCGAGCGCTGCAAGCAGAATTCAAATCCGAGCCTCCGTTCGGCAGGAAATCGCAGTTATAGTGAAAAACCTACCTTCCAGCATTCTAACTGCCAGAATCGTACTCTGTTGTTAAACAGAAGTGTAATCGAAGTGAAATCACTTGAGGAATCGAATGCCGCAAGCAGAATTCAAATCCGAGCCTCCGTTCGGCAGGAAATCGCAGTTATAGTGAAAAACCTATCTTCCAGCATTCTAACTGCCAGAATCGTACTCTGTTGTTAAACAGAAGTGTAATCGAAGTGAAATCACTTGAGGAATCGAATGCCGCAAGCAGAATTCAAATCCGAGCCTCCGTTCGGCAGGAAATCGCAGTTATAGTGAAAAACCTATCTTCCCGCATTCTAACTGCCAGAATCGTACTCTGTTGTTGAACTGAAGTAGATCCGAAGTGAAATGACTAGAGTAATCGAGCGCTGCAAGCAGAAGTCAAATCCGAGCCTCCGTTTGGCAGGAAATCGCAGTTATAGCTAAAAACGTAGCTTCCCGCATTCTAACTGCCAGAATCGTACTCTGTTGTAGAACAGAAGTATATCCGAAGTGAATTGACTAGAGTAATCGAACGCTGCAAGCAGAATTCAAATCCAAGCCTCCGTTTGGCAGAAAATCGCACTTATAGCTAAAAACCTATCTTCCCGCATTCTAACTGCCAGAATCGTACTCTGTTGTTAAACAGAAGTGTAATCGAAGTAAAATGACTAGAGGGATCGAATGCCGCAAGCAGAATTCAAACCCGAGCCTCCGTTCGGCAGGAAATCGCAGTTATAGTGAAAAACCTATCTTCCAGCATTCTAACTGCCAGAATCGTACTCTGTTGTTAAACAGAAGTATAATCGAAGTGAAATGACTTGAGGAATCGAATGCCGCAAGCAGAATTCAAATCCGAGCCTCCGTTCGGCAGGAAATCGCAGTTATAGTGAAAAACCTATCTTGTGTGACGTCCCAGTCACGCGCCCACGCTGGCAGTCGGACATAGTGCGCAACGCCGCCGCTAGAGGTCTCACTGACTCTACTGAGTTTCTCGCAAGAGCACCACTAAGCCTCTCTTCCAATATATACAAGTTCCAAACATCCTCTAGTATCCCCCAGCGTCTAGGGCAGGGGTCGACCACGCAGCCCTACTGATGAGTCTGTGGTCGACTCCAAGACGAAACGCTCCCTTCCCCTCTTCTTTTCGCCCCCTTCAGCATCGCTTCCTCCCCGACAGCCTCCATTGCGTCCATGCAGTGGCACCTCGGTGCGATACACTTGGGCGGCGAGGCAAGATCCCTTCATTCCCCTGTTGCGGCCATCAATCGCCCCTCCGAGGATGCGGGCGGGACGTAACACTTGCAGCATTCTAACTGCCAGAATCGTACTCTGTTGTTAAACAGAAGTGTAATCGAAGTGAAATCACTTGAGGAATCGAATGCCGCAAGCAGAATTCAAATCCGAGCCTCCGTTCGGCAGGAAATCGCAGTTATAGTGAAAAACCTATCTTCCAGCATTCTAACTGCCAGAATCGTACTCTGTTGTTAAACAGAAGTGTAATCGAAGTGAAATCACTTGAGGAATCGAATGCCGCGAGCAGAATTCAAAACCGAGCCTCCGTTCGGCAGGAAATCGCAGTTATAGCTAAAACCCTATCTTCCCGCATTCTAACTGCCAGAATCGTACTCTGGTGTTGAACAGAAGTATGTCCGAAGTGAAATGACTAGAGTAATCGAGCGCTGCAAGCAGAATTCAAATCCGAGCCTCCGTTTGGCAGGAAATCGCAGTTATAGCTAAAAACCTATCTTCCCGCATTCTAACTGCCAGAACCGTACTCTGTTGTTGAACAGAAGTATATCCGAAGTGAATTGACTAGAGTAATCGAACGCTGCAAGCAGAATTCAAATCCAAGCCTCCGTTTGGCAGGAAATCGCACATATAGCTAAAAACCTATCTTCCCGCATTCTAACTGCCAGAATCGTACTCTGTTGTAGAACAGAAGTATATCCGAAGTGAATTGACTAGAGTAATCGAACGCTGCAAGCAGAATTCAAATCCGAGCCTCCGTTCGGCAGGAAATCGCAGTTATAGCTAAAAACCTATCTTCCCGCATTCTAACTGCCAGAATCGTACTCTGGTGTTGAACAGAAGTATGTCCGAAGTGAAATGACTAGAGTAATCGAGCGCTGCAAGCAGAATTCAAATCCGAGCCTCCGTTCGGCAGGAAATCGCAGTTATAGTGAAAAACCTACCTTCCAGCATTCTAACTGCCAGAATCGTACTCTGTTGTTAAACAGAAGTGTAATCGAAGTGAAATCACTTGAGGAATCGAATGCCGCAAGCAGAATTCAAATCCGAGCCTCCGTTCGGCAGGAAATCGCAGTTATAGTGAAAAACCTATCTTCCAGCATTCTAACTGCCAGAATCGTACTCTGTTGTTAAACAGAAGTGTAATCGAAGTGAAATCACTTGAGGAATCGAATGCCGCAAGCAGAATTCAAATCCGAGCCTCCGTTCGGCAGGAAATCGCAGTTATAGTGAAAAACCTATCTTCCCGCATTCTAACTGCCAGAATCGTACTCTGTTGTTGAACTGAAGTAGATCCGAAGTGAAATGACTAGAGTAATCGAGCGCTGCAAGCAGAAGTCAAATCCGAGCCTCCGTTTGGCAGGAAATCGCAGTTATAGCTAAAAACGTAGCTTCCCGCATTCTAACTGCCAGAATCGTACTCTGGCGTTCAACAGAAGTATGTCCGAAGTGAAATGACTAGAGTAATCGAGCGCTGCAAGCAGAATTCAAATCCGAGCCTCCGTTTGGCAGGAAATCGCAGTAATAGCTAAAAACCTATCTTCCCGCATTCTAACTGCCAGAATCGTACTCTGTTGTAGAACAGAAGTATATCCGAAGTGAAATGACTAGAGTAATCGAACGCTGCAAGCAGAATTCAAATCCAAGCCTCCGTTTGGCAGAAAATCGCACTTATAGCTAAAAACATATCTTCCCGCATTCTAACTGCCAGAATCGTACTCTGTTGTTAAACAGAAGTGTAATCGAAGTAAAATGACTAGAGGGATCGAATGCCGCAAGCAGAATTCAAACCCGAGCCTCCGTTCGGCAGGAAATCGCAGTTATAGTGAAAAACCTATCTTCCAGCATTCTAACTGCCAGAATCGTACTCTGTTGTTAAACAGAAGTATAATCGAAGTGAAATGACTTGAGGAATCGAATGCCGCAAGCAGAATTCAAATCCGAGCCTCCGTTCGGCAGGAAATCGCAGTTATAGTGAAAAACCTATCTTGCAGCATTCTAACTGCCAGAATCGTACTCTGTTGTTAAACAGAAGTGTAATCGAAGTGAAATCACTTGAGGAATCGAATGCCGCAAGCAAAATTCAAATCGGAGCCTCCGTTCGGCAGGAAATCGCAGTTATAGTGAAAAACCTATCTTCCAGCATTCTAACTGCCAGAATCGTACTCTGTTGTTAAACAGAAGTGTAATCGAAGTGAAATCACTTGAGGAATCGAATGCCGCAAGCAGAATTCAAATCCGAGCCTCCGTTCGGCAGGAAATCGCAGTTATAGTGAAAAACCTATCTTCCAGCATTCTAACTGCCAGAATCGTACTCTGTTGTTAAACAGAAGTGTAATCGAAGTGAAATCACTTGAGGAATCGAATGCCGCAAGCAGAATTCAAATCCGAGCCTCCGTTCGGCAGGAAATCGCAGTTATAGTGAAAAACCTATCTTCCAGCATTCTAACTGCCAGAATCGTACTCTGTTGTTAAACAGAAGTGTAATCGAAGTGAAATCACTTGAGGAATCGAATGCCGCGAGCAGAATTCAAAACCGAGCCTCCGTTCGGCAGGAAATCGCAGTTATAGTGAAAAACCTATCTTCCAGCATTCTAACTGCCAGAATCGTACCCTGTTGTTAAACAGAAGTGTAATCGAAGTGAAATGACTTGAGGAATTGAATGCCGCAAGCAGAATTCAAAACCGAGCCTCCGTTCGACAGGAAATCGCAGTTATAGCTAAAAACCTATCTTCCCGCATTCTAACTGCCAGAATCGTACTCTGTTGTTGAACTGAAGTAGATCCGAAGTGAAATGACTAGAGTAATCGAGCGCTGCAAGCAGAAGTCAAATCCGAGCCTCCGTTTGGCAGGAAATCGCAGTTATAGCTAAAAACGTAGCTTCCTGCATTTTAACTGCCAGAATCGTACTCTGGCGTTCAACAGAAGTATGTCCGAAGTGAAATGACTAGAGTAATCGAGCGCTGCAAGCAGAATTCAAATCCGAGCCTCCGTTCGGCAGGAAATCGCAGTTATAGCTAAAACCCTATCTTCCCGCATTCTAACTGCCAGAATCATACTCTGGTGTTGAACAGAAGTATGTCCGAAGTGAAATGACTAGAGTAATCGAGCGCTGCAAGCAGAATTCAAATCCGAGCCTCCGTTTGGCAGGAAATCGCAGTAATAGCTAAAAACCTATCTTCCCGCATTCTAACTGCCAGAATCGTACTCTGTTGTAGAACAGAAGTATATCCGAAGTGAATTGACTAGAGTAATCGAACGCTGCAAGCAGAATTCAAATCCAAGCCTCCGTTTGGCAGAAAATCGCACTTATAGCTAAAAACCTATCTTCCCGCATTCTAACTGCCAGAATCGTACTCTGTTGTTAAACAGAAGTGTAATCGAAGTAAAATGACTAGAGGGATCGAATGCCGCAAGCAGAATTCAAACCCGAGCCTCCGTTCGGCAGGAAATCGCAGTTATAGTGAAAAACCTATCTTCCAGCATTCTAACTGCCAGAATCGTACTCTGTTGTTAAACAGAAGTATAATCGAAGTGAAATGACTTGAGGAATCGAATGCCGCAAGCAGAATTCAAATCCGAGCCTCCGTTCGGCAGGAAATCGCAGTTATAGTGAAAAACCTATCTTGTGTGACGTCCCAGTCACGCGCCCACGCTGGCAGTCGGACATAGTGCGCAACGCCGCCGCTAGAGGTCTCACTGACTCTACTGAGTTTCTCGCAAGAGCACCACTAAGCCTCTCTTCCAATATATACAAGTTCCAAACATCCTCTAGTATCCCCCAGCGTCTAGGGCAGGGGTCGACCACGCAGCCCTACTGATGAGTCTGTGGTCGACTCCAAGACGAAACGCTCCCTTCCCCTCTTCTTTTCGCCCCCTTCAGCATCGCTTCCTCCCCGACAGCCTCCATTGCGTCCATGCAGTGGCACCTCGGTGCGATACACTTGGGCGGCGAGGCAAGATCCCTTCATTCCCCTGTTGCGGCCATCAATCGCCCCTCCGAGGATGCGGGCGGGACGTAACACTTGCAGCATTCTAACTGCCAGAATCGTACTCTGTTGTTAAACAGAAGTGTAATCGAAGTGAAATCACTTGAGGAATCGAATGCCGCAAGCAGAATTCAAATCCGAGCCTCCGTTCGGCAGGAAATCGCAGTTATAGTGAAAAACCTATCTTCCAGCATTCTAACTGCCAGAATCGTACTCTGTTGTTAAACAGAAGTGTAATCGAAGTGAAATCACTTGAGGAATCGAATGCCGCAAGCAGAATTCAAAACCGAGCCTCCGTTCGGCAGGAAATCGCAGTTATAGTGAAAAACCTATCTTCCAGCATTCTAACTGCCAGAATCGTACTCTGTTGTTAAACAGAAGTGTAATCGAAGTGAAATGACTTGAGGAATTGAATGCCGCAAGCAGAATTCAAAACCGAGCCTCCGTTCGACAGGAAATCGCAGTTATAGCTAAAAACCTATCTTCCCGCATTCTAACTGCCAGAATCGTACTCTGTTGTTGAACTGAAGTAGATCCGAAGTGAAATGACTAGAGTAATCGAGCGCTGCAAGCAGAAGTCAAATCCGAGCCTCCGTTTGGCAGGAAATCGCAGTTATAGCTAAAAACGTAGCTTCCCGCATTCTAACTGCCAGAATCGTACTCTGGCGTTCAACAGAAGTATGTCCGAAGTGAAATGACTAGAGTAATCGAGCGCTGCAAGCAGAACTCAAATCCGAGTCTCCGTTCGGCAGGAAATCGCAGTTATAGCTAAAACCCTATCTTCCCGCATTCTAACTGCCAGAATCGTACTCTGGTGTTGAACAGAAGTATGTCCGAAGTGAAATGACTAGAGTAATCGAGCGCTGCAAGCAGAATTCAAATCCGAGCCTCCGTTTGGCAGGAAATCGCAGTTATAGCTAAAACCCTATCTTCCCGCATTCTAACTGCCAGAATCGTACTCTGGTGTTGAACAGAAGTATGTCCGAAGTGAAATGACTAGAGTAATCGAGCGCTGCAAGCAGAATTCAAATCCGAGACTCCGTTTGGCAGGAAATCGCAGTTATAGCTAAAACCCTATCTTCCCGCATTCTAACTGCCAGAATCGTACTCTGGTGTTGAACAGAAGTATGTCCGAAGTGAAATGACTAGAGTAATCGAGCGCTGCAAGCAGAATTCAAATCCAAGC
Source organism: Ectemnius lituratus (assembly GCA_910593735.2). Lineage (NCBI taxonomy): Eukaryota > Metazoa > Arthropoda > Insecta > Hymenoptera > Crabronidae > Ectemnius > Ectemnius lituratus. The sequence continues at coordinate 1,947,558 of OU343044.1, read as the reverse complement.
CTCCGTTTGGCAGAAAATCGCACTTATAGCTAAAAACCTATCTTCCCGCATTCTAACTGCCAGAATCGTACTCTGTTGTTAAACAGAAGTGTAATCGAAGTAAAATGACTAGAGGGATCGAATGCCGCAAGCAGAATTCAAACCCGAGCCTCCGTTCGGCAGGAAATCGCAGTTATAGTGAAAAACCTATCTTCCAGCTTTCTAACTGCCAGAATCGTACTCTGTTGTTAAACAGAAGTATAATCGAAGTGAAATGACTTGAGGAATCGAATGCCGCAAGCAGAATTCAAATCCGAGCCTCCGTTCGGCAGGAAATCGCAGTTATAGTGAAAACCCTATCTTGCAGCATTCTAACTGCCAGAATCGTACTCTGTTGTTAAACAGAAGTGTAATCGAAGTGAAATCACTTGAGGAATCGAATGCCGCAAGCAAAATTCAAATCCGAGCCTCCGTTCGGCAGGAAATCGCAGTTATAGTGAAAAACCTATCTTCCAGCATTCTAACTGCCAGAATCGTACTCTGTTGTTAAACAGAAGTGTAATCGAAGTGAAATCACTTGAGGAATCGAATGCCGCAAGCAGAATTCAAATCCGAGCCTCCGTTCGGCAGGAAATCGCAGTTATAGTGAAAAACCTATCTTCCAGCATTCTAACTGCCAGAATCGTACTCTGTTGTTAAACAGAAGTGTAATCGAAGTGAAATCACTTGAGGAATCGAATGCCGCAAGCAGAATTCAAATCCGAGCCTCCGTTCGGCAGGAAATCGCAGTTATAGTGAAAAACCTATCTTCCAGCATTCTAACTGCCAGAATCGTACTCTGTTGTTAAACAGAAGTGTAATCGAAGTGAAATCACTTGAGGAATCGAATGCCGCGAGCAGAATTCAAAACCGAGCCTCCGTTCGGCAGGAAATCGCAGTTATAGTGAAAAACCTATCTTCCAGCATTCTAACTGCCAGAATCGTACTCTGTTGTTAAACAGAAGTGTAATCGAAGTGAAATGACTTGAGGAATTGAATGCCGCAAGCAGAATTCAAAACCGAGCCTCCGTTCGACAGGAAATCGCAGTTATAGCTAAAAACCTATCTTCCCGCATTCTAACTGCCAGAATCGTACTCTGTTGTTGAACTGAAGTAGATCCGAAGTGAAATGACTAGAGTAATCGAGCGCTGCAAGCAGAAGTCAAATCCGAGCCTCCGTTTGGCAGGAAATCGCAGTTATAGCTAAAAACGTAGCTTCCCGCATTCTAACTGCCAGAATCGTACTCTGGCGTTCAACAGAAGTATGTCCGAAGTGAAATGACTAGAGTAATCGAGCGCTGCAAGCAGAATTCAAATCCGAGTCTCCGTTCGGCAGGAAATCGCAGTTATAGCTAAAAACCTATCTTCCCGCATTCTAACTGCCAGAATCGTACTCTGGTGTTGAACAGAAGTATGTCCGAAGTGAAATGACTAGAGTAATCGAGCGCTGCAAGCAGAATTCAAATCCGAGCCTCCGTTTGGCAGGAAATCGCAGTTATAGCTAAAACCCTATCTTCCCGCATTCTAACTGCCAGAATCGTACTCTGGTGTTGAACAGAAGTATGTCCGAAGTGAAATGACTAGAGTAATCGAGCGCTGCAAGCAGAATTCAAATCCGAGCCTCCGTTTGGCAGGAAATCGCAGTTATAGCTAAAACCCTATCTTCCCGCATTCTAACTGCCAGAATCGTACTCTGGTGTTGAACAGAAGTATGTCCGAAGTGAAATGACTAGAGTAATCGAGCGCTGCAAGCAGAATTCAAATCCAAGCCTCCGTTTGGCAGAAAATCGCACTTATAGCTAAAAACCTATCTTCCCGCATTCTAACTGCCAGAATCGTACTCTGTTGTTAAACAGAAGTGTAATCGAAGTAAAATGACTAGAGGGATCGAATGCCGCAAGCAGAATTCAAACCCGAGCCTCCGTTCGGCAGGAAATCGCAGTTATAGTGAAAAACCTATCTTCCAGCATTCTAACTGCCAGAATCGTACTCTGTTGTTAAACAGAAGTATAATCGAAGTGAAATGACTTGAGGAATCGAATGCCGCAAGCAGAATTCAAATCCGAGCCTCCGTTCGGCAGGAAATCGCAGTTATAGTGAAAAACCTATCTTGCAGCATTCTAACTGCCAGAATCGTACTCTGTTGTTAAACAGAAGTGTAATCGAAGTGAAATCACTTGAGGAATCGAATGCCGCAAGCAAAATTCAAATCGGAGCCTCCGTTCGGCAGGAAATCGCAGTTATAGTGAAAAACCTATCTTCCAGCATTCTAACTGCCAGAATCGTACTCTGTTGTTAAACAGAAGTGTAATCGAAGTGAAATCACTTGAGGAATCGAATGCCGCAAGCAGAATTCAAATCCGAGCCTCCGTTCGGCAGGAAATCGCAGTTATAGTGAAAAACCTATCTTCCAGCATTCTAACTGCCAGAATCGTACTCTGTTGTTAAACAGAAGTGTAATCGAAGTGAAATCACTTGAGGAATCGAATGCCGCAAGCAGAATTCAAATCCGAGCCTCCGTTCGGCAGGAAATCGCAGTTATAGTGAAAAACCTATCTTCCAGCATTCTAACTGCCAGAATCGTACTCTGTTGTTAAACAGAAGTGTAATCGAAGTGAAATCACTTGAGGAATCGAATGCCGCGAGCAGAATTCAAAACCGAGCCTCCGTTCGGCAGGAAATCGCAGTTATAGTGAAAAACCTATCTTCCAGCATTCTAACTGCCAGAATCGTACTCTGTTGTTAAACAGAAGTGTAATCGAAGTGAAATGACTTGAGGAATTGAATGCCGCAAGCAGAATTCAAAACCGAGCCTCCGTTCGACAGGAAATCGCAGTTATAGCTAAAAACCTATCTTCCCGCATTCTAACTGCCAGAATCGTACTCTGTTGTTGAACTGAAGTAGATCCGAAGTGAAATGACTAGAGTAATCGAGCGCTGCAAGCAGAAGTCAAATCCGAGCCTCCGTTTGGCAGGAAATCGCAGTTATAGCTAAAAACGTAGCTTCCCGCATTCTAACTGCCAGAATCGTACTCTGGCGTTCAACAGAAGTATGTCCGAAGTGAAATGACTAGAGTAATCGAGCGCTGCAAGCAGAATTCAAATCCGAGTCTCCGTTCGGCAGGAAATCGCAGTTATAGCTAAAACCCTATCTTCCCGCATTCTAACTGCCAGAATCGTACTCTGGTGTTGAACAGAAGTATGTCCGAAGTGAAATGACTAGAGTAATCGAGCGCTGCAAGCAGAATTCAAATCCGAGCCTCCGTTTGGCAGGAAATCGCAGTTATAGCTAAAACCCTATCTTCCCGCATTCTAACTGCCAGAATCGTACTCTGGTGTTGAACAGAAGTATGTCCGAAGTGAAATGACTAGAGTAATCGAGCGCTGCAAGCAGAATTCAAATCCGAGCCTCCGTTTGGCAGGAAATCGCAGTTATAGCTAAAAACCTATCTTCCCGCATTCTAACTGCCAGAACCGTACTCTGTTGTTGAACAGAAGTATATCCGAAGTGAATTGACTAGAGTAATCGAACGCTGCAAGCAGAATTCAAATCCAAGCCTCCGTTTGGCAGGAAATCGCACATATAGCTAAAAACCTATCTTCCCGCATTCTAACTGCCAGAATCGTACTCTGTTGTAGAACAGAAGTATATCCGAAGTGAATTGACTAGAGTAATCGAACGCTGCAAGCAGAATTCAAATCCGAGCCTCCGTTCGGCAGGAAATCGCAGTTATAGCTAAAACCCTATCTTCCCGCATTCTAACTGCCAGAATCGTACTCTGGTGTTGAACAGAAGTATGTCCGAAGTGAAATGACTAGAGTAATCGAGCGCTGCAAGCAGAATTCAAATCCGAGCCTCCGTTCGGCAGGAAATCGCAGTTATAGTGAAAAACCTACCTTCCAGCATTCTAACTGCCAGAATCGTACTCTGTTGTTAAACAGAAGTGTAATCGAAGTGAAATCACTTGAGGAATCGAATGCCGCAAGCAGAATTCAAATCCGAGCCTCCGTTCGGCAGGAAATCGCAGTTATAGTGAAAAACCTATCTTCCAGCATTCTAACTGCCAGAATCGTACTCTGTTGTTAAACAGAAGTGTAATCGAAGTGAAATCACTTGAGGAATCGAATGCCGCAAGCAGAATTCAAATCCGAGCCTCCGTTCGGCAGGAAATCGCAGTTATAGTGTTACGTCCCGCCCGCATCCTCGGAGGGGCGATTGATGGCCGCAACAGGGGAATGAAGGGATCTTGCCTCGCCGCCCAAGTGTATCGCACCGAGGTGCCACTGCATGGACGCAATGGAGGCTGTCGGGGAGGAAGCGATGCTGAAGGGGGCGAAAAGATGAGGGGAAGGGAGCGTTTCGTCTTGGAGTCGACCACAGACTCATCAGTAGGGCTGCGTGGTCGACCCCTGCCCTAGACGCTGGGGGATACTAGAGGATACTTGGAACTTGTATATATTGGAAGAGAGGCTTAGTGGTGCTCTTGCGAGAAACTCAGTAGAGTCAGTGAGACCTCTAGCGGCGGCGTTGCGCACTATGTCCGACTGCCAGCGTGGGCGCGTGACTGGGACGTCACACCTTCCCCCTTATCGAAGATGCCGCGCTCGGCATCTTACGCTGCTCGGTCTAGCGCTCAAAGGAGGCCAATTACACGAGGCCCTCCCCGACGATATCCCACCGCTGCCACCAAATTTATTTCCCGTTCTGTTACGTCCCGCCCGCATCCTCGGAGGGGCGATTGATGGCCGCAACAGGGGAATGAAGGGATCTTGCCTCGCCGCCCAAGTGTATCGCACCGAGGTGCCACTGCATGGACGCAATGGAGGCTGTCGGGGAGGAAGCGATGCTGAAGGGGGCGAAAAGATGAGGGGAAGGGAGCGTTTCGTCTTGGAGTCGACCACAGACTCATCAGTAGGGCTGCGTGGTCGACCCCTGCCCTAGACGCTGGGGGATACTAGAGGATACTTGGAACTTGTATATATTGGAAGAGAGGCTTAGTGGTGCTCTTGCGAGAAACTCAGTAGAGTCAGTGAGACCTCTAGCGGCGGCGTTGCGCACTATGTCCGACTGCCAGCGTGGGCGCGTGACTGGGACGTCACAATAGTGAAAAACCTATCTTCCCGCATTCTAACTGCCAGAATCGTACTCTGTTGTTGAACTGAAGTAGATCCGAAGTGAAATGACTAGAGTAATCGAGCGCTGCAAGCAGAAGTCAAATCCGAGCCTCCGTTTGGCAGGAAATCGCAGTTATAGCTAAAAACGTAGCTTCCCGCATTCTAACTGCCAGAATCGTACTCTGGCGTTCAACAGAAGTATGTCCGAAGTGAAATGACTAGAGTAATCGAGCGCTGCAAGCAGAATTCAAATCCGAGCCTCCGTTTGGCAGGAAATCGCAGTAATAGCTAAAAACCTATCTTCCCGCATTCTAACTGCCAGAATCGTACTCTGTTGTAGAACAGAAGTATATCCGAAGTGAATTGACTAGAGTAATCGAACGCTGCAAGCAGAATTCAAATCCAAGCCTCCGTTTGGCAGAAAATCGCACTTATAGCTAAAAACATATCTTCCCGCATTCTAACTGCCAGAATCGTACTCTGTTGTTAAACAGAAGTGTAATCGAAGTAAAATGACTAGAGGGATCGAATGCCGCAAGCAGAATTCAAACCCGAGCCTCCGTTCGGCAGGAAATCGCAGTTATAGTGAAAAACCTATCTTCCAGCATTCTAACTGCCAGAATCGTACTCTGTTGTTAAACAGAAGTATAATCGAAGTGAAATGACTTGAGGAATCGAATGCCGCAAGCAGAATTCAAATCCGAGCCTCCGTTCGGCAGGAAATCGCAGTTATAGTGAAAAACCTATCTTGCAGCATTCTAACTGCCAGAATCGTACTCTGTTGTTAAACAGAAGTGTAATCGAAGTGAAATCACTTGAGGAATCGAATGCCGCAAGCAAAATTCAAATCGGAGCCTCCGTTCGGCAGGAAATCGCAGTTATAGTGAAAAACCTATCTTCCAGCATTCTAACTGCCAGAATCGTACTCTGTTGTTAAACAGAAGTGTAATCGAAGTGAAATCACTTGAGGAATCGAATGCCGCAAGCAGAATTCAAATCCGAGCCTCCGTTCGGCAGGAAATCGCAGTTATAGTGAAAAACCTATCTTCCAGCATTCTAACTGCCAGAATCGTACTCTGTTGTTAAACAGAAGTGTAATCGAAGTGAAATCACTTGAGGAATCGAATGCCGCAAGCAGAATTCAAATCCGAGCCTCCGTTCGGCAGGAAATCGCAGTTATAGTGAAAAACCTATCTTCCAGCATTCTAACTGCCAGAATCGTACTCTGTTGTTAAACAGAAGTGTAATCGAAGTGAAATCACTTGAGGAATCGAATGCCGCGAGCAGAATTCAAAACCGAGCCTCCGTTCGGCAGGAAATCGCAGTTATAGTGAAAAACCTATCTTCCAGCATTCTAACTGCCAGAATCGTACCCTGTTGTTAAACAGAAGTGTAATCGAAGTGAAATGACTTGAGGAATTGAATGCCGCAAGCAGAATTCAAAATCGAGCCTCCGTTCGACAGGAAATCGCAGTTATAGCTAAAAACCTATCTTCCCGCATTCTAACTGCCAGAATCGTACTCTGTTGTTGAACTGAAGTAGATCCGAAGTGAAATGACTAGAGTAATCGAGCGCTGCAAGCAGAAGTCAAATCCGAGCCTCCGTTTGGCAGGAAATCGCAGTTATAGCTAAAAACGTAGCTTCCCGCATTCTAACTGCCAGAATCGTACTCTGGCGTTCAACAGAAGTATGTCCGAAGTGAAATGACTAGAGTAATCGAGCGCTGCAAGCAGAATTCAAATCCGAGTCTCCGTTCGGCAGGAAATCGCAGTTATAGCTAAAACCCTATCTTCCCGCATTCTAACTGCCAGAATCGTACTCTGGTGTTGAACAGAAGTATGTCCGAAGTGAAATGACTAGAGTAATCGAGCGCTGCAAGCAGAATTCAAATCCAAGCCTCCGTTTGGCAGAAAATCGCACTTATAGCTAAAAACCTATCTTCCCGCATTCTAACTGCCAGAATCGTACTCTGTTGTTAAACAGAAGTGTAATCGAAGTAAAATGACTAGAGGGATCGAATGCCGCAAGCAGAATTCAAACCCGAGCCTCCGTTCGGCAGGAAATCGCAGTTATAGTGAAAAACCTATCTTCCAGCATTCTAACTGCCAGAATCGTACTCTGTTGTTAAACAGAAGTATAATCGAAGTGAAATGACTTGAGGAATCGAATGCCGCAAGCAGAATTCAAATCCGAGCCTCCGTTCGGCAGGAAATCGCAGTTATAGTGAAAAACCTATCTTGCAGCATTCTAACTGCCAGAATCGTACTCTGTTGTTAAACAGAAGTGTAATCGAAGTGAAATCACTTGAGGAATCGAATGCCGCAAGCAAAATTCAAATCGGAGCCTCCGTTCGGCAGGAAATCGCAGTTATAGTGAAAAACCTATCTTCCAGCATTCTAACTGCCAGAATCGTACTCTGTTGTTAAACAGAAGTGTAATCGAAGTGAAATCACTTGAGGAATCGAATGCCGCAAGCAGAATTCAAATCCGAGCCTCCGTTCGGCAGGAAATCGCAGTTATAGTGAAAAACCTGTCTTCCAGCATTCTAACTGCCACAATCGTACTCTGTTGTTAAACAGAAGTGTAATCGAAGTGAAATCACTTGAGGAATCGAATGCCGCAAGCAGAATTCAAATCCGAGCCTCCGTTCGGCAGGAAATCGCAGTTATAGTGAAAAACCTATCTTCCAGCATTCTAACTGCCAGAATCGTACTCTGTTGTTAAACAGAAGTGTAATCGAAGTGAAATCACTTGAGGAATCGAATGCCGCGAGCAGAATTCAAAACCGAGCCTCCGTTCGGCAGGAAATCGCAGTTATAGTGAAAAACCTATCTTCCAGCATTCTAACTGCCAGAATCGTACTCTGTTGTTAAACAGAAGTGTAATCGAAGTGAAATGACTTGAGGAATTGAATGCCGCAAGCAGAATTCAAAACCGAGCCTCCGTTCGACAGGAAATCGCAGTTATAGCTAAAAACCTATCTTCCCGCATTCTAACTGCCAGAATCGTACTCTGTTGTTGAACTGAAGTAGATCCGAAGTGAAATGACTAGAGTAATCGAGCGCTGCAAGCAGAAGTCAAATCCGAGCCTCCGTTTGGCAGGAAATCGCAGTTATAGCTAAAAACGTAGCTTCCCGCATTCTAACTGCCAGAATCGTACTCTGGCGTTCAACAGAAGTATGTCCGAAGTGAAATGACTAGAGTAATCGAGCGCTGCAAGCAGAATTCAAATCCGAGTCTCCGTTCGGCAGGAAATCGCAGTTATAGCTAAAACCCTATCTTCCCGCATTCTAACTGCCAGAATCGTACTCTGGTGTTGAACAGAAGTATGTCCGAAGTGAAATGACTAGAGTAATCGAGCGCTGCAAGCAGAATTCAAATCCGAGCCTCCGTTTGGCAGGAAATCGCAGTTATAGCTAAAACCCTATCTTCCCGCATTCTAACTGCCAGAATCGTACTCTGGTGTTGAACAGAAGTATGTCCGAAGTGAAATGACTAGAGTAATCGAGCGCTGCAAGCAGAATTCAAATCCGAGCCTCCGTTTGGCAGGAAATCGCAGTTATAGCTAAAAACCTATCTTCCCGCATTCTAACTGCCAGAACCGTACTCTGTTGTTGAACAGAAGTATATCCGAAGTGAATTGACTAGAGTAATCGAACGCTGCAAGCAGAATTCAAATCCAAGCCTCCGTTTGGCAGGAAATCGCACATATAGCTAAAAACCTATCTTCCCGCATTCTAACTGCCAGAATCGTACTCTGTTGTAGAACAGAAGTATATCCGAAGTGAATTGACTAGAGTAATCGAACGCTGCAAGCAGAATTCAAATCCGAGCCTCCGTTCGGCAGGAAATCGCAGTTATAGCTAAAACCCTATCTTCCCGCATTCTAACTGCCAGAATCGTACTCTGGTGTTGAACAGAAGTATGTCCGAAGTGAAATGACTAGAGTAATCGAGCGCTGCAAGCAGAATTCAAATCCGAGCCTCCGTTCGGCAGGAAATCGCAGTTATAGTGAAAAACCTACCTTCCAGCATTCTAACTGCCAGAATCGTACTCTGTTGTTAAACAGAAGTGTAATCGAAGTGAAATCACTTGAGGAATCGAATGCCGCAAGCAGAATTCAAATCCGAGCCTCCGTTCGGCAGGAAATCGCAGTTATAGTGAAAAACCTATCTTCCAGCATTCTAACTGCCAGAATCGTACTCTGTTGTTAAACAGAAGTGTAATCGAAGTGAAATCACTTGAGGAATCGAATGCCGCAAGCAGAATTCAAATCCGAGCCTCCGTTCGGCAGGAAATCGCAGTTATAGTGAAAAACCTATCTTCCCGCATTCTAACTGCCAGAATCGTACTCTGTTGTTGAACTGAAGTAGATCCGAAGTGAAATGACTAGAGTAATCGAGCGCTGCAAGCAGAAGTCAAATCCGAGCCTCCGTTTGGCAGGAAATCGCAGTTATAGCTAAAAACGTAGCTTCCCGCATTCTAACTGCCAGAATCGTACTCTGGCGTTCAACAGAAGTATGTCCGAAGTGAAATGACTAGAGTAATCGAGCGCTGCAAGCAGAATTCAAATCCGAGCCTCCGTTTGGCAGGAAATCGCAGTTATAGCTAAAAACCTATCTTCCCGCATTCTAACTGCCAGAATCGTACTCTGTTGTAGAACAGAAGTATATCCGAAGTGAATTGACTAGAGTAATCGAACGCTGCAAGCAGAATTCAAATCCAAGCCTCCGTTTGGCAGAAAATCGCACTTATAGCTAAAAACATATCTTCCCGCATTCTAACTGCCAGAATCGTACTCTGTTGTTAAACAGAAGTGTAATCGAAGTAAAATGACTAGAGGGATCGAATGCCGCAAGCAGAATTCAAACCCGAGCCTCCGTTCGGCAGGAAATCGCAGTTATAGTGAAAAACCTATCTTCCAGCATTCTAACTGCCAGAATCGTACTCTGTTGTTAAACAGAAGTGTAATCGAAGTGAAATGACTTGAGGAATCGAATGCCGCAAGCAGAATTCAAATCCGAGCCTCCGTTCGGCAGGAAATCGCAGTTATAGTGAAAAACCTATCTTGCAGCATTCTAACTGCCAGAATCGTACTCTGTTGTTAAACAGAAGTGTAATCGAAGTGAAATCACTTGAGGAATCGAATGCCGCAAGCAAAATTCAAATCGGAGCCTCCGTTCGGCAGGAAATCGCAGTTATAGTGAAAAACCTATCTTCCAGCATTCTAACTGCCAGAATCGTACTCTGTTGTTAAACAGAAGTGTAATCGAAGTGAAATCACTTGAGGAATCGAATGCCGCAAGCAGAATTCAAATCCGAGCCTCCGTTCGGCAGGAAATCGCAGTTATAGTGAAAAACCTATCTTCCAGCATTCTAACTGCCAGAATCGTACTCTGTTGTTAAACAGAAGTGTAATCGAAGTGAAATCACTTGAGGAATCGAATGCCGCAAGCAGAATTCAAATCCGAGCCTCCGTTCGGCAGGAAATCGCAGTTATAGTGAAAAACCTATCTTCCAGCATTCTAACTGCCAGAATCGTACTCTGTTGTTAAACAGAAGTGTAATCGAAGTGAAATCACTTGAGGAATCGAATGCCGCGAGCAGAATTCAAAACCGAGCCTCCGTTCGGCAGGAAATCGCAGTTATAGTGAAAAACCTATCTTCCAGCATTCTAACTGCCAGAATCGTACCCTGTTGTTAAACAGAAGTGTAATCGAAGTGAAATGACTTGAGGAATTGAATGCCGCAAGCAGAATTCAAAACCGAGCCTCCGTTCGACAGGAAATCGCAGTTATAGCTAAAAACCTATCTTCCCGCATTCTAACTGCCAGAATCGTACTCTGTTGTTGAACTGAAGTAGATCCGAAGTGAAATGACTAGAGTAATCGAGCGCTGCAAGCAGAAGTCAAATCCGAGCCTCCGTTTGGCAGGAAATCGCAGTTATAGCTAAAAACGTAGCTTCCTGCATTTTAACTGCCAGAATCGTACTCTGGCGTTCAACAGAAGTATGTCCGAAGTGAAATGACTAGAGTAATCGAGCGCTGCAAGCAGAATTCAAATCCGAGCCTCCGTTCGGCAGGAAATCGCAGTTATAGCTAAAACCCTATCTTCCCGCATTCTAACTGCCAGAATCATACTCTGGTGTTGAACAGAAGTATGTCCGAAGTGAAATGACTAGAGTAATCGAGCGCTGCAAGCAGAATTCAAATCCGAGCCTCCGTTTGGCAGGAAATCGCAGTAATAGCTAAAAACCTATCTTCCCGCATTCTAACTGCCAGAATCGTACTCTGTTGTAGAACAGAAGTATATCCGAAGTGAATTGACTAGAGTAATCGAACGCTGCAAGCAGAATTCAAATCCAAGCCTCCGTTTGGCAGAAAATCGCACTTATAGCTAAAAACCTATCTTCCCGCATTCTAACTGCCAGAATCGTACTCTGTTGTTAAACAGAAGTGTAATCGAAGTAAAATGACTAGAGGGATCGAATGCCGCAAGCAGAATTCAAACCCGAGCCTCCGTTCGGCAGGAAATCGCAGTTATAGTGAAAAACCTATCTTCCAGCATTCTAACTGCCAGAATCGTACTCTGTTGTTAAACAGAAGTATAATCGAAGTGAAATGACTTGAGGAATCGAATGCCGCAAGCAGAATTCAAATCCGAGCCTCCGTTCGGCAGGAAATCGCAGTTATAGTGAAAAACCTATCTTGTGTGACGTCCCAGTCACGCGCCCACGCTGGCAGTCGGACATAGTGCGCAACGCCGCCGCTAGAGGTCTCACTGACTCTACTGAGTTTCTCGCAAGAGCACCACTAAGCCTCTCTTCCAATATATACAAGTTCCAAACATCCTCTAGTATCCCCCAGCGTCTAGGGCAGGGGTCGACCACGCAGCCCTACTGATGAGTCTGTGGTCGACTCCAAGACGAAACGCTCCCTTCCCCTCTTCTTTTCGCCCCCTTCAGCATCGCTTCCTCCCCGACAGCCTCCATTGCGTCCATGCAGTGGCACCTCGGTGCGATACACTTGGGCGGCGAGGCAAGATCCCTTCATTCCCCTGTTGCGGCCATCAATCGCCCCTCCGAGGATGCGGGCGGGACGTAACACTTGCAGCATTCTAACTGCCAGAATCGTACTCTGTTGTTAAACAGAAGTGTAATCGAAGTGAAATCACTTGAGGAATCGAATGCCGCAAGCAGAATTCAAATCCGAGCCTCCGTTCGGCAGGAAATCGCAGTTATAGTGAAAAACCTATCTTCCAGCATTCTAACTGCCAGAATCGTACTCTGTTGTTAAACAGAAGTGTAATCGAAGTGAAATCACTTGAGGAATCGAATGCCGCGAGCAGAATTCAAAACCGAGCCTCCGTTCGGCAGGAAATCGCAGTTATAGTGAAAAACCTATCTTCCAGCATTCTAACTGCCAGAATCGTACTCTGTTGTTAAACAGAAGTGTAATCGAAGTGAAATGACTTGAGGAATTGAATGCCGCAAGCAGAATTCAAAACCGAGCCTCCGTTCGACAGGAAATCGCAGTTATAGCTAAAAACCTATCTTCCCGCATTCTAACTGCCAGAATCGTACTCTGTTGTTGAACAGAAGTATATCCGAAGTGAATTGACTAGAGTAATCGAACGCTGCAAGCAGAATTCAAATCCAAGCCTCCGTTTGGCAGGAAATCGCACATATAGCTAAAAACCTATCTTCCCGCATTCTAACTGCCAGAATCGTACTCTGTTGTAGAACAGAAGTATATCCGAAGTGAATTGACTAGAGTAATCGAACGCTGCAAGCAGAATTCAAATCCGAGCCTCCGTTCGGCAGGAAATCGCAGTTATAGCTAAAACCCTATCTTCCCGCATTCTAACTGCCAGAATCGTACTCTGGTGTTGAACAGAAGTATGTCCGAAGTGAAATGACTAGAGTAATCGAGCGCTGCAAGCAGAATTCAAATCCGAGCCTCCGTTCGGCAGGAAATCGCAGTTATAGTGAAAAACCTACCTTCCAGCATTCTAACTGCCAGAATCGTACTCTGTTGTTAAACAGAAGTGTAATCGAAGTGAAATCACTTGAGGAATCGAATGCCGCAAGCAGAATTCAAATCCGAGCCTCCGTTCGGCAGGAAATCGCAGTTATAGTGAAAAACCTATCTTCCCGCATTCTAACTGCCAGAATCGTACTCTGTTGTTGAACTGAAGTATATCCGAAGTGAAATGACTAGAGTAATCGAGCGCTGCAAGCAGAAGTCAAATCCGAGCCTCCGTTTGGCAGGAAATCGCAGTTATAGCTAAAAACGTAGCTTCCCGCATTCTAACTGCCAGAATCGTACTCTGGCGTTCAACAGAAGTATGTCCGAAGTGAAATGACTAGAGTAATCGTGCGCTGCAAGCAGAATTCAAATCCGAGCCTCCGTTTGGCAGGAAATCGCAGTAATAGCTAAAAACCTATCTTCCCGCATTCTAACTGCCAGAATCGTACTCTGTTGTAGAACAGAAGTATATCCGAAGTGAATTGACTAGAGTAATCGAACGCTGCAAGCAGAATTCAAATCCAAGCCTCCGTTTGGCAGAAAATCGCACTTATAGCTAAAAACCTATCTTCCCGCATTCTAACTGCCAGAATCGTACTCTGTTGTTAAACAGAAGTGTAATCGAAGTAAAATGACTAGAGGGATCGAATGCCGCAAGCAGAATTCAAACCCGAGCCTCCGTTCGGCAGGAAATCGCAGTTATAGTGAAAAACCTATCTTCCAGCATTCTAACTGCCAGAATCGTACTCTGTTGTTAAACAGAAGTATAATCGAAGTGAAATGACTTGAGGAATCGAATGCCGCAAGCAGAATTCAAATCCGAGCCTCCGTTCGGCAGGAAATCGCAGTTATAGTGAAAAACCTATCTTGCAGCATTCTAACTGCCAGAATCGTACTCTGTTGTTAAACAGAAGTGTAATCGAAGTGAAATCACTTGAGGAATCGAATGCCGCAAGCAAAATTCAAATCGGAGCCTCCGTTCGGCAGGAAATCGCAGTTATAGTGAAAAACCTATCTTCCAGCATTCTAACTGCCAGAATCGTACTCTGTTGTTAAACAGAAGTGTAATCGAAGTGAAATCACTTGAGGAATCGAATGCCGCAAGCAGAATTCAAATCCGAGCCTCCGTTCGGCAGGAAATCGCAGTTATAGTGAAAAACCTATCTTCCAGCATTCTAACTGCCAGAATCGTACTCTGTTGTTAAACAGAAGTGTAATCGAAGTGAAATCACTTGAGGAATCGAATGCCGCAAGCAGAATTCAAATCCGAGCCTCCGTTCGGCAGGAAATCGCAGTTATAGTGAAAAACCTATCTTCCAGCATTCTAACTGCCAGAATCGTACTCTGTTGTTAAACAGAAGTGTAATCGAAGTGAAATCACTTGAGGAATCGAATGCCGCGAGCAGAATTCAAAACCGAGCCTCCGTTCGGCAGGAAATCGCAGTTATAGTGAAAAACCTATCTTCCAGCATTCTAACTGCCAGAATCGTACTCTGTTGTTAAACAGAAGTGTAATCGAAGTGAAATGACTTGAGGAATCGAATGCCGCAAGCAGAATTCAAAACCGAGCCTCCGTTCGACAGGAAATCGCAGTTATAGCTAAAAACCTATCTTCCCGCATTCTAACTGCCAGAATCGTACTCTGTTGTTGAACTGAAGTAGATCCGAAGTGAAATGACTAGAGTAATCGAGCGCTGCAAGCAGAAGTCAAATCCGAGCCTCCGTTTGGCAGGAAATCGCAGTTATAGCTAAAAACGTAGCTTCCTGCATTTTAACTGCCAGAATCGTACTCTGGCGTTCAACAGAAGTATGTCCGAAGTGAAATGACTAGAGTAATCGAGCGCTGCAAGCAGAATTCAAATCCGAGCCTCCGTTCGGCAGGAAATCGCAGTTATAGCTAAAACCCTATCTTCCCGCATTCTAACTGCCAGAATCATACTCTGGTGTTGAACAGAAGTATGTCCGAAGTGAAATGACTAGAGTAATCGAGCGCTGCAAGCAGAATTCAAATCCGAGCCTCCGTTTGGCAGGAAATCGCAGTAATAGCTAAAAACCTATCTTCCCGCATTCTAACTGCCAGAATCGTACTCTGTTGTAGAACAGAAGTATATCCGAAGTGAATTGACTAGAGTAATCGAACGCTGCAAGCAGAATTCAAATCCAAGCCTCCGTTTGGCAGAAAATCGCACTTATAGCTAAAAACCTATCTTCCCGCATTCTAACTGCCAGAATCGTACTCTGTTGTTAAACAGAAGTGTAATCGAAGTAAAATGACTAGAGGGATCGAATGCCGCAAGCAGAATTCAAATCCGAGCCTCCGTTCGGCAGGAAATCGCAGTTATAGTGAAAAACCTATCTTCCAGCATTCTAACTGCCAGAATCGTACTCTGTTGTTAAACAGAAGTATGTCCGAAGTGAAATGACTAGAGTAATCGAGCGCTGCAAGCAGAATTCAAATCCGAGCCTCCGTTCGGCAGGAAATCGCAGTTATAGTGAAAAACCTACCTTCCAGCATTCTAACTGCCAGAATCGTACTCTGTTGTTAAACAGAAGTGTAATCGAAGTGAAATCACTTGAGGAATCGAATGCCGCAAGCAGAATTCAAATCCGAGCCTCCGTTCGGCAGGAAATCGCAGTTATAGTGAAAAACCTATCTTCCAGCATTCTAACTGCCAGAATCGTACTCTGTTGTTAAACAGAAGTGTAATCGAAGTGAAATCACTTGAGGAATCGAATGCCGCAAGCAGAATTCAAATCCGAGCCTCCGTTCGGCAGGAAATCGCAGTTATAGTGAAAAACCTATCTTCCCGCATTCTAACTGCCAGAATCGTACTCTGTTGTTGAACTGAAGTAGATCCGAAGTGAAATGACTAGAGTAATCGAGCGCTGCAAGCAGAAGTCAAATCCGAGCCTCCGTTTGGCAGGAAATCGCAGTTATAGCTAAAAACGTAGCTTCCCGCATTCTAACTGCCAGAATCGTACTCTGGCGTTCAACAGAAGTATGTCCGAAGTGAAATGACTAGAGTAATCGAGCGCTGCAAGCAGAATTCAAATCCGAGCCTCCGTTTGGCAGGAAATCGCAGTAATAGCTAAAAACCTATCTTCCCGCATTCTAACTGCCAGAATCGTACTCTGTTGTAGAACAGAAGTATATCCGAAGTGAATTGACTAGAGTAATCGAACGCTGCAAGCAGAATTCAAATCCAAGCCTCCGTTTGGCAGAAAATCGCACTTATAGCTAAAAACATATCTTCCCGCATTCTAACTGCCAGAATCGTACTCTGTTGTTAAACAGAAGTGTAATCGAAGTAAAATGACTAGAGGGATCGAATGCCGCAAGCAGAATTCAAACCCGAGCCTCCGTTCGGCAGGAAATCGCAGTTATAGTGAAAAACCTATCTTCCAGCATTCTAACTGCCAGAATCGTACTCTGTTGTTAAACAGAAGTATAATCGAAGTGAAATGACTTGAGGAATCGAATGCCGCAAGCAGAATTCAAATCCGAGCCTCCGTTCGGCAGGAAATCGCAGTTATAGTGAAAAACCTATCTTGCAGCATTCTAACTGCCAGAATCGTACTCTGTTGTTAAACAGAAGTGTAATCGAAGTGAAATCACTTGAGGAATCGAATGCCGCAAGCAAAATTCAAATCGGAGCCTCCGTTCGGCAGGAAATCGCAGTTATAGTGAAAAACCTATCTTCCAGCATTCTAACTGCCAGAATCGTACTCTGTTGTTAAACAGAAGTGTAATCGAAGTGAAATCACTTGAGGAATCGAATGCCGCAAGCAGAATTCAAATCCGAGCCTCCGTTCGGCAGGAAATCGCAGTTATAGTGAAAAACCTATCTTCCAGCATTCTAACTGCCAGAATCGTACTCTGTTGTTAAACAGAAGTGTAATCGAAGTGAAATCACTTGAGGAATCGAATGCCGCAAGCAGAATTCAAATCCGAGCCTCCGTTCGGCAGGAAATCGCAGTTATAGTGAAAAACCTATCTTCCAGCATTCTAACTGCCAGAATCGTACTCTGTTGTTAAACAGAAGTGTAATCGAAGTGAAATGACTTGAGGAATCGAATGCCGCGAGCAGAATTCAAAACCGAGCCTCCGTTCGGCAGGAAATCGCAGTTATAGTGAAAAACCTATCTTCCAGCATTCTAACTGCCAGAATCGTACCCTGTTGTTAAACAGAAGTGTAATCGAAGTGAAATGACTTGAGGAATTGAATGCCGCAAGCAGAATTCAAAACCGAGCCTCCGTTCGACAGGAAATCGCAGTTATAGCTAAAAACCTATCTTCCCGCATTCTAACTGCCAGAATCGTACTCTGTTGTTGAACTGAAGTAGATCCGAAGTGAAATGACTAGAGTAATCGAGCGCTGCAAGCAGAATTCAAATCCGAGCCTCCGTTTGGCAGGAAATCGCAGTTATAGCTAAAAACGTAGCTTCCTGCATTTTAACTGCCAGAATCGTACTCTGGCGTTCAACAGAAGTATGTCCGAAGTGAAATGACTAGAGTAATCGAGCGCTGCAAGCAGAATTCAAATCCGAGCCTCCGTTCGGCAGGAAATCGCAGTTATAGCTAAAACCCTATCTTCCCGCATTCTAACTGCCAGAATCGTACTCTGGTGTTGAACAGAAGTATGTCCGAAGTGAAATGACTAGAGTAATCGAGCGCTGCAAGCAGAATTCAAATCCGAGCCTCCGTTTGGCAGGAAATCGCAGTAATAGCTAAAAACCTATCTTCCCGCATTCTAACTGCCAGAATCGTACTCTGTTGTAGAACAGAAGTATATCCGAAGTGAATTGACTAGAGTAATCGAACGCTGCAAGCAGAATTCAAATCCAAGCCTCCGTTTGGCAGAAAATCGCACTTATAGCTAAAAACCTATCTTCCCGCATTCTAACTGCCAGAATCGTACTCTGTTGTTAAACAGAAGTGTAATCGAAGTAAAATGACTAGAGGGATCGAATGCCGCAAGCAGAATTCAAACCCGAGCCTCCGTTCGGCAGGAAATCGCAGTTATAGTGAAAAACCTATCTTCCAGCATTCTAACTGCCAGAATCGTACTCTGTTGTTAAACAGAAGTATAATCGAAGTGAAATGACTTGAGGAATCGAATGCCGCAAGCAGAATTCAAATCCGAGCCTCCGTTCGGCAGGAAATCGCAGTTATAGTGAAAAACCTATCTTGTGTGACGTCCCAGTCACGCGCCCACGCTGGCAGTCGGACATAGTGCGCAACGCCGCCGCTAGAGGTCTCACTGACTCTACTGAGTTTCTCGCAAGAGCACCACTAAGCCTCTCTTCCAATATATACAAGTTCCAAACATCCTCTAGTATCCCCCAGCGTCTAGGGCAGGGGTCGACCACGCAGCCCTACTGATGAGTCTGTGGTCGACTCCAAGACGAAACGCTCCCTTCCCCTCTTCTTTTCGCCCCCTTCAGCATCGCTTCCTCCCCGACAGCCTCCATTGCGTCCATGCAGTGGCACCTCGGTGCGATACACTTGGGCGGCGAGGCAAGATCCCTTCATTCCCCTGTTGCGGCCATCAATCGCCCCTCCGAGGATGCGGGCGGGACGTAACACTTGCAGCATTCTAACTGCCAGAATCGTACTCTGTTGTTAAACAGAAGTGTAATCGAAGTGAAATCACTTGAGGAATCGAATGCCGCAAGCAGAATTCAAATCCGAGCCTCCGTTCGGCAGGAAATCGCAGTTATAGTGAAAAACCTATCTTCCAGCATTCTAACTGCCAGAATCGTACTCTGTTGTTAAACAGAAGTGTAATCGAAGTGAAATCACTTGAGGAATCGAATGCCGCAAGCAAAATTCAAATCGGAGCCTCCGTTCGGCAGGAAATCGCAGTTATAGTGAAAAACCTATCTTCCAGCATTCTAACTGCCAGAATCGTACTCTGTTGTTAAACAGAAGTGTAATCGAAGTGAAATCACTTGAGGAATCGAATGCCGCAAGCAGAATTCAAATCCGAGCCTCCGTTCGGCAGGAAATCGCAGTTATAGTGAAAAACCTATCTTCCAGCATTCTAACTGCCAGAATCGTACTCTGTTGTTAAACAGAAGTGTAATCGAAGTGAAATCACTTGAGGAATCGAATGCCGCAAGCAGAATTCAAATCCGAGCCTCCGTTCGGCAGGAAATCGCAGTTATAGTGAAAAACCTATCTTCCAGCATTCTAACTGCCAGAATCGTACTCTGTTGTTAAACAGAAGTGTAATCGAAGTGAAATCACTTGAGGAATCGAATGCCGCGAGCAGAATTCAAAACCGAGCCTCCGTTCGGCAGGAAATCGCAGTTATAGTGAAAAACCTATCTTCCAGCATTCTAACTGCCAGAATCGTACTCTGTTGTTAAACAGAAGTGTAATCGAAGTGAAATGACTTGAGGAATCGAATGCCGCAAGCAGAATTCAAAACCGAGCCTCCGTTCGACAGGAAATCGCAGTTATAGCTAAAAACCTATCTTCCCGCATTCTAACTGCCAGAATCGTACTCTGTTGTTGAACTGAAGTAGATCCGAAGTGAAATGACTAGAGTAATCGAGCGCTGCAAGCAGAAGTCAAATCCGAGCCTCCGTTTGGCAGGAAATCGCAGTTATAGCTAAAAACGTAGCTTCCTGCATTTTAACTGCCAGAATCGTACTCTGGCGTTCAACAGAAGTATGTCCGAAGTGAAATGACTAGAGTAATCGAGCGCTGCAAGCAGAATTCAAATCCGAGCCTCCGTTCGGCAGGAAATCGCAGTTATAGCTAAAACCCTATCTTCCCGCATTCTAACTGCCAGAATCATACTCTGGTGTTGAACAGAAGTATGTCCGAAGTGAAATGACTAGAGTAATCGAGCGCTGCAAGCAGAATTCAAATCCGAGCCTCCGTTTGGCAGGAAATCGCAGTAATAGCTAAAAACCTATCTTCCCGCATTCTAACTGCCAGAATCGTACTCTGTTGTAGAACAGAAGTATATCCGAAGTGAATTGACTAGAGTAATCGAACGCTGCAAGCAGAATTCAAATCCAAGCCTCCGTTTGGCAGAAAATCGCACTTATAGCTAAAAACCTATCTTCCCGCATTCTAACTGCCAGAATCGTACTCTGTTGTTAAACAGAAGTGTAATCGAAGTAAAATGACTAGAGGGATCGAATGCCGCAAGCAGAATTCAAATCCGAGCCTCCGTTCGGCAGGAAATCGCAGTTATAGTGAAAAACCTATCTTCCAGCATTCTAACTGCCAGAATCGTACTCTGTTGTTAAACAGAAGTATGTCCGAAGTGAAATGACTAGAGTAATCGAGCGCTGCAAGCAGAATTCAAATCCGAGCCTCCGTTCGGCAGGAAATCGCAGTTATAGTGAAAAACCTACCTTCCAGCATTCTAACTGCCAGAATCGTACTCTGTTGTTAAACAGAAGTGTAATCGAAGTGAAATCACTTGAGGAATCGAATGCCGCAAGCAGAATTCAAATCCGAGCCTCCGTTCGGCAGGAAATCGCAGTTATAGTGAAAAACCTATCTTCCAGCATTCTAACTGCCAGAATCGTACTCTGTTGTTAAACAGAAGTGTAATCGAAGTGAAATCACTTGAGGAATCGAATGCCGCAAGCAGAATTCAAATCCGAGCCTCCGTTCGGCAGGAAATCGCAGTTATAGTGAAAAACCTATCTTCCCGCATTCTAACTGCCAGAATCGTACTCTGTTGTTGAACTGAAGTAGATCCGAAGTGAAATGACTAGAGTAATCGAGCGCTGCAAGCAGAAGTCAAATCCGAGCCTCCGTTTGGCAGGAAATCGCAGTTATAGCTAAAAACGTAGCTTCCCGCATTCTAACTGCCAGAATCGTACTCTGGCGTTCAACAGAAGTATGTCCGAAGTGAAATGACTAGAGTAATCGAGCGCTGCAAGCAGAATTCAAATCCGAGCCTCCGTTTGGCAGGAAATCGCAGTAATAGCTAAAAACCTATCTTCCCGCATTCTAACTGCCAGAATCGTACTCTGTTGTAGAACAGAAGTATATCCGAAGTGAATTGACTAGAGTAATCGAACGCTGCAAGCAGAATTCAAATCCAAGCCTCCGTTTGGCAGAAAATCGCACTTATAGCTAAAAACATATCTTCCCGCATTCTAACTGCCAGAATCGTACTCTGTTGTTAAACAGAAGTGTAATCGAAGTAAAATGACTAGAGGGATCGAATGCCGCAAGCAGAATTCAAATCCGAGCCTCCGTTCGGCAGGAAATCGCAGTTATAGTGAAAAACCTATCTTCCAGCATTCTAACTGCCAGAATCGTACTCTGTTGTTAAACAGAAGTGTAATCGAAGTGAAATGACTTGAGGAATCGAATGCCGCAAGCAGAATTCAAATCCGAGCCTCCGTTCGGCAGGAAATCGCAGTTATAGTGAAAAACCTATCTTCCAGCATTCTAACTGCCAGAATCGTACTCTGTTGTTAAACAGAAGTGTAATCGAAGTGAAATCACTTGAGGAATCGAATGCCGCAAGCAAAATTCAAATCGGAGCCTCCGTTCGGCAGGAAATCGCAGTTATAGTGAAAAACCTATCTTCCAGCATTCTAACTGCCAGAATCGTACTCTGTTGTTAAACAGAAGTGTAATCGAAGTGAAATCACTTGAGGAATCGAATGCCGCAAGCAGAATTCAAATCCGAGCCTCCGTTCGGCAGGAAATCGCAGTTATAGTGAAAAACCTATCTTCCAGCATTCTAACTGCCAGAATCGTACTCTGTTGTTAAACAGAAGTGTAATCGAAGTGAAATCACTTGAGGAATCGAATGCCGCAAGCAGAATTCAAATCCGAGCCTCCGTTCGGCAGGAAATCGCAGTTATAGTGAAAAACCTATCTTCCAGCATTCTAACTGCCAGAATCGTACTCTGTTGTTAAACAGAAGTGTAATCGAAGTGAAATCACTTGAGGAATCGAATGCCGCGAGCAGAATTCAAAACCGAGCCTCCGTTCGGCAGGAAATCGCAGTTATAGTGAAAAACCTATCTTCCAGCATTCTAACTGCCAGAATCGTACCCTGTTGTTAAACAGAAGTGTAATCGAAGTGAAATGACTTGAGGAATTGAATGCCGCAAGCAGAATTCAAAACCGAGCCTCCGTTCGACAGGAAATCGCAGTTATAGCTAAAAACCTATCTTCCCGCATTCTAACTGCCAGAATCGTACTCTGTTGTTGAACTGAAGTAGATCCGAAGTGAAATGACTAGAGTAATCGAGCGCTGCAAGCAGAAGTCAAATCCGAGCCTCCGTTTGGCAGGAAATCGCAGTTATAGCTAAAAACGTAGCTTCCTGCATTTTAACTGCCAGAATCGTACTCTGGCGTTCAACAGAAGTATGTCCGAAGTGAAATGACTAGAGTAATCGAGCGCTGCAAGCAGAATTCAAATCCGAGCCTCCGTTCGGCAGGAAATCGCAGTTATAGCTAAAACCCTATCTTCCCGCATTCTAACTGCCAGAATCATACTCTGGTGTTGAACAGAAGTATGTCCGAAGTGAAATGACTAGAGTAATCGAGCGCTGCAAGCAGAATTCAAATCCGAGCCTCCGTTTGGCAGGAAATCGCAGTAATAGCTAAAAACCTATCTTCCCGCATTCTAACTGCCAGAATCGTACTCTGTTGTAGAACAGAAGTATATCCGAAGTGAATTGACTAGAGTAATCGAACGCTGCAAGCAGAATTCAAATCCAAGCCTCCGTTTGGCAGAAAATCGCACTTATAGCTAAAAACCTATCTTCCCGCATTCTAACTGCCAGAATCGTACTCTGTTGTTAAACAGAAGTGTAATCGAAGTAAAATGACTAGAGGGATCGAATGCCGCAAGCAGAATTCAAACCCGAGCCTCCGTTCGGCAGGAAATCGCAGTTATAGTGAAAAACCTATCTTCCAGCATTCTAACTGCCAGAATCGTACTCTGTTGTTAAACAGAAGTATAATCGAAGTGAAATGACTTGAGGAATCGAATGCCGCAAGCAGAATTCAAATCCGAGCCTCCGTTCGGCAGGAAATCGCAGTTATAGTGAAAAACCTATCTTGTGTGACGTCCCAGTCACGCGCCCACGCTGGCAGTCGGACATAGTGCGCAACGCCGCCGCTAGAGGTCTCACTGACTCTACTGAGTTTCTCGCAAGAGCACCACTAAGCCTCTCTTCCAATATATACAAGTTCCAAACATCCTCTAGTATCCCCCAGCGTCTAGGGCAGGGGTCGACCACGCAGCCCTACTGATGAGTCTGTGGTCGACTCCAAGACGAAACGCTCCCTTCCCCTCTTCTTTTCGCCCCCTTCAGCATCGCTTCCTCCCCGACAGCCTCCATTGCGTCCATGCAGTGGCACCTCGGTGCGATACACTTGGGCGGCGAGGCAAGATCCCTTCATTCCCCTGTTGCGGCCATCAATCGCCCCTCCGAGGATGCGGGCGGGACGTAACACTTGCAGCATTCTAACTGCCAGAATCGTACTCTGTTGTTAAACAGAAGTGTAATCGAAGTGAAATCACTTGAGGAATCGAATGCCGCAAGCAGAATTCAAATCCGAGCCTCCGTTCGGCAGGAAATCGCAGTTATAGTGAAAAACCTATCTTCCAGCATTCTAACTGCCAGAATCGTACTCTGTTGTTAAACAGAAGTGTAATCGAAGTGAAATCACTTGAGGAATCGAATGCCGCGAGCAGAATTCAAAACCGAGCCTCCGTTCGGCAGGAAATCGCAGTTATAGTGAAAAACCTATCTTCCAGCATTCTAACTGCCAGAATCGTACTCTGTTGTTAAACAGAAGTGTAATCGAAGTGAAATGACTTGAGGAATTGAATGCCGCAAGCAGAATTCAAAACCGAGCCTCCGTTCGACAGGAAATCGCAGTTATAGCTAAAAACCTATCTTCCCGCATTCTAACTGCCAGAATCGTACTCTGTTGTTGAACAGAAGTATATCCGAAGTGAATTGACTAGAGTAATCGAACGCTGCAAGCAGAATTCAAATCCAAGCCTCCGTTTGGCAGGAAATCGCACATATAGCTAAAAACCTATCTTCCCGCATTCTAACTGCCAGAATCGTACTCTGTTGTTGAACTGAAGTAGATCCGAAGTGAAATGACTAGAGTAATCGAGCGCTGCAAGCAGAATTCAAATCCGAGCCTCCGTTCGGCAGGAAATCGCAGTTATAGTGAAAAACCTACCTTCCAGCATTCTAACTGCCAGAATCGTACTCTGTTGTTAAACAGAAGTGTAATCGAAGTGAAATCACTTGAGGAATCGAATGCCGCAAGCAGAATTCAAATCCGAGCCTCCGTTCGGCAGGAAATCGCAGTTATAGTGAAAAACCTATCTTCCCGCATTCTAACTGCCAGAATCGTACTCTGTTGTTGAACTGAAGTAGATCCGAAGTGAAATGACTAGAGTAATCGAGCGCTGCAAGCAGAAGTCAAATCCGAGCCTCCGTTTGGCAGGAAATCGCAGTTATAGCTAAAAACGTAGCTTCCCGCATTCTAACTGCCAGAATCGTACTCTGGCGTTCAACAGAAGTATGTCCGAAGTGAAATGACTAGAGTAATCGTGCGCTGCAAGCAGAATTCAAATCCGAGCCTCCGTTTGGCAGGAAATCGCAGTAATAGCTAAAAACCTATCTTCCCGCATTCTAACTGCCAGAATCGTACTCTGTTGTAGAACAGAAGTATATCCGAAGTGAATTGACTAGAGTAATCGAACGCTGCAAGCAGAATTCAAATCCAAGCCTCCGTTTGGCAGAAAATCGCACTTATAGCTAAAAACCTATCTTCCCGCATTCTAACTGCCAGAATCGTACTCTGTTGTTAAACAGAAGTGTAATCGAAGTAAAATGACTAGAGGGATCGAATGCCGCAAGCAGAATTCAAACCCGAGCCTCCGTTCGGCAGGAAATCGCAGTTATAGTGAAAAACCTATCTTCCAGCATTCTAACTGCCAGAATCGTACTCTGTTGTTAAACAGAAGTATAATCGAAGTGAAATGACTTGAGGAATCGAATGCCGCAAGCAGAATTCAAATCCGAGCCTCCGTTCGGCAGGAAATCGCAGTTATAGTGAAAAACCTATCTTGCAGCATTCTAACTGCCAGAATCGTACTCTGTTGTTAAACAGAAGTGTAATCGAAGTGAAATCACTTGAGGAATCGAAAGCCGCAAGCAAAATTCAAATCGGAGCCTCCGTTCGGCAGGAAATCGCAGTTATAGTGAAAAACCTATCTTCCAGCATTCTAACTGCCAGAATCGTACTCTGTTGTTAAACAGAAGTGTAATCGAAGTGAAATCACTTGAGGAATCGAATGCCGCAAGCAGAATTCAAATCCGAGCCTCCGTTCGGCAGGAAATCGCAGTTATAGTGAAAAACCTATCTTCCAGCATTCTAACTGCCAGAATCGTACTCTGTTGTTAAACAGAAGTGTAATCGAAGTGAAATCACTTGAGGAATCGAATGCCGCAAGCAGAATTCAAATCCGAGCCTCCGTTCGGCAGGAAATCGCAGTTATAGTGAAAAACCTATCTTCCAGCATTCTAACTGCCAGAATCGTACTCTGTTGTTAAACAGAAGTGTAATCGAAGTGAAATCACTTGAGGAATCGAATGCCGCGAGCAGAATTCAAAACCGAGCCTCCGTTCGGCAGGAAATCGCAGTTATAGTGAAAAACCTATCTTCCAGCATTCTAACTGCCAGAATCGTACTCTGTTGTTAAACAGAAGTGTAATCGAAGTGAAATGACTTGAGGAATTGAATGCCGCAAGCAGAATTCAAAACCGAGCCTCCGTTCGACAGGAAATCGCAGTTATAGCTAAAAACCTATCTTCCCGCATTCTAACTGCCAGAATCGTACTCTGTTGTTGAACTGAAGTAGATCCGAAGTGAAATGACTAGAGTAATCGAGCGCTGCAAGCAGAAGTCAAATCCGAGCCTCCGTTTGGCAGGAAATCGCAGTTATAGCTAAAAACGTAGCTTCCTGCATTTTAACTGCCAGAATCGTACTCTGGCGTTCAACAGAAGTATGTCCGAAGTGAAATGACTAGAGTAATCGAGCGCTGCAAGCAGAATTCAAATCCGAGCCTCCGTTCGGCAGGAAATCGCAGTTATAGCTAAAACCCTATCTTCCCGCATTCTAACTGCCAGAATCATACTCTGGTGTTGAACAGAAGTATGTCCGAAGTGAAATGACTAGAGTAATCGAGCGCTGCAAGCAGAATTCAAATCCGAGCCTCCGTTTGGCAGGAAATCGCAGTAATAGCTAAAAACCTATCTTCCCGCATTCTAACTGCCAGAATCGTACTCTGTTGTAGAACAGAAGTATATCCGAAGTGAATTGACTAGAGTAATCGAACGCTGCAAGCAGAATTCAAATCCAAGCCTCCGTTTGGCAGAAAATCGCACTTATAGCTAAAAACCTATCTTCCCGCATTCTAACTGCCAGAATCGTACTCTGTTGTTAAACAGAAGTGTAATCGAAGTAAAATGACTAGAGGGATCGAATGCCGCAAGCAGAATTCAAACCCGAGCCTCCGTTCGGCAGGAAATCGCAGTTATAGTGAAAAACCTATCTTCCAGCATTCTAACTGCCAGAATCGTACTCTGTTGTTAAACAGAAGTGTAATCGAAGTGAAATGACTTGAGGAATCGAATGCCGCAAGCAGAATTCAAATCCGAGCCTCCGTTCGGCAGGAAATCGCAGTTATAGTGAAAAACCTATCTTGTGTGACGTCCCAGTCACGCGCCCACGCTGGCAGTCGGACATAGTGCGCAACGCCGCCGCTAGAGGTCTCACTGACTCTACTGAGTTTCTCGCAAGAGCACCACTAAGCCTCTCTTCCAATATATACAAGTTCCAAACATCCTCTAGTATCCCCCAGCGTCTAGGGCAGGGGTCGACCACGCAGCCCTACTGATGAGTCTGTGGTCGACTCCAAGACGAAACGCTCCCTTCCCCTCATCTTTTCGCCCCCTTCAGCATCGCTTCCTCCCCGACAGCCTCCATTGCGTCCATGCAGTGGCACCTCGGTGCGATACACTTGGGCGGCGAGGCAAGATCCCTTCATTCCCCTGTTGCGGCCATCAATCGCCCCTCCGAGGATGCGGGCGGGACGTAACACTTGCAGCATTCTAACTGCCAGAATCGTACTCTGTTGTTAAACAGAAGTGTAATCGAAGTGAAATCACTTGAGGAATCGAATGCCGCAAGCAGAATTCAAATCCGAGCCTCCGTTCGGCAGGAAATCGCAGTTATAGTGAAAAACCTATCTTCCAGCATTCTAACTGCCAGAATCGTACTCTGTTGTTAAACAGAAGTGTAATCGAAGTGAAATCACTTGAGGAATCGAATGCCGCAAGCAGAATTCAAATCCGAGCCTCCGTTCGGCAGGAAATCGCAGTTATAGTGAAAAACCTATCTTCCAGCATTCTAACTGCCAGAATCGTACTCTGTTGTTAAACAGAAGTGTAATCGAAGTGAAATCACTTGAGGAATCGAATGCCGCGAGCAGAATTCAAAACCGAGCCTCCGTTCGGCAGGAAATCGCAGTTATAGTGAAAAACCTATCTTCCAGCATTCTAACTGCCAGAATCGTACTCTGTTGTTAAACAGAAGTGTAATCGAAGTGAAATCACTTGAGGAATCGAATGCCGCGAGCAGAATTCAAAACCGAGCCTCCGTTCGGCAGGAAATCGCAGTTATAGTGAAAAACCTATCTTCCAGCATTCTAACTGCCAGAATCGTACTCTGTTGTTAAACAGAAGTGTAATCGAAGTGAAATGACTTGAGGAATTGAATGCCGCAAGCAGAATTCAAAACCGAGCCTCCGTTCGACAGGAAATCGCAGTTATAGCTAAAAACCTATCTTCCCGCATTCTAACTGCCAGAATCGTACTCTGTTGTTGAACTGAAGTAGATCCGAAGTGAAATGACTAGAGTAATCGAGCGCTGCAAGCAGAATTCAAATCCGAGCCTCCGTTTGGCAGGAAATCGCAGTTATAGCTAAAAACGTAGCTTCCTGCATTTTAACTGCCAGAATCGTACTCTGGCGTTCAACAGAAGTATGTCCGAAGTGAAATGACTAGAGTAATCGAGCGCTGCAAGCAGAATTCAAATCCGAGCCTCCGTTCGGCAGGAAATCGCAGTTATAGCTAAAACCCTATCTTCCCGCATTCTAACTGCCAGAATCATACTCTGGTGTTGAACAGAAGTATGTCCGAAGTGAAATGACTAGAGTAATCGAGCGCTGCAAGCAGAATTCAAATCCGAGCCTCCGTTTGGCAGGAAATCGCAGTAATAGCTAAAAACCTATCTTCCCGCATTCTAACTGCCAGAATCGTACTCTGTTGTAGAACAGAAGTATATCCGAAGTGAATTGACTAGAGTAATCGAACGCTGCAAGCAGAATTCAAATCCAAGCCTCCGTTTGGCAGAAAATCGCACTTATAGCTAAAAACCTATCTTCCCGCATTCTAACTGCCAGAATCGTACTCTGTTGTTAAACAGAAGTGTAATCGAAGTAAAATGACTAGAGGGATCGAATGCCGCAAGCAGAATTCAAACCCGAGCCTCCGTTCGGCAGGAAATCGCAGTTATAGTGAAAAACCTATCTTCCAGCATTCTAACTGCCAGAATCGTACTCTGTTGTTAAACAGAAGTATAATCGAAGTGAAATGACTTGAGGAATCGAATGCCGCAAGCAGAATTCAAATCCGAGCCTCCGTTCGGCAGGAAATCGCAGTTATAGTGAAAAACCTATCTTGTGTGACGTCCCAGTCACGCGCCCACGCTGGCAGTCGGACATAGTGCGCAACGCCGCCGCTAGAGGTCTCACTGACTCTACTGAGTTTCTCGCAAGAGCACCACTAAGCCTCTCTTCCAATATATACAAGTTCCAAACATCCTCTAGTATCCCCCAGCGTCTAGGGCAGGGGTCGACCACGCAGCCCTACTGATGAGTCTGTGGTCGACTCCAAGACGAAACGCTCCCTTCCCCTCATCTTTTCGCCCCCTTCAGCATCGCTTCCTCCCCGACAGCCTCCATTGCGTCCATGCAGTGGCACCTCGGTGCGATACACTTGGGCGGCGAGGCAAGATCCCTTCATTCCCCTGTTGCGGCCATCAATCGCCCCTCCGAGGATGCGGGCGGGACGTAACACTTGCAGCATTCTAACTGCCAGAATCGTACTCTGTTGTTAAACAGAAGTGTAATCGAAGTGAAATCACTTGAGGAATCGAATGCCGCAAGCAGAATTCAAATCCGAGCCTCCGTTCGGCAGGAAATCGCAGTTATAGTGAAAAACCTATCTTCCAGCATTCTAACTGCCAGAATCGTACTCTGTTGTTAAACAGAAGTGTAATCGAAGTGAAATCACTTGAGGAATCGAATGCCGCAAGCAGAATTCAAATCCGAGCCTCCGTTCGGCAGGAAATCGCAGTTATAGTGAAAAACCTATCTTCCAGCATTCTAACTGCCAGAATCGTACTCTGTTGTTAAACAGAAGTGTAATCGAAGTGAAATCACTTGAGGAATCGAATGCCGCGAGCAGAATTCAAAACCGAGCCTCCGTTCGGCAGGAAATCGCAGTTATAGTGAAAAACCTATCTTCCCGCATTCTAACTGCCAGAATCGTACTCTGGCGTTCAACAGAAGTATGTCCGAAGTGAAATGACTAGAGTAATCGAGCGCTGCAAGCAGAATTCAAATCCGAGCCTCCGTTCGGCAAGAAATCGCAGTTATAGCTAAAACCCTATCTTCCCGCATTCTAACTGCCAGAATCATACTCTGGTGTTGAACAGAAGTATGTCCGAAGTGAAATGACTAGAGTAATCGAGCGCTGCAAGCAGAATTCAAATCCGAGCCTCCGTTTGGCAGGAAATCGCAGTAATAGCTAAAAACCTATCTTCCCGCATTCTAACTGCCAGAATCGTACTCTGTTGTAGAACAGAAGTATATCCGAAGTGAATTGACTAGAGTAATCGAACGCTGCAAGCAGAATTCAAATCCAAGCCTCCGTTTGGCAGAAAATCGCACTTATAGCTAAAAACCTATCTTCCCGCATTCTAACTGCCAGAATCGTACTCTGTTGTTAAACAGAAGTGTAATCGAAGTAAAATGACTAGAGGGATCGAATGCCGCAAGCAGAATTCAAACCCGAGCCTCCGTTCGGCAGGAAATCGCAGTTATAGTGAAAAACCTATCTTCCAGCATTCTAACTGCCAGAATCGTACTCTGTTGTTAAACAGAAGTATAATCGAAGTGAAATGACTTGAGGAATCGAATGCCGCAAGCAGAATTCAAATCCGAGCCTCCGTTCGGCAGGAAATCGCAGTTATAGTGAAAAACCTATCTTGCAGCATTCTAACTGCCAGAATCGTACTCTGTTGTTAAACAGAAGTGTAATCGAAGTGAAATCACTTGAGGAATCGAATGCCGCAAGCAGAATTCAAATCGGAGCCTCCGTTCGGCAGGAAATCGCAGTTATAGTGAAAAACCTATCTTCCAGCATTCTAACTGCCAGAATCGTACTCTGTTGTTAAACAGAAGTGTAATCGAAGTGAAATCACTTGAGGAATCGAATGCCGCAAGCAGAATTCAAATCCGAGCCTCCGTTCGGCAGGAAATCGCAGTTATAGTGAAAAACCTATCTTCTAGCATTCTAACTGCCAGAATCGTACTCTGTTGTTAAACAGAAGTGTAATCGAAGTGAAATCACTTGAGGAATCGAATGCCGCAAGCAGAATTCAAATCCGAGCCTCCGTTCGGCAGGAAATCGCAGTTATAGTGAAAAACCTATCTTCTAGCATTCTAACTGCCAGAATCGTACTCTGTTGTTAAACAGAAGTGTAATCGAAGTGAAATCACTTGAGGAATCGAATGCCGCAAGCAGAATTCAAATCCGAGCCTCCGTTCGGCAGGAAATCGCAGTTATAGTGAAAAACCTATCTTCTAGCATTCTATCTGCCAGAATCGTACTCTGTTGTTAAACAGAAGTGTAATCGAAGTGAAATGACTTGAGGAATCGAATGCCGCAAGCAGAATTCAAATCCGAGCCTCCGTTCGGCAGGAAATCGCAGTTATAGTGAAAAACCTATCTTCTAGCATTCTAACTGCCAGAATCGTACTCTGTTGTTAAACAGAAGTGTAATCGAAGTGAAATCACTTGAGGAATCGAATGCCGCAAGCAGAATTCACATCCGAGCCTCCGTTCGGCAGGAAATCGCAGTTATAGTGAAAAACCTATCTTCCAGCATTCTAACTGCCAGAATCGTACTCTGTTGTTAAACAGAAGTGTAATCGAAGTGAAATCACTTGAGGAATCGAATGCCGCAAGCAGAATTCAAATCCGAGCCTCCGTTCGGCAGGAAATCGCAGTTATAGTGAAAAACCTATCTTCCAGCATTCTAACTGCCAGAATCGTACTCTGTTGTTAAACAGAAGTGTAATCGAAGTGAAATCACTTGAGGAATCGAATGCCGCGAGCAGAATTCAAAACCGAGCCTCCGTTCGGCAGGAAATCGCAGTTATAGTGAAAAACCTATCTTCCCGCATTCTAACTGCCAGAATCGTACTCTGGTGTTCAACAGAAGTATGTCCGAAGTGAAATGACTAGAGTAATCGAGCGCTGCAAGCAGAATTCAAATCCGAGCCTCCGTTCGGCAAGAAATCGCAGTTATAGCTAAAACCCTATCTTCCCGCATTCTAACTGCCAGAATCATACTCTGGTGTTGAACAGAAGTATGTCCGAAGTGAAATGACTAGAGTAATCGAGCGCTGCAAGCAGAATTCAAATCCGAGCCTCCGTTTGGCAGGAAATCGCAGTAATAGCTAAAAACCTATCTTCCCGCATTCTAACTGCCAGAATCGTACTCTGTTGTAGAACAGAAGTATATCCGAAGTGAATTGACTAGAGTAATCGAACGCTGCAAGCAGAATTCAAATCCAAGCCTCCGTTTGGCAGGAAATCGCAGTTATAGCTAAAAACCTATCTTCCCGCATTCTAACTGCCAGAATCGTACTCTGTTGTTAAACAGAAGTGTAATCGAAGTAAAATGACTAGAGGGATCGAATGCCGCAAGCAGAATTCAAATCCGAGCCTCCGTTCGGCAGGAAATCGCAGTTATAGTGAAAAACCTATCTTCCAGCATTCTAACTGCCAGAATCGTACTCTGTTGTTAAACAGAAGTATAATCGAAGTGAAATGACTTGAGGAATCGAATGCCGCAAGCAGAATTCAAATCCGAGCCTCCGTTCGGCAGGAAATCGCAGTTATAGTGAAAAACCTATCTTGCAGCATTCTAACTGCCAGAATCGTACTCTGTTGTTAAACAGAAGTGTAATCGAAGTGAAATCACTTGAGGAATCGAATGCCGCAAGCAAAATTCAAATCGGAGCCTCCGTTCGGCAGGAAATCGCAGTTATAGTGAAAAACCTATCTTCCAGCATTCTAACTGCCAGAATCGTACTCTGTTGTTAAACAGAAGTGTAATCGAAGTGAAATCACTTGAGGAATCGAATGCCGCAAGCAGAATTCAAATCCGAGCCTCCGTTCGGCAGGAAATCGCAGTTATAGTGAAAAACCTATCTTCTAGCATTCTAACTGCCAGAATCGTACTCTGTTGTTAAACAGAAGTGTAATCGAAGTGAAATCACTTGAGGAATCGAATGCCGCAAGCAGAATTCAAATCCGAGCCTCCGTTCGGCAGGAAATCGCAGTTATAGTGAAAAACCTATCTTCTAGCATTCTAACTGCCAGAATCGTACTCTGTTGTTAAACAGAAGTGTAATCGAAATGAAATCACTTGAGGAATCGAATGCCGCAAGCAGAATTCAAATCCGAGCCTCCGTTCGGCAGGAAATCGCAGTTATAGTGAAAAACCTATCTTCTAGCATTCTATCTGCCAGAATCGTACTCTGTTGTTAAACAGAAGTGTAATCGAAGTGAAATGACTTGAGGAATCGAATGCCGCAAGCAGAATTCAAATCCGAGCCTCCGTTCGGCAGGAAATCGCAGTTATAGTGAAAAACCTATCTTCTAGCATTCTAACTGCCAGAATCGTACTCTGTTGTTAAACAGAAGTGTAATCGAAGTGAAATCACTTGAGGAATCGAATGCCGCAAGCAGAATTCACATCCGAGCCTCCGTTCGGCAGGAAATCGCAGTTATAGTGAAAAACCTATCTTCCAGCATTCTAACTGCCAGAATCGTACTCTGTTGTTAAACAGAAGTGTAATCGAAGTGAAATCACTTGAGGAATCGAATGCCGCAAGCAGAATTCAAATCCGAGCCTCCGTTCGGCAGGAAATCGCAGTTATAGTGAAAAACCTATCTTCCAGCATTCTAACTGCCAGAATCGTACTCTGTTGTTAAACAGAAGTGTAATCGAAGTGAAATCACTTGAGGAATCGAATGCCGCGAGCAGAATTCAAAACCGAGCCTCCGTTCGGCAGGAAATCGCAGTTATAGTGAGAAACCTATCTTCCCGCATTCTAACTGCCAGAATCGTACTCTGGCGTTCAACAGAAGTATGTCCGAAGTGAAATGACTAGAGTAATCGAGCGCTGCAAGCAGAATTCAAATCCGAGCCTCCGTTCGGCAGGAAATCGCAGTTATAGCTAAAACCCTATCTTCCCGCATTCTAACTGCCAGAATCATACTCTGGTGTTGAACAGAAGTATGTCCGAAGTGAAATGACTAGAGTAATCGAGCGCTGCAAGCAGAATTCAAATCCGAGCCTCCGTTTGGCAGGAAATCGCAGTAATAGCTAAAAACCTATCTTCCCGCATTCTAACTGCCAGAATCGTACTCTGTTGTAAAACAGAAGTATATCCGAAGTGAATTGACTAGAGTAATCGAACGCTGCAAGCAGAATTCAAATCCAAGCCTCCGTTTGGCAGAAAATCGCACTTATAGCTAAAAACCTATCTTCCCGCATTCTAACTGCCAGAATCGTACTCTGTTGTTAAACAGAAGTGTAATCGAAGTAAAATGACTAGAGGGATCGAATGCCGCAAGCAGAATTCAAACCCAAGCCTCCGTTCGGCAGGAAATCGCAGTTATAGTGAAAAACCTATCTTCCAGCATTCTAACTGCCAGAATCGTACTCTGTTGTTAAACAGAAGTATAATCGAAGTGAAATGACTTGAGGAATCGAATGCCGCAAGCAGAATTCAAATCCGAGCCTCCGTTCGGCAGGAAATCGCAGTTATAGTGAAAAACCTATCTTGCAGCATTCTAACTGCCAGAATCGTACTCTGTTGTTAAACAGAAGTGTAATCGAAGTGAAATCACTTGAGGAATCGAATGCCGCAAGCAAAATTCAAATCGGAGCCTCCGTTCGGCAGGAAATCGCAGTTATAGTGAAAAACCTATCTTCCAGCATTCTAACTGCCAGAATCGTACTCTGTTGTTAAACAGAAGTGTAATCGAAGTGAAATCACTTGAGGAATCGAATGCCGCAAGCAGAATTCAAATCCGAGCCTCCGTTCGGCAGGAAATCGCAGTTATAGTGAAAAACCTATCTTCTAGCATTCTAACTGCCAGAATCGTACTCTGTTGTTAAACAGAAGTGTAATCGAAGTGAAATCACTTGAGGAATCGAATGCCGCAAGCAGAATTCAAATCCGAGCCTCCGTTCGGCAGGAAATCGCAGTTATAGTGAAAAACCTATCTTCTAGCATTCTAACTGCCAGAATCGTACTCTGTTGTTAAACAGAAGTGTAATCGAAGTGAAATCACTTGAGGAATCGAATGCCGCAAGCAGAATTCAAATCCGAGCCTCCGTTCGGCAGGAAATCGCAGTTATAGTGAAAAACCTATCTTCTAGCATTCTATCTGCCAGAATCGTACTCTGTTGTTAAACAGAAGTGTAATCGAAGTGAAATGACTTGAGGAATCGAATGCCGCAAGCAGAATTCAAATCCGAGCCTCCGTTCGGCAGGAAATCGCAGTTATAGTGAAAAACCTATCTTCTAGCATTCTAACTGCCAGAATCGTACTCTGTTGTTAAACAGAAGTGTAATCGAAGTGAAATCACTTGAGGAATCGAATGCCGCAAGCAGAATTCACATCCGAGCCTCCGTTCGGCAGGAAATCGCAGTTATAGTGAAAAACCTATCTTCCAGCATTCTAACTGCCAGAATCGTACTCTGTTGTTAAACAGAAGTGTAATCGAAGTGAAATCACTTGAGGAATCGAATGCCGCAAGCAGAATTCAAATCCGAGCCTCCGTTCGGCAGGAAATCGTAGTTATAGTGAAAAACCTATCTTCCAGCATTCTAACTGCCAGAATCGTACTCTGTTGTTAAACAGAAGTGTAATCGAAGTGAAATCACTTGAGGAATCGAATGCCGCGAGCAGAATTCAAAACCGAGCCTCCGTTCGGCAGGAAATCGCAGTTATAGTGAAAAACCTATCTTCCAGCATTCTAACTGCCAGAATCGTACTCTGTTATTAAACAGAAGTGTAATCGAAGTGAAATGACTTGAGGAATTGAATGCCGCAAGCAGAATTCAAAACCGAGCCTCCGTTCGACAGGAAATCGCAGTTATAGCTAAAAACCTATCTTCCCGCATTCTAACTGCCAGAATCGTACTCTGTTGTTGAACTGAAGTAGATCCGAAGTGAAATGACTAGAGTAATCGAGCGCTGCAAGCAGAATTCAAATCCGAGCCTCCGTTTGGCAGGAAATCGCAGTTATAGCTAAAAACGTAGCTTCCCGCATTCTAACTGCCAGAATCGTACTCTGGCGTTCAACAGAAGTATGTCCGAAGTGAAATGACTAGAGTAATCGAGCGCTGCAAGCAGAATTCAAATCCGAGCCTCCGTTCGGCAGGAAATCGCAGTTATAGCTAAAACCCTATCTTCCCGCATTCTAACTGCCAGAATCATACTCTGGTGTTGAACAGAAGTATGTCCGAAGTGAAATGACTAGAGTAATCGAGCGCTGCAAGCAGAATTCAAATCCGAGCCTCCGTTTGGCAGGAAATCGCAGTAATAGCTAAAAACCTATCTTCCCGCATTCTAACTGCCAGAATCGTACTCTGTTGTAGAACAGAAGTATATCCGAAGTGAATTGACTAGAGTAATCGAACGCTGCAAGCAGAATTCAAATCCAAGCCTCCGTTTGGCAGAAAATCGCACTTATAGCTAAAAACCTATCTTCCCGCGTTCTAACTGCCAGAATCGTACTCTGTTGTTAAACAGAAGTGTAATCGAAGTAAAATGACTAGAGGGATCGAATGCCGCAAGCAGAATTCAAACCCGAGCCTCCGTTCGGCAGGAAATCGCAGTTATAGTGAAAAACCTATCTTCCAGCTTTCTAACTGCCAGAATCGTACTCTGTTGTTAAACAGAAGTATAATCGAAGTGAAATGACTTGAGGAATCGAATGCCGCAAGCAGAATTCAAATCCGAGCCTCCGTTCGGCAGGAAATCGCAGTTATAGTGAAAAACCTATCTTGCAGCATTCTAACTGCCAGAATCGTACTCTGTTGTTAAGCAGAAGTGTAATCGAAGTGAAATCACTTGAGGAATCGAATGCCGCAAGCAAAATTCAAATCGGAGCCTCCGTTCGGCAGGAAATCGCAGTTATAGTGAAAAACCTATCTTCCAGCATTCTAACTGCCAGAATCGTACTCTGTTGTTAAACAGAAGTGTAATCGAAGTGAAATCACTTGAGGAATCGAATGCCGCAAGCAGAATTCAAATCCGAGCCTCCGTTCGGCAGGAAATCGCAGTTATAGTGAAAAACCTATCTTCCAGCATTCTAACTGCCAGAATCGTACTCTGTTGTTAAACAGAAGTGTAATCGAAGTGAAATCACTTGAGGAATCGAATGCCGCGAGCAGAATTCAAAACCGAGCCTCCGTTCGGCAGGAAATCGCAGTTATAGTGAAAAACCTATCTTCCAGCATTCTAACTGCCAGAATCGTACTCTGTTGTTAAACAGAAGTGTAATCGAAGTGAAATGACTTGAGGAATTGAATGCCGCAAGCAGAATTCAAAACCGAGCCTCCGTTCGACAGGAAATCGCAGTTATAGCTAAAAACCTATCTTCCCGCATTCTAACTGCCAGAATCGTACTCTGTTGTTGAACTGAAGTAGATCCGAAGTGAAATGACTAGAGTAATCGAGCGCTGCAAGCAGAAGTCAAATCCGAGCCTCCGTTTGGCAGGAAATCGCAGTTATAGCTAAAAACGTAGCTTCCCGCATTCTAACTGCCAGAATCGTACTCTGGCGTTCAACAGAAGTATGTCCGAAGTGAAATGACTAGAGTAATCGAGCGCTGCAAGCAGAATTCAAATCCGAGCCTCCGTTCGGCAGGAAATCGCAGTTATAGCTAAAACCCTATCTTCCCGCATTCTAACTGCCAGAATCGTACTCTGTTGTTGAACAGAAGTATGTCCGAAGTGAAATGACTAGAGTAATCGAGCGCTGCAAGCAGAATTCAAATCCGAGCCTCCGTTTGGCAGGAAATCGCAGTAATAGCTAAAAACCTATCTTCCCGCATTCTAACTGCCAGAATCGTACTCTGTTGTAGAACAGAAGTATATCCGAAGTGAATTGACTAGAGTAATCGAACGCTGCAAGCAGAATTCAAATCCAAGCCTCCGTTTGGCAGAAAATCGCACTTATAGCTAAAAACCTATCTTCCCGCATTCTAACTGCCAGAATCGTACTCTGTTGTTAAACAGAAGTGTAATCGAAGTAAAATGACTAGAGGGATCGAATGCCGCAAGCAGAATTCAAACCCGAGCCTCCGTTCGGCAGGAAATCGCAGTTATAGTGAAAAACCTATCTTCCAGCATTCTAACTGCCAGAATCGTACTCTGTTGTTAAACAGAAGTATAATCGAAGTGAAATGACTTGAGGAATCGAATGCCGCAAGCAGAATTCAAATCCGAGCCTCCGTTCGGCAGGAAATCGCAGTTATAGTGAAAAACCTATCTTGCAGCATTCTAACTGCCAGAATCGTACTCTGTTGTTAAACAGAAGTGTAATCGAAGTGAAATCACTTGAGGAATCGAATGCCGCAAGCAAAATTCAAATCCGAGCCTCCGTTCGGCAGGAAATCGCAGTTATAGTGAAAAACCTATCTTCCAGCATTCTAACTGCCAGAATCGTACTCTGTTGTTAAACAGAAGTGTAATCGAAGTGAAATCACTTGAGGAATCGAATGCCGCAAGCAGAATTCAAATCCGAGCCTCCGTTCGGCAGGAAATCGCAGTTATAGTGAAAAACCTATCTTCTAGCATTCTAACTGCCAGAATCGTACTCTGTTGTTAAACAGAAGTGTAATCGAAGTGAAATCACTTGAGGAATCGAATGCCGCAAGCAGAATTCAAATCCGAGCCTCCGTTCGGCAGGAAATCGCAGTTATAGTGAAAAACCTATCTTCTAGCATTCTAACTGCCAGAATCGTACTCTGTTGTTAAACAGAAGTGTAATCGAAGTGAAATCACTTGAGGAATCGAATGCCGCAAGCAGAATTCAAATCCGAGCCTCCGTTCGGCAGGAAATCGCAGTTATAGTGAAAAACCTATCTTCTAGCATTCTAACTGCCAGAATCGTACTCTGTTGTTAAACAGAAGTGTAATCGAAGTGAAATCACTTGAGGAATCGAATGCCGCAAGCAGAATTCACATCCGAGCCTCCGTTCGGCAGGAAATCGCAGTTATAGTGAAAAACCTATCTTCCAGCATTCTAACTGCCAGAATCGTACTCTGTTGTTAAACAGAAGTGTAATCGAAGTGAAATCACTTGAGGAATCGAATGCCGCAAGCAGAATTCAAATCCGAGCCTCCGTTCGGCAGGAAATCGTAGTTATAGTGAAAAACCTATCTTCCAGCATTCTAACTGCCAGAATCGTACTCTGTTGTTAAACAGAAGTGTAATCGAAGTGAAATCACTTGAGGAATCGAATGCCGCGAGCAGAATTCAAAACCGAGCCTCCGTTCGGCAGGAAATCGCAGTTATAGTGAAAAACCTATCTTCCAGCATTCTAACTGCCAGAATCGTACTCTGTTATTAAACAGAAGTGTAATCGAAGTGAAATGACTTGAGGAATTGAATGCCGCAAGCAGAATTCAAAACCGAGCCTCCGTTCGACAGGAAATCGCAGTTATAGCTAAAAACCTATCTTCCCGCATTCTAACTGCCAGAATCGTACTCTGTTGTTGAACTGAAGTAGATCCGAAGTGAAATGACTAGAGTAATCGAGCGCTGCAAGCAGAAGTCAAATCCGAGCCTCCGTTTGGCAGGAAATCGCAGTTATAGCTAAAAACGTAGCTTCCCGCATTCTAACTGCCAGAATCGTACTCTGGCGTTCAACAGAAGTATGTCCGAAGTGAAATGACTAGAGTAATCGAGCGCTGCAAGCAGAATTCAAATCCGAGCCTCCGTTCGGCAGGAAATCGCAGTTATAGCTAAAACCCTATCTTCCCGCATTCTAACTGCCAGAATCATACTCTGGTGTTGAACAGAAGTATGTCCGAAGTGAAATGACTAGAGTAATCGAGCGCTGCAAGCAGAATTCAAATCCGAGCCTCCGTTTGGCAGGAAATCGCAGTAATAGCTAAAAACCTATCTTCCCGCATTCTAACTGCCAGAATCGTACTCTGTTGTAGAACAGAAGTATATCCGAAGTGAATTGACTAGAGTAATCGAACGCTGCAAGCAGAATTCAAATCCAAGCCTCCGTTTGGCAGAAAATCGCACTTATAGCTAAAAACCTATCTTCCCGCGTTCTAACTGCCAGAATCGTACTCTGTTGTTAAACAGAAGTGTAATCGAAGTAAAATGACTAGAGGGATCGAATGCCGCAAGCAGAATTCAAACCCGAGCCTCCGTTCGGCAGGAAATCGCAGTTATAGTGAAAAACCTATCTTCCAGCTTTCTAACTGCCAGAATCGTACTCTGTTGTTAAACAGAAGTATAATCGAAGTGAAATGACTTGAGGAATCGAATGCCGCAAGCAGAATTCAAATCCGAGCCTCCGTTCGGCAGGAAATCGCAGTTATAGTGAAAAACCTATCTTGCAGCATTCTAACTGCCAGAATCGTACTCTGTTGTTAAACAGAAGTGTAATCGAAGTGAAATCACTTGAGGAATCGAATGCCGCAAGCAAAATTCAAATCGGAGCCTCCGTTCGGCAGGAAATCGCAGTTATAGTGAAAAACCTATCTTCCAGCATTCTAACTGCCAGAATCGTACTCTGTTGTTAAACAGAAGTGTAATCGAAGTGAAATCACTTGAGGAATCGAATGCCGCAAGCAGAATTCAAATCCGAGCCTCCGTTCGGCAGGAAATCGCAGTTATAGTGAAAAACCTATCTTCCAGCATTCTATCTGCCAGAATCGTACTCTGTTGTTAAACAGAAGTGTAATCGAAGTGAAATCACTTGAGGAATCGAATGCCGCGAGCAGAATTCAAAACCGAGCCTCCGTTCGGCAGGAAATCGCAGTTATAGTGAAAAACCTATCTTCCAGCATTCTAACTGCCAGAATCGTACTCTGTTGTTAAACAGAAGTGTAATCGAAGTGAAATGACTTGAGGAATTGAATGCCGCAAGCAGAATTCAAAACCGAGCCTCCGTTCGACAGGAAATCGCAGTTATAGCTAAAAACCTATCTTCCCGCATTCTAACTGCCAGAATCGTACTCTGTTGTTGAACTGAAGTAGATCCGAAGTGAAATGACTAGAGTAATCGAGCGCTGCAAGCAGAAGTCAAATCCGAGCCTCCGTTTGGCAGGAAATCGCAGTTATAGCTAAAAACGTAGCTTCCCGCATTCTAACTGCCAGAATCGTACTCTGGCGTTCAACAGAAGTATGTCCGAAGTGAAATGACTAGAGTAATCGAGCGCTGCAAGCAGAATTCAAATCCGAGCCTCCGTTCGGCAGGAAATCGCAGTTATAGCTAAAACCCTATCTTCCCGCATTCTAACTGCCAGAATCGTACTCTGGTGTTGAACAGAAGTATGTCCGAAGTGAAATGACTAGAGTAATCGAGCGCTGCAAGCAGAATTCAAATCCGAGCCTCCGTTTGGCAGGAAATCGCAGTAATAGCTAAAAACCTATCTTCCCGCATTCTAACTGCCAGAATCGTACTCTGTTGTAGAACAGAAGTATATCCGAAGTGAATTGACTAGAGTAATCGAACGCTGCAAGCAGAATTCAAATCCAAGCCTCCGTTTGGCAGAAAATCGCACTTATAGCTAAAAACCTATCTTCCCGCATTCTAACTGCCAGAATCGTACTCTGTTGTTAAACAGAAGTGTAATCGAAGTAAAATGACTAGAGGGATCGAATGCCGCAAGCAGAATTCAAACCCGAGCCTCCGTTCGGCAGGAAATCGCAGTTATAGTGAAAAACCTATCTTCCAGCATTCTAACTGCCAGAATCGTACTCTGTTGTTAAACAGAAGTATAATCGAAGTGAAATGACTTGAGGAATCGAATGCCGCAAGCAGAATTCAAATCCGAGCCTCCGTTCGGCAGGAAATCGCAGTTATAGTGAAAAACCTATCTTGCAGCATTCTAACTGCCAGAATCGTACTCTGTTGTTAAACAGAAGTGTAATCGAAGTGAAATCACTTGAGGAATCGAATGCCGCAAGCAAAATTCAAATCGGAGCCTCCGTTCGGCAGGAAATCGCAGTTATAGTGAAAAACCTATCTTCCAGCATTCTAACTGCCAGAATCGTACTCTGTTGTTAAACAGAAGTGTAATCGAAGTGAAATCACTTGAGGAATCGAATGCCGCAAGCAGAATTCAAATCCGAGCCTCCGTTCGGCAGGAAATCGCAGTTATAGTGAAAAACCTATCTTCCAGCATTCTAACTGCCAGAATCGTACTCTGTTGTTAAACAGAAGTGTAATCGAAGTGAAATCACTTGAGGAATCGAATGCCGCGAGCAGAATTCAAAACCGAGCCTCCGTTCGGCAGGAAATCGCAGTTATAGTGAAAAACCTATCTTCCAGCATTCTAACTGCCAGAATCGTACTCTGTTGTTAAACAGAAGTGTAATCGAAGTGAAATGACTTGAGGAATTGAATGCCGCAAGCAGAATTCAAAACCGAGCCTCCGTTCGACAGGAAATCGCAGTTATAGCTAAAAACCTATCTTCCCGCATTCTAACTGCCAGAATCGTACTCTGTTGTTGAACTGAAGTAGATCCGAAGTGAAATGACTAGAGTAATCGAGCGCTGCAAGCAGAAGTCAAATCCGAGCCTCCGTTTGGCAGGAAATCGCAGTTATAGCTAAAAACGTAGCTTCCCGCATTCTAACTGCCAGAATCGTACTCTGGCGTTCAACAGAAGTATGTCCGAAGTGAAATGACTAGAGTAATCGAGCGCTGCAAGCAGAATTCAAATCCGAGCCTCCGTTCGGCAGGAAATCGCAGTTATAGCTAAAACCCTATCTTCCCGCATTCTAACTGCCAGAATCATACTCTGGTGTTGAACAGAAGTATGTCCGAAGTGAAATGACTAGAGTAATCGAGCGCTGCAAGCAGAATTCAAATCCGAGCCTCCGTTTGGCAGGAAATCGCAGTAATAGCTAAAAACCTATCTTCCCGCATTCTAACTGCCAGAATCGTACTCTGTTGTAGAACAGAAGTATATCCGAAGTGAATTGACTAGAGTAATCGAACGCTGCAAGCAGAATTCAAATCCAAGCCTCCGTTTGGCAGAAAATCGCACTTATAGCTAAAAACCTATCTTCCCGCATTCTAACTGCCAGAATCGTACTCTGTTGTTAAACAGAAGTGTAATCGAAGTAAAATGACTAGAGGGATCGAATGCCGCAAGCAGAATTCAAACCCGAGCCTCCGTTCGGCAGGAAATCGCAGTTATAGTGAAAAACCTATCTTCCAGCATTCTAACTGCCAGAATCGTACTCTGTTATTAAACAGAAGTGTAATCGAAGTGAAATGACTTGAGGAATTGAATGCCGCAAGCAGAATTCAAAACCGAGCCTCCGTTCGACAGGAAATCGCAGTTATAGCTAAAAACCTATCTTCCCGCATTCTAACTGCCAGAATCGTACTCTGTTGTTGAACTGAAGTAGATCCGAAGTGAAATGACTAGAGTAATCGAGCGCTGCAAGCAGAAGTCAAATCCGAGCCTCCGTTTGGCAGGAAATCGCAGTTATAGCTAAAAACGTAGCTTCCCGCATTCTAACTGCCAGAATCGTACTCTGGCGTTCAACAGAA
This sequence comes from Ectemnius lituratus, assembly GCA_910593735.2. NCBI lineage: Eukaryota > Metazoa > Arthropoda > Insecta > Hymenoptera > Crabronidae > Ectemnius > Ectemnius lituratus. The sequence continues at coordinate 1,904,174 of OU343044.1, read as the reverse complement.
GTATGTCCGAAGTGAAATGACTAGAGTAATCGAGCGCTGCAAGCAGAATTCAAATCCGAGCCTCCGTTCGGCAGGAAATCGCAGTTATAGCTAAAACCCTATCTTCCCGCATTCTAACTGCCAGAATCATACTCTGGTGTTGAACAGAAGTATGTCCGAAGTGAAATGACTAGAGTAATCGAGCGCTGCAAGCAGAATTCAAATCCGAGCCTCCGTTTGGCAGGAAATCGCAGTAATAGCTAAAAACCTATCTTCCCGCATTCTAACTGCCAGAATCGTACTCTGTTGTAGAACAGAAGTATATCCGAAGTGAATTGACTAGAGTAATCGAACGCTGCAAGCAGAATTCAAATCCAAGCCTCCGTTTGGCAGAAAATCGCACTTATAGCTAAAAACCTATCTTCCCGCGTTCTAACTGCCAGAATCGTACTCTGTTGTTAAACAGAAGTGTAATCGAAGTAAAATGACTAGAGGGATCGAATGCCGCAAGCAGAATTCAAACCCGAGCCTCCGTTCGGCAGGAAATCGCAGTTATAGTGAAAAACCTATCTTCCAGCTTTCTAACTGCCAGAATCGTACTCTGTTGTTAAACAGAAGTATAATCGAAGTGAAATGACTTGAGGAATCGAATGCCGCAAGCAGAATTCAAATCCGAGCCTCCGTTCGGCAGGAAATCGCAGTTATAGTGAAAAACCTATCTTGCAGCATTCTAACTGCCAGAATCGTACTCTGTTGTTAAACAGAAGTGTAATCGAAGTGAAATCACTTGAGGAATCGAATGCCGCAAGCAAAATTCAAATCGGAGCCTCCGTTCGGCAGGAAATCGCAGTTATAGTGAAAAACCTATCTTCCAGCATTCTAACTGCCAGAATCGTACTCTGTTGTTAAACAGAAGTGTAATCGAAGTGAAATCACTTGAGGAATCGAATGCCGCAAGCAGAATTCAAATCCGAGCCTCCGTTCGGCAGGAAATCGCAGTTATAGTGAAAAACCTATCTTCCAGCATTCTAACTGCCAGAATCGTACTCTGTTGTTAAACAGAAGTGTAATCGAAGTGAAATCACTTGAGGAATCGAATGCCGCGAGCAGAATTCAAAACCGAGCCTCCGTTCGGCAGGAAATCGCAGTTATAGTGAAAAACCTATCTTCCAGCATTCTAACTGCCAGAATCGTACTCTGTTGTTAAACAGAAGTGTAATCGAAGTGAAATGACTTGAGGAATTGAATGCCGCAAGCAGAATTCAAAACCGAGCCTCCGTTCGACAGGAAATCGCAGTTATAGCTAAAAACCTATCTTCCCGCATTCTAACTGCCAGAATCGTACTCTGTTGTTGAACTGAAGTAGATCCGAAGTGAAATGACTAGAGTAATCGAGCGCTGCAAGCAGAAGTCAAATCCGAGCCTCCGTTTGGCAGGAAATCGCAGTTATAGCTAAAAACGTAGCTTCCCGCATTCTAACTGCCAGAATCGTACTCTGGCGTTCAACAGAAGTATGTCCGAAGTGAAATGACTAGAGTAATCGAGCGCTGCAAGCAGAATTCAAATCCGAGCCTCCGTTCGGCAGGAAATCGCAGTTATAGCTAAAACCCTATCTTCCCGCATTCTAACTGCCAGAATCATACTCTGGTGTTGAACAGAAGTATGTCCGAAGTGAAATGACTAGAGTAATCGAGCGCTGCAAGCAGAATTCAAATCCGAGCCTCCGTTTGGCAGGAAATCGCAGTAATAGCTAAAAACCTATCTTCCCGCATTCTAACTGCCAGAATCGTACTCTGTTGTAGAACAGAAGTATATCCGAAGTGAATTGACTAGAGTAATCGAACGCTGCAAGCAGAATTCAAATCCAAGCCTCCGTTTGGCAGAAAATCGCACTTATAGCTAAAAACCTATCTTCCCGCATTCTAACTGCCAGAATCGTACTCTGTTGTTAAACAGAAGTGTAATCGAAGTAAAATGACTAGAGGGATCGAATGCCGCAAGCAGAATTCAAACCCGAGCCTCCGTTCGGCAGGAAATCGCAGTTATAGTGAAAAACCTATCTTCTAGCATTCTATCTGCCAGAATCGTACTCTGTTGTTAAACAGAAGTGTAATCGAAGTGAAATGACTTGAGGAATCGAATGCCGCAAGCAGAATTCAAATCCGAGCCTCCGTTCGGCAGGAAATCGCAGTTATAGTGAAAAACCTATCTTCTAGCATTCTAACTGCCAGAATAGTACTCTGTTGTTAAACAGAAGTGTAATCGAAGTGAAATCACTTGAGGAATCGAATGCCGCAAGCAGAATTCAAATCCGAGCCTCCGTTCGGCAGGAAATCGCAGTTATAGTGAAAAACCTATCTTCTAGCATTCTAACTGCCAGAATCGTACTCTGTTGTTAAACAGAAGTGTAATCGAAGTGAAATCACTTGAGGAATCGAATGCCGCATGCAGAATTCAAATCCGAGCCTCCGTTTGGCAGGAAATCGCAGTTATAGCTAAAAACGTAGCTTCCCGCATTCTAACTGCCAGAATCGTACTCTGGTGTTCAACAGAAGTATGTCCGAAGTGAAATGACTAGAGTAATCGAGCGCTGCAAGCAGAATTCAAATCCGAGCCTCCGTTTGGCAGGAAATCGCAGTTATAGCTAAAAACGTAGCTTCCCGCATTCTAACTGCCAGAATCGTACTCTGGTGTTCAGCAGAAGTATGTCCGAAGTGAAATGACTAGAGTAATCGAGCGCTGCAAGCAGAATTCAAATCCGAGCCTCCGTTTGGCAGGAAATCGCAGTTATAGCTAAAACCCTATCTTCCCGCATTCTAACTGCCAGAATCGTACTCTGGTGTTGAACAGAAGTATGTCCGAAGTGAAATGACTAGAGTAATCGAGCGCTGCAAGCAGAATTCAAATCCGAGCCTCCGTTTGGCAGGAAATCGCAGTTGTAGCTAAAAACCTATCTTCCCGCATTCTAACTGCCAGAATCGTACTCTGTTCTTGAACAGAAGTATATCCGAAGTGAAATGACTAGAGTAATCGAACGCTGCAAGCAGAATTCAAATCCAAGCCTCCGTTTGGCAGAAAATCGCACTTATAGCTAAAAACCTATCTTCCCGCATTCTAACTGCCAGAATCGTACTCTGTTGTTAAACAGAAGTGTAATCGAAGTAAAATGACTAGAGGGATCGAATGCCGCAAGCAGAATTCAAACCCGAGCCTCCGTTCGGCAGGAAATCGCAGTTATAGTGAAAAACCTATCTTCCAGCATTCTAACTGCCAGAATCGTACTCTGTTGTTAAACAGAAGTATAATCGAAGTGAAATGACTTGAGGAATCGAATGCCGCAAGCAGAATTCAAATCCGAGCCTCCGTTCGGCAGGAAATCGCAGTTATAGTGAAAAACCTATCTTGCAGCATTCTAACTGCCAGAATCGTACTCTGTTGTTAAACAGAAGTGTAATCGAAGTGAAATCACTTGAGGAATCGAATGCCGCAAGCAAAATTCAAATCGGAGCCTCCGTTCGGCAGGAAATCGCAGTTATAGTGAAAAACCTATCTTCCAGCATTCTAACTGCCAGAATCGTACTCTGTTGTTAAACAGAAGTGTAATCGAAGTGAAATCACTTGAGGAATCGAATGCCGCAAGCAGAATTCAAATCCGAGCCTCCGTTCGGCAGGAAATCGCAGTTATAGTGAAAAACCTATCTTCTAGCATTCTAACTGCCAGAATCGTACTCTGTTGTTAAACAGAAGTGTAATCGAAGTGAAATCACTTGAGGAATCGAATGCCGCAAGCAGAATTCAAATCCGAGCCTCCGTTCGGCAGGAAATCGCAGTTATAGTGAAAAACCTATCTTGCAGCATTCTAACTGCCAGAATCGTACTCTGTTGTTAAACAGAAGTGTAATCGAAGTGAAATCACTTGAGGAATCGAATGCCGCAAGCAAAATTCAAATCGGAGCCTCCGTTCGGCAGGAAATCGCAGTTATAGTGAAAAACCTATCTTCCAGCATTCTAACTGCCAGAATCGTACTCTGTTGTTAAACAGAAGTGTAATCGAAGTGAAATCACTTGAGGAATCGAATGCCGCAAGCAGAATTCAAATCCGAGCCTCCGTTCGGCAGGAAATCGCAGTTATAGTGAAAAACCTATCTTCCAGCATTCTAACTGCCAGAATCGTACTCTGTTGTTAAACAGAAGTGTAATCGAAGTGAAATCACTTGAGGAATCGAATGCCGCGAGCAGAATTCAAAACCGAGCCTCCGTTCGGCAGGAAATCGCAGTTATAGTGAAAAACCTATCTTCCAGCATTCTAACTGCCAGAATCGTACTCTGTTGTTAAACAGAAGTGTAATCGAAGTGAAATGACTTGAGGAATCGAATGCCGCGAGCAGAATTCAAAACCGAGCCTCCGTTCGACAGGAAATCGCAGTTATAGCTAAAAACCTATCTTCCCGCATTCTAACTGCCAGAATCGTACTCTGTTGTTGAACTGAAGTAGATCCGAAGTGAAATGACTAGAGTAATCGAGCGCTGCAAGCAGAAGTCAAATCCGAGCCTCCGTTTGGCAGGAAATCGCAGTTATAGCTAAAAACGTAGCTTCCCGCATTCTAACTGCCAGAATCGTACTCTGGCGTTCAACAGAAGTATGTCCGAAGTGAAATGACTAGAGTAATCGAGCGCTGCAAGCAGAATTCAAATCCGAGCCTCCGTTCGGCAGGAAATCGCAGTTATAGCTAAAACCCTATCTTCCCGCATTCTAACTGCCAGAATCATACTCTGGTGTTGAACAGAAGTATGTCCGAAGTGAAATGACTAGAGTAATCGAGCGCTGCAAGCAGAATTCAAATCCGAGCCTCCGTTTGGCAGGAAATCGCAGTAATAGCTAAAAACCTATCTTCCCGCATTCTAACTGCCAGAATCGTACTCTGTTGTAGAACAGAAGTATATCCGAAGTGAATTGACTAGAGTAATCGAACGCTGCAAGCAGAATTCAAATCCAAGCCTCCGTTTGGCAGAAAATCGCACTTATAGCTAAAAACCTATCTTCCCGCATTCTAACTGCCAGAATCGTACTCTGTTGTTAAACAGAAGTGTAATCGAAGTAAAATGACTAGAGGGATCGAATGCCGCAAGCAGAATTCAAACCCGAGCCTCCGTTCGGCAGGAAATCGCAGTTATAGTGAAAAACCTATCTTCTAGCATTCTATCTGCCAGAATCGTACTCTGTTGTTAAACAGAAGTGTAATCGAAGTGAAATGACTTGAGGAATCGAATGCCGCAAGCAGAATTCAAATCCGAGCCTCCGTTCGGCAGGAAATCGCAGTTATAGTGAAAAACCTATCTTCTAGCATTCTAACTGCCAGAATAGTACTCTGTTGTTAAACAGAAGTGTAATCGAAGTGAAATCACTTGAGGAATCGAATGCCGCAAGCAGAATTCAAATCCGAGCCTCCGTTCGGCAGGAAATCGCAGTTATAGTGAAAAACCTATCTTCTAGCATTCTAACTGCCAGAATCGTACTCTGTTGTTAAACAGAAGTGTAATCGAAGTGAAATCACTTGAGGAATCGAATGCCGCATGCAGAATTCAAATCCGAGCCTCCGTTTGGCAGGAAATCGCAGTTATAGCTAAAAACGTAGCTTCCCGCATTCTAACTGCCAGAATCGTACTCTGGTGTTCAACAGAAGTATGTCCGAAGTGAAATGACTAGAGTAATCGAGCGCTGCAAGCAGAATTCAAATCCGAGCCTCCGTTTGGCAGGAAATCGCAGTTATAACTAAAAACGTAGCTTCCCGCATTCTAACTGCCAGAATCGTACTCTGGTGTTCAGCAGAAGTATGTCCGAAGTGAAATGACTAGAGTAATCGAGCGCTGCAAGCAGAATTCAAATCCGAGCCTCCGTTTGGCAGGAAATCGCAGTTATAGCTAAAACCCTATCTTCCCGCATTCTAACTGCCAGAATCGTACTCTGGTGTTGAACAGAAGTATGTCCGAAGTGAAATGACTAGAGTAATCGAGCGCTGCAAGCAGAATTCAAATCCGAGCCTCCGTTTGGCAGGAAATCGCAGTTGTAGCTAAAAACCTATCTTCCCGCATTCTAACTGCCAGAATCGTACTCTGTTCTTGAACAGAAGTATATCCGAAGTGAAATGACTAGAGTAATCGAACGCTGCAAGCAGAATTCAAATCCAAGCCTCCGTTTGGCAGAAAATCGCACTTATAGCTAAAAACCTATCTTCCCGCATTCTAACTGCCAGAATCGTACTCTGTTGTTAAACAGAAGTGTAATCGAAGTAAAATGACTAGAGGGATCGAATGCCGCAAGCAGAATTCAAACCCGAGCCTCCGTTCGGCAGGAAATCGCAGTTATAGTGAAAAACCTATCTTCCAGCATTCTAACTGCCAGAATCGTACTCTGTTGTTAAACAGAAGTATAATCGAAGTGAAATGACTTGAGGAATCGAATGCCGCAAGCAGAATTCAAATCCGAGCCTCCGTTCGGCAGGAAATCGCAGTTATAGTGAAAAACCTATCTTGCAGCATTCTAACTGCCAGAATCGTACTCTGTTGTTAAACAGAAGTGTAATCGAAGTGAAATCACTTGAGGAATCGAATGCCGCAAGCAAAATTCAAATCGGAGCCTCCGTTCGGCAGGAAATCGCAGTTATAGTGAAAAACCTATCTTCCAGCATTCTAACTGCCAGAATCGTACTCTGTTGTTAAACAGAAGTGTAATCGAAGTGAAATCACTTGAGGAATCGAATGCCGCAAGCAGAATTCAAATCCGAGCCTCCGTTCGGCAGGAAATCGCAGTTATAGTGAAAAACCTATCTTCTAGCATTCTAACTGCCAGAATCGTACTCTGTTGTTAAACAGAAGTGTAATCGAAGTGAAATCACTTGAGGAATCGAATGCCGCAAGCAGAATTCAAATCCGAGCCTCCGTTCGGCAGGAAATCGCAGTTATAGTGAAAAACCTATCTTCTAGCATTCTAACTGCCAGAATCGTACTCTGTTGTTAAACAGAAGTGTAATCGAAGTGAAATCACTTGAGGAATCGAATGCCGCAAGCAGAATTCAAATCCGAGCCTCCGTTCGGCAGGAAATCGCAGTTATAGTGAAAAACCTATCTTCTAGCATTCTAACTGCCAGAATCGTACTCTGTTGTTAAACAGAAGTGTAATCGAAGTGAAATCACTTGAGGAATCGAATGCCGCAAGCAGAATTCACATCCGAGCCTCCGTTCGGCAGGAAATCGCAGTTATAGTGAAAAACCTATCTTCCAGCATTCTAACTGCCAGAATCGTACTCTGTTGTTAAACAGAAGTGTAATCGAAGTGAAATCACTTGAGGAATCGAATGCCGCGAGCAGAATTCAAAACCGAGCCTCCGTTCGGCAGGAAATCGCAGTTATAGTGAAAAACCTATCTTCCCGCATTCTAACTGCCAGAATCGTACTCTGGCGTTCAACAGAAGTATGTCCGAAGTGAAATGACTAGAGTAATCGAGCGCTGCAAGCAGAATTCAAATCCGAGCCTCCGTTCGGCAAGAAATCGCAGTTATAGCTAAAACCCTATCTTCCCGCATTCTAACTGCCAGAATCATACTCTGGTGTTGAACAGAAGTATGTCCGAAGTGAAATGACTAGAGTAATCGAGCGCTGCAAGCAGAATTCAAATCCGAGCCTCCGTTTGGCAGGAAATCGCAGTAATAGCTAAAAACCTATCTTCCCGCATTCTAACTGCCAGAATCGTACTCTGTTGTAGAACAGAAGTATATCCGAAGTGAATTGACTAGAGTAATCGAACGCTGCAAGCAGAATTCAAATCCAAGCCTCCGTTTGGCAGAAAATCGCACTTATAGCTAAAAACCTATCTTCCCGCATTCTAACTGCCAGAATCGTACTCTGTTGTTAAACAGAAGTGTAATCGAAGTAAAATGACTAGAGGGATCGAATGCCGCAAGCAGAATTCAAACCCGAGCCTCCGTTCGGCAGGAAATCGCAGTTATAGTGAAAAACCTATCTTCCAGCATTCTAACTGCCAGAATCGTACTCTGTTGTTAAACAGAAGTATAATCGAAGTGAAATGACTTGAGGAATCGAATGCCGCAAGCAGAATTCAAATCCGAGCCTCCGTTCGGCAGGAAATCGCAGTTATAGTGAAAAACCTATCTTGCAGCATTCTAACTGCCAGAATCGTACTCTGTTGTTAAACAGAAGTGTAATCGAAGTGAAATCACTTGAGGAATCGAATGCCGCAAGCAAAATTCAAATCGGAGCCTCCGTTCGGCAGGAAATCGCAGTTATAGTGAAAAACCTATCTTCCAGCATTCTAACTGCCAGAATCGTACTCTGTTGTTAAACAGAAGTGTAATCGAAGTGAAATCACTTGAGGAATCGAATGCCGCAAGCAGAATTCAAATCCGAGCCTCCGTTCGGCAGGAAATCGCAGTTATAGTGAAAAACCTATCTTCTAGCATTCTAACTGCCAGAATCGTACTCTGTTGTTAAACAGAAGTGTAATCGAAGTGAAATCACTTGAGGAATCGAATGCCGCAAGCAGAATTCAAATCCGAGCCTCCGTTCGGCAGGAAATCGCAGTTATAGTGAAAAACCTATCTTCTAGCATTCTAACTGCCAGAATCGTACTCTGTTGTTAAACAGAAGTGTAATCGAAGTGAAATCACTTGAGGAATCGAATGCCGCAAGCAGAATTCAAATCCGAGCCTCCGTTCGGCAGGAAATCGCAGTTATAGTGAAAAACCTATCTTCTAGCATTCTATCTGCCAGAATCGTACTCTGTTGTTAAACAGAAGTGTAATCGAAGTGAAATGACTTGAGGAATCGAATGCCGCAAGCAGAATTCAAATCCGAGCCTCCGTTCGGCAGGAAATCGCAGTTATAGTGAAAAACCTATCTTCTAGCATTCTAACTGCCAGAATCGTACTCTGTTGTTAAACAGAAGTGTAATCGAAGTGAAATCACTTGAGGAATCGAATGCCGCAAGCAGAATTCAAATCCGAGCCTCCGTTCGGCAGGAAATCGCAGTTATAGTGAAAAACCTATCTTCCAGCATTCTAACTGCCAGAATCGTACTCTGTTGTTAAACAGAAGTGTAATCGAAGTGAAATCACTTGAGGAATCGAATGCCGCAAGCAGAATTCAAATCCGAGCCTCCGTTCGGCAGGAAATCGCAGTTATAGTGAAAAACCTATCTTCCAGCATTCTAACTGCCAGAATCGTACTCTGTTGTTAAACAGAAGTGTAATCGAAGTGAAATCACTTGAGGAATCGAATGCCGCGAGCAGAATTCAAAACCGAGCCTCCGTTCGGCAGGAAATCGCAGTTATAGTGAAAAACCTATCTTCCCGCATTCTAACTGCCAGAATCGTACTCTGGCGTTCAACAGAAGTATGTCCGAAGTGAAATGACTAGAGTAATCGAGCGCTGCAAGCAGAATTCAAATCCGAGCCTCCGTTCGGCAGGAAATCGCAGTTATAGCTAAAACCCTATCTTCCCGCATTCTAACTGCCAGAATCATACTCTGGTGTTGAACAGAAGTATGTCCGAAGTGAAATGACTAGAGTAATCGAGCGCTGCAAGCAGAATTCAAATCCGAGCCTCCGTTTGGCAGGAAATCGCAGTAATAGCTAAAAACCTATCTTCCCGCATTCTAACTGCCAGAATCGTACTCTGTTGTAGAACAGAAGTATATCCGAAGTGAATTGACTAGAGTAATCGAACGCTGCAAGCAGAATTCAAATCCAAGCCTCCGTTTGGCAGAAAATCGCACTTATAGCTAAAAACCTATCTTCCCGCGTTCTAACTGCCAGAATCGTACTCTGTTGTTAAACAGAAGTGTAATCGAAGTAAAATGACTAGAGGGATCGAATGCCGCAAGCAGAATTCAAACCCGAGCCTCCGTTCGGCAGGAAATCGCAGTTATAGTGAAAAACCTATCTTCCAGCTTTCTAACTGCCAGAATCGTACTCTGTTGTTAAACAGAAGTATAATCGAAGTGAAATGACTTGAGGAATCGAATGCCGCAAGCAGAATTCAAATCCGAGCCTCCGTTCGGCAGGAAATCGCAGTTATAGTGAAAAACCTATCTTGCAGCATTCTAACTGCCAGAATCGTACTCTGTTGTTAAACAGAAGTGTAATCGAAGTGAAATCACTTGAGGAATCGAATGCCGCAAGCAAAATTCAAATCGGAGCCTCCGTTCGGCAGGAAATCGCAGTTATAGTGAAAAACCTATCTTCCAGCATTCTAACTGCCAGAATCGTACTCTGTTGTTAAACAGAAGTGTAATCGAAGTGAAATCACTTGAGGAATCGAATGCCGCAAGCAGAATTCAAATCCGAGCCTCCGTTCGGCAGGAAATCGCAGTTATAGTGAAAAACCTATCTTCCAGCATTCTAACTGCCAGAATCGTACTCTGTTGTTAAACAGAAGTGTAATCGAAGTGAAATCACTTGAGGAATCGAATGCCGCAAGCAGAATTCAAACCCAAGCCTCCGTTCGGCAGGAAATCGCAGTTATAGTGAAAAACCTATCTTCCAGCATTCTAACTGCCAGAATCGTACTCTGTTGTTAAACAGAAGTATAATCGAAGTGAAATGACTTGAGGAATCGAATGCCGCAAGCAGAATTCAAATCCGAGCCTCCGTTCGGCAGGAAATCGCAGTTATAGTGAAAAACCTATCTTCCCGCATTCTAACTGCCAGAATCGTACTCTGTTGTAGAACAGAAGTATATCCGAAGTGAATTGACTAGAGTAATCGAACGCTGCAAGCAGAATTCAAATCCAAGCCTCCGTTTGGCAGAAAATCGCACTTATAGCTAAAAACCTATCTTCCCGCATTCTAACTGCCAGAATCGTACTCTGTTGTTAAACAGAAGTGTAATCGAAGTAAAATGACTAGAGGGATCGAATGCCGCAAGCAGAATTCAAACCCAAGCCTCCGTTCGGCAGGAAATCGCAGTTATAGTGAAAAACCTATCTTCCAGCATTCTAACTGCCAGAATCGTACTCTGTTGTTAAACAGAAGTATAATCGAAGTGAAATGACTTGAGGAATCGAATGCCGCAAGCAGAATTCAAATCCGAGCCTCCGTTCGGCAGGAAATCGCAGTTATAGTGAAAAACCTATCTTCTAGCATTCTAACTGCCAGAATCGTACTCTGTTGTTAAACAGAAGTGTAATCGAAGTGAAATCACTTGAGGAATCGAATGCCGCAAGCAGAATTCAAATCCGAGCCTCCGTTCGGCAGGAAATCGCAGTTATAGTGAAAAACCTATCTTCTAGCATTCTATCTGCCAGAATCGTACTCTGTTGTTAAACAGAAGTGTAATCGAAGTGAAATGACTTGAGGAATCGAATGCCGCAAGCAGAATTCAAATCCGAGCCTCCGTTCGGCAGGAAATCGCAGTTATAGTGAAAAACCTATCTTCTAGCATTCTAACTGCCAGAATCGTACTCTGTTGTTAAACAGAAGTGTAATCGAAGTGAAATCACTTGAGGAATCGAATGCCGCAAGCAGAATTCACATCCGAGCCTCCGTTCGGCAGGAAATCGCAGTTATAGTGAAAAACCTATCTTCCAGCATTCTAACTGCCAGAATCGTACTCTGTTGTTAAACAGAAGTGTAATCGAAGTGAAATCACTTGAGGAATCGAATGCCGCAAGCAGAATTCAAATCCGAGCCTCCGTTCGGCAGGAAATCGCAGTTATAGTGAAAAACCTATCTTCCAGCATTCTAACTGCCAGAATCGTACTCTGTTGTTAAACAGAAGTGTAATCGAAGTGAAATCACTTGAGGAATCGAATGCCGCGAGCAGAATTCAAAACCGAGCCTCCGTTCGGCAGGAAATCGCAGTTATAGTGAAAAACCTATCTTCCCGCATTCTAACTGCCAGAATCGTACTCTGGCGTTCAACAGAAGTATGTCCGAAGTGAAATGACTAGAGTAATCGAGCGCTGCAAGCAGAATTCAAATCCGAGCCTCCGTTTGGCAGGAAATCGCAGTTATAGCTAAAACCCTATCTTCCCGCATTCTAACTGCCAGAATCATACTCTGGTGTTGAACAGAAGTATGTCCGAAGTGAAATGACTAGAGTAATCGAGCGCTGCAAGCAGAATTCAAATCCGAGCCTCCGTTTGGCAGGAAATCGCAGTAATAGCTAAAAACCTATCTTCCCGCATTCTAACTGCCAGAATCGTACTCTGTTGTAGAACAGAAGTATATCCGAAGTGAATTGACTAGAGTAATCGAACGCTGCAAGCAGAATTCAAATCCAAGCCTCCGTTTGGCAGAAAATCGCACTTATAGCTAAAAACCTATCTTCCCGCATTCTAACTGCCAGAATCGTACTCTGTTGTTAAACAGAAGTGTAATCGAAGTAAAATGACTAGAGGGATCGAATGCCGCAAGCAGAATTCAAACCCAAGCCTCCGTTCGGCAGGAAATCGCAGTTATAGTGAAAAACCTATCTTCCAGCATTCTAACTGCCAGAATCGTACTCTGTTGTTAAACAGAAGTATAATCGAAGTGAAATGACTTGAGGAATCGAATGCCGCAAGCAGAATTCAAATCCGAGCCTCCGTTCGGCAGGAAATCGCAGTTATAGTGAAAAACCTATCTTGCAGCATTCTAACTGCCAGAATCGTACTCTGTTGTTAAACAGAAGTGTAATCGAAGTGAAATCACTTGAGGAATCGAATGCCGCAAGCAAAATTCAAATCGGAGCCTCCGTTCGGCAGGAAATCGCAGTTATAGTGAAAAACCTATCTTCCAGCATTCTAACTGCCAGAATCGTACTCTGTTGTTAAACAGAAGTGTAATCGAAGTGAAATCACTTGAGGAATCGAATGCCGCAAGCAGAATTCAAATCCGAGCCTCCGTTCGGCAGGAAATCGCAGTTATAGTGAAAAACCTATCTTCTAGCATTCTAACTGCCAGAATCGTACTCTGTTGTTAAACAGAAGTGTAATCGAAGTGAAATCACTTGAGGAATCGAATGCCGCAAGCAGAATTCAAATCCGAGCCTCCGTTCGGCAGGAAATCGCAGTTATAGTGAAAAACCTATCTTCTAGCATTCTAACTGCCAGAATCGTACTCTGTTGTTAAACAGAAGTGTAATCGAAGTGAAATCACTTGAGGAATCGAATGCCGCAAGCAGAATTCAAATCCGAGCCTCCGTTCGGCAGGAAATCGCAGTTATAGTGAAAAACCTATCTTCTAGCATTCTATCTGCCAGAATCGTACTCTGTTGTTAAACAGAAGTGTAATCGAAGTGAAATGACTTGAGGAATCGAATGCCGCAAGCAGAATTCAAATCCGAGCCTCCGTTCGGCAGGAAATCGCAGTTATAGTGAAAAACCTATCTTCTAGCATTCTAACTGCCAGAATCGTACTCTGTTGTTAAACAGAAGTGTAATCGAAGTGAAATCACTTGAGGAATCGAATGCCGCAAGCAGAATTCACATCCGAGCCTCCGTTCGGCAGGAAATCGCAGTTATAGTGAAAAACCTATCTTCCAGCATTCTAACTGCCAGAATCGTACTCTGTTATTAAACAGAAGTGTAATCGAAGTGAAATGACTTGAGGAATTGAATGCCGCAAGCAGAATTCAAAACCGAGCCTCCGTTCGACAGGAAATCGCAGTTATAGCTAAAAACCTATCTTCCCGCATTCTAACTGCCAGAATCGTACTCTGTTGTTGAACTGAAGTAGATCCGAAGTGAAATGACTAGAGTAATCGAGCGCTGCAAGCAGAAGTCAAATCCGAGCCTCCGTTTGGCAGGAAATCGCAGTTATAGCTAAAAACGTAGCTTCCCGCATTCTAACTGCCAGAATCGTACTCTGGCGTTCAACAGAAGTATGTCCGAAGTGAAATGACTAGAGTAATCGAGCGCTGCAAGCAGAATTCAAATCCGAGCCTCCGTTCGGCAGGAAATCGCAGTTATAGCTAAAACCCTATCTTCCCGCATTCTAACTGCCAGAATCATACTCTGGTGTTGAACAGAAGTATGTCCGAAGTGAAATGACTAGAGTAATCGAGCGCTGCAAGCAGAATTCAAATCCGAGCCTCCGTTTGGCAGGAAATCGCAGTAATAGCTAAAAACCTATCTTCCCGCATTCTAACTGCCAGAATCGTACTCTGTTGTAGAACAGAAGTATATCCGAAGTGAATTGACTAGAGTAATCGAACGCTGCAAGCAGAATTCAAATCCAAGCCTCCGTTTGGCAGAAAATCGCACTTATAGCTAAAAACCTATCTTCCCGCGTTCTAACTGCCAGAATCGTACTCTGTTGTTAAACAGAAGTGTAATCGAAGTAAAATGACTAGAGGGATCGAATGCCGCAAGCAGAATTCAAACCCGAGCCTCCGTTCGGCAGGAAATCGCAGTTATAGTGAAAAACCTATCTTCCAGCTTTCTAACTGCCAGAATCGTACTCTGTTGTTAAACAGAAGTATAATCGAAGTGAAATGACTTGAGGAATCGAATGCCGCAAGCAGAATTCAAATCCGAGCCTCCGTTCGGCAGGAAATCGCAGTTATAGTGAAAAACCTATCTTCCAGCATTCTAACTGCCAGAATCGTACTCTGTTGTTAAACAGAAGTGTAATCGAAGTGAAATCACTTGAGGAATCGAATGCCGCAAGCAAAATTCAAATCGGAGCCTCCGTTCGGCAGGAAATCGCAGTTATAGTGAAAAACCTATCTTCCAGCATTCTAACTGCCAGAATCGTACTCTGTTGTTAAACAGAAGTGTAATCGAAGTGAAATCACTTGAGGAATCGAATGCCGCAAGCAGAATTCAAATCCGAGCCTCCGTTCGGCAGGAAATCGCAGTTATAGTGAAAAACCTATCTTCCAGCATTCTAACTGCCAGAATCGTACTCTGTTGTTAAACAGAAGTGTAATCGAAGTGAAATCACTTGAGGAATCGAATGCCGCGAGCAGAATTCAAAACCGAGCCTCCGTTCGGCAGGAAATCGCAGTTATAGTGAAAAACCTATCTTCCAGCATTCTAACTGCCAGAATCGTACTCTGTTGTTAAACAGAAGTGTAATCGAAGTGAAATGACTTGAGGAATTGAATGCCGCAAGCAGAATTCAAAACCGAGCCTCCGTTCGGCAGGAAATCGCAGTTATAGCTAAAAACCTATCTTCCCGCATTCTAACTGCCAGAATCGTACTCTGTTGTTGAACTGAAGTAGATCCGAAGTGAAATGACTAGAGTAATCGAGCGCTGCAAGCAGAAGTCAAATCCGAGCCTCCGTTTGGCAGGAAATCGCAGTTATAGCTAAAAACGTAGCTTCCCGCATTCTAACTGCCAGAATCGTACTCTGGTGTTCAACAGAAGTATGTCCGAAGTGAAATGACTAGAGTAATCGAGCGCTGCAAGCAGAATTCAAATCCGAGCCTCCGTTCGGCAGGAAATCGCAGTTATAGCTAAAACCCTATCTTCCCGCATTCTAACTGCCAGAATCATACTCTGGTGTTGAACAGAAGTATGTCCGAAGTGAAATGACTAGAGTAATCGAGCGCTGCAAGCAGAATTCAAATCCGAGCCTCCGTTTGGCAGGAAATCGCAGTAATAGCTAAAAACCTATCTTCCCGCATTCTAACTGCCAGAATCGTACTCTGTTGTAGAACAGAAGTATATCCGAAGTGAATTGACTAGAGTAATCGAACGCTGCAAGCAGAATTCAAATCCAAGCCTCCGTTTGGCAGAAAATCGCACTTATAGCTAAAAACCTATCTTCCCGCATTCTAACTGCCAGAATCGTACTCTGTTGTTAAACAGAAGTGTAATCGAAGTAAAATGACTAGAGGGATCGAATGCCGCAAGCAGAATTCAAACCCGAGCCTCCGTTCGGCAGGAAATCGCAGTTATAGTGAAAAACCTATCTTCTAGCATTCTATCTGCCAGAATCGTACTCTGTTGTTAAACAGAAGTGTAATCGAAGTGAAATGACTTGAGGAATCGAATGCCGCAAGCAGAATTCAAATCCGAGCCTCCGTTTGGCAGGAAATCGCAGTAATAGCTAAAAACCTATCTTCCCGCATTCTAACTGCCAGAATCGTACTCTGTTGTAGAACAGAAGTATATCCGAAGTGAATTGACTAGAGTAATCGAACGCTGCAAGCAGAATTCAAATCCAAGCCTCCGTTTGGCAGAAAATCGCACTTATAGCTAAAAACCTATCTTCCCGCGTTCTAACTGCCAGAATCGTACTCTGTTGTTAAACAGAAGTGTAATCGAAGTAAAATGACTAGAGGGATCGAATGCCGCAAGCAGAATTCAAACCCGAGCCTCCGTTCGGCAGGAAATCGCAGTTATAGTGAAAAACCTATCTTCCAGCTTTCTAACTGCCAGAATCGTACTCTGTTGTTAAACAGAAGTATAATCGAAGTGAAATGACTTGAGGAATCGAATGCCGCAAGCAGAATTCAAATCCGAGCCTCCGTTCGGCAGGAAATCGCAGTTATAGTGAAAAACCTATCTTGCAGCATTCTAACTGCCAGAATCGTACTCTGTTGTTAAACAGAAGTGTAATCGAAGTGAAATCACTTGAGGAATCGAATGCCGCAAGCAAAATTCAAATCCGAGCCTCCGTTCGGCAGGAAATCGCAGTTATAGTGAAAAACCTATCTTCCAGCATTCTAACTGCCAGAATCGTACTCTGTTGTTAAACAGAAGTGTAATCGAAGTGAAATCACTTGAGGAATCGAATGCCGCAAGCAGAATTCAAATCCGAGCCTCCGTTCGGCAGGAAATCGCAGTTATAGTGAAAAACCAATCTTCCAGCATTCTAACTGCCAGAATCGTACTCTGTTGTTAAACAGAAGTGTAATCGAAGTGAAATCACTTGAGGAATCGAATGCCGCGAGCAGAATTCAAAACCGAGCCTCCGTTCGGCAGGAAATCGCAGTTATAGTGAAAAACCTATCTTCCAGCATTCTAACTGCCAGAATCGTACTCTGTTGTTAAACAGAAGTGTAATCGAAGTGAAATGACTTGAGGAATTGAATGCCGCAAGCAGAATTCAAAACCGAGCCTCCGTTCGACAGGAAATCGCAGTTATAGCTAAAAACCTATCTTCCCGCATTCTAACTGCCAGAATCGTACTCTGTTGTTGAACTGAAGTAGATCCGAAGTGAAATGACTAGAGTAATCGAGCGCTGCAAGCAGAAGTCAAATCCGAGCCTCCGTTTGGCAGGAAATCGCAGTTATAGCTAAAAACGTAGCTTCCCGCATTCTAACTGCCAGAATCGTACTCTGGCGTTCAACAGAAGTATGTCCGAAGTGAAATGACTAGAGTAATCGAGCGCTGCAAGCAGAATTCAAATCCGAGCCTCCGTTCGGCAGGAAATCGCAGTTATAGTGAAAAACCTATCTTCTAGCATTCTAACTGCCAGAATCGTACTCTGTTGTTAAACAGAAGTGTAATCGAAGTGAAATCACTTGAGGAATCGAATGCCGCAAGCAGAATTCAAATCCGAGCCTCCGTTCGGCAGGAAATCGCAGTTATAGTGAAAAACCTATCTTCTAGCATTCTAACTGCCAGAATCGTACTCTGTTGTTAAACAGAAGTATAATCGAAGTGAAATGACTTGAGGAATCGAATGCCGCAAGCAGAATTCAAATCCGAGCCTCCGTTCGGCAGGAAATCGCAGTTATAGTGAAAAACCTATCTTCTAGCATTCTAACTGCCAGAATCGTACTCTGTTGTTAAACAGAAGTGTAATCGAAGTGAAATCACTTGAGGAATCGAATGCCGCAAGCAGAATTCAAATCCGAGCCTCCGTTCGGCAGGAAATCGCAGTTATAGTGAAAAACCTATCTTCTAGCATTCTATCTGCCAGAATCGTACTCTGTTGTTAAACAGAAGTGTAATCGAAGTGAAATGACTTGAGGAATCGAATGCCGCAAGCAGAATTCAAATCCGAGCCTCCGTTCGGCAGGAAATCGCAGTTATAGTGAAAAACCTATCTTCTAGCATTCTAACTGCCAGAATCGTACTCTGTTGTTAAACAGAAGTGTAATCGAAGTGAAATCACTTGAGGAATCGAATGCCGCAAGCAGAATTCACATCCGAGCCTCCGTTCGGCAGGAAATCGCAGTTATAGTGAAAAACCTATCTTCCAGCATTCTAACTGCCAGAATCGTACTCTGTTGTTAAACAGAAGTGTAATCGAAGTGAAATCACTTGAGGAATCGAATGCCGCAAGCAGAATTCAAATCCGAGCCTCCGTTCGGCAGGAAATCGCAGTTATAGTGAAAAACCTATCTTCCAGCATTCTAACTGCCAGAATCGTACTCTGTTGTTAAACAGAAGTGTAATCGAAGTGAAATCACTTGAGGAATCGAATGCCGCGAGCAGAATTCAAAACCGAGCCTCCGTTCGGCAGGAAATCGCAGTTATAGTGAAAAACCTATCTTCCCGCATTCTAACTGCCAGAATCGTACTCTGGCGTTCAACAGAAGTATGTCCGAAGTGAAATGACTAGAGTAATCGAGCGCTGCAAGCAGAATTCAAATCCGAGCCTCCGTTTGGCAGGAAATCGCAGTTATAGCTAAAACCCTATCTTCCCGCATTCTAACTGCCAGAATCATACTCTGGTGTTGAACAGAAGTATGTCCGAAGTGAAATGACTAGAGTAATCGAGCGCTGCAAGCAGAATTCAAATCCGAGCCTCCGTTTGGCAGGAAATCGCAGTAATAGCTAAAAACCTATCTTCCCGCATTCTAACTGCCAGAATCGTACTCTGTTGTAGAACAGAAGTATATCCGAAGTGAATTGACTAGAGTAATCGAACGCTGCAAGCAGAATTCAAATCCAAGCCTCCGTTTGGCAGAAAATCGCACTTATAGCTAAAAACCTATCTTCCCGCATTCTAACTGCCAGAATCGTACTCTGTTGTTAAACAGAAGTGTAATCGAAGTAAAATGACTAGAGGGATCGAATGCCGCAAGCAGAATTCAAACCCAAGCCTCCGTTCGGCAGGAAATCGCAGTTATAGTGAAAAACCTATCTTCCAGCATTCTAACTGCCAGAATCGTACTCTGTTGTTAAACAGAAGTATAATCGAAGTGAAATGACTTGAGGAATCGAATGCCGCAAGCAGAATTCAAACCCGAGCCTCCGTTCGGCAGGAAATCGCAGTTATAGTGAAAAACCTATCTTGCAGCATTCTAACTGCCAGAATCGTACTCTGTTGTTAAACAGAAGTGTAATCGAAGTGAAATCACTTGAGGAATCGAATGCCGCAAGCAAAATTCAAATCGGAGCCTCCGTTCGGCAGGAAATCGCAGTTATAGTGAAAAACCTATCTTCCAGCATTCTAACTGCCAGAATCGTACTCTGTTGTTAAACAGAAGTGTAATCGAAGTGAAATCACTTGAGGAATCGAATGCCGCAAGCAGAATTCAAATCCGAGCCTCCGTTCGGCAGGAAATCGCAGTTATAGTGAAAAACCTATCTTCTAGCATTCTAACTGCCAGAATCGTACTCTGTTGTTAAACAGAAGTGTAATCGAAGTGAAATCACTTGAGGAATCGAATGCCGCAAGCAGAATTCAAATCCGAGCCTCCGTTCGGCAGGAAATCGCAGTTATAGTGAAAAACCTATCTTCTAGCATTCTAACTGCCAGAATCGTACTCTGTTGTTAAACAGAAGTGTAATCGAAGTGAAATCACTTGAGGAATCGAATGCCGCAAGCAGAATTCAAATCCGAGCCTCCGTTCGGCAGGAAATCGCAGTTATAGTGAAAAACCTATCTTCTAGCATTCTATCTGCCAGAATCGTACTCTGTTGTTAAACAGAAGTGTAATCGAAGTGAAATGACTTGAGGAATCGAATGCCGCAAGCAGAATTCAAATCCGAGCCTCCGTTCGGCAGGAAATCGCAGTTATAGTGAAAAACCTATCTTCTAGCATTCTAACTGCCAGAATCGTACTCTGTTGTTAAACAGAAGTGTAATCGAAGTGAAATCACTTGAGGAATCGAATGCCGCAAGCAGAATTCACATCCGAGCCTCCGTTCGGCAGGAAATCGCAGTTATAGTGAAAAACCTATCTTCCAGCATTCTAACTGCCAGAATCGTACTCTGTTATTAAACAGAAGTGTAATCGAAGTGAAATGACTTGAGGAATTGAATGCCGCAAGCAGAATTCAAAACCGAGCCTCCGTTCGACAGGAAATCGCAGTTATAGCTAAAAACCTATCTTCCCGCATTCTAACTGCCAGAATCGTACTCTGTTGTTGAACTGAAGTAGATCCGAAGTGAAATGACTAGAGTAATCGAGCGCTGCAAGCAGAAGTCAAATCCGAGCCTCCGTTTGGCAGGAAATCGCAGTTATAGCTAAAAACGTAGCTTCCCGCATTCTAACTGCCAGAATCGTACTCTGGCGTTCAACAGAAGTATGTCCGAAGTGAAATGACTAGAGTAATCGAGCGCTGCAAGCAGAATTCAAATCCGAGCCTCCGTTCGGCAGGAAATCGCAGTTATAGCTAAAACCCTATCTTCCCGCATTCTAACTGCCAGAATCGTACTCTGGTGTTGAACAGAAGTATGTCCGAAGTGAAATGACTAGAGTAATCGAGCGCTGCAAGCAGAATTCAAATCCGAGCCTCCGTTTGGCAGGAAATCGCAGTAATAGCTAAAAACCTATCTTCCCGCATTCTAACTGCCAGAATCGTACTCTGTTGTAGAACAGAAGTATATCCGAAGTGAATTGACTAGAGTAATCGAACGCTGCAAGCAGAATTCAAATCCAAGCCTCCGTTTGGCAGAAAATCGCACTTATAGCTAAAAACCTATCTTCCCGCGTTCTAACTGCCAGAATCGTACTCTGTTGTTAAACAGAAGTGTAATCGAAGTAAAATGACTAGAGGGATCGAATGCCGCAAGCAGAATTCAAACCCGAGCCTCCGTTCGGCAGGAAATCGCAGTTATAGTGAAAAACCTATCTTCCAGCTTTCTAACTGCCAGAATCGTACTCTGTTGTTAAACAGAAGTATAATCGAAGTGAAATGACTTGAGGAATCGAATGCCGCAAGCAGAATTCAAATCCGAGCCTCCGTTCGGCAGGAAATCGCAGTTATAGTGAAAAACCTATCTTCCAGCATTCTAACTGCCAGAATCGTACTCTGTTGTTAAACAGAAGTGTAATCGAAGTGAAATCACTTGAGGAATCGAATGCCGCAAGCAAAATTCAAATCGGAGCCTCCGTTCGGCAGGAAATCGCAGTTATAGTGAAAAACCTATCTTCCAGCATTCTAACTGCCAGAATCGTACTCTGTTGTTAAACAGAAGTGTAATCGAAGTGAAATCACTTGAGGAATCGAATGCCGCAAGCAGAATTCAAATCCGAGCCTCCGTTCGGCAGGAAATCGCAGTTATAGTGAAAAACCTATCTTCCAGCATTCTAACTGCCAGAATCGTACTCTGTTGTTAAACAGAAGTGTAATCGAAGTGAAATCACTTGAGGAATCGAATGCCGCAAGCAGAATTCAAAACCGAGCCTCCGTTCGGCAGGAAATCGCAGTTATAGTGAAAAACCTATCTTCCAGCATTCTAACTGCCAGAATCGTACTCTGTTGTTAAACAGAAGTGTAATCGAAGTGAAATGACTTGAGGAATTGAATGCCGCAAGCAGAATTCAAAACCGAGCCTCCGTTCGACAGGAAATCGCAGTTATAGCTAAAAACCTATCTTCCCGCATTCTAACTGCCAGAATCGTACTCTGTTGTTGAACTGAAGTAGATCCGAAGTGAAATGACTAGAGTAATCGAGCGCTGCAAGCAGAAGTCAAATCCGAGCCTCCGTTTGGCAGGAAATCGCAGTTATAGCTAAAAACGTAGCTTCCCGCATTCTAACTGCCAGAATCGTACTCTGGCGTTCAACAGAAGTATGTCCGAAGTGAAATGACTAGAGTAATCGAGCGCTGCAAGCAGAATTCAAATCCGAGCCTCCGTTCGGCAGGAAATCGCAGTTATAGCTAAAACCCTATCTTCCCGCATTCTAACTGCCAGAATCATACTCTGGTGTTGAACAGAAGTATGTCCGAAGTGAAATGACTAGAGTAATCGAGCGCTGCAAGCAGAATTCAAATCCGAGCCTCCGTTTGGCAGGAAATCGCAGTAATAGCTAAAAACCTATCTTCCCGCATTCTAACTGCCAGAATCGTACTCTGTTGTAGAACAGAAGTATATCCGAAGTGAATTGACTAGAGTAATCGAACGCTGCAAGCAGAATTCAAATCCAAGCCTCCGTTTGGCAGAAAATCGCACTTATAGCTAAAAACCTATCTTCCCGCATTCTAACTGCCAGAATCGTACTCTGTTGTTAAACAGAAGTGTAATCGAAGTAAAATGACTAGAGGGATCGAATGCCGCAAGCAGAATTCAAACCCGAGCCTCCGTTCGGCAGGAAATCGCAGTTATAGTGAAAAACCTATCTTCTAGCATTCTATCTGCCAGAATCGTACTCTGTTGTTAAACAGAAGTGTAATCGAAGTGAAATGACTTGAGGAATCGAATGCCGCAAGCAGAATTCAAATCCGAGCCTCCGTTTGGCAGGAAATCGCAGTAATAGCTAAAAACCTATCTTCCCGCATTCTAACTGCCAGAATCGTACTCTGTTGTAGAACAGAAGTATATCCGAAGTGAATTGACTAGAGTAATCGAACGCTGCAAGCAGAATTCAAATCCAAGCCTCCGTTTGGCAGAAAATCGCACTTATAGCTAAAAACCTATCTTCCCGCGTTCTAACTGCCAGAATCGTACTCTGTTGTTAAACAGAAGTGTAATCGAAGTAAAATGACTAGAGGGATCGAATGCCGCAAGCAGAATTCAAACCCGAGCCTCCGTTCGGCAGGAAATCGCAGTTATAGTGAAAAACCTATCTTCCAGCTTTCTAACTGCCAGAATCGTACTCTGTTGTTAAACAGAAGTATAATCGAAGTGAAATGACTTGAGGAATCGAATGCCGCAAGCAGAATTCAAATCCGAGCCTCCGTTCGGCAGGAAATCGCAGTTATAGTGAAAAACCTATCTTGCAGCATTCTAACTGCCAGAATCGTACTCTGTTGTTAAACAGAAGTGTAATCGAAGTGAAATCACTTGAGGAATCGAATGCCGCAAGCAAAATTCAAATCGGAGCCTCCGTTCGGCAGGAAATCGCAGTTATAGTGAAAAACCTATCTTCCAGCATTCTAACTGCCAGAATCGTACTCTGTTGTTAAACAGAAGTGTAATCGAAGTGAAATCACTTGAGGAATCGAATGCCGCAAGCAGAATTCAAATCCGAGCCTCCGTTCGGCAGGAAATCGCAGTTATAGTGAAAAACCAATCTTCCAGCATTCTAACTGCCAGAATCGTACTCTGTTGTTAAACAGAAGTGTAATCGAAGTGAAATCACTTGAGGAATCGAATGCCGCGAGCAGAATTCAAAACCGAGCCTCCGTTCGGCAGGAAATCGCAGTTATAGTGAAAAACCTATCTTCCAGCATTCTAACTGCCAGAATCGTACTCTGTTGTTAAACAGAAGTGTAATCGAAGTGAAATGACTTGAGGAATTGAATGCCGCAAGCAGAATTCAAAACCGAGCCTCCGTTCGACAGGAAATCGCAGTTATAGCTAAAAACCTATCTTCCCGCATTCTAACTGCCAGAATCGTACTCTGTTGTTGAACTGAAGTAGATCCGAAGTGAAATGACTAGAGTAATCGAGCGCTGCAAGCAGAAGTCAAATCCGAGCCTCCGTTTGGCAGGAAATCGCAGTTATAGCTAAAAACGTAGCTTCCCGCATTCTAACTGCCAGAATCGTACTCTGGCGTTCAACAGAAGTATGTCCGAAGTGAAATGACTAGAGTAATCGAGCGCTGCAAGCAGAATTCAAATCCGAGCCTCCGTTCGGCAGGAAATCGCAGTTATAGCTAAAACCCTATCTTCCCGCATTCTAACTGCCAGAATCATACTCTGGTGTTGAACAGAAGTATGTCCGAAGTGAAATGACTAGAGTAATCGAGCGCTGCAAGCAGAATTCAAATCCGAGCCTCCGTTTGGCAGGAAATCGCAGTAATAGCTAAAAACCTATCTTCCCGCATTCTAACTGCCAGAATCGTACTCTGTTGTAGAACAGAAGTATATCCGAAGTGAATTGACTAGAGTAATCGAACGCTGCAAGCAGAATTCAAATCCAAGCCTCCGTTTGGCAGAAAATCGCACTTATAGCTAAAAACCTATCTTCCCGCATTCTAACTGCCAGAATCGTACTCTGTTGTTAAACAGAAGTGTAATCGAAGTAAAATGACTAGAGGGGTCGAATGCCGCAAGCAGAATTCAAACCCGAGCCTCCGTTCGGCAGGAAATCGCAGTTATAGTGAAAAACCTATCTTCTAGCATTCTATCTGCCAGAATCGTACTCTGTTGTTAAACAGAAGTGTAATCGAAGTGAAATGACTTGAGGAATCGAATGCCGCAAGCAGAATTCAAATCCGAGCCTCCGTTCGGCAGGAAATCGCAGTTATAGTGAAAAACCTATCTTCTAGCATTCTAACTGCCAGAATAGTACTCTGTTGTTAAACAGAAGTGTAATCGAAGTGAAATCACTTGAGGAATCGAATGCCGCAAGCAGAATTCAAATCCGAGCCTCCGTTCGGTAGGAAATCGCAGTTATAGTGAAAAACCTATCTTCTAGCATTCTAACTGCCAGAATCGTACTCTGTTGTTAAACAGAAGTGTAATCGAAGTGAAATCACTTGAGGAATCGAATGCCGCATGCAGAATTCAAATCCGAGCCTCCGTTTGGCAGGAAATCGCAGTTATAGCTAAAAACGTAGCTTCCCGCATTCTAACTGCCAGAATCGTACTCTGGTGTTCAGCAGAAGTATGTCCGAAGTGAAATGACTAGAGTAATCGAGCGCTGCAAGCAGAATTCAAATCCGAGCCTCCGTTTGGCAGGAAATCGCAGTTATAGCTAAAACCCTATCTTCCCGCATTCTAACTGCCAGAATCGTACTCTGGTGTTGAACAGAAGTATGTCCGAAGTGAAATGACTAGAGTAATCGAGCGCTGCAAGCAGAATTCAAATCCGAGCCTCCGTTTGGCAGGAAATCGCAGTTATAACTAAAAACGTAGCTTCCCGCATTCTAACTGCCAGAATCGTACTCTGGTGTTCAACAGAAGTATGTCCGAAGTGAAATGACTAGAGTAATCGAGCGCTGCAAGCAGAATTCAAATCCGAGCCTCCGTTTGGCAGGAAATCGCAGTTATAACTAAAAACGTAGCTTCCCGCATTCTAACTGCCAGAATCGTACTCTGGTGTTCAGCAGAAGTATGTCCGAAGTGAAATGACTAGAGTAATCGAGCGCTGCAAGCAGAATTCAAATCCGAGCCTCCGTTTGGCAGGAAATCGCAGTTATAGCTAAAACCCTATCTTCCCGCATTCTAACTGCCAGAATCGTACTCTGGTGTTGAACAGAAGTATGTCCGAAGTGAAATGACTAGAGTAATCGAGCGCTGCAAGCAGAATTCAAATCCGAGCCTCCGTTTGGCAGGAAATCGCAGTTGTAGCTAAAAACCTATCTTCCCGCATTCTAACTGCCAGAATCGTACTCTGTTCTTGAACAGAAGTATATCCGAAGTGAAATGACTAGAGTAATCGAACGCTGCAAGCAGAATTCAAATCCAAGCCTCCGTTTGGCAGAAAATCGCACTTATAGCTAAAAACCTATCTTCCCGCATTCTAACTGCCAGAATCGTACTCTGTTGTTAAACAGAAGTGTAATCGAAGTAAAATGACTAGAGGGATCGAATGCCGCAAGCAGAATTCAAATCCGAGCCTCCGTTCGGCAGGAAATCGCAGTTATAGTGAAAAACCTATCTTCCAGCATTCTAGCTGCCAGAATCGTACTCTGTTGTTAAACAGAAGTGTGATCGAAGTGAAATGACTTGAGGAATCGAATGCCGCAAGCAGACTTCAAAACCGAGCCTCCGTTCGACAGGAAATCGCAGTTATAGCTAAAAACCTATCTTCCCGCATTCTAACTGCCAGAATCGTACTCTGTTGTTGAACAGAAGTATATCCGAAGTGAAATGACTAGAGTAATCGAACGCTGCAAGCAGAATTCAAATCCAAGCCTCCGTTTGGCAGGAAATCGCAATTATAGCTAAAAACCTATCTTCCCGCATTCTAACTGCCAGAATCGTACTCTGATGTTGAACTGAAGTATATCCGAAGTGAAATGACTAGAGTAATCGAGCGCTGCAAGCAGAATTCAAATCCGAGCCTCCGTTTGGCAGGAAATCGCAGTTATAGCTAAAAACGTAGCTTCCCGCATTCTAACTGCCAGAATCGTACTCTGGTGTTGAACAGAAGTATGTCCGAAGTGAAATGACTAGAGTAATCGAGCGCTGCAAGCAGAATTCAAATCCGAGCCTCCGTTTGGCAGGAAATCGCAGTAATAGCTAAAAACCTATCTTCCCGCATTCTAACTGCCAGAATCGTACTCTGTTGTAGAACAGAAGTATATCCGAAGTGAATTGACTAGAGTAATCGAACGCTGCAAGCAGAATTCAAATCCAAGCCTCCGTTTGGCAGAAAATCGCACTTATAGCTAAAAACCTATCTTCCCGCATTCTAACTGCCAGAATCGTACTCTGTTGTTAAACAGAAGTGTAATCGAAGTAAAATGACTAGAGGGATCGAATGCCGCAAGCAGAATTCAAACCCGAGCCTCCGTTCGGCAGGAAATCGCAGTTATAGTGAAAAACCTATCTTCCAGCATTCTAACTGCCAGAATCGTACTCTGTTGTTAAACAGAAGTATAATCGAAGTGAAATGACTTGAGGAATCGAATGCCGCAAGCAGAATTCAAATCCGAGCCTCCGTTCGGCAGGAAATCGCAGTTATAGTGAAAAACCTATCTTGCAGCATTCTAACTGCCAGAATCGTACTCTGTTGTTAAACAGAAGTGTAATCGAAGTGAAATCACTTGAGGAATCGAATGCCGCAAGCAAAATTCAAATCGGAGCCTCCGTTCGGCAGGAAATCGCAGTTATAGTGAAAAACCTATCTTCCAGCATTCTAACTGCCAGAATCGTACTCTGTTGTTAAACAGAAGTGTAATCGAAGTGAAATCACTTGAGGAATCGAATGCCGCAAGCAGAATTCAAATCCGAGCCTCCGTTCGGCAGGAAATCGCAGTTATAGTGAAAAACCTATCTTCTAGCATTCTAACTGCCAGAATCGTACTCTGTTGTTAAACAGAAGTGTAATCGAAGTGAAATCACTTGAGGAATCGAATGCCGCAAGCAGAATTCAAATCCGAGCCTCCGTTCGGCAGGAAATCGCAGTTATAGTGAAAAACCTATCTTCTAGCATTCTAACTGCCAGAATCGTACTCTGTTGTTAAACAGAAGTGTAATCGAAGTGAAATCACTTGAGGAATCGAATGCCGCAAGCAGAATTCAAATCCGAGCCTCCGTTCGGCAGGAAATCGCAGTTATAGTGAAAAACCTATCTTCTAGCATTCTATCTGCCAGAATCGTACTCTGTTGTTAAACAGAAGTGTAATCGAAGTGAAATGACTTGAGGAATCGAATGCCGCAAGCAGAATTCAAATCCGAGCCTCCGTTCGGCAGGAAATCGCAGTTATAGTGAAAAACCTATCTTCTAGCATTCTAACTGCCAGAATCGTACTCTGTTGTTAAACAGAAGTGTAATCGAAGTGAAATCACTTGAGGAATCGAATGCCGCAAGCAGAATTCACATCCGAGCCTCCGTTCGGCAGGAAATCGCAGTTATAGTGAAAAACCTATCTTCCAGCATTCTAACTGCCAGAATCGTACTCTGTTGTTAAACAGAAGTGTAATCGAAGTGAAATCACTTGAGGAATCGAATGCCGCAAGCAGAATTCAAATCCGAGCCTCCGTTCGGCAGGAAATCGCAGTTATAGTGAAAAACCTATCTTCCAGCATTCTAACTGCCAGAATCGTACTCTGTTGTTAAACAGAAGTGTAATCGAAGTGAAATCACTTGAGGAATCGAATGCCGCGAGCAGAATTCAAAACCGAGCCTCCGTTCGGCAGGAAATCGCAGTTATAGTGAAAAACCTATCTTCCCGCATTCTAACTGCCAGAATCGTACTCTGGCGTTCAACAGAAGTATTTCCGAAGTGAAATGACTAGAGTAATCGAGCGCTGCAAGCAGAATTCAAATCCGAGCCTCCGTTCGGCAGGAAATCGCAGTTATAGCTAAAACCCTATCTTCCCGCATTCTAACTGCCAGAATCATACTCTGGTGTTGAACAGAAGTATGTCCGAAGTGAAATGACTAGAGTAATCGAGCGCTGCAAGCAGAATTCAAATCCGAGCCTCCGTTTGGCAGGAAATCGCAGTAATAGCTAAAAACCTATCTTCCCGCATTCTAACTGCCAGAATCGTACTCTGTTGTAGAACAGAAGTATATCCGAAGTGAATTGACTAGAGTAATCGAACGCTGCAAGCAGAATTCAAATCCAAGCCTCCGTTTGGCAGAAAATCGCACTTATAGCTAAAAACCTATCTTCCCGCATTCTAACTGCCAGAATCGTACTCTGTTGTTAAACAGAAGTGTAATCGAAGTAAAATGACTAGAGGGATCGAATGCCGCAAGCAGAATTCAAACCCGAGCCTCCGTTCGGCAGGAAATCGCAGTTATAGTGAAAAACCTATCTTCCAGCATTCTAACTGCCAGAATCGTACTCTGTTGTTAAACAGAAGTATAATCGAAGTGAAATGACTTGAGGAATCGAATGCCGCAAGCAGAATTCAAATCCGAGCCTCCGTTCGGCAGGAAATCGCAGTTATAGTGAAAAACCTATCTTGCAGCATTCTAACTGCCAGAATCGTACTCTGTTGTTAAACAGAAGTGTAATCGAAGTGAAATCACTTGAGGAATCGAATGCCGCAAGCAAAATTCAAATCGGAGCCTCCGTTCGGCAGGAAATCGCAGTTATAGTGAAAAACCTATCTTCCAGCATTCTAACTGCCAGAATCGTACTCTGTTGTTAAACAGAAGTGTAATCGAAGTGAAATCACTTGAGGAATCGAATGCCGCAAGCAGAATTCAAATCCGAGCCTCCGTTCGGCAGGAAATCGCAGTTATAGTGAAAAACCTATCTTCTAGCATTCTAACTGCCAGAATCGTACTCTGTTGTTAAACAGAAGTGTAATCGAAGTGAAATCACTTGAGGAATCGAATGCCGCAAGCAGAATTCAAATCCGAGCCTCCGTTCGGCAGGAAATCGCAGTTATAGTGAAAAACCTATCTTCTAGCATTCTAACTGCCAGAATCGTACTCTGTTGTTAAACAGAAGTGTAATCGAAGTGAAATCACTTGAGGAATCGAATGCCGCAAGCAGAATTCAAATCCGAGCCTCCGTTCGGCAGGAAATCGCAGTTATAGTGAAAAACCTATCTTCTAGCATTCTATCTGCCAGAATCGTACTCTGTTGTTAAACAGAAGTGTAATCGAAGTGAAATGACTTGAGGAATCGAATGCCGCAAGCAGAATTCAAATCCGAGCCTCCGTTCGGCAGGAAATCGCAGTTATAGTGAAAAACCTATCTTCTAGCATTCTAACTGCCAGAATCGTACTCTGTTGTTAAACAGAAGTGTAATCGAAGTGAAATCACTTGAGGAATCGAATGCCGCAAGCAGAATTCACATCCGAGCCTCCGTTCGGCAGGAAATCGCAGTTATAGTGAAAAACCTATCTTCCAGCATTCTAACTGCCAGAATCGTACTCTGTTGTTAAACAGAAGTGTAATCGAAGTGAAATCACTTGAGGAATCGAATGCCGCAAGCAGAATTCAAATCCGAGCCTCCGTTCGGCAGGAAATCGTAGTTATAGTGAAAAACCTATCTTCCAGCATTCTAACTGCCAGAATCGTACTCTGTTGTTAAACAGAAGTGTAATCGAAGTGAAATCACTTGAGGAATCGAATGCCGCGAGCAGAATTCAAAACCGAGCCTCCGTTCGGCAGGAAATCGCAGTTATAGTGAAAAACCTATCTTCCAGCATTCTAACTGCCAGAATCGTACTCTGTTATTAAACAGAAGTGTAATCGAAGTGAAATGACTTGAGGAATTGAATGCCGCAAGCAGAATTCAAAACCGAGCCTCCGTTCGACAGGAAATCGCAGTTATAGCTAAAAACCTATCTTCCCGCATTCTAACTGCCAGAATCGTACTCTGTTGTTGAACTGAAGTAGATCCGAAGTGAAATGACTAGAGTAATCGAGCGCTGCAAGCAGAAGTCAAATCCGAGCCTCCGTTTGGCAGGAAATCGCAGTTATAGCTAAAAACGTAGCTTCCCGCATTCTAACTGCCAGAATCGTACTCTGGCGTTCAACAGAAGTATGTCCGAAGTGAAATGACTAGAGTAATCGAGCGCTGCAAGCAGAATTCAAATCCGAGCCTCCGTTCGGCAGGAAATCGCAGTTATAGCTAAAACCCTATCTTCCCGCATTCTAACTGCCAGAATCATACTCTGGTGTTGAACAGAAGTATGTCCGAAGTGAAATGACTAGAGTAATCGAGCGCTGCAAGCAGAATTCAAATCCGAGCCTCCGTTTGGCAGGAAATCGCAGTAATAGCTAAAAACCTATCTTCCCGCATTCTAACTGCCAGAATCGTACTCTGTTGTAGAACAGAAGTATATCCGAAGTGAATTGACTAGAGTAATCGAACGCTGCAAGCAGAATTCAAATCCAAGCCTCCGTTTGGCAGAAAATCGCACTTATAGCTAAAAACCTATCTTCCCGCGTTCTAACTGCCAGAATCGTACTCTGTTGTTAAACAGAAGTGTAATCGAAGTAAAATGACTAGAGGGATCGAATGCCGCAAGCAGAATTCAAACCCGAGCCTCCGTTCGGCAGGAAATCGCAGTTATAGTGAAAAACCTATCTTCCAGCTTTCTAACTGCCAGAATCGTACTCTGTTGTTAAACAGAAGTATAATCGAAGTGAAATGACTTGAGGAATCGAATGCCGCAAGCAGAATTCAAATCCGAGCCTCCGTTCGGCAGGAAATAGCAGTTATAGTGAAAAACCTATCTTGCAGCATTCTAACTGCCAGAATCGTACTCTGTTGTTAAACAGAAGTGTAATCGAAGTGAAATCACTTGAGGAATCGAATGCCGCAAGCAAAATTCAAATCGGAGCCTCCGTTCGGCAGGAAATCGCAGTTATAGTGAAAAACCTATCTTCCAGCATTCTAACTGCCAGAATCGTACTCTGTTGTTAAACAGAAGTGTAATCGAAGTGAAATCACTTGAGGAATCGAATGCCGCAAGCAGAATTCAAATCCGAGCCTCCGTTCGGCAGGAAATCGCAGTTATAGTGAAAAACCTATCTTCCAGCATTCTAACTGCCAGAATCGTACTCTGTTGTTAAACAGAAGTGTAATCGAAGTGAAATCACTTGAGGAATCGAATGCCGCGAGCAGAATTCAAAACCGAGCCTCCGTTCGGCAGGAAATCGCAGTTATAGTGAAAAACCTATCTTCCAGCATTCTAACTGCCAGAATCGTACTCTGTTGTTAAACAGAAGTGTAATCGAAGTGAAATGACTTGAGGAATTGAATGCCGCAAGCAGAATTCAAAACCGAGCCTCCGTTCGACAGGAAATCGCAGTTATAGCTAAAAACCTATCTTCCCGCATTCTAACTGCCAGAATCGTACTCTGTTGTTGAACTGAAGTAGATCCGAAGTGAAATGACTAGAGTAATCGAGCGCTGCAAGCAGAAGTCAAATCCGAGCCTCCGTTTGGCAGGAAATCGCAGTTATAGCTAAAAACGTAGCTTCCCGCATTCTAACTGCCAGAATCGTACTCTGGTGTTCAACAGAAGTATGTCCGAAGTGAAATGACTAGAGTAATCGAGCGCTGCAAGCAGAATTCAAATCCGAGCCTCCGTTCGGCAGGAAATCGCAGTTATAGCTAAAACCCTATCTTCCCGCATTCTAACTGCCAGAATCATACTCTGGTGTTGAACAGAAGTATGTCCGAAGTGAAATGACTAGAGTAATCGAGCGCTGCAAGCAGAATTCAAATCCGAGCCTCCGTTTGGCAGGAAATCGCAGTAATAGCTAAAAACCTATCTTCCCGCATTCTAACTGCCAGAATCGTACTCTGTTGTAGAACAGAAGTATATCCGAAGTGAATTGACTAGAGTAATCGAACGCTGCAAGCAGAATTCAAATCCGAGCCTCCGTTTGGCAGAAAATCGCACTTATAGCTAAAAACCTATCTTCCCGCATTCTAACTGCCAGAATCGTACTCTGTTGTTAAACAGAAGTGTAATCGAAGTAAAATGACTAGAGGGATCGAATGCCGCAAGCAGAATTCAAACCCGAGCCTCCGTTCGGCAGGAAATCGCAGTTATAGTGAAAAACCTATCTTCTAGCATTCTATCTGCCAGAATCGTACTCTGTTGTTAAACAGAAGTGTAATCGAAGTGAAATGACTTGAGGAATCGAATGCCGCAAGCAGAATTCAAATCCGAGCCTCCGTTCGGCAGGAAATCGCAGTTATAGTGAAAAACCTATCTTCTAGCATTCTAACTGCCAGAATAGTACTCTGTTGTTAAACAGAAGTGTAATCGAAGTGAAATCACTTGAGGAATCGAATGCCGCAAGCAGAATTCAAATCCGAGCCTCCGTTCGGTAGGAAATCGCAGTTATAGTGAAAAACCTATCTTCTAGCATTCTAACTGCCAGAATCGTACTCTGTTGTTAAACAGAAGTGTAATCGAAGTGAAATCACTTGAGGAATCGAATGCCGCATGCAGAATTCAAATCCGAGCCTCCGTTTGGCAGGAAATCGCAGTTATAGCTAAAAACG
The DNA here is from genome assembly GCA_910593735.2 of Ectemnius lituratus. Taxonomy (NCBI): domain Eukaryota; kingdom Metazoa; phylum Arthropoda; class Insecta; order Hymenoptera; family Crabronidae; genus Ectemnius; species Ectemnius lituratus. The sequence continues at coordinate 1,871,295 of OU343044.1, read as the reverse complement.
TAGCTTCCCGCATTCTAACTGCCAGAATCGTACTCTGGTGTTCAACAGAAGTATGTCCGAAGTGAAATGACTAGAGTAATCGAGCGCTGCAAGCAGAATTCAAATCCGAGCCTCCGTTTGGCAGGAAATCGCAGTTATAACTAAAAACGTAGCTTCCCGCATTCTAACTGCCAGAATCGTACTCTGGTGTTCAGCAGAAGTATGTCCGAAGTGAAATGACTAGAGTAATCGAGCGCTGCAAGCAGAATTCAAATCCGAGCCTCCGTTTGGCAGGAAATCGCAGTTATAGCTAAAACCCTATCTTCCCGCATTCTAACTGCCAGAATCGTACTCTGGTGTTGAACAGAAGTATGTCCGAAGTGAAATGACTAGAGTAATCGAGCGCTGCAAACAGAATTCAAATCCGAGCCTCCGTTTGGCAGGAAATCGCAGTTGTAGCTAAAAACCTATCTTCCCGCATTCTAACTGCCAGAATCGTACTCTGTTCTTGAACAGAAGTATATCCGAAGTGAAATGACTAGAGTAATCGAACGCTGCAAGCAGAATTCAAATCCAAGCCTCCGTTTGGCAGAAAATCGCACTTATAGCTAAAAACCTATCTTCCCGCATTCTAACTGCCAGAATCGTACTCTGTTGTTAAACAGAAGTGTAATCGAAGTAAAATGACTAGAGGGATCGAATGCCGCAAGCAGAATTCAAACCCGAGCCTCCGTTCGGCAGGAAATCGCAGTTATAGTGAAAAACCTATCTTCCAGCATTCTAACTGCCAGAATCGTACTCTGTTGTTAAACAGAAGTATAATCGAAGTGAAATGACTTGAGGAATCGAATGCCGCAAGCAGAATTCAAATCCGAGCCTCCGTTCGGCAGGAAATCGCAGTTATAGTGAAAAACCTATCTTGCAGCATTCTAACTGCCAGAATCGTACTCTGTTGTTAAACAGAAGTGTAATCGAAGTGAAATCACTTGAGGAATCGAATGCCGCAAGCAAAATTCAAATCGGAGCCTCCGTTCGGCAGGAAATCGCAGTTATAGTGAAAAACCTATCTTCCAGCATTCTAACTGCCAGAATCGTACTCTGTTGTTAAACAGAAGTGTAATCGAAGTGAAATCACTTGAGGAATCGAATGCCGCAAGCAGAATTCAAATCCGAGCCTCCGTTCGGCAGGAAATCGCAGTTATAGTGAAAAACCTATCTTCCAGCATTCTAACTGCCAGAATCGTACTCTGTTGTTAAACAGAAGTGTAATCGAAGTGAAATCACTTGAGGAATCGAATGCCGCAAGCAGAATTCAAATCCGAGCCTCCGTTCGGCAGGAAATCGCAGTTATAGTGAAAAACCTATCTTCCAGCATTCTAACTGCCAGAATCGTACTCTGTTGTTAAACAGAAGTGTAATCGAAGTGAAATCACTTGAGGAATCGAATGCCGCATGCAGAATTCAAATCCGAACCTCCGTTTGGCAGGAAATCGCAGTTATAGCTAAAAACGTAGCTTCCCGCATTCTAACTGCCAGAATCGTACTCTGGTGTTCAACAGAAGTATGTCCGAAGTGAAATGACTAGAGTAATCGAGCGCTGCAAGCAGAAGTCAAATCCGAGCCTCCGTTTGGCAGGAAATCGCAGTTATAGCTAAAAACGTAGCTTCCCGCATTCTAACTGCCAGAATCGTACTCTGGCGTTCAACAGAAGTATGTCCGAAGTGAAATGACTAGAGTAATCGAGCGCTGCAAGCAGAATTCAAATCCGAGCCTCCGTTCGGCAGGAAATCGCAGTTATAGCTAAAACCCTATCTTCCCGCATTCTAACTGCCAGAATCATACTCTGGTGTTGAACAGAAGTATGTCCGAAGTGAAATGACTAGAGTAATCGAGCGCTGCAAGCAGAATTCAAATCCGAGCCTCCGTTTGGCAGGAAATCGCAGTAATAGCTAAAAACCTATCTTCCCGCATTCTAACTGCCAGAATCGTACTCTGTTGTAGAACAGAAGTATATCCGAAGTGAATTGACTAGAGTAATCGAACGCTGCAAGCAGAATTCAAATCCAAGCCTCCGTTTGGCAGAAAATCGCACTTATAGCTAAAAACCTATCTTCCCGCATTCTAACTGCCAGAATCGTACTCTGTTGTTAAACAGAAGTGTAATCGAAGTAAAATGACTAGAGGGGTCGAATGCCGCAAGCAGAATTCAAACCCGAGCCTCCGTTCGGCAGGAAATCGCAGTTATAGTGAAAAACCTATCTTCTAGCATTCTATCTGCCAGAATCGTACTCTGTTGTTAAACAGAAGTGTAATCGAAGTGAAATGACTTGAGGAATCGAATGCCGCAAGCAGAATTCAAATCCGAGCCTCCGTTCGGCAGGAAATCGCAGTTATAGTGAAAAACCTATCTTCTAGCATTCTAACTGCCAGAATAGTACTCTGTTGTTAAACAGAAGTGTAATCGAAGTGAAATCACTTGAGGAATCGAATGCCGCAAGCAGAATTCAAATCCGAGCCTCCGTTCGGTAGGAAATCGCAGTTATAGTGAAAAACCTATCTTCTAGCATTCTAACTGCCAGAATCGTACTCTGTTGTTAAACAGAAGTGTAATCGAAGTGAAATCACTTGAGGAATCGAATGCCGCATGCAGAATTCAAATCCGAGCCTCCGTTTGGCAGGAAATCGCAGTTATAGCTAAAAACGTAGCTTCCCGCATTCTAACTGCCAGAATCGTACTCTGGTGTTCAGCAGAAGTATGTCCGAAGTGAAATGACTAGAGTAATCGAGCGCTGCAAGCAGAATTCAAATCCGAGCCTCCGTTTGGCAGGAAATCGCAGTTATAGCTAAAACCCTATCTTCCCGCATTCTAACTGCCAGAATCGTACTCTGGTGTTGAACAGAAGTATGTCCGAAGTGAAATGACTAGAGTAATCGAGCGCTGCAAGCAGAATTCAAATCCGAGCCTCCGTTTGGCAGGAAATCGCAGTTATAGCTAAAAACCTATCTTCCCGCATTCTAACTGCCAGAATCGTACTCTGGTGTTGAACAGAAGTATGTCCGAAGTGAAATGACTAGAGTAATCGAGCGCTGCAAGCAGAATTCAAATCCGAGCCTCCGTTTGGCAGGAAATCGCAGTTATAGTGAAAAACCTATCTTCCAGCATTCTAGCTGCCAGAATCGTACTCTGTTGTTAAACAGAAGTGTGATCGAAGTGAAATGACTTGAGGAATCGAATGCCGCAAGCAGACTTCAAAACCGAGCCTCCGTTCGACAGGAAATCGCAGTTATAGCTAAAAACCTATCTTCCCGCATTCTAACTGCCAGAATCGTACTCTGTTGTTGAACAGAAGTATATCCGAAGTGAAATGACTAGAGTAATCGAACGCTGCAAGCAGAATTCAAATCCAAGCCTCCGTTTGGCAGGAAATCGCAATTATAGCTAAAAACCTATCTTCCCGCATTCTAACTGCCAGAATCGTACTCTGATGTTGAACTGAAGTATATCCGAAGTGAAATGACTAGAGTAATCGAGCGCTGCAAGCAGAATTCAAATCCGAGCCTCCGTTTGGCAGGAAATCGCAGTTATAGCTAAAAACGTAGCTTCCCGCATTCTAACTGCCAGAATCGTACTCTGGTGTTGAACAGAAGTATGTCCGAAGTGAAATGACTAGAGTAATCGAGCGCTGCAAGCAGAATTCAAATCCGAGCCTCCGTTTGGCAGGAAATCGCAGTTATAGCTAAAAACCTATCTTCCCGCATCCTAACTGCCAGAATCGTACTCTGTTGTTGAACAGAAGTATATCCGAAGTGAATTGACTAGAGTAATCGAACGCTGCAAGCAGAATTCAAATCCAAGCCTCCGTTTGGCAGGAAATCGCACTTATAGCTAAAAACCTATCTTCCCGCATTCTAACTGCCAGAATCGTACTCTGTTGTTAAACAGAAGTGTAATCGAAGTGAAATCACTTGAGGAATCGAATGCCGCAAGCAGAATTCAAATCCGAGCCTCCGTTCGGCAGGAAATCGCAGTTATAGTGAAAAACCTATCTTCCAGCATTCTAACTGCCAGAATCGTACTCTGTTGTTAAACAGAAGTGTAATCGAAGTGAAATCACTTGAGGAATCGAATGCCGCGAGCAGAATTCAAAACCGAGCCTCCGTTCGGCAGGAAATCGCAGTTATAGTGAAAAACCTATCTTCCAGCATTCTAACTGCCAGAATCGTACTCTGTTGTTAAACAGAAGTGTAATCGAAGTGAAATGACTTGAGGAATTGAATGCCGCAAGCAGAATTCAAAACCGAGCCTCCGTTCGACAGGAAATCGCAGTTATAGCTAAAAACCTATCTTCCCGCATTCTAACTGCCAGAATCGTACTCTGTTGTTGAACTGAAGTAGATCCGAAGTGAAATGACTAGAGTAATCGAGCGCTGCAAGCAGAAGTCAAATCCGAGCCTCCGTTTGGCAGGAAATCGCAGTTATAGCTAAAAACGTAGCTTCCCGCATTCTAACTGCCAGAATCGTACTCTGGCGTTCAACAGAAGTATGTCCGAAGTGAAATGACTAGAGTAATCGAGCGCTGCAAGCAGAATTCAAATCCGAGCCTCCGTTCGGCAGGAAATCGCAGTTATAGCTAAAACCCTATCTTCCCGCATTCTAACTGCCAGAATCATACTCTGGTGTTGAACAGAAGTATGTCCGAAGTGAAATGACTAGAGTAATCGAGCGCTGCAAGCAGAATTCAAATCCGAGCCTCCGTTTGGCAGGAAATCGCAGTAATAGCTAAAAACCTATCTTCCCGCATTCTAACTGCCAGAATCGTACTCTGTTGTAGAACAGAAGTATATCCGAAGTGAATTGACTAGAGTAATCGAACGCTGCAAGCAGAATTCAAATCCAAGCCTCCGTTTGGCAGAAAATCGCACTTATAGCTAAAAACCTATCTTCCCGCATTCTAACTGCCAGAATCGTACTCTGTTGTTAAACAGAAGTGTAATCGAAGTAAAATGACTAGAGGGATCGAATGCCGCAAGCAGAATTCAAACCCGAGCCTCCGTTCGGCAGGAAATCGCAGTTATAGTGAAAAACCTATCTTCTAGCATTCTATCTGCCAGAATCGTACTCTGTTGTTAAACAGAAGTGTAATCGAAGTGAAATGACTTGAGGAATCGAATGCCGCAAGCAGAATTCAAATCCGAGCCTCCGTTCGGCAGGAAATCGCAGTTATAGTGAAAAACCTATCTTCTAGCATTCTAACTGCCAGAATAGTACTCTGTTGTTAAACAGAAGTGTAATCGAAGTGAAATCACTTGAGGAATCGAATGCCGCAAGCAGAATTCAAATCCGAGCCTCCGTTCGGCAGGAAATCGCAGTTATAGTGAAAAACCTATCTTCCAGCATTCTAACTGCCAGAATCGTACTCTGTTGTTAAACAGAAGTGTAATCGAAGTGAAATCACTTGAGGAATCGAATGCCGCATGCAGAATTCAAATCCGAACCTCCGTTTGGCAGGAAATCGCAGTTATAGCTAAAAACGTAGCTTCCCGCATTCTAACTGCCAGAATCGTACTCTGGTGTTCAACAGAAGTATGTCCGAAGTGAAATGACTAGAGTAATCGAGCGCTGCAAGCAGAAGTCAAATCCGAGCCTCCGTTTGGCAGGAAATCGCAGTTATAGCTAAAAACGTAGCTTCCCGCATTCTAACTGCCAGAATCGTACTCTGGCGTTCAACAGAAGTATGTCCGAAGTGAAATGACTAGAGTAATCGAGCGCTGCAAGCAGAATTCAAATCCGAGCCTCCGTTCGGCAGGAAATCGCAGTTATAGCTAAAACCCTATCTTCCCGCATTCTAACTGCCAGAATCATACTCTGGTGTTGAACAGAAGTATGTCCGAAGTGAAATGACTAGAGTAATCGAGCGCTGCAAGCAGAATTCAAATCCGAGCCTCCGTTTGGCAGGAAATCGCAGTAATAGCTAAAAACCTATCTTCCCGCATTCTAACTGCCAGAATCGTACTCTGTTGTAGAACAGAAGTATATCCGAAGTGAATTGACTAGAGTAATCGAACGCTGCAAGCAGAATTCAAATCCAAGCCTCCGTTTGGCAGAAAATCGCACTTATAGCTAAAAACCTATCTTCCCGCATTCTAACTGCCAGAATCGTACTCTGTTGTTAAACAGAAGTGTAATCGAAGTAAAATGACTAGAGGGGTCGAATGCCGCAAGCAGAATTCAAACCCGAGCCTCCGTTCGGCAGGAAATCGCAGTTATAGTGAAAAACCTATCTTCTAGCATTCTATCTGCCAGAATCGTACTCTGTTGTTAAACAGAAGTGTAATCGAAGTGAAATGACTTGAGGAATCGAATGCCGCAAGCAGAATTCAAATCCGAGCCTCCGTTCGGCAGGAAATCGCAGTTATAGTGAAAAACCTATCTTCTAGCATTCTAACTGCCAGAATAGTACTCTGTTGTTAAACAGAAGTGTAATCGAAGTGAAATCACTTGAGGAATCGAATGCCGCAAGCAGAATTCAAATCCGAGCCTCCGTTCGGTAGGAAATCGCAGTTATAGTGAAAAACCTATCTTCTAGCATTCTAACTGCCAGAATCGTACTCTGTTGTTAAACAGAAGTGTAATCGAAGTGAAATCACTTGAGGAATCGAATGCCGCATGCAGAATTCAAATCCGAGCCTCCGTTTGGCAGGAAATCGCAGTTATAGCTAAAAACGTAGCTTCCCGCATTCTAACTGCCAGAATCGTACTCTGGTGTTCAGCAGAAGTATGTCCGAAGTGAAATGACTAGAGTAATCGAGCGCTGCAAGCAGAATTCAAATCCGAGCCTCCGTTTGGCAGGAAATCGCAGTTATAGCTAAAACCCTAGCTTCCCGCATTCTAACTGCCAGAATCGTACTCTGGTGTTGAACAGAAGTATGTCCGAAGTGAAATGACTAGAGTAATCGAGCGCTGCAAGCAGAATTCAAATCCGAGCCTCCGTTTGGCAGGAAATCGCAGTTATAGCTAAAACCCTATCTTCCCGCATTCTAACTGCCAGAATCGTACTCTGGTGTTGAACAGAAGTATGTCCGAAGTGAAATGACTAGAGTAATCGAGCGCTGCAAGCAGAATTCAAATCCGAGCCTCCGTTTGGCAGGAAATCGCAGTTATAGTGAAAAACCTATCTTCCAGCATTCTAGCTGCCAGAATCGTACTCTGTTGTTAAACAGAAGTGTGATCGAAGTGAAATGACTTGAGGAATCGAATGCCGCAAGCAGACTTCAAAACCGAGCCTCCGTTCGACAGGAAATCGCAGTTATAGCTAAAAACCTATCTTCCCGCATTCTAACTGCCAGAATCGTACTCTGTTGTTGAACAGAAGTATATCCGAAGTGAAATGACTAGAGTAATCGAACGCTGCAAGCAGAATTCAAATCCAAGCCTCCGTTTGGCAGGAAATCGCAATTATAGCTAAAAACCTATCTTCCCGCATTCTAACTGCCAGAATCGTACTCTGATGTTGAACTGAAGTATATCCGAAGTGAAATGACTAGAGTAATCGAGCGCTGCAAGCAGAATTCAAATCCGAGCCTCCGTTTGGCAGGAAATCGCAGTTATAGCTAAAAACGTAGCTTCCCGCATTCTAACTGCCAGAATCGTACTCTGGTGTTGAACAGAAGTATGTCCGAAGTGAAATGACTAGAGTAATCGAGCGCTGCAAGCAGAATTCAAATCCGAGCCTCCGTTTGGCAGGAAATCGCAGTTATAGCTAAAAACCTATCTTCCCGCATCCTAACTGCCAGAATCGTACTCTGTTGTTGAACAGAAGTATATCCGAAGTGAATTGACTAGAGTAATCGAACGCTGCAAGCAGAATTCAAATCCAAGCCTCCGTTTGGCAGGAAATCGCACTTATAGCTAAAAACCTATCTTCCCGCATTCTAACTGCCAGAATCGTACTCTGTTGTTAAACAGAAGTGTAATCGAAGTGAAATCACTTGAGGAATCGAATGCCGCAAGCAGAATTCAAATCCGAGCCTCCGTTCGGCAGGAAATCGCAGTTATAGTGAAAAACCTATCTTCCAGCATTCTAACTGCCAGAATCGTACTCTGTTGTTAAACAGAAGTGTAATCGAAGTGAAATCACTTGAGGAATCGAATGCCGCGAGCAGAATTCAAAACCGAGCCTCCGTTCGGCAGGAAATCGCAGTTATAGTGAAAAACCTATCTTCCAGCATTCTAACTGCCAGAATCGTACTCTGTTGTTAAACAGAAGTGTAATCGAAGTGAAATGACTTGAGGAATTGAATGCCGCAAGCAGAATTCAAAACCGAGCCTCCGTTCGACAGGAAATCGCAGTTATAGCTAAAAACCTATCTTCCCGCATTCTAACTGCCAGAATCGTACTCTGTTGTTGAACTGAAGTAGATCCGAAGTGAAATGACTAGAGTAATCGAGCGCTGCAAGCAGAAGTCAAATCCGAGCCTCCGTTTGGCAGGAAATCGCAGTTATAGCTAAAAACGTAGCTTCCCGCATTCTAACTGCCAGAATCGTACTCTGGCGTTCAACAGAAGTATGTCCGAAGTGAAATGACTAGAGTAATCGAGCGCTGCAAGCAGAATTCAAATCCGAGCCTCCGTTCGGCAGGAAATCGCAGTTATAGCTAAAAACCTATCTTCCCGCATTCTAACTGCCAGAATCATACTCTGGTGTTGAACAGAAGTATGTCCGAAGTGAAATGACTAGAGTAATCGAGCGCTGCAAGCAGAATTCAAATCCGAGCCTCCGTTTGGCAGGAAATCGCAGTAATAGCTAAAAACCTATCTTCCCGCATTCTAACTGCCAGAATCGTACTCTGTTGTAGAACAGAAGTATATCCGAAGTGAATTGACTAGAGTAATCGAGCGCTGCAAGCAGAATTCAAATCCAAGCCTCCGTTTGGCAGAAAATCGCACTTATAGCTAAAAACCTATCTTCCCGCATTCTAACTGCCAGAATCGTACTCTGTTGTTAAACAGAAGTGTAATCGAAGTAAAATGACTAGAGGGGTCGAATGCCGCAAGCAGAATTCAAACCCGAGCCTCCGTTCGGCAGGAAATCGCAGTTATAGTGAAAAACCTATCTTCTAGCATTCTATCTGCCAGAATCGTACTCTGTTGTTAAACAGAAGTGTAATCGAAGTGAAATGACTTGAGGAATCGAATGCCGCAAGCAGAATTCAAATCCGAGCCTCCGTTCGGCAGGAAATCGCAGTTATAGTGAAAAACCTATCTTCTAGCATTCTAACTGCCAGAATAGTACTCTGTTGTTAAACAGAAGTGTAATCGAAGTGAAATCACTTGAGGAATCGAATGCCGCAAGCAGAATTCAAATCCGAGCCTCCGTTCGGTAGGAAATCGCAGTTATAGTGAAAAACCTATCTTCTAGCATTCTAACTGCCAGAATCGTACTCTGTTGTTAAACAGAAGTGTAATCGAAGTGAAATCACTTGAGGAATCGAATGCCGCATGCAGAATTCAAATCCGAGCCTCCGTTTGGCAGGAAATCGCAGTTATAGCTAAAAACGTAGCTTCCCGCATTCTAACTGCCAGAATCGTACTCTGGTGTTCAGCAGAAGTATGTCCGAAGTGAAATGACTAGAGTAATCGAGCGCTGCAAGCAGAATTCAAATCCGAGCCTCCGTTTGGCAGGAAATCGCAGTTATAGCTAAAACCCTATCTTCCCGCATTCTAACTGCCAGAATCGTACTCTGGTGTTGAACAGAAGTATGTCCGAAGTGAAATGACTAGAGTAATCGAGCGCTGCAAGCAGAATTCAAATCCGAGCCTCCGTTTGGCAGGAAATCGCAGTTATAGCTAAAACCCTATCTTCCCGCATTCTAACTGCCAGAATCGTACTCTGGTGTTGAACAGAAGTATGTCCGAAGTGAAATGACTAGAGTAATCGAGCGCTGCAAGCAGAATTCAAATCCGAGCCTCCGTTTGGCAGGAAATCGCAGTTATAGTGAAAAACCTATCTTCCAGCATTCTAACTGCCAGAATCGTACTCTGTTGTTAAACAGAAGTGTGATCGAAGTGAAATGACTTGAGGAATCGAATGCCGCAAGCAGACTTCAAAACCGAGCCTCCGTTCGACAGGAAATCGCAGTTATAGCTAAAAACCTATCTTCCCGCATTCTAACTGCCAGAATCGTACTCTGTTGTTGAACAGAAGTATATCCGAAGTGAAATGACTAGAGTAATCGAACGCTGCAAGCAGAATTCAAATCCAAGCCTCCGTTTGGCAGGAAATCGCAATTATAGCTAAAAACCTATCTTCCCGCATTCTAACTGCCAGAATCGTACTCTGATGTTGAACTGAAGTATATCCGAAGTGAAATGACTAGAGTAATCGAGCGCTGCAAGCAGAATTCAAATCCGAGCCTCCGTTTGGCAGGAAATCGCAGTTATAGCTAAAAACGTAGCTTCCCGCATTCTAACTGCCAGAATCGTACTCTGGTGTTGAACAGAAGTATGTCCGAAGTGAAATGACTAGAGTAATCGAGCGCTGCAAGCAGAATTCAAATCCGAGCCTCCGTTTGGCAGGAAATCGCAGTTATAGCTAAAAACCTATCTTCCCGCATCCTAACTGCCAGAATCGTACTCTGTTGTTGAACAGAAGTATATCCGAAGTGAATTGACTAGAGTAATCGAACGCTGCAAGCAGAATTCAAATCCAAGCCTCCGTTTGGCAGGAAATCGCACTTATAGCTAAAAACCTATCTTCCCGCATTCTAACTGCCAGAATCGTACTCTGTTGTTAAACAGAAGTGTAATCGAAGTGAAATCACTTGAGGAATCGAATGCCGCAAGCAGAATTCAAATCCGAGCCTCCGTTCGGCAGGAAATCGCAGTTATAGTGAAAAACCTATCTTCCAGCATTCTAACTGCCAGAATCGTACTCTGTTGTTAAACAGAAGTGTAATCGAAGTGAAATCACTTGAGGAATCGAATGCCGCAAGCAGAATTCAAATCCGAGCCTCCGTTCGGCAGGAAATCGCAGTTATAGTGAAAAACCTATCTTCCAGCATTCTAACTGCCAGAATCGTACTCTGTTGTTAAACAGAAGTGTAATCGAAGTGAAATCACTTGAGGAATCGAATGCCGCATGCAGAATTCAAATCCGAACCTCCGTTTGGCAGGAAATCGCAGTTATAGCTAAAAACGTAGCTTCCCGCATTCTAACTGCCAGAATCGTACTCTGGTGTTCAACAGAAGTATGTCCGAAGTGAAATGACTAGAGTAATCGAGCGCTGCAAGCAGAATTCAAATCCGAGCCTCCGTTTGGCAGGAAATCGCAGTTATAACTAAAAACGTAGCTTCCCGCATTCTAACTGCCAGAATCGTACTCTGGTGTTCAGCAGAAGTATGTCCGAAGTGAAATGACTAGAGTAATCGAGCGCTGCAAGCAGAATTCAAATCCGAGCCTCCGTTTGGCAGGAAATCGCAGTTATAGCTAAAACCCTATCTTCCCGCATTCTAACTGCCAGAATCGTACTCTGGTGTTGAACAGAAGTATGTCCGAAGTGAAATGACTAGAGTAATCGAGCGCTGCAAGCAGAATTCAAATCCGAGCCTCCGTTTGGCAGGAAATCGCAGTTGTAGCTAAAAACCTATCTTCCCGCATTCTAACTGCCAGAATCGTACTCTGTTCTTGAACAGAAGTATATCCGAAGTGAAATGACTAGAGTAATCGAACGCTGCAAGCAGAATTCAAATCCAAGCCTCCGTTTGGCAGAAAATCGCACTTATAGCTAAAAACCTATCTTCCCGCATTCTAACTGCCAGAATCGTACTCTGTTGTTAAACAGAAGTGTAATCGAAGTAAAATGACTAGAGGGATCGAATGCCGCAAGCAGAATTCAAATCCGAGCCTCCGTTCGGCAGGAAATCGCAGTTATAGTGAAAAACCTATCTTCCAGCATTCTAACTGCCAGAATCGTACTCTGTTGTTAAACAGAAGTGTGATCGAAGTGAAATGACTTGAGGAATCGAATGCCGCAAGCAGACTTCAAAACCGAGCCTCCGTTCGACAGGAAATCGCAGTTATAGCTAAAAACCTATCTTCCCGCATTCTAACTGCCAGAATCGTACTCTGTTGTTGAACAGAAGTATATCCGAAGTGAAATGACTAGAGTAATCGAACGCTGCAAGCAGAATTCAAATCCGAGCCTCCGTTTGGCAGGAAATCGCAGTTATAGCTAAAAACGTAGCTTCCCGCATTCTAACTGCCAGAATCGTACTCTGGTGTTGAACAGAAGTATGTCCGAAGTGAAATGACTAGAGTAATCGAGCGCTGCAAGCAGAATTCAAATCCGAGCCTCCGTTTGGCAGGAAATCGCAGTTATAGCTAAAAACCTATCTTCCCGCATCCTAACTGCCAGAATCGTACTCTGTTGTTGAACAGAAGTATATCCGAAGTGAATTGACTAGAGTAATCGAACGCTGCAAGCAGAATTCAAATCCAAGCCTCCGTTTGGCAGGAAATCGCACTTATAGCTAAAAACCTATCTTCCCGCATTCTAACTGCCAGAATCGTACTCTGTTGTTAAACAGAAGTGTAATCGAAGTGAAATCACTTGAGGAATCGAATGCCGCAAGCAGAATTCAAATCCGAGCCTCCGTTCGGCAGGAAATCGCAGTTATAGTGAAAAACCTATCTTCCAGCATTCTAACTGCCAGAATCGTACTCTGTTGTTAAACAGAAGTGTAATCGAAGTGAAATCACTTGAGGAATCGAATGCCGCAAGCAGAATTCAAATCCGAGCCTCCGTTCGGCAGGAAATCGCAGTTATAGTGAAAAACCTATCTTCCAGCATTCTAACTGCCAGAATCGTACTCTGTTGTTAAACAGAAGTGTAATCGAAGTGAAATCACTTGAGGAATCGAATGCCGCATGCAGAATTCAAATCCGAACCTCCGTTTGGCAGGAAATCGCAGTTATAGCTAAAAACGTAGCTTCCCGCATTCTAACTGCCAGAATCGTAATCTGGTGTTCAACAGAAGTATGTCCGAAGTGAAATGACTAGAGTAATCGAGCGCTGCAAGCAGAATTCAAATCCGAGCCTCCGTTTGGCAGGAAATCGCAGTTATAACTAAAAACGTAGCTTCCCGCATTCTAACTGCCAGAATCGTACTCTGGTGTTCCGCAGAAGTATGTCCGAAGTGAAATGACTAGAGTAATCGAGCGCTGCAAGCAGAATTCAAATCCGAGCCTCCGTTTGGCAGGAAATCGCAGTTGTAGCTAAAAACCTATCTTCCCGCATTCTAACTGCCAGAATCGTACTCTGTTGTTGAACAGAAGTATATCCGAAGTGAAATGACTAGAGTAATCGAACGCTGCAAGCAGAATTCAAATCCAAGCCTCCGTTTGGCAGAAAATCGCACTTATAGCTAAAAACCTATCTTCCCGCATTCTAACTGCCAGAATCGTACTCTGTTGTTAAACAGAAGTGTAATCGAAGTAAAATGACTAGAGGGATCGAATGCCGCAAGCAGAATTCAAATCCGAGCCTCCGTTCGGCAGGAAATCGCAGTTATAGTGAAAAACCTATCTTCTAGCATTCTAACTGCCAGAATCGTACTCTGTTGTTAAACAGAAGTGTAATCGAAGTGAAATGACTTGAGGAATCGAATGCCGCAAGCAGAATTCAAATCCGAGCCTCCGTTCGGCAGGAAATCGCAGTTATAGTGAAAATGTTACGTCTCGGGAGGCGCCGACCGAAGGTCAAAGTGTTCCGCAACCTATTAGTCGATCTATTCCTGAGACGGGCTTATTTTCAATTATTAAGTGCCTCTTTTTCGGGCAGTCGCATGCACAGAACTATACCCTGGGATGAGGCTCTGTTGTAGAGAGTCGAGTAAACATGTCTGGCACAGAGGGCACTACTCTGCTTTGCCGCTAAATGATCCTGCCTCGTATGGGAGAGGAAATCTCGCGGGTAGCTAAATGAATTAAGGTGGGTAAGGAAGATAGAATAGGTATTCTGGATAGGGTAGGTAACAGGTAAGTAGTTAATGGACTGTAGGTAAATTAGGAATAGTAGTGAGGTCGGTAAGTAAGAGAAATGTAGGTACCGTAGAATAGTGAGTGATCGGGTGATCCTGGGTTGGTAATGGCGAAAGTCTTTGTTGTAATTCCTGCATGGCTCTGGTGGGTTCTACGGCTGGCCTTGCCTCTGCGTGGGCTGGATCTTCGTCGTGAACATACTCGATTCTTCCTTCGTTAGGAGAGAATGTTTGGGCTTCTTTCCTTCGGATGAGATGATGTGTGATTGAAGACCATAGTGCTCCCAAGAGGTAGATGCTCCATCCGTAGGCGCCGTGGAGCGCGAGCCCGTGTATGATGGTATTTACGATCATCATAATGGCTCTGAATATGGCGTAGATGGCGATAATGCCTGCGCTCACTGACCCGAAAGTCATGAAGTGTTCCCACATCCTTTTAGCGGCTGATTGCGCTATTCCCTCGATGGTTTGTTCGTCGAGGAATGATCGGAGAGAAATAGACGGGTTAGTTAGACTTCGTCCGCTGAATCCTCTCGCAATGGAATTCAGGACTGCTGGTTTTTCAGCAGGGAACATAAGGTGATCTCGCAGTTTATCCAAGTCCGTCTGCGAGTATATTCCACTTGTCGCCAAGGATGCTGGCGTCAAGTATTTCCATGATGGTTTTGTCATGGGTTGCAGTCGCTGTGGTGCGCTGCCTTCGATGGGTTTCGGGGTGAATTGTATCCAGGAATCCTCGATTCGGTACATTACTGGTAAGAAATGACTGCAATCTCGTTCACTTCCGTGTTGTGTAATTATTCGTGATTTAGGTGTCAAGAAGTATGACACATTGCGGAATTCCACTGGTAGTTCCGAGTAGCAGGCGTCGGTCTTCCTGACTCGTACCTCTACGGGAATACACTTCAGTATGTGCACCACTTCTCCAGCGGTGACGGCGACTTGTCCTGGTCCTTTTCCCAGGAAGTAGGCGAATTCATCGGGCGCAACATTTGCGAGTGCCAGTGAATTCTTCAGCATTTGCTTTTCCAGCGTGCATCGTTGCTCGAGGACGTCGTTGTATAACGAAGTCATTTGCGACCGGATGTGACGTTCCACGTACACGAATTTTGAGTTCACGTACGTGAAAATGTCCAGGTTGTCCACGGCAACTGGTTTCTTTGCCATGAACGCGTTTCCCCTTATGGTCTCTACGATGAATAATTTTGGGTGTTCCGTGCCCATTATGGTATACCCGCACACCCGCGTCTCCTTGGTCTTGGTGAGCGCGAACGTGACGTCGTTATCAATTAAGGTATACAGGGTCGGATATTGCGGTTGAGCACCCAACTCTTCTATCTTCGTAGCGACGCCTTCGTACAGAACGTCGTAATGGTTAAATTTGCAGGAAGACGTAGGAATTTGATCCCAAAATGTGTGTCCGTCTTCCATGTCGATGCAGTGTCCGTCCGTCAAGGGGCACGTGGTTCCTGATTTTAGCAATACGCTTCCGGAGTGGAGTCTTACTGGTACTCTGGCTGATTTCAAGGCGATCTCCACTGTCCCTTGCACGATGACGTCGTCCCATGTACCGTAAGGATCCGAGTACTGGGCACCTTGGCATGCGCCATTTACTGCGATATAGTCGACTTCTTCGTCGTCATTGTCGTGGATGTTGATTCAGTTGACCTCGTGGTTGGCCACCCTAACGTTGACAAGCGTTAACCCGAATCTGAGTTAGTTAGGTCTGGGTTTTCAATTTGTGGTAGATCTGTATTGGGTCTCTACCATGTATAGAAGAAAGAATTTCGCAGGGTCTGAGTCGGTTAGGTCTTGGTTTCCAATTCACGGTTTGGTTGACTCTACCCTTCTAGTCTGTAATGCAATTAATGCTGCGATCGTTTGTGTTTAGATTGGAAGCCGTCGTATTGATTGAACATGCGTGACGATGTTGGGACTTGTTTGCAGAAGGTATGACCATCCTCCATGTTGATGCAATGGCCATCTTCCAGAGGGCATGTAGTCCCTGACTTTAGTAGTATCGTTCCAGAGTGTAATTTGTCTGGCACACGCGTAGACTTGAGTGAAATTGGTGGAAGAAGTATTCCAGCAAGGTGCCGGTGTTGTCTGACATCTCGCGCATTGTGTTATGTTTAACGTGATGAGTGCTTACAACTAGCGCATATATATAAAATTATTTTTGTTGTGTTTTTCCTTTGTTAGTCTTAACCTATTTATATCTAACTCCTATGGTACGTTAGAAGAATAAGTAATTATCGCATGGGGCTACTCTGTGGCAGGTGTGTGAGCTATCTCTTCTGCCTTAGAGTCGTAAGCCACGGGGAGTGTTTCCAAGTTTAAGAAATCTAATCTCCCGATAATGTAGTGCTTGAGACGTGGTTGGCGAAATGCAAGATTGCGGTGATGTTCATTGGTAAACCAATTGTCGGGAAATATCATGGTCGATTGTTCGCTTAGTACTAACGCGACCGTTTCGCGACATTGTAGATAATTCTCGTATTTTGAAGTTTTGGGGATTAGTGTGCTTATCGTAGTAGGCTTTGGATCACGTATTTTGATCATTAGCGTACCTATATATGAAACACATTAACAATAAGGACAACTAGACTAAGAATAGAGAAGTATTAGATTAGGAATGTGAGAATTGGAGTGCTGTGAATGTCATTTATTGCAGATAGGAAATATTTAATCTACTTTACGTACGGGACGTTCTACGCTTCATCTTACATCAATGTTTTTGTGATCAAGGCGGAGAAGGTCTAGTACATATGTTCGCGTTTTTCATCTATATTTCGATAGTACCTTATTGTACTGTTACGTCCCGGGGGATATAAATTGTACCGTAAGAGGCGATAAGAAGGGGATCCTTAAACGCGTACTAATAGCTAAGATAAGAATACCAATGAAAACGTGAAATATGTACGGAGGCAGACCAAATGGACAAACGTGAGCGGCAACGTTAGTCCGATTGGGTCATACCGGATGAGAAGAGGGGCTCCTTGGAGCACTTCCCTCTGAAGAGGAGAATCGTAGGGTACTTACCCTAAGATGCTGAGCAGAAACTCTCTTCTGCGTAGGAGCACGGCCACCCGAGGATCCGCTGGGTGGACGCGTGTAGGGTCGATCATCGGCCCCAATGTCGCCTGAATCTCCACCTCATGCAGTATCCAGGGAATGTCCTGCTGTTGGCGCGTGTCGTAGGGCTGAAGAGGCTGATATTCAACTACTTGTTGATATTCAGCAGGTAGAGCGTTCGCATCCGGATAGCCGGTGAAATCCAATATCCACGGCTTGCAATCATCAGTCAAATCGATCACTTCCGGTTCGGCAGCACTGATCGCGGGCCTTTGAACGGTAACATTATTGTTGCACTCGACTTCAACGCGGGCGAGAGACCGTTGAGGATGCACTACCGGTGAGTATGAGCATTCCCATTCGTAGAAACCAGGGCGTTGGAGAAGATACTCCCGACTCGGGTCATAATCCGCGACAGTGTAGGATTCCGTTTGCACTAGGACTGAGGATGAAACTTGCTCGACAAACGGAAAAGGAGGAATGTCGGACCGAGGTGAATCACCCTCGTACGGAGCGTCCCATCGGCCCCAAAATAAATCTAACGAGGAACAGGGAACGGGAAGTTCAATCGAAGGGGGAGCGATAGAAGTGGAATCCTGAATTTGGACGGCGAGGTTATCTGCTTCTCGAGCCAAACGCCGTCGTTTGCGCCGGGCTTTCTCCTGCTTACCGGCGCGGTGATTGTATTTCTTCTTGGGCGGCATTCATATGGATATGATATGGACACCGAATGATAAGGCATACATATATCTCCCTTTTTCTAGGGTCCTGCCCGATGGACAAGAGAATAGGTGGCTGAAGGTTCCACGTGGGGGCTTGGATCGGCGGGAAGAAGAGAAGCTGCAGGCTCCGCGTAGGTGCCTCTATACAACGGGGAGAAGAGAAGCTGCAGGCTCCGCATAGGTGCCTTTATACAACGGGGAGAAGGGAAGCTGCAGGCTCCGCATAGGTGCCTTTATACAGCGAGAAGAAGGAAAACTGCAGGCTCCGTACAGGTGCCTCTATACAACGAGGAGAATGGAAGCTGCAGGCTCCGCATAGGTGCCTTTATACAACGGGGAGAAGGGAAGCTGCAGGCTCCGCATAGGTGCCTTTATACAGCGAGAAGAAGGAGAACTGCAGGCTCCGTACAGGTGCCTCTATACAGCGGGAGGAAGGAAAACTGCAGGCTCCGTACAGGTGCCTCTATACAGCGAAAGGAAGGGAAGACACGATGGAGATATATGTAAGTCTGCTCGGATACTTATGGCAAATAATAGTAATAATCAAAATATTCGAGTTTCAGTCCGCAAGAAAACTTCTTAATGCGATCGCCGAAGAAGTAAGTATTAAGAATTTGGTAAGTATAGGAGTGTAAGGGAAGTATAATTGAAATACTGTACTATATCACTTGAGTAAGTATCACTATATTGTATCATAAAATTTATATAAGATAACTAGATCATATTACAAGTGGGTTGCCAACGCATGTCGATGAGTTCGCGACAGCAGAATTACCGAGAATAGCAAATAATTAAGGTATGCATGTATGTATGATACCCTAAGGCACTCCAGGGATGAGGAAGTAGTCAGGGAATAAACCGAATTAAATGAAATAAATTCACACTGGTAATTGAGACTAAGTCCCGAAACGAATTAAATGAAATAATTCCCAAGAACAAATATCGCTAAGTCCTTAACCGAATAAATGAAAATAATTCACAGGAGTAAATGTGGCTAAGTTCGCAACTGAATAAATAGAAATAATTCATAAGAGTAAATATGACTAAGTTCCTAACCGAATAAATGGAAATAATTCACAAGAGTAAATGTGGCTAAGTCCCTTAACCGAATAAGTGAAAATAATTCACAAGAGTAAATGTGACTAAGTTCCTTAACCGAATAAGGGAAAATAATTCACAAGAGCAAATATGACTAAGTCTTTAACCGAATAAATGGAAATAATTCGCAAGAGTAAATATGACTAAGTCTTTAACCGAATAAATGGAAATAATTCACAAGAGTAAATATGACTAAGTCTTTAACCGAATAAATGGAAATGATTCACAAGAGTAAATGTGGCTAAGTCCCTTAACCGAATAAGTGAGAATAATTGACAAGAGTAAATGTGGCTAAGTCCCTTAACCGAATAAGTGAGAATAATTCACAAGAGTAAATGTGGCTAAGTTCTTAACCGAATAATTTGGAATAATTCGAAGTAGGAGATAGGAAGAAGAGGTGACCCGCGGATGTTGAGCGATGAGAGCGAAGTGAGGATCTCGGCTCGTGCACTCGACTGACTCGATTTTCGGTGGGGGAAGAATCGGAGTGTGCCTGGTAGGGGTACCCCCACTCGAATACTTAGGATCTAATGTGCCAGCGAACAGCGCGAGTTCCAGTCTGGGTGGTAGCACTAAATTTGTGATATACATTTACGACACCTTTTCGATAAGGAACGACGGTCTGAAACTATATGTATATCTATATATGTATATCAATTATGTATATCTCGATTATTCTAATTTAAATAAAATTAACTTAACACTTTTCCCAGGTGTCATCAACCATACCTTAGGACCGAAATATCCAGTTTCCCAAATGAGTTGGCGGCCTGGTGGCTAAGGTGCTTAGCCAGTGATTCGAGTGGCGCGGGTTCGATTCCCCTTCGGAGAGTCGAATCCGAGGCACTCGCAATTTGCTAATATCTCTTTTATTTTCAGGTACAACCGTAGGAGCAGCAGTACAAAGAGGACAACGATGACCACCAACCATTAGAAAGGATGACCAGCAACTCAAATGAATCAGAACAGGTAAGTAAGTAAATAGATGATACGCATTTTACACATGTAAAACAATTGTATGAATAGAAATAAACTGTTTCCTTTTCTTTTTAGTTTGGAAACCGAATTTGCGCAAATTGGAAAACGATACCAGAATGTTATGTAAATTTTAGTGACAGCCATCGTTAATATTATAACAAGAAAATAATTGTTGACTGACATCTTTTGTAAGAGGGTGAGTGTACATTTACATGCGATATTCGACCGCTTGTAGATGTACGCTCAACCGAGTTTTGTGTAACGTACTTAAATTTTGCAACACAAATGTTGCGAGCCCCTTACAGGATGCTGAATTGTGAACTACCAAATGAATCAGAGACGAAGCAGTCGTGATATGTTAAGTCGCGAGAAGTCTTAGTATCGTATAACTAGTATAATGAAATATTTTGCAGGAAATTCAGACAGGTTCGGAGCTCCACGTACGGAGGCATGGAAATACAAGCAAAAATCTGAGGCGGAGTGGAGTCCTCCGGACGGAACACTAACTGCCAGAATCGTACTCTGTTGTTAAACAGAAGTGTAATCGAAGTGAAATCACTTGAGGAATCGAATGCCGCAAGCAGAATTCAAATCCGAGCCTCCGTTCGGCAGGAAATCGCAGTTATAGTGAAAAACCTATCTTCCAGCATTCTAACTGCCAGAATCGTACTCTGTTGTTAAACAGAAGTGTAATCGAAGTGAAATCACTAGAGTAATCGAGCGCTGCAAGCAGAATTCAAATCCGAGCCTCCGTTTGGCAGGAAATCGCAGTAATAGCTAAAAACCTATCTTCCCGCATTCTAACTGCCAGAATCGTACTCTGTTGTTGAACAGAAGTATATCCGAAGTGAAATGACTAGAGTAACCGAGCGCTGCAAGCAGAATTCAAATCCGAGCCTCCGTTTGGCAGGAAATCGCAGTTATAGCTAAAACCCTATCTTCCCGCATTCTAACTGCCAGAATCGTACTCTGGTGTTGAACAGAAGTATATCCGAAGTGAAATGACTAGAGTAATCGAGCGCTGCAAGCAGAATTCAAATCCGAGCCTCCGTTTGGCAGGAAATCGCAGTTATAGCTAAAAACGTAGCTTCTCGCATTCTAACTGCCAGAATCGTACTCTGGTGTTCAACAGAAGTATGTCCGAAGTGAAATGACTAGAGTAATCGAACGCTGCAAGCAGAATTCAAATCCAAGCCTCCGTTTGGCAGAAAATCGCACTTATAGCTAAAAACCTATCTTCCCGCATTCTAACTGCCAGAATCGTACTCTGTTGTTAAACAGAAGTGTAATCGAAGTAAAATGACTAGAGGGATCGAATGCCGCAAGCAGAATTCAAATCCGAGCCTCCGTTCGGCAGGAAATCGCAGTTATAGTGAAAAACCTATCTTCCAGCATTCTAACTGCCAGAATCGTACTCTGTTGTTAAACAGAAGTATAATCGAAGTGAAATGACTTGAGGAATCGAATGCCGCAAGCAGAATTCAAATCCGAGCCTCCGTTCGGCAGGAAATCGCAGTTATAGTGAAAAACCTATCTTGCAGCATTCTAACTGCCAGAATCGTACTCTGTTGTTAAACAGAAGTGTAATCGAAGTGAAATCACTTGAGGAATCGAATGCCGCAAGCAGAATTCAAATCCGAGTCTCCGTTCGGCAGGAAATCGCAGTTATAGCTAAAACCCTATCTTCCCGCATTCTAACTGCCAGAATCGTACTCTGGTGTTAAACAGAAGTATAATCGAAGTGAAATGACTTGAGGAATCGAATGCCGCAAGCAGAATTCAAATCCGAGCCTCCGTTCGGCAGGAAATCGCAGTTATAGTGAAAAACCTATCTTCCAGCATTCTAACTGCCAGAATCGTACTCTGTTGTTAAACAGAAGTTTAATCGAAGTGATATCACTTGAGGAATCGAATGCCGCAAGCAGAATTCAAATCCGAGCCTCCGTTCGGCAGGAAATCGCAGTTATAGTGAAAAACCTATCTTCCAGCATTCTAACTGCCAGAATCGTACTCCGTTGTTAAACAGAAGTGTAATCGAAGTGAAATGACTTGAGGAATCGAATGCCGCAAGCAGAATTCAAATCCGAGCCTCCGTTCGGCAGGAAATCGCAGTTATAGTGAAAAACCTATCTTCCAGCATTCTAACTGCCAGAATCGTACTCTGTTGTTAAACAGAAGTGTAATCGAAGTGAAATCACTTGAGGAATCGAATGCCGCAAGCAGAATTCAAATCCGAGCCTCCGTTTGGCAGGAAATCGCAGTTATAGCTAAAAACGTAGCTTCTCGCATTCTAACTGCCAGAATCGTACTCTGGTGTTCAACAGAAGTATGTCCGAAGTGAAATGACTAGAGTAATCGAGCGCTGCAAGCAGAATTCAAATCCAAGCCTCCGTTTGGCAGAAAATCGCACTTATAGCTAAAAACCTATCTTCCCGCATTCTAACTGCCAGAATCGTACTCTGTTGTTAAACAGAAGTGTAATCGAAGTAAAATGACTAGAGGGATCGAATGCCGCAAGCAGAATTCAAATCCGAGCCTCCGTTCGGCAGGAAATCGCAGTTATAGTGAAAAACCTATCTTCCAGCATTCTAACTGCCAGAATCGTACTCTGTTGTTAAACAGAAGTATAATCGAAGTGAAATGACTTGAGGAATCGAATGCCGCAAGCAGAATTCAAATCCGAGCCTCCGTTCGGCAGGAAATCGCAGTTATAGTGAAAAACCTATCTTCCCGCATTCTAACTGCCAGAATCGTACTCTGTTGTTAAACAGAAGTGTAATCGAAGTGAAATCACTCGAGGAATCGAATGCCGCATGCAGAATTCAAATCCGAGCCTCCGTTTGGCAGGAAATCGCAGTTATAGCTAAAAACGTAGCTTCCCGCATTCTAACTGCCAGAATCGTACTCTGGTGTTCAACAGAAGTATGTCCGAAGTGAAATGACTAGAGTAATCGAGCGCTGCAAGCAGAATTCAAATCCGAGCCTCCGTTTGGCAGGAAATCGCAGTTATAACTAAAAACGTAGCTTCCTGCATTCTAACTGCCAGAATCGTACTCTGGTGTTCAACAGAAGTATGTCCGAAGTGAAATGACTAGAGTAATCGAGCGCTGCAAGCAGAATTCAAATCCGAGCCTCCGTTTGGCAGGAAATCGCAGTAATAGCTAAAAACCTATCTTCCCGCATTCTAACTGCCAGAATCGTACTCTGTTGTTGAACAGAAGTATATCCGAAGTGAATTGACTAGAGTAATCGAGCGCTGCAAGCAGAATTCAAATCCGAGCCTCCGTTCGGCAGGAAATCGCAGTTATAGCTAAAACCCTATCTTCCCGCATTCTAACAGCCAGAATCGTACTCTGGTGTTGAACAGAAGTATGTCCGAAGTGAAATGACTAGAGTAATCGAGCGCTGCAAGCAGAATTCAAACCCGAGCCTCCGTTTGGCAGGAAATCGCAGTTATAGCTAAAAACGTAGCTTCTCGCATTCTAACTGCCAGAATCGTACTCTGGTGTTCAACAGAAGTATGTCCGAAGTGAAATGACTAGAGTAATCGAGCGCTGCAAGCAGAATTCAAATCCGAGCCTGCGTTTGGCAGGAAATCGCAGTAATAGCTAAAAACCTATCTTCCCGCATTCTAACTGCCAGAATCGTACTCTGTTGTTGAACAGAAGTATATCCGAAGTGAATTGACTAGAGTAATCGAACGCTGCAAGCAGAATTCAAATCCAAGCCTCCGTTTGGCAGGAAATCGCACATATAGCTAAAAACCTGTCTTCCCGCATTCTAACTGCCAGAATCGTACTCTGTTGTAGAACAGAAGTATATCCGAAGTGAATTGACTAGAGTAATCGAACGCTGCAAGCAGAATTCAAATCCAAGCCTCCGTTTGGCAGAAAATCGCACTTATAGCTAAAAACCTATCTTCCCGCATTCTAACTGCCAGAATCGTACTCTGTTGTTAAACAGAAGTGTAATCGAAGTAAAATGACTAGAGGGATCGAATGCCGCAAGCAGAATTCAAATCCGAGCCTCCGTTCGGCAGGAAATCGCAGTTATAGTGAAAAACCTATCTTCCAGCATTCTAACTGCCAGAATCGTACTCTGTTGTTAAACAGAAGTGTAATCGAAGTGAAATGACTTGAGGAATCGAATGCCGCAAGCAGAATTCAAATCCGAGCCTCCGTTCGGCAGGAAATCGCAGTTATAGTGAAAAACCTATCTTCCAGCATTCTAACTGCCAGAATCGTACTCCGTTGTTAAACAGAAGTGTAATCGAAGTAAATGACTTGAGGAATCGAATGCCGCAAGCAGAATTCAAATCCGAGCCTCCGTTCGGCAGGAAATCGCAGTTATAGCTAAAACCCTATCTTCCCGCATTCTAACTGCCAGAATCGTACTCTGGTGTTAAACAGAAGTATAATCGAAGTGAAATGACTTGAGGAATCGAATGCCGCAAGCAGAATTCAAATCCGAGCCTCCGTTCGGCAGGAAATCGCAGTTATAGTGAAAAACCTATCTTCCAGCATTCTAACTGCCAGAATCGTACTCTGTTGTTAAACAGAAGTGTAATCGAAGTGAAATGACTTGAGGAATCGAATGCCGCAAGCAGAATTCAAATCCGAGCCTCCGTTCGGCAGGAAATCGCAGTTATAGTGAAAAACCTATCTTCCAGCATTCTAACTGCCAGAATCGTACTCTGTTGTTAAACAGAAGTGTAATCGAAGTGAAATCACTTGAGGAATCGAATGCCGCAAGCAGAATTCAAATCCGAGTCTCCGTTCGGCAGGAAATCGCAGTTATAGCTAAAACCCTATCTTCCCGCATTCTAACTGCCAGAATCGTACTCTGGTGTTAAACAGAAGTATAATCGAAGTGAAATGACTTGAGGAATCGAATGCCGCAAGCAGAATTCAAATCCGAGCCTCCGTTCGGCAGGAAATCGCAGTTATAGTGAAAAACCTATCTTCCAGCATTCTAACTGCCAGAATCGTACTCTGTTGTTAAACAGAAGTTTAATCGAAGTGATATCACTTGAGGAATCGAATGCCGCAAGCAGAATTCAAATCCGAGCCTCCGTTCGGCAGGAAATCGCAGTTATAGTGAAAAACCTATCTTCCAGCATTCTAACTGCCAGAATCGTACTCCGTTGTTAAACAGAAGTGTAATCGAAGTGAAATGACTTGAGGAATCGAATGCCGCAAGCAGAATTCAAATCCGAGCCTCCGTTCGGCAGGAAATCGCAGTTATAGTGAAAAACCTATCTTCCAGCATTCTAACTGCCAGAATCGTACTCTGTTGTTAAACAGAAGTGTAATCGAAGTGAAATCACTTGAGGAATCGAATGCCGCAAGCAGAATTCAAATCCGAGCCTCCGTTTGGCAGGAAATCGCAGTTATAGCTAAAAACGTAGCTTCTCGCATTCTAACTGCCAGAATCGTACTCTGGTGTTCAACAGAAGTATGTCCGAAGTGAAATGACTAGAGTAATCGAGCGCTGCAAGCAGAATTCAAATCCAAGCCTCCGTTTGGCAGAAAATCGCACTTATAGCTAAAAACCTATCTTCCCGCATTCTAACTGCCAGAATCGTACTCTGTTGTTAAACAGAAGTGTAATCGAAGTAAAATGACTAGAGGGATCGAATGCCGCAAGCAGAATTCAAATCCGAGCCTCCGTTCGGCAGGAAATCGCAGTTATAGTGAAAAACCTATCTTCCAGCATTCTAACTGCCAGAATCGTACTCTGTTGTTAAACAGAAGTATAATCGAAGTGAAATGACTTGAGGAATTGAATGCCGCAAGCAGAATTCAAATCCGAGCCTCCGTTCGGCAGGAAATCGCAGTTATAGTGAAAAACCTATCTTCCCGCATTCTAACTGCCAGAATCGTACTCTGTTGTTAAACAGAAGTGTAATCGAAGTGAAATCACTCGAGGAATCGAATGCCGCATGCAGAATTCAAATCCGAGCCTCCGTTTGGCAGGAAATCGCAGTTATAGTGAAAAACCTATCTTCTAGCATTCTAACTGCCAGAATAGTACTCTGTTGTTAAACAGAAGTGTAATCGAAGTAAAATGACTAGAGGGATCGAATGCCGCAAGCAGAATTCAAATCCGAGCCTCCGTTCGGCAGGAAATCGCAGTTATAGTGAAAAACCTATCTTCCAGCATTCTAACTGCCAGAATCGTACTCTGTTGTTAAACAGAAGTGTAATCGAAGTGAAATGACTTGAGGAATCGAATGCCGCAAGCAGAATTCAAATCCGAGCCTCCGTTCGGCAGGAAATCGCAGTTATAGTGAAAAACCTATCTTCCAGCATTCTAACTGCCAGAATCGTACTCCGTTGTTAAACAGAAGTGTAATCGAAGTAAATGACTTGAGGAATCGAATGCCGCAAGCAGAATTCAAATCCGAGCCTCCGTTCGGCAGGAAATCGCAGTTATAGCTAAAACCCTATCTTCCCGCATTCTAACTGCCAGAATCGTACTCTGGTGTTAAACAGAAGTATAATCGAAGTGAAATGACTTGAGGAATCGAATGCCGCAAGCAGAATTCAAATCCGAGCCTCCGTTCGGCAGGAAATCGCAGTTATAGTGAAAAACCTATCTTCCAGCATTCTAACTGCCAGAATCGTACTCTGTTGTTAAACAGAAGTGTAATCGAAGTGAAATGACTTGAGGAATCGAATGCCGCAAGCAGAATTCAAATCCGAGCCTCCGTTCGGCAGGAAATCGCAGTTATAGTGAAAAACCTATCTTCCAGCATTCTAACTGCCAGAATCGTACTCTGTTGTTAAACAGAAGTGTAATCGAAGTGAAATCACTTGAGGAATCGAATGCCGCAAGCAGAATTCAAATCCGAGTCTCCGTTCGGCAGGAAATCGCAGTTATAGCTAAAACCCTATCTTCCCGCATTCTAACTGCCAGAATCGTACTCTGGTGTTAAACAGAAGTATAATCGAAGTGAAATGACTTGAGGAATCGAATGCCGCAAGCAGAATTCAAATCCGAGCCTCCGTTCGGCAGGAAATCGCAGTTATAGTGAAAAACCTATCTTCCAGCATTCTAACTGCCAGAATCGTACTCTGTTGTTAAACAGAAGTTTAATCGAAGTGATATCACTTGAGGAATCGAATGCCGCAAGCAGAATTCAAATCCGAGCCTCCGTTCGGCAGGAAATCGCAGTTATAGTGAAAAACCTATCTTCCAGCATTCTAACTGCCAGAATCGTACTCCGTTGTTAAACAGAAGTGTAATCGAAGTGAAATGACTTGAGGAATCGAATGCCGCAAGCAGAATTCAAATCCGAGCCTCCGTTCGGCAGGAAATCGCAGTTATAGTGAAAAACCTATCTTCCAGCATTCTAACTGCCAGAATCGTACTCTGTTGTTAAACAGAAGTGTAATCGAAGTGAAATCACTTGAGGAATCGAATGCCGCAAGCAGAATTCAAATCCGAGCCTCCGTTTGGCAGGAAATCGCAGTTATAGCTAAAAACGTAGCTTCTCGCATTCTAACTGCCAGAATCGTACTCTGGTGTTCAACAGAAGTATGTCCGAAGTGAAATGACTAGAGTAATCGAGCGCTGCAAGCAGAATTCAAATCCAAGCCTCCGTTTGGCAGAAAATCGCACTTATAGCTAAAAACCTATCTTCCCGCATTCTAACTGCCAGAATCGTACTCTGTTGTTAAACAGAAGTGTAATCGAAGTAAAATGACTAGAGGGATCGAATGCCGCAAGCAGAATTCAAATCCGAGCCTCCGTTCGGCAGGAAATCGCAGTTATAGTGAAAAACCTATCTTCCAGCATTCTAACTGCCAGAATCGTACTCTGTTGTTAAACAGAAGTATAATCGAAGTGAAATGACTTGAGGAATTGAATGCCGCAAGCAGAATTCAAATCCGAGCCTCCGTTCGGCAGGAAATCGCAGTTATAGTGAAAAACCTATCTTCCCGCATTCTAACTGCCAGAATCGTACTCTGTTGTTAAACAGAAGTGTAATCGAAGTGAAATCACTCGAGGAATCGAATGCCGCATGCAGAATTCAAATCCGAGCCTCCGTTTGGCAGGAAATCGCAGTTATAGTGAAAAACCTATCTTCTAGCATTCTAACTGCCAGAATCGTACTCTGGTGTTGAACAGAAGTATGTCCGAAGTGAAATGACTAGAGTAATCGAGCGCTGCAAGCAGAATTCAAACCCGAGCCTCCGTTTGGCAGGAAATCGCAGTTATAGCTAAAAACGTAGCTTCTCGCATTCTAACTGCCAGAATCGTACTCTGGTGTTCAACAGAAGTATGTCCGAAGTGAAATGACTAGAGTAATCGAGCGCTGCAAGCAGAATTCAAATCCGAGCCTGCGTTTGGCAGGAAATCGCAGTAATAGCTAAAAACCTATCTTCCCGCATTCTAACTGCCAGAATCGTACTCTGTTGTTGAACAGAAGTATATCCGAAGTGAATTGACTAGAGTAATCGAACGCTGCAAGCAGAATTCAAATCCAAGCCTCCGTTTGGCAGGAAATCGCACATATAGCTAAAAACCTGTCTTCCCGCATTCTAACTGCCAGAATCGTACTCTGTTGTAGAACAGAAGTATATCCGAAGTGAATTGACTAGAGTAATCGAACGCTGCAAGCAGAATTCAAATCCAAGCCTCCGTTTGGCAGAAAATCGCACTTATAGCTAAAAACCTATCTTCCCGCATTCTAACTGCCAGAATCGTACTCTGTTGTTAAACAGAAGTGTAATCGAAGTAAAATGACTAGAGGGATCGAATGCCGCAAGCAGAATTCAAATCCGAGCCTCCGTTCGGCAGGAAATCGCAGTTATAGTGAAAAACCTATCTTCCAGCATTCTAACTGCCAGA
This sequence comes from Ectemnius lituratus, assembly GCA_910593735.2. Classification (NCBI taxonomy): domain Eukaryota; kingdom Metazoa; phylum Arthropoda; class Insecta; order Hymenoptera; family Crabronidae; genus Ectemnius; species Ectemnius lituratus. The sequence continues at coordinate 1,842,550 of OU343044.1, read as the reverse complement.
ATCGTACTCTGTTGTTAAACAGAAGTGTAATCGAAGTAAAATCACTAGAGCAATCGAGCGCTGCAAGCAGAATTCAAATCCGAGCCTCCGTTCGGCAGTAAATCGCAGTTATAGCTAAAACCCTATCTTCCCGCATTCTAACTGCCAGAATCGTACTCTGGTGTTGAACAGAAGTATGTCCGAAGTGAAATGACTAGAGTAATCGAGCGCTGCAAGCAGAATTCAAATCCGAGCCTCCGTTTGGCAGGAAATCGCAGTTATAGCTAAAAACGTAGCTTCTCGCATTCTAACTGCCAGAATCGTACTCTGGTGTTCAACAGAAGTATGTCCGAAGTGAAATGACTAGAGTAACCGAGCGCTGCAAGCAGAATTCAAATCCGAGCCTCCGTTTGGCAGGAAATCGCAGTTATAGCTAAAACCCTATCTTCCCGCATTCTAACTGCCAGAATCGTACTCTGGTGTTGAACAGAAGTATGTCCGAAGTGAAATGACTAGAGTAATCGTGCGCTGCAAGCAGAATTCAAATCCGAGCCTCCGTTCGGCAGGAAATCGCAGTTATAGCTAAAACCCTATCTTCCCGCATTCTAACTGCCAGAATCGTACTCTGTTGTTGAACAGAAGTATATCCGAAGTGAAATGACTAGAGTAACCGAGCGCTGGAAGCAGAATTCAAATCCGAGCCTCCGTTTGGCAGGAAATCGCAGTTATAGCTAAAACCCTATCTTCCCGCATTCTAACTGCCAGAATCGTACTCTGGTGTTGAACAGAAGTATGTCCGAAGTGAAATGACTAGAGTAATCGTGCGCTGCAAGCAGAATTCAAATCCGAGCCTCCGTTCGGCAGGAAATCGCAGTTATAGCTAAAACCCTATCTTCCCGCATTCTAACTGCCAGAATCGTACTCTGTTGTTGAACAGAAGTATATCCGAAGTGAAATGACTAGAGTAACCGAGCGCTGGAAGCAGAATTCAAATCCGAGCCTCCGTTTGGCAGGAAATCGCAGTTATAGCTAAAACCCTATCTTCCCGCATTCTAACTGCCAGAATCGTACTCTGGTGTTGAACAGAAGTATATCCGAAGTGAAATGACTAGAGTAATCGAGCGCTGCAAGCAGAATTCAAATCCGAGCCTCCGTTTGGCAGGAAATCGCAGTTATAGCTGAAAACGTAGCTTCTCGCATTCTAACTGCCAGAATCGTACTCTGGTGTTCAACAGAAGTATGTCCGAAGTGAAATGACTAGAGTAATCGAACGCTGCAAGCAGAATTCAAATCCAAGCCTCCGTTTGGCAGAAAATCGCACTTATAGCTAAAAACCTATCTTCCCGCATTCTAACTGCCAGAATCGTACTCTGTTGTTAAACAGAAGTGTAATCGAAGTAAAATGACTAGAGGGATCGAATGCCGCAAGCAGAATTCAAATCCGAGCCTCCGTTCGGCAGGAAATCGCAGTTATAGTGAAAAACCTATCTTCCAGCATTCTAACTGCCAGAATCGTACTCTGTTGTTAAACAGAAGTGTAATCGAAGTGAAATGACTTGAGGAATCGAATGCCGCAAGCAGAATTCAAATCCGAGCCTCCGTTCGGCAGGAAATCGCAGTTATAGTGAAAAACCTATCTTCCAGCATTCTAACTGCCAGAATCGTACTCCGTTGTTAAACAGAAGTGTAATCGAAGTAAATGACTTGAGGAATCGAATGCCGCAAGCAGAATTCAAATCCGAGCCTCCGTTCGGCAGGAAATCGCAGTTATAGTGAAAAACCTATCTTCCAGCATTCTAACTGCCAGAATCGTACTCTGTTGTTAAACAGAAGTGTAATCGAAGTGAAATCACTTGAGGAATCGAATGCCGCAAGCAGAATTCAAATCCGAGCCTCCGTTTGGCAGGAAATCGCAGTTATAGCTAAAAACGTAGCTTCTCGCATTCTAACTGCCAGAATCGTACTCTGGTGTTCAACAGAAGTATGTCCGAAGTGAAATGACTAGAGTAATCGAGCGCTGCAAGCAGAATTCAAATCCAAGCCTCCGTTTGGCAGAAAATCGCACTTATAGCTAAAAACCTATCTTCCCGCATTCTAACTGCCAGAATCGTACTCTGTTGTTAAACAGAAGTGTAATCGAAGTAAAATGACTAGAGGGATCGAATGCCGCAAGCAGAATTCAAATCCGAGCCTCCGTTCGGCAGGAAATCGCAGTTATAGTGAAAAACCTATCTTCCAGCATTCTAACTGCCAGAATCGTACTCTGTTGTTAAACAGAAGTGTAATCGAAGTGAAATCACTTGAGGAATCGAATGCCGCAAGCAGAATTCAAATCCGAGCCTCCGTTCGGCAGGAAATCGCAGTTATAGCTAAAACCCTATCTTCCCGCATTCTAACTGCCAGAATCGTACTCTGTTGTTGAACAGAAGTATATCCGAAGTGAAATGACTAGAGTAACCGAGCGCTGGAAGCAGAATTCAAATCCGAGCCTCCGTTTGGCAGGAAATCGCAGTTATAGCTAAAACCCTATCTTCCCGCATTCTAACTGCCAGAATCGTACTCTGTTGTTGAACAGAAGTATATCCGAAGTGAAATGACTAGAGTAACCGAGCGCTGGAAGCAGAATTCAAATCCGAGCCTCCGTTTGGCAGGAAATCGCAGTTATAGCTAAAACCCTATCTTCCCGCATTCTAACTGCCAGAATCGTACTCTGGTGTTGAACAGAAGTATATCCGAAGTGAAATGACTAGAGTAATCGAGCGCTGCAAGCAGAATTCAAATCCGAGCCTCCGTTTGGCAGGAAATCGCAGTTATAGCTAAAAACGTAGCTTCTCGCATTCTAACTGCCAGAATCGTACTCTGGTGTTCAACAGAAGTATGTCCGAAGTGAAATGACTAGAGTAATCGAACGCTGCAAGCAGAATTCAAATCCAAGCCTCCGTTTGGCAGAAAATCGCACTTATAGCTAAAAACCTATCTTCCCGCATTCTAACTGCCAGAATCGTACTCTGTTGTTAAACAGAAGTGTAATCGAAGTAAAATGACTAGAGGGATCGAATGCCGCAAGCAGAATTCAAATCCGAGCCTCCGTTCGGCAGGAAATCGCAGTTATAGTGAAAAACCTATCTTCCAGCATTCTAACTGCCAGAATCGTACTCTGTTGTTAAACAGAAGTATAATCGAAGTGAAATGACTTGAGGAATCGAATGCCGCAAGCAGAATTCAAATCCGAGCCTCCGTTCGGCAGGAAATCGCAGTTATAGTGAAAAACCTATCTTGCAGCATTCTAACTGCCAGAATCGTACTCTGTTGTTAAACAGAAGTGTAATCGAAGTGAAATCACTTGAGGAATCGAATGCCGCAAGCAGAATTCAAATCCGAGCCTCCGTTCGGCAGGAAATCGCAGTTATAGTGAAAAACCTATCTTCCCGCATTCTAACTGCCAGAATCGTACTCTGTTGTTAAACAGAAGTGTAATCGAAGTGAAATCACTTGAGGAATCGAATGTCGCAAGCAGAATTCAAATCCGAGCCTCCGTTCGGCAGGAAATCGCAGTTATAGTGAAAAACCTATCTTCCAGCATTCTAACTGCCAGAATCGTACTCTGTTGTTAAACAGAAGTGTAATCGAAGTGAAATCACTTGAGGAATCGAATGCCGCAAGCAGAATTCAAATCCGAGCCTCCGTTCGGCAGGAAATCGCAGTTATAGCTAAAACCCTATCTTCCCGCATTCTAACTGCCAGAATCGTACTCTGGTGTTAAACAGAAGTATAATCGAAGTGAAATGACTTGAGGAATCGAATGCCGCAAGCAGAATTCAAATCCGAGCCTCCGTTCGGCAGGAAATCGCAGTTATAGTGAAAAACCTATCTTCCAGCATTCTAACTGCCAGAATCGTACTCTGTTGTTAAACAGAAGTTTAATCGAAGTGATATCACTTGAGGAATCGAATGCCGCAAGCAGAATTCAAATCCGAGCCTCCGTTCGGCAGGAAATCGCAGTTATAGTGAAAAACCTATCTTCCAGCATTCTAACTGCCAGAATCGTACTCCGTTGTTAAACAGAAGTGTAATCGAAGTGAAATGACTTGAGGAATCGAATGCCGCAAGCAGAATTCAAATCCGAGCCTCCGTTCGGCAGGAAATCGCAGTTATAGTGAAAAACCTATCTTCCAGCATTCTAACTGCCAGAATCGTACTCTGTTGTTAAACAGAAGTGTAATCGAAGTGAAATCACTTGAGGAATCGAATGCCGCAAGCAGAATTCAAATCCGAGCCTCCGTTCGGCAGGAAATCGCAGTTATAGTGAAAAACCTATCTTCCCGCATTCTAACTGCCAGAATCGTACTCTGTTGTTAAACAGAAGTGTAATCGAAGTGAAATCACTTGAGGAATCGAATGTCGCAAGCAGAATTCAAATCCGAGCCTCCGTTCGGCAGGAAATCGCAGTTATAGTGAAAAACCTATCTTCCAGCATTCTAACTGCCAGAATCGTACTCTGTTGTTAAACAGAAGTGTAATCGAAGTGAAATCACTTGAGGAATCGAATGCCGCAAGCAGAATTCAAATCCGAGCCTCCGTTTGGCAGGAAATCGCAGTTATAGCTAAAACCCTATCTTCCCGCATTCTAACTGCCAGAATCGTACTCTGGTGTTAAACAGAAGTATAATCGAAGTGAAATGACTTGAGGAATCGAATGCCGCAAGCAGAATTCAAATCCGAGCCTCCGTTCGGCAGGAAATCGCAGTTATAGTGAAATACCTATCTTCCAGCATTCTAACTGCCAGAATCGTACTCTGTTGTTAAACAGAAGTTTAATCGAAGTGATATCACTTGAGGAATCGAATGCCGCAAGCAGAATTCAAATCCGAGCCTCCGTTCGGCAGGAAATCGCAGTTATAGTGAAAAACCTATCTTCCAGCATTCTAACTGCCAGAATCGTACTCCGTTGTTAAACAGAAGTGTAATCGAAGTGAAATGACTTGAGGAATCGAATGCCGCAAGCAGAATTCAAATCCGAGCCTCCGTTCGGCAGGAAATCGCAGTTATAGTGAAAAACCTATCTTCCAGCATTCTAACTGCCAGAATCGTACTCTGTTGTTAAACAGAAGTGTAATCGAAGTGAAATCACTTGAGGAATCGAATGCCGCAAGCAGAATTCAAATCCGAGCCTCCGTTTGGCAGGAAATCGCAGTTATAGCTAAAAACGTAGCTTCTCGCATTCTAACTGCCAGAATCGTACTCTGGTGTTCAACAGAAGTATGTCCGAAGTGAAATGACTAGAGTAATCGAGCGCTGCAAGCAGAATTCAAATCCAAGCCTCCGTTTGGCAGAAAATCGCACTTATAGCTAAAAACCTATCTTCCCGCATTCTAACTGCCAGAATCGTACTCTGGTGTTGAACAGAAGTATATCCGAAGTGAAATGACTAGAGTAATCGAGCGCTGCAAGCAGAATTCAAATCCGAGCCTCCGTTCGGCAGGAAATCGCAGTTATAGTGAAAAACCTATCTTCCCGCATTCTAACTGCCAGAATCGTACTCTGTTGTTAAACAGAAGTGTAATCGAAGTGAAATCACTTGAGGAATCGAATGCCGCAAGCAGAATTCAAATCCGAGCCTCCGTTCGGCAGGAAATCGCAGTTATAGTGAAAAACCTATCTTCCAGCATTCTAACTGCCAGAATCGTACTCTGTTGTTAAACAGAAGTGTAATCGAAGTGAAATCACTTGAGGAATCGAATGCCGCAAGCAGAATTCAAATCCGAGCCTCCGTTCGGCAGGAAATCGCAGTTATAGCTAAAACCCTATCTTCCCGCATTCTAACTGCCAGAATCGTACTCTGGTGTTAAACAGAAGTATAATCGAAGTGAAATGACTTGAGGAATCGAATGCCGCAAGCAGAATTCAAATCCGAGCCTCCGTTCGGCAGGAAATCGCAGTTATAGTGAAAAACCTATCTTCCAGCATTCTAACTGCCAGAATCGTACTCTGTTGTTAAACAGAAGTTTAATCGAAGTGAAATCACTTGAGGAATCGAATGCCGCAAGCAGAATTCAAATCCGAGCCTCCGTTCGGCAGGAAATCGCAGTTATAGTGAAAAACCTATCTTCCAGCATTCTAACTGCCAGAATCGTACTCTGTTGTTAAACAGAAGTATAATCGAAGTGAAATGACTTGAGGAATCGAATGCCGCAAGCAGAATTCAAATCCGAGCCTCCGTTCGGCAGGAAATCGCAGTTATAGTGAAAAACCTATCTTGCAGCATTCTAACTGCCAGAATCGTACTCTGTTGTTAAACAGAAGTGTAATCGAAGTGAAATCACTTGAGGAATCGAATGCCGCAAGCAGAATTCAAATCCGAGCCTCCGTTCGGCAGGAAATCGCAGTTATAGTGAAAAACCTATCTTCCCGCATTCTGGCAGTTAGAATCGTACTCTGTTGTTAAACAGAAGTGTAATCAAAGTGAAATCACTTGAGGAATCGAATGCCGCAAGCAGAATTCAAATCCGAGCCTCCGTTTGGCAGGAAATCGCAGTTATAGCTAAAACCCTATCTTCCCGCATTCTAACTGCCAGAATCGTACTCTGGTGTTAAACAGAAGTATAATCGAAGTGAAATGACTTGAGGAATCGAATGCCGCAAGCAGAATTCAAATCCGAGCCTCCGTTCGGCAGGAAATCGCAGTTATAGTGAAAAACCTATCTTCCAGCATTCTAACTGCCAGAATCGTACTCTGTTGTTAAACAGAAGTTTAATCGAAGTGAAATCACTTGAGGAATCGAATGCCGCAAGCAGAATTCAAATCCGAGCCTCCGTTCGGCAGGAAATCGCAGTTATAGTGAAAAACCTATCTTCCAGCATTCTAACTGCCAGAATCGTACTCCGTTGTTAAACAGAAGTGTAATCGAAGTAAATGACTTGAGGAATCGAATGCCGCAAGCAGAATTCAAATCCGAGCCTCCGTTCGGCAGGAAATCGCAGTTATAGTGAAAAACCTATCTTCCAGCATTCTAACTGCCAGAATCGTACTCTGTTGTTAAACAGAAGTGTAATCGAAGTGAAATCACTTGAGGAATCGAATGCCGCAAGCAGAATTCAAATCCGAGCTTCCGTTTGGCAGGAAATCGCAGTTATAGCTAAAAACGTAGCTTCTCGCATTCTAACTACCAGAATCGTACTCTGGTGTTCAACAGAAGTATGTCCGAAGTGAAATGACTAGAGTAATCGAGCGCTGCAAGCAGAATTCAAATCCAAGCCTCCGTTTGGCAGAAAATCGCACTTATAGCTAAAAACCTATCTTCCCGCATTCTAACTGCCAGAATCGTACTCTGTTGTTAAACAGAAGTGTAATCGAAGTAAAATGACTAGAGGGATCGAATGCCGCAAGCAGAATTCAAATCCGAGCCTCCGTTCGGCAGGAAATCGCAGTTATAGTGAAAAACCTATCTTCCAGCATTCTAACTGCCAGAATCGTACTCTGTTGTTAAACAGAAGTGTAATCGAAGTGAAATCACTTGAGGAATCGAATGCCGCAAGCAGAATTCAAATCCGAGCCTCCGTTCGGCAGGAAATCGCAGTTATAGTGAAAACCCTATCTTCCCGCATTCTAACTGCCAGAATCGTACTCTGTTGTTGAACAGAAGTATATCCGAAGTGAAATGACTAGAGTAACCGAGCGCTGGAAGCAGAATTCAAATCCGAGCCTCCGTTTGGCAGGAAATCGCAGTTATAGCTAAAACCCTATCTTCCCGCATTCTAACTGCCAGAATCGTACTCTGGTGTTGAACAGAAGTATATCCGAAGTGAAATGACTAGAGTAATCGAGCGCTGCAAGCAGAATTCAAATCCGAGCCTCCGTTTGGCAGGAAATCGCAGTTATAGCTAAAAACGTAGCTTCTCGCATTCTAACTGCCAGAATCGTACTCTGGTGTTCAACAGAAGTATGTCCGAAGTGAAATGACTAGAGTAATCGAACGCTGCAAGCAGAATTCAAATCCAAGCCTCCGTTTGGCAGAAAATCGCACTTATAGCTAAAAACCTATCTTCCCGCATTCTAACTGCCAGAATCGTACTCTGTTGTTAAACAGAAGTGTAATCGAAGTGAAATCACTTGAGGAATCGAATGCCGCGAGCAGAATTCAAAACCGAGCCTCCGTTCGGCAGGAAATCGCAGTTATAGTGAAAAACCTATCTTCCAGCATTCTAACTGCCAGAATCGTACTCTGTTGTTAAACAGAAGTGTAATCGAAGTGAAATGACTTGAGGAATTGAATGCCGCAAGCAGAATTCAAAACCGAGCCTCCGTTCGACAGGAAATCGCAGTTATAGCTAAAAACCTATCTTCCCGCATTCTAACTGCCAGAATCGTACTCTGTTGTTGAACTGAAGTAGATCCGAAGTGAAATGACTAGAGTAATCGAGCGCTGCAAGCAGAAGTCAAATCCGAGCCTCCGTTTGGCAGGAAATCGCAGTTATAGCTAAAAACGTAGCTTCCCGCATTCTAACTGCCAGAATCGTACTCTGTTGTTAAACAGAAGTGTAATCGAAGTGAAATCACTTGAGGAATCGAATGCCGCAAGCAGAATTCAAATCCGAGCCTCCGTTCGGCAGGAAATCGCAGTTATAGTGAAAAACCTATCTTCCAGCATTCTAACTGCCAGAATCGTACTCTGTTGTTAAACAGAAGTGTAATCGAAGTGAAATCACTTGAGGAATCGAATGCCGCAAGCAGAATTCAAATCCGAGCCTCCGTTTGGCAGGAAATCGCAGTTATAGCTAAAACCCTATCTTCCCGCATTCTAACTGCCAGAATCGTACTCTGGTGTTAAACAGAAGTATAATCGAAGTGAAATGACTTGAGGAATCGAATGCCGCAAGCAGAATTCAAATCCGAGCCTCCGTTCGGCAGGAAATCGCAGTTATAGTGAAATACCTATCTTCCAGCATTCTAACTGCCAGAATCGTACTCTGTTGTTAAACAGAAGTTTAATCGAAGTGATATCACTTGAGGAATCGAATGCCGCAAGCAGAATTCAAATCCGAGCCTCCGTTCGGCAGGAAATCGCAGTTATAGTGAAAAACCTATCTTCCAGCATTCTAACTGCCAGAATCGTACTCCGTTGTTAAACAGAAGTGTAATCGAAGTGAAATGACTTGAGGAATCGAATGCCGCAAGCAGAATTCAAATCCGAGCCTCCGTTCGGCAGGAAATCGCAGTTATAGTGAAAAACCTATCTTCCAGCATTCTAACTGCCAGAATCGTACTCTGTTGTTAAACAGAAGTGTAATCGAAGTGAAATCACTTGAGGAATCGAATGCCGCAAGCAGAATTCAAATCCGAGCCTCCGTTTGGCAGGAAATCGCAGTTATAGCTAAAAACGTAGCTTCTCGCATTCTAACTGCCAGAATCGTTATCTGGTGTTCAACAGAAGTATGTCCGAAGTGAAATGACTAGAGTAATCGAGCGCTGCAAGCAGAATTCAAATCCAAGCCTCCGTTTGGCAGAAAATCGCACTTATAGCTAAAAACCTATCTTCCCGCATTCTAACTGCCAGAATCGTACTCTGGTGTTGAACAGAAGTATATCCGAAGTGAAATGACTAGAGTAATCGAGCGCTGCAAGCAGAATTCAAATCCGAGCCTCCGTTCGGCAGGAAATCGCAGTTATAGTGAAAAACCTATCTTCCCGCATTCTAACTGCCAGAATCGTACTCTGTTGTTAAACAGAAGTGTAATCGAAGTGAAATCACTTGAGGAATCGAATGTCGCAAGCAGAATTCAAATCCGAGCCTCCGTTCGGCAGGAAATCGCAGTTATAGTGAAAAACCTATCTTCCAGCATTCTAACTGCCAGAATCGTACTCTGTTGTTAAACAGAAGTGTAATCGAAGTGAAATCACTTGAGGAATCGAATGCCGCAAGCAGAATTCAAATCCGAGCCTCCGTTCGGCAGGAAATCGCAGTTATAGCTAAAACCCTATCTTCCCGCATTCTAACTGCCAGAATCGTACTCTGGTGTTAAACAGAAGTATAATCGAAGTGAAATGACTTGAGGAATCGAATGCCGCAAGCAGAATTCAAATCCGAGCCTCCGTTCGGCAGGAAATCGCAGTTATAGTGAAAAACCTATCTTCCAGCATTCTAACTGCCAGAATCGTACTCTGTTGTTAAACAGAAGTATAATCGAAGTGAAATGACTTGAGGAATCGAATGCCGCAAGCAGAATTCAAATCCGAGCCTCCGTTCGGCAGGAAATCGCAGTTATAGTGAAAAACCTATCTTGCAGCATTCTAACTGCCAGAATCGTACTCTGTTGTTAAACAGAAGTGTAATCGAAGTGAAATCACTTGAGGAATCGAATGCCGCAAGCAGAATTCAAATCCGAGCCTCCGTTCGGCAGGAAATCGCAGTTATAGTGAAAAACCTATCTTCCCGCATTCTGGCAGTTAGAATCGTACTCTGTTGTTAAACAGAAGTGTAATCAAAGTGAAATCACTTGAGGAATCGAATGCCGCAAGCAGAATTCAAATCCGAGCCTCCGTTTGGCAGGAAATCGCAGTTATAGCTAAAACCCTATCTTCCCGCATTCTAACTGCCAGAATCGTACTCTGGTGTTAAACAGAAGTATAATCGAAGTGAAATGACTTGAGGAATCGAATGCCGCAAGCAGAATTCAAATCCGAGCCTCCGTTCGGCAGGAAATCGCAGTTATAGTGAAAAACCTATCTTCCAGCATTCTAACTGCCAGAATCGTACTCTGTTGTTAAACAGAAGTTTAATCGAAGTGAAATCACTTGAGGAATCGAATGCCGCAAGCAGAATTCAAATCCGAGCCTCCGTTCGGCAGGAAATCGCAGTTATAGTGAAAAACCTATCTTCCAGCATTCTAACTGCCAGAATCGTACTCCGTTGTTAAACAGAAGTGTAATCGAAGTAAATGACTTGAGGAATCGAATGCCGCAAGCAGAATTCAAATCCGAGCCTCCGTTCGGCAGGAAATCGCAGTTATAGTGAAAAACCTATCTTCCAGCATTCTAACTGCCAGAATCGTACTCTGTTGTTAAACAGAAGTGTAATCGAAGTGAAATCACTTGAGGAATCGAATGCCGCAAGCAGAATTCAAATCCGAGCTTCCGTTTGGCAGGAAATCGCAGTTATAGCTAAAAACGTAGCTTCTCGCATTCTAACTACCAGAATCGTACTCTGGTGTTCAACAGAAGTATGTCCGAAGTGAAATGACTAGAGTAATCGAGCGCTGCAAGCAGAATTCAAATCCAAGCCTCCGTTTGGCAGAAAATCGCACTTATAGCTAAAAACCTATCTTCCCGCATTCTAACTGCCAGAATCGTACTCTGTTGTTAAACAGAAGTGTAATCGAAGTAAAATGACTAGAGGGATCGAATGCCGCAAGCAGAATTCAAATCCGAGCCTCCGTTCGGCAGGAAATCGCAGTTATAGTGAAAAACCTATCTTCCAGCATTCTAACTGCCAGAATCGTACTCTGTTGTTAAACAGAAGTGTAATCGAAGTGAAATCACTTGAGGAATCGAATGCCGCAAGCAGAATTCAAATCCGAGCCTCCGTTCGGCAGGAAATCGCAGTTATAGTGAAAACCCTATCTTCCCGCATTCTAACTGCCAGAATCGTACTCTGTTGTTGAACAGAAGTATATCCGAAGTGAAATGACTAGAGTAACCGAGCGCTGGAAGCAGAATTCAAATCCGAGCCTCCGTTTGGCAGGAAATCGCAGTTATAGCTAAAACCCTATCTTCCCGCATTCTAACTGCCAGAATCGTACTCTGGTGTTGAACAGAAGTATATCCGAAGTGAAATGACTAGAGTAATCGAGCGCTGCAAGCAGAATTCAAATCCGAGCCTCCGTTTGGCAGGAAATCGCAGTTATAGCTAAAAACGTAGCTTCTCGCATTCTAACTGCCAGAATCGTACTCTGGTGTTCAACAGAAGTATGTCCGAAGTGAAATGACTAGAGTAATCGAACGCTGCAAGCAGAATTCAAATCCAAGCCTCCGTTTGGCAGAAAATCGCACTTATAGCTAAAAACCTATCTTCCCGCATTCTAACTGCCAGAATCGTACTCTGTTGTTAAACAGAAGTGTAATCGAAGTGAAATCACTTGAGGAATCGAATGCCGCGAGCAGAATTCAAAACCGAGCCTCCGTTCGGCAGGAAATCGCAGTTATAGTGAAAAACCTATCTTCCAGTGTGACGTCTCACGCCTGTCCTGCCTATTTAGGTATATATATTTTTTTTCAACGCCACGACATACCGCAGGCATATTGTACTACGTTACTCCATCTTATATTAAGCAATTACAATTGAAGGCGCTCGGTCCCAAATACCCGAGCTCGACCAAAAACAAGTCTATTGACATTATCTTTTAACATTTGTCTTTTAACATTTGTCTTTTAACATTTGTCTTTTAACATTTGTCTTTTGACATTTGGCTTTTAACATTTGTCTATTAACTTTTTCTATTGACACTGTCCTTTAACACCGTATGTTTGGGAACGCCGCGTCATAATCGCGATATACATTAAGCAGTAGCCTTTAACACAACCACAACGAACCACGAGCATTTATTGGGAATGATCAGCTATTGACGATAATGATCGTGAGTCGTTGGAGGAACATAATTATAAGCTATAAGGATATGTATATCCTCCGAACGCCTGGTAGACGAGCTCGCGCTAAGTATTTAGTCTACTCAGCGATTCCCATGTGATCAAGCACACGTGCGATCACTACAGAGTTACGAGTGAGCTTCTCACGGAAAGATGACCGAGTGGTGTCCGATAAACAAGAGCCCACATTCCACTCTCACGGCAAAAGTGCTTAAAGTCACGTACAAAGTATCGGCTAGCATCCGAGCCGCCAGCTCGTCTCCTAGAGATAAGATAAGCACCGAGCACCGTGGAACTGCTGACGTTGCAGCGCACATGGACCGTTCGAGCGTGGGACTGCTTAGGTCAGCAACGTCCCAGCACGGAGCGAGACCGGTCACCTGACCACAACCGCGCGCGCTGATTGGCTCCCCACCGCTCGCGAGGCGCCTGCCCCACTACTCGGAGACCCTGCGAGGCTCCAGAGAGCCACTCGAACAATCAGTTCTCATCGTGGACCTGACAGCACCGGACGTAAACTCGAAGTGCTCCCGCTATACTTAGTAATCAGCTCTCATCGTGGACCTGACAGCAGCGAACCTAAACTCGAAGTGCTCCCGCTATACTTAGTATTTGCTCCAATCTATACAAGTGTTGTGAATATTAGTGATCGTGGTTCATCACGCTAGAACAGCGACAAGGGACCTTCCAATTCCGATAGCGAGCACCGCATCTACTTGTTGCATTTACTGTGAGTCCAATTAAACTGTCAGTACCGCGATAGAACTCCGTGTCCAACGGTCACGTTAATAATTATACTTATTCTACTGTTCCGAGATTCGCTTAATTAAGTATTATCGTTGTGTGTACTATTCAAACACTTTACAATATACTTACTATACGAGATTTATTCGTTTATCGGTGATTTTACCTGTGACACCCACTACTCAATGTGCTCTAATGCCCGCGATGTGCAACCCTTGCAATAATGATTTAATTGAGGCTCGCCTGTCAATAACTCAAGAGCCGGCCAACGAAACCGCGCTATTTGTTAGCGACGAGGTGGCAATGGCTAGTTATTCTTACGCTTGTCATCGACTCCTTCCTGTTCCGCCTATCGAGATCGCGCTGATTGACAGCGTCGGCCAGGCAACAACAATAATCCGCAATTATCCGCGATGGCGTCGACGGCTCGCGCCCACTACCGCCCCGCTTCACAACGAAGCCACCGGTCAGGGCGACGAGTTAGGGAAAGAATACAGTACTACTATGACAATGTACTCCGAATCTCGTAGCAATAAGACAGAATAAGTCCTAACCATTACTTCATATCAACTGTCCACCAAATCATTTCTTAACTCTACCAATTACTTCATACCCGCCTACTTCATTTCTACCACTTTGGTACCTATTCAACACTCGTGGGGTAAGGCGTGTGACAATACCTAACATCATCCTATTCAATCGGGTTCGAGATCCATTATCAGACATTAAGAGTCGCAATCATAGAAAGGCAACATTCGGAATCCAATTATTTCTATGCGATTATCACAGCCAGCCGTCAGAATCGCGCTATTTGCTAGCGACGAGAATGTTTGCATGACTCTGGCTTTAGACGTGTTTGTCTTGTTATTATAATGCTGCATATCGAAACCGCGCTTGAAACCAGCGTCGGACAGGCAGATTGACATATGCATCTATCAGACCAACTACAAGATGGCGCCGTCCGGACGCGCCGGCGAGCATGGTCATTCAACTAAATTCGATGGGTTCACTTTCGCCATTACCAACCCAGGATCACCCGATCACTCACTATTCTACGGTACCTACATTTCTCTTACTTACCGACCTCACTACTATTCCTAATTTACCTACAGTCCATTAACTACTTACCTGTTACCTACCCTATCCAGAATACCTACTCTATCTTCCTTACCCACCTTAATTCATTTACCTACCCGCGAGATTTCCTCTCCCATACGAGGCAGGATCATTTAGCGGCGAAACAGAGTAGTGCCCTCTGTGCCAGACATGTTTACTCGACTCTCTACAACAGAGCCTCATCCCAGGGTATAGTTCTGTGCATGCGACTGCCCGAAAAAGAGGCACTTAATAATTGAAAATAAGCCCGTCTCAGGAATAGATCGACTAATAGGTTGCGGAACACTTCGACCTTCGGTCGGCGCCTCCCGAGACGTAACACCAGCATTCTAACTGTCAGAATCGTACTCTGTTGTTAAACAGAAGTGTAATCGAAGTGAAATGACTTGAGGAATTGAATGCCGCAAGCAGAATTCAAAACCGAGCCTCCGTTCGGCAGGAAATCGCAGTTATAGTGAAAAACCTATCTTCCAGCATTCTAACTGCCAGAATCGTACTCTGTTGTTAAACAGAAGTGTAATCGAAGTGAAATGACTTGAGGAATTGAATGCCGCAAGCAGAATTCAAAACCGAGCCTCCGTTCGGCAGGAAATCGCAGTTATAGTGAAAAACCTATCTTCCAGCATTCTAACTGCCAGAATCGTACTCTGTTGTTAAACAGAAGTGTAATCGAAGTGAAATCACTTGAGGAATCGAATGCCGCGAGCAGAATTCAAAACCGAGCCTCCGTTCGGCAGGAAATCGCAGTTATAGTGAAAAACCTATCTTCCAGCATTCTAACTGCCAGAATCGTACTCTGTTGTTAAACAGAAGTGTAATCGAAGTGAAATGACTTGAGGAATTGAATGCCGCAAGCAGAATTCAAAACCGAGCCTCCGTTCGACAGGAAATCGCAGTTATAGCTAAAAACCTATCTTCCCGCATTCTAACTGCCAGAATCGTACTCTGTTGTTGAACTGAAGTAGATCCGAAGTGAAATGACTAGAGTAATCGAGCGCTGCAAGCAGAAGTCAAATCCGAGCCTCCGTTTGGCAGGAAATCGCAGTTATAGCTAAAAACGTAGCTTCCTGCATTTTAACTGCCAGAATCGTACTCTGGCGTTCAACAGAAGTATGTCCGAAGTGAAATGACTAGAGTAATCGAGCGCTGCAAGCAGAATTCAAATCCGAGCCTCCGTTCGGCAGGAAATCGCAGTTATAGCTAAAACCCTATCTTCCCGCATTCTAACTGCCAGAATCATACTCTGGTGTTGAACAGAAGTATGTCCGAAGTGAAATGACTAGAGTAATCGAGCGCTGCAAGCAGAATTCAAATCCGAGCCTCCGTTTGGCAGGAAATCGCAGTAATAGCTAAAAACCTATCTTCCCGCATTCTAACTGCCAGAATCGTACTCTGTTGTAGAACAGAAGTATATCCGAAGTGAATTGACTAGAGTAATCGAACGCTGCAAGCAGAATTCAAATCCAAGCCTCCGTTTGGCAGAAAATCGCACTTATAGCTAAAAACCTATCTTCCCGCATTCTAACTGCCAGAATCGTACTCTGTTGTTAAACAGAAGTGTAATCGAAGTAAAATGACTAGAGGGATCGAATGCCGCAAGCAGAATTCAAACCCGAGCCTCCGTTCGGCAGGAAATCGCAGTTATAGTGAAAAACCTATCTTCCAGCATTCTAACTGCCAGAATCGTACTCTGTTGTTAAACAGAAGTATAATCGAAGTGAAATGACTTGAGGAATCGAATGCCGCAAGCAGAATTCAAATCCGAGCCTCCGTTCGGCAGGAAATCGCAGTTATAGTGAAAAACCTATCTTGTGTGACGTCCCAGTCACGCGCCCACGCTGGCAGTCGGACATAGTGCGCAACGCCGCCGCTAGAGGTCTCACTGACTCTACTGAGTTTCTCGCAAGAGCACCACTAAGCCTCTCTTCCAATATATACAAGTTCCAAACATCCTCTAGTATCCCCCAGCGTCTAGGGCAGGGGTCGACCACGCAGCCCTACTGATGAGTCTGTGGTCGACTCCAAGACGAAACGCTCCCTTCCCCTCATCTTTTCGCCCCCTTCAGCATCGCTTCCTCCCCGACAGCCTCCATTGCGTCCATGCAGTGGCACCTCGGTGCGATACACTTGGGCGGCGAGGCAAGATCCCTTCATTCCCCTGTTGCGGCCATCAATCGCCCCTCCGAGGATGCGGGCGGGACGTAACACTTGCAGCATTCTAACTGCCAGAATCGTACTCTGTTGTTAAACAGAAGTGTAATCGAAGTGAAATCACTTGAGGAATCGAATGCCGCAAGCAAAATTCAAATCGGAGCCTCCGTTCGGCAGGAAATCGCAGTTATAGTGAAAAACCTATCTTCCAGCATTCTAACTGCCAGAATCGTACTCTGTTGTTAAACAGAAGTGTAATCGAAGTGAAATCACTTGAGGAATCGAATGCCGCAAGCAGAATTCAAATCCGAGCCTCCGTTCAGCAGGAAATCGCAGTTATAGTGAAAAACCTATCTTCTAGCATTCTATCTGCCAGAATCGTACTCTGTTGTTAAACAGAAGTGTAATCGAAGTGAAATGACTTGAGGAATCGAATGCCGCAAGCAGAATTCAAATCCGAGCCTCCGTTCGGCAGGAAATCGCAGTTATAGTGAAAAACCTATCTTCCAGCATTCTAACTGCCAGAATCGTACTCTGTTGTTAAACAGAAGTGTAATCGAAGTGAAATCACTTGAGGAATCGAATGCCGCAAGCAGAATTCAAATCCGAGCCTCCGTTCGGCAGGAAATCGCAGTTATAGTGAAAAACCTATCTTCCAGCATTCTAACTGCCAGAATCGTACTCTGTTGTTAAACAGAAGTGTAATCGAAGTGAAATCACTTGAGGAATCGAATGCCGCGAGCAGAATTCAAAACCGAGCCTCCGTTCGGCAGGAAATCGCAGTTATAGTGAAAAACCTATCTTCCCGCATTCTAACTGCCAGAATCGTACTCTGGCGTTCAACAGAAGTATGTCCGAAGTGAAATGACTAGAGTAATCGAGCGCTGCAAGCAGAATTCAAATCCGAGCCTCCGTTCGGCAGGAAATCGCAGTTATAGCTAAAACCCTATCTTCCCGCATTCTAACTGCCAGAATCATACTCTGGTGTTGAACAGAAGTATGTCCGAAGTGAAATGACTAGAGTAATCGAGCGCTGCAAGCAGAATTCAAATCCGAGCCTCCGTTTGGCAGGAAATCGCAGTAATAGCTAAAAACCTATCTTCCCGCATTCTAACTGCCAGAATCGTACTCTGTTGTAGAACAGAAGTATATCCGAAGTGAATTGACTAGAGTAATCGAACGCTGCAAGCAGAATTCAAATCCAAGCCTCCGTTTGGCAGAAAATCGCACTTATAGCTAAAAACCTATCTTCCCGCATTCTAACTGCCAGAATCGTACTCTGTTGTTAAACAGAAGTGTAATCGAAGTGAAATCACTTGAGGAATCGAATGCCGCAAGCAGAATTCAAATCCGAGCCTCCGTTCGGCAGGAAATCGCAGTTATAGTGAAAAACCTATCTTGCAGCATTCTAACTGCCAGAATCGTACTCTGTTGTTAAACAGAAGTGTAATCGAAGTGAAATCACTTGAGGAATCGAATGCCGCAAGCAGAATTCAAATCCGAGCCTCCGTTCGGCAGGAAATCGCAGTTATAGTGAAAAACCTATCTTCTAGCATTCTAACTGCCAGAATCGTACTCTGTTGTTAAACAGAAGTGTAATCGAAGTGAAATCACTTGAGGAATCGAATGCCGCAAGCAGAATTCAAATCCGAGCCTCCGTTCGGCAGGAAATCGCAGTTATAGTGAAAAACCTATCTTCTAGCATTCTAACTGCCAGAATCGTACTCTGTTGTTAAACAGAAGTGTAATCGAAGTGAAATCACTTGAGGAATCGAATGCCGCAAGCAGAATTCAAATCCGAGCCTCCGTTCGGCAGGAAATCGCAGTTATAGTGAAAAACCTATCTTCTAGCATTCTATCTGCCAGAATCGTACTCTGTTGTTAAACAGAAGTGTAATCGAAGTGAAATGACTTGAGGAATCGAATGCCGCAAGCAGAATTCAAATCCGAGCCTCCGTTCGGCAGGAAATCGCAGTTATAGTGAAAAACCTATCTTCTAGCATTCTAACTGCCAGAATCGTACTCTGTTGTTAAACAGAAGTGTAATCGAAGTGAAATCACTTGAGGAATCGAATGCCGCAAGCAGAATTCACATCCGAGCCTCCGTTCGGCAGGAAATCGCAGTTATAGTGAAAAACCTATCTTCCAGCATTCTAACTGCCAGAATCGTACTCTGTTGTTAAACAGAAGTGTAATCGAAGTGAAATCACTTGAGGAATCGAATGCCGCAAGCAGAATTCAAATCCGAGCCTCCGTTCGGCAGGAAATCGCAGTTATAGTGAAAAACCTATCTTCCAGCATTCTAACTGCCAGAATCGTACTCTGTTGTTAAACAGAAGTGTAATCGAAGTGAAATCACTTGAGGAATCGAATGCCGCAAGCAAAATTCAAATCGGAGCCTCCGTTCGGCAGGAAATCGCAGTTATAGTGAAAAACCTATCTTCCAGCATTCTAACTGCCAGAATCGTACTCTGTTGTTAAACAGAAGTGTAATCGAAGTGAAATCACTTGAGGAATCGAATGCCGCAAGCAGAATTCAAATCCGAGCCTCCGTTCAGCAGGAAATCGCAGTTATAGTGAAAAACCTATCTTCTAGCATTCTATCTGCCAGAATCGTACTCTGTTGTTAAACAGAAGTGTAATCGAAGTGAAATGACTTGAGGAATCGAATGCCGCAAGCAGAATTCAAATCCGAGCCTCCGTTCGGCAGGAAATCGCAGTTATAGTGAAAAACCTATCTTCCAGCATTCTAACTGCCAGAATCGTACTCTGTTGTTAAACAGAAGTGTAATCGAAGTGAAATCACTTGAGGAATCGAATGCCGCAAGCAGAATTCAAATCCGAGCCTCCGTTCGGCAGGAAATCGCAGTTATAGTGAAAAACCTATCTTCCAGCATTCTAACTGCCAGAATCGTACTCTGTTGTTAAACAGAAGTGTAATCGAAGTGAAATCACTTGAGGAATCGAATGCCGCGAGCAGAATTCAAAACCGAGCCTCCGTTCGGCAGGAAATCGCAGTTATAGTGAAAAACCTATCTTCCCGCATTCTAACTGCCAGAATCGTACTCTGGCGTTCAACAGAAGTATGTCCGAAGTGAAATGACTAGAGTAATCGAGCGCTGCAAGCAGAATTCAAATCCGAGCCTCCGTTCGGCAGGAAATCGCAGTTATAGCTAAAACCCTATCTTCCCGCATTCTAACTGCCAGAATCATACTCTGGTGTTGAACAGAAGTATGTCCGAAGTGAAATGACTAGAGTAATCGAGCGCTGCAAGCAGAATTCAAATCCGAGCCTCCGTTTGGCAGGAAATCGCAGTAATAGCTAAAAACCTATCTTCCCGCATTCTAACTGCCAGAATCGTACTCTGTTGTAGAACAGAAGTATATCCGAAGTGAATTGACTAGAGTAATCGAACGCTGCAAGCAGAATTCAAATCCAAGCCTCCGTTTGGCAGAAAATCGCACTTATAGCTAAAAACCTATCTTCCCGCATTCTAACTGCCAGAATCGTACTCTGTTGTTAAACAGAAGTGTAATCGAAGTGAAATCACTTGAGGAATCGAATGCCGCAAGCAGAATTCAAATCCGAGCCTCCGTTCGGCAGGAAATCGCAGTTATAGTGAAAAACCTATCTTGCAGCATTCTAACTGCCAGAATCGTACTCTGTTGTTAAACAGAAGTGTAATCGAAGTGAAATCACTTGAGGAATCGAATGCCGCAAGCAGAATTCAAATCCGAGCCTCCGTTCGGCAGGAAATCGCAGTTATAGTGAAAAACCTATCTTCTAGCATTCTAACTGCCAGAATCGTACTCTGTTGTTAAACAGAAGTGTAATCGAAGTGAAATCACTTGAGGAATCGAATGCCGCAAGCAGAATTCAAATCCGAGCCTCCGTTCGGCAGGAAATCGCAGTTATAGTGAAAAACCTATCTTCTAGCATTCTAACTGCCAGAATCGTACTCTGTTGTTAAACAGAAGTGTAATCGAAGTGAAATCACTTGAGGAATCGAATGCCGCAAGCAGAATTCAAATCCGAGCCTCCGTTCGGCAGGAAATCGCAGTTATATTGAAAAACCTATCTTCTAGCATTCTATCTGCCAGAATCGTACTCTGTTGTTAAACAGAAGTGTAATCGAAGTGAAATGACTTGAGGAATCGAATGCCGCAAGCAGAATTCAAATCCGAGCCTCCGTTCGGCAGGAAATCGCAGTTATAGTGAAAAACCTATCTTCTAGCATTCTAACTGCCAGAATCGTACTCTGTTGTTAAACAGAAGTGTAATCGAAGTGAAATCACTTGAGGAATCGAATGCCGCAAGCAGAATTCACATCCGAGCCTCCGTTCGGCAGGAAATCGCAGTTATAGTGAAAAACCTATCTTCCAGCATTCTAACTGCCAGAATCGTACTCTGTTGTTAAACAGAAGTGTAATCGAAGTGAAATCACTTGAGGAATCGAATGCCGCAAGCAGAATTCAAATCCGAGCCTCCGTTCGGCAGGAAATCGCAGTTATAGTGAAAAACCTATCTTCCAGCATTCTAACTGCCAGAATCGTACTCTGTTGTTAAACAGAAGTGTAATCGAAGTGAAATCACTTGAGGAATCGAATGCCGCGAGCAGAATTCAAAACCGAGCCTCCGTTCGGCAGGAAATCGCAGTTATAGTGAAAAACCTATCTTCCAGCATTCTAACTGCCAGAATCGTACTCTGTTATTAAACAGAAGTGTAATCGAAGTGAAATGACTTGAGGAATTGAATGCCGCAAGCAGAATTCAAAACCGAGCCTCCGTTCGACAGGAAATCGCAGTTATAGCTAAAAACCTATCTTCCCGCATTCTAACTGCCAGAATCGTACTCTGTTGTTGAACTGAAGTAGATCCGAAGTGAAATGACTAGAGTAATCGAGCACTGCAAGCAGAAGTCAAATCCGAGCCTCCGTTTGGCAGGAAATCGCAGTTATAGCTAAAAACGTAGCTTCCCGCATTCTAACTGCCAGAATCGTACTCTGGCGTTCAACAGAAGTATGTCCGAAGTGAAATGACTAGAGTAATCGAGCGCTGCAAGCAGAATTCAAATCCGAGCCTCCGTTCGGCAGGAAATCGCAGTTATAGCTAAAACCCTATCTTCCCGCATTCTAACTGCCAGAATCATACTCTGGTGTTGAACAGAAGTATGTCCGAAGTGAAATGACTAGAGTAATCGAGCGCTGCAAGCAGAATTCAAATCCGAGCCTCCGTTTGGCAGGAAATCGCAGTAATAGCTAAAAACCTATCTTCCCGCATTCTAACTGCCAGAATCGTACTCTGTTGTAGAACAGAAGTATATCCGAAGTGAATTGACTAGAGTAATCGAACGCTGCAAGCAGAATTCAAATCCAAGCCTCCGTTTGGCAGAAAATCGCACTTATAGCTAAAAACCTATCTTCCCGCATTCTAACTGCCAGAATCGTACTCTGTTGTTAAACAGAAGTGTAATCGAAGTAAAATGACTAGAGGGATCGAATGCCGCAAGCAGAATTCAAACCCGAGCCTCCGTTCGGCAGGAAATCGCAGTTATAGTGAAAAACCTATCTTCCAGCTTTCTAACTGCCAGAATCGTACTCTGTTGTTAAACAGAAGTATAATCGAAGTGAAATGACTTGAGGAATCGAATGCCGCAAGCAGAATTCAAATCCGAGCCTCCGTTCGGCAGGAAATCGCAGTTATAGTGAAAAACCTATCTTCCAGCATTCTAACTGCCAGAATCGTACTCTGTTGTTAAACAGAAGTGTAATCGAAGTGAAATCACTTGAGGAATCGAATGCCGCAAGCAAAATTCAAATCGGAGCCTCCGTTCGGCAGGAAATCGCAGTTATAGTGAAAAACCTATCTTCCAGCATTCTAACTGCCAGAATCGTACTCTGTTGTTAAACAGAAGTGTAATCGAAGTGAAATCACTTGAGGAATCGAATGCCGCAAGCAGAATTCAAATCCGAGCCTCCGTTCGGCAGGAAATCGCAGTTATAGTGAAAAACCTATCTTCCAGCATTCTAACTGCCAGAATCGTACTCTGTTGTTAAACAGAAGTGTAATCGAAGTGAAATCACTTGAGGAATCGAATGCCGCGAGCAGAATTCAAAACCGAGCCTCCGTTCGGCAGGAAATCGCAGTTATAGTGAAAAACCTATCTTCCAGCATTCTAACTGCCAGAATCGTACTCTGTTGTTAAACAGAAGTGTAATCGAAGTGAAATGACTTGAGGAATTGAATGCCGCAAGCAGAATTCAAAACCGAGCCTCCGTTCGACAGGAAATCGCAGTTATAGCTAAAAACCTATCTTCCCGCATTCTAACTGCCAGAATCGTACTCTGTTGTTGAACTGAAGTAGATCCGAAGTGAAATGACTAGAGTAATCGAGCGCTGCAAGCAGAAGTCAAATCCGAGCCTCCGTTTGGCAGGAAATCGCAGTTATAGCTAAAAACGTAGCTTCCCGCATTCTAACTGCCAGAATCGTACTCTGGCGTTCAACAGAAGTATGTCCGAAGTGAAATGACTAGAGTAATCGAGCGCTGCAAGCAGAATTCAAATCCGAGCCTCCGTTCGGCAGGAAATCGCAGTTATAGCTAAAAACGTAGCTTCCCGCATTCTAACTGCCAGAATCATACTCTGGTGTTGAACAGAAGTATGTCCGAAGTGAAATGACTAGAGTAATCGAGCGCTGCAAGCAGAATTCAAATCCGAGCCTCCGTTTGGCAGGAAATCGCAGTTATAGCTAAAAACCTATCTTCCCGCATTCTAACTGCCAGAATCGTACTCTGTTGTAGAACAGAAGTATATCCGAAGTGAATTGACTAGAGTAATCGAACGCTGCAAGCAGAATTCAAATCCAAGCCTCCGTTTGGCAGAAAATCGCACTTATAGCTAAAAACCTATCTTCCCGCATTCTAACTGCCAGAATCGTACTCTGTTGTTAAACAGAAGTGTAATCGAAGTAAAATGACTAGAGGGATCGAATGCCGCAAGCAGAATTCAAACCCGAGCCTCCGTTCGGCAGGAAATCGCAGTTATAGTGAAAAACCTATCTTCTAGCATTCTATCTGCCAGAATCGTACTCTGTTGTTAAACAGAAGTGTAATCGAAGTGAAATGACTTGAGGAATCGAATGCCGCAAGCAGAATTCAAATCCGAGCCTCCGTTCGGCAGGAAATCGCAGTTATAGTGAAAAACCTATCTTCTAGCATTCTAACTGCCAGAATAGTACTCTGTTGTTAAACAGAAGTGTAATCGAAGTGAAATCACTTGAGGAATCGAATGCCGCAAGCAGAATTCAAATCCGAGCCTCCGTTCGGTAGGAAATCGCAGTTATAGTGAAAAACCTATCTTCTAGCATTCTAACTGCCAGAATCGTACTCTGTTGTTAAACAGAAGTGTAATCGAAGTGAAATCACTTGAGGAATCGAATGCCGCATGCAGAATTCAAATCCGAGCCTCCGTTTGGCAGGAAATCGCAGTTATAGCTAAAAACGTAGCTTCCCGCATTCTAACTGCCAGAATCGTACTCTGGTGTTCAACAGAAGTATGTCCGAAGTGAAATGACTAGAGTAATCGAGCGCTGCAAGCAGAATTCAAATCCGAGCCTCCGTTTGGCAGGAAATCGCAGTTATAACTAAAAACGTAGCTTCCCGCATTCTAACTGCCAGAATCGTACTCTGGTGTTCAGCAGAAGTATGTCCGAAGTGAAATGACTAGAGTAATCGAGCGCTGCAAGCAGAATTCAAATCCGAGCCTCCGTTTGGCAGGAAATCGCAGTTATAGCTAAAACCCTATCTTCCCGCATTCTAACTGCCAGAATCGTACTCTGGTGTTGAACAGAAGTATGTCCGAAGTGAAATGACTAGAGTAATCGAGCGCTGCAAGCAGAATTCAAATCCGAGCCTCCGTTCGGCAGGAAATCGCAGTTATAGCTAAAACCCTATCTTCCCGCATTCTAACTGCCAGAATCATACTCTGGTGTTGAACAGAAGTATGTCCGAAGTGAAATGACTAGAGTAATCGAGCGCTGCAAGCAGAATTCAAATCCGAGCCTCCGTTTGGCAGGAAATCGCAGTAATAGCTAAAAACCTATCTTCCCGCATTCTAACTGCCAGAATCGTACTCTGTTGTAGAACAGAAGTATATCCGAAGTGAATTGACTAGAGTAATCGAACGCTGCAAGCAGAATTCAAATCCAAGCCTCCGTTTGGCAGAAAATCGCACTTATAGCTAAAAACCTATCTTCCCGCATTCTAACTGCCAGAATCGTACTCTGTTGTTAAACAGAAGTGTAATCGAAGTAAAATGACTAGAGGGATCGAATGCCGCAAGCAGAATTCAAACCCGAGCCTCCGTTCGGCAGGAAATCGCAGTTATAGTGAAAAACCTATCTTCTAGCATTCTATCTGCCAGAATCGTACTCTGTTGTTAAACAGAAGTGTAATCGAAGTGAAATGACTTGAGGAATCGAATGCCGCAAGCAGAATTCAAATCCGAGCCTCCGTTCGGCAGGAAATCGCAGTTATAGTGAAAAACCTATCTTCTAGCATTCTAACTGCCAGAATAGTACTCTGTTGTTAAACAGAAGTGTAATCGAAGTGAAATCACTTGAGGAATCGAATGCCGCAAGCAGAATTCAAATCCGAGCCTCCGTTCGGTAGGAAATCGCAGTTATAGTGAAAAACCTATCTTCTAGCATTCTAACTGCCAGAATCGTACTCTGTTGTTAAACAGAAGTGTAATCGAAGTGAAATCACTTGAGGAATCGAATGCCGCATGCAGAATTCAAATCCGAGCCTCCGTTTGGCAGGAAATCGCAGTTATAGCTAAAAACGTAGCTTCCCGCATTCTAACTGCCAGAATCGTACTCTGGTGTTCAACAGAAGTATGTCCGAAGTGAAATGACTAGAGTAATCGAGCGCTGCAAGCAGAATTCAAATCCGAGCCTCCGTTTGGCAGGAAATCGCAGTTATAACTAAAAACGTAGCTTCCCGCATTCTAACTGCCAGAATCGTACTCTGGTGTTCAGCAGAAGTATGTCCGAAGTGAAATGACTAGAGTAATCGAGCGCTGCAAGCAGAATTCAAATCCGAGCCTCCGTTTGGCAGGAAATCGCAGTTATAGCTAAAACCCTATCTTCCCGCATTCTAACTGCCAGAATCGTACTCTGGTGTTGAACAGAAGTATGTCCGAAGTGAAATGACTAGAGTAATCGAGCGCTGCAAGCAGAATTCAAATCCGAGCCTCCGTTTGGCAGGAAATCGCAGTTGTAGCTAAAAACCTATCTTCCCGCATTCTAACTGCCAGAATCGTACTCTGTTCTTGAACAGAAGTATATCCGAAGTGAAATGACTAGAGTAATCGAACGCTGCAAGCAGAATTCAAATCCAAGCCTCCGTTTGGCAGAAAATCGCACTTATAGCTAAAAACCTATCTTCCCGCATTCTAACTGCCAGAATCGTACTATGTTGTTAAACAGAAGTGTAATCGAAGTAAAATGACTAGAGGGATCGAATGCCGCAAGCAGAATTCAAATCCGAGCCTCCGTTCGGCAGGAAATCGCAGTTATAGTGAAAAACCTATCTTCCAGCATTCTAACTGCCAGAATCGTAGTCTGTTGTTAAACAGAAGTGTAATCGAAGTGAAATCACTTGAGGAATCGAATGCCGCAAGCAGAATTCAAATCCGAGCCTCCGTTTGGCAGGAAATCGCAGTTATAGCTAAAAACGTAGCTTCCCGCATTCTAACTGCCAGAATCGTACTCTGTTCTTGAACAGAAGTATATCCGAAGTGAAATGACTAGAGTAATCGAACGCTGCAAGCAGAATTCAAAACCGAGCCTCCGTTCGACAGGAAATCGCAGTTATAGCTAAAAACCTATCTTCCCGCATTCTAACTGCCAGAATCGTACTCTGTTGTTGAACAGAAGTATATCCGAAGTGAAATGACTAGAGTAATCGAACGCTGCAAGCAGAATTCAAATCCAAGCCTCCGTTTGGCAGGAAATCGCAATTATAGCTAAAAACCTATCTTCCCGCATTCTAACTGCCAGAATCGTACTCTGATGTTGAACTGAAGTATATCCGAAGTGAAATGACTAGAGTAATCGAGCGCTGGAAGCAGAATTCAAATCCGAGCCTCCGTTTGGCAGGAAATCGCAGTTATAGCTAAAAACGTAGCTTCCCGCATTCTAACTGCCAGAATCGTACTCTGGTGTTGAACAGAAGTATGTCCGAAGTGAAATGACTAGAGTAATCGAGCGCTGCAAGCAGAATTCAAATCCGAGCCTCCGTTTGGCAGGAAATCGCAGTTATAGCTAAAAACCTATCTTCCCGCATCCTAACTGCCAGAATCGTACTCTGTTGTTGAACAGAAGTATATCCGAAGTGAATTGACTAGAGTAATCGAACGCTGCAAGCAGAATTCAAATCCAAGCCTCCGTTTGGCAGGAAATCGCACTTATAGCTAAAAACCTATCTTCCCGCATTCTAACTGCCAGAATCGTACTCTGTTGTTAAACAGAAGTGTAATCGAAGTGAAATCACTTGAGGAATCGAATGCCGCAAGCAGAATTCAAATCCGAGCCTCCGTTCGGCAGGAAATCGCAGTTATAGTGAAAAACCTATCTTCCAGCATTCTAACTGCCAGAATCGTACTCTGTTGTTAAACAGAAGTGTAATCGAAGTGAAATCACTTGAGGAATCGAATGCCGCAAGCAGAATTCAAATCCGAGCCTCCGTTCGGCAGGAAATCGCAGTTATAGTGAAAAACCTATCTTCCAGCATTCTAACTGCCAGAATCGTACTCTGTTGTTAAACAGAAGTGTAATCGAAGTGAAATCACTTGAGGAATCGAATGCCGCATGCAGAATTCAAATCCGAACCTCCGTTTGGCAGGAAATCGCAGTTATAGCTAAAAACGTAGCTTCCCGCATTCTAACTGCCAGAATCGTACTCTGGTGTTCAACAGAAGTATGTCCGAAGTGAAATGACTAGAGTAATCGAGCGCTGCAAGCAGAATTCAAATCCGAGCCTCCGTTTGGCAGGAAATCGCAGTTATAGCTAAAACCCTATCTTCCCGCATTCTAACTGCCAGAATCGTACTCTGGTGTTGAACAGAAGTGTAATCGAAGTAAAATGACTAGAGGGATCGAATGCCGCAAGCAGAATTCAAATCCGAGCCTCCGTTCGGCAGGAAATCGCAGTTATAGTGAAAAACCTATCTTCCAGCATTCTAACTGCCAGAATCGTACTCTGTTGTTAAACAGAAGTGTGATCGAAGTGAAATGACTTGAGGAATCGAATGCCGCAAGCAGACTTCAAAACCGAGCCTCCGTTCGACAGGAAATCGCAGTTATAGCTAAAAACCTATCTTCCCGCATTCTAACTGCCAGAATCGTACTCTGTTGTTGAACAGAAGTATATCCGAAGTGAAATGACTAGAGTAATCGAACGCTGCAAGCAGAATTCAAATCCAAGCCTCCGTTTGGCAGGAAATCGCAATTATAGCTAAAAACCTATTGTTACGTCCTGGCTTACGGAAATGCAGGGCAGCTGCTGTCACCAGGTAATCTTTAGGAGAATTACCAAACTCAAGTATAAAAATATAATAATTATAATTTTTGTTTGTTTTTAGATTTGAAATTCCTCTACGCGGCTCGAGCGGTAAGGGCGTAGCGGGCTAGGAGGAAGAAAATATACGTGAAAATTAAAAGGTAAGAGAAAAATATTTTAAAGTCATTTTCGGTAAGAAGGAATAATATTAAAAGGAATAAGTGGTTCATTTGGAGGAGGATGATTTATAGATACTGGATTGAAAGAAGTACGAGGGTTAATACCCTTAGGAGGAGACAGAATTGAGTTCTGGGATTCATTCTTGGAGGAAGGCAGAGGAGTTATTAGAGGTGGAGGAGTAGGGAACTCGAAAGCTATGAGTTTATAGATGTTGTCAGGAGGAACAGACTTTCGGGGAGTGCATGTTGGTGGTTTGAAAGGTGCGTATATTTTAGCTGGAAATTCTATGATAGAAGTTATTTGAGGCTTAATGATTGGTTTACGCGTAGGTACATAATGCGGAATTTTGAAGGTATTGTTTGAGGGAGGAATGTAAGGTTCTATGTTCTCTTTATTTTGTAGAGACTCGAAGACCGATGGATCGAACTTTCCATGTTTGTTGAGAGCAGTAATTTGTTTCCTGGCACGGGTCTTCTGTCCGGACCGATGATTCTTTCGCGGCATTTAATAGCGGGGAGACGAAGAAGTTATAAAAGTAAAAAAATAAAAGTATACTAGATTGTAAAATTTTACTTAGATATTACGAGTGACTGGTTGATTTTAAGTTTCTTAAAGAAGGGTCTACAGAAGCTAAAATATGCCTTATTTGCAGACTGAGGGATAGGCAGAAGCCGGTGGCGGCTCGCGATACCACGGCAAAAATAGTAGAAGCCGATGGCGGCTCACAATACCGAGGGAGGATAAGGTAGAAGCCGATGTCGGCTCGCGATACCGTAGGAAATTAACAGAAGCCGGTGTCGGCTCGCAATGTTATGGAGAAAACAGCAGAAGCCGATGTCGGCTCACAATACCGGAGAAATCAGCAGAAGCCGATGTCGGCTCACAATACCGGAGGGAAATCAGCAGAAGCCGATGTCGGCTCACAATACCGGAGGGAAATGACAGAAGCCGGTGTCGGCTCGCTATGCCAAGGAGACGAGGCAGAAGCCGCTGTCGGCTCGCAATACCCGAGGAGTTGCAGTAGAAGCCGATGTCGGCTCGCTATACTGGAGGAGTCGAAGTAGAAGCCGATGTCGGCTCGCAATACTGAAGGTAAGGAAATGATGTAGTCCTTGATTACTGGTATATCCGAATCTTCCGAGGTTACCAGGAGTCCAATCCTAATTTGTTGTGGTGACTTGTACTGTATTGGTGGTGAATTGAACTGAACTGAACTGAAAATCTCGTCTATTAAGTATCCCGCGTTCCGTCTCTAGTGACGAGAGAGGGCGCATGCGCTACCTCGCCATCTGGTGGTGGAAAGCGGTATTATTTTATATTATATTATTGGACTTCTGGCATCGTAAGAGTTTTATTTATTTGAACAATTATATATATACATTCGTTGTTTAACATATTATAATATTTTGCAGATAATAGTGAAGTTCTTCTTTACGTGATTGTGAGTATTTACATTCGTGAAGTCTCTGCTTATAAAAAGTCTTATTTCTATATACGAATTGATTATTTACAGGTTGCTTGTTCGATGACTTATAATTAGGTGAGTTACATATTTTTATAATTAAACTAATGATTGTATCCTAATGTTTTTCCTTTTTACAGGTTTTCTGTTTGGAGCTGGATCTATATGTAAGTAAGATGATTGTATTATGTATATATATATATATATATATATATATATATATATATATATATATATATATATATATATATATATATATATATTACTATTCTTAATCTAATGACCTTTCTTTCTTTCTTTACAGGTGGATTATATATAGGATACTATGTATCTTTGGAGCCTATCATTCTAGGTGAGTAATATTTATTATTATATAAAGGATGCTATGCAGCCTTATGAACTATTCTAATATTTCTTTTCTTTTCAGGTTTTCTGGACTTTGTCTTTATAAGTGAGTAATACTTATTATTATAAATGAATAGTATGTATCTTATTATCTATTCTAATACTTGTTATTTTCTTTTCAGGTTTTTCTGGACTTTTATCCTTATAGGTAAATAATACTTTTTATTACATAAAGGATACTATGTATCTTTGGAGCCTATCTTTCTAGGTGAGTAATACTTATTAATATATAAAGGATATTTTGTAGCTTATAAGCTATTCTAATATTTCTTATTTTTCCTTTCAGGTTTTTCTGGAGCTTATCATTCTAGGTGAGTACTACTTATTAATATATCTTTGGCTTACATTAATACTGATATTTACATTATATTTCCTGTTTCAGGAGAACTATACTTTAGGAATTTATTGGAAGATTGAACCTTTTAAAGAAAAATGGAGGATTAATGTGAGTAAAAAAAAATATTATACTATTATTTATCCTCAGTACGTAACACCTCCCCCCTTTTTCTTTAAAAAAAGAGTTTTCTCTCTTTTTTTTTTTTCCTACTCTCTTTTTTTTTTCTGGCTTCATAGAACAAAATTTTATGGAAGGGCTTTTGGGTGATGATTGGAGATGTCTTCTTCTTGAATCATCCAATTTGTTAATATGCACTTTTTCGAATTTTCCTTAATAGAAACGCTAATCTCCATCTGGGTCGGCTCGTTCTTCATCGGCGATATTCGCTTTCTTTAATTTGTTTGGATGGACGGCTCGTGTTTTACCGTCAAGACTTATGCATACATTTCCATTCTCTAATATGGATGTTACTTGATGAGGCCCTGTATATTGATGGGAAAATTTGCCCTTTCGTTTATCTATTAGTCGAAAGACATAATCTCCTTCCTTGAAATGCTGAACGTTTAATCTTCGGTCGTAATATTCTTTGGATTTTTCTTTTGCTTTTACCAGGTTCTGGCGCGCGGTTGTCTGGAGTTCGTGGACCTTTGTGGATAGCTTGAAGAGGTAGTATTGGTAAGTTTCTTCATCTTCTATGTTGTAATTAATAGTCGAGGGAACACGCGCTAATTTTCCGTAGACGAGTTCGTGTGGAGTAAAGCTAGTGCCTTCGTGGACGGATGTGTTGTATGATAGCATTGCTAAAGGGAGCCATTCATCCCAATCTTCTTCCTTTTCGATATACATTTTCAGGTATTCCTTTAAGACGTGGTGTGATCGTTCAAGAGAGCCATTGGATTGAGGGTGATAAGCTGAGGTTTGTATTTGTTTTATCTGGAATCTTTTTGCGACGTGACGCATGAGCGAGCTTGTAAAATTTCTTCCTTGATCGGTTAAGATTATTTTTGGTGCTCCGAATATACAGATAAGTTTGTTTACAAAACTTCTTGCAATGGTTTCAGCGGTGGTATCCCTTAAGGGAACGGCCAATGCGTATTTGGTCAGGAGGTCTTGCATGGTGAGGATGTATTCATATCCCTTGTTGGTGATGGGTAGTTCTCCTACTACATCAAGAGCCACTTTATCAAATGAAGAACCGGGTGTATCGGTGAGTACCATGGGTTGTTTGGTTTTTACGCGGACTAGTTTTTTTCGCTGACACTCTAAACATTGTTGGATGTATAATTGAATTTCATTTTTCATGCAATCCCAATAATACTGCGTACGAATGCGTCTATATGTTTTTGAGACACCCTTGTGACCTCCTATCGGTCTATCATGGAATTCTCTGATAATATCACGTCTGTTTTGTTTTTCAGGGATTTGATGGATTTTCGAATGAAGGTTCGTCTGATTTCCTCGGGTGTGTTCTTTTTGTGGGAAGTTCGATGGAGGAATCGCTTGATGTAGACTGCGTTTTCGTTTTAGGGGCCGATCAAATAATTCGTCGTCAGATGATGAGGATAAATGTAATCGTTTTGGAGATTTTTCTGATGATTCAGATGATGATCGAAGACGGATGGGAAATACGTTGTGAAAAAGTGCATCAAAATTAAGAGTTGATCTTCCTGGCTGATATGGGACGTCGGGATTATACTCCAGCGTACATTGAATTTGGCTTGACGGGGGTTTATGAAGCCAGTGAAGAAGCTTACTTAAATTACTAGAGGCTAAGATATCGCGTATTTTCTTATAATTAATTTTAAGACTAATTTCACGTTTGGCTGGCTTATTATCCAGAAAATAACCTATCTGTTTCTTTTTAGGTCGCGAACCATAGAAGTCCGGATTTTCGTACATGGAAGAAGTTGAAGGAGTTGGAATTATAGGATACTTAAAAGGAATATTTGTTTGGAGAACATTATATGAGGAGTGAAGGTTTGTTTCACATGAATTATTAGAATCACCCATTTGAATAGAGTTTTTATGAAAATCATTTTCTTTTTCAGGTGAGGTAATGTATGAAAGAGAGTCTTTAGACTCTTGTTGGATTTTGAAAGGTATATTTCGCTTATAATTTACTTTACGATTAATAATTGGTTTGGTTGGTTTATCAACCTGATAATTTGATATCTCCTTCTTTTTAGATTGAGGACCATGGGAGTTTGAGTCATGGTATATGAAAGAAGTTGAAGGAGTTGCATTTATAGGGCACTCAAAAGGAATATTTTTTTGAAGAGTATTATTTGAAATCTCAAGACAAGGTTGAGAGTTTTTATATGAATTATTATTAGAACCATCTGTTTGAATAATATTTTTAGGTAAATCATAATCTTTTTCAGGTGAATCAACGTATGAAGGAGAGCCTTTAGACTCTTTAGGAGTTTTTAGAGATATATTTTCCTCCGGTTCTGTCTTTGCAGTTTGCGGGGAAATATCCTCTTTGGTAAGTAGATTTGATTCTGCTCTTTTGGCAGGAATAAGAATGGGAGATTCACACTGATTTTCATATGATTTTAGAGGAAATGGAGATAGAGATGGCTTAATAATATGAACTGAGACCTCTGATTGGATTTCAGTTGTTTTAGGTTTGTCTTGAGTATTTTCAATTTTAGTTTCTTCTTGGATTTGTTTTTGATAAATTATTTGTTTTGGAATTTTTAGTGAGTGCGTAAAAGGAATTTCAAGATTTTGAACGATAAGTAGTTCGTTGGAATAGTCAATGGATGCATTATGAGTAATAAGAAATTCGGATCCTATGATTCCGTCTTGAGTGATTGGGAAATCTTCTGGTACGAGGTAGAATATAGCGAAGTTATTATTTATATTTGCGTTAATATAACCTAAGGTAGGAACGACGTGATTTGTAATTCCTTCTAAAAATAAGGGATTTTTATAACTAATTGGTATGTTAGATTTTATAGAATTTATTTTTATTAAATTTATTTCAGCTCCAGAGTCTATCATGAATCTGCGCGGGGAATGAAAGTGAGTTGAAGAGAGTAATACTGAAGGTACGCGATTTCCTTTCAGCGATGTGATTTTTATCACTCTTTGGGTTGGCTCATGGATTCCATGGTTGTCGATTCTGACATGGTTGTTGGACTGAGGTGATAAATGGTTTGTCCCCGACGTTCGTCCGG
Organism: Ectemnius lituratus; assembly: GCA_910593735.2. Lineage (NCBI taxonomy): Eukaryota > Metazoa > Arthropoda > Insecta > Hymenoptera > Crabronidae > Ectemnius > Ectemnius lituratus. The sequence goes on along the minus strand of OU343044.1, from coordinate 1,808,792 downwards.
TTGTGAGGGGGACTGCTGGGCGTTTCCCGACTCACGGTGAGTATTATTATTATAATAATTATTATTATTATTATTATTATTATTATTGCGATTATAATTATTATTATTTACAGGCCTTATGCGGCATTGGGATAAGGTGTGCCCATTTGTTTTGCAGTAGTTACAAAATAATGGTTGTGAATTGAAAGGGCGATTAGGAGGTGAGTTGTTTTGAGGGGGTTTATTCTGTCGTGCAGAATTTAGATACCAGCATTTAGTTGCTGTATGATTTGGTTTACTGCAAATTTGACATACTATGTCGTTTGTTTGTTTAGGAGCTGGAGCCCCATAGAAGCGTACACGGTCGGATTCTACTTGTTTGGCGGCCGTGATAGCAGTATCGAATGCTTGGTCGAGAGTTTTATATCCTAATATATTCATTTGGACTCGGATTTCTGGAGGTAAGCCATTTAAAAAGGACTCTAAAGTTAGTTCATTAATAGTGATAGATAGTTGGGGAAATAGTGAAGTGTAGCGATCTTGCTCTCCTTCTAGAATAGCAGATCGTAAATCTTTTACGCGTCCTATGTAATCTAAAATATTTTCGGAAGGTAGTTTAGTTATATTTGCGAGCTCTCCTCTATACTGGTTAGTAGATTTTGCTGGGGAAAATACGTTTTTTAGTCGCGAAAGTAAATCTTCCACGGAAGTAAATGTTCTGTCTTCGACAGCGAGATAAGCGTGACCTTGTAATTTGTTTTGTAGGAATTTAACAAGCTGAGGTTCGGCGTAAGGTGATACCATTGATTTGGCGCGTTTGCAGGCACGAGAAAATTGAAGTACGTTAATATTTTGACCATTGAATACGGGAACACATTCCACGGCATCTTTTATACTAATTTGCGGGTAACTGGTTGTTTCAGTTTGTTTCACTGGAGTGCTTGATGCGGTAGGTATACGGAGAGAAAGGCGATCTAAAGTGTTTTGGATAGACGTTATTTGTGCCGCGAGTCGTGTCGCTGTTGTATCGTCGAGAGTAGTTTTAGTTTTATACGCTGATGATTCGGGAGTAGTTTGATCAATAGATTTTATGCCTGAGGGGCCTTGGTCCTCGCTTGACGGAGTTGTTGGTTCGCTCATTTTGGAAAATTTAAATGTATAAAGAGGTTAAAAATTGTAATAGTAAAGTAGGACGTAATTAGGTAGGTTTGAAGTTAAAGTTTGAAATTGCATTTGAATTTGCATTTGAATTTGATTGATGTTAATTGGTATTTCATATTTATTTTTGATAATCGATAATCGATAATCGATAATCCCACCGCTGTCACCAGTTTTAAAAAAAAATTTTGTGTAGTGTTACGTCCTGGCTTACGGAAATGCAGGGCAGCTGCTGTCACCAGGTAATCTTTAGGAGAATTACCAAACTCAAGTATAAAAAATATAATAATTATAATTTTTGTTTGTTTTTAGATTTGAAATTCCTCTACGCGGCTCGAGCGGTAAGGGCGTAGCGGGCTAGGAGGAAGAAAATGTACGTGAAAATTAAAAGGTAAGAGAAAAATATTTTAAAGTCATTTTTGGTAAGAAGGAATAATACTAAAAGGAAATAAGTAGTTCATTTGGGAGGAGGATGATTCATCGAGACTGGACTGGAGGAAGTATAAGAGTTAATACCCTTAGGTGGAGATAGAACGGAGTTCTGGAGTTCATTCCAGGAGGAAGGCAGAGGAGTTTCTAAACGTGGAGGAGCAGGGAACTCGAAGACTGATGGATCGAATTCTCCATGTTTGCCGAGAGCAGTAATTTGTTTCCTGGCACGGGTCTTCAGTCCGGACCGATGATTCTTTCGCGGCATTTAATAGCGGGGAGACGAAGAAGTTATAAAAGTATACTAGATTGTAAAATTTTACTTAGATATTACGAGTGACTGGTTGATTTTAAGTTTCTTAAAGAAGGGTCTACAGAAGCTAAAATATGCCTTATTTGCAGACTGAGGGATAGGCAGAAGCCGGTGGCGGCTCGCGATACCACGGCAAAAATAGTAGAAGCCGATGGCGGCTCACAATACCGAGGGAGGATAAGGTAGAAGCCGATGTCGGCTCGCGATACCGTAGGAAATTAACAGAAGCCGGTGTCGGCTCGCAATGTTATGGAGAAAACAGCAGAAGCCGATGTCGGCTCACAATACCGGAGAAATCAGCAGAAGCCGATGTCGGCTCACAATACCGGAGAAATCAGCAGAAGCCGATGTCGGCTCACAATACCGGAGGGAAATGACAGAAGCCGGTGTCGGCTCGCTATGCCAAGGAGACGAGGCAGAAGCCGCTGTCGGCTCGCAATGTTATGGAGAAAACAGCAGAAGCCGATGTCGGCTCACAATACCGGAGAAATCAGCAGAAGCCGATGTCGGCTCACAATACCGGAGAAATCAGCAGAAGCCGATGTCGGCTCACAATACCGGAGGGAAATGACAGAAGCCGGTGTCGGCTCGCTATGCCAAGGAGACGAGGCAGAAGCCGCTGTCGGCTCGCAATACCCGAGGAGTTGCAGTAGAAGCCGATGTCGGCTCGCTATACTGGAGGAGTCGAAGTAGAAGCCGATGTCGGCTCGCAATACTGAAGGTAAGGAATGATGTAGTCCTTGATTACTGGTATATCCGAATCTTCCGAGGTTACCAGGAGTCCAATCCTAATTTGTTGTGGTGACTTGTACTGTATTGGTGGTGAATTGAACTGAACTGAACTGAACTGAAAATCTCGTCTATTAAGTATCCCGCGTTCCGTCTCTAGTGACGAGAGAGGGCGCATGCGCTACCTCGCCATCTGGTGGTGGAAAGCGGTATTATTTTATATTATATTATTGGACTTCTGGCATCGTAAGAGTTTTATTTATTTGAACAATTATATATATACATTCGTTGTTTAACATATTATAATATTTTGCAGATAATAGTGAAGTTCTTCTTTACGTGATTGTGAGTATTTACATTCGTGAAGTCTCTGCTTATAAAAAGTCTTATTTCTATATACGAATTGATTATTTACAGGTTGCTTGTTCGATGGCTTATAATTAGGTGAGTTACATATTTTTATGATTAAACTAATGATTGTATCCTAATGTTTTTCCTTTTTACAGGTTTTCTGTTTGGAGCTGGATCTATATGTAAGTAAGATGATTGTATTATGTATATATATATATATATATATATATATATATATATATATATTACTATTCTTAATCTAATGACCTTTCTTTCTTTCTTTACAGGTGGATTATATATAGGATACTATGTATCTTTGGAGCCTATCTTTCTAGGTGAGTAATACTTATTATTATATAAAGGATACTATGTATCTTTGGAGCCTATCTTTCTAGGTGAGTAATACTTATTAATATATAAAGGATATTTTGTAGCTTATAAGCTATTCTAATATTTCTTATTTTTCCTTTCAGGTTTTTCTGGAGCTTATCATTCTAGGTGAGTACTACTTATTAATATATCTTTGGCTTACATTAATACTGATATTTACATTATATTTCCTGTTTCAGGAGAACTATACTTTAGGAATTTATTGGAAGATTGAACCTTTTAAAGAAAAATGGAGGATTAATGTGAGTAAAAAAAAATATTATACTATTATTTATCCTCAGTACGTAACACTATCTTCCCGCATTCTAACTGCCAGAATCGTACTCTGATGTTGAACTGAAGTATATCCGAAGTGAAATGACTAGAGTAATCGAGCGCTGCAAGCAGAATTCAAATCCGAGCCTCCGTTTGGCAGGAAATCGCAGTTATAGCTAAAAACGTAGCTTCCCGCATTCTAACTGCCAGAATCGTACTCTGGTGTTGAACAGAAGTATGTCCGAAGTGAAATGACTAGAGTAATCGAGCGCTGCAAGCAGAATTCAAATCCGAGCCTCCGTTTGGCAGGAAATCGCAGTTATAGCTAAAAACCTATCTTCCCGCATCCTAACTGCCAGAATCGTACTCTGTTGTTGAACAGAAGTATATCCGAAGTGAATTGACTAGAGTAATCGAACGCTGCAAGCAGAATTCAAATCCAAGCCTCCGTTTGGCAGGAAATCGCACTTATAGCTAAAAACCTATCTTCCCGCATTCTAACTGCCAGAATCGTACTCTGTTGTTAAACAGAAGTGTAATCGAAGTGAAATCACTTGAGGAATCGAATGCCGCAAGCAGAATTCAAATCCGAGCCTCCGTTCGGCAGGAAATCGCAGTTATAGTGAAAAACCTATCTTCCAGCATTCTAACTGCCAGAATCGTACTCTGTTGTTAAACAGAAGTGTAATCGAAGTGAAATCACTTGAGGAATCGAATGCCGCAAGCAGAATTCAAATCCGAGCCTCCGTTCGGCAGGAAATCGCAGTTATAGTGAAAAACCTATCTTCCAGCATTCTAACTGCCAGAATCGTACTCTGTTGTTAAACAGAAGTGTAATCGAAGTGAAATCACTTGAGGAATCGAATGCCGCATGCAGAATTCAAATCCGAACCTCCGTTTGGCAGGAAATCGCAGTTATAGCTAAAAACGTAGCTTCCCGCATTCTAACTGCCAGAATCGTAATCTGGTGTTCAACAGAAGTATGTCCGAAGTGAAATGACTAGAGTAATCGAGCGCTGCAAGCAGAATTCAAATCCGAGCCTCCGTTTGGCAGGAAATCGCAGTTATAACTAAAAACGTAGCTTCCCGCATTCTAACTGCCAGAATCGTACTCTGGTGTTCCGCAGAAGTATGTCCGAAGTGAAATGACTAGAGTAATCGAGCGCTGCAAGCAGAATTCAAATCCGAGCCTCCGTTTGGCAGGAAATCGCAGTTGTAGCTAAAAACCTATCTTCCCGCATTCTAACTGCCAGAATCGTACTCTGTTGTTGAACAGAAGTATATCCGAAGTGAAATGACTAGAGTAATCGAACGCTGCAAGCAGAATTCAAATCCAAGCCTCCGTTTGGCAGAAAATCGCACTTATAGCTAAAAACCTATCTTCCCGCATTCTAACTGCCAGAATCGTACTCTGTTGTTAAACAGAAGTGTAATCGAAGTAAAATGACTAGAGGGATCGAATGCCGCAAGCAGAATTCAAATCCGAGCCTCCGTTCGGCAGGAAATCGCAGTTATAGTGAAAAACCTATCTTCTAGCATTCTAACTGCCAGAATCGTACTCTGTTGTTAAACAGAAGTGTAATCGAAGTGAAATGACTTGAGGAATCGAATGCCGCAAGCAGAATTCAAATCCGAGCCTCCGTTCGGCAGGAAATCGCAGTTATAGTGAAAATGTTACGTCTCGGGAGGCGCCGACCGAAGGTCAAAGTGTTCCGCAACCTATTAGTCGATCTATTCCTGAGACGGGCTTATTTTCAATTATTAAGTGCCTCTTTTTCGGGCAGTCGCATGCACAGAACTATACCCTGGGATGAGGCTCTGTTGTAGAGAGTCGAGTAAACATGTCTGGCACAGAGGGCACTACTCTGCTTCGCCGCTAAATGATCCTGCCTCGTATGGGAGAGGAAATCTCGCGGGTAGCTAAATGAATTAAGGTGGGTAAGGAAGATAGAATAGGTATTCTGGATAGGGTAGGTAACAGGTAAGTAGTTAATGGACTGTAGGTAAATTAGGAATAGTAGTGAGGTCGGTAAGTAAGAGAAATGTAGGTACCGTAGAATAGTGAGTGATCGGGTGATCCTGGGTTGGTAATGGCGAAAGTCTTTGTTGTAATTCCTGCATGGCTCTGGTGGGTTCTACGGCTGGCCTTGCCTCTGCGTGGGCTGGATCTTCGTCGTGAACATACTCGATTCTTCCTTCGTTAGGAGAGAATGTTTGGGCTTCTTTCCTTCGGATGAGATGATGTGTGATTGAAGACCATAGTGCTCCCAAGAGGTAGATGCTCCATCCGTAGGCGCCGTGGAGCGCGAGCCCGTGTATGATGGTATTTACGATCATCATAATGGCTCTGAATATGGCGTAGATGGCGATAATGCCTGCGCTCACTGACCCGAAAGTCATGAAGTGTTCCCACATCCTTTTAGCGGCTGATTGCGCTATTCCCTCGATGGTTTGTTCGTCGAGGAATGATCGGAGAGAAATAGACGGGTTAGTTAGACTTCGTCCGCTGAATCCTCTCGCAATGGAATTCAGGACTGCTGGTTTTTCAGCAGGGAACATAAGGTGATCTCGCAGTTTATCCAAGTCCGTCTGCGAGTATATTCCACTTGTCGCCAAGGATGCTGGCGTCAAGTATTTCCATGATGGTTTTGTCATGGGTTGCAGTCGCTGTGGTGCGCTGCCTTCGATGGGTTTCGGGGTGAATTGTATCCAGGAATCCTCGATTCGGTACATTACTGGTAAGAAATGACTGCAATCTCGTTCACTTCCGTGTTGTGTAATTATTCGTGATTTAGGTGTCAAGAAGTATGACACATTGCGGAATTCCACTGGTAGTTCCGAGTAGCAGGCGTCGGTCTTCCTGACTCGTACCTCTACGGGAATACACTTCAGTATGTGCACCACTTCTCCAGCGGTGACGGCGACTTGTCCTGGTCCTTTTCCCAGGAAGTAGGCGAATTCATCGGGCGCAACATTTGCGAGTGCCAGTGAATTCTTCAGCATTTGCTTTTCCAGCGTGCATCGTTGCTCGAGGACGTCGTTGTATAACGAAGTCATTTGCGACCGGATGTGACGTTCCACGTACACGAATTTTGAGTTCACGTACGTGAAAATGTCCAGGTTGTCCACGGCAACTGGTTTCTTTGCCATGAACGCGTTTCCCCTTATGGTCTCTACGATGAATAATTTTGGGTGTTCCGTGCCCATTATGGTATACCCGCACACCCGCGTCTCCTTGGTCTTGGTGAGCGCGAACGTGACGTCGTTATCAATTAAGGTATACAGGGTCGGATATTGCGGTTGAGCACCCAACTCTTCTATCTTCGTAGCGACGCCTTCGTACAGAACGTCGTAATGGTTAAATTTGCAGGAAGACGTAGGAATTTGATCCCAAAATGTGTGTCCGTCTTCCATGTCGATGCAGTGTCCGTCCGTCAAGGGGCACGTGGTTCCTGATTTTAGCAATACGCTTCCGGAGTGGAGTCTTACTGGTACTCTGGCTGATTTCAAGGCGATCTCCACTGTCCCTTGCACGATGACGTCGTCCCATGTACCGTAAGGATCCGAGTACTGGGCACCTTGGCATGCGCCATTTACTGCGATATAGTCGACTTCTTCGTCGTCATTGTCGTGGATGTTGATTCAGTTGACCTCGTGGTTGGCCACCCTAACGTTGACAAGCGTTAACCCGAATCTGAGTTAGTTAGGTCTGGGTTTTCAATTTGTGGTAGATCTGTATTGGGTCTCTACCATGTATAGAAGAAAGAATTTCGCAGGGTCTGAGTCGGTTAGGTCTTGGTTTCCAATTCACGGTTTGGTTGACTCTACCCTTCTAGTCTGTAATGCAATTAATGCTGCGATCGTTTGTGTTTAGATTGGAAGCCGTCGTATTGATTGAACATGCGTGACGATGTTGGGACTTGTTTGCAGAAGGTATGACCATCCTCCATGTTGATGCAATGGCCATCTTCCAGAGGGCATGTAGTCCCTGACTTTAGTAGTATCGTTCCAGAGTGTAATTTGTCTGGCACACGCGTAGACTTGAGTGAAATTGGTGGAAGAAGTATTCCAGCAAGGTGCCGGTGTTGTCTGACATCTCGCGCATTGTGTTATGTTTAACGTGATGAGTGCTTACAACTAGCGCATATATATAAAATTATTTTTGTTGTGTTTTTCCTTTGTTAGTCTTAACCTATTTATATCTAACTCCTATGGTACGTTAGAAGAATAAGTAATTATCGCATGGGGCTACTCTGTGGCAGGTGTGTGAGCTATCTCTTCTGCCTTAGAGTCGTAAGCCACGGGGAGTGTTTCCAAGTTTAAGAAATCTAATCTCCCGATAATGTAGTGCTTGAGACGTGGTTGGCGAAATGCAAGATTGCGGTGATGTTCATTGGTAAACCAATTGTCGTGAAATATCATGGTCGATTGTTCGCTTAGTACTAACGCGACCGTTTCGCGACATTGTAGATAATTCTCGTATTTTGAAGTTTTGGGGATTAGTGTGCTTATCGTAGTAGGCTTTGGATCACGTATTTTGATCATTAGCGTACCTATATATGAAACACATTAACAATAAGGACAACTAGACTAAGAATAGAGAAGTATTAGATTAGGAATGTGAGAATTGGAGTGCTGTGAATGTCATTTATTGCAGATAGGAAATATTTAATCTACTTTACGTACGGGACGTTCTACGCTTCATCTTACATCAATGTTTTTGTGATCAAGGCGGAGAAGGTCTAGTACATATGTTCGCGTTTTTCATCTATATTTCGATAGTACCTTATTGTACTGTTACGTCCCGGGGGATATAAATTGTACCGTAAGAGGCGATAAGAAGGGGATCCTTAAACGCGTACTAATAGCTAAGATAAGAATACCAATGAAAACGTGAAATATGTACGGAGGCAGACCAAATGGACAAACGTGAGCGGCAACGTTAGTTCGATTGGGTCATACCGGATGAGAAGAGGGGCTCCTTGGAGCACTTCCCTCTGAAGAGGAGAATCGTAGGGTACTTACCCTAAGATGCTGAGCAGAAACTCTCTTCTGCGTAGGAGCACGGCCACCCGAGGATCCGCTGGGTGGACGCGTGTAGGGTCGATCATCGGCCCCAATGTCGCCTGAATCTCCACCTCATGCAGTATCCAGGGAATGTCCTGCTGTTGGCGCGTGTCGTAGGGCTGAAGAGGCTGATATTCAACTACTTGTTGATATTCAGCAGGTAGAGCGTTCGCATCCGGATAGCCGGTGAAATCCAATATCCACGGCTTGCAATCATCAGTCAAATCGATCACTTCCGGTTCGGCAGCACTGATCGCGGGCCTTTGAACGGTAACATTATTGTTGCACTCGACTTCAACGCGGGCGAGAGACCGTTGAGGATGCACTACCGGTGAGTATGAGCATTCCCATTCGTAGAAACCAGGGCGTTGGAGAAGATACTCCCGACTCGGGTCATAATCCGCGACAGTGTAGGATTCCGTTTGCACTAGGACTGAGGATGAAACTTGCTCGACAAACGGAAAAGGAGGAATGTCGGACCGAGGTGAATCACCCTCGTACGGAGCGTCCCATCGGCCCCAAAATAAATCTAACGAGGAACAGGGAACGGGAAGTTCAATCGAAGGGGGAGCGATAGAAGTGGAATCCTGAATTTGGACGGCGAGGTTATCTGCTTCTCGAGCCAAACGCCGTCGTTTGCGCCGGGCTTTCTCCTGCTTACCGGCGCGGTGATTGTATTTCTTCTTGGGCGGCATTCATATGGATATGATATGGACACCGAATGATAAGGCATACATATATCTCCCTTTTTCTAGGGTCCTGCCCGATGGACAAGAGAATAGGTGGCTGAAGGTTCCACGTGGGGGCTTGGATCGGCGGGAAGAAGAGAAGCTGCAGGCTCCGCGTAGGTGCCTCTATACAACGGGGAGAAGAGAAGCTGCAGGCTCCGCATAGGTGCCTTTATACAACGGGGAGAAGGGAAGCTGCAGGCTCCGCATAGGTGCCTTTATACAGCGAGAAGAAGGAAAACTGCAGGCTCCGTACAGGTGCCTCTATACAACGAGGAGAATGGAAGCTGCAGGCTCCGCATAGGTGCCTTTATACAACGGGGAGAAGGGAAGCTGCAGGCTCCGCATAGGTGCCTTTATACAGCGAGAAGAAGGAGAACTGCAGGCTCCGTACAGGTGCCTCTATACAGCGGGAGGAAGGAAAACTGCAGGCTCCGTACAGGTGCCTCTATACAGCGAAAGGAAGGGAAGACACGATGGAGATATATGTAAGTCTGCTCGGATACTTATGGCAAATAATAGTAATAATCAAAATATTCGAGTTTCAGTCCGCAAGAAAACTTCTTAATGCGATCGCCGAAGAAGTAAGTATTAAGAATTTGGTAAGTATAGGAGTGTAAGGGAAGTATAATTGAAATACTGTACTATATCACTTGAGTAAGTATCACTATATTGTATCATAAAATTTATATAAGATAACTAGATCATATTACAAGTGGGTTGCCAACGCATGTCGATGAGTTCGCGACAGCAGAATTACCGAGAATAGCAAATAATTAAGGTATGCATGTATGTATGATACCCTAAGGCACTCCAGGGATGAGGAAGTAGTCAGGGAATAAACCGAATTAAATGAAATAAATTCACACTGGTAATTGAGACTAAGTCCCGAAACGAATTAAATGAAATAATTCCCAAGAACAAATATCGCTAAGTCCTTAACCGAATAAATGAAAATAATTCACAGGAGTAAATGTGGCTAAGTTCGCAACTGAATAAATAGAAATAATTCATAAGAGTAAATATGACTAAGTTCCTAACCGAATAAATGGAAATAATTCACAAGAGTAAATGTGGCTAAGTCCCTTAACCGAATAAGTGAAAATAATTCACAAGAGTAAATGTGACTAAGTTCCTTAACCGAATAAGGGAAAATAATTCACAAGAGCAAATATGACTAAGTCTTTAACCGAATAAATGGAAATAATTCGCAAGAGTAAATATGACTAAGTCTTTAACCGAATAAATGGAAATAATTCACAAGAGTAAATATGACTAAGTCTTTAACCGAATAAATGGAAATGATTCACAAGAGTAAATGTGGCTAAGTCCCTTAACCGAATAAGTGAGAATAATTGACAAGAGTAAATGTGGCTAAGTCCCTTAACCGAATAAGTGAGAATAATTCACAAGAGTAAATGTGGCTAAGTTCTTAACCGAATAATTTGGAATAATTCGAAGTAGGAGATAGGAAGAAGAGGTGACCCGCGGATGTTGAGCGATGAGAGCGAAGTGAGGATCTCGGCTCGTGCACTCGACTGACTCGATTTTCGGTGGGGGAAGAATCGGAGTGTGCCTGGTAGGGGTACCCCCACTCGAATACTTAGGATCTAATGTGCCAGCGAACAGCGCGAGTTCCAGTCTGGGTGGTAGCACTAAATTTGTGATATACATTTACGACACCTTTTCGATAAGGAACGACGGTCTGAAACTATATGTATATCTATATATGTATATCAATTATGTATATCTCGATTATTCTAATTTAAATAAAATTAACTTAACACTTTTCCCAGGTGTCATCAACCATACCTTAGGACAGAAATATCCAGTTTCCCAAATGAGTTGGCGGCCTGGTGGCTAAGGTGCTTAGCCAGTGATTCGAGTGGCGCGGGTTCGATTCCCCTTCGGAGAGTCGAATCCGAGGCACTCGCAATTTGCTAATATCTCTTTTATTTTCAGGTACAACCGTAGGAGCAGCAGTACAAAGAGGACAACGATGACCACCAACCATTAGAAAGGATGACCAGCAACTCAAATGAATCAGAACAGGTAAGTAAGTAAATAGATGATACGCATTTTACACATGTAAAACAATTGTATGAATAGAAATAAACTGTTTCCTTTTCTTTTTAGTTTGGAAACCGAATTTGCGCAAATTGGAAAACGATACCAGAATGTTATGTAAATTTTAGTGACAGCCATCGTTAATATTATAACAAGAAAATAATTGTTGACTGACATCTTTTGTAAGAGGGTGAGTGTACATTTACATGCGATATTCGACCGCTTGTAGATGTACGCTCAACCGAGTTTTGTGTAACGTACTTAAATTTTGCAACACAAATGTTGCGAGCCCCTTACAGGATGCTGAATTGTGAACTACCAAATGAATCAGAGACGAAGCAGTCGTGATATGTTAAGTCGCGAGAAGTCTTAGTATCGTATAACTAGTATAATGAAATATTTTGCAGGAAATTCAGACAGGTTCGGAGCTCCACGTACGGAGGCATGGAAATACAAGCAAAAATCTGAGGCGGAGTGGAGTCCTCCGGACGTAACACTAACTGCCAGAATCGTACTCTGTTGTTAAACAGAAGTGTAATCGAAGTGAAATCACTTGAGGAATCGAATGCCGCAAGCAGAATTCAAATCCGAGCCTCCGTTCGGCAGGAAATCGCAGTTATAGTGAAAAACCTATCTTCCAGCATTCTAACTGCCAGAATCGTACTCTGTTGTTAAACAGAAGTGTAATCGAAGTGAAATCACTTGAGGAATCGAATGCCGCAAGCAGAATTCAAATCCGAGCCTCCGTTCGGCAGGAAATCGCAGTTATAGTGAAAAACCTATCTTCCAGCATTCTAACTGCCAGAATCGTACTCCGTTGTTAAACAGAAGTGTAATCGAAGTGAAATCACTTGAGGAATCGAATGCCGCAAGCAGAATTCAAATCCGAGCCTCCGTTCGGCAGGAAATCGCAGTTATAGTGAAAAACCTATCTTCCAGCATTCTAACTGCCAGAATCGTACTCTGTTGTTAAACAGAAGTGTAATCGAAGTGAAATCACTTGAGGAATCGAATGCCGCAAGCAGAATTCAAATCCGAGCCTCCGTTCGGCAGGAAATCGCAGTTATAGCTAAAACCCTATCTTCCCGCATTCTAACTGCCAGAAACGTACTCTGGTGTTGAACAGAAGTATGTCCGAAGTGAAATGACTAGAGTAATCGAGCGCTGCAAGCAGAATTCAAATCCGAGCCTCCGTTTGGCAGGAAATCGCAGTAATAGCTAAAAACCTATCTTCCCGCATTCTAACTGCCAGAATCGTACTCTGTTGTTGAACAGAAGTATATCCGAAGTGAAATGACTAGAGTAACCGAGCGCTGCAAGCAGAATTCAAATCCGAGCCTCCGTTTGGCAGGAAATCGCAGTTATAGCTAAAACCCTATCTTCCCGCATTCTAACTGCCAGAATCGTACTCTGGTGTTGAACAGAAGTATATCCGAAGTGAAATGACTAGAGTAATCGAGCGCTGCAAGCAGAATTCAAATCCGAGCCTCCGTTTGGCAGGAAATCGCAGTTATAGCTAAAAACGTAGCTTCTCGCATTCTAACTGCCAGAATCGTACTCTGGTGTTCAACAGAAGTATGTCCGAAGTGAAATGACTAGAGTAATCGAACGCTGCAAGCAGAATTCAAATCCAAGCCTCCGTTTGGCAGAAAATCGCACTTATAGCTAAAAACCTATCTTCCCGCATTCTAACTGCCAGAATCGTACTCTGTTGTTAAACAGAAGTGTAATCGAAGTAAAATGACTAGAGGGATCGAATGCCGCAAGCAGAATTCAAATCCGAGCCTCCGTTCGGCAGGAAATCGCAGTTATAGTGAAAAACCTATCTTCCAGCATTCTAACTGCCAGAATCGTACTCTTGTGACGTCTCACGCCTGTCCTGCCTATTTAGGTATATATATTTTTTTTCAACGCCACGACATACCGCAGGCATATTGTACTACGTTACTCCATCTTATATTAAGCAATTACAATTGAAGGCGCTCGGTCCCAAATACCCGAGCTCGACCAAAAACAAGTCTATTGACATTATCTTTTAACATTTGTCTTTTAACATTTGTCTTTTAACATTTGTCTTTTAACATTTGTCTTTTGACATTTGTCTTTTAACATTTGTCTATTAACTTTTTCTATTGACACTGTCCTTTAACACCGTATGTTTGGGAACGCCGCGTCATAATCGCGATATACATTAAGCCGTAGCCTTTAACACAACCACAACGAACCACGAGCATTTATTGGGAATGATCAGCTATTGACGATAATGATCGTGAGTCGTTGGAGGAACATAATTATAAGCTATAAGGATATGTATATCCTCCGAACGCCTGGTAGACGAGCTCGCGCTAAGTATTTAGTCTACTCAGCGATTCCCATGTGATCAAGCACACGTGCGATCACTACAGAGTTACGAGTGAGCTTCTCACGGAAAGATGACCGAGTGGTGTCCGATAAACAAGAGCCCACATTCCACTCTCACGGCAAAAGTGCTTAAAGTCACGTACAAAGTATCGGCTAGCATCCGAGCCGCCAGCTCGTCTCCTAGAGATAAGATAAGCACCGAGCACCGTGGAACTGCTGACGTTGCAGCGCACATGGACCGTTCGAGCGTGGGACTGCTTAGGTCAGCAACGTCCCAGCACGGAGCGAGACCGGTCACCTGACCACAACCGCGCGCGCTGATTGGCTCCCCACCGCTCGCGAGGCGCCTGCCCCACTACTCGGAGACCCTGCGAGGCTCCAGAGAGCCACTCGAACAATCAGTTCTCATCGTGGACCTGACAGCACCGGACGTAAACTCGAAGTGCTCCCGCTATACTTAGTAATCAGTTCTCATCGTTCGCCTAACAGCAGCAGTCGCAAACCTAAAGTGCTCCTGACCAATTATAAAGTGTAGTGAATACCAGTCGTCGTGCTTCACTAGCCACAACCGATTCCTGGGATTACCAAGGAACATAGCAGCCACTGCAGCTACTAGTGCATCCACTGTAAGTTTAATTCGACTGTTAGACCTGCGATAGAACTCCGTGTCCTACGGTCACGTTAATTACACCTATTCTATCTTACCGAGATTCTTTCAACGTGTATTCCCAACCCGTGTACTATTTGAATACTTTGAATATACATTTATGACGAGAGATTTGCCCGTTTATCGGTTGTTTTACCTGTGATTATTACTGCCGAACACGTTCAGTCATCCGCGACGCGCAATGATTAGAATATCGATAACCCGAGAGCCTGCCAGCGTAACCGCGCTATTTGTTAGCGACGAGGTGGCAAGGGCTGGTTATTTATACGCATATTACCGTGTATTTTCAGTTCCGCCTGTTGTGATCGCGCTGATTGTTAGCAGCGACCAGGCCAAACCCATATTTTGGCAGATTATTGCAATGGCACCGAAGACTCGCGCCAATCACCGCCCGACTCCGCGACGGAAGCACAGGTCAGGGCGACGTGTAAAGGAAAGACGTCAACGCTACTACGAGCATTTATGCCGAGAGGAGCTCGAGTTCTATGAGTGGGTGTACCACGCGTACTTCGGTCCGCCTAGTTCAACTCCGCCTCGAACAGCCCGGAGAATTGTGGAAGCCCATCTGCGTGCTGGGCCGTCTGCTGGCCCCCGCAACGCAACAACCGGCACCCAAACCGAGAGTCGACCGTCCACTCCAAATTACGCTCCCAGGATAGACGCTGACCTGGACGAGCACGCGTATTCGCCGGCCCCAGCTCATGTAGACTCAGACCCCGACGTTTCGCCAGACCCTATTGTCAAATCGGAGATCGAAAGTGATTATGCAAGTGAACACGCGGACGAACCTCAGGCGATACCCAAAGTAGAGGCTGAGTGCGATCGATTGGATCCTGCTCCCTCTATCGATCCTCCGCCGAGAAATCCTTACGATAATAGATTATTTTACATACCCGTAACAACGGGACCTCCGTGCGATTTCCCCCGATACATCGAGGGTAGCCCCTTGGTGACCCAGCTCATACAGGCATGTGGAGAGCATATCTTCGAGTTTGTTCCCCCAGCCTCGACTGTCACGATCGAGGAGCTGTAATAAGATTATACTAATATTATATTTACATCTATATACTTATCCATATCGTAATTCGTTCACTCTAATAAACATAATATTTTTATTGAACTGTGTCCATCTTGTATGACCTGAATCTAGTAGCAATAAGATAGGATATGTCTTCCAATTACTTCTTAACTTTCCAATCACTTATCCTCTAGATCATCCCATCAGTCTACCAATACCTTATCCTATTCGGTTGTATCATTCCTACTTACCTTGTCATTTATTCCCCTACTACTTACCTGTCATCCGATTGTCCAGATATTTAAGTCGCGCTATTTGTTAGCGATGACGAAGTCCTCCAACATCCGTCCCATTCGCATCTCTCCTGATATTACGATCACTGCGTAATCGCGCTATTTGTTAGCGACGGATGGGTATACAAATAGGTTCGGTAGGTACACTTACCGCATTACCGAACATAACTACCTGTTTTACCATTGTTCTATCGTACTTACATTTCTCTTACTTACCGACCTCATTACTATTCCTAATTTACCTACGGTACATTAACTACTTACCTGTTACCTACCCTATCCAGAATACCTACTCTATCTTCCTTACCCACCTTAATTCATTTACCTACCAGCGAGATTTCCTCTCCCATACGAGGCAGGATCATTTAGCGGCGAAGCAGAGTAGTGCCCTCTGTGCCAAACATGTTTACTCGACTCTCTACAACAGAGCCTCATCCCAGGGTATAGTTCTGTGCATGCGACTGCCCGAAAAAGAGGCACTTAATAATTGAAAATAAGCCCGTCTCAGGAATAGATCGACTAATAGGTTGCGGAACACTTCGACCTTCGGTCGGCGCCTCCCGAGACGTAACACTCTGTTGTTAAACAGAAGTATAATCGAAGTGAAATGACTTGAGGAATCGAATGCCGCAAGCAGAATTCAAATCCGAGCCTCCGTTCGGCAGGAAATCGCAGTTATAGTGAAAAACCTATCTTGCAGCATTCTAACTGCCAGAATCGTACTCTGTTGTTAAACAGAAGTGTAATCGAAGTGAAATCACTTGAGGAATCGAATGCCGCAAGCAGAATTCAAATCCGAGTCTCCGTTCGGCAGGAAATCGCAGTTATAGCTAAAACCCTATCTTCCCGCATTCTAACTGCCAGAATCGTACTCTGGTGTTAAACAGAAGTATAATCGAAGTGAAATGACTTGAGGAATCGAATGCCGCAAGCAGAATTCAAATCCGAGCCTCCGTTCGGCAGGAAATCGCAGTTATAGTGAAAAACCTATCTTCCAGCATTCTAACTGCCAGAATCGTACTCTGTTGTTAAACAGAAGTTTAATCGAAGTGATATCACTTGAGGAATCGAATGCCGCAAGCAGAATTCAAATCCGAGCCTCCGTTCGGCAGGAAATCGCAGTTATAGTGAAAAACCTATCTTCCAGCATTCTAACTGCCAGAATCGTACTCCGTTGTTAAACAGAAGTGTAATCGAAGTGAAATGACTTGAGGAATCGAATGCCGCAAGCAGAATTCAAATCCGAGCCTCCGTTCGGCAGGAAATCGCAGTTATAGTGAAAAACCTATCTTCCAGCATTCTAACTGCCAGAATCGTACTCTGTTGTTAAACAGAAGTGTAATCGAAGTGAAATCACTTGAGGAATCGAATGCCGCAAGCAGAATTCAAATCCGAGCCTCCGTTTGGCAGGAAATCGCAGTTATAGCTAAAAACGTAGCTTCTCGCATTCTAACTGCCAGAATCGTACTCTGGTGTTCAACAGAAGTATGTCCGAAGTGAAATGACTAGAGTAATCGAGCGCTGCAAGCAGAATTCAAATCCAAGCCTCCGTTTGGCAGAAAATCGCACTTATAGCTAAAAACCTATCTTCCCGCATTCTAACTGCCAGAATCGTACTCTGTTGTTAAACAGAAGTGTAATCGAAGTAAAATGACTAGAGGGATCGAATGCCGCAAGCAGAATTCAAATCCGAGCCTCCGTTCGGCAGGAAATCGCAGTTATAGTGAAAAACCTATCTTCCAGCATTCTAACTGCCAGAATCGTACTCTGTTGTTAAACAGAAGTATAATCGAAGTGAAATGACTTGAGGAATCGAATGCCGCAAGCAGAATTCAAATCCGAGCCTCCGTTCGGCAGGAAATCGCAGTTATAGCTAAAACCCTATCTTCCCGCATTCTAACTGCCAGAATCGTACTCTGTTGTTAAACAGAAGTGTAATCGAAGTGAAATCACTCGAGGAATCGAATGCCGCATGCAGAATTCAAATCCGAGCCTCCGTTTGGCAGGAAATCGCAGTTATAGCTAAAAACGTAGCTTCCCGCATTCTAACTGCCAGAATCGTACTCTGGTGTTCAACAGAAGTATGTCCGAAGTGAAATGACTAGAGTAATCGAGCGCTGCAAGCAGAATCCAAATCCGAGCCTCCGTTTGGCAGGAAATCGCAGTTATAACTAAAAACGTAGCTTCCCGCATTCTAACTGCCAGAATCGTACTCTGGTGTTCAACAGAAGTATGTCCGAAGTGAAATGACTAGAGTAATCGAGCGCTGCAAGCAGAATTCAAATCCGAGCCTCCGTTTGGCAGGAAATCGCAGTAATAGCTAAAAACCTATCTTCCCGCATTCTAACTGCCAGAATCGTACTCTGTTGTTGAACAGAAGTATATCCGAAGTGAATTGACTAGAGTAATCGAGCGCTGCAAGCAGAATTCAAATCCGAGCCTCCGTTCGGCAGGAAATCGCAGTTATAGCTAAAACCCTATCTTCCCGCATTCTAACAGCCAGAATCGTACTCTGGTGTTGAACAGAAGTATGTCCGAAGTGAAATGACTAGAGTAATCGAGCGCTGCAAGCAGAATTCAAATCCGAGCCTCCGTTTGGCAGGAAATCGCAGTTATAGCTAAAAACGTAGCTTCTCGCATTCTAACTGCCAGAATCGTACTCTGGTGTTCAACAGAAGTATGTCCGAAGTGAAATGACTAGAGTAATCGAGCGCTGCAAGCAGAATTCAAATCCGAGCCTGCGTTTGGCAGGAAATCGCAGTAATAGCTAAAAACCTATCTTCCCGCATTCTAACTGCCAGAATCGTACTCTGTTGTTGAACAGAAGTATATCCGAAGTGAATTGACTAGAGTAATCGAACGCTGCAAGCAGAATTCAAATCCAAGCCTCCGTTTGGCAGGAAATCGCACATATAGCTAAAAACCTGTCTTCCCGCATTCTAACTGCCAGAATCGTACTCTGTTGTAGAACAGAAGTATATCCGAAGTGAATTGACTAGAGTAATCGAACGCTGCAAGCAGAATTCAAATCCAAGCCTCCGTTTGGCAGAAAATCGCACTTATAGCTAAAAACCTATCTTCCCGCATTCTAACTGCCAGAATCGTACTCTGTTGTTAAACAGAAGTGTAATCGAAGTAAAATGACTAGAGGGATCGAATGCCGCAAGCAGAATTCAAATCCGAGTCTCCGTTCGGCAGGAAATCGCAGTTATAGCTAAAACCCTATCTTCCCGCATTCTAACTGCCAGAATCGTACTCTGGTGTTAAACAGAAGTATAATCGAAGTGAAATGACTTGAGGAATCGAATGCCGCAAGCAGAATTCAAATCCGAGCCTCCGTTCGGCAGGAAATCGCAGTTATAGTGAAAAACCTATCTTCCAGCATTCTAACTGCCAGAATCGTACTCTGTTGTTAAACAGAAGTTTAATCGAAGTGATATCACTTGAGGAATCGAATGCCGCAAGCAGAATTCAAATCCGAGCCTCCGTTCGGCAGGAAATCGCAGTTATAGTGAAAAACCTATCTTCCAGCATTCTAACTGCCAGAATCGTACTCCGTTGTTAAACAGAAGTGTAATCGAAGTGAAATGACTTGAGGAATCGAATGCCGCAAGCAGAATTCAAATCCGAGCCTCCGTTCGGCAGGAAATCGCAGTTATAGTGAAAAACCTATCTTCCAGCATTCTAACTGCCAGAATCGTACTCTGTTGTTAAACAGAAGTGTAATCGAAGTGAAATCACTTGAGGAATCGAATGCCGCAAGCAGAATTCAAATCCGAGCCTCCGTTTGGCAGGAAATCGCAGTTATAGCTAAAAACGTAGCTTCTCGCATTCTAACTGCCAGAATCGTACTCTGGTGTTCAACAGAAGTATGTCCGAAGTGAAATGACTAGAGTAATCGAGCGCTGCAAGCAGAATTCAAATCCAAGCCTCCGTTTGGCAGAAAATCGCACTTATAGCTAAAACCCTATCTTCCCGCATTCTAACTGCCAGAATCGTACTCTGTTGTTAAACAGAAGTGTAATCGAAGTAAAATGACTAGAGGGATCGAATGCCGCAAGCAGAATTCAAATCCGAGCCTCCGTTCGGCAGGAAATCGCAGTTATAGTGAAAAACCTATCTTCCAGCATTCTAACTGCCAGAATCGTACTCTGTTGTTAAACAGAAGTATAATCGAAGTGAAATGACTTGAGGAATCGAATGCCGCAAGCAGAATTCAAATCCGAGCCTCCGTTCGGCAGGAAATCGCAGTTATAGTGAAAAACCTATCTTCCAGCATTCTAACTGCCAGAATCGTACTCTGTTGTTAAACAGAAGTATAATCGAAGTGAAATGACTTGAGGAATCGAATGCCGCAAGCAGAATTCAAATCCGAGCCTCCGTTCGGCAGGAAATCGCAGTTATAGCTAAAACCCTATCTTCCCGCATTCTAACTGCCAGAATCGTACTCTGTTGTTAAACAGAAGTGTAATCGAAGTGAAATCACTCGAGGAATCGAATGCCGCATGCAGAATTCAAATCCGAGCCTCCGTTTGGCAGGAAATCGCAGTTATAGCTAAAAACGTAGCTTCCCGCATTCTAACTGCCAGAATCGTACTCTGGTGTTCAACAGAAGTATGTCCGAAGTGAAATGACTAGAGTAATCGAGCGCTGCAAGCAGAATTCAAATCCGAGCCTCCGTTTGGCAGGAAATCGCAGTTATAACTAAAAACGTAGCTTCCCGCATTCTAACTGCCAGAATCGTACTCTGGTGTTCAACAGAAGTATGTCCGAAGTGAAATGACTAGAGTAATCGAGCGCTGCAAGCAGAATTCAAATCCGAGCCTCCGTTTGGCAGGAAATCGCAGTAATAGCTAAAAACCTATCTTCCCGCATTCTAACTGCCAGAATCGTACTCTGTTGTTGAACAGAAGTATATCCGAAGTGAATTGACTAGAGTAATCGAGCGCTGCAAGCAGAATTCAAATCCGAGCCTCCGTTCGGCAGGAAATCGCAGTTATAGCTAAAACCCTATCTTCCCGCATTCTAACAGCCAGAATCGTACTCTGGTGTTGAACAGAAGTATGTCCGAAGTGAAATGACTAGAGTAATCGAGCGCTGCAAGCAGAATTCAAATCCGAGCCTCCGTTTGGCAGGAAATCGCAGTTATAGCTAAAAACGTAGCTTCTCGCATTCTAACTGCCAGAATCGTACTCTGGTGTTCAACAGAAGTATGTCCGAAGTGAAATGACTAGAGTAATCAAGCGCTGCAAGCAGAATTCAAATCCGAGCCTGCGTTTGGCAGGAAATCGCAGTAATAGCTAAAAACCTATCTTCCCGCATTCTAACTGCCAGAATCGTACTCTGTTGTTGAACAGAAGTATATCCGAAGTGAAATGACTAGAGTAATCGAACGCTGCAAGCAGAATTCAAATCCAAGCCTCCGTTTGGCAGGAAATCGCACATATAGCTAAAAACCTGTCTTCCCGCATTCTAACTGCCAGAATCGTACTCTGTTGTAGAACAGAAGTATATCCGAAGTGAATTGACTAGAGTAATCGAACGCTGCAAGCAGAATTCAAATCCAAGCCTCCGTTTGGCAGAAAATCGCACTTATAGCTAAAAACCTATCTTCCCGCATTCTAACTGCCAGAATCGTACTCTGTTGTTAAACAGAAGTGTAATCGAAGTAAAATGACTAGAGGGATCGAATGCCGCAAGCAGAATTCAAATCCGAGCCTCCGTTCGGCAGGAAATCGCAGTTATAGTGAAAAACCTATCTTGCAGCATTCTAACTGCCAGAATCGTACTCTGTTGTTAAACAGAAGTGTAATCGAAGTGAAATCACTTGAGGAATCGAATGCCGCAAGCAGAATTCAAATCCGAGCCTCCGTTCGGCAGGAAATCGCAGTTATAGTGAAAAACCTATCTTCTAGCATTCTAACTGCCAGAATCGTACTCTGTTGTTAAACAGAAGTGTAATCGAAGTGAAATCACTCGAGGAATCGAATGCCGCATGCAGAATTCAAATCCGAGCCTCCGTTTGGCAGGAAATCGCAGTTATAGCTAAAAACGTAGCTTCCCGCATTCTAACTGCCAGAATCGTACTCTGGTGTTCAACAGAAGTATGTCCGAAGTGAAATGACTAGAGTAATCGAGCGCTGCAAGCAGAATCCAAATCCGAGCCTCCGTTTGGCAGGAAATCGCAGTTATAACTAAAAACGTAGCTTCCCGCATTCTAACTGCCAGAATCGTACTCTGGTGTTCAACAGAAGTATGTCCGAAGTGAAATGACTAGAGTAATCGAGCGCTGCAAGCAGAATTCAAATCCGAGCCTCCGTTTGGCAGGAAATCGCAGTAATAGCTAAAAACCTATCTTCCCGCATTCTAACTGCCAGAATCGTACTCTGTTGTTGAACAGAAGTATATCCGAAGTGAATTGACTAGAGTAATCGAGCGCTGCAAGCAGAATTCAAATCCGAGCCTCCGTTCGGCAGGAAATCGCAGTTATAGCTAAAACCCTATCTTCCCGCATTCTAACAGCCAGAATCGTACTCTGGTGTTGAACAGAAGTATGTCCGAAGTGAAATGACTAGAGTAATCGAGCGCTGCAAGCAGAATTCAAATCCGAGCCTCCGTTTGGCAGGAAATCGCAGTTATAGCTAAAAACGTAGCTTCTCGCATTCTAACTGCCAGAATCGTACTCTGGTGTTCAACAGAAGTATGTCCGAAGTGAAATGACTAGAGTAATCGAGCGCTGCAAGCAGAATTCAAATCCGAGCCTGCGTTTGGCAGGAAATCGCAGTAATAGCTAAAAACCTATCTTCCCGCATTCTAACTGCCAGAATCGTACTCTGTTGTTGAACAGAAGTATATCCGAAGTGAATTGACTAGAGTAATCGAACGCTGCAAGCAGAATTCAAATCCAAGCCTCCGTTTGGCAGGAAATCGCACATATAGCTAAAAACCTGTCTTCCCGCATTCTAACTGCCAGAATCGTACTCTGTTGTAGAACAGAAGTATATCCGAAGTGAATTGACTAGAGTAATCGAACGCTGCAAGCAGAATTCAAATCCAAGCCTCCGTTTGGCAGAAAATCGCACTTATAGCTAAAAACCTATCTTCCCGCATTCTAACTGCCAGAATCGTACTCTGTTGTTAAACAGAAGTGTAATCGAAGTAAAATGACTAGAGGGATCGAATGCCGCAAGCAGAATTCAAATCCGAGCCTCCGTTCGGCAGGAAATCGCAGTTATAGCTAAAACCCTATCTTCCCGCATTCTAACTGCCAGAATCGTACTCTGGTGTTAAACAGAAGTATAATCGAAGTGAAATGACTTGAGGAATCGAATGCCGCAAGCAGAATTCAAATCCGAGCCTCCGTTCGGCAGGAAATCGCAGTTATAGTGAAAAACCTATCTTCCAGCATTCTAACTGCCAGAATCGTACTCTGTTGTTAAACAGAAGTTTAATCGAAGTGATATCACTTGAGGAATCGAATGCCGCAAGCAGAATTCAAATCCGAGCCTCCGTTCGGCAGGAAATCGCAGTTATAGTGAAAAACCTATCTTCCAGCATTCTAACTGCCAGAATCGTACTCCGTTGTTAAACAGAAGTGTAATCGAAGTGAAATGACTTGAGGAATCGAATGCCGCAAGCAGAATTCAAATCCGAGCCTCCGTTCGGCAGGAAATCGCAGTTATAGTGAAAAACCTATCTTCCAGCATTCTAACTGCCAGAATCGTACTCTGTTGTTAAACAGAAGTGTAATCGAAGTGAAATCACTTGAGGAATCGAATGCCGCAAGCAGAATTCAAATCCGAGCCTCCGTTTGGCAGGAAATCGCAGTTATAGCTAAAAACGTAGCTTCTCGCATTCTAACTGCCAGAATCGTACTCTGGTGTTCAACAGAAGTATGTCCGAAGTGAAATGACTAGAGTAATCGAGCGCTGCAAGCAGAATTCAAATCCAAGCCTCCGTTTGGCAGAAAATCGCACTTATAGCTAAAAACCTATCTTCCCGCATTCTAACTGCCAGAATCGTACTCTGTTGTTAAACAGAAGTGTAATCGAAGTAAAATGACTAGAGGGATCGAATGCCGCAAGCAGAATTCAAATCCGAGCCTCCGTTCGGCAGGAAATCGCAGTTATAGTGAAAAACCTATCTTCCAGCATTCTAACTGCCAGAATCGTACTCTGTTGTTAAACAGAAGTATAATCGAAGTGAAATGACTTGAGGAATCGAATGCCGCAAGCAGAATTCAAATCCGAGCCTCCGTTCGGCAGGAAATCGCAGTTATAGTGAAAAACCTATCTTCCAGCATTCTAACTGCCAGAATCGTACTCTGTTGTTAAACAGAAGTATAATCGAAGTGAAATGACTTGAGGAATCGAATGCCGCAAGCAGAATTCAAATCCGAGCCTCCGTTCGGCAGGAAATCGCAGTTATAGCTAAAACCCTATCTTCCCGCATTCTAACTGCCAGAATCGTACTCTGTTGTTAAACAGAAGTGTAATCGAAGTGAAATCACTCGAGGAATCGAATGCCGCATGCAGAATTCAAATCCGAGCCTCCGTTTGGCAGGAAATCGCAGTTATAGCTAAAAACGTAGCTTCCCGCATTCTAACAGCCAGAATCGTACTCTGGTGTTGAACAGAAGTATGTCCGAAGTGAAATGACTAGAGTAATCGAGCGCTGCAAGCAGAATTCAAATCCGAGCCTCCGTTTGGCAGGAAATCGCAGTTATAGCTAAAAACGTAGCTTCTCGCATTCTAACTGCCAGAATCGTACTCTGGTGTTCAACAGAAGTATGTCCGAAGTGAAATGACTAGAGTAATCAAGCGCTGCAAGCAGAATTCAAATCCGAGCCTGCGTTTGGCAGGAAATCGCAGTAATAGCTAAAAACCTATCTTCCCGCATTCTAACTGCCAGAATCGTACTCTGTTGTTGAACAGAAGTATATCCGAAGTGAATTGACTAGAGTAATCGAACGCTGCAAGCAGAATTCAAATCCAAGCCTCCGTTTGGCAGGAAATCGCACATATAGCTAAAAACCTGTCTTCCCGCATTCTAACTGCCAGAATCGTACTCTGTTGTAGAACAGAAGTATATCCGAAGTGAATTGACTAGAGTAATCGAACGCTGCAAGCAGAATTCAAATCCAAGCCTCCGTTTGGCAGAAAATCGCACTTATAGCTAAAAACCTATCTTCCCGCATTCTAACTGCCAGAATCGTACTCTGTTGTTAAACAGAAGTGTAATCGAAGTAAAATGACTAGAGGGATCGAATGCCGCAAGCAGAATTCAAATCCGAGCCTCCGTTCGGCAGGAAATCGCAGTTATAGTGAAAAACCTATCTTGCAGCATTCTAACTGCCAGAATCGTACTCTGTTGTTAAACAGAAGTGTAATCGAAGTGAAATCACTTGAGGAATCGAATGCCGCAAGCAGAATTCAAATCCGAGCCTCCGTTCGGCAGGAAATCGCAGTTATAGTGAAAAACCTATCTTCTAGCATTCTAACTGCCAGAATCGTACTCTGTTGTTAAACAGAAGTGTAATCGAAGTGAAATCACTTGAGGAATCGAATGCCGCAAGCAGAATTCAAATCCGAGCCTCCGTTCGGCAGGAAATCGCAGTTATAGTGAAAAACCTATCTTCCAGCATTCTAACTGCCAGAATCGTACTCTGTTGTTAAACAGAAGTGTAATCGAAGTGAAATCACTAGAGCAATCGAGCGCTGCAAGCAGAATTCAAATCCGAGCCTCCGTTCGGCAGTAAATCGCAGTTATAGCTAAAACCCTATCTTCCCGCATTCTAACTGCCAGAATCGTACTCTGGTGTTGAACAGAAGTATGTCCGAAGTGAAATGACTAGAGTAATCGAGCGCTGCAAGCAGAATTCAAATCCGAGCCTCCGTTTGGCAGGAAATCGCAGTTATAGCTAAAAACGTAGCTTCTCGCATTCTAACTGCCAGAATCGTACTCTGTTGTTAAACAGAAGTGTAATCGAAGTGAAATCACTAGAGCAATCGAGCGCTGCAAGCAGAATTCAAATCCGAGCCTCCGTTCGGCAGTAAATCGCAGTTATAGCTAAAACCCTATCTTCCCGCATTCTAACTGCCAGAATCGTACTCTGGTGTTGAACAGAAGTATGTCCGAAGTGAAATGACTAGAGTAATCGAGCGCTGCAAGCAGAATTCAAATCCGAGCCTCCGTTTGGCAGGAAATCGCAGTTATAGCTAAAAACGTAGCTTCTCGCATTCTAACTGCCAGAATCGTACTCTGGTGTTCAACAGAAGTATGTCCGAAGTGAAATGACTAGAGTAACCGAGCGCTGCAAGCAGAATTCAAATCCGAGCCTCCGTTTGGCAGGAAATCGCAGTTATAGCTAAAACCCTATCTTCCCGCATTCTAACTGCCAGAATCGTACTCTGGTGTTGAACAGAAGTATGTCCGAAGTGAAATGACTAGAGTAATCGTGCGCTGCAAGCAGAATTCAAATCCGAGCCTCCGTTCGGCAGGAAATCGCAGTTATAGCTAAAACCCTATCTTCCCGCATTCTAACTGCCAGAATCGTACTCTGTTGTTGAACAGAAGTATATCCGAAGTGAAATGACTAGAGTAACCGAGCGCTGGAAGCAGAATTCAAATCCGAGCCTCCGTTTGGCAGGAAATCGCAGTTATAGCTAAAACCCTATCTTCCCGCATTCTAACTGCCAGAATCGTACTCTGGTGTTGAACAGAAGTATATCCGAAGTGAAATGACTAGAGTAATCGAGCGCTGCAAGCAGAATTCAAATCCGAGCCTCCGTTTGGCAGGAAATCGCAGTTATAGCTAAAAACGTAGCTTCTCGCATTCTAACTGCCAGAATCGTACTCTGGTGTTCAACAGAAGTATGTCCGAAGTGAAATGACTAGAGTAATCGAACGCTGCAAGCAGAATTCAAATCCAAGCCTCCGTTTGGCAGAAAATCGCACTTATAGCTAAAAACCTATCTTCCCGCATTCTAACTGCCAGAATCGTACTCTGTTGTTAAACAGAAGTGTAATCGAAGTAAAATGACTAGAGAGATCGAATGCCGCAAGCAGAATTCAAATCCGAGCCTCCGTTCGGCAGGAAATCGCAGTTATAGTGAAAAACCTATCTTCCAGCATTCTAACTGCCAGAATCGTACTCTGTTGTTAAACAGAAGTATAATCGAAGTGAAATGACTTGAGGAATCGAATGCCGCAAGCAGAATTCAAATCCGAGCCTCCGTTCGGCAGGAAATCGCAGTTATAGTGAAAAACCTATCTTGCAGCATTCTAACTGCCAGAATCGTACTCTGTTGTTAAACAGAAGTGTAATCGAAGTGAAATCACTTGAGGAATCGAATGCCGCAAGCAGAATTCAAATCCGAGCCTCCGTTCGGCAGGAAATCGCAGTTATAGTGAAAAACCTATCTTCTAGCATTCTAACTGCCAGAATCGTACTCTGTTGTTAAACAGAAGTGTAATCGAAGTAAAATCACTTGAGGAATCGAATGCCGCAAGCAGAATTCAAATCCGAGCCTCCGTTCGGCAGGAAATCGCAGTTATAGTGAAAAACCTATCTTCCAGCATTCTAACTGCCAGAATCGTACTCTGTTGTTAAACAGAAGTGTAATCGACGTGAAATCACTAGAGCAATCGAGCGCTGCAAGCAGAATTCAAATCCGAGCCTCCGTTCGGCAGTAAATCGCAGTTATAGCTAAAACCCTATCTTCCCGCATTCTAACTGCCAGAATCGTACTCTGGTGTTGAACAGAAGTATGTCCGAAGTGAAATGACTAGAGTAATCGAGCGCTGCAAGCAGAATTCAAATCCGAGCCTCCGTTTGGCAGGAAATCGCAGTTATAGCTAAAAACGTAGCTTCTCGCATTCTAACTGCCAGAATCGTACTCTGGTGTTCAACAGAAGTATGTCCGAAGTGAAATGACTAGAGTAACCGAGCGCTGCAAGCAGAATTCAAATCCGAGCCTCCGTTTGGCAGGAAATCGCAGTTATAGCTAAAACCCTATCTTCCCGCATTCTAACTGCCAGAATCGTACTCTGGTGTTGAACAGAAGTATGTCCGAAGTGAAATGACTAGAGTAATCGTGCGCTGCAAGCAGAATTCAAATCCGAGCCTCCGTTCGGCAGGAAATCGCAGTTATAGCTAAAACCCTATCTTCCCGCATTCTAACTGCCAGAATCGTACTCTGTTGTTGAACAGAAGTATATCCGAAGTGAAATGACTAGAGTAACCGAGCGCTGGAAGCAGAATTCAAATCCGAGCCTCCGTTTGGCAGGAAATCGCAGTTATAGCTAAAACCCTATCTTCCCGCATTCTAACTGCCAGAATCGTACTCTGGTGTTGAACAGAAGTATATCCGAAGTGAAATGACTAGAGTAATCGAGCGCTGCAAGCAGAATTCAAATCCGAGCCTCCGTTTGGCAGGAAATCGCAGTTATAGCTAAAAACGTAGCTTCTCGCATTCTAACTGCCAGAATCGTACTCTGGTGTTCAACAGAAGTATGTCCGAAGTGAAATGACTAGAGTAATCGAACGCTGCAAGCAGAATTCAAATCCAAGCCTCCGTTTGGCAGAAAATCGCACTTATAGCTAAAAACCTATCTTCCCGCATTCTAACTGCCAGAATCGTACTCTGTTGTTAAACAGAAGTGTAATCGAAGTAAAATGACTAGAGGGATCGAATGCCTCAAGCAGAATTCAAATCCGAGCCTCCGTTCGGCAGGAAATCGCAGTTATAGTGAAAAACCTATCTTCCAGCATTCTAACTGCCAGAATCGTACTCTGTTGTTAAACAGAAGTTTAATCGAAGTGATATCACTTGAGGAATCGAATGCCGCAAGCAGAATTCAAATCCGAGCCTCCGTTCGGCAGGAAATCGCAGTTATAGTGAAAAACCTATCTTCCAGCATTCTAACTGCCAGAATCGTACTCCGTTGTTAAACAGAAGTGTAATCGAAGTGAAATGACTTGAGGAATCGAATGCCGCAAGCAGAATTCAAATCCGAGCCTCCGTTCGGCAGGAAATCGCAGTTATAGTGAAAAACCTATCTTCCAGCATTCTAACTGCCAGAATCGTACTCTGTTGTTAAACAGAAGTGTAATCGAAGTGAAATCACTTGAGGAATCGAATGCCGCAAGCAGAATTCAAATCCGAGCCTCCGTTTGGCAGGAAATCGCAGTTATAGCTAAAAACGTAGCTTCTCGCATTCTAACTGCCAGAATCGTACTCTGGTGTTCAACAGAAGTATGTCCGAAGTGAAATGACTAGAGTAATCGAGCGCTGCAAGCAGAATTCAAATCCAAGCCTCCGTTTGGCAGAAAATCGCACTTATAGCTAAAAACCTATCTTCCCGCATTCTAACTGCCAGAATCGTACTCTGTTGTTAAACAGAAGTGTAATCGAAGTAAAATGACTAGAGGGATCGAATGCCGCAAGCAGAATTCAAATCCGAGCCTCCGTTCGGCAGCAAATCGCAGTTATAGTGAAAAACCTATCTTCCAGCATTCTAACTGCCAGAATCGTACTCTGTTGTTAAACAGAAGTGTAATCGAAGTGAAATCACTTGAGGAATCGAATGCCGCAAGCAGAATTCAAATCCGAGCCTCCGTTCGGCAGGAAATCGCAGTTATAGTGAAAACCCTATCTTCCCGCATTCTAACTGCCAGAATCGTACTCTGTTGTTGAACAGAAGTATATCCGAAGTGAAATGACTAGAGTAACCGAGCGCTGGAAGCAGAATTCAAATCCGAGCCTCCGTTTGGCAGGAAATCGCAGTTATAGCTAAAACCCTATCTTCCCGCATTCTAACTGCCAGAATCGTACTCTGGTGTTGAACAGAAGTATATCCGAAGTGAAATAACTAGAGTAATCGAGCGCTGCAAGCAGAATTCAAATCCGAGCCTCCGTTTGGCAGGAAATCGCAGTTATAGCTAAAAACGTAGCTTCTCGCATTCTAACTGCCAGAATCGTACTCTGGTGTTCAACAGAAGTATGTCCGAAGTGAAATGACTAGAGTAATCGAACGCTGCAAGCAGAATTCAAATCCAAGCCTCCGTTTGGCAGAAAATCGCACTTATAGCTAAAAACCTATCTTCCCGCATTCTAACTGCCAGAATCGTACTCTGTTGTTAAACAGAAGTGTAATCGAAGTAAAATGACTAGAGGGATCGAATGCCGCAAGCAGAATTCAAATCCGAGCCTCCGTTCGGCAGGAAATCGCAGTTATAGTGAAAAACCTATCTTCCAGCATTCTAACTGCCAGAATCGTACTCTGTTGTTAAACAGAAGTATAATCGAAGTGAAATGACTTGAGGAATCGAATGCCGCAAGCAGAATTCAAATCCGAGCCTCCGTTCGGCAGGAAATCGCAGTTATAGTGAAAAACCTATCTTGCAGCATTCTAACTGCCAGAATCGTACTCTGTTGTTAAACAGAAGTGTAATCGAAGTGAAATCACTTGAGGAATCGAATGCCGCAAGCAGAATTCAAATCCGAGCCTCCGTTCGGCAGGAAATCGCAGTTATAGTGAAAAACCTATCTTCCAGCATTCTAACTGCCAGAATCGTACTCTGTTGTTAAACAGAAGTATAATCGAAGTGAAATGACTTGAGGAATCGAATGCCGCAAGCAGAATTCAAATCCGAGCCTCCGTTCGGCAGGAAATCGCAGTTATAGTGAAAAACCTATCTTGCAGCATTCTAACTGCCAGAATCGTACTCTGTTGTTAAACAGAAGTGTAATCGAAGTGAAATCACTTGAGGAATCGAATGCCGCAAGCAGAATTCAAATCCGAGCCTCCGTTCGGCAGGAAATCGCAGTTATAGTGAAAAACCTATCTTCTAGCATTCTAACTGCCAGAATCGTACTCTGTTGTTAAACAGAAGTGTAATCGAAGTGAAATCACTTGAGGAATCGAATGCCGCAAGCAGAATTCAAATCCGAGCCTCCGTTCGGCAGGAAATCGCAGTTATAGTGAAAAACCTATCTTCCAGCATTCTAACTGCCAGAATCGTACTCTGTTGTTAAACAGAAGTGTAATCGACGTGAAATCACTAGAGCAATCGAGCGCTGCAAGCAGAATTCAAATCCGAGCCTCCGTTCGGCAGTAAATCGCAGTTATAGCTAAAACCCTATCTTCCCGCATTCTAACTGCCAGAATCGTACTCTGGTGTTGAACAGAAGTATGTCCGAAGTGAAATGACTAGAGTAATCGAGCGCTGCAAGCAGAATTCAAATCCGAGCCTCCGTTTGGCAGGAAATCGCAGTTATAGCTAAAAACGTAGCTTCCCGCATTCTAACTGCCAGAATCGTACTCTGGTGTTCAACAGAAGTATGTCCGAAGTGAAATGACTAGAGTAACCGAGCGCTGCAAGCAGAATTCAAATCCGAGCCTCCGTTTGGCAGGAAATCGCAGTTATAGCTAAAACCCTATCTTCCCGCATTCTAACTGCCAGAATCGTACTCTGGTGTTGAACAGAAGTATGTCCGAAGTGAAATGACTAGAGTAATCGTGCGCTGCAAGCAGAATTCAAATCCGAGCCTCCGTTCGGCAGGAAATCGCAGTTATAGCTAAAACCCTATCTTCCCGCATTCTAACTGCCAGAATCGTACTCTGTTGTTGAACAGAAGTATATCCGAAGTGAAATGACTAGAGTAACCGAGCGCTGGAAGCAGAATTCAAATCCGAGCCTCCGTTTGGCAGGAAATCGCAGTTATAGCTAAAACCCTATCTTCCCGCATTCTAACTGCCAGAATCGTACTCTGGTGTTGAACAGAAGTATATCCGAAGTGAAATGACTAGAGTAATCGAGCGCTGCAAGCAGAATTCAAATCCGAGCCTCCGTTTGGCAGGAAATCGCAGTTATAGCTAAAAACGTAGCTTCTCGCATTCTAACTGCCAGAATCGTACTCTGGTGTTCAACAGAAGTATGTCCGAAGTGAAATGACTAGAGTAATCGAACGCTGCAAGCAGAATTCAAATCCAAGCCTCCGTTTGGCAGAAAATCGCACTTATAGCTAAAAACCTATCTTCCCGCATTCTAACTGCCAGAATCGTACTCTGTTGTTAAACAGAAGTGTAATCGAAGTAAAATGACTAGAGGGATCGAATGCCGCAAGCAGAATTCAAATCCGAGCCTCCGTTCGGCAGGAAATCGCAGTTATAGTGAAAAACCTATCTTCCAGCATTCTAACTGCCAGAATCGTACTCTGTTGTTAAACAGAAGTGTAATCGAAGTGAAATGACTTGAGGAATCGAATGCCGCAAGCAGAATTCAAATCCGAGCCTCCGTTCGGCAGGAAATCGCAGTTATAGTGAAAAACCTATCTTCCAGCATTCTAACTGCCAGAATCGTACTCCGTTGTTAAACAGAAGTGTAATCGAAGTAAATGACTTGAGGAATCGAATGCCGCAAGCAGAATTCAAATCCGAGCCTCCGTTCGGCAGGAAATCGCAGTTATAGTGAAAAACCTATCTTCCAGCATTCTAACTGCCAGAATCGTACTCTGTTGTTAAACAGAAGTGTAATCGAAGTGAAATCACTTGAGGAATCGAATGCCGCAAGCAGAATTCAAATCCGAGCCTCCGTTTGGCAGGAAATCGCAGTTATAGCTAAAAACGTAGCTTCTCGCATTCTAACTGCCAGAATCGTACTCTGGTGTTCAACAGAAGTATGTCCGAAGTGAAATGACTAGAGTAATCGAGCGCTGCAAGCAGAATTCAAATCCAAGCCTCCGTTTGGCAGAAAATCGCACTTATAGCTAAAAACCTATCTTCCCGCATTCTAACTGCCAGAATCGTACTCTGTTGTTAAACAGAAGTGTAATCGAAGTAAAATGACTAGAGGGATCGAATGCCGCAAGCAGAATTCAAATCCGAGCCTCCGTTCGGCAGCAAATCGCAGTTATAGTGAAAAACCTATCTTCCAGCATTCTAACTGCCAGAATCGTACTCTGTTGTTAAACAGAAGTATAATCGAAGTGAAATGACTTGAGGAATCGAATGCCGCAAGCAGAATTCAAATCCGAGCCTCCGTTCGGCAGGAAATCGCAGTTATAGTGAAAAACCTATCTTGCAGCATTCTAACTGCCAGAATCGTACTCTGTTGTTAAACAGAAGTGTAATCGAAGTGAAATCACTTGAGGAATCGAATGCCGCAAGCAGAATTCAAATCCGAGCCTCCGTTCGGCAGGAAATCGCAGTTATAGTGAAAAACCTATCTTCCCGCATTCTAACTGCCAGAATCGTACTCTGTTGTTAAACAGAAGTGTAATCGAAGTGAAATCACTTGAGGAATCGAATGTCGCAAGCAGAATTCAAATCCGAGCCTCCGTTCGGCAGGAAATCGCAGTTATAGTGAAAAACCTATCTTCCAGCATTCTAACTGCCAGAATCGTACTCTGTTGTTAAACAGAAGTGCAATCGAAGTGAAATCACTTGAGGAATCGAATGCCGCAAGCAGAATTCAAATCCGAGCCTCCGTTTGGCAGGAAATCGCAGTTATAGCTAAAACCCTATCTTCCCGCATTCTAACTGCCAGAATCGTACTCTGGTGTTAAACAGAAGTATAATCGAAGTGAAATGACTTGAGGAATCGAATGCCGCAAGCAGAATTCAAATCCGAGCCTCCGTTCGGCAGGAAATCGCAGTTATAGTGAAAAACCTATCTTCCAGCATTCTAACTGCCAGAATCGTACTCTGTTGTTAAACAGAAGTTTAATCGAAGTGATATCACTTGAGGAATCGAATGCCGCAAGCAGAATTCAAATCCGAGCCTCCGTTCGGCAGGAAATCGCAGTTATAGTGAAAAACCTATCTTCCAGCATTCTAACTGCCAGAATCGTACTCCGTTGTTAAACAGAAGTGTAATCGAAGTGAAATGACTTGAGGAATCGAATGCCGCAAGCAGAATTCAAATCCGAGCCTCCGTTCGGCAGGAAATCGCAGTTATAGTGAAAAACCTATCTTCCAGCATTCTAACTGCCAGAATCGTACTCTGTTGTTAAACAGAAGTGTAATCGAAGTGAAATCACTTGAGGAATCGAATGCCGCAAGCAGAATTCAAATCCGAGCCTCCGTTTGGCAGGAAATCGCAGTTATAGCTAAAAACGTAGCTTCTCGCATTCTAACTGCCAGAATCGTACTCTGGTGTTCAACAGAAGTATGTCCGAAGTGAAATGACTAGAGTAATCGAACGCTGCAAGCAGAATTCAAATCCAAGCCTCCGTTTGGCAGAAAATCGCACTTATAGCTAAAAACCTATCTTCCCGCATTCTAACTGCCAGAATCGTACTCTGTTGTTAAACAGAAGTGTAATCGAAGTAAAATGACTAGAGGGATCGAATGCCGCAAGCAGAATTCAAATCCGAGCCTCCGTTCGGCAGGAAATCGCAGTTATAGTGAAAAACCTATCTTCCAGCATTCTAACTGCCAGAATCGTACTCTGTTGTTAAACAGAAGTATAATCGAAGTGAAATGACTTGAGGAATCGAATGCCGCAAGCAGAATTCAAATCCGAGCCTCCGTTCGGCAGGAAATCGCAGTTATAGTGAAAAACCTATCTTGCAGCATTCTAACTGCCAGAATCGTACTCTGTTGTTAAACAGAAGTGTAATCGAAGTGAAATCACTTGAGGAATCGAATGCCGCAAGCAGAATTCAAATCCGAGCCTCCGTTCGGCAGGAAATCGCAGTTATAGTGAAAAACCTATCTTCCAGCATTCTAACTGCCAGAATCGTACTCTGTTGTTAAACAGAAGTATAATCGAAGTGAAATGACTTGAGGAATCGAATGCCGCAAGCAGAATTCAAATCCGAGCCTCCGTTCGGCAGGAAATCGCAGTTATAGTGAAAAACCTATCTTGCAGCATTCTAACTGCCAGAATCGTACTCTGTTGTTAAACAGAAGTGTAATCGAAGTGAAATCACTTGAGGAATCGAATGCCGCAAGCAGAATTCAAATCCGAGCCTCCGTTCGGCAGGAAATCGCAGTTATAGTGAAAAACCTATCTTCTAGCATTCTAACTGCCAGAATCGTACTCTGTTGTTAAACAGAAGTGTAATCGAAGTGAAATCACTTGAGGAATCGAATGCCGCAAGCAGAATTCAAATCCGAGCCTCCGTTCGGCAGGAAATCGCAGTTATAGTGAAAAACCTATCTTCCAGCATTCTAACTGCCAGAATCGTACTCTGTTGTTAAACAGAAGTGTAATCGACGTGAAATCACTAGAGCAATCGAGCGCTGCAAGCAGAATTCAAATCCGAGCCTCCGTTCGGCAGTAAATCGCAGTTATAGCTAAAACCCTATCTTCCCGCATTCTAACTGCCAGAATCGTACTCTGGTGTTGAACAGAAGTATGTCCGAAGTGAAATGACTAGAGTAATCGAGCGCTGCAAGCAGAATTCAAATCCGAGCCTCCGTTTGGCAGGAAATCGCAGTTATAGCTAAAAACGTAGCTTCTCGCATTCTAACTGCCAGAATCGTACTCTGGTGTTCAACAGAAGTATGTCCGAAGTGAAATGACTAGAGTAACCGAGCGCTGCAAGCAGAATTCAAATCCGAGCCTCCGTTTGGCAGGAAATCGCAGTTATAGCTAAAACCCTATCTTCCCGCATTCTAACTGCCAGAATCGTACTCTGGTGTTGAACAGAAGTATGTCCGAAGTGAAATGACTAGAGTAATCGTGCGCTGCAAGCAGAATTCAAATCCGAGCCTCCGTTCGGCAGGAAATCGCAGTTATAGCTAAAACCCTATCTTCCCGCATTCTAACTGCCAGAATCGTACTCTGTTGTTGAACAGAAGTATATCCGAAGTGAAATGACTAGAGTAACCGAGCGCTGGAAGCAGAATTCAAATCCGAGCCTCCGTTTGGCAGGAAATCGCAGTTATAGCTAAAACCCTATCTTCCCGCATTCTAACTGCCAGAATCGTACTCTGGTGTTGAACAGAAGTATATCCGAAGTGAAATGACTAGAGTAATCGAGCGCTGCAAGCAGAATTCAAATCCGAGCCTCCGTTTGGCAGGAAATCGCAGTTATAGCTAAAAACGTAGCTTCTCGCATTCTAACTGCCAGAATCGTACTCTGGTGTTCAACAGAAGTATGTCCGAAGTGAAATGACTAGAGTAATCGAACGCTGCAAGCAGAATTCAAATCCAAGCCTCCGTTTGGCAGAAAATCGCACTTATAGCTAAAAACCTATCTTCCCGCATTCTAACTGCCAGAATCGTACTCTGTTGTTAAACAGAAGTGTAATCGAAGTAAAATGACTAGAGGGATCGAATGCCGCAAGCAGAATTCAAATCCGAGCCTCCGTTCGGCAGGAAATCGCAGTTATAGTGAAAAACCTATCTTCCAGCATTCTAACTGCCAGAATCGTACTCTGTTGTTAAACAGAAGTGTAATCGAAGTGAAATGACTTGAGGAATCGAATGCCGCAAGCAGAATTCAAATGCGAGCCTCCGTTCGGCAGGAAATCGCAGTTATAGTGAAAAACCTATCTTCCAGCATTCTAACTGCCAGAATCGTACTCCGTTGTTAAACAGAAGTGTAATCGAAGTAAATGACTTGAGGAATCGAATGCCGCAAGCAGAATTCAAATCCGAGCCTCCGTTCGGCAGGAAATCGCAGTTATAGTGAAAAACCTATCTTCCAGCATTCTAACTGCCAGAATCGTACTCTGTTGTTAAACAGAAGTGTAATCGAAGTGAAATCACTTGAGGAATCGAATGCCGCAAGCAGAATTCAAATCCGAGCCTCCGTTTGGCAGGAAATCGCAGTTATAGCTAAAAACGTAGCTTCTCGCATTCTAACTGCCAGAATCGTACTCTGGTGTTCAACAGAAGTATGTCCGAAGTGAAATGACTAGAGTAATCGAGCGCTGCAAGCAGAATTCAAATCCAAGCCTCCGTTTGGCAGAAAATCGCACTTATAGCTAAAAACCTATCTTCCCGCATTCTAACTGCCAGAATCGTACTCTGTTGTTAAACAGAAGTGTAATCGAAGTAAAATGACTAGAGGGATCGAATGCCGCAAGCAGAATTCAAATCCGAGCCTCCGTTCGGCAGCAAATCGCAGTTATAGTGAAAAACCTATCTTCCAGCATTCTAACTGCCAGAATCGTACTCTGTTGTTAAACAGAAGTATAATCGAAGTGAAATGACTTGAGGAATCGAATGCCGCAAGCAGAATTCAAATCCGAGCCTCCGTTCGGCAGGAAATCGCAGTTATAGTGAAAAACCTATCTTGCAGCATTCTAACTGCCAGAATCGTACTCTGTTGTTAAACAGAAGTGTAATCGAAGTGAAATCACTTGAGGAATCGAATGCCGCAAGCAGAATTCAAATCCGAGCCTCCGTTCGGCAGGAAATCGCAGTTATAGTGAAAAACCTATCTTCCCGCATTCTAACTGCCAGAATCGTACTCTGTTGTTAAACAGAAGTGTAATCGAAGTGAAATCACTTGAGGAATCGAATGTCGCAAGCAGAATTCAAATCCGAGCCTCCGTTCGGCAGGAAATCGCAGTTATAGTGAAAAACCTATCTTCCAGCATTCTAACTGCCAGAATCGTACTCTGTTGTTAAACAGAAGTGCAATCGAAGTGAAATCACTTGAGGAATCGAATGCCGCAAGCAGAATTCAAATCCGAGCCTCCGTTTGGCAGGAAATCGCAGTTATAGCTAAAACCCTATCTTCCCGCATTCTAACTGCCAGAATCGTACTCTGGTGTTAAACAGAAGTATAATCGAAGTGAAATGACTTGAGGAATCGAATGCCGCAAGCAGAATTCAAATCCGAGCCTCCGTTCGGCAGGAAATCGCAGTTATAGTGAAAAACCTATCTTCCAGCATTCTAACTGCCAGAATCGTACTCTGTTGTTAAACAGAAGTTTAATCGAAGTGATATCACTTGAGGAATCGAATGCCGCAAGCAGAATTCAAATCCGAGCCTCCGTTCGGCAGGAAATCGCAGTTATAGTGAAAAACCTATCTTCCAGCATTCTAACTGCCAGAATCGTACTCCGTTGTTAAACAGAAGTGTAATCGAAGTGAAATGACTTGAGGAATCGAATGCCGCAAGCAGAATTCAAATCCGAGCCTCCGTTCGGCAGGAAATCGCAGTTATAGTGAAAAACCTATCTTCCAGCATTCTAACTGCCAGAATCGTACTCTGTTGTTAAACAGAAGTGTAATCGAAGTGAAATCACTTGAGGAATCGAATGCCGCAAGCAGAATTCAAATCCGAGCCTCCGTTTGGCAGGAAATCGCAGTTATAGCTAAAAACGTAGCTTCCCGCATTCTAACTGCCAGAATCGTACTCTGGTGTTCAACAGAAGTATGTCCGAAGTGAAATGACTAGAGTAATCGAGCGCTGCAAGCAGAATTCAAATCCAAGCCTCCGTTTGGCAGAAAATCGCACTTATAGCTAAAAACCTATCTTCCCGCATTCTAACTGCCAGAATCGTACTCTGTTGTTAAACAGAAGTGTAATCGAAGTAAAATGACTAGAGGGATCGAATGCCGCAAGCAGAATTCAAATCCGAGCCTCCGTTCGGCAGGAAATCGCAGTTATAGTGAAAAACCTATCTTCCAGCATTCTAACTGCCAGAATCGTACTCTGTTGTTAAACAGAAGTATAATCGAAGTGAAATGACTTGAGGAATCGAATGCCGCAAGCAGAATTCAAATCCGAGCCTCCGTTCGGCAGGAAATCGCAGTTATAGTGAAAAACCTATCTTGCAGCATTCTAACTGCCAGAATCGTACTCTGTTGTTAAACAGAAGTGTAATCGAAGTGAAATCACTTGAGGAATCGAATGCCGCAAGCAGAATTCAAATCCGAGCCTCCGTTCGGCAGGAAATCGCAGTTATAGTGAAAAACCTATCTTCCAGCATTCTGGCAGTTAGAATCGTACTCTGTTGTAAAACAGAAGTGTAATCAAAGTGAAATCACTTGAGGAATCGAATGCCGCAAGCAGAATTCAAATCCGAGCCTCCGTTTGGCAGGAAATCGCAGTTATAGCTAAAACCCTATCTTCCCGCATTCTAACTGCCAGAATCGTACTCTGGTGTTAAACAGAAGTATAATCGAAGTGAAATGACTTGAGGAATCGAATGCCGCAAGCAGAATTCAAATCCGAGCCTCCGTTCGGCAGGAAATCGCAGTTATAGTGAAAAACCTATCTTCCAGCATTCTAACTGCCAGAATCGTACTCTGTTGTTAAACAGAAGTTTAATCGAAGTGAAATCACTTGAGGAATCGAATGCCGCAAGCAGAATTCAAATCCGAGCCTCCGTTCGGCAGGAAATCGCAGTTATAGTGAAAAACCTATCTTCCAGCATTCTAACTGCCAGAATCGTACTCCGTTGTTAAACAGAAGTGTAATCGAAGTAAATGACTTGAGGAATCGAATGCCGCAAGCAGAATTCAAATCCGAGCCTCCGTTCGGCAGGAAATCGCAGTTATAGTGAAAAACCTATCTTCCAGCATTCTAACTGCCAGAATCGTACTCTGTTGTTAAACAGAAGTGTAATCGAAGTGAAATCACTTGAGGAATCGAATGCCGCAAGCAGAATTCAAATCCGAGCCTCCGTTTGGCAGGAAATCGCAGTTATAGCTAAAAACGTAGCTTCTCGCATTCTAACTACCAGAATCGTACT
Source organism: Ectemnius lituratus (assembly GCA_910593735.2). Lineage (NCBI taxonomy): Eukaryota > Metazoa > Arthropoda > Insecta > Hymenoptera > Crabronidae > Ectemnius > Ectemnius lituratus. The sequence continues at coordinate 1,769,320 of OU343044.1, read as the reverse complement.
CTGGTGTTCAACAGAAGTATGTCCGAAGTGAAATGACTAGAGTAATCGAGCGCTGCAAGCAGAATTCAAATCCAAGCCTCCGTTTGGCAGAAAATCGCACTTATAGCTAAAAACCTATCTTCCCGCATTCTAACTGCCAGAATCGTACTCTGTTGTTAAACAGAAGTGTAATCGAAGTAAAATGACTAGAGGGATCGAATGCCGCAAGCAGAATTCAAATCCGAGCCTCCGTTCGGCAGGAAATCACAGTTATAGTGAAAAACCTATCTTCCAGCATTCTAACTGCCAGAATCGTACTCTGTTGTTAAACAGAAGTGTAATCGAAGTGAAATCACTTGAGGAATCGAATGCCGCAAGCAGAATTCAAATCCGAGCCTCCGTTCGGCAGGAAATCGCAGTTATAGTGAAAACCCTATCTTCCCGCATTCTAACTGCCAGAATCGTACTCTGTTGTTGAACAGAAGTATATCCGAAGTGAAATGACTAGAGTAACCGAGCGCTGGAAGCAGAATTCAAATCCGAGCCTCCGTTTGGCAGGAAATCGCAGTTATAGCTAAAACCCTATCTTCCCGCATTCTAACTGCCAGAATCGTACTCTGGTGTTGAACAGAAGTATATCCGAAGTGAAATGACTAGAGTAATCGAGCGCTGCAAGCAGAATTCAAATCCGAGCCTCCGTTTGGCAGGAAATCGCAGTTATAGCTAAAAACGTAGCTTCTCGCATTCTAACTGCCAGAATCGTACTCTGGTGTTCAACAGAAGTATGTCCGAAGTGAAATGACTAGAGTAATCGAACGCTGCAAGCAGAATTCAAATCCAAGCCTCCGTTTGGCAGAAAATCGCACTTATAGCTAAAAACCTATCTTCCCGCATTCTAACTGCCAGAATCGTACTCTGTTGTTAAACAGAAGTGTAATCGAAGTAAAATGACTAGAGGGATCGAATGCCGCAAGCAGAATTCAAATCCGAGCCTCCGTTCGGCAGGAAATCGCAGTTATAGTGAAAAACCTATCTTCCAGCATTCTAACTGCCAGAATCGTACTCTGTTGTTAAACAGAAGTATAATCGAAGTGAAATGACTTGAGGAATCGAATGCCGCAAGCAGAATTCAAATCCGAGCCTCCGTTCGGCAGGAAATCGCAGTTATAGTGAAAAACCTATCTTGCAGCATTCTAACTGCCAGAATCGTACTCTGTTGTTAAACAGAAGTGTAATCGAAGTGAAATCACTTGAGGAATCGAATGCCGCAAGCAGAATTCAAATCCGAGCCTCCGTTCGGCAGGAAATCGCAGTTATAGTGAAAAACCTATCTTCCAGCATTCTGGCAGTTAGAATCGTACTCTGTTGTAAAACAGAAGTGTAATCAAAGTGAAATCACTTGAGGAATCGAATGCCGCAAGCAGAATTCAAATCCGAGCCTCCGTTTGGCAGGAAATCGCAGTTATAGCTAAAACCCTATCTTCCCGCATTCTAACTGCCAGAATCGTACTCTGGTGTTAAACAGAAGTATAATCGAAGTGAAATGACTTGAGGAATCGAATGCCGCAAGCAGAATTCAAATCCGAGCCTCCGTTCGGCAGGAAATCGCAGTTATAGTGAAAAACCTATCTTCCAGCATTCTAACTGCCAGAATCGTACTCTGTTGTTAAACAGAAGTTTAATCGAAGTGAAATCACTTGAGGAATCGAATGCCGCAAGCAGAATTCAAATCCGAGCCTCCGTTCGGCAGGAAATCGCAGTTATAGTGAAAAACCTATCTTCCAGCATTCTAACTGCCAGAATCGTACTCCGTTGTTAAACAGAAGTGTAATCGAAGTAAATGACTTGAGGAATCGAATGCCGCAAGCAGAATTCAAATCCGAGCCTCCGTTCGGCAGGAAATCGCAGTTATAGTGAAAAACCTATCTTCCAGCATTCTAACTGCCAGAATCGTACTCTGTTGTTAAACAGAAGTGTAATCGAAGTGAAATCACTTGAGGAATCGAATGCCGCAAGCAGAATTCAAATCCGAGCCTCCGTTTGGCAGGAAATCGCAGTTATAGCTAAAAACGTAGCTTCTCGCATTCTAACTACCAGAATCGTACTCTGGTGTTCAACAGAAGTATGTCCGAAGTGAAATGACTAGAGTAATCGAGCGCTGCAAGCAGAATTCAAATCCAAGCCTCCGTTTGGCAGGAAATCGCACTTATAGCTAAAAACCTATCTTCCCGCATTCTAACTGCCAGAATCGTACTCTGTTGTTAAACAGAAGTGTAATCGAAGTAAAATGACTAGAGGGATCGAATGCCGCAAGCAGAATTCAAATCCGAGCCTCCGTTCGGCAGGAAATCGCAGTTATAGTGAAAAACCTATCTTCCAGCATTCTAACTGCCAGAATCGTACTCTGTTGTTAAACAGAAGTGTAATCGAAGTGAAATCACTTGAGGAATCGAATGCCGCAAGCAGAATTCAAATCCGAGCCTCCGTTCGGCAGGAAATCGCAGTTATAGTGAAAACCCTATCTTCCCGCATTCTAACTGCCAGAATCGTACTCTGTTGTTGAACAGAAGTATATCCGAAGTGAAATGACTAGAGTAACCGAGCGCTGGAAGCAGAATTCAAATCCGAGCCTCCGTTTGGCAGGAAATCGCAGTTATAGCTAAAACCCTATCTTCCCGCATTCTAACTGCCAGAATCGTACTCTGGTGTTGAACAGAAGTATATCCGAAGTGAAATGACTAGAGTAATCGAGCGCTGCAAGCAGAATTCAAATCCGAGCCTCCGTTTGGCAGGAAATCGCAGTTATAGCTAAAAACGTAGCTTCTCGCATTCTAACTGCCAGAATCGTACTCTGGTGTTCAACAGAAGTATGTCCGAAGTGAAATGACTAGAGTAATCGAACGCTGCAAGCAGAATTCAAATCCAAGCCTCCGTTTGGCAGAAAATCGCACTTATAGCTAAAAACCTATCTTCCCGCATTCTAACTGCCAGAATCGTACTCTGTTGTTAAACAGAAGTGTAATCGAAGTAAAATGACTAGAGGGATCGAATGCCGCAAGCAGAATTCAAATCCGAGCCTCCGTTCGGCAGGAAATCGCAGTTATAGTGAAAAACCTATCTTCCAGCATTCTAACTGCCAGAATCGTACTCTGTTGTTAAACAGAAGTGTAATCGAAGTGAAATCACTTGAGGAATCGAATGCCGCAAGCAGAATTCAAATCCGAGCCTCCGTTCGGCAGGAAATCGCAGTTATAGTGAAAACCCTATCTTCCCGCATTCTAACTGCCAGAATCGTACTCTGTTGTTGAACAGAAGTATATCCGAAGTGAAATGACTAGAGTAATCGAGCGCTGGAAGCAGAATTCAAATCCGAGCCTCCGTTTGGCAGGAAATCGCAGTTATAGCTAAAACCCTATCTTCCCGCATTCTAACTGCCAGAATCGTACTCTGGTGTTGAACAGAAGTATATCCGAAGTGAAATGACTAGAGTAATCGAGCGCTGCAAGCAGAATTCAAATCCGAGCCTCCGTTTGGCAGGAAATCGCAGTTATAGCTAAAAACGTAGCTTCTCGCATTCTAACTGCCAGAATCGTACTCTGGTGTTCAACAGAAGTATGTCCGAAGTGAAATGACTAGAGTAATCGAACGCTGCAAGCAGAATTCAAATCCAAGCCTCCGTTTGGCAGAAAATCGCACTTATAGCTAAAAACCTATCTTCCCGCATTCTAACTGCCAGAATCGTACTCTGTTGTTAAACAGAAGTGTAATCGAAGTAAAATGACTAGAGGGATCGAATGCCGCAAGCAGAATTCAAATCCGAGCCTCCGTTCGGCAGGAAATCGCAGTTATAGTGAAAAACCTATCTTCCAGCATTCTAACTGCCAGAATCGTACTCTGTTGTTAAACAGAAGTATAATCGAAGTGAAATGACTTGAGGAATCGAATGCCGCAAGCAGAATTCAAATCCGAGCCTCCGTTCGGCAGGAAATCGCAGTTATAGTGAAAAACCTATCTTGCAGCATTCTAACTGCCAGAATCGTACTCTGTTGTTAAACAGAAGTGTAATCGAAGTGAAATCACTTGAGGAATCGAATGCCGCAAGCAGAATTCAAATCCGAGCCTCCGTTCGGCAGGAAATCGCAGTTATAGTGAAAAACCTATCTTCCAGCATTCTGGCAGTTAGAATCGTACTCTGTTGTAAAACAGAAGTGTAATCAAAGTGAAATCACTTGAGGAATCGAATGCCGCAAGCAGAATTCAAATCCGAGCCTCCGTTTGGCAGGAAATCGCAGTTATAGCTAAAACCCTATCTTCCCGCATTCTAACTGCCAGAATCGTACTCTGGTGTTAAACAGAAGTATAATCGAAGTGAAATGACTTGAGGAATCGAATGCCGCAAGCAGAATTCAAATCCGAGCCTCCGTTCGGCAGGAAATCGCAGTTATAGTGAAAAACCTATCTTCCAGCATTCTAACTGCCAGAATCGTACTCTGTTGTTAAACAGAAGTTTAATCGAAGTGAAATCACTTGAGGAATCGAATGCCGCAAGCAGAATTCAAATCCGAGCCTCCGTTCGGCAGGAAATCGCAGTTATAGTGAAAAACCTATCTTCCAGCATTCTAACTGCCAGAATCGTACTCCGTTGTTAAACAGAAGTGTAATCGAAGTAAATGACTTGAGGAATCGAATGCCGCAAGCAGAATTCAAATCCGAGCCTCCGTTCGGCAGGAAATCGCAGTTATAGTGAAAAACCTATCTTCCAGCATTCTAACTGCCAGAATCGTACTCTGTTGTTAAACAGAAGTGTAATCGAAGTGAAATCACTTGAGGAATCGAATGCCGCAAGCAGAATTCAAATCCGAGCCTCCGTTTGGCAGGAAATCGCAGTTATAGCTAAAAACGTAGCTTCTCGCATTCTAACTACCAGAATCGTACTCTGGTGTTCAACAGAAGTATGACCGAAGTGAAATGACTAGAGTAATCGAGCGCTGCAAGCAGAATTCAAATCCAAGCCTCCGTTTGGCAGAAAATCGCACTTATAGCTAAAAACCTATCTTCCCGCATTCTAACTGCCAGAATCGTACTCTGTTGTTAAACAGAAGTGTAATCGAAGTAAAATGACTAGAGGGATCGAATGCCGCAAGCAGAATTCAAATCCGAGCCTCCGTTCGGCAGGAAATCGCAGTTATAGTGAAAAACCTATCTTCCAGCATTCTAACTGCCAGAATCGTACTCTGTTGTTAAACAGAAGTGTAATCGAAGTGAAATCACTTGAGGAATCGAATGCCGCAAGCAGAATTCAAATCCGAGCCTCCGTTCGGCAGGAAATCGCAGTTATAGTGAAAACCCTATCTTCCCGCATTCTAACTGCCAGAATCGTACTCTGTTGTTGAACAGAAGTATATCCGAAGTGAAATGACTAGAGTAACCGAGCGCTGGAAGCAGAATTCAAATCCGAGCCTCCGTTTGGCAGGAAATCGCAGTTATAGCTAAAACCCTATCTTCCCGCATTCTAACTGCCAGAATCGTACTCTGGTGTTGAACAGAAGTATATCCGAAGTGAAATGACTAGAGTAATCGAGCGCTGCAAGCAGAATTCAAATCCGAGCCTCCGTTTGGCAGGAAATCGCAGTTATAGCTAAAAACGTAGCTTCTCGCATTCTAACTGCCAGAATCGTACTCTGGTGTTCAACAGAAGTATGTCCGAAGTGAAATGACTAGAGTAATCGAACGCTGCAAGCAGAATTCAAATCCAAGCCTCCGTTTGGCAGAAAATCGCACTTATAGCTAAAAACCTATCTTCCCGCATTCTAACTGCCAGAATCGTACTCTGTTGTTAAACAGAAGTGTAATCGAAGTAAAATGACTAGAGGGATCGAATGCCGCAAGCAGAATTCAAATCCGAGCCTCCGTTCGGCAGGAAATCGCAGTTATAGTGAAAAACCTATCTTCCAGCATTCTAACTGCCAGAATCGTACTCTGTTGTTAAACAGAAGTGTAATCGAAGTGAAATCACTTGAGGAATCGAATGCCGCAAGCAGAATTCAAATCCGAGCCTCCGTTCGGCAGGAAATCGCAGTTATAGTGAAAACCCTATCTTCCCGCATTCTAACTGCCAGAATCGTACTCTGTTGTTGAACAGAAGTATATCCGAAGTGAAATGACTAGAGTAACCGAGCGCTGGAAGCAGAATTCAAATCCGAGCCTCCGTTTGGCAGGAAATCGCAGTTATAGCTAAAACCCTATCTTCCCGCATTCTAACTGCCAGAATCGTACTCTGGTGTTGAACAGAAGTATATCCGAAGTGAAATGACTAGAGTAATCGAGCGCTGCAAGCAGAATTCAAATCCGAGCCTCCGTTTGGCAGGAAATCGCAGTTATAGCTAAAAACGTAGCTTCTCGCATTCTAACTGCCAGAATCGTACTCTGGTGTTCAACAGAAGTATGTCCGAAGTGAAATGACTAGAGTAATCGAACGCTGCAAGCAGAATTCAAATCCAAGCCTCCGTTTGGCAGAAAATCGCACTTATAGCTAAAAACCTATCTTCCCGCATTCTAACTGCCAGAATCGTACTCTGTTGTTAAACAGAAGTGTAATCGAAGTAAAATGACTAGAGGGATCGAATGCCGCAAGCAGAATTCAAATCCGAGCCTCCGTTCGGCAGGAAATCGCAGTTATAGTGAAAAACCTATCTTCCAGCATTCTAACTGCCAGAATCGTACTCTGTTGTTAAACAGAAGTATAATCGAAGTGAAATGACTTGAGGAATCGAATGCCGCAAGCAGAATTCAAATCCGAGCCTCCGTTCGGCAGGAAATCGCAGTTATAGTGAAAAACCTATCTTGCAGCATTCTAACTGCCAGAATCGTACTCTGTTGTTAAACAGAAGTGTAATCGAAGTGAAATCACTTGAGGAATCGAATGCCGCAAGCAGAATTCAAATCCGAGCCTCCGTTCGGCAGGAAATCGCAGTTATAGTGAAAAACCTATCTTCCAGCATTCTGGCAGTTAGAATCGTACTCTGTTGTAAAACAGAAGTGTAATCAAAGTGAAATCACTTGAGGAATCGAATGCCGCAAGCAGAATTCAAATCCGAGCCTCCGTTTGGCAGGAAATCGCAGTTATAGCTAAAACCCTATCTTCCCGCATTCTAACTGCCAGAATCGTACTCTGGTGTTAAACAGAAGTATAATCGAAGTGAAATGACTTGAGGAATCGAATGCCGCAAGCAGAATTCAAATCCGAGCCTCCGTTCGGCAGGAAATCGCAGTTATAGTGAAAAACCTATCTTCCAGCATTCTAACTGCCAGAATCGTACTCTGTTGTTAAACAGAAGTTTAATCGAAGTGAAATCACTTGAGGAATCGAATGCCGCAAGCAGAATTCAAATCCGAGCCTCCGTTCGGCAGGAAATCGCAGTTATAGTGAAAAACCTATCTTCCAGCATTCTAACTGCCAGAATCGTACTCCGTTGTTAAACAGAAGTGTAATCGAAGTAAATGACTTGAGGAATCGAATGCCGCAAGCAGAATTCAAATCCGAGCCTCCGTTCGGCAGGAAATCGCAGTTATAGTGAAAAACCTATCTTCCAGCATTCTAACTGCCAGAATCGTACTCTGTTGTTAAACAGAAGTGTAATCGAAGTGAAATCACTTGAGGAATCGAATGCCGCAAGCAGAATTCAAATCCGAGCCTCCGTTTGGCAGGAAATCGCAGTTATAGCTAAAAACGTAGCTTCTCGCATTCTAACTACCAGAATCGTACTCTGGTGTTCAACAGAAGTATGTCCGAAGTGAAATGACTAGAGTAATCGAGCGCTGCAAGCAGAATTCAAATCCAAGCCTCCGTTTGGCAGAAAATCGCACTTATAGCTAAAAACCTATCTTCCCGCATTCTAACTGCCAGAATCGTACTCTGTTGTTAAACAGAAGTGTAATCGAAGTAAAATGACTAGAGGGATCGAATGCCGCAAGCAGAATTCAAATCCGAGCCTCCGTTCGGCAGGAAATCGCAGTTATAGTGAAAAACCTATCTTCCAGCATTCTAACTGCCAGAATCGTACTCTGTTGTTAAACAGAAGTGTAATCGAAGTGAAATCACTTGAGGAATCGAATGCCGCAAGCAGAATTCAAATCCGAGCCTCCGTTCGGCAGGAAATCGCAGTTATAGTGAAAACCCTATCTTCCCGCATTCTAACTGCCAGAATCGTACTCTGTTGTTGAACAGAAGTATATCCGAAGTGAAATGACTAGAGTAACCGAGCGCTGGAAGCAGAATTCAAATCCGAGCCTCCGTTTGGCAGGAAATCGCAGTTATAGCTAAAACCCTATCTTCCCGCATTCTAACTGCCAGAATCGTACTCTGGTGTTGAACAGAAGTATATCCGAAGTGAAATGACTAGAGTAATCGAGCGCTGCAAGCAGAATTCAAATCCGAGCCTCCGTTTGGCAGGAAATCGCAGTTATAGCTAAAAACGTAGCTTCTCGCATTCTAACTGCCAGAATCGTACTCTGGTGTTCAACAGAAGTATGTCCGAAGTGAAATGACTAGAGTAATCGAACGCTGCAAGCAGAATTCAAATCCAAGCCTCCGTTTGGCAGAAAATCGCACTTATAGCTAAAAACCTATCTTCCCGCATTCTAACTGCCAGAATCGTACTCTGTTGTTAAACAGAAGTGTAATCGAAGTAAAATGACTAGAGGGATCGAATGCCGCAAGCAGAATTCAAATCCGAGCCTCCGTTCGGCAGGAAATCGCAGTTATAGTGAAAAACCTATCTTCCAGCATTCTAACTGCCAGAATCGTACTCTGTTGTTAAACAGAAGTATAATCGAAGTGAAATGACTTGAGGAATCGAATGCCGCAAGCAGAATTCAAATCCGAGCCTCCGTTCGGCAGGAAATCGCAGTTATAGTGAAAAACCTATCTTGCAGCATTCTAACTGCCAGAATCGTACTCTGTTGTTAAACAGAAGTGTAATCGAAGTGAAATCACTTGAGGAATCGAATGCCGCAAGCAGAATTCAAATCCGAGTCTCCGTTCGGCAGGAAATCGCAGTTATAGCTAAAACCCTATCTTCCCGCATTCTAACTGCCAGAATCGTACTCTGGTGTTAAACAGAAGTATAATCGAAGTGAAATGACTTGAGGAATCGAATGCCGCAAGCAGAATTCAAATCCGAGCCTCCGTTCGGCAGGAAATCGCAGTTATAGTGAAAAACCTATCTTCCAGCATTCTAACTGCCAGAATCGTACTCCGTTGTTAAACAGAAGTGTAATCGAAGTGAAATGACTTGAGGAATCGAATGCCGCAAGCAGAATTCAAATCCGAGCCTCCGTTCGGCAGGAAATCGCAGTTATAGTGAAAAACCTATCTTCCAGCATTCTAACTGCCAGAATCGTACTCTGTTGTTAAACAGAAGTGTAATCGAAGTGAAATCACTTGAGGAATCGAATGCCGCAAGCAGAATTCAAATCCGAGCCTCCGTTTGGCAGGAAATCGCAGTTATAGCTAAAAACGTAGCTTCTCGCATTCTAACTGCCAGAATCGTACTCTGGTGTTCAACAGAAGTATGTCCGAAGTGAAATGACTAGAGTAATCGAGCGCTGCAAGCAGAATTCAAATCCAAGCCTCCGTTTGGCAGAAAATCGCACTTATAGCTAAAAACCTATCTTCCCGCATTCTAACTGCCAGAATCGTACTCTGTTGTTAAACAGAAGTGTAATCGAAGTAAAATGACTAGAGGGATCGAATGCCGCAAGCAGAATTCAAATCCGAGCCTCCGTTCGGCAGGAAATCGCAGTTATAGTGAAAAACCTATCTTCCAGCATTCTAACTGCCAGAATCGTACTCTGTTGTTAAACAGAAGTATAATCGAAGTGAAATGACTTGAGGAATCGAATGCCGCAAGCAGAATTCAAATCCGAGCCTCCGTTCGGCAGGAAATCGCAGTTATAGTGAAAAACCTATCTTCCCGCATTCTAACTGCCAGAATCGTACTCTGTTGTTAAACAGAAGTGTAATCGAAGTGAAATCACTCGAGGAATCGAATGCCGCATGCAGAATTCAAATCCGAGCCTCCGTTTGGCAGGAAATCGCAGTTATAGCTAAAAACGTAGCTTCCCGCATTCTAACTGCCAGAATCGTACTCTGGTGTTCAACAGAAGTATGTCCGAAGTGAAATGACTAGAGTAATCGAGCGCTGCAAGCAGAATTCAAATCCGAGCCTCCGTTTGGCAGGAAATCGCAGTTATAACTAAAAACGTAGCTTCCCGCATTCTAACTGCCAGAATCGTACTCTGGTGTTCAACAGAAGTATGTCCGAAGTGAAATGACTAGAGTAATCGAGCGCTGCAAGCAGAATTCAAATCCGAGCCTCCGTTTGGCAGGAAATCGCAGTAATAGCTAAAAACCTATCTTCCCGCATTCTAACTGCCAGAATCGTACTCTGTTGTTGAACAGAAGTATATCCGAAGTGAAATGACTAGAGTAATCGAACGCTGCAAGCAGAATTCAAATCCAAGCCTCCGTTTGGCAGGAAATCGCACATATAGCTAAAAACCTGTCTTCCCGCATTCTAACTGCCAGAATCGTACTCTGTTGTAGAACAGAAGTATATCCGAAGTGAATTGACTAGAGTAATCGAACGCTGCAAGCAGAATTCAAATCCAAGCCTCCGTTTGGCAGAAAATCGCACTTATAGCTAAAAACCTATCTTCCCGCATTCTAACTGCCAGAATCGTACTCTGTTGTTAAACAGAAGTGTAATCGAAGTAAAATGACTAGAGGGATCGAATGCCGCAAGCAGAATTCAAATCCGAGCCTCCGTTCGGCAGGAAATCGCAGTTATAGTGAAAAACCTATCTTGCAGCATTCTAACTGCCAGAATCGTACTCTGTTGTTAAACAGAAGTGTAATCGAAGTGAAATCACTTGAGGAATCGAATGCCGCAAGCAGAATTCAAATCCGAGCCTCCGTTCGGCAGGAAATCGCAGTTATAGTGAAAAACCTATCTTCCAGCATTCTAACTGCCAGAATCGTACTCTGTTGTTAAACAGAAGTGTAATCGAAGTGAAATCACTAGAGCAATCGAGCGCTGCAAGCAGAATTCAAATCCGAGCCTCCGTTCGGCAGTAAATCGCAGTTATAGCTAAAACCCTATCTTCCCGCATTCTAACTGCCAGAATCGTACTCTGGTGTTGAACAGAAGTATGTCCGAAGTGAAATGACTAGAGTAATCGAGCGCTGCAAGCAGAATTCAAATCCGAGCCTCCGTTTGGCAGGAAATCGCAGTTATAGCTAAAAACGTAGCTTCTCGCATTCTAACTGCCAGAATCGTACTCTGGTGTTCAACAGAAGTATGTCCGAAGTGAAATGACTAGAGTAACCGAGCGCTGCAAGCAGAATTCAAATCCGAGCCTCCGTTTGGCAGGAAATCGCAGTTATAGCTAAAACCCTATCTTCCCGCATTCTAACTGCCAGAATCGTACTCTGGTGTTGAACAGAAGTATGTCCGAAGTGAAATGACTAGAGTAATCGTGCGCTGCAAGCAGAATTCAAATCCGAGCCTCCGTTCGGCAGGAAATCGCAGTTATAGCTAAAACCCTATCTTCCCGCATTCTAACTGCCAGAATCGTACTCTGTTGTTGAACAGAAGTATATCCGAAGTGAAATGACTAGAGTAACCGAGCGCTGCAAGCAGAATTCAAATCCGAGCCTCCGTTTGGCAGGAAATCGCAGTTATAGCTAAAACCCTATCTTCCCGCATTCTAACTGCCAGAATCGTACTCTGGTGTTGAACAGAAGTATGTCCGAAGTGAAATGACTAGAGTAATCGTGCGCTGCAAGCAGAATTCAAATCCGAGCCTCCGTTCGGCAGGAAATCGCAGTTATAGCTAAAACCCTATCTTCCCGCATTCTAACTGCCAGAATCGTACTCTGTTGTTGAACAGAAGTATATCCGAAGTGAAATGACTAGAGTAATCGAGCGCTGCAAGCAGAATTCAAATCCGAGCCTCCGTTTGGCAGGAAATCGCAGTTATAGCTAAAACCCTATCTTCCCGCATTCTAACTGCCAGAATCGTACTCTGGTGTTGAACAGAAGTATATCCGAAGTGAAATGACTAGAGTAATCGAGCGCTGCAAGCAGAATTCAAATCCGAGCCTCCGTTTGGCAGGAAATCGCAGTTATAGCTAAAAACGTAGCTTCTCGCATTCTAACTGCCAGAATCGTACTCTGGTGTTCAACAGAAGTATGTCCGAAGTGAAATGACTAGAGTAATCGAACGCTGCAAGCAGAATTCAAATCCAAGCCTCCGTTTGGCAGAAAATCGCACTTATAGCTAAAAACCTATCTTCCCGCATTCTAACTGCCAGAATCGTACTCTGTTGTTAAACAGAAGTGTAATCGAAGTAAAATGACTAGAGGGATCGAATGCCGCAAGCAGAATTCAAATCCGAGCCTCCGTTCGGCAGGAAATCGCAGTTATAGTGAAAAACCTATCTTGCAGCATTCTAACTGCCAGAATCGTACTCTGTTGTTAAACAGAAGTGTAATCGAAGTGAAATCACTTGAGGAATCGAATGCCGCAAGCAGAATTCAAATCCGAGCCTCCGTTCGGCAGTAAATCGCAGTTATAGCTAAAACCCTATCTTCCCGCATTCTAACTGCCAGAATCGTACTCTGGTGTTGAACAGAAGTATGTCCGAAGTGAAATGACTAGAGTAATCGAGCGCTGCAAGCAGAATTCAAATCCGAGCCTCCGTTTGGCAGGAAATCGCACTTATAGCTAAAAACCTATCTTCCCGCATTCTAACTGCCAGAATCGTACTCTGTTGTTAAACAGAAGTGTAATCGAAGTGAAATCACTTGAGGAATCGAATGCCGCAAGCAGAATTCAAATCCGAGCCTCCGTTCGGCAGGAAATCGCAGTTATAGTGAAAACCCTATCTTCCCGCATTCTAACTGCCAGAATCGTACTCTGTTGTTGAACAGAAGTATATCCGAAGTGAAATGACTAGAGTAACCGAGCGCTGGAAGCAGAATTCAAATCCGAGCCTCCGTTTGGCAGGAAATCGCAGTTATAGCTAAAACCCTATCTTCCCGCATTCTAACTGCCAGAATCGTACTCTGGTGTTGAACAGAAGTATATCCGAAGTGAAATAACTAGAGTAATCGAGCGCTGCAAGCAGAATTCAAATCCGAGCCTCCGTTTGGCAGGAAATCGCAGTTATAGCTAAAAACGTAGCTTCTCGCATTCTAACTGCCAGAATCGTACTCTGGTGTTCAACAGAAGTATGTCCGAAGTGAAATGACTAGAGTAATCGAACGCTGCAAGCAGAATTCAAATCCAAGCCTCCGTTTGGCAGAAAATCGCACTTATAGCTAAAAACCTATCTTCCCGCATTCTAACTGCCAGAATCGTACTCTGTTGTTAAACAGAAGTGTAATCGAAGTAAAATGACTAGAGGGATCGAATGCCGCAAGCAGAATTCAAATCCGAGCCTCCGTTCGGCAGGAAATCGCAGTTATAGTGAAAAACCTATCTTCCAGCATTCTAACTGCCAGAATCGTACTCTGTTGTTAAACAGAAGTATAATCGAAGTGAAATGACTTGAGGAATCGAATGCCGCAAGCAGAATTCAAATCCGAGCCTCCGTTCGGCAGGAAATCGCAGTTATAGTGAAAAACCTATCTTGCAGCATTCTAACTGCCAGAATCGTACTCTGTTGTTAAACAGAAGTGTAATCGAAGTGAAATCACTTGAGGAATCGAATGCCGCAAGCAGAATTCAAATCCGAGCCTCCGTTTGGCAGGAAATCGCAGTTATAGCTAAAACCCTATCTTCCCGCATTCTAACTGCCAGAATCGTACTCTGGTGTTAAACAGAAGTATAATCGAAGTGAAATGACTTGAGGAATCGAATGCCGCAAGCAGAATTCAAATCCGAGCCTCCGTTCGGCAGGAAATCGCAGTTATAGTGAAAAACCTATCTTCCAGCATTCTAACTGCCAGAATCGTACTCTGTTGTTAAACAGAAGTTTAATCGAAGTGATATCACTTGAGGAATCGAATGCCGCAAGCAGAATTCAAATCCGAGCCTCCGTTCGGCAGGAAATCGCAGTTATAGTGAAAAACCTATCTTCCAGCATTCTAACTGCCAGAATCGTACTCCGTTGTTAAACAGAAGTGTAATCGAAGTGAAATGACTTGAGGAATCGAATGCCGCAAGCAGAATTCAAATCCGAGCCTCCGTTCGGCAGGAAATCGCAGTTATAGTGAAAAACCTATCTTCCAGCATTCTAACTGCCAGAATCGTACTCTGTTGTTAAACAGAAGTGTAATCGAAGTGAAATTACTTGAGGAATCGAATGCCGCAAGCAGAATTCAAATCCGAGCCTCCGTTTGGCAGGAAATCGCAGTTATAGCTAAAAACGTAGCTTCTCGCATTCTAACTGCCAGAATCGTACTCTGGTGTTCAACAGAAGTATGTCCGAAGTGAAATGACTAGAGTAATCGAGCGCTGCAAGCAGAATTCAAATCCAAGCCTCCGTTTGGCAGAAAATCGCACTTATAGCTAAAAACCTATCTTCCCGCATTCTAACTGCCAGAATCGTACTCTGTTGTTAAACAGAAGTGTAATCGAAGTAAAATGACTAGAGGGATCGAATGCCGCAAGCAGAATTCAAATCCGAGCCTCCGTTCGGCAGGAAATCGCAGTTATAGTGAAAAACCTATCTTCCAGCATTCTAACTGCCAGAATCGTACTCTGTTGTTAAACAGAAGTATAATCGAAGTGAAATGACTTGAGGAATCGAATGCCGCAAGCAGAATTCAAATCCGAGCCTCCGTTCGGCAGGAAATCGCAGTTATAGTGAAAAACCTATCTTGCAGCATTCTAACTGCCAGAATCGTACTCTGTTGTTAAACAGAAGTGTAATCGAAGTGAAATCACTTGAGGAATCGAATGCCGCAAGCAGAATTCAAATCCGAGCCTCCGTTCGGCAGGAAATCGCAGTTATAGTGAAAAACCTATCTTCCAGCATTCTGGCAGTTAGAATCGTACTCTGTTGTTAAACAGAAGTGTAATCGAAGTGAAATCACTTGAGGAATCGAATGCCGCAAGCAGAATTCAAATCCGAGCCTCCGTTTGGCAGGAAATCGCAGTTATAGCTAAAACCCTATCTTCCCGCATTCTAACTGCCAGAATCGTACTCTGGTGTTAAACAGAAGTATAATCGAAGTGAAATGACTTGAGGAATCGAATGCCGCAAGCAGAATTCAAATCCGAGCCTCCGTTCGGCAGGAAATCGCAGTTATAGTGAAAAACCTATCTTCCAGCATTCTAACTGCCAGAATCGTACTCTGTTGTTAAACAGAAGTTTAATCGAAGTGAAATCACTTGAGGAATCGAATGCCGCAAGCAGAATTCAAATCCGAGCCTCCGTTCGGCAGGAAATCGCAGTTATAGTGAAAAACCTATCTTCCAGCATTCTAACTGCCAGAATCGTACTCCGTTGTTAAACAGAAGTGTAATCGAAGTGAATGACTTGAGGAATCGAATGCCGCAAGCAGAATTCAAATCCGAGCCTCCGTTCGGCAGGAAATCGCAGTTATAGTGAAAAACCTATCTTCCAGCATTCTAACTGCCAGAATCGTACTCTGTTGTTAAACAGAAGTGTAATCGAAGTGAAATCACTTGAGGAATCGAATGCCGCAAGCAGAATTCAAATCCGAGCCTCCGTTTGGCAGGAAATCGCAGTTATAGCTAAAAACGTAGCTTCTCGCATTCTAACTACCAGAATCGTACTCTGGTGTTCAACAGAAGTATGTCCGAAGTGAAATGACTAGAGTAATCGAGCGCTGCAAGCAGAATTCAAATCCAAGCCTCCGTTTGGCAGAAAATCGCACTTATAGCTAAAAACCTATCTTCCCGCATTCTAACCGCCAGAATCGTACTCTGTTGTTAAACAGAAGTGTAATCGAAGTAAAATGACTAGAGGGATCGAATGCCGCAAGCAGAATTCAAATCCGAGCCTCCGTTCGGCAGGAAATCGCAGTTATAGTGAAAAACCTATCTTCCAGCATTCTAACTGCCAGAATCGTACTCTGTTGTTAAACAGAAGTGTAATCGAAGTGAAATCACTTGAGGAATCGAATGCCGCAAGCAGAATTCAAATCCGAGCCTCCGTTCGGCAGGAAATCGCAGTTATAGTGAAAACCCTATCTTCCCGCATTCTAACTGCCAGAATCGTACTCTGTTGTTGAACAGAAGTATAACCGAAGTGAAATGACTAGAGTAACCGAGCGCTGGAAGCAGAATTCAAATCCGAGCCTCCGTTTGGCAGGAAATCGCAGTTATAGCTAAAACCCTATCTTCCCGCATTCTAACTGCCAGAATCGTACTCTGGTGTTGAACAGAAGTATATCCGAAGTGAAATGACTAGAGTAATCGAGCGCTGCAAGCAGAATTCAAATCCGAGCCTCCGTTTGGCAGGAAATCGCAGTTATAGCTAAAAACGTAGCTTCTCGCATTCTAACTGCCAGAATCGTACTCTGGTGTTCAACAGAAGTATGTCCGAAGTGAAATGACTAGAGTAATCGAACGCTGCAAGCAGAATTCAAATCCAAGCCTCCGTTTGGCAGAAAATCGCACTTATAGCTAAAAACCTATCTTCCCGCATTCTAACTGCCAGAATCGTACTCTGTTGTTAAACAGAAGTGTAATCGAAGTAAAATGACTAGAGGGATCGAATGCCGCAAGCAGAATTCAAATCCGAGCCTCCGTTCGGCAGGAAATCGCAGTTATAGTGAAAAACCTATCTTCCAGCATTCTAACTGCCAGAATCGTACTCTGTTGTTAAACAGAAGTATAATCGAAGTGAAATGACTTGAGGAATCGAATGCCGCAAGCAGAATTCAAATCCGAGCCTCCGTTCGGCAGGAAATCGCAGTTATAGTGAAAAACCTATCTTGCAGCATTCTAACTGCCAGAATCGTACTCTGTTGTTAAACAGAAGTGTAATCGAAGTGAAATCACTTGAGGAATCGAATGCCGCAAGCAGAATTCAAATCCGAGTCTCCGTTCGGCAGGAAATCGCAGTTATAGCTAAAACCCTATCTTCCCGCATTCTAACTGCCAGAATCGTACTCTGGTGTTAAACAGAAGTATAATCGAAGTGAAATGACTTGAGGAATCGAATGCCGCAAGCAGAATTCAAATCCGAGCCTCCGTTCGGCAGGAAATCGCAGTTATAGTGAAAAACCTATCTTCCAGCATTCTAACTGCCAGAATCGTACTCCGTTGTTAAACAGAAGTGTAATCGAAGTGAAATGACTTGAGGAATCGAATGCCGCAAGCAGAATTCAAATCCGAGCCTCCGTTCGGCAGGAAATCGCAGTTATAGTGAAAAACCTATCTTCCAGCATTCTAACTGCCAGAATCGTACTCTGTTGTTAAACAGAAGTGTAATCGAAGTGAAATCACTTGAGGAATCGAATGCCGCAAGCAGAATTCAAATCCGAGCCTCCGTTTGGCAGGAAATCGCAGTTATAGCTAAAAACGTAGCTTCTCGCATTCTAACTGCCAGAATCGTACTCTGGTGTTCAACAGAAGTATGTCCGAAGTGAAATGACTAGAGTAATCGAGCGCTGCAAGCAGAATTCAAATCCAAGCCTCCGTTTGGCAGAAAATCGCACTTATAGCTAAAAACCTATCTTCCCGCATTCTAACTGCCAGAATCGTACTCTGTTGTTAAACAGAAGTGTAATCGAAGTAAAATGACTAGAGGGATCGAATGCCGCAAGCAGAATTCAAATCCGAGCCTCCGTTCGGCAGGAAATCGCAGTTATAGTGAAAAACCTATCTTCCAGCATTCTAACTGCCAGAATCGTACTCTGTTGTTAAACAGAAGTATAATCGAAGTGAAATGACTTGAGGAATCGAATGCCGCAAGCAGAATTCAAATCCGAGCCTCCGTTCGGCAGGAAATCGCAGTTATAGTGAAAAACCTATCTTCCCGCATTCTAACTGCCAGAATCGTACTCTGTTGTTAAACAGAAGTGTAATCGAAGTGAAATCACTCGAGGAATCGAATGCCGCATGCAGAATTCAAATCCGAGCCTCCGTTTGGCAGGAAATCGCAGTTATAGCTAAAAACGTAGCTTCCCGCATTCTAACTGCCAGAATCGTACTCTGGTGTTCAACAGAAGTATGTCCGAAGTGAAATGACTAGAGTAATCGAGCGCTGCAAGCAGAATTCAAATCCGAGCCTCCGTTTGGCAGGAAATCGCAGTTATAACTAAAAACGTAGCTTCCCGCATTCTAACTGCCAGAATCGTACTCTGGTGTTCAACAGAAGTATGTCCGAAGTGAAATGACTAGAGTAATCGAGCGCTGCAAGCAGAATTCAAATCCGAGCCTCCGTTTGGCAGGAAATCGCAGTAATAGCTAAAAACCTATCTTCCCGCATTCTAACTGCCAGAATCGTACTCTGTTGTTGAACAGAAGTATATCCGAAGTGAATTGACTAGAGTAATCGAACGCTGCAAGCAGAATTCAAATCCAAGCCTCCGTTTGGCAGGAAATCGCACATATAGCTAAAAACCTGTCTTCCCGCATTCTAACTGCCAGAATCGTACTCTGTTGTAGAACAGAAGTATATCCGAAGTGAATTGACTAGAGTAATCGAACGCTGCAAGCAGAATTCAAATCCAAGCCTCCGTTTGGCAGAAAATCGCACTTATAGCTAAAAACCTATCTTCCCGCATTCTAACTGCCAGAATCGTACTCTGTTGTTAAACAGAAGTGTAATCGAAGTAAAATGACTAGAGGGATCGAATGCCGCAAGCAGAATTCAAATCCGAGCCTCCGTTCGGCAGGAAATCGCAGTTATAGTGAAAAACCTATCTTGCAGCATTCTAACTGCCAGAATCGTACTCTGTTGTTAAACAGAAGTGTAATCGAAGTGAAATCACTTGAGGAATCGAATGCCGCAAGCAGAATTCAAATCCGAGCCTCCGTTCGGCAGGAAATCGCAGTTATAGTGAAAAACCTATCTTCCAGCATTCTAACTGCCAGAATCGTACTCTGTTGTTAAACAGAAGTGTAATCGAAGTGAAATCACTAGAGCAATCGAGCGCTGCAAGCAGAATTCAAATCCGAGCCTCCGTTCGGCAGGAAATCGCAGTTATAGCTAAAACCCTATCTTCCCGCATTCTAACTGCCAGAATCGTACTCTGGTGTTGAACAGAAGTATGTCCGAAGTGAAATGACTAGAGTAATCGAGCGCTGCAAGCAGAATTCAAATCCGAGCCTCCGTTTGGCAGGAAATCGCAGTTATAGCTAAAAACGTAGCTTCTCGCATTCTAACTGCCAGAATCGTACTCTGGTGTTCAACAGAAGTATGTCCGAAGTGAAATGACTAGAGTAACCGAGCGCTGCAAGCAGAATTCAAATCCGAGCCTCCGTTTGGCAGGAAATCGCAGTTATAGCTAAAACCCTATCTTCCCGCATTCTAACTGCCAGAATCGTACTCTGGTGTTGAACAGAAGTATGTCCGAAGTGAAATGACTAGAGTAATCGTGCGCTGCAAGCAGAATTCAAATCCGAGCCTCCGTTCGGCAGGAAATCGCAGTTATAGCTAAAACCCTATCTTCCCGCATTCTAACTGCCAGAATCGTACTCTGTTGTTGAACAGAAGTATATCCGAAGTGAAATGACTAGAGTAACCGAGCGCTGCAAGCAGAATTCAAATCCGAGCCTCCGTTTGGCAGGAAATCGCAGTTATAGCTAAAACCCTATCTTCCCGCATTCTAACTGCCAGAATCGTACTCTGGTGTTGAACAGAAGTATGTCCGAAGTGAAATGACTAGAGTAATCGTGCGCTGCAAGCAGAATTCAAATCCGAGCCTCCGTTCGGCAGGAAATCGCAGTTATAGCTAAAACCCTATCTTCCCGCATTCTAACTGCCAGAATCGTACTCTGTTGTTGAACAGAAGTATATCCGAAGTGAAATGACTAGAGTAACCGAGCGCTGGAAGCAGAATTCAAATCCGAGCCTCCGTTTGGCAGGAAATCGCAGTTATAGCTAAAACCCTATCTTCCCGCATTCTAACTGCCAGAATCGTACTCTGGTGTTGAACAGAAGTATATCCGAAGTGAAATGACTAGAGTAATCGAGCGCTGCAAGCAGAATTCAAATCCGAGCCTCCGTTTGGCAGGAAATCGCAGTTATAGCTAAAAACGTAGCTTCTCGCATTCTAACTGCCAGAATCGTACTCTGGTGTTCAACAGAAGTATGTCCGAAGTGAAATGACTAGAGTAATCGAACGCTGCAAGCAGAATTCAAATCCAAGCCTCCGTTTGGCAGAAAATCGCACTTATAGCTAAAAACCTATCTTCCCGCATTCTAACTGCCAGAATCGTACTCTGTTGTTAAACAGAAGTGTAATCGAAGTAAAATGACTAGAGGGATCGAATGCCGCAAGCAGAATTCAAATCCGAGCCTCCGTTCGGCAGGAAATCGCAGTTATAGTGAAAAACCTATCTTGCAGCATTCTAACTGCCAGAATCGTACTCTGTTGTTAAACAGAAGTGTAATCGAAGTGAAATCACTTGAGGAATCGAATGCCGCAAGCAGAATTCAAATCCGAGCCTCCGTTCGGCAGGAAATCGCAGTTATAGTGAAAAACCTATCTTCCAGCATTCTAACTGCCAGAATCGTACTCTGTTGTTAAACAGAAGTGTAATCGACGTGAAATCACTAGAGCAATCGAGCGCTGCAAGCAGAATTCAAATCCGAGCCTCCGTTCGGCAGTAAATCGCAGTTATAGCTAAAACCCTATCTTCCCGCATTCTAACTGCCAGAATCGTACTCTGGTGTTGAACAGAAGTATGTCCGAAGTGAAATGACTAGAGTAATCGAGCGCTGCAAGCAGAATTCAAATCCGAGCCTCCGTTTGGCAGGAAATCGCAGTTATAGCTAAAAACGTAGCTTCTCGCATTCTAACTGCCAGAATCGTACTCTGGTGTTCAACAGAAGTATGTCCGAAGTGAAATGACTAGAGTAACCGAGCGCTGCAAGCAGAATTCAAATCCGAGCCTCCGTTTGGCAGGAAATCGCAGTTATAGCTAAAACCCTATCTTCCCGCATTCTAACTGCCAGAATCGTACTCTGGTGTTGAACAGAAGTATATCCGAAGTGAAATGACTAGAGTAATCGAGCGCTGCAAGCAGAATTCAAATCCGAGCCTCCGTTTGGCAGGAAATCGCAGTTATAGCTAAAAACGTAGCTTCTCGCATTCTAACTGCCAGAATCGTACTCTGGTGTTCAACAGAAGTATGTCCGAAGTGAAATGACTAGAGTAATCGAACGCTGCAAGCAGAATTCAAATCCAAGCCTCCGTTTGGCAGAAAATCGCACTTATAGCTAAAAACCTATCTTCCCGCATTCTAACTGCCAGAATCGTACTCTGTTGTTAAACAGAAGTGTAATCGAAGTAAAATGACTAGAGGGATCGAATGCCGCAAGCAGAATTCAAATCCGAGCCTCCGTTCGGCAGGAAATCGCAGTTATAGTGAAAAACCTATCTTCCCGCATTCTAACTGCCAGAATCGTACTCTGTTGTTAAACAGAAGTGTAATCGAAGTGAAATCACTTGAGGAATCGAATGTCGCAAGCAGAATTCAAATCCGAGCCTCCGTTCGGCAGGAAATCGCAGTTATAGTGAAAAACCTATCTTCCAGCATTCTAACTGCCAGAATCGTACTCTGTTGTTAAACAGAAGTGTAATCGAAGTGAAATCACTTGAGGAATCGAATGCCGCAAGCAGAATTCAAATCCGAGCCTCCGTTTGGCAGGAAATCGCAGTTATAGCTAAAAACGTAGCTTCTCGCATTCTAACTGCCAGAATCGTACTCTGGTGTTCAACAGAAGTATGTCCGAAGTGAAATGACTAGAGTAACCGAGCGCTGCAAGCAGAATTCAAATCCGAGCCTCCGTTTGGCAGGAAATCGCAGTTATAGCTAAAACCCTATCTTCCCGCATTCTAACTGCCAGAATCGTACTCTGGTGTTGAACAGAAGTATGTCCGAAGTGAAATGACTAGAGTAATCGTGCGCTGCAAGCAGAATTCAAATCCGAGCCTCCGTTCGGCAGGAAATCGCAGTTATAGCTAAAACCCTATCTTCCCGCATTCTAACTGCCAGAATCGTACTCTGTTGTTGAACAGAAGTATATCCGAAGTGAAATGACTAGAGTAACCGAGCGCTGGAAGCAGAATTCAAATCCGAGCCTCCGTTTGGCAGGAAATCGCAGTTATAGCTAAAACCCTATCTTCCCGCATTCTAACTGCCAGAATCGTACTCTGGTGTTGAACAGAAGTATATCCGAAGTGAAATGACTAGAGTAATCGAGCGCTGCAAGCAGAATTCAAATCCGAGCCTCCGTTTGGCAGGAAATCGCAGTTATAGCTAAAAACGTAGCTTCTCGCATTCTAACTGCCAGAATCGTACTCTGGTGTTCAACAGAAGTATGTCCGAAGTGAAATGACTAGAGTAATCGAGCGCTGCAAGCAGAATTCAAATCCAAGCCTCCGTTTGGCAGAAAATCGCACTTATAGCTAAAAACCTATCTTCCCGCATTCTAACTGCCAGAATCGTACTCTGTTGTTAAACAGAAGTGTAATCGAAGTAAAATGACTAGAGGGATCGAATGCCGCAAGCAGAATTCAAATCCGAGCCTCCGTTCGGCAGGAAATCGCAGTTATAGTGAAAAACCTATCTTCCAGCATTCTAACTGCCAGAAGCGTACTCTGTTGTTAAACAGAAGTGTAATCGAAGTGAAATCACTTGAGGAATCGAATGCCGCAAGCAGAATTCAAATCCGAGCCTCCGTTCGGCAGGAAATCGCAGTTATAGTGAAAACCCTATCTTCCCGCATTCTAACTGCCAGAATCGTACTCTGTTGTTGAACAGAAGTATATCCGAAGTGAAATGACTAGAGTAACCGAGCGCTGGAAGCAGAATTCAAATCCGAGCCTCCGTTTGGCAGGAAATCGCAGTTATAGCTAAAACCCTATCTTCCCGCATTCTAACTGCCAGAATCGTACTCTGGTGTTGAACAGAAGTATATCCGAAGTGAAATAACTAGAGTAATCGAGCGCTGCAAGCAGAATTCAAATCCGAGCCTCCGTTTGGCAGGAAATCGCAGTTATAGCTAAAAACGTAGCTTCTCGCATTCTAACTGCCAGAATCGTACTCTGGTGTTCAACAGAAGTATGTCCGAAGTGAAATGACTAGAGTAATCGAACGCTGCAAGCAGAATTCAAATCCAAGCCTCCGTTTGGCAGAAAATCGCACTTATAGCTAAAAACCTATCTTCCCGCATTCTAACTGCCAGAATCGTACTCTGTTGTTAAACAGAAGTGTAATCGAAGTAAAATGACTAGAGGGATCGAATGCCGCAAGCAGAATTCAAATCCGAGCCTCCGTTCGGCAGGAAATCGCAGTTATAGTGAAAAACCTATCTTCCAGCATTCTAACTGCCAGAATCGTACTCTGTTGTTAAACAGAAGTATAATCGAAGTGAAATGACTTGAGGAATCGAATGCCGCAAGCAGAATTCAAATCCGAGCCTCCGTTCGGCAGGAAATCGCAGTTATAGTGAAAAACCTATCTTGCGGCATTCTAACTGCCAGAATCGTACTCTGTTGTTAAACAGAAGTGTAATCGAAGTGAAATCACTTGAGGAATCGAATGCCGCAAGCAGAATTCAAATCCGAGCCTCCGTTCGGCAGGAAATCGCAGTTATAGTGAAAAACCTATCTTCCCGCATTCTAACTGCCAGAATCGTACTCTGTTGTTAAACAGAAGTGTAATCGAAGTGAAATCACTTGAGGAATCGAATGTCGCAAGCAGAATTCAAATCCGAGCCTCCGTTCGGCAGGAAATCGCAGTTATAGTGAAAAACCTATCTTCCAGCATTCTAACTGCCAGAATCGTACTCTGTTGTTAAACAGAAGTGTAATCGAAGTGAAATCACTTGAGGAATCGAATGCCGCAAGCAGAATTCAAATCCGAGCCTCCGTTTGGCAGGAAATCGCAGTTATAGCTAAAACCCTATCTTCCCGCATTCTAACTGCCAGAATCGTACTCTGGTGTTAAACAGAAGTATAATCGAAGTGAAATGACTTGAGGAATCGAATGCCGCAAGCAGAATTCAAATCCGAGCCTCCGTTCGGCAGGAAATCGCAGTTATAGTGAAAAACCTATCTTCCAGCATTCTAACTGCCAGAATCGTACTCTGTTGTTAAACAGAAGTTTAATCGAAGTGATATCACTTGAGGAATCGAATGCCGCAAGCAGAATTCAAATCCGAGCCTCCGTTCGGCAGGAAATCGCAGTTATAGTGAAAAACCTATCTTCCAGCATTCTAACTGCCAGAATCGTACTCCGTTGTTAAACAGAAGTGTAATCGAAGTGAAATGACTTGAGGAATCGAATGCCGCAAGCAGAATTCAAATCCGAGCCTCCGTTCGGCAGGAAATCGCAGTTATAGTGAAAAACCTATCTTCCAGCATTCTAACTGCCAGAATCGTACTCTGTTGTTAAACAGAAGTGTAATCGAAGTGAAATTACTTGAGGAATCGAATGCCGCAAGCAGAATTCAAATCCGAGCCTCCGTTTGGCAGGAAATCGCAGTTATAGCTAAAAACGTAGCTTCCCGCATTCTAACTGCCAGAATCGTACTCTGGTGTTCAACAGAAGTATGTCCGAAGTGAAATGACTAGAGTAATCGAGCGCTGCAAGCAGAATTCAAATCCGAGCCTCCGTTTGGCAGGAAATCGCACTTATAGCTAAAAACCTATCTTCCCGCATTCTAACTGCCAGAATCGTACTCTGTTGTTAAACAGAAGTGTAATCGAAGTAAAATGACTAGAGGGATCGAATGCCGCAAGCAGAATTCAAATCCGAGCCTCCGTTCGGCAGGAAATCGCAGTTATAGTGAAAAACCTATCTTCCAGCATTCTAACTGCCAGAATCGTACTCTGTTGTTAAACAGAAGTATAATCGAAGTGAAATGACTTGAGGAATCGAATGCCGCAAGCAGAATTCAAATCCGAGCCTCCGTTCGGCAGGAAATCGCAGTTATAGTGAAAAACCTATCTTGCAGCATTCTAACTGCCAGAATCGTACTCTGTTGTTAAACAGAAGTGTAATCGAAGTGAAATCACTTGAGGAATCGAATGCCGCAAGCAGAATTCAAATCCGAGCCTCCGTTCGGCAGGAAATCGCAGTTATAGTGAAAAACCTATCTTCCAGCATTCTGGCAGTTAGAATCGTACTCTGTTGTTAAACAGAAGTGTAATCGAAGTGAAATCACTTGAGGAATCGAATGCCGCAAGCAGAATTCAAATCCGAGCCTCCGTTTGGCAGGAAATCGCAGTTATAGCTAAAACCCTATCTTCCCGCATTCTAACTGCCAGAATCGTACTCTGGTGTTAAACAGAAGTATAATCGAAGTGAAATGACTTGAGGAATCGAATGCCGCAAGCAGAATTCAAATCCGAGCCTCCGTTCGGCAGGAAATCGCAGTTATAGTGAAAAACCTATCTTCCAGCATTCTAACTGCCAGAATCGTACTCTGTTGTTAAACAGAAGTTTAATCGAAGTGAAATCACTTGAGGAATCGAATGCCGCAAGCAGAATTCAAATCCGAGCCTCCGTTCGGCAGGAAATCGCAGTTATAGTGAAAAACCTATCTTCCAGCATTCTAACTGCCAGAATCGTACTCCGTTGTTAAACAGAAGTGTAATCGAAGTAAATGACTTGAGGAATCGAATGCCGCAAGCAGAATTCAAATCCGAGCCTCCGTTCGGCAGGAAATCGCAGTTATAGTGAAAAACCTATCTTCCAGCATTCTAACTGCCAGAATCGTACTCTGTTGTTAAACAGAAGTGTAATCGAAGTGAAATCACTTGAGGAATCGAATGCCGCAAGCAGAATTCAAATCCGAGCCTCCGTTTGGCAGGAAATCGCACTTATAGCTAAAAACCTATCTTCCCGCATTCTAACTACCAGAATCGTACTCTGGTGTTCAACAGAAGTATGTCCGAAGTGAAATGACTAGAGTAATCGAGCGCTGCAAGCAGAATTCAAATCCAAGCCTCCGTTTGGCAGAAAATCGCACTTATAGCTAAAAACCTATCTTCCCGCATTCTAACTGCCAGAATCGTACTCTGTTGTTAAACAGAAGTGTAATCGAAGTAAAATGACTAGAGGGATCGAATGCCGCAAGCAGAATTCAAATCCGAGCCTCCGTTCGGCAGGAAATCGCAGTTATAGTGAAAAACCTATCTTCCAGCATTCTAACTGCCAGAATCGTACTCTGTTGTTAAACAGAAGTGTAATCGAAGTGAAATCACTTGAGGAATCGAATGCCGCAAGCAGAATTCAAATCCGAGCCTCCGTTCGGCAGGAAATCGCAGTTATAGTGAAAACCCTATCTTCCCGCATTCTAACTGCCAGAATCGTACTCTGTTGTTGAACAGAAGTATATCCGAAGTGAAATGACTAGAGTAACCGAGCGCTGGAAGCAGAATTCAAATCCGAGCCTCCGTTTGGCAGGAAATCGCAGTTATAGCTAAAACCCTATCTTCCCGCATTCTAACTGCCAGAATCGTACTCTGGTGTTGAACAGAAGTATATCCGAAGTGAAATGACTAGAGTAATCGAGCGCTGCAAGCAGAATTCAAATCCGAGCCTCCGTTTGGCAGGAAATCGCAGTTATAGCTAAAAACGTAGCTTCTCGCATTCTAACTGCCAGAATCGTACTCTGGTGTTCAACAGAAGTATGTCCGAAGTGAAATGACTAGAGTAATCGAACGCTGCAAGCAGAATTCAAATCCAAGCCTCCGTTTGGCAGAAAATCGCACTTATAGCTAAAAACCTATCTTCCCGCATTCTAACTGCCAGAATCGTACTCTGTTGTTAAACAGAAGTGTAATCGAAGTAAAATGACTAGAGGGATCGAATGCCGCAAGCAGAATTCAAATCCGAGCCTCCGTTCGGCAGGAAATCGCAGTTATAGTGAAAAACCTATCTTCCAGCATTCTAACTGCCAGAATCGTACTCTGTTATTAAACAGAAGTATAATCGAAGTGAAATGACTTGAGGAATCGAATGCCGCAAGCAGAATTCAAATCCGAGCCTCCGTTCGGCAGGAAATCGCAGTTATAGTGAAAAACCTATCTTGCAGCATTCTAACTGCCAGAATCGTACTCTGTTGTTAAACAGAAGTGTAATCGAAGTGAAATCACTTGAGGAATCGAATGCCGCAAGCAGAATTCAAATCCGAGCCTCCGTTCGGCAGGAAATCGCAGTTATAGTGAAAAACCTATCTTCCCGCATTCTAACTGCCAGAATCGTACTCTGTTGTTAAACAGAAGTGTAATCGAAGTGAAATCACTTGAGGAATCGAATGTCGCAAGCAGAATTCAAATCCGAGCCTCCGTTCGGCAGGAAATCGCAGTTATAGTGAAAAACCTATCTTCCCGCATTCTAACTGCCAGAATCGTACTCTGTTGTTAAACAGAAGTGTAATCGAAGTGAAATCACTTGAGGAATCGAATGTCGCAAGCAGAATTCAAATCCGAGCCTCCGTTCGGCAGGAAATCGCAGTTATAGTGAAAAACCTATCTTCCAGCATTCTAACTGCCAGAATCGTACTCTGTTGTTAAACAGAAGTGTAATCGAAGTGAAATCACTTGAGGAATCGAATGCCGCAAGCAGAATTCAAATCCGAGCCTCCGTTCGGCAGGAAATCGCAGTTATAGTGAAAAACCTATCTTCCAGCATTCTAACTGCCAGAATCGTACTCTGTTGTTAAACAGAAGTGTAATCGAAGTGAAATCACTTGAGGAAACGAATGCCGCAAGCAGAATTCAAATCCGAGCCTCCGTTTGGCAGGAAATCGCAGTTATAGCTAAAAACGTAGCTTCTCGCATTCTAACTGCCAGAATCGTACTCTGGTGTTCAACAGAAGTATGTCCGAAGTGAAATGACTAGAGTAATCGAGCGCTGCAAGCAGAATTCAAATCCAAGCCTCCGTTTGGCAGAAAATCGCACTTATAGCTAAAAACCTATCTTCCCGCATTCTAACTGCCAGAATCGTACTCTGTTGTTAAACAGAAGTGTAATCGAAGTAAAATGACTAGAGGGATCGAATGCCGCAAGCAGAATTCAAATCCGAGCCTCCGTTCGGCAGGAAATCGCAGTTATAGTGAAAAACCTATCTTCCCGCATTCTAACTGCCAGAATCGTACTCTGTTGTTAAACAGAAGTGTAATCGAAGTAAAATGACTAGAGGGATCGAATGCCGCAAGCAGAATTCAAATCCGAGCCTCCGTTCGGCAGGAAATCGCAGTTATAGTGAAAAACCTATCTTCCAGCATTCTAACTGCCAGAATCGTACTCTGTTGTTGAACAGAAGTATATCCGAAGTGAAATGACTAGAGTAACCGAGCGCTGGAAGCAGAATTCAAATCCGAGCCTCCGTTTGGCAGGAAATCGCAGTTATAGCTAAAACCCTATCTTCCCGCATTCTAACTGCCAGAATCGTACTCTGGTGTTGAACAGAAGTATATCCGAAGTGAAATGACTAGAGTAATCGAGCGCTGCAAGCAGAATTCAAATCCGAGCCTCCGTTTGGCAGGAAATCGCAGTTATAGCTAAAAACGTAGCTTCTCGCATTCTAACTGCCAGAATCGTACTCTGGTGTTCAACAGAAGTATGTCCGAAGTGAAATGACTAGAGTAATCGAACGCTGCAAGCAGAATTCAAATCCAAGCCTCCGTTTGGCAGAAAATCGCACTTATAGCTAAAAACCTATCTTCCCGCATTCTAACTGCCAGAATCGTACTCTGTTGTTAAACAGAAGTGTAATCGAAGTAAAATGACTAGAGGGATCGAATGCCGCAAGCAGAATTCAAATCCGAGCCTCCGTTCGGCAGGAAATCGCAGTTATAGTGAAAAACCTATCTTCCAGCATTCTAACTGCCAGAATCGTACTCTGTTATTAAACAGAAGTGTAATCGAAGTGAAATCACTTGAGGAATCGAATGTCGCAAGCAGAATTCAAATCCGAGCCTCCGTTCGGCAGGAAATCGCAGTTATAGTGAAAAACCTATCTTCCAGCATTCTAACTGCCAGAATCGTACTCTGTTGTTAAACAGAAGTGTAATCGAAGTGAAATCACTTGAGGAATCGAATGCCGCAAGCAGAATTCAAATCCGAGCCTCCGTTCGGCAGGAAATCGCAGTTATAGTGAAAAACCTATCTTCCAGCATTCTAACTGCCAGAATCGTACTCTGTTGTTAAACAGAAGTGTAATCGAAGTGAAATCACTTGAGGAATCGAATGCCGCAAGCAGAATTCAAATCCGAGCCTCCGTTTGGCAGGAAATCGCAGTTATAGCTAAAAACGTAGCTTCCCGCATTCTAACTGCCAGAATCGTACTCTGGTGTTCAACAGAAGTATGTCCGAAGTGAAATGACTAGAGTAATCGAGCGCTGCAAGCAGAATTCAAATCCAAGCCTCCGTTTGGCAGAAAATCGCACTTATAGCTAAAAACCTATCTTCCCGCATTCTAACTGCCAGAATCGTACTCTGTTGTTAAACAGAAGTGTAATCGAAGTAAAATGACTAGAGGGATCGAATGCCGCAAGCAGAATTCAAATCCGAGCCTCCGTTCGGCAGGAAATCGCAGTTATAGTGAAAAACCTATCTTCCAGCATTCTAACTGCCAGAATCGTACTCTGTTGTTAAACAGAAGTATAATCGAAGTGAAATGACTTGAGGAATCGAATGCCGCAAGCAGAATTCAAATCCGAGCCTCCGTTCGGCAGGAAATCGCAGTTATAGTGAAAAACCTATCTTCCAGCATTCTAACTGCCAGAATCGTACTCTGTTGTTAAACAGAAGTTTAATCGAAGTGAAATCACTTGAGGAATCGAATGCCGCAAGCAGAATTCAAATCCGAGCCTCCGTTCGGCAGGAAATCGCAGTTATAGTGAAAAACCTATCTTCCAGCATTCTAACTGCCAGAATCGTACTCTGTTGTTAAACAGAAGTGTAATCGAAGTGAAATCACTTGAGGAATCGAATGCCGCAAGCAGAATTCAAATCCGAGCCTCCGTTTGGCAGGAAATCGCAGTTATAGCTAAAAACGTAGCTTCTCGCATTCTAACTACCAGAATCGTACTCTGGTGTTCAACAGAAGTATGTCCGAAGTGAAATGACTAGAGTAATCGAGCGCTGCAAGCAGAATTCAAATCCAAGCCTCCGTTTGGCAGAAAATCGCACTTATAGCTAAAAACCTATCTTCCCGCATTCTAACTGCCAGAATCGTACTCTGTTGTTAAACAGAAGTGTAATCGAAGTAAAATGACTAGAGGGATCGAATGCCGCAAGCAGAATTCAAATCCGAGCCTCCGTTCGGCAGGAAATCGCAGTTATAGTGAAAAACCTATCTTCCAGCATTCTAACTGCCAGAATCGTACTCTGTTGTTAAACAGAAGTGTAATCGAAGTGAAATCACTTGAGGAATCGAATGCCGCAAGCAGAATTCAAATCCGAGCCTCCGTTCGGCAGGAAATCGCAGTTATAGTGAAAACCCTATCTTCCCGCATTCTAACTGCCAGAATCGTACTCTGTTGTTGAACAGAAGTATATCCGAAGTGAAATGACTAGAGTAACCGAGCGCTGGAAGCAGAATTCAAATCCGAGCCTCCGTTTGGCAGGAAATCGCAGTTATAGCTAAAACCCTATCTTCCCGCATTCTAACTGCCAGAATCGTACTCTGGTGTTGAACAGAAGTATATCCGAAGTGAAATGACTAGAGTAATCGAGCGCTGCAAGCAGAATTCAAATCCGAGCCTCCGTTTGGCAGGAAATCGCAGTTATAGCTAAAAACGTAGCTTCTCGCATTCTAACTGCCAGAATCGTACTCTGGTGTTCAACAGAAGTATGTCCGAAGTGAAATGACTAGAGTAATCGAACGCTGCAAGCAGAATTCAAATCCAAGCCTCCGTTTGGCAGGAAATCGCACTTATAGCTAAAAACCTATCTTCCCGCATTCTAACTGCCAGAATCGTACTCTGTTGTTAAACAGAAGTGTAATCGAAGTAAAATGACTAGAGGGATCGAATGCCGCAAGCAGAATTCAAATCCGAGCCTCCGTTCGGCAGGAAATCGCAGTTATAGTGAAAAACCTATCTTCCAGCATTCTAACTGCCAGAATCGTACTCTGTTGTTAAACAGAAGTATAATCGAAGTGAAATGACTTGAGGAATCGAATGCCGCAAGCAGAATTCAAATCCGAGCCTCCGTTCGGCAGGAAATCGCAGTTATAGTGAAAAACCTATCTTGCAGCATTCTAACTGCCAGAATCGTACTCTGTTGTTAAACAGAAGTGTAATCGAAGTGAAATCACTTGAGGAATCGAATGCCGCAAGCAGAATTCAAATCCGAGCCTCCGTTTGGCAGGAAATCGCAGTTATAGCTAAAAACGTAGCTTCTCGCATTCTAACTGCCAGAATCGTACTCTGGTGTTCAACAGAAGTATGTCCGAAGTGAAATGACTAGAGTAATCGAGCGCTGCAAGCAGAATTCAAATCCAAGCCTCCGTTTGGCAGAAAATCGCACTTATAGCTAAAAACCTATCTTCCCGCATTCTAACTGCCAGAATCGTACTCTGTTGTTAAACAGAAGTGTAATCGAAGTAAAATGACTAGAGGGATCGAATGCCGCAAGCAGAATTCAAATCCGAGCCTCCGTTCGGCAGGAAATCGCAGTTATAGTGAAAAACCTATCTTCCAGCATTCTAACTGCCAGAATCGTACTCTGTTGTTAAACAGAAGTATAATCGAAGTGAAATGACTTGAGGAATCGAATGCCGCAAGCAGAATTCAAATCCGAGCCTCCGTTCGGCAGGAAATCGCAGTTATAGTGAAAAACCTATCTTGCAGCATTCTAACTGCCAGAATCGTACTCTGTTGTTAAACAGAAGTGTAATCGAAGTAAAATGACTAGAGGGATCGAATGCCGCAAGCAGAATTCAAATCCGAGCCTCCGTTCGGCAGGAAATCGCAGTTATAGTGAAAAACCTATCTTCCAGCATTCTAACTGCCAGAATCGTACTCTGTTGTTGAACAGAAGTATATCCGAAGTGAAATGACTAGAGTAACCGAGCGCTGGAAGCAGAATTCAAATCCGAGCCTCCGTTTGGCAGGAAATCGCAGTTATAGCTAAAACCCTATCTTCCCGCATTCTAACTGCCAGAATCGTACTCTGGTGTTGAACAGAAGTATATCCGAAGTGAAATGACTAGAGTAATCGAGCGCTGCAAGCAGAATTCAAATCCGAGCCTCCGTTTGGCAGGAAATCGCAGTTATAGCTAAAAACGTAGCTTCTCGCATTCTAACTGCCAGAATCGTACTCTGGTGTTCAACAGAAGTATGTCCGAAGTGAAATGACTAGAGTAATCGAACGCTGCAAGCAGAATTCAAATCCAAGCCTCCGTTTGGCAGAAAATCGCACTTATAGCTAAAAACCTATCTTCCCGCATTCTAACTGCCAGAATCGTACTCTGTTGTTAAACAGAAGTGTAATCGAAGTAAAATGACTAGAGGGATCGAATGCCGCAAGCAGAATTCAAATCCGAGCCTCCGTTCGGCAGGAAATCGCAGTTATAGTGAAAAACCTATCTTCCAGCATTCTAACTGCCAGAATCGTACTCTGTTATTAAACAGAAGTGTAATCGAAGTGAAATCACTTGAGGAATCGAATGTCGCAAGCAGAATTCAAATCCGAGCCTCCGTTCGGCAGGAAATCGCAGTTATAGTGAAAAACCTATCTTCCAGCATTCTAACTGCCAGAATCGTACTCTGTTGTTAAACAGAAGTGTAATCGAAGTGAAATCACTTGAGGAATCGAATGCCGCAAGCAGAATTCAAATCCGAGCCTCCGTTCGGCAGGAAATCGCAGTTATAGTGAAAAACCTATCTTCCAGCATTCTAACTGCCAGAATCGTACTCTGTTGTTAAACAGAAGTGTAATCGAAGTGAAATCACTTGAGGAATCGAATGCCGCAAGCAGAATTCAAATCCGAGCCTCCGTTTGGCAGGAAATCGCAGTTATAGCTAAAAACGTAGCTTCTCGCATTCTAACTGCCAGAATCGTACTCTGGTGTTCAACAGAAGTATGTCCGAAGTGAAATGACTAGAGTAATCGAGCGCTGCAAGCAGAATTCAAATCCGAGCCTCCGTTTGGCAGGAAATCGCACTTATAGCTAAAAACCTATCTTCCCGCATTCTAACTGCCAGAATCGTACTCTGTTGTTAAACAGAAGTGTAATCGAAGTAAAATGACTAGAGGGATCGAATGCCGCAAGCAGAATTCAAATCCGAGCCTCCGTTCGGCAGGAAATCGCAGTTATAGTGAAAAACCTATCTTCCAGCATTCTAACTGCCAGAATCGTACTCTGTTGTTAAACAGAAGTATAATCGAAGTGAAATGACTTGAGGAATCGAATGCCGCAAGCAGAATTCAAATCCGAGCCTCCGTTCGGCAGGAAATCGCAGTTATAGTGAAAAACCTATCTTCCAGCATTCTAACTGCCAGAATCGTACTCTGTTGTTAAACAGAAGTTTAATCGAAGTGAAATCACTTGAGGAATCGAATGCCGCAAGCAGAATTCAAATCCGAGCCTCCGTTCGGCAGGAAATCGCAGTTATAGTGAAAAACCTATCTTCCAGCATTCTAACTGCCAGAATCGTACTCTGTTGTTAAACAGAAGTGTAATCGAAGTGAAATCACTTGAGGAATCGAATGCCGCAAGCAGAATTCAAATCCGAGCCTCCGTTTGGCAGGAAATCGCAGTTATAGCTAAAAACGTAGCTTCTCGCATTCTAACTACCAGAATCGTACTCTGGTGTTCAACAGAAGTATGTCCGAAGTGAAATGACTAGAGTAATCGAGCGCTGCAAGCAGAATTCAAATCCAAGCCTCCGTTTGGCAGAAAATCGCACTTATAGCTAAAAACCTATCTTCCCGCATTCTAACTGCGAGAATCGTACTCTGTTGTTAAACAGAAGTGTAATCGAAGTAAAATGACTAGAGGGATCGAATGCCGCAAGCAGAATTCAAATCCGAGCCTCCGTTCGGCAGGAAATCGCAGTTATAGTGAAAAACCTATCTTCCAGCATTCTAACTGCCAGAATCGTACTCTGTTGTTAAACAGAAGTGTAATCGAAGTGAAATCACTTGAGGAATCGAATGCCGCAAGCAGAATTCAAATCCGAGCCTCCGTTCGGCAGGAAATCGCAGTTATAGTGAAAACCCTATCTTCCCGCATTCTAACTGCCAGAATCGTACTCTGTTGTTGAACAGAAGTATATCCGAAGTGAAATGACTAGAGTAACCGAGCGCTGGAAGCAGAATTCAAATCCGAGCCTCCGTTTGGCAGGAAATCGCAGTTATAGCTAAAACCCTATCTTCCCGCATTCTAACTGCCAGAATCGTACTCTGGTGTTGAACAGAAGTATATCCGAAGTGAAATGACTAGAGTAATCGAGCGCTGCAAGCAGAATTCAAATCCGAGCCTCCGTTTGGCAGGAAATCGCAGTTATAGCTAAAAACGTAGCTTCTCGCATTCTAACTGCCAGAATCGTACTCTGGTGTTCAACAGAAGTATGTCCGAAGTGAAATGACTAGAGTAATCGAACGCTGCAAGCAGAATTCAAATCCAAGCCTCCGTTTGGCAGAAAATCGCACTTATAGCTAAAAACCTATCTTCCCGCATTCTAACTGCCAGAATCGTACTCTGTTGTTAAACAGAAGTGTAATCGAAGTAAAATGACTAGAGGGATCGAATGCCGCAAGCAGAATTCAAATCCGAGCCTCCGTTCGGCAGGAAATCGCAGTTATAGTGAAAAACCTATCTTCCAGCATTCTAACTGCCAGAATCGTACTCTGTTGTTAAACAGAAGTATAATCGAAGTGAAATGACTTGAGGAATCGAATGCCGCAAGCAGAATTCAAATCCGAGCCTCCGTTCGGCAGGAAATCGCAGTTATAGTGAAAAACCTATCTTGCAGCATTCTAACTGCCAGAATCGTACTCTGTTGTTAAACAGAAGTGTAATCGAAGTGAAATCACTTGAGGAATCGAATGCCGCAAGCAGAATTCAAATCCGAGCCTCCGTTTGGCAGGAAATCGCAGTTATAGCTAAAAACGTAGCTTCTCGCATTCTAACTGCCAGAATCGTACTCTGGTGTTCAACAGAAGTATGTCCGAAGTGAAATGACTAGAGTAATCGAGCGCTGCAAGCAGAATTCAAATCCAAGCCTCCGTTTGGCAGAAAATCGCACTTATAGCTAAAAACCTATCTTCCCGCATTCTAACTGCCAGAATCGTACTCTGTTGTTAAACAGAAGTGTAATCGAAGTAAAATGACTAGAGGGATCGAATGCCGCAAGCAGAATTCAAATCCGAGCCTCCGTTCGGCAGGAAATCGCAGTTATAGTGAAAAACCTATCTTCCAGCATTCTAACTGCCAGAATCGTACTCTGTTGTTAAACAGAAGTATAATCGAAGTGAAATGACTTGAGGAATCGAATGCCGCAAGCAGAATTCAAATCCGAGCCTCCGTTCGGCAGGAAATCGCAGTTATAGTGAAAAACCTATCTTGCAGCATTCTAACTGCCAGAATCGTACTCTGTTGTTAAACAGAAGTGTAATCGAAGTGAAATCACTTGAGGAATCGAATGCCGCAAGCAGAATTCAAATCCGAGCCTCCGTTCGGCAGGAAATCGCAGTTATAGTGAAAAACCTATCTTCCCGCATTCTGGCAGTTAGAATCGTACTCTGTTGTTAAACAGAAGTGTAATCAAAGTGAAATCACTTGAGGAATCGAATGCCGCAAGCAGAATTCAAATCCGAGCCTCCGTTTGGCAGGAAATCGCAGTTATAGCTAAAACCCTATCTTCCCGCATTCTAACTGCCAGAATCGTACTCTGGTGTTAAACAGAAGTATAATCGAAGTGAAATGACTTGAGGAATCGAATGCCGCAAGCAGAATTCAAATCCGAGCCTCCGTTCGGCAGGAAATCGCAGTTATAGTGAAAAACCTATCTTCCAGCATTCTAACTGCCAGAATCGTACTCTGTTGTTAAACAGAAGTTTAATCGAAGTGAAATCACTTGAGGAATCGAGCGCTGCAAGCAGAATTCAAATCCAAGCCTCCGTTTGGCAGAAAATCGCACTTATAGCTAAAAACCTATCTTCCCGCATTCTAACTGCCAGAATCGTACTCTGTTGTTAAACAGAAGTGTAATCGAAGTAAAATGACTAGAGGGATCGAATGCCGCAAGCAGAATTCAAATCCGAGCCTCCGTTTGGCAGGAAATCGCAGTTATAGCTAAAAACGTAGCTTCTCGCATTCTAACTGCCAGAATCGTACTCTGGTGTTCAACAGAAGTATGTCCGAAGTGAAATGACTAGAGTAATCGAACGCTGCAAGCAGAATTCAAATCCAAGCCTCCGTTTGGCAGAAAATCGCACTTATAGCTAAAAACCTATCTTCCCGCATTCTAACTGCCAGAATCGTACTCTGTTGTTAAACAGAAGTGTAATCGAAGTAAAATGACTAGAGGGATCGAATGCCGCAAGCAGTATTCAAATCCGAGCCTCCGTTCGGCAGGAAATCGCAGTTATAGTGAAAAACCTATCTTCCAGCATTCTAACTGCCAGAATCGTACTCTGTTATTAAACAGAAGTATAATCGAAGTGAAATGACTTGAGGAATCGAATGCCGCAAGCAGAATTCAAATCCGAGCCTCCGTTCGGCAGGAAATCGCAGTTATAGTGAAAAACCTATCTTGCAGCATTCTAACTGCCAGAATCGTACTCTGTTGTTAAACAGAAGTGTAATCGAAGTGAAATCACTTGAGGAATCGAATGCCGCAAGCAGAATTCAAATCCGAGCCTCCGTTCGGCAGGAAATCGCAGTTATAGTGAAAAACCTATCTTCCCGCATTCTAACTGCCAGAATCGTACTCTGTTGTTAAACAGAAGTGTAATCGAAGTGAAATCACTTGAGGAATCGAATGTCGCAAGCAGAATTCAAATCCGAGCCTCCGTTCGGCAGGAAATCGCAGTTATAGTGAAAAACCTATCTTCCCGCATTCTAACTGCCAGAATCGTACTCTGTTGTTAAACAGAAGTGTAATCGAAGTGAAATCACTTGAGGAATCGAATGTCGCAAGCAGAATTCAAATCCGAGCCTCCGTTCGGCAGGAAATCGCAGTTATAGTGAAAAACCTATCTTCCAGCATTCTAACTGCCAGAATCGTACTCTGTTGTTAAACAGAAGTGTAATCGAAGTGAAATCACTTGAGGAATCGAATGCCGCAAGCAGAATTCAAATCCGAGCCTCCGTTCGGCAGGAAATCGCAGTTATAGTGAAAAACCTATCTTCCAGCATTCTAACTGCCAGAATCGTACTCTGTTGTTAAACAGAAGTGTAATCGAAGTGAAATCACTTGAGGAAACGAATGCCGCAAGCAGAATTCAAATCCGAGCCTCCGTTTGGCAGGAAATCGCAGTTATAGCTAAAAACGTAGCTTCTCGCATTCTAACTGCCAGAATCGTACTCTGGTGTTCAACAGAAGTATGTCCGAAGTGAAATGACTAGAGTAATCGAGCGCTGCAAGCAGAATTCAAATCCAAGCCTCCGTTTGGCAGAAAATCGCACTTATAGCTAAAAACCTATCTTCCCGCATTCTAACTGCCAGAATCGTACTCTGTTGTTAAACAGAAGTGTAATCGAAGTAAAATGACTAGAGGGATCGAATGCCGCAAGCAGAATTCAAATCCGAGCCTCCGTTCGGCAGGAAATCGCAGTTATAGTGAAAAACCTATCTTCCCGCATTCTAACTGCCAGAATCGTACTCTGTTGTTAAACAGAAGTGTAATCGAAGTAAAATGACTAGAGGGATCGAATGCCGCAAGCAGAATTCAAATCCGAGCCTCCGTTCGGCAGGAAATCGCAGTTATAGTGAAAAACCTATCTTCCAGCATTCTAACTGCCAGAATCGTACTCTGTTGTTGAACAGAAGTATATCCGAAGTGAAATGACTAGAGTAACCGAGCGCTGCAAGCAGAATTCAAATCCGAGCCTCCGTTTGGCAGGAAATCGCAGTTATAGCTAAAACCCTATCTTCCCGCATTCTAACTGCCAGAATCGTACTCTGGTGTTGAACAGAAGTATATCCGAAGTGAAATGACTAGAGTAATCGAGCGCTGCAAGCAGAATTCAAATCCGAGCCTCCGTTTGGCAGGAAATCGCAGTTATAGCTAAAAACGTAGCTTCTCGCATTCTAACTGCCAGAATCGTACTCTGGTGTTCAACAGAAGTATGTCCGAAGTGAAATGACTAGAGTAATCGAACGCTGCAAGCAGAATTCAAATCCAAGCCTCCGTTTGGCAGAAAATCGCACTTATAGCTAAAAACCTATCTTCCCGCATTCTAACTGCCAGAATCGTACTCTGTTGTTAAACAGAAGTGTAATCGAAGTAAAATGACTAGAGGGATCGAATGCCGCAAGCAGAATTCAAATCCGAGCCTCCGTTCGGCAGGAAATCGCAGTTATAGTGAAAAACCTATCTTCCAGCATTCTAACTGCCAGAATCGTACTCTGTTATTAAACAGAAGTGTAATCGAAGTGAAATCACTTGAGGAATCGAATGTCGCAAGCAGAATTCAAATCCGAGCCTCCGTTCGGC
This sequence comes from Ectemnius lituratus, assembly GCA_910593735.2. Classification (NCBI taxonomy): domain Eukaryota; kingdom Metazoa; phylum Arthropoda; class Insecta; order Hymenoptera; family Crabronidae; genus Ectemnius; species Ectemnius lituratus. Next base: position 1,730,497 of record OU343044.1, on the reverse strand, counting down.
AGGAAATCGCAGTTATAGTGAAAAACCTATCTTCCAGCATTCTAACTGCCAGAATCGTACTCTGTTGTTAAACAGAAGTGTAATCGAAGTGAAATCACTTGAGGAATCGAATGCCGCAAGCAGAATTCAAATCCGAGCCTCCGTTCGGCAGGAAATCGCAGTTATAGTGAAAAACCTATCTTCCAGCATTCTAACTGCCAGAATCGTACTCTGTTGTTAAACAGAAGTGTAATCGAAGTGAAATCACTTGAGGAATCGAATGCCGCAAGCAGAATTCAAATCCGAGCCTCCGTTTGGCAGGAAATCGCAGTTATAGCTAAAAACGTAGCTTCTCGCATTCTAACTGCCAGAATCGTACTCTGGTGTTCAACAGAAGTATGTCCGAAGTGAAATGACTAGAGTAATCGAGCGCTGCAAGCAGAATTCAAATCCAAGCCTCCGTTTGGCAGAAAATCGCACTTATAGCTAAAAACCTATCTTCCCGCATTCTAACTGCCAGAATCGTACTCTGTTGTTAAACAGAAGTGTAATCGAAGTAAAATGACTAGAGGGATCGAATGCCGCAAGCAGAATTCAAATCCGAGCCTCCGTTCGGCAGGAAATCGCAGTTATAGTGAAAAACCTATCTTCCAGCATTCTAACTGCCAGAATCGTACTCTGTTGTTAAACAGAAGTATAATCGAAGTGAAATGACTTGAGGAATCGAATGCCGCAAGCAGAATTCAAATCCGAGCCTCCGTTCGGCAGGAAATCGCAGTTATAGTGAAAAACCTATCTTGCAGCATTCTAACTGCCAGAATCGTACTCTGTTGTTAAACAGAAGTGTAATCGAAGTGAAATCACTTGAGGAATCGAATGCCGCAAGCAGAATTCAAATCCGAGCCTCCGTTCGGCAGGAAATCGCAGTTATAGTGAAAAACCTATCTTCCCGCATTCTGGCAGTTAGAATCGTACTCTGTTGTTAAACAGAAGTGTAATCAAAGTGAAATCACTTGAGGAATCGAATGCCGCAAGCAGAATTCAAATCCGAGCCTCCGTTTGGCAGGAAATCGCAGTTATAGCTAAAACCCTATCTTCCCGCATTCTAACTGCCAGAATCGTACTCTGGTGTTAAACAGAAGTATAATCGAAGTGAAATGACTTGAGGAATCGAATGCCGCAAGCAGAATTCAAATCCGAGCCTCCGTTCGGCAGGAAATCGCAGTTATAGTGAAAAACCTATCTTCCAGCATTCTAACTGCCAGAATCGTACTCCGTTGTTAAACAGAAGTGTAATCGAAGTAAATGACTTGAGGAATCGAATGCCGCAAGCAGAATTCAAATCCGAGCCTCCGTTCGGCAGGAAATCGCAGTTATAGTGAAAAACCTATCTTCCAGCATTCTAACTGCCAGAATCGTACTCTGTTGTTAAACAGAAGTGTAATCGAAGTGAAATCACTTGAGGAATCGAATGCCGCAAGCAGAATTCAAATCCGAGCCTCCGTTTGGCAGGAAATCGCAGTTATAGCTAAAAACGTAGCTTCTCGCATTCTAACTACCAGAATCGTACTCTGGTGTTCAACAGAAGTATGTCCGAAGTGAAATGACTAGAGTAATCGAGCGCTGCAAGCAGAATTCAAATCCAAGCCTCCGTTTGGCAGAAAATCGCACTTATAGCTAAAAACCTATCTTCCCGCATTCTAACTGCCAGAATCGTACTCTGTTGTTAAACAGAAGTGTAATCGAAGTAAAATGACTAGAGGGATCGAATGCCGCAAGCAGAATTCAAATCCGAGCCTCCGTTCGGCAGGAAATCGCAGTTATAGTGAAAAACCTATCTTCCAGCATTCTAACTGCCAGAATCGTACTCTGTTGTTAAACAGAAGTGTAATCGAAGTGAAATCACTTGAGGAATCGAATGCCGCAAGCAGAATTCAAATCCGAGCCTCCGTTCGGCAGGAAATCGCAGTTATAGTGAAAACCCTATCTTCCCGCATTCTAACTGCCAGAATCGTACTCTGTTGTTGAACAGAAGTATATCCGAAGTGAAATGACTAGAGTAACCGAGCGCTGGAAGCAGAATTCAAATCCGAGCCTCCGTTTGGCAGGAAATCGCAGTTATAGCTAAAACCCTATCTTCCCGCATTCTAACTGCCAGAATCGTACTCTGGTGTTGAACAGAAGTATATCCGAAGTGAAATGACTAGAGTAATCGAGCGCTGCAAGCAGAATTCAAATCCGAGCCTCCGTTTGGCAGGAAATCGCAGTTATAGCTAAAAACGTAGCTTCTCGCATTCTAACTGCCAGAATCGTACTCTGGTGTTCAACAGAAGTATGTCCGAAGTGAAATGACTAGAGTAATCGAACGCTGCAAGCAGAATTCAAATCCAAGCCTCCGTTTGGCAGAAAATCGCACTTATAGCTAAAAACCTATCTTCCCGCATTCTAACTGCCAGAATCGTACTCTGTTGTTAAACAGAAGTGTAATCGAAGTAAAATGACTAGAGGGATCGAATGCCGCAAGCAGAATTCAAATCCGAGCCTCCGTTCGGCAGGAAATCGCAGTTATAGTGAAAAACCTATCTTCCAGCATTCTAACTGCCAGAATCGTACTCTGTTGTTAAACAGAAGTATAATCGAAGTGAAATGACTTGAGGAATCGAATGCCGCAAGCAGAATTCAAATCCGAGCCTCCGTTCGGCAGGAAATCGCAGTTATAGTGAAAAACCTATCTTGCAGCATTCTAACTGCCAGAATCGTACTCTGTTGTTAAACAGAAGTGTAATCGAAGTGAAATCACTTGAGGAATCGAATGCCGCAAGCAGAATTCAAATCCGAGCCTCCGTTCGGCAGGAAATCGCAGTTATAGTGAAAAACCTATCTTCCCGCATTCTGGCAGTTAGAATCGTACTCTGTTGTTAAACAGAAGTGTAATCAAAGTGAAATCACTTGAGGAATCGAATGCCGCAAGCAGAATTCAAATCCGAGCCTCCGTTTGGCAGGAAATCGCAGTTATAGCTAAAACCCTATCTTCCCGCATTCTAACTGCCAGAATCGTACTCTGGTGTTAAACAGAAGTATAATCGAAGTGAAATGACTTGAGGAATCGAATGCCGCAAGCAGAATTCAAATCCGAGCCTCCGTTCGGCAGGAAATCGCAGTTATAGTGAAAAACCTATCTTCCAGCATTCTAACTGCCAGAATCGTACTCTGTTGTTAAACAGAGGTTTAATCGAAGTGAAATCACTTGAGGAATCGAATGCCGCAAGCAGAATTCAAATCCGAGCCTCCGTTCGGCAGGAAATCGCAGTTATAGTGAAAAACCTATCTTCCAGCATTCTAACTGCCAGAATCGTACTCCGTTGTTAAACAGAAGTGTAATCGAAGTAAATGACTTGAGGAATCGAATGCCGCAAGCAGAATTCAAATCCGAGCCTCCGTTCGGCAGGAAATCGCAGTTATAGTGAAAAACCTATCTTCCAGCATTCTAACTGCCAGAATCGTACTCTGTTGTTAAACAGAAGTGTAATCGAAGTGAAATCACTTGAGGAATCGAATGCCGCAAGCAGAATTCAAATCCGAGCCTCCGTTTGGCAGGAAATCGCAGTTATAGCTAAAAACGTAGCTTCTCGCATTCTAACTACCAGAATCGTACTCTGGTGTTCAACAGAAGTATGTCCGAAGTGAAATGACTAGAGTAATCGAGCGCTGCAAGCAGAATTCAAATCCAAGCCTCCGTTTGGCAGAAAATCGCACTTATAGCTAAAAACCTATCTTCCCGCATTCTAACTGCCAGAATCGTACTCTGTTGTTAAACAGAAGTGTAATCGAAGTAAAATGACTAGAGGGATCGAATGCCGCAAGCAGAATTCAAATCCGAGCCTCCGTTCGGCAGGAAATCGCAGTTATAGTGAAAAACCTATCTTCCAGCATTCTAACTGCCAGAATCGTACTCTGTTGTTAAACAGAAGTGTAATCGAAGTGAAATCACTTGAGGAATCGAATGCCGCAAGCAGAATTCAAATCCGAGCCTCCGTTCGGCAGGAAATCGCAGTTATAGTGAAAACCCTATCTTCCCGCATTCTAACTGCCAGAATCGTACTCTGTTGTTGAACAGAAGTATATCCGAAGTGAAATGACTAGAGTAATCGAGCGCTGCAAGCAGAATTCAAATCCGAGCCTCCGTTTGGCAGGAAATCGCAGTTATAGCTAAAAACGTAGCTTCTCGCATTCTAACTGCCAGAATCGTACTCTGGTGTTCAACAGAAGTATGTCCGAAGTGAAATGACTAGAGTAATCGAGCGCTGCAAGCAGAATTCAAATCCGAGCCTCCGTTTGGCAGGAAATCGCAGTTATAGCTAAAAACGTAGCTTCTCGCATTCTAACTGCCAGAATCGTACTCTGGTGTTCAACAGAAGTATGTCCGAAGTGAAATGACTAGAGTAATCGAACGCTGCAAGCAGAATTCAAATCCAAGCCTCCGTTTGGCAGAAAATCGCACTTATAGCTAAAAACCTATCTTCCCGCATTCTAACTGCCAGAATCGTACTCTGTTGTTAAACAGAAGTGTAATCGAAGTAAAATGACTAGAGGGATCGAATGCCGCAAGCAGAATTCAAATCCGAGCCTCCGTTCGGCAGGAAATCGCAGTTATAGTGAAAAACCTATCTTCCAGCATTCTAACTGCCAGAATCGTACTCTGTTGTTAAACAGAAGTATAATCGAAGTGAAATGACTTGAGGAATCGAATGCCGCAAGCAGAATTCAAATCCGAGCCTCCGTTCGGCAGGAAATCGCAGTTATAGTGAAAAACCTATCTTGCAGCATTCTAACTGCCAGAATCGTACTCTGTTGTTAAACAGAAGTGTAATCGAAGTGAAATCACTTGAGGAATCGAATGCCGCAAGCAGAATTCAAATCCGAGCCTCCGTTCGGCAGGAAATCGCAGTTATAGTGAAAAACCTATCTTCCCGCATTCTAACTGCCAGAATGGTACTCTGTTGTTAAACAGAAGTGTAATCGAAGTGAAATCACTTGAGGAATCGAATGTCGCAAGCAGAATTCAAATCCGAGCCTCCGTTCGGCAGGAAATCGCAGTTATAGTGAAAAACCTATCTTCCCGCATTCTAACTGCCAGAATCGTACTCTGTTGTTAAACAGAAGTGTAAACGAAGTGAAATCACTTGAGGAATCGAATGCCGCAAGCAGAATTCAAATCCGAGCCTCCGTTTGGCAGGAAATCGCAGTTATAGCTAAAAACGTAGCTTCTCGCATTCTAACTGCCAGAATCGTACTCTGGTGTTCAACAGAAGTATGTCCGAAGTGAAATGACTAGAGTAATCGAGCGCTGCAAGCAGAATTCAAATCCAAGCCTCCGTTTGGCAGAAAATCGCACTTATAGCTAAAAACCTATCTTCCCGCATTCTAACTGCCAGAATCGTACTCTGTTGTTAAACAGAAGTGTAATCGAAGTAAAATGACTAGAGGGATCGAATGCCGCAAGCAGAATTCAAATCCGAGCCTCCGTTCGGCAGGAAATCGCAGTTATAGTGAAAAACCTATCTTCCAGCATTCTAACTGCCAGAATCGTACTCTGTTGTTAAACAGAAGTATAATCGAAGTGAAATGACTTGAGGAATCGAATGCCGCAAGCAGAATTCAAATCCGAGCCTCCGTTCGGCAGGAAATCGCAGTTATAGTGAAAAACCTATCTTCCAGCATTCTAACTGCCAGAATCGTACTCTGTTGTTAAACAGAAGTTTAATCGAAGTGAAATCACTTGAGGAATCGAATGCCGCAAGCAGAATTCAAATCCGAGCCTCCGTTCGGCAGGAAATCGCAGTTATAGTGAAAAACCTATCTTCCAGCATTCTAACTGCCAGAATCGTACTCTGTTGTTAAACAGAAGTGTAATCGAAGTGAAATCACTTGAGGAATCGAATGCCGCAAGCAGAATTCAAATCCGAGCCTCCGTTTGGCAGGAAATCGCAGTTATAGCTAAAAACGTAGCTTCTCGCATTCTAACTACCAGAATCGTACTCTGGTGTTCAACAGAAGTATGTCCGAAGTGAAATGACTAGAGTAATCGAGCGCTGCAAGCAGAATTCAAATCCAAGCCTCCGTTTGGCAGGAAATCGCACTTATAGCTAAAAACCTATCTTCCCGCATTCTAACTGCCAGAATCGTACTCTGTTGTTAAACAGAAGTGTAATCGAAGTAAAATGACTAGAGGGATCGAATGCCGCAAGCAGAATTCAAATCCGAGCCTCCGTTCGGCAGGAAATCGCAGTTATAGTGAAAAACCTATCTTCCAGCATTCTAACTGCCAGAATCGTACTCTGTTGTTAAACAGAAGTGTAATCGAAGTGAAATCACTTGAGGAATCGAATGCCGCAAGCAGAATTCAAATCCGAGCCTCCGTTCGGCAGGAAATCGCAGTTATAGTGAAAACCCTATCTTCCCGCATTCTAACTGCCAGAATCGTACTCTGTTGTTGAACAGAAGTATATCCGAAGTGAAATGACTAGAGTAACCGAGCGCTGGAAGCAGAATTCAAATCCGAGCCTCCGTTTGGCAGGAAATCGCAGTTATAGCTAAAACCCTATCTTCCCGCATTCTAACTGCCAGAATCGTACTCTGGTGTTGAACAGAAGTATATCCGAAGTGAAATGACTAGAGTAATCGAGCGCTGCAAGCAGAATTCAAATCCGAGCCTCCGTTTGGCAGGAAATCGCAGTTATAGCTAAAAACGTAGCTTCTCGCATTCTAACTGCCAGAATCGTACTCTGGTGTTCAACAGAAGTATGTCCGAAGTGAAATGACTAGAGTAATCGAACGCTGCAAGCAGAATTCAAATCCAAGCCTCCGTTTGGCAGAAAATCGCACTTATAGCTAAAAACCTATCTTCCCGCATTCTAACTGCCAGAATCGTACTCTGTTGTTAAACAGAAGTGTAATCGAAGTAAAATGACTAGAGGGATCGAATGCCGCAAGCAGAATTCAAATCCGAGCCTCCGTTCGGCAGGAAATCGCAGTTATAGTGAAAAACCTATCTTCCAGCATTCTAACTGCCAGAATCGTACTCTGTTGTTAAACAGAAGTGTAATCGAAGTGAAATCACTTGAGGAATCGAATGTCGCAAGCAGAATTCAAATCCGAGCCTCCGTTCGGCAGGAAATCGCAGTTATAGTGAAAAACCTATCTTCCCGCATTCTAACTGCCAGAATCGTACTCTGTTGTTAAACAGAAGTGTAATCGAAGTAAAATGACTAGAGGGATCGAATGCCGCAAGCAGAATTCAAATCCGAGCCTCCGTTCGGCAGGAAATCGCAGTTATAGTGAAAAACCTATCTTCCAGCATTCTAACTGCCAGAATCGTACTCTGTTGTTAAACAGAAGTGTAATCGAAGTGAAATCACTTGAGGAATCGAATGCCGCAAGCAGAATTCAAATCCGAGCCTCCGTTTGGCAGGAAATCGCAGTTATAGCTAAAAACGTAGCTTCTCGCATTCTAACTGCCAGAATCGTACTCTGGTGTTCAACAGAAGTATGTCCGAAGTGAAATGACTAGAGTAATCGAGCGCTGCAAGCAGAATTCAAATCCGAGCCTCCGTTCGGCAGGAAATCGCAGTTATAGTGAAAAACCTATCTTCCAGCATTCTAACTGCCAGAATCGTACTCCGTTGTTAAACAGAAGTGTAATCGAAGTAAATGACTTGAGGAATCGAATGCCGCAAGCAGAATTCAAATCCGAGCCTCCGTTCGGCAGGAAATCGCAGTTATAGTGAAAAACCTATCTTCCAGCATTCTAACTGCCAGAATCGTACTCTGTTGTTAAACAGAAGTTTAATCGAAGTGAAATCACTTGAGGAATCGAATGCCGCAAGCAGAATTCAAATCCGAGCCTCCGTTCGGCAGGAAATCGCAGTTATAGTGAAAAACCTATCTTCCAGCATTCTAACTGCCAGATGTTACGTCCCGCCCGCATCCTCGGAGGGGCGATTGATGGCCGCAACAGGGGAATGAAGGGATCTTGCCTCGCCGCCCAAGTGTATCGCACCGAGGTGCCACTGCATGGACGCAATGGAGGCTGTCGGGGAGGAAGCGATGCTTAAGGGGGCGAAAAGATGAGGGGAAGGGAGCGTTTCGTCTTGGAGTCGACCACAGACTCATCAGTAGGGCTGCGTGGTCGACCCCTGCCCTAGACGCTGGGGGATACTAGAGGATGTTTGGAACTTGTATATATTGGAAGAGAGGCAGGAACGAGCACTTGCGAGAAACTCAGTAGAGTCAGTGAGACCTCTAGCGGCGGCGTTGCGCACTATGTCCGACTGCCAGCGTGGGCGCGTGACTGGGACGTCACACCTTCCCCCTTATCGAAGATGCCGCGCTCGGCATCTTACGCTGCTCGGTCTAGCGCTCAAAGGAGGCCATTTACACGAGGCCCTCCCCGACGATATCCCACCGCTGCCACCAATTTTATTTCCCGTTCTGTTACGTCCCGCCCGCATCCTCGGAGGGGCGATTGATGGCCGCAACAGGGGAATGAAGGGATCTTGCCTCGCCGCCCAAGTGTATCGCACCGAGGTGCCACTGCATGGACGCAATGGAGGCTGTCGGGGAGGAAGCGATGCTTAAGGGGGCGAAAAGATGAGGGGAAGGGAGCGTTTCGTCTTGGAGTCGACCACAGACTCATCAGTAGGGCTGCGTGGTCGACCCCTGCCCTAGACGCTGGGGGATACTAGAGGATGTTTGGAACTTGTATATATTGGAAGAGAGGCAGGAACGAGCACTTGCGAGAAACTCAGTAGAGTCAGTGAGACCTCTAGCGGCGGCGTTGCGCACTATGTCCGACTGCCAGCGTGGGCGCGTGACTGGGACGTCACACAGAATCGTACTCCGTTGTTAAACAGAAGTGTAATCGAAGTAAATGACTTGAGGAATCGAATGCCGCAAGCAGAATTCAAATCCGAGCCTCCGTTCGGCAGGAAATCGCAGTTATAGTGAAAAACCTATCTTCCAGCATTCTAACTGCCAGAATCGTACTCTGTTGTTAAACAGAAGTGTAATCGAAGTGAAATCACTTGAGGAATCGAATGCCGCAAGCAGAATTCAAATCCGAGCCTCCGTTTGGCAGGAAATCGCAGTTATAGCTAAAAACGTAGCTTCTCGCATTCTAACTACCAGAATCGTACTCTGGTGTTCAACAGAAGTATGTCCGAAGTGAAATGACTAGAGTAATCGAGCGCTGCAAGCAGAATTCAAATCCGAGCCTCCGTTCGGCAGGAAATCGCAGTTATAGTGAAAAACCTATCTTCCAGCATTCTAACTGCCAGAATCGTACTCTGTTGTTAAACAGAAGTGTAATCGAAGTGAAATCACTTGAGGAATCGAATGCCGCAAGCAGAATTCAAATCCGAGCCTCCGTTCGGCAGGAAATCGCAGTTATAGTGAAAAACCTATCTTCCAGCATTCTAACTGCCAGAATCGTACTCTGTTGTTAAACAGAAGTGTAATCGAAGTGAAATCACTTGAGGAATCGAATGCCGCAAGCAGAATTCAAATCCGAGCCTCCGTTTGGCAGGAAATCGCAGTTATAGCTAAAAACGTAGCTTCTCGCATTCTAACTGCCAGAATCGTACTCTGGTGTTCAACAGAAGTATGTCCGAAGTGAAATGACTAGAGTAATCGAGCGCTGCAAGCAGAATTCAAATCCGAGCCTCCGTTCGGCAGGAAATCGCAGTTATAGTGAAAAACCTATCTTCCAGCATTCTAACTGCCAGAATCGTACTCCGTTGTTAAACAGAAGTGTAATCGAAGTAAATGACTTGAGGCATCGAATGCCGCAAGCAGAATTCAAATCCGAGCCTCCGTTCGGCAGGAAATCGCAGTTATAGTGAAAAACCTATCTTCCAGCATTCTAACTGCCAGAATCGTACTCTGTTGTTAAACAGAAGTTTAATCGAAGTGAAATCACTTGAGGAATCGAATGCCGCAAGCAGAATTCAAATCCGAGCCTCCGTTCGGCAGGAAATCGCAGTTATAGTGAAAAACCTATCTTCCAGCATTCTAACTGCCAGATGTTACGTCCCGCCCGCATCCTCGGAGGGGCGATTGATGGCCGCAACAGGGGAATGAAGGGATCTTGCCTCGCCGCCCAAGTGTATCGCACCGAGGTGCCACTGCATGGACGCAATGGAGGCTGTCGGGGAGGAAGCGATGCTTAAGGGGGCGAAAAGATGAGGGGAAGGGAGCGTTTCGTCTTGGAGTCGACCACAGACTCATCAGTAGGGCTGCGTGGTCGACCCCTGCCCTAGACGCTGGGGGATACTAGAGGATGTTTGGAACTTGTATATATTGGAAGAGAGGCAGGAACGAGCACTTGCGAGAAACTCAGTAGAGTCAGTGAGACCTCTAGCGGCGGCGTTGCGCACTATGTCCGACTGCCAGCGTGGGCGCGTGACTGGGACGTCACACCTTCCCCCTTATCGAAGATGCCGCGCTCGGCATCTTACGCTGCTCGGTCTAGCGCTCAAAGGAGGCCATTTACACGAGGCCCTCCCCGACGATATCCCACCGCTGCCACCAATTTTATTTCCCGTTCTGTTACGTCCCGCCCGCATCCTCGGAGGGGCGATTGATGGCCGCAACAGGGGAATGAAGGGATCTTGCCTCGCCGCCCAAGTGTATCGCACCGAGGTGCCACTGCATGGACGCAATGGAGGCTGTCGGGGAGGAAGCGATGCTTAAGGGGGCGAAAAGATGAGGGGAAGGGAGCGTTTCGTCTTGGAGTCGACCACAGACTCATCAGTAGGGCTGCGTGGTCGACCCCTGCCCTAGACGCTGGGGGATACTAGAGGATGTTTGGAACTTGTATATATTGGAAGAGAGGCAGGAACGAGCACTTGCGAGAAACTCAGTAGAGTCAGTGAGACCTCTAGCGGCGGCGTTGCGCACTATGTCCGACTGCCAGCGTGGGCGCGTGACTGGGACGTCACACAGAATCGTACTCCGTTGTTAAACAGAAGTGTAATCGAAGTAAATGACTTGAGGAATCGAATGCCGCAAGCAGAATTCAAATCCGAGCCTCCGTTCGGCAGGAAATCGCAGTTATAGTGAAAAACCTATCTTCCAGCATTCTAACTGCCAGAATCGTACTCTGTTGTTAAACAGAAGTGTAATCGAAGTGAAATCACTTGAGGAATCGAATGCCGCAAGCAGAATTCAAATCCGAGCCTCCGTTCGGCAGGAAATCGCAGTTATAGTGAAAACCCTATCTTCCCGCATTCTAACTGCCAGAATCGTACTCTGTTGTTGAACAGAAGTATATCCGAAGTGAAATGACTAGAGTAACCGAGCGCTGGAAGCAGAATTCAAATCCGAGCCTCCGTTTGGCAGGAAATCGCAGTTATAGCTAAAACCCTATCTTCCCGCATTCTAACTGCCAGAATCGTACTCTGGTGTTGAACAGAAGTATATCCGAAGTGAAATGACTAGAGTAATCGAGCGCTGCAAGCAGAATTCAAATCCGAGCCTCCGTTTGGCAGGAAATCGCAGTTATAGCTAAAAACGTAGCTTCTCGCATTCTAACTGCCAGAATCGTACTCTGGTGTTCAACAGAAGTATGTCCGAAGTGAAATGACTAGAGTAATCGAACGCTGCAAGCAGAATTCAAATCCAAGCCTCCGTTTGGCAGAAAATCGCACTTATAGCTAAAAACCTATCTTCCCGCATTCTAACTGCCAGAATCGTACTCTGTTGTTAAACAGAAGTGTAATCGAAGTAAAATGACTAGAGGGATCGAATGCCGCAAGCAGAATTCAAATCCGAGCCTCCGTTCGGCAGGAAATCGCAGTTATAGTGAAAAACCTATCTTCCAGCATTCTAACTGCCAGAATCGTACTCCGTTGTTAAACAGAAGTGTAATCGAAGTAAATGACTAGAGGGATCGAATGCCGCAAGCAGAATTCAAATCCGAGCCTCCGTTCGGCAGGAAATCGCAGTTATAGTGAAAAACCTATCTTCCAGCATTCTAACTGCCAGAATCGTACTCCGTTGTTAAACAGAAGTGTAATCGAAGTAAATGACTTGAGGAATCGAATGCCGCAAGCAGAATTCAAATCCGAGCCTCCGTTCGGCAGGAAATCGCAGTTATAGTGAAAAACCTATCTTCCAGCATTCTAACTGCCAGAATCGTACTCTGTTGTTAAACAGAAGTGTAATCGAAGTAAAATGACTAGAGGGATCGAATGCCGCAAGCAGAATTCAAATCCGAGCCTCCGTTCGGCAGGAAATCGCAGTTATAGTGAAAAACCTATCTTCCAGCATTCTAACTGCCAGAATCGTACTCTGTTGCTAAACAGAAGTGTAATCGAAGTGAAATCACTTGAGGAATCGAATGCCGCAAGCAGAATTCAAATCCGAGCCTCCGTTCGGCAGGAAATCGCAGTTATAGTGAAAACCCTATCTTCCCGCATTCTAACTGCCAGAATCGTACTCTGTTGTGGAACAGAAGTATATCCGAAGTGAAATGACTAGAGTAACCGAGCGCTGGAAGCAGAATTCAAATCCGAGCCTCCGTTTGGCAGGAAATCGCAGTTATAGCTAAAACCCTATCTTCCCGCATTCTAACTGCCAGAATCGTACTCTGGTGTTGAACAGAAGTATATCCGAAGTGAAATGACTAGAGTAATCGAGCGCTGCAAGCAGAATTCAAATCCGAGCCTCCGTTTGGCAGGAAATCGCAGTTATAGCTAAAAACGTAGCTTCTCGCATTCTAACTGCCAGAATCGTACTCTGGTGTTCAACAGAAGTATGTCCGAAGTGAAATGACTAGAGTAATCGAACGCTGCAAGCAGAATTCAAATCCAAGCCTCCGTTTGGCAGAAAATCGCACTTATAGCTAAAAACCTATCTTCCCGCATTCTAACTGCCAGAATCGTACTCTGTTGTTAAACAGAAGTGTAATCGAAGTGAAATCACTTGAGGAATCGAATGCCGCAAGCAGAATTCAAATCCGAGCCTCCGTTTGGCAGGAAATCGCAGTTATAGCTAAAACCCTATCTTCCCGCATTCTAACTGCCAGAATCGTACTCTGGTGTTAAACAGAAGTATAATCGAAGTGAAATGACTTGAGGAATCGAATGCCGCAAGCAGAATTCAAATCCGAGCCTCCGTTCGGCAGGAAATCGCAGTTATAGTGAAAAACCTATCTTCCAGCATTCTAACTGCCAGAATCGTACTCTGTTGTTAAACAGAAGTTTAATCGAAGTGAAATCACTTGAGGAATCGAATGCCGCAAGCAGAATTCAAATCCGAGCCTCCGTTCGGCAGGAAATCGCAGTTATAGTGAAAAACCTATCTTCCAGCATTCTAACTGCCAGAATCGTACTCCGTTGTTAAACAGAAGTGTAATCGAAGTAAATGACTTGAGGAATCGAATGCCGCAAGCAGAATTCAAATCCGAGCCTCCGTTCGGCAGGAAATCGCAGTTATAGTGAAAAACCTATCTTCCAGCATTCTAACTGCCAGAATCGTACTCTGTTGTTAAACAGAAGTGTAATCGAAGTGAAATCACTTGAGGAATCGAATGCCGCAAGCAGAATTCAAATCCGAGCCTCCGTTTGGCAGGAAATCGCAGTTATAGCTAAAAACGTAGCTTCTCGCATTCTAACTACCAGAATCGTACTCTGGTGTTCAACAGAAGTATGTCCGAAGTGAAATGACTAGAGTAATCGAGCGCTGCAAGCAGAATTCAAATCCAAGCCTCCGTTTGGCAGAAAATCGCACTTATAGCTAAAAACCTATCTTCCCGCATTCTAACTGCCAGAATCGTACTCTGTTGTTAAACAGAAGTGTAATCGAAGTAAAATGACTAGAGGGATCGAATGCCGCAAGCAGAATTCAAATCCGAGCCTCCGTTCGGCAGGAAATCGCAGTTATAGTGAAAAACCTATCTTCCAGCATTCTAACTGCCAGAATCGTACTCTGTTGTTAAACAGAAGTGTAATCGAAGTGAAATCACTTGAGGAATCGAATGCCGCAAGCAGAATTCAAATCCGAGCCTCCGTTCGGCAGGAAATCGCAGTTATAGTGAAAACCCTATCTTCCCGCATTCTAACTGCCAGAATCGTACTCTGTTGTTGAACAGAAGTATATCCGAAGTGAAATGACTAGAGTAACCGAGCGCTGGAAGCAGAATTCAAATCCGAGCCTCCGTTTGGCAGGAAATCGCAGTTATAGCTAAAACCCTATCTTCCCGCATTCTAACTGCCAGAATCGTACTCTGGTGTTGAACAGAAGTATATCCGAAGTGAAATGACTAGAGTAATCGAGCGCTGCAAGCAGAATTCAAATCCGAGCCTCCGTTTGGCAGGAAATCGCAGTTATAGCTAAAAACGTAGCTTCTCGCATTCTAACTGCCAGAATCGTACTCTGGTGTTCAACAGAAGTATGTCCGAAGTGAAATGACTAGAGTAATCGAACGCTGCAAGCAGAATTCAAATCCAAGCCTCCGTTTGGCAGAAAATCGCACTTATAGCTAAAAACCTATCTTCCCGCATTCTAACTGCCAGAATCGTACTCTGTTGTTAAACAGAAGTGTAATCGAAGTAAAATGACTAGAGGGATCGAATGCCGCAAGCAGAATTCAAATCCGAGCCTCCGTTCGGCAGGAAATCGCAGTTATAGTGAAAAACCTATCTTCCAGCATTCTAACTGCCAGAATCGTACTCTGTTGTTAAACAGAAGTATAATCGAAGTGAAATGACTTGAGGAATCGAATGCCGCAAGCAGAATTCAAATCCGAGCCTCCGTTCGGCAGGAAATCGCAGTTATAGTGAAAAACCTATCTTGCAGCATTCTAACTGCCAGAATCGTACTCTGTTGTTAAACAGAAGTGTAATCGAAGTGAAATCACTTGAGGAATCGAATGCCGCAAGCAGAATTCAAATCCGAGCCTCCGTTCGGCAGGAAATCGCAGTTATAGTGAAAAACCTATCTTCCCGCATTCTAACTGCCAGAATCGTACTCTGTTGTTAAACAGAAGTGTAATCGAAGTGAAATCACTTGAGGAATCGAATGTCGCAAGCAGAATTCAAATCCGAGCCTCCGTTCGGCAGGAAATCGCAGTTATAGTGAAAAACCTATCTTCCAGCATTCTAACTGCCAGAATCGTACTCTGTTGTTAAACAGAAGTGTAATCGAAGTGAAATCACTTGAGGAATCGAATGCCGCAAGCAGAATTCAAATCCGAGCCTCCGTTTGGCAGGAAATCGCAGTTATAGCTAAAACCCTATCTTCCCGCATTCTAACTGCCAGAATCGTACTCTGGTGTTAAACAGAAGTATAATCGAAGTGAAATGACTTGAGGAATCGAATGCCGCAAGCAGAATTCAAATCCGAGCCTCCGTTCGGCAGGAAATCGCAGTTATAGTGAAAAACCTATCTTCCAGCATTCTAACTGCCAGAATCGTACTCTGTTGTTAAACAGAAGTTTAATCGAAGTGAAATCACTTGAGGAATCGAATGCCGCAAGCAGAATTCAAATCCGAGCCTCCGTTCGGCAGGAAATCGCAGTTATAGTGAAAAACCTATCTTCCAGCATTCTAACTGCCAGAATCGTACTCCGTTGTTAAACAGAAGTGTAATCGAAGTAAATGACTTGAGGAATCGAATGCCGCAAGCAGAATTCAAATCCGAGCCTCCGTTCGGCAGGAAATCGCAGTTATAGTGAAAAACCTATCTTCCAGCATTCTAACTGCCAGAATCGTACTCTGTTGTTAAACAGAAGTGTAATCGAAGTGAAATCACTTGAGGAATCGAATGCCGCAAGCAGAATTCAAATCCGAGCCTCCGTTTGGCAGGAAATCGCAGTTATAGCTAAAAACGTAGCTTCTCGCATTCTAACTGCCAGAATCGTACTCTGGTGTTGAACAGAAGTATATCCGAAGTGAAATGACTAGAGTAATCGAGCGCTGCAAGCAGAATTCAAATCCGAGCCTCCGTTTGGCAGGAAATCGCAGTTATAGCTAAAAACGTAGCTTCTCGCATTCTAACTGCCAGAATCGTACTCTGGTGTTCAACAGAAGTATGTCCGAAGTGAAATGACTAGAGTAATCGAACGCTGCAAGCAGAATTCAAATCCAAGCCTCCGTTTGGCAGAAAATCGCACTTATAGCTAAAAACCTATCTTCCCGCATTCTAACTGCCAGAATCGTACTCTGTTGTTAAACAGAAGTGTAATCGAAGTAAAATGACTAGAGGGATCGAATGCCGCAAGCAGAATTCAAATCCGAGCCTCCGTTCGGCAGGAAATCGCAGTTATAGTGAAAAACCTATCTTCCAGCATTCTAACTGCCAGAATCGTACTCCGTTGTTAAACAGAAGTGTAATCGAAGTAAATGACTAGAGGGATCGAATGCCGCAAGCAGAATTCAAATCCGAGCCTCCGTTCGGCAGGAAATCGCAGTTATAGTGAAAAACCTATCTTCCAGCATTCTAACTGCCAGAATCGTACTCTGTTGTTAAACAGAAGTATAATCGAAGTGAAATGACTTGAGGAATCGAATGCCGCAAGCAGAATTCAAATCCGAGCCTCCGTTCGGCAGGAAATCGCAGTTATAGTGAAAAACCTATCTTCCAGCATTCTAACTGCCAGAATCGTACTCTGTTGTTAAACAGAAGTTTAATCGAAGTGAAATCACTTGAGGAATCGAATGCCGCAAGCAGAATTCAAATCCGAGCCTCCGTTCGGCAGGAAATCGCAGTTATAGTGAAAAACCTATCTTCCAGCATTCTAACTGCCAGAATCGTACTCCGTTGTTAAACAGAAGTGTAATCGAAGTAAATGACTTGAGGAATCGAATGCCGCAAGCAGAATTCAAATCCGAGCCTCCGTTCGGCAGGAAATCGCAGTTATAGTGAAAAACCTATCTTCCAGCATTCTAACTGCCAGAATCGTACTCTGTTGTTAAACAGAAGTGTAATCGAAGTAAAATGACTAGAGGGATCGAATGCCGCAAGCAGAATTCAAATCCGAGCCTCCGTTCGGCAGGAAATCGCAGTTATAGTGAAAAACCTATCTTCCAGCATTCTAACTGCCAGAATCGTACTCTGTTGCTAAACAGAAGTGTAATCGAAGTGAAATCACTTGAGGAATCGAATGCCGCAAGCAGAATTCAAATCCGAGCCTCCGTTCGGCAGGAAATCGCAGTTATAGTGAAAACCCTATCTTCCCGCATTCTAACTGCCAGAATCGTACTCTGTTGTGGAACAGAAGTATATCCGAAGTGAAATGACTAGAGTAACCGAGCGCTGGAAGCAGAATTCAAATCCGAGCCTCCGTTTGGCAGGAAATCGCAGTTATAGCTAAAACCCTATCTTCCCGCATTCTAACTGCCAGAATCGTACTCTGGTGTTGAACAGAAGTATATCCGAAGTGAAATGACTAGAGTAATCGAGCGCTGCAAGCAGAATTCAAATCCGAGCCTCCGTTTGGCAGGAAATCGCAGTTATAGCTAAAAACGTAGCTTCTCGCATTCTAACTGCCAGAATCGTACTCTGGTGTTCAACAGAAGTATGTCCGAAGTGAAATGACTAGAGTAATCGAACGCTGCAAGCAGAATTCAAATCCAAGCCTCCGTTTGGCAGAAAATCGCACTTATAGCTAAAAACCTATCTTCCCGCATTCTAACTGCCAGAATCGTACTCTGTTGTTAAACAGAAGTGTAATCGAAGTGAAATCACTTGAGGAATCGAATGCCGCAAGCAGAATTCAAATCCGAGCCTCCGTTTGGCAGGAAATCGCAGTTATAGCTAAAACCCTATCTTCCCGCATTCTAACTGCCAGAATCGTACTCTGGTGTTAAACAGAAGTATAATCGAAGTGAAATGACTTGAGGAATCGAATGCCGCAAGCAGAATTCAAATCCGAGCCTCCGTTCGGCAGGAAATCGCAGTTATAGTGAAAAACCTATCTTCCAGCATTCTAACTGCCAGAATCGTACTCTGTTGTTAAACAGAAGTTTAATCGAAGTGAAATCACTTGAGGAATCGAATGCCGCAAGCAGAATTCAAATCCGAGCCTCCGTTCGGCAGGAAATCGCAGTTATAGTGAAAAACCTATCTTCCAGCATTCTAACTGCCAGAATCGTACTCCGTTGTTAAACAGAAGTGTAATCGAAGTAAATGACTTGAGGAATCGAATGCCGCAAGCAGAATTCAAATCCGAGCCTCCGTTCGGCAGGAAATCGCAGTTATAGTGAAAAACCTATCTTCCAGCATTCTAACTGCCAGAATCGTACTCTGTTGTTAAACAGAAGTGTAATCGAAGTGAAATCACTTGAGGAATCGAATGCCGCAAGCAGAATTCAAATCCGAGCCTCCGTTTGGCAGGAAATCGCAGTTATAGCTAAAAACGTATCTTCTCGCATTCTAACTACCAGAATCGTACTCTGGTGTTCAACAGAAGTATGTCCGAAGTGAAATGACTAGAGTAATCGAGCGCTGCAAGCAGAATTCAAATCCAAGCCTCCGTTTGGCAGAAAATCGCACTTATAGCTAAAAACCTATCTTCCCGCATTCTAACTGCCAGAATCGTACTCTGTTGTTAAACAGAAGTGTAATCGAAGTAAAATGACTAGAGGGATCGAATGCCGCAAGCAGAATTCAAATCCGAGCCTCCGTTCGGCAGGAAATCGCAGTTATAGTGAAAAACCTATCTTCCAGCATTCTAACTGCCAGAATCGTACTCTGTTGTTAAACAGAAGTGTAATCGAAGTGAAATCACTTGAGGAATCGAATGCCGCAAGCAGAATTCAAATCCGAGCCTCCGTTCGGCAGGAAATCGCAGTTATAGTGAAAACCCTATCTTCCCGCATTCTAACTGCCAGAATCGTACTCTGTTGTTGAACAGAAGTATATCCGAAGTGAAATGACTAGAGTAACCGAGCGCTGGAAGCAGAATTCAAATCCGAGCCTCCGTTTGGCAGGAAATCGCAGTTATAGCTAAAACCCTATCTTCCCGCATTCTAACTGCCAGAATCGTACTCTGGTGTTGAACAGAAGTATATCCGAAGTGAAATGACTAGAGTAATCGAGCGCTGCAAGCAGAATTCAAATCCGAGCCTCCGTTTGGCAGGAAATCGCAGTTATAGCTAAAAACGTAGCTTCTCGCATTCTAACTGCCAGAATCGTACTCTGGTGTTCAACAGAAGTATGTCCGAAGTGAAATGACTAGAGTAATCGAACGCTGCAAGCAGAATTCAAATCCAAGCCTCCGTTTGGCAGAAAATCGCACTTATAGCTAAAAACCTATCTTCCCGCATTCTAACTGCCAGAATCGTACTCTGTTGTTAAACAGAAGTGTAATCGAAGTAAAATGACTAGAGGGATCGAATGCCGCAAGCAGAATTCAAATCCGAGCCTCCGTTCGGCAGGAAATCGCAGTTATAGTGAAAAACCTATCTTCCAGCATTCTAACTGCCAGAATCGTACTCTGTTGTTAAACAGAAGTATAATCGAAGTGAAATGACTTGAGGAATCGAATGCCGCAAGCAGAATTCAAATCCGAGCCTCCGTTCGGCAGGAAATCGCAGTTATAGTGAAAAACCTATCTTGCAGCATTCTAACTGCCAGAATCGTACTCTGTTGTTAAACAGAAGTGTAATCGAAGTGAAATCACTTGAGGAATCGAATGCCGCAAGCAGAATTCAAATCCGAGCCTCCGTTCGGCAGGAAATCGCAGTTATAGTGAAAAACCTATCTTCCCGCATTCTAACTGCCAGAATCGTACTCTGTTGTTAAACAGAAGTGTAATCGAAGTGAAATCACTTGAGGAATCGAATGTCGCAAGCAGAATTCAAATCCGAGCCTCCGTTCGGCAGGAAATCGCAGTTATAGTGAAAAACCTATCTTCCAGCATTCTAACTGCCAGAATCGTACTCTGTTGTTAAACAGAAGTGTAATCGAAGTGAAATCACTTGAGGAATCGAATGCCGCAAGCAGAATTCAAATCCGAGCCTCCGTTTGGCAGGAAATCGCAGTTATAGCTAAAACCCTATCTTCCCGCATTCTAACTGCCAGAATCGTACTCTGGTGTTAAACAGAAGTATAATCGAAGTGAAATGACTTGAGGAATCGAATGCCGCAAGCAGAATTCAAATCCGAGCCTCCGTTCGGCAGGAAATCGCAGTTATAGTGAAAAACCTATCTTCCAGCATTCTAACTGCCAGAATCGTACTCTGTTGTTAAACAGAAGTTTAATCGAAGTGAAATCACTTGAGGAATCGAATGCCGCAAGCAGAATTCAAATCCGAGCCTCCGTTCGGCAGGAAATCGCAGTTATAGTGAAAAACCTATCTTCCAGCATTCTAACTGCCAGAATCGTACTCCGTTGTTAAACAGAAGTGTAATCGAAGTAAATGACTTGAGGAATCGAATGCCGCAAGCAGAATTCAAATCCGAGCCTCCGTTCGGCAGGAAATCGCAGTTATAG
Source organism: Ectemnius lituratus (assembly GCA_910593735.2). Classification (NCBI taxonomy): domain Eukaryota; kingdom Metazoa; phylum Arthropoda; class Insecta; order Hymenoptera; family Crabronidae; genus Ectemnius; species Ectemnius lituratus. Next base: position 1,710,024 of record OU343044.1, on the reverse strand, counting down.
TGAAAAACCTATCTTCCAGCATTCTAACTGCCAGAATCGTACTCTGTTGTTAAACAGAAGTGTAATCGAAGTGAAATCACTTGAGGAATCGAATGCCGCAAGCAGAATTCAAATCCGAGCCTCCGTTTGGCAGGAAATCGCAGTTATAGCTAAAAACGTAGCTTCTCGCATTCTAACTGCCAGAATCGTACTCTGGTGTTCAACAGAAGTATGTCCGAAGTGAAATGACTAGAGTAATCGAGCGCTGCAAGCAGAATTCAAATCCGAGCCTCCGTTTGGCAGGAAATCGCAGTAATAGCTAAAAACCTATCTTCCCGCATTCTAACTGCCAGAATCGTACTCTGGTGTTCAACAGAAGTATGTCCGAAGTGAAATGACTAGAGTAATCGGGCGCTGCAAGCAGAATTCAAATCCGAGCCTCCGTTTGGCAGGAAATCGCAGTTATAGCTAAAACCCTATCTTCCCGCATTCTAACTGCCAGAATCGTACTCTGGTGTTGAACAGAAGTATGTCCGAAGAGAAATGACTAGAGCAATCGAGCGCTGCAAGCAGAATTCAAATCCGAGCCTCCGTTCGGCAGGAAATCGCAGTTATAGCTAAAACCCTATCTTCCCGCATTCTAACTGCCAGAATCGTACTCTGGTGTTGAACAGAAGTATGTCCGAAGTGAAATGACTAGAGTAATCGAGCGCTGCAAGCAGAATTCAAATCCGAGCCTCCGTTTGGCAGGAAATCGCAGTTATAGCTAAAACCCTATCTTCCCGCATTCTAACTGCCAGAATCATACTCTGGTGTTGAACAGAAGTATGTCCGAAGTGAAATGACTAGAGTAATCGAGCGCTGCAAGCAGAATTCAAATCCGAGCCTCCGTTTGGCAGGAAATCGCAGTAATAGCTAAAAACCTATCTTCCCGCATTCTAACTGCCAGAATCGTACTCTGGTGTTCAACAGAAGTATGTCCGAAGTGAAATGACTAGAGTAATCGAGCGCTGCAAGCAGAATTCAAATCCGAGCCTCCGTTTGGCAGGAAATCGCAGTTATAGCTAAAACCCTATCTTCCCGCATTCTAACTGCCAGAATCGTACTCTGGTGTTGAACAGAAGTATGTCCGAAGTGAAATGACTAGAGCAATCGAGCGCTGCAAGCAGAATTCAAATCCGAGCCTCCGTTCGGCAGGAAATCGCAGTTATAGCTAAAACCCTATCTTCCCGCATTCTAACTGCCAGAATCATACTCTGGTGTTGAACAGAAGTATGTCCGAAGTGAAATGACTAGAGTAATCGAGCGCTGCAAGCAGAATTCAAATCCGAGCCTCCGTTTGGCAGGAAATCGCAGTAATAGCTAAAAACCTATCTTCCCGCATCCTAACTGCCAGAATCGTACTCTGTTGTTGAACAGAAGTATATCCGAAGTGAATTGACTAGAGTAATCGAACGCTGCAAGCAGAATTCAAATCCGAGCCTCCGTTCGGCAGGAAATCGCAGTTATAGTGAAAAACCTATCTTGCAGCATTCTAACTGCCAGAATCGTACTCTGTTGTTAAACAGAAGTGTAATCGAAGTGAAATCACTTGAGGAATCGAATGCCGCAAGCAGAATTCAAATCCGAGCCTCCGTTCGGCAGGAAATCGCAGTTATAGTGAAAAACCTATCTTCTAGCATTCTAACTGCCAGAATCGTACTCTGTTGTTAAACAGAAGTGTAATCGAAGTGAAATCACTTGAGGAATCGAATGCCGCATGCAGAATTCAAATCCGAGCCTCCGTTTGGCAGGAAATCGCAGTTATAGCTAAAAACGTAGCTTCCCGCATTCTAACTGCCAGAATCGTACTCTGGTGTTCAACAGAAGTATGTCCGAAGTGAAATGACTAGAGTAATCGAGCGCTGCAAGCAGAATTCAAATCCGAGCCTCCGTTTGGCAGGAAATCGCAGTTATAACTAAAAACGTAGCTTCCCGCATTCTAACTGCCAGAATCGTACTCTGGTGTTCAACAGAAGTATGTCCGAAGTGAAATGACTAGAGTAATCGAGCGCTGCAAGCAGAATTCAAATCCGAGCCTCCGTTTGGCAGGAAATCGCAGTAATAGCTAAAAACCTATCTTCCCGCATTCTAACTGCCAGAATCGTACTCTGTTGTTGAACAGAAGTATATCCGAAGTGAATTGACTAGAGTAATCGAGCGCTGCAAGCAGAATTCAAATCCGAGCCTCCGTTCGGCAGGAAATCGCAGTTATAGCTAAAACCCTATCTTCCCGCATTCTAACTGCCAGAATCGTACTCTGGTGTTGAACAGAAGTATGTCCGAAGTGAAATGACTAGAGTAATCGAGCGCTGCAAGCAGAATTCAAATCCGAGCCTCCGTTTGGCAGGAAATCGCAGTTATAGCTAAAAACGTAGCTTCTCGCATTCTAACTGCCAGAATCGTACTCTGGTGTTCAACAGAAGTATGTCCGAAGTGAAATGACTAGAGTAATCGAGCGCTGCAAGCAGAATTCAAATCCGAGCCTCCGTTTGGCAGGAAATCGCAGTAATAGCTAAAAACCTATCTTCCCGCATTCTAACTGCCAGAATCGTACTCTGTTGTTGAACAGAAGTATATCCGAAGTGAATTGACTAGAGTAATCGAACGCTGCAAGCAGAATTCAAATCCAAGCCTCCGTTTGGCAGGAAATCGCACATATAGCTAAAAACCTGTCTTCCCGCATTCTAACTGCCAGAATCGTACTCTATTGTAGAACAGAAGTATATCCGAAGTGAATTGACTAGAGTAATCGAACGCTGCAAGCAGAATTCAAATCCAAGCCTCCGTTTGGCAGAAAATCGCACTTATAGCTAAAAACCTATCTTCCCGCATTCTAACTGCCAGAATCGTACTCTGTTGTTAAACAGAAGTGTAATCGAAGTAAAATGACTAGAGGGATCGAATGCCGCAAGCAGAATTCAAATCCGAGCCTCCGTTCGGCAGGAAATCGCAGTTATAGTGAAAAACCTATTTTCCAGCATTCTAACTGCCAGAATCGTACTCTGTTGTTAAACAGAAGTATAATCGAAGTGAAATGACTTGAGGAATCGAATGCCGCAAGCAGAATTCAAATCCGAGCCTCCGTTCGGCAGGAAATCGCAGTTATAGTGAAAAACCTATCTTGCAGCATTCTAACTGCCAGAATCGTACTCTGTTGTTAAACAGAAGTGTAATCGAAGTGAAATCACTTGAGGAATCGAATGCCGCAAGCAGAATTCAAATCCGAGCCTCCGTTCGGCAGGAAATCGCAGTTATAGTGAAAAACCTATCTTCTAGCATTCTAACTGCCAGAATCGTACTCTGTTGTTAAACAGAAGTGTAATCGAAGTGAAATCACTTGAGGAATCGAATGCCGCAAGCAGAATTCAAATCCGAGCCTCCGTTCGGCAGGAAATCGCAGTTATAGTGAAAAACCTATCTTCCAGCATTCTAACTGCCAGAATCGTACTCTGTTGTTAAACAGAAGTGTAATCGAAGTGAAATCACTCGAGGAATCGAATGCCGCAAGCAGAATTCAAATCCGAGCCTCCGTTTGGCAGGAAATCGCAGTTATAGCTAAAACCCTATGTTACGTACTGAGGATAAATAATAGTATAATATTTTTTTTTACTCACATTAATCCTCCATTTTTCTTTAAAAGGTTCAATCTTCCAATAAATTCCTAAAGTATAGTTCTCCTGAAACAGGAAATATAATGTAAATACCAGTAGTAATGTAAGCCAAAGATATATTAATAAGTATTACTCACCTAGAATGATAAGCTCCAGAAAAACCTGAAAAGAAAGAAAAGAAGTATTAGAATAGCTTATAAGCTACAAAATATCCTTTATATAATAATAAGTATTACTCACCTAGAAAGATAGGCTCCAAAGATACATAGTATCCTATATATAATCCACCTGTAAAGAAAGAAAGAAAGGTCATTAGATTAAGAATAGTAATATATATATATATATATATATATATATATATATATATATATATATATACATAATACAATCATCTTACTTACATATAGATCCAGCTCCAAACAGAAAACCTGTAAAAAGGAAAAACATTAGGATACAATCATTAGTTTAATCATAAAAATATGTAACTCACCTAATTATAAGCCATCGAACAAGCAACCTGTAAATAATCAATTCGTATATAGAAATAAGACTTTTTATAAGCAGAGACTTCACGAATGTAAATACTCACAATCACGTAAAGAAGAACTTCACTATTATCTGCAAAATATTATAATATGTTAAACAACGAATGTATATATATAATTGTTCAAATAAATAAAACTCTTACGATGCCAGAAGTCCAATAATATAATATAAAATAATACCGCTTTCCACCACCAGATGGCGAGGTAGCGCATGCGCCCTCTCTCGTCACTAGAGACGGAACGCGGGATACTTAATAGACGAGATTTTCAGTTCAGTTCAGTTCAGTTCAATTCACCACCAATACAGTACAAGTCACCACAACAAATTAGGATTGGACTCCTGGTAACCTCGGAAGATTCGGATATACCAGTAATCAAGGACTACATCATTCCTTACCTTCAGTATTGCGAGCCGACATCGGCTTCTACTTCGACTCCTCCAGTATAGCGAGCCGACATCGGCTTCTACTGCAACTCCTCGGGTATTGCGAGCCGACAGCGGCTTCTGCCTCGTCTCCTTGGCATAGCGAGCCGACACCGGCTTCTGTCATTTCCCTCCGGTATTGTGAGCCGACATCGGCTTCTGCTGATTTCTCCGGTATTGTGAGCCGACATCGGCTTCTGCTGATTTCTCCGGTATTGTGAGCCGACATCGGCTTCTGCTGTTTTCTCCATAACATTGCGAGCCGACAGCGGCTTCTGCCTCGTCTCCTTGGCATAGCGAGCCGACACCGGCTTCTGTCATTTCCCTCCGGTATTGTGAGCCGACATCGGCTTCTGCTGATTTCTCCGGTATTGTGAGCCGACATCGGCTTCTGCTGATTTCTCCGGTATTGTGAGCCGACATCGGCTTCTGCTGTTTTCTCCATAACATTGCGAGCCGACACCGGCTTCTGTTAATTTCCTACGGTATCGCGAGCCGACATCGGCTTCTACCTTATCCTCCCTCGGTATTGTGAGCCGCCATCGGCTTCTACTATTTTTGCCGTGGTATCGCGAGCCGCCACCGGCTTCTGCCTATCCCTCAGTCTGCAAATAAGGCATATTTTAGCTTCTGTAGACCCTTCTTTAAGAAACTTAAAATCAACCAGTCACTCGTAATATCTAAGTAAAATTTTACAATCTAGTATACTTTTATAACTTCTTCGTCTCCCCGCTATTAAATGCCGCGAAAGAATCATCGGTCCGGACAGAAGACCCGTGCCAGGAAACAAATTACTGCTCTCGGCAAACATGGAGAATTCGATCCATCAGTCTTCGAGTTCCCTGCTCCTCCACGTTTAGAAACTCCTCTGCCTTCCTCCTGGAATGAACTCCAGAACTCCGTTCTATCTCCACCTAAGGGTATTAACTCTTATACTTCCTCCAGTCCAGTCTCGATGAATCATCCTCCTCCCAAATGAACTACTTATTTCCTTTTAGTATTATTCCTTCTTACCAAAAATGACTTTAAAATATTTTTCTCTTACCTTTTAATTTTCACGTACATTTTCTTCCTCCTAGCCCGCTACGCCCTTACCGCTCGAGCCGCGTAGAGGAATTTCAAATCTAAAAACAAACAAAAATTATAATTATTATATTTTTTATACTTGAGTTTGGTAATTCTCCTAAAGATTACCTGGTGACAGCAGCTGCCCTGCATTTCCGTAAGCCAGGACGTAACACTACACAAAAATTTTTTTTAAAACTGGTGACAGCGGTGGGATTATCGATTATCGATTATCGATTATCAAAAATAAATATGAAATACCAATTAACATCAATCAAATTCAAATGCAAATTCAAATGCAATTTCAAACTTTAACTTCAAACCTACCTAATTACGTCCTACTTTACTATTACAATTTTTAACCTCTTTATACATTTAAATTTTCCAAAATGAGCGAACCAACAACTCCGTCAAGCGAGGACCAAGGCCCCTCAGGCATAAAATCTATTGATCAAACTACTCCCGAATCATCAGCGTATAAAACTAAAACTACTCTCGACGATACAACAGCGACACGACTCGCGGCACAAATAACGTCTATCCAAAACACTTTAGATCGCCTTTCTCTCCGTATACCTACCGCATCAAGCACTCCAGTGAAACAAACTGAAACAACCAGTTACCCGCAAATTAGTATAAAAGATGCCGTGGAATGTGTTCCCGTATTCAATGGTCAAAATATTAACGTACTTCAATTTTCTCGTGCCTGCAAACGCGCCAAATCAATGGTATCACCTTACGCCGAACCTCAGCTTGTTAAATTCCTACAAAACAAATTACAAGGTCACGCTTATCTCGCTGTCGAAGACAGAACATTTACTTCCGTGGAAGATTTACTTTCGCGACTAAAAAACGTATTTTCCCCAGCAAAATCTACTAACCAGTATAGAGGAGAGCTCGCAAATATAACTAAACTACCTTCCGAAAATATTTTAGATTACATAGGACGCGTAAAAGATTTACGATCTGCTATTCTAGAAGGAGAGCAAGATCGCTACACTTCACTATTTCCCCAACTATCTATCACTATTAATGAACTAACTTTAGAGTCCTTTTTAAATGGCTTACCTCCAGAAATCCGAGTCCAAATGAATATATTAGGATATAAAACTCTCGACCAAGCATTCGATACTGCTATCACGGCCGCCAAACAAGTAGAATCCGACCGTGTACGCTTCTATGGGGCTCCAGCTCCTAAACAAACAAACGACATAGTATGTCAAATTTGCAGTAAACCAAATCATACAGCAACTAAATGCTGGTATCTAAATTCTGCACGACAGAATAAACCCCCTCAAAACAACTCACCTCCTAATCGCCCTTTCAATTCACAACCATTATTTTGTAACTACTGCAAAACAAATGGGCACACCTTATCCCAATGCCGCATAAGGCCTGTAAATAATAATAATTATAATCGCAATAATAATAATAATAATAATAATAATAATTATTATAATAATAATACTCACCGTGAGTCGGGAAACGCCCAGCAGTCCCCCTCACAACCGGACGAACGTCGGGGACAAACCATTTATCACCTCAGTCCAACAACCATGTCAGAATCGACAACCATGGAATCCATGAGCCAACCCAAAGAGTGATAAAAATCACATCGCTGAAAGGAAATCGCGTACCTTCAGTATTACTCTCTTCAACTCACTTTCATTCCCCGCGCAGATTCATGATAGACTCTGGAGCTGAAATAAATTTAATAAAAATAAATTCTATAAAATCTAACATACCAATTAGTTATAAAAATCCCTTATTTTTAGAAGGAATTACAAATCACGTCGTTCCTACCTTAGGTTATATCAACGCAAATATAAATAATAACTTCGCTATATTCTACCTCGTACCAGAAGATTTCCCAATCACTCAAGACGGAATCATAGGATCCGAATTTCTTATTACTCATAATGCATCCATTGACTATTCCAACGAACTACTTATCGTTCAAAATCTTGAAATTCCTTTTACGCACTCACTAAAAATTCCAAAACAAATAATTTATCAAAAACAAATCCAAGAAGAAACTAAAATTGAAAATACTCAAGACAAACCTAAAACAACTGAAATCCAATCAGAGGTCTCAGTTCATATTATTAAGCCATCTCTATCTCCATTTCCTCTAAAATCATATGAAAATCAGTGTGAATCTCCCATTCTTATTCCTGCCAAAAGAGCAGAATCAAATCTACTTACCAAAGAGGATATTTCCCCGCAAACTGCAAAGACAGAACCGGAGGAAAATATATCTCTAAAAACTCCTAAAGAGTCTAAAGGCTCTCCTTCATACGTTGATTCACCTGAAAAAGAATATGATTTACCTAAAAATATTATTCAAATAGATGGTTCTAATAATAATTCATATAAAAACTCTCAACCTTGTCTTGAGATTTCAAATAATACTCTTCAAAAAAATATTCCTTTTGAGTGCTCTATAAATGCAACTCCTTCAACTTCTTTCATATACCATGACTCAAACTCCCATGGTCCTCAATCTAAAAAGAAGGAGATATCAAATTATCAGGTTGATAAACCAACCAAACCAATTATTAATCGTAAAGTAAATTATAAGGGAAATATACCTTTCAAAATCCAACAAGAGTCTAAAGACTCTCTTTCATACATTACTTCACCTAAAAAAGAAAATGATTTTCATAAAAACTCTATTCAAATGGGTGATTCTAATAATTCATGTGAAACAAACCTTCACTCCTCATATAATGTTCTCCAAACAAATATTCCTTTTAAGTATCCTATAATTCCAACTCCTTCAACTTCTTCCATGTACGAAAATCCGGACTTCTATGGTTCGCGACCTAAAAAGAAACAGATAGGTTATTTTCTGGATAATAAGCCAGCCAAACGTGAAATTAGTCTTAAAATTAATTATAAGAAAATACGCGATATCTTAGCCTCTAGTAATTTAAGTAAGCTTCTTCACTGGCTTCATAAACCCCCGTCAAGCCAAATTCAATGTACGCTGGAGTATAATCCCGACGTCCCATATCAGCCAGGAAGATCAACTCTTAATTTTGACGCACTTTCTCGCAATGTACCTGAAAAAAATGCTATATCTCAAATCAACACGCCATCATCAGCAAATTCATACAACACCCTACCTGAATCTTCTGGATCCAATCCACCAACTACCGAAATCCCGCCTCCAGGGAATACGGAGGACTCCTCCTGCCAAATATTTCAGTTTGACGAGTTACCTAAAACAGGAAGGTTAATGACAGTAGAAAATTCCCAAGATCCATTATCATCAAGAAAGGATAACATTACCTTCTTTGTGACCAGTACTGGATCGCCTTTAGACGAAGGAACGGAGAACCTTTTCCGAGATCAAGGCATCTCAAAACTGGAAAAACTCGAACTTGGAAAAGCACGAGTTATACAAAACTACTGTTATCAATATATCGCCTTACCGATCACAGAATCGAAAGACTCTGAATTAAATCCTGAAATACTAAAGGAAGTCATTTCTTCGCTCGCAACCAAAATCGTAGAACTGGAACTCACTACGATCAGCATCCCCAAAATGCGTCACCTGCATGGCATAAGTTGGCCTACAATCCTCAATCAATTAAAGGAAACCTTGGAAGAACATTTAGACATACTTACAATATGTGTGTGTCCATCCAAACAAATTAAAGAAAGCGAATATCGCCAATGAAGAACGAGCCGACCCAGATGGAGATTAGCGTTTCTATTAAGGAAAATTCGAAAAAGTGCATATTAACAAATTGGATGATTCAAGAAGAAGACATCTCCAATCATCACCCAAAAGCCCTCCCATAAAATTTTGTTCTATGAAGCCAGAAAAAAAAAGAGAGTAGAAAAAAAAAAGAGAAAACTCTTTTTTTTTTAAAGAAAAAGGGGGGAGGTGTTACGTACTGAGGATAAATAATAGTATAATATTTTTTTTTACTCACATTAATCCTCCATTTTTCTTTAAAAAGGTTCAATCTTCCAATAAATTCCTACAGTATAGTTCTCCTGAAACAGGAAATATAATGTAAATACCAGTAGTAATGTAAGCCAAAGATATATTAATAAGTATTACTCACCTAGAATGATAAGCTCCAGAAAAACCTGAAAGGAAAAATAAGAAATATTAGAATAGCTTATAAGCTGCAAAATATCCTTTATATATTAATAAGTATTACTCACCTAGAAAGATAGGCTCCAAAGATACATAGTATCCTTTATGTAATAAAAAGTATTATTTACCTATAAGGATTTAGTCCAAAGAAAAACCTGAAAAGAAAAGAAATATTAGAATAGCTTATAAGCTACAAAATATCCTTTATATATTAATAAGTATTACTCACCTAGAAAGATAGGCTCCAAAGATACATAGTATCCTTTATATAATAAAAAGTATTATTCACCTATAAGGATAAAAGTCCAGAAAAACCTGAAAAGAAAATAACAAGTATTAGAATAGATAATAAGATACATACTATTCATTTATAATAATAAGTATTACTCACTTATAAAGACAAAGTCCAGAAAACCTGAAAAGAAAAGAAATATTAGAATAGTTCATAAGGCTGCATAGCATCCTTTATATAATAATAAATATTACTCACCTAGAATGATAGGCTCCAAAGATACATAGTATCCTATATATAATCCACCTATAAAGAAAGAAAGAAAGGTCATTAGATTACGAATAGTAATAAATATATATATATATATATATATATATATATATATATATATATATATATATATATATATATATACATAATACAATCATCTTACTTACATATAGATCCAGCTCCAAACAGAAAACCTGTAAAAAGGAAAAACATTAGGATACAATCATTAGTTTAATCATAAAAATATGTAACTCACCTAATTATAAGCCATCGAACAAGCAACCTGTAAATAATCAATTCGTATATAGAAATAAGACTTTTTATAAGCAGAGACTTCACGAATGTAAATACTCACAATCACGTAAAGAAGAACTTCACTATTATCTGCAAAATATTATAATATGTTAAACAACGAATGTATATATATAATTGTTCAAATAAATAAAACTCTTACGATGCCAGAAGTCCAATAATATAATATAAAATAATACCGCTTTCCACCACCAGATGGCGAGGTAGCGCATGCGCCCTCTCTCGTCACTAGAGACGGAACGCGGGATACTTAATAGACGAGATTTTCAGTTCAGTTCAGTTCAGTTCAATTCACCACCAATACAGTACAAGTCACCACAACAAATTAGGATTGGACTCCTGGTAACCTCGGAAGATTCGGATATACCAGTAATCAAGGACTACATCATTCCTTACCTTCAGTATTGCGAGCCGACATCGGCTTCTACTTCGACTCCTCCAGTATAGCGAGCCGACATCGGCTTCTACTGCAACTCCTCGGGTATTGCGAGCCGACAGCGGCTTCTGCCTCGTCTCCTTGGCATAGCGAGCCGACACCGGCTTCTGTCATTTCCCTCCGGTATTGTGAGCCGACATCGGCTTCTGCTGATTTCTCCGGTATTGTGAGCCGACATCGGCTTCTGCTGATTTCTCCGGTATTGTGAGCCGACATCGGCTTCTGCTGTTTTCTCCATAACATTGCGAGCCGACAGCGGCTTCTGCCTCGTCTCCTTGGCATAGCGAGCCGACACCGGCTTCTGTCATTTCCCTCCGGTATTGTGAGCCGACATCGGCTTCTGCTGATTTCTCCGGTATTGTGAGCCGACATCGGCTTCTGCTGATTTCTCCGGTATTGTGAGCCGACATCGGCTTCTGCTGTTTTCTCCATAACATTGCGAGCCGACACCGGCTTCTGTTAATTTCCTACGGTATCGCGAGCCGACATCGGCTTCTACCTTATCCTCCCTCGGTATTGTGAGCCGCCATCGGCTTCTACTATTTTTGCCGTGGTATCGCGAGCCGCCACCGGCTTCTGCCTATCCCTCAGTCTGCAAATAAGGCATATTTTAGCTTCTGTAGACCCTTCTTTAAGAAACTTAAAATCAACCAGTCACTCGTAATATCTAAGTAAAATTTTACAATCTAGTATACTTTTATAACTTCTTCGTCTCCCCGCTATTAAATGCCGCGAAAGAATCATCGGTCCGGACAGAAGACCCGTGCCAGGAAACAAATTACTGCTCTCGGCAAACATGGAGAATTCGATCCATCAGTCTTCGAGTTCCCTGCTCCTCCACGTTTAGAAACTCCTCTGCCTTCCTCCTGGAATGAACTCCAGAACTCCGTTCTATCTCCACCTAAGGGTATTAACTCTTATACTTCCTCCAGTCCAGTCTCGATGAATCATCCTCCTCCCAAATGAACTACTTATTTCCTTTTAGTATTATTCCTTCTTACCAAAAATGACTTTAAAATATTTTTCTCTTACCTTTTAATTTTCACGTACATTTTCTTCCTCCTAGCCCGCTACGCCCTTACCGCTCGAGCCGCGTAGAGGAATTTCAAATCTAAAAACAAACAAAAATTATAATTATTATATTTTTTATACTTGAGTTTGGTAATTCTCCTAAAGATTACCTGGTGACAGCAGCTGCCCTGCATTTCCGTAAGCCAGGACGTAACAAAGTGAAATCACTTGAGGAATCGAATGCCGCAAGCAGAATTCAAATCCGAGCCTCCGTTCGGCAGGAAATCGCAGTTATAGTGAAAAACCTATCTTCTAGCATTCTAACGGCCAGAATCGTACTCTGTTATTGAACAGAAGTGTAATCGAAGTGAAATCACTTGAGGAATCGAATGCCGCAAGCAGAATTCAAATCCGAGCCTCAGTTCGGCAGGAAATCGCAGTTATAGTGAAAAACCTATCTTCTAGCATTCTAACTGACAGAATCGTACTCTGTTGTTAAACAGAAGTGTAATCGAAGTGAAATGACCTGAGGAATCAAATGCCGCAAGCAGAATTCAAATCCGAGCCTCCGTTCGGCAGGAAATCGCAGTTATAGTGAAAAACCTATCTTCTAGCATTCTAACTGCCAGAATCGTACTCTGTTGTTAAACAGAAGTGTAATCGAAGTGAAATCACTTGAGGAATCGAATGCCGCAAGCAGAATTCAAATCCGAGCCTCCGTTCGGCAGGAAATCGCAGTTATAGTGAAAAACCTATCTTCTAGCATTCTAACTGCCAGAATCGTACTCTGTTGTTAAACAGAAGTGTAATCGAAGTGAAATCACTTGAGGAATCGAATGCCGCAAGCAGAATTCAAATCCGAGCCTCCGTTCGGCAGGAAATCGCAGTTATAGTGAAAAACCTATCTTCTAGCATTCTAACGGCCAGAATCGTACTCTGTTGTTGAACAGAAGTGTATCCGAAGTAAAATGACTAGAGGGATCGAATGCCGCAAGCAGAATTCAAATCCGAGCCTCCGTTCGGCAGGAAATCGCAGTTATAGTGAAAAACCTATCTTCTAGCATTCTAACGGCCAGAATCGTACTCTGTTGTTGAACAGAAGTGTATCCGAAGTAAAATGACTAGAGGGATCGAATGCCGCAAGCAGAATTCAAATCCGAGCCTCCGTTCGGCAGGAAATCGCAGTTATAGTGAAAAACCTATCTTCTAGCATTCTAACTGCCAGAATCGTACTCTGTTGTTAAACAGAAGTGTAATCGAAGTGAAATCACTTGAGGAATCGAATGCCGCAAGCAGAATTCAAATCCGAGCCTCCGTTCGGCAGGAAATCGCAGTTATAGTGAAAAACCTATCTTCTAGCATTCTAACTGCCAGAATCGTACTCTGTTGTTGAACAGAAGTATATCCGAAGTGAATTGACTAGAGTAATCGAACGCTGCAAGCAGAATTCAAATCCAAGCCTCCGTTTGGCAGGAAATCGCACATATAGCTAAAAACCTGTCTTCCCGCATTCTAACTGCCAGAATCGTACTCTATTGTAGAACAGAAGTATATCCGAAGTGAATTGACTAGAGTAATCGAACGCTGCAAGCAGAATTCAAATCCAAGCCTCCGTTTGGCAGAAAATCGCACTTATAGCTAAAAACCTATCTTCCCGCATTCTAACTGCCAGAATCGTACTCTGTTGTTAAACAGAAGTGTAATCGAAGTAAAATGACTAGAGGGATCGAATGCCGCAAGCAGAATTCAAATCCGAGCCTCCGTTCGGCAGGAAATCGCAGTTATAGTGAAAAACCTATCTTCCAGCATTCTAACTGCCAGAATCGTACTCTGTTGTTAAACAGAAGTATAATCGAAGTGAAATGACTTGAGGAATCGAATGCCGCAAGCAGAATTCAAATCCGAGCCTCCGTTCGGCAGGAAATCGCAGTTATAGTGAAAAACCTATCTTGCAGCATTCTAACTGCCAGAATCGTACTCTGTTGTTAAACAGAAGTGTAATCGAAGTGAAATCACTTGAGGAATCGAATGCCGCAAGCAGAATTCAAATCCGAGCCTCCGTTCGGCAGGAAATCGCAGTTATAGTGAAAAACCTATCTTCTAGCATTCTAACTGCCAGAATCGTACTCTGTTGTTAAACAGAAGTGTAATCGAAGTGAAATCACTTGAGGAATCGAATGCCGCAAGCAGAATTCAAATCCGAGCCTCCGTTCGGCAGGAAATCGCAGTTATAGTGAAAAACCTATCTTCCAGCATTCTAACTGCCAGAATCGTACTCTGTTGTTAAACAGAAGTGTAATCGAAGTGAAATCACTCGAGGAATCGAATGCCGCAAGCAGAATTCAAATCCGAGCCTCCGTTTGGCAGGAAATCGCAGTTATAGCTAAAACCCTATGTTACGTACTGAGGATAAATAATAGTATAATATTTTTTTTTACTCACATTAATCCTCCATTTTTCTTTAAAAGGTTCAATCTTCCAATAAATTCCTAAAGTATAGTTCTCCTGAAACAGGAAATATAATGTAAATACCAGTAGTAATGTAAGCCAAAGATATATTAATAAGTATTACTCACCTAGAATGATAAGCTCCAGAAAAACCTGAAAAGAAAGAAAAGAAGTATTAGAATAGCTTATAAGCTACAAAATATCCTTTATATAATAATAAGTATTACTCACCTAGAAAGATAGGCTCCAAAGATACATAGTATCCTATATATAATCCACCTGTAAAGAAAGAAAGAAAGGTCATTAGATTAAGAATAGTAATATATATATATATATATATATATATATGTCACGGGGCAGTTTTCAGGCCCTGCCAACACACCTAAGGGCAGTTTCGGGTACACGTGGCAGTTTTCAGGCCATGGCTCAATACCTTCTACAACAGAGGGGCAGTTTTGGGTACAGGGCTTGAAACTGCCAATCGACGTGTAGTATATAAAATATATATACACGTCTCCTACAGAGGCAGTTTTAAGCCATGTTTTATACAACGTGGCTTAAAACTGCCAGCATGTTTAATACAACAAAACTACCACTGTAGGATACCTGTAACATACTCTTTAAGTATACTGCTAGATTCGGGAACACTTTCAGGAGATTCGGTAATCAATATTATGAAATAGATTTTTCATATATTAATGTGATTAAAACCGTCAATCATTTTTCGCCGTTTTTATGTGATTTCTAGTAAGTATTAATATCAAATATAAATAGGAAAATGATTTTAGGCATAGTGAAATGTTATGAAAATTTACAAAAATTGTTCAAAACTTTACATGTAGTTTGGCGGTTGTATTGTTTTGCATTATAAAAAAGTGCTACCATTAGTTTGAAAGATAGAGCCGTTTATTTTGAAAGTGGCCTAAGTCTATTTTCCAAAAAAATCGAGTTAACTACCTTAATAGTTACACTTTTGGATGATCTTTTCATTCTGAAGCAAATTGTTACCAATATATTTACAATCATTAAGATTTCGTAAAACGAAAATTTGTTGATTAACGAAGTGATGAAAAAGTTTATATTAAAAATGGCGTAAGTCCCATTATAAGTGTTTTAAATGCATAATATGGAAAATATTGTGCGATAAAATTTTATGAGATCACAGAATTACCAATGTGCAATAAATTTGTTATAAACAATTTAATTTAAAATTTTACTTTCGATCCGCTAACGGATTCATATTGGTCTCCCTTGTAATTTTCAACGATTTGTTAATAACTTGTTTACAACAAATTTAAAAAAATGTATAAAAATATTGAATACATTAAAATATCTCAGTCTGTTTCTGCGGGTCTGAATTACTGCTTCTCACGAAAGTAAGTGTTTTCTTTGTAAGATCACGTAGAAAGCATAATGGAAGTTGAATGTTTTTTTTTATTTTATAACATAAAAGTGTATACATTTATTTCTATTTCAAGGAAAATTTACTTTTTCCATGGGTTTGTGCTTTGGTAAGAATTGAAAACGTCACTTCATTGATTTTTATAGTGACGTAAGTTCATTCATAACTATCAAAAACATGTTATTTCTTAAATAATGTTAATACTATGCTAATTGGGATGATAAATTTGACTTAGAAACCCAAAAACATTATTCCACTATGTTACCTGTTGCCCATATTTTTAAATTCAATTCAACGCAAACCTTTCAATATATCGATTCGAAGATAAATTCACTTATGCCACTTTCAAGATAAACGGCTCATTATATTCACTACCTTCTACTTTATAACAAACAAAATTTTGTAAATATTTTGGATACATTGTTTCAGACCATTCTTAGTACGCAAAATAATCGCTGTCGTATTTTCGAGACATGTTTGTGAAATACCCAAATTTAGATAGCTAACACACTTTGATAATCGTGAAATACAAGGAATAAATTTAAGAGTTTGGTCACCGTTCATCAAGCTAACATAGCAATTATTGTATAACTTTAAATTTAATTAAAAAAGAAGATACCAAGTTTTGCCAACAAATTTTTCCTGGAATAAAAGATACCATCTGGAAAGGTTCTGGACGGGCTTTTCTACAAGGTCGTTACAATCTATTCTGGCACTTGTAAAATTATCGGAAGCAGTTCGCTCTTTAAAAAAAAATGTATAAAAAATGTTGACAAACGGAAAACGCCATTTTCTTCAGATAAAACTACATTTTTCAACATCGAACAAAATTACTATTATTAAAAATTGAAGTTGCAAATAGTAGACGTTTATTGCTTGCAGAACACAATGGATTCTGCACCATTTACATTAATTATCTGTATTTGCAAATGTTACTATTCTTGTCAATACTATTCGTATCAATGCTTATCACTGGCAATAAGACAAAAAAAGATTTCTCCCTGTGTGGTTTTGAACCGGATACACCAAAATTACGAGCCGGTCACGCTACCCACCTAGCTACAATGATTTGCTGAAAGAGTGTATTTCGCTACTCAAAGACTATTAGCTCAGAAATATTTAAACATTGTTTACTCAAAATTGGCGGCACAGTTTCATGAAATATTTTCGGGTTTTACTATCCCAGGTATGACCTATACGTGAGGTATGACCTACACATGTCCTGATCGACATGTTTTCGATGAAATTAATTTAGTAGATTGAAATGCCACGAAAGGTTACCATTGGGACGAGCTATTTTTCTAAGAAACACTGCGTGTAGAGGCTCCTAGATAGAACACAAGTGTAAAATATTACCCGTAACTGTGTAGCCATTTCTATACTAGGTTTAAAATTTAACATTTTCCATTATTATAATATTTTCAAACATGCATTATTTATTAGAGGGTTTAGAAATGGTACAAACAGTTATGCGTATACTACTTTCGGAAAGAATTAAAAGACCTTCTATTTGAATGTGCTTTTGATAGTGCTATGATATAAGCAGTCGATAATATCAATGTCAGTCAATTCGATTTCTACAACACTTTATCAGTTGTCGGTCATGCAATTGTTTGTAGTGAAGAAAAAGGTAATGTAGAATTCTGGATAAAAAGGACAAGATACCTATTTTCATATATTGATAATGCCGGTGTTTATAACTATATCAATATATAAACAAACACACTATATCAATTATGATTAACATTCTTAAATGATACACTGGTCCATATAACCACAAATCAGGTACATACTGGGTGATGTACAGGATGATGCATGAGACCCGGAATCAGCTTTTTACCATCACATTGTCGGTAATACCGACATTGCGTAATTGTTTTGTTACCTATCTAATGTCATTGGTATCGACGTTACGTAGGTAACAAAATATCATTTATTGACCTGCTCGAATAGCGAGAAAGTAAAAAAAATTAGACATTCAGAATTAAACTGAAACCACAAAATTGTAAATTCGGCGTCTTACCACGACGACTACTATTGTCATTGGAATTGTATTCATTTAAACTAAGAAGCGTTCATCCTAATAATCTCTCCGGAAATTATTATTAATCTTTTATCCAGTTCACAGAAATTTTAAATGACACAAGATTTAATGCGGTTGCCATATAATTCAGAAATAAGTATAAAACAGTTTCGCCGGAGTCCATAGTAACGCTTCCTAAATATTCAGCATTTGTCAATTAATCGATAGGCTGCCAGTATTTACCATGATTCACTCCGTGTAGTGCTTAGCGATACACGACACAGGTAACATTACGCGGCTAACAAAACTATTACGCAATGTCGGTATTGCTGATAATTCGATGGTAAAAGGCTGATTCCAATCCATCTGTTACACCCGTATGTAAAAAGCAATCGGTAACATCGATGTCAGTCGGTACACTTTCAGCTTTGTCCTATAGTTGGTCATGTAGTTTCTTTCAGTTCTAATCAGGAAACTGTAATATAAAAGTGTGGGTAAAGAAGAACTGGATACCTATTTCAAATATTGGGAATGGCGGAATTTTATTATCATTTTGAGATAGTTGAATACTCCCAAAAACATTAAAATTGGCGTGTGCGCATTCACGAATATTGTCCAGTATCACGTAATTGAGAAAACCACAACGGTTTTTAGCAATATTACTATAGCTGCATACTTCGCGCAAAGCGCATACGTGTTTTTTTTTAATTTTAGATCTGCAAGTTAAATTTAAGTATAATTGAATAAAAACTTGGCTTTATTGTATGTTAATAATGTTTGAATCATGACTCGGCTTCAATTTTGCAGTGATGTGTACTGAATGTAGGGAGCTCCGGCTTCTTAAAATTCCTTTCGTGTCCACTTCATAAAAGTTCAACTGGGCAGCATGCAATTCAAATTTCTTTTTCTGTTTGTCTTTGGCTATTTTCGTCGCACCTAAGGACAGTCAAAAGTATGTTAATAATATATTTATGTATAAGAGATGGTTATCATTATACTTTAGGGATTCTTTCCCAATTACTGTCGATCAATAAATCAGCAAACAGTCTAAACATATAGACGTATTGCCATTACAACAAAATACTAACGATCTTCAAAATCCACTTGTAATAGAATACTGTTACTCCAATGCAGTAGTAAGTATTAACCGCACGCAAAATAGCCACAGATGCTACCTGAAAAGCACTATAATTAATTTTGAGGAAATACAATAAACACTAGAAGACGCTTATTTACCACATTCTATTTCAGAAAAGCTCAGATTCCAAATTATACTACAAAACTTTTAAGAAGTGACGATTCATTACATAAGCAACAATAAAAGGGCTCAAAACTATGATCCAGTCAAGCACAAATTGTACGGAATCAGACGCACTTTGCAGAGAATACCTTCTGTATGGCTAGTTCAGCCGAGATCCAGTTTTATGCAGTTACTTTTGAAAGTATTAGGTACAGCAAGAACCAATATGCTAGCACAGTCACACTCATTTAACATGTTTTGCATGTCGTTTAGCAAGTTTAAGAGTAACATATTTAAGTAGTTTCCATTAACTTACATACCATATATTTGCTGAATTCTAGTTCCTATTGTAGCTATGATTTTCAATGAACGTGCGAGGGCAGATGTTTCCTGGACAAGTGGCAAAAAAGATATCCTCTACAAAGTACTATCTAATCTTGGTCTGTAATTCTTTCATTCTTTATGCAATTTCAAATATTTACTGCTCAAAGTTCTGTAGAAAGCTGTATAAACAGGAGGTGAAATCACTGTACTCACCGAGTAATTGGTTTTGTTACTGCGAATCGTGCAAAAAATTAAGATGAAGAGAGTGATTAGCACTTTTCCACTGAATCAGAACAAATCTGGAAATAAAAGAATTCTGCTCTTAGAACAAAATACAACCATTATGGGAATCCATATACAATAATGTCACTCATCTTAGCCTTCAGTTAATCCAGTAAGTATAAATTACATGCGAGATATCCTTTGATGCAACCTAAAAAGTATAATACTTAATTATTAGCAAATAAAGTCACCATTAAACAACTTACTGTATTGTACGCTAGAGAACTGGCCTGAGAACAGATGCCAAATAGTGGGATAAAACCTATAAGCAGAAGTGATTCATTATACTGAATTACAAACGTATTATCTTGGATGTTACTTACTCATTGAAACATTTGAAAACTGTAGACCAACAATAACATCACATCTGAAAGGCAGAGAAAGATTAGTTACAATCAAGTACATGTGCATTGATATTTCCAGTTACAACTTTGCTCTAAAGTCCAGGACTTTAGCCTCTAGAAAAGCAACGAATAAGAGTATCTAAAACTTACATTGAGGATACAGAATGCAATGCATATTGACATGTTTTTCTAGAGAACAACAACAAGTCAAATTAATTAATGTACGCCGCATAGTCCAACGCAGGTTCATAGGAATGAATAAATTTCACTCTGACATTCAACGATACAATTATTTAAAGCAGCAGTTGTTGCATAGACTGCTACGTTCCAAAACCCATTGCGTTACAAGGCAGTACAACTAACACTTGTCTTAAAGTCTATTATGGTTACATTCGTACCAACAATGTCGTTTCAGTATTTCGACACTACTACAAAACACAAACTAAAATGTATTATTATTTTAAAATAAATTCAACTATTGGCATATGAGATACTCATGTTTATTTGTCCAGGTGCAGTGTGCAGCATCCAGATCCACCACTTCTCCATCCAGCATTAAGATCACATTCTCAATCTGATATAGAAAAGAATTATCGCAGAGTAAAGAATAGAACTAGAATTCTGTCAAATTAGTAATGACTGCTGAGCTGTTTAGTTAGCATAGGAAATATATGCTTAAAATGAAACCTTCCCCAATGTTTTTATGTGTGTAGTTCATGTGAATGAAAGCTCTCAAGTTTGCTGTCAAGTATGTGATCAAATTGCGCTATAGGTTAGAAAAGTGTACACAAAACTTGAGAGCTTTCGTTCTGACGATACAGACACGTGAAAACATTCGGAAGGGCCTCATTTTAAAGCTCGTTTCCTAAGCTAATAAAGTAGCCAACTCCCATTAACGTACCTGTAATATTGTCGGAGGTATAAGCGTCTAAAGTTAAGCTCATGTCAAAATCTATGTCTCCTTTTCGACGTGAAACTTTGACATTTTATATCTCAAAAAGTACGGATCCGATTTTAATCAAACGAGTCTCGAGACTCAGGGATTATTGAGCACTACCACTATGCCGAGTTTCATCGAGCTAGTTCTAATAGATTAGACGAACGATTTGACAGAATCTATTGGCACTCACTAACCGCAACTCGCGATTCTGGCCGACTGACGGCGACTAATAATTTTCGTTACACCAAAGTCTTATCTCTTAACTTACTGTTCGTACGATATTGAAACTTGACATAGTTATTAAGCATAGGAAATGATGCGGATCAAGACTTGTCTGGTTAAAATCGGCTGGGTACTTTTTGTGATTTAAAATGTCAAACTTTTACGCTGAAAAGGAAACATACATGTTGGCGTATACTTACATTTAGCCGTCTGTATCTCCGTCAATATTACAAGGACGTTAACGAGAATAGGCTACTTGATTAGCTTGGGAAATAAGCTTTAATATGAAACCCTCAACGATTTTCTCCGTTTTCTGATTTGTCTTAACAGAAGCCCATAAGTTTTGTGTACACTTTTATAACCAAACTGCGCTATAGGTTAGAAAAGTGTATACAAAATTTGAGAGCTTTCGTTCTGACGATACAGACACGCGAAAACATTCGGAAGGGCATCATTTTAAAGCTCGTTTCCTAAGCTAATAAGGTAGCCCACTCCCATTAACGTACCTGTAATATTGTCGGAGGTATAAGCGTCTAAAGTTAAGCTCATGTCAAAATCTATGTCTTTTTTTCGACGTGAAACTTTGACATTTTATATCTCAAAAAGTACGGATCCGATTTTAATCAAACGAGTCTCGAGACTCAGGGATTATTGAGAACTACCACTATGCCGAGTTTCATCGAGCTAGTTCTCATAGATTAGACGAACGATCTGAGAGAATCTATTGGCACTCACTAACCGCAACTCGCGATTCTGGCCGACTGACGGCGACTAATAATTTTCGTTACACCAAATTCTTATCTCTTAACTTACTGTTCGTACGATATTGAAACTTGACATAGTTATTAAGCATAGGAAATGATGCGGATCAAGACTTGTCTGGTTAAAATCGGCTGGGTACTTTTTGTGATTTAAAATATCAAACTTTTACGCTGAAAAGGAAACATACATGTTGGCGTATACTTACATTTAGCCGTCTGTATCTCCGTCAATATTACAAGGACGTTAACGAGAATAGGCTACTTGATTAGCTTGGGAAACAAGCTTTAATATGAAACCCTCGACGATTTTCTCCGTTTTCTGATTTGTCTTAACAGAAGCCCATAAGTTTTGTGTACACTTTTATAACGAAACTGCGCTATAGGTTAGAAAAGTGTATACAAAATTTGAGAGCTTTCGTTCTGACGATACAGACACGTGAAAACATTCGGAAGGGCATCATTTTAAACCTCGTTTCCTAAGCTAATAAAGTAGCCCACTCCCATTAACGTACCTGTAATATTGTCGGAGGTATAAGCGTCTAAAGTTAAGCTCATGTCAAAATCTATGTCTCCTATTCGACGTGAAACTTTGACATTTTATATCTCAAAAAGTACGGATCCGATTTTAACCAGACAAGTCTTGATCCGCATCATTTTCTATGCTTAATAACTATGTCAAGTTTCAATATCGTACGAACAGTAAGTTAAGAGATAAGAATTTGGTGTAACGAAAATTATTAGTCGCCGTCAGTCGGCCAGAATCGCGAGTTGCGTTTAGTGACTGCCAATAGATTCTCTCAGATCGTTCGTCTAATCTATTAGAACTAGCTCGATGAAACTCGGCATAGTGGTAGTGCACAATAATCCCTGAGACTCGAGACTCGTTTGATTAAAATCGGATCCGTACTTTTTGAGATATAAAATGTCAAAGTTTCACGTCGAAAAGGAGACATAGATTTTGACATGAGCTTAACTTTAGACGCTTATACCTCCGACAATATTACAGGTACGTTAATGGGAGTGGGCTACCTTATTAGCTTAGGAAACGAGCTTTAAAATGATGCCCTTCCGAATGTTTTCATGTGTCTGTATCGTCAGAACGAAAGCTCTCAAATTTTGTATACACTTTTCTAACCTATAGCGCAGTTTCGTTATAAAAGTGTACACAAAACTTATGGGCTTCTGTTAAGACAAATCAGAAAACGGAGAAAATCTTCGAGGGTCTCATATTAAAGCCTGTTTCCCAAGCTAATCAATTAGCCTATTCTCGTTAACATCCTTGTAATATTGACGGAGATACAAACGGCTAAACGTAAGTATACGCCAACATGTATGTTTCCTTTTCAGCGTAAAAGTTTGACATTTTAAATCACAAAAAGTACCCAGCCGATTTTAACCAGACAAGTCTTGATCCGCATCATTTCCTATGCTTAATAACTATGTCAAGTTTCAATATCGTACGAACAGTAAGTTAAGAGATAAGAATTTGGTGTAACGAAAATTATTAGTCGCCGTCAGTCGGCCAGAATCGCGAGTTGCGTTTAGTGAGTGCCAATAGATTCTCTCAGATTGTTCGTCTAATCTATTAGAACTAGCTCGATGAAACTCGGCATCGTGGTAGTGCTCGATAATCCCTGAAACTCGAGACTCGTTTGATTAAAATCGGATCCGTACTTTTTGAGATATAAAATGTCAAAGTTTCACGTCGAACAGGAGACATAGATTTTGACTGAGCTTAACTTCAGACGCTTATACCTCCGACAATATTACACATACGTTAATGGGAGTGGGCTACTTTATTAGCTTAGGAAACGAGGTTTAAAATGATGCCCTTCCGAATGTTTTCACGTGTCTGTATCGTCAGAACGAAAGCTCTCAAATTTTGTATACACTTTTCTAACCTATAGCGCAGTTTGGTTATAAAAGTGTACACAAAACTTATGGGCTTCTGTTAAGACAAATCAGAAAACAGAGAAAATCTTCGAGGGTTTCATATTAAAGCTTGTTTCCCAAGCTAATCAAGTAGCCTATTCTCGTTAACGTCCTTGTAATATTGACGGAGATACAGACGGCTAAATGTAAGTATACGCCAACATGTATGTCTCCTTTTCGGCGTGAAACTTTGCCATTTTACATTACAAAAAGTACTCAGCCGATTTCAACCAGACAAGTCTTGATCCGCATCATTTTCTGTGCTTAATAACTATGTCAAGTTTCAATATCGTACGAACAGTAAGTTAAGAGATAAGAATTTGGTGTAACGAAAATTATTAGTCACCGTCAGTCGGCCAGAATCGCGAGTTGCGTTTAGTGAGTGCCAATAGATTCTCTCAGATCGTTCGTCTAATCTATTAGAACTAGCTCGATGAAACTCGGCATAGTGGTGGTGCTCGATAATCCCTGAGACTCAAGACTCGTTTGATTAAAATCGGATCCGTACTTTTTCAGATATAAAATGTCAAATTTTCACGTCGAAAAGGAGACATAGGTTTTGACCTGAGTTAATGGGAGTGGGCTACTTTATTAGCTTAGGAAACGAGCTTTAAAATGATGCCCTTCCGAATGTTTTCATGTGTCTGTATCGTCAGAACGAAAGCTCTCAAATTTTGTATACACTTTTCTAACCTATAGCGCAGTTTCGTTATAAAAGTGTACACAAAACTTATGGGCTTCTGTTAAGACAAATCAGAAAACGGAGAAAATCTTCGAGGGTCTCATATTAAAGCCTGTTTCCCAAGCTAATCAATTAGCCTATTCTCGTTAACATCCTTGTAATATTGACGGAGATACAAACGGCTAAACGTAAGTATACGCCAACATGTATGTTTCCTTTTCAGCGTAAAAGTTTGACATTTTAAATCACAAAAAGTACCCAGCCGATTTTAACCAGACAAGTCTTGATCCGCATCATTTCCTATGCTTAATAACTATGTCAAGTTTCAATATCGTACGAACAGTAAGTTAAGAGATAAGAATTTGGTGTAACGAAAATTATTAGTCGCCGTCAGTCGGCCAGAATCGCGAGTTGCGTTTAGTGAGTGCCAATAGATTCTCTCAGATTGTTCGTCTAATCTATTAGAACTAGCTCGATGAAACTCGGCATCGTGGTAGTGCTCGATAATCCCTGAAACTCGAGACTCGTTTGATTAAAATCGGATCCGTACTTTTTGAGATATAAAATGTCAAAGTTTCACGTCGAACAGGAGACATAGATTTTGACTGAGCTTAACTTCAGACGCTTATACCTCCGACAATATTACACATACGTTAATGGGAGTGGGCTACTTTATTAGCTTAGGAAACGAGGTTTAAAATGATGCCCTTCCGAATGTTTTCACGTGTCTGTATCGTCAGAACGAAAGCTCTCAAATTTTGTATACACTTTTCTAACCTATAGCGCAGTTTGGTTATAAAAGTGTACACAAAACTTATGGGCTTCTGTTAAGACAAATCAGAAAACAGAGAAAATCTTCGAGGGTTTCATATTAAAGCTTGTTTCCCAAGCTAATCAAGTAGCCTATTCTCGTTAACGTCCTTGTAATATTGACGGAGATACAGACGGCTAAATGTAAGTATACGCCAACATGTATGTCTCCTTTTCGGCGTGAAACTTTGCCATTTTACATTACAAAAAGTACTCAGCCGATTTCAACCAGACAAGTCTTGATCCGCATCATTTTCTGTGCTTAATAACTATGTCAAGTTTCAATATCGTACGAACAGTAAGTTAAGAGATAAGAATTTGGTGTAACGAAAATTATTAGTCACCGTCAGTCGGCCAGAATCGCGAGTTGCGTTTAGTGAGTGCCAATAGATTCTCTCAGATCGTTCGTCTAATCTATTAGAACTAGCTCGATGAAACTCGGCATAGTGGTGGTGCTCGATAATCCCTGAGACTCAAGACTCGTTTGATTAAAATCGGATCCGTACTTTTTCAGATATAAAATGTCAAATTTTCACGTCGAAAAGGAGACATAGGTTTTGACCTGAGTTAATGGGAGTGGGCTACTTTATTAGCTTAGGAAACGAGCTTTAAAATGAGGCCCTTCCGAATGTTTTCACGTGTCTGTATCGTCAGAACGAAAGCTCTCAAATTTTGTGTACACTTTTCTAACCTATAGCGCAATTTGATCACATACTTGACAGTAAACTTGGGAGCTTTCATTCACATGAACTACACACATAAAAACATTGGGGAAGGTTTCATTTTAAGCATATATTTCCTATGCTAACTAAACAGCTCAGCAGTCATTACTAATTTGATAGAATTCTAGTTCTATTCTTTACTCTGCGATAATTCTTTTCTGTATCAGATTGAGAATGTGATCTTAATGCTGGATGGAGAAGTGGTGGATCTGGATGCTGCACACTGCATCTGGAGAAATAAACATGAGTATCCCATATGCCAATAGTTGAATTGATTTTAAAATAATAATACATTTTAGTTTGTGTTTTGTAGTAGTGTCTAAATTCTGAAACGACATTGTTGGTACGAATGTAACCATAATAGACTTTAAGACAAGTGTTAGTCGTACTGCCTTGTAACGCAATGGGTTTTGGAACGTAGCAGTCTATGCAACAACTGCTGCTTTACATAACTGTATCGTTGAATATCAGAGTGAAATTTATTCATTCCTATGAACCTGCGTTGGACTATGCGGTGACCCTTAATTAATTTGACTCCTTGTTGCTCTCTAGAAAAACATGTCAATATGCATTGCATTCTGTATCCTCAATGTAAGTTTTAGATACTCTTATTCGTTGCTTTTCTAACAGCTAAAGTCCTGGACTTTAGAGCAAAGTTGTAACTGGAAATATCAATGCACATGTACTTGATTGTAACTAATCTTTCTCTGCCTTTCAGATGTGATGTTATTGTTGGTCTACAGTTTTCAAATGTTTCAATGAGTAAGTAACATCCAAGATAATACGTTTGTAATTCAGTATAATGAATCACTTCTGCTTATAGGTTTTATCCCACTATTTGGCATCTGTTCTCAGGCCAGTTCTCTAGCGTACAATACAGTAAGTTGTTTAATGGTGACTTTATTTGCTAATAATTAAGTATTATACTTTTTAGGTTGCATCAAAGGATATCTCGCATGTAATTTATACTTACTGGATTAACTGAAGGCTAAGATGAGTGACATTATTGTATATGGATTCCCATAATGGTTGTATTTTGTTCTAAGAGCAGAATTCTTTATTTCCAGATTTGTTCTGATTCAGTGGAAAAGTGCTAATGACTCTCTTCATCTTAATTTTTTGCACGATTCGCAGTAACAAAACCAATTACTCGGTGAGTACAGTGATTTCACCTCCTGTTTATACAGCTTTCTACAGAACTTTGAGCAGTAAATATTTGAAATTGCATAAAGAATGAAAGAATTACAGACCAAGATTAGATAGTACTTTGTAGAGGATATCTTTTTTGCCACTTGTCCAGGAAACATCTGCCCTCGCACGTTCATTAAAAATCGAAGCTACAATAGGAACTAGAATTCAGCAAATATATGGTATGTAAGTTAATTGAAACTACTTAAATATGTTACTCTTAAACTTGCTAAACGACATGCAACACATGTTAAATGAGTGTGACTGTGCTAGCATATTGGTTCTTGCTGTAGCTAATACTTTCAAAAGTAACTATATAAAACTGGATCTCGGCTGAACTAGCCATACAGAAGGTATTCTCTGCAAAGTGCGTCTGATTCCGTACAATTTGTGCTTGACTGGATCATAGTTTTGAGCCCTTTTATTGTTGCTCTTATTGTAATGAATCGTCACTTCTTAAAAGTTTTGTAGTATAATTTGGAATCTGAGCTTTTCTGAAATAGAATGTGGTAAATAAGCGTCTTCTAGTGTTTATTGTATTTCCTAAAAATTAATTATAGTGCTTTTCAGGTAGCATCTGTGGCTATTTTGCGTGCGGTTAATACTTACTACTGCATTGGAGTAACAGTATTCTATTACAAGTGGATTTTGAAGATCGTTAGTATTTTGTTGTAATGGCAATACGTCTATATTTTTAGACTGTTTGCTGATTTATTGATCGACAGTAATTGGGAAATAATCCCTAAAGTATAATGATAACCATCCCTTATACATAAATATATCATTAACATACTTTTGACTGTCCTTAGGTGCGACGAAAATAGCCAAAGACAAACAGAAAAAGAAATTTGAATTGCATGCTGCCCAGTCGAAGTTTTATGAAGTGGACAAGAAAGGAATTTTAAGAAGCCGGAGCTCCCTATATTCAGTACACATCACTGCAAAATTGAAGCCAAGTCATGATTCAAACATTATTAACATACAATAAAGCCAAGTTTTTATTCAATTATACTTAAATTTAACTTGCAGATCTAAAATTAAAAAAAACCACGTATGCGCTTTGCGCGAAGTATGCAGCTATAGTAATATTGCTAAAAACCGTTGTGGTCTTCTCAATTACGTGATACTGGACAATATTCGTGAATGCGCACACGCCAATTTTAATGTTTTTGGGAGTATTCAACTGTCTCAGAATGATAATAAAATTCCGCCATTCCCAATATTTGAAATAGGTATCCAGTTCTTCTTTACCCACACTTTTATATTACAGTTTCCTGATTAGAACTGAAAGAAACTACATGACCAACTGTAGGGCGAAGCCGAAAGTGTACCGACTGACATCGATGTTACCGATTGCTTTTTACATACGGGTGTAACAGATGGATTGGAATCAGCCTTTTACCATCGAATTATCAGCAATACCGACATTGTCTAATAGTTTTGTTAGCCGCGTAATGTTACCTGTGTCGTGTATCGCTAAGCACTACACGGAGTGAATCATGGTAAATACTGGCAGCCTATCGATTAATTGACAAATGCTGAATATTTAGGAAGCGTTACTATGAACTCCAGCGAAACTGTTTAATACTTATTTCTGAATTATATGGCAACCGCATTAAATCTTGTGTCATATAAAATTCCTGTGAACTGGATAAAAGATTAATAATAATTTCCGGAGGATTATTAGGATGAACGCTTCTTAGTTTAAATGAATACAATTCCAATGACAATAGTAGTCGTCGTGGTAAGACGCCGAATTTACAATTTTGTGGTTTCAGTTCAATTCTGAATGTCTAATTTTTTTAATTTCTCGCTATTCGAGCAGGTCAATAAATGATATTTTGTTACCTACATAATGTCGATACCAATGACATTAGATAGGTAACAAAACAATTATGCAATGTCGGTATTATCGATAATTCAGTCGTAAAAAGCTAATTCCCCATCTAGTACATCAGTACCTGATTTGTGGTTATATGGACCAGTATATCATTTAAGAATGTTAATCATAATTGATATGGTGTATTTGTGTATATATTGATAGTTATAAACACCGGCATTATCAATATATGAAAATAGGTATCTTGTCCTTTTTACCCAGAATTCTACATTACCTTTTTCTTCACTTCAAACAATTGCATGACCGACAACTGATAAAGTGTTGTAGTATAGAAATCGAATTGACTGACATTCATATTACCGACTGCTTGTATCATAGCACTATCAAAAGCACATTCAAATAGAAGGTCTTTTAATTCTTTCCGAAAGTAGTACACGCATAACTGTTTATACCATTTCTAAACTTTCTAATAAATAATGCATGTTTGAAAATATTATAATAATGGAAAATGTTAAATTTGAATCTAGTGTAGAAATGGCTACACAGTTACGGGTAATATTTTACACTTGTGTTCTATCTAGGAGCCTCTACACGCAGTGTTTCTTGGAAAAATATTTCGTCCCAATGGTAATCTTTCTTGGCATTTCAATCTACTAAATTAATTTCATGGAAAACATGTCGATCAGGACATGTGTTAAATTTTGCGTCATATAAAATTCCTGTGAACTGAATCTTCGGAGAGCGGAGAGATTATTAATATCTTTTATTTATTAAAAAATCAAGAATAATTTCCGGAGAGATTATTAGGATGAACGCTTCTTACAAGGGGAGTTCACGGGTGCGGCAGCGGTGTTTTCCACGAGAACTGGTGACATGCGTAACTATAGGCGATCGAACAAAATAGTAAACGAACAAGAATAGTAAGATTTGCGAAATACAGATAATTAAAGTAAATGGTGCGGAATCCATTGTGTTCTGCAAGCAATAAACGTCTATAATTTGTTACGCATGTCACCTGGTAATAATATATTTTTCTACAGTAATTAATAATTAAGAAAATAATAATAGTTCTTGCATGGGCATGGTCACAACGGTACACTGTACCAATGCTAATCACTGGCAATCTGAACAAAAAAAAGATTTATCTCAATGTGGTTTTGAACCGGATACACCAAAATTACGAGCCGGTCACGCTACCCACCTACCTACAATGATTTGCTGAAAGAGTGTATTTCGCTACTGGGAGACTATTAGGTCAGAAATGTTTAAACATTGTTTACTCACAATTGTCCGCCCAGTTTGATGAAATATTTTGAGGTTTTACTATCCCAGGTATGACCTATACGATGCACCGGTTTTCGTGGAAACACCCGCTGTTGCATCCGTGAACTCCCCTTGTTAGTTTAAATGAATACAATTCCAATAACAATAATAGCCGTCGCGGTAAGACGCTGAATTTACAATCTTGTGGTTTGTGTTCAATTCCGAATATCTAATATTTTGTTTAATTCCTCGCTATTCCAGCAGGTCAATAAATAATATTTTGATATTAGTAATGTCGACACAAGTGGATCGATGATGCAATGGTAAAAACCTGTACCGTAGGAGCATTGAACAACGAGAGAGAGTGGATCACAAGGATAGTGATATTCAATTGTTAGAACGGCTTCATTAGAACCAACTTTTATTATTTTTATAATATTAACATATTATATTACACCTAATATTTTACACTTTTGTTATGTCTACCATGTAATCATGGATGAATCTTTTAACAAACAAAGCAGTGTTTGTGGTGGCAATGGAGAATAATGTTATGCTATGTAAAAATAAAGTATAAAAACATTAAAATGTTACTAGTGTAGATGTTACAAGTTACTAGTACTAGTAGATTTATCAAAAGATATGTAGGTAGATATCATGCAAGAACACCAAGTTGTATTCAACAATGTCCCCAATGAATGCACATCTGTATCGATCAACCTTGACGTGTTTGCTGCTCGATATCTTTGTATAATACCTACATCTTTTCCCTACATCTTTGGTTATGGGGCGGCTATACCAAGCATGCCATTGGCTAGCGGTGCAATCTGATGATGATAATGATATGTTCAGATCTCAAAACGATGTGACCCGAGAAAAATAAACATGCGATTCAGTTATTCGCTTAATTTCTGAAATTTAGATGCAGAAAAATAAGCTGGAACTAGGTTTTTGTCATTGGCCTTGCGTTGAAGTTATAGCTTTTTAGAAATTAAGTTGAAAGTTTAATATCGATCTAAGACCGTGATCGTCTAGGAAAAGTATCCTTGGTTGCCAATATATACCTAGAACATTAATAAGACGAAAATTGCCATATTCTCTAAAAAGGTCTGGAAACTGCCTCTGTGTACGTACTCTAGGTATTAAAAGGCTGAAAACTGCCAATATATACCTAGAACATTAATAGGTTGAAAACTGCCATACGACCTATAAAGGTCTGGAAACTGCCTCTGTGTATATACTTCGGGTCTAAAAAGGCTGAAAACTGCCATACGTTCTACATAAGGGGCTGAAAACTGCCTTTTTGCATGCAAAGGCCTGAAACCTGCCCCGCCATATACAAAACCTTATAACTTCCGAACGGCACAGAATTTTAAAAAAATTCCAATGGCATCGTACTGTGGGCAATCAATGCTCACAGTTAAGATTAAAAAAAAGGGGGGTTGAATCAGGGCCTGAAAACTGCCCCGTGACATATATATATATATATATATATATATATATATATATACATAATACAATCATCTTACTTACATATAGATCCAGCTCCAAACAGAAAACCTGTAAAAAGGAAAAACATTAGGATACAATCATTAGTTTAATCATAAAAATATGTAACTCACCTAATTATAAGCCATCGAACAAGCAACCTGTAAATAATCAATTCGTATATAGAAATAAGACTTTTTATAAGCAGAGACTTCACGAATGTAAATACTCACAATCACGTAAAGAAGAACTTCACTATTATCTGCAAAATATTATAATATGTTAAACAACGAATGTATATATATAATTGTGCAAATAAATAAAACTCTTACGATGCCAGAAGTCCAATAATATAATATAAAATAATACCGCTTTCCACCACCAGATGGCGAGGTAGCGCATGCGCCCTCTCTCGTCACTAGAGACGGAACGCGGGATACTTAATAGACGAGATTTTCAGTTCAGTTCAGTTCAGTTCAATTCACCACCAATACAGTACAAGTCACCACAACAAATTAGGATTGGACTCCTGGTAACCTCGGAAGATTCGGATATACCAGTAATCAAGGACTACATCATTCCTTACCTTCAGTATTGCGAGCCGACATCGGCTTCTACTTCGACTCCTCCAGTATAGCGAGCCGACATCGGCTTCTACTGCAACTCCTCGGGTATTGCGAGCCGACAGCGGCTTCTGCCTCGTCTCCTTGGCATAGCGAGCCGACACCGGCTTCTGTCATTTCCCTCCGGTATTGTGAGCCGACATCGGCTTCTGCTGATTTCTCCGGTATTGTGAGCCGACATCGGCTTCTGCTGATTTCTCCGGTATTGTGAGCCGACATCGGCTTCTGCTGTTTTCTCCATAACATTGCGAGCCGACAGCGGCTTCTGCCTCGTCTCCTTGGCATAGCGAGCCGACACCGGCTTCTGTCATTTCCCTCCGGTATTGTGAGCCGACATCGGCTTCTGCTGATTTCTCCGGTATTGTGAGCCGACATCGGCTTCTGCTGATTTCTCCGGTATTGTGAGCCGACATCGGCTTCTGCTGTTTTCTCCATAACATTGCGAGCCGACACCGGCTTCTGTTAATTTCCTACGGTATCGCGAGCCGACATCGGCTTCTACCTTATCCTCCCTCGGTATTGTGAGCCGCCATCGGCTTCTACTATTTTTGCCGTGGTATCGCGAGCCGCCACCGGCTTCTGCCTATCCCTCAGTCTGCAAATAAGGCATATTTTAGCTTCTGTAGACCCTTCTTTAAGAAACTTAAAATCAACCAGTCACTCGTAATATCTAAGTAAAATTTTACAATCTAGTATACTTTTATAACTTCTTCGTCTCCCCGCTATTAAATGCCGCGAAAGAATCATCGGTCCGGACAGAAGACCCGTGCCAGGAAACAAATTACTGCTCTCGGCAAACATGGAGAATTCGATCCATCAGTCTTCGAGTTCCCTGCTCCTCCACGTTTAGAAACTCCTCTGCCTTCCTCCTGGAATGAACTCCAGAACTCCGTTCTATCTCCACCTAAGGGTATTAACTCTTATACTTCCTCCAGTCCAGTCTCGATGAATCATCCTCCTCCCAAATGAACTACTTATTTCCTTTTAGTATTATTCCTTCTTACCAAAAATGACTTTAAAATATTTTTCTCTTACCTTTTAATTTTCACGTACATTTTCTTCCTCCTAGCCCGCTACGCCCTTACCGCTCGAGCCGCGTAGAGGAATTTCAAATCTAAAAACAAACAAAAATTATAATTATTATATTTTTTATACTTGAGTTTGGTAATTCTCCTAAAGATTACCTGGTGACAGCAGCTGCCCTGCATTTCCGTAAGCCAGGACGTAACACTACACAAAAATTTTTTTTAAAACTGGTGACAGCGGTGGGATTATCGATTATCGATTATCGATTATCAAAAATAAATATGAAATACCAATTAACATCAATCAAATTCAAATGCAAATTCAAATGCAATTTCAAACTTTAACTTCAAACCTACCTAATTACGTCCTACTTTACTATTACAATTTTTAACCTCTTTATACATTTAAATTTTCCAAAATGAGCGAACCAACAACTCCGTCAAGCGAGGACCAAGGCCCCTCAGGCATAAAATCTATTGATCAAACTACTCCCGAATCATCAGCGTATAAAACTAAAACTACTCTCGACGATACAACAGCGACACGACTCGCGGCACAAATAACGTCTATCCAAAACACTTTAGATCGCCTTTCTCTCCGTATACCTACCGCATCAAGCACTCCAGTGAAACAAACTGAAACAACCAGTTACCCGCAAATTAGTATAAAAGATGCCGTGGAATGTGTTCCCGTATTCAATGGTCAAAATATTAACGTACTTCAATTTTCTCGTGCCTGCAAACGCGCCAAATCAATGGTATCACCTTACGCCGAACCTCAGCTTGTTAAATTCCTACAAAACAAATTACAAGGTCACGCTTATCTCGCTGTCGAAGACAGAACATTTACTTCCGTGGAAGATTTACTTTCGCGACTAAAAAACGTATTTTCCCCAGCAAAATCTACTAACCAGTATAGAGGAGAGCTCGCAAATATAACTAAACTACCTTCCGAAAATATTTTAGATTACATAGGACGCGTAAAAGATTTACGATCTGCTATTCTAGAAGGAGAGCAAGATCGCTACACTTCACTATTTCCCCAACTATCTATCACTATTAATGAACTAACTTTAGAGTCCTTTTTAAATGGCTTACCTCCAGAAATCCGAGTCCAAATGAATATATTAGGATATAAAACTCTCGACCAAGCATTCGATACTGCTATCACGGCCGCCAAACAAGTAGAATCCGACCGTGTACGCTTCTATGGGGCTCCAGCTCCTAAACAAACAAACGACATAGTATGTCAAATTTGCAGTAAACCAAATCATACAGCAACTAAATGCTGGTATCTAAATTCTGCACGACAGAATAAACCCCCTCAAAACAACTCACCTCCTAATCGCCCTTTCAATTCACAACCATTATTTTGTAACTACTGCAAAACAAATGGGCACACCTTATCCCAATGCCGCATAAGGCCTGTAAATAATAATAATTATAATCGCAATAATAATAATAATAATAATAATAATAATTATTATAATAATAATACTCACCGTGAGTCGGGAAACGCCCAGCAGTCCCCCTCACAACCGGACGAACGTCGGGGACAAACCATTTATCACCTCAGTCCAACAACCATGTCAGAATCGACAACCATGGAATCCATGAGCCAACCCAAAGAGTGATAAAAATCACATCGCTGAAAGGAAATCGCGTACCTTCAGTATTACTCTCTTCAACTCACTTTCATTCCCCGCGCAGATTCATGATAGACTCTGGAGCTGAAATAAATTTAATAAAAATAAATTCTATAAAATCTAACATACCAATTAGTTATAAAAATCCCTTATTTTTAGAAGGAATTACAAATCACGTCGTTCCTACCTTAGGTTATATCAACGCAAATATAAATAATAACTTCGCTATATTCTACCTCGTACCAGAAGATTTCCCAATCACTCAAGACGGAATCATAGGATCCGAATTTCTTATTACTCATAATGCATCCATTGACTATTCCAACGAACTACTTATCGTTCAAAATCTTGAAATTCCTTTTACGCACTCACTAAAAATTCCAAAACAAATAATTTATCAAAAACAAATCCAAGAAGAAACTAAAATTGAAAATACTCAAGACAAACCTAAAACAACTGAAATCCAATCAGAGGTCTCAGTTCATATTATTAAGCCATCTCTATCTCCATTTCCTCTAAAATCATATGAAAATCAGTGTGAATCTCCCATTCTTATTCCTGCCAAAAGAGCAGAATCAAATCTACTTACCAAAGAGGATATTTCCCCGCAAACTGCAAAGACAGAACCGGAGGAAAATATATCTCTAAAAACTCCTAAAGAGTCTAAAGGCTCTCCTTCATACGTTGATTCACCTGAAAAAGAATATGATTTACCTAAAAATATTATTCAAATAGATGGTTCTAATAATAATTCATATAAAAACTCTCAACCTTGTCTTGAGATTTCAAATAATACTCTTCAAAAAAATATTCCTTTTGAGTGCTCTATAAATGCAACTCCTTCAACTTCTTTCATATACCATGACTCAAACTCCCATGGTCCTCAATCTAAAAAGAAGGAGATATCAAATTATCAGGTTGATAAACCAACCAAACCAATTATTAATCGTAAAGTAAATTATAAGGGAAATATACCTTTCAAAATCCAACAAGAGTCTAAAGACTCTCTTTCATACATTACTTCACCTAAAAAAGAAAATGATTTTCATAAAAACTCTATTCAAATGGGTGATTCTAATAATTCATGTGAAACAAACCTTCACTCCTCATATAATGTTCTCCAAACAAATATTCCTTTTAAGTATCCTATAATTCCAACTCCTTCAACTTCTTCCATGTACGAAAATCCGGACTTCTATGGTTCGCGACCTAAAAAGAAACAGATAGGTTATTTTCTGGATAATAAGCCAGCCAAACGTGAAATTAGTCTTAAAATTAATTATAAGAAAATACGCGATATCTTAGCCTCTAGTAATTTAAGTAAGCTTCTTCACTGGCTTCATAAACCCCCGTCAAGCCAAATTCAATGTACGCTGGAGTATAATCCCGACGTCCCATATCAGCCAGGAAGATCAACTCTTAATTTTGACGCACTTTCTCGCAATGTACCTGAAAAAAATGCTATATCTCAAATCAACACGCCATCATCAGCAAATTCATACAACACCCTACCTGAATCTTCTGGATCCAATCCACCAACTACCGAAATCCCGCCTCCAGGGAATACGGAGGACTCCTCCTGCCAAATATTTCAGTTTGACGAGTTACCTAAAACAGGAAGGTTAATGACAGTAGAAAATTCCCAAGATCCATTATCATCAAGAAAGGATAACATTACCTTCTTTGTGACCAGTACTGGATCGCCTTTAGACGAAGGAACGGAGAACCTTTTCCGAGATCAAGGCATCTCAAAACTGGAAAAACTCGAACTTGGAAAAGCACGAGTTATACAAAACTACTGTTATCAATATATCGCCTTACCGATCACAGAATCGAAAGACTCTGAATTAAATCCTGAAATACTAAAGGAAGTCATTTCTTCGCTCGCAACCAAAATCGTAGAACTGGAACTCACTACGATCAGCATCCCCAAAATGCGTCACCTGCATGGCATAAGTTGGCCTACAATCCTCAATCAATTAAAGGAAACCTTGGAAGAACATTTAGACATACTTACAATATGTGTGTGTCCATCCAAACAAATTAAAGAAAGCGAATATCGCCAATGAAGAACGAGCCGACCCAGATGGAGATTAGCGTTTCTATTAAGGAAAATTCGAAAAAGTGCATATTAACAAATTGGATGATTCAAGAAGAAGACATCTCCAATCATCACCCAAAAGCCCTCCCATAAAATTTTGTTCTATGAAGCCAGAAAAAAAAAGAGAGTAGAAAAAAAAAAGAGAAAACTCTTTTTTTTTTAAAGAAAAAGGGGGGAGGTGTTACGTACTGAGGATAAATAATAGTATAATATTTTTTTTTACTCACATTAATCCTCCATTTTTCTTTAAAAAGGTTCAATCTTCCAATAAATTCCTACAGTATAGTTCTCCTGAAACAGGAAATATAATGTAAATACCAGTAGTAATGTAAGCCAAAGATATATTAATAAGTATTACTCACCTAGAATGATAAGCTCCAGAAAAACCTGAAAGGAAAAATAAGAAATATTAGAATAGCTTATAAGCTGCAAAATATCCTTTATATATTAATAAGTATTACTCACCTAGAAAGATAGGCTCCAAAGATACATAGTATCCTTTATGTAATAAAAAGTATTATTTACCTATAAGGATTTAGTCCAAAGAAAAACCTGAAAAGAAAAGAAATATTAGAATAGCTTATAAGCTACAAAATATCCTTTATATATTAATAAGTATTACTCACCTAGAAAGATAGGCTCCAAAGATACATAGTATCCTTTATATAATAAAAAGTATTATTCACCTATAAGGATAAAAGTCCAGAAAAACCTGAAAAGAAAATAACAAGTATTAGAATAGATAATAAGATACATACTATTCATTTATAATAATAAGTATTACTCACTTATAAAGACAAAGTCCAGAAAACCTGAAAAGAAAAGAAATATTAGAATAGTTCATAAGGCTGCATAGCATCCTTTATATAATAATAAATATTACTCACCTAGAATGATAGGCTCCAAAGATACATAGTATCCTATATATAATCCACCTATAAAGAAAGAAAGAAAGGTCATTAGATTACGAATAGTAATAAATATATATATATATATATATATATATATATATATATATATATATATACATAATACAATCATCTTACTTGCATATAGATCCAGCTCCAAACAGAAAACCTGTAAAAAGGAAAAACATTAGGATACAATCATTAGTTTAATCATAAAAATATGTAACTCACCTAATTATAAGCCATCGAACAAGCAACCTGTAAATAATCAATTCGTATATAGAAATAAGACTTTTTATAAGCAGAGACTTCACGAATGTAAATACTCACAATCACGTAAAGAAGAACTTCACTATTATCTGCAAAATATTATAATATGTTAAACAACGAATGTATATATATAATTGTTCAAATAAATAAAACTCTTACGATGCCAGAAGTCCAATAATATAATATAAAATAATACCGCTTTCCACCACCAGATGGCGAGGTAGCGCATGCGCCCTCTCTCGTCACTAGAGACGGAACGCGGGATACTTAATAGACGAGATTTTCAGTTCAGTTCAGTTCAGTTCAATTCACCACCAATACAGTACAAGTCACCACAACAAATTAGGATTGGACTCCTGGTAACCTCGGAAGATTCGGATATACCAGTAATCAAGGACTACATCATTCCTTACCTTCAGTATTGCGAGCCGACATCGGCTTCTACTTCGACTCCTCCAGTATAGCGAGCCGACATCGGCTTCTACTGCAACTCCTCGGGTATTGCGAGCCGACAGCGGCTTCTGCCTCGTCTCCTTGGCATAGCGAGCCGACACCGGCTTCTGTCATTTCCCTCCGGTATTGTGAGCCGACATCGGCTTCTGCTGATTTCTCCGGTATTGTGAGCCGACATCGGCTTCTGCTGATTTCTCCGGTATTGTGAGCCGACATCGGCTTCTGCTGTTTTCTCCATAACATTGCGAGCCGACAGCGGCTTCTGCCTCGTCTCCTTGGCATAGCGAGCCGACACCGGCTTCTGTCATTTCCCTCCGGTATTGTGAGCCGACATCGGCTTCTGCTGATTTCTCCGGTATTGTGAGCCGACATCGGCTTCTGCTGATTTCTCCGGTATTGTGAGCCGACATCGGCTTCTGCTGTTTTCTCCATAACATTGCGAGCCGACACCGGCTTCTGTTAATTTCCTACGGTATCGCGAGCCGACATCGGCTTCTACCTTATCCTCCCTCGGTATTGTGAGCCGCCATCGGCTTCTACTATTTTTGCCGTGGTATCGCGAGCCGCCACCGGCTTCTGCCTATCCCTCAGTCTGCAAATAAGGCATATTTTAGCTTCTGTAGACCCTTCTTTAAGAAACTTAAAATCAACCAGTCACTCGTAATATCTAAGTAAAATTTTACAATCTAGTATACTTTTATAACTTCTTCGTCTCCCCGCTATTAAATGCCGCGAAAGAATCATCGGTCCGGACAGAAGACCCGTGCCAGGAAACAAATTACTGCTCTCGGCAAACATGGAGAATTCGATCCATCAGTCTTCGAGTTCCCTGCTCCTCCACGTTTAGAAACTCCTCTGCCTTCCTCCTGGAATGAACTCCAGAACTCCGTTCTATCTCCACCTAAGGGTATTAACTCTTATACTTCCTCCAGTCCAGTCTCGATGAATCATCCTCCTCCCAAATGAACTACTTATTTCCTTTTAGTATTATTCCATCTTACCAAAAATGACTTTAAAATATTTTTCTCTTACCTTTTAATTTTCACGTACATTTTCTTCCTCCTAGCCCGCTACGCCCTTACCGCTCGAGCCGCGTAGAGGAATTTCAAATCTAAAAACAAACAAAAATTATAATTATTATATTTTTTATACTTGAGTTTGGTAATTCTCCTAAAGATTACCTGGTGACAGCAGCTGCCCTGCATTTCCGTAAGCCAGGACGTAACAAAGTGAAATCACTTGAGGAATCGAATGCCGCAAGCAGAATTCAAATCCGAGCCTCCGTTCGGCAGGAAATCGCAGTTATAGTGAAAAACCTATCTTCTAGCATTCTAACTGCCAGAATCGTACTCTGTTGTTAAACAGAAGTGTAATCGAAGTGAAATCACTTGAGGAATCGAATGCCGCAAGCAGAATTCAAATCCGAGCCTCCGTTCGGCAGGAAATCGCAGTTATAGTGAAAAACCTATCTTCTAGCATTCTAACTGCCAGAATCGTACTCTGTTGTTAAACAGAAGTGTAATCGAAGTGAAATCACTTGAGGAATCGAATGCCGCAAGCAGAATTCAAATCCGAGCCTCCGTTCGGCAGGAAATCGCAGTTATAGTGAAAAACCTATCTTCTAGCATTCTAACGGCCAGAATCGTACTCTGTTGTTGAACAGAAGTGTATCCGAAGTAAAATGACTAGAGGGATCGAATGCCGCAAGCAGAATTCAAATCCGAGCCTCCGTTCGGCAGGAAATCGCAGTTATAGTGAAAAACCTATCTTCTAGCATTCTAACGGCCAGAATCGTACTCTGTTGTTGAACAGAAGTGTATCCGAAGTAAAATGACTAGAGGGATCGAATGCCGCAAGCAGAATTCAAATCCGAGCCTCCGTTCGGCAGGAAATCGCAGTTATAGTGAAAAACCTATCTTCTAGCATTCTAACTGCCAGAATCGTACTCTGTTGTTAAACAGAAGTGTAATCGAAGTGAAATCACTTGAGGAATCGAATGCCGCAAGCAGAATTCAAATCCGAGCCTCAGTTCGGCAGGAAATCGCAGTTATAGTGAAAAACCTATCTTCTAGCATTCTAACTGACAGAATCGTACTCTGTTGTTAAACAGAAGTGTAATCGAAGTGAAATGACCTGAGGAATCAAATGCCGCAAGCAGAATTCAAATCCGAGCCTCCGTTCGGCAGGAAATCGCAGTTATAGTGAAAAACCTATCTTCTAGCATTCTAACTGCCAGAATCGTACTCTGTTGTTAAACAGAAGTGTAATCGAAGTGAAATCACTTGAGGAATCGAATGCCGCAAGCAGAATTCAAATCCGAGCCTCCGTTCGGCAGGAAATCGCAGTTATAGTGAAAAACCTATCTTCTAGCATTCTAACGGCCAGAATCGTACTCTGTTGTTGAACAGAAGTGTAATCGAAGTGAAATCACTTGAGGAATCGAATGCCGCAAGCAGAATTCAAATCCGAGCCTCCGTTCGGCAGGAAATCGCAGTTATAGTGAAAAACCTATCTTCTAGCATTCTAACTGCCAGAATCGTACTCTGTTGTTAAACAGAAGTGTAATCGAAGTGAAATCACTTGAGGAATCGAATGCCGCAAGCAGAATTCAAATCCGAGCCTCCGTTCGGCAGGAAATCGCAGTTATAGTGAAAAACCTATCTTCCAGCATTCTAACTGCCAGAATAGTACTCTGTTGTTAAACAGAAGTGTAATCGAAGTGAAATCACTTGAGGAATCGAATGCCGCAAGCAGAATTCAAATCCGAGCCTCAGTTCGGCAGGAAATCGCAGTTATAGTGAAAAACCTATCTTCTAGCATTCTAACTGACAGAATCGTACTCTGTTGTTAAACAGAAGTGTAATCGAAGTGAAATGACCTGAGGAATCAAATGCCGCAAGCAGAATTCAAATCCGAGCCTCCGTTCGGCAGGAAATCGCAGTTATAGTGAAAAACCTATCTTCTAGCATTCTAACTGCCAGAATCGTACTCTGTTGTTAAACAGAAGTGTAATCGAAGTGAAATCACTTGAGGAATCGAATGCCGCAAGCAGAATTCAAATCCGAGCCTCCGTTCGGCAGGAAATCGCAGTTATAGTGAAAAACCTATCTTCTAGCATTCTAACGGCCAGAATCGTACTCTGTTGTTAATCGAAGTGAAATCACTTGAGGAATCGAATGCCGCAAGCAGAATTCAAATCCGAGCCTCCGTTCGGCAGGAAATCGCAGTTATAGTGAAAAACCTATCTTCTAGCATTCTAACTGCCAGAATCGTACTCTGTTGTTAAACAGAAGTGTAATCGAAGTGAAATCACTTGAGGAATCGAATGCCGCAAGCAGAATTCAAATCCGAGCCTCCGTTCGGTAGGAAATCGCAGTTATAGTGAAAATCCTATCTTCTAGCATTCTAACTGCCAGAATCGTACTCTGTTGTTAAACAGAAGTGTAATCGAAGTGAAATCACTTGAGGAATCGAATGCCGCAAGCAGAATTCAAATCCGAGCCTCCGTTCGGCAGGAAATCGCAGTTATAGTGAAAAACCTATCTTCTAGCATTCTAACTGCCAGAATCGTACTCTGTTGTTAAACAGAAGTGTAATCGAAGTGAAATCACTTGAGGAATCGAAT
Source organism: Ectemnius lituratus (assembly GCA_910593735.2). NCBI lineage: Eukaryota > Metazoa > Arthropoda > Insecta > Hymenoptera > Crabronidae > Ectemnius > Ectemnius lituratus. Next base: position 1,667,421 of record OU343044.1, on the reverse strand, counting down.
GCCGCAAGCAGAATTCAAATCCGAGCCTCCGTTCGGCAGGAAATCGCAGTTATAGTGAAAAACATATCTTCTAGCAATCTAACTGCCAGAATCGTACTCTGTTGTTAAACAGAAGTGTAATCGAAGTGAAATCACTTGAGGAATCGAATGCCGCAAGCAGAATTCAAATCCGAGCCTCCGCTCGGCAGGAAATCGCAGTTATAGTGAAAAACCTATCTTCCAGCATTCTAACTGCCAGAATAGTACTCTGTTGTTAAACAGAAGTGTAATCGAAGTGAAATCACTTGAGGAATCGAATGCCGCAAGCAGAATTCAAATCCGAGCCTCCGTTCGGCAGGAAATCGCAGTTATAGTGAAAAACCTATCTTCTAGCATTCTAACGGCCAGAATCGTACTCTGTTGTTAATCGAAGTGAAATCACTTGAGGAATCGAATGCCGCAACAGAATTCAAATCCGAGCCTCCGTTCGGCAGGAAATCGCAGTTATAGTGAAAAACCTATCTTCTAGCATTCTAACGGCCAGAATCGTACTCTGTTGTTGAACAGAAGTGTATCCGAAGTAAAATGACTAGAGGGATCGAATGCCGCAAGCAGAATTCAAATCCGAGCCTCCGTTCGGCAGGAAATCGCAGTTATAGTGAAAAACCTATCTTCTAGCATTCTAACTGACAGAATCGTACTCTGTTGTTAAACAGAAGTGTAATCGAAGTGAAATGACTTGAGGAATCGAATGCCGCAAGCAGAATTCAAATCCGAGCCTCCGTTCGGCAGGAAATCGCAGTTATAGTGAAAAACCTATCTTCTAGCATTCTAACTGCCAGAATCGTACTCTGTTGTTAAACAGAAGTGTAATCGAAGTGAAATCACTTGAGGAATCGAATGCCGCAAGCAGAATTCAAATCCGAGCCTCAGTTCGGCAGGAAATCGCAGTTATAGTGAAAAACCTATCTTCTAGCATTCTAACTGACAGAATCGTACTCTGTTGTTAAACAGAAGTGTAATCGAAGTGAAATGACCTGAGGAATCAAATGCCGCAAGCAGAATTCAAATCCGAGCCTCCGTTCGGCAGGAAATCGCAGTTATAGTGAAAAACCTATCTTCTAGCATTCTAACTGCCAGAATCGTACACTGTTGTTAAACAGAAGTGTAATCGAAGTGAAATCACTTGAGGAATCGAATGCCGCAAGCAGAATTCAAATCCGAGCCTCCGTTCGGCAGGAAATCGCAGTTATAGTGAAAAACCTATCTTCTAGCATTCTAACGGCCAGAATCGTACTCTGTTGTTAATCGAAGTGAAATCACTTGAGGAATCGAATGCCGCAAGCAGAATTCAAATCCGAGCCTCCGTTCGGCAGGAAATCGCAGTTATAGTGAAAAACCTATCTTCTAGCATTCTAACTGCCAGAATCGTACTCTGTTGTTAAACAGAAGTGTAATCGAAGTGAAATCACTTGAGGAATCGAATGCCGCAAGCAGAATTCAAATCCGAGCCTCCGTTCGGCAGGAAATCGCAGTTATAGTGAAAAACCTATCTTCTAGCATTCTAACTGCCAGAATCGTACTCTGTTGTTAAACAGAAGTGTAATCGAAGTGAAATCACTTGAGGAATCGAATGCCGCAAGCAGAATTCAAATCCGAGCCTCAGTTCGGCAGGAAATCGCAGTTATAGTGAAAAACCTATCTTCTAGCATTCTAACTGACAGAATCGTACTCTGTTGTTAAACAGAAGTGTAATCGAAGTGAAATGACCTGAGGAATCAAATGCCGCAAGCAGAATTCAAATCCGAGCCTCCGTTCGGCAGGAAATCGCAGTTATAGTGAAAAACCTATCTTCTAGCATTCTAACTGCCAGAATCGTACTCTGTTGTTAAACAGAAGTGTAATCGAAGTGAAATCACTTGAGGAATCGAATGCCGCAAGCAGAATTCAAATCCGAGCCTCCGTTCGGCAGGAAATCGCAGTTATAGTGAAAAACCTATCTTCTAGCATTCTAACGGCCAGAATCGTACTCTGTTGTTGAACAGAAGTGTATCCGAAGTAAAATGACTAGAGGGATCGAATGCCGCAAGCAGAATTCAAATCCGAGCCTCCGTTCGGCAGGAAATCGCAGTTATAGTGAAAAACCAATCTTCTAGCATTCTAACTGCCAGAATCGTACTCTGTTGTTAAACAGAAGTGTAATCGAAGTGAAATCACTTGAGGAATCGAATGCCGCAAGCAGAATTCAAATCCGAGCCTCCGTTCGGTAGGAAATCGCAGTTATAGTGAAAAACCTATCTTCTAGCATTCTAACTGCCAGAATCGTACTCTGTTGTTAAACAGAAGTGTAATCGAAGTGAAATGACTTGAGGAATCGAATGCCGCAAGCAGAATTCAAATCCGAGCCTCCGTTCGGCAGGAAATCGCAGTTATAGTGAAAACCTATCTTCCAGCATTCTAACTGTCAGAATAGTACTCTGTTGTTAAACAGAAGTGTAATCGAAGTGAAATCACTTGAGGAATCGAATGCCGCAAGCAGAATTCAAATCCGAGCCTCCGTTCGGCAGGAAATCGCAGTTATAGTGAAAAACCTATCTTCTAGCATTCTAACTGCCAGAATCGTACTCTGTTGTTAAACAGAAGTGTAATCGAAGTGAAATCACTTGAGGAATCGAATGCCGCAAGCAGAATTCAAATCCGAGCCTCCGTTCGGCAGGAAATCGCAGTTATAGTGAAAAACCTATCTTCTAGCATTCTAACTGCCAGAATCGAACTCTGTTGTTAAACAGAAGTGTAATCGAAGTGAAATCACTTGAGGAATCGAATGCCGCAAGCAGAATTCAAATCCGAGCCTCAGTTCGGCAGGAAATCGCAGTTATAGTGAAAAACCTATCTTCTAGCATTCTAACTGACAGAATCGTACTCTGTTGTTAAACAGAAGTGTAATCGAAGTGAAATGACCTGAGGAATCAAATGCCGCAAGCAGAATTCAAATCCGAGCCTCCGTTCGGCAGGAAATCGCAGTTATAGTGAAAAACCTATCTTCTAGCATTCTAACTGCCAGAATCGTACTCTGTTGTTAAACAGAAGTGTAATCGAAGTGAAATCACTTGAGGAATCGAATGCCGCAAGCAGAATTCAAATCCGAGCCTCCGTTCGGCAGGAAATCGCAGTTATAGTGAAAAACCTATCTTCTAGCATTCTAACGGCCAGAATCGTACTCTGTTGTTAATCGAAGTGAAATCACTTGAGGAATCGAATGCCGCAACAGAATTCAAATCCGAGCCTCCGTTCGGCAGGAAATCGCAGTTATAGTGAAAAACCTATCTTCTAGCATTCTAACGGCCAGAATCGTACTCTGTTGTTGAACAGAAGTGTATCCGAAGTAAAATGACTAGAGGGATCGAATGCCGCAAGCAGAATTCAAATCCGAGCCTCCGTTCGGCAGGAAATCGCAGTTATAGTGAAAAACCTATCTTCTAGCATTCTAACTGACAGAATCGTACTCTGTTGTTAAACAGAAGTGTAATCGAAGTGAAATGACTTGAGGAATCGAATGCCGCAAGCAGAATTCAAATCCGAGCCTCCGTTCGGCAGGAAATCGCAGTTATAGTGAAAAACCTATCTTCTAGCATTCTAACTGACAGAATCGTACTCTGTTGTTAAACAGAAGTGTAATCGAAGTGAAATCACTTGAGGAATCGAATGCCGCAAGCAGAATTCAAATCCGAGCCTCCGTTCGGCAGGAAATCGCAGTTATAGTGAAAAACCTATCTTCTAGCATTCTAACGGCCAGAATCGTACTCTGTTGTTAATCGAAGTGAAATCACTTGAGGAATCGAATGCCGCAACAGAATTCAAATCCGAGCCTCCGTTCGGCAGGAAATCGCAGTTATAGTGAAAAACCTATCTTCTAGCATTCTAACGGCCAGAATCGTACTCTGTTGTTGAACAGAAGTGTATCCGAAGTAAAATGACTAGAGGGATCGAATGCCGCAAGCAGAATTCAAATCCGAGCCTCCGTTCGGCAGGAAATCGCAGTTATAGTGAAAAACCTATCTTCTAGCATTCTAACTGACAGAATCGTACTCTGTTGTTAAACAGAAGTGTAATCGAAGTGAAATGACTTGAGGAATCGAATGCCGCAAGCAGAATTCAAATCCGAGCCTCCGTTCGGCAGGAAATCGCAGTTATAGTGAAAAACCTATCTTCTAGCATTCTAACTGACAGAATCGTACTCTGTTGTTAAACAGAAGTGTAATCGAAGTGAAATGACCTGAGGAATCAAATGCCGCAAGCAGAATTCAAATCCGAGCCTCCGTTCGGCAGGAAATCGCAGTTATAGTGAAAAACCTATCTTCTAGCATTCTAACTGCCAGAATCGTACACTGTTGTAAAACAGAAGTGTAATCGAAGTGAAATCACTTGAGGAATCGAATGCCGCAAGCAGAATTCAAATCCGAGCCTCCGTTCGGCAGGAAATCGCAGTTATAGTGAAAAACCTATCTTCTAGCATTCTAACGGCCAGAATCGTACTCTGTTGTTAATCGAAGTGAAATCACTTGAGGAATCGAATGCCGCAAGCAGAATTCAAATCCGAGCCTCCGTTCGGCAGGAAATCGCAGTTATAGTGAAAAATCTATCTTCCAGCATTCTAACTGCCAGAATCGTACTCTGTTGTTAAACAGAAGTGTAATCGAAGTGAAATGACTTGAGGAATCGAATGCCGCAAGCAGAATTCAAATCCGAGCCTCCGTTCGGCAGGAAATCGCAGTTATAGTGAAAAACCTATCTTCTAGCATTCTAACTGCCAGAATCGTACTCTGTTGTTAATCGAAGTGAAATCACTTGAGGAATCGAATGCCGCAAGCAGAATTCAAATCCGAGCCTCCGTTCGGCAGGAAATCGCAGTTATAGTGAAAAACCTATCTTCTAGCATTCTAACGGCCAGAATCGTACTCTGTTGTTGAACAGAAGTGTATCCGAAGTAAAATGACTAGAGGGATCGAATGCCGCAAGCAGAATTCAAATCCGAGCCTCCGTTCGGCAGGAAATCGCAGTTATAGTGAAAAACCAATCTTCTAGCATTCTAACTGCCAGAATCGTACTCTGTTGTTAAACAGAAGTGTAATCGAAGTGAAATCACTTGAGGAATCGAATGCCGCAAGCAGAATTCAAATCCGAGCCTCCGTTCGGTAGGAAATCGCAGTTATAGTGAAAAACCTATCTTCTAGCATTCTAACTGCCAGAATCGTACTCTGTTGTTAAACAGAAGTGTAATCGAAGTGAAATGACTTGAGGAATCGAATGCCGCAAGCAGAATTCAAATCCGAGCCTCCGTTCGGCAGGAAATCGCAGTTATAGTGAAAACCTATCTTCCAGCATTCTAACTGCCAGAATAGTACTCTGTTGTTAAACAGAAGTGTAATCGAAGTGAAATCACTTGAAGAATCGAATGCCGCAAGCAGAATTCAAATCCGAGCCTCCGTTCGGCAGGAAATCGCAGTTATAGTGAAAAACCTATCTTCTAGCATTCTAACTGCCAGAATCGTACTCTGTTGTTAATCGAAGTGAAATCACTTGAGGAATCGAATGCCGCAAGCAGAATTCAAATCCGAGCCTCCGTTCGGCAGGAAATCGCAGTTATAGTGAAAAACCTATCTTCCAGCATTCTAACTGCCAGAATAGTACTCTGTTGTTAAACAGAAGTGTAATCGAAGTGAAATCACTTGAGGAATCGAATGCCGCAAGCAGAATTCAAATCCGAGCCTCAGTTCGGCAGGAAATCGCAGTTATAGTGAAAAACCTATCTTCTAGCATTCTAACTGACAGAATCGTACTCTGTTGTTAAACAGAAGTGTAATCGAAGTGAAATGACCTGAGGAATCAAATGCCGCAAGCAGAATTCAAATCCGAGCCTCCGTTCGGCAGGAAATCGCAGTTATAGTGAAAAACCTATCTTCTAGCATTCTAACTGCCAGAATCGTACTCTGTTGTTAAACAGAAGTGTAATCGAAGTGAAATCACTTGAGGAATCGAATGCCGCAAGCAGAATTCAAATCCGAGCCTCCGTTCGGCAGGAAATCGCAGTTATAGTGAAAAACCTATCTTCTAGCATTCTAACGGCCAGAATCGTACTCTGTTGTTAATCGAAGTGAAATCACTTGAGGAATCGAATGCCGCAAGCAGAATTCAAATCCGAGCCTCCGTTCGGCAGGAAATCGCAGTTATAGTGAAAAACCTATCTTCTAGCATTCTAACTGCCAGAATCGTACTCTGTTGTTAAACAGAAGTGTAATCGAAGTGAAATCACTTGAGGAATCGAATGCCGCAAGCAGAATTCAAATCCGAGCCTCCGTTCGGTAGGAAATCGCAGTTATAGTGAAAATCCTATCTTCTAGCATTCTAACTGCCAGAATCGTACTCTGTTGTTAAACAGAAGTGTAATCGAAGTGAAATCACTTGAGGAATCGAATGCCGCAAGCAGAATTCAAATCCGAGCCTCCGTTCGGCAGGAAATCGCAGTTATAGTGAAAAACCTATCTTCTAGCATTCTAACTGCCAGAATCGTACTCTGTTGTTAAACAGAAGTGTAATCGAAGTGAAATCACTTGAGGAATCGAATGCCGCAAGCAGAATTCAAATCCGAGCCTCCGTTCGGCAGGAAATCGCAGTTATAGTGAAAAACATATCTTCTAGCAATCTAACTGCCAGAATCGTACTCTGTTGTTAAACAGAAGTGTAATCGAAGTGAAATCACTTGAGGAATCGAATGCCGCAAGCAGAATTCAAATCCGAGCCTCCGCTCGGCAGGAAATCGCAGTTATAGTGAAAAACCTATCTTCCAGCATTCTAACTGCCAGAATAGTACTCTGTTGTTAAACAGAAGTGTAATCGAAGTGAAATCACTTGAGGAATCGAATGCCGCAAGCAGAATTCAAATCCGAGCCTCCGTTCGGCAGGAAATCGCAGTTATAGTGAAAAACCTATCTTCTAGCATTCTAACGGCCAGAATCGTACTCTGTTGTTAATCGAAGTGAAATCACTTGAGGAATCGAATGCCGCAACAGAATTCAAATCCGAGCCTCCGTTCGGCAGGAAATCGCAGTTATAGTGAAAAACCTATCTTCTAGCATTCTAACGGCCAGAATCGTACTCTGTTGTTGAACAGAAGTGTATCCGAAGTAAAATGACTAGAGGGATCGAATGCCGCAAGCAGAATTCAAATCCGAGCCTCCGTTCGGCAGGAAATCGCAGTTATAGTGAAAAACCTATCTTCTAGCATTCTAACTGACAGAATCGTACTCTGTTGTTAAACAGAAGTGTAATCGAAGTGAAATCACTTGAGGAATCGAATGCCGCAAGCAGAATTCAAATCCGAGCCTCCGTTCGGCAGGAAATCGCAGTTATAGTGAAAAACCTATCTTCTAGCATTCTAACTGCCAGAATCGTACTCTGTTGTTAAACAGAAGTGTAATCGAAGTGAAATCACTTGAGGAATCGAATGCCGCAAGCAGAATTCAAATCCGAGCCTCCGTTCGGCAGGAAATCGCAGTTATAGTGAAAAACATATCTTCTAGCAATCTAACTGCCAGAATCGTACTCTGTTGTTAAACAGAAGTGTAATCGAAGTGAAATCACTTGAGGAATCGAATGCCGCAAGCAGAATTCAAATCCGAGCCTCCGCTCGGCAGGAAATCGCAGTTATAGTGAAAAACCTATCTTCCAGCATTCTAACTGCCAGAATAGTACTCTGTTGTTAAACAGAAGTGTAATCGAAGTGAAATCACTTGAGGAATCGAATGCCGCAAGCAGAATTCAAATCCGAGCCTCCGTTCGGCAGGAAATCGCAGTTATAGTGAAAAACCTATCTTCTAGCATTCTAACGGCCAGAATCGTACTCTGTTGTTAATCGAAGTGAAATCACTTGAGGAATCGAATGCCGCAACAGAATTCAAATCCGAGCCTCCGTTCGGCAGGAAATCGCAGTTATAGTGAAAAACCTATCTTCTAGCATTCTAACGGCCAGAATCGTACTCTGTTGTTGAACAGAAGTGTATCCGAAGTAAAATGACTAGAGGGATCGAATGCCGCAAGCAGAATTCAAATCCGAGCCTCCGTTCGGCAGGAAATCGCAGTTATAGTGAAAAACCTATCTTCTAGCATTCTAACTGACAGAATCGTACTCTGTTGTTAAACAGAAGTGTAATCGAAGTGAAATGACTTGAGGAATCGAATGCCGCAAGCAGAATTCAAATCCGAGCCTCCGTTCGGCAGGAAATCGCAGTTATAGTGAAAAACCTATCTTCTAGCATTCTAACTGCCAGAATCGTACTCTGTTGTTAAACAGAAGTGTAATCGAAGTGAAATCACTTGAGGAATCGAATGCCGCAAGCAGAATTCAAATCCGAGCCTCAGTTCGGCAGGAAATCGCAGTTATAGTGAAAAACCTATCTTCTAGCATTCTAACTGACAGAATCGTACTCTGTTGTTAAACAGAAGTGTAATCGAAGTGAAATGACCTGAGGAATCAAATGCCGCAAGCAGAATTCAAATCCGAGCCTCCGTTCGGCAGGAAATCGCAGTTATAGTGAAAAACCTATCTTCTAGCATTCTAACTGCCAGAATCGTACACTGTTGTTAAACAGAAGTGTAATCGAAGTGAAATCACTTGAGGAATCGAATGCCGCAAGCAGAATTCAAATCCGAGCCTCCGTTCGGCAGGAAATCGCAGTTATAGTGAAAAACCTATCTTCTAGCATTCTAACGGCCAGAATCGTACTCTGTTGTTAATCGAAGTGAAATGACTTGAGGAATCGAATGCCGCAAGCAGAATTCAAATCCGAGCCTCCGTCCGGCAGGAAATCGCAGTTATAGTGAAAAACCTATCTTCTAGCATTCTAACGGCCAGAATCGTACTCTGTTGTTGAACAGAAGTGTATCCGAAGTAAAATGACTAGAGGGATCGAATGCCGCAAGCAGAATTCAAATCCGAGCCTCCGTTCGGCAGGAAATCGCAGTTATAGTGAAAAACCAATCTTCTAGCATTCTAACTGCCAGAATCGTACTCTGTTGTTAAACAGAAGTGTAATCGAAGTGAAATCACTTGAGGAATCGAATGCCGCAAGCAGAATTCAAATCCGAGCCTCCGTTCGGCAGGAAATCGCAGTTATAGTGAAAAACCTATCTTCTAGCATTCTAACTGCCAGAATCGTACTCTGTTGTTAAACAGAAGTGTAATCGAAGTGAAATCACTTGAGGAATCGAATGCCGCAAGCAGAATTCAAATCCGAGCCTCAGTTCGGCAGGAAATCGCAGTTATAGTGAAAAACCTATCTTCTAGCATTCTAACTGACAGAATCGTACTCTGTTGTTAAACAGAAGTGTAATCGAAGTGAAATGACCTGAGGAATCAAATGCCGCAAGCAGAATTCAAATCCGAGCCTCCGTTCGGCAGGAAATCGCAGTTATAGTGAAAAACCTATCTTCTAGCATTCTAACTGCCAGAATCGTACTCTGTTGTTAAACAGAAGTGTAATCGAAGTGAAATCACTTGAGGAATCGAATGCCGCAAGCAGAATTCAAATCCGAGCCTCCGTTCGGCAGGAAATCGCAGTTATAGTGAAAAACCTATCTTCTAGCATTCTAACGGCCAGAATCGTACTCTGTTGTTAATCGAAGTGAAATCACTTGAGGAATCGAATGCCGCAACAGAATTCAAATCCGAGCCTCCGTTCGGCAGGAAATCGCAGTTATAGTGAAAAACCTATCTTCTAGCATTCTAACGGCCAGAATCGTACTCTGTTGTTGAACAGAAGTGTATCCGAAGTAAAATGACTAGAGGGATCGAATGCCGCAAGCAGAATTCAAATCCGAGCCTCCGTTCGGCAGGAAATCGCAGTTATAGTGAAAAACCTATCTTCTAGCATTCTAACTGACAGAATCGTACTCTGTTGTTAAACAGAAGTGTAATCGAAGTGAAATGACTTGAGGAATCGAATGCCGCAAGCAGAATTCAAATCCGAGCCTCCGTTCGGCAGGAAATCGCAGTTATAGTGAAAAACCTATCTTCTAGCATTCTAACTGCCAGAATCGTACTCTGTTGTTAAACAGAAGTGTAATCGAAGTGAAATCACTTGAGGAATCGAATGCCGCAAGCAGAATTCAAATCCGAGCCTCCGTTCGGCAGGAAATCGCAGTTATAGTGAAAAACCTATCTTCTAGCATTCTAACTGCCAGAATCGTACTCTGTTGTTAAACAGAAGTGTAATCGAAGTGAAATCACTTGAGGAATCGAATGCCGCAAGCAGAATTCAAATCCGAGCCTCAGTTCGGCAGGAAATCGCAGTTATAGTGAAAAACCTATCTTCTAGCATTCTAACTGACAGAATCGTACTCTGTTGTTAAACAGAAGTGTAATCGAAGTGAAATGACCTGAGGAATCAAATGCCGCAAGCAGAATTCAAATCCGAGCCTCCGTTCGGCAGGAAATCGCAGTTATAGTGAAAAACCTATCTTCTAGCATTCTAACTGCCAGAATCGTACACTGTTGTTAAACAGAAGTGTAATCGAAGTGAAATCACTTGAGGAATCGAATGCCGCAAGCAGAATTCAAATCCGAGCCTCCGTTCGGCAGGAAATCGCAGTTATAGTGAAAAACCTATCTTCTAGCATTCTAACGGCCAGAATCGTACTCTGTTGTTAATCGAAGTGAAATCACTTGAGGAATCGAATGCCGCAAGCAGAATTCAAATCCGAGCCTCCGTTCGGCAGGAAATCGCAGTTATAGTGAAAAATCTATCTTCCAGCATTCTAACTGCCAGAATCGTACTCTGTTGTTAAACAGAAGTGTAATCGAAGTGAAATGACTTGAGGAATCGAATGCCGCAAGCAGAATTCAAATCCGAGCCTCCGTTCGGCAGGAAATCGCAGTTATAGTGAAAAACCTATCTTCTAGCATTCTAACGGCCAGAATCGTACTCTGTTGTTGAACAGAAGTGTATCCGAAGTAAAATGACTAGAGGGATCGAATGCCGCAAGCAGAATTCAAATCCGAGCCTCCGTTCGGCAGGAAATCGCAGTTATAGTGAAAAACCAATCTTCTAGCATTCTAACTGCCAGAATCGTACTCTGTTGTTAAACAGAAGTGTAATCGAAGTGAAATCACTTGAGGAATCGAATGCCGCAAGCAGAATTCAAATCCGAGCCTCCGTTCGGTAGGAAATCGCAGTTATAGTGAAAAACCTATCTTCTAGCATTTTAACTGCCAGAATCGTACTCTGTTGTTAAACAGAAGTGTAATCGAAGTGAAATGCCTTGAGGAATCGAATGCCGCAAGCAGAATTCAAATCCGAGCCTCCGTTCGGCAGGAAATCGCAGTTATAGTGAAAACCTATCTTCCAGCATTCTAACTGCCAGAATAGTACTCTGTTGTTAAACAGAAGTGTAATCGAAGTGAAATCACTTGAAGAATCGAATGCCGCAAGCAGAATTCAAATCCGAGCCTCCGTTCGGCAGGAAATCGCAGTTATAGTGAAAAACCTATCTTCTAGCATTCTAACTGCCAGAATCGTACTCTGTTGTTAATCGAAGTGAAATCACTTGAGGAATCGAATGCCGCAAGCAGAATTCAAATCCGAGCCTCCGTTCGGCAGGAAATCGCAGTTATAGTGAAAAACCTATCTTCCAGCATTCTAACTGCCAGAATAGTACTCTGTTGTTAAACAGAAGTGTAATCGAAGTGAAATCACTTGAGGAATCGAATGCCGCAAGCAGAATTCAAATACGAGCCTCAGTTCGGCAGGAAATCGCAGTTATAGTGAAAAACCTATCTTCTAGCATTCTAACTGACAGAATCGTACTCTGTTGTTAAACAGAAGTGTAATCGAAGTGAAATGACCTGAGGAATCAAATGCCGCAAGCAGAATTCAAATCCGAGCCTCCGTTCGGCAGGAAATCGCAGTTATAGTGAAAAACCTATCTTCTAGCATTCTAACTGCCAGAATCGTACTCTGTTGTTAAACAGAAGTGTAATCGAAGTGAAATCACTTGAGGAATCGAATGCCGCAAGCAGAATTCAAATCCGAGCCTCCGTTCGGCAGGAAATCGCAGTTATAGTGAAAAACCTATCTTCTAGCATTCTAACGGCCAGAATCGTACTCTGTTGTTAATCGAAGTGAAATCACTTGAGGAATCGAATGCCGCAAGCAGAATTCAAATCCGAGCCTCCGTTCGGCAGGAAATCGCAGTTATAGTGAAAAACCTATCTTCTAGCATTCTAACTGCCAGAATCGTACTCTGTTGTTAAACAGAAGTGTAATCGAAGTGAAATCACTTGAGGAATCGAATGCCGCAAGCAGAATTCAAATCCGAGCCTCCGTTCGGTAGGAAATCGCAGTTATAGTGAAAATCCTATCTTCTAGCATTCTAACTGCCAGAATCGTACTCTGTTGTTAAACAGAAGTGTAATCGAAGTGAAATCACTTGAGGAATCGAATGCCGCAAGCAGAATTCAAATCCGAGCCTCCGTTCGGCAGGAAATCGCAGTTATAGTGAAAAACCTATCTTCTAGCATTCTAACTGCCAGAATCGTACTCTGTTGTTAAACAGAAGTGTAATCGAAGTGAAATCACTTGAGGAATCGAATGCCGCAAGCAGAATTCAAATCCGAGCCTCCGTTCGGCAGGAAATCGCAGTTATAGTGAAAAACCTATCTTCTAGCATTCTAACGGCCAGAATCGTACTCTGTTGTTAATCGAAGTGAAATCACTTGAGGAATCGAATGCCGCAAGCAGAATTCAAATCCGAGCCTCCGTTCGGCAGGAAATCGCAGTTATAGTGAAAAACCTATCTTCTAGCATTCTAACGGCCAGAATCGTACTCTGTTGTTAATCGAAGTGAAATCACTTGAGGAATCGAATGCCGCAAGCAGAATTCAAATCCGAGCCTCCGTTCGGCAGGAAATCGCAGTTATAGTGAAAAACCTATCTTCTAGCATTCTAACTGCCAGAATCGTACTCTGTTGTTAAACAGAAGTGTAATCGAAGTGAAATCACTTGAGGAATCGAATGCCGCAAGCAGAATTCAAATCCGAGCCTCCGTTCGGCAGGAAATCGCAGTTATAGTGAAAAACATATCTTCTAGCAATCTAACTGCCAGAATCGTACTCTGTTGTTAAACAGAAGTGTAATCGAAGTGAAATCACTTGAGGAATCGAATGCCGCAAGCAGAATTCAAATCCGAGCCTCCGCTCGGCAGGAAATCGCAGTTATAGTGAAAAACCTATCTTCCAGCATTCTAACTGCCAGAATAGTACTCTGTTGTTAAACAGAAGTGTAATCGAAGTGAAATCACTTGAGGAATCGAATGCCGCAAGCAGAATTCAAATCCGAGCCTCCGTTCGGCAGGAAATCGCAGTTATAGTGAAAAACCTATCTTCTAGCATTCTAACGGCCAGAATCGTACTCTGTTGTTAATCGAAGTGAAATCACTTGAGGAATCGAATGCCGCAACAGAATTCAAATCCGAGCCTCCGTTCGGCAGGAAATCGCAGTTATAGTGAAAAACCTATCTTCTAGCATTCTAACGGCCAGAATCGTACTCTGTTGTTGAACAGAAGTGTATCCGAAGTAAAATGACTAGAGGGATCGAATGCCGCAAGCAGAATTCAAATCCGAGCCTCCGTTCGGCAGGAAATCGCAGTTATAGTGAAAAACCTATCTTCTAGCATTCTAACTGACAGAATCGTACTCTGTTGTTAAACAGAAGTGTAATCGAAGTGAAATGACTTGAGGAATCGAATGCCGCAAGCAGAATTCAAATCCGAGCCTCCGTTCGGCAGGAAATCGCAGTTATAGTGAAAAACCTATCTTCTAGCATTCTAACTGCCAGAATCGTACTCTGTTGTTAAACAGAAGTGTAATCGAAGTGAAATCACTTGAGGAATCGAATGCCGCAAGCAGAATTCAAATCCGAGCCTCAGTTCGGCAGGAAATCGCAGTTATAGTGAAAAACCTATCTTCTAGCATTCTAACTGACAGAATCGTACTCTGTTGTTAAACAGAAGTGTAATCGAAGTGAAATGACCTGAGGAATCAAATGCCGCAAGCAGAATTCAAATCCGAGCCTCCGTTCGGCAGGAAATCGCAGTTATAGTGAAAAACCTATCTTCTAGCATTCTAACTGCCAGAATCGTACACTGTTGTTAAACAGAAGTGTAATCGAAGTGAAATCACTTGAGGAATCGAATGCCGCAAGCAGAATTCAAATCCGAGCCTCCGTTCGGCAGGAAATCGCAGTTATAGTGAAAAACCTATCTTCTAGCATTCTAACGGCCAGAAGCGTACTCTGTTGTTAATCGAAGTGAAATCACTTGAGGAATCGAATGCCGCAAGCAGAATTCAAATCCGAGCCTCCGTTCGGCAGGAAATCGCAGTTATAGTGAAAAACCTATCTTCTAGCATTCTAACTGCCAGAATCGTACTCTGTTGTTAAACAGAAGTGTAATCGAAGTGAAATCACTTGAGGAATCGAATGCCGCAAGCAGAATTCAAATCCGAGCCTCCGTTCGGCAGGAAATCGCAGTTATAGTGAAAAACCTATCTTCTAGCATTCTAACTGCCAGAATCGTACTCTGTTGTTAAACAGAAGTGTAATCGAAGTGAAATCACTTGAGGAATCGAATGCCGCAAGCAGAATTCAAATCCGAGCCTCAGTTCGGCAGGAAATCGCAGTTATAGTGAAAAACCTATCTTCTAGCATTCTAACTGACAGAATCGTACTCTGTTGTTAAACAGAAGTGTAATCGAAGTGAAATGACCTGAGGAATCAAATGCCGCAAGCAGAATTCAAATCCGAGCCTCCGTTCGGCAGGAAATCGCAGTTATAGTGAAAAACCTATCTTCTAGCATTCTAACTGCCAGAATCGTACTCTGTTGTTAAACAGAAGTGTAATCGAAGTGAAATCACTTGAGGAATCGAATGCCGCAAGCAGAATTCAAATCCGAGCCTCCGTTCGGCAGGAAATCGCAGTTATAGTGAAAAACCTATCTTCTAGCATTCTAACGGCCAGAATCGTACTCTGTTGTTGAACAGAAGTGTATCCGAAGTAAAATGACTAGAGGGATCGAATGCCGCAAGCAGAATTCAAATCCGAGCCTCCGTTCGGCAGGAAATCGCAGTTATAGTGAAAAACCAATCTTCTAGCATTCTAACTGCCAGAATCGTACTCTGTTGTTAAACAGAAGTGTAATCGAAGTGAAATCACTTGAGGAATCGAATGCCGCAAGCAGAATTCAAATCCGAGCCTCCGTTCGGTAGGAAATCGCAGTTATAGTGAAAAACCTATCTTCTAGCATTCTAACTGCCAGAATCGTACTCTGTTGTTAAACAGAAGTGTAATCGAAGTGAAATGACTTGAGGAATCGAATGCCGCAAGCAGAATTCAAATCCGAGCCTCCGTTCGGCAGGAAATCGCAGTTATAGTGAAAACCTATCTTCCAGCATTCTAACTGTCAGAATAGTACTCTGTTGTTAAACAGAAGTGTAATCGAAGTGAAATCACTTGAAGAATCGAATGCCGCAAGCAGAATTCAAATCCGAGCCTCCGTTCGGCAGGAAATCGCAGTTATAGTGAAAAACCTATCTTCTAGCATTCTAACTGCCAGAATCGTACTCTGTTGTTAAACAGAAGTGTAATCGAAGTGAAATGACTTGAGGAATCGAATGCCGCAAGCAGAATTCAAATCCGAGCCTCCGTTCGGCAGGAAATCGCAGTTATAGTGAAAAACCTATCTTCTAGCATTCTAACGGCCAGAATCGTACTCTGTTGTTAATCGAAGTGAAATCACTTGAGGAATCGAATGCCGCAAGCAGAATTCAAATCCGAGCCTCCGTTCGGCAGGAAATCGCAGTTATAGTGAAAAACCTATCTTCTAGCATTCTAACTGCCAGAATCGTACTCTGTTGTTAAACAGAAGTGTAATCGAAGTGAAATCACTTGAGGAATCGAATGCCGCAAGCAGAATTCAAATCCGAGCCTCCGTTCGGCAGGAAATCGCAGTTATAGTGAAAAACCTATCTTCTAGCATTCTAACTGCCAGAATCGTACTCTGTTGTTAAACAGAAGTGTAATCGAAGTGAAATCACTTGAGGAATCGAATGCCGCAAGCAGAATTCAAATCCGAGCCTCAGTTCGGCAGGAAATCGCAGTTATAGTGAAAAACCTATCTTCTAGCATTCTAACTGACAGAATCGTACTCTGTTGTTAAACAGAAGTGTAATCGAAGTGAAATGACCTGAGGAATCAAATGCCGCAAGCAGAATTCAAATCCGAGCCTCCGTTCGGCAGGAAATCGCAGTTATAGTGAAAAACCTATCTTCTAGCATTCTAACTGCCAGAATCGTACTCTGTTGTTAAACAGAAGTGTAATCGAAGTGAAATCACTTGAGGAATCGAATGCCGCAAGCAGAATTCAAATCCGAGCCTCCGTTCGGCAGGAAATCGCAGTTATAGTGAAAAACCTATCTTCTAGCATTCTAACGGCCAGAATCGTACTCTGTTGTTGAACAGAAGTGTATCCGAAGTAAAATGACTAGAGGGATCGAATGCCGCAAGCAGAATTCAAATCCGAGCCTCCGTTCGGCAGGAAATCGCAGTTATAGTGAAAAACCAATCTTCTAGCATTCTAACTGCCAGAATCGTACTCTGTTGTTAAACAGAAGTGTAATCGAAGTGAAATCACTTGAGGAATCGAATGCCGCAAGCAGAATTCAAATCCGAGCCTCCGTTCGGTAGGAAATCGCAGTTATAGTGAAAAACCTATCTTCTAGCATTCTAACTGCCAGAATCGTACTCTGTTGTTAAACAGAAGTGTAATCGAAGTGAAATGACTTGAGGAATCGAATGCCGCAAGCAGAATTCAAATCCGAGCCTCCGTTCGGCAGGAAATCGCAGTTATAGTGAAAACCTATCTTCCAGCATTCTAACTGTCAGAATAGTACTCTGTTGTTAAACAGAAGTGTAATCGAAGTGAAATCACTTGAAGAATCGAATGCCGCAAGCAGAATTCAAATCCGAGCCTCCGTTCGGCAGGAAATCGCAGTTATAGTGAAAAACCTATCTTCTAGCATTCTAACTGCCAGAATCGTACTCTGTTGTTAAACAGAAGTGTAATCGAAGTGAAATGACTTGAGGAATCGAATGCCGCAAGCAGAATTCAAATCCGAGCCTCCGTTCGGCAGGAAATCGCAGTTATAGTGAAAAACCTATCTTCTAGCATTCTAACGGCCAGAATCGTACTCTGTTGTTAATCGAAGTGAAATCACTTGAGGAATCGAATGCCGCAAGCAGAATTCAAATCCGAGCCTCCGTTCGGCAGGAAATCGCAGTTATAGTGAAAAACCTATCTTCTAGCATTCTAACTGCCAGAATCGTACTCTGTTGTTAAACAGAAGTGTAATCGAAGTGAAATCACTTGAGGAATCGAATGCCGCAAGCAGAATTCAAATCCGAGCCTCCGTTCGGCAGGAAATCGCAGTTATAGTGAAAAACCTATCTTCTAGCATTCTAACTGCCAGAATCGTACTCTGTTGTTAAACAGAAGTGTAATCGAAGTGAAATCACTTGAGGAATCGAATGCCGCAAGCAGAATTCAAATCCGAGCCTCAGTTCGGCAGGAAATCGCAGTTATAGTGAAAAACCTATCTTCTAGCATTCTAACTGACAGAATCGTACTCTGTTGTTAAACAGAAGTGTAATCGAAGTGAAATGACCTGAGGAATCAAATGCCGCAAGCAGAATTCAAATCCGAGCCTCCGTTCGGCAGGAAATCGCAGTTATAGTGAAAAACCTATCTTCTAGCATTCTAACTGCCAGAATCGTACTCTGTTGTTAAACAGAAGTGTAATCGAAGTGAAATCACTTGAGGAATCGAATGCCGCAAGCAGAATTCAAATCCGAGCCTCCGTTCGGCAGGAAATCGCAGTTATAGTGAAAAACCTATCTTCTAGCATTCTAACGGCCAGAATCGTACTCTGTTGTTAATCGAAGTGTAATCGAAGTGAAATCACTTGAGGAATCGAATGCCGCAAGCAGAATTCAAATCCGAGCCTCCGTTCGGCAGGAAATCGCAGTTATAGTGAAAAACCTATCTTCTAGCATTCTAACGGCCAGAATCGTACTCTGTTGTTGAACAGAAGTGTATCCGAAGTAAAATGACTAGAGGGATCGAATGCCGCAAGCAGAATTCAAATCCGAGCCTCCGTTCGGCAGGAAATCGCAGTTATAGTGAAAAACCAATCTTCTAGCATTCTAACTGCCAGAATCGTACTCTGTTGTTAAACAGAAGTGTAATCGAAGTGAAATCACTTGAGGAATCGAATGCCGCAAGCAGAATTCAAATCCGAGCCTCCGTTCGGTAGGAAATCGCAGTTATAGTGAAAAACCTATCTTCTAGCATTCTAACTGCCAGAATCGTACTCTGTTGTTAAACAGAAGTGTAATCGAAGTGAAATGACTTGAGGAATCGAATGCCGCAAGCAGAATTCAAATCCGAGCCTCCGTTCGGCAGGAAATCGCAGTTATAGTGAAAACCTATCTTCCAGCATTCTAACTGTCAGAATAGTACTCTGTTGTTAAACAGAAGTGTAATCGAAGTGAAATCACTTGAAGAATCGAATGCCGCAAGCAGAATTCAAATCCGAGCCTCCGTTCGGCAGGAAATCGCAGTTATAGTGAAAAACCTATCTTCTAGCATTCTAACTGCCAGAATCGTACTCTGTTGTTAAACAGAAGTGTAATCGAAGTGAAATGACTTGAGGAATCGAATGCCGCAAGCAGAATTCAAATCCGAGCCTCCGTTCGGCAGGAAATCGCAGTTATAGTGAAAAACCTATCTTCTAGCATTCTAACGGCCAGAATCGTACTCTGTTGTTAATCGAAGTGAAATCACTTGAGGAATCGAATGCCGCAAGCAGAATTCAAATCCGAGCCTCCGTTCGGCAGGAAATCGCAGTTATAGTGAAAAACCTATCTTCTAGCATTCTAACTGCCAGAATCGTACTCTGTTGTTAAACAGAAGTGTAATCGAAGTGAAATCACTTGAGGAATCGAATGCCGCAAGCAGAATTCAAATCCGAGCCTCCGTTCGGCAGGAAATCGCAGTTATAGTGAAAAACCTATCTTCTAGCATTCTAACTGCCAGAATCGTACTCTGTTGTTAAACAGAAGTGTAATCGAAGTGAAATCACTTGAGGAATCGAATGCCGCAAGCAGAATTCAAATCCGAGCCTCAGTTCGGCAGGAAATCGCAGTTATAGTGAAAAACCTATCTTCTAGCATTCTAACTGACAGAATCGTACTCTGTTGTTAAACAGAAGTGTAATCGAAGTGAAATGACCTGAGGAATCAAATGCCGCAAGCAGAATTCAAATCCGAGCCTCCGTTCGGCAGGAAATCGCAGTTATAGTGAAAAACCTATCTTCTAGCATTCTAACTGCCAGAATCGTACTCTGTTGTTAAACAGAAGTGTAATCGAAGTGAAATCACTTGAGGAATCGAATGCCGCAAGCAGAATTCAAATCCGAGCCTCCGTTCGGCAGGAAATCGCAGTTATAGTGAAAAACCTATCTTCTAGCATTCTAACGGCCAGAATCGTACTCTGTTGTTAATCGAAGTGAAATCACTTGAGGAATCGAATGCCGCAACAGAATTCAAATCCGAGCCTCCGTTCGGCAGGAAATCGCAGTTATAGTGAAAAACCTATCTTCTAGCATTCTAACGGCCAGAATCGTACTCTGTTGTTGAACAGAAGTGTATCCGAAGTAAAATGACTAGAGGGATCGAATGCCGCAAGCAGAATTCAAATCCGAGCCTCCGTTCGGCAGGAAATCGCAGTTATAGTGAAAAACCTATCTTCTAGCATTCTAACTGACAGAATCGTACTCTGTTGTTAAACAGAAGTGTAATCGAAGTGAAATGACTTGAGGAATCGAATGCCGCAAGCAGAATTCAAATCCGAGCCTCCGTTCGGCAGGAAATCGCAGTTATAGTGAAAAACCTATCTTCTAGCATTCTAACTGACAGAATCGTACTCTGTTGTTAAACAGAAGTGTAATCGAAGTGAAATGACCTGAGGAATCAAATGCCGCAAGCAGAATTCAAATCCGAGCCTCCGTTCGGCAGGAAATCGCAGTTATAGTGAAAAACCTATCTTCTAGCATTCTAACTGCCAGAATCGTACACTGTTGTTAAACAGAAGTGTAATCGAAGTGAAATCACTTGAGGAATCGAATGCCGCAAGCAGAATTCAAATCCGAGCCTCCGTTCGGCAGGAAATCGCAGTTATAGTGAAAAACCTATCTTCTAGCATTCTAACGGCCAGAATCGTACTCTGTTGTTAATCGAAGTGAAATCACTTGAGGAATCGAATGCCGCAAGCAGAATTCAAATCCGAGCCTCCGTTCGGCAGGAAATCGCAGTTATAGTGAAAAATCTATCTTCCAGCATTCTAACTGCCAGAATCGTACTCTGTTGTTAAACAGAAGTGTAATCGAAGTGAAATGACTTGAGGAATCGAATGCCGCAAGCAGAATTCAAATCCGAGCCTCCGTTCGGCAGGAAATCGCAGTTATAGTGAAAAACCTATCTTCTAGCATTCTAACTGCCAGAATCGTACTCTGTTGTTAATCGAAGTGAAATCACTTGAGGAATCGAATGCCGCAAGCAGAATTCAAATCCGAGCCTCCGTTCGGCAGGAAATCGCAGTTATAGTGAAAAACCTATCTTCTAGCATTCTAACGGCCAGAATCGTACTCTGTTGTTGAACAGAAGTGTATCCGAAGTAAAATGACTAGAGGGATCGAATGCCGCAAGCAGAATTCAAATCCGAGCCTCCGTTCGGCAGGAAATCGCAGTTATAGTGAAAAACCAATCTTCTAGCATTCTAACTGCCAGAATCGTACTCTGTTGTTAAACAGAAGTGTAATCGAAGTGAAATCACTTGAGGAATCGAATGCCGCAAGCAGAATTCAAATCCGAGCCTCCGTTCGGTAGGAAATCGCAGTTATAGTGAAAAACCTATCTTCTAGCATTCTAACTGCCAGAATCGTACTCTGTTGTTAAACAGAAGTGTAATCGAAGTGAAATGACTTGAGGAATCGAATGCCGCAAGCAGAATTCAAATCCGAGCCTCCGTTCGGCAGGAAATCGCAGTTATAGTGAAAACCTATCTTCCAGCATTCTAACTGCCAGAATAGTACTCTGTTGTTAAACAGAAGTGTAATCGAAGTGAAATCACTTGAAGAATCGAATGCCGCAAGCAGAATTCAAATCCGAGCCTCCGTTCGGCAGGAAATCGCAGTTATAGTGAAAAACCTATCTTCTAGCATTCTAACTGCCAGAATCGTACTCTGTTGTTAATCGAAGTGAAATCACTTGAGGAATCGAATGCCGCAAGCAGAATTCAAATCCGAGCCTCCGTTCGGCAGGAAATCGCAGTTATAGTGAAAAACCTATCTTCCAGCATTCTAACTGCCAGAATAGTACTCTGTTGTTAAACAGAAGTGTAATCGAAGTGAAATCACTTGAGGAATCGAATGCCGCAAGCAGAATTCAAATCCGAGCCTCAGTTCGGCAGGAAATCGCAGTTATAGTGAAAAACCTATCTTCTAGCATTCTAACTGACAGAATCGTACTCTGTTGTTAAACAGAAGTGTAATCGAAGTGAAATGACCTGAGGAATCAAATGCCGCAAGCAGAATTCAAATCCGAGCCTCCGTTCGGCAGGAAATCGCAGTTATAGTGAAAAACCTATCTTCTAGCATTCTAACTGCCAGAATCGTACTCTGTTGTTAAACAGAAGTGTAATCGAAGTGAAATCACTTGAGGAATCGAATGCCGCAAGCAGAATTCAAATCCGAGCCTCCGTTCGGCAGGAAATCGCAGTTATAGTGAAAAACCTATCTTCTAGCATTCTAACGGCCAGAATCGTACTCTGTTGTTAATCGAAGTGAAATCACTTGAGGAATCGAATGCCGCAAGCAGAATTCAAATCCGAGCCTCCGTTCGGCAGGAAATCGCAGTTATAGTGAAAAACCTATCTTCTAGCATTCTAACTGCCAGAATCGTACTCTGTTGTTAAACAGAAGTGTAATCGAAGTGAAATCACTTGAGGAATCGAATGCCGCAAGCAGAATTCAAATCCGAGCCTCCGTTCGGTAGGAAATCGCAGTTATAGTGAAAATCCTATCTTCTAGCATTCTAACTGCCAGAATCGTACTCTGTTGTTAAACAGAAGTGTAATCGAAGTGAAATCACTTGAGGAATCGAATGCCGCAAGCAGAATTCAAATCCGAGCCTCCGTTCGGCAGGAAATCGCAGTTATAGTGAAAAACCTATCTTCTAGCATTCTAACTGCCAGAATCGTACTCTGTTGTTAAACAGAAGTGTAATCGAAGTGAAATCACTTGAGGAATCGAATGCCGCAAGCAGAATTCAAATCCGAGCCTCCGTTCGGCAGGAAATCGCAGTTATAGTGAAAAACATATCTTCTAGCAATCTAACTGCCAGAATCGTACTCTGTTGTTAAACAGAAGTGTAATCGAAGTGAAATCACTTGAGGAATCGAATGCCGCAAGCAGAATTCAAATCCGAGCCTCCGCTCGGCAGGAAATCGCAGTTATAGTGAAAAACCTATCTTCTAGCATTCTAACGGCCAGAATCGTACTCTGTTGTTAATCGAAGTGAAATCACTTGAGGAATCGAATGCCGCAACAGAATTCAAATCCGAGCCTCCGTTCGGCAGGAAATCGCAGTTATAGTGAAAAACCTATCTTCTAGCATTCTAACGGCCAGAATCGTACTCTGTTGTTGAACAGAAGTGTATCCGAAGTAAAATGACTAGAGGGATCGAATGCCGCAAGCAGAATTCAAATCCGAGCCTCCGTTCGGCAGGAAATCGCAGTTATAGTGAAAAACCTATCTTCTAGCATTCTAACTGACAGAATCGTACTCTGTTGTTAAACAGAAGTGTAATCGAAGTGAAATGACTTGAGGAATCGAATGCCGCAAGCAGAATTCAAATCCGAGCCTCCGTTCGGCAGGAAATCGCAGTTATAGTGAAAAACCTATCTTCTAGCATTCTAACTGACAGAATCGTACTCTGTTGTTAAACAGAAGTGTAATCGAAGTGAAATGACCTGAGGAATCAAATGCCGCAAGCAGAATTCAAATCCGAGCCTCCGTTCGGCAGGAAATCGCAGTTATAGTGAAAAACCTATCTTCTAGCATTCTAACTGCCAGAATCGTACACTGTTGTTAAACAGAAGTGTAATCGAAGTGAAATCACTTGAGGAATCGAATGCCGCAAGCAGAATTCAAATCCGAGCCTCCGTTCGGCAGGAAATCGCAGTTATAGTGAAAAACCTATCTTCTAGCATTCTAACGGCCAGAATCGTACTCTGTTGTTAATCGAAGTGAAATCACTTGAGGAATCGAATGCCGCAAGCAGAATTCAAATCCGAGCCTCCGTTCGGCAGGAAATCGCAGTTATAGTGAAAAATCTATCTTCCAGCATTCTAACTGCCAGAATCGTACTCTGTTGTTAAACAGAAGTGTAATCGAAGTGAAATGACTTGAGGAATCGAATGCCGCAAGCAGAATTCAAATCCGAGCCTCCGTTCGGCAGGAAATCGCAGTTATAGTGAAAAACCTATCTTCTAGCATTCTAACTGCCAGAATCGTACTCTGTTGTTAATCGAAGTGAAATCACTTGAGGAATCGAATGCCGCAAGCAGAATTCAAATCCGAGCCTCCGTTCGGCAGGAAATCGCAGTTATAGTGAAAAACCTATCTTCTAGCATTCTAACGGCCAGAATCGTACTCTGTTGTTGAACAGAAGTGTATCCGAAGTAAAATGACTAGAGGGATCGAATGCCGCAAGCAGAATTCAAATCCGAGCCTCCGTTCGGCAGGAAATCGCAGTTATAGTGAAAAACCAATCTTCTAGCATTCTAACTGCCAGAATCGTACTCTGTTGTTAAACAGAAGTGTAATCGAAGTGAAATCACTTGAGGAATCGAATGCCGCAAGCAGAATTCAAATCCGAGCCTCCGTTCGGTAGGAAATCGCAGTTATAGTGAAAAACCTATCTTCTAGCATTCTAACTGCCAGAATCGTACTCTGTTGTTAAACAGAAGTGTAATCGAAGTGAAATGACTTGAGGAATCGAATGCCGCAAGCAGAATTCAAATCCGAGCCTCCGTTCGGCAGGAAATCGCAGTTATAGTGAAAACCTATCTTCCAGCATTCTAACTGCCAGAATAGTACTCTGTTGTTAAACAGAAGTGTAATCGAAGTGAAATCACTTGAAGAATCGAATGCCGCAAGCAGAATTCAAATCCGAGCCTCCGTTCGGCAGGAAATCGCAGTTATAGTGAAAAACCTATCTTCTAGCATTCTAACTGCCAGAATCGTACTCTGTTGTTAATCGAAGTGAAATCACTTGAGGAATCGAATGCCGCAAGCAGAATTCAAATCCGAGCCTCCGTTCGGCAGGAAATCGCAGTTATAGTGAAAAACCTATCTTCCAGCATTCTAACTGCCAGAATAGTACTCTGTTGTTAAACAGAAGTGTAATCGAAGTGAAATCACTTGAGGAATCGAATGCCGCAAGCAGAATTCAAATCCGAGCCTCAGTTCGGCAGGAAATCGCAGTTATAGTGAAAAACCTATCTTCTAGCATTCTAACTGACAGAATCGTACTCTGTTGTTAAACAGAAGTGTAATCGAAGTGAAATGACCTGAGGAATCAAATGCCGCAAGCAGAATTCAAATCCGAGCCTCCGTTCGGCAGGAAATCGCAGTTATAGTGAAAAACCTATCTTCTAGCATTCTAACTGCCAGAATCGTACTCTGTTGTTAAACAGAAGTGTAATCGAAGTGAAATCACTTGAGGAATCGAATGCCGCAAGCAGAATTCAAATCCGAGCCTCCGTTCGGCAGGAAATCGCAGTTATAGTGAAAAACCTATCTTCTAGCATTCTAACGGCCAGAATCGTACTCTGTTGTTAATCGAAGTGAAATCACTTGAGGAATCGAATGCCGCAAGCAGAATTCAAATCCGAGCCTCCGTTCGGCAGGAAATCGCAGTTATAGTGAAAAACCTATCTTCTAGCATTCTAACTGCCAGAATCGTACTCTGTTGTTAAACAGAAGTGTAATCGAAGTGAAATCACTTGAGGAATCGAATGCCGCAAGCAGAATTCAAATCCGAGCCTCCGTTCGGTAGGAAATCGCAGTTATAGTGAAAATCCTATCTTCTAGCATTCTAACTGCCAGAATCGTACTCTGTTGTTAAACAGAAGTGTAATCGAAGTGAAATCACTTGAGGAATCGAATGCCGCAAGCAGAATTCAAATCCGAGCCTCCGTTCGGCAGGAAATCGCAGTTATAGTGAAAAACCTATCTTCTAGCATTCTAACTGCCAGAATCGTACTCTGTTGTTAAACAGAAGTGTAATCGAAGTGAAATCACTTGAGGAATCGAATGCCGCAAGCAGAATTCAAATCCGAGCCTCCGTTCGGCAGGAAATCGCAGTTATAGTGAAAAACATATCTTCTAGCAATCTAACTGCCAGAATCGTACTCTGTTGTTAAACAGAAGTGTAATCGAAGTGAAATCACTTGAGGAATCGAATGCCGCAAGCAGAATTCAAATCCGAGCCTCCGCTCGGCAGGAAATCGCAGTTATAGTGAAAAACCTATCTTCCAGCATTCTAACTGCCAGAATAGTACTCTGTTGTTAAACAGAAGTGTAATCGAAGTGAAAGCACTTGAGGAATCGAATGCCGCAAGCAGAATTCAAATCCGAGCCTCCGTTCGGCAGGAAATCGCAGTTATAGTGAAAAACCTATCTTCTAGCATTCTAACGGCCAGAATCGTACTCTGTTGTTGAGCCTCCGTTCGGCAGGAAATCGCAGTTATAGTGAAAAACCTATCTTCTAGCATTCTAACGGCCAGAATCGTACTCTGTTGTTGAACAGAAGTGTATCCGAAGTAAAATGACTAGAGGGATCGAATGCCGCAAGCAGAATTCAAATCCGAGCCTCCGTTCGGCAGGAAATCGCAGTTATAGTGAAAAACCTATCTTCTAGCATTCTAACTGACAGAATCGTACTCTGTTGTTAAACAGAAGTGTAATCGAAGTGAAATCACTTGAGGAATCGAATGCCGCAAGCAGAATTCAAATCCGAGCCTCCGTTCGGCAGGAAATCGCAGTTATAGTGAAAAACCTATCTTCTAGCATTCTAACTGCCAGAATCGTACTCTGTTGTTAAACAGAAGTGTAATCGAAGTGAAATCACTTGAGGAATCGAATGCCGCAAGCAGAATTCAAATCCGAGCCTCCGTTCGGCAGGAAATCGCAGTTATAGTGAAAAACATATCTTCTAGCAATCTAACTGCCAGAATCGTACTCTGTTGTTAAACAGAAGTGTAATCGAAGTGAAATCACTTGAGGAATCGAATGCCGCAAGCAGAATTCAAATCCGAGCCTCCGCTCGGCAGGAAATCGCAGTTATAGTGAAAAACCTATCTTCCAGCATTCTAACTGCCAGAATAGTACTCTGTTGTTAAACAGAAGTGTAATCGAAGTGAAATCACTTGAGGAATCGAATGCCGCAAGCAGAATTCAAATCCGAGCCTCCGTTCGGCAGGAAATCGCAGTTATAGTGAAAAACCTATCTTCTAGCATTCTAACGGCCAGAATCGTACTCTGTTGTTAATCGAAGTGAAATCACTTGAGGAATCGAATGCCGCAACAGAATTCAAATCCGAGCCTCCGTTCGGCAGGAAATCGCAGTTATAGTGAAAAACCTATCTTCTAGCATTCTAACGGCCAGAATCGTACTCTGTTGTTGAACAGAAGTGTATCCGAAGTAAAATGACTAGAGGGATCGAATGCCGCAAGCAGAATTCAAATCCGAGCCTCCGTTCGGCAGGAAATCGCAGTTATAGTGAAAAACCAATCTTCTAGCATTCTAACTGCCAGAATCGTACTCTGTTGTTAAACAGAAGTGTAATCGAAGTGAAATCACTTGAGGAATCGAATGCCGCAAGCAGAATTCAAATCCGAGCCTCCGTTCGGTAGGAAATCGCAGTTATAGTGAAAAACCTATCTTCTAGCATTCTAACTGCCAGAATCGTACTCTGTTGTTAAACAGAAGTGTAATCGAAGTGAAATGACTTGAGGAATCGAATGCCGCAAGCAGAATTCAAATCCGAGCCTCCGTTCGGCAGGAAATCGCAGTTATAGTGAAAACCTATCTTCCAGCATTCTAACTGCCAGAATAGTACTCTGTTGTTAAACAGAAGTGTAATCGAAGTGAAATCACTTGAAGAATCGAATGCCGCAAGCAGAATTCAAATCCGAGCCTCCGTTCGGCAGGAAATCGCAGTTATAGTGAAAAACCTATCTTCTAGCATTCTAACTGCCAGAATCGTACTCTGTTGTTAATCGAAGTGAAATCACTTGAGGAATCGAATGCCGCAAGCAGAATTCAAATCCGAGCCTCCGTTCGGCAGGAAATCGCAGTTATAGTGAAAAACCTATCTTCCAGCATTCTAACTGCCAGAATAGTACTCTGTTGTTAAACAGAAGTGTAATCGAAGTGAAATCACTTGAGGAATCGAATGCCGCAAGCAGAATTCAAATCCGAGCCTCAGTTCGGCAGGAAATCGCAGTTATAGTGAAAAACCTATCTTCTAGCATTCTAACTGACAGAATCGTACTCTGTTGTTAAACAGAAGTGTAATCGAAGTGAAATGACCTGAGGAATCAAATGCCGCAAGCAGAATTCAAATCCGAGCCTCCGTTCGGCAGGAAATCGCAGTTATAGTGAAAAACCTATCTTCTAGCATTCTAACTGCCAGAATCGTACTCTGTTGTTAAACAGAAGTGTAATCGAAGTGAAATCACTTGAGGAATCGAATGCCGCAAGCAGAATTCAAATCCGAGCCTCCGTTCGGCAGGAAATCGCAGTTATAGTGAAAAACCTATCTTCTAGCATTCTAACGGCCAGAATCGTACTCTGTTGTTAATCGAAGTGAAATCACTTGAGGAATCGAATGCCGCAAGCAGAATTCAAATCCGAGCCTCCGTTCGGCAGGAAATCGCAGTTATAGTGAAAAACCTATCTTCTAGCATTCTAACTGCCAGAATCGTACTCTGTTGTTAAACAGAAGTGTAATCGAAGTGAAATCACTTGAGGAATCGAATGCCGCAAGCAGAATTCAAATCCGAGCCTCCGTTCGGTAGGAAATCGCAGTTATAGTGAAAATCCTATCTTCTAGCATTCTAACTGCCAGAATCGTACTCTGTTGTTAAACAGAAGTGTAATCGAAGTGAAATCACTTGAGGAATCGAATGCCGCAAGCAGAATTCAAATCCGAGCCTCCGTTCGGCAGGAAATCGCAGTTATAGTGAAAAACCTATCTTCTAGCATTCTAACTGCCAGAATCGTACTCTGTTGTTAAACAGAAGTGTAAACGAAGTGAAATCACTTGAGGAATCGAATGCCGCAAGCAGAATTCAAATCCGAGCCTCCGTTCGGCAGGAAATCGCAGTTATAGTGAAAAACATATCTTCTAGCAATCTAACTGCCAGAATCGTACTCTGTTGTTAAACAGAAGTGTAATCGAAGTGAAATCACTTGAGGAATCGAATGCCGCAAGCAGAATTCAAATCCGAGCCTCCGCTCGGCAGGAAATCGCAGTTATAGTGAAAAACCTATCTTCCAGCATTCTAACTGCCAGAATAGTACTCTGTTGTTAAACAGAAGTGTAATCGAAGTGAAATCACTTGAGGAATCGAATGCCGCAAGCAGAATTCAAATCCGAGCCTCCGTTCGGCAGGAAATCGCAGTTATAGTGAAAAACCTATCTTCTAGCATTCTAACGGCCAGAATCGTACTCTGTTGTTAATCGAAGTGAAATCACTTGAGGAATCGAATGCCGCAACAGAATTCAAATCCTAGCCTCCGTTCGGCAGGAAATCGCAGTTATAGTGAAAAACCTATCTTCTAGCATTCTAACGGCCAGAATCGTACTCTGTTGTTGAACAGAAGTGTATCCGAAGTAAAATGACTAGAGGGATCGAATGCCGCAAGCAGAATTCAAATCCGAGCCTCCGTTCGGCAGGAAATCGCAGTTATAGTGAAAAACCTATCTTCTAGCATTCTAACTGACAGAATCGTACTCTGTTGTTAAACAGAAGTGTAATCGAAGTGAAATCACTTGAGGAATCGAATGCCGCAAGCAGAATTCAAATCCGAGCCTCCGTTCGGCAGGAAATCGCAGTTATAGTGAAAAACCTATCTTCTAGCATTCTAACTGCCAGAATCGTACTCTGTTGTTAAACAGAAGTGTAATCGAAGTGAAATCACTTGAGGAATCGAATGCCGCAAGCAGAATTCAAATCCGAGCCTCCGTTCGGCAGGAAATCGCAGTTATAGTGAAAAACATATCTTCTAGCAATCTAACTGCCAGAATCGTACTCTGTTGTTAAACAGAAGTGTAATCGAAGTGAAATCACTTGAGGAATCGAATGCCGCAAGCAGAATTCAAATCCGAGCCTCCGCTCGGCAGGAAATCGCAGTTATAGTGAAAAACCTATCTTCCAGCATTCTAACTGCCAGAATAGTACTCTGTTGTTAAACAGAAGTGTAATCGAAGTGAAATCACTTGAGGAATCGAATGCCGCAAGCAGAATTCAAATCCGAGCCTCCGTTCGGCAGGAAATCGCAGTTATAGTGAAAAACCTATCTTCTAGCATTCTAACGGCCAGAATCGTACTCTGTTGTTAATCGAAGTGAAATCACTTGAGGAATCGAATGCCGCAACAGAATTCAAATCCGAGCCTCCGTTCGGCAGGAAATCGCAGTTATAGTGAAAAACCTATCTTCTAGCATTCTAACGGCCAGAATCGTACTCTGTTGTTGAACAGAAGTGTATCCGAAGTAAAATGACTAGAGGGATCGAATGCCGCAAGCAGAATTCAAATCCGAGCCTCCGTTCGGCAGGAAATCGCAGTTATAGTGAAAAACCTATCTTCTAGCATTCTAACTGACAGAATCGTACTCTGTTGTTAAACAGAAGTGTAATCGAAGTGAAATGACTTGAGGAATCGAATGCCGCAAGCAGAATTCAAATCCGAGCCTCCGTTCGGCAGGAAATCGCAGTTATAGTGAAAAACCTATCTTCTAGCATTCTAACTGCCAGAATCGTACTCTGTTGTTAAACAGAAGTGTAATCGAAGTGAAATCACTTGAGGAATCGAATGCCGCAAGCAGAATTCAAATCCGAGCCTCAGTTCGGCAGGAAATCGCAGTTATAGTGAAAAACCTATCTTCTAGCATTCTAACTGCCAGAATCGTACTCTGTTGTTAAACAGAAGTGTAATCGAAGTGAAATGACCTGAGGAATCAAATGCCGCAAGCAGAATTCAAATCCGAGCCTCCGTTCGGCAGGAAATCGCAGTTATAGTGAAAAACCTATCTTCTAGCATTCTAACTGCCAGAATCGTACACTGTTGTTAAACAGAAGTGTAATCGAAGTGAAATCACTTGAGGAATCGAATGCCGCAAGCAGAATTCAAATCCGAGCCTCCGTTCGGCAGGAAATCGCAGTTATAGTGAAAAACCTATCTTCTAGCATTCTAACGGCCAGAATCGTACTCTGTTGTTAATCGAAGTGAAATCACTTGAGGAATCGAATGCCGCAAGCAGAATTCAAATCCGAGCCTCCGTTCGGCAGGAAATCGCAGTTATAGTGAAAAACCTATCTTCTAGCATTCTAACGGCCAGAATCGTACTCTGTTGTTGAACAGAAGTGTATCCGAAGTAAAATGACTAGAGGGATCGAATGCCGCAAGCAGAATTCAAATCCGAGCCTCCGTTCGGCAGGAAATCGCAGTTATAGTGAAAAACCAATCTTCTAGCATTCTAACTGCCAGAATCGTACTCTGTTGTTAAACAGAAGTGTAATCGAAGTGAAATCACTTGAGGAATCGAATGCCGCAAGCAGAATTCAAATCCGAGCCTCCGTTCGGCAGGAAATCGCAGTTATAGTGAAAAACCTATCTTCTAGCATTCTAACTGCCAGAATCGTACTCTGTTGTTAAACAGAAGTGTAATCGAAGTGAAATCACTTGAGGAATCGAATGCCGCAAGCAGAATTCAAATCCGAGCCTCAGTTCGGCAGGAAATCGCAGTTATAGTGAAAAACCTATCTTCTAGCATTCTAACTGACAGAATCGTACTCTGTTGTTAAACAGAAGTGTAATCGAAGTGAAATGACCTGAGGAATCAAATGCCGCAAGCAGAATTCAAATCCGAGCCTCCGTTCGGCAGGAAATCGCAGTTATAGTGAAAAACATATCTTCTAGCAATCTAACTGCCAGAATCGTACTCTGTTGTTAAACAGAAGTGTAATCGAAGTGAAATCACTTGAGGAATCGAATGCCGCAAGCAGAATTCAAATCCGAGCCTCCGCTCGGCAGGAAATCGCAGTTATAGTGAAAAACCTATCTTCCAGCATTCTAACTGCCAGAATAGTACTCTGTTGTTAAACAGAAGTGTAATCGAAGTGAAATCACTTGAGGAATCGAATGCCGCAAGCAGAATTCAAATCCGAGCCTCCGTTCGGCAGGAAATCGCAGTTATAGTGAAAAACCTATCTTCTAGCATTCTAACGGCCAGAATCGTACTCTGTTGTTAATCGAAGTGAAATCACTTGAGGAATCGAATGCCGCAACAGAATTCAAATCCGAGCCTCCGTTCGGCAGGAAATCGCAGTTATAGTGAAAAACCTATCTTCTAGCATTCTAACGGCCAGAATCGTACTCTGTTGTTGAACAGAAGTGTATCCGAAGTAAAATGACTAGAGGGATCGAATGCCGCAAGCAGAATTCAAATCCGAGCCTCCGTTCGGCAGGAAATCGCAGTTATAGTGAAAAACCTATCTTCTAGCATTCTAACTGACAGAATCGTACTCTGTTGTTAAACAGAAGTGTAATCGAAGTGAAATCACTTGAGGAATCGAATGCCGCAAGCAGAATTCAAATCCGAGCCTCCGTTCGGCAGGAAATCGCAGTTATAGTGAAAAACCTATCTTCTAGCATTCTAACTGCCAGAATCGTACTCTGTTGTTAAACAGAAGTGTAATCGAAGTGAAATCACTTGAGGAATCGAATGCCGCAAGCAGAATTCAAATCCGAGCCTCCGTTCGGCAGGAAATCGCAGTTATAGTGAAAAACATATCTTCTAGCAATCTAACTGCCAGAATCGTACTCTGTTGTTAAACAGAAGTGTAATCGAAGTGAAATCACTTGAGGAATCGAATGCCGCAAGCAGAATTCAAATCCGAGCCTCCGCTCGGCAGGAAATCGCAGTTATAGTGAAAAACCTATCTTCCAGCATTCTAACTGCCAGAATAGTACTCTGTTGTTAAACAGAAGTGTAATCGAAGTGAAATCACTTGAGGAATCGAATGCCGCAAGCAGAATTCAAATCCGAGCCTCCGTTCGGCAGGAAATCGCAGTTATAGTGAAAAACCTATCTTCTAGCATTCTAACGGCCAGAATCGTACTCTGTTGTTAATCGAAGTGAAATCACTTGAGGAATCGAATGCCGCAACAGAATTCAAATCCGAGCCTCCGTTCGGCAGGAAATCGCAGTTATAGTGAAAAACCTATCTTCTAGCATTCTAACGGCCAGAATCGTACTCTGTTGTTGAACAGAAGTGTATCCGAAGTAAAATGACTAGAGGGATCGAATGCCGCAAGCAGAATTCAAATCCGAGCCTCCGTTCGGCAGGAAATCGCAGTTATAGTGAAAAACCTATCTTCTAGCATTCTAACTGACAGAATCGTACTCTGTTGTTAAACAGAAGTGTAATCGAAGTGAAATGACTTGAGGAATCGAATGCCGCAAGCAGAATTCAAATCCGAGCCTCCGTTCGGCAGGAAATCGCAGTTATAGTGAAAAACCTATCTTCTAGCATTCTAACTGCCAGAATCGTACTCTGTTGTTAAACAGAAGTGTAATCGAAGTGAAATCACTTGAGGAATCGAATGCCGCAAGCAGAATTCAAATCCGAGCCTCAGTTCGGCAGGAAATCGCAGTTATAGTGAAAAACCTATCTTCTAGCATTCTAACTAACAGAATCGTACTCTGTTGTTAAACAGAAGTGTAATCGAAGTGAAATGACCTGAGGAATCAAATGCCGCAAGCAGAATTCAAATCCGAGCCTCCGTTCGGCAGGAAATCGCAGTTATAGTGAAAAACCTATCTTCTAGCATTCTAACTGCCAGAATCGTACACTGTTGTTAAACAGAAGTGTAATCGAAGTGAAATCACTTGAGGAATCGAATGCCGCAAGCAGAATTCAAATCCGAGCCTCCGTTCGGCAGGAAATCGCAGTTATAGTGAAAAACCTATCTTCTAGCATTCTAACGGCCAGAATCGTACTCTGTTGTTAATCGAAGTGAAATCACTTGAGGAATCGAATGCCGCAAGCAGAATTCAAATCCGAGCCTCCGTTCGGCAGGAAATCGCAGTTATAGTGAAAAACCTATCTTCTAGCATTCTAACGGCCAGAATCGTACTCTGTTGTTGAACAGAAGTGTATCCGAAGTAAAATGACTAGAGGGATCGAATGCCGCAAGCAGAATTCAAATCCGAGCCTCCGTTCGGCAGGAAATCGCAGTTATAGTGAAAAACCAATCTTCTAGCATTCTAACTGCCAGAATCGTACTCTGTTGTTAAACAGAAGTGTAATCGAAGTGAAATCACTTGAGGAATCGAATGCCGCAAGCAGAATTCAAATCCGAGCCTCCGTTCGGCAGGAAATCGCAGTTATAGTGAAAAACCTATCTTCTAGCATTCTAACTGCCAGAATCGTACTCTGTTGTTAAACAGAAGTGTAATCGAAGTGAAATCACTTGAGGAATCGAATGCCGCAAGCAGAATTCAAATCCGAGCCTCAGTTCGGCAGGAAATCGCAGTTATAGTGAAAAACCTATCTTCTAGCATTCTAACTGACAGAATCGTACTCTGTTGTTAAACAGAAGTGTAATCGAAGTGAAATGACCTGAGGAATCAAATGCCGCAAGCAGAATTCAAATCCGAGCCTCCGTTCGGCAGGAAATCGCAGTTATAGTGAAAAACCTATCTTCTAGCATTCTAACTGCCAGAATCGTACTCTGTTGTTAAACAGAAGTGTAATCGAAGTGAAATCACTTGAGGAATCGAATGCCGCAAGCAGAATTCAAATCCGAGCCTCCGTTCGGCAGGAAATCGCAGTTATAGTGAAAAACCTATCTTCTAGCATTCTAACGGCCAGAATCGTACTCTGTTGTTAATCGAAGTGAAATCACTTGAGGAATCGAATGCCGCAACAGAATTCAAATCCGAGCCTCCGTTCGGCAGGAAATCGCAGTTATAGTGAAAAACCTATCTTCTAGCATTCTAACGGCCAGAATCGTACTCTGTTGTTGAACAGAAGTGTATCCGAAGTAAAATGACTAGAGGGATCGAATGCCGCAAGCAGAATTCAAATCCGAGCCTCCGTTCGGCAGGAAATCGCAGTTATAGTGAAAAACCTATCTTCTAGCATTCTAACTGACAGAATCGTACTCTGTTGTTAAACAGAAGTGTAATCGAAGTGAAATGACTTGAGGAATCGAATGCCGCAAGCAGAATTCAAATCCGAGCCTCCGTTCGGCAGGAAATCGCAGTTATAGTGAAAAACCTATCTTCTAGCATTCTAACTGCCAGAATCGTACTCTGTTGTTAAACAGAAGTGTAATCGAAGTGAAATCACTTGAGGAATCGAATGCCGCAAGCAGAATTCAAATCCGAGCCTCCGTTCGGCAGGAAATCGCAGTTATAGTGAAAAACCTATCTTCTAGCATTCTAACTGCCAGAATCGTACTCTGTTGTTAAACAGAAGTGTAATCGAAGTGAAATCACTTGAGGAATCGAATGCCGCAAGCAGAATTCAAATCCGAGCCTCAGTTCGGCAGGAAATCGCAGTTATAGTGAAAAACCTATCTTCTAGCATTCTAACTGCCAGAATCGTACTCTGTTGTTAAACAGAAGTGTAATCGAAGTGAAATGACCTGAGGAATCAAATGCCGCAAGCAGAATTCAAATCCGAGCCTCCGTTCGGCAGGAAATCGCAGTTATAGTGAAAAACCTATCTTCTAGCATTCTAACTGCCAGAATCGTACACTGTTGTTAAACAGAAGTGTAATCGAAGTGAAATCACTTGAGGAATCGAATGCCGCAAGCAGAATTCAAATCCGAGCCTCCGTTCGGCAGGAAATCGCAGTTATAGTGAAAAACCTATCTTCTAGCATTCTAACGGCCAGAATCGTACTCTGTTGTTAATCGAAGTGAAATCACTTGAGGAATCGAATGCCGCAAGCAGAATTCAAATCCGAGCCTCCGTTCGGCAGGAAATCGCAGTTATAGTGAAAAATCTATCTTCCAGCATTCTAACTGCCAGAATCGTACTCTGTTGTTAAACAGAAGTGTAATCGAAGTGAAATGACTTGAGGAATCGAATGCCGCAAGCAGAATTCAAATCCGAGCCTCCGTTCGGCAGGAAATCGCAGTTATAGTGAAAAACCTATCTTCTAGCATTCTAACTGCCAGAATCGTACTCTGTTGTTAATCGAAGTGAAATCACTTGAGGAATCGAATGCCGCAAGCAGAATTCAAATCCGAGCCTCCGTTCGGCAGGAAATCGCAGTTATAGTGAAAAACCTATCTTCTAGCATTCTAACGGCCAGAATCGTACTCTGTTGTTGAACAGAAGTGTATCCGAAGTAAAATGACTAGAGGGATCGAATGCCGCAAGCAGAATTCAAATCCGAGCCTCCGTTCGGCAGGAAATCGCAGTTATAGTGAAAAACCAATCTTCTAGCATTCTAACTGCCAGAATCGTACTCTGTTGTTAAACAGAAGTGTAATCGAAGTGAAATCACTTGAGGAATCGAATGCCGCAAGCAGAATTCAAATCCGAGCCTCCGTTCGGTAGGAAATCGCAGTTATAGTGAAAAACCTATCTTCTAGCATTCTAACTGCCAGAATCGTACTCTGTTGTTAAACAGAAGTGTAATCGAAGTGAAATGCCTTGAGGAATCGAATGCCGCAAGCAGAATTCAAATCCGAGCCTCCGTTCGGCAGGAAATCGCAGTTATAGTGAAAACCTATCTTCCAGCATTCTAACTGCCAGAATAGTACTCTGTTGTTAAACAGAAGTGTAATCGAAGTGAAATCACTTGAAGAATCGAATGCCGCAAGCAGAATTCAAATCCGAGCCTCCGTTCGGCAGGAAATCGCAGTTATAGTGAAAAACCTATCTTCTAGCATTCTAACTGCCAGAATCGTACTCTGTTGTTAATCGAAGTGAAATCACTTGAGGAATCGAATGCCGCAAGCAGAATTCAAATCCGAGCCTCCGTTCGGCAGGAAATCGCAGTTATAGTGAAAAACCTATCTTCCAGCATTCTAACTGCCAGAATAGTACTCTGTTGTTAAACAGAAGTGTAATCGAAGTGAAATCACTTGAGGAATCGAATGCCGCAAGCAGAATTCAAATACGAGCCTCAGTTCGGCAGGAAATCGCAGTTATAGTGAAAAACCTATCTTCTAGCATTCTAACTGACAGAATCGTACTCTGTTGTTAAACAGAAGTGTAATCGAAGTGAAATGACCTGAGGAATCAAATGCCGCAAGCAGAATTCAAATCCGAGCCTCCGTTCGGCAGGAAATCGCAGTTATAGTGAAAAACCTATCTTCTAGCATTCTAACTGCCAGAATCGTACTCTGTTGTTAAACAGAAGTGTAATCGAAGTGAAATCACTTGAGGAATCGAATGCCGCAAGCAGAATTCAAATCCGAGCCTCCGTTCGGCAGGAAATCGCAGTTATAGTGAAAAACCTATCTTCTAGCATTCTAACGGCCAGAATCGTACTCTGTTGTTAATCGAAGTGAAATCACTTGAGGAATCGAATGCCGCAAGCAGAATTCAAATCCGAGCCTCCGTTCGGCAGGAAATCGCAGTTATAGTGAAAAACCTATCTTCTAGCATTCTAACTGCCAGAATCGTACTCTGTTGTTAAACAGAAGTGTAATCGAAGTGAAATCACTTGAGGAATCGAATGCCGCAAGCAGAATTCAAATCCGAGCCTCCGTTCGGTAGGAAATCGCAGTTATAGTGAAAATCCTATCTTCTAGCATTCTAACTGCCAGAATCGTACTCTGTTGTTAAACAGAAGTGTAATCGAAGTGAAATCACTTGAGGAATCGAATGCCGCAAGCAGAATTCAAATCCGAGCCTCCGTTCGGCAGGAAATCGCAGTTATAGTGAAAAACCTATCTTCTAGCATTCTAACTGCCAGAATCGTACTCTGTTGTTAAACAGAAGTGTAATCGAAGTGAAATCACTTGAGGAATCGAATGCCGCAAGCAGAATTCAAATCCGAGCCTCCGTTCGGCAGGAAATCGCAGTTATAGTGAAAAACCTATCTTCTAGCATTCTAACTGCCAGAATCGTACTCTGTTGTTAATCGAAGTGAAATCACTTGAGGAATCGAATGCCGCAAGCAGAATTCAAATCCGAGCCTCCGTTCGGCAGGAAATCGCAGTTATAGTGAAAACCTATCTTCCAGCATTCTAACTGCCAGAATAGTACTCTGTTGTTAAACAGAAGTGTAATCGAAGTGAAATCACTTGAAGAATCGAATGCCGCAAGCAGAATTCAAATCCGAGCCTCCGTTCGGCAGGAAATCGCAGTTATAGTGAAAAACCTATCTTCTAGCATTCTAACTGCCAGAATCGTACTCTGTTGTTAATCGAAGTGAAATCACTTGAGGAATCGAATGCCGCAAGCAGAATTCAAATCCGAGCCTCCGTTCGGCAGGAAATCGCAGTTATAGTGAAAAACCTATCTTCCAGCATTCTAACTGCCAGAATAGTACTCTGTTGTTAAACAGAAGTGTAATCGAAGTGAAATCACTTGAGGAATCGAATGCCGCAAGCAGAATTCAAATCCGAGCCTCAGTTCGGCAGGAAATCGCAGTTATAGTGAAAAACCTATCTTCTAGCATTCTAACTGACAGAATCGTACTCTGTTGTTAAACAGAAGTGTAATCGAAGTGAAATGACCTGAGGAATCAAATGCCGCAAGCAGAATTCAAATCCGAGCCTCCGTTCGGCAGGAAATCGCAGTTATAGTGAAAAACCTATCTTCTAGCATTCTAACTGCCAGAATCGTACTCTGTTGTTAAACAGAAGTGTAATCGAAGTGAAATCACTTGAGGAATCGAATGCCGCAAGCAGAATTCAAATCCGAGCCTCCGTTCGGCAGGAAATCGCAGTTATAGTGAAAAACCTATCTTCTAGCATTCTAACGGCCAGAATCGTACTCTGTTGTTAATCGAAGTGAAATCACTTGAGGAATCGAATGCCGCAAGCAGAATTCAAATCCGAGCCTCCGTTCGGCAGGAAATCGCAGTTATAGTGAAAAACCTATCTTCTAGCATTCTAACTGCCAGAATCGTACTCTGTTGTTAAACAGAAGTGTAATCGAAGTGAAATCACTTGAGGAATCGAATGCCGCAAGCAGAATTCAAATCCGAGCCTCCGTTCGGCAGGAAATCGCAGTTATAGTGAAAAACCTATCTTCTAGCATTCTAACGGCCAGAATCGTACTCTGTTGTTAATCGAAGTGAAATCACTTGAGGAATCGAATGCCGCAAGCAGAATTCAAATCCGAGCCTCCGTTCGGCAGGAAATCGCAGTTATAGTGAAAAACATATCTTCTAGCATTCTAACTGCCAGAATCGTACTCTGTTGTTAAACAGAAGTGTAATCGAAGTGAAATCACTTGAGGAATCGAATGCCGCAAGCAGAATTCAAATCCGAGCCTCCGTTCGGTAGGAAATCGCAGTTATAGTGAAAATCCTATCTTCTAGCATTCTAACTGCCAGAATCGTACTCTGTTGTTAAACAGAAGTGTAATCGAAGTGAAATCACTTGAGGAATCGAATGCCGCAAGCAGAATTCAAATCCGAGCCTCCGTTCGGCAGGAAATCGCAGTTATAGTGAAAAACCTATCTTCTAGCATTCTAACTGCCAGAATCGTACTCTGTTGTTAAACAGAAGTGTAATCGAAGTGAAATCACTTGAGGAATCGAATGCCGCAAGCAGAATTCAAATCCGAGCCTCCGTTCGGCAGGAAATCGCAGTTATAGTGAAAAACATATCTTCTAGCAATCTAACTGCCAGAATCGTACTCTGTTGTTAAACAGAAGTGTAATCGAAGTGAAATCACTTGAGGAATCGAATGCCGCAAGCAGAATTCAAATCCGAGCCTCCGCTCGGCAGGAAATCGCAGTTATAGTGAAAAACCTATCTTCCAGCATTCTAACTGCCAGAATAGTACTCTGTTGTTAAACAGAAGTGTAATCGAAGTGAAATCACTTGAGGAATCGAATGCCGCAAGCAGAATTCAAATCCGAGCCTCCGTTCGGCAGGAAATCGCAGTTATAGTGAAAAACCTATCTTCTAGCATTCTAACGGCCAGAATCGTACTCTGTTATTGAACAGAAGTGTAATCGAAGTGAAATCACTTGAGGAATCGAATGCCGCAAGCAGAATTCAAATCCGAGCCTCCGTTCGGCAGGAAATCGCAGTTATAGTGAAAAACCTATCTTCTAGCCTTCTAACGGCCAGAATCGTACTCTGTTGTTGAACAGAAGTGTAATCGAAGTGAAATCACTTGAGGAATCGAATGCCGCAAGCAGAATTCAAATCCGAGCCTCCGTTCGGTAGGAAATCGCAGTTATAGTGAAAAACCTATCTTCTAGCATTCTAACTGCCAGAATCGTACTCTGTTGTTAAACAGAAGTGTAATCGAAGTGAAATGACTTGAGGAATCGAATGCCGCAAGCAGAATTCAAATCCGAGCCTCCGTTCGGCAGGAAATCGCAGTTATAGTGAAAACCTATCTTCCAGCATTCTAACTGCCAGAATAGTACTCTGTTGTTAAACAGAAGTGTAATCGAAGTGAAATCACTTGAAGAATCGAATGCCGCAAGCAGAATTCAAATCCGAGCCTCCGTTCGGCAGGAAATCGCAGTTATAGTGAAAAACCTATCTTCTAGCATTCTAACTGCCAGAATCGTACTCTGTTGTTAATCGAAGTGAAATCACTTGAGGAATCGAATGCCGCAAGCAGAATTCAAATCCGAGCCTCCGTTCGGCAGGAAATCGCAGTTATAGTGAAAAACCTATCTTCCAGCATTCTAACTGCCAGAATAGTACTCTGTTGTTAAACAGAAGTGTAATCGAAGTGAAATCACTTGAGGAATCGAATGCCGCAAGCAGAATTCAAATCCGAGCCTCAGTTCGGCAGGAAATCGCAGTTATAGTGAAAAACCTATCTTCTAGCATTCTAACTGACAGAATCGTACTCTGTTGTTAAACAGAAGTGTAATCGAAGTGAAATGACCTGAGGAATCAAATGCCGCAAGCAGAATTCAAATCCGAGCCTCCGTTCGGCAGGAAATCGCAGTTATAGTGAAAAACCTATCTTCTAGCATTCTAACTGCCAGAATCGTACTCTGTTGTTAAACAGAAGTGTAATCGAAGTGAAATCACTTGAGGAATCGAATGCCGCAAGCAGAATTCAAATCCGAGCCTCCGTTCGGCAGGAAATCGCAGTTATAGTGAAAAACCTATCTTCTAGCATTCTAACGGCCAGAATCGTACTCTGTTGTTAATCGAAGTGAAATCACTTGAGGAATCGAATGCCGCAAGCAGAATTCAAATCCGAGCCTCCGTTCGGCAGGAAATCGCAGTTATAGTGAAAAACCTATCTTCTAGCATTCTAACTGCCAGAATCGTACTCTGTTGTTAAACAGAAGTGTAATCGAAGTGAAATCACTTGAGGAATCGAATGCCGCAAGCAGAATTCAAATCCGAGCCTCCGTTCGGTAGGAAATCGCAGTTATAGTGAAAATCCTATCTTCTAGCATTCTAACTGCCAGAATCGTACTCTGTTGTTAAACAGAAGTGTAATCGAAGTGAAATCACTTGAGGAATCGAATGCCGCAAGCAGAATTCAAATCCGAGCCTCCGTTCGGCAGGAAATCGCAGTTATAGTGAAAAACCTATCTTCTAGCATTCTAACTGACAGAATCGTACTCTGTTGTTAAACAGAAGTGTAATCGAAGTGAAATGACTTGAGGAATCGAATGCCGCAAGCAGAATTCAAATCCGAGCCTCCGTTCGGCAGGAAATCGCAGTTATAGTGAAAACCTATCTTCCAGCATTCTAACTGCCAGAATAGTACTCTGTTGTTAAACAGAAGTGTAATCGAAGTGAAATCACTTGAAGAATCGAATGCCGCAAGCAGAATTCAAATCCGAGCCTCCGTTCGGCAGGAAATCGCAGTTATAGTGAAAAACCTATCTTCTAGCATTCTAACTGCCAGAATCGTACTCTGTTGTTAATCGAAGTGAAATCACTTGAGGAATCGAATGCCGCAAGCAGAATTCAAATCCGAGCCTCCGTTCGGCAGGAAATCGCAGTTATAGTGAAAAACCTATCTTCCAGCATTCTAACTGCCAGAATAGTACTCTGTTGTTAAACAGAAGTGTAATCGAAGTGAAATCACTTGAGGAATCGAATGCCGCAAGCAGAATTCAAATCCGAGCCTCAGTTCGGCAGGAAATCGCAGTTATAGTGAAAAACCTATCTTCTAGCATTCTAACTGACAGAATCGTACTCTGTTGTTAAACAGAAGTGTAATCGAAGTGAAATGACCTGAGGAATCAAATGCCGCAAGCAGAATTCAAATCCGAGCCTCCGTTCGGCAGGAAATCGCAGTTATAGTGAAAAACCTATCTTCTAGCATTCTAACTGCCAGAATCGTACTCTGTTGTTAAACAGAAGTGTAATCGAAGTGAAATCACTTGAGGAATCGAATGCCGCAAGCAGAATTCAAATCCGAGCCTCCGTTCGGCAGGAAATCGCAGTTATAGTGAAAAACCTATCTTCTAGCATTCTAACGGCCAGAATCGTACTCTGTTGTTAATCGAAGTGAAATCACTTGAGGAATCGAATGCCGCAAGCAGAATTCAAATCCGAGCCTCCGTTCGGCAGGAAATCGCAGTTATAGTGAAAAACCTATCTTCTAGCATTCTAACTGCCAGAATCGTACTCTGTTGTTAAACAGAAGTGTAATCGAAGTGAAATCACTTGAGGAATCGAATGCCGCAAGCAGAATTCAAATCCGAGCCTCCGTTCGGTAGGAAATCGCAGTTATAGTGAAAATCCTATCTTCTAGCATTCTAACTGCCAGAATCGTACTCTGTTGTTAAACAGAAGTGTAATCGAAGTGAAATCACTTGAGGAATCGAATGCCGCAAGCAGAATTCAAATCCGAGCCTCCGTTCGGCAGGAAATCGCAGTTATAGTGAAAAACCTATCTTCTAGCATTCTAACGGCCAGAATCGTACTCTGTTGTTAATCGAAGTGAAATCACTTGAGGAATCGAATGCCGCAACAGAATTCAAATCCGAGCCTCCGTTCGGCAGGAAATCGCAGTTATAGTGAAAAACCTATCTTCTAGCATTCTAACTGCCAGAATCGTACTCT
Source organism: Ectemnius lituratus (assembly GCA_910593735.2). Classification (NCBI taxonomy): domain Eukaryota; kingdom Metazoa; phylum Arthropoda; class Insecta; order Hymenoptera; family Crabronidae; genus Ectemnius; species Ectemnius lituratus. Next base: position 1,624,717 of record OU343044.1, on the reverse strand, counting down.
GTTGTTAAACAGAAGTGTAATCGAAGTGAAATCACTTGAGGAATCGAATGCCGCAAGCAGAATTCAAATCCGAGCCTCCGTTCGGCAGGAAATCGCAGTTATAGTGAAAGACCTATCTTCTAGCATTCTAACTGCCAGAATCGTACTCTGTTGTTAAACAGAAGTGTAATCGAAGTGAAATCACTTGAGGAATCGAATGCCGCAAGCAGAATTCAAATCCGAGCCTCAGTTCGGCAGGAAATCGCAGTTATAGTGAAAAACCTATCTTCTAGCATTCTAACTGACAGAATCGTACTCTGTTGTTAAACAGAAGTGTAATCGAAGTGAAATGACCTGAGGAATCAAATGCCGCAAGCAGAATTCAAATCCGAGCCTCCGTTCGGCAGGAAATCGCAGTTATAGTGAAAAACCTATCTTCTAGCATTCTAACTGCCAGAATCGTACACTGTTGTTAAACAGAAGTGTAATCGAAGTGAAATCACTTGAGGAATCGAATGCCGCAAGCAGAATTCAAATCCGAGCCTCCGTTCGGCAGGAAATCGCAGTTATAGTGAAAAACCTATCTTCTAGCATTCTAACGGCCAGAATCGTACTCTGTTGTTAATCGAAGTGAAATCACTTGAGGAATCGAATGCCGCAAGCAGAATTCAAATCCGAGCCTCCGTTCGGCAGGAAATCGCAGTTATAGTGAAAAACCTATCTTCCAGCATTCTAACTGCCAGAATAGTACTCTGTTGTTAAACAGAAGTGTAATCGAAGTGAAATCACTTGAGGAATCGAATGCCGCAAGCAGAATTCAAATCCGAGCCTCAGTTCGGCAGGAAATCGCAGTTATAGTGAAAAACCTATCTTCTAGCATTCTAACTGACAGAATCGTACTCTGTTGTTAAACAGAAGTGTAATCGAAGTGAAATGACCTGAGGAATCAAATGCCGCAAGCAGAATTCAAATCCGAGCCTCCGTTCGGCAGGAAATCGCAGTTATAGTGAAAAACCTATCTTCTAGCATTCTAACTGCCAGAATCGTACTCTGTTGTTAAACAGAAGTGTAATCGAAGTGAAATCACTTGAGGAATCGAATGCCGCAAGCAGAATTCAAATCCGAGCCTCCGTTCGGCAGGAAATCGCAGTTATAGTGAAAAACCTATCTTCTAGCATTCTAACGGCCAGAATCGTACTCTGTTGTTAATCGAAGTGAAATCACTTGAGGAATCGAATGCCGCAAGCAGAATTCAAATCCGAGCCTCCGTTCGGCAGGAAATCGCAGTTATAGTGAAAAACCTATCTTCTAGCATTCTAACTGCCAGAATCGTACTCTGTTGTTAAACAGAAGTGTAATCGAAGTGAAATCACTTGAGGAATCGAATGCCGCAAGCAGAATTCAAATCCGAGCCTCCGTTCGGTAGGAAATCGCAGTTATAGTGAAAATCCTATCTTCTAGCATTCTAACTGCCAGAATCGTACTCTGTTGTTAAACAGAAGTGTAATCGAAGTGAAATCACTTGAGGAATCGAATGCCGCAAGCAGAATTCAAATCCGAGCCTCCGTTCGGCAGGAAATCGCAGTTATAGTGAAAAACCTATCTTCTAGCATTCTAACGGCCAGAATCGTACTCTGTTGTTAATCGAAGTGAAATCACTTGAGGAATCGAATGCCGCAACAGAATTCAAATCCGAGCCTCCGTTCGGCAGGAAATCGCAGTTATAGTGAAAAACCTATCTTCTAGCATTCTAACTGCCAGAATCGTACTCTGTTGTTAAACAGAAGTGTAATCGAAGTGAAATCACTTGAGGAATCGAATGCCGCAAGCAGAATTCAAATCCGAGCCTCCGTTCGGCAGGAAATCGCAGTTATAGTGAAAAACCTATCTTCTAGCATTCTAACTGCCAGAATCGTACTCTGTTGTTAAACAGAAGTGTAATCGAAGTGAAATCACTTGAGGAATCGAATGCCGCAAGCAGAATTCAAATCCGAGCCTCAGTTCGGCAGGAAATCGCAGTTATAGTGAAAAACCTATCTTCTAGCATTCTAACTGACAGAATCGTACTCTGTTGTTAAACAGAAGTGTAATCGAAGTGAAATGACCTGAGGAATCAAATGCCGCAAGCAGAATTCAAATCCGAGCCTCCGTTCGGCAGGAAATCGCAGTTATAGTGAAAAACCTATCTTCTAGCATTCTAACTGCCAGAATCGTACACTGTTGTTAAACAGAAGTGTAATCGAAGTGAAATCACTTGAGGAATCGAATGCCGCAAGCAGAATTCAAATCCGAGCCTCCGTTCGGCAGGAAATCGCAGTTATAGTGAAAAACCTATCTTCTAGCATTCTAACGGCCAGAATCGTACTCTGTTGTTAATCGAAGTGAAATCACTTGAGGAATCGAATGCCGCAAGCAGAATTCAAATCCGAGCCTCCGTTCGGCAGGAAATCGCAGTTATAGTGAAAAATCTATCTTCCAGCATTCTAACTGCCAGAATCGTACTCTGTTGTTAAACAGAAGTGTAATCGAAGTGAAATCACTTGAGGAATCGAATGCCGCAAGCAGAATTCAAATCCGAGCCTCAGTTCGGCAGGAAATCGCAGTTATAGTGAAAAACCTATCTTCTAGCATTCTAACTGACAGAATCGTACTCTGTTGTTAAACAGAAGTGTAATCGAAGTGAAATCACTTGAGGAATCGAATGCCGCAAGCAGAATTCAAATCCGAGCCTCAGTTCGGCAGGAAATCGCAGTTATAGTGAAAAACCTATCTTCTAGCATTCTAACTGACAGAATCGTACTCTGTTGTTAAACAGAAGTGTAATCGAAGTGAAATGACCTGAGGAATCAAATGCCGCAAGCAGAATTCAAATCCGAGCCTCCGTTCGGCAGGAAATCGCAGTTATAGTGAAAAACCTATCTTCTAGGATTCTAACGGCCAGAATCGTACTCTGTTGTTAATCGAAGTGAAATCACTTGAGGAATCGAATGCCGCAAGCAGAATTCAAATCCGAGCCTCCGTTCGGCAGGAAATCGCAGTTATAGTGAAAAACCTATCTTCTAGCATTCTAACTGCCAGAATCGTACTCTGTTGTTAAACAGAAGTGTAATCGAAGTGAAATCACTTGAGGAATCGAATGCCGCAAGCAGAATTCAAATCCGAGCCTCCGTTCGGTAGGAAATCGCAGTTATAGTGAAAATCCTATCTTCTAGCATTCTAACTGCCAGAATCGTACTCTGTTGTTAAACAGAAGTGTAATCGAAGTGAAATCACTTGAGGAATCGAATGCCGCAAGCAGAATTCAAATCCGAGCCTCCGTTCGGCAGGAAATCGCAGTTATAGTGAAAAACCTATCTTCTAGCATTCTAACTGCCAGAATCGTACTCTGTTGTTAAACAGAAGTGTAATCGAAGTGAAATCACTTGAGGAATCGAATGCCGCAAGCAGAATTCAAATCCGAGCCTCCGTTCGGCAGGAAATCGCAGTTATAGTGAAAAACCTATCTTCTAGCATTCTAACTGCCAGAATCGTACTCTGTTGTTAAACAGAAGTGTAATCGAAGTGAAATCACTTGAGGAATCGAATGCCGCAAGCAGAATTCAAATCCGAGCCTCAGTTCGGCAGGAAATCGCAGTTATAGTGAAAAACCTATCTTCTAGCATTCTAACTGACAGAATCGTACTCTGTTGTTAAACAGAAGTGTAATCGAAGTGAAATGACCTGAGGAATCAAATGCCGCAAGCAGAATTCAAATCCGAGCCTCCGTTCGGCAGGAAATCGCAGTTATAGTGAAAAACCTATCTTCTAGCATTCTAACTGCCAGAATCGTACACTGTTGTTAAACAGAAGTGTAATCGAAGTGAAATCACTTGAGGAATCGAATGCCGCAAGCAGAATTCAAATCCGAGCCTCCGTTCGGCAGGAAATCGCAGTTATAGTGAAAAACCTATCTTCTAGCATTCTAACGGCCAGAATCGTACTCTGTTGTTAATCGAAGTGAAATCACTTGAGGAATCGAATGCCGCAAGCAGAATTCAAATCCGAGCCTCCGTTCGGCAGGAAATCGCAGTTATAGTGAAAAATCTATCTTCCAGCATTCTAACTGCCAGAATCGTACTCTGTTGTTAAACAGAAGTGTAATCGAAGTGAAATGACTTGAGGAATCGAATGCCGCAAGCAGAATTCAAATCCGAGCCTCCGTTCGGCAGGAAATCGCAGTTATAGTGAAAAACCTATCTTCTAGCATTCTAACTGCCAGAATCGTACTCTGTTGTTAATCGAAGTGAAATCACTTGAGGAATCGAATGCCGCAAGCAGAATTCAAATCCGAGCCTCCGTTCGGCAGGAAATCGCAGTTATAGTGAAAAACCTATCTTCTAGCATTCTAACGGCCAGAATCGTACTCTGTTGTTGAACAGAAGTGTATCCGAAGTAAAATGACTAGAGGGATCGAATGCCGCAAGCAGAATTCAAATCCGAGCCTCCGTTCGGCAGGAAATCGCAGTTATAGTGAAAAACCAATCTTCTAGCATTCTAACTGCCAGAATCGTACTCTGTTGTTAAACAGAAGTGTAATCGAAGTGAAATCACTTGAGGAATCGAATGCCGCAAGCAGAATTCAAATCCGAGCCTCCGTTCGGTAGGAAATCGCAGTTATAGTGAAAAACCTATCTTCTAGCATTCTAACTGCCAGAATCGTACTCTGTTGTTAAACAGAAGTGTAATCGAAGTGAAATGACTTGAGGAATCGAATGCCGCAAGCAGAATTCAAATCCGAGCCTCCGTTCGGCAGGAAATCGCAGTTATAGTGAAAACCTATCTTCCAGCATTCTAACTGCCAGAATCGTACTCTGTTGTTAAACAGAAGTGTAATCGAAGTGAAATCACTTGAAGAATCGAATGCCGCAAGCAGAATTCAAATCCGAGCCTCCGTTCGGTAGGAAATCGCAGTTATAGTGAAAAACCTATCTTCTAGCATTCTAACTGCCAGAATCGTACTCTGTTGTTAAACAGAAGTGTAATCGAAGTGAAATCACTTGAGGAATCGAATGCCGCAAGCAGAATTCAAATCCGAGCCTCCGTTCGGCAGGAAATCGCAGTTATAGTGAAAACCTATCTTCCAGCATTCTAACTGCCAGAATAGTACTCTGTTGTTAATCGAAGTGAAATCACTTGAGGAATCGAATGCCGCAAGCAGAATTCAAATCCGAGCCTCCGTTCGGCAGGAAATCGCAGTTATAGTGAAAAACCTATCTTCTAGCATTCTAACTGCCAGAATCGTACTCTGTTGTTAAACAGAAGTGTAATCGAAGTGAAATCACTTGAGGAATCGAATGCCGCAAGCAGAATTCAAATCCGAGCCTCCGTTCGGCAGGAAATCGCAGTTATAGTGAAAAACCTATCTTCTAGCATTCTAACGGCCAGAATCGTACTCTGTTGTTAATCGAAGTGAAATCACTTGAGGAATCGAATGCCGCAAGCAGAATTCAAATCCGAGCCTCCGTTCGGCAGGAAATCGCAGTTATAGTGAAAAACCTATCTTCTAGCATTCTAACTGCCAGAATCGTACTCTGTTGTTAAACAGAAGTGTAATCGAAGTGAAATCACTTGAGGAATCGAATGCCGCAAGCAGAATTCAAATCCGAGCCTCCGTTCGGTAGGAAATCGCAGTTATAGTGAAAATCCTATCTTCTAGCATTCTAACTGCCAGAATCGTACTCTGTTGTTAAACAGAAGTGTAATCGAAGTGAAATCACTTGAGGAATCGAATGCCGCAAGCAGAATTCAAATCCGAGCCTCCGTTCGGCAGGAAATCGCAGTTATAGTGAAAAACCTATCTTCTAGCATTCTAACTGCCAGAATCGTACTCTGTTGTTAAACAGAAGTGTAATCGAAGTGAAATCACTTGAGGAATCGAATGCCGCAAGCAGAATTCAAATCCGAGCCTCCGTTCGGCAGGAAATCGCAGTTATAGTGAAAAACCTATCTTCTAGCATTCTAACTGCCAGAATCGTACTCTGTTGTTAAACAGAAGTGTAATCGAAGTGAAATCACTTGAGGAATCGAATGCCGCAAGCAGAATTCAAATCCGAGCCTCAGTTCGGCAGGAAATCGCAGTTATAGTGAAAAACCTATCTTCTAGCATTCTAACTGACAGAATCGTACTCTGTTGTTAAACAGAAGTGTAATCGAAGTGAAATGACCTGAGGAATCAAATGCCGCAAGCAGAATTCAAATCCGAGCCTCCGTTCGGCAGGAAATCGCAGTTATAGTGAAAAACCTATCTTCTAGCATTCTAACTGCCAGAATCGTACACTGTTGTTAAACAGAAGTGTAATCGAAGTGAAATCACTTGAGGAATCGAATGCCGCAAGCAGAATTCAAATCCGAGCCTCCGTTCGGCAGGAAATCGCAGTTATAGTGAAAAACCTATCTTCTAGCATTCTAACGGCCAGAATCGTACTCTGTTGTTAATCGAAGTGAAATCACTTGAGGAATCGAATGCCGCAAGCAGAATTCAAATCCGAGCCTCCGTTCGGCAGGAAATCGCAGTTATAGTGAAAAACCTATCTTCTAGCATTCTAACTGCCAGAATCGTACTCTGTTGTTAAACAGAAGTGTAATCGAAGTGAAATCACTTGAGGAATCGAATGCCGCAAGCAGAATTCAAATCCGAGCCTCCGTTCGGCAGGAAATCGCAGTTATAGTGAAAAATCTATCTTCCAGCATTCTAACTGCCAGAATCGTACTCTGTTGTTAAACAGAAGTGTAATCGAAGTGAAATCACTTGAGGAATCGAATGCCGCAAGCAGAATTCAAATCCGAGCCTCAGTTCGGCAGGAAATCGCAGTTATAGTGAAAAACCTATCTTCTAGCATTCTAACTGACAGAATCGTACTCTGTTGTTAAACAGAAGTGTAATCGAAGTGAAATGACCTGAGGAATCAAATGCCGCAAGCAGAATTCAAATCCGAGCCTCCGTTCGGCAGGAAATCGCAGTTATAGTGAAAAACCTATCTTCTAGCATTCTAACTGCCAGAATCGTACTCTGTTGTTAAACAGAAGTGTAATCGAAGTGAAATCACTTGAGGAATCGAATGCCGCAAGCAGAATTCAAATCCGAGCCTCCGTTCGGCAGGAAATCGCAGTTATAGTGAAAAACCTATCTTCTAGGATTCTAACGGCCAGAATCGTACTCTGTTGTTAATCGAAGTGAAATCACTTGAGGAATCGAATGCCGCAAGCAGAATTCAAATCCGAGCCTCCGTTCGGCAGGAAATCGCAGTTATAGTGAAAAACCTATCTTCTAGCATTCTAACTGCCAGAATCGTACTCTGTTGTTAAACAGAAGTGTAATCGAAGTGAAATCACTTGAGGAATCGAATGCCGCAAGCAGAATTCAAATCCGAGCCTCCGTTCGGTAGGAAATCGCAGTTATAGTGAAAATCCTATCTTCTAGCATTCTAACTGCCAGAATCGTACTCTGTTGTTAAACAGAAGTGTAATCGAAGTGAAATCACTTGAGGAATCGAATGCCGCAAGCAGAATTCAAATCCGAGCCTCCGTTCGGCAGGAAATCGCAGTTATAGTGAAAAACCTATCTTCTAGCATTCTAACTGCCAGAATCGTACTCTGTTGTTAAACAGAAGTGTAATCGAAGTGAAATCACTTGAGGAATCGAATGCCGCAAGCAGAATTCAAATCCGAGCCTCCGTTCGGCAGGAAATCGCAGTTATAGTGAAAAACCTATCTTCTAGCATTCTAACTGCCAGAATCGTACTCTGTTGTTAAACAGAAGTGTAATCGAAGTGAAATCACTTGAGGAATCGAATGCCGCAAGCAGAATTCAAATCCGAGCCTCAGTTCGGCAGGAAATCGCAGTTATAGTGAAAAACCTATCTTCTAGCATTCTAACTGACAGAATCGTACTCTGTTGTTAAACAGAAGTGTAATCGAAGTGAAATGACCTGAGGAATCAAATGCCGCAAGCAGAATTCAAATCCGAGCCTCCGTTCGGCAGGAAATCGCAGTTATAGTGAAAAACCTATCTTCTAGCATTCTAACTGCCAGAATCGTACACTGTTGTTAAACAGAAGTGTAATCGAAGTGAAATCACTTGAGGAATCGAATGCCGCAAGCAGAATTCAAATCCGAGCCTCCGTTCGGCAGGAAATCGCAGTTATAGTGAAAAACCTATCTTCTAGCATTCTAACGGCCAGAATCGTACTCTGTTGTTAATCGAAGTGAAATCACTTGAGGAATCGAATGCCGCAAGCAGAATTCAAATCCGAGCCTCCGTTCGGCAGGAAATCGCAGTTATAGTGAAAAATCTATCTTCCAGCATTCTAACTGCCAGAATCGTACTCTGTTGTTAAACAGAAGTGTAATCGAAGTGAAATGACTTGAGGAATCGAATGCCGCAAGCAGAATTCAAATCCGAGCCTCCGTTCGGCAGGAAATCGCAGTTATAGTGAAAAACCTATCTTCTAGCATTCTAACTGCCAGAATCGTACTCTGTTGTTAATCGAAGTGAAATCACTTGAGGAATCGAATGCCGCAAGCAGAATTCAAATCCGAGCCTCCGTTCGGCAGGAAATCGCAGTTATAGTGAAAAACCTATCTTCTAGCATTCTAACGGCCAGAATCGTACTCTGTTGTTGAACAGAAGTGTATCCGAAGTAAAATGACTAGAGGGATCGAATGCCGCAAGCAGAATTCAAATCCGAGCCTCCGTTCGGCAGGAAATCGCAGTTATAGTGAAAAACCAATCTTCTAGCATTCTAACTGCCAGAATCGTACTCTGTTGTTAAACAGAAGTGTAATCGAAGTGAAATCACTTGAGGAATCGAATGCCGCAAGCAGAATTCAAATCCGAGCCTCCGTTCGGTAGGAAATCGCAGTTATAGTGAAAAACCTATCTTCTAGCATTCTAACTGCCAGAATCGTACTCTGTTGTTAAACAGAAGTGTAATCGAAGTGAAATGACTTGAGGAATCGAATGCCGCAAGCAGAATTCAAATCCGAGCCTCCGTTCGGCAGGAAATCGCAGTTATAGTGAAAACCTATCTTCCAGCATTCTAACTGCCAGAATCGTACTCTGTTGTTAAACAGAAGTGTAATCGAAGTGAAATCACTTGAAGAATCGAATGCCGCAAGCAGAATTCAAATCCGAGCCTCCGTTCGGTAGGAAATCGCAGTTATAGTGAAAAACCTATCTTCTAGCATTCTAACTGCCAGAATCGTACTCTGTTGTTAAACAGAAGTGTAATCGAAGTGAAATCACTTGAGGAATCGAATGCCGCAAGCAGAATTCAAATCCGAGCCTCCGTTCGGCAGGAAATCGCAGTTATAGTGAAAACCTATCTTCCAGCATTCTAACTGCCAGAATAGTACTCTGTTGTTAATCGAAGTGAAATCACTTGAGGAATCGAATGCCGCAAGCAGAATTCAAATCCGAGCCTCCGTTCGGCAGGAAATCGCAGTTATAGTGAAAAACCTATCTTCTAGCATTCTAACTGCCAGAATCGTACTCTGTTGTTAAACAGAAGTGTAATCGAAGTGAAATCACTTGAGGAATCGAATGCCGCAAGCAGAATTCAAATCCGAGCCTCCGTTCGGCAGGAAATCGCAGTTATAGTGAAAAACCTATCTTCTAGCATTCTAACGGCCAGAATCGTACTCTGTTGTTAATCGAAGTGAAATCACTTGAGGAATCGAATGCCGCAAGCAGAATTCAAATCCGAGCCTCCGTTCGGCAGGAAATCGCAGTTATAGTGAAAAACCTATCTTCTAGCATTCTAACTGCCAGAATCGTACTCTGTTGTTAAACAGAAGTGTAATCGAAGTGAAATCACTTGAGGAATCGAATGCCGCAAGCAGAATTCAAATCCGAGCCTCCGTTCGGTAGGAAATCGCAGTTATAGTGAAAATCCTATCTTCTAGCATTCTAACTGCCAGAATCGTACTCTGTTGTTAAACAGAAGTGTAATCGAAGTGAAATCACTTGAGGAATCGAATGCCGCAAGCAGAATTCAAATCCGAGCCTCCGTTCGGCAGGAAATCGCAGTTATAGTGAAAAACCTATCTTCTAGCATTCTAACTGCCAGAATCGTACTCTGTTGTTAAACAGAAGTGTAATCGAAGTGAAATCACTTGAGGAATCGAATGCCGCAAGCAGAATTCAAATCCGAGCCTCCGTTCGGCAGGAAATCGCAGTTATAGTGAAAAACCTATCTTCTAGCATTCTAACTGCCAGAATCGTACTCTGTTGTTAAACAGAAGTGTAATCGAAGTGAAATCACTTGAGGAATCGAATGCCGCAAGCAGAATTCAAATCCGAGCCTCAGTTCGGCAGGAAATCGCAGTTATAGTGAAAAACCTATCTTCTAGCATTCTAACTGACAGAATCGTACTCTGTTGTTAAACAGAAGTGTAATCGAAGTGAAATGACTTGAGGAATCAAATGCCGCAAGCAGAATTCAAATCCGAGCCTCCGTTCGGCAGGAAATCGCAGTTATAGTGAAAAACCTATCTTCTAGCATTCTAACTGCCAGAATCGTACACTGTTGTTAAACAGAAGTGTAATCGAAGTGAAATCACTTGAGGAATCGAATGCCGCAAGCAGAATTCAAATCCGAGCCTCCGTTCGGCAGGAAATCGCAGTTATAGTGAAAAACCTATCTTCTAGCATTCTAACGGCCAGAATCGTACTCTGTTGTTAATCGAAGTGAAATCACTTGAGGAATCGAATGCCGCAAGCAGAATTCAAATCCGAGCCTCCGTTCGGCAGGAAATCGCAGTTATAGTGAAAAATCTATCTTCCAGCATTCTAACTGCCAGAATCGTACTCTGTTGTTAAACAGAAGTGTAATCGAAGTGAAATGACTTCAGGAATCGAATGCCGCAAGCAGAATTCAAATCCGAGCCTCCGTTCGGCAGGAAATCGCAGTTATAGTGAAAAACCTATCTTCTAGCATTCTAACTGCCAGAATCGTACTCTGTTGTTAATCGAAGTGAAATCACTTGAGGAATCGAATGCCGCAAGCAGAATTCAAATCCGAGCCTCCGTTCGGCAGGAAATCGCAGTTATAGTGAAAAACCTATCTTCTAGCATTCTAACGGCCAGAATCGTACTCTGTTGTTGAACAGAAGTGTATCCGAAGTAAAATGACTAGAGGGATCGAATGCCGCAAGCAGAATTCAAATCCGAGCCTCCGTTCGGCAGGAAATCGCAGTTATAGTGAAAAACCAATCTTCTAGCATTCTAACTGCCAGAATCGTACTCTGTTGTTAAACAGAAGTGTAATCGAAGTGAAATCACTTGAGGAATCGAATGCCGCAAGCAGAATTCAAATCCGAGCCTCCGTTCGGTAGGAAATCGCAGTTATAGTGAAAAACCTATCTTCTAGCATTCTAACTGCCAGAATCGTACTCTGTTGTTAAACAGAAGTGTAATCGAAGTGAAATGACTTGAGGAATCGAATGCCGCAAGCAGAATTCAAATCCGAGCCTCCGTTCGGCAGGAAATCGCAGTTATAGTGAAAACCTATCTTCCAGCATTCTAACTGCCAGAATCGTACTCTGTTGTTAAACAGAAGTGTAATCGAAGTGAAATCACTTGAAGAATCGAATGCCGCAAGCAGAATTCAAATCCGAGCCTCCGTTCGGTAGGAAATCGCAGTTATAGTGAAAAACCTATCTTCTAGCATTCTAACTGCCAGAATCGTACTCTGTTGTTAAACAGAAGTGTAATCGAAGTGAAATCACTTGAGGAATCGAATGCCGCAAGCAGAATTCAAATCCGAGCCTCCGTTCGGCAGGAAATCGCAGTTATAGTGAAAACCTATCTTCCAGCATTCTAACTGCCAGAATAGTACTCTGTTGTTAATCGAAGTGAAATCACTTGAGGAATCGAATGCCGCAAGCAGAATTCAAATCCGAGCCTCCGTTCGGCAGGAAATCGCAGTTATAGTGAAAAACCTATCTTCTAGCATTCTAACTGCCAGAATCGTACTCTGTTGTTAAACAGAAGTGTAATCGAAGTGAAATCACTTGAGGAATCGAATGCCGCAAGCAGAATTCAAATCCGAGCCTCCGTTCGGCAGGAAATCGCAGTTATAGTGAAAAACCTATCTTCTAGCATTCTAACGGCCAGAATCGTACTCTGTTGTTAATCGAAGTGAAATCACTTGAGGAATCGAATGCCGCAAGCAGAATTCAAATCCGAGCCTCCGTTCGGCAGGAAATCGCAGTTATAGTGAAAAACCTATCTTCTAGCATTCTAACTGCCAGAATCGTACTCTGTTGTTAAACAGAAGTGTAATCGAAGTGAAATCACTTGAGGAATCGAATGCCGCAAGCAGAATTCAAATCCGAGCCTCCGTTCGGTAGGAAATCGCAGTTATAGTGAAAATCCTATCTTCTAGCATTCTAACTGCCAGAATCGTACTCTGTTGTTAAACAGAAGTGTAATCGAAGTGAAATCACTTGAGGAATCGAATGCCGCAAGCAGAATTCAAATCCGAGCCTCCGTTCGGCAGGAAATCGCAGTTATAGTGAAAAACCTATCTTCTAGCATTCTAACTGCCAGAATCGTACTCTGTTGTTAAACAGAAGTGTAATCGAAGTGAAATCACTTGAGGAATCGAATGCCGCAAGCAGAATTCAAATCCGAGCCTCCGTTCGGCAGGAAATCGCAGTTATAGTGAAAAACCTATCTTCTAGCATTCTAACTGCCAGAATCGTACTCTGTTGTTAAACAGAAGTGTAATCGAAGTGAAATCACTTGAGGAATCGAATGCCGCAAGCAGAATTCAAATCCGAGCCTCAGTTCGGCAGGAAATCGCAGTTATAGTGAAAAACCTATCTTCTAGCATTCTAACTGACAGAATCGTACTCTGTTGTTAAACAGAAGTGTAATCGAAGTGAAATGACCTGAGGAATCGAATGCCGCAAGCAGAATTCAAATCCGAGCCTCCGTTCGGCAGGAAATCGCAGTTATAGTGAAAAACCTATCTTCTAGCATTCTAACTGCCAGAATCGTACACTGTTGTTAAACAGAAGTGTAATCGAAGTGAAATCACTTGAGGAATCGAATGCCGCAAGCAGAATTCAAATCCGAGCCTCCGTTCGGCAGGAAATCGCAGTTATAGTGAAAAACCTATCTTCTAGCATTCTAACGGCCAGAATCGTACTCTGTTGTTAATCGAAGTGAAATCACTTGAGGAATCGAATGCCGCAAGCAGAATTCAAATCCGAGCCTCCGTTCGGCAGGAAATCGCAGTTATAGTGAAAAATCTATCTTCCAGCATTCTAACTGCCAGAATCGTACTCTGTTGTTAAACAGAAGTGTAATCGAAGTGAAATGACTTGAGGAATCGAATGCCGCAAGCAGAATTCAAATCCGAGCCTCCGTTCGGCAGGAAATCGCAGTTATAGTGAAAAACCTATCTTCTAGCATTCTAACTGCCAGAATCGTACTCTGTTGTTAATCGAAGTGAAATCACTTGAGGAATCGAATGCCGCAAGCAGAATTCAAATCCGAGCCTCCGTTCGGCAGGAAATCGCAGTTATAGTGAAAAACCTATCTTCTAGCATTCTAACGGCCAGAATCGTACTCTGTTGTTGAACAGAAGTGTATCCGAAGTAAAATGACTAGAGGGATCGAATGCCGCAAGCAGAATTCAAATCCGAGCCTCCGTTCGGCAGGAAATCGCAGTTATAGTGAAAAACCAATCTTCTAGCATTCTAACTGCCAGAATCGTACTCTGTTGTTAAACAGAAGTGTAATCGAAGTGAAATCACTTGAGGAATCGAATGCCGCAAGCAGAATTCAAATCCGAGCCTCCGTTCGGTAGGAAATCGCAGTTATAGTGAAAAACCTATCTTCTAGCATTCTAACTGCCAGAATCGTACTCTGTTGTTAAACAGAAGTGTAATCGAAGTGAAATGACTTGAGGAATCGAATGCCGCAAGCAGAATTCAAATCCGAGCCTCCGTTCGGCAGGAAATCGCAGTTATAGTGAAAAACCTATCTTCTAGCATTCTAACTGACAGAATCGTACTCTGTTGTTAAACAGAAGTGTAATCGAAGTGAAATGACCTGAGGAATCAAATGCCGCAAGCAGAATTCAAATCCGAGCCTCCGTTCGGCAGGAAATCGCAGTTATAGTGAAAAACCTATCTTCTAGCATTCTAACTGCCAGAATCGTACACTGTTGTTAAACAGAAGTGTAATCGAAGTGAAATCACTTGAGGAATCGAATGCCGCAAGCAGAATTCAAATCCGAGCCTCCGTTCGGCAGGAAATCGCAGTTATAGTGAAAAACCTATCTTCTAGCATTCTAACGGCCAGAATCGTACTCTGTTGTTAATCGAAGTGAAATCACTTGAGGAATCGAATGCCGCAAGCAGAATTCAAATCCGAGCCTCCGTTCGGCAGGAAATCGCAGTTATAGTGAAAAATCTATCTTCCAGCATTCTAACTGCCAGAATCGTACTCTGTTGTTAAACAGAAGTGTAATCGAAGTGAAATGACTTGAGGAATCGAATGCCGCAAGCAGAATTCAAATCCGAGCCTCCGTTCGGCAGGAAATCGCAGTTATAGTGAAAAACCTATCTTCTAGCATTCTAACTGCCAGAATCGTACTCTGTTGTTAATCGAAGTGAAATCACTTGAGGAATCGAATGCCGCAAGCAGAATTCAAATCCGAGCCTCCGTTCGGCAGGAAATCGCAGTTATAGTGAAAAACCTATCTTCTAGCATTCTAACGGCCAGAATCGTACTCTGTTGTTGAACAGAAGTGTATCCGAAGTAAAATGACTAGAGGGATCGAATGCCGCAAGCAGAATTCAAATCCGAGCCTCCGTTCGGCAGGAAATCGCAGTTATAGTGAAAAACCAATCTTCTAGCATTCTAACTGCCAGAATCGTACTCTGTTGTTAAACAGAAGTGTAATCGAAGTGAAATCACTTGAGGAATCGAATGCCGCAAGCAGAATTCAAATCCGAGCCTCCGTTCGGTAGGAAATCGCAGTTATAGTGAAAAACCTATCTTCTAGCATTCTAACTGCCAGAATCGTACTCTGTTGTTAAACAGAAGTGTAATCGAAGTGAAATGACTTGAGGAATCGAATGCCGCAAGCAGAATTCAAATCCGAGCCTCCGTTCGGCAGGAAATCGCAGTTATAGTGAAAACCTATCTTCCAGCATTCTAACTGCCAGAATCGTACTCTGTTGTTAAACAGAAGTGTAATCGAAGTGAAATCACTTGAAGAATCGAATGCCGCAAGCAGAATTCAAATCCGAGCCTCCGTTCGGTAGGAAATCGCAGTTATAGTGAAAAACCTATCTTCTAGCATTCTAACTGCCAGAATCGTACTCTGTTGTTAAACAGAAGTGTAATCGAAGTGAAATCACTTGAGGAATCGAATGCCGCAAGCAGAATTCAAATCCGAGCCTCCGTTCGGCAGGAAATCGCAGTTATAGTGAAAACCTATCTTCCAGCATTCTAACTGCCAGAATCGTACTCTGTTGTTAATCGAAGTGAAATCACTTGAGGAATCGAATGCCGCAAGCAGAATTCAAATCCGAGCCTCCGTTCGGCAGGAAATCGCAGTTATAGTGAAAAACCTATCTTCTAGCATTCTAACTGCCAGAATCGTACTCTGTTGTTAAACAGAAGTGTAATCGAAGTGAAATCACTTGAGGAATCGAATGCCGCAAGCAGAATTCAAATCCGAGCCTCCGTTCGGCAGGAAATCGCAGTTATAGTGAAAAACCTATCTTCTAGCATTCTAACGGCCAGAATCGTACTCTGTTGTTAATCGAAGTGAAATCACTTGAGGAATCGAATGCCGCAAGCAGAATTCAAATCCGAGCCTCCGTTCGGCAGGAAATCGCAGTTATAGTGAAAAACCTATCTTCTAGCATTCTAACTGCCAGAATCGTACTCTGTTGTTAAACAGAAGTGTAATCGAAGTGAAATCACTTGAGGAATCGAATGCCGCAAGCAGAATTCAAATCCGAGCCTCCGTTCGGTAGGAAATCGCAGTTATAGTGAAAATCCTATCTTCTAGCATTCTAACTGCCAGAATCGTACTCTGTTGTTAAACAGAAGTGTAATCGAAGTGAAATCACTTGAGGAATCGAATGCCGCAAGCAGAATTCAAATCCGAGCCTCCGTTCGGCAGGAAATCGCAGTTATAGTGAAAAACCTATCTTCTAGCATTCTAACTGCCAGAATCGTACTCTGTTGTTAAACAGAAGTGTAATCGAAGTGAAATCACTTGAGGAATCGAATGCCGCAAGCAGAATTCAAATCCGAGCCTCCGTTCGGCAGGAAATCGCAGTTATAGTGAAAAACATATCTTCTAGCAATCTAACTGCCAGAATCGTACTCTGTTGTTAAACAGAAGTGTAATCGAAGTGAAATCACTTGAGGAATCGAATGCCGCAAGCAGAATTCAAATCCGAGCCTCCGCTCGGCAGGAAATCGCAGTTATAGTGAAAAACCTATCTTCCAGCATTCTAACTGCCAGAATAGTACTCTGTTGTTAAACAGAAGTGTAATCGAAGTGAAATCACTTGAGGAATCGAATGCCGCAAGCAGAATTCAAATCCGAGCCTCCGTTCGGCAGGAAATCGCAGTTATAGTGAAAAACCTATCTTCTAGCATTCTAACGGCCAGAATCGTACTCTGTTGTTGAACAGAAGTGTATCCGAAGTAAAATGACTAGAGGGATCGAATGCCGCAAGCAGAATTCAAATCCGAGCCTCCGTTCGGCAGGAAATCGCAGTTATAGTGAAAAATCTATCTTCCAGCATTCTAACTGCCAGAATCGTACTCTGTTGTTAAACAGAAGTGTAATCGAAGTGAAATCACTTGAGGAATCGAATGCCGCAAGCAGAATTCAAATCCGAGCCTCCGTTCGGCAGGAAATCGCAGTTATAGTGAAAAACCTATCTTCTAGCATTCTAACTGACAGAATCGTACTCTGTTGTTAAACAGAAGTGTAATCGAAGTGAAATCACTTGAGGAATCGAATGCCGCAAGCAGAATTCAAATCCGAGCCTCCGTTCGGCAGGAAATCGCAGTTATAGTGAAAAACCTATCTTCTAGCATTCTAACGGCCAGAATCGTACTCTGTTATTGAACAGAAGTGTAATCGAAGTGAAATCACTTGAGGAATCGAATGCCGCAAGCAGAATTCAAATCCGAGCCTCCGTTCGGCAGGAAATCGCAGTTATAGTGAAAAACCTATCTTCTAGCCTTCTAACGGCCAGAATCGTACTCTGTTGTTGAACAGAAGTGTATCCGAAGTAAAATGACTAGAGGGATCGAATGCCGCAAGCAGAATTCAAATCCGAGCCTCCGTTCGGCAGGAAATCGCAGTTATAGTGAAAAACCTATCTTCTAGCATTCTAACTGCCAGAATCGTACTCTGTTGTTAAACAGAAGTGTAATCGAAGTGAAATCACTTGAGGAATCGAATGCCGCAAGCAGAATTCAAATCCGAGCCTCCGTTCGGCAGGAAATCGCAGTTATAGTGAAAAACCTATCTTCTAGCATTCTAACGGCCAGAATCGTACTCTGTTGTTGAACAGAAGTGTATCCGAAGTAAAATGACTAGAGGGATCGAATGCCGCAAGCAGAATTCAAATCCGAGCCTCCGTTCGGCAGGAAATCGCAGTTATAGTGAAAAACCTATCTTCTAGCATTCTAACGGCCAGAATCGTACTCTGTTGTTGAACAGAAGTGTATCCGAAGTAAAATGACTAGAGGGATCGAATGCCGCAAGCAGAATTCAAATCCGAGCCTCCGTTCGGCAGGAAATCGCAGTTATAGTGAAAAACCTATCTTCTAGCATTCTAACTGCCAGAATCGTACTCTGTTGTTAAACAGAAGTGTAATCGAAGTGAAATCACTTGAGGAATCGAATGCCGCAAGCAGAATTCAAATCCGAGCCTCCGTTCGGCAGGAAATCGCAGTTATAGTGAAAAACCTATCTTCTAGCATTCTAACTGCCAGAATCGTACTCTGTTGTTAAACAGAAGTGTAATCGAAGTGAAATCACTTGAGGAATCGAATGCCGCAAGCAGAATTCAAATCCGAGCCTCCGTTCGGCAGGAAATCGCAGTTATAGTGAAAAACCTATCTTCCAGCATTCTAACTGCCAGAATAGTACTCTGTTGTTAAACAGAAGTGTAATCGAAGTGAAATCACTTGAGGAATCGAATGCCGCAAGCAGAATTCAAATCCGAGCCTCCGTTCGGCAGGAAATCGCAGTTATAGTGAAAAACCTATCTTCTAGCATTCTAACGGCCAGAATCGTACTCTGTTGTTGAACAGAAGTGTATCCGAAGTAAAATGACTAGAGGGATCGAATGCCGCAAGCAGAATTCAAATCCGAGCCTCCGTTCGGCAGGAAATCGCAGTTATAGTGAAAAATCTATCTTCCAGCATTCTAACTGCCAGAATCGTACTCTGTTGTTAAACAGAAGTGTAATCGAAGTGAAATGACTTGAGGAATCGAATGCCGCAAGCAGAATTCAAATCCGAGCCTCCGTTCGGCAGGAAATCGCAGTTATAGTGAAAAACCTATCTTCTAGCATTCTAACTGCCAGAATCGTACTCTGTTGTTAAACAGAAGTGTAATCGAAGTGAAATCACTTGAGGAATCGAATGCCGCAAGCAGAATTCAAATCCGAGCCTCCGTTCGGCAGGAAATCGCAGTTATAGTGAAAAACCTATCTTCTAGCATTCTAACTGACAGAATCGTACTCTGTTGTTAAACAGAAGTGTAATCGAAGTGAAATGACTTGAGGAATCAAATGCCGCAAGCAGAATTCAAATCCGAGTGTTACGTACTGAGGATAAATAATAGTATAATATTTTTTTTTACTCACATTAATCCTCCATTTTTCTTTAAAAAGGTTCAATCTTCCAATAAATTCCTAAAGTATAGTTCTCCTGAAACAGGAAATATAATGTAAATATCAGTATTAATGTAAGCCAAAGATATATTAATAAGTAGTACTCACCTAGAATGATAAGCTCCTGAAAAATCCAGAAAAAGAAAGAAAAGAAGTATTAGAATAGCTTATAAGCTACAAAATATCCTTTATATATTAATAAGTATTACTCACCTAGAAAGATAGGCTCCAAAGATACATAGTATCCTTTATGTAATAAAAAGTATTATTTACCTATAAGGATAAAAGTCCAGAAAAACCTGAAAAGAAAATAACAAGTATTAGAATAGATAATAAGATACATACTATTCATTTATAATAATAAGTATTACTCACTTATAAAGACAAAGTCCAGAAAACCTGAAAAGAAAAGAAATATTAGAATAATTCATAAGGCTGCATAGCATCCTTTATATAATAATAAATATTACTCACCTAGAATGATAGGCTCCAAAGATACATAGTATCCTATATATAATCCACCTGTAAAGAAAGAAAGGTCATTAGATTAAGAATAGTAATATATATATATATATATATATATATATATACATAATACAATCATCTTACTTACATATAGATCCAGCTCCAAACAGAAAACCTGTAAAAAGGAAAAACATTAGGATACAATCATTAGTTTAATTATAAAAATATGTAACTCACCTAATTATAAGCCATCGAACAAGCAACCTGTAAATAATCAATTCGTATATAGAAATAAGACTTTTTATAAGCAGAGACTTCACGAATGTAAATACTCACAATCACGTAAAGAAGAACTTCACTATTATCTGCAAAATATTATAATATGTTAAACAACGAATGTATATATATAATTGTTCAAATAAATAAAACTCTTACGATGCCAGAAGTCCAATAATATAATATAAAATAATACCGCTTTCCACCACCAGATGGCGAGGTAGCGCATGCGCCCTCTCTCGTCACTAGAGACGGAACGCGGGATACTTAATAGACGAGATTTTCAGTTCAGTTCAGTTCAATTCACCACCAATACAGTACAAGTCATCACAACAAATTAGGATTGGACTCCTGGTAACCTCGGAAGATTCGGATATACCAGTAATCAAGGACTACATCATTCCTTACCTTCAGTATTGCGAGCCGACATCGGCTTCTACTTCGACTCCTCCAGTATAGCGAGCCGACATCGGCTTCTACTGCAACTCCTCGGGTATTGCGAGCCGACAGCGGCTTCTGCCTCGTCTCCTTGGCATAGCGAGCCGACACCGGCTTCTGTCATTTCCCTCCGGTATTGTGAGCCGACATCGGCTTCTGCTGATTTCTCCGGTATTGTGAGCCGACATCGGCTTCTGCTGTTTTCTCCATAACATTGCGAGCCGACACCGGCTTCTGTTAATTTCCTACGGTATCGCGAGCCGACATCGGCTTCTACCTTATCCTCCCTCGGTATTGTGAGCCGCCATCGGCTTCTACTATTTTTGCCGTGGTATCGCGAGCCGCCACCGGCTTCTGCCTATCCCTCAGTCTGCAAATAAGGCATATTTTAGCTTCTGTAGACCCTTCTTTAAGAAACTTAAAATCAACCAGTCACTCGTAATATCTAAGTAAAATTTTACAATCTAGTATACTTTTATAACTTCTTCGTCTCCCCGCTATTAAATGCCGCGAAAGAATCATCGGTCCGGACTGAAGACCCGTGCCAGGAAACAAATTACTGCTCTCGGCAAACATGGAGAATTCGATCCATCAGTCTTCGAGTTCCCTGCTCCTCCACGTTTAGAAACTCCTCTGCCTTCCTCCTGGAATGAACTCCAGAACTCCGTTCTATCTCCTCCTAAGGGTATTAACTCTTATACTTCCTCCAGTCCAGTCTCCATGAATCATCCTCCTCCCAAATGAACTACTTATTTCCTTTTAGTATTATTCCTTCTTACCAAAAATCACTTTAAAATATTTTTCTCTTACCTTTTAATTTTCACGTATATTTTCTTCCTCCTAGCCCGCTACGCCCTTACCGCTCGAGCCGCGTAGAGGAATTTCAAAATCTAAAAACAAACAAAAATTATAATTATTATATTTTTTATACTTGAGTTTGGTAATTCTCCTAAAGATTACCTGGTGACAGCAGCTGCCCTGCATTTCCGTAAGCCAGGACGTAACACCGAGCCTCCGTTCGGCAGGAAACCGCAGTTATAGTGAAAAACCTATCTTCTAGCATTCTAACTGCCAGAATCGTACTCTGTTGTTAAACAGAAGTGTAATCGAAGTGAAATCACTTGAGGAATCGAATGCCGCAAGCAGAATTCAAATCCGAGCCTCCGCTCGGCAGGAAATCGCAGTTATAGTGAAAAACCTATCTTCCAGCATTCTAACTGCCAGAATAGTACTCTGTTGTTAAACAGAAGTGTAATCGAAGTGAAATCACTTGAGGAATCGAATGCCGCAAGCAGAATTCAAATCCGAGCCTCCGCTCGGCAGGAAATCGCAGTTATAGTGAAAAACCTATCTTCCAGCATTCTAACTGCCAGAATAGTACTCTGTTGTTAAACAGAAGTGTAATCGAAGTGAAATCACTTGAGGAATCGAATGCCGCAAGCAGAATTCAAATCCGAGCCTCCGTTCGGCAGGAAATCGCAGTTATAGTGAAAAACCTATCTTCTAGCATTCTAACGGCCAGAATCGTACTCTGTTGTTGAACAGAAGTGTATCCGAAGTGAAATCACTTGAGGAATCGAATGCCGCAAGCAGAATTCAAATCCGAGCCTCCGTTCGGCAGGAAATCGCAGTTATAGTGAAAAACCTATCTTCTAGCATTCTAACTGCCAGAATCGTACTCTGTTGTTAATCGAAGTGAAATCACTTGAGGAATCGAATGCCGCAAGCAGAATTCAAATCCGAGCCTCCGTTCGGCAGGAAATCGCAGTTATAGTGAAAAACCTATCTTCCAGCATTCTAACTGCCAGAATAGTACTCTGTTGTTGAACAGAAGTGTATCCGAAGTAAAATGACTAGAGGGATCGAATGCCGCAAGCAGAATTCAAATCCGAGCCTCCGTTCGGCAGGAAATCGCAGTTATAGTGAAAAACCTATCTTCCAGCATTCTAACTGCCAGAATAGTACTCTGTTGTTAAACAGAAGTGTAATCGAAGTGAAATCACTTGAGGAATCGAATGCCGCAAGCAGAATTCAAATCCGAGCCTCCGCTCGGCAGGAAATCGCAGTTATAGTGAAAAACCTATCTTCCAGCATTCTAACTGCCAGAATAGTACTCTGTTGTTAAACAGAAGTGTAATCGAAGTGAAATCACTTGAGGAATCGAATGCCGCAAGCAGAATTCAAATCCGAGCCTCCGTTCGGCAGGAAATCGCAGTTATAGTGAAAAACCTATCTTCTAGCATTCTAACGGCCAGAATCGTACTCTGTTGTTGAACAGAAGTGTATCCGAAGTAAAATGACTAGAGGGATCGAATGCCGCAAGCAGAATTCAAATCCGAGCCTCCGTTCGGCAGGAAATCGCAGTTATAGTGAAAAATCTATCTTCCAGCATTCTAACTGCCAGAATCGTACTCTGTTGTTAAACAGAAGTGTAATCGAAGTGAAATGACTTGAGGAATCGAATGCCGCAAGCAGAATTCAAATCCGAGCCTCCGTTCGGCAGGAAATCGCAGTTATAGTGAAAAACCTATCTTCTAGCATTCTAACTGCCAGAATCGTACTCTGTTGTTAAACAGAAGTGTAATCGAAGTGAAATCACTTGAGGAATCGAATGCCGCAAGCAGAATTCAAATCCGAGCCTCCGTTCGGCAGGAAATCGCAGTTATAGTGAAAAACCTATCTTCTAGCATTCTAACTGACAGAATCGTACTCTGTTGTTAAACAGAAGTGTAATCGAAGTGAAATGACTTGAGGAATCAAATGCCGCAAGCAGAATTCAAATCCGAGTGTTACGTACTGAGGATAAATAATAGTATAATATTTTTTTTTACTCACATTAATCCTCCATTTTTCTTTAAAAAGGTTCAATCTTCCAATAAATTCCTAAAGTATAGTTCTCCTGAAACAGGAAATATAATGTAAATATCAGTATTAATGTAAGCCAAAGATATATTAATAAGTAGTACTCACCTAGAATGATAAGCTCCTGAAAAATCCAGAAAAAGAAAGAAAAGAAGTATTAGAATAGCTTATAAGCTACAAAATATCCTTTATATATTAATAAGTATTACTCACCTAGAAAGATAGGCTCCAAAGATACATAGTATCCTTTATGTAATAAAAAGTATTATTTACCTATAAGGATAAAAGTCCAGAAAAACCTGAAAAGAAAATAACAAGTATTAGAATAGATAATAAGATACATACTATTCATTTATAATAATAAGTATTACTCACTTATAAAGACAAAGTCCAGAAAACCTGAAAAGAAAAGAAATATTAGAATAATTCATAAGGCTGCATAGCATCCTTTATATAATAATAAATATTACTCACCTAGAATGATAGGCTCCAAAGATACATAGTATCCTATATATAATCCACCTGTAAAGAAAGAAAGGTCATTAGATTAAGAATAGTAATATATATATATATATATATATATATATATATATACATAATACAATCATCTTACTTACATATAGATCCAGCTCCAAACAGAAAACCTGTAAAAAGGAAAAACATTAGGATACAATCATTAGTTTAATTATAAAAATATGTAACTCACCTAATTATAAGCCATCGAACAAGCAACCTGTAAATAATCAATTCGTATATAGAAATAAGACTTTTTATAAGCAGAGACTTCACGAATGTAAATACTCACAATCACGTAAAGAAGAACTTCACTATTATCTGCAAAATATTATAATATGTTAAACAACGAATGTATATATATAATTGTTCAAATAAATAAAACTCTTACGATGCCAGAAGTCCAATAATATAATATAAAATAATACCGCTATCCACCACCAGATGGCGAGGTAGCGCATGCGCCCTCTCTCGTCACTAGAGACGGAACGCGGGATACTTAATAGACGAGATTTTCAGTTCAGTTCAGTTCAATTCACCACCAATACAGTACAAGTCATCACAACAAATTAGGATTGGACTCCTGGTAACCTCGGAAGATTCGGATATACCAGTAATCAAGGACTACATCATTCCTTACCTTCAGTATTGCGAGCCGACATCGGCTTCTACTTCGACTCCTCCAGTATAGCGAGCCGACATCGGCTTCTACTGCAACTCCTCGGGTATTGCGAGCCGACAGCGGCTTCTGCCTCGTCTCCTTG
The DNA here is from genome assembly GCA_910593735.2 of Ectemnius lituratus. NCBI lineage: Eukaryota > Metazoa > Arthropoda > Insecta > Hymenoptera > Crabronidae > Ectemnius > Ectemnius lituratus. The sequence continues at coordinate 1,600,487 of OU343044.1, read as the reverse complement.
GCATAGCGAGCCGACACCGGCTTCTGTCATTTCCCTCCGGTATTGTGAGCCGACATCGGCTTCTGCTGATTTCTCCGGTATTGTGAGCCGACATCGGCTTCTGCTGTTTTCTCCATAACATTGCGAGCCGACACCGGCTTCTGTTAATTTCCTACGGTATCGCGAGCCGACATCGGCTTCTACCTTGTCCTCCCTCGGTATTGTGAGCCGCCATCGGCTTCTGCTATTTTTGCCGTGGTATCGCGAGCCGCCACCGGCTTCTGCCTATCCCTCAGTCTGCAAATAAGGCATATTTTAGCTTCTGTAGACCCTTCTTTAAGAAACTTAAAATCAACCAGTCACTCGTAATATCTAAGTAAAATTTTACAATCTAGTATACTTTTATAACTTCTTCGTCTCCCCGCTATTAAATGCCGCGAAAGAATCATCGGTCCGGACTGAAGACCCGTGCCAGGAAACAAATTACTGCTCTCGGCAAACATGGAGAATTCGATCCATCAGTCTTCGAGTTCCCTGCTCCTCCACGTTTAGAAACTCCTCTGCCTTCCTCCTGGAATGAACTCCAGAACTCCGTTCTATCTCCTCCTAAGGGTATTAACTCTTATACTTCCTCCAGTCCAGTCTCCATGAATCATCCTCCTCCCAAATGAACTACTTATTTCCTTTTAGTATTATTCCTTCTTACCAAAAATCACTTTAAAATATTTTTCTCTTACCTTTTAATTTTCACGTATATTTTCTTCCTCCTAGCCCGCTACGCCCTTACCGCTCGAGCCGCGTAGAGGAATTTCAAAATCTAAAAACAAACAAAAATTATAATTATTATATTTTTTATACTTGAGTTTGGTAATTCTCCTAAAGATTACCTGGTGACAGCAGCTGCCCTGCATTTCCGTAAGCCAGGACGTAACACCGAGCCTCCGTTCGGCAGGAAACCGCAGTTATAGTGAAAAACCTATCTTCTAGCATTCTAACTGCCAGAATCGTACTCTGTTGTTAAACAGAAGTGTAATCGAAGTGAAATCACTTGAGGAATCGAATGCCGCAAGCAGAATTCAAATCCGAGCCTCCGCTCGGCAGGAAATCGCAGTTATAGTGAAAAACCTATCTTCCAGCATTCTAACTGCCAGAATAGTACTCTGTTGTTAAACAGAAGTGTAATCGAAGTGAAATCACTTGAGGAATCGAATGCCGCAAGCAGAATTCAAATCCGAGCCTCCGCTCGGCAGGAAATCGCAGTTATAGTGAAAAACCTATCTTCCAGCATTCTAACTGCCAGAATAGTACTCTGTTGTTAAACAGAAGTGTAATCGAAGTGAAATCACTTGAGGAATCGAATGCCGCAAGCAGAATTCAAATCCGAGCCTCCGTTCGGCAGGAAATCGCAGTTATAGTGAAAAACCTATCTTCTAGCATTCTAACGGCCAGAATCGTACTCTGTTGTTGAACAGAAGTGTATCCGAAGTGAAATCACTTGAGGAATCGAATGCCGCAAGCAGAATTCAAATCCGAGCCTCCGTTCGGCAGGAAATCGCAGTTATAGTGAAAAACCTATCTTCTAGCATTCTAACTGCCAGAATCGTACTCTGTTGTTAATCGAAGTGAAATCACTTGAGGAATCGAATGCCGCAAGCAGAATTCAAATCCGAGCCTCCGTTCGGCAGGAAATCGCAGTTATAGTGAAAAACCTATCTTCCAGCATTCTAACTGCCAGAATAGTACTCTGTTGTTGAACAGAAGTGTATCCGAAGTAAAATGACTAGAGGGATCGAATGCCGCAAGCAGAATTCAAATCCGAGCCTCCGTTCGGCAGGAAATCGCAGTTATAGTGAAAAACCTATCTTCTAGCATTCTAACTGCCAGAATCGTACTCTGTTGTTAAACAGAAGTGTAATCGAAGTGAAATCACTTGAGGAATCGAATGCCGCAAGCAGAATTCAAATCCGAGCCTCCGTTCGGTAGGAAATCGCAGTTATAGTCAAAAACCTATCTTCTAGCATTCTAACTGCCAGAATCGTACTCTGTTGTTAAACAGAAGTGTAATCGAAGTGAAATCACTTGAGGAATCGAATGCCGCAAGCAGAATTCAAATCCGAGCCTCCGTTCGGCAGGAAATCGCAGTTATAGTGAAAAACCTATCTTCTAGCATTCTAACTGCCAGAATCGTACTCTGTTGTTAAACAGAAGTGTAATCGAAGTGAAATCACTTGAGGAATCGAATGCCGCAAGCAGAATTCAAATCCGAGCCTCCGTTCGGCAGGAAATCGCAGTTATAGTGAAAAACCTATCTTCTAGCATTCTAACGGCCAGAATCGTACTCTGTTGTTGAACAGAAGTGTATCCGAAGTAAAATGACTAGAGGGATCGAATGCCGCAAGCAGAATTCAAATCCGAGCCTCCGTTCGGCAGGAAATCGCAGTTATAGTGAAAAACCTATCTTCTAGCATTCTAACGGCCAGAATCGTACTCTGTTGTTGAACAGAAGTGTATCCGAAGTAAAATGACTAGAGGGATCGAATGCCGCAAGCAGAATTCAAATCCGAGCCTCCGTTCGGCAGGAAATCGCAGTTATAGTGAAAAACCTATCTTCTAGCATTCTAACTGCCAGAATCGTACTCTGTTGTTAAACAGAAGTGTATCCGAAGTGAAATCACTTGAGGAATCGAATGCCGCAAGCAGAATTCAAATCCGAGCCTCCGTTCGGCAGGAAATCGCAGTTATAGTGAAAAACCTATCTTCTAGCATTCTAACTGCCAGAATCGTACTCTGTTGTTAATCGAAGTGAAATCACTTGAGGAATCGAATGCCGCAAGCAGAATTCAAATCCGAGCCTCCGTTCGGCAGGAAATCGCAGTTATAGTGAAAAACCTATCTTCCAGCATTCTAACTGCCAGAATAGTACTCTGTTGTTAAACAGAAGTGTAATCGAAGTGAAATCACTTGAGGAATCGAATGCCGCAAGCAGAATTCAAATCCGAGCCTCCGTTCGGCAGGAAATCGCAGTTATAGTGAAAAACCTATCTTCTAGCATTCTAACTGCCAGAATCGTACTCTGTTGTTAATCGAAGTGAAATCACTTGAGGAATCGAATGCCGCAAGCAGAATTCAAATCCGAGCCTCCGTTCGGCAGGAAATCGCAGTTATAGTGAAAAACCTATCTTCTAGCATTCTAACGGCCAGAATCGTACTCTGTTGTTGAACAGAAGTGTATCCGAAGTAAAATGACTAGAGGGATCGAATGCCGCAAGCAGAATTCAAATCCGAGCCTCCGTTCGGCAGGAAATCGCAGTTATAGTGAAAAACCTATCTTCTAGCATTCTAACGGCCAGAATCGTACTCTGTTGTTGAACAGAAGTGTATCCGAAGTAAAATGACTAGAGGGATCGAATGCCGCAAGCAGAATTCAAATCCGAGCCTCCGTTCGGCAGGAAATCGCAGTTATAGTGAAAAACCTATCTTCTAGCATTCTAACTGCCAGAATCGTACTCTGTTGTTAAACAGAAGTGTATCCGAAGTGAAATCACTTGAGGAATCGAATGCCGCAAGCAGAATTCAAATCCGAGCCTCCGTTCGGCAGGAAATCGCAGTTATAGTGAAAAACCTATCTTCTAGCATTCTAACTGCCAGAATCGTACTCTGTTGTTAATCGAAGTGAAATCACTTGAGGAATCGAATGCCGCAAGCAGAATTCAAATCCGAGCCTCCGTTCGGCAGGAAATCGCAGTTATAGTGAAAAACCTATCTTCCAGCATTCTAACTGCCAGAATAGTACTCTGTTGTTAAACAGAAGTGTAATCGAAGTGAAATCACTTGAGGAATCGAATGCCGCAAGCAGAATTCAAATCCGAGCCTCCGTTCGGCAGGAAATCGCAGTTATAGTGAAAAACCTATCTTCTAGCATTCTAACTGCCAGAATCGTACTCTGTTGTTAATCGAAGTGAAATCACTTGAGGAATCGAATGCCGCAAGCAGAATTCAAATCCGAGCCTCCGTTCGGCAGGAAATCGCAGTTATAGTGAAAAATCTATCTTCCAGCATTCTAACTGCCAGAATCGTGCTCTGTTGTTAAACAGAAGTGTAATCGAAGTGAAATCACTTGAGGAATCGAATGCCGCAAGCAGAATTCAAATCCGAGCCTCCGTTCGGCAGGAAATCGCAGTTATAGTGAAAAACATATCTTCTAGCAATCTAACTGCCAGAATCGTACTCTGTTGTTGAACAGAAGTGTAATCGAAGTGAAATCACTTGAGGAATCGAATGCCGCAAGCAGAATTCAAATCCGAGCCTCCGTTCGGCAGGAAATCGCAGTTATAGTGAAAAACCTATCTTCTAGCATTCTAACGGCCAGAATCGTACTCTGTTGTTGAACAGAAGTGTAATCGAAGTGAAATCACTTGAGGAATCGAATGCCGCAAGCAGAATTCAAATCCGAGCCTCCGTTCGGCAAGAAATCGCAGTTATAGTGAAAAATCTATCTTCTAGCATTCTAACTGACAGAATCGTACTCTGTTGTTAAACAGAAGTGTAATCGAAGTGAAATCACTTGAGGAATCGAATGCCGCAAGCAGAATTCAAATCCGAGCCTCCGTTCGGCAGGAAATCGCAGTTATAGTGAAAAACCTATCTTCTAGCATTCTAACTGACAGAATCGTACTCTGTTGTTAAACAGAAGTGTAATCGAAGTGAAATGACTTGAGGAATCAAATGCCGCAAGCAGAATTCAAATCCGAGCCTCCGTTCGGCAGGAAATCGCAGTTATAGTGAAAAACCTATCTTCTAGCATTCTAACTGCCAGAATCGTACTCTGTTGTTAAACAGAAGTGTAATCGAAGTGAAATCACTTGAGGAATCGAATGCCGCAAGCAGAATTCAAATCCGAGCCTCCGCTCGGCAGGAAATCGCAGTTATAGTGAAAAACCTATCTTCCAGCATTCTAACTGCCAGAATAGTACTCTGTTGTTAAACAGAAGTGTAATCGAAGTGAAATCACTTGAGGAATCGAATGCCGCAAGCAGAATTCAAATCCGAGCCTCCGTTCGGCAGGAAATCGCAGTTATAGTGAAAAACCTATCTTCCAGCATTCTAACTGCCAGAATAGTACTCTGTTGTTAAACAGAAGTGTAATCGAAGTGAAATCACTTGAGGAATCGAATGCCGCAAGCAGAATTCAAATCCGAGCCTCCGTTCGGCAGGAAATCGCAGTTATAGTGAAAAACATATCTTCTAGCAATCTAACTGCCAGAATCGTACTCTGTTGTTAAACAGAAGTGTAATCGAAGTGAAATCACTTGAGGAATCGAATGCCGCAAGCAGAATTCAAATCCGAGCCTCCGTTCGGCAGGAAATCGCAGTTATAGTGAAAAACCTATCTTCTAGCATTCTAACGGCCAGAATCGTACTCTGTTGTTGAACAGAAGTGTATCCGAAGTAAAATGACTAGAGGGATCGAATGCCGCAAGCAGAATTCAAATCCGAGCCTCCGTTCGGCAGGAAATCGCAGTTATAGTGAAAAACCTATCTTCTAGCATTCTAACTGCCAGAATCGTACTCTGTTGTTAAACAGAAGTGTAATCGAAGTGAAATCACTTGAGGAACCGAATGCCGCATGCAGAATTCAAATCCGAGCCTCCGTTCGGTAGGAAATCGCAGTTATAGTGAAAATCCTATCTTCTAGCATTCTAACTGCCAGAATCGTACTCTGTTGTTAAACAGAAGTGTAATCGAAGTGAAATCACTTGAGGAATCGAATGCCGCAAGCAGAATTCAAATCCGAGCCTCCGTTCGGCAGGAAATCGCAGTTATAGTGAAAAACCTATCTTCTAGCATTCTAACGGCCAGAATCGTACTCTGTTGTTGAACAGAAGTGTATCCGAAGTAAAATGATTAGAGGGATCGAATGCCGCAAGCAGAATTCAAATCCGAGCCTCCGTTCGGCAGGAAATCGCAGTTATAGTGAAAAACCTATCTTCTAGCATTCTAACTGCCAGAATCGTACTCTGTTGTTAAACAGAAGTGTAATCGAAGTGAAATCACTTGAGGAATCGAATGCCGCAAGCAGAATTCAAATCCGAGCCTCCGTTCGGCAGGAAATCGCAGTTATAGTGAAAAACCTATCTTCTAGCATTCTAACTGCCAGAATCGTACTCTGTTGTTAATCGAAGTGAAATCACTTGAGGAATCGAATGCCGCAAGCAGAATTCAAATCCGAGCCTCCGTTCGGCAGGAAATCGCAGTTATAGTGAAAAACCTATCTTCTAGCATTCTAACGGCCAGAATCGTACTCTGTTGTTGAACAGAAGTGTATCCGAAGTAAAATGACTAGAGGGATCGAATGCCGCAAGCAGAATTCAAATCCGAGCCTCCGTTCGGCAGGAAATCGCAGTTATAGTGAAAAACCTATCTTCTAGCATTCTAACGGCCAGAATCGTACTCTGTTGTTGAACAGAAGTGTATCCGAAGTAAAATGACTAGAGGGATCGAATGCCGCAAGCAGAATTCAAATCCGAGCCTCCGTTCGGCAGGAAATCGCAGTTATAGTGAAAAACCTATCTTCTAGCATTCTAACTGCCAGAATCGTACTCTGTTGTTAAACAGAAGTGTATCCGAAGTGAAATCACTTGAGGAATCGAATGCCGCAAGCAGAATTCAAATCCGAGCCTCCGTTCGGCAGGAAATCGCAGTTATAGTGAAAAACCTATCTTCTAGCATTCTAACTGCCAGAATCGTACTCTGTTGTTAATCGAAGTGAAATCACTTGAGGAATCGAATGCCGCAAGCAGAATTCAAATCCGAGCCTCCGTTCGGCAGGAAATCGCAGTTATAGTGAAAAACCTATCTTCCAGCATTCTAACTGCCAGAATAGTACTCTGTTGTTAAACAGAAGTGTAATCGAAGTGAAATCACTTGAGGAATCGAATGCCGCAAGCAGAATTCAAATCCGAGCCTCCGTTCGGCAGGAAATCGCAGTTATAGTGAAAAACCTATCTTCTAGCATTCTAACTGCCAGAATCGTACTCTGTTGTTAATCGAAGTGAAATCACTTGAGGAATCGAATGCCGCAAGCAGAATTCAAATCCGAGCCTCCGTTCGGCAGGAAATCGCAGTTATAGTGAAAAATCTATCTTCCAGCATTCTAACTGCCAGAATCGTGCTCTGTTGTTAAACAGAAGTGTAATCGAAGTGAAATCACTTGAGGAATCGAATGCCGCAAGCAGAATTCAAATCCGAGCCTCCGTTCGGCAGGAAATCGCAGTTATAGTGAAAAACATATCTTCTAGCAATCTAACTGCCAGAATCGTACTCTGTTGTTGAACAGAAGTGTAATCGAAGTGAAATCACTTGAGGAATCGAATGCCGCAAGCAGAATTCAAATCCGAGCCTCCGTTCGGCAGGAAATCGCAGTTATAGTGAAAAACCTATCTTCTAGCATTCTAACGGCCAGAATCGTACTCTGTTGTTGAACAGAAGTGTAATCGAAGTGAAATCACTTGAGGAATCGAATGCCGCAAGCAGAATTCAAATCCGAGCCTCCGTTCGGCAAGAAATCGCAGTTATAGTGAAAAATCTATCTTCTAGCATTCTAACTGACAGAATCGTACTCTGTTGTTAAACAGAAGTGTAATCGAAGTGAAATCACTTGAGGAATCGAATGCCGCAAGCAGAATTCAAATCCGAGCCTCCGTTCGGCAGGAAATCGCAGTTATAGTGAAAAACCTATCTTCTAGCATTCTAACTGACAGAATCGTACTCTGTTGTTAAACAGAAGTGTAATCGAAGTGAAATGACTTGAGGAATCGAATGCCGCAAGCAGAATTCAAATCCGAGCCTCCGTTCGGCAGGAAACCGCAGTTATAGTGAAAAACCTATCTTCTAGCATTCTAACTGCCAGAATCGTACTCTGTTGTTAAACAGAAGTGTAATCGAAGTGAAATCACTTGAGGAATCGAATGCCGCAAGCAGAATTCAAATCCGAGCCTCCGCTCGGCAGGAAATCGCAGTTATAGTGAAAAACCTATCTTCCAGCATTCTAACTGCCAGAATAGTACTCTGTTGTTAAACAGAAGTGTAATCGAAGTGAAATCACTTGAGGAATCGAATGCCGCAAGCAGAATTCAAATCCGAGCCTCCGCTCGGCAGGAAATCGCAGTTATAGTGAAAAACCTATCTTCCAGCATTCTAACTGCCAGAATAGTACTCTGTTGTTAAACAGAAGTGTAATCGAAGTGAAATCACTTGAGGAATCGAATGCCGCAAGCAGAATTCAAATCCGAGCCTCCGTTCGGCAGGAAATCGCAGTTATAGTGAAAAACATATCTTCTAGCAATCTAACTGCCAGAATCGTACTCTGTTGTTAAACAGAAGTGTAATCGAAGTGAAATCACTTGAGGAATCGAATGCCGCAAGCAGAATTCAAATCCGAGCCTCCGTTCGGCAGGAAATCGCAGTTATAGTGAAAAACCTATCTTCTAGCATTCTAACGGCCAGAATCGTACTCTGTTGTTGAACAGAAGTGTATCCGAAGTAAAATGACTAGAGGGATCGAATGCCGCAAGCAGAATTCAAATCCGAGCCTCCGTTCGGCAGGAAATCGCAGTTATAGTGAAAAACCTATCTTCTAGCATTCTAACTGCCAGAATCGTACTCTGTTGTTAAACAGAAGTGTAATCGAAGTGAAATCACTTGAGGAACCGAATGCCGCATGCAGAATTCAAATCCGAGCCTCCGTTCGGTAGGAAATCGCAGTTATAGTGAAAATCCTATCTTCTAGCATTCTAACTGCCAGAATCGTACTCTGTTGTTAAACAGAAGTGTAATCGAAGTGAAATCACTTGAGGAATCGAATGCCGCAAGCAGAATTCAAATCCGAGCCTCCGTTCGGCAGGAAATCGCAGTTATAGTGAAAAACCTATCTTCTAGCATTCTAACGGCCAGAATCGTACTCTGTTGTTGAACAGAAGTGTATCCGAAGTAAAATGATTAGAGGGATCGAATGCCGCAAGCAGAATTCAAATCCGAGCCTCCGTTCGGCAGGAAATCGCAGTTATAGTGAAAAACCTATCTTCTAGCATTCTAACTGCCAGAATCGTACACTGTTGTTAAACAGAAGTGTAATCGAAGTGAAATCACTTGAGGAATCGAATGCCGCAAGCAGAATTCAAATCCGAGCCTCCGTTCGGCAGGAAATCGCAGTTATAGTGAAAAACCTATCTTCTAGCATTCTAACGGCCAGAATCGTACTCTGTTGTTAAACAGAAGTGTAATCGAAGTGAAATCACTTGAGGAATCGAATGCCGCAAGCAGAATTCAAATCCGAGCCTCCGTTCGGCAGGAAATCGCAGTTATAGTGAAAAACCTATCTTCCAGCATTCTAACTGCCAGAATAGTACTCTGTTGTTGAACAGAAGTGTATCCGAAGTAAAATGACTAGAGGGATCGAATGCCGCAAGCAGAATTCAAATCCGAGCCTCCGTTCGGCAGGAAATCGCAGTTATAGTGAAAAACCTATCTTCTAGCATTCTAACTGCCAGAATCGTACTCTGTTGTTAAACAGAAGTGTAATCGAAGTGAAATCACTTGAGGAATCGAATGCCGCAAGCAGAATTCAAATCCGAGCCTCCGTTCGGTAGGAAATCGCAGTTATAGTCAAAAACCTATCTTCTAGCATTCTAACTGCCAGAATCGTACTCTGTTGTTAAACAGAAGTGTAATCGAAGTGAAATCACTTGAGGAATCGAATGCCGCAAGCAGAATTCAAATCCGAGCCTCCGTTCGGCAGGAAATCGCAGTTATAGTGAAAAACCTATCTTCTAGCATTCTAACTGCCAGAATCGTACTCTGTTGTTAAACAGAAGTGTAATCGAAGTGAAATCACTTGAGGAATCGAATGCCGCAAGCAGAATTCAAATCCGAGCCTCCGTTCGGCAGGAAATCGCAGTTATAGTGAAAAACCTATCTTCTAGCATTCTAACGGCCAGAATCGTACTCTGTTGTTGAACAGAAGTGTATCCGAAGTAAAATGACTAGAGGGATCGAATGCCGCAAGCAGAATTCAAATCCGAGCCTCCGTTCGGCAGGAAATCGCAGTTATAGTGAAAAACCTATCTTCTAGCATTCTAACGGCCAGAATCGTACTCTGTTGTTGAACAGAAGTGTATCCGAAGTAAAATGACTAGAGGGATCGAATGCCGCAAGCAGAATTCAAATCCGAGCCTCCGTTCGGCAGGAAATCGCAGTTATAGTGAAAAACCTATCTTCTAGCATTCTAACTGCCAGAATCGTACTCTGTTGTTAAACAGAAGTGTATCCGAAGTGAAATCACTTGAGGAATCGAATGCCGCAAGCAGAATTCAAATCCGAGCCTCCGTTCGGCAGGAAATCGCAGTTATAGTGAAAAACCTATCTTCTAGCATTCTAACTGCCAGAATCGTACTCTGTTGTTAATCGAAGTGAAATCACTTGAGGAATCGAATGCCGCAAGCAGAATTCAAATCCGAGCCTCCGTTCGGCAGGAAATCGCAGTTATAGTGAAAAACCTATCTTCCAGCATTCTAACTGCCAGAATAGTACTCTGTTGTTAAACAGAAGTGTAATCGAAGTGAAATCACTTGAGGAATCGAATGCCGCAAGCAGAATTCAAATCCGAGCCTCCGTTCGGCAGGAAATCGCAGTTATAGTGAAAAACCTATCTTCTAGCATTCTAACTGCCAGAATCGTACTCTGTTGTTAATCGAAGTGAAACCACTTGAGGAATCGAATGCCGCAAGCAGAATTCAAATCCGAGCCTCCGTTCGGCAGGAAATCGCAGTTATAGTGAAAAACCTATCTTCTAGCATTCTAACGGCCAGAATCGTACTCTGTTGTTGAACAGAAGTGTATCCGAAGTAAAATGACTAGAGGGATCGAATGCCGCAAGCAGAATTCAAATCCGAGCCTCCGTTCGGCAGGAAATCGCAGTTATAGTGAAAAACCTATCTTCTAGCATTCTAACGGCCAGAATCGTACTCTGTTGTTGAACAGAAGTGTATCCGAAGTAAAATGACTAGAGGGATCGAATGCCGCAAGCAGAATTCAAATCCGAGCCTCCGTTCGGCAGGAAATCGCAGTTATAGTGAAAAACCTATCTTCTAGCATTCTAACTGCCAGAATCGTACTCTGTTGTTAAACAGAAGTGTATCCGAAGTGAAATCACTTGAGGAATCGAATGCCGCAAGCAGAATTCAAATCCGAGCCTCCGTTCGGCAGGAAATCGCAGTTATAGTGAAAAACCTATCTTCTAGCATTCTAACTGCCAGAATCGTACTCTGTTGTTAATCGAAGTGAAATCACTTGAGGAATCGAATGCCGCAAGCAGAATTCAAATCCGAGCCTCCGTTCGGCAGGAAATCGCAGTTATAGTGAAAAACCTATCTTCCAGCATTCTAACTGCCAGAATAGTACTCTGTTGTTAAACAGAAGTGTAATCGAAGTGAAATCACTTGAGGAATCGAATGCCGCAAGCAGAATTCAAATCCGAGCCTCCGTTCGGCAGGAAATCGCAGTTATAGTGAAAAACCTATCTTCTAGCATTCTAACTGCCAGAATCGTACTCTGTTGTTAATCGAAGTGAAATCACTTGAGGAATCGAATGCCGCAAGCAGAATTCAAATCCGAGCCTCCGTTCGGCAGGAAATCGCAGTTATAGTGAAAAATCTATCTTCCAGCATTCTAACTGCCAGAATCGTGCTCTGTTGTTAAACAGAAGTGTAATCGAAGTGAAATCACTTGAGGAATCGAATGCCGCAAGCAGAATTCAAATCCGAGCCTCCGTTCGGCAGGAAATCGCAGTTATAGTGAAAAACATATCTTCTAGCAATCTAACTGCCAGAATCGTACTCTGTTGTTGAACAGAAGTGTAATCGAAGTGAAATCACTTGAGGAATCGAATGCCGCAAGCAGAATTCAAATCCGAGCCTCCGTTCGGCAGGAAATCGCAGTTATAGTGAAAAACCTATCTTCTAGCATTCTAACGGCCAGAATCGTACTCTGTTGTTGAACAGAAGTGTAATCGAAGTGAAATCACTTGAGGAATCGAATGCCGCAAGCAGAATTCAAATCCGAGCCTCCGTTCGGCAAGAAATCGCAGTTATAGTGAAAAATCTATCTTCTAGCATTCTAACTGACAGAATCGTACTCTGTTGTTAAACAGAAGTGTAATCGAAGTGAAATCACTTGAGGAATCGAATGCCGCAAGCAGAATTCAAATCCGAGCCTCCGTTCGGCAGGAAATCGCAGTTATAGTGAAAAACCTATCTTCTAGCATTCTAACTGACAGAATCGTACTCTGTTGTTAAACAGAAGTGTAATCGAAGTGAAATGACTTGAGGAATCGAATGCCGCAAGCAGAATTCAAATCCGAGCCTCCGTTCGGCAGGAAACCGCAGTTATAGTGAAAAACCTATCTTCTAGCATTCTAACTGCCAGAATCGTACTCTGTTGTTAAACAGAAGTGTAATCGAAGTGAAATCACTTGAGGAATCGAATGCCGCAAGCAGAATTCAAATCCGAGCCTCCGCTCGGCAGGAAATCGCAGTTATAGTGAAAAACCTATCTTCCAGCATTCTAACTGCCAGAATAGTACTCTGTTGTTAAACAGAAGTGTAATCGAAGTGAAATCACTTGAGGAATCGAATGCCGCAAGCAGAATTCAAATCCGAGCCTCCGCTCGGCAGGAAATCGCAGTTATAGTGAAAAACCTATCTTCCAGCATTCTAACTGCCAGAATAGTACTCTGTTGTTAAACAGAAGTGTAATCGAAGTGAAATCACTTGAGGAATCGAATGCCGCAAGCAGAATTCAAATCCGAGCCTCCGTTCGGCAGGAAATCGCAGTTATAGTGAAAAACATATCTTCTAGCAATCTAACTGCCAGAATCGTACTCTGTTGTTAAACAGAAGTGTAATCGAAGTGAAATCACTTGAGGAATCGAATGCCGCAAGCAGAATTCAAATCCGAGCCTCCGTTCGGCAGGAAATCGCAGTTATAGTGAAAAACCTATCTTCTAGCATTCTAACGGCCAGAATCGTACTCTGTTGTTGAACAGAAGTGTATCCGAAGTAAAATGACTAGAGGGATCGAATGCCGCAAGCAGAATTCAAATCCGAGCCTCCGTTCGGCAGGAAATCGCAGTTATAGTGAAAAACCTATCTTCTAGCATTCTAACTGCCAGAATCGTACTCTGTTGTTAAACAGAAGTGTAATCGAAGTGAAATCACTTGAGGAACCGAATGCCGCATGCAGAATTCAAATCCGAGCCTCCGTTCGGTAGGAAATCGCAGTTATAGTGAAAATCCTATCTTCTAGCATTCTAACTGCCAGAATCGTACTCTGTTGTTAAACAGAAGTGTAATCGAAGTGAAATCACTTGAGGAATCGAATGCCGCAAGCAGAATTCAAATCCGAGCCTCCGTTCGGCAGGAAATCGCAGTTATAGTGAAAAACCTATCTTCTAGCATTCTAACGGCCAGAATCGTACTCTGTTGTTGAACAGAAGTGTATCCGAAGTAAAATGATTAGAGGGATCGAATGCCGCAAGCAGAATTCAAATCCGAGCCTCCGTTCGGCAGGAAATCGCAGTTATAGTGAAAAACCTATCTTCTAGCATTCTAACTGCCAGAATCGTACTCTGTTGTTAAACAGAAGTGTAATCGAAGTGAAATCACTTGAGGAATCGAATGCCGCAAGCAGAATTCAAATCCGAGCCTCCGTTCGGCAGGAAATCGCAGTTATAGTGAAAAACCTATCTTCTAGCATTCTAACTGCCAGAATCGTACTCTGTTGTTAATCGAAGTGAAATCACTTGAGGAATCGAATGCCGCAAGCAGAATTCAAATCCGAGCCTCCGTTCGGCAGGAAATCGCAGTTATAGTGAAAAACCTATCTTCTAGCATTCTAACGGCCAGAATCGTACTCTGTTGTTGAACAGAAGTGTATCCGAAGTAAAATGACTAGAGGGATCGAATGCCGCAAGCAGAATTCAAATCCGAGCCTCCGTTCGGCAGGAAATCGCAGTTATAGTGAAAAACCTATCTTCTAGCATTCTAACGGCCAGAATCGTACTCTGTTGTTGAACAGAAGTGTATCCGAAGTAAAATGACTAGAGGGATCGAATGCCGCAAGCAGAATTCAAATCCGAGCCTCCGTTCGGCAGGAAATCGCAGTTATAGTGAAAAACCTATCTTCTAGCATTCTAACTGCCAGAATCGTACTCTGTTGTTAAACAGAAGTGTATCCGAAGTGAAATCACTTGAGGAATCGAATGCCGCAAGCAGAATTCAAATCCGAGCCTCCGTTCGGCAGGAAATCGCAGTTATAGTGAAAAACCTATCTTCTAGCATTCTAACTGCCAGAATCGTACTCTGTTGTTAAACGAAGTGAAATCACTTGAGGAATCGAATGCCGCAAGCAGAATTCAAATCCGAGCCTCCGTTCGGCAGGAAATCGCAGTTATAGTGAAAAACCTATCTTCCAGCATTCTAACTGCCAGAATAGTACTCTGTTGTTAAACAGAAGTGTAATCGAAGTGAAATCACTTGAGGAATCGAATGCCGCAAGCAGAATTCAAATCCGAGCCTCCGTTCGGCAGGAAATCGCAGTTATAGTGAAAAACCTATCTTCTAGCATTCTAACTGCCAGAATCGTACTCTGTTGTTAATCGAAGTGAAATCACTTGAGGAATCGAATGCCGCAAGCAGAATTCAAATCCGAGCCTCCGTTCGGCAGGAAATCGCAGTTATAGTGAAAAATCTATCTTCCAGCATTCTAACTGCCAGAATCGTGCTCTGTTGTTAAACAGAAGTGTAATCGAAGTGAAATCACTTGAGGAATCGAATGCCGCAAGCAGAATTCAAATCCGAGCCTCCGTTCGGCAGGAAATCGCAGTTATAGTGAAAAACATATCTTCTAGCAATCTAACTGCCAGAATCGTACTCTGTTGTTGAACAGAAGTGTAATCGAAGTGAAATCACTTGAGGAATCGAATGCCGCAAGCAGAATTCAAATCCGAGCCTCCGTTCGGCAGGAAATCGCAGTTATAGTGAAAAACCTATCTTCTAGCATTCTAACTGCCAGAATCGTACTCTGTTGTTAATCGAAGTGAAATCACTTGAGGAATCGAATGCCGCAAGCAGAATTCAAATCCGAGCCTCCGTTCGGCAGGAAATCGCAGTTATAGTGAAAAATCTATCTTCCAGCATTCTAACTGCCAGAATCGTGCTCTGTTGTTAAACAGAAGTGTAATCGAAGTGAAATCACTTGAGGAATCGAATGCCGCAAGCAGAATTCAAATCCGAGCCTCCGTTCGGCAGGAAATCGCAGTTATAGTGAAAAACATATCTTCTAGCAATCTAACTGCCAGAATCGTACTCTGTTGTTGAACAGAAGTGTAATCGAAGTGAAATCACTTGAGGAATCGAATGCCGCAAGCAGAATTCAAATCCGAGCCTCCGTTCGGCAGGAAATCGCAGTTATAGTGAAAAACCTATCTTCTAGCATTCTAACGGCCAGAATCGTACTCTGTTGTTGAACAGAAGTGTAATCGAAGTGAAATCACTTGAGGAATCGAATGCCGCAAGCAGAATTCAAATCCGAGCCTCCGTTCGGCAAGAAATCGCAGTTATAGTGAAAAATCTATCTTCTAGCATTCTAACTGACAGAATCGTACTCTGTTGTTAAACAGAAGTGTAATCGAAGTGAAATCACTTGAGGAATCGAATGCCGCAAGCAGAATTCAAATCCGAGCCTCCGTTCGGCAGGAAATCGCAGTTATAGTGAAAAACCTATCTTCTAGCATTCTAACTGACAGAATCGTACTCTGTTGTTAAACAGAAGTGTAATCGAAGTGAAATGACTTGAGGAATCAAATGCCGCAAGCAGAATTCAAATCCGAGCCTCCGTTCGGCAGGAAACCGCAGTTATAGTGAAAAACCTATCTTCTAGCATTCTAACTGCCAGAATCGTACTCTGTTGTTAAACAGAAGTGTAATCGAAGTGAAATCACTTGAGGAATCGAATGCCGCAAGCAGAATTCAAATCCGAGCCTCCGCTCGGCAGGAAATCGCAGTTATAGTGAAAAACCTATCTTCCAGCATTCTAACTGCCAGAATAGTACTCTGTTGTTAAACAGAAGTGTAATCGAAGTGAAATCACTTGAGGAATCGAATGCCGCAAGCAGAATTCAAATCCGAGCCTCCGCTCGGCAGGAAATCGCAGTTATAGTGAAAAACCTATCTTCCAGCATTCTAACTGCCAGAATAGTACTCTGTTGTTAAACAGAAGTGTAATCGAAGTGAAATCACTTGAGGAATCGAATGCCGCAAGCAGAATTCAAATCCGAGCCTCCGTTCGGCAGGAAATCGCAGTTATAGTGAAAAACATATCTTCTAGCATTCTAACTGCCAGAATCGTACTCTGTTGTTAAACAGAAGTGTAATCGAAGTGAAATGACTTGAGGAATCGAATGCCGCAAGCAGAATTCAAATCCGAGCCTCCGTTCGGCAGGAAATCGCAGTTATAGTGAAAAACCTATCTTCTAGCATTCTAACGGCCAGAATCGTACTCTGTTGTTGAACAGAAGTGTATCCGAAGTAAAATGACTAGAGGGATCGAATGCCGCAAGCAGAATTCAAATCCGAGCCTCCGTTCGGCAGGAAATCGCAGTTATAGTGAAAAACCTATCTTCTAGCATTCTAACTGCCAGAATCGTACTCTGTTGTTAAACAGAAGTGTAATCGAAGTGAAATCACTTGAGGAACCGAATGCCGCATGCAGAATTCAAATCCGAGCCTCCGTTCGGTAGGAAATCGCAGTTATAGTGAAAATCCTATCTTCTAGCATTCTAACTGCCAGAATCGTACTCTGTTGTTAAACAGAAGTGTAATCGAAGTGAAATCACTTGAGGAATCGAATGCCGCAAGCAGAATTCAAATCCGAGCCTCCGTTCGGCAGGAAATCGCAGTTATAGTGAAAAACCTATCTTCTAGCATTCTAACGGCCAGAATCGTACTCTGTTGTTGAACAGAAGTGTATCCGAAGTAAAATGATTAGAGGGATCGAATGCCGCAAGCAGAATTCAAATCCGAGCCTCCGTTCGGCAGGAAATCGCAGTTATAGTGAAAAACCTATCTTCTAGCATTCTAACTGCCAGAATCGTACTCTGTTGTTAAACAGAAGTGTAATCGAAGTGAAATCACTTGAGGAATCGAATGCCGCAAGCAGAATTCAAATCCGAGCCTCCGTTCGGCAGGAAATCGCAGTTATAGTGAAAAACCTATCTTCTAGCATTCTAACGGCCAGAATCGTACTCTGTTGTTGAACAGAAGTGTATCCGAAGTAAAATGACTAGAGGGATCGAATGCCGCAAGCAGAATTCAAATCCGAGCCTCCGTTCGGCAGGAAATCGCAGTTATAGTGAAAAACCTATCTTCTAGCATTCTAACTGCCAGAATCGTACTCTGTTGTTAAACAGAAGTGTAATCGAAGTGAAATCACTTGAGGAATCGAATGCCGCAAGCAGAATTCAAATCCGAGCCTCCGCTCGGCAGGAAATCGCAGTTATAGTGAAAAACCTATCTTCCAGCATTCTAACTGCCAGAATAGTACTCTGTTGTTAAACAGAAGTGTAATCGAAGTGAAATCACTTGAGGAATCGAATGCCGCAAGCAGAATTCAAATCCGAGCCTCCGTTCGGCAGGAAATCGCAGTTATAGTGAAAAACCTATCTTCTAGCATTCTAACTGACAGAATCGTACTCTGTTGTTAAACAGAAGTGTAATCGAAGTGAAATGACTTGAGGAATCAAATGCCGCAAGCAGAATTCAAATCCGAGCCTCCGTTCGGCAGGAAACCGCAGTTATAGTGAAAAACCTATCTTCTAGCATTCTAACTGCCAGAATCGTACTCTGTTGTTAAACAGAAGTGTAATCGAAGTGAAATCACTTGAGGAATCGAATGCCGCAAGCAGAATTCAAATCCGAGCCTCCGCGCGGCAGGAAATCGCAGTTATAGTGAAAAACCTATCTTCCAGCATTCTAACTGCCAGAATAGTACTCTGTTGTTAAACAGAAGTGTAATCGAAGTGAAATCACTTGAGGAATCGAATGCCGCAAGCAGAATTCAAATCCGAGCCTCCGCTCGGCAGGAAATCGCAGTTATAGTGAAAAACCTATCTTCCAGCATTCTAACTGCCAGAATAGTACTCTGTTGTTAAACAGAAGTGTAATCGAAGTGAAATCACTTGAGGAATCGAATGCCGCAAGCAGAATTCAAATCCGAGCCTCCGTTCGGCAGGAAATCGCAGTTATAGTGAAAAACATATCTTCTAGCAATCTAACTGCCAGAATCGTACTCTGTTGTTAAACAGAAGTGTAATCGAAGTGAAATCACTTGAGGAATCGAATGCCGCAAGCAGAATTCAAATCCGAGCCTCCGTTCGGCAGGAAATCGCAGTTATAGTGAAAAACCTATCTTCTAGCATTCTAACGGCCAGAATCGTACTCTGTTGTTGAACAGAAGTGTATCCGAAGTAAAATGACTAGAGGGATCGAATGCCGCAAGCAGAATTCAAATCCGAGCCTCCGTTCGGCAAGAAATCGCAGTTATAGTGAAAAATCTATCTTCTAGCATTCTAACTGACAGAATCGTACTCTGTTGTTAAACAGAAGTGTAATCGAAGTGAAATCACTTGAGGAATCGAATGCCGCAAGCAGAATTCAAATCCGAGCCTCCGTTCGGCAGGAAATCGCAGTTATAGTGAAAAACCTATCTTCTAGCATTCTAACTGACAGAATCGTACTCTGTTGTTAAACAGAAGTGTAATCGAAGTGAAATGACTTGAGGAATCAAATGCCGCAAGCAGAATTCAAATCCGAGCCTCCGTTCGGCAGGAAACCGCAGTTATAGTGAAAAACCTATCTTCTAGCATTCTAACTGCCAGAATCGTACTCTGTTGTTAAACAGAAGTGTAATCGAAGTGAAATCACTTGAGGAACCGAATGCCGCATGCAGAATTCAAATCCGAGCCTCCGTTCGGTAGGAAATCGCAGTTATAGTGAAAATCCTATCTTCTAGCATTCTAACTGCCAGAATCGTACTCTGTTGTTAAACAGAAGTGTAATCGAAGTGAAATCACTTGAGGAATCGAATGCCGCAAGCAGAATTCAAATCCGAGCCTCCGTTCGGCAGGAAATCGCAGTTATAGTGAAAAACCTATCTTCTAGCATTCTAACTGCCAGAATCGTACTCTGTTGTTAAACAGAAGTGTAATCGAAGTGAAATCACTTGAGGAATCGAATGCCGCAAGCAGAATTCAAATCCGAGCCTCCGCTCGGCAGGAAATCGCAGTTATAGTGAAAAACCTATCTTCCAGCATTCTAACTGCCAGAATAGTACTCTGTTGTTAAACAGAAGTGTAATCGAAGTGAAATCACTTGAGGAATCGAATGCCGCAAGCAGAATTCAAATCCGAGCCTCCGCTCGGCAGGAAATCGCAGTTATAGTGAAAAACCTATCTTCCAGCATTCTAACTGCCAGAATAGTACTCTGTTGTTAAACAGAAGTGTAATCGAAGTGAAATCACTTGAGGAATCGAATGCCGCAAGCAGAATTCAAATCCGAGCCTCCGTTCGGCAGGAAATCGCAGTTATAGTGAAAAACATATCTTCTAGCAATCTAACTGCCAGAATCGTACTCTGTTGTTAAACAGAAGTGTAATCGAAGTGAAATCACTTGAGGAATCGAATGCCGCAAGCAGAATTCAAATCCGAGCCTCCGTTCGGCAGGAAATCGCAGTTATAGTGAAAAACCTATCTTCTAGCATTCTAACTGCCAGAATCGTACTCTGTTGTTAAACAGAAGTGTAATCGAAGTGAAATCACTTGAGGAATCGAATGCCGCAAGCAGAATTCAAATCCGAGCCTCCGTTCGGCAGGAAATCGCAGTTATAGTGAAAAACATATCTTCTAGCAATCTAACTGCCAGAATCGTACTCTGTTGTTAAACAGAAGTGTAATCGAAGTGAAATCACTTGAGGAATCGAATGCCGCAAGCAGAATTCAAATCCGAGCCTCCGTTCGGCAGGAAATCGCAGTTATAGTGAAAAACATATCTTCTAGCAATCTAACTGCCAGAATCGTACTCTGTTGTTAAACAGAAGTGTAATCGAAGTGAAATCACTTGAGGAATCGAATGCCGCAAGCAGAATTCAAATCCGAGCCTCCGTTCGGCAGGAAATCGCAGTTATAGTGAAAAACCTATCTTCTAGCATTCTAACGGCCAGAATCGTACTCTGTTGTTGAACAGAAGTGTATCCGAAGTAAAATGACTAGAGGGATCGAATGCCGCAAGCAGAATTCAAATCCGAGCCTCCGTTCGGCAAGAAATCGCAGTTATAGTGAAAAATCTATCTTCTAGCATTCTAACTGACAGAATCGTACTCTGTTGTTAAACAGAAGTGTAATCGAAGTGAAATCACTTGAGGAATCGAATGCCGCAAGCAGAATTCAAATCCGAGCCTCCGTTCGGCAGGAAATCGCAGTTATAGTGAAAAACCTATCTTCTAGCATTCTAACTGACAGAATCGTACTCTGTTGTTAAACAGAAGTGTAATCGAAGTGAAATGACTTGAGGAATCAAATGCCGCAAGCAGAATTCAAATCCGAGCCTCCGTTCGGCAGGAAACCGCAGTTATAGTGAAAAACCTATCTTCTAGCATTCTAACTGCCAGAATCGTACTCTGTTGTTAAACAGAAGTGTAATCGAAGTGAAATCACTTGAGGAACCGAATGCCGCATGCAGAATTCAAATCCGAGCCTCCGTTCGGTAGGAAATCGCAGTTATAGTGAAAATCCTATCTTCTAGCATTCTAACTGCCAGAATCGTACTCTGTTGTTAAACAGAAGTGTAATCGAAGTGAAATCACTTGAGGAATCGAATGCCGCAAGCAGAATTCAAATCCGAGCCTCCGTTCGGCAGGAAATCGCAGTTATAGTGAAAAACCTATCTTCTAGCATTCTAACGGCCAGAATCGTACTCTGTTGTTGAACAGAAGTGTATCCGAAGTAAAATGATTAGAGGGATCGAATGCCGCAAGCAGAATTCAAATCCGAGCCTCCGTTCGGCAGGAAATCGCAGTTATAGTGAAAAACCTATCTTCTAGCATTCTAACTGCCAGAATCGTACTCTGTTGTTAAACAGAAGTGTAATCGAAGTGAAATCACTTGAGGAATCGAATGCCGCAAGCAGAATTCAAATCCGAGCCTCCGTTCGGCAGGAAATCGCAGTTATAGTGAAAAACCTATCTTCTAGCATTCTAACGGCCAGAATCGTACTCTGTTGTTGAACAGAAGTGTATCCGAAGTAAAATGACTAGAGGGATCGAATGCCGCAAGCAGAATTCAAATCCGAGCCTCCGTTCGGCAGGAAATCGCAGTTATAGTGAAAAACCTATCTTCTAGCATTCTAACTGCCAGAATCGTACTCTGTTGTTAAACAGAAGTGTAATCGAAGTGAAATCACTTGAGGAATCGAATGCCGCAAGCAGAATTCAAATCCGAGCCTCCGCTCGGCAGGAAATCGCAGTTATAGTGAAAAACCTATCTTCCAGCATTCTAACTGCCAGAATAGTACTCTGTTGTTAAACAGAAGTGTAATCGAAGTGAAATCACTTGAGGAATCGAATGCCGCAAGCAGAATTCAAATCCGAGCCTCCGTTCGGCAGGAAATCGCAGTTATAGTGAAAAACCTATCTTCTAGCATTCTAACTGACAGAATCGTACTCTGTTGTTAAACAGAAGTGTAATCGAAGTGAAATGACTTGAGGAATCAAATGCCGCAAGCAGAATTCAAATCCGAGCCTCCGTTCGGCAGGAAACCGCAGTTATAGTGAAAAACCTATCTTCTAGCATTCTAACTGCCAGAATCGTACTCTGTTGTTAAACAGAAGTGTAATCGAAGTGAAATCACTTGAGGAATCGAATGCCGCAAGCAGAATTCAAATCCGAGCCTCCGCTCGGCAGGAAATCGCAGTTATAGTGAAAAACCTATCTTCCAGCATTCTAACTGCCAGAATAGTA
The DNA here is from genome assembly GCA_910593735.2 of Ectemnius lituratus. Lineage (NCBI taxonomy): Eukaryota > Metazoa > Arthropoda > Insecta > Hymenoptera > Crabronidae > Ectemnius > Ectemnius lituratus. The sequence continues at coordinate 1,578,384 of OU343044.1, read as the reverse complement.
CTCTGTTGTTAAACAGAAGTGTAATCGAAGTGAAATCACTTGAGGAATCGAATGCCGCAAGCAGAATTCAAATCCGAGCCTCCGCTCGGCAGGAAATCGCAGTTATAGTGAAAAACCTATCTTCCAGCATTCTAACTGCCAGAATAGTACTCTGTTGTTAAACAGAAGTGTAATCGAAGTGAAATCACTTGAGGAATCGAATGCCGCAAGCAGAATTCAAATCCGAGCCTCCGTTCGGCAGGAAATCGCAGTTATAGTGAAAAACATATCTTCTAGCAATCTAACTGCCAGAATCGTACTCTGTTGTTAAACAGAAGTGTAATCGAAGTGAAATCACTTGAGGAATCGAATGCCGCAAGCAGAATTCAAATCCGAGCCTCCGTTCGGCAGGAAATCGCAGTTATAGTGAAAAACCTATCTTCTAGCATTCTAACGGCCAGAATCGTACTCTGTTGTTGAACAGAAGTGTATCCGAAGTAAAATGACTAGAGGGATCGAATGCCGCAAGCAGAATTCAAATCCGAGCCTCCGTTCGGCAAGAAATCGCAGTTATAGTGAAAAATCTATCTTCTAGCATTCTAACTGACAGAATCGTACTCTGTTGTTAAACAGAAGTGTAATCGAAGTGAAATCACTTGAGGAATCGAATGCCGCAAGCAGAATTCAAATCCGAGCCTCCGTTCGGCAGGAAATCGCAGTTATAGTGAAAAACCTATCTTCTAGCATTCTAACTGACAGAATCGTACTCTGTTGTTAAACAGAAGTGTAATCGAAGTGAAATGACTTGAGGAATCAAATGCCGCAAGCAGAATTCAAATCCGAGCCTCCGTTCGGCAGGAAACCGCAGTTATAGTGAAAAACCTATCTTCTAGCATTCTAACTGCCAGAATCGTACTCTGTTGTTAAACAGAAGTGTAATCGAAGTGAAATCACTTGAGGAATCGAATGCCGCAAGCAGAATTCAAATCCGAGCCTCCGCTCGGCAGGAAATCGCAGTTATAGTGAAAAACCTATCTTCCAGCATTCTAACTGCCAGAATAGTACTCTGTTGTTAAACAGAAGTGTAATCGAAGTGAAATCACTTGAGGAATCGAATGCCGCAAGCAGAATTCAAATCCGAGCCTCCGCTCGGCAGGAAATCGCAGTTATAGTGAAAAACCTATCTTCCAGCATTCTAACTGCCAGAATAGTACTCTGTTGTTAAACAGAAGTGTAATCGAAGTGAAATCACTTGAGGAATCGAATGCCGCAAGCAGAATTCAAATCCGAGCCTCCGTTCGGCAGGAAATCGCAGTTATAGTGAAAAACCTATCTTCCAGCATTCTAACTGCCAGAATAGTACTCTGTTGTTAAACAGAAGTGTAATCGAAGTGAAATCACTTGAGGAATCGAATGCCGCAAGCAGAATTCAAATCCGAGCCTCCGTTCGGCAGGAAATCGCAGTTATAGTGAAAAACCTATCTTCTAGCATTCTAACGGCCAGAATCGTACTCTGTTGTTGAACAGAAGTGTATCCGAAGTAAAATGACTAGAGGGATCGAATGCCGCAAGCAGAATTCAAATCCGAGCCTCCGTTCGGCAGGAAATCGCAGTTATAGTGAAAAACCTATCTTCTAGCATTCTAACTGCCAGAATCGTACTCTGTTGTTAAACAGAAGTGTAATCGAAGTGAAATCACTTGAGGAACCGAATGCCGCATGCAGAATTCAAATCCGAGCCTCCGTTCGGTAGGAAATCGCAGTTATAGTGAAAATCCTATCTTCTAGCATTCTAACTGCCAGAATCGTACTCTGTTGTTAAACAGAAGTGTAATCGAAGTGAAATCACTTGAGGAATCGAATGCCGCAAGCAGAATTCAAATCCGAGCCTCCGTTCGGCAGGAAATCGCAGTTATAGTGAAAAACCTATCTTCTAGCATTCTAACGGCCAGAATCGTACTCTGTTGTTGAACAGAAGTGTATCCGAAGTAAAATGATTAGAGGGATCGAATGCCGCAAGCAGAATTCAAATCCGAGCCTCCGTTCGGCAGGAAATCGCAGTTATAGTGAAAAACCTATCTTCTAGCATTCTAACTGCCAGAATCGTACTCTGTTGTTAAACAGAAGTGTAATCGAAGTGAAATCACTTGAGGAATCGAATGCCGCAAGCAGAATTCAAATCCGAGCCTCCGTTCGGCAGGAAATCGCAGTTATAGTGAAAAACCTATCTTCTAGCATTCTAACGGCCAGAATCGTACTCTGTTGTTGAACAGAAGTGTATCCGAAGTAAAATGACTAGAGGGATCGAATGCCGCAAGCAGAATTCAAATCCGAGCCTCCGTTCGGCAGGAAATCGCAGTTATAGTGAAAAACCTATCTTCTAGCATTCTAACTGCCAGAATCGTACTCTGTTGTTAAACAGAAGTGTAATCGAAGTGAAATAACTTGAGGAATCGAATGCCGCAAGCAGAATTCAAATCCGAGCCTCCGCTCGGCAGGAAATCGCAGTTATAGTGAAAAACCTATCTTCCAGCATTCTAACTGCCAGAATAGTACTCTGTTGTTAAACAGAAGTGTAATCGAAGTGAAATCACTTGAGGAATCGAATGCCGCAAGCAGAATTCAAATCCGAGCCTCCGTTCGGCAGGAAATCGCAGTTATAGTGAAAAACCTATCTTCTAGCATTCTAACTGACAGAATCGTACTCTGTTGTTAAACAGAAGTGTAATCGAAGTGAAATGACTTGAGGAATCGAATGCCGCAAGCAGAATTCAAATCCGAGCCTCCGTTCGGCAGGAAACCGCAGTTATAGTGAAAAACCTATCTTCTAGCATTCTAACTGCCAGAATCGTACTCTGTTGTTAAACAGAAGTGTAATCGAAGTGAAATCACTTGAGGAATCGAATGCCGCAAGCAGAATTCAAATCCGAGCCTCCGCTCGGCAGGAAATCGCAGTTATAGTGAAAAACCTATCTTCCAGCATTCTAACTGCCAGAATAGTACTCTGTTGTTAAACAGAAGTGTAATCGAAGTGAAATCACTTGAGGAATCGAATGCCGCAAGCAGAATTCAAATCCGAGCCTCCGCTCGGCAGGAAATCGCAGTTATAGTGAAAAACCTATCTTCCAGCATTCTAACTGCCAGAATAGTACTCTGTTGTTAAACAGAAGTGTAATCGAAGTGAAATCACTTGAGGAATCGAATGCCGCAAGCAGAATTCAAATCCGAGCCTCCGTTCGGCAGGAAATCGCAGTTATAGTGAAAAACATATCTTCTAGCAATCTAACTGCCAGAATCGTACTCTGTTGTTAAACAGAAGTGTAATCGAAGTGAAATCACTTGAGGAATCGAATGCCGCAAGCAGAATTCAAATCCGAGCCTCCGTTCGGCAGGAAATCGCAGTTATAGTGAAAAACCTATCTTCTAGCATTCTAACGGCCAGAATCGTACTCTGTTGTTGAACAGAAGTGTATCCGAAGTAAAATGACTAGAGGGATCGAATGCCGCAAGCAGAATTCAAATCCGAGCCTCCGTTCGGCAGGAAATCGCAGTTATAGTGAAAAACCTATCTTCTAGCATTCTAACTGCCAGAATCGTACTCTGTTGTTAAACAGAAGTGTAATCGAAGTGAAATCACTTGAGGAACCGAATGCCGCATGCAGAATTCAAATCCGAGCCTCCGTTCGGTAGGAAATCGCAGTTATAGTGAAAATCCTATCTTCTAGCATTCTAACTGCCAGAATCGTACTCTGTTGTTAAACAGAAGTGTAATCGAAGTGAAATCACTTGAGGAATCGAATGCCGCAAGCAGAATTCAAATCCGAGCCTCCGTTCGGCAGGAAATCGCAGTTATAGTGAAAAACCTATCTTCTAGCATTCTAACGGCCAGAATCGTACTCTGTTGTTGAACAGAAGTGTATCCGAAGTAAAATGATTAGAGGGATCGAATGCCGCAAGCAGAATTCAAATCCGAGCCTCCGTTCGGCAGGAAATCGCAGTTATAGTGAAAAACCTATCTTCTAGCATTCTAACTGCCAGAATCGTACTCTGTTGTTAAACAGAAGTGTAATCGAAGTGAAATCACTTGAGGAATCGAATGCCGCAAGCAGAATTCAAATCCGAGCCTCCGTTCGGCAGGAAATCGCAGTTATAGTGAAAAACCTATCTTCTAGCATTCTAACGGCCAGAATCGTACTCTGTTGTTGAACAGAAGTGTATCCGAAGTAAAATGACTAGAGGGATCGAATGCCGCAAGCAGAATTCAAATCCGAGCCTCCGTTCGGCAGGAAATCGCAGTTATAGTGAAAAACCTATCTTCTAGCATTCTAACTGCCAGAATCGTACTCTGTTGTTAAACAGAAGTGTAATCGAAGTGAAATCACTTGAGGAATCGAATGCCGCAAGCAGAATTCAAATCCGAGCCTCCGTTCGGTAGGAAATCGCAGTTATAGTGAAAAACCTATCTTCTAGCATTCTAACTGCCAGAATCGTACTCTGTTGTTAAACAGAAGTGTAATCGAAGTGAAATCACTTGAGGAATCGAATGCCGCAAGCAGAATTCAAATCCGAGCCTCCGTTCGGCAGGAAATCGCAGTTATAGTGAAAAACATATCTTCTAGCAATCTAACTGCCAGAATCGTACTCTGTTGTTAAACAGAAGTGTAATCGAAGTGAAATCACTTGAGGAATCGAATGCCGCAAGCAGAATTCAAATCCGAGCCTCCGTTCGGCAGGAAATCGCAGTTATAGTGAAAAACCTATCTTCTAGCATTCTAACGGCCAGAATCGTACTCTGTTGTTGAACAGAAGTGTATCCGAAGTAAAATGACTAGAGGGATCGAATGCCGCAAGCAGAATTCAAATCCGAGCCTCCGTTCGGCAAGAAATCGCAGTTATAGTGAAAAATCTATCTTCTAGCATTCTAACTGACAGAATCGTACTCTGTTGTTAAACAGAAGTGTAATCGAAGTGAAATCACTTGAGGAATCGAATGCCGCAAGCAGAATTCAAATCCGAGCCTCCGTTCGGCAGGAAATCGCAGTTATAGTGAAAAACCTATCTTCTAGCATTCTAACTGACAGAATCGTACTCTGTTGTTAAACAGAAGTGTAATCGAAGTGAAATGACTTGAGGAATCAAATGCCGCAAGCAGAATTCAAATCCGAGCCTCCGTTCGGCAGGAAACCGCAGTTATAGTGAAAAACCTATCTTCTAGCATTCTAACTGCCAGAATCGTACTCTGTTGTTAAACAGAAGTGTAATCGAAGTGAAATCACTTGAGGAATCGAATGCCGCAAGCAGAATTCAAATCCGAGCCTCCGCTCGGCAGGAAATCGCAGTTATAGTGAAAAACCTATCTTCCAGCATTCTAACTGCCAGAATAGTACTCTGTTGTTAAACAGAAGTGTAATCGAAGTGAAATCACTTGAGGAATCGAATGCCGCAAGCAGAATTCAAATCCGAGCCTCCGCTCGGCAGGAAATCGCAGTTATAGTGAAAAACCTATCTTCCAGCATTCTAACTGCCAGAATAGTACTCTGTTGTTAAACAGAAGTGTAATCGAAGTGAAATCACTTGAGGAATCGAATGCCGCAAGCAGAATTCAAATCCGAGCCTCCGTTCGGCAGGAAATCGCAGTTATAGTGAAAAACCTATCTTCCAGCATTCTAACTGCCAGAATAGTACTCTGTTGTTAAACAGAAGTGTAATCGAAGTGAAATCACTTGAGGAATCGAATGCCGCAAGCAGAATTCAAATCCGAGCCTCCGTTCGGCAGGAAATCGCAGTTATAGTGAAAAACCTATCTTCTAGCATTCTAACGGCCAGAATCGTACTCTGTTGTTGAACAGAAGTGTATCCGAAGTAAAATGACTAGAGGGATCGAATGCCGCAAGCAGAATTCAAATCCGAGCCTCCGTTCGGCAGGAAATCGCAGTTATAGTGAAAAACCTATCTTCTAGCATTCTAACTGCCAGAATCGTACTCTGTTGTTAAACAGAAGTGTAATCGAAGTGAAATCACTTGAGGAACCGAATGCCGCATGCAGAATTCAAATCCGAGCCTCCGTTCGGTAGGAAATCGCAGTTATAGTGAAAATCCTATCTTCTAGCATTCTAACTGCCAGAATCGTACTCTGTTGTTAAACAGAAGTGTAATCGAAGTGAAATCACTTGAGGAATCGAATGCCGCAAGCAGAATTCAAATCCGAGCCTCCGTTCGGCAGGAAATCGCAGTTATAGTGAAAAACCTATCTTCTAGCATTCTAACGGCCAGAATCGTACTCTGTTGTTGAACAGAAGTGTATCCGAAGTAAAATGATTAGAGGGATCGAATGCCGCAAGCAGAATTCAAATCCGAGCCTCCGTTCGGCAGGAAATCGCAGTTATAGTGAAAAACCTATCTTCTAGCATTCTAACTGCCAGAATCGTACTCTGTTGTTAAACAGAAGTGTAATCGAAGTGAAATCACTTGAGGAATCGAATGCCGCAAGCAGAATTCAAATCCGAGCCTCCGTTCGGCAGGAAATCGCAGTTATAGTGAAAAACCTATCTTCTAGCATTCTAACGGCCAGAATCGTACTCTGTTGTTGAACAGAAGTGTATCCGAAGTAAAATGACTAGAGGGATCGAATGCCGCAAGCAGAATTCAAATCCGAGCCTCCGTTCGGCAGGAAATCGCAGTTATAGTGAAAAACCTATCTTCTAGCATTCTAACTGCCAGAATCGTACTCTGTTGTTAAACAGAAGTGTAATCGAAGTGAAATCACTTGAGGAATCGAATGCCGCAAGCAGAATTCAAATCCGAGCCTCCGCTCGGCAGGAAATCGCAGTTATAGTGAAAAACCTATCTTCCAGCATTCTAACTGCCAGAATCGTACTCTGTTGTTAAACAGAAGTGTAATCGAAGTGAAATCACTTGAGGAATCGAATGCCGCAAGCAGAATTCAAATCCGAGCCTCCGTTCGGCAGGAAATCGCAGTTATAGTGAAAAACCTATCTTCTAGCATTCTAACTGACAGAATCGTACTCTGTTGTTAAACAGAAGTGTAATCGAAGTGAAATGACTTGAGGAATCGAATGCCGCAAGCAGAATTCAAATCCGAGCCTCCGTTCGGCAGGAAACCGCAGTTATAGTGAAAAACCTATCTTCTAGCATTCTAACTGCCAGAATCGTACTCTGTTGTTAAACAGAAGTGTAATCGAAGTGAAATCACTTGAGGAATCGAATGCCGCAAGCAGAATTCAAATCCGAGCCTCCGCTCGGCAGGAAATCGCAGTTATAGTGAAAAACCTATCTTCCAGCATTCTAACTGCCAGAATAGTACTCTGTTGTTAAACAGAAGTGTAATCGAAGTGAAATCACTTGAGGAATCGAATGCCGCAAGCAGAATTCAAATCCGAGCCTCCGCTCGGCAGGAAATCGCAGTTATAGTGAAAAACCTATCTTCCAGCATTCTAACTGCCAGAATAGTACTCTGTTGTTAAACAGAAGTGTAATCGAAGTGAAATCACTTGAGGAATCGAATGCCGCAAGCAGAATTCAAATCCGAGCCTCCGTTCGGCAGGAAATCGCAGTTATAGTGAAAAACATATCTTCTAGCAATCTAACTGCCAGAATCGTACTCTGTTGTTAAACAGAAGTGTAATCGAAGTGAAATCACTTGAGGAATCGAATGCCGCAAGCAGAATTCAAATCCGAGCCTCCGTTCGGCAGGAAATCGCAGTTATAGTGAAAAACCTATCTTCTAGCATTCTAACGGCCAGAATCGTACTCTGTTGTTGAACAGAAGTGTATCCGAAGTAAAATGACTAGAGGGATCGAATGCCGCAAGCAGAATTCAAATCCGAGCCTCCGTTCGGCAGGAAATCGCAGTTATAGTGAAAAACCTATCTTCTAGCATTCTAACTGCCAGAATCGTACTCTGTTGTTAAACAGAAGTGTAATCGAAGTGAAATCACTTGAGGAACCGAATGCCGCATGCAGAATTCAAATCCGAGCCTCCGTTCGGTAGGAAATCGCAGTTATAGTGAAAATCCTATCTTCTAGCATTCTAACTGCCAGAATCGTACTCTGTTGTTAAACAGAAGTGTAATCGAAGTGAAATCACTTGAGGAATCGAATGCCGCAAGCAGAATTCAAATCCGAGCCTCCGTTCGGCAGGAAATCGCAGTTATAGTGAAAAACCTATCTTCTAGCATTCTAACGGCCAGAATCGTACTCTGTTGTTGAACAGAAGTGTATCCGAAGTAAAATGATTAGAGGGATCGAATGCCGCAAGCAGAATTCAAATCCGAGCCTCCGTTCGGCAGGAAATCGCAGTTATAGTGAAAAACCTATCTTCTAGCATTCTAACTGCCAGAATCGTACTCTGTTGTTAAACAGAAGTGTAATCGAAGTGAAATCACTTGAGGAATCGAATGCCGCAAGCAGAATTCAAATCCGAGCCTCCGTTCGGCAGGAAATCGCAGTTATAGTGAAAAACCTATCTTCTAGCATTCTAACGGCCAGAATCGTACTCTGTTGTTGAACAGAAGTGTATCCGAAGTAAAATGACTAGAGGGATCGAATGCCGCAAGCAGAATTCAAATCCGAGCCTCCGTTCGGCAGGAAATCGCAGTTATAGTGAAAAACCTATCTTCTAGCATTCTAACTGCCAGAATCGTACTCTGTTGTTAAACAGAAGTGTAATCGAAGTGAAATCACTTGAGGAATCGAATGCCGCAAGCAGAATTCAAATCCGAGCCTCCGTTCGGTAGGAAATCGCAGTTATAGTGAAAAACCTATCTTCTAGCATTCTAACTGCCAGAATCGTACTCTGTTGTTAAACAGAAGTGTAATCGAAGTGAAATCACTTGAGGAATCGAATGCCGCAAGCAGAATTCAAATCCGAGCCTCCGTTCGGCAAGAAATCGCAGTTATAGTGAAAAATCTATCTTCTAGCATTCTAACTGACAGAATCGTACTCTGTTGTTAAACAGAAGTGTAATCGAAGTGAAATCACTTGAGGAATCGAATGCCGCAAGCAGAATTCAAATCCGAGCCTCCGTTCGGCAGGAAATCGCAGTTATAGTGAAAAACCTATCTTCTAGCATTCTAACTGACAGAATCGTACTCTGTTGTTAAACAGAAGTGTAATCGAAGTGAAATGACTTGAGGAATCAAATGCCGCAAGCAGAATTCAAATCCGAGCCTCCGTTCGGCAGGACACCGCAGTTATAGTGAAAAACCTATCTTCTAGCATTCTAACTGCCAGAATCGTACTCTGTTGTTAAACAGAAGTGTAATCGAAGTGAAATCACTTGAGGAATCGAATGCCGCAAGCAGAATTCAAATCCGAGCCTCCGTTCGGCAGGAAATCGCAGTTATAGTGAAAAACCTATCTTCCAGCATTCTAACTGCCAGAATAGTACTCTGTTGTTAAACAGAAGTGTAATCGAAGTGAAATCACTTGAGGAATCGAATGCCGCAAGCAGAATTCAAATCCGAGCCTCCGCTCGGCAGGAAATCGCAGTTATAGTGAAAAACCTATCTTCCAGCATTCTAACTGCCAGAATAGTACTCTGTTGTTAAACAGAAGTGTAATCGAAGTGAAATCACTTGAGGAATCGAATGCCGCAAGCAGAATTCAAATCCGAGCCTCCGTTCGGCAGGAAATCGCAGTTATAGTGAAAAACCTATCTTCTAGCATTCTAACGGCCAGAATCGTACTCTGTTGTTGAACAGAAGTGTATCCGAAGTGAAATCACTTGAGGAATCGAATGCCGCAAGCAGAATTCAAATCCGAGCCTCCGTTCGGCAGGAAATCGCAGTTATAGTGAAAAACCTATCTTCTAGCATTCTAACTGCCAGAATCGTACTCTGTTGTTAATCGAAGTGAAATCACTTGAGGAATCGAATGCCGCAAGCAGAATTCAAATCCGAGCCTCCGTTCGGCAGGAAATCGCAGTTATAGTGAAAAACCTATCTTCTAGCATTCTAACGGCCAGAATCGTACTCTGTTGTTGAACAGAAGTGTATCCGAAGTAAAATGACTAGAGGGATCGAATGCCGCAAGCAGAATTCAAATCCGAGCCTCCGTTCGGCAGGAAATCGCAGTTATAGTGAAAAACCTATCTTCTAGCCTTCTAACGGCCAGAATCGTACTCTGTTGTTGAACAGAAGTGTATCCGAAGTAAAATTACTAGAGGGATCGAATGCCGCAAGCAGAATTCAAATCCGAGCCTCCGTTCGGCAGGAAATCGCAGTTATAGTGAAAAACCTATCTTCCAGCATTCTAACTGCCAGAATAGTACTCTGTTGTTAAACAGAAGTGTAATCGAAGTGAAATCACTTGAGGAATCGAATGCCGCAAGCAGAATTCAAATCCGAGCCTCCGTTCGGCAGGAAATCGCAGTTATAGTGAAAAACCTATCTTCTAGCATTCTAACTGCCAGAATCGTACTCTGTTGTTAAACAGAAGTGTAATCGAAGTGAAATCACTTGAGGAATCGAATGCCGCAAGCAGAATTCAAATCCGAGCCTCCGTTCGGCAGGAAATCGCAGTTATAGTGAAAAACATATCTTCTAGCAATCTAACTGCCAGAATCGTACTCTGTTGTTAAACAGAAGTGTAATCGAAGTGAAATCACTTGAGGAATCGAATGCCGCAAGCAGAATTCAAATCCGAGCCTCCGTTCGGCAGGAAATCGCAGTTATAGTGAAAAACCTATCTTCTAGCATTCTAACTGCCAGAATCGTACTCTGTTGTTAAACAGAAGTGTAATCGAAGTGAAATCACTTGAGGAATCGAATGCCGCAAGCAGAATTCAAATCCGAGCCTCCGTTCGGCAGGAAATCGCAGTTATAGTGAAAAACCTATCTTCTAGCATTCTAACTGCCAGAATCGTACTCTGTTGTTAATCGAAGTGAAATCACTTGAGGAATCGAATGCCGCAAGCAGAATTCAAATCCGAGCCTCCGTTCGGCAGGAAATCGCAGTTATAGTGAAAAATCTATCTTCCAGCATTCTAACTGCCAGAATCGTACTCTGTTGTTAAACAGAAGTGTAATCGAAGTGAAATCACTTGAGGAATCGAATGCCGCAAGCAGAATTCAAATCCGAGCCTCCGTTCGGCAGGAAATCGCAGTTATAGTGAAAAACATATCTTCTAGCAATCTAACTGCCAGAATCGTACTCTGTTGTTAAACAGAAGTGTAATCGAAGTGAAATCACTTGAGGAATCGAATGCCGCAAGCAGAATTCAAATCCGAGCCTCCGTTCGGCAGGAAATCGCAGTTATAGTGAAAAACCTATCTTCTAGCATTCTAACGGCCAGAATCGTACTCTGTTGTTGAACAGAAGTGTATCCGAAGTAAAATGACTAGAGGGATCGAATGCCGCAAGCAGAATTCAAATCCGAGCCTCCGTTCGGCAGGAAATCGCAGTTATAGTGAAAAACCTATCTTCTAGCATTCTAACTGCCAGAATCGTACTCTGTTGTTAAACAGAAGTGTAATCGAAGTGAAATCACTTGAGGAATCGAATGCCGCAAGCAGAATTCAAATCCGAGCCTCCGTTCGGTAGGAAATCGCAGTTATAGTGAAAATCCTATCTTCTAGCATTCTAACTGCCAGAATCGTACTCTGTTGTTAAACAGAAGTGTAATCGAAGTGAAATCACTTGAGGAATCGAATGCCGCAAGCAGAATTCAAATCCGAGCCTCCGTTCGGCAGGAAATCGCAGTTATAGTGAAAAACCTATCTTCTAGCCTTCTAACGGCCAGAATCGTACTCTGTTGTTGAACAGAAGTGTATCCGAAGTAAAATGACTAGAGGGATCGAATGCCGCAAGCAGAATTCAAATCCGAGCCTCCGTTCGGCAGGAAATCGCAGTTATAGTGAAAAACCTATCTTCCAGCATTCTAACTGCCAGAATAGTACTCTGTTGTTAAACAGAAGTGTAATCGAAGTGAAATCACTTGAGGAATCGAATGCCGCAAGCAGAATTCAAATCCGAGCCTCCGTTCGGCAGGAAATCGCAGTTATAGTGAAAAACCTATCTTCTAGCATTCTAACTGCCAGAATCGTACTCTGTTGTTAAACAGAAGTGTAATCGAAGTGAAATCACTTGAGGAATCGAATGCCGCAAGCAGAATTCAAATCCGAGCCTCCGTTCGGCAGGAAATCGCAGTTATAGTGAAAAACATATCTTCTAGCAATCTAACTGCCAGAATCGTACTCTGTTGTTAAACAGAAGTGTAATCGAAGTGAAATCACTTGAGGAATCGAATGCCGCAAGCAGAATTCAAATCCGAGCCTCCGTTCGGCAGGAAATCGCAGTTATAGTGAAAAATCTATCGTCCAGCATTCTAACTGCCAGAATCGTACTCTGTTGTTAAACAGAAGTGTAATCGAAGTGAAATGACTTGAGGAATCGAATGCCGCAAGCAGAATTCAAATCCGAGCCTCCGTTCGGCAGGAAATCGCAGTTATAGTGAAAAACCTATCTTCTAGCATTCTAACTGCCAGAATCGTACTCTGTTGTTAATCGAAGTGAAATCACTTGAGGAATCGAATGCCGCAAGCAGAATTCAAATCCGAGCCTCCGTTCGGCAGGAAATCGCAGTTATAGTGAAAAACCTATCTTCCAGCATTCTAACTGCCAGAATAGTACTCTGTTGTTAAACAGAAGTGTAATCGAAGTGAAATCACTTGAGGAATCGAATGCCGCAAGCAGAATTCAAATCCGAGCCTCCGTTCGGCAGGAAATCGCAGTTATAGTGAAAAACCTATCTTCTAGCATTCTAACTGCCAGAATCGTACTCTGTTGTTAAACAGAAGTGTAATCGAAGTGAAATCACTTGAGGAATCGAATGCCGCAAGCAGAATTCAAATCCGAGCCTCCGTTCGGCAGGAAATCGCAGTTATAGTGAAAAACCTATCTTCCAGCATTCTAACTGCCAGAATAGTACTCTGTTGTTAAACAGAAGTGTAATCGAAGTGAAATCTCTTGAGGAATCGAATGCCGCAAGCAGAATTCAAATCCGAGCCTCCGTTCGGCAGGAAATCGCAGTTATAGTGAAAAACCTATCTTCTAGCATTATAACTGCCAGAATCGTACTCTGTTGTTAATCGAAGTGAAATCACTTGAGGAATCGAATGCCGCAAGCAGAATTCAAATCCGAGCCTCCGTTCGGCAGGAAATCGCAGTTATAGTGAAAAATCTATCTTCCAGCATTCTAACTGCCAGAATCGTACTCTGTTGTTAAACAGAAGTGTAATCGAAGTGAAATCACTTGAGGAATCGAATGCCGCAAGCAGAATTCAAATCCGAGCCTCCGTTCGGCAGGAAATCGCAGTTATAGTGAAAAACATATCTTCTAGCAATCTAACTGCCAGAATCGTACTCTGTTGTTAAACAGAAGTGTAATCGAAGTGAAATCACTTGAGGAATCGAATGCCGCAAGCAGAATTCAAATCCGAGCCTCCGTTCGGCAGGAAATCGCAGTTATAGTGAAAAACCTATCTTCTAGCATTCTAACGGCCAGAATCGTACTCTGTTGTTGAACAGAAGTGTATCCGAAGTAAAATGACTAGAGGGATCGAATGCCGCAAGCAGAATTCAAATCCGAGCCTCCGTTCGGCAGGAAATCGCAGTTATAGTGAAAAACCTATCTTCTAGCATTCTAACTGCCAGAATCGTACTCTGTTGTTAAACAGAAGTGTAATCGAAGTGAAATCACTTGAGGAACCGAATGCCGCAAGCAGAATTCAAATCCGAGCCTCCGTTCGGTAGGAAATCGCAGTTATAGTGAAAATCCTATCTTCTAGCATTCTAACTGCCAGAATCGTACTCTGTTGTTAAACAGAAGTGTAATCGAAGTGAAATCACTTGAGGAATCGAATGCCGCAAGCAGAATTCAAATCCGAGCCTCCGTTCGGCAGGAAATCGCAGTTATAGTGAAAAACCTATCTTCTAGCATTCTAACGGCCAGAATCGTACTCTGTTGTTGAACAGAAGTGTATCCGAAGTAAAATGACTAGAGGGATCGAATGCCGCAAGCAGAATTCAAATCCGAGCCTCCGTTCGGCAGGAAATCGCAGTTATAGTGAAAAACCTATCTTCTAGCATTCTAACTGCCAGAATCGTACTCTGTTGTTAAACAGAAGTGTAATCGAAGTGAAATCACTTGAGGAATCGAATGCCGCAAGCAGAATTCAAATCCGAGCCTCCGTTCGGCAGGAAATCGCAGTTATAGTGAAAAACCTATCTTCCAGCATTCTAACTGCCAGAATAGTACTCTGTTGTTAAACAGAAGTGTAATCGAAGTGAAATCACTTGAGGAATCGAATGCCGCAAGCAGAATTCAAATCCGAGCCTCCGTTCGGCAGGAAATCGCAGTTATAGTGAAAAACCTATCTTCTAGCATTCTAACTGCCAGAATCGTACTCTGTTGTTAATCGAAGTGAAATCACTTGAGGAATCGAATGCCGCAAGCAGAATTCAAATCCGAGCCTCCGTTCGGCAGGAAATCGCAGTTATAGTGAAAAATCTATCTTCCAGCATTCTAACTGCCAGAATCGTACTCTGTTGTTAAACAGAAGTGTAATCGAAGTGAAATCACTTGAGGAATCGAATGCCGCAAGCAGAATTCAAATCCGAGCCTCCGTTCGGCAGGAAATCGCAGTTATAGTGAAAAACATATCTTCTAGCAATCTAACTGCCAGAATCGTACTCTGTTGTTAAACAGAAGTGTAATCGAAGTGAAATCACTTGAGGAATCGAATGCCGCAAGCAGAATTCAAATCCGAGCCTCCGTTCGGCAGGAAATCGCAGTTATAGTGAAAAACCTATCTTCTAGCATTCTAACGGCCAGAATCGTACTCTGTTGTTGAACAGAAGTGTATCCGAAGTAAAATGACTAGAGGGATCGAATGCCGCAAGCAGAATTCAAATCCGAGCCTCCGTTCGGCAGGAAATCGCAGTTATAGTGAAAAACCTATCTTCTAGCATTCTAACTGCCAGAATCGTACTCTGTTGTTAAACAGAAGTGTAATCGAAGTGAAATCACTTGAGGAACCGAATGCCGCAAGCAGAATTCAAATCCGAGCCTCCGTTCGGTAGGAAATCGCAGTTATAGTGAAAATCCTATCTTCTAGCATTCTAACTGCCAGAATCGTACTCTGTTGTTAAACAGAAGTGTAATCGAAGTGAAATCACTTGAGGAATCGAATGCCGCAAGCAGAATTCAAATCCGAGCCTCCGTTCGGCAGGAAATCGCAGTTATAGTGAAAAACCTATCTTCTAGCATTCTAACGGCCAGAATCGTACTCTGTTGTTGAACAGAAGTGTATCCGAAGTAAAATGACTAGAGGGATCGAATGCCGCAAGCAGAATTCAAATCCGAGCCTCCGTTCGGCAGGAAATCGCAGTTATAGTGAAAAACCTATCTTCTAGCATTCTAACTGCCAGAATCGTACTCTGTTGTTAAACAGAAGTGTAATCGAAGTGAAATCACTTGAGGAATCGAATGCCGCAAGCAGAATTCAAATCCGAGCCTCCGTTCGGCAGGAAATCGCAGTTATAGTGAAAAACCTATCTTCTAGCATTCTAACGGCCAGAATCGTACTCTGTTGTTGAACAGAAGTGTATCCGAAGTAAAATGACTAGAGGGATCGAATGCCGCAAGCAGAATTCAAATCCGAGCCTCCGTTCGGCAGGAAATCGCAGTTATAGTGAAAAACCTATCTTCTAGCATTCTAACTGCCAGAATCGTACTCTGTTGTTAAACAGAAGTGTAATCAAAGTGAAATCACTTGAGGAATCGAATGCCGCAAGCAGAATTCAAATCCGAGCCTCCGTTCGGTAGGAAATCGCAGTTATAGTGAAAAACCTATCTTCTAGCATTCTAACTGCCAGAATCGTACTCTGTTATTAAACAGAAGTGTAATCGAAGTGAAATCACTTGAGGAATCGAATGCCGCAAGCAGAATTCAAATCCGAGCCTCCGTTCGGCAAGAAATCGCAGTTATAGTGAAAAATCTATCTTCTAGCATTCTAACTGACAGAATCGTACTCTGTTGTTAAACAGAAGTGTAATCGAAGTGAAATCACTTGAGGAATCGAATGCCGCAAGCAGAATTCAAATCCGAGCCTCCGTTCGGCAGGAAATCGCAGTTATAGTGAAAAACCTATCTTCTAGCATTCTAACTGACAGAATCGTACTCTGTTGTTAAACAGAAGTGTAATCGAAGTGAAATGACTTGAGGAATCAAATGCCGCAAGCAGAATTCAAATCCGAGCCTCCGTTCGGCAGGAAACCGCAGTTATAGTGAAAAACCTATCTTCTAGCATTCTAACTGCCAGAATCGTACTCTGTTGTTAAACAGAAGTGTAATCGAAGTGAAATCACTTGAGGAATCGAATGCCGCAAGCAGAATTCAAATCCGAGCCTCCGCTCGGCAGGAAATCGCAGTTATAGTGAAAAACCTATCTTCCAGCATTCTAACTGCCAGAATAGTACTCTGTTGTTAAACAGAAGTGTAATCGAAGTGAAATCACTTGAGGAATCGAATGCCGCAAGCAGAATTCAAATCCGAGCCTCCGCTCGGCAGGAAATCGCAGTTATAGTGAAAAACCTATCTTCCAGCATTCTAACTGCCAGAATAGTACTCTGTTGTTAAACAGAAGTGTAATCGAAGTGAAATCACTTGAGGAATCGAATGCCGCAAGCAGAATTCAAATCCGAGCCTCCGTTCGGCAGGAAATCGCAGTTATAGTGAAAAACCTATCTTCTAGCATTCTAACGGCCAGAATCGTACTCTGTTGTTGAACAGAAGTGTATCCGAAGTGAAATCACTTGAGGAATCGAATGCCGCAAGCAGAATTCAAATCCGAGCCTCCGTTCGGCAGGAAATCGCAGTTATAGTGAAAAACCTATCTTCTAGCATTCTAACTGCCAGAATCGTACTCTGTTGTTAATCGAAGTGAAATCACTTGAGGAATCGAATGCCGCAAGCAGAATTCAAATCCGAGCCTCCGTTCGGCAGGAAATCGCAGTTATAGTGAAAAACCTATCTTCCAGCATTCTAACTGCCAGAATAGTACTCTGTTGTTAAACAGAAGTGTAATCGAAGTGAAATCACTTGAGGAATCGAATGCCGCAAGCAGAATTCAAATCCGAGCCTCCGTTCGGCAGGAAATCGCAGTTATAGTGAAAAACCTATCTTCTAGCATTCTAACTGCCAGAATCGTACTCTGTTGTTAAACAGAACAGTTGTTAATCGAAGTGAAATCACTTGAGGAATCGAATGCCGCAAGCAGAATTCAAATCCGAGCCTCCGTTCGGCAGGAAATCGCAGTTATAGTGAAAAATCTATCTTCCAGCATTCTAACTGCCAGAATCGTACTCTGTTGTTAAACAGAAGTGTAATCGAAGTGAAATCACTTGAGGAATCGAATGCCGCAAGCAGAATTCAAATCCGAGCCTCCGTTCGGCAGGAAATCGCAGTTATAGTGAAAAACATATCTTCTAGCAATCTAACTGCCAGAATCGTACTCTGTTGTTAAACAGAAGTGTAATCGAAGTGAAATCACTTGAGGAATCGAATGCCGCAAGCAGAATTCAAATCCGAGCCTCCGTTCGGCAGGAAATCGCAGTTATAGTGAAAAACCTATCTTCTAGCATTCTAACGGCCAGAATCGTACTCTGTTGTTGAACAGAAGTGTATCCGAAGTAAAATGACTAGAGGGATCGAATGCCGCAAGCAGAATTCAAATCCGAGCCTCCGTTCGGCAGGAAATCGCAGTTATAGTGAAAAACCTATCTTCTAGCCTTCTAACGGCCAGAATCGTACTCTGTTGTTGAACAGAAGTGTATCCGAAGTAAAATTACTAGAGGGATCGAATGCCGCAAGCAGAATTCAAATCCGAGCCTCCGTTCGGCAGGAAATCGCAGTTATAGTGAAAAACCTATCTTCCAGCATTCTAACTGCCAGAATAGTACTCTGTTGTTAAACAGAAGTGTAATCGAAGTGAAATCACTTGAGGAATCGAATGCCGCAAGCAGAATTCAAATCCGAGCCTCCGTTCGGCAGGAAATCGCAGTTATAGTGAAAAACCTATCTTCTAGCATTCTAACTGCCAGAATCGTACTCTGTTGTTAAACAGAAGTGTAATCGAAGTGAAATCACTTGAGGAATCGAATGCCGCAAGCAGAATTCAAATCCGAGCCTCCGTTCGGCAGGAAATCGCAGTTATAGTGAAAAACATATCTTCTAGCAATCTAACTGCCAGAATCGTACTCTGTTGTTAAACAGAAGTGTAATCGAAGTGAAATCACTTGAGGAATCGAATGCCGCAAGCAGAATTCAAATCCGAGCCTCCGTTCGGCAGGAAATCGCAGTTATAGTGAAAAACCTATCTTCTAGCATTCTAACTGCCAGAATCGTACTCTGTTGTTAAACAGAAGTGTAATCGAAGTAAAATCACTTGAGGAATCGAATGCCGCAAGCAGAATTCAAATCCGAGCCTCCGTTCGGTAGGAAATCGCAGTTATAGTGAAAAACCTATCTTCTAGCATTCTAACTGCCAGAATCGTACTCTGTTGTTAAACAGAAGTGTAATCGAAGTGAAATCACTTGAGGAATCGAATGCCGCAAGCAGAATTCAAATCCGAGCCTCCGTTCGGCAAGAAATCGCAGTTATAGTGAAAAATCTATCTTCTAGCATTCTAACTGACAGAATCGTACTCTGTTGTTAAACAGAAGTGTAATCGAAGTGAAATCACTTGAGGAATCGAATGCCGCAAGCAGAATTCAAATCCGAGCCTCCGTTCGGCAGGAAATCGCAGTTATAGTGAAAAACCTATCTTCTAGCATTCTAACTGACAGAATCGTACTCTGTTGTTAAACAGAAGTGTAATCGAAGTGAAATGACTTGAGGAATCAAATGCCGCAAGCAGAATTCAAATCCGAGCCTCCGTTCGGCAGGAAACCGCAGTTATAGTGAAAAACCTATCTTCTAGCATTCTAACTGCCAGAATCGTACTCTGTTGTTAATCGAAGTGAAATCACTTGAGGAATCGAATGCCGCAAGCAGAATTCAAATCCGAGCCTCCGTTCGGCAGGAAATCGCAGTTATAGTGAAAAACCTATCTTCCAGCATTCTAACTGCCAGAATAGTACTCTGTTGTTAAACAGAAGTGTAATCGAAGTGAAATCACTTGAGGAATCGAATGCCGCAAGCAGAATTCAAATCCGAGCCTCCGTTCGGCAGGAAATCGCAGTTATAGTGAAAAACCTATCTTCTAGCATTCTAACTGCCAGAATCGTACTCTGTTGTTAATCGAAGTGAAATCACTTGAGGAATCGAATGCCGCAAGCAGAATTCAAATCCGAGCCTCCGTTCGGCAGGAAATCGCTGTTATAGTGAAAAACCTATCTTCTAGCATTCTAACTGCCAGAATCGTACTCTGTTGTTAAACAGAAGTGTAATCGAAGTGAAATCACTTGAGGAATCGAATGCCGCAAGCAGAATTCAAATCCGAGCCTCCGCTCGGCAGGAAATCGCAGTTATAGTGAAAAACCTATCTTCCAGCATTCTAACTGCCAGAATAGTACTCTGTTGTTAAACAGAAGTGTAATCGAAGTGAAATCACTTGAGGAATCGAATGCCGCAAGCAGAATTCAAATCCGAGCCTCCGTTCGGCAGGAAATCGCAGTTATAGTGAAAAACCTATCTTCTAGCATTCTAACGGCCAGAATCGTACTCTGTTGTTGAACAGAAGTGTATCCGAAGTGAAATCACTTGAGGAATCGAATGCCGCAAGCAGAATTCAAATCCGAGCCTCCGTTCGGCAGGAAATCGCAGTTATAGTGAAAAACCTATCTTCTAGCATTCTAACTGCCAGAATCGTACTCTGTTGTTAATCGAAGTGAAATCACTTGAGGAATCGAATGCCGCAAGCAGAATTCAAATCCGAGCCTCCGTTCGGCAGGAAATCGCAGTTATAGTGAAAAACCTATCTTCCAGCATTCTAACTGCCAGAATAGTACTCTGTTGTTAAACAGAAGTGTAATCGAAGTGAAATCACTTGAGGAATCGAATGCCGCAAGCAGAATTCAAATCCGAGCCTCCGTTCGGCAGGAAATCGCAGTTATAGTGAAAAACCTATCTTCTAGCATTCTAACTGCCAGAATCGTACTCTGTTGTTAATCGAAGTGAAATCACTTGAGGAATCGAATGCCGCAAGCAGAATTCAAATCCGAGCCTCCGTTCGGCAGGAAATCGCAGTTATAGTGAAAAATCTATCTTCCAGCATTCTAACTGCCAGAATCGTACTCTGTTGTTAAACAGAAGTGTAATCGAAGTGAAATCACTTGAGGAATCGAATGCCGCAAGCAGAATTCAAATCCGAGCCTCCGTTCGGCAGGAAATCGCAGTTATAGTGAAAAACATATCTTCTAGCAATCTAACTGCCAGAATCGTACTCTGTTGTTAAACAGAAGTGTAATCGAAGTGAAATCACTTGAGGAATCGAATGCCGCAAGCAGAATTCAAATCCGAGCCTCCGTTCGGCAGGAAATCGCAGTTATAGTGAAAAACCTATCTTCTAGCATTCTAACTGCCAGAATCGTACTCTGTTGTTAAACAGAAGTGTAATCGAAGTGAAATCACTTGAGGAATCGAATGCCGCAAGCAGAATTCAAATCCGAGCCTCCGCTCGGCAGGAAATCGCAGTTATAGTGAAAAACCTATCTTCCAGCATTCTAACTGCCAGAATAGTACCCTGTTGTTAAACAGAAGTGTAATCGAAGTGAAATCACTTGAGGAATCGAATGCCGCAAGCAGAATTCAAATCCGAGCCTCCGTTCGGCAGGAAATCGCAGTTATAGTGAAAAACCTATCTTCTAGCATTCTAACGGCCAGAATCGTACTCTGTTGTTGAACAGAAGTGTATCCGAAGTGAAATCACTTGAGGAATCGAATGCCGCAAGCAGAATTCAAATCCGAGCCTCCGTTCGGCAGGAAATCGCAGTTATAGTGAAAAACCTATCTTCTAGCATTCTAACTGCCAGAATCGTACTCTGTTGTTAATCGAAGTGAAATCACTTGAGGAATCGAATGCCGCAAGCAGAATTCAAATCCGAGCCTCCGTTCGGCAGGAAATCGCAGTTATAGTGAAAAACCTATCTTCCAGCATTCTAACTGCCAGAATAGTACTCTGTTGTTAAACAGAAGTGTAATCGAAGTGAAATCACTTGAGGAATCGAATGCCGCAAGCAGAATTCAAATCCGAGCCTCCGTTCGGCAGGAAATCGCAGTTATAGTGAAAAACCTATCTTCTAGCATTCTAACGGCCAGAATCGTACTCTGTTGTTGAACAGAAGTGTATCCGAAGTGAAATCACTTGAGGAATCGAATGCCGCAAGCAGAATTCAAATCCGAGCCTCCGTTCGGCAGGAAATCGCAGTTATAGTGAAAAACCTATCTTCTAGCATTCTAACTGCCAGAATCGTACTCTGTTGTTAAACAGAAGTGTAATCGAAGTGAAATCACTTGAGGAACCGAATGCCGCAAGCAGAATTCAAATCCGAGCCTCCGTTCGGTAGGAAATCGCAGTTATAGTGAAAATCCTATCTTCTAGCATTCTAACTGCCAGAATCGTACTCTGTTGTTAAACAGAAGTGTAATCGAAGTGAAATCACTTGAGGAATCGAATGCCGCAAGCAGAATTCAAATCCGAGCCTCCGTTCGGCAGGAAATCGCAGTTATAGTGAAAAACCTATCTTCTAGCATTCTAACGGCCAGAATCGTACTCTGTTGTTGAACAGAAGTGTATCCGAAGTAAAATGACTAGAGGGATCGAATGCCGCAAGCAGAATTCAAATCCGAGCCTCCGTTCGGCAGGAAATCGCAGTTATAGTGAAAAACCTATCTTCTAGCATTCTAACTGCCAGAATCGTACTCTGTTGTTAAACAGAAGTGTAATCGAAGTGAAATCACTTGAGGAATCGAATGCCGCAAGCAGAATTCAAATCCGAGCCTCCGTTCGGCAGGAAATCGCAGTTATAGTGAAAAACCTATCTTCTAGCATTCTAACGGCCAGAATCGTACTCTGTTGTTGAACAGAAGTGTATCCGAAGTAAAATGACTAGAGGGATCGAATGCCGCAAGCAGAATTCAAATCCGAGCCTCCGTTCGGCAGGAAATCGCAGTTATAGTGAAAAACCTATCTTCTAGCATTCTAACTGCCAGAATCGTACTCTGTTGTTAAACAGAAGTGTAATCGAAGTGAAATCACTTGAGGAATCGAATGCCGCAAGCAGAATTCAAATCCGAGCCTCCGTTCGGTAGGAAATCGCAGTTATAGTGAAAAACCTATCTTCTAGCATTCTAACTGCCAGAATCGTACTCTGTTATTAAACAGAAGTGTAATCGAAGTGAAATCACTTGAGGAATCGAATGCCGCAAGCAGAATTCAAATCCGAGCCTCCGTTCGGCAAGAAATCGCAGTTATAGTGAAAAATCTATCTTCTAGCATTCTAACTGACAGAATCGTACTCTGTTGTTAAACAGAAGTGTAATCGAAGTGAAATCACTTGAGGAATCGAATGCCGCAAGCAGAATTCAAATCCGAGCCTCCGTTCGGCAGGAAATCGCAGTTATAGTGAAAAACCTATCTTCTAGCATTCTAACTGACAGAATCGTACTCTGTTGTTAAACAGAAGTGTAATCGAAGTGAAATGACTTGAGGAATCAAATGCCGCAAGCAGAATTCAAATCCGAGCCTCCGTTCGGCAGGAAACCGCAGTTATAGTGAAAAACCTATCTTCTAGCATTCTAACTGCCAGAATCGTACTCTGTTGTTAAACAGAAGTGTAATCGAAGTGAAATCACTTGAGGAATCGAATGCCGCAAGCAGAATTCAAATCCGAGCCTCCGCTCGGCAGGAAATCGCAGTTATAGTGAAAAACCTATCTTCCAGCATTCTAACTGCCAGAATAGTACTCTGTTGTTAAACAGAAGTGTAATCGAAGTGAAATCACTTGAGGAATCGAATGCCGCAAGCAGAATTCAAATCCGAGCCTCCGCTCGGCAGGAAATCGCAGTTATAGTGAAAAACCTATCTTCCAGCATTCTAACTGCCAGAATAGTACTCTGTTGTTAAACAGAAGTGTAATCGAAGTGAAATCACTTGAGGAATCGAATGCCGCAAGCAGAATTCAAATCCGAGCCTCCGTTCGGCAGGAAATCGCAGTTATAGTGAAAAACCTATCTTCTAGCATTCTAACGGCCAGAATCGTACTCTGTTGTTGAACAGAAGTGTATCCGAAGTGAAATCACTTGAGGAATCGAATGCCGCAAGCAGAATTCAAATCCGAGCCTCCGTTCGGCAGGAAATCGCAGTTATAGTGAAAAACCTATCTTCTAGCATTCTAACTGCCAGAATCGTACTCTGTTGTTAATCGAAGTGAAATCACTTGAGGAATCGAATGCCGCAAGCAGAATTCAAATCCGAGCCTCCGTTCGGCAGGAAATCGCAGTTATAGTGAAAAACCTATCTTCCAGCATTCTAACTGCCAGAATAGTACTCTGTTGTTAAACAGAAGTGTAATCGAAGTGAAATCACTTGAGGAATCGAATGCCGCAAGCAGAATTCAAATCCGAGCCTCCGTTCGGCAGGAAATCGCAGTTATAGTGAAAAACCTATCTTCTAGCATTCTAACTGCCAGAATCGTACTCTGTTGTTAAACAGAACAGTTGTTAATCGAAGTGAAATCACTTGAGGAATCGAATGCCGCAAGCAGAATTCAAATCCGAGCCTCCGTTCGGCAGGAAATCGCAGTTATAGTGAAAAATCTATCTTCCAGCATTCTAACTGCCAGAATCGTACTCTGTTGTTAAACAGAAGTGTAATCGAAGTGAAATCACTTGAGGAATCGAATGCCGCAAGCAGAATTCAAATCCGAGCCTCCGTTCGGCAGGAAATCGCAGTTATAGTGAAAAACATATCTTCTAGCAATCTAACTGCCAGAATCGTACTCTGTTGTTAAACAGAAGTGTAATCGAAGTGAAATCACTTGAGGAATCGAATGCCGCAAGCAGAATTCAAATCCGAGCCTCCGTTCGGCAGGAAATCGCAGTTATAGTGAAAAACCTATCTTCCAGCATTCTAACTGCCAGAATAGTACTCTGTTGTTAAACAGAAGTGTAATCGAAGTGAAATCACTTGAGGAATCGAATGCCGCAAGCAGAATTCAAATCCGAGCCTCCGTTCGGCAGGAAATCGCAGTTATAGTGAAAAACCTATCTTCTAGCATTCTAACTGCCAGAATCGTACTCTGTTGTTAATCGAAGTGAAATCACTTGAGGAATCGAATGCCGCAAGCAGAATTCAAATCCGAGCCTCCGTTCGGCAGGAAATCGCAGTTATAGTGAAAAATCTATCTTCCAGCATTCTAACTGCCAGAATCGTACTCTGTTGTTAAACAGAAGTGTAATCGAAGTGAAATCACTTGAGGAATCGAATGCCGCAAGCAGAATTCAAATCCGAGCCTCCGTTCGGCAGGAAATCGCAGTTATAGTGAAAAACATATCTTCTAGCAATCTAACTGCCAGAATCGTACTCTGTTGTTAAACAGAAGTGTAATCGAAGTGAAATCACTTGAGGAATCGAATGCCGCAAGCAGAATTCAAATCCGAGCCTCCGTTCGGCAGGAAATCGCAGTTATAGTGAAAAACCTATCTTCTAGCATTCTAACGGCCAGAATCGTACTCTGTTGTTGAACAGAAGTGTATCCGAAGTAAAATGACTAGAGGGATCGAATGCCGCAAGCAGAATTCAAATCCGAGCCTCCGTTCGGCAGGAAATCGCAGTTATAGTGAAAAACCTATCTTCTAGCATTCTAACTGCCAGAATCGTACTCTGTTGTTAAACAGAAGTGTAATCGAAGTGAAATCACTTGAGGAATCGAATGCCGCAAGCAGAATTCAAATCCGAGCCTCCGCTCGGCAGGAAATCGCAGTTATAGTGAAAAACCTATCTTCCAGCATTCTAACTGCCAGAATAGTACTCTGTTGTTAAACAGAAGTGTAATCGAAGTGAAATCACTTGAGGAATCGAATGCCGCAAGCAGAATTCAAATCCGAGCCTCCGTTCGGCAGGAAATCGCAGTTATAGTGAAAAACCTATCTTCTAGCATTCTAACGGCCAGAATCGTACTCTGTTGTTGAACAGAAGTGTATCCGAAGTGAAATCACTTGAGGAATCGAATGCCGCAAGCAGAATTCAAATCCGAGCCTCCGTTCGGCAGGAAATCGCAGTTATAGTGAAAAACCTATCTTCTAGCATTCTAACTGCCAGAATCGTACTCTGTTGTTAATCGAAGTGAAATCACTTGAGGAATCGAATGCCGCAAGCAGAATTCAAATCCGAGCCTCCGTTCGGCAGGAAATCGCAGTTATAGTGAAAAACCTATCTTCCAGCATTCTAACTGCCAGAATAGTACTCTGTTGTTAAACAGAAGTGTAATCGAAGTGAAATCACTTGAGGAATCGAATGCCGCAAGCAGAATTCAAATCCGAGCCTCCGTTCGGCAGGAAATCGCAGTTATAGTGAAAAACCTATCTTCTAGCATTCTAACTGACAGAATCGTACTCTGTTGTTAAACAGAAGTGTAATCGAAGTGAAATGACTTGAGGAATCAAATGCCGCAAGCAGAATTCAAATCCGAGCCTCCGTTCGGCAGGAAACCGCAGTTATAGTGAAAAACCTATCTTCTAGCATTCTAACTGCCAGAATCGTACTCTGTTGTTAAACAGAAGTGTAATCGAAGTGAAATCACTTGAGGAATCGAATGCCGCAAGCAGAATTCAAATCCGAGCCTCCGCTCGGCAGGAAATCGCAGTTATAGTGAAAAACCTATCTTCCAGCATTCTAACTGCCAGAATAGTACTCTGTTGTTAAACAGAAGTGTAATCGAAGTGAAATCACTTGAGGAATCGAATGCCGCAAGCAGAATTCAAATCCGAGCCTCCGCTCGGCAGGAAATCGCAGTTATAGTGAAAAACCTATCTTCCAGCATTCTAACTGCCAGAATAGTACTCTGTTGTTAAACAGAAGTGTAATCGAAGTGAAATCACTTGAGGAATCGAATGCCGCAAGCAGAATTCAAATCCGAGCCTCCGTTCGGCAGGAAATCGCAGTTATAGTGAAAAACCTATCTTCTAGCATTCTAACGGCCAGAATCGTACTCTGTTGTTGAACAGAAGTGTATCCGAAGTGAAATCACTTGAGGAATCGAATGCCGCAAGCAGAATTCAAATCCGAGCCTCCGTTCGGCAGGAAATCGCAGTTATAGTGAAAAACCTATCTTCTAGCATTCTAACTGCCAGAATCGTACTCTGTTGTTAATCGAAGTGAAATCACTTGAGGAATCGAATGCCGCAAGCAGAATTCAAATCCGAGCCTCCGTTCGGCAGGAAATCGCAGTTATAGTGAAAAACCTATCTTCCAGCATTCTAACTGCCAGAATAGTACTCTGTTGTTAAACAGAAGTGTAATCGAAGTGAAATCACTTGAGGAATCGAATGCCGCAAGCAGAATTCAAATCCGAGCCTCCGTTCGGCAGGAAATCGCAGTTATAGTGAAAAACCTATCTTCTAGCATTCTAACTGCCAGAATCGTACTCTGTTGTTAAACAGAACAGTTGTTAATCGAAGTGAAATCACTTGAGGAATCGAATGCCGCAAGCAGAATTCAAATCCGAGCCTCCGTTCGGCAGGAAATCGCAGTTATAGTGAAAAATCTATCTTCCAGCATTCTAACTGCCAGAATCGTACTCTGTTGTTAAACAGAAGTGTAATCGAAGTGAAATCACTTGAGGAATCGAATGCCGCAAGCAGAATTCAAATCCGAGCCTCCGTTCGGCAGGAAATCGCAGTTATAGTGAAAAACATATCTTCTAGCAATCTAACTGCCAGAATCGTACTCTGTTGTTAAACAGAAGTGTAATCGAAGTGAAATCACTTGAGGAATCGAATGCCGCAAGCAGAATTCAAATCCGAGCCTCCGTTCGGCAGGAAATCGCAGTTATAGTGAAAAACCTATCTTCTAGCATTCTAACGGCCAGAATCGTACTCTGTTGTTGAACAGAAGTGTATCCGAAGTAAAATGACTAGAGGGATCGAATGCCGCAAGCAGAATTCAAATCCGAGCCTCCGTTCGGCAGGAAATCGCAGTTATAGTGAAAAACCTATCTTCTAGCCTTCTAACGGCCAGAATCGTACTCTGTTGTTGAACAGAAGTGTATCCGAAGTAAAATTACTAGAGGGATCGAATGCCGCAAGCAGAATTCAAATCCGAGCCTCCGTTCGGCAGGAAATCGCAGTTATAGTGAAAAACCTATCTTCCAGCATTCTAACTGCCAGAATAGTACTCTGTTGTTAAACAGAAGTGTAATCGAAGTGAAATCACTTGAGGAATCGAATGCCGCAAGCAGAATTCAAATCCGAGCCTCCGTTCGGCAGGAAATCGCAGTTATAGTGAAAAACATATCTTCTAGCAATCTAACTGCCAGAATCGTACTCTGTTGTTAAACAGAAGTGTAATCGAAGTGAAATCACTTGAGGAATCGAATGCCGCAAGCAGAATTCAAATCCGAGCCTCCGTTCGGCAGGAAATCGCAGTTATAGTGAAAAACCTATCTTCTAGCATTCTAACTGCCAGAATCGTACTCTGTTGTTAAACAGAAGTGTAATCGAAGTGAAATCACTTGAGGAATCGAATGCCGCAAGCAGAATTCAAATCCGAGCCTCCGTTCGGTAGGAAATCGCAGTTATAGTGAAAAACCTATCTTCTAGCATTCTAACTGCCAGAATCGTACTCTGTTGTTAAACAGAAGTGTAATCGAAGTGAAATCACTTGAGGAATCGAATGCCGCAAGCAGAATTCAAATCCGAGCCTCCGTTCGGCAAGAAATCGCAGTTATAGTGAAAAATCTATCTTCTAGCATTCTAACTGACAGAATCGTACTCTGTTGTTAAACAGAAGTGTAATCGAAGTGAAATCACTTGAGGAATCGAATGCCGCAAGCAGAATTCAAATCCGAGCCTCCGTTCGGCAGGAAATCGCAGTTATAGTGAAAAACCTATCTTCTAGCATTCTAACTGACAGAATCGTACTCTGTTGTTAAACAGAAGTGTAATCGAAGTGAAATGACTTGAGGAATCAAATGCCGCAAGCAGAATTCAAATCCGAGCCTCCGTTCGGCAGGAAACCGCAGTTATAGTGAAAAACCTATCTTCTAGCATTCTAACTGCCAGAATCGTACTCTGTTGTTAATCGAAGTGAAATCACTTGAGGAATCGAATGCCGCAAGCAGAATTCAAATCCGAGCCTCCGTTCGGCAGGAAATCGCAGTTATAGTGAAAAACCTATCTTCCAGCATTCTAACTGCCAGAATAGTACTCTGTTGTTAAACAGAAGTGTAATCGAAGTGAAATCACTTGAGGAATCGAATGCCGCAAGCAGAATTCAAATCCGAGCCTCCGTTCGGCAGGAAATCGCAGTTATAGTGAAAAACCTATCTTCTAGCATTCTAACTGCCAGAATCGTACTCTGTTGTTAATCGAAGTGAAATCACTTGAGGAATCGAATGCCGCAAGCAGAATTCAAATCCGAGCCTCCGTTCGGCAGGAAATCGCTGTTATAGTGAAAAACCTATCTTCTAGCATTCTAACTGCCAGAATCGTACTCTGTTGTTAAACAGAAGTGTAATCGAAGTGAAATCACTTGAGGAATCGAATGCCGCAAGCAGAATTCAAATCCGAGCCTCCGCTCGGCAGGAAATCGCAGTTATAGTGAAAAACCTATCTTCCAGCATTCTAACTGCCAGAATAGTACTCTGTTGTTAAACAGAAGTGTAATCGAAGTGAAATCACTTGAGGAATCGAATGCCGCAAGCAGAATTCAAATCCGAGCCTCCGTTCGGCAGGAAATCGCAGTTATAGTGAAAAACCTATCTTCTAGCATTCTAACGGCCAGAATCGTACTCTGTTGTTGAACAGAAGTGTATCCGAAGTGAAATCACTTGAGGAATCGAATGCCGCAAGCAGAATTCAAATCCGAGCCTCCGTTCGGCAGGAAATCGCAGTTATAGTGAAAAACCTATCTTCTAGCATTCTAACTGCCAGAATCGTACTCTGTTGTTAATCGAAGTGAAATCACTTGACGAATCGAATGCCGCAAGCAGAATTCAAATCCGAGCCTCCGTTCGGCAGGAAATCGCAGTTATAGTGAAAAACCTATCTTCCAGCATTCTAACTGCCAGAATAGTACTCTGTTGTTAAACAGAAGTGTAATCGAAGTGAAATCACTTGAGGAATCGAATGCCGCAAGCAGAATTCAAATCCGAGCCTCCGTTCGGCAGGAAATCGCAGTTATAGTGAAAAACCTATCTTCTAGCATTCTAACTGCCAGAATCGTACTCTGTTGTTAATCGAAGTGAAATCACTTGAGGAATCGAATGCCGCAAGCAGAATTCAAATCCGAGCCTCCGTTCGGCAGGAAATCGCAGTTATAGTGAAAAATCTATCTTCCAGCATTCTAACTGCCAGAATCGTACTCTGTTGTTAAACAGAAGTGTAATCGAAGTGAAATCACTTGAGGAATCGAATGCCGCAAGCAGAATTCAAATCCGAGCCTCCGTTCGGCAGGAAATCGCAGTTATAGTGAAAAACATATCTTCTAGCAATCTAACTGCCAGAATCGTACTCTGTTGTTAAACAGAAGTGTAATCGAAGTGAAATCACTTGAGGAATCGAATGCCGCAAGCAGAATTCAAATCCGAGCCTCCGTTCGGCAGGAAATCGCAGTTATAGTGAAAAACCTATCTTCTAGCATTCTAACGGCCAGAATCGTACTCTGTTGTTGAACAGAAGTGTATCCGAAGTAAAATGACTAGAGGGATCGAATGCCGCAAGCAGAATTCAAATCCGAGCCTCCGTTCGGCAGGAAATCGCAGTTATAGTGAAAAACCTATCTTCTAGCATTCTAACTGCCAGAATCGTACTCTGTTGTTAAACAGAAGTGTAATCGAAGTGAAATCACTTGAGGAATCGAATGCCGCAAGCAGAATTCAAATCCGAGCCTCCGCTCGGCAGGAAATCGCAGTTATAGTGAAAAACCTATCTTCCAGCATTCTAACTGCCAGAATAGTACTCTGTTGTTAAACAGAAGTGTAATCGAAGTGAAATCACTTGAGGAATCGAATGCCGCAAGCAGAATTCAAATCCGAGCCTCCGTTCGGCAGGAAATCGCAGTTATAGTGAAAAACCTATCTTCTAGCATTCTAACGGCCAGAATCGTACTCTGTTGTTGAACAGAAGTGTATCCGAAGTGAAATCACTTGAGGAATCGAATGCCGCAAGCAGAATTCAAATCCGAGCCTCCGTTCGGCAGGAAATCGCAGTTATAGTGAAAAACCTATCTTCTAGCATTCTAACTGCCAGAATCGTACTCTGTTGTTAATCGAAGTGAAATCACTTGAGGAATCGAATGCCGCAAGCAGAATTCAAATCCGAGCCTCCGTTCGGCAGGAAATCGCAGTTATAGTGAAAAACCTATCTTCCAGCATTCTAACTGCCAGAATAGTACTCTGTTGTTAAACAGAAGTGTAATCGAAGTGAAATCACTTGAGGAATCGAATGCCGCAAGCAGAATTCAAATCCGAGCCTCCGTTCGGCAGGAAATCGCAGTTATAGTGAAAAACCTATCTTCTAGCATTCTAACTGCCAGAATCGTACTCTGTTGTTAATCGAAGTGAAATGACTTGAGGAATCGAATGCCGCAAGCAGAATTCAAATCCGAGCCTCCGTTCGGCAGGAAATCGCAGTTATAGTGAAAAATCTATCTTCCAGCATTCTAACTGCCAGAATCGTACTCTGTTGTTAAACAGAAGTGTAATCGAAGTGAAATCACTTGAGGAATCGAATGCCGCAAGCAGAATTCAAATCCGAGCCTCCGTTCGGCAGGAAATCGCAGTTATAGTGAAAAACATATCTTCTAGCAATCTAACTGCCAGAATCGTACTCTGTTGTTAAACAGAAGTGTAATCGAAGTGAAATCACTTGAGGAATCGAATGCCGCAAGCAGAATTCAAATCCGAGCCTCCGTTCGGCAGGAAATCGCAGTTATAGTGAAAAACCTATCTTCTAGCATTCTAACGGCCAGAATCGTACTCTGTTGTTGAACAGAAGTGTATCCGAAGTAAAATGACTAGAGGGATCGAATGCCGCAAGCAGAATTCAAATCCGAGCCTCCGTTCGGCAGGAAATCGCAGTTATAGTGAAAAACCTATCTTCTAGCATTCTAACTGCCAGAATCGTACTCTGTTGTTAAACAGAAGTGTAATCGAAGTGAAATCACTTGAGGAATCGAATGCCGCAAGCAGAATTCAAATCCGAGCCTCCGTTCGGCAGGAAATCGCAGTTATAGTGAAAAACCTATCTTCTAGCATTCTAACGGCCAGAATCGTACTCTGTTGTTGAACAGAAGTGTATCCGAAGTGAAATCACTTGAGGAATCGAATGCCGCAAGCAGAATTCAAATCCGAGCCTCCGTTCGGCAGGAAATCGCAGTTATAGTGAAAAACCTATCTTCTAGCATTCTAACTGCCAGAATCGTACTCTGTTGTTAATCGAAGTGAAATCACTTGAGGAATCGAATGCCGCAAGCAGAATTCAAATCCGAGCCTCCGTTCGGCAGGAAATCGCAGTTATAGTGAAAAACCTATCTTCCAGCATTCTAACTGCCAGAATAGTACTCTGTTGTTAAACAGAAGTGTAATCGAAGTGAAATCACTTGAGGAATCGAATGCCGCAAGCAGAATTCAAATCCGAGCCTCCGTTCGGCAGGAAATCGCAGTTATAGTGAAAAACCTATCTTCTAGCATTCTAACTGCCAGAATCGTACTCTGTTGTTAAACAGAAGTGTAATCGAAGTGAAATCACTTGAGGAATCGAATGCCGCAAGCAGAATTCAAATCCGAGCCTCCGCTCGGCAGGAAATCGCAGTTATAGTGAAAAACCTATCTTCCAGCATTCTAACTGCCAGAATAGTACTCTGTTGTTAAACAGAAGTGTAATCGAAGTGAAATCACTTGAGGAATCGAATGCCGCAAGCAGAATTCAAATCCGAGCCTCCGTTCGGCAGGAAATCGCAGTTATAGTGAAAAACCTATCTTCTAGCATTCTAACGGCCAGAATCGTACTCTGTTGTTGAACAGAAGTGTATCCGAAGTAAAATGACTAGAGGGATCGAATGCCGCAAGCAGAATTCAAATCCGAGCCTCCGTTCGGCAGGAAATCGCAGTTATAGTGAAAAACCTATCTTCTAGCATTCTAACTGCCAGAATCGTACTCTGTTGTTAAACAGAAGTGTAATCGAAGTGAAATCACTTGAGGAATCGAATGCCGCAAGCAGAATTCAAATCCGAGCCTCCGTTCGGCAGGAAATCGCAGTTATAGTGAAAAACCTATCTTCTAGCATTCTAACTGACAGAATCGTACTCTGTTGTTAAACAGAAGTGTAATCGAAGTGAAATGACTTGAGGAATCGAATGCCGCAAGCAGAATTCAAATCCGAGCCTCCGTTCGGCAGGAAATCGCAGTTATAGTGAAAAACCTATCTTCTAGCATTCTAACTGCCAGAATCGTACTCTGTTGTTAATCGAAGTGAAATCACTTGAGGAATCGAATGCCGCAAGCAGAATTCAAATCCGAGCCTCCGTTCGGCAGGAAATCGCAGTTATAGTGAAAAATCTATCTTCCAGCATTCTAACTGCCAGAATCGTACTCTGTTGTTAAACAGAAGTGTAATCGAAGTGAAATCACTTGAGGAATCGAATGCCGCAAGCAGAATTCAAATCCGAGCCTCCGTTCGGCAGGAAATCGCAGTTATAGTGAAAAACCTATCTTCTAGCATTCTAACTGCCAGAATCGTACTCTGTTGTTAATCGAAGTGAAATCACTTGAGGAATCGAATGCCGCAAGCAGAATTCAAATCCGAGCCTCCGTTCGGCAGGAAATCGCAGTTATAGTGAAAAATCTATCTTCCAGCATTCTAACTGCCAGAATCGTACTCTGTTGTTAAACAGAAGTGTAATCGAAGTGAAATCACTTGAGGAATCGAATGCCGCAAGCAGAATTCAAATCCGAGCCTCCGTTCGGCAGGAAATCGCAGTTATAGTGAAAAACATATCTTCTAGCAATCTAACTGCCAGAATCGTACTCTGTTGTTAAACAGAAGTGTAATCGAAGTGAAATCACTTGAGGAATCGAATGCCGCAAGCAGAATTCAAATCCGAGCCTCCGTTCGGCAGGAAATCGCAGTTATAGTGAAAAAC
The DNA here is from genome assembly GCA_910593735.2 of Ectemnius lituratus. Taxonomy (NCBI): domain Eukaryota; kingdom Metazoa; phylum Arthropoda; class Insecta; order Hymenoptera; family Crabronidae; genus Ectemnius; species Ectemnius lituratus. The sequence continues at coordinate 1,545,019 of OU343044.1, read as the reverse complement.
CTATCTTCTAGCATTCTAACGGCCAGAATCGTACTCTGTTGTTGAACAGAAGTGTATCCGAAGTAAAATGACTAGAGGGATCGAATGCCGCAAGCAGAATTCAAATCCGAGCCTCCGTTCGGCAGGAAATCGCAGTTATAGTGAAAAACCTATCTTCTAGCATTCTAACTGCCAGAATCGTACTCTGTTGTTAAACAGAAGTGTAATCGAAGTGAAATCACTTGAGGAATCGAATGCCGCAAGCAGAATTCAAATCCGAGCCTCCGTTCGGCAGGAAATCGCAGTTATAGTGAAAAACCTATCTTCTAGCATTCTAACGGCCAGAATCGTACTCTGTTGTTGAACAGAAGTGTATCCGAAGTAAAATGACTAGAGGGATCGAATGCCGCAAGCAGAATTCAAATCCGAGCCTCCGTTCGGCAGGAAATCGCAGTTATAGTGAAAAACCTATCTTCTAGCATTCTAACTGCCAGAATCGTACTCTGTTGTTAAACAGAAGTGTAATCGAAGTGAAATCACTTGAGGAATCGAATGCCGCAAGCAGAATTCAAATCCGAGCCTCCGTTCGGTAGGAAATCGCAGTTATAGTGAAAATCCTATCTTCTAGCATTCTAACTGCCAGAATCGTACTCTGTTGTTAAACAGAAGTGTAATCGAAGTGAAATCACTTGAGGAATCGAATGCCGCAAGCAGAATTCAAATCCGAGCCTCCGTTCGGTAGGAAATCGCAGTTATAGTGAAAATCCTATCTTCTAGCATTCTAACTGCCAGAATCGTACTCTGTTGTTAAACAGAAGTGTAATCGAAGTGAAATGACTTGAGGAATCGAATGCCGCAAGCAGAATTCAAATCCGAGCCTCCGTTCGGCAGGAAATCGCAGTTATAGTGAAAAACCTATCTTCTAGCATTCTAACTGCCAGAATCGTACTCTGTTGTTAATCGAAGTGAAATCACTTGAGGAATCGAATGCCGCAAGCAGAATTCAAATCCCAGCCTCCGTTCGGCAGGAAATCGCAGTTATAGTGAAAAACCTATCTTCCAGCATTCTAACTGCCAGAATAGTACTCTGTTGTTAAACAGAAGTGTAGTCGAAGTGAAATCACTTGAGGAATCGAATGCCGCAAGCAGAATTCAAATCCGAGCCTCCGTTCGGCAGGAAATCGCAGTTATAGTGAAAAACCTATCTTCTAGCATTCTAACTGCCAGAATCGTACTCTGTTGTTAATCGAAGTGAAATCACTTGAGGAATCGAATGCCGCAAGCAGAATTCAAATCCGAGCCTCCGTTCGGCAGGAAATCGCAGTTATAGTGAAAAATCTATCTTCCAGCATTCTAACTGCCAGAATCGTACTCTGTTGTTAAACAGAAGTGTAATCGAAGTGAAATGACTTGAGGAATCGAATGCCGCAAGCAGAATTCAAATCCGAGCCTCCGTTCGGCAGGAAATCGCAGTTATAGTGAAAAACCTATCTTCTAGCATTCTAACGGCCAGAATCGTACTCTGTTGTTGAACAGAAGTGTATCCGAAGTAAAATGACTAGAGGGATCGAATGCCGCAAGCAGAATTCAAATCCGAGCCTCCGTTCGGCAGGAAATCGCAGTTATAGTGAAAAACCTATCTTCTAGCATTCTAACTGCCAGAATCGTACTCTGTTGTTAAACAGAAGTGTAATCGAAGTGAAATCACTTGAGGAATCGAATGCCGCAAGCAGAATTCAAATCCGAGCCTCCGTTCGGCAGGAAATCGCAGTTATAGTGAAAAACCTATCTTCTAGCATTCTAACGGCCAGAATCGTACTCTGTTGTTGAACAGAAGTGTATCCGAAGTGAAATCACTTGAGGAATCGAATGCCGCAAGCAGAATTCAAATCCGAGCCTCCGTTCGGCAGGAAATCGCAGTTATAGTGAAAAACCTATCTTCTAGCATTCTAACTGCCAGAATCGTACTCTGTTGTTAATCGAAGTGAAATCACTTGAGGAATCGAATGCCGCAAGCAGAATTCAAATCCGAGCCTCCGTTCGGCAGGAAATCGCAGTTATAGTGAAAAACCTATCTTCCAGCATTCTAACTGCCAGAATAGTACTCTGTTGTTAAACAGAAGTGTAATCGAAGTGAAATCACTTGAGGAATCGAATGCCGCAAGCAGAATTCAAATCCGAGCCTCCGTTCGGCAGGAAATCGCAGTTATAGTGAAAAACCTATCTTCTAGCATTCTAACTGCCAGAATCGTACTCTGTTGTTAAACAGAAGTGTAATCGAAGTGAAATCACTTGAGGAATCGAATGCCGCAAGCAGAATTCAAATCCGAGCCTCCGCTCGGCAGGAAATCGCAGTTATAGTGAAAAACCTATCTTCCAGCATTCTAACTGCCAGAATAGTACTCTGTTGTTAAACAGAAGTGTAATCGAAGTGAAATCACTTGAGGAATCGAATGCCGCAAGCAGAATTCAAATCCGAGCCTCCGTTCGGCAGGAAATCGCAGTTATAGTGAAAAACCTATCTTCTAGCATTCTAACGGCCAGAATCGTACTCTGTTGTTGAACAGAAGTGTATCCGAAGTAAAATGACTAGAGGGATCGAATGCCGCAAGCAGAATTCAAATCCGAGCCTCCGTTCGGCAGGAAATCGCAGTTATAGTGAAAAACCTATCTTCTAGCATTCTAACTGCCAGAATCGTACTCTGTTGTTAAACAGAAGTGTAATCGAAGTGAAATCACTTGAGGAATCGAATGCCGCAAGCAGAATTCAAATCCGAGCCTCCGTTCGGCAGGAAATCGCAGTTATAGTGAAAAACCTATCTTCTAGCATTCTAACTGACAGAATCGTACTCTGTTGTTAAACAGAAGTGTAATCGAAGTGAAATGACTTGAGGAATCGAATGCCGCAAGCAGAATTCAAATCCGAGCCTCCGTTCGGCAGGAAATCGCAGTTATAGTGAAAAACCTATCTTCTAGCATTCTAACTGCCAGAATCGTACTCTGTTGTTAATCGAAGTGAAATCACTTGAGGAATCGAATGCCGCAAGCAGAATTCAAATCCGAGCCTCCGTTCGGCAGGAAATCGCAGTTATAGTGAAAAACCTATCTTCTAGCATTCTAACGGCCAGAATCGTACTCTGTTGTTGAACAGAAGTGTATCCGAAGTGAAATCACTTGAGGAATCGAATGCCGCAAGCAGAATTCAAATCCGAGCCTCCGTTCGGCAGGAAATCGCAGTTATAGTGAAAAACCTATCTTCTAGCATTCTAACTGCCAGAATCGTACTCTGTTGTTAATCGAAGTGAAATCACTTGAGGAATCGAATGCCGCAAGCAGAATTCAAATCCGAGCCTCCGTTCGGCAGGAAATCGCAGTTATAGTGAAAAACCTATCTTCCAGCATTCTAACTGCCAGAATAGTACTCTGTTGTTAAACAGAAGTGTAATCGAAGTGAAATCACTTGAGGAATCGAATGCCGCAAGCAGAATTCAAATCCGAGCCTCCGTTCGGCAGGAAATCGCAGTTATAGTGAAAAACCTATCTTCTAGCATTCTAACGGCCAGAATCGTACTCTGTTGTTGAACAGAAGTGTATCCGAAGTAAAATGACTAGAGGGATCGAATGCCGCAAGCAGAATTCAAATCCGAGCCTCCGTTCGGCAGGAAATCGCAGTTATAGTGAAAAACCTATCTTCTAGCATTCTAACTGCCAGAATCGTACTCTGTTGTTAAACAGAAGTGTAATCGAAGTGAAATCACTTGAGGAATCGAATGCCGCAAGCAGAATTCAAATCCGAGCCTCCGTTCGGCAGGAAATCGCAGTTATAGTGAAAAACCTATCTTCCAGCATTCTAACGGCCAGAATCGTACTCTGTTGTTGAACAGAAGTGTATCCGAAGTAAAATGACTAGAGGGATCGAATGCCGCAAGCAGAATTCAAATCCGAGCCTCCGTTCGGCAGGAAATCGCAGTTATAGTGAAAAACCTATCTTCTAGCATTCTAACTGCCAGAATCGTACTCTGTTGTTAAACAGAAGTGTAATCGAAGTGAAATCACTTGAGGAATCGAATGCCGCAAGCAGAATTCAAATCCGAGCCTCCGTTCGGCAGGAAATCGCAGTTATAGTGAAAAACCTATCTTCTAGCATTCTAACGGCCAGAATCGTACTCTGTTGTTGAACAGAAGTGTATCCGAAGTGAAATCACTTGAGGAATCGAATGCCGCAAGCAGAATTCAAATCCGAGCCTCCGTTCGGCAGGAAATCGCAGTTATAGTGAAAAACCTATCTTCTAGCATTCTAACTGCCAGAATCGTACTCTGTTGTTAATCGAAGTGAAATCACTTGAGGAATCGAATGCCGCAAGCAGAATTCAAATCCGAGCCTCCGTTCGGCAGGAAATCGCAGTTATAGTGAAAAACCTATCTTCCAGCATTCTAACTGCCAGAATAGTACTCTGTTGTTAAACAGAAGTGTAATCGAAGTGAAATCACTTGAGGAATCGAATGCCGCAAGCAGAATTCAAATCCGAGCCTCCGTTCGGCAGGAAATCGCAGTTATAGTGAAAAACCTATCTTCTAGCATTCTAACTGCCAGAATCGTACTCTGTTGTTAAACAGAAGTGTAATCGAAGTGAAATCACTTGAGGAATCGAATGCCGCAAGCAGAATTCAAATCCGAGCCTCCGCTCGGCAGGAAATCGCAGTTATAGTGAAAAACCTATCTTCCAGCATTCTAACTGCCAGAATAGTACTCTGTTGTTAAACAGAAGTGTAATCGAAGTGAAATCACTTGAGGAATCGAATGCCGCAAGCAGAATTCAAATCCGAGCCTCCGTTCGGCAGGAAATCGCAGTTATAGTGAAAAACCAATCTTCTAGCATTCTAACGGCCAGAATCGTACTCTGTTGTTGAACAGAAGTGTATCCGAAGTAAAATGACTAGAGGGATCGAATGCCGCAAGCAGAATTCAAATCCGAGCCTCCGTTCGGCAGGAAATCGCAGTTATAGTGAAAAACCTATCTTCTAGCATTCTAACTGCCAGAATCGTACTCTGTTGTTAAACAGAAGTGTAATCGAAGTGAAATCACTTGAGGAATCGAATGCCGCAAGCAGAATTCAAATCCGAGCCTCCGTTCGGCAGGAAATCGCAGTTATAGTGAAAAACCTATCTTCTAGCATTCTAACTGACAGAATCGTACTCTGTTGTTAAACAGAAGTGTAATCGAAGTGAAATGACTTGAGGAATCGAATGCCGCAAGCAGAATTCAAATCCGAGCCTCCGTTCGGCAGGAAATCGCAGTTATAGTGAAAAACCTATCTTCTAGCATTCTAACTGCCAGAATCGTACTCTGTTGTTAATCGAAGTGAAATCACTTGAGGAATCGAATGCCGCAAGCAGAATTCAAATCCGAGCCTCCGTTCGGCAGGAAATCGCAGTTATAGTGAAAAATCTATCTTCCAGCATTCTAACTGCCAGAATCGTACTCTGTTGTTAAACAGAAGTGTAATCGAAGTGAAATCACTTGAGGAATCGAATGCCGCAAGCAGAATTCAAATCCGAGCCTCCGTTCGGCAGGAAATCGCAGTTATAGTGAAAAACCTATCTTCTAGCATTCTAACTGCCAGAATCGTACTCTGTTGTTAATCGAAGTGAAATCACTTGAGGAATCGAATGCCGCAAGCAGAATTCAAATCCGAGCCTCCGTTCGGCAGGAAATCGCAGTTATAGTGAAAAATCTATCTTCCAGCATTCTAACTGCCAGAATCGTACTCTGTTGTTAAACAGAAGTGTAATCGAAGTGAAATCACTTGAGGAATCGAATGCCGCAAGCAGAATTCAAATCCGAGCCTCCGTTCGGCAGGAAATCGCAGTTATAGTGAAAAACATATCTTCTAGCAATCTAACTGCCAGAATCGTACTCTGTTGTTAAACAGAAGTGTAATCGAAGTGAAATCACTTGAGGAATCGAATGCCGCAAGCAGAATTCAAATCCGAGCCTCCGTTCGGCAGGAAATCGCAGTTATAGTGAAAAACCTATCTTCTAGCATTCTAACGGCCAGAATCGTACTCTGTTGTTGAACAGAAGTGTATCCGAAGTAAAATGACTAGAGGGATCGAATGCCGCAAGCAGAATTCAAATCCGAGCCTCCGTTCGGCAGGAAATCGCAGTTATAGTGAAAAACCTATCTTCTAGCATTCTAACTGCCAGAATCGTACTCTGTTGTTAAACAGAAGTGTAATCGAAGTGAAATCACTTGAGGAATCGAATGCCGCAAGCAGAATTCAAATCCGAGCCTCCGTTCGGCAGGAAATCGCAGTTATAGTGAAAAACCTATCTTCTAGCATTCTAACGGCCAGAATCGTACTCTGTTGTTGAACAGAAGTGTATCCGAAGTAAAATGACTAGAGGGATCGAATGCCGCAAGCAGAATTCAAATCCGAGCCTCCGTTCGGCAGGAAATCGCAGTTATAGTGAAAAACCTATCTTCTAGCATTCTAACTGCCAGAATCGTACTCTGTTGTTAAACAGAAGTGTAATCGAAGTGAAATCACTTGAGGAATCGAATGCCGCAAGCAGAATTCAAATCCGAGCCTCCGTTCGGTAGGAAATCGCAGTTATAGTGAAAATCCTATCTTCTAGCATTCTAACTGCCAGAATCGTACTCTGTTGTTAAACAGAAGTGTAATCGAAGTGAAATCACTTGAGGAATCGAATGCCGCAAGCAGAATTCAAATCCGAGCCTCCGTTCGGTAGGAAATCGCAGTTATAGTGAAAATCCTATCTTCTAGCATTCTAACTGCCAGAATCGTACTCTGTTGTTAAACAGAAGTGTAATCGAAGTGAAATGACTTGAGGAATCGAATGCCGCAAGCAGAATTCAAATCCGAGCCTCCGTTCGGCAGGAAATCGCAGTTATAGTGAAAAACCTATCTTCTAGCATTCTAACTGCCAGAATCGTACTCTGTTGTTAATCGAAGTGAAATCACTTGAGGAATCGAATGCCGCAAGCAGAATTCAAATCCCAGCCTCCGTTCGGCAGGAAATCGCAGTTATAGTGAAAAACCTATCTTCCAGCATTCTAACTGCCAGAATAGTACTCTGTTGTTAAACAGAAGTGTAGTCGAAGTGAAATCACTTGAGGAATCGAATGCCGCAAGCAGAATTCAAATCCGAGCCTCCGTTCGGCAGGAAATCGCAGTTATAGTGAAAAACCTATCTTCTAGCATTCTAACTGCCAGAATCGTACTCTGTTGTTAATCGAAGTGAAATCACTTGAGGAATCGAATGCCGCAAGCAGAATTCAAATCCGAGCCTCCGTTCGGCAGGAAATCGCAGTTATAGTGAAAAATCTATCTTCCAGCATTCTAACTGCCAGAATCGTACTCTGTTGTTAAACAGAAGTGTAATCGAAGTGAAATGACTTGAGGAATCGAATGCCGCAAGCAGAATTCAAATCCGAGCCTCCGTTCGGCAGGAAATCGCAGTTATAGTGAAAAACCTATCTTCTAGCATTCTAACGGCCAGAATCGTACTCTGTTGTTGAACAGAAGTGTATCCGAAGTAAAATGACTAGAGGGATCGAATGCCGCAAGCAGAATTCAAATCCGAGCCTCCGTTCGGCAGGAAATCGCAGTTATAGTGAAAAACCTATCTTCTAGCATTCTAACGGCCAGAATCGTACTCTGTTGTTAAACAGAAGTGTAATCGAAGTGAAATCACTTGAGGAATCGAATGCCGCAAGCAGAATTCAAATCCGAGCCTCCGTTCGGCAGGAAATCGCAGTTATAGTGAAAAACCTATCTTCTAGCATTCTAACTGACAGAATCGTACTCTGTTGTTAAACAGAAGTGTAATCGAAGTGAAATCACTTGAGGAATCGAATGCCGCAAGCAGAATTCAAATCCGAGCCTCCGTTCGGTAGGAAATCGCAGTTATAGTGAAAATCCTATCTTCTAGCATTCTAACTGCCAGAATCGTACTCTGTTGTTAAACAGAAGTGTAATCGAAGTGAAATGACTTGAGGAATCGAATGCCGCAAGCAGAATTCAAATCCGAGCCTCCGTTCGGCAGGAAATCGCAGTTATAGTGAAAAACCTATCTTCTAGCATTCTAACTGCCAGAATCGTACTCTGTTGTTAATCGAAGTGAAATCACTTGAGGAATCGAATGCCGCAAGCAGAATTCAAATCCGAGCCTCCGTTCGGCAGGAAATCGCAGTTATAGTGAAAAACCTATCTTCCAGCATTCTAACTGCCAGAATAGTACTCTGTTGTTAAACAGAAGTGTAGTCGAAGTGAAATCACTTGAGGAATCGAATGCCGCAAGCAGAATTCAAATCCGAGCCTCCGTTCGGCAGGAAATCGCAGTTATAGTGAAAAACCTATCTTCTAGCATTCTAACTGCCAGAATCGTACTCTGTTGTTAATCGAAGTGAAATCACTTGAGGAATCGAATGCCGCAAGCAGAATTCAAATCCGAGCCTCCGTTCGGCAGGAAATCGCAGTTATAGTGAAAAATCTATCTTCCAGCATTCTAACTGCCAGAATCGTACTCTGTTGTTAAACAGAAGTGTAATCGAAGTGAAATGACTTGAGGAATCGAATGCCGCAAGCAGAATTCAAATCCGAGCCTCCGTTCGGCAGGAAATCGCAGTTATAGTGAAAAACCTATCTTCTAGCATTCTAACGGCCAGAATCGTACTCTGTTGTTGAACAGAAGTGTATCCGAAGTAAAATGACTAGAGGGATCGAATGCCGCAAGCAGAATTCAAATCCGAGCCTCCGTTCGGCAGGAAATCGCAGTTATAGTGAAAAACCTATCTTCTAGCATTCTAACGGCCAGAATCGTACTCTGTTGTTAAACAGAAGTGTAATCGAAGTGAAATCACTTGAGGAATCGAATGCCGCAAGCAGAATTCAAATCCGAGCCTCCGTTCGGCAGGAAATCGCAGTTATAGTGAAAAACCTATCTTCCAGCATTCTAACTGCCAGAATAGTACTCTGTTGTTAAACAGAAGTGTAATCGAAGTGAAATCACTTGAGGAATCGAATGCCGCAAGCAGAATTCAAATCCGAGCCTCCGTTCGGCAGGAAATCGCAGTTATAGTGAAAAACCTATCTTCTAGCATTCTAACTGCCAGAATCGTACTCTGTTGTTAAACAGAAGTGTAATCGAAGTGAAATCACTTGAGGAATCGAATGCCGCAAGCAGAATTCAAATCCGAGCCTCCGCTCGGCAGGAAATCGCAGTTATAGTGAAAAACCTATCTTCCAGCATTCTAACTGCCAGAATAGTACTCTGTTGTTAAACAGAAGTGTAATCGAAGTGAAATCACTTGAGGAATCGAATGCCGCAAGCAGAATTCAAATCCGAGCCTCCGTTCGGCAGGAAATCGCAGTTATAGTGAAAAACCTATCTTCTAGCATTCTAACGGCCAGAATCGTACTCTGTTGTTGAACAGAAGTGTATCCGAAGTAAAATGACTAGAGGGATCGAATGCCGCAAGCAGAATTCAAATCCGAGCCTCCGTTCGGCAGGAAATCGCAGTTATAGTGAAAAACCTATCTTCTAGCATTCTAACTGCCAGAATCGTACTCTGTTGTTAAACAGAAGTGTAATCGAAGTGAAATCACTTGAGGAATCGAATGCCGCAAGCAGAATTCAAATCCGAGCCTCCGTTCGGCAGGAAATCGCAGTTATAGTGAAAAACCTATCTTCTAGCATTCTAACTGACAGAATCGTACTCTGTTGTTAAACAGAAGTGTAATCGAAGTGAAATGACTTGAGGAATCGAATGCCGCAAGCAGAATTCAAATCCGAGCCTCCGTTCGGCAGGAAATCGCAGTTATAGTGAAAAACCTATCTTCTAGCATTCTAACTGCCAGAATCGTACTCTGTTGTTAATCGAAGTGAAATCACTTGAGGAATCGAATGCCGCAAGCAGAATTCAAATCCGAGCCTCCGTTCGGCAGGAAATCGCAGTTATAGTGAAAAATCTATCTTCCAGCATTCTAACTGCCAGAATCGTACTCTGTTGTTAAACAGAAGTGTAATCGAAGTGAAATCACTTGAGGAATCGAATGCCGCAAGCAGAATTCAAATCCGAGCCTCCGTTCGGCAGGAAATCGCAGTTATAGTGAAAAACCTATCTTCTAGCATTCTAACTGCCAGAATCGTACTCTGTTGTTAATCGAAGTGAAATCACTTGAGGAATCGAATGCCGCAAGCAGAATTCAAATCCGAGCCTCCGTTCGGCAGGAAATCGCAGTTATAGTGAAAAATCTATCTTCCAGCATTCTAACTGCCAGAATCGTACTCTGTTGTTAAACAGAAGTGTAATCGAAGTGAAATCACTTGAGGAATCGAATGCCGCAAGCAGAATTCAAATCCGAGCCTCCGTTCGGCAGGAAATCGCAGTTATAGTGAAAAACATATCTTCTAGCAATCTAACTGCCAGAATCGTACTCTGTTGTTAAACAGAAGTGTAATCGAAGTGAAATCACTTGAGGAATCGAATGCCGCAAGCAGAATTCAAATCCGAGCCTCCGTTCGGCAGGAAATCGCAGTTATAGTGAAAAACCTATCTTCTAGCATTCTAACGGCCAGAATCGTACTCTGTTGTTGAACAGAAGTGTATCCGAAGTAAAATGACTAGAGGGATCGAATGCCGCAAGCAGAATTCAAATCCGAGCCTCCGTTCGGCAGGAAATCGCAGTTATAGTGAAAAACCTATCTTCTAGCATTCTAACTGCCAGAATCGTACTCTGTTGTTAAACAGAAGTGTAATCGAAGTGAAATCACTTGAGGAATCGAATGCCGCAAGCAGAATTCAAATCCGAGCCTCCGTTCGGCAGGAAATCGCAGTTATAGTGAAAAACCTATCTTCTAGCATTCTAACGGCCAGAATCGTACTCTGTTGTTGAACAGAAGTGTATCCGAAGTAAAATGACTAGAGGGATCGAATGCCGCAAGCAGAATTCAAATCCGAGCCTCCGTTCGGCAGGAAATCGCAGTTATAGTGAAAAACCTATCTTCTAGCATTCTAACTGCCAGAATCGTACTCTGTTGTTAAACAGAAGTGTAATCGAAGTGAAATCACTTGAGGAATCGAATGCCGCAAGCAGAATTCAAATCCGAGCCTCCGTTCGGTAGGAAATCGCAGTTATAGTGAAAATCCTATCTTCTAGCATTCTAACTGCCAGAATCGTACTCTGTTGTTAAACAGAAGTGTAATCGAAGTGAAATCACTTGAGGAATCGAATGCCGCAAGCAGAATTCAAATCCGAGCCTCCGTTCGGTAGGAAATCGCAGTTATAGTGAAAATCCTATCTTCTAGCATTCTAACTGCCAGAATCGTACTCTGTTGTTAAACAGAAGTGTAATCGAAGTGAAATCACTTGAGGAATCGAATGCCGCAAGCAGAATTCAAATCCGAGCCTCCGTTCGGTAGGAAATCGCAGTTATAGTGAAAATCCTATCTTCTAGCATTCTAACTGCCAGAATCGTACTCTGTTGTTAAACAGAAGTGTAATCGAAGTGAAATGACTTGAGGAATCGAATGCCGCAAGCAGAATTCAAATCCGAGCCTCCGTTCGGCAGGAAATCGCAGTTATAGTGAAAAACCTATCTTCTAGCATTCTAACTGCCAGAATCGTACTCTGTTGTTAATCGAAGTGAAATCACTTGAGGAATCGAATGCCGCAAGCAGAATTCAAATCCGAGCCTCCGTTCGGCAGGAAATCGCAGTTATAGTGAAAAACCTATCTTCCAGCATTCTAACTGCCAGAATAGTACTCTGTTGTTAAACAGAAGTGTAGTCGAAGTGAAATCACTTGAGGAATCGAATGCCGCAAGCAGAATTCAAATCCGAGCCTCCGTTCGGCAGGAAATCGCAGTTATAGTGAAAAACCTATCTTCTAGCATTCTAACTGCCAGAATCGTACTCTGTTGTTAATCGAAGTGAAATCACTTGAGGAATCGAATGCCGCAAGCAGAATTCAAATCCGAGCCTCCGTTCGGCAGGAAATCGCAGTTATAGTGAAAAATCTATCTTCCAGCATTCTAACTGCCAGAATCGTACTCTGTTGTTAAACAGAAGTGTAATCGAAGTGAAATGACTTGAGGAATCGAATGCCGCAAGCAGAATTCAAATCCGAGCCTCCGTTCGGCAGGAAATCGCAGTTATAGTGAAAAACCTATCTTCTAGCATTCTAACGGCCAGAATCGTACTCTGTTGTTGAACAGAAGTGTATCCGAAGTAAAATGACTAGAGGGATCGAATGCCGCAAGCAGAATTCAAATCCGAGCCTCCGTTCGGCAGGAAATCGCAGTTATAGTGAAAAACCTATCTTCTAGCATTCTAACGGCCAGAATCGTACTCTGTTGTTAAACAGAAGTGTAATCGAAGTGAAATCACTTGAGGAATCGAATGCCGCAAGCAGAATTCAAATCCGAGCCTCCGTTCGGCAGGAAATCGCAGTTATAGTGAAAAACCTATCTTCCAGCATTCTAACTGCCAGAATAGTACTCTGTTGTTAAACAGAAGTGTAATCGAAGTGAAATCACTTGAGGAATCGAATGCCGCAAGCAGAATTCAAATCCGAGCCTCCGTTCGGCAGGAAATCGCAGTTATAGTGAAAAACCTATCTTCTAGCATTCTAACTGCCAGAATCGTACTCTGTTGTTAAACAGAAGTGTAATCGAAGTGAAATCACTTGAGGAATCGAATGCCGCAAGCAGAATTCAAATCCGAGCCTCCGCTCGGCAGGAAATCGCAGTTATAGTGAAAAACCTATCTTCCAGCATTCTAACTGCCAGAATAGTACTCTGTTGTTAAACAGAAGTGTAATCGAAGTGAAATCACTTGAGGAATCGAATGCCGCAAGCAGAATTCAAATCCGAGCCTCCGTTCGGCAGGAAATCGCAGTTATAGTGAAAAACCTATCTTCTAGCATTCTAACGGCCAGAATCGTACTCTGTTGTTGAACAGAAGTGTATCCGAAGTAAAATGACTAGAGGGATCGAATGCCGCAAGCAGAATTCAAATCCGAGCCTCCGTTCGGCAGGAAATCGCAGTTATAGTGAAAAACCTATCTTCTAGCATTCTAACTGCCAGAATCGTACTCTGTTGTTAAACAGAAGTGTAATCGAAGTGAAATCACTTGAGGAATCGAATGCCGCAAGCAGAATTCAAATCCGAGCCTCCGTTCGGCAGGAAATCGCAGTTATAGTGAAAAACCTATCTTCTAGCATTCTAACTGACAGAATCGTACTCTGTTGTTAAACAGAAGTGTAATCGAAGTGAAATGACTTGAGGAATCGAATGCCGCAAGCAGAATTCAAATCCGAGCCTCCGTTCGGCAGGAAATCGCAGTTATAGTGAAAAACCTATCTTCTAGCATTCTAACTGCCAGAATCGTACTCTGTTGTTAATCGAAGTGAAATCACTTGAGGAATCGAATGCCGCAAGCAGAATTCAAATCCGAGCCTCCGTTCGGCAGGAAATCGCAGTTATAGTGAAAAATCTATCTTCCAGCATTCTAACTGCCAGAATCGTACTCTGTTGTTAAACAGAAGTGTAATCGAAGTGAAATCACTTGAGGAATCGAATGCCGCAAGCAGAATTCAAATCCGAGCCTCCGTTCGGCAGGAAATCGCAGTTATAGTGAACAACCTATCTTCTAGCATTCTAACTGCCAGAATCGTACTCTGTTGTTAATCGAAGTGAAATCACTTGAGGAATCGAATGCCGCAAGCAGAATTCAAATCCGAGCCTCCGTTCGGCAGGAAATCGCAGTTATAGTGAAAAATCTATCTTCCAGCATTCTAACTGCCAGAATCGTACTCTGTTGTTAAACAGAAGTGTAATCGAAGTGAAATCACTTGAGGAATCGAATGCCGCAAGCAGAATTCAAATCCGAGCCTCCGTTCGGCAGGAAATCGCAGTTATAGTGAAAAACATATCTTCTAGCAATCTAACTGCCAGAATCGTACTCTGTTGTTAAACAGAAGTGTAATCGAAGTGAAATCACTTGAGGAATCGAATGCCGCAAGCAGAATTCAAATCCGAGCCTCCGTTCGGCAGGAAATCGCAGTTATAGTGAAAAACCTATCTTCTAGCATTCTAACGGCCAGAATCGTACTCTGTTGTTGAACAGAAGTGTATCCGAAGTAAAATGACTAGAGGGATCGAATGCCGCAAGCAGAATTCAAATCCGAGCCTCCGTTCGGCAGGAAATCGCAGTTATAGTGAAAAACCTATCTTCTAGCATTCTAACTGCCAGAATCGTACTCTGTTGTTAAACAGAAGTGTAATCGAAGTGAAATCACTTGAGGAATCGAATGCCGCAAGCAGAATTCAAATCCGAGCCTCCGTTCGGCAGGAAATCGCAGTTATAGTGAAAAACCTATCTTCTAGCATTCTAACGGCCAGAATCGTACTCTGTTGTTGAACAGAAGTGTATCCGAAGTAAAATGACTAGAGGGATCGAATGCCGCAAGCAGAATTCAAATCCGAGCCTCCGTTCGGCAGGAAATCGCAGTTATAGTGAAAAACCTATCTTCTAGCATTCTAACTGCCAGAATCGTACTCTGTTGTTAAACAGAAGTGTAATCGAAGTGAAATCACTTGAGGAATCGAATGCCGCAAGCAGAATTCAAATCCGAGCCTCCGTTCGGTAGGAAATCGCAGTTATAGTGAAAATCCTATCTTCTAGCATTCTAACTGCCAGAATCGTACTCTGTTGTTAAACAGAAGTGTAATCGAAGTGAAATCACTTGAGGAATCGAATGCCGCAAGCAGAATTCAAATCCGAGCCTCCGTTCGGTAGGAAATCGCAGTTATAGTGAAAATCCTATCTTCTAGCATTCTAACTGCCAGAATCGTACTCTGTTGTTAAACAGAAGTGTAATCGAAGTGAAATGACTTGAGGAATCGAATGCCGCAAGCAGAATTCAAATCCGAGCCTCCGTTCGGCAGGAAATCGCAGTTATAGTGAAAAACCTATCTTCTAGCATTCTAACTGCCAGAATCGTACTCTGTTGTTAATCGAAGTGAAATCACTTGAGGAATCGAATGCCGCAAGCAGAATTCAAATCCCAGCCTCCGTTCGGCAGGAAATCGCAGTTATAGTGAAAAACCTATCTTCCAGCATTCTAACTGCCAGAATAGTACTCTGTTGTTAAACAGAAGTGTAGTCGAAGTGAAATCACTTGAGGAATCGAATGCCGCAAGCAGAATTCAAATCCGAGCCTCCGTTCGGCAGGAAATCGCAGTTATAGTGAAAAACCTATCTTCTAGCATTCTAACTGCCAGAATCGTACTCTGTTGTTAATCGAAGTGAAATCACTTGAGGAATCGAATGCCGCAAGCAGAATTCAAATCCGAGCCTCCGTTCGGCAGGAAATCGCAGTTATAGTGAAAAATCTATCTTCCAGCATTCTAACTGCCAGAATCGTACTCTGTTGTTAAACAGAAGTGTAATCGAAGTGAAATGACTTGAGGAATCGAATGCCGCAAGCAGAATTCAAATCCGAGCCTCCGTTCGGCAGGAAATCGCAGTTATAGTGAAAAACCTATCTTCTAGCATTCTAACGGCCAGAATCGTACTCTGTTGTTGAACAGAAGTGTATCCGAAGTAAAATGACTAGAGGGATCGAATGCCGCAAGCAGAATTCAAATCCGAGCCTCCGTTCGGCAGGAAATCGCAGTTATAGTGAAAAACCTATCTTCTAGCATTCTAACGGCCAGAATCGTACTCTGTTGTTAAACAGAAGTGTAATCGAAGTGAAATCACTTGAGGAATCGAATGCCGCAAGCAGAATTCAAATCCGAGCCTCCGTTCGGCAGGAAATCGCAGTTATAGTGAAAAACCTATCTTCTAGCATTCTAACTGACAGAATCGTACTCTGTTGTTAAACAGAAGTGTAATCGAAGTGAAATCACTTGAGGAATCGAATGCCGCAAGCAGAATTCAAATCCGAGCCTCCGTTCGGTAGGAAATCGCAGTTATAGTGAAAATCCTATCTTCTAGCATTCTAACTGCCAGAATCGTACTCTGTTGTTAAACAGAAGTGTAATCGAAGTGAAATGACTTGAGGAATCGAATGCCGCAAGCAGAATTCAAATCCGAGCCTCCGTTCGGCAGGAAATCGCAGTTATAGTGAAAAACCTATCTTCTAGCATTCTAACTGCCAGAATCGTACTCTGTTGTTAATCGAAGTGAAATCACTTGAGGAATCGAATGCCGCAAGCAGAATTCAAATCCGAGCCTCCGTTCGGCAGGAAATCGCAGTTATAGTGAAAAACCTATCTTCCAGCATTCTAACTGCCAGAATAGTACTCTGTTGTTAAACAGAAGTGTAGTCGAAGTGAAATCACTTGAGGAATCGAATGCCGCAAGCAGAATTCAAATCCGAGCCTCCGTTCGGCAGGAAATCGCAGTTATAGTGAAAAACCTATCTTCTAGCATTCTAACTGCCAGAATCGTACTCTGTTGTTAATCGAAGTGAAATCACTTGAGGAATCGAATGCCGCAAGCAGAATTCAAATCCGAGCCTCCGTTCGGCAGGAAATCGCAGTTATAGTGAAAAATCTATCTTCCAGCATTCTAACTGCCAGAATCGTACTCTGTTGTTAAACAGAAGTGTAATCGAAGTGAAATGACTTGAGGAATCGAATGCCGCAAGCAGAATTCAAATCCGAGCCTCCGTTCGGCAGGAAATCGCAGTTATAGTGAAAAACCTATCTTCTAGCATTCTAACGGCCAGAATCGTACTCTGTTGTTGAACAGAAGTGTATCCGAAGTAAAATGACTAGAGGGATCGAATGCCGCAAGCAGAATTCAAATCCGAGCCTCCGTTCGGCAGGAAATCGCAGTTATAGTGAAAAACCTATCTTCTAGCATTCTAACGGCCAGAATCGTACTCTGTTGTTAAACAGAAGTGTAATCGAAGTGAAATCACTTGAGGAATCGAATGCCGCAAGCAGAATTCAAATCCGAGCCTCCGTTCGGCAGGAAATCGCAGTTATAGTGAAAAACCTATCTTCTAGCATTCTAACTGACAGAATCGTACTCTGTTGTTAAACAGAAGTGTAATCGAAGTGAAATCACTTGAGGAATCGAATGCCGCAAGCAGAATTCAAATCCGAGCCTCCGTTCGGTAGGAAATCGCAGTTATAGTGAAAATCCTATCTTCTAGCATTCTAACTGCCAGAATCGTACTCTGTTGTTAAACAGAAGTGTAATCGAAGTGAAATCACTTGAGGAATCGAATGCCGCAAGCAGAATTCAAATCCGAGCCTCCGTTCGGCAGGAAATCGCAGTTATAGTGAAAAACCTATCTTCTAGCCTTCTAACGGCCAGAATCGTACTCTGTTGTTAAACAGAAGTGTAATCGAAGTGAAATCACTTGAGGAATCGAATGCCGCAAGCAGAATTCAAATCCGAGCCTCCGTTCGGCAGGAAATCGCAGTTATAGTGAAAAACATATCTTCTAGCAATCTAACTGCCAGAATCGTACTCTGTTGTTAAACAGAAGTGTAATCGAAGTGAAATCACTTGAGGAATCGAATGCCGCAAGCAGAATTCAAATCCGAGCCTCCGTTCGGCAGGAAATCGCAGTTATAGTGAAAAACCTATCTTCTAGCATTCTAACGGCCAGAATCGTACTCTGTTGTTGAACAGAAGTGTATCCGAAGTAAAATGACTAGAGGGATCGAATGCCGCAAGCAGAATTCAAATCCGAGCCTCCGTTCGGCAGGAAATCGCAGTTATAGTGAAAAACCTATCTTCTAGCATTCTAACGGCCAGAATCGTACTCTGTTGTTGAACAGAAGTGTATCCGAAGTAAAATGACTAGAGGAATCGAATGCCGCAAGCAGAATTCAAATCCGAGCCTCCGTTCGGCAGGAAATCGCAGTTATAGTGAAAAACCTATCTTCTAGCATTCTAACTGCCAGAATCGTACTCTGTTGTTAAACAGAAGTGTAATCGAAGTGAAATCACTTGAGGAATCGAATGCCGCAAGCAGAATTCAAATCCGAGCCTCCGTTCGGTAGGAAATCGCAGTTATAGTGAAAATCCTATCTTCTAGCATTCTAACTGCCAGAATCGTACTCTGTTGTTAAACAGAAGTGTAATCGAAGTGAAATCACTTGAGGAATCGAATGCCGCAAGCAGAATTCAAATCCGAGCCTCCGTTCGGTAGGAAATCGCAGTTATAGTGAAAATCCTATCTTCTAGCATTCTAACTGCCAGAATCGTACTCTGTTGTTAAACAGAAGTGTAATCGAAGTGAAATGACTTGAGGAATCGAATGCCGCAAGCAGAATTCAAATCCGAGCCTCCGTTCGGCAGGAAATCGCAGTTATAGTGAAAAACCTATCTTCTAGCATTCTAACTGCCAGAATCGTACTCTGTTGTTAATCGAAGTGAAATCACTTGAGGAATCGAATGCCGCAAGCAGAATTCAAATCCGAGCCTCCGTTCGGCAGGAAATCGCAGTTATAGTGAAAAACCTATCTTCCAGCATTCTAACTGCCAGAATAGTACTCTGTTGTTAAACAGAAGTGTAATCGAAGTGAAATCACTTGAGGAATCGAATGCCGCAAGCAGAATTCAAATCCGAGCCTCCGTTCGGCAGGAAATCGCAGTTATAGTGAAAAACCTATCTTCTAGCATTCTAACTGCCAGAATCGTACTCTGTTGTTAATCGAAGTGAAATCACTTGAGGAATCGAATGCCGCAAGCAGAATTCAAATCCGAGCCTCCGTTCGGCAGGAAATCGCAGTTATAGTGAAAAACCTATCTTCTAGCATTCTAACTGCCAGAATCGTACTCTGTTGTTAATCGAAGTGAAATCACTTGAGGAATCGAATGCCGCAAGCAGAATTCAAATCCGAGCCTCCGTTCGGCAGGAAATCGCAGTTATAGTGAAAAACCTATCTTCCAGCATTCTAACTGCCAGAATAGTACTCTGTTGTTAAACAGAAGTGTAATCGAAGTGAAATCACTTGAGGAATCGAATGCCGCAAGCAGAATTCAAATCCGAGCCTCCGTTCGGCAGGAAATCGCAGTTATAGTGAAAAACCTATCTTCTAGCATTCTAACTGCCAGAATCGTACTCTGTTGTTAATCGAAGTGAAATCACTTGAGGAATCGAATGCCGCAAGCAGAATTCAAATCCGAGCCTCCGTTCGGCAGGAAATCGCAGTTATAGTGAAAAATCTATCTTCCAGCATTCTAACTGCCAGAATCGTACTCTGTTGTTAAACAGAAGTGTAATCGAAGTGAAATGACTTGAGGAATCGAATGCCGCAAGCAGAATTCAAATCCGAGCCTCCGTTCGGCAGGAAATCGCAGTTATAGTGAAAAACCTATCTTCTAGCATTCTAACGGCCAGAATCGTACTCTGTTGTTGAACAGAAGTGTATCCGAAGTAAAATGACTAGAGGGATCGAATGCCGCAAGCAGAATTCAAATCCGAGCCTCCGTTCGGCAGGAAATCGCAGTTATAGTGAAAAACCTATCTTCTAGCATTCTAACGGCCAGAATCGTACTCTGTTGTTGAACAGAAGTGTATCCGAAGTAAAATGACTAGAGGGATCGAATGCCGCAAGCAGAATTCAAATCCGAGCCTCCGTTCGGCAGGAAATCGCAGTTATAGTGAAAAACCTATCTTCTAGCATTCTAACTGCCAGAATCGTACTCTGTTGTTAAACAGAAGTGTAATCGAAGTGAAATCACTTGAGGAATCGAATGCCGCAAGCAGAATTCAAATCCGAGCCTCCGTTCGGCAGGAAATCGCAGTTATAGTGAAAAACCTATCTTCTAGCATTCTAACTGACAGAATCGTACTCTGTTGTTAAACAGAAGTGTAATCGAAGTGAAATGACTTGAGGAATCGAATGCCGCAAGCAGAATTCAAATCCGAGCCTCCGTTCGGCAGGAAATCGCAGTTATAGTGAAAAACCTATCTTCTAGCATTCTAACTGCCAGAATCGTACTCTGTTGTTAAACAGAAGTGTAATCGAAGTGAAATCACTTGAGGAATCGAATGCCGCAAGCAGAATTCAAACCCGAGCCTCCGTTCGGTAGGAAATCGCAGTTATAGTGAAAATCCTATCTTCTAGCATTCTAACTGCCAGAATCGTACTCTGTTGTTAAACAGAAGTGTAATCGAAGTGAAATCACTTGAGGAATCGAATGCCGCAAGCAGAATTCAAATCCGAGCCTCCGTTCGGCAGGAAATCGCAGTTATAGTGAAAAACCTATCTTCTAGCATTCTAACTGACAGAATCGTACTCTGTTGTTAAACAGAAGTGTAATCGAAGTGAAATCACTTGAGGAATCGAATGCCGCAAGCAGAATTCAAATCCGAGCCTCCGTTCGGCAGGAAATCGCAGTTATAGTGAAAAACATATCTTCTAGCAATCTAACTGCCAGAATCGTACTCTGTTGTTAAACAGAAGTGTAATCGAAGTGAAATCACTTGAGGAATCGAATGCCGCAAGCAGAATTCAAATCCGAGCCTCCGTTCGGCAGGAAATCGCAGTTATAGTGAAAAACCTATCTTCTAGCATTCTAACGGCCAGAATCGTACTCTGTTGTTGAACAGAAGTGTATCCGAAGTAAAATGACTAGAGGGATCGAATGCCGCAAGCAGAATTCAAATCCGAGCCTCCGTTCGGCAGGAAATCGCAGTTATAGTGAAAAACCTATCTTCTAGCATTCTAACTGCCAGAATCGTACTCTGTTGTTAATCGAAGTGAAATCACTTGAGGAATCGAATGCCGCAAGCAGAATTCAAATCCGAGCCTCCGTTCGGCAGGAAATCGCAGTTATAGTGAAAAACCTATCTTCTAGCATTCTAACTGACAGAATCGTACTCTGTTGTTAAACAGAAGTGTAATCGAAGTGAAATGACTTGAGGAATCGAATGCCGCAAGCAGAATTCAAATCCGAGCCTCCGTTCGGCAGGAAATCGCAGTTATAGTGAAAAACCTATCTTCTAGCATTCTAACTGCCAGAATCGTACTCTGTTGTTAAACAGAAGTGTAATCGAAGTGAAATCACTTGAGGAATCGAATGCCGCAAGCAGAATTCAAACCCGAGCCTCCGTTCGGTAGGAAATCGCAGTTATAGTGAAAATCCTATCTTCTAGCATTCTAACTGCCAGAATCGTACTCTGTTGTTAAACAGAAGTGTAAGCGAAGTGAAATCACTTGAGGAATCGAATGCCGCAAGCAGAATTCAAATCCGAGCCTCCGTTCGGCAGGAAATCGCAGTTATAGTGAAAAACCTATCTTCTAGCATTCTAACTGACAGAATCGTACTCTGTTGTTAAACAGAAGTGTAATCGAAGTGAAATCACTTGAGGAATCGAATGCCGCAAGCAGAATTCAAATCCGAGCCTCCGTTCGGCAGGAAATCGCAGTTATAGTGAAAAACCTATCTTCTAGCATTCTAACGGCCAGAATCGTACTCTGTTGTTGAACAGAAGTGTATCCGAAGTAAAATGACTAGAGGGATCGAATGCCGCAAGCAGAATTCAAATCCGAGCCTCCGTTCGGCAGGAAATCGCAGTTATAGTGAAAAACCTATCTTCTAGCATTCTAACTGCCAGAATCGTACTCTGTTGTTAATCGAAGTGAAATCACTTGAGGAATCGAATGCCGCAAGCAGAATTCAAATCCGAGCCTCCGTTCGGCAGGAAATCGCAGTTATAGTGAAAAATCTATCTTCCAGCATTCTAACTGCCAGAATCGTACTCTGTTGTTAAACAGAAGTGTAATCGAAGTGAAATGACTTGAGGAATCGAATGCCGCAAGCAGAATTCAAATCCGAGCCTCCGTTCGGCAGGAAATCGCAGTTATAGTGAAAAACCTATCTTCTAGCATTCTAACGGCCAGAATCGTACTCTGTTGTTGAACAGAAGTGTATCCGAAGTAAAATGACTAGAGGGATCGAATGCCGCAAGCAGAATTCAAATCCGAGCCTCCGTTCGGCAGGAAATCGCAGTTATAGTGAAAAACCTATCTTCTAGCATTCTAACGGCCAGAATCGTACTCTGTTGTTGAACAGAAGTGTATCCGAAGTAAAATGACTAGAGGGATCGAATGCCGCAAGCAGAATTCAAATCCGAGCCTCCGTTCGGCAGGAAATCGCAGTTATAGTGAAAAACCTATCTTCTAGCATTCTAACTGCCAGAATCGTACTCTGTTGTTAAACAGAAGTGTAATCGAAGTGAAATCACTTGAGGAATCGAATGCCGCAAGCAGAATTCAAATCCGAGCCTCCGTTCGGCAGGAAATCGCAGTTATAGTGAAAAACCTATCTTCTAGCATTCTAACTGACAGAATCGTACTCTGTTGTTAAACAGAAGTGTAATCGAAGTGAAATGACTTGAGGAATCGAATGCCGCAAGCAGAATTCAAATCCGAGCCTCCGTTCGGCAGGAAATCGCAGTTATAGTGAAAAACCTATCTTCTAGCATTCTAACTGCCAGAATCGTACTCTGTTGTTAAACAGAAGTGTAATCGAAGTGAAATCACTTGAGGAATCGAATGCCGCAAGCAGAATTCAAACCCGAGCCTCCGTTCGGTAGGAAATCGCAGTTATAGTGAAAATCCTATCTTCTAGCATTCTAACTGCCAGAATCGTACTCTGTTGTTAAACAGAAGTGTAATCGAAGTGAAATCACTTGAGGAATCGAATGCCGCAAGCAGAATTCAAATCCGAGCCTCCGTTCGGCAGGAAATCGCAGTTATAGTGAAAAACCTATCTTCTAGCATTCTAACTGACAGAATCGTACTCTGTTGTTAAACAGAAGTGTAATCGAAGTGAAATCACTTGAGGAATCGAATGCCGCAAGCAGAATTCAAATCCGAGCCTCCGTTCGGCAGGAAATCGCAGTTATAGTGAAAAACCTATCTTCTAGCATTCTAACTGCCAGAATCGTACTCTGTTGTTAAACAGAAGTGTAATCGAAGTGAAATCACTTGAGGAATCGAATGCCGCAAGCAGAATTCAAATCCGAGCCTCCGTTCGGTAGGAAATCGCAGTTATAGTGAAAATCCTATCTTCTAGCATTCTAACTGCCAGAATCGTACTCTGTTGTTAAACAGAAGTGTAATCGAAGTGAAATCACTTGAGGAATCGAATGCCGCAAGCAGAATTCAAATCCGAGCCTCCGTTCGGCAGGAAATCGCAGTTATAGTGAAAAACCTATCTTCTAGCATTCTAACGGCCAGAATCGTACTCTGTTGTTGAACAGAAGTGTATCCGAAGTAAAATGACTAGAGGGATCGAATGCCGCAAGCAGAATTCAAATCCGAGCCTCCGTTCGGCAGGAAATCGCAGTTATAGTGAAAAACCTATCTTCTAGCATTCTAACGGCCAGAATCGTACTCTGTTGTTGAACAGAAGTGTATCCGAAGTAAAATGACTAGAGGGATCGAATGCCGCAAGCAGAATTCAAATCCGAGCCTCCGTTCGGCAGGAAATCGCAGTTATAGTGAAAAACCTATCTTCTAGCATTCTAACGGCCAGAATCGTACTCTGTTGTTGAACAGAAGTGTATCCGAAGTAAAATGACTAGAGGGATCGAATGCCGCAAGCAGAATTCAAATCCGAGCCTCCGTTCGGCAGGAAATCGCAGTTATAGTGAAAAACCTATCTTCTAGCATTCTAACTGCCAGAATCGTACTCTGTTGTTAAACAGAAGTGTAATCGAAGTGAAATCACTTGAGGAATCGAATGCCGCAAGCAGAATTCAAATCCGAGCCTCCGTTCGGCAGGAAATCGCAGTTATAGTGAAAAACCTATCTTCTAGCATTCTAACTGACAGAATCGTACTCTGTTGTTAAACAGAAGTGTAATCGAAGTGAAATCACTTGAGGAATCGAATGCCGCAAGCAGAATTCAAATCCGAGCCTCCGTTCGGTAGGAAATCGCAGTTATAGTGAAAAACCTATCTTCTAGCATTCTAACTGCCAGAATCGTACTCTGTTGTTAAACAGAAGTGTAATCGAAGTGAAATCACTTGAGGAATCGAATGCCGCAAGCAGAATTCAAACCCGAGCCTCCGTTCGGCAGGAAATCGCAGTTATAGTGAAAAACCTATCTTCTAGCATTCTAACGGCCAGAATCGTACTCTGTTGTTGAACAGAAGTGTATCCGAAGTAAAATGACTAGAGGGATCGAATGCCGCAAGCAGAATTCAAATCCGAGCCTCCGTTCGGCAGGAAATCGCAGTTATAGTGAAAAACCTATCTTCTAGCATTCTAACGGCCAGAATCGTACTCTGTTGTTGAACAGAAGTGTATCCGAAGTAAAATGACTAGAGGGATCGAATGCCGCAAGCAGAATTCAAATCCGAGCCTCCGTTCGGCAGGAAATCGCAGTTATAGTGAAAAACCTATCTTCTAGCATTCTAACGGCCAGAATCGTACTCTGTTGTTGAACAGAAGTGTATCCGAAGTAAAATGACTAGAGGGATCGAATGCCGCAAGCAGAATTCAAATCCGAGCCTCCGTTCGGCAGGAAATCGCAGTTATAGTGAAAAACCTATCTTCTAGCATTCTAACTGCCAGAATCGTACTCTGTTGTTAAACAGAAGTGTAATCGAAGTGAAATCACTTGAGGAATCGAATGCCGCAAGCAGAATTCAAATCCGAGCCTCCGTTCGGCAGGAAATCGCAGTTATAGTGAAAAACCTATCTTCTAGCATTCTAACTGACAGAATCGTACTCTGTTGTTAAACAGAAGTGTAATCGAAGTGAAATGACTTGAGGAATCGAATGCCGCAAGCAGAATTCAAATCCGAGCCTCCGTTCGGCAGGAAATCGCAGTTATAGTGAAAAACCTATCTTCTAGCATTCTAACTGCCAGAATCGTACTCTGTTGTTAAACAGAAGTGTAATCGAAGTGAAATCACTTGAGGAATCGAATGCCGCAAGCAGAATTCAAACCCGAGCCTCCGTTCGGTAGGAAATCGCAGTTATAGTGAAAATCCTATCTTCTAGCATTCTAACTGCCAGAATCGTACTCTGTTGTTAAACAGAAGTGTAATCGAAGTGAAATCACTTGAGGAATCGAATGCCGCAAGCAGAATTCAAATCCGAGCCTCCGTTCGGCAGGAAATCGCAGTTATAGTGAAAAACCTATCTTCTAGCATTCTAACTGACAGAATCGTACTCTGTTGTTAAACAGAAGTGTAATCGAAGTGAAATCACTTGAGGAATCGAATGCCGCAAGCAGAATTCAAATCCGAGCCTCCGTTCGGCAGGAAATCGCAGTTATAGTGAAAAACATATCTTCTAGCAATCTAACTGCCAGAATCGTACTCTGTTGTTAAACAGAAGTGTAATCGAAGTGAAATCACTTGAGGAATCGAATGCCGCAAGCAGAATTCAAATCCGAGCCTCCGTTCGGCAGGAAATCGCAGTTATAGTGAAAAACCTATCTTCTAGCATTCTAACGGCCAGAATCGTACTCTGTTGTTGAACAGAAGTGTATCCGAAGTAAAATGACTAGAGGGATCGAATGCCGCAAGCAGAATTCAAATCCGAGCCTCCGTTCGGCAGGAAATCGCAGTTATAGTGAAAAACCTATCTTCTAGCATTCTAACTGCCAGAATCGTACTCTGTTGTTAATCGAAGTGAAATCACTTGAGGAATCGAATGCCGCAAGCAGAATTCAAATCCGAGCCTCCGTTCGGCAGGAAATCGCAGTTATAGTGAAAAACCTATCTTCTAGCATTCTAACTGACAGAATCGTACTCTGTTGTTAAACAGAAGTGTAATCGAAGTGAAATGACTTGAGGAATCGAATGCCGCAAGCAGAATTCAAATCCGAGCCTCCGTTCGGCAGGAAATCGCAGTTATAGTGAAAAACCTATCTTCTAGCATTCTAACTGCCAGAATCGTACTCTGTTGTTAAACAGAAGTGTAATCGAAGTGAAATCACTTGAGGAATCGAATGCCGCAAGCAGAATTCAAACCCGAGCCTCCGTTCGGTAGGAAATCGCAGTTATAGTGAAAATCCTATCTTCTAGCATTCTAACTGCCAGAATCGTACTCTGTTGTTAAACAGAAGTGTAAGCGAAGTGAAATCACTTGAGGAATCGAATGCCGCAAGCAGAATTCAAATCCGAGCCTCCGTTCGGCAGGAAATCGCAGTTATAGTGAAAAACCTATCTTCTAGCATTCTAACTGACAGAATCGTACTCTGTTGTTAAACAGAAGTGTAATCGAAGTGAAATCACTTGAGGAATCGAATGCCGCAAGCAGAATTCAAATCCGAGCCTCCGTTCGGCAGGAAATCGCAGTTATAGTGAAAAACCTATCTTCTAGCATTCTAACGGCCAGAATCGTACTCTGTTGTTGAACAGAAGTGTATCCGAAGTAAAATGACTAGAGGGATCGAATGCCGCAAGCAGAATTCAAATCCGAGCCTCCGTTCGGCAGGAAATCGCAGTTATAGTGAAAAACCTATCTTCTAGCATTCTAACTGCCAGAATCGTACTCTGTTGTTAATCGAAGTGAAATCACTTGAGGAATCGAATGCCGCAAGCAGAATTCAAATCCGAGCCTCCGTTCGGCAGGAAATCGCAGTTATAGTGAAAAATCTATCTTCCAGCATTCTAACTGCCAGAATCGTACTCTGTTGTTAAACAGAAGTGTAATCGAAGTGAAATGACTTGAGGAATCGAATGCCGCAAGCAGAATTCAAATCCGAGCCTCCGTTCGGCAGGAAATCGCAGTTATAGTGAAAAACCTATCTTCTAGCATTCTAACGGCCAGAATCGTACTCTGTTGTTGAACAGAAGTGTATCCGAAGTAAAATGACTAGAGGGATCGAATGCCGCAAGCAGAATTCAAATCCGAGCCTCCGTTCGGCAGGAAATCGCAGTTATAGTGAAAAACCTATCTTCTAGCATTCTAACGGCCAGAATCGTACTCTGTTGTTGAACAGAAGTGTATCCGAAGTAAAATGACTAGAGGGATCGAATGCCGCAAGCAGAATTCAAATCCGAGCCTCCGTTCGGCAGGAAATCGCAGTTATAGTGAAAAACCTATCTTCTAGCATTCTAACTGCCAGAATCGTACTCTGTTGTTAAACAGAAGTGTAATCGAAGTGAAATCACTTGAGGAATCGAATGCCGCAAGCAGAATTCAAATCCGAGCCTCCGTTCGGCAGGAAATCGCAGTTATAGTGAAAAACCTATCTTCTAGCATTCTAACTGACAGAATCGTACTCTGTTGTTAAACAGAAGTGTAATCGAAGTGAAATGACTTGAGGAATCGAATGCCGCAAGCAGAATTCAAATCCGAGCCTCCGTTCGGCAGGAAATCGCAGTTATAGTGAAAAACCTATCTTCTAGCATTCTAACTGCCAGAATCGTACTCTGTTGTTAAACAGAAGTGTAATCGAAGTGAAATCACTTGAGGAATCGAATGCCGCAAGCAGAATTCAAACCCGAGCCTCCGTTCGGTAGGAAATCGCAGTTATAGTGAAAATCCTATCTTCTAGCATTCTAACTGCCAGAATCGTACTCTGTTGTTAAACAGAAGTGTAATCGAAGTGAAATCACTTGAGGAATCGAATGCCGCAAGCAGAATTCAAATCCGAGCCTCCGTTCGGCAGGAAATCGCAGTTATAGTGAAAAACCTATCTTCTAGCATTCTAACTGACAGAATCGTACTCTGTTGTTAAACAGAAGTGTAATCGAAGTGAAATCACTTGAGGAATCGAATGCCGCAAGCAGAATTCAAATCCGAGCCTCCGTTCGGCAGGAAATCGCAGTTATAGTGAAAAACCTATCTTCTAGCATTCTAACTGCCAGAATCGTACTCTGTTGTTAAACAGAAGTGTAATCGAAGTGAAATCACTTGAGGAATCGAATGCCGCAAGCAGAATTCAAATCCGAGCCTCCGTTCGGTAGGAAATCGCAGTTATAGTGAAAATCCTATCTTCTAGCATTCTAACTGCCAGAATCGTACTCTGTTGTTAAACAGAAGTGTAATCGAAGTGAAATCACTTGAGGAATCGAATGCCGCAAGCAGAATTCAAATCCGAGCCTCCGTTCGGCAGGAAATCGCAGTTATAGTGAAAAACCTATCTTCTAGCATTCTAACGGCCAGAATCGTACTCTGTTGTTGAACAGAAGTGTATCCGAAGTAAAATGACTAGAGGGATCGAATGCCGCAAGCAGAATTCAAATCCGAGCCTCCGTTCGGCAGGAAATCGCAGTTATAGTGAAAAACCTATCTTCTAGCATTCTAACTGCCAGAATCGTACTCTGTTGTTAAACAGAAGTGTAATCGAAGTGAAATCACTTGAGGAATCGAATGCCGCAAGCAGAATTCAAATCCGAGCCTCCGTTCGGTAGGAAATCGCAGTTATAGTGAAAATCCTATCTTCTAGCATTCTAACTGCCAGAATCGTACTCTGTTGTTAAACAGAAGTGTAATCGAAGTGAAATCACTTGAGGAATCGAATGCCGCAAGCAGAATTCAAATCCGAGCCTCCGTTCGGTAGGAAATCGCAGTTATAGTGAAAATCCTATCTTCTAGCATTCTAACTGCCAGAATCGTACTCTGTTGTTAAACAGAAGTGTAATCGAAGTGAAATGACTTGAGGAATCGAATGCCGCAAGCAGAATTCAAATCCGAGCCTCCGTTCGGCAGGAAATCGCAGTTATAGTGAAAAACCTATCTTCTAGCATTCTAACTGCCAGAATCGTACTCTGTTGTTAATCGAAGTGAAATCACTTGAGGAATCGAATGCCGCAAGCAGAATTCAAATCCGAGCCTCCGTTCGGCAGGAAATCGCAGTTATAGTGAAAAACCTATCTTCCAGCATTCTAACTGCCAGAATAGTACTCTGTTGTTAAACAGAAGTGTAGTCGAAGTGAAATCACTTGAGGAATCGAATGCCGCAAGCAGAATTCAAATCCGAGCCTCCGTTCGGCAGGAAATCGCAGTTATAGTGAAAAACCTATCTTCTAGCATTCTAACTGCCAGAATCGTACTCTGTTGTTAATCGAAGTGAAATCACTTGAGGAATCGAATGCCGCAAGCAGAATTCAAATCCGAGCCTCCGTTCGGCAGGAAATCGCAGTTATAGTGAAAAATCTATCTTCCAGCATTCTAACTGCCAGAATCGTACTCTGTTGTTAAACAGAAGTGTAATCGAAGTGAAATGACTTGAGGAATCGAATGCCGCAAGCAGAATTCAAATCCGAGCCTCCGTTCGGCAGGAAATCGCAGTTATAGTGAAAAACCTATCTTCTAGCATTCTAACGGCCAGAATCGTACTCTGTTGTTGAACAGAAGTGTATCCGAAGTAAAATGACTAGAGGGATCGAATGCCGCAAGCAGAATTCAAATCCGAGCCTCCGTTCGGCAGGAAATCGCAGTTATAGTGAAAAACCTATCTTCTAGCATTCTAACGGCCAGAATCGTACTCTGTTGTTAAACAGAAGTGTAATCGAAGTGAAATCACTTGAGGAATCGAATGCCGCAAGCAGAATTCAAATCCGAGCCTCCGTTCGGCAGGAAATCGCAGTTATAGTGAAAAACCTATCTTCTAGCATTCTAACTGACAGAATCGTACTCTGTTGTTAAACAGAAGTGTAATCGAAGTGAAATCACTTGAGGAATCGAATGCCGCAAGCAGAATTCAAATCCGAGCCTCCGTTCGGCAGGAAATCGCAGTTATAGTGAAAAACCTATCTTCTAGCATTCTAACTGCCAGAATCGTACTCTGTTGTTAAACAGAAGTGTAATCGAAGTGAAATCACTTGAGGAATCGAATGCCGCAAGCAGAATTCAAATCCGAGCCTCCGTTCGGCAGGAAATCGCAGTTATAGTGAAAAACATATCTTCTAGCAATCTAACTGCCAGAATCGTACTCTGTTGTTAAACAGAAGTGTAATCGAAGTGAAATCACTTGAGGAATCGAATGCCGCAAGCAGAATTCAAATCCGAGCCTCCGTTCGGCAGGAAATCGCAGTTATAGTGAAAAACCTATCTTCTAGCATTCTGTTACGTCCTGGCTTACGGAAATGCAGGGCAGCTGCTGTCACCAGGTAATCTTTAGGAGAATTACCAAACTCAAGTATAAAAATATAATAATTATAATTTTTGTTTGTTTTTAGATTTGAAATTCCTCTACGCGGCTCGAGCGGCAAGGGCGTAGCGGGCTAGGAGGAAGAAAATATACGTGAAAATTAAAAGGTAAGAGAAAAATATTCCAAAGTCATTTTTGGTAAGAAGGAATAATACTAAAAGGAAACAAGTAGTTCATTTGGGAGGAGGATGATTCATCGAGACTGGACTGGAGGAAGTATAAGAGTTAATACCCTTAGGAGGAGATAGAACGGAGTTCTGGAGTTCATTCCAGGAGGAAGGCAGAGGAGCCTCTAAACGTGGAGGAGCAGGGAACTCGAAGACTGATGGATCGAATTCTCCATGTTTGCCGAGAGCAGCAATTTGCCTCCTGGCACGGGTCTTCTGTCCGGACCGATGATTCTTTCGCGGCATTTAATAGCGGGGAGACGAAGAAGTTATAAAAGTATACTGGATTGAAAAATTATACTTAGATATCACGAGTGACTGGTTGATTTTAAGTTTCTTAAAGAAGGGTCTACAGAAGCTAAAATATGCCTTATTTGCAGACTGAGGGATAGGCAGAAGCCGGTGGCGGCTCGCGATACCACGGCAAAAATAGTAGAAGCCGATGGCGGCTCACAATACCGAGGGAGGATAAGGTAGAAGCCGATGTCGGCTCGCGATACCGTAGGAAATTAACAGAAGCCGGTGTCGGCTCGCAATGTTATGGAGAAAACAGCAGAAGCCGATGTCGGCTCACAATACCGGAGGGAAATGACAGAAGCCGGTGTCGGCTCGCTATGCCAAGGAGACGAGGCAGAAGCCGCTGTCGGCTCGCAATACCCGAGGAGTTGCAGTAGAAGCCGATGTCGGCTCGCTATACTGGAGGAGTCGAAGTAGAAGCCGATGTCGGCTCGCAATACTGAAGGTAAGGAATGATGTAGTCCTTGATTACTGGTATATCCGAATCTTCCGAGGTTACCAGGAGTCCAATCCTAATTTGTTGTGGTGACTTGTACTGTATTGGTGGTGAATTGAACTGTATTGGTGGTGAATTGAACTGTATTGGTGGTGAATTGAACTGTATTGGTGGTGAATTGAACTGAACTGTATTGGTGGTGAATTGAACTGAACTGAACTGAAAATCTCGTCTATTAAGTATCCCGCGTTCCGTCTCTAGTGACGAGAGAGGGCGCATGCGCTACCTCGCCATCTGGTGGTGGAAAGCGGTATTATTTTATATTATATTATTGGACTTCTGGCATCGTAAGAGTTTTATTTATTTGAACAATTATATATATACATTCGTTGTTTAACATATTATAATATTTTGCAGATAATAGTGAAGTTCTTCTTTACGTGATTGTGAGTATTTACATTCGTGAAGTCTCTGCTTATAAAAAGTCTTATTTCTATATATGAATTGATTATTTACAGGTTGCTTGTTCGATGGCTTATAATTAGGTGAGTTACATATTTTTATAATTAATCTAATGATTGTATCCTAATGTTTTTCCTTTTTACAGGTTTTCTGTTTGGAGCTGGATCTATATGTAAGTAAGATGATTGTATTATGTATATATATATATATATATATATATATATATATATATATATATATATATATATATTACTATTCTTAATCTAATGACCTTTCTTTCTTTCTTTACAGGTGGATTATATATAGGATACTATGTATCTTTGGAGCCTATCATTCTAGGTGAGTAATATTTATTATTATATAAAGGATGCTATGCAGCCTTATGAACTATTCTAATATTTCTTTTCTTTTCAGGTTTTCTGGACTTTGTCTTTATAAGTGAGTAATACTTATTATTATAAATGAATAGTATGTATCTTATTATCTATTCTAATACTTGTTATTTTCTTTTCAGGTTTTTCTGGACTTTTATCCTTATAGGTGAATAATACTTTTTATTATATAAAGGATACTATGTATCTTTGGAGCCTATCTTTCTAGGTGAGTAATATTTATTATTATATAAAGGATATTTTGTAGCTTATAAGCTATTCTAATATTTCTTTTCTTTCTTTTTCTGGATTTTTCTGGAGCTTATCATTCTAGGTGAGTACTACTTATTAATATATCTTTGGCTTACATTAATACTGGTATTTACCTTATATTTCCTGTTTCAGGAGAACTATACTTTAGGAATTTATTGGAAGATTGAACTTTTTAAAGAAAAATGGAGGATTAATGTGAGTAAAAAAAAAATATTATACTATTATTTATCCTCAGTACGTAACACCTCCCCCCTTTTTCTTTAAAAAAAAAGAGTTTTCTCTCTTTTTTTTTTCTACTCTCTTTTTTTTTTTTCTGGCTTCATAGAACAAAATTTTATGGGAGGGCTTTTGGGTGATGATTGGAGATGTCTTCTTCTTGAATCATCCAATTTGTTAATATGCACTTTTTCGAATTTTCCTTAATAGAAACGCTAATCTCCATCTGGGTCGGCTCGTTCTTCATCGGCGATATTCGCTTTCTTTAATTTGTTTGGATGGACGGCTCGTGTTTTACCGTCAAGATTTATGCATACATTTCCATTCTCTAATATGGATGTTACTTGATGAGGCCCTGTATATTGATGGGAAAATTTGCCCTTTCGTTTATCTATTAGTCGAAAGACATAATCTCCTTCCTTGAAATGCTGAACGTTTAATCTTCGGTCGTAATATTCTTTGGATTTTTCTTTTGCTTTTACCAGGTTCTGGCGCGCGGTTGTCTGGAGTTCGTGGACCTTTGTGGATAGCTTGAAGAGGTAGTATTGGTAAGTTTCTTCATCTTCTATGTTGTAATTAATAGTCGAGGGAACACGCGCTAATTTTCCGTAGACGAGTTCGTGTGGAGTAAAGCTAGTGCCTTCGTGGACGGATGTGTTGTATGATAGCATTGCTAAAGGGAGCCATTCATCCCAATCTTCTTCCTTTTCGATATACATTTTCAGGTATTCCTTTAAGACGTGGTGTGATCGTTCAAGAGAGCCATTGGATTGAGGGTGATAAGCTGAGGTTTGTATTTGTTTTATCTGGAATCTTTTTGCGACGTGACGCATGAGCGAGCTTGTAAAATTTCTTCCTTGATCGGTTAAGATTATTTTTGGTGCTCCGAATATACAGATAAGTTTGTTTACAAAACTTCTTGCAATGGTTTCAGCGGTGGTATCCCTTAAGGGAACGGCCAATGCGTATTTGGTCAGGAGGTCTTGCATGGTGAGGATGTATTCATATCCCTTGTTGGTGATGGGTAGTTCTCCTACTACATCAAGAGCCACTTTATCAAATGAAGAACCGGGTGTATCGGTGAGTACCATGGGTTGTTTGGTTTTTACGCGGACTAGTTTTTTTCGCTGACACTCTAAACATTGTTGGATGTATAATTGAATTTCATTTTTCATGCAATCCCAATAATACTGCGTACGAATGCGTCTATATGTTTTTGAGACACCCTTGTGACCTCCTATCGGTCTATCATGGAATTCTCTGATAATATCACGTCTGTTTTGTTTTTCAGGGATTTGGACCAGGTGTAGACACAAGGTGAGAGTGGTTAGATGTCCTTCTAATGAAGCTTGTATGTATTTGAAGACGGTAGTCCAATCTGCTCCTTCCAGGGGGTCTGTTTTTGAAATACTCAGTGTAGTGATTCCTAATTCATTTACCACGTCGACTAATGAAGAGACTGCTTCTATGAGTATGTCGGGGTCGGTTCCAGTATTTATTGATTCCTTAATTGTTAGAGCAATCTGTCGATGGCCAAGATTGTGTGTTACTCGGGCTCTGCCGAGTGTTAGATTTTTCAGGACTGGAATTTTCCTTGCTTGGAACAGGTCTTGGGCTCCTGTGTCTATAGGTGATCCCGTTTTTGTTATGAAGAAGGCGACATTGTCTTTCCTTAGCGATAGAGGGTCTCGAGATTCAATTATTGTCAACGCGTTTCTATTTTCAGGTGTTTCTGCAAGAGGTAACGGTTCTTGGGATACCCTCCTGGTTTCTTCGGTCGGAAGTTCCGGTTCTGATGGCTCGGCTTCCTCTACAATAACTGGGTCTTCGGGTGGAATTTTTGGTTCTTCAGGACTTGATGGATTTTCGAATGAAGGTTCGTCTGATTTCCTCGGGTGTGTTCTTTTTGTGGGAAGTTCGATGGAGGAATCGCTTGATGTAGACTGCGTTTTCGTTTTAGGGGCCGATCAAATAATTCGTCGTCAGATGATGAGGATAAATGTAATCGTTTTGGAGATTTTTCTGATGATTCAGATGATGATCGAATACGGATGGGAAATACGTTGTGAAAAAGTGCATCAAAATTAAGAGTTGATCTTCCTGGCTGATATGGGACGTCGGGATTATACTCCAGCGTACATTGAATTTGGCTTGACGGGGGTTTATGAAGCCAGTGAAGAAGCTTACTTAAATTACTAGAGGCTAAGATATCGCGTATTTTCTTATAATTAATTTTAAGACTAATTTCACGTTTGGCTGGCTTATTATCCAGAAAATAACCTATCTGTTTCTTTTTAGGTCGCGAACCATAGAAGTCCGGATTTTCGTACATGGAAGAAGTTGAAGGAGTTGGAATTATAGGATACTTAAAAGGAATATTTGTTTGGAGAACATTATATGAGGAGTGAAGGTTTGTTTCACATGAATTATTAGAATCACCCATTTGAATAGAGTTTTTATGAAAATCATTTTCTTTTTCAGGTGAGGTAATGTATGAAAGAGAGTCTTTAGACTCTTGTTGGATTTTGAAAGGTATATTTCCCTTATAATTTACTTTACGATTAATAATTGGTTTGGTTGGTTTATCAACCTGATAATTTGATATCTCCTTCTTTTTAGATTGAGGACCATGGGAGTTTGAGTCATGGTATATGAAAGAAGTTGAAGGAGTTGCATTTATAGAGCACTCAAAAGGAATATTTTTTTGAAGAGTATTATTTGAAATCTCAAGACAAGGTTGAGAGTTTTTATATGAATTATTATTAGAACCATCTATTTGAATAATATTTTTAGGTAAATCATATTCTTTTTCAGGTGAATCAACGTATGAAGGAGAGCCTTTAGACTCTTTAGGAGTTTTTAGAGATATATTTTCCTCCGGTTCTGTCTTTGCAGTTTGCGGGGAAATATCCTCTTTGGTAAGTAGATTTGATTCTGCTCTTTTGGCAGGAATAAGAATGGGAGATTCACACTGATTTTCATATGATTTTAGAGGAAATGGAGATAGAGATGGCTTAATAATATGAACTGAGACCTCTGATTGGATTTCAGTTGTTTTAGGTTTGTCTTGAGTATTTTCAATTTTAGTTTCTTCTTGGATTTGTTTTTGATAAATTATTTGTTTTGGAATTTTTAGTGAGTGCGTAAAAGGAATTTCAAGATTTTGAACGATAAGTAGTTCGTTGGAATAGTCAATGGATGCATTATGAGTAATAAGAAATTCGGATCCTATGATTCCGTCTTGAGTGATTGGGAAATCTTCTGGTACGAGGTAGAATATGGCGAAGTTATTATTTATATTTGCGTTGATATAACCTAAGGTAGGAACGACGTGATTTGTAATTCCTTCTAAAAATAAGGGATTTTTATAACTAATTGGTATGTTAGATTTTATAGAATTTATTTTTATTAAATTTATTTCAGCTCCAGAGTCTATCATGAATCTGCGCGGGGAATGAAAGTGAGTTGAAGAGAGTAATACTGAAGGTACGCGATTTCCTTTCAGCGATGTGATTTTTATCACTCTTTGGGTTGGCTCATGGATTCCATGGTTGTCGATTCTGACATGGTTGTTGGACTGAGGTGATAAATGGTTTGTCCCCGACGTTCGTCCGGTTGTGAGGGGGACTGCTGGGCGTTTCCCGACTCACGGTGAGTATTATTATTATAATTATTATTATTATTATTATTATTATTATTGCGATTATAATTATTATTATTTACAGGCCTTATGCGGCATTGGGATAAGGTGTGCCCATTTGTTTTGCAGTAGTTACAAAATAATGGTTGTGAATTGAAAGGGCGATTAGGAGGTGAATTGTTTTGAGGGGGTTTATTCTGTCGTGCAGAATTTAGATACCAGCATTTAGTTGCTGTATGATTTGGTTTACTGCAAATTTGACATACTACGTCGTTTGTTTGTTTAGGAGCTGGAGCCCCATAGAAGCGTACACGGTCGGATTCTACTTGTTTGGCGGCCGTGATAGCAGTATCGAATGCTTGGTCGAGAGTTTTATATCCTAATATATTCATTTGGACTCGGATTTCTGGAGGTAAGCCATTTAAAAAGGACTCTAAAGTTAGTTCGTTAATAGTGATAGATAGTTGGGGAAATAGTGAAGTGTAGCGATCTTGCTCTCCTTCTAGAATAGCAGATCGTAAATCTTTTACGCGTCCTATATAATCTAAAATATTTTCGGAAGGTAATTTAGTTATATTTGCGAGCTCTCCTCTATACTGGTTAGTAGATTTTGCTGGGGAAAATACGTTTTTTAGTCGCGAAAGTAAATCTTCCACGGAAGTAAATGTTCTGTCTTCGACAGCGAGATAAGCGTGACCTTGTAATTTGTTTTGTAGGAATTTAACAAGCTGAGGTTCGGCGTAAGGTGATACCATTGATTTGGCGCGTTTGCAGGCACGAGAAAATTGAAGTACGTTAATATTTTGACCATTGAATACGGGAACACATTCCACGGCATCTTTTATACTAATTTGCGGGTAACTGGTTGTTTCAGTTTGTTTCACTGGAGTGCTTGATGCGGTAGGTATACGGAGAGAAAGGCGATCTAAAGTGTTTTGGATAGACGTCATTTGTGCCGCGAGTCGTGTCGCTGTTGTATCGTCGAGAGTAGTTTTAGTTTTATACCCCGATGATTCGGGAGTAGTTTGATCAATAGATTTTATGCCTGAGGGGCCTTGGTCCTCGCTTGACGGAGTCGTTGGTTCGCTCATTTTGGAAGATTTAAATATATAAAGAGGTTAAAAATTGTAATAGTAAAGTAGGACGTAATTAGGTAGGTTTGAAGTTAAAGTTTGAAATTACATTTGAATTTGCATTTGAATTTGATTGATGTTAATTGATATTTCATATTTGATAATTTATTTTTGATAATCGATAATCGATAATCGATAATCCCACCGTGTGGTCACCAGTTTTAAAAAAAATTTTTGTGTAGTGTTACGTCCTGGCTTACGGAAATGCAGGGCAGCTGCTGTCACCAGGTAATCTTTAGGAGAATTACCAAACTCAAGTATAAAAATATAATAATTATAATTTTTGTTTGTTTTTAGATTTGAAATTCCTCTACGCGGCTCGAGCGGCAAGGGCGTAGCGGGCTAGGAGGAAGAAAATATACGTGAAAATTAAAAGGTAAGAGAAAAATATTCCAAAGTCATTTTTGGTAAGAAGGAATAATACTAAAAGGAAACAAGTAGTTCATTTGGGAGGAGGATGATTCATCGAGACTGGACTGGAGGAAGTATAAGAGTTAATACCCTTAGGAGGAGATAGAACGGAGTTCTGGAGTTCATTCCAGGAGGAAGGCAGAGGAGCCTCTAAACGTGGAGGAGCAGGGAACTCGAAGACTGATGGATCGAATTCTCCATGTTTGCCGAGAGCAGCAATTTGCCTCCTGGCACGGGTCTTCTGTCCGGACCGATGATTCTTTCGCGGCATTTAATAGCGGGGAGACGAAGAAGTTATAAAAGTATACTGGATTGAAAAATTATACTTAGATATCACGAGTGACTGGTTGATTTTAAGTTTCTTAAAGAAGGGTCTACAGAAGCTAAAATATGCCTTATTTGCAGACTGAGGGATAGGCAGAAGCCGGTGGCGGCTCGCGATACCACGGCAAAAATAGTAGAAGCCGATGGCGGCTCACAATACCGAGGGAGGATAAGGTAGAAGCCGATGTCGGCTCGCGATACCGTAGGAAATTAACAGAAGCCGGTGTCGGCTCGCAATGTTATGGAGAAAACAGCAGAAGCCGATGTCGGCTCACAATACCGGAGAAATCAGCAGAAGCCGATGTCGGCTCACAATACCGGAGGGAAATAACAGAAGCCGGTGTCGGCTCGCTATGCCAAGGAGACGAGGCAGAAGCCGCTGTCGGCTCGCAATACCCGAGGAGTTGCAGTAGAAGCCGATGTCGGCTCGCTATACTGGAGGAGTCGAAGTAGAAGCCGATGTCGGCTCGCAATACTGAAGGTAAGGAATGATGTAGTCCTTGATTACTGGTATATCCGAATCTTCCGAGGTTACCAGGAGTCCAATCCTAATTTGTTGTGGTGACTTGTACTGTATTGGTGGTGAATTGAACTGTATTGGTGGTGAATTGAACTGTATTGGTGGTGAATTGAACTGTATTGGTGGTGAATTGAACTGAACTGTATTGGTGGTGAATTGAACTGTATTGGTGGTGAATTGAACTGAACTGAACTGAAAATCTCGTCTATTAAGTATCCCGCGTTCCGTCTCTAGTGACGAGAGAGGGCGCATGCGCTACCTCGCCATCTGGTGGTGGAAAGCGGTATTATTTTATATTATATTATTGGACTTCTGGCATCGTAAGAGTTTTATTTATTTGAACAATTATATATATACATTCGTTGTTTAACATATTATAATATTTTGCAGATAATAGTGAAGTTCTTCTTTACGTGATTGTGAGTATTTACATTCGTGAAGTCTCTGCTTATAAAAAGTCTTATTTCTATATATGAATTGATTATTTACAGGTTGCTTGTTCGATGGCTTATAATTAGGTGAGTTACATATTTTTATAATTAATCTAATGATTGTATCCTAATGTTTTTCCTTTTTACAGGTTTTCTGTTTGGAGCTGGATCTATATGTAAGTAAGATGATTGTATTATGTATATATATATATATATATATATATATATATATATATATATATATATATATATTACTATTCTTAATCTAATGACCTTTCTTTCTTTCTTTACAGGTGGATTATATATAGGATACTATGTATCTTTGGAGCCTATCATTCTAGGTGAGTAATATTTATTATTATATAAAGGATGCTATGCAGCCTTATGAACTATTCTAATATTTCTTTTCTTTTCAGGTTTTCTGGACTTTGTCTTTATAAGTGAGTAATACTTATTATTATAAATGAATAGTATGTATCTTATTATCTATTCTAATACTTGTTATTTTCTTTTCAGGTTTTTCTGGACTTTTATCCTTATAGGTGAATAATACTTTTTATTATATAAAGGATACTATGTATCTTTGGAGCCTATCTTTCTAGGTGAGTAATATTTATTATTATATAAAGGATATTTTGTAGCTTATAAGCTATTCTAATATTTCTTTTCTTTCTTTTTCTGGATTTTTCTGGAGCTTATCATTCTAGGTGAGTACTACTTATTAATATATCTTTGGCTTACATTAATACTGGTATTTACCTTATATTTCCTGTTTCAGGAGAACTATACTTTAGGAATTTATTGGAAGATTGAACTTTTTAAAGAAAAATGGAGGATTAATGTGAGTAAAAAAAAAATATTATACTATTATTTATCCTCAGTACGTAACACATTCTAACGGCCAGAATCGTACTCTGTTGTTGAACAGAAGTGTATCCGAAGTAAAATGACTAGAGGGATCGAATGCCGCAAGCAGAATTCAAATCCGAGCCTCCGTTCGGCAGGAAATCGCAGTTATAGTGAAAAACCTATCTTCTAGCAATCTAACGGCCAGAATCGTACTCTGTTGTTGAACAGAAGTGTATCCGAAGTAAAATGACTAGAGGAATCGAATGCCGCAAGCAGAATTCAAATCCGAGCCTCCGTTCGGCAGGAAATCGCAGTTATAGTGAAAAACCTATCTTCTAGCATTCTAACTGCCAGAATCGTACTCTGTTGTTAAACAGAAGTGTAATCGAAGTGAAATCACTTGAGGAATCGAATGCCGCAAGCAGAATTCAAATCCGAGCCTCCGTTCGGCAGGAAATCGCAGTTATAGTGAAAATCCTATCTTCTAGCATTCTAACTGCCAGAATCGTACTCTGTTGTTAAACAGAAGTGTAATCGAAGTGAAATCACTTGAGGAATCGAATGCCGCAAGCAGAATTCAAATCCGAGCCTCCGTTCGGTAGGAAATCGCAGTTATAGTGAAAATCCTATCTTCTAGCATTCTAACTGCCAGAATCGTACTCTGTTGTTAAACAGAAGTGTAATCGAAGTGAAATGACTTGAGGAATCGAATGCCGCAAGCAGAATTCAAATCCGAGCCTCCGTTCGGCAGGAAATCGCAGTTATAGTGAAAAACCTATCTTCTAGCATTCTAACTGCCAGAATCGTACTCTGTTGTTAATCGAAGTGAAATCACTTGAGGAATCGAATGCCGCAAGCAGAATTCAAATCCGAGCCTCCGTTCGGCAGGAAATCGCAGTTATAGTGAAAAACCTATCTTCCAGCATTCTAACTGCCAGAATAGTACTCTGTTGTTAAACAGAAGTGTAATCGAAGTGAAATCACTTGAGGAATCGAATGCCGCAAGCAGAATTCAAATCCGAGCCTCCGTTCGGCAGGAAATCGCAGTTATAGTGAAAAACCTATCTTCTAGCATTCTAACTGCCAGAATCGTACTCTGTTGTTAATCGAAGTGAAATCACTTGAGGAATCGAATGCCGCAAGCAGAATTCAAATCCGAGCCTCCGTTCGGCAGGAAATCGCAGTTATAGTGAAAAACCTATCTTCTAGCATTCTAACTGCCAGAATCGTACTCTGTTGTTAATCGAAGTGAAATCACTTGAGGAATCGAATGCCGCAAGCAGAATTCAAATCCGAGCCTCCGTTCGGCAGGAAATCGCAGTTATAGTGAAAAACCTATCTTCCAGCATTCTAACTGCCAGAATAGTACTCTGTTGTTAAACAGAAGTGTAATCGAAGTGAAATCACTTGAGGAATCGAATGCCGCAAGCAGAATTCAAATCCGAGCCTCCGTTCGGCAGGAAATCGCAGTTATAGTGAAAAACCTATCTTCTAGCATTCTAACTGCCAGAATCGTACTCTGTTGTTAATCGAAGTGAAATCACTTGAGGAATCGAATGCCGCAAGCAGAATTCAAATCCGAGCCTCCGTTCGGCAGGAAATCGCAGTTATAGTGAAAAATCTATCTTCCAGCATTCTAACTGCCAGAATCGTACTCTGTTGTTGAACAGAAGTGTATCCGAAGTAAAATGACTAGAGGAATCGAATGCCGCAAGCAGAATTCAAATCCGAGCCTCCGTTCGGCAGGAAATCGCAGTTATAGTGAAAAACCTATCTTCTAGCATTCTAACTGCCAGAATCGTACTCTGTTGTTAAACAGAAGTGTAATCGAAGTGAAATCACTTGAGGAATCGAATGCCGCAAGCAGAATTCAAATCCGAGCCTCCGTTCGGTAGGAAATCGCAGTTATAGTGAAAATCCTATCTTCTAGCATTCTAACTGCCAGAATCGTACTCTGTTGTTAAACAGAAGTGTAATCGAAGTGAAATCACTTGAGGAATCGAATGCCGCAAGCAGAATTCAAATCCGAGCCTCCGTTCGGTAGGAAATCGCAGTTATAGTGAAAATCCTATCTTCTAGCATTCTAACTGCCAGAATCGTACTCTGTTGTTAAACAGAAGTGTAATCGAAGTGAAATGACTTGAGGAATCGAATGCCGCAAGCAGAATTCAAATCCGAGCCTCCGTTCGGCAGGAAATCGCAGTTATAGTGAAAAACCTATCTTCTAGCATTCTAACTGCCAGAATCGTACTCTGTTGTTAATCGAAGTGAAATCACTTGAGGAATCGAATGCCGCAAGCAGAATTCAAATCCGAGCCTCCGTTCGGCAGGAAATCGCAGTTATAGTGAAAAACCTATCTTCCAGCATTCTAACTGCCAGAATAGTACTCTGTTGTTAAA
This sequence comes from Ectemnius lituratus, assembly GCA_910593735.2. Lineage (NCBI taxonomy): Eukaryota > Metazoa > Arthropoda > Insecta > Hymenoptera > Crabronidae > Ectemnius > Ectemnius lituratus. Next base: position 1,502,974 of record OU343044.1, on the reverse strand, counting down.
CAGAAGTGTAATCGAAGTGAAATCACTTGAGGAATCGAATGCCGCAAGCAGAATTCAAATCCGAGCCTCCGTTCGGCAGGAAATCGCAGTTATAGTGAAAAACCTATCTTCTAGCATTCTAACTGCCAGAATCGTACTCTGTTGTTAATCGAAGTGAAATCACTTGAGGAATCGAATGCCGCAAGCAGAATTCAAATCCGAGCCTCCGTTCGGCAGGAAATCGCAGTTATAGTGAAAAACCTATCTTCTAGCATTCTAACTGCCAGAATCGTACTCTGTTGTTAATCGAAGTGAAATCACTTGAGGAATCGAATGCCGCAAGCAGAATTCAAATCCGAGCCTCCGTTCGGCAGGAAATCGCAGTTATAGTGAAAAACCTATCTTCCAGCATTCTAACTGCCAGAATAGTACTCTGTTGTTAAACAGAAGTGTAATCGAAGTGAAATCACTTGAGGAATCGAATGCCGCAAGCAGAATTCAAATCCGAGCCTCCGTTCGGCAGGAAATCGCAGTTATAGTGAAAAACCTATCTTCTAGCATTCTAACTGCCAGAATCGTACTCTGTTGTTAATCGAAGTGAAATCACTTGAGGAATCGAATGCCGCAAGCAGAATTCAAATCCGAGCCTCCGTTCGGCAGGAAATCGCAGTTATAGTGAAAAATCTATCTTCCAGCATTCTAACTGCCAGAATCGTACTCTGTTGTTAAACAGAAGTGTAATCGAAGTGAAATGACTTGAGGAATCGAATGCCGCAAGCAGAATTCAAATCCGAGCCTCCGTTCGGCAGGAAATCGCAGTTATAGTGAAAAACCTATCTTCTAGCATTCTAACTGCCAGAATCGTACTCTGTTGTTAAACAGAAGTGTAATCGAAGTGAAATCACTTGAGGAATCGAATGCCGCAAGCAGAATTCAAATCCGAGCCTCCGTTCGGCAGGAAATCGCAGTTATAGTGAAAAACATATCTTCTAGCAATCTAACTGCCAGAATCGTACTCTGTTGTTAAACAGAAGTGTAATCGAAGTGAAATCACTTGAGGAATCGAATGCCGCAAGCAGAATTCAAATCCGAGCCTCCGTTCGGCAGGAAATCGCAGTTATAGTGAAAAACCTATCTTCCAGCATTCTAACTGCCAGAATAGTACTCTGTTGTTAAACAGAAGTGTAATCGAAGTGAAATCACTTGAGGAATCGAATGCCGCAAGCAGAATTCAAATCCGAGCCTCCGTTCGGCAGGAAATCGCAGTTATAGTGAAAAACCTATCTTCTAGCATTCTAACGGCCAGAATCGTACTCTGTTGTTGAACAGAAGTGTATCCGAAGTAAAATGACTAGAGGGATCGAATGCCGCAAGCAGAATTCAAATCCGAGCCTCCGTTCGGCAGGAAATCGCAGTTATAGTGAAAAACCTATCTTCTAGCATTCTAACGGCCAGAATCGTACTCTGTTGTTGAACAGAAGTGTATCCGAAGTAAAATGACTAGAGGGATCGAATGCCGCAAGCAGAATTCAAATCCGAGCCTCCGTTCGGCAGGAAATCGCAGTTATAGTGAAAAACCTATCTTCTAGCATTCTAACTGCCAGAATCGTACTCTGTTGTTAAACAGAAGTGTAATCGAAGTGAAATCACTTGAGGAATCGAATGCCGCAAGCAGAATTCAAATCCGAGCCTCCGTTCGGCAGGAAATCGCAGTTATAGTGAAAAACCTATCTTCTAGCATTCTAACTGACAGAATCGTACTCTGTTGTTAAACAGAAGTGTAATCGAAGTGAAATGACTTGAGGAATCGAATGCCGCAAGCAGAATTCAAATCCGAGCCTCCGTTCGGCAGGAAATCGCAGTTATAGTGAAAAACCTATCTTCTAGCATTCTAACTGCCAGAATCGTACTCTGTTGTTAAACAGAAGTGTAATCGAAGTGAAATCACTTGAGGAATCGAATGCCGCAAGCAGAATTCAAATCCGAGCCTCCGTTCGGCAGGAAATCGCAGTTATAGTGAAAAATCTATCTTCCAGCATTCTAACTGCCAGAATCGTACTCTGTTGTTGAACAGAAGTGTATCCGAAGTAAAATGACTAGAGGAATCGAATGCCGCAAGCAGAATTCAAATCCGAGCCTCCGTTCGGCAGGAAATCGCAGTTATAGTGAAAAACCTATCTTCTAGCATTCTAACTGCCAGAATCGTACTCTGTTGTTAAACAGAAGTGTAATCGAAGTGAAATCACTTGAGGAATCGAATGCCGCAAGCAGAATTCAAATCCGAGCCTCCGTTCGGTAGGAAATCGCAGTTATAGTGAAAATCCTATCTTCTAGCATTCTAACTGCCAGAATCGTACTCTGTTGTTAAACAGAAGTGTAATCGAAGTGAAATCACTTGAGGAATCGAATGCCGCAAGCAGAATTCAAATCCGAGCCTCCGTTCGGTAGGAAATCGCAGTTATAGTGAAAATCCTATCTTCTAGCATTCTAACTGCCAGAATCGTACTCTGTTGTTAAACAGAAGTGTAATCGAAGTGAAATGACTTGAGGAATCGAATGCCGCAAGCAGAATTCAAATCCGAGCCTCCGTTCGGCAGGAAATCGCAGTTATAGTGAAAAACCTATCTTCTAGCATTCTAACTGCCAGAATCGTACTCTGTTGTTAATCGAAGTGAAATCACTTGAGGAATCGAATGCCGCAAGCAGAATTCAAATCCGAGCCTCCGTTCGGCAGGAAATCGCAGTTATAGTGAAAAACCTATCTTCCAGCATTCTAACTGCCAGAATAGTACTCTGTTGTTAAACAGAAGTGTAATCGAAGTGAAATCACTTGAGGAATCGAATGCCGCAAGCAGAATTCAAATCCGAGCCTCCGTTCGGCAGGAAATCGCAGTTATAGTGAAAAACCTATCTTCTAGCATTCTAACTGCCAGAATCGTACTCTGTTGTTAATCGAAGTGAAATCACTTGAGGAATCGAATGCCGCAAGCAGAATTCAAATCCGAGCCTCCGTTCGGCAGGAAATCGCAGTTATAGTGAAAAACCTATCTTCTAGCATTCTAACTGCCAGAATCGTACTCTGTTGTTAATCGAAGTGAAATCACTTGAGGAATCGAATGCCGCAAGCAGAATTCAAATCCGAGCCTCCGTTCGGCAGGAAATCGCAGTTATAGTGAAAAACCTATCTTCCAGCATTCTAACTGCCAGAATAGTACTCTGTTGTTAAACAGAAGTGTAATCGAAGTGAAATCACTTGAGGAATCGAATGCCGCAAGCAGAATTCAAATCCGAGCCTCCGTTCAGCAGGAAATCGCAGTTATAGTGAAAAACCTATCTTCTAGCATTCTAACTGCCAGAATCGTACTCTGTTGTTAATCGAAGTGAAATCACTTGAGGAATCGAATGCCGCAAGCAGAATTCAAATCCGAGCCTCCGTTCGGCAGGAAATCGCAGTTATAGTGAAAAATCTATCTTCCAGCATTCTAACTGCCAGAATCGTACTCTGTTGTTAAACAGAAGTGTAATCGAAGTGAAATGACTTGAGGAATCGAATGCCGCAAGCAGAATTCAAATCCGAGCCTCCGTTCGGCAGGAAATCGCAGTTATAGTGAAAAACCTATCTTCTAGCATTCTAACTGCCAGAATCGTACTCTGTTGTTAAACAGAAGTGTAATCGAAGTGAAATCACTTGAGGAATCGAATGCCGCAAGCAGAATTCAAATCCGAGCCTCCGTTCGGCAGGAAATCGCAGTTATAGTGAAAAACATATCTTCTAGCAATCTAACTGCCAGAATCGTACTCTGTTGTTAAACAGAAGTGTAATCGAAGTGAAATCACTTGAGGAATCGAATGCCGCAAGCAGAATTCAAATCCGAGCCTCCGTTCGGCAGGAAATCGCAGTTATAGTGAAAAACCTATCTTCCAGCATTCTAACTGCCAGAATAGTACTCTGTTGTTAAACAGAAGTGTAATCGAAGTGAAATCACTTGAGGAATCGAATGCCGCAAGCAGAATTCAAATCCGAGCCTCCGTTCGGCAGGAAATCGCAGTTATAGTGAAAAACCTATCTTCTAGCATTCTAACGGCCAGAATCGTACTCTGTTGTTGAACAGAAGTGTATCCGAAGTAAAATGACTAGAGGGATCGAATGCCGCAAGCAGAATTCAAATCCGAGCCTCCGTTCGGCAGGAAATCGCAGTTATAGTGAAAAACCTATCTTCTAGCATTCTAACGGCCAGAATCGTACTCTGTTGTTGAACAGAAGTGTATCCGAAGTAAAATGACTAGAGGGATCGAATGCCGCAAGCAGAATTCAAATCCGAGCCTCCGTTCGGCAGGAAATCGCAGTTATAGTGAAAAACCTATCTTCTAGCATTCTAACTGCCAGAATCGTACTCTGTTGTTAAACAGAAGTGTAATCGAAGTGAAATCACTTGAGGAATCGAATGCCGCAAGCAGAATTCAAATCCGAGCCTCCGTTCGGCAGGAAATCGCAGTTATAGTGAAAAACCTATCTTCTAGCATTCTAACTGACAGAATCGTACTCTGTTGTTAAACAGAAGTGTAATCGAAGTGAAATGACTTGAGGAATCGAATGCCGCAAGCAGAATTCAAATCCGAGCCTCCGTTCGGCAGGAAATCGCAGTTATAGTGAAAAACCTATCTTCTAGCATTCTAACTGCCAGAATCGTACTCTGTTGTTAAACAGAAGTGTAATCGAAGTGAAATCACTTGAGGAATCGAATGCCGCAAGCAGAATTCAAACCCGAGCCTCCGTTCGGTAGGAAATCGCAGTTATAGTGAAAATCCTATCTTCTAGCATTCTAACTGCCAGAATCGTACTCTGTTGTTAAACAGAAGTGTAATCGAAGTGAAATCACTTGAGGAATCGAATGCCGCAAGCAGAATTCAAATCCGAGCCTCCGTTCGGCAGGAAATCGCAGTTATAGTGAAAAACCTATCTTCTAGCATTCTAACTGACAGAATCGTACTCTGTTGTTAAACAGAAGTGTAATCGAAGTGAAATCACTTGAGGAATCGAATGCCGCAAGCAGAATTCAAATCCGAGCCTCCGTTCGGCAGGAAATCGCAGTTATAGTGAAAAACCTATCTTCTAGCATTCTAACTGCCAGAATCGTACTCTGTTGTTAAACAGAAGTGTAATCGAAGTGAAATCACTTGAGGAATCGAATGCCGCAAGCAGAATTCAAATCCGAGCCTCCGTTCGGTAGGAAATCGCAGTTATAGTGAAAATCCTATCTTCTAGCATTCTAACTGCCAGAATCGTACTCTGTTGTTAAACAGAAGTGTAATCGAAGTGAAATCACTTGAGGAATCGAATGCCGCAAGCAGAATTCAAATCCGAGCCTCCGTTCGGCAGGAAATCGCAGTTATAGTGAAAAACCTATCTTCTAGCCTTCTAACGGCCAGAATCGTACTCTGTTGTTGAACAGAAGTGTATCCGAAGTAAAATGACTAGAGGGATCGAATGCCGCAAGCAGAATTCAAATCCGAGCCTCCGTTCGGCAGGAAATCGCAGTTATAGTGAAAAACCTATCTTCCAGCATTCTAACTGCCAGAATAGTACTCTGTTGTTAAACAGAAGTGTAATCGAAGTGAAATCACTTGAGGAATCGAATGCCGCAAGCAGAATTCAAATCCGAGCCTCCGTTCGGCAGGAAATCGCAGTTATAGTGAAAAACCTATCTTCTAGCATTCTAACTGCCAGAATCGTACTCTGTTGTTAAACAGAAGTGTAATCGAAGTGAAATCACTTGAGGAATCGAATGCCGCAAGCAGAATTCAAATCCGGGCCTCCGTTCGGCAGGAAATCGCAGTTATAGTGAAAAACATATCTTCTAGCAATCTAACTGCCAGAATCGTACTCTGTTGTTAAACAGAAGTGTAATCGAAGTGAAATCACTTGAGGAATCGAATGCCGCAAGCAGAATTCAAATCCGAGCCTCCGTTCGGCAGGAAATCGCAGTTATAGTGAAAAACCTATCTTCTAGCATTCTAACGGCCAGAATCGTACTCTGTTGTTGAACAGAAGTGTATCCGAAGTAAAATGACTAGAGGGATCGAATGCCGCAAGCAGAATTCAAATCCGAGCCTCCGTTCGGCAGGAAATCGCAGTTATAGTGAAAAACCTATCTTCTAGCATTCTAACGGCCAGAATCGTACTCTGTTGTTGAACAGAAGTGTATCCGAAGTAAAATCACTTGAGGAATCGAATGCCGCAAGCAGAATTCAAATCCGAGCCTCCGTTCGGCAGGAAATCGCAGTTATAGTGAAAAACATATCTTCTAGCAATCTAACTGCCAGAATCGTACTCTGTTGTTAAACAGAAGTGTAATCGAAGTGAAATCACTTGAGGAATCGAATGCCGCAAGCAGAATTCAAATCCGAGCCTCCGTTCGGCAGGAAATCGCAGTTATAGTGAAAAACCTATCTTCTAGCATTCTAACGGCCAGAATCGTACTCTGTTGTTGAACAGAAGTGTATCCGAAGTAAAATGACTAGAGGGATCGAATGCCGCAAGCAGAATTCAAATCCGAGCCTCCGTTCGGCAGGAAATCGCAGTTATAGTGAAAAACCTATCTTCTAGCATTCTAACTGACAGAATCGTACTCTGTTGTTAAACAGAAGTGTAATCGAAGTGAAATCACTTGAGGAATCGAATGCCGCAAGCAGAATTCAAATCCGAGCCTCCGTTCGGCAGGAAATCGCAGTTATAGTGAAAAACATATCTTCTAGCAATCTAACTGCCAGAATCGTACTCTGTTGTTAAACAGAAGTGTAATCGAAGTGAAATCACTTGAGGAATCGAATGCCGCAAGCAGAATTCAAATCCAAGCCTCCGTTCGGCAGGAAATCGCAGTTATAGTGAAAAACCTATCTTCTAGCATTCTAACGGCCAGAATCGTACTCTGTTGTTGAACAGAAGTGTATCCGAAGTAAAATGACTAGAGGAATCGAATGCCGCAAGAAGAATTCAAATCCGAGCCTCCGTTCGGCAGGAAATCGCAGTTATAGTGAAAAACCTATCTTCTAGCATTCTAACTGCCAGAATCGTACTCTGTTGTTAAACAGAAGTGTAATCGAAGTGAACTCACTTGAGGAATCGAATGCCGCAAGCAGAATTCAAATCCGAGCCTCCGTTCGGTAGGAAATCGCAGTTATAGTGAAAATCCTATCTTCTAGCATTCTAACTGCCAGAATCGTACTCTGTTGTTAAACAGAAGTGTAATCGAAGTGAAATCACTTGAGGAATCGAATGCCGCAAGCAGAATTCAAATCCGAGCCTCCGTTCGGTAGGAAATCGCAGTTATAGTGAAAATCCTATCTTCTAGCATTCTAACTGCCAGAATCGTACTCTGTTGTTAAACAGAAGTGTAATCGAAGTGAAATGACTTGAGGAATCGAATGCCGCAAGCAGAATTCAAATCCGAGCCTCCGTTCGGCAGGAAATCGCAGTTATAGTGAAAAACCTATCTTCTAGCATTCTAACTGCCAGAATCGTACTCTGTTGTTAATCGAAGTGAAATCACTTGAGGAATCGAATGCCGCAAGCAGAATTCAAATCCGAGCCTCCGTTCGGCAGGAAATCGCAGTTATAGTGAAAAATCTATCTTCCAGCATTCTAACTGCCAGAATCGTACTCTGTTGTTAAACAGAAGTGTAATCGAAGTGAAATGACTTGAGGAATCGAATGCCGCAAGCAGAATTCAAATCCGAGCCTCCGTTCGGCAGGAAATCGCAGTTATAGTGAAAAACCTATCTTCTAGCATTCTAACGGCCAGAATCGTACTCTGTTGTTGAACAGAAGTGTATCCGAAGTAAAATGACTAGAGGGATCGAATGCCGCAAGCAGAATTCAAATCCGAGCCTCCGTTCGGCAGGAAATCGCAGTTATAGTGAAAAACCTATCTTCTAGCATTCTAACGGCCAGAATCGTACTCTGTTGTTAAACAGAAGTGTAATCGAAGTGAAATCACTTGAGGAATCGAATGCCGCAAGCAGAATTCAAATCCGAGCCTCCGTTCGGCAGGAAATCGCAGTTATAGTGAAAAACCTATCTTCTAGCATTCTAACTGACAGAATCGTACTCTGTTGTTAAACAGAAGTGTAATCGAAGTGAAATCACTTGAGGAATCGAATGCCGCAAGCAGAATTCAAATCCGAGCCTCCGTTCGGTAGGAAATCGCAGTTATAGTGAAAATCCTATCTTCTAGCATTCTAACTGCCAGAATCGTACTCTGTTGTTAAACAGAAGTGTAATCGAAGTGAAATCACTAGAGGAATCGAATGCCGCAAGCAGAATTCAAATCCGAGCCTCCGTTCGGCAGGAAATCGCAGTTATAGTGAAAAACCTATCTTCTAGCCTTCTAACGGCCAGAATCGTACTCTGTTGTTGAACAGAAGTGTATCCGAAGTAAAATGACTAGAGGGATCGAATGCCGCAAGCAGAATTCAAATCCGAGCCTCCGTTCGGCAGGAAATCGCAGTTATAGTGAAAAACCTATCTTCCAGCATTCTAACTGCCAGAATAGTACTCTGTTGTTAAACAGAAGTGTAATCGAAGTGAAATCACTTGAGGAATCGAATGCCGCAAGCAGAATTCAAATCCGAGCCTCCGTTCGGCAGGAAATCGCAGTTATAGTGAAAAACCTATCTTCTAGCATTCTAACTGCCAGAATCGTACTCTGTTGTTAAACAGAAGTGTAATCGAAGTGAAATCACTTGAGGAATCGAATGCCGCAAGCAGAATTCAAATCCGAGCCTCCGTTCGGCAGGAAATCGCAGTTATAGTGAAAAACATATCTTCTAGCAATCTAACTGCCAGAATCGTACTCTGTTGTTAAACAGAAGTGTAATCGAAGTGAAATCACTTGAGGAATCGAATGCCGCAAGCAGAATTCAAATCCGAGCCTCCGTTCGGCAGGAAATCGCAGTTATAGTGAAAAACCTATCTTCTAGCATTCTAACGGCCAGAATCGTACTCTGTTGTTGAACAGAAGTGTATCCGAAGTAAAATGACTAGAGGGATCGAATGCCGCAAGCAGAATTCAAATCCGAGCCTCCGTTCGGCAGGAAATCGCAGTTATAGTGAAAAACCTATCTTCTAGCATTCTAACGGCCAGAATCGTACTCTGTTGTTGAACAGAAGTGTATCCGAAGTAAAATGACTAGAGGAATCGAATGCCGCAAGAAGAATTCAAATCCGAGCCTCCGTTCGGCAGGAAATCGCAGTTATAGTGAAAAACCTATCTTCTAGCATTCTAACTGCCAGAATCGTACTCTGTTGTTAAACAGAAGTGTAATCGAAGTGAACTCACTTGAGGAATCGAATGCCGCAAGCAGAATTCAAATCCGAGCCTCCGTTCGGTAGGAAATCGCAGTTATAGTGAAAATCCTATCTTCTAGCATTCTAACTGCCAGAATCGTACTCTGTTGTTAAACAGAAGTGTAATCGAAGTGAAATCACTTGAGGAATCGAATGCCGCAAGCAGAATTCAAATCCGAGCCTCCGTTCGGCAGGAAATCGCAGTTATAGTGAAAATCCTATCTTCTAGCATTCTAACTGCCAGAATCGTACTCTGTTGTTAAACAGAAGTGTAATCGAAGTGAAATGACTTGAGGAATCGAATGCCGCAAGCAGAATTCAAATCCGAGCCTCCGTTCGGCAGGAAATCGCAGTTATAGTGAAAAACCTATCTTCTAGCATTCTAACTGCCAGAATCGTACTCTGTTGTTAATCGAAGTGAAATCACTTGAGGAATCGAATGCCGCAAGCAGAATTCAAATCCGAGCCTCCGTTCGGCAGGAAATCGCAGTTATAGTGAAAAATCTATCTTCCAGCATTCTAACTGCCAGAATCGTACTCTGTTGTTAAACAGAAGTGTAATCGAAGTGAAATGACTTGAGGAATCGAATGCCGCAAGCAGAATTCAAATCCGAGCCTCCGTTCGGCAGGAAATCGCAGTTATAGTGAAAAACCTATCTTCTAGCATTCTAACGGCCAGAATCGTACTCTGTTGTTGAACAGAAGTGTATCCGAAGTAAAATGACTAGAGGGATCGAATGCCGCAAGCAGAATTCAAATCCGAGCCTCCGTTCGGCAGGAAATCGCAGTTATAGTGAAAAACCTATCTTCTAGCATTCTAACGGCCAGAATCGTACTCTGTTGTTAAACAGAAGTGTAATCGAAGTGAAATCACTTGAGGAATCGAATGCCGCAAGCAGAATTCAAATCCGAGCCTCCGTTCGGCAGGAAATCGCAGTTATAGTGAAAAACCTATCTTCTAGCATTCTAACTGACAGAATCGTACTCTGTTGTTAAACAGAAGTGTAATCGAAGTGAAATCACTTGAGGAATCGAATGCCGCAAGCAGAATTCAAATCCGAGCCTCCGTTCGGTAGGAAATCGCAGTTATAGTGAAAATCCTATCTTCTAGCATTCTAACTGCCAGAATCGTACTCTGTTGTTAAACAGAAGTGTAATCGAAGTGAAATCACTTGAGGAATCGAATGCCGCAAGCAGAATTCAAATCCGAGCCTCCGTTCGGCAGGAAATCGCAGTTATAGTGAAAAACCTATCTTCTAGCCTTCTAACGGCCAGAATCGTACTCTGTTGTTGAACAGAAGTGTATCCGAAGTAAAATGACTAGAGGGATCGAATGCCGCAAGCAGAATTCAAATCCGAGCCTCCGTTCGGCAGGAAATCGCAGTTATAGTGAAAAACCTATCTTCTAGCATTCTAACGGCCAGAATCGTACTCTGTTGTTGAACAGAAGTGTATCCGAAGTAAAATGACTAGAGGGATCGAATGCCGCAAGCAGAATTCAAATCCGAGCCTCCGTTCGGCAGGAAATCGCAGTTATAGTGAAAAACCTATCTTCTAGCATTCTAACGGCCAGAATCGTACTCTGTTGTTAAACAGAAGTGTAATCGAAGTGAAATCACTTGAGGAATCGAATGCCGCAAGCAGAATTCAAATCCGAGCCTCCGTTCGGCAGGAAATCGCAGTTATAGTGAAAAACCTATCTTCTAGCATTCTAACTGACAGAATCGTACTCTGTTGTTAAACAGAAGTGTAATCGAAGTGAAATCACTTGAGGAATCGAATGCCGCAAGCAGAATTCAAATCCGAGCCTCCGTTCGGTAGGAAATCGCAGTTATAGTGAAAATCCTATCTTCTAGCATTCTAACTGCCAGAATCGTACTCTGTTGTTAAACAGAAGTGTAATCGAAGTGAAATCACTTGAGGAATCGAATGCCGCAAGCAGAATTCAAATCCGAGCCTCCGTTCGGTAGGAAATCGCAGTTATAGTGAAAATCCTATCTTCTAGCATTCTAACTGCCAGAATCGTACTCTGTTGTTAAACAGAAGTGTAATCGAAGTGAAATCACTTGAGGAATCGAATGCCGCAAGCAGAATTCAAATCCGAGCCTCCGTTCGGCAGGAAATCGCAGTTATAGTGAAAAACCTATCTTCCAGCATTCTAACTGCCAGAATAGTACTCTGTTGTTAAACAGAAGTGTAATCGAAGTGAAATCACTTGAGGAATCGAATGCCGCAAGCAGAATTCAAATCCAAGCCTCCGTTCGGCAGGAAATCGCAGTTATAGTGAAAAACCTATCTTCTAGCATTCTAACGGCCAGAATCGTACTCTGTTGTTGAACAGAAGTGTATCCGAAGTAAAATGACTAGAGGAATCGAATGCCGCAAGAAGAATTCAAATCCGAGCCTCCGTTCGGCAGGAAATCGCAGTTATAGTGAAAAACCTATCTTCTAGCATTCTAACTGCCAGAATCGTACTCTGTTGTTAAACAGAAGTGTAATCGAAGTGAACTCACTTGAGGAATCGAATGCCGCAAGCAGAATTCAAATCCGAGCCTCCGTTCGGTAGGAAATCGCAGTTATAGTGAAAATCCTATCTTCTAGCATTCTAACTGCCAGAATCGTACTCTGTTGTTAAACAGAAGTGTAATCGAAGTGAAATCACTTGAGGAATCGAATGCCGCAAGCAGAATTCAAATCCGAGCCTCCGTTCGGTAGGAAATCGCAGTTATAGTGAAAATCCTATCTTCTAGCATTCTAACTGCCAGAATCGTACTCTGTTGTTAAACAGAAGTGTAATCGAAGTGAAATGACTTGAGGAATCGAATGCCGCAAGCAGAATTCAAATCCGAGCCTCCGTTCGGCAGGAAATCGCAGTTATAGTGAAAAACCTATCTTCTAGCATTCTAACTGCCAGAATCGTACTCTGTTGTTAATCGAAGTGAAATCACTTGAGGAATCGAATGCCGCAAGCAGAATTCAAATCCGAGCCTCCGTTCGGCAGGAAATCGCAGTTATAGTGAAAAATCTATCTTCCAGCATTCTAACTGCCAGAATCGTACTCTGTTGTTAAACAGAAGTGTAATCGAAGTGAAATGACTTGAGGAATCGAATGCCGCAAGCAGAATTCAAATCCGAGCCTCCGTTCGGCAGGAAATCGCAGTTATAGTGAAAAACCTATCTTCTAGCATTCTAACGGCCAGAATCGTACTCTGTTGTTGAACAGAAGTGTATCCGAAGTAAAATGACTAGAGGGATCGAATGCCGCAAGCAGAATTCAAATCCGAGCCTCCGTTCGGCAGGAAATCGCAGTTATAGTGAAAAACCTATCTTCTAGCATTCTAACGGCCAGAATCGTACTCTGTTGTTAAACAGAAGTGTAATCGAAGTGAAATCACTTGAGGAATCGAATGCCGCAAGCAGAATTCAAATCCGAGCCTCCGTTCGGCAGGAAATCGCAGTTATAGTGAAAAACCTATCTTCTAGCATTCTAACTGACAGAATCGTACTCTGTTGTTAAACAGAAGTGTAATCGAAGTGAAATCACTTGAGGAATCGAATGCCGCAAGCAGAATTCAAATCCGAGCCTCCGTTCGGTAGGAAATCGCAGTTATAGTGAAAATCCTATCTTCTAGCATTCTAACTGCCAGAATCGTACTCTGTTGTTAAACAGAAGTGTAATCGAAGTGAAATCACTTGAGGAATCGAATGCCGCAAGCAGAATTCAAATCCGAGCCTCCGTTCGGCAGGAAATCGCAGTTATAGTGAAAAACCTATCTTCTAGCCTTCTAACGGCCAGAATCGTACTCTGTTGTTGAACAGAAGTGTATCCGAAGTAAAATGACTAGAGGGATCGAATGCCGCAAGCAGAATTCAAATCCGAGCCTCCGTTCGGCAGGAAATCGCAGTTATAGTGAAAAACCTATCTTCTAGCATTCTAACTGCCAGAATCGTACTCTGTTGTTAAACAGAAGTGTAATCGAAGTGAAATCACTTGAGGAATCGAATGCCGCAAGCAGAATTCAAATCCGAGCCTCCGTTCGGCAGGAAATCGCAGTTATAGTGAAAAACATATCTTCTAGCAATCTAACTGCCAGAATCGTACTCTGTTGTTAAACAGAAGTGTAATCGAAGTGAAATCACTTGAGGAATCGAATGCCGCAAGCAGAATTCAAATCCGAGCCTCCGTTCGGCAGGAAATCGCAGTTATAGTGAAAAACCTATCTTCTAGCATTCTAACGGCCAGAATCGTACTCTGTTGTTGAACAGAAGTGTATCCGAAGTAAAATGACTAGAGGGATCGAATGCCGCAAGCAGAATTCAAATCCGAGCCTCCGTTCGGCAGGAAATCGCAGTTATAGTGAAAAACCTATCTTCTAGCATTCTAACGGCCAGAATCGTACTCTGTTGTTGAACAGAAGTGTATCCGAAGTAAAATGACTAGAGGAATCGAATGCCGCAAGAAGAATTCAAATCCGAGCCTCCGTTCGGCAGGAAATCGCAGTTATAGTGAAAAACCTATCTTCTAGCATTCTAACTGCCAGAATCGTACTCTGTTGTTAAACAGAAGTGTAATCGAAGTGAACTCACTTGAGGAATCGAATGCCGCAAGCAGAATTCAAATCCGAGCCTCCGTTCGGTAGGAAATCGCAGTTATAGTGAAAATCCTATCTTCTAGCATTCTAACTGCCAGAATCGTACTCTGTTGTTAAACAGAAGTGTAATCGAAGTGAAATCACTTGAGGAATCGAATGCCGCAAGCAGAATTCAAATCCGAGCCTCCGTTCGGTAGGAAATCGCAGTTATAGTGAAAATCCTATCTTCTAGCATTCTAACTGCCAGAATCGTACTCTGTTGTTAAACAGAAGTGTAATCGAAGTGAAATGACTTGAGGAATCGAATGCCGCAAGCAGAATTCAAATCCGAGCCTCCGTTCGGCAGGAAATCGCAGTTATAGTGAAAAACCTATCTTCTAGCATTCTAACTGCCAGAATCGTACTCTGTTGTTAATCGAAGTGAAATCACTTGAGGAATCGAATGCCGCAAGCAGAATTCAAATCCGAGCCTCCGTTCGGCAGGAAATCGCAGTTATAGTGAAAAATCTATCTTCCAGCATTCTAACTGCCAGAATCGTACTCTGTTGTTAAACAGAAGTGTAATCGAAGTGAAATGACTTGAGGAATCGAATGCCGCAAGCAGAATTCAAATCCGAGCCTCCGTTCGGCAGGAAATCGCAGTTATAGTGAAAAACCTATCTTCTAGCATTCTAACGGCCAGAATCGTACTCTGTTGTTGAACAGAAGTGTATCCGAAGTAAAATGACTAGAGGGATCGAATGCCGCAAGCAGAATTCAAATCCGAGCCTCCGTTCGGCAGGAAATCGCAGTTATAGTGAAAAACCTATCTTCTAGCATTCTAACGGCCAGAATCGTACTCTGTTGTTAAACAGAAGTGTAATCGAAGTGAAATCACTTGAGGAATCGAATGCCGCAAGCAGAATTCAAATCCGAGCTTCCGTTCGGCAGGAAATCGCAGTTATAGTGAAAAACCTATCTTCTAGCATTCTAACTGACAGAATCGTACTCTGTTGTTAAACAGAAGTGTAATCGAAGTGAAATCACTTGAGGAATCGAATGCCGCAAGCAGAATTCAAATCCGAGCCTCCGTTCGGTAGGAAATCGCAGTTATAGTGAAAATCCTATCTTCTAGCATTCTAACTGCCAGAATCGTACTCTGTTGTTAAACAGAAGTGTAATCGAAGTGAAATCACTTGAGGAATCGAATGCCGCAAGCAGAATTCAAATCCGAGCCTCCGTTCGGCAGGAAATCGCAGTTATAGTGAAAAACCTATCTTCTAGCCTTCTAACGGCCAGAATCGTACTCTGTTGTTGAACAGAAGTGTATCCGAAGTAAAATGACTAGAGGGATCGAATGCCGCAAGCAGAATTCAAATCCGAGCCTCCGTTCGGCAGGAAATCGCAGTTATAGTGAAAAACCTATCTTCCAGCATTCTAACTGCCAGAATAGTACTCTGTTGTTAAACAGAAGTGTAATCGAAGTGAAATCACTTGAGGAATCGAATGCCGCAAGCAGAATTCAAATCCGAGCCTCCGTTCGGCAGGAAATCGCAGTTATAGTGAAAAACCTATCTTCTAGCATTCTAACTGCCAGAATCGTACTCTGTTGTTAAACAGAAGTGTAATCGAAGTGAAATCACTTGAGGAATCGAATGCCGCAAGCAGAATTCAAATCCGAGCCTCCGTTCGGCAGGAAATCGCAGTTATAGTGAAAAACATATCTTCTAGCAATCTAACTGCCAGAATCGTACTCTGTTGTTAAACAGAAGTGTAATCGAAGTGAAATCACTTGAGGAATCGAATGCCGCAAGCAGAATTCAAATCCGAGCCTCCGTTCGGCAGGAAATCGCAGTTATAGTGAAAAACCTATCTTCTAGCATTCTAACGGCCAGAATCGTACTCTGTTGTTGAACAGAAGTGTATCCGAAGTAAAATGACTAGAGGGATCGAATGCCGTGTGACGTCCCAGTCACGCGCCCACGCTGGCAGTCGGACATAGTGCGCAGCGCCGCCGCTAGAGGTCTCACTGACTCTACTGAGTTTCTCGCAAGAGCACCACTAAGCCTCTCTTCCAATATATACAAAGTTCCAAACATCCTCTAGTATCCCCCAGCGTCTAGGGCAGGGGTCGACCACGCAGCCCTACTGATGAGTCTGTGGTCGACTCCAAGACGAAACGCTCCCTTCCCCTCATCTTTTCGCCCCCTTCAGCATCGCTTCCTCCCCGACAGCCTCCATTGCGTCCATGCAGTGGCACCTCGGTGCGATACACTTGGGCGGCGAGGCAAGATCCCTTCATTCCCCTGTTGCGGCCATCAATCGCCCCTCCGAGGATGCGGGCGGGACGTAACAGCCGCAAGCAGAATTCAAATCCGAGCCTCCGTTCGGCAGGAAATCGCAGTTATAGTGAAAAACCTATCTTCTAGCATTCTAACGGCCAGTGTTACGTCCTGGCTTACGGAAATGCAGGGCAGCTGCTGTCACCAGGTAATCTTTAGGAGAATTACCAAACTCAAGTATAAAAATATAATAATTATAATTTTTTTGTTTGTTTTTAGATTTGAAATTCCTCTACGCGGCTCGAGCGGTAAGGGCGTAGCGGGCTAGGAGGAAGAAAATATACGTGAAAATTAAAAGGTAAGAGAAAAATATTTTAAAGTCATTTTCGGTAAGAAGGAATAATATTAAAAGAAATAAGTGGTTCATTTGGAGGAGGATGATTTATAGATACTGGATTGAAAGAAGTACGAGGGTTAATACCCTTAGGAGGAGACAGAATTGAGTTCTGGGATTCATTCTTGGAGGAAGGCAGAGGAGTTATTAAACGTGGAGGAGCAGGGAACTCGAAGACTGATGGATCGAATTCTCCATGTTTGTTGAGAGCAGTAATTTGTCTCCCGGCACGGGTCCTCCGTCCGGACCGATGACTCCTTTCGCGGCATTTAATAGCGGGGAGACGAAGAAGTTATAAAAGTAAAAAAATAAAAGTATACTAGATTGTAAAATTTTACTTAGATATTACGAGTGACTGGTTGATTTTAAGTTTCTTAAAGAAGGGTCTACAGAAGCTAAAATATGCATTATTTGCAGACTGAGGGATAGGCAGAAGCCGGTGGCGGCTCGCGATACCACGGCAAAAATAGTAGAAGCCGATGGCGGCTCACAATACCGAGGGAGGATAAGGTAGAAGCCGATGTCGGCTCGCGATACCGTAGGAAATTAACAGAAGCCGGTGTCGGCTCGCAATGTTATGGAGAAAACAGCAGAAGCCGATGTCGGCTCACAATACCGGAGAAATCAGCAGAAGCCGATGTCGGCTCACAATACCGGAGGGAAATCAGCAGAAGCCGATGTCGGCTCACAATACCGGAGGGAAATGACAGAAGCCGGTGTCGGCTCGCTATGCCAAGGAGACGAGGCAGAAGCCGCTGTCGGCTCGCAATACCCGAGGAGTTGCAGTAGAAGCCGATGTCGGCTCGCTATACTGGAGGAGTCGAAGTAGAAGCCGATGTCGGCTCGCAATACTGAAGGTAAGGAATGATGTAGTCCTTGATTACTGGTATATCCGAATCTTCCGAGGTTACCAGGAGTCCAATCCTAATTTGTTGTGGTGACTTGTACTGTATTGGTGGTGAATTGAACTGAACTGAACTGAAAATCTCGTCTATTAAGTATCCCGCGTTCCGTCTCTAGTGACGAGAGAGGGCGCATGCGCTACCTCGCCATCTGGTGGTGGAAAGCGGTATTATTTTATATTATATTATTGGACTTCTGGCATCGTAAGAGTTTTATTTATTTGAACAATTATATATATACATTCGTTGTTTAACATATTATAATATTTTGCAGATAATAGTGAAGTTCTTCTTTACGTGATTGTGAGTATTTACATTCGTGAAGTCTCTGCTTATAAAAAGTCTTATTTCTATATACGAATTGATTATTTACAGGTTGCTTGTTCGATGACTTATAATTAGGTGAGTTACATATTTTTATAATTAAACTAATGATTGTATCCTAATGTTTTTCCTTTTTACAGGTTTTCTGTTTGGAGCTGGATCTATATGTAAGTAAGATGATTGTATTATGTATATATATATATATATATATATATATATATATATATATATATATATATATATATATATTACTATTCTTAATCTAATGACCTTTCTTTCTTTCTTTACAGGTGGATTATATATAGGATACTATGTATCTTTGGAGCCTATCATTCTAGGTGAGTAATATTTATTATTATATAAAGGATGCTATGCAGCCTTATGAACTATTCTAATATTTCTTTTCTTTTCAGGTTTTCTGGACTTTGTCTTTATAAGTGAGTAATACTTATTATTATAAATGAATAGTATGTATCTTATTATCTATTCTAATACTTGTTATTTTCTTTTCAGGTTTTTCTGGACTTTTATCCTTATAGGTAAATAATACTTTTTATTACATAAAGGATACTATGTATCTTTGGAGCCTATCTTTCTAGGTGAGTAATACTTATTAATATATAAAGGATATTTTGTAGCTTATAAGCTATTCTAATATTTCTTATTTTTCCTTTCAGGTTTTTCTGGAGCTTATCATTCTAGGTGAGTACTACTTATTAATATATCTTTGGCTTACATTAATACTGATATTTACATTATATTTCCTGTTTCAGGAGAACTATACTTTAGGAATTTATTGGAAGATTGAACCTTTTAAAGAAAAATGGAGGATTAATGTGAGTAAAAAAAAATATTATACTATTATTTATCCTCAGTACGTAACACCTCCCCCCTTTTTCTTTAAAAAAAGAGTTTTCTCTCTTTTTTTTTTTTCCTACTCTCTTTTTTTTCTGGCTTCATAGAACAAAATTTTATGGAAGGGCTTTTGGGTGATGATTGGAGATGTCTTCTTCTTGAATCATCCAATTTGTTAATATGCACTTTTTCGAATTTTCCTTAATAGAAACGCTAATCTCCATCTGGGTCGGCTCGTTCTTCATCGGCGATATTCGCTTTCTTTAATTTGTTTGGATGGACGGCTCGTGTTTTACCGTCAAGACTTATGCATACATTTCCATTCTCTAATATGGATGTTACTTGGTGAGGCCCTGTATATTGATGGGAAAATTTGCCCTTTCGTTTATCTATTAGTCGAAAGACATAATCTCCTTCCTTGAAATGCTGAACGTTTAATCTTCGGTCGTAATATTCTTTGGATTTTTCTTTTGCTTTTACCAGGTTCTGGCGCGCGGTTGTCTGGAGTTCGTGGACCTTTGTGGATAGCTTGAAGAGGTAGTATTGGTAAGTTTCTTCATCTTCTATGTTGTAATTAATAGTCGAGGGAACACGCGCTAATTTTCCGTAGACGAGTTCGTGTGGAGTAAAGCTAGTGCCTTCGTGGACGGATGTGTTGTATGATAGCATTGCTAAAGGGAGCCATTCATCCCAATCTTCTTCCTTTTCGATATACATTTTCAGGTATTCCTTTAAGACGTGGTGTGATCGTTCAAGAGAGCCATTGGATTGAGGGTGATAAGCTGAGGTTTGTATTTGTTTTATCTGGAATCTTTTTGCGACGTGACGCATGAGCGAGCTTGTAAAATTTCTTCCTTGATCGGTTAAGATTATTTTTGGTGCTCCGAATATACAGATAAGTTTGTTTACAAAACTTCTTGCAATGGTTTCAGCGGTGGTATCCCTTAAGGGAACGGCCAATGCGTATTTGGTCAGGAGGTCTTGCATGGTGAGGATGTATTCATATCCCTTGTTGGTGATGGGTAGTTCTCCTACTACATCAAGAGCCACTTTATCAAATGAAGAACCGGGTGTATCGGTGAGTACCATGGGTTGTTTGGTTTTTACGCGGACTAGTTTTTTTCGCTGACACTCTAAACATTGTTGGATGTATAATTGAATTTCATTTTTCATGCAATCCCAATAATACTGCGTACGAATGCGTCTATATGTTTTTGAGACACCCTTGTGACCTCCTATCGGTCTATCATGGAATTCTCTGATAATATCACGTCTGTTTTGTTTTTCAGGGATTTGGACCAGGTGTAGACACAAGGTGAGAGTGGTTAGATGTCCTTCTAATGAAGCTTGTATGTATTTGAAGACGGTAGTCCAATCTGCTCCTTCCAGGGGGTCTGTTTTTGAAATACTCAGTGTAGTGATTCCTAATTCATTTACCACGTCGACTAATGAAGAGACTGCTTCTATGAGTATGTCGGGGTCGGTTCCAGTATTTATTGATTCCTTAATTGTTAGAGCAATCTGTCGATGGCCAGGATTGTGTGTTACTCGGGCTCTGCCGAGTGTTAGATTTTTCAGGACTGGAATTTTCCTTGCTTGGAACAGGTCTTGGGCTCCTGTGTCTATAGGTGATCCCGTTTTTGTTATGAAGAAGGCGACATTGTCTTTCCTTAGCGATAGAGGGTCTCGAGATTCAATTATTGTCAACGCGTTTCTATTTTCAGGTGTTTCTGCAAGAGGTAACGGTTCTTGGGATACCCTCCTGGTTTCTTCGGTCGGAAGTTCCGGTTCTGATGGCTCGGCTTCCTCTACAATAACTGGGTCTTCGGGTGGAATTTTTGGTTCTTCAGGACTTGATGGATTTTCGAATGAAGGTTCGTCTGATTTCCTCGGGTGTGTTCTTTTTGTGGGAAGTTCGATGGAGGAATCGCTTGATGTAGACTGCGTTTTTCGTTTTAGGGGCCGATCAAATAATTCGTCGTCAGATGATGAGGATAAATGTAATCGTTTTGGAGATTTTTCTGATGATTCAGATGATGATCGAAGACGGATGGGAAATACGTTGTGAAAAAGTGCATCAAAATTAAGAGTTGATCTTCCTGGCTGATATGGGACGTCGGGATTATACTCCAGCGTACATTGAATTTGGCTTGACGGGGGTTTATGAAGCCAGTGAAGAAGCTTACTTAAATTACTAGAGGCTAAGATATCGCGTATTTTCTTATAATTAATTTTAAGACTAATTTCACGTTTGGCTGGCTTATTATCCAGAAAATAACCTATCTGTTTCTTTTTAGGTCGCGAACCATAGAAGTCCCGATTTTCGTACATGGAAGAAGTTGAAGGAGTTGGAATTATAGGATACTTAAAAGGAATATTTGTTTGGAGAACATTATATGAGGAGTGAAGGTTTGTTTCACATGAATTATTAGAATCACCCATTTGAATAGAGTTTTTATGAAAATCATTTTCTTTTTCAGGTGAGGTAATGTATGAAAGAGAGTCTTTAGACTCTTGTTGGATTTTGAAAGGTATATTTCCCTTATAATTTACTTTACGATTAATAATTGGTTTGGTTGGTTTATCAACCTGATAATTTGATATCTCCTTCTTTTTAGATTGAGGACCATGGGAGTTTGAGTCATGGTATATGAAAGAAGTTGAAGGAGTTGCATTTATAGAGCACTCAAAAGGAATATTTTTTTGAAGAGTATTATTTGAAATCTCAAGACAAGGTTGAGAGTTTTTATATGAATTATTATTAGAACCATCTATTTGAATAATATTTTTAGGTAAATCATATTCTTTTTCAGGTGAATCAACGTATGAAGGAGAGCCTTTAGACTCTTTAGGAGTTTTTAGAGATATATTTTCCTCCGGTTCTGTCTTTGCAGTTTGCGGGGAAATATCCTCTTTGGTAAGTAGATTTGATTCTGCTCTTTTGGCAGGAATAAGAATGGGAGATTCACACTGATTTTCATATGATTTTAGAGGAAATGGAGATAGAGATGGCTTAATAATATGAACTGAGACCTCTGATTGGATTTCAGTTGTTTTAGGTTTGTCTTGAGTATTTTCAATTTTAGTTTCTTCTTGGATTTGTTTTTGATAAATTATTTGTTTTGGAATTTTTAGTGAGTGCGTAAAAGGAATTTCAAGATTTTGAACGATAAGTAGTTCGTTGGAATAGTCAATGGATGCATTATGAGTAATAAGAAATTCGGATCCTATGATTCCGTCTTGAGTGATTGGGAAATCTTCTGGTACGAGGTAGAATATGGCGAAGTTATTATTTATATTTGCGTTGATATAACCTAAGGTAGGAACGACGTGATTTGTAATTCCTTCTAAAAATAAGGGATTTTTATAACTAATTGGTATGTTAGATTTTATAGAATTTATTTTTATTAAATTTATTTCAGCTCCAGAGTCTATCATGAATCTGCGCGGGGAATGAAAGTGAGTTGAAGAGAGTAATACTGAAGGTACGCGATTTCCTTTCAGCGATGTGATTTTTATCACTCTTTGGGTTGGCTCATGGATTCCATGGTTGTCGATTCTGACATGGTTGTTGGACTGAGGTGATAAATGGTTTGTCCCCGACGTTCGTCCGGTTGTGAGGGGGACTGCTGGGCGTTTCCCGACTCACGGTGAGTATTATTATTATAATTATTATTATTATTATTATTATTATTATTGCGATTATAATTATTATTATTTACAGGCCTTATGCGGCATTGGGATAAGGTGTGCCCATTTGTTTTGCAGTAGTTACAAAATAATGGTTGTGAATTGAAAGGGCGATTAGGAGGTGAATTGTTTTGAGGGGGTTTATTCTGTCGTGCAGAATTTAGATACCAGCATTTAGTTGCTGTATGATTTGGTTTACTGCAAATTTGACATACTACGTCGTTTGTTTGTTTAGGAGCTGGAGCCCCATAGAAGCGTACACGGTCGGATTCTACTTGTTTGGCGGCCGTGATAGCAGTATCGAATGCTTGGTCGAGAGTTTTATATCCTAATATATTCATTTGGACTCGGATTTCTGGAGGTAAGCCATTTAAAAAGGACTCTAAAGTTAGTTCGTTAATAGTGATAGATAGTTGGGGAAATAGTGAAGTGTAGCGATCTTGCTCTCCTTCTAGAATAGCAGATCGTAAATCTTTTACGCGTCCTATATAATCTAAAATATTTTCGGAAGGTAATTTAGTTATATTTGCGAGCTCTCCTCTATACTGGTTAGTAGATTTTGCTGGGGAAAATACGTTTTTTAGTCGCGAAAGTAAATCTTCCACGGAAGTAAATGTTCTGTCTTCGACAGCGAGATAAGCGTGACCTTGTAATTTGTTTTGTAGGAATTTAACAAGCTGAGGTTCGGCGTAAGGTGATACCATTGATTTGGCGCGTTTGCAGGCACGAGAAAATTGAAGTACGTTAATATTTTGACCATTGAATACGGGAACACATTCCACGGCATCTTTTATACTAATTTGCGGGTAACTGGTTGTTTCAGTTTGTTTCACTGGAGTGCTTGATGCGGTAGG
Organism: Ectemnius lituratus; assembly: GCA_910593735.2. Taxonomy (NCBI): domain Eukaryota; kingdom Metazoa; phylum Arthropoda; class Insecta; order Hymenoptera; family Crabronidae; genus Ectemnius; species Ectemnius lituratus. Next base: position 1,479,777 of record OU343044.1, on the reverse strand, counting down.
TATACGGAGAGAAAGGCGATCTAAAGTGTTTTGGATAGACGTCATTTGTGCCGCGAGTCGTGTCGCTGTTGTATCGTCGAGAGTAGTTTTAGTTTTATACCCCGATGATTCGGGAGTAGTTTGATCAATAGATTTTATGCCTGAGGGGCCTTGGTCCTCGCTTGACGGAGTCGTTGGTTCGCTCATTTTGGAAGATTTAAATATATAAAGAGGTTAAAAATTGTAATAGTAAAGTAGGACGTAATTAGGTAGGTTTGAAGTTAAAGTTTGAAATTACATTTGAATTTGCATTTGAATTTGATTGATGTTAATTGATATTTCATATTTGATAATTTATTTTTGATAATCGATAATCGATAATCGATAATCCCACCGTGTGGTCACCAGTTTTAAAAAAAATTTTGTGTAGTGTTACGTCCTGGCTTACGGAAATGCAGGGCAGCTGCTGTCACCAGGTAATCTTTAGGAGAATTACCAAACTCAAGTATAAAAATATAATAATTATAATTTTTTTGTTTGTTTTTAGATTTGAAATTCCTCTACGCGGCTCGAGCGGTAAGGGCGTAGCGGGCTAGGAGGAAGAAAATATACGTGAAAATTAAAAGGTAAGAGAAAAATATTTTAAAGTCATTTTCGGTAAGAAGGAATAATATTAAAAGAAATAAGTGGTTCATTTGGAGGAGGATGATTTATAGATACTGGATTGAAAGAAGTACGAGGGTTAATACCCTTAGGAGGAGACAGAATTGAGTTCTGGGATTCATTCTTGGAGGAAGGCAGAGGAGTTATTAAACGTGGAGGAGCAGGGAACTCGAAGACTGATGGATCGAATTCTCCATGTTTGTTGAGAGCAGTAATTTGTCTCCCGGCACGGGTCCTCCGTCCGGACCGATGACTCCTTTCGCGGCATTTAATAGCGGGGAGACGAAGAAGTTATAAAAGTAAAAAAATAAAAGTATACTAGATTGTAAAATTTTACTTAGATATTACGAGTGACTGGTTGATTTTAAGTTTCTTAAAGAAGGGTCTACAGAAGCTAAAATATGCATTATTTGCAGACTGAGGGATAGGCAGAAGCCGGTGGCGGCTCGCGATACCACGGCAAAAATAGTAGAAGCCGATGGCGGCTCACAATACCGAGGGAGGATAAGGTAGAAGCCGATGTCGGCTCGCGATACCGTAGGAAATTAACAGAAGCCGGTGTCGGCTCGCAATGTTATGGAGAAAACAGCAGAAGCCGATGTCGGCTCACAATACCGGAGAAATCAGCAGAAGCCGATGTCGGCTCACAATACCGGAGGGAAATCAGCAGAAGCCGATGTCGGCTCACAATACCGGAGGGAAATGACAGAAGCCGGTGTCGGCTCGCTATGCCAAGGAGACGAGGCAGAAGCCGCTGTCGGCTCGCAATACCCGAGGAGTTGCAGTAGAAGCCGATGTCGGCTCGCTATACTGGAGGAGTCGAAGTAGAAGCCGATGTCGGCTCGCAATACTGAAGGTAAGGAATGATGTAGTCCTTGATTACTGGTATATCCGAATCTTCCGAGGTTACCAGGAGTCCAATCCTAATTTGTTGTGGTGACTTGTACTGTATTGGTGGTGAATTGAACTGAACTGAACTGAAAATCTCGTCTATTAAGTATCCCGCGTTCCGTCTCTAGTGACGAGAGAGGGCGCATGCGCTACCTCGCCATCTGGTGGTGGAAAGCGGTATTATTTTATATTATATTATTGGACTTCTGGCATCGTAAGAGTTTTATTTATTTGAACAATTATATATATACATTCGTTGTTTAACATATTATAATATTTTGCAGATAATAGTGAAGTTCTTCTTTACGTGATTGTGAGTATTTACATTCGTGAAGTCTCTGCTTATAAAAAGTCTTATTTCTATATATGAATTGATTATTTACAGGTTGCTTGTTCGATGGCTTATAATTAGGTGAGTTACATATTTTTATAATTAATCTAATGATTGTATCCTAATGTTTTTCCTTTTTACAGGTTTTCTGTTTGGAGCTGGATCTATATGTAAGTAAGATGATTGTATTATGTATATATATATATATATATATATATATATATATATATATATATTACTATTCTTAATCTAATGACCTTTCTTTCTTTCTTTACAGGTGGATTATATATAGGATACTATGTATCTTTGGAGCCTATCATTCTAGGTGAGTAATATTTATTATTATATAAAGGATGCTATGCAGCCTTATGAACTATTCTAATATTTCTTTTCTTTTCAGGTTTTCTGGACTTTGTCTTTATAAGTGAGTAATACTTATTATTATAAATGAATAGTATGTATCTTATTATCTATTCTAATACTTGTTATTTTCTTTTCAGGTTTTTCTGGACTTTTATCCTTATAGGTGAATAATACTTTTTATTATATAAAGGATACTATGTATCTTTGGAGCCTATCTTTCTAGGTGAGTAATATTTATTATTATATAAAGGATATTTTGTAGCTTATAAGCTATTCTAATATTTCTTTTCTTTCTTTTTCTGGATTTTTCTGGAGCTTATCATTCTAGGTGAGTACTACTTATTAATATATCTTTGGCTTACATTAATACTGGTATTTACCTTATATTTCCTGTTTCAGGAGAACTATACTTTAGGAATTTATTGGAAGATTGAACTTTTTAAAGAAAAATGGAGGATTAATGTGAGTAAAAAAAAAATATTATACTATTATTTATCCTCAGTACGTAACACATTCTAACGGCCAGAATCGTACTCTGTTGTTGAACAGAAGTGTATCCGAAGTAAAATGACTAGAGGGATCGAATGCCGCAAGCAGAATTCAAATCCGAGCCTCCGTTCGGCAGGAAATCGCAGTTATAGTGAAAAACCTATCTTCTAGCATTCTAACGGCCAGAATCGTACTCTGTTGTTGAACAGAAGTGTATCCGAAGTAAAATGACTAGAGGAATCGAATGCCGCAAGCAGAATTCAAATCCGAGCCTCCGTTCGGCAGGAAATCGCAGTTATAGTGAAAAACCTATCTTCTAGCATTCTAACTGCCAGAATCGTACTCTGTTGTTAAACAGAAGTGTAATCGAAGTGAAATCACTTGAGGAATCGAATGCCGCAAGCAGAATTCAAATCCGAGCCTCCGTTCGGTAGGAAATCGCAGTTATAGTGAAAATCCTATCTTCTAGCATTCTAACTGCCAGAATCGTACTCTGTTGTTAAACAGAAGTGTAATCGAAGTGAAATCACTTGAGGAATCGAATGCCGCAAGCAGAATTCAAATCCGAGCCTCCGTTCGGTAGGAAATCGCAGTTATAGTGAAAATCCTATCTTCTAGCATTCTAACTGCCAGAATCGTACTCTGTTGTTAAACAGAAGTGTAATCGAAGTGAAATGACTTGAGGAATCGAATGCCGCAAGCAGAATTCAAATCCGAGCCTCCGTTCGGCAGGAAATCGCAGTTATAGTGAAAAACCTATCTTCTAGCATTCTAACTGCCAGAATCGTACTCTGTTGTTAATCGAAGTGAAATCACTTGAGGAATCGAATGCCGCAAGCAGAATTCAAATCCGAGCCTCCGTTCGGCAGGAAATCGCAGTTATAGTGAAAAACCTATCTTCCAGCATTCTAACTGCCAGAATAGTACTCTGTTGTTAAACAGAAGTGTAATCGAAGTGAAATCACTTGAGGAATCGAATGCCGCAAGCAGAATTCAAATCCGAGCCTCCGTTCGGCAGGAAATCGCAGTTATAGTGAAAAACCTATCTTCTAGCATTCTAACTGCCAGAATCGTACTCTGTTGTTAATCGAAGTGAAATCACTTGAGGAATCGAATGCCGCAAGCAGAATTCAAATCCGAGCCTCCGTTCGGCAGGAAATCGCAGTTATAGTGAAAAACCTATCTTCTAGCATTCTAACTGCCAGAATCGTACTCTGTTGTTAATCGAAGTGAAATCACTTGAGGAATCGAATGCCGCAAGCAGAATTCAAATCCGAGCCTCCGTTCGGCAGGAAATCGCAGTTATAGTGAAAAACCTATCTTCCAGCATTCTAACTGCCAGAATAGTACTCTGTTGTTAAACAGAAGTGTAATCGAAGTGAAATCACTTGAGGAATCGAATGCCGCAAGCAGAATTCAAATCCGAGCCTCCGTTCGGCAGGAAATCGCAGTTATAGTGAAAAACCTATCTTCTAGCATTCTAACTGCCAGAATCGTACTCTGTTGTTAATCGAAGTGAAATCACTTGAGGAATCGAATGCCGCAAGCAGAATTCAAATCCGAGCCTCCGTTCGGCAGGAAATCGCAGTTATAGTGAAAAACATATCTTCTAGCAATCTAACTGCCAGAATCGTACTCTGTTGTTAAACAGAAGTGTAATCGAAGTGAAATCACTTGAGGAATCGAATGCCGCAAGCAGAATTCAAATCCGAGCCTCCGTTCGGCAGGAAATCGCAGTTATAGTGAAAAACCTATCTTCTAGCATTCTAACGGCCAGAATCGTACTCTGTTGTTGAACAGAAGTGTATCCGAAGTAAAATGACTAGAGGGATCGAATGCCGCAAGCAGAATTCAAATCCGAGCCTCCGTTCGGCAGGAAATCGCAGTTATAGTGAAAAACCTATCTTCTAGCATTCTAACTGCCAGAATCGTACTCTGTTGTTAATCGAAGTGAAATCACTTGAGGAATCGAATGCCGCAAGCAGAATTCAAATCCGAGCCTCCGTTCGGCAGGAAATCGCAGTTATAGTGAAAAATCTATCTTCCAGCATTCTAACTGCCAGAATCGTACTCTGTTGTTAAACAGAAGTGTAATCGAAGTGAAATGACTTGAGGAATCGAATGCCGCAAGCAGAATTCAAATCCGAGCCTCCGTTCGGCAGGAAATCGCAGTTATAGTGAAAAACCTATCTTCTAGCATTCTAACTGCCAGAATCGTACTCTGTTGTTAAACAGAAGTGTAATCGAAGTGAAATCACTTGAGGAATCGAATGCCGCAAGCAGAATTCAAATCCGAGCCTCCGTTCGGCAGGAAATCGCAGTTATAGTGAAAAACCTATCTTCCAGCATTCTAACTGCCAGAATAGTACTCTGTTGTTAAACAGAAGTGTAATCGAAGTGAAATCACTTGAGGAATCGAATGCCGCAAGCAGAATTCAAATCCGAGCCTCCGTTCGGCAGGAAATCGCAGTTATAGTGAAAAACCTATCTTCTAGCATTCTAACGGCCAGAATCGTACTCTGTTGTTGAACAGAAGTGTATCCGAAGTAAAATGACTAGAGGGATCGAATGCCGCAAGCAGAATTCAAATCCGAGCCTCCGTTCGGCAGGAAATCGCAGTTATAGTGAAAAACCTATCTTCTAGCATTCTAACGGCCAGAATCGTACTCTGTTGTTGAACAGAAGTGTATCCGAAGTAAAATGACTAGAGGGATCGAATGCCGCAAGCAGAATTCAAATCCGAGCCTCCGTTCGGCAGGAAATCGCAGTTATAGTGAAAAACCTATCTTCTAGCATTCTAACTGCCAGAATCGTACTCTGTTGTTAAACAGAAGTGTAATCGAAGTGAAATCACTTGAGGAATCGAATGCCGCAAGCAGAATTCAAATCCGAGCCTCCGTTCGGCAGGAAATCGCAGTTATAGTGAAAAACCTATCTTCTAGCATTCTAACTGACAGAATCGTACTCTGTTGTTAAACAGAAGTGTAATCGAAGTGAAATGACTTGAGGAATCGAATGCCGCAAGCAGAATTCAAATCCGAGCCTCCGTTCGGCAGGAAATCGCAGTTATAGTGAAAAACCTATCTTCTAGCATTCTAACTGCCAGAATCGTACTCTGTTGTTAAACAGAAGTGGAATCGAAGTGAAATCACTTGAGGAATCGAATGCCGCAAGCAGAATTCAAACCCGAGCCTCCGTTCGGTAGGAAATCGCAGTTATAGTGAAAATCCTATCTTCTAGCATTCTAACTGCCAGAATCGTACTCTGTTGTTAAACAGAAGTGTAATCGAAGTGAAATCACTTGAGGAATCGAATGCCGCAAGCAGAATTCAAATCCGAGCCTCCGTTCGGCAGGAAATCGCAGTTATAGTGAAAAACCTATCTTCTAGCATTCTAACTGACAGAATCGTACTCTGTTGTTAAACAGAAGTGTAATCGAAGTGAAATCACTTGAGGAATCGAATGCCGCAAGCAGAATTCAAATCCGAGCCTCCGTTCGGTAGGAAATCGCAGTTATAGTGAAAATCCTATCTTCTAGCATTCTAACTGCCAGAATCGTACTCTGTTGTTAAACAGAAGTGTAATCGAAGTGAAATCACTTGAGGAATCGAATGCCGCAAGCAGAATTCAAATCCGAGCCTCCGTTCGGCAGGAAATCGCAGTTATAGTGAAAAACCTATCTTCTAGCCTTCTAACGGCCAGAATCGTACTCTGTTGTTGAACAGAAGTGTATCCGAAGTAAAATGACTAGAGGGATCGAATGCCGCAAGCAGAATTCAAATCCGAGCCTCCGTTCGGCAGGAAATCGCAGTTATAGTGAAAAACCTATCTTCCAGCATTCTAACTGCCAGAATAGTACTCTGTTGTTAAACAGAAGTGTAATCGAAGTGAAATCACTTGAGGAATCGAATGCCGCAAGCAGAATTCAAATCCGAGCCTCCGTTCGGCAGGAAATCGCAGTTATAGTGAAAAACCTATCTTCTAGCATTCTAACTGCCAGAATCGTACTCTGTTGTTAAACAGAAGTGTAATCGAAGTGAAATCACTTGAGGAATCGAATGCCGCAAGCAGAATTCAAATCCGAGCCTCCGTTCGGCAGGAAATCGCAGTTATAGTGAAAAACATATCTTCTAGCAATCTAACTGCCAGAATCGTACTCTGTTGTTAAACAGAAGTGTAATCGAAGTGAAATCACTTGAGGAATCGAATGCCGCAAGCAGAATTCAAATCCGAGCCTCCGTTCGGCAGGAAATCGCAGTTATAGTGAAAAACCTATCTTCTAGCATTCTAACGGCCAGAATCGTACTCTGTTGTTGAACAGAAGTGTATCCGAAGTAAAATGACTAGAGGGATCGAATGCCGCAAGCAGAATTCAAATCCGAGCCTCCGTTCGGCAGGAAATCGCAGTTATAGTGAAAAACCTATCTTCTAGCATTCTAACGGCCAGAATCGTACTCTGTTGTTGAACAGAAGTGTATCCGAAGTAAAATGACTAGAGGAATCGAATGCCGCAAGAAGAATTCAAATCCGAGCCTCCGTTCGGCAGGAAATCGCAGTTATAGTGAAAAACCTATCTTCTAGCATTCTAACTGCCAGAATCGTACTCTGTTGTTAAACAGAAGTGTAATCGAAGTGAACTCACTTGAGGAATCGAATGCCGCAAGCAGAATTCAAATCCGAGCCTCCGTTCGGTAGGAAATCGCAGTTATAGTGAAAATCCTATCTTCTAGCATTCTAACTGCCAGAATCGTACTCTGTTGTTAAACAGAAGTGTAATCGAAGTGAAATCACTTGAGGAATCGAATGCCGCAAGCAGAATTCAAATCCGAGCCTCCGTTCGGTAGGAAATCGCAGTTATAGTGAAAATCCTATCTTCTAGCATTCTAACTGCCAGAATCGTACTCTGTTGTTAAACAGAAGTGTAATCGAAGTGAAATGACTTGAGGAATCGAATGCCGCAAGCAGAATTCAAATCCGAGCCTCCGTTCGGCAGGAAATCGCAGTTATAGTGAAAAACCTATCTTCTAGCATTCTAACTGCCAGAATCGTACTCTGTTGTTAATCGAAGTGAAATCACTTGAGGAATCGAATGCCGCAAGCAGAATTCAAATCCGAGCCTCCGTTCGGCAGGAAATCGCAGTTATAGTGAAAAATCTATCTTCCAGCATTCTAACTGCCAGAATCGTACTCTGTTGTTAAACAGAAGTGTAATCGAAGTGAAATGGCTTGAGGAATCGAATGCCGCAAGCAGAATTCAAATCCGAGCCTCCGTTCGGCAGGAAATCGCAGTTATAGTGAAAAACCTATCTTCTAGCATTCTAACGGCCAGAATCGTACTCTGTTGTTGAACAGAAGTGTATCCGAAGTAAAATGACTAGAGGGATCGAATGCCGCAAGCAGAATTCAAATCCGAGCCTCCGTTCGGCAGGAAATCGCAGTTATAGTGAAAAACCTATCTTCTAGCATTCTAACGGCCAGAATCGTACTCTGTTGTTAAACAGAAGTGTAATCGAAGTGAAATCACTTGAGGAATCGAATGCCGCAAGCAGAATTCAAATCCGAGCCTCCGTTCGGCAGGAAATCGCAGTTATAGTGAAAAACCTATCTTCTAGCATTCTAACTGCCAGAATCGTACTCTGTTGTTAAACAGAAGTGTAATCGAAGTGAAATCACTTGAGGAATCGAATGCCGCAAGCAGAATTCAAATCCGAGCCTCCGTTCGGCAGGAAATCGCAGTTATAGTGAAAAACCTATCTTCCAGCATTCTAACTGCCAGAATAGTACTCTGTTGTTAAACAGAAGTGTAATCGAAGTGAAATCACTTGAGGAATCGAATGCCGCAAGCAGAATTCAAATCCGAGCCTCCGTTCGGCAGGAAATCGCAGTTATAGTGAAAAACCTATCTTCTAGCATTCTAACGGCCAGAATCGTACTCTGTTGTTGAACAGAAGTGTATCCGAAGTAAAATGACTAGAGGGATCGAATGCCGCAAGCAGAATTCAAATCCGAGCCTCCGTTCGGCAGGAAATCGCAGTTATAGTGAAAAACCTATCTTCTAGCATTCTAACGGCCAGAATCGTACTCTGTTGTTGAACAGAAGTGTATCCGAAGTAAAATGACTAGAGGGATCGAATGCCGCAAGCAGAATTCAAATCCGAGCCTCCGTTCGGCAGGAAATCGCAGTTATAGTGAAAAACCTATCTTCTAGCATTCTAACTGCCAGAATCGTACTCTGTTGTTAAACAGAAGTGTAATCGAAGTGAAATCACTTGAGGAATCGAATGCCGCAAGCAGAATTCAAATCCGAGCCTCCGTTCGGCAGGAAATCGCAGTTATAGTGAAAAACCTATCTTCTAGCATTCTAACTGACAGAATCGTACTCTGTTGTTAAACAGAAGTGTAATCGAAGTGAAATGACTTGAGGAATCGAATGCCGCAAGCAGAATTCAAATCCGAGCCTCCGTTCGGCAGGAAATCGCAGTTATAGTGAAAAACCTATCTTCTAGCATTCTAACTGCCAGAATCGTACTCTGTTGTTAAACAGAAGTGGAATCGAAGTGAAATCACTTGAGGAATCGAATGCCGCAAGCAGAATTCAAACCCGAGCCTCCGTTCGGTAGGAAATCGCAGTTATAGTGAAAATCCTATCTTCTAGCATTCTAACTGCCAGAATCGTACTCTGTTGTTAAACAGAAGTGTAATCGAAGTGAAATCACTTGAGGAATCGAATGCCGCAAGCAGAATTCAAATCCGAGCCTCCGTTCGGCAGGAAATCGCAGTTATAGTGAAAAACCTATCTTCTAGCATTCTAACTGACAGAATCGTACTCTGTTGTTAAACAGAAGTGTAATCGAAGTGAAATCACTTGAGGAATCGAATGCCGCAAGCAGAATTCAAATCCGAGCCTCCGTTCGGCAGGAAATCGCAGTTATAGTGAAAAACCTATCTTCTAGCATTCTAACTGCCAGAATCGTACTCTGTTGTTAAACAGAAGTGTAATCGAAGTGAAATCACTTGAGGAATCGAATGCCGCAAGCAGAATTCAAATCCGAGCCTCCGTTCGGTAGGAAATCGCAGTTATAGTGAAAATCCTATCTTCTAGCATTCTAACTGCCAGAATCGTACTCTGTTGTTAAACAGAAGTGTAATCGAAGTGAAATCACTTGAGGAATCGAATGCCGCAAGCAGAATTCAAATCCGAGCCTCCGTTCGGCAGGAAATCGCAGTTATAGTGAAAAACCTATCTTCTAGCCTTCTAACGGCCAGAATCGTACTCTGTTGTTGAACAGAAGTGTATCCGAAGTAAAATGACTAGAGGGATCGAATGCCGCAAGCAGAATTCAAATCCGAGCCTCCGTTCGGCAGGAAATCGCAGTTATAGTGAAAAACCTATCTTCCAGCATTCTAACTGCCAGAATAGTACTCTGTTGTTAAACAGAAGTGTAATCGAAGTGAAATCACTTGAGGAATCGAATGCCGCAAGAAGAATTCAAATCCGAGCCTCCGTTCGGCAGGAAATCGCAGTTATAGTGAAAAACCTATCTTCTAGCATTCTAACTGCCAGAATCGTACTCTGTTGTTAAACAGAAGTGTAATCGAAGTGAAATCACTTGAGGAATCGAATGCCGCAAGCAGAATTCAAATCCGAGCCTCCGTTCGGCAGGAAATCGCAGTTATAGTGAAAAACATATCTTCTAGCAATCTAACTGCCAGAATCGTACTCTGTTGTTAAACAGAAGTGTAATCGAAGTGAAATCACTTGAGGAATCGAATGCCGCAAGCAGAATTCAAATCCGAGCCTCCGTTCGGCAGGAAATCGCAGTTATAGTGAAAAACCTATCTTCTAGCATTCTAACGGCCAGAATCGTACTCTGTTGTTGAACAGAAGTGTATCCGAAGTAAAATGACTAGAGGGATCGAATGCCGCAAGCAGAATTCAAATCCGAGCCTCCGTTCGGCAGGAAATCGCAGTTATAGTGAAAAACCTATCTTCTAGCATTCTAACGGCCAGAATCGTACTCTGTTGTTGAACAGAAGTGTATCCGAAGTAAAATGACTAGAGGAATCGAATGCCGCAAGAAGAATTCAAATCCGAGCCTCCGTTCGGCAGGAAATCGCAGTTATAGTGAAAAACCTATCTTCTAGCATTCTAACTGCCAGAATCGTACTCTGTTGTTAAACAGAAGTGTAATCGAAGTGAACTCACTTGAGGAATCGAATGCCGCAAGCAGAATTCAAATCCGAGCCTCCGTTCGGTAGGAAATCGCAGTTATAGTGAAAATCCTATCTTCTAGCATTCTAACTGCCAGAATCGTACTCTGTTGTTAAACAGAAGTGTAATCGAAGTGAAATCGCTTGAGGAATCGAATGCCGCAAGCAGAATTCAAATCCGAGCCTCCGTTCGGTAGGAAATCGCAGTTATAGTGAAAATCCTATCTTCTAGCATTCTAACTGCCAGAATCGTACTCTGTTGTTAAACAGAAGTGTAATCGAAGTGAAATGACTTGAGGAATCGAATGCCGCAAGCAGAATTCAAATCCGAGCCTCCGTTCGGCAGGAAATCGCAGTTATAGTGAAAAACCTATCTTCTAGCATTCTAACTGCCAGAATCGTACTCTGTTGTTAATCGAAGTGAAATCACTTGAGGAATCGAATGCCGCAAGCAGAATTCAAATCCGAGCCTCCGTTCGGCAGGAAATCGCAGTTATAGTGAAAAATCTATCTTCCAGCATTCTAACTGCCAGAATCGTACTCTGTTGTTAAACAGAAGTGTAATCGAAGTGAAATGGCTTGAGGAATCGAATGCCGCAAGCAGAATTCAAATCCGAGCCTCCGTTCGGCAGGAAATCGCAGTTATAGTGAAAAACCTATCTTCTAGCATTCTAACGGCCAGAATCGTACTCTGTTGTTGAACAGAAGTGTATCCGAAGTAAAATGACTAGAGGGATCGAATGCCGCAAGCAGAATTCAAATCCGAGCCTCCGTTCGGCAGGAAATCGCAGTTATAGTGAAAAACCTATCTTCTAGCATTCTAACGGCCAGAATCGTACTCTGTTGTTAAACAGAAGTGTAATCGAAGTGAAATCACTTGAGGAATCGAATGCCGCAAGCAGAATTCAAATCCGAGCCTCCGTTCGGCAGGAAATCGCAGTTATAGTGAAAAACCTATCTTCTAGCATTCTAACTGCCAGAATCGTACTCTGTTGTTAAACAGAAGTGTAATCGAAGTGAAATGACTTGAGGAATCGAATGCCGCAAGCAGAATTCAAATCCGAGCCTCCGTTCGGCAGGAAATCGCAGTTATAGTGAAAAACCTATCTTCTAGCATTCTAACTGCCAGAATCGTACTCTGTTGTTAATCGAAGTGAAATCACTTGAGGAATCGAATGCCGCAAGCAGAATTCAAATCCGAGCCTCCGTTCGGCAGGAAATCGCAGTTATAGTGAAAAACCTATCTTCCAGCATTCTAACTGCCAGAATAGTACTCTGTTGTTAAACAGAAGTGTAATCGAAGTGAAATCACTTGAGGAATCGAATGCCGCAAGCAGAATTCAAATCCGAGCCTCCGTTCGGCAGGAAATCGCAGTTATAGTGAAAAACCTATCTTCTAGCATTCTAACTGCCAGAATCGTACTCTGTTGTTAATCGAAGTGAAATCACTTGAGGAATCGAATGCCGCAAGCAGAATTCAAATCCGAGCCTCCGTTCGGCAGGAAATCGCAGTTATAGTGAAAAACCTATCTTCTAGCATTCTAACTGCCAGAATCGTACTCTGTTGTTAATCGAAGTGAAATCACTTGAGGAATCGAATGCCGCAAGCAGAATTCAAATCCGAGCCTCCGTTCGGCAGGAAATCGCAGTTATAGTGAAAAACCTATCTTCCAGCATTCTAACTGCCAGAATAGTACTCTGTTGTTAAACAGAAGTGTAATCGAAGTGAAATCACTTGAGGAATCGAATGCCGCAAGCAGAATTCAAATCCGAGCCTCCGTTCGGCAGGAAATCGCAGTTATAGTGAAAAACCTATCTTCTAGCATTCTAACTGCCAGAATCGTACTCTGTTGTTAATCGAAGTGAAATCACTTGAGGAATCGAATGCCGCAAGCAGAATTCAAATCCGAGCCTCCGTTCGGCAGGAAATCGCAGTTATAGTGAAAAACCTATCTTCTAGCATTCTAACGGCCAGAATCGTACTCTGTTGTTGAACAGAAGTGTATCCGAAGTAAAATGACTAGAGGGATCGAATGCCGCAAGCAGAATTCAAATCCGAGCCTCCGTTCGGCAGGAAATCGCAGTTATAGTGAAAAACCTATCTTCTAGCATTCTAACGGCCAGAATCGTACTCTGTTGTTAAACAGAAGTGTAATCGAAGTGAAATCACTTGAGGAATCGAATGCCGCAAGCAGAATTCAAATCCGAGCCTCCGTTCGGTAGGAAATCGCAGTTATAGTGAAAATCCTATCTTCTAGCATTCTAACTGCCAGAATCGTACTCTGTTGTTAAACAGAAGTGTAATCGAAGTGAAATCACTTGAGGAATCGAATGCCGCAAGCAGAATTCAAATCCGAGCCTCCGTTCGGCAGGAAATCGCAGTTATAGTGAAAAACCTATCTTCTAGCCTTCTAACGGCCAGAATCGTACTCTGTTGTTGAACAGAAGTGTATCCGAAGTAAAATGACTAGAGGGATCGAATGCCGCAAGCAGAATTCAAATCCGAGCCTCCGTTCGGCAGGAAATCGCAGTTATAGTGAAAAACCTATCTTCCAGCATTCTAACTGCCAGAATAGTACTCTGTTGTTAAACAGAAGTGTAATCGAAGTGAAATCACTTGAGGAATCGAATGCCGCAAGCAGAATTCAAATCCGAGCCTCCGTTCGGCAGGAAATCGCAGTTATAGTGAAAAACCTATCTTCTAGCATTCTAACTGCCAGAATCGTACTCTGTTGTTAAACAGAAGTGTAATCGAAGTGAAATCACTTGAGGAATCGAATGCCGCAAGCAGAATTCAAATCCGAGCCTCCGTTCGGCAGGAAATCGCAGTTATAGTGAAAAACATATCTTCTAGCAATCTAACTGCCAGAATCGTACTCTGTTGTTAAACAGAAGTGTAATCGAAGTGAAATCACTTGAGGAATCGAATGCCGCAAGCAGAATTCAAATCCGAGCCTCCGTTCGGCAGGAAATCGCAGTTATAGTGAAAAACCTATCTTCTAGCATTCTAACGGCCAGAATCGTACTCTGTTGTTGAACAGAAGTGTATCCGAAGTAAAATGACTAGAGGGATCGAATGCCGCAAGCAGAATTCAAATCCGAGCCTCCGTTCGGCAGGAAATCGCAGTTATAGTGAAAAACCTATCTTCTAGCATTCTAACGGCCAGAATCGTACTCTGTTGTTGAACAGAAGTGTATCCGAAGTAAAATGACTAGAGGAATCGAATGCCGCAAGAAGAATTCAAATCCGAGCCTCCGTTCGGCAGGAAATCGCAGTTATAGTGAAAAACCTATCTTCTAGCATTCTAACTGCCAGAATCGTACTCTGTTGTTAAACAGAAGTGTAATCGAAGTGAACTCACTTGAGGAATCGAATGCCGCAAGCAGAATTCAAATCCGAGCCTCCGTTCGGTAGGAAATCGCAGTTATAGTGAAAATCCTATCTTCTAGCATTCTAACTGCCAGAATCGTACTCTGTTGTTAAACAGAAGTGTAATCGAAGTGAAATCACTTGAGGAATCGAATGCCGCAAGCAGAATTCAAATCCGAGCCTCCGTTCGGTAGGAAATCGCAGTTATAGTGAAAATCCTATCTTCTAGCATTCTAACTGCCAGAATCGTACTCTGTTGTTAAACAGAAGTGTAATCGAAGTGAAATGACTTGAGGAATCGAATGCCGCAAGCAGAATTCAAATCCGAGCCTCCGTTCGGCAGGAAATCGCAGTTATAGTGAAAAACCTATCTTCTAGCATTCTAACTGCCAGAATCGTACTCTGTTGTTAATCGAAGTGAAATCACTTGAGGAATCGAATGCCGCAAGCAGAATTCAAATCCGAGCCTCCGTTCGGCAGGAAATCGCAGTTATAGTGAAAAACCTATCTTCTAGCATTCTAACTGACAGAATCGTACTCTGTTGTTAAACAGAAGTGTAATCGAAGTGAAATCACTTGAGGAATCGAATGCCGCAAGCAGAATTCAAATCCGAGCCTCCGTTCGGTAGGAAATCGCAGTTATAGTGAAAATCCTATCTTCTAGCATTCTAACTGCCAGAATCGTACTCTGTTGTTAAACAGAAGTGTAATCGAAGTGAAATCACTTGAGGAATCGAATGCCGCAAGCAGAATTCAAATCCGAACCTCCGTTCGGCAGGAAATCGCAGTTATAGTGAAAAACCTATCTTCTAGCCTTCTAACGGCCAGAATCGTACTCTGTTGTTGAACAGAAGTGTATCCGAAGTAAAATGACTAGAGGGATCGAATGCCGCAAGCAGAATTCAAATCCGAGCCTCCGTTCGGCAGGAAATCGCAGTTATAGTGAAAAACCTATCTTCCAGCATTCTAACTGCCAGAATAGTACTCTGTTGTTAAACAGAAGTGTAATCGAAGTGAAATCACTTGAGGAATCGAATGCCGCAAGCAGAATTCAAATCCGAGCCTCCGTTCGGCAGGAAATCGCAGTTATAGTGAAAAACCTATCTTCTAGCATTCTAACTGCCAGAATCGTACTCTGTTGTTAAACAGAAGTGTAATCGAAGTGAAATCACTTGAGGAATCGAATGCCGCAAGCAGAATTCAAATCCGAGCCTCCGTTCGGCAGGAAATCGCAGTTATAGTGAAAAACATATCTTCTAGCAATCTAACTGCCAGAATCGTACTCTGTTGTTAAACAGAAGTGTAATCGAAGTGAAATCACTTGAGGAATCGAATGCCGCAAGCAGAATTCAAATCCGAGCCTCCGTTCGGCAGGAAATCGCAGTTATAGTGAAAAACCTATCTTCTAGCATTCTAACGGCCAGAATCGTACTCTGTTGTTGAACAGAAGTGTATCCGAAGTAAAATGACTAGAGGGATCGAATGCCGCAAGCAGAATTCAAATCCGAGCCTCCGTTCGGCAGGAAATCGCAGTTATAGTGAAAAACCTATCTTCTAGCATTCTAACGGCCAGAATCGTACTCTGTTGTTGAACAGAAGTGTATCCGAAGTAAAATGACTAGAGGAATCGAATGCCGCAAGAAGAATTCAAATCCGAGCCTCCGTTCGGCAGGAAATCGCAGTTATAGTGAAAAACCTATCTTCTAGCATTCTAACTGCCAGAATCGTACTCTGTTGTTAAACAGAAGTGTAATCGAAGTGAACTCACTTGAGGAATCGAATGCCGCAAGCAGAATTCAAATCCGAGCCTCCGTTCGGTAGGAAATCGCAGTTATAGTGAAAATCCTATCTTCTAGCATTCTAACTGCCAGAATCGTACTCTGTTGTTAAACAGAAGTGTAATCGAAGTGAAATCACTTGAGGAATCGAATGCCGCAAGCAGAATTCAAATCCGAGCCTCCGTTCGGCAGGAAATCGCAGTTATAGTGAAAATCCTATCTTCTAGCATTCTAACTGCCAGAATCGTACTCTGTTGTTAAACAGAAGTGTAATCGAAGTGAAATGACTTGAGGAATCGAATGCCGCAAGCAGAATTCAAATCCGAGCCTCCGTTCGGCAGGAAATCGCAGTTATAGTGAAAAACCTATCTTCTAGCATTCTAACTGCCAGAATCGTACTCTGTTGTTAATCGAAGTGAAATCACTTGAGGAATCGAATGCCGCAAGCAGAATTCAAATCCGAGCCTCCGTTCGGCAGGAAATCGCAGTTATAGTGAAAAACCTATCTTCTAGCATTCTAACTGACAGAATCGTACTCTGTTGTTAAACAGAAGTGTAATCGAAGTGAAATCACTTGAGGAATCGAATGCCGCAAGCAGAATTCAAATCCGAGCCTCCGTTCGGTAGGAAATCGCAGTTATAGTGAAAATCCTATCTTCTAGCATTCTAACTGCCAGAATCGTACTCTGTTGTTAAACAGAAGTGTAATCGAAGTGAAATCACTTGAGGAATCGAATGCCGCAAGCAGAATTCAAATCCGAGCCTCCGTTCGGCAGGAAATCGCAGTTATAGTGAAAAACCTATCTTCTAGCCTTCTAACGGCCAGAATCGTACTCTGTTGTTGAACAGAAGTGTATCCGAAGTAAAATGACTAGAGGGATCGAATGCCGCAAGCAGAATTCAAATCCGAGCCTCCGTTCGGCAGGAAATCGCAGTTATAGTGAAAAACCTATCTTCCAGCATTCTAACTGCCAGAATAGTACTCTGTTGTTAAACAGAAGTGTAATCGAAGTGAAATCACTTGAGGAATCGAATGCCGCAAGCAGAATTCAAATCCGAGCCTCCGTTCGGTAGGAAATCGCAGTTATAGTGAAAATCCTATCTTCTAGCATTCTAACTGCCAGAATCGTACTCTGTTGTTAAACAGAAGTGTAATCGAAGTGAAATCACTTGAGGAATCGAATGCCGCAAGCAGAATTCAAATCCGAGCCTCCGTTCGGCAGGAAATCGCAGTTATAGTGAAAAACCTATCTTCTAGCCTTCTAACGGCCAGAATCGTACTCTGTTGTTGAACAGAAGTGTATCCGAAGTAAAATGACTAGAGGGATCGAATGCCGCAAGCAGAATTCAAATCCGAGCCTCCGTTCGGCAGGAAATCGCAGTTATAGTGAAAAACCTATCTTCCAGCATTCTAACTGCCAGAATAGTACTCTGTTGTTAAACAGAAGTGTAATCGAAGTGAAATCACTTGAGGAATCGAATGCCGCAAGCAGAATTCAAATCCGAGCCTCCGTTCGGCAGGAAATCGCAGTTATAGTGAAAAACCTATCTTCTAGCATTCTAACTGCCAGAATCGTACTCTGTTGTTAAACAGAAGTGTAATCGAAGTGAAATCACTTGAGGAATCGAATGCCGCAAGCAGAATTCAAATCCGAGCCTCCGTTCGGCAGGAAATCGCAGTTATAGTGAAAAACATATCTTCTAGCAATCTAACTGCCAGAATCGTACTCTGTTGTTAAACAGAAGTGTAATCGAAGTGAAATCACTTGAGGAATCGAATGCCGCAAGCAGAATTCAAATCCGAGCCTCCGTTCGGCAGGAAATCGCAGTTATAGTGAAAAACCTATCTTCTAGCATTCTAACGGCCAGAATCGTACTCTGTTGTTGAACAGAAGTGTATCCGAAGTAAAATGACTAGAGGGATCGAATGCCGCAAGCAGAATTCAAATCCGAGCCTCCGTTCGGCAGGAAATCGCAGTTATAGTGAAAAACCTATCTTCTAGCATTCTAACGGCCAGAATCGTACTCTGTTGTTGAACAGAAGTGTATCCGAAGTAAAATGACTAGAGGAATCGAATGCCGCAAGAAGAATTCAAATCCGAGCCTCCGTTCGGCAGGAAATCGCAGTTATAGTGAAAAACCTATCTTCTAGCATTCTAACTGCCAGAATCGTACTCTGTTGTTAAACAGAAGTGTAATCGAAGTGAACTCACTTGAGGAATCGAATGCCGCAAGCAGAATTCAAATCCGAGCCTCCGTTCGGCAGGAAATCGCAGTTATAGTGAAAAACCTATCTTCTAGCATTCTAACTGCCAGAATCGTACTCTGTTGTTAATCGAAGTGAAATCACTTGAGGAATCGAATGCCGCAAGCAGAATTCAAATCCGAGCCTCCGTTCGGCAGGAAATCGCAGTTATAGTGAAAAATCTATCTTCCAGCATTCTAACTGCCAGAATCGTACTCTGTTGTTAAACAGAAGTGTAATCGAAGTGAAATCACTTGAGGAATCGAATGCCGCAAGCAGAATTCAAATCCGAGCCTCCGTTCGGCAGGAAATCGCAGTTATAGTGAAAAACCTATCTTCTAGCATTCTAACTGACAGAATCGTACTCTGTTGTTAAACAGAAGTGTAATCGAAGTGAAATCACTTGAGGAATCGAATGCCGCAAGCAGAATTCAAATCCGAGCCTCCGTTCGGTAGGAAATCGCAGTTATAGTGAAAATCCTATCTTCTAGCATTCTAACTGCCAGAATCGTACTCTGTTGTTAAACAGAAGTGTAATCGAAGTGAAATCACTTGAGGAATCGAATGCCGCAAGCAGAATTCAAATCCGAGCCTCCGTTCGGCAGGAAATCGCAGTTATAGTGAAAAACCTATCTTCTAGCCTTCTAACGGCCAGAATCGTACTCTGTTGTTGAACAGAAGTGTATCCGAAGTAAAATGACTAGAGGGATCGAATGCCGCAAGCAGAATTCAAATCCGAGCCTCCGTTCGGCAGGAAATCGCAGTTATAGTGAAAAACCTATCTTCCAGCATTCTAACTGCCAGAATAGTACTCTGTTGTTAAACAGAAGTGTAATCGAAGTGAAATCACTTGAGGAATCGAATGCCGCAAGCAGAATTCAAATCCGAGCCTCCGTTCGGCAGGAAATCGCAGTTATAGTGAAAAACCTATCTTCTAGCATTCTAACTGCCAGAATCGTACTCTGTTGTTAAACAGAAGTGTAATCGAAGTGAAATCACTTGAGGAATCGAATGCCGCAAGCAGAATTCAAATCCGACCCTCCGTTCGGCAGGAAATCGCAGTTATAGTGAAAAACATATCTTCTAGCAATCTAACTGCCAGAATCGTACTCTGTTGTTAAACAGAAGTGTAATCGAAGTGAAATCACTTGAGGAATCGAATGCCGCAAGCAGAATTCAAATCCGAGCCTCCGTTCGGCAGGAAATCGCAGTTATAGTGAAAAACCTATCTTCTAGCATTCTAACGGCCAGAATCGTACTCTGTTGTTGAACAGAAGTGTATCCGAAGTAAAATGACTAGAGGGATCGAATGCCGTGTGACGTCCCAGTCACGCGCCCACGCTGGCAGTCGGACATAGTGCGCAGCGCCGCCGCTAGAGGTCTCACTGACTCTACTGAGTTTCTCGCAAGAGCACCACTAAGCCTCTCTTCCAATATATACAAAGTTCCAAACATCCTCTAGTATCCCCCAGCGTCTAGGGCAGGGGTCGACCACGCAGCCCTACTGATGAGTCTGTGGTCGACTCCAAGACGAAACGCTCCCTTCCCCTCATCTTTTCGCCCCCTTCAGCATCGCTTCCTCCCCGACAGCCTCCATTGCGTCCATGCAGTGGCACCTCGGTGCGATACACTTGGGCGGCGAGGCAAGATCCCTTCATTCCCCTGTTGCGGCCATCAATCGCCCCTCCGAGGATGCGGGCGGGACGTAACAGCCGCAAGCAGAATTCAAATCCGAGCCTCCGTTCGGCAGGAAATCGCAGTTATAGTGAAAAACCTATCTTCTAGCATTCTAACGGCCAGTGTTACGTCCTGGCTTACGGAAATGCAGGGCAGCTGCTGTCACCAGGTAATCTTTAGGAGAATTACCAAACTCAAGTATAAAAATATAATAATTATAATTTTTTTGTTTGTTTTTAGATTTGAAATTCCTCTACGCGGCTCGAGCGGTAAGGGCGTAGCGGGCTAGGAGGAAGAAAATATACGTGAAAATTAAAAGGTAAGAGAAAAATATTTTAAAGTCATTTTCGGTAAGAAGGAATAATATTAAAAGAAATAAGTGGTTCATTTGGAGGAGGATGATTTATAGATACTGGATTGAAAGAAGTACGAGGGTTAATACCCTTAGGAGGAGACAGAATTGAGTTCTGGGATTCATTCTTGGAGGAAGGCAGAGGAGTTATTAAACGTGGAGGAGCAGGGAACTCAAAGACTGATGGATCGAATTCTCCATGTTTGTTGAGAGCAGTAATTTGTCTCCCGGCACGGGTCCTCCGTCCGGACCGATGACTCCTTTCGCGGCATTTAATAGCGGGGAGACGAAGAAGTTATAAAAGTAAAAAAATAAAAGTATACTAGATTGTAAAATTTTACTTAGATATTACGAGTGACTGGTTGATTTTAAGTTTCTTAAAGAAGGGTCTACAGAAGCTAAAATATGCATTATTTGCAGACTGAGGGATAGGCAGAAGCCGGTGGCGGCTCGCGATACCACGGCAAAAATAGTAGAAGCCGATGGCGGCTCACAATACCGAGGGAGGATAAGGTAGAAGCCGATGTCGGCTCGCGATACCGTAGGAAATTAACAGAAGCCGGTGTCGGCTCGCAATGTTATGGAGAAAACAGCAGAAGCCGATGTCGGCTCACAATACCGGAGAAATCAGCAGAAGCCGATGTCGGCTCACAATACCGGAGAAATCAGCAGAAGCCGATGTCGGCTCACAATACCGGAGGGAAATGACAGAAGCCGGTGTCGGCTCGCTATGCCAAGGAGACGAGGCAGAAGCCGCTGTCGGCTCGCAATGTTATGGAGAAAACAGCAGAAGCCGATGTCGGCTCACAATACCGGAGAAATCAGCAGAAGCCGATGTCGGCTCACAATACCGGAGAAATCAGCAGAAGCCGATGTCGGCTCACAATACCGGAGGGAAATGACAGAAGCCGGTGTCGGCTCGCTATGCCAAGGAGACGAGGCAGAAGCCGCTGTCGGCTCGCAATACCCGAGGAGTTGCAGTAGAAGCCGATGTCGGCTCGCTATACTGGAGGAGTCGAAGTAGAAGCCGATGTCGGCTCGCAATACTGAAGGTAAGGAATGATGTAGTCCTTGATTACTGGTATATCCGAATCTTCCGAGGTTACCAGGAGTCCAATCCTAATTTGTTGTGGTGACTTGTACTGTATTGGTGGTGAATTGAACTGAACTGAACTGAAAATCTCGTCTATTAAGTATCCCGCGTTCCGTCTCTAGTGACGAGAGAGGGCGCATGCGCTACCTCGCCATCTGGTGGTGGAAAGCGGTATTATTTTATATTATATTATTGGACTTCTGGCATCGTAAGAGTTTTATTTATTTGAACAATTATATATATACATTCGTTGTTTAACATATTATAATATTTTGCAGATAATAGTGAAGTTCTTCTTTACGTGATTGTGAGTATTTACATTCGTGAAGTCTCTGCTTATAAAAAGTCTTATTTCTATATACGAATTGATTATTTACAGGTTGCTTGTTCGATGACTTATAATTAGGTGAGTTACATATTTTTATAATTAAACTAATGATTGTATCCTAATGTTTTTCCTTTTTACAGGTTTTCTGTTTGGAGCTGGATCTATATGTAAGTAAGATGATTGTATTATGTATATATATATATATATATATATATATATATATATATATATATATATATTACTATTCTTAATCTAATGACCTTTCTTTCTTTCTTTACAGGTGGATTATATATAGGATACTATGTATCTTTGGAGCCTATCATTCTAGGTGAGTAATATTTATTATTATATAAAGGATGCTATGCAGCCTTATGAACTATTCTAATATTTCTTTTCTTTTCAGGTTTTCTGGACTTTGTCTTTATAAGTGAGTAATACTTATTATTATAAATGAATAGTATGTATCTTATTATCTATTCTAATACTTGTTATTTTCTTTTCAGGTTTTTCTGGACTTTTATCCTTATAGGTAAATAATACTTTTTATTACATAAAGGATACTATGTATCTTTGGAGCCTATCTTTCTAGGTGAGTAATACTTATTAATATATAAAGGATATTTTGTAGCTTATAAGCTATTCTAATATTTCTTATTTTTCCTTTCAGGTTTTTCTGGAGCTTATCATTCTAGGTGAGTACTACTTATTAATATATCTTTGGCTTACATTAATACTGATATTTACATTATATTTCCTGTTTCAGGAGAACTATACTTTAGGAATTTATTGGAAGATTGAACCTTTTAAAGAAAAATGGAGGATTAATGTGAGTAAAAAAAAATATTATACTATTATTTATCCTCAGTACGTAACACCTCCCCCCTTTTTCTTTAAAAAAAGAGTTTTCTCTCTTTTTTTTTTTTCTGGCTTCATAGAACAAAATTTTATGGAAGGGCTTTTGGGTGATGATTGGAGATGTCTTCTTCTTGAATCATCCAATTTGTTAATATGCACTTTTTCGAATTTTCCTTAATAGAAACGCTAATCTCCATCTGGGTCGGCTCGTTCTTCATCGGCGATATTCGCTTTCTTTAATTTGTTTGGATGGACGGCTCGTGTTTTACCGTCAAGACTTATGCATACATTTCCATTCTCTAATATGGATGTTACTTGATGAGGCCCTGTATATTGATGGGAAAATTTGCCCTTTCGTTTATCTATTAGTCGAAAGACATAATCTCCTTCCTTGAAATGCTGAACGTTTAATCTTCGGTCGTAATATTCTTTGGATTTTTCTTTTGCTTTTACCAGGTTCTGGCGCGCGGTTGTCTGGAGTTCGTGGACCTTTGTGGATAGCTTGAAGAGGTAGTATTGGTAAGTTTCTTCATCTTCTATGTTGTAATTAATAGTCGAGGGAACACGCGCTAATTTTCCGTAGACGAGTTCGTGTGGAGTAAAGCTAGTGCCTTCGTGGACGGATGTGTTGTATGATAGCATTGCTAAAGGGAGCCATTCATCCCAATCTTCTTCCTTTTCGATATACATTTTCAGGTATTCCTTTAAGACGTGGTGTGATCGTTCAAGAGAGCCATTGGATTGAGGGTGATAAGCTGAGGTTTGTATTTGTTTTATCTGGAATCTTTTTGCGACGTGACGCATGAGCGAGCTTGTAAAATTTCTTCCTTGATCGGTTAAGATTATTTTTGGTGCTCCGAATATACAGATAAGTTTGTTTACAAAACTTCTTGCAATGGTTTCAGCGGTGGTATCCCTTAAGGGAACGGCCAATGCGTATTTGGTCAGGAGGTCTTGCATGGTGAGGATGTATTCATATCCCTTGTTGGTGATGGGTAGTTCTCCTACTACATCAAGAGCCACTTTATCAAATGAAGAACCGGGTGTATCGGTGAGTACCATGGGTTGTTTGGTTTTTACGCGGACTAGTTTTTTTCGCTGACACTCTAAACATTGTTGGATGTATAATTGAATTTCATTTTTCATGCAATCCCAATAATACTGCGTACGAATGCGTCTATATGTTTTTGAGACACCCTTGTGACCTCCTATCGGTCTATCATGGAATTCTCTGATAATATCACGTCTGTTTTGTTTTTCAGGGATTTGGACCAGGTGTAGACACAAGGTGAGAGTGGTTAGATGTCCTTCTAATGAAGCTTGTATGTATTTGAAGACGGTAGTCCAATCTGCTCCTTCCAGGGGGTCTGTTTTTGAAATACTCAGTGTAGTGATTCCTAATTCATTTACCACGTCGACTAATGAAGAGACTGCTTCTATGAGTATGTCGGGGTCGGTTCCAGTATTTATTGATTCCTTAATTGTTAGAGCAATCTGTCGATGGCCAGGATTGTGTGTTACTCGGGCTCTGCCGAGTGTTAGATTTTTCAGGACTGGAATTTTCCTTGCTTGGAACAGGTCTTGGGCTCCTGTGTCTATAGGTGATCCCGTTTTTGTTATGAAGAAGGCGACATTGTCTTTCCTTAGCGATAGAGGGTCTCGAGATTCAATTATTGTCAACGCGTTTCTATTTTCAGGTGTTTCTGCAAGAGGTAACGGTTCTTGGGATACCCTCCTGGTTTCTTCGGTCGGAAGTTCCGGTTCTGATGGCTCGGCTTCCTCTACAATAACTGGGTCTTCGGGTGGAATTTTTGGTTCTTCAGGACTTGATGGATTTTCGAATGAAGGTTCGTCTGATTTCCTCGGGTGTGTTCTTTTTGTGGGAAGTTCGATGGAGGAATCGCTTGATGTAGACTGCGTTTTTCGTTTTAGGGGCCGATCAAATAATTCGTCGTCAGATGATGAGGATAAATGTAATCGTTTTGGAGATTTTTCTGATGATTCAGATGATGATCGAAGACGGATGGGAAATACGTTGTGAAAAAGTGCATCAAAATTAAGAGTTGATCTTCCTGGCTGATATGGGACGTCGGGATTATACTCCAGCGTACATTGAATTTGGCTTGACGGGGGTTTATGAAGCCAGTGAAGAAGCTTACTTAAATTACTAGAGGCTAAGATATCGCGTATTTTCTTATAATTAATTTTAAGACTAATTTCACGTTTGGCTGGCTTATTATCCAGAAAATAACCTATCTGTTTCTTTTTAGGTCGCGAACCATAGAAGTCCGGATTTTCGTACATGGAAGAAGTTGAAGGAGTTGGAATTATAGGATACTTAAAAGGAATATTTGTTTGGAGAACATTATATGAGGAGTGAAGGTTTGTTTCACATGAATTATTAGAATCACCCATTTGAATAGAGTTTTTATGAAAATCATTTTCTTTTTCAGGTGAGGTAATGTATGAAAGAGAGTCTTTAGACTCTTGTTGGATTTTGAAAGGTATATTTCGCTTATAATTTACTTTACGATTAATAATTGGTTTGGTTGGTTTATCAACCTGATAATTTGATATCTCCTTCTTTTTAGATTGAGGACCATGGGAGTTTGAGTCATGGTATATGAAAGAAGTTGAAGGAGTTGCATTTATAGGGCACTCAAAAGGAATATTTTTTTGAAGAGTATTATTTGAAATCTCAAGACAAGGTTGAGAGTTTTTATATGAATTATTATTAGAACCATCTGTTTGAATAATATTTTTAGGTAAATCATAATCTTTTTCAGGTGAATCAACGTATGAAGGAGAGCCTTTAGACTCTTTAGGAGTTTTTAGAGATATATTTTCCTCCGGTTCTGTCTTTGCAGTTTGCGGGGAAATATCCTCTTTGGTAAGTAGATTTGATTCTGCTCTTTTGGCAGGAATAAGAATGGGAGATTCACACTGATTTTCATATGATTTTAGAGGAAATGGAGATAGAGATGGCTTAATAATATGAACTGAGACCTCTGATTGGATTTCAGTTGTTTTAGGTTTGTCTTGAGTATTTTCAATTTTAGTTTCTTCTTGGATTTGTTTTTGATAAATTATTTGTTTTGGAATTTTTAGTGAGTGCGTAAAAGGAATTTCAAGATTTTGAACGATAAGTAGTTCGCTGGAGTAGTCAATGGATGCATTATGAGTAATAAGAAATTCGGATCCTATGATTCCGTCTTGAGTGATTGGGAAATCTTCTGGTACGAGGTAGAATATAGCGAAGTTATTATTTATATTTGCGTTAATATAACCTAAGGTAGGAACGACGTGATTTGTAATTCCTTCTAAAAATAAGGGATTTTTATAACTAATTGGTATGTTAGATTTTATAGAATTTATTTTTATTAAATTTATTTCAGCTCCAGAGTCTATCATGAATCTGCGCGGGGAATGAAAGTGAGTTGAAGAGAGTAATACTGAAGGTACGCGATTTCCTTTCAGCGATGTGATTTTTATCACTCTTTGGGTTGGCTCATGGATTCCATGGTTGTCGATTCTGACATGGTTGTTGGACTGAGGTGATAAATGGTTTGTCCCCGACGTTCGTCCGGTTGTGAGGGGGACTGCTGGGCGTTTCCCGACTCACGGTGAGTATTATTATTATAATAATTATTATTATTATTATTATTATTATTATTGCGATTATAATTATTATTATTTACAGGCCTTATGCGGCATTGGGATAAGGTGTGCCCATTTGTTTTGCAGTAGTTACAAAATAATGGTTGTGAATTGAAAGGGCGATTAGGAGGTGAATTGTTTTGAGGGGGTTTATTCTGTCGTGCAGAATTTAGATACCAGCATTTAGTTGCTGTATGATTTGGTTTACTGCAAATTTGACATACTACGTCGTTTGTTTGTTTAGGAGCTGGAGCCCCATAGAAGCGTACACGGTCGGATTCTACTTGTTTGGCGGCCGTGATAGCAGTATCGAATGCTTGGTCGAGAGTTTTATATCCTAATATATTCATTTGGACTCGGATTTCTGGAGGTAAGCCATTTAAAAAGGACTCTAAAGTTAGTTCGTTAATAGTGATAGATAGTTGGGGAAATAGTGAAGTGTAGCGATCTTGCTCTCCTTCTAGAATAGCAGATCGTAAATCTTTTACGCGTCCTATATAATCTAAAATATTTTCGGAAGGTAATTTAGTTATATTTGCGAGCTCTCCTCTATACTGGTTAGTAGATTTTGCTGGGGAAAATACGTTTTTTAGTCGCGAAAGTAAATCTTCCACGGAAGTAAATGTTCTGTCTTCGACAGCGAGATAAGCGTGACCTTGTAATTTGTTTTGTAGGAATTTAACAAGCTGAGGTTCGGCGTAAGGTGATACCATTGATTTGGCGCGTTTGCAGGCACGAGAAAATTGAAGTACGTTAATATTTTGACCATTGAATACGGGAACACATTCCACGGCATCTTTTATACTAATTTGCGGGTAACTGGTTGTTTCAGTTTGTTTCACTGGAGTGCTTGATGCGGTAGGTATACGGAGAGAAAGGCGATCTAAAGTGTTTTGGATAGACGTCATTTGTGCCGCGAGTCGTGTCGCTGTTGTATCGTCGAGAGTAGTTTTAGTTTTATACCCCGATGATTCGGGAGTAGTTTGATCAATAGATTTTATGCCTGAGGGGCCTTGGTCCTCGCTTGACGGAGTCGTTGGTTCGCTCATTTTGGAAGATTTAAATATATAAAGAGGTTAAAAATTGTAATAGTAAAGTAGGACGTAATTAGGTAGGTTTGAAGTTAAAGTTTGAAGTTAAAGTTTGAAATTGCATTTGAATTTGATTGATGTTAATTGATATTTCATATTTGATAATTTATTTTTGATAATCGATAATCGATAATCGATAATCCCACCGTGTGGTCACCAGTTTTAAAAAAAATTTTGTGTAGTGTTACGTCCTGGCTTACGGAAATGCAGGGCAGCTGCTGTCACCAGGTAATCTTTAGGAGAATTACCAAACTCAAGTATAAAAATATAATAATTATAATTTTTTTGTTTGTTTTTAGATTTGAAATTCCTCTACGCGGCTCGAGCGGTAAGGGCGTAGCGGGCTAGGAGGAAGAAAATATACGTGAAAATTAAAAGGTAAGAGAAAAATATTTTAAAGTCATTTTCGGTAAGAAGGAATAATATTAAAAGAAATAAGTGGTTCATTTGGAGGAGGATGATTTATAGATACTGGATTGAAAGAAGTACGAGGGTTAATACCCTTAGGAGGAGACAGAATTGAGTTCTGGGATTCATTCTTGGAGGAAGGCAGAGGAGTTATTAAACGTGGAGGAGCAGGGAACTCGAAGACTGATGGATCGAATTCTCCATGTTTGTTGAGAGCAGTAATTTGTCTCCCGGCACGGGTCCTCCGTCCGGACCGATGACTCCTTTCGCGGCATTTAATAGCGGGGAGACGAAGAAGTTATAAAAGTAAAAAAATAAAAGTATACTAGATTGTAAAATTTTACTTAGATATTACGAGTGACTGGTTGATTTTAAGTTTCTTAAAGAAGGGTCTACAGAAGCTAAAATATGCATTATTTGCAGACTGAGGGATAGGCAGAAGCCGGTGGCGGCTCGCGATACCACGGCAAAAATAGTAGAAGCCGATGGCGGCTCACAATACCGAGGGAGGACAAGGTAGAAGCCGATGTCGGCTCGCGATACCGTAGGAAATTAACAGAAGCCGGTGTCGGCTCGCAATGTTATGGAGAAAACAGCAGAAGCCGATGTCGGCTCACAATACCGGAGAAATCAGCAGAAGCCGATGTCGGCTCACAATACCGGAGGGAAATCAGCAGAAGCCGATGTCGGCTCACAATACCGGAGGGAAATGACAGAAGCCGGTGTCGGCTCGCTATGCCAAGGAGACGAGGCAGAAGCCGCTGTCGGCTCGCAATACCCGAGGAGTTGCAGTAGAAGCCGATGTCGGCTCGCTATACTGGAGGAGTCGAAGTAGAAGCCGATGTCGGCTCGCAATACTGAAGGTAAGGAATGATGTAGTCCTTGATTACTGGTATATCCGAATCTTCCGAGGTTACCAGGAGTCCAATCCTAATTTGTTGTGGTGACTTGTACTGTATTGGTGGTGAATTGAACTGAACTGAACTGAAAATCTCGTCTATTAAGTATCCCGCGTTCCGTCTCTAGTGACGAGAGAGGGCGCATGCGCTACCTCGCCATCTGGTGGTGGAAAGCGGTATTATTTTATATTATATTATTGGACTTCTGGCATCGTAAGAGTTTTATTTATTTGAACA
Source organism: Ectemnius lituratus (assembly GCA_910593735.2). Classification (NCBI taxonomy): domain Eukaryota; kingdom Metazoa; phylum Arthropoda; class Insecta; order Hymenoptera; family Crabronidae; genus Ectemnius; species Ectemnius lituratus. Next base: position 1,450,860 of record OU343044.1, on the reverse strand, counting down.
ATTATATATATACATTCGTTGTTTAACATATTATAATATTTTGCAGATAATAGTGAAGTTCTTCTTTACGTGATTGTGAGTATTTACATTCGTGAAGTCTCTGCTTATAAAAAGTCTTATTTCTATATACGAATTGATTATTTACAGGTTGCTTGTTCGATGACTTATAATTAGGTGAGTTACATATTTTTATAATTAAACTAATGATTGTATCCTAATGTTTTTCCTTTTTACAGGTTTTCTGTTTGGAGCTGGATCTATATGTAAGTAAGATGATTGTATTATGTATATATATATATATATATATATATATATATATATATATATTACTATTCTTAATCTAATGACCTTTCTTTCTTTCTTTACAGGTGGATTATATATAGGATACTATGTATCTTTGGAGCCTATCATTCTAGGTGAGTAATATTTATTATTATATAAAGGATGCTATGCAGCCTTATGAACTATTCTAATATTTCTTTTCTTTTCAGGTTTTCTGGACTTTGTCTTTATAAGTGAGTAATACTTATTATTATAAATGAATAGTATGTATCTTATTATCTATTCTAATACTTGTTATTTTCTTTTCAGGTTTTTCTGGACTTTTATCCTTATAGGTAAATAATACTTTTTATTACATAAAGGATACTATGTATCTTTGGAGCCTATCTTTCTAGGTGAGTAATACTTATTAATATATAAAGGATATTTTGTAGCTTATAAGCTATTCTAATATTTCTTATTTTTCCTTTCAGGTTTTTCTGGAGCTTATCATTCTAGGTGAGTACTACTTATTAATATATCTTTGGCTTACATTAATACTGATATTTACATTATATTTCCTGTTTCAGGAGAACTATACTTTAGGAATTTATTGGAAGATTGAACCTTTTAAAGAAAAATGGAGGATTAATGTGAGTAAAAAAAAATATTATACTATTATTTATCCTCAGTACGTAACAGCCAGAATCGTACTCTGTTGTTGAACAGAAGTGTATCCGAAGTAAAATGACTAGAGGAATCGAATGCCGCAAGCAGAATTCAAATCCGAGCCTCCGTTCGGCAGGAAATCGCAGTTATAGTGAAAAACCTATCTTCTAGCATTCTAACTGCCAGAATCGTACTCTGTTGTTAAACAGAAGTGTAATCGAAGTGAAATCACTTGAGGAATCGAATGCCGCAAGCAGAATTCAAATCCGAGCCTCCGTTCGGTAGGAAATCGCAGTTATAGTGAAAATCCTATCTTCTAGCATTCTAACTGCCAGAATCGTACTCTGTTGTTAAACAGAAGTGTAATCGAAGTGAAATCACTTGAGGAATCGAATGCCGCAAGCAGAATTCAAATCCGAGCCTCCGTTCGGTAGGAAATCGCAGTTATAGTGAAAATCCTATCTTCTAGCATTCTAACTGCCAGAATCGTACTCTGTTGTTAAACAGAAGTGTAATCGAAGTGAAATGACTTGAGGAATCGAATGCCGCAAGCAGAATTCAAATCCGAGCCTCCGTTCGGCAGGAAATCGCAGTTATAGTGAAAAACCTATCTTCTAGCATTCTAACTGCCAGAATCGTACTCTGTTGTTAATCGAAGTGAAATCACTTGAGGAATCGAATGCCGCAAGCAGAATTCAAATCCGAGCCTCCGTTCGGCAGGAAATCGCAGTTATAGTGAAAAATCTATCTTCCAGCATTCTAACTGCCAGAATCGTACTCTGTTGTTAAACAGAAGTGTAATCGAAGTGAAATGACTTGAGGAATCGAATGCCGCAAGCAGAATTCAAATCCGAGCCTCCGTTCGGCAGGAAATCGCAGTTATAGTGAAAAACCTATCTTCTAGCATTCTAACGGCCAGAATCGTACTCTGTTGTTGAACAGAAGTGTATCCGAAGTAAAATGACTAGAGGGATCGAATGCCGCAAGCAGAATTCAAATCCGAGCCTCCGTTCGGCAGGAAATCGCAGTTATAGTGAAAAACCTATCTTCTAGCATTCTAACGGCCAGAATCGTACTCTGTTGTTGAACAGAAGTGTATCCGAAGTAAAATGACTAGAGGGATCGAATGCCGCAAGCAGAATTCAAATCCGAGCCTCCGTTCGGCAGGAAATCGCAGTTATAGTGAAAAACCTATCTTCTAGCATTCTAACTGCCAGAATCGTACTCTGTTGTTAATCGAAGTGAAATCACTTGAGGAATCGAATGCCGCAAGCAGAATTCAAATCCGAGCCTCCGTTCGGCAGGAAATCGCAGTTATAGTGAAAAATCTATCTTCCAGCATTCTAACTGCCAGAATCGTACTCTGTTGTTAAACAGAAGTGTAATCGAAGTGAAATGACTTGAGGAATCGAATGCCGCAAGCAGAATTCAAATCCGAGCCTCCGTTCGGCAGGAAATCGCAGTTATAGTGAAAAACCTATCTTCTAGCATTCTAACGGCCAGAATCGTACTCTGTTGTTAAACAGAAGTGTAATCGAAGTGAAATGACTTGAGGAATCGAATGCCGCAAGCAGAATTCAAATCCGAGCCTCCGTTCGGCAGGAAATCGCAGTTATAGTGAAAAACCTATCTTCTAGCATTCTAACGGCCAGAATCGTACTCTGTTGTTGAACAGAAGTGTATCCGAAGTAAAATGACTAGAGGGATCGAATGCCGCAAGCAGAATTCAAATCCGAGCCTCCGTTCGACAGGAAATCGCAGTTATAGTGAAAAACCTATCTTCTAGCATTCTAACGGCCAGAATCGTACTCTGTTGTTAAACAGAAGTGTAATCGAAGTGAAATCACTTGAGGAATCGAATGCCGCAAGCAGAATTCAAATCCGAGCCTCCGTTCGGCAGGAAATCGCAGTTATAGTGAAAAACCTATCTTCTAGCATTCTAACTGACAGAATCGTACTCTGTTGTTAAACAGAAGTGTAATCGAAGTGAAATCACTTGAGAAATCGAATGCCGCAAGCAGAATTCAAATCCGAGCCTCCGTTCGGCAGGAAATCGCAGTTATAGTGAAAAACCTATCTTCTAGCATTCTAACGGCCAGAATCGTACTCTGTTGTTGAACAGAAGTGTATCCGAAGTAAAATGACTAGAGGGATCGAATGCCGTGTGACGTCCCAGTCACGCGCCCACGCTGGCAGTCGGACATAGTGCGCAGCGCCGCCGCTAGAGGTCTCACTGACTCTACTGAGTTTCTCGCAAGAGCACCACTAAGCCTCTCTTCCAATATATACAAAGTTCCAAACATCCTCTAGTATCCCCCAGCGTCTAGGGCAGGGGTCGACCACGCAGCCCTACTGATGAGTCTGTGGTCGACTCCAAGACGAAACGCTCCCTTCCCCTCATCTTTTCGCCCCCTTCAGCATCGCTTCCTCCCCGACAGCCTCCATTGCGTCCATGCAGTGGCACCTCGGTGCGATACACTTGGGCGGCGAGGCAAGATCCCTTCATTCCCCTGTTGCGGCCATCAATCGCCCCTCCGAGGATGCGGGCGGGACGTAACAGCCGCAAGCAGAATTCAAATCCGAGCCTCCGTTCGGCAGGAAATCGCAGTTATAGTGAAAAACCTATCTTCTAGCATTCTAACGGCCAGAATCGTACTCTGTTGTTGAACAGAAGTGTATCCGAAGTAAAATGACTAGAGGAATCGAATGCCGCAAGCAGAATTCAAATCCGAGCCTCCGTTCGGCAGGAAATCGCAGTTATAGTGAAAAACCTATCTTCTAGCATTCTAACTGCCAGAATCGTACTCTGTTGTTAAACAGAAGTGTAATCGAAGTGAAATGACTTGAGGAATCGAATGCCGCAAGCAGAATTCAAATCCGAGCCTCCGTTCGGCAGGAAATCGCAGTTATAGTGAAAAACCTATCTTCTAGCATTCTAACTGCCAGAATCGTACTCTGTTGTTAAACAGAAGTGTAATCGAAGTGAAATCACTTGAGGAATCGAATGCCGCAAGCAGAATTCAAATCCGAGCCTCCGTTCGGCAGGAAATCGCAGTTATAGTGAAAAACCTATCTTCTAGCATTCTAACTGCCAGAATCGTACTCTGTTGTTAATCGAAGTGAAATCACTTGAGGAATCGAATGCCGCAAGCAGAATTCAAATCCGAGCCTCCGTTCGGCAGGAAATCGCAGTTATAGTGAAAAATCTATCTTCTAGCATTCTAACTGCCAGAATCGTACTCTGTTGTTAAACAGAAGTGTAATCGAAGTGAAATCACTTGAGGAATCGAATGCCGCAAGCAGAATTCAAATCCGAGCCTCCGTTCGGCAGGAAATCGCAGTTATAGTGAAAAACCTATCTTCTAGCATTCTAACTGACAGAATCGTACTCTGTTGTTAAACAGAAGTGTAATCGAAGTGAAATCACTTGAGGAATCGAATGCCGCAAGCAGAATTCAAATCCGAGCCTCCGTTCGGCAGGAAATCGCAGTTATAGTGAAAAACCTATCTTCTAGCATTCTAACTGCCAGAATCGTACTCTGTTGTTAAACAGAAGTGTAATCGAAGTGAAATCACTTGAGGAATCGAATGCCGCAAGCAGAATTCAAATCCGAGCCTCCGTTCGGTAGGAAATCGCAGTTATAGTGAAAATCCTATCTTCTAGCATTCTAACTGCCAGAATCGTACTCTGTTGTTAAACAGAAGTGTAATCGAAGTGAAATCACTTGAGGAATCGAATGCCGCAAGCAGAATTCAAATCCGAGCCTCCGTTCGGCAGGAAATCGCAGTTATAGTGAAAAACCTATCTTCTAGCCTTCTAACGGCCAGAATCGTACTCTGTTGTTGAACAGAAGTGTATCCGAAGTAAAATGACTAGAGGGATCGAATGCAGCAAGCAGAATTCAAATCCGAGCCTCCGTTCGGCAGGAAATCGCAGTTATAGTGAAAAACCTATCTTCCAGTATTCTAACTGCCAGAATAGTACTCTGTTGTTAAACAGAAGTGTAATCGAAGTGAAATCACTTGAGGAATCGAATGCCGCAAGCAGAATTCAAATCCGAGCCTCCGTTCGGCAGGAAATCGCAGTTATAGTGAAAAACCTATCTTCTAGCATTCTAACGGCCAGAATCGTACTCTGTTGTTGAACAGAAGTGTATCCGAAGTAAAATGACTAGAGGGATCGAATGCCGCAAGCAGAATTCAAATCCGAGCCTCCGTTCGGCAGGAAATCGCAGTTATAGTGAAAAACCTATCTTCTAGCATTCTAACTGCCAGAATCGTACTCTGTTGTTAAACAGAAGTGTAATCGAAGTGAAATCACTTGAGGAATCGAATGCCGCAAGCAGAATTCAAATCCGAGCCTCCGTTCGGTAGGAAATCGCAGTTATAGTGAAAATCCTATCTTCTAGCATTCTAACTGCCAGAATCGTACTCTGTTGTTAAACAGAAGTGTAATCGAAGTGAAATCACTTGAGGAATCGAATGCCGCAAGCAGAATTCAAATCCGAGCCTCCGTTCGGTAGGAAATCGCAGTTATAGTGAAAATCCTATCTTCTAGCATTCTAACTGCCAGAATCGTACTCTGTTGTTAAACAGAAGTGTAATCGAAGTGAAATGACTTGAGGAATCGAATGCCGCAAGCAGAATTCAAATCCGAGCCTCCGTTCGGCAGGAAATCGCAGTTATAGTGAAAAACCTATCTTCTAGCATTCTAACTGCCAGAATCGTACTCTGTTGTTAATCGAAGTGAAATCACTTGAGGAATCGAATGCCGCAAGCAGAATTCAAATCCGAGCCTCCGTTCGGCAGGAAATCGCAGTTATAGTGAAAAACCTATCTTCCAGCATTCTAACTGTCAGAATAGTACTCTGTTGTTAAACAGAAGTGTAATCGAAGTGAAATGACTTGAGGAATCGAATGCCGCAAGCAGAATTCAAATCCGAGCCTCCGTTCGGCAGGAAATCGCAGTTATAGTGAAAAACCTATCTTCTAGCATTCTAACTGCCAGAATCGTACTCTGTTGTTAATCGAAGTGAAATCACTTGAGGAATCGAATGCCGCAAGCAGAATTCAAATCCGAGCCTCCGTTCGGCAGGAAATCGCAGTTATAGTGAAAAATCTATCTTCCAGCATTCTAACTGCCAGAATCGTACTCTGTTGTTAAACAGAAGTGTAATCGAAGTGAAATGACTTGAGGAATCGAATGCCGCAAGCAGAATTCAAATCCGAGCCTCCGTTCGGCAGGAAATCGCAGTTATAGTGAAAAACCTATCTTCTAGCATTCTAACTGCCAGAATCGTACTCTGTTGTTAAACAGAAGTGTAATCGAAGTGAAATCACTTGAGGAATCGAATGCCGCAAGCAGAATTCAAATCCGAGCCTCCGTTCGGCAGGAAATCGCAGTTATAGTGAAAAACCTATCTTCTAGCATTCTAACTGCCAGAATCGTACTCTGTTGTTAAACAGAAGTGTAATCGAAGTGAAATCACTTGAGGAATCGAATGCCGCAAGCAGAATTCAAATCCGAGCCTCCGTTCGGCAGGAAATCGCAGTTATAGTGAAAAACATATCTTCTAGCAATCTAACTGCCAGAATCGTACTCTGTTGTTAAACAGAAGTGTAATCGAAGTGAAATCACTTGAGGAATCGAATGCCGCAAGCAGAATTCAAATCCGAGCCTCCGTTCGGCAGGAAATCGCAGTTATAGTGAAAAACCTATCTTCCAGCATTCTAACTGCCAGAATAGTACTCTGTTGTTAAACAGAAGTGTAATCGAAGTGAAATCACTTGAGGAATCGAATGCCGCAAGCAGAATTCAAATCCGAGCCTCCGTTCGGCAGGAAATCGCAGTTATAGTGAAAAACCTATCTTCTAGCATTCTAACTGCCAGAATCGTACTCTGTTGTTAATCGAAGTGAAATCACTTGAGGAATCGAATGCCGCAAGCAGAATTCAAATCCGAGCCTCCGTTCGGCAGGAAATCGCAGTTATAGTGAAAAATCTATCTTCTAGCATTCTAACTGCCAGAATCGTACTCTGTTGTTAAACAGAAGTGTAATCGAAGTGAAATCACTTGAGGAATCGAATGCCGCAAGCAGAATTCAAATCCGAGCCTCCGTTCGGCAGGAAATCGCAGTTATAGTGAAAAACCTATCTTCTAGCATTCTAACTGACAGAATCGTACTCTGTTGTTAAACAGAAGTGTAATCGAAGTGAAATCACTTGAGGAATCGAATGCCGCAAGCAGAATTCAAATCCGAGCCTCCGTTCGGCAGGAAATCGCAGTTATAGTGAAAAACCTATCTTCTAGCATTCTAACTGCCAGAATCGTACTCTGTTGTTAAACAGAAGTGTAATCGAAGTGAAATCACTTGAGGAATCGAATGCCGCAAGCAGAATTCAAATCCGAGCCTCCGTTCGGTAGGAAATCGCAGTTATAGTGAAAATCCTATCTTCTAGCATTCTAACTGCCAGAATCGTACTCTGTTGTTAAACAGAAGTGTAATCGAAGTGAAATCACTTGAGGAATCGAATGCCGCAAGCAGAATTCAAATCCGAGCCTCCGTTCGGCAGGAAATCGCAGTTATAGTGAAAAACCTATCTTCTAGCCTTCTAACGGCCAGAATCGTACTCTGTTGTTGAACAGAAGTGTATCCGAAGTAAAATGACTAGAGGGATCGAATGCCGCAAGCAGAATTCAAATCCGAGCCTCCGTTCGGCAGGAAATCGCAGTTATAGTGAAAAACCTATCTTCCAGCATTCTAACTGCCAGAATAGTACTCTGTTGTTAAACAGAAGTGTAATCGAAGTGAAATCACTTGAGGAATCGAATGCCGCAAGCAGAATTCAAATCCGAGCCTCCGTTCGGCAGGAAATCGCAGTTATAGTGAAAAACCTATCTTCTAGCATTCTAACTGCCAGAATCGTACTCTGTTGTTAAACAGAAGTGTAATCGAAGTGAAATCACTTGAGGAATCGAATGCCGCAAGCAGAATTCAAATCCGAGCCTCCGTTCGGCAGGAAATCGCAGTTATAGTGAAAAACATATCTTCTAGCAATCTAACTGCCAGAATCGTACTCTGTTGTTAAACAGAAGTGTAATCGAAGTGAAATCACTTGAGGAATCGAATGCCGCAAGCAGAATTCAAATCCGAGCCTCCGTTCGGCAGGAAATCGCAGTTATAGTGAAAAACCTATCTTCTAGCATTCTAACTGCCAGAATCGTACTCTGTTGTTAATCGAAGTGAAATCACTTGAGGAATCGAATGCCGCAAGCAGAATTCAAATCCGAGCCTCCGTTCGGCAGGAAATCGCAGTTATAGTGAAAAACCTATCTTCCAGCATTCTAACTGCCAGAATAGTACTCTGTTGTTAAACAGAAGTGTAATCGAAGTGAAATCACTTGAGGAATCGAATGCCGCAAGCAGAATTCAAATCCGAGCCTCCGTTCGGCAGGAAATCGCAGTTATAGTGAAAAACCTATCTTCTAGCATTCTAACTGCCAGAATCGTACTCTGTTGTTAATCGAAGTGAAATCACTTGAGGAATCGAATGCCGCAAGCAGAATTCAAATCCGAGCCTCCGTTCGGCAGGAAATCGCAGTTATAGTGAAAAATCTATCTTCCAGCATTCTAACTGCCAGAATCGTACTCTGTTGTTAAACAGAAGTGTAATCGAAGTGAAATGACTTGAGGAATCGAATGCCGCAAGCAGAATTCAAATCCGAGCCTCCGTTCGGCAGGAAATCGCAGTTATAGTGAAAAACCTATCTTCTAGCATTCTAACTGCCAGAATCGTACTCTGTTGTTAAACAGAAGTGTAATCGAAGTGAAATCACTTGAGGAATCGAATGCCGCAAGCAGAATTCAAATCCGAGCCTCCGTTCGGCAGGAAATCGCAGTTATAGTGAAAAACCTATCTTCTAGCATTCTAACTGCCAGAATCGTACTCTGTTGTTAAACAGAAGTGTAATCGAAGTGAAATCACTTGAGGAATCGAATGCCGCAAGCAGAATTCAAATCCGAGCCTCCGTTCGGCAGGAAATCGCAGTTATAGTGAAAAACATATCTTCTAGCAATCTAACTGCCAGAATCGTACTCTGTTGTTAAACAGAAGTGTAATCGAAGTGAAATCACTTGAGGAATCGAATGCCGCAAGCAGAATTCAAATCCGAGCCTCCGTTCGGCAGGAAATCGCAGTTATAGTGAAAAACCTATCTTCCAGCATTCTAACTGCCAGAATAGTACTCTGTTGTTAAACAGAAGTGTAATCGAAGTGAAATCACTTGAGGAATCGAATGCCGCAAGCAGAATTCAAATCCGAGCCTCCGTTCGGCAGGAAATCGCAGTTATAGTGAAAAACCTATCTTCTAGCATTCTAACTGCCAGAATCGTACTCTGTTGTTAATCGAAGTGAAATCACTTGAGGAATCGAATGCCGCAAGCAGAATTCAAATCCGAGCCTCCGTTCGGCAGGAAATCGCAGTTATAGTGAAAAACCTATCTTCTAGCATTCTAACTGCCAGAATCGGACTCTGTTGTTAAACAGAAGTGTAATCGAAGTGAAATCACTTGAGGAATCGAATGCCGCAAGCAGAATTCAAATCCGAGCCTCCGTTCGGTAGGAAATCGCAGTTATAGTGAAAATCCTATCTTCTAGCATTCTAACTGCCAGAATCGTACTCTGTTGTTAAACAGAAGTGTAATCGAAGTGAAATCACTTGAGGAATCGAATGCCGCAAGCAGAATTCAAATCCGAGCCTCCGTTCGGCAGGAAATCGCAGTTATAGTGAAAAACCTATCTTCTAGCCTTCTAACGGCCAGAATCGTACTCTGTTGTTGAACAGAAGTGTATCCGAAGTAAAATGACTAGAGGGATCGAATGCCGCAAGCAGAATTCAAATCCGAGCCTCCGTTCGGCAGGAAATCGCAGTTATAGTGAAAAACCTATCTTCCAGCATTCTAACTGCCAGAATAGTACTCTGTTGTTAAACAGAAGTGTAATCGAAGTGAAATCACTTGAGGAATCGAATGCCGCAAGCAGAATTCAAATCCGAGCCTCCGTTCGGCAGGAAATCGCAGTTATAGTGAAAAACCTATCTTCTAGCATTCTAACTGCCAGAATCGTACTCTGTTGTTAAACAGAAGTGTAATCGAAGTGAAATCACTTGAGGAATCGAATGCCGCAAGCAGAATTCAAATCCGAGCCTCCGTACGGCAGGAAATCGCAGTTATAGTGAAAAACATATCTTCTAGCAATCTAACTGCCAGAATCGTACTCTGTTGTTAAACAGAAGTGTAATCGAAGTGAAATCACTTGAGGAATCGAATGCCGCAAGCAGAATTCAAATCCGAGCCTCCGTTCGGCAGGAAATCGCAGTTATAGTGAAAAACCTATCTTCTAGCATTCTAACGGCCAGAATCGTACTCTGTTGTTGAACAGAAGTGTATCCGAAGTAAAATGACTAGAGGGATCGAATGCCGCAAGCAGAATTCAAATCCGAGCCTCCGTTCGGCAGGAAATCGCAGTTATAGTGAAAAACCTATCTTCTAGCATTCTAACGGCCAGAATCGTACTCTGTTGTTGAACAGAAGTGTATCCGAAGTAAAATGACTAGAGGAATCGAATGCCGCAAGCAGAATTCAAATCCGAGCCTCCGTTCGGCAGGAAATCGCAGTTATAGTGAAAAACCTATCTTCTAGCATTCTAACTGCCAGAATCGTACTCTGTTGTTAAACAGAAGTGTAATCGAAGTGAAATCACTTGAGGAATCGAATGCCGCAAGCAGAATTCAAATCCGAGCCTCCGTTCGGTAGGAAATCGCAGTTATAGTGAAAATCCTATCTTCTAGCATTCTAACTGCCAGAATCGTACTCTGTTGTTAAACAGAAGTGTAATCGAAGTGAAATCACTTGAGGAATCGAATGCCGCAAGCAGAATTCAAATCCGAGCCTCCGTTCGGTAGGAAATCGCAGTTATAGTGAAAATCCTATCTTCTAGCATTCTAACTGCCAGAATCGTACTCTGTTGTTAAACAGAAGTGTAATCGAAGTGAAATGACTTGAGGAATCGAATGCCGCAAGCAGAATTCAAATCCGAGCCTCCGTTCGGCAGGAAATCGCAGTTATAGTGAAAAACCTATCTTCTAGCATTCTAACTGCCAGAATCGTACTCTGTTGTTAATCGAAGTGAAATCACTTGAGGAATCGAATGCCGCAAGCAGAATTCAAATCCGAGCCTCCGTTCGGCAGGAAATCGCAGTTATAGTGAAAAACCTATCTTCCAGCATTCTAACTGCCAGAATAGTACTCTGTTGTTAAACAGAAGTGTAATCGAAGTGAAATCACTTGAGGAATCGAATGCCGCAAGCAGAATTCAAATCCGAGCCTCCGTTCGGCAGGAAATCGCAGTTATAGTGAAAAACCTATCTTCTAGCATTCTAACTGCCAGAATCGTACTCTGTTGTTAATCGAAGTGAAATCACTTGAGGAATCGAATGCCGCAAGCAGAATTCAAATCCGAGCCTCCGTTCGGCAGGAAATCGCAGTTATAGTGAAAAATCTATCTTCCAGCATTCTAACTGCCAGAATCGTACTCTGTTGTTAAACAGAAGTGTAATCGAAGTGAAATGACTTGAGGAATCGAATGCCGCAAGCAGAATTCAAATCCGAGCCTCCGTTCGGCAGGAAATCGCAGTTATAGTGAAAAACATATCTTCTAGCAATCTAACTGCCAGAATCGTACTCTGTTGTTAAACAGAAGTGTAATCGAAGTGAAATCACTTGAGGAATCGAATGCCGCAAGCAGAATTCAAATCCGAGCCTCCGTTCGGCAGGAAATCGCAGTTATAGTGAAAAACCTATCTTCTAGCATTCTAACGGCCAGAATCGTACTCTGTTGTTGAACAGAAGTGTATCCGAAGTAAAATGACTAGAGGGATCGAATGCCGCAAGCAGAATTCAAATCCGAGCCTCCGTTCGGCAGGAAATCGCAGTTATAGTGAAAAACCTATCTTCTAGCATTCTAACTGCCAGAATCGTACTCTGTTGTTAATCGAAGTGAAATCACTTGAGGAATCGAATGCCGCAAGCAGAATTCAAATCCGAGCCTCCGTTCGGCAGGAAATCGCAGTTATAGTGAAAAATCTATCTTCCAGCATTCTAACTGCCAGAATCGTACTCTGTTGTTAAACAGAAGTGTAATCGAAGTGAAATGACTTGAGGAATCGAATGCCGCAAGCAGAATTCAAATCCGAGCCTCCGTTCGGCAGGAAATCGCAGTTATAGTGAAAAACCTATCTTCTAGCATTCTAACGGCCAGAATCGTACTCTGTTGTTAAACAGAAGTGTAATCGAAGTGAAATGACTTGAGGAATCGAATGCCGCAAGCAGAATTCAAATCCGAGCCTCCGTTCGGCAGGAAATCGCAGTTATAGTGAAAAACCTATCTTCTAGCATTCTAACGGCCAGAATCGTACTCTGTTGTTGAACAGAAGTGTATCCGAAGTAAAATGACTAGAGGGATCGAATGCCGCAAGCAGAATTCAAATCCGAGCCTCCGTTCGGCAGGAAATCGCAGTTATAGTGAAAAACCTATCTTCTAGCATTCTAACGGCCAGAATCGTACTCTGTTGTTAAACAGAAGTGTAATCGAAGTGAAATCACTTGAGGAATCGAATGCCGCAAGCAGAATTCAAATCCGAGCCTCCGTTCGGCAGGAAATCGCAGTTATAGTGAAAAACCTATCTTCTAGCATTCTAACTGACAGAATCGTACTCTGTTGTTAAACAGAAGTGTAATCGAAGTGAAATCACTTGAGAAATCGAATGCCGCAAGCAGAATTCAAATCCGAGCCTCCGTTCGGCAGGAAATCGCAGTTATAGTGAAAAACCTATCTTCTAGCATTCTAACTGCCAGAATCGTACTCTGTTGTTAAACAGAAGTGTAATCGAAGTGAAATCACTTGAGGAATCGAATGCCGCAAGCAGAATTCAAATCCGAGCCTCCGTTCGGTAGGAAATCGCAGTTATAGTGAAAATCCTATCTTCTAGCATTCTAACTGCCAGAATCGTACTCTGTTGTTAAACAGAAGTGTAATCGAAGTGAAATCACTTGAGGAATCGAATGCCGCAAGCAGAATTCAAATCCGAGCCTCCGTTCGGCAGGAAATCGCAGTTATAGTGAAAAACCTATCTTCTAGCCTTCTAACGGCCAGAATCGTACTCTGTTGTTGAACAGAAGTGTATCCGAAGTAAAATGACTAGAGGGATCGAATGCCGCAAGCAGAATTCAAATCCGAGCCTCCGTTCGGCAGGAAATCGCAGTTATAGTGAAAAACCTATCTTCTAGCCTTCTAACGGCCAGAGTCGTACTCTGTTGTTGAACAGAAGTGTATCCGAAGTAAAATGACTAGAGGGATCGAATGCCGCAAGCAGAATTCAAATCCGAGCCTCCGTTCGGCAGGAAATCGCAGTTATAGTGAAAAACCTATCTTCCAGCATTCTAACTGCCAGAATAGTACTCTGTTGTTAAACAGAAGTGTAATCGAAGTGAAATCACTTGAGGAATCGAATGCCGCAAGCAGAATTCAAATCCGAGCCTCCGTTCGGCAGGAAATCGCAGTTATAGTGAAAAACCTATCTTCTAGCATTCTAACTGCCAGAATCGTACTCTGTTGTTAAACAGAAGTGTAACCGAAGTGAAATCACTTGAGGAATCGAATGCCGCAAGCAGAATTCAAATCCGAGCCTCCGTTCGGCAGGAAATCGCAGTTATAGTGAAAAACATATCTTCTAGCAATCTAACTGCCAGAATCGTACTCTGTTGTTAAACAGAAGTGTAATCGAAGTGAAATCACTTGAGGAATCGAATGCCGCAAGCAGAATTCAAATCCGAGCCTCCGTTCGGTAGGAAATCGCAGTTATAGTGAAAATCCTATCTTCTAGCATTCTAACTGCCAGAATCGTACTCTGTTGTTAAACAGAAGTGTAATCGAAGTGAAATCACTTGAGGAATCGAATGCCGCAAGCAGAATTCAAATCCGAGCCTCCGTTCGGTAGGAAATCGCAGTTATAGTGAAAATCCTATCTTCTAGCATTCTAACTGCCAGAATCGTACTCTGTTGTTAAACAGAAGTGTAATCGAAGTGAAATGACTTGAGGAATCGAATGCCGCAAGCAGAATTCAAATCCGAGCCTCCGTTCGGCAGGAAATCGCAGTTATAGTGAAAAACCTATCTTCTAGCATTCTAACTGCCAGAATCGTACTCTGTTGTTAATCGAAGTGAAATCACTTGAGGAATCGAATGCCGCAAGCAGAATTCAAATCCGAGCCTCCGTTCGGCAGGAAATCGCAGTTATAGTGAAAAACCTATCTTCCAGCATTCTAACTGCCAGAATAGTACTCTGTTGTTAAACAGAAGTGTAATCGAAGTGAAATCACTTGAGGAATCGAATGCCGCAAGCAGAATTCAAATCCGAGCCTCCGTTCGGCAGGAAATCGCAGTTATAGTGAAAAACCTATCTTCTAGCATTCTAACTGCCAGAATCGTACTCTGTTGTTAATCGAAGTGAAATCACTTGAGGAATCGAATGCCGCAAGCAGAATTCAAATCCGAGCCTCCGTTCGGCAGGAAATCGCAGTTATAGTGAAAAATCTATCTTCCAGCATTCTAACTGCCAGAATCGTACTCTGTTGTTAAACAGAAGTGTAATCGAAGTGAAATGACTTGAGGAATCGAATGCCGCAAGCAGAATTCAAATCCGAGCCTCCGTTCGGCAGGAAATCGCAGTTATAGTGAAAAACCTATCTTCTAGCATTCTAACGGCCAGAATCGTACTCTGTTGTTGAACAGAAGTGTATCCGAAGTAAAATGACTAGAGGGATCGAATGCCGCAAGCAGAATTCAAATCCGAGCCTCCGTTCGGCAGGAAATCGCAGTTATAGTGAAAAACCTATCTTCTAGCATTCTAACGGCCAGAATCGTACTCTGTTGTTGAACAGAAGTGTATCCGAAGTAAAATGACTAGAGGGATCGAATGCCGCAAGCAGAATTCAAATCCGAGCCTCCGTTCGGCAGGAAATCGCAGTTATAGTGAAAAACCTATCTTCTAGCATTCTAACTGCCAGAATCGTACTCTGTTGTTAAACAGAAGTGTAATCGAAGTGAAATCACTTGAGGAATCGAATGCCGCAAGCAGAATTCAAATCCGAGCCTCCGTTCGGTAGGAAATCGCAGTTATAGTGAAAATCCTATCTTCTAGCATTCTAACTGCCAGAATCGTACTCTGTTGTTAAACAGAAGTGTAATCGAAGTGAAATCACTTGAGGAATCGAATGCCGCAAGCAGAATTCAAATCCGAGCCTCCGTTCGGTAGGAAATCGCAGTTATAGTGAAAATCCTATCTTCTAGCATTCTAACTGCCAGAATCGTACTCTGTTGTTAAACAGAAGTGTAATCGAAGTGAAATGACTTGAGGAATCGAATGCCGCAAGCAGAATTCAAATCCGAGCCTCCGTTCGGCAGGAAATCGCAGTTATAGTGAAAAACCTATCTTCTAGCATTCTAACTGCCAGAATCGTACTCTGTTGTTAATCGAAGTGAAATCACTTGAGGAATCGAATGCCGCAAGCAGAATTCAAATCCGAGCCTCCGTTCGGCAGGAAATCGCAGTTATAGTGAAAAACATATCTTCTAGCATTCTAACTGCCAGAATCGTACTCTGTTGTTAATCGAAGTGAAATCACTTGAGGAATCGAATGCCGCAAGCAGAATTCAAATCCGAGCCTCCGTTCGGCAGGAAATCGCAGTTATAGTGAAAAACCTATCTTCTAGCATTCTAACGGCCAGAATCGTACTCTGTTGTTGAACAGAAGTGTATCCGAAGTAAAATGACTAGAGGGATCGAATGCCGTGTGACGTCCCAGTCACGCGCCCACGCTGGCAGTCGGACATAGTGCGCAGCGCCGCCGCTAGAGGTCTCACTGACTCTACTGAGTTTCTCGCAAGAGCACCACTAAGCCTCTCTTCCAATATATACAAAGTTCCAAACATCCTCTAGTATCCCCCAGCGTCTAGGGCAGGGGTCGACCACGCAGCCCTACTGATGAGTCTGTGGTCGACTCCAAGACGAAACGCTCCCTTCCCCTCATCTTTTCGCCCCCTTCAGCATCGCTTCCTCCCCGACAGCCTCCATTGCGTCCATGCAGTGGCACCTCGGTGCGATACACTTGGGCGGCGAGGCAAGATCCCTTCATTCCCCTGTTGCGGCCATCAATCGCCCCTCCGAGGATGCGGGCGGGACGTAACAGCCGCAAGCAGAATTCAAATCCGAGCCTCCGTTCGGCAGGAAATCGCAGTTATAGTGAAAAACCTATCTTCTAGCATTCTAACGGCCAGAATCGTACTCTGTTGTTGAACAGAAGTGTATCCGAAGTAAAATGACTAGAGGAATCGAATGCCGCAAGCAGAATTCAAATCCGAGCCTCCGTTCGGCAGGAAATCGCAGTTATAGTGAAAAACCTATCTTCTAGCATTCTAACTGCCAGAATCGTACTCTGTTGTTAAACAGAAGTGTAATCGAAGTGAAATCACTTGAGGAATCGAATGCCGCAAGCAGAATTCAAATCCGAGCCTCCGTTCGGTAGGAAATCGCAGTTATAGTGAAAATCCTATCTTCTAGCATTCTAACTGCCAGAATCGTACTCTGTTGTTAAACAGAAGTGTAATCGAAGTGAAATCACTTGAGGAATCGAATGCCGCAAGCAGAATTCAAATCCGAGCCTCCGTTCGGCAGGAAATCGCAGTTATAGTGAAAAACCTATCTTCTAGCATTCTAACTGCCAGAATCGTACTCTGTTGTTAAACAGAAGTGTAATCGAAGTGAAATCACTTGAGGAATCGAATGCCGCAAGCAGAATTCAAATCCGAGCCTCCGTTCGGCAGGAAATCGCAGTTATAGTGAAAAACCTATCTTCTAGCATTCTAACGGCCAGAATCGTACTCTGTTGTTGAACAGAAGTGTATCCGAAGTAAAATGACTAGAGGGATCGAATGCCGCAAGCAGAATTCAAATCCGAGCCTCCGTTCGGCAGGAAATCGCAGTTATAGTGAAAAACCTATCTTCTAGCATTCTAACGGCCAGAATCGTACTCTGTTGTTGAACAGAAGTGTATCCGAAGTAAAATGACTAGAGGGATCGAATGCCGCAAGCAGAATTCAAATCCGAGCCTCCGTTCGGCAGGAAATCGCAGTTATAGTGAAAAACCTATCTTCTAGCATTCTAACTGCCAGAATCGTACTCTGTTGTTAAACAGAAGTGTAATCGAAGTGAAATCACTTGAGGAATCGAATGCCGCAAGCAGAATTCAAATCCGAGCCTCCGTCGGTAGGAAATCGCAGTTATAGTGAAAATCCTATCTTCTAGCATTCTAACTGCCAGAATCGTACTCTGTTGTTAAACAGAAGTGTAATCGAAGTGAAATCACTTGAGGAATCGAATGCCGCAAGCAGAATTCAAATCCGAGCCTCCGTTCGGTAGGAAATCGCAGTTATAGTGAAAATCCTATCTTCTAGCATTCTAACTGCCAGAATCGTACTCTGTTGTTAAACAGAAGTGTAATCGAAGTGAAATGACTTGAGGAATCGAATGCCGCAAGCAGAATTCAAATCCGAGCCTCCGTTCGGCAGGAAATCGCAGTTATAGTGAAAAACCTATCTTCTAGCATTCTAACTGCCAGAATCGTACTCTGTTGTTAATCGAAGTGAAATCACTTGAGGAATCGAATGCCGCAAGCAGAATTCAAATCCGAGCCTCCGTTCGGCAGGAAATCGCAGTTATAGTGAAAAACCTATCTTCTAGCATTCTAACTGCCAGAATCGTACTCTGTTGTTAATCGAAGTGAAATCACTTGAGGAATCGAATGCCGCAAGCAGAATTCAAATCCGAGCCTCCGTTCGGCAGGAAATCGCAGTTATAGTGAAAAACCTATCTTCTAGCATTCTAACGGCCAGAATCGTACTCTGTTGTTGAACAGAAGTGTATCCGAAGTAAAATGACTAGAGGGATCGAATGCCGTGTGACGTCCCAGTCACGCGCCCACGCTGGCAGTCGGACATAGTGCGCAGCGCCGCCGCTAGAGGTCTCACTGACTCTACTGAGTTTCTCGCAAGAGCACCACTAAGCCTCTCTTCCAATATATACAAAGTTCCAAACATCCTCTAGTATCCCCCAGCGTCTAGGGCAGGGGTCGACCACGCAGCCCTACTGATGAGTCTGTGGTCGACTCCAAGACGAAACGCTCCCTTCCCCTCATCTTTTCGCCCCCTTCAGCATCGCTTCCTCCCCGACAGCCTCCATTGCGTCCATGCAGTGGCACCTCGGTGCGATACACTTGGGCGGCGAGGCAAGATCCCTTCATTCCCCTGTTGCGGCCATCAATCGCCCCTCCGAGGATGCGGGCGGGACGTAACAGCCGCAAGCAGAATTCAAATCCGAGCCTCCGTTCGGCAGGAAATCGCAGTTATAGTGAAAAACCTATCTTCTAGCATTCTAACGGCCAGAATCGTACTCTGTTGTTGAACAGAAGTGTATCCGAAGTAAAATGACTAGAGGAATCGAATGCCGCAAGCAGAATTCAAATCCGAGCCTCCGTTCGGCAGGAAATCGCAGTTATAGTGAAAAACCTATCTTCTAGCATTCTAACTGCCAGAATCGTACTCTGTTGTTAAACAGAAGTGTAATCGAAGTGAAATCACTTGAGGAATCGAATGCCGCAAGCAGAATTCAAATCCGAGCCTCCGTTCGGTAGGAAATCGCAGTTATAGTGAAAATCCTATCTTCTAGCATTCTAACTGCCAGAATCGTACTCTGTTGTTAAACAGAAGTGTAATCGAAGTGAAATCACTTGAGGAATCGAATGCCGCAAGCAGAATTCAAATCCGAGCCTCCGTTCGGCAGGAAATCGCAGTTATAGTGAAAAACCTATCTTCTAGCATTCTAACTGCCAGAATCGTACTCTGTTGTTAAACAGAAGTGTAATCGAAGTGAAATCACTTGAGGAATCGAATGCCGCAAGCAGAATTCAAATCCGAGCCTCCGTTCGGTAGGAAATCGCAGTTATAGTGAAAATCCTATCTTCTAGCATTCTAACTGCCAGAATCGTACTCTGTTGTTAAACAGAAGTGTAATCGAAGTGAAATCACTTGAGGAATCGAATGCCGCAAGCAGAATTCAAATCCGAGGCTCCGTTCGGCAGGAAATCGCAGTTATAGTGAAAAACCTATCTTCTAGCCTTCTAACGGCCAGAGTCGTACTCTGTTGTTGAACAGAAGTGTATCCGAAGTAAAATGACTAGAGGGATCGAATGCCGCAAGCAGAATTCAAATCCGAGCCTCCGTTCGGCAGGAAATCGCAGTTATAGTGAAAAACCTATCTTCCAGCATTCTAACTGCCAGAATAGTACTCTGTTGTTAAACAGAAGTGTAATCGAAGTGAAATCACTTGAGGAATCGAATGCCGCAAGCAGAATTCAAATCCGAGCCTCCGTTCGGCAGGAAATCGCAGTTATAGTGAAAAACCTATCTTCTAGCATTCTAACTGCCAGAATCGTACTCTGTTGTTAAACAGAAGTGTAATCGAAGTGAAATCACTTGAGGAATCGAATGCCGCAAGCAGAATTCAAATCCGAGCCTCCGTTCGGCAGGAAATCGCAGTTATAGTGAAAAACATATCTTCTAGCAATCTAACTGCCAGAATCGTACTCTGTTGTTAAACAGAAGTGTAATCGAAGTGAAATCACTTGAGGAATCGAATGCCGCAAGCAGAATTCAAATCCGAGCCTCCGTTCGGCAGGAAATCGCAGTTATAGTGAAAAACCTATCTTCTAGCATTCTAACGGCCAGAATCGTACTCTGTTGTTGAACAGAAGTGTATCCGAAGTAAAATGACTAGAGGGATCGAATGCCGTGTGACGTCCCAGTCACGCGCCCACGCTGGCAGTCGGACATAGTGCGCAGCGCCGCCGCTAGAGGTCTCACTGACTCTACTGAGTTTCTCGCAAGAGCACCACTAAGCCTCTCTTCCAATATATACAAAGTTCCAAACATCCTCTAGTATCCCCCAGCGTCTAGGGCAGGGGTCGACCACGCAGCCCTACTGATGAGTCTGTGGTCGACTCCAAGACGAAACGCTCCCTTCCCCTCATCTTTTCGCCCCCTTCAGCATCGCTTCCTCCCCGACAGCCTCCATTGCGTCCATGCAGTGGCACCTCGGTGCGATACACTTGGGCGGCGAGGCAAGATCCCTTCATTCCCCTGTTGCGGCCATCAATCGCCCCTCCGAGGATGCGGGCGGGACGTAACAGCCGCAAGCAGAATTCAAATCCGAGCCTCCGTTCGGCAGGAAATCGCAGTTATAGTGAAAAACCTATCTTCTAGCATTCTAACGGCCAGAATCGTACTCTGTTGTTGAACAGAAGTGTATCCGAAGTAAAATGACTAGAGGAATCGAATGCCGCAAGCAGAATTCAAATCCGAGCCTCCGTTCGGCAGGAAATCGCAGTTATAGTGAAAAACCTATCTTCTAGCATTCTAACTGCCAGAATCGTACTCTGTTGTTAAACAGAAGTGTAATCGAAGTGAAATGACTTGAGGAATCGAATGCCGCAAGCAGAATTCAAATCCGAGCCTCCGTTCGGCAGGAAATCGCAGTTATAGTGAAAAACCTATCTTCTAGCATTCTAACGGCCAGAATCGTACTCTGTTGTTGAACAGAAGTGTATCCGAAGTAAAATGACTAGAGGGATCGAATGCCGCAAGCAGAATTCAAATCCGAGCCTCCGTTCGGCAGGAAATCGCAGTTATAGTGAAAAACCTATCTTCTAGCATTCTAACTGCCAGAATCGTACTCTGTTGTTAAACAGAAGTGTAATCGAAGTGAAATCACTTGAGGAATCGAATGCCGCAAGCAGAATTCAAATCCGAGCCTCCGTTCGGTAGGAAATCGCAGTTATAGTGAAAATCCTATCTTCTAGCATTCTAACTGCCAGAATCGTACTCTGTTGTTAAACAGAAGTGTAATCGAAGTGAAATCACTTGAGGAATCGAATGCCGCAAGCAGAATTCAAATCCGAGCCTCCGTTCGGTAGGAAATCGCAGTTATAGTGAAAATCCTATCTTCTAGCATTCTAACTGCCAGAATCGTACTCTGTTGTTAAACAGAAGTGTAATCGAAGTGAAATGACTTGAGGAATCGAATGCCGCAAGCAGAATTCAAATCCGAGCCTCCGTTCGGCAGGAAATCGCAGTTATAGTGAAAAACCTATCTTCTAGCATTCTAACTGCCAGAATCGTACTCTGTTGTTAATCGAAGTGAAATCACTTGAGGAATCGAATGCCGCAAGCAGAATTCAAATCCGAGCCTCCGTTCGGCAGGAAATCGCAGTTATAGTGAAAAACCTATCTTCCAGCATTCTAACTGCCAGAATAGTACTCTGTTGTTAAACAGAAGTGTAATCGAAGTGAAATCACTTGAGGAATCGAATGCCGCAAGCAGAATTCAAATCCGAGCCTCCGTTCGGCAGGAAATCGCAGTTATAGTGAAAAACCTATCTTGTAGCATTCTAACTGCCAGAATCGTACTCTGTTGTTAATCGAAGTGAAATCACTTGAGGAATCGAATGCCGCAAGCAGAATTCAAATCCGAGCCTCCGTTCGGCAGGAAATCGCAGTTATAGTGAAAAATCTATCTTCCAGCATTCTAACTGCCAGAATCGTACTCTGTTGTTAAACAGAAGTGTAATCGAAGTGAAATGACTTGAGGAATCGAATGCCGCAAGCAGAATTCAAATCCGAGCCTCCGTTCGGCAGGAAATCGCAGTTATAGTGAAAAACCTATCTTCTAGCATTCTAACTGCCAGAATCGTACTCTGTTGTTAAACAGAAGTGTAATCGAAGTGAAATCACTTGAGGAATCGAATGCCGCAAGCAGAATTCAAATCCGAGCCTCCGTTCGGCAGGAAATCGCAGTTATAGTGAAAAACCTATCTTCTAGCATTCTAACTGCCAGAATCGTACTCTGTTGTTAAACAGAAGTGTAATCGAAGTGAAATGACTTGAGGAATCGAATGCCGCAAGCAGAATTCAAATCCGAGCCTCCGTTCGGCAGGAAATCGCAGTTATAGTGAAAAACCTATCTTCTAGCATTCTAACGGCCAGAATCGTACTCTGTTGTTGAACAGAAGTGTATCCGAAGTAAAATGACTAGAGGGATCGAATGCCGCAAGCAGAATTCAAATCCGAGCCTCCGTTCGGCAGGAAATCGCAGTTATAGTGAAAAACCTATCTTCTAGCATTCTAACTGCCAGAATCGTACTCTGTTGTTAATCGAAGTGAAATCACTTGAGGAATCGAATGCCGCAAGCAGAATTCAAATCCGAGCCTCCGTTCGGCAGGAAATCGCAGTTATAGTGAAAAATCTATCTTCCAGCATTCTAACTGCCAGAATCGTACTCTGTTGTTAAACAGAAGTGTAATCGAAGTGAAATGACTTGAGGAATCGAATGCCGCAAGCAGAATTCAAATCCGAGCCTCCGTTCGGCAGGAAATCGCAGTTATAGTGAAAAACCTATCTTCTAGCATTCTAACGGCCAGAATCGTACTCTGTTGTTAAACAGAAGTGTAATCGAAGTGAAATGACTTGAGGAATCGAATGCCGCAAGCAGAATTCAAATCCGAGCCTCCGTTCGGCAGGAAATCGCAGTTATAGTGAAAAACCTATCTTCTAGCATTCTAACGGCCAGAATCGTACTCTGTTGTTGAACAGAAGTGTATCCGAAGTAAAATGACTAGAGGGATCGAATGCCGCAAGCAGAATTCAAATCCGAGCCTCCGTTCGGCAGGAAATCGCAGTTATAGTGAAAAACCTATCTTCTAGCATTCTAACGGCCAGAATCGTACTCTGTTGTTAAACAGAAGTGTAATCGAAGTGAAATCACTTGAGGAATCGAATGCCGCAAGCAGAATTCAAATCCGAGCCTCCGTTCGGCAGGAAATCGCAGTTATAGTGAAAAACCTATCTTCTAGCATTCTAACTGACAGAATCGTACTCTGTTGTTAAACAGAAGTGTAATCGAAGTGAAATCACTTGAGAAATCGAATGCCGCAAGCAGAATTCAAATCCGAGCCTCCGTTCGGCAGGAAATCGCAGTTATAGTGAAAAACCTATCTTCTAGCATTCTAACTGCCAGAATCGTACTCTGTTGTTAAACAGAAGTGTAATCGAAGTGAAATCACTTGAGGAATCGAATGCCGCAAGCAGAATTCAAATCCGAGCCTCCGTTCGGTAGGAAATCGCAGTTATAGTGAAAATCCTATCTTCTAGCATTCTAACTGCCAGAATCGTACTCTGTTGTTAAACAGAAGTGTAATCGAAGTGAAATCACTTGAGGAATCGAATGCCGCAAGCAGAATTCAAATCCGAGCCTCCGTTCGGCAGGAAATCGCAGTTATAGTGAAAAACCTATCTTCTAGCCTTCTAACGGCCAGAATCGTACTCTGTTGTTGAACAGAAGTGTATCCGAAGTAAAATGACTAGAGGGATCGAATGCCGCAAGCAGAATTCAAATCCGAGCCTCCGTTCGGCAGGAAATCGCAGTTATAGTGAAAAACCTATCTTCTAGCCTTCTAACGGCCAGAGTCGTACTCTGTTGTTGAACAGAAGTGTATCCGAAGTAAAATGACTAGAGGGATCGAATGCCGCAAGCAGAATTCAAATCCGAGCCTCCGTTCGGCAGGAAATCGCAGTTATAGTGAAAAACCTATCTTCCAGCATTCTAACTGCCAGAATAGTACTCTGTTGTTAAACAGAAGTGTAATCGAAGTGAAATCACTTGAGGAATCGAATGCCGCAAGCAGAATTCAAATCCGAGCCTCCGTTCGGCAGGAAATCGCAGTTATAGTGAAAAACCTATCTTCTAGCATTCTAACTGCCAGAATCGTACTCTGTTGTTAAACAGAAGTGTAATCGAAGTGAAATCACTTGAGGAATCGAATGCCGCAAGCAGAATTCAAATCCGAGCCTCCGTTCGGCAGGAAATCGCAGTTATAGTGAAAAACATATCTTCTAGCAATCTAACTGCCAGAATCGTACTCTGTTGTTAAACAGAAGTGTAATCGAAGTGAAATCACTTGAGGAATCGAATGCCGCAAGCAGAATTCAAATCCGAGCCTCCGTTCGGTAGGAAATCGCAGTTATAGTGAAAATCCTATCTTCTAGCATTCTAACTGCCAGAATCGTACTCTGTTGTTAAACAGAAGTGTAATCGAAGTGAAATCACTTGAGGAATCGAATGCCGCAAGCAGAATTCAAATCCGAGCCTCCGTTCGGTAGGAAATCGCAGTTATAGTGAAAATCCTATCTTCTAGCATTCTAACTGCCAGAATCGTACTCTGTTGTTAAACAGAAGTGTAATCGAAGTGAAATGACTTGAGGAATCGAATGCCGCAAGCAGAATTCAAATCCGAGCCTCCGTTCGGCAGGAAATCGCAGTTATAGTGAAAAACCTATCTTCTAGCATTCTAACTGCCAGAATCGTACTCTGTTGTTAATCGAAGTGAAATCACTTGAGGAATCGAATGCCGCAAGCAGAATTCAAATCCGAGCCTCCGTTCGGCAGGAAATCGCAGTTATAGTGAAAAACCTATCTTCCAGCATTCTAACTGCCAGAATAGTACTCTGTTGTTAAACAGAAGTGTAATCGAAGTGAAATCACTTGAGGAATCGAATGCCGCAAGCAGAATTCAAATCCGAGCCTCCGTTCGGCAGGAAATCGCAGTTATAGTGAAAAACCTATCTTCTAGCATTCTAACTGCCAGAATCGTACTCTGTTGTTAATCGAAGTGAAATCACTTGAGGAATCGAATGCCGCAAGCAGAATTCAAATCCGAGCCTCCGTTCGGCAGGAAATCGCAGTTATAGTGAAAAATCTATCTTCCAGCATTCTAACTGCCAGAATCGTACTCTGTTGTTAAACAGAAGTGTAATCGAAGTGAAATGACTTGAGGAATCGAATGCCGCAAGCAGAATTCAAATCCGAGCCTCCGTTCGGCAGGAAATCGCAGTTATAGTGAAAAACCTATCTTCTAGCATTCTAACGGCCAGAATCGTACTCTGTTGTTGAACAGAAGTGTATCCGAAGTAAAATGACTAGAGGGATCGAATGCCGCAAGCAGAATTCAAATCCGAGCCTCCGTTCGGCAGGAAATCGCAGTTATAGTGAAAAACCTATCTTCTAGCATTCTAACGGCCAGAATCGTACTCTGTTGTTGAACAGAAGTGTATCCGAAGTAAAATGACTAGAGGGATCGAATGCCGCAAGCAGAATTCAAATCCGAGCCTCCGTTCGGCAGGAAATCGCAGTTATAGTGAAAAACCTATCTTCTAGCATTCTAACTGCCAGAATCGTACTCTGTTGTTAAACAGAAGTGTAATCGAAGTGAAATCACTTGAGGAATCGAATGCCGCAAGCAGAATTCAAATCCGAGCCTCCGTTCGGTAGGAAATCGCAGTTATAGTGAAAATCCTATCTTCTAGCATTCTAACTGCCAGAATCGTACTCTGTTGTTAAACAGAAGTGTAATCGAAGTGAAATGACTTGAGGAATCGAATGCCGCAAGCAGAATTCAAATCCGAGCCTCCGTTCGGCAGGAAATCGCAGTTATAGTGAAAAACCTATCTTCTAGCATTCTAACTGCCAGAATCGTACTCTGTTGTTAATCGAAGTGAAATCACTTGAGGAATCGAATGCCGCAAGCAGAATTCAAATCCGAGCCTCCGTTCGGCAGGAAATCGCAGTTATAGTGAAAAACCTATCTTCTAGCATTCTAACGGCCAGAATCGTACTCTGTTGTTGAACAGAAGTGTATCCGAAGTAAAATGACTAGAGGGATCGAATGCCGCAAGCAGAATTCAAATCCGAGCCTCCGTTCGGCAGGAAATCGCAGTTATAGTGAAAAACCTATCTTCTAGCATTCTAACGGCCAGAATCGTACTCTGTTGTTGAACAGAAGTGTATCCGAAGTAAAATGACTAGAGGGATCGAATGCCGCAAGCAGAATTCAAATCCGAGCCTCCGTTCGGCAGGAAATCGCAGTTATAGTGAAAAACCTATCTTCTAGCATTCTAACTGCCAGAATCGTACTCTGTTGTTAAACAGAAGTGTAATCGAAGTGAAATCACTTGAGGAATCGAATGCCGCAAGCAGAATTCAAATCCGAGCCTCCGTTCGGTAGGAAATCGCAGTTATAGTGAAAATCCTATCTTCTAGCATTCTAACTGCCAGAATCGTACTCTGTTGTTAAACAGAAGTGTAATCGAAGTGAAATCACTTGAGGAATCGAATGCCGCAAGCAGAATTCAAATCCGAGCCTCCGTTCGGTAGGAAATCGCAGTTATAGTGAAAATCCTATCTTCTAGCATTCTAACTGCCAGAATCGTACTCTGTTGTTAAACAGAAGTGTAATCGAAGTGAAATGACTTGAGGAATCGAATGCCGCAAGCAGAATTCAAATCCGAGCCTCCGTTCGGCAGGAAATCGCAGTTATAGTGAAAAACCTATCTTCTAGCATTCTAACTGCCAGAATCGTACTCTGTTGTTAATCGAAGTGAAATCACTTGAGGAATCGAATGCCGCAAGCAGAATTCAAATCCGAGCCTCCGTTCGGCAGGAAATCGCAGTTATAGTGAAAAACCTATCTTCTAGCATTCTAACTGCCAGAATCGTACTCTGTTGTTAATCGAAGTGAAATCACTTGAGGAATCGAATGCCGCAAGCAGAATTCAAATCCGAGCCTCCGTTCGGCAGGAAATCGCAGTTATAGTGAAAAACCTATCTTCTAGCATTCTAACGGCCAGAATCGTACTCTGTTGTTGAACAGAAGTGTATCCGAAGTAAAATGACTAGAGGGATCGAATGCCGTGTGACGTCCCAGTCACGCGCCCACGCTGGCAGTCGGACATAGTGCGCAGCGCCGCCGCTAGAGGTCTCACTGACTCTACTGAGTTTCTCGCAAGAGCACCACTAAGCCTCTCTTCCAATATATACAAAGTTCCAAACATCCTCTAGTATCCCCCAGCGTCTAGGGCAGGGGTCGACCACGCAGCCCTACTGATGAGTCTGTGGTCGACTCCAAGACGAAACGCTCCCTTCCCCTCATCTTTTCGCCCCCTTCAGCATCGCTTCCTCCCCGACAGCCTCCATTGCGTCCATGCAGTGGCACCTCGGTGCGATACACTTGGGCGGCGAGGCAAGATCCCTTCATTCCCCTGTTGCGGCCATCAATCGCCCCTCCGAGGATGCGGGCGGGACGTAACAGCCGCAAGCAGAATTCAAATCCGAGCCTCCGTTCGGCAGGAAATCGCAGTTATAGTGAAAAACCTATCTTCTAGCATTCTAACGGCCAGAATCGTACTCTGTTGTTGAACAGAAGTGTATCCGAAGTAAAATGACTAGAGGAATCGAATGCCGCAAGCAGAATTCAAATCCGAGCCTCCGTTCGGCAGGAAATCGCAGTTATAGTGAAAAACCTATCTTCTAGCATTCTAACTGCCAGAATCGTACTCTGTTGTTAAACAGAAGTGTAATCGAAGTGAAATCACTTGAGGAATCGAATGCCGCAAGCAGAATTCAAATCCGAGCCTCCGTTCGGTAGGAAATCGCAGTTATAGTGAAAATCCTATCTTCTAGCATTCTAACTGCCAGAATCGTACTCTGTTGTTAAACAGAAGTGTAATCGAAGTGAAATCACTTGAGGAATCGAATGCCGCAAGCAGAATTCAAATCCGAGCCTCCGTTCGGCAGGAAATCGCAGTTATAGTGAAAAACCTATCTTCTAGCATTCTAACTGCCAGAATCGTACTCTGTTGTTAAACAGAAGTGTAATCGAAGTGAAATCACTTGAGGAATCGAATGCCGCAAGCAGAATTCAAATCCGAGCCTCCGTTCGGTAGGAAATCGCAGTTATAGTGAAAATCCTATCTTCTAGCATTCTAACTGCCAGAATCGTACTCTGTTGTTAAACAGAAGTGTAATCGAAGTGAAATCACTTGAGGAATCGAATGCCGCAAGCAGAATTCAAATCCGAGGCTCCGTTCGGCAGGAAATCGCAGTTATAGTGAAAAACCTATCTTCTAGCCTTCTAACGGCCAGAGTCGTACTCTGTTGTTGAACAGAAGTGTATCCGAAGTAAAATGACTAGAGGGATCGAATGCCGCAAGCAGAATTCAAATCCGAGCCTCCGTTCGGCAGGAAATCGCAGTTATAGTGAAAAACCTATCTTCCAGCATTCTAACTGCCAGAATAGTACTCTGTTGTTAAACAGAAGTGTAATCGAAGTGAAATCACTTGAGGAATCGAATGCCGCAAGCAGAATTCAAATCCGAGCCTCCGTTCGGCAGGAAATCGCAGTTATAGTGAAAAACCTATCTTCTAGCATTCTAACTGCCAGAATCGTACTCTGTTGTTAAACAGAAGTGTAATCGAAGTGAAATCACTTGAGGAATCGAATGCCGCAAGCAGAATTCAAATCCGAGCCTCCGTTCGGCAGGAAATCGCAGTTATAGTGAAAAACATATCTTCTAGCAATCTAACTGCCAGAATCGTACTCTGTTGTTAAACAGAAGTGTAATCGAAGTGAAATCACTTGAGGAATCGAATGCCGCAAGCAGAATTCAAATCCGAGCCTCCGTTCGGCAGGAAATCGCAGTTATAGTGAAAAACCTATCTTCTAGCATTCTAACGGCCAGAATCGTACTCTGTTGTTGAACAGAAGTGTATCCGAAGTAAAATGACTAGAGGGATCGAATGCCGTGTGACGTCCCAGTCACGCGCCCACGCTGGCAGTCGGACATAGTGCGCAGCGCCGCCGCTAGAGGTCTCACTGACTCTACTGAGTTTCTCGCAAGAGCACCACTAAGCCTCTCTTCCAATATATACAAAGTTCCAAACATCCTCTAGTATCCCCCAGCGTCTAGGGCAGGGGTCGACCACGCAGCCCTACTGATGAGTCTGTGGTCGACTCCAAGACGAAACGCTCCCTTCCCCTCATCTTTTCGCCCCCTTCAGCATCGCTTCCTCCCCGACAGCCTCCATTGCGTCCATGCAGTGGCACCTCGGTGCGATACACTTGGGCGGCGAGGCAAGATCCCTTCATTCCCCTGTTGCGGCCATCAATCGCCCCTCCGAGGATGCGGGCGGGACGTAACAGCCGCAAGCAGAATTCAAATCCGAGCCTCCGTTCGGCAGGAAATCGCAGTTATAGTGAAAAACCTATCTTCTAGCATTCTAACGGCCAGAATCGTACTCTGTTGTTGAACAGAAGTGTATCCGAAGTAAAATGACTAGAGGAATCGAATGCCGCAAGCAGAATTCAAATCCGAGCCTCCGTTCGGCAGGAAATCGCAGTTATAGTGAAAAACCTATCTTCTAGCATTCTAACTGCCAGAATCGTACTCTGTTGTTAAACAGAAGTGTAATCGAAGTGAAATGACTTGAGGAATCGAATGCCGCAAGCAGAATTCAAATCCGAGCCTCCGTTCGGCAGGAAATCGCAGTTATAGTGAAAAACCTATCTTCTAGCATTCTAACGGCCAGAATCGTACTCTGTTGTTGAACAGAAGTGTATCCGAAGTAAAATGACTAGAGGGATCGAATGCCGCAAGCAGAATTCAAATCCGAGCCTCCGTTCGGCAGGAAATCGCAGTTATAGTGAAAAACCTATCTTCTAGCATTCTAACTGCCAGAATCGTACTCTGTTGTTAAACAGAAGTGTAATCGAAGTGAAATCACTTGAGGAATCGAATGCCGCAAGCAGAATTCAAATCCGAGCCTCCGTTCGGTAGGAAATCGCAGTTATAGTGAAAATCCTATCTTCTAGCATTCTAACTGCCAGAATCGTACTCTGTTGTTAAACAGAAGTGTAATCGAAGTGAAATCACTTGAGGAATCGAATGCCGCAAGCAGAATTCAAATCCGAGCCTCCGTTCGGTAGGAAATCGCAGTTATAGTGAAAATCCTATCTTCTAGCATTCTAACTGCCAGAATCGTACTCTGTTGTTAAACAGAAGTGTAATCGAAGTGAAATGACTTGAGGAATCGAATGCCGCAAGCAGAATTCAAATCCGAGCCTCCGTTCGGCAGGAAATCGCAGTTATAGTGAAAAACCTATCTTCTAGCATTCTAACTGCCAGAATCGTACTCTGTTGTTAATCGAAGTGAAATCACTTGAGGAATCGAATGCCGCAAGCAGAATTCAAATCCGAGCCTCCGTTCGGCAGGAAATCGCAGTTATAGTGAAAAACCTATCTTCCAGCATTCTAACTGCCAGAATAGTACTCTGTTGTTAAACAGAAGTGTAATCGAAGTGAAATCACTTGAGGAATCGAATGCCGCAAGCAGAATTCAAATCCGAGCCTCCGTTCGGCAGGAAATCGCAGTTATAGTGAAAAACCTATCTTCTAGCATTCTAACTGCCAGAATCGTACTCTGTTGTTAATCGAAGTGAAATCACTTGAGGAATCGAATGCCGCAAGCAGAATTCAAATCCGAGCCTCCGTTCGGCAGGAAATCGCAGTTATAGTGAAAAATCTATCTTCCAGCATTCTAACTGCCAGAATCGTACTCTGTTGTTAAACAGAAGTGTAATCGAAGTGAAATGACTTGAGGAATCGAATGCCGCAAGCAGAATTCAAATCCGAGCCTCCGTTCGGCAGGAAATCGCAGTTATAGTGAAAAACCTATCTTCTAGCATTCTAACTGCCAGAATCGTACTCTGTTGTTAAACAGAAGTGTAATCGAAGTGAAATCACTTGAGGAATCGAATGCCGCAAGCAGAATTCAAATCCGAGCCTCCGTTCGGCAGGAAATCGCAGTTATAGTGAAAAACCTATCTTCTAGCATTCTAACTGCCAGAATCGTACTCTGTTGTTAAACAGAAGTGTAATCGAAGTGAAATGACTTGAGGAATCGAATGCCGCAAGCAGAATTCAAATCCGAGCCTCCGTTCGGCAGGAAATCGCAGTTATAGTGAAAAACCTATCTTCTAGCATTCTAACGGCCAGAATCGTACTCTGTTGTTGAACAGAAGTGTATCCGAAGTAAAATGACTAGAGGGATCGAATGCCGCAAGCAGAATTCAAATCCGAGCCTCCGTTCGGCAGGAAATCGCAGTTATAGTGAAAAACCTATCTTCTAGCATTCTAACTGCCAGAATCGTACTCTGTTGTTAATCGAAGTGAAATCACTTGAGGAATCGAATGCCGCAAGCAGAATTCAAATCCGAGCCTCCGTTCGGCAGGAAATCGCAGTTATAGTGAAAAATCTATCTTCCAGCATTCTAACTGCCAGAATCGTACTCTGTTGTTAAACAGAAGTGTAATCGAAGTGAAATGACTTGAGGAATCGAATGCCGCAAGCAGAATTCAAATCCGAGCCTCCGTTCGGCAGGAAATCGCAGTTATAGTGAAAAACCTATCTTCTAGCATTCTAACGGCCAGAATCGTACTCTGTTGTTAAACAGAAGTGTAATCGAAGTGAAATGACTTGAGGAATCGAATGCCGCAAGCAGAATTCAAATCCGAGCCTCCGTTCGGCAGGAAATCGCAGTTATAGTGAAAAACCTATCTTCTAGCATTCTAACGGCCAGAATCGTACTCTGTTGTTGAACAGAAGTGTATCCGAAGTAAAATGACTAGAGGGATCGAATGCCGCAAGCAGAATTCAAATCCGAGCCTCCGTTCGGCAGGAAATCGCAGTTATAGTGAAAAACCTATCTTCTAGCATTCTAACGGCCAGAATCGTACTCTGTTGTTAAACAGAAGTGTAATCGAAGTGAAATCACTTGAGGAATCGAATGCCGCAAGCAGAATTCAAATCCGAGCCTCCGTTCGGCAGGAAATCGCAGTTATAGTGAAAAACCTATCTTCTAGCATTCTAACTGACAGAATCGTACTCTGTTGTTAAACAGAAGTGTAATCGAAGTGAAATCACTTGAGAAATCGAATGCCGCAAGCAGAATTCAAATCCGAGCCTCCGTTCGGCAGGAAATCGCAGTTATAGTGAAAAACCTATCTTCTAGCATTCTAACTGCCAGAATCGTACTCTGTTGTTAAACAGAAGTGTAATCGAAGTGAAATCACTTGAGGAATCGAATGCCGCAAGCAGAATTCAAATCCGAGCCTCCGTTCGGTAGGAAATCGCAGTTATAGTGAAAATCCTATCTTCTAGCATTCTAACTGCCAGAATCGTACTCTGTTGTTAAACAGAAGTGTAATCGAAGTGAAATCACTTGAGGAATCGAATGCCGCAAGCAGAATTCAAATCCGAGCCTCCGTTCGGCAGGAAATCGCAGTTATAGTGAAAAACCTATCTTCTAGCCTTCTAACGGCCAGAATCGTACTCTGTTGTTGAACAGAAGTGTATCCGAAGTAAAATGACTAGAGGGATCGAATGCCGCAAGCAGAATTCAAATCCGAGCCTCCGTTCGGCAGGAAATCGCAGTTATAGTGAAAAACCTATCTTCTAGCCTTCTAACGGCCAGAGTCGTACTCTGTTGTTGAACAGAAGTGTATCCGAAGTAAAATGACTAGAGGGATCGAATGCCGCAAGCAGAATTCAAATCCGAGCCTCCGTTCGGCAGGAAATCGCAGTTATAGTGAAAAACCTATCTTCCAGCATTCTAACTGCCAGAATAGTACTCTGTTGTTAAACAGAAGTGTAATCGAAGTGAAATCACTTGAGGAATCGAATGCCGCAAGCAGAATTCAAATCCGAGCCTCCGTTCGGCAGGAAATCGCAGTTATAGTGAAAAACCTATCTTCTAGCATTCTAACTGCCAGAATCGTACTCTGTTGTTAAACAGAAGTGTAATCGAAGTGAAATCACTTGAGGAATCGAATGCCGCAAGCAGAATTCAAATCCGAGCCTCCGTTCGGCAGGAAATCGCAGTTATAGTGAAAAACATATCTTCTAGCAATCTAACTGCCAGAATCGTACTCTGTTGTTAAACAGAAGTGTAATCGAAGTGAAATCACTTGAGGAATCGAATGCCGCAAGCAGAATTCAAATCCGAGCCTCCGTTCGGTAGGAAATCGCAGTTATAGTGAAAATCCTATCTTCTAGCATTCTAACTGCCAGAATCGTACTCTGTTGTTAAACAGAAGTGTAATCGAAGTGAAATCACTTGAGGAATCGAATGCCGCAAGCAGAATTCAAATCCGAGCCTCCGTTCGGTAGGAAATCGCAGTTATAGTGAAAATCCTATCTTCTAGCATTCTAACTGCCAGAATCGTACTCTGTTGTTAAACAGAAGTGTAATCGAAGTGAAATGACTTGAGGAATCGAATGCCGCAAGCAGAATTCAAATCCGAGCCTCCGTTCGGCAGGAAATCGCAGTTATAGTGAAAAACCTATCTTCTAGCATTCTAACTGCCAGAATCGTACTCTGTTGTTAATCGAAGTGAAATCACTTGAGGAATCGAATGCCGCAAGCAGAATTCAAATCCGAGCCTCCGTTCGGCAGGAAATCGCAGTTATAGTGAAAAACCTATCTTCCAGCATTCTAACTGCCAGAATAGTACTCTGTTGTTAAACAGAAGTGTAATCGAAGTGAAATCACTTGAGGAATCGAATGCCGCAAGCAGAATTCAAATCCGAGCCTCCGTTCGGCAGGAAATCGCAGTTATAGTGAAAAACCTATCTTCTAGCATTCTAACTGCCAGAATCGTACTCTGTTGTTAATCGAAGTGAAATCACTTGAGGAATCGAATGCCGCAAGCAGAATTCAAATCCGAGCCTCCGTTCGGCAGGAAATCGCAGTTATAGTGAAAAATCTATCTTCCAGCATTCTAACTGCCAGAATCGTACTCTGTTGTTAAACAGAAGTGTAATCGAAGTGAAATGACTTGAGGAATCGAATGCCGCAAGCAGAATTCAAATCCGAGCCTCCGTTCGGCAGGAAATCGCAGTTATAGTGAAAAACCTATCTTCTAGCATTCTAACGGCCAGAATCGTACTCTGTTGTTGAACAGAAGTGTATCCGAAGTAAAATGACTAGAGGGATCGAATGCCGCAAGCAGAATTCAAATCCGAGCCTCCGTTCGGCAGGAAATCGCAGTTATAGTGAAAAACCTATCTTCTAGCATTCTAACGGCCAGAATCGTACTCTGTTGTTGAACAGAAGTGTATCCGAAGTAAAATGACTAGAGGGATCGAATGCCGCAAGCAGAATTCAAATCCGAGCCTCCGTTCGGCAGGAAATCGCAGTTATAGTGAAAAACCTATCTTCTAGCATTCTAACTGCCAGAATCGTACTCTGTTGTTAAACAGAAGTGTAATCGAAGTGAAATCACTTGAGGAATCGAATGCCGCAAGCAGAATTCAAATCCGAGCCTCCGTTCGGTAGGAAATCGCAGTTATAGTGAAAATCCTATCTTCTAGCATTCTAACTGCCAGAATCGTACTCTGTTGTTAAACAGAAGTGTAATCGAAGTGAAATGACTTGAGGAATCGAATGCCGCAAGCAGAATTCAAATCCGAGCCTCCGTTCGGCAGGAAATCGCAGTTATAGTGAAAAACCTATCTTCTAGCATTCTAACTGCCAGAATCGTACTCTGTTGTTAATCGAAGTGAAATCACTTGAGGAATCGAATGCCGCAAGCAGAATTCAAATCCGAGCCTCCGTTCGGCAGGAAATCGCAGTTATAGTGAAAAACCTATCTTCTAGCATTCTAACTGCCAGAATCGTACTCTGTTGTTAATCGAAGTGAAATCACTTGAGGAATCGAATGCCGCAAGCAGAATTCAAATCCGAGCCTCCGTTCGGCAGGAAATCGCAGTTATAGTGAAAAACCTATCTTCTAGCATTCTAACGGCCAGAATCGTACTCTGTTGTTGAACAGAAGTGTATCCGAAGTAAAATGACTAGAGGGATCGAATGCCGTGTGACGTCCCAGTCACGCGCCCACGCTGGCAGTCGGACATAGTGCGCAGCGCCGCCGCTAGAGGTCTCACTGACTCTACTGAGTTTCTCGCAAGAGCACCACTAAGCCTCTCTTCCAATATATACAAAGTTCCAAACATCCTCTAGTATCCCCCAGCGTCTAGGGCAGGGGTCGACCACGCAGCCCTACTGATGAGTCTGTGGTCGACTCCAAGACGAAACGCTCCCTTCCCCTCATCTTTTCGCCCCCTTCAGCATCGCTTCCTCCCCGACAGCCTCCATTGCGTCCATGCAGTGGCACCTCGGTGCGATACACTTGGGCGGCGAGGCAAGATCCCTTCATTCCCCTGTTGCGGCCATCAATCGCCCCTCCGAGGATGCGGGCGGGACGTAACAGCCGCAAGCAGAATTCAAATCCGAGCCTCCGTTCGGCAGGAAATCGCAGTTATAGTGAAAAACCTATCTTCTAGCATTCTAACGGCCAGAATCGTACTCTGTTGTTGAACAGAAGTGTATCCGAAGTAAAATGACTAGAGGAATCGAATGCCGCAAGCAGAATTCAAATCCGAGCCTCCGTTCGGCAGGAAATCGCAGTTATAGTGAAAAACCTATCTTCTAGCATTCTAACTGCCAGAATCGTACTCTGTTGTTAAACAGAAGTGTAATCGAAGTGAAATCACTTGAGGAATCGAATGCCGCAAGCAGAATTCAAATCCGAGCCTCCGTTCGGTAGGAAATCGCAGTTATAGTGAAAATCCTATCTTCTAGCATTCTAACTGCCAGAATCGTACTCTGTTGTTAAACAGAAGTGTAATCGAAGTGAAATCACTTGAGGAATCGAATGCCGCAAGCAGAATTCAAATCCGAGCCTCCGTTCGGCAGGAAATCGCAGTTATAGTGAAAAACCTATCTTCTAGCATTCTAACTGCCAGAATCGTACTCTGTTGTTAAACAGAAGTGTAATCGAAGTGAAATCACTTGAGGAATCGAATGCCGCAAGCAGAATTCAAATCCGAGCCTCCGTTCGGTAGGAAATCGCAGTTATAGTGAAAATCCTATCTTCTAGCATTCTAACTGCCAGAATCGTACTCTGTTGTTAAACAGAAGTGTAATCGAAGTGAAATCACTTGAGGAATCGAATGCCGCAAGCAGAATTCAAATCCGAGGCTCCGTTCGGCAGGAAATCGCAGTTATAGTGAAAAACCTATCTTCTAGCCTTCTAACGGCCAGAGTCGTACTCTGTTGTTGAACAGAAGTGTATCCGAAGTAAAATGACTAGAGGGATCGAATGCCGCAAGCAGAATTCAAATCCGAGCCTCCGTTCGGCAGGAAATCGCAGTTATAGTGAAAAACCTATCTTCTAGCATTCTAACTGCCAGAATAGTACTCTGTTGTTAAACAGAAGTGTAATCGAAGTGAAATCACTTGAGGAATCGAATGCCGCAAGCAGAATTCAAATCCGAGCCTCCGTTCGGCAGGAAATCGCAGTTATAGTGAAAAACCTATCTTCTAGCATTCTAACTGCCAGAATCGTACTCTGTTGTTAAACAGAAGTGTAATCGAAGTGAAATCACTTGAGGAATCGAATGCCGCAAGCAGAATTCAAATCCGAGCCTCCGTTCGGCAGGAAATCGCAGTTATAGTGAAAAACATATCTTCTAGCAATCTAACTGCCAGAATCGTACTCTGTTGTTAAACAGAAGTGTAATCGAAGTGAAATCACTTGAGGAATCGAATGCCGCAAGCAGAATTCAAATCCGAGCCTCCGTTCGGCAGGAAATCGCAGTTATAGTGAAAAACCTATCTTCTAGCATTCTAACGGCCAGAATCGTACTCTGTTGTTGAACAGAAGTGTATCCGAAGTAAAATGACTAGAGGGATCGAATGCCGTGTGACGTCCCAGTCACGCGCCCACGCTGGCAGTCGGACATAGTGCGCAGCGCCGCCGCTAGAGGTCTCACTGACTCTACTGAGTTTCTCGCAAGAGCACCACTAAGCCTCTCTTCCAATATATACAAAGTTCCAAACATCCTCTAGTATCCCCCAGCGTCTAGGGCAGGGGTCGACCACGCAGCCCTACTGATGAGTCTGTGGTCGACTCCAAGACGAAACGCTCCCTTCCCCTCATCTTTTCGCCCCCTTCAGCATCGCTTCCTCCCCGACAGCCTCCATTGCGTCCATGCAGTGGCACCTCGGTGCGATACACTTGGGCGGCGAGGCAAGATCCCTTCATTCCCCTGTTGCGGCCATCAATCGCCCCTCCGAGGATGCGGGCGGGACGTAACAGCCGCAAGCAGAATTCAAATCCGAGCCTCCGTTCGGCAGGAAATCGCAGTTATAGTGAAAAACCTATCTTCTAGCATTCTAACGGCCAGAATCGT
This sequence comes from Ectemnius lituratus, assembly GCA_910593735.2. Lineage (NCBI taxonomy): Eukaryota > Metazoa > Arthropoda > Insecta > Hymenoptera > Crabronidae > Ectemnius > Ectemnius lituratus. The sequence goes on along the minus strand of OU343044.1, from coordinate 1,413,559 downwards.
ACTCTGTTGTTGAACAGAAGTGTATCCGAAGTAAAATGACTAGAGGAATCGAATGCCGCAAGCAGAATTCAAATCCGAGCCTCCGTTCGGCAGGAAATCGCAGTTATAGTGAAAAACCTATCTTCTAGCATTCTAACTGCCAGAATCGTACTCTGTTGTTAAACAGAAGTGTAATCGAAGTGAAATGACTTGAGGAATCGAATGCCGCAAGCAGAATTCAAATCCGAGCCTCCGTTCGGCAGGAAATCGCAGTTATAGTGAAAAACCTATCTTCTAGCATTCTAACGGCCAGAATCGTACTCTGTTGTTGAACAGAAGTGTATCCGAAGTAAAATGACTAGAGGGATCGAATGCCGCAAGCAGAATTCAAATCCGAGCCTCCGTTCGGCAGGAAATCGCAGTTATAGTGAAAAACCTATCTTCTAGCATTCTAACTGCCAGAATCGTACTCTGTTGTTAAACAGAAGTGTAATCGAAGTGAAATCACTTGAGGAATCGAATGCCGCAAGCAGAATTCAAATCCGAGCCTCCGTTCGGTAGGAAATCGCAGTTATAGTGAAAATCCTATCTTCTAGCATTCTAACTGCCAGAATCGTACTCTGTTGTTAAACAGAAGTGTAATCGAAGTGAAATCACTTGAGGAATCGAATGCCGCAAGCAGAATTCAAATCCGAGCCTCCGTTCGGTAGGAAATCGCAGTTATAGTGAAAATCCTATCTTCTAGCATTCTAACTGCCAGAATCGTACTCTGTTGTTAAACAGAAGTGTAATCGAAGTGAAATGACTTGAGGAATCGAATGCCGCAAGCAGAATTCAAATCCGAGCCTCCGTTCGGCAGGAAATCGCAGTTATAGTGAAAAACCTATCTTCTAGCATTCTAACTGCCAGAATCGTACTCTGTTGTTAATCGAAGTGAAATCACTTGAGGAATCGAATGCCGCAAGCAGAATTCAAATCCGAGCCTCCGTTCGGCAGGAAATCGCAGTTATAGTGAAAAACCTATCTTCCAGCATTCTAACTGCCAGAATAGTACTCTGTTGTTAAACAGAAGTGTAATCGAAGTGAAATCACTTGAGGAATCGAATGCCGCAAGCAGAATTCAAATCCGAGCCTCCGTTCGGCAGGAAATCGCAGTTATAGTGAAAAACCTATCTTCTAGCATTCTAACTGCCAGAATCGTACTCTGTTGTTAATCGAAGTGAAATCACTTGAGGAATCGAATGCCGCAAGCAGAATTCAAATCCGAGCCTCCGTTCGGCAGGAAATCGCAGTTATAGTGAAAAAGCTATCTTCCAGCATTCTAACTGCCAGAATCGTACTCTGTTGTTAAACAGAAGTGTAATCGAAGTGAAATGACTTGAGGAATCGAATGCCGCAAGCAGAATTCAAATCCGAGCCTCCGTTCGGCAGGAAATCGCAGTTATAGTGAAAAACCTATCTTCTAGCATTCTAACTGCCAGAATCGTACTCTGTTGTTAAACAGAAGTGTAATCGAAGTGAAATCACTTGAGGAATCGAATGCCGCAAGCAGAATTCAAATCCGAGCCTCCGTTCGGCAGGAAATCGCAGTTATAGTGAAAAACCTATCTTCTAGCATTCTAACTGCCAGAATCGTACTCTGTTGTTAAACAGAAGTGTAATCGAAGTGAAATCACTTGAGGAATCGAATGCCGCAAGCAGAATTCAAATCCGAGCCTCCGTTCGGCAGGAAATCGCAGTTATAGTGAAAAACATATCTTCTAGCAATCTAACTGCCAGAATCGTACTCTGTTGTTAAACAGAAGTGTAATCGAAGTGAAATCACTTGAGGAATCGAATGCCGCAAGCAGAATTCAAATCCGAGCCTCCGTTCGGCAGGAAATCGCAGTTATAGTGAAAAACCTATCTTCCAGCATTCTAACTGCCAGAATAGTACTCTGTTGTTAAACAGAAGTGTAATCGAAGTGAAATCACTTGAGGAATCGAATGCCGCAAGCAGAATTCAAATCCGAGCCTCCGTTCGGCAGGAAATCGCAGTTATAGTGAAAAACCTATCTTCTAGCATTCTAACTGCCAGAATCGTACTCTGTTGTTAATCGAAGTGAAATCACTTGAGGAATCGAATGCCGCAAGCAGAATTCAAATCCGAGCCTCCGTTCGGCAGGAAATCGCAGTTATAGTGAAAAATCTATCTTCTAGCATTCTAACTGCCAGAATCGTACTCTGTTGTTAAACAGAAGTGTAATCGAAGTGAAATCACTTGAGGAATCGAATGCCGCAAGCAGAATTCAAATCCGAGCCTCCGTTCGGCAGGAAATCGCAGTTATAGTGAAAAACCTATCTTCTAGCATTCTAACTGACAGAATCGTACTCTGTTGTTAAACAGAAGTGTAATCGAAGTGAAATCACTTGAGGAATCGAATGCCGCAAGCAGAATTCAAATCCGAGCCTCCGTTCGGCAGGAAATCGCAGTTATAGTGAAAAACCTATCTTCTAGCATTCTAACTGCCAGAATCGTACTCTGTTGTTAAACAGAAGTGTAATCGAAGTGAAATCACTTGAGGAATCGAATGCCGCAAGCAGAATTCAAATCCGAGCCTCCGTTCGGTAGGAAATCGCAGTTATAGTGAAAATCCTATCTTCTAGCATTCTAACTGCCAGAATCGTACTCTGTTGTTAAACAGAAGTGTAATCGAAGTGAAATCACTTGAGGAATCGAATGCCGCAAGCAGAATTCAAATCCGAGCCTCCGTTCGGCAGGAAATCGCAGTTATAGTGAAAAACCTATCTTCTAGCCTTCTAACGGCCAGAATCGTACTCTGTTGTTGAACAGAAGTGTATCCGAAGTAAAATGACTAGAGGGATCGAATGCAGCAAGCAGAATTCAAATCCGAGCCTCCGTTCGGCAGGAAATCGCAGTTATAGTGAAAAACCTATCTTCCAGTATTCTAACTGCCAGAATAGTACTCTGTTGTTAAACAGAAGTGTAATCGAAGTGAAATCACTTGAGGAATCGAATGCCGCAAGCAGAATTCAAATCCGAGCCTCCGTTCGGCAGGAAATCGCAGTTATAGTGAAAAACCTATCTTCTAGCATTCTAACGGCCAGAATCGTACTCTGTTGTTGAACAGAAGTGTATCCGAAGTAAAATGACTAGAGGGATCGAATGCCGCAAGCAGAATTCAAATCCGAGCCTCCGTTCGGCAGGAAATCGCAGTTATAGTGAAAAACCTATCTTCTAGCATTCTAACTGCCAGAATCGTACTCTGTTGTTAAACAGAAGTGTAATCGAAGTGAAATCACTTGAGGAATCGAATGCCGCAAGCAGAATTCAAATCCGAGCCTCCGTTCGGCAGGAAATCGCAGTTATAGTGAAAATCCTATCTTCTAGCATTCTAACTGCCAGAATCGTACTCTGTTGTTAAACAGAAGTGTAATCGAAGTGAAATCACTTGAGGAATCGAATGCCGCAAGCAGAATTCAAATCCGAGCCTCCGTTCGGTAGGAAATCGCAGTTATAGTGAAAATCCTATCTTCTAGCATTCTAACTGCCAGAATCGTACTCTGTTGTTAAACAGAAGTGTAATCGAAGTGAAATGACTTGAGGAATCGAATGCCGCAAGCAGAATTCAAATCCGAGCCTCCGTTCGGCAGGAAATCGCAGTTATAGTGAAAAACCTATCTTCTAGCATTCTAACTGCCAGAATCGTACTCTGTTGTTAATCGAAGTGAAATCACTTGAGGAATCGAATGCCGCAAGCAGAATTCAAATCCGAGCCTCCGTTCGGCAGGAAATCGCAGTTATAGTGAAAAACCTATCTTCCAGCATTCTAACTGTCAGAATAGTACTCTGTTGTTAAACAGAAGTGTAATCGAAGTGAAATGACTTGAGGAATCGAATGCCGCAAGCAGAATTCAAATCCGAGCCTCCGTTCGGCAGGAAATCGCAGTTATAGTGAAAAACCTATCTTCTAGCATTCTAACTGCCAGAATCGTACTCTGTTGTTAATCGAAGTGAAATCACTTGAGGAATCGAATGCCGCAAGCAGAATTCAAATCCGAGCCTCCGTTCGGCAGGAAATCGCAGTTATAGTGAAAAATCTATCTTCCAGCATTCTAACTGCCAGAATCGTACTCTGTTGTTAAACAGAAGTGTAATCGAAGTGAAATGACTTGAGGAATCGAATGCCGCAAGCAGAATTCAAATCCGAGCCTCCGTTCGGCAGGAAATCGCAGTTATAGTGAAAAACCTATCTTCTAGCATTCTAACTGCCAGAATCGTACTCTGTTGTTAAACAGAAGTGTAATCGAAGTGAAATCACTTGAGGAATCGAATGCCGCAAGCAGAATTCAAATCCGAGCCTCCGTTCGGCAGGAAATCGCAGTTATAGTGAAAAACCTATCTTCTAGCATTCTAACTGCCAGAATCGTACTCTGTTGTTAAACAGAAGTGTAATCGAAGTGAAATCACTTGAGGAATCGAATGCCGCAAGCAGAATTCAAATCCGAGCCTCCGTTCGGCAGGAAATCGCAGTTATAGTGAAAAACATATCTTCTAGCAATCTAACTGCCAGAATCGTACTCTGTTGTTAAACAGAAGTGTAATCGAAGTGAAATCACTTGAGGAATCGAATGCCGCAAGCAGAATTCAAATCCGAGCCTCCGTTCGGCAGGAAATCGCAGTTATAGTGAAAAACCTATCTTCCAGCATTCTAACTGCCAGAATAGTACTCTGTTGTTAAACAGAAGTGTAATCGAAGTGAAATCACTTGAGGAATCGAATGCCGCAAGCAGAATTCAAATCCGAGCCTCCGTTCGGCAGGAAATCGCAGTTATAGTGAAAAACCTATCTTCTAGCATTCTAACTGCCAGAATCGTACTCTGTTGTTAATCGAAGTGAAATCACTTGAGGAATCGAATGCCGCAAGCAGAATTCAAATCCGAGCCTCCGTTCGGCAGGAAATCGCAGTTATAGTGAAAAATCTATCTTCTAGCATTCTAACTGCCAGAATCGTACTCTGTTGTTAAACAGAAGTGTAATCGAAGTGAAATCACTTGAGGAATCGAATGCCGCAAGCAGAATTCAAATCCGAGCCTCCGTTCGGCAGGAAATCGCAGTTATAGTGAAAAACCTATCTTCTAGCCTTCTAACGGCCAGAATCGTACTCTGTTGTTGAACAGAAGTGTATCCGAAGTAAAATGACTAGAGGGATCGAATGCCGCAAGCAGAATTCAAATCCGAGCCTCCGTTCGGCAGGAAATCGCAGTTATAGTGAAAAACCTATCTTCCAGCATTCTAACTGCCAGAATAGTACTCTGTTGTTAAACAGAAGTGTAATCGAAGTGAAGTCACTTGAGGAATCGAATGCCGCAAGCAGAATTCAAATCCGAGCCTCCGTTCGGCAGGAAATCGCAGTTATAGTGAAAAACCTATCTTCTAGCATTCTAACTGCCAGAATCGTACTCTGTTGTTAAACAGAAGTGTAATCGAAGTGAAATCACTTGAGGAATCGAATGCCGCAAGCAGAATTCAAATCCGAGCCTCCGTTCGGCAGGAAATCGCAGTTATAGTGAAAAACATATCTTCTAGCAATCTAACTGCCAGAATCGTACTCTGTTGTTAAACAGAAGTGTAATCGAAGTGAAATCACTTGAGGAATCGAATGCCGCAAGCAGAATTCAAATCCGAGCCTCCGTTCGGCAGGAAATCGCAGTTATAGTGAAAAACCTATCTTCTAGCATTCTAACTGCCAGAATCGTACTCTGTTGTTAATCGAAGTGAAATCACTTGAGGAATCGAATGCCGCAAGCAGAATTCAAATCCGAGCCTCCGTTCGGCAGGAAATCGCAGTTATAGTGAAAAACCTATCTTCCAGCATTCTAACTGCCAGAATAGTACTCTGTTGTTAAACAGAAGTGTAATCGAAGTGAAATCACTTGAGGAATCGAATGCCGCAAGCAGAATTCAAATCCGAGCCTCCGTTCGGCAGGAAATCGCAGTTATAGTGAAAAACCTATCTTCTAGCATTCTAACTGCCAGAATCGTACTCTGTTGTTAATCGAAGTGAAATCACTTGAGGAATCGAATGCCGCAAGCAGAATTCAAATCCGAGCCTCCGTTCGGCAGGAAATCGCAGTTATAGTGAAAAATCTATCTTCCAGCATTCTAACTGCCAGAATCGTACTCTGTTGTTAAACAGAAGTGTAATCGAAGTGAAATGACTTGAGGAATCGAATGCCGCAAGCAGAATTCAAATCCGAGCCTCCGTTCGGCAGGAAATCGCAGTTATAGTGAAAAACCTATCTTCTAGCATTCTAACTGCCAGAATCGTACTCTGTTGTTAAACAGAAGTGTAATCGAAGTGAAATCACTTGAGGAATCGAATGCCGCAAGCAGAATTCAAATCCGAGCCTCCGTTCGGCAGGAAATCGCAGTTATAGTGAAAAACCTATCTTCTAGCATTCTAACTGCCAGAATCGTACTCTGTTGTTAAACAGAAGTGTAATCGAAGTGAAATCACTTGAGGAATCGAATGCCGCAAGCAGAATTCAAATCCGAGCCTCCGTTCGGCAGGAAATCGCAGTTATAGTGAAAAACATATCTTCTAGCAATCTAACTGCCAGAATCGTACTCTGTTGTTAAACAGAAGTGTAATCGAAGTGAAATCACTTGAGGAATCGAATGCCGCAAGCAGAATTCAAATCCGAGCCTCCGTTCGGCAGGAAATCGCAGTTATAGTGAAAAACCTATCTTCCAGCATTCTAACTGCCAGAATAGTACTCTGTTGTTAAACAGAAGTGTAATCGAAGTGAAATCACTTGAGGAATCGAATGCCGCAAGCAGAATTCAAATCCGAGCCTCCGTTCGGCAGGAAATCGCAGTTATAGTGAAAAACCTATCTTCTAGCATTCTAACTGCCAGAATCGTACTCTGTTGTTAATCGAAGTGAAATCACTTGAGAAATCGAATGCCGCAAGCAGAATTCAAATCCGAGCCTCCGTTCGGCAGGAAATCGCAGTTATAGTGAAAAATCTATCTTCTAGCATTCTAACTGCCAGAATCGTACTCTGTTGTTAAACAGAAGTGTAATCGAAGTGAAATCACTTGAGGAATCGAATGCCGCAAGCAGAATTCAAATCCGAGCCTCCGTTCGGCAGGAAATCGCAGTTATAGTGAAAAACCTATCTTCTAGCATTCTAACGGCCAGAATCGTACTCTGTTGTTGAACAGAAGTGTATCCGAAGTAAAATGACTAGAGGGATCGAATGCCGCAAGCAGAATTCAAATCCGAGCCTCCGTTCGGCAGGAAATCGCAGTTATAGTGAAAAACCTATCTTCCAGCATTCTAACTGCCAGAATCGTACTCTGTTGTTAAACAGAAGTGTAATCGAAGTGAAGTCACTTGAGGAATCGAATGCCGCAAGCAGAATTCAAATCCGAGCCTCCGTTCGGCAGGAAATCGCAGTTATAGTGAAAAACCTATCTTCTAGCATTCTAACTGCCAGAATCGTACTCTGTTGTTAAACAGAAGTGTAATCGAAGTGAAATCACTTGAGGAATCGAATGCCGCAAGCAGAATTCAAATCCGAGCCTCCGTTCGGCAGGAAATCGCAGTTATAGTGAAAAACATATCTTCTAGCAATCTAACTGCCAGAATCGTACTCTGTTGTTAAACAGAAGTGTAATCGAAGTGAAATCACTTGAGGAATCGAATGCCGCAAGCAGAATTCAAATCCGAGCCTCCGTTCGGCAGGAAATCGCAGTTATAGTGAAAAACCTATCTTCTAGCATTCTAACTGCCAGAATCGTACTCTGTTGTTAATCGAAGTGAAATCACTTGAGGAATCGAATGCCGCAAGCAGAATTCAAATCCGAGCCTCCGTTCGGCAGGAAATCGCAGTTATAGTGAAAAACCTATCTTCCAGCATTCTAACTGCCAGAATAGTACTCTGTTGTTAAACAGAAGTGTAATCGAAGTGAAATCACTTGAGGAATCGAATGCCGCAAGCAGAATTCAAATCCGAGCCTCCGTTCGGCAGGAAATCGCAGTTATAGTGAAAAACCTATCTTCTAGCATTCTAACTGCCAGAATCGTACTCTGTTGTTAATCGAAGTGAAATCACTTGAGGAATCGAATGCCGCAAGCAGAATTCAAATCCGAGCCTCCGTTCGGCAGGAAATCGCAGTTATAGTGAAAAATCTATCTTCCAGCATTCTAACTGCCAGAATCGTACTCTGTTGTTAAACAGAAGTGTAATCGAAGTGAAATGACTTGAGGAATCGAATGCCGCAAGCAGAATTCAAATCCGAGCCTCCGTTCGGCAGGAAATCGCAGTTATAGTGAAAAACCTATCTTCTAGCATTCTAACTGCCAGAATCGTACTCTGTTGTTAAACAGAAGTGTAATCGAAGTGAAATCACTTGAGGAATCGAATGCCGCAAGCAGAATTCAAATCCGAGCCTCCGTTCGGCAGGAAATCGCAGTTATAGTGAAAAACCTATCTTCTAGCATTCTAACTGCCAGAATCGTACTCTGTTGTTAAACAGAAGTGTAATCGAAGTGAAATCACTTGAGGAATCGAATGCCGCAAGCAGAATTCAAATCCGAGCCTCCGTTCGGCAGGAAATCGCAGTTATAGTGAAAAACATATCTTCTAGCAATCTAACTGCCAGAATCGTACTCTGTTGTTAAACAGAAGTGTAATCGAAGTGAAATCACTTGAGGAATCGAATGCCGCAAGCAGAATTCAAATCCGAGCCTCCGTTCGGCAGGAAATCGCAGTTATAGTGAAAAACCTATCTTCCAGCATTCTAACTGCCAGAATAGTACTCTGTTGTTAAACAGAAGTGTAATCGAAGTGAAATCACTTGAGGAATCGAATGCCGCAAGCAGAATTCAAATCCGAGCCTCCGTTCGGCAGGAAATCGCAGTTATAGTGAAAAACCTATCTTCTAGCATTCTAACTGCCAGAATCGTACTCTGTTGTTAATCGAAGTGAAATCACTTGAGGAATCGAATGCCGCAAGCAGAATTCAAATCCGAGCCTCCGTTCGGCAGGAAATCGCAGTTATAGTGAAAAACCTATCTTCTAGCATTCTAACTGCCAGAATCGTACTCTGTTGTTAAACAGAAGTGTAATCGAAGTGAAATCACTTGAGGAATCGAATGCCGCAAGCAGAATTCAAATCCGAGCCTCCGTTCGGTAGGAAATCGCAGTTATAGTGAAAATCCTATCTTCTAGCATTCTAACTGCCAGAATCGTACTCTGTTGTTAAACAGAAGTGTAATCGAAGTGAAATCACTTGAGGAATCGAATGCCGCAAGCAGAATTCAAATCCGAGCCTCCGTTCGGCAGGAAATCGCAGTTATAGTGAAAAACCTATCTTCTAGCCTTCTAACGGCCAGAATCGTACTCTGTTGTTGAACAGAAGTGTATCCGAAGTAAAATGACTAGAGGGATCGAATGCCGCAAGCAGAATTCAAATCCGAGCCTCCGTTCGGCAGGAAATCGCAGTTATAGTGAAAAACCTATCTTCCAGCATTCTAACTGCCAGAATAGTACTCTGTTGTTAAACAGAAGTGTAATCGAAGTGAAATCACTTGAGGAATCGAATGCCGCAAGCAGAATTCAAATCCGAGCCTCCGTTCGGCAGGAAATCGCAGTTATAGTGAAAAACCTATCTTCTAGCATTCTAACTGCCAGAATCGTACTCTGTTGTTAAACAGAAGTGTAATCGAAGTGAAATCACTTGAGGAATCGAATGCCGCAAGCAGAATTCAAATCCGAGCCTCCGTTCGGCAGGAAATCGCAGTTATAGTGAAAAACCTATCTTCTAGCATTCTAACTGCCAGAATCGTACTCTGTTGTTAAACAGAAGTGTAATCGAAGTGAAATCACTTGAGGAATCGAATGCCGCAAGCAGAATTCAAATCCGAGCCTCCGTTCGGCAGGAAATCGCAGTTATAGTGAAAAACATATCTTCTAGCAATCTAACTGCCAGAATCGTACTCTGTTGTTAAACAGAAGTGTAATCGAAGTGAAATCACTTGAGGAATCGAATGCCGCAAGCAGAATTCAAATCCGAGCCTCCGTTCGGCAGGAAATCGCAGTTATAGTGAAAAACCTATCTTCCAGCATTCTAACTGCCAGAATAGTACTCTGTTGTTAAACAGAAGTGTAATCGAAGTGAAATCACTTGAGGAATCGAATGCCGCAAGCAGAATTCAAATCCGAGCCTCCGTTCGGCAGGAAATCGCAGTTATAGTGAAAAACCTATCTTCTAGCATTCTAACTGCCAGAATCGTACTCTGTTGTTAATCGAAGTGAAATCACTTGAGGAATCGAATGCCGCAAGCAGAATTCAAATCCGAGCCTCCGTTCGGCAGGAAATCGCAGTTATAGTGAAAAATCTATCTTCTAGCATTCTAACTGCCAGAATCGTACTCTGTTGTTAAACAGAAGTGTAATCGAAGTGAAATCACTTGAGGAATCGAATGCCGCAAGCAGAATTCAAATCCGAGCCTCCGTTCGGCAGGAAATCGCAGTTATAGTGAAAAACCTATCTTCTAGCCTTCTAACGGCCAGAATCGTACTCTGTTGTTGAACAGAAGTGTATCCGAAGTAAAATGACTAGAGGGATCGAATGCCGCAAGCAGAATTCAAATCCGAGCCTCCGTTCGGCAGGAAATCGCAGTTATAGTGAAAAACCTATCTTCCAGCATTCTAACTGCCAGAATAGTACTCTGTTGTTAAACAGAAGTGTAATCGAAGTGAAATCACTTGAGGAATCGAATGCCGCAAGCAGAATTCAAATCCGAGCCTCCGTTCGGCAGGAAATCGCAGTTATAGTGAAAAACCTATCTTCTAGCATTCTAACTGCCAGAATCGTACTCTGTTGTTAAACAGAAGTGTAATCGAAGTGAAATCACTTGAGGAATCGAATGCCGCAAGCAGAATTCAAATCCGAGCCTCCGTTCGGCAGGAAATCGCAGTTATAGTGAAAAACATATCTTCTAGCAATCTAACTGCCAGAATCGTACTCTGTTGTTAAACAGAAGTGTAATCGAAGTGAAATCACTTGAGGAATCGAATGCCGCAAGCAGAATTCAAATCCGAGCCTCCGTTCGGCAGGAAATCGCAGTTATAGTGAAAAACCTATCTTCTAGCATTCTAACTGCCAGAATCGTACTCTGTTGTTAATCGAAGTGAAATCACTTGAGGAATCGAATGCCGCAAGCAGAATTCAAATCCGAGCCTCCGTTCGGCAGGAAATCGCAGTTATAGTGAAAAACCTATCTTCCAGCATTCTAACTGCCAGAATAGTACTCTGTTGTTAAACAGAAGTGTAATCGAAGTGAAATCACTTGAGGAATCGAATGCCGCAAGCAGAATTCAAATCCGAGCCTCCGTTCGGCAGGAAATCGCAGTTATAGTGAAAAACCTATCTTCTAGCATTCTAACTGCCAGAATCGTACTCTGTTGTTAATCGAAGTGAAATCACTTGAGGAATCGAATGCCGCAAGCAGAATTCAAATCCGAGCCTCCGTTCGGCAGGAAATCGCAGTTATAGTGAAAAATCTATCTTCCAGCATTCTAACTGCCAGAATCGTACTCTGTTGTTAAACAGAAGTGTAATCGAAGTGAAATGACTTGAGGAATCGAATGCCGCAAGCAGAATTCAAATCCGAGCCTCCGTTCGGCAGGAAATCGCAGTTATAGTGAAAAACCTATCTTCTAGCATTCTAACTGCCAGAATCGTACTCTGTTGTTAAACAGAAGTGTAATCGAAGTGAAATCACTTGAGGAATCGAATGCCGCAAGCAGAATTCAAATCCGAGCCTCCGTTCGGCAGGAAATCGCAGTTATAGTGAAAAACCTATCTTCTAGCATTCTAACTGCCAGAATCGTACTCTGTTGTTAAACAGAAGTGTAATCGAAGTGAAATCACTTGAGGAATCGAATGCCGCAAGCAGAATTCAAATCCGAGCCTCCGTTCGGCAGGAAATCGCAGTTATAGTGAAAAACATATCTTCTAGCAATCTAACTGCCAGAATCGTACTCTGTTGTTAAACAGAAGTGTAATCGAAGTGAAATCACTTGAGGAATCGAATGCCGCAAGCAGAATTCAAATCCGAGCCTCCGTTCGGCAGGAAATCGCAGTTATAGTGAAAAACCTATCTTCCAGCATTCTAACTGCCAGAATAGTACTCTGTTGTTAAACAGAAGTGTAATCGAAGTGAAATCACTTGAGGAATCGAATGCCGCAAGCAGAATTCAAATCCGAGCCTCCGTTCGGCAGGAAATCGCAGTTATAGTGAAAAACCTATCTTCTAGCATTCTAACTGCCAGAATCGTACTCTGTTGTTAATCGAAGTGAAATCACTTGAGGAATCGAATGCCGCAAGCAGAATTCAAATCCGAGCCTCCGTTCGGCAGGAAATCGCAGTTATAGTGAAAAACCTATCTTCTAGCATTCTAACTGCCAGAATCGTACTCTGTTGTTAAACAGAAGTGTAATCGAAGTGAAATCACTTGAGGAATCGAATGCCGCAAGCAGAATTCAAATCCGAGCCTCCGTTCGGTAGGAAATCGCAGTTATAGTGAAAATCCTATCTTCTAGCATTCTAACTGCCAGAATCGTACTCTGTTGTTAAACAGAAGTGTAATCGAAGTGAAATCACTTGAGGAATCGAATGCCGCAAGCAGAATTCAAATCCGAGCCTCCGTTCGGCAGGAAATCGCAGTTATAGTGAAAAACCTATCTTCTAGCATTCTAACGGCCAGAATCGTACTCTGTTGTTGAACAGAAGTGTATCCGAAGTAAAATGACTAGAGGGATCGAATGCCGCAAGCAGAATTCAAATCCGAGCCTCCGTTCGGCAGGAAATCGCAGTTATAGTGAAAAACCTATCTTCCAGCATTCTAACTGCCAGAATAGTACTCTGTTGTTAAACAGAAGTGTAATCGAAGTGAAATCACTTGAGGAATCGAATGCCGCAAGCAGAATTCAAATCCGAGCCTCCGTTCGGCAGGAAATCGCAGTTATAGTGAAAAACCTATCTTCTAGCATTCTAACTGCCAGAATCGTACTCTGTTGTTAAACAGAAGTGTAATCGAAGTGAAATCACTTGAGGAATCGAATGCCGCAAGCAGAATTCAAATCCGAGCCTCCGTACGGCAGGAAATCGCAGTTATAGTGAAAAACATATCTTCTAGCAATCTAACTGCCAGAATCGTACTCTGTTGTTAAACAGAAGTGTAATCGAAGTGAAATCACTTGAGGAATCGAATGCCGCAAGCAGAATTCAAATCCGAGCCTCCGTTCGGCAGGAAATCGCAGTTATAGTGAAAAACCTATCTTCTAGCATTCTAACGGCCAGAATCGTACTCTGTTGTTGAACAGAAGTGTATCCGAAGTAAAATGACTAGAGGGATCGAATGCCGCAAGCAGAATTCAAATCCGAGCCTCCGTTCGGCAGGAAATCGCAGTTATAGTGAAAAACCTATCTTCTAGCATTCTAACGGCCAGAATCGTACTCTGTTGTTGAACAGAAGTGTATCCGAAGTAAAATGACTAGAGGAATCGAATGCCGCAAGCAGAATTCAAATCCGAGCCTCCGTTCGGCAGGAAATCGCAGTTATAGTGAAAAACCTATCTTCTAGCATTCTAACTGCCAGAATCGTACTCTGTTGTTAAACAGAAGTGTAATCGAAGTGAAATCACTTGAGGAATCGAATGCCGCAAGCAGAATTCAAATCCGAGCCTCCGTTCGGTAGGAAATCGCAGTTATAGTGAAAATCCTATCTTCTAGCATTCTAACTGCCAGAATCGTACTCTGTTGTTAAACAGAAGTGTAATCGAAGTGAAATCACTTGAGGAATCGAATGCCGCAAGCAGAATTCAAATCCGAGCCTCCGTTCGGTAGGAAATCGCAGTTATAGTGAAAATCCTATCTTCTAGCATTCTAACTGCCAGAATCGTACTCTGTTGTTAAACAGAAGTGTAATCGAAGTGAAATGACTTGAGGAATCGAATGCCGCAAGCAGAATTCAAATCCGAGCCTCCGTTCGGCAGGAAATCGCAGTTATAGTGAAAAACCTATCTTCTAGCATTCTAACTGCCAGAATCGTACTCTGTTGTTAATCGAAGTGAAATCACTTGAGGAATCGAATGCCGCAAGCAGAATTCAAATCCGAGCCTCCGTTCGGCAGGAAATCGCAGTTATAGTGAAAAACCTATCTTCCAGCATTCTAACTGCCAGAATAGTACTCTGTTGTTAAACAGAAGTGTAATCGAAGTGAAATCACTTGAGGAATCGAATGCCGCAAGCAGAATTCAAATCCGAGCCTCCGTTCGGCAGGAAATCGCAGTTATAGTGAAAAACCTATCTTCTAGCATTCTAACTGCCAGAATCGTACTCTGTTGTTAATCGAAGTGAAATCACTTGAGGAATCGAATGCCGCAAGCAGAATTCAAATCCGAGCCTCCGTTCGGCAGGAAATCGCAGTTATAGTGAAAAATCTATCTTCCAGCATTCTAACTGCCAGAATCGTACTCTGTTGTTAAACAGAAGTGTAATCGAAGTGAAATGACTTGAGGAATCGAATGCCGCAAGCAGAATTCAAATCCGAGCCTCCGTTCGGCAGGAAATCGCAGTTATAGTGAAAAACATATCTTCTAGCAATCTAACTGCCAGAATCGTACTCTGTTGTTAAACAGAAGTGTAATCGAAGTGAAATCACTTGAGGAATCGAATGCCGCAAGCAGAATTCAAATCCGAGCCTCCGTTCGGCAGGAAATCGCAGTTATAGTGAAAAACCTATCTTCCAGCATTCTAACTGCCAGAATAGTACTCTGTTGTTAAACAGAAGTGTAATCGAAGTGAAATCACTTGAGGAATCGAATGCCGCAAGCAGAATTCAAATCCGAGCCTCCGTTCGGCAGGAAATCGCAGTTATAGTGAAAAACCTATCTTCTAGCATTCTAACTGCCAGAATCGTACTCTGTTGTTAATCGAAGTGAAATCACTTGAGGAATCGAATGCCGCAAGCAGAATTCAAATCCGAGCCTCCGTTCGGCAGGAAATCGCAGTTATAGTGAAAAATCTATCTTCTAGCATTCTAACTGCCAGAATCGTACTCTGTTGTTAAACAGAAGTGTAATCGAAGTGAAATCACTTGAGGAATCGAATGCCGCAAGCAGAATTCAAATCCGAGCCTCCGTTCGGCAGGAAATCGCAGTTATAGTGAAAAACCTATCTTCTAGCATTCTAACTGCCAGAATCGTACTCTGTTGTTAAACAGAAGTGTAATCGAAGTGAAATCACTTGAGGAATCGAATGCCGCAAGCAGAATTCAAATCCGAGCCTCCGTTCGGCAGGAAATCGCAGTTATAGTGAAAAACCTATCTTCTAGCATTCTAACTGCCAGAATCGTACTCTGTTGTTAAACAGAAGTGTAATCGAAGTGAAATCACTTGAGGAATCGAATGCCGCAAGCAGAATTCAAATCCGAGCCTCCGTTCGGCAGGAAATCGCAGTTATAGTGAAAAACATATCTTCTAGCAATCTAACTGCCAGAATCGTACTCTGTTGTTAAACAGAAGTGTAATCGAAGTGAAATCACTTGAGGAATCGAATGCCGCAAGCAGAATTCAAATCCGAGCCTCCGTTCGGCAGGAAATCGCAGTTATAGTGAAAAACCTATCTTCTAGCATTCTAACTGCCAGAATCGTACTCTGTTGTTAATCGAAGTGAAATCACTTGAGGAATCGAATGCCGCAAGCAGAATTCAAATCCGAGCCTCCGTTCGGCAGGAAATCGCAGTTATAGTGAAAAACCTATCTTCCAGCATTCTAACTGCCAGAATAGTACTCTGTTGTTAAACAGAAGTGTAATCGAAGTGAAATCACTTGAGGAATCGAATGCCGCAAGCAGAATTCAAATCCGAGCCTCCGTTCGGCAGGAAATCGCAGTTATAGTGAAAAACCTATCTTCTAGCATTCTAACTGCCAGAATCGTACTCTGTTGTTAATCGAAGTGAAATCACTTGAGGAATCGAATGCCGCAAGCAGAATTCAAATCCGAGCCTCCGTTCGGCAGGAAATCGCAGTTATAGTGAAAAACCTATCTTCTAGCATTCTAACTGCCAGAATCGTACTCTGTTGTTAAACAGAAGTGTAATCGAAGTGAAATCACTTGAGGAATCGAATGCCGCAAGCAGAATTCAAATCCGAGCCTCCGTTCGGCAGGAAATCGCAGTTATAGTGAAAAACCTATCTTCTAGCATTCTAACTGCCAGAATCGTACTCTGTTGTTAAACAGAAGTGTAATCGAAGTGAAATCACTTGAGGAATCGAATGCCGCAAGCAGAATTCAAATCCGAGCCTCCGTTCGGCAGGAAATCGCAGTTATAGTGAAAAACATATCTTCTAGCAATCTAACTGCCAGAATCGTACTCTGTTGTTAAACAGAAGTGTAATCGAAGTGAAATCACTTGAGGAATCGAATGCCGCAAGCAGAATTCAAATCCGAGCCTCCGTTCGGCAGGAAATCGCAGTTATAGTGAAAAACCTATCTTCCAGCATTCTAACTGCCAGAATAGTACTCTGTTGTTAAACAGAAGTGTAATCGAAGTGAAATCACTTGAGGAATCGAATGCCGCAAGCAGAATTCAAATCCGAGCCTCCGTTCGGCAGGAAATCGCAGTTATAGTGAAAAACCTATCTTCTAGCATTCTAACTGCCAGAATCGTACTCTGTTGTTAATCGAAGTGAAATCACTTGAGGAATCGAATGCCGCAAGCAGAATTCAAATCCGAGCCTCCGTTCGGCAGGAAATCGCAGTTATAGTGAAAAATCTATCTTCTAGCATTCTAACTGCCAGAATCGTACTCTGTTGTTAAACAGAAGTGTAATCGAAGTGAAATCACTTGAGGAATCGAATGCCGCAAGCAGAATTCAAATCCGAGCCTCCGTTCGGCAGGAAATCGCAGTTATAGTGAAAAACCTATCTTCTAGCATTCTAACTGACAGAATCGTACTCTGTTGTTAAACAGAAGTGTAATCGAAGTGAAATCACTTGAGGAATCGAATGCCGCAAGCAGAATTCAAATCCGAGCCTCCGTTCGGCAGGAAATCGCAGTTATAGTGAAAAACCTATCTTCTAGCATTCTAACTGCCAGAATCGTACTCTGTTGTTAAACAGAAGTGTAATCGAAGTGAAATCACTTGAGGAATCGAATGCCGCAAGCAGAATTCAAATCCGAGCCTCCGTTCGGTAGGAAATCGCAGTTATAGTGAAAATCCTATCTTCTAGCATTCTAACTGCCAGAATCGTACTCTGTTGTTAAACAGAAGTGTAATCGAAGTGAAATCACTTGAGGAATCGAATGCCGCAAGCAGAATTCAAATCCGAGCCTCCGTTCGGCAGGAAATCGCAGTTATAGTGAAAAACCTATCTTCTAGCCTTCTAACGGCCAGAATCGTACTCTGTTGTTGAACAGAAGTGTATCCGAAGTAAAATGACTAGAGGGATCGAATGCCGCAAGCAGAATTCAAATCCGAGCCTCCGTTCGGCAGGAAATCGCAGTTATAGTGAAAAACCTATCTTCCAGCATTCTAACTGCCAGAATAGTACTCTGTTGTTAAACAGAAGTGTAATCGAAGTGAAATGACTTGAGGAATCGAATGCCGCAAGCAGAATTCAAATCCGAGCCTCCGTTCGGCAGGAAATCGCAGTTATAGTGAAAAACCTATCTTCTAGCATTCTAACTGCCAGAATCGTACTCTGTTGTTAAACAGAAGTGTAATCGAAGTGAAATCACTTGAGGAATCGAATGCCGCAAGCAGAATTCAAATCCGAGCCTCCGTTCGGCAGGAAATCGCAGTTATAGTGAAAAACATATCTTCTAGCAATCTAACTGCCAGAATCGTACTCTGTTGTTAAACAGAAGTGTAATCGAAGTGAAATCACTTGAGGAATCGAATGCCGCAAGCAGAATTCAAATCCGAGCCTCCGTTCGGCAGGAAATCGCAGTTATAGTGAAAAACCTATCTTCTAGCATTCTAACTGCCAGAATCGTACTCTGTTGTTAATCGAAGTGAAATCACTTGAGGAATCGAATGCCGCAAGCAGAATTCAAATCCGAGCCTCCGTTCGGCAGGAAATCGCAGTTATAGTGAAAAACCTATCTTCCAGCATTCTAACTGCCAGAATAGTACTCTGTTGTTAAACAGAAGTGTAATCGAAGTGAAATCACTTGAGGAATCGAATGCCGCAAGCAGAATTCAAATCCGAGCCTCCGTTCGGCAGGAAATCGCAGTTATAGTGAAAAACCTATCTTCTAGCATTCTAACTGCCAGAATCGTACTCTGTTGTTAATCGAAGTGAAATCACTTGAGGAATCGAATGCCGCAAGCAGAATTCAAATCCGAGCCTCCGTTCGGCAGGAAATCGCAGTTATAGTGAAAAATCTATCTTCCAGCATTCTAACTGCCAGAATCGTACTCTGTTGTTAAACAGAAGTGTAATCGAAGTGAAATGACTTGAGGAATCGAATGCCGCAAGCAGAATTCAAATCCGAGCCTCCGTTCGGCAGGAAATCGCAGTTATAGTGAAAAACCTATCTTCTAGCATTCTAACTGCCAGAATCGTACTCTGTTGTTAAACAGAAGTGTAATCGAAGTGAAATCACTTGAGGAATCGAATGCCGCAAGCAGAATTCAAATCCGAGCCTCCGTTCGGCAGGAAATCGCAGTTATAGTGAAAAACCTATCTTCTAGCATTCTAACTGCCAGAATCGTACTCTGTTGTTAAACAGAAGTGTAATCGAAGTGAAATCACTTGAGGAATCGAATGCCGCAAGCAGAATTCAAATCCGAGCCTCCGTTCGGCAGGAAATCGCAGTTATAGTGAAAAACATATCTTCTAGCAATCTAACTGCCAGAATCGTACTCTGTTGTTAAACAGAAGTGTAATCGAAGTGAAATCACTTGAGGAATCGAATGCCGCAAGCAGAATTCAAATCCGAGCCTCCGTTCGGCAGGAAATCGCAGTTATAGTGAAAAACCTATCTTCCAGCATTCTAACTGCCAGAATAGTACTCTGTTGTTAAACAGAAGTGTAATCGAAGTGAAATCACTTGAGGAATCGAATGCCGCAAGCAGAATTCAAATCCGAGCCTCCGTTCGGCAGGAAATCGCAGTTATAGTGAAAAACCTATCTTCTAGCATTCTAACTGCCAGAATCGTACTCTGTTGTTAATCGAAGTGAAATCACTTGAGGAATCGAATGCCGCAAG
Organism: Ectemnius lituratus; assembly: GCA_910593735.2. Lineage (NCBI taxonomy): Eukaryota > Metazoa > Arthropoda > Insecta > Hymenoptera > Crabronidae > Ectemnius > Ectemnius lituratus. Next base: position 1,394,278 of record OU343044.1, on the reverse strand, counting down.
CAGAATTCAAATCCGAGCCTCCGTTCGGCAGGAAATCGCAGTTATAGTGAAAAATCTATTTTCTAGCATTCTAACTGCCAGAATCGTACTCTGTTGTTAAACAGAAGTGTAATCGAAGTGAAATCACTTGAGGAATCGAATGCCGCAAGCAGAATTCAAATCCGAGCCTCCGTTCGGCAGGAAATCGCAGTTATAGTGAAAAACCTATCTTCTAGCATTCTAACTGACAGAATCGTACTCTGTTGTTAAACAGAAGTGTAATCGAAGTGAAATCACTTGAGGAATCGAATGCCGCAAGCAGAATTCAAATCCGAGCCTCCGTTCGGCAGGAAATCGCAGTTATAGTGAAAAACCTATCTTCTAGCATTCTAACTGCCAGAATCGTACTCTGTTGTTAAACAGAAGTGTAATCGAAGTGAAATCACTTGAGGAATCGAATGCCGCAAGCAGAATTCAAATCCGAGCCTCCGTTCGGTAGGAAATCGCAGTTATAGTGAAAATCCTATCTTCTAGCATTCTAACTGCCAGAATCGTACTCTGTTGTTAAACAGAAGTGTAATCGAAGTGAAATCACTTGAGGAATCGAATGCCGCAAGCAGAATTCAAATCCGAGCCTCCGTTCGGCAGGAAATCGCAGTTATAGTGAAAAACCTATCTTCTAGCCTTCTAACGGCCAGAATCGTACTCTGTTGTTGAACAGAAGTGTATCCGAAGTAAAATGACTAGAGGGATCGAATGCCGCAAGCAGAATTCAAATCCGAGCCTCCGTTCGGCAGGAAATCGCAGTTATAGTGAAAAACCTATCTTCCAGCATTCTAACTGCCAGAATAGTACTCTGTTGTCAAACAGAAGTGTAATCGAAGTGAAATCACTTGAGGAATCGAATGCCGCAAGCAGAATTCAAATCCGAGCCTCCGTTCGGCAGGAAATCGCAGTTATAGTGAAAAACCTATCTTCTAGTGTTACGTCCCGCCCGCATCCTCGGAGGGGCGATTGATGGCCGCAACAGGGGAAGGAAGGGATCTTGCCTCGCCGCCCAAGTGTATCGCACCGAGGTGCCACTGCATGGACGCAATGGAGGCTGTCGGGGAGGAAGCGATGCTGAAGGGGGCGAAAAGATGAGGGGAAGGGAGCGTTTCGTCTTGGAGTCGACCACAGACTCATCAGTAGGGCTGCGTGGTCGACCCCTGCCCTAGACGCTGGGGGATACTAGAGGATGTTTGGAACTTGTATATATTGGAAGAGAGGCTTAGTGGTGCTCTTGCGAGAAACTCAGTAGAGTCAGTGAGACCTCTAGCGGCGGCGTTGCGCACTATGTCCGACTGCCAGCGTGGGCGCGTGACTGGGACGTCACACCTTCCCCCTTATCGAAGATGCCGCGCTCGGCATCTTACGCTGCTCGGTCTAGCGCTCAAAGGAGGCCATTTACACGAGGCCCTCCCCGACGATATCCCACCGCTGCCACCAATTTTATTTCCCGTCTGTTACGTCCCGCCCGCATCCTCGGAGGGGCGATTGATGGCCGCAACAGGGGAAGGAAGGGATCTTGCCTCGCCGCCCAAGTGTATCGCACCGAGGTGCCACTGCATGGACGCAATGGAGGCTGTCGGGGAGGAAGCGATGCTGAAGGGGGCGAAAAGATGAGGGGAAGGGAGCGTTTCGTCTTGGAGTCGACCACAGACTCATCAGTAGGGCTGCGTGGTCGACCCCTGCCCTAGACGCTGGGGGATACTAGAGGATGTTTGGAACTTGTATATATTGGAAGAGAGGCTTAGTGGTGCTCTTGCGAGAAACTCAGTAGAGTCAGTGAGACCTCTAGCGGCGGCGTTGCGCACTATGTCCGACTGCCAGCGTGGGCGCGTGACTGGGACGTCACACTAGCATTCTAACTGCCAGAATCGTACTCTGTTGTTAAACAGAAGTGTAATCGAAGTGAAATCACTTGAGGAATCGAATGCCGCAAGCAGAATTCAAATCCGAGCCTCCGTTCGGCAGGAAATCGCAGTTATAGTGAAAAACATATCTTCTAGCAATCTAACTGCCAGAATCGTACTCTGTTGTTAAACAGAAGTGTAATCGAAGTGAAATCACTTGAGGAATCGAATGCCGCAAGCAGAATTCAAATCCGAGCCTCCGTTCGGCAGGAAATCGCAGTTATAGTGAAAAACCTATATTCTAGCATTCTAACTGCCAGAATCGTACTCTGTTGTTAATCGAAGTGAAATCACTTGAGGAATCGAATGCCGCAAGCAGAATTCAAATCCGAGCCTCCGTTCGGCAGGAAATCGCAGTTATAGTGAAAAACCTATCTTCCAGCATTCTAACTGCCAGAATAGTACTCTGTTGTTAAACAGAAGTGTAATCGAAGTGAAATCACTTGAGGAATCGAATGCCGCAAGCAGAATTCAAATCCGAGCCTCCGTTCGGCAGGAAATCGCAGTTATAGTGAAAAACCTATCTTCTAGCATTCTAACTGCCAGAATCGTACTCTGTTGTTAATCGAAGTGAAATCACTTGAGGAATCGAATGCCGCAAGCAGAATTCAAATCCGAGCCTCCGTTCGGCAGGAAATCGCAGTTATAGTGAAAAATCTATCTTCCAGCATTCTAACTGCCAGAATCGTACTCTGTTGTTAAACAGAAGTGTAATCGAAGTGAAATGACTTGAGGAATCGAATGCCGCAAGCAGAATTCAAATCCGAGCCTCCGTTCGGCAGGAAATCGCAGTTATAGTGAAAAACCTATCTTCCAGCATTCTAACTGCCAGAATAGTACTCTGTTGTTAAACAGAAGTGTAATCGAAGTGAAATCACTTGAGGAATCGAATGCCGCAAGCAGAATTCAAATCCGAGCCTCCGTTCGGCAGGAAATCGCAGTTATAGTGAAAAACCTATCTTCTAGCATTCTAACTGCCAGAATCGTACTCTGTTGTTAATCGAAGTGAAATCACTTGAGGAATCGAATGCCGCAAGCAGAATTCAAATCCGAGCCTCCGTTCGGCAGGAAATCGCAGTTATAGTGAAAAATCTATCTTCTAGCATTCTAACTGCCAGAATCGTACTCTGTTGTTAAACAGAAGTGTAATCGAAGTGAAATCACTTGAGGAATCGAATGCCGCAAGCAGAATTCAAATCCGAGCCTCCGTTCGGCAGGAAATCGCAGTTATAGTGAAAAACCTATCTTCTAGCATTCTAACTGACAGAATCGTACTCTGTTGTTAAACAGAAGTGTAATCGAAGTGAAATCACTTGAGGAATCGAATGCCGCAAGCAGAATTCAAATCCGAGCCTCCGTTCGGCAGGAAATCGCAGTTATAGTGAAAAACCTATCTTCTAGCATTCTAACTGCCAGAATCGTACTCTGTTGTTAAACAGAAGTGTAATCGAAGTGAAATCACTTGAGGAATCGAATGCCGCAAGCAGAATTCAAATCCGAGCCTCCGTTCGGTAGGAAATCGCAGTTATAGTGAAAATCCTATCTTCTAGCATTCTAACTGCCAGAATCGTACTCTGTTGTTAAACAGAAGTGTAATCGAAGTGAAATCACTTGAGGAATCGAATGCCGCAAGCAGAATTCAAATCCGAGCCTCCGTTCGGCAGGAAATCGCAGTTATAGTGAAAAACCTATCTTCTAGCCTTCTAACGGCCAGAATCGTACTCTGTTGTTGAACAGAAGTGTATCCGAAGTAAAATGACTAGAGGGATCGAATGCCGCAAGCAGAATTCAAATCCGAGCCTCCGTTCGGCAGGAAATCGCAGTTATAGTGAAAAACCTATCTTCCAGCATTCTAACTGCCAGAATAGTACTCTGTTGTTAAACAGAAGTGTAATCGAAGTGAAATCACTTGAGGAATCGAATGCCGCAAGCAGAATTCAAATCCGAGCCTCCGTTCGGCAGGAAATCGCAGTTATAGTGAAAAACCTATCTTCTAGCATTCTAACTGCCAGAATCGTACTCTGTTGTTAATCGAAGTGAAATCACTTGAGGAATCGAATGCCGCAAGCAGAATTCAAATCCGAGCCTCCGTTCGGCAGGAAATCGCAGTTATAGTGAAAAATCTATCTTCCAGCATTCTAACTGCCAGAATCGTACTCTGTTGTTAAACAGAAGTGTAATCGAAGTGAAATGACTTGAGGAATCGAATGCCGCAAGCAGAATTCAAATCCGAGCCTCCGTTCGGCAGGAAATCGCAGTTATAGTGAAAAACCTATCTTCTAGCATTCTAACTGCCAGAATCGTACTCTGTTGTTAAACAGAAGTGTAATCGAAGTGAAATCACTTGAGGAATCGAATGCCGCAAGCAGAATTCAAATCCGAGCCTCCGTTCGGCAGGAAATCGCAGTTATAGTGAAAAACCTATCTTCTAGCATTCTAACTGCCAGAATCGTACTCTGTTGTTAAACAGAAGTGTAATCGAAGTGAAATCACTTGAGGAATCGAATGCCGCAAGCAGAATTCAAATCCGAGCCTCCGTTCGGCAGGAAATCGCAGTTATAGTGAAAAACATATCTTCTAGCAATCTAACTGCCAGAATCGTACTCTGTTGTTAAACAGAAGTGTAATCGAAGTGAAATCACTTGAGGAATCGAATGCCGCAAGCAGAATTCAAATCCGAGCCTCCGTTCGGCAGGAAATCGCAGTTATAGTGAAAAACCTATCTTCTAGCATTCTAACTGCCAGAATCGTACTCTGTTGTTAATCGAAGTGAAATCACTTGAGGAATCGAATGCCGCAAGCAGAATTCAAATCCGAGCCTCCGTTCGGCAGGAAATCGCAGTTATAGTGAAAAATCTATCTTCCAGCATTCTAACTGCCAGAATCGTACTCTGTTGTTAAACAGAAGTGTAATCGAAGTGAAATGACTTGAGGAATCGAATGCCGCAAGCAGAATTCAAATCCGAGCCTCCGTTCGGCAGGAAATCGCAGTTATAGTGAAAAACCTATCTTCCAGCATTCTAACTGCCAGAATAGTACTCTGTTGTTAAACAGAAGTGTAATCGAAGTGAAATCACTTGAGGAATCGAATGCCGCAAGCAGAATTCAAATCCGAGCCTCCGTTCGGCAGGAAATCGCAGTTATAGTGAAAAACCTATCTTCTAGCATTCTAACTGCCAGAATCGTACTCTGTTGTTAATCGAAGTGAAATCACTTGAGGAATCGAATGCCGCAAGCAGAATTCAAATCCGAGCCTCCGTTCGGCAGGAAATCGCAGTTATAGTGAAAAATCTATCTTCTAGCATTCTAACTGCCAGAATCGTACTCTGTTGTTAAACAGAAGTGTAATCGAAGTGAAATCACTTGAGGAATCGAATGCCGCAAGCAGAATTCAAATCCGAGCCTCCGTTCGGCAGGAAATCGCAGTTATAGTGAAAAACCTATCTTCTAGCATTCTAACTGACAGAATCGTACTCTGTTGTTAAACAGAAGTGTAATCGAAGTGAAATCACTTGAGGAATCGAATGCCGCAAGCAGAATTCAAATCCGAGCCTCCGTTCGGCAGGAAATCGCAGTTATAGTGAAAAACCTATCTTCTAGCATTCTAACTGCCAGAATCGTACTCTGTTGTTAAACAGAAGTGTAATCGAAGTGAAATCACTTGAGGAATCGAATGCCGCAAGCAGAATTCAAATCCGAGCCTCCGTTCGGTAGGAAATCGCAGTTATAGTGAAAATCCTATCTTCTAGCATTCTAACTGCCAGAATCGTACTCTGTTGTTAAACAGAAGTGTAATCGAAGTGAAATCACTTGAGGAATCGAATGCCGCAAGCAGAATTCAAATCCGAGCCTCCGTTCGGCAGGAAATCGCAGTTATAGTGAAAAACCTATCTTCTAGCCTTCTAACGGCCAGAATCGTACTCTGTTGTTGAACAGAAGTGTATCCGAAGTAAAATGACTAGAGGGATCGAATGCCGCAAGCAGAATTCAAATCCGAGCCTCCGTTCGGCAGGAAATCGCAGTTATAGTGAAAAACCTATCTTCCAGCATTCTAACTGCCAGAATAGTACTCTGTTGTTAAACAGAAGTGTAATCGAAGTGAAATCACTTGAGGAATCGAATGCCGCAAGCAGAATTCAAATCCGAGCCTCCGTTCGGCAGGAAATCGCAGTTATAGTGAAAAACCTATCTTCTAGCATTCTAACTGCCAGAATCGTACTCTGTTGTTAATCGAAGTGAAATCACTTGAGGAATCGAATGCCGCAAGCAGAATTCAAATCCGAGCCTCCGTTCGGCAGGAAATCGCAGTTATAGTGAAAAATCTATCTTCCAGCATTCTAACTGCCAGAATCGTACTCTGTTGTTAAACAGAAGTGTAATCGAAGTGAAATGACTTGAGGAATCGAATGCCGCAAGCAGAATTCAAATCCGAGCCTCCGTTCGGCAGGAAATCGCAGTTATAGTGAAAAACCTATCTTCTAGCATTCTAACTGCCAGAATCGTACTCTGTTGTTAAACAGAAGTGTAATCGAAGTGAAATCACTTGAGGAATCGAATGCCGCAAGCAGAATTCAAATCCGAGCCTCCGTTCGGCAGGAAATCGCAGTTATAGTGAAAAACCTATCTTCTAGCATTCTAACTGCCAGAATCGTACTCTGTTGTTAAACAGAAGTGTAATCGAAGTGAAATCACTTGAGGAATCGAATGCCGCAAGCAGAATTCAAATCCGAGCCTCCGTTCGGCAGGAAATCGCAGTTATAGTGAAAAACATATCTTCTAGCAATCTAACTGCCAGAATCGTACTCTGTTGTTAAACAGAAGTGTAATCGAAGTGAAATCACTTGAGGAATCGAATGCCGCAAGCAGAATTCAAATCCGAGCCTCCGTTCGGCAGGAAATCGCAGTTATAGTGAAAAACCTATCTTCCAGCATTCTAACTGCCAGAATAGTACTCTGTTGTTAAACAGAAGTGTAATCGAAGTGAAATCACTTGAGGAATCGAATGCCGCAAGCAGAATTCAAATCCGAGCCTCCGTTCGGCAGGAAATCGCAGTTATAGTGAAAAACCTATCTTCTAGCATTCTAACTGCCAGAATCGTACTCTGTTGTTAAACAGAAGTGTAATCGAAGTGAAATCACTTGAGGAATCGAATGCCGCAAGCAGAATTCAAATCCGAGCCTCCGTTCGGCAGGAAATCGCAGTTATAGTGAAAAACCTATCTTCTAGCATTCTAACTGCCAGAATCGTACTCTGTTGTTAAACAGAAGTGTAATCGAAGTGAAATCACTTGAGGAATCGAATGCCGCAAGCAGAATTCAAATCCGAGCCTCCGTTCGGCAGGAAATCGCAGTTATAGTGAAAAACATATCTTCTAGCAATCTAACTGCCAGAATCGTACTCTGTTGTTAAACAGAAGTGTAATCGAAGTGAAATCACTTGAGGAATCGAATGCCGCAAGCAGAATTCAAATCCGAGCCTCCGTTCGGCAGGAAATCGCAGTTATAGTGAAAAACCTATCTTCCAGCATTCTAACTGCCAGAATAGTACTCTGTTGTTAAACAGAAGTGTAATCGAAGTGAAATCACTTGAGGAATCGAATGCCGCAAGCAGAATTCAAATCCGAGCCTCCGTTCGGCAGGAAATCGCAGTTATAGTGAAAAACCTATCTTCTAGCATTCTAACTGCCAGAATCGTACTCTGTTGTTAATCGAAGTGAAATCACTTGAGGAATCGAATGCCGCAAGCAGAATTCAAATCCGAGCCTCCGTTCGGCAGGAAATCGCAGTTATAGTGAAAAATCTATCTTCTAGCATTCTAACTGCCAGAATCGTACTCTGTTGTTAAACAGAAGTGTAATCGAAGTGAAATCACTTGAGGAATCGAATGCCGCAAGCAGAATTCAAATCCGAGCCTCCGTTCGGCAGGAAATCGCAGTTATAGTGAAAAACCTATCTTCTAGCATTCTAACTGACAGAATCGTACTCTGTTGTTAAACAGAAGTGTAATCGAAGTGAAATCACTTGAGGAATCGAATGCCGCAAGCAGAATTCAAATCCGAGCCTCCGTTCGGCAGGAAATCGCAGTTATAGTGAAAAACCTATCTTCTAGCATTCTAACTGCCAGAATCGTACTCTGTTGTTAAACAGAAGTGTAATCGAAGTGAAATCACTTGAGGAATCGAATGCCGCAAGCAGAATTCAAATCCGAGCCTCCGTTCGGTAGGAAATCGCAGTTATAGTGAAAATCCTATCTTCTAGCATTCTAACTGCCAGAATCGTACTCTGTTGTTAAACAGAAGTGTAATCGAAGTGAAATCACTTGAGGAATCGAATGCCGCAAGCAGAATTCAAATCCGAGCCTCCGTTCGGCAGGAAATCGCAGTTATAGTGAAAAACCTATCTTCTAGCCTTCTAACGGCCAGAATCGTACTCTGTTGTTGAACAGAAGTGTATCCGAAGTAAAATGACTAGAGGGATCGAATGCCGCAAGCAGAATTCAAATCCGAGCCTCCGTTCGGCAGGAAATCGCAGTTATAGTGAAAAACCTATCTTCCAGCATTCTAACTGCCAGAATAGTACTCTGTTGTTAAACAGAAGTGTAATCGAAGTGAAATCACTTGAGGAATCGAATGCCGCAAGCAGAATTCAAATCCGAGCCTCCGTTCGGCAGGAAATCGCAGTTATAGTGAAAAACCTATCTTCTAGCATTCTAACTGCCAGAATCGTACTCTGTTGTTAAACAGAAGTGTAATCGAAGTGAAATCACTTGAGGAATCGAATGCCGCAAGCAGAATTCAAATCCGAGCCTCCGTTCGGCAGGAAATCGCAGTTATAGTGAAAAACATATCTTCTAGCAATCTAACTGCCAGAATCGTACTCTGTTGTTAAACAGAAGTGTAATCGAAGTGAAATCATTTGAGGAATCGAATGCCGCAAGCAGAATTCAAATCCGAGCCTCCGTTCGGTAGGAAATCGCAGTTATAGTGAAAATCCTATCTTCTAGCATTCTAACTGCCAGAATCGTACTCTGTTGTTAAACAGAAGTGTAATCGAAGTGAAATCACTTGAGGAATCGAATGCCGCAAGCAGAATTCAAATCCGAGCCTCCGTTCGGCAGGAAATCGCAGTTATAGTGAAAAACCTATCTTCTAGCCTTCTAACGGCCAGAATCGTACTCTGTTGTTGAACAGAAGTGTATCCGAAGTAAAATGACTAGAGGGATCGAATGCCGCAAGCAGAATTCAAATCCGAGCCTCCGTTCGGCAGGAAATCGCAGTTATAGTGAAAAACCTATCTTCCAGCATTCTAACTGCCAGAATAGTACTCTGTTGTTAAACAGAAGTGTAATCGAAGTGAAATCACTTGAGGAATCGAATGCCGCAAGCAGAATTCAAATCCGAGCCTCCGTTCGGCAGGAAATCGCAGTTATAGTGAAAAACCTATCTTCCAGCATTCTAACTGCCAGAATAGTACTCTGTTGTTAAACAGAAGTGTAATCGAAGTGAAATCACTTGAGGAATCGAATGCCGCAAGCAGAATTCAAATCCGAGCCTCCGTTCGGCAGGAAATCGCAGTTATAGTGAAAAACCTATCTTCTAGCATTCTAACTGACAGAATCGTACTCTGTTGTTAAACAGAAGTGTAATCGAAGTGAAATCACTTGAGGAATCGAATGCCGCAAGCAGAATTCAAATCCGAGCCTCCGTTCGGCAGGAAATCGCAGTTATAGTGAAAAACCTATCTTCTAGCATTCTAACTGCCAGAATCGTACTCTGTTGTTAAACAGAAGTGTAATCGAAGTGAAATCACTTGAGGAATCGAATGCCGCAAGCAGAATTCAAATCCGAGCCTCCGTTCGGTAGGAAATCGCAGTTATAGTGAAAATCCTATCTTCTAGCCTTCTAACGGCCAGAATCGTACTCTGTTGTTGAACAGAAGTGTATCCGAAGTAAAATGACTAGAGGGATCGAATGCCGCAAGCAGAATTCAAATCCGAGCCTCCGTTCGGCAGGAAATCGCAGTTATAGTGAAAAACCTATCTTCCAGCATTCTAACTGCCAGAATAGTACTCTGTTGTTAAACAGAAGTGTAATCGAAGTGAAATCACTTGAGGAATCGAATGCCGCAAGCAGAATTCAAATCCGAGCCTCCGTTCGGCAGGAAATCGCAGTTATAGTGAAAAACCTATCTTCTAGCATTCTAACTGCCAGAATCGTACTCTGTTGTTAAACAGAAGTGTAATCGAAGTGAAATCACTTGAGGAATCGAATGCCGCAAGCAGAATTCAAATCCGAGCCTCCGTTCGGCAGGAAATCGCAGTTATAGTGAAAAACATATCTTCTAGCAATCTAACTGCCAGAATCGTACTCTGTTGTTAAACAGAAGTGTAATCGAAGTGAAATCACTTGAGGAATCGAATGCCGCAAGCAGAATTCAAATCCGAGCCTCCGTTCGGTAGGAAATCGCAGTTATAGTGAAAATCCTATCTTCTAGCATTCTAACTGCCAGAATCGTACTCTGTTGTTAAACAGAAGTGTAATCGAAGTGAAATCACTTGAGGAATCGAATGCCGCAAGCAGAAATCAAATCCGAGCCTCCGTTCGGCAGGAAATCGCAGTTATAGTGAAAAACCTATCTTCTAGCCTTCTAACGGCCAGAATCGTACTCTGTTGTTGAACAGAAGTGTATCCGAAGTAAAATGACTAGAGGGATCGAATGCCGCAAGCAGAATTCAAATCCGAGCCTCCGTTCGGCAGGAAATCGCAGTTATAGTGAAAAACCTATCTTCCAGCATTCTAACTGCCAGAATAGTACTCTGTTGTTAAACAGAAGTGTAATCGAAGTGAAATCACTTGAGGAATCGAATGCCGCAAGCAGAATTCAAATCCGAGCCTCCGTTCGGCAGGAAATCGCAGTTATAGTGAAAAACCTATCTTCTAGCATTCTAACTGCCAGAATCGTACTCTGTTGTTAAACAGAAGTGTAATCGAAGTGAAATCACTTGAGGAATCGAATGCCGCAAGCAGAATTCAAATCCGAGCCTCCGTTCGGCAGGAAATCGCAGTTATAGTGAAAAACATATCTTCTAGCAATCTAACTGCCAGAATCGTACTCTGTTGTTAAACAGAAGTGTAATCGAAGTGAAATCACTTGAGGAATCGAATGCCGCAAGCAGAATTCAAATCCGAGCCTCCGTTCGGCAGGAAATCGCAGTTATAGTGAAAAACCTATCTTCTAGCATTCTAACGGCCAGAATCGTACTCTGTTGTTGAACAGAAGTGTATCCGAAGTAAAATGACTAGAGGGATCGAATGCCGCAAGCAGAATTCAAATCCGAGCCTCCGTTCGGCAGGAAATCGCAGTTATAGTGAAAAACCTATCTTCTAGCATTCTAACGGCCAGAATCGTACTCTGTTGTTGAACAGAAGTGTATCCGAAGTAAAATGACTAGAGGAATCGAATGCCGCAAGCAGAATTCAAATCCGAGCCTCCGTTCGGCAGGAAATCGCAGTTATAGTGAAAAACCTATCTTCTAGCATTCTAACTGCCAGAATCGTACTCTGTTGTTAAACAGAAGTGTAATCGAAGTGAAATCACTTGAGGAATCGAATGCCGCAAGCAGAATTCAAATCCGAGCCTCCGTTCGGTAGGAAATCGCAGTTATAGTGAAAATCCTATCTTCTAGCATTCTAACTGCCAGAATCGTACTCTGTTGTTAAACAGAAGTGTAATCGAAGTGAAATCACTTGAGGAATCGAATGCCGCAAGCAGAATTCAAATCCGAGCCTCCGTTCGGTAGGAAATCGCAGTTATAGTGAAAATCCTATCTTCTAGCATTCTAACTGCCAGAATCGTACTCTGTTGTTAAACAGAAGTGTAATCGAAGTGAAATGACTTGAGGAATCGAATGCCGCAAGCAGAATTCAAATCCGAGCCTCCGTTCGGCAGGAAATCGCAGTTATAGTGAAAAACCTATCTTCTAGCATTCTAACTGCCAGAATCGTACTCTGTTGTTAATCGAAGTGAAATCACTTGAGGAATCGAATGCCGCAAGCAGAATTCAAATCCGAGCCTCCGTTCGGCAGGAAATCGCAGTTATAGTGAAAAACCTATCTTCCAGCATTCTAACTGCCAGAATAGTACTCTGTTGTTAAACAGAAGTGTAATCGAAGTGAAATCACTTGAGGAATCGAATGCCGCAAGCAGAATTCAAATCCGAGCCTCCGTTCGGCAGGAAATCGCAGTTATAGTGAAAAACCTATCTTCTAGCATTCTAACTGCCAGAATCGTACTCTGTTGTTAATCGAAGTGAAATCACTTGAGGAATCGAATGCCGCAAGCAGAATTCAAATCCGAGCCTCCGTTCGGTAGGAAATCGCAGTTATAGTGAAAATCCTATCTTCTAGCATTCTAACTGCCAGAATCGTACTCTGTTGTTAAACAGAAGTGTAATCGAAGTGAAATCACTTGAGGAATCGAATGCCGCAAGCAGAATTCAAATCCGAGCCTCCGTTCGGCAGGAAATCGCAGTTATAGTGAAAAACCTATCTTCTAGCCTTCTAACGGCCAGAATCGTACTCTGTTGTTGAACAGAAGTGTATCCGAAGTAAAATGACTAGAGGGATCGAATGCCGCAAGCAGAATTCAAATCCGAGCCTCCGTTCGGCAGGAAATCGCAGTTATAGTGAAAAACCTATCTTCCAGCATTCTAACTGCCAGAATAGTACTCTGTTGTTAAACAGAAGTGTAATCGAAGTGAAATCACTTGAGGAATCGAATGCCGCAAGCAGAATTCAAATCCGAGCCTCCGTTCGGCAGGAAATCGCAGTTATAGTGAAAAACCTATCTTCTAGCATTCTAACTGCCAGAATCGTACTCTGTTGTTAAACAGAAGTGTAATCGAAGTGAAATCACTTGAGGAATCGAATGCCGCAAGCAGAATTCAAATCCGAGCCTCCGTTCGGCAGGAAATCGCAGTTATAGTGAAAAACATATCTTCTAGCAATCTAACTGCCAGAATCGTACTCTGTTGTTAAACAGAAGTGTAATCGAAGTGAAATCACTTGAGGAATCGAATGCCGCAAGCAGAATTCAAATCCGAGCCTCCGTTCGGTAGGAAATCGCAGTTATAGTGAAAATCCTATCTTCTAGCATTCTAACTGCCAGAATCGTACTCTGTTGTTAAACAGAAGTGTAATCGAAGTGAAATCACTTGAGGAATCGAATGCCGCAAGCAGAATTCAAATCCGAGCCTCCGTTCGGCAGGAAATCGCAGTTATAGTGAAAAACCTATCTTCTAGCCTTCTAACGGCCAGAATCGTACTCTGTTGTTGAACAGAAGTGTATCCGAAGTAAAATGACTAGAGGGATCGAATGCCGCAAGCAGAATTCAAATCCGAGCCTCCGTTCGGCAGGAAATCGCAGTTATAGTGAAAAACCTATCTTCCAGCATTCTAACTGCCAGAATAGTACTCTGTTGTTAAACAGAAGTGTAATCGAAGTGAAATCACTTGAGGAATCGAATGCCGCAAGCAGAATTCAAATCCGAGCCTCCGTTCGGCAGGAAATCGCAGTTATAGTGAAAAACCTATCTTCTAGCATTCTAACTGCCAGAATCGTACTCTGTTGTTAAACAGAAGTGTAATCGAAGTGAAATCACTTGAGGAATCGAATGCCGCAAGCAGAATTCAAATCCGAGCCTCCGTTCGGCAGGAAATCGCAGTTATAGTGAAAAACATATCTTCTAGCAATCTAACTGCCAGAATCGTACTCTGTTGTTAAACAGAAGTGTAATCGAAGTGAAATCACTTGAGGAATCGAATGCCGCAAGCAGAATTCAAATCCGAGCCTCCGTTCGGCAGGAAATCGCAGTTATAGTGAAAAACCTATCTTCTAGCATTCTAACTGCCAGAATCGTACTCTGTTGTTAAACAGAAGTGTAATCGAAGTGAAATCACTTGAGGAATCGAATGCCGCAAGCAGAATTCAAATCCGAGCCTCCGTTCGGCAGGAAATCGCAGTTATAGTGAAAAACATATCTTCTAGCAATCTAACTGCCAGAATCGTACTCTGTTGTTAAACAGAAGTGTAATCGAAGTGAAATCACTTGAGGAATCGAATGCCGCAAGCAGAATTCAAATCCGAGCCTCCGTTCGGCAGGAAATCGCAGTTATAGTGAAAAACCTATCTTCCAGCATTCTAACTGCCAGAATAGTACTCTGTTGTTAAACAGAAGTGTAATCGAAGTGAAATCACTTGAGGAATCGAATGCCGCAAGCAGAATTCAAATCCGAGCCTCCGTTCGGCAGGAAATCGCAGTTATAGTGAAAAACCTATCTTCCAGCATTCTAACTGCCAGAATAGTACTCTGTTGTTAAACAGAAGTGTAATCGAAGTGAAATCACTTGAGGAATCGAATGCCGCAAGCAGAATTCAAATCCGAGCCTCCGTTCGGCAGGAAATCGCAGTTATAGTGAAAAACCTATCTTCTAGCATTCTAACTGACAGAATCGTACTCTGTTGTTAAACAGAAGTGTAATCGAAGTGAAATCACTTGAGGAATCGAATGCCGCAAGCAGAATTCAAATCCGAGCCTCCGTTCGGCAGGAAATCGCAGTTATAGTGAAAAACCTATCTTCTAGCATTCTAACTGCCAGAATCGTACTCTGTTGTTAAACAGAAGTGTAATCGAAGTGAAATCACTTGAGGAATCGAATGCCGCAAGCAGAATTCAAATCCGAGCCTCCGTTCGGTAGGAAATCGCAGTTATAGTGAAAATCCTATCTTCTAGCATTCTAACTGCCAGAATCGTACTCTGTTGTTAAACAGAAGTGTAATCGAAGTGAAATCACTTGAGGAATCGAATGCCGCAAGCAGAATTCAAATCCGAGCCTCCGTTCGGCAGGAAATCGCAGTTATAGTGAAAAACCTATCTTCTAGCCTTCTAACGGCCAGAATCGTACTCTGTTGTTGAACAGAAGTGTATCCGAAGTAAAATGACTAGAGGGATCGAATGCCGCAAGCAGAATTCAAATCCGAGCCTCCGTTCGGCAGGAAATCGCAGTTATAGTGAAAAACCTATCTTCCAGCATTCTAACTGCCAGAATAGTACTCTGTTGTTAAACAGAAGTGTAATCGAAGTGAAATCACTTGAGGAATCGAATGCCGCAAGCAGAATTCAAATCCGAGCCTCCGTTCGGCAGGAAATCGCAGTTATAGTGAAAAACCTATCTTCTAGCATTCTAACTGCCAGAATCGTACTCTGTTGTTAAACAGAAGTGTAATCGAAGTGAAATCACTTGAGGAATCGAATGCCGCAAGCAGAATTCAAATCCGAGCCTCCGTTCGGCAGGAAATCGCAGTTATAGTGAAAAACATATCTTCTAGCAATCTAACTGCCAGAATCGTACTCTGTTGTTAAACAGAAGTGTAATCGAAGTGAAATCACTTGAGGAATCGAATGCCGCAAGCAGAATTCAAATCCGAGCCTCCGTTCGGTAGGAAATCGCAGTTATAGTGAAAATCCTATCTTCTAGCATTCTAACTGCCAGAATCGTACTCTGTTGTTAAACAGAAGTGTAATCGAAGTGAAATCACTTGAGGAATCGAATGCCGCAAGCAGAAATCAAATCCGAGCCTCCGTTCGGCAGGAAATCGCAGTTATAGTGAAAAACCTATCTTCTAGCCTTCTAACGGCCAGAATCGTACTCTGTTGTTGAACAGAAGTGTATCCGAAGTAAAATGACTAGAGGGATCGAATGCCGCAAGCAGAATTCAAATCCGAGCCTCCGTTCGGCAGGAAATCGCAGTTATAGTGAAAAACCTATCTTCCAGCATTCTAACTGCCAGAATAGTACTCTGTTGTTAAACAGAAGTGTAATCGAAGTGAAATCACTTGAGGAATCGAATGCCGCAAGCAGAATTCAAATCCGAGCCTCCGTTCGGCAGGAAATCGCAGTTATAGTGAAAAACCTATCTTCTAGCATTCTAACTGCCAGAATCGTACTCTGTTGTTAAACAGAAGTGTAATCGAAGTGAAATCACTTGAGGAATCGAATGCCGCAAGCAGAATTCAAATCCGAGCCTCCGTTCGGCAGGAAATCGCAGTTATAGTGAAAAACATATCTTCTAGCAATCTAACTGCCAGAATCGTACTCTGTTGTTAAACAGAAGTGTAATCGAAGTGAAATCACTTGAGGAATCGAATGCCGCAAGCAGAATTCAAATCCGAGCCTCCGTTCGGCAGGAAATCGCAGTTATAGTGAAAAACCTATCTTCTAGCATTCTAACGGCCAGAATCGTACTCTGTTGTTGAACAGAAGTGTATCCGAAGTAAAATGACTAGAGGGATCGAATGCCGCAAGCAGAATTCAAATCCGAGCCTCCGTTCGGCAGGAAATCGCAGTTATAGTGAAAAACCTATCTTCTAGCATTCTAACGGCCAGAATCGTACTCTGTTGTTGAACAGAAGTGTATCCGAAGTAAAATGACTAGAGGAATCGAATGCCGCAAGCAGAATTCAAATCCGAGCCTCCGTTCGGCAGGAAATCGCAGTTATAGTGAAAAACCTATCTTCTAGCATTCTAACTGCCAGAATCGTACTCTGTTGTTAAACAGAAGTGTAATCGAAGTGAAATCACTTGAGGAATCGAATGCCGCAAGCAGAATTCAAATCCGAGCCTCCGTTCGGTAGGAAATCGCAGTTATAGTGAAAATCCTATCTTCTAGCATTCTAACTGCCAGAATCGTACTCTGTTGTTAAACAGAAGTGTAATCGAAGTGAAATCACTTGAGGAATCGAATGCCGCAAGCAGAATTCAAATCCGAGCCTCCGTTCGGTAGGAAATCGCAGTTATAGTGAAAATCCTATCTTCTAGCATTCTAACTGCCAGAATCGTACTCTGTTGTTAAACAGAAGTGTAATCGAAGTGAAATGACTTGAGGAATCGAATGCCGCAAGCAGAATTCAAATCCGAGCCTCCGTTCGGCAGGAAATCGCAGTTATAGTGAAAAACCTATCTTCTAGCATTCTAACTGCCAGAATCGTACTCTGTTGTTAATCGAAGTGAAATCACTTGAGGAATCGAATGCCGCAAGCAGAATTCAAATCCGAGCCTCCGTTCGGCAGGAAATCGCAGTTATAGTGAAAAACCTATCTTCTAGCATTCTAACTGCCAGAATAGTACTCTGTTGTTAAACAGAAGTGTAATCGAAGTGAAATCACTTGAGGAATCGAATGCCGCAAGCAGAATTCAAATCCGAGCCTCCGTTCGGCAGGAAATCGCAGTTATAGTGAAAAACCTATCTTCTAGCATTCTAACTGCCAGAATCGTACTCTGTTGTTAATCGAAGTGAAATCACTTGAGGAATCGAATGCCGCAAGCAGAATTCAAATCCGAGCCTCCGTTCGGTAGGAAATCGCAGTTATAGTGAAAATCCTATCTTCTAGCATTCTAACTGCCAGAATCGTACTCTGTTGTTAAACAGAAGTGTAATCGAAGTGAAATCACTTGAGGAATCGAATGCCGCAAGCAGAATTCAAATCCGAGCCTCCGTTCGGCAGGAAATCGCAGTTATAGTGAAAAACCTATCTTCTAGCCTTCTAACGGCCAGAATCGTACTCTGTTGTTGAACAGAAGTGTATCCGAAGTAAAATGA
This sequence comes from Ectemnius lituratus, assembly GCA_910593735.2. Classification (NCBI taxonomy): domain Eukaryota; kingdom Metazoa; phylum Arthropoda; class Insecta; order Hymenoptera; family Crabronidae; genus Ectemnius; species Ectemnius lituratus. Next base: position 1,376,687 of record OU343044.1, on the reverse strand, counting down.
CTAGAGGGATCGAATGCCGCAAGCAGAATTCAAATCCGAGCCTCCGTTCGGCAGGAAATCGCAGTTATAGTGAAAAACCTATCTTCCAGCATTCTAACTGCCAGAATAGTACTCTGTTGTTAAACAGAAGTGTAATCGAAGTGAAATCACTTGAGGAATCGAATGCCGCAAGCAGAATTCAAATCCGAGCCTCCGTTCGGCAGGAAATCGCAGTTATAGTGAAAAACCTATCTTCTAGCATTCTAACTGCCAGAATCGTACTCTGTTGTTAAACAGAAGTGTAATCGAAGTGAAATCACTTGAGGAATCGAATGCCGCAAGCAGAATTCAAATCCGAGCCTCCGTTCGGCAGGAAATCGCAGTTATAGTGAAAAACATATCTTCTAGCAATCTAACTGCCAGAATCGTACTCTGTTGTTAAACAGAAGTGTAATCGAAGTGAAATCACTTGAGGAATCGAATGCCGCAAGCAGAATTCAAATCCGAGCCTCCGTTCGGTAGGAAATCGCAGTTATAGTGAAAATCCTATCTTCTAGCATTCTAACTGCCAGAATCGTACTCTGTTGTTAAACAGAAGTGTAATCGAAGTGAAATCACTTGAGGAATCGAATGCCGCAAGCAGAATTCAAATCCGAGCCTCCGTTCGGCAGGAAATCGCAGTTATAGTGAAAAACCTATCTTCTAGCCTTCTAACGGCCAGAATCGTACTCTGTTGTTGAACAGAAGTGTATCCGAAGTAAAATGACTAGAGGGATCGAATGCCGCAAGCAGAATTCAAATCCGAGCCTCCGTTCGGCAGGAAATCGCAGTTATAGTGAAAAACCTATCTTCCAGCATTCTAACTGCCAGAATAGTACTCTGTTGTTAAACAGAAGTGTAATCGAAGTGAAATCACTTGAGGAATCGAATGCCGCAAGCAGAATTCAAATCCGAGCCTCCGTTCGGCAGGAAATCGCAGTTATAGTGAAAAACCTATCTTCTAGCATTCTAACTGCCAGAATCGTACTCTGTTGTTAAACAGAAGTGTAATCGAAGTGAAATCACTTGAGGAATCGAATGCCGCAAGCAGAATTCAAATCCGAGCCTCCGTTCGGCAGGAAATCGCAGTTATAGTGAAAAACATATCTTCTAGCAATCTAACTGCCAGAATCGTACTCTGTTGTTAAACAGAAGTGTAATCGAAGTGAAATCACTTGAGGAATCGAATGCCGCAAGCAGAATTCAAATCCGAGCCTCCGTTCGGCAGGAAATCGCAGTTATAGTGAAAAACCTATCTTCTAGCATTCTAACTGCCAGAATCGTACTCTGTTGTTAAACAGAAGTGTAATCGAAGTGAAATCACTTGAGGAATCGAATGCCGCAAGCAGAATTCAAATCCGAGCCTCCGTTCGGCAGGAAATCGCAGTTATAGTGAAAAACATATCTTCTAGCAATCTAACTGCCAGAATCGTACTCTGTTGTTAAACAGAAGTGTAATCGAAGTGAAATCACTTGAGGAATCGAATGCCGCAAGCAGAATTCAAATCCGAGCCTCCGTTCGGCAGGAAATCGCAGTTATAGTGAAAAACCTATCTTCTAGCATTCTAACGGCCAGAATCGTACTCTGTTGTTGAACAGAAGTGTATCCGAAGTAAAATGACTAGAGGGATCGAATGCCGCAAGCAGAATTCAAATCCGAGCCTCCGTTCGGCAGGAAATCGCAGTTATAGTGAAAAACCTATCTTCTAGCATTCTAACGGCCAGAATCGTACTCTGTTGTTGAACAGAAGTGTATCCGAAGTAAAATGACTAGAGGAATCGAATGCCGCAAGCAGAATTCAAATCCGAGCCTCCGTTCGGCAGGAAATCGCAGTTATAGTGAAAAACCTATCTTCTAGCATTCTAACTGCCAGAATCGTACTCTGTTGTTAAACAGAAGTGTAATCGAAGTGAAATCACTTGAGGAATCGAATGCCGCAAGCAGAATTCAAATCCGAGCCTCCGTTCGGTAGGAAATCGCAGTTATAGTGAAAATCCTATCTTCTAGCATTCTAACTGCCAGAATCGTACTCTGTTGTTAAACAGAAGTGTAATCGAAGTGAAATCACTTGAGGAATCGAATGCCGCAAGCAGAATTCAAATCCGAGCCTCCGTTCGGTAGGAAATCGCAGTTATAGTGAAAATCCTATCTTCTAGCATTCTAACTGCCAGAATCGTACTCTGTTGTTAAACAGAAGTGTAATCGAAGTGAAATGACTTGAGGAATCGAATGCCGCAAGCAGAATTCAAATCCGAGCCTCCGTTCGGCAGGAAATCGCAGTTATAGTGAAAAACCTATCTTCTAGCATTCTAACTGCCAGAATCGTACTCTGTTGTTAATCGAAGTGAAATCACTTGAGGAATCGAATGCCGCAAGCAGAATTCAAATCCGAGCCTCCGTTCGGCAGGAAATCGCAGTTATAGTGAAAAACCTATCTTCCAGCATTCTAACTGCCAGAATAGTACTCTGTTGTTAAACAGAAGTGTAATCGAAGTGAAATCACTTGAGGAATCGAATGCCGCAAGCAGAATTCAAATCCGAGCCTCCGTTCGGCAGGAAATCGCAGTTATAGTGAAAAACCTATCTTCTAGCATTCTAACTGCCAGAATCGTACTCTGTTGTTAATCGAAGTGAAATCACTTGAGGAATCGAATGCCGCAAGCAGAATTCAAATCCGAGCCTCCGTTCGGCAGGAAATCGCAGTTATAGTGAAAAATCTATCTTCCAGCATTCTAACTGCCAGAATCGTACTCTGTTGTTAAACAGAAGTGTAATCGAAGTGAAATCACTTGAGGAATCGAATGCCGCAAGCAGAATTCAAATCCGAGCCTCCGTTCGGCAGGAAATCGCAGTTATAGTGAAAAACCTATCTTCTAGCATTCTAACGGCCAGAATCGTACTCTGTTGTTGAACAGAAGTGTATCCGAAGCAAAATGACTAGAGGGATCGAATGCCGCAAGCAGAATTCAAATCCGAGCCTCCGTTCGGCAGGAAATCGCAGTTATAGTGAAAAACCTATCTTCTAGCATTCTAACGGCCAGAATCGTACTCTGTTGTTGAACAGAAGTGTATCCGAAGTAAAATGACTAGAGGGATCGAATGCCGCAAGCAGAATTCAAATCCGAGCCTCCGTTCGGCAGGAAATCGCAGTTATAGTGAAAAACCTATCTTCTAGCATTCTAACTGCCAGAATCGTACTCTGTTGTTAAACAGAAGTGTAATCGAAGTGAAATCACTTGAGGAATCGAATGCCGCAAGCAGAATTCAAATCCGAGCCTCCGTTCGGTAGGAAATCGCAGTTATAGTGAAAATCCTATCTTCTAGCATTCTAACTGCCAGAATCGTACTCTGTTGTTAAACAGAAGTGTAATCGAAGTGAAATCACTTGAGAAATCGAATGCCGCAAGCAGAATTCAAATCCGAGCCTCCGTTCGGTAGGAAATCGCAGTTATAGTGAAAATCCTATCTTCTAGCATTCTAACTGCCAGAATCGTACTCTGTTGTTAAACAGAAGTGTAATCGAAGTGAAATGACTTGAGGAATCGAATGCCGCAAGCAGAATTCAAATCCGAGCCTCCGTTCGGCAGGAAATCGCAGTTATAGTGAAAAACCTATCTTCTAGCATTCTAACTGCCAGAATCGTACTCTGTTGTTAATCGAAGTGAAATCACTTGAGGAATCGAATGCCGCAAGCAGAATTCAAATCCGAGCCTCCGTTCGGCAGGAAATCGCAGTTATAGTGAAAAACCTATCTTCCAGCATTCTAACTGCCAGAATAGTACTCTGTTGTTAAACAGAAGTGTAATCGAAGTGAAATCACTTGAGGAATCGAATGCCGCAAGCAGAATTCAAATCCGAGCCTCCGTTCGGCAGGAAATCGCAGTTATAGTGAAAAACCTATCTTCTAGCATTCTAACTGCCAGAATCGTACTCTGTTGTTAATCGAAGTGAAATCACTTGAGGAATCGAATGCCGCAAGCAGAATTCAAATCCGAGCCTCCGTTCGGCAGGAAATCGCAGTTATAGTGAAAAATCTATCTTCCAGCATTCTAACTGCCAGAATCGTACTCTGTTGTTAAACAGAAGTGTAATCGAAGTGAAATGACTTGAGGAATCGAATGCCGCAAGCAGAATTCAAATCCGAGCCTCCGTTCGGCAGGAAATCGCAGTTATAGTGAAAAACCTATCTTCTAGCATTCTAACTGCCAGAATCGTACTCTGTTGTTAAACAGAAGTGTAATCGAAGTGAAATCACTTGAGGAATCGAATGCCGCAAGCAGAATTCAAATCCGAGCCTCCGTTCGGCAGGAAATCGCAGTTATAGTGAAAAACCTATCTTCTAGCATTCTAACTGCCAGAATCGTACTCTGTTGTTAAACAGAAGTGTAGTCGAAGTGAAATCACTTGAGGAATCGAATGCCGCAAGCAGAATTCAAATCCGAGCCTCCGTTCGGCAGGAAATCGCAGTTATAGTGAAAAACATATCTTCTAGCAATCTAACTGCCAGAATCGTACTCTGTTGTTAAACAGAAGTGTAATCGAAGTGAAATCACTTGAGGAATCGAATGCCGTGTTACGTCTCGGGAGGCGCCGACCGAAGGTCGAAGTGTTCCGCAACCTATTAGTCGATCTATTCCTGAGACGGGCTTATTTTCAATTATTAAGTGCCTCTTTTTCGGGCAGTCGCATGCACAGAACTATACCCTGGGATGAGGCTCTGTTGTAGAGAGTCGAGTAAACATGTCTGGCACAGAGGGCACTACTCTGTTTCGCCGCTAAATGATCCTGCCTCGTATGGGAGAGGAAATCTCGCGGGTAGGTAAATGAATTAAGGTGGGTAAGGAAGATAGAGTAGGTATTCTGGATAGGGTAGGTAACAGGTAAGTAGTTAATGGACTGTAGGTAAATTAGGAATAGTAGTGAGGTCGGTAAGTAAGAGAAACGTAGGTTCGGTAGAATAGTGAGTGATCGGGTGATCCTGGGTTGGTAATGGCGAAAGTGAACCTAGCGAATTTGGTTGAATGACCATGCTCGCCGGCGCGTCCGGACGGCGCCATCTTGTAGTTGGTCTGATAGATGCATATGTCAATCTGCCTGTCCGTCGCTGGTTTCAAGCGCGGTTTCGATAGGCAGCATTATAATAACAAGACAAACACGTCTAAAGCCAGAGTCATGCAAACATTCTCGTCGCTAGCAAATAGCGCGATTCTGACGGCTGGCTGTGATAATCGCATAGAAATAATTGGATTCCGAATGTTGCCTTTCTATGATTGCGACTCTTAATGTCTGATAATGGATCTCGAACCCGATTGAATAGGATGATGTTAGGTATTGTCACACGCCTTACCCCACGAGTGTTGAATAGGTACCAAAGTGGTAGAAATGAAGTAGGCGGGTATGAAGTAATTGGTAGAGTTAAGAAATGATTTGGTGGACAGTTGATATGAAGTAATGGTTAGGACTTATTCTGTCTTATTGCTGCGAGATTCGGAGTACATTGTCATAGTAGCACTGTATTCTTTCCCTAATTCGTCGCCCTGACCGGTGGCTTCGTTGTGAAGCGGGGCGATAGTGGGCGCGAGCCGTCGACGCCATCGCGGATAATTGCGGATTATTGTTGTTGCCTGGCCGACGCTGTCAATCAGCGCGATCTCGATAGGCGGAACAGAAAGGAGTCGATGACAAGCGTAAGAATAACTAGCCGTTGCCACCTCGTCGCTAACAAATAGCGCGGTTTCGTTGGCCGGCTCTCGAGTTATTGACAGGCGAGCCTCAATTAAATCATTATTGCAAGCGTTGCACATCGCGGGCATTAGAGCACATTGAGTAGTGGGTGTCACAGGTAAAATCACCGATAAACGAATAAATCTCGTATAGTAAGTATATTGTAAAGTGTTTGAATAGTACACACAATGATAATACTTAATTAAGCGAATCTCGGAACAGTAGAATAAGTATAATTATTAACGTGACCGTTGGACACGGAGTTCTATCGCGGTACTGACAGTTTAATTGGACTCACAGTAAATGCAACAAGTAGATGCGGTGCTCGCTATCGGAATTGGAAGGTCCCTTGTCGCTGTTCTAGCGTGATGAAGCACGATCACTAATATTCACAACACTTGTATAGATTGGAGCAAATACTAAGTATAGCGGGAGCACTTCGAGTTTACGTCCGCTGCTGTCAGGTCCACGATGAGAACTGATTACTAAGTATAGCGGGAGCACTTCGAGTTTACGTCCGCTGCTGTCAGGTCCACGATGAGAACTGATTACTAAGTATAGCGGGAGCACTTCGAGTTTACGTCCGGTGCTGTCAGGTCCACGATGAGAACTGATTGTTCGAGTGACTCTCTGGAGCCTCGCAGGGTCTCCGAGTAGTGGGGCAGGCGCCCCGCGGGCGGTGGGGAGCCAATCAGCGCGCGCGGTTGTGGTCAGGTGACCGGTCTCGCTCCGTGCTGGGACGTTGCTGACCTAAGCAGTCCCACGCTCGAACGGTCCATGTGCGCTGCAACGTCAGCAGTTCCACGGTGCTCGGTGCTTATCTTATCTCTAGGAGACGAGCTGGCGGCTCGGATGCTAGCCGATACTTTGTACGTGACTTTAAGCACTTTTGCCGTGAGAGTGGAATGTGGGCGCTTGTTTATCGGACACCACTCGGTCATCTTTCCGTGAGAAGCTCACTCGTAACTCTGTAGTCATCGCACGTGTGGTTGATCACATGGGAATCGCTGAGTAGACTAAATACTTAGCGCGAGCTCGTCTACCAGGCGTTCGGAGGATATACATATCCTTATAGCTTATAATTATGTTCCTCCAACGACTCACGATCATTATCGTCAATAGCTGATCATTCCCAATAAATGCTCGTGGTTCGTTGTGGTTGTGTTAAAGGCTACGGCTTAATGTATATCGCGATTATGACGCGGCGTTCCCAAACATACGGTGTTAAAGGACAGTGTCAATAGAAAAAGTTAATAGACAAATGTTAAAAGACAAATGTTAAAAGATAATGTCAATAGACTTGTTTTTGGTCGAGCTCGGGTATTTGGGACCGAGCGCCTTCAATTGTAATTGGTTAATATAAGATGGCGTAACGTAGTACAATATGCCTGCGGTATGTCGTGGCGTTGGAAAAAAAATATATATACCTAAATAGGCAGGACAGGCGTGAGACGTCACAAAATATATATACCTAAATAGGCAGGACAGGCGTGAGACGTCACAGCCGCAAGCAGAATTCAAATCCGAGCCTCCGTTCGGCAGGAAATCGCAGTTATAGTGAAAAACCTATCTTCCAGCATTCTAACTGCCAGAATAGTACTCTGTTGTTAAACAGAAGTGTAATCGAAGTGAAATCACTTGAGGAATCGAATGCCGCAAGCAGAATTCAAATCCGAGCCTCCGTTCGGCAGGAAATCGCAGTTATAGTGAAAAACCTATCTTCTAGCATTCTAACTGCCAGAATCGTACTCTGTTGTTAATCGAAGTGAAATCACTTGAGGAATCGAATGCCGCAAGCAGAATTCAAATCCGAGCCTCCGTTCGGCAGGAAATCGCAGTTATAGTGAAAAATCTATCTTCCAGCATTCTAACTGCCAGAATCGTACTCTGTTGTTAAACAGAAGTGTAATCGAAGTGAAATCACTTGAGGAATCGAATGCCGCAAGCAGAATTCAAATCCGAGCCTCCGTTCGGCAGGAAATCGCAGTTATAGTGAAAAACATATCTTCTAGCAATCTAACTGCCAGAATCGTACTCTGTTGTTAAACAGAAGTGTAATCGAAGTGAAATCACTTGAGGAATCGAATGCCGCAAGCAGAATTCAAATCCGAGCCTCCGTTCGGCAGGAAATCGCAGTTATAGTGAAAAACCTATCTTCTAGCATTCTAACGGCCAGAATCGTACTCTGTTGTTGAACAGAAGTGTATCCGAAGTAAAATGACTAGAGGGATCGAATGCCGCAAGCAGAATTCAAATCCGAGCCTCCGTTCGGCAGGAAATCGCAGTTATAGTGAAAAACCTATCTTCTAGCATTCTAACTGCCAGAATCGTACTCTGTTGTTAAACAGAAGTGTAATCGAAGTGAAATCACTTGAGGAATCGAATGCCGCAAGCAGAATTCAAATCCGAGCCTCCGTTCGGTAGGAAATCGCAGTTATAGTGAAAATCCTATCTTCTAGCATTCTAACTGCCAGAATCGTACTCTGTTGTTAAACAGAAGTGTAATCGAAGTGAAATCACTTGAGGAATCGAATGCCGCAAGCAGAATTCAAATCCGAGCCTCCGTTCGGCAGGAAATCGCAGTTATAGTGAAAAACCTATCTTCTAGCATTCTAACGGCCAGAATCGTACTCTGTTGTTGAACAGAAGTGTATCCGAAGTAAAATGACTAGAGGGATCGAATGCCGCAAGCAGAATTCAAATCCGAGCCTCCGTTCGGCAGGAAATCGCAGTTATAGTGAAAAACCTATCTTCTAGCATTCTAACTGCCAGAATCGTACTCTGTTGTTAAACAGAAGTGTAATCGAAGTGAAATCACTTGAGGAATCGAATGCCGCAAGCAGAATTCAAATCCGAGCCTCCGTTCGGTAGGAAATCGCAGTTATAGTGAAAATCCTATCTTCTAGCATTCTAACTGCCAGAATCGTACTCTGTTGTTAAACAGAAGTGTAATCGAAGTGAAATGACTTGAGGAATCGAATGCCGCAAGCAGAATTCAAATCCGAGCCTCCGTTCGGCAGGAAATCGCAGTTATAGTGAAAAACCTATCTTCTAGCATTCTAACTGCCAGAATCGTACTCTGTTGTTAATCGAAGTGAAATCACTTGAGGAATCGAATGCCGCAAGCAGAATTCAAATCCGAGCCTCCGTTCGGCAGGAAATCGCAGTTATAGTGAAAAACCTATCTTCCAGCATTCTAACTGCCAGAATAGTACTCTGTTGTTAAACAGAAGTGTAATCGAAGTGAAATCACTTGAGGAATCGAATGCCGCAAGCAGAATTCAAATCCGAGCCTCCGTTCGGCAGGAAATCGCAGTTATAGTGAAAAACCTATCTTCTAGCATTCTAACTGCCAGAATCGTACTCTGTTGTTAATCGAAGTGAAATCACTTGAGGAATCGAATGCCGCAAGCAGAATTCAAATCCGAGCCTCCGTTCGGCAGGAAATCGCAGTTATAGTGAAAAATCTATCTTCCAGCATTCTAACTGCCAGAATCGTACTCTGTTGTTAAACAGAAGTGTAATCGAAGTGAAATGACTTGAGGAATCGAATGCCGCAAGCAGAATTCAAATCCGAGCCTCCGTTCGGCAGGAAATCGCAGTTATAGTGAAAAACCTATCTTCTAGCATTCTAACGGCCAGAATCGTACTCTGTTGTTGAACAGAAGTGTATCCGAAGTAAAATGACTAGAGGGATCGAATGCCGCAAGCAGAATTCAAATCCGAGCCTCCGTTCGGCAGGAAATCGCAGTTATAGTGAAAAACCTATCTTCTAGCATTCTAACGGCCAGAATCGTACTCTGTTGTTGAACAGAAGTGTATCCGAAGTAAAATGACTAGAGGGATCGAATGCCGCAAGCAGAATTCAAATCCGAGCCTCCGTTCGGCAGGAAATCGCAGTTATAGTGAAAAACCTATCTTCTAGCATTCTAACTGCCAGAATCGTACTCTGTTGTTAATCGAAGTAAAATCACTTGAGGAATCGAATGCCGCAAGCAGAATTCAAATCCGAGCCTCCGTTCGGCAGGAAATCGCAGTTATAGTGAAAAACCTATCTTCCAGCATTCTAACTGCCAGAATAGTACTCTGTTGTTAAACAGAAGTGTAATCGAAGTGAAATCACTTGAGGAATCGAATGCCGCAAGCAGAATTCAAATCCGAGCCTCCGTTCGGCAGGAAATCGCAGTTATAGTGAAAAACCTATCTTCTAGCATTCTAACTGCCAGAATCGTACTCTGTTGTTAATCGAAGTGAAATCACTTGAGGAATCGAATGCCGCAAGCAGAATTCAAATCCGAGCCTCCGTTCGGCAGGAAATCGCAGTTATAGTGAAAAATCTATCTTCCAGCATTCTAACTGCCAGAATCGTACTCTGTTGTTAAACAGAAGTGTAATCGAAGTGAAATGACTTGAGGAATCGAATGCCGCAAGCAGAATTCAAATCCGAGCCTCCGTTCGGCAGGAAATCGCAGTTATAGTGAAAAACCTATCTTCTAGCATTCTAACTGCCAGAATCGTACTCTGTTGTTAAACAGAAGTGTAATCGAAGTGAAATCACTTGAGGAATCGAATGCCGCAAGCAGAATTCAAATCCGAGCCTCCGTTCGGCAGGAAATCGCAGTTATAGTGAAAAACCTATCTTCTAGCATTCTAACTGCCAGAATCGTACTCTGTTGTTAAACAGAAGTGTAGTCGAAGTGAAATCACTTGAGGAATCGAATGCCGCAAGCAGAATTCAAATCCGAGCCTCCGTTCGGCAGGAAATCGCAGTTATAGTGAAAAACATATCTTCTAGCAATCTAACTGCCAGAATTGTGACGATTCTGCAATACCTCGCTGGTATCAGGAGCCCACGTCTCCAATCTCGACGCCGTCACATACTTGCAACGCCTCCACCACACCTACAGAGGATCCCGAGACAGCCACTACCGAAAATGACAGCAACGATGACGACACTATCGTGGACTTAGAAGTCGCACGAAACCTCAGTGATTGTTCCCCAACGGTATCCACAGAACCCGAACCAGAGTATGACATCCCACCGCGACCGAAACTGGTAGCCAGGGTGCCATATTACTATTCGGAGACCAGCCGACCTACACGTAGGTCCCGAAGATTATCGGGAAGGAGACAAAGTACGCGGAAGGACTCACCAACTTTAACCGCTGATCAACCACCGCCATCACCTACAGATTCTGATGGCTGCTTTTGGAACTGCTGGAGACACGCCGCCACATCGCCTGGAGAAGACAACACACAGCATTAAGTTAGTTTATCAACACCATTATCATTTACATTCCTCCAATCACTGACAGAGCCACTTACGTGTTATAAAACTAACTGCCAAGACATAAAATCACCAATCATTACAATTCTGAAACGCGCCATCACGGTCCACTCTCACCATAAATTCAACATCTAACTCATGCACATAATGCAAACTGCAGTCCCTACAATCCGTTATCTAAATACCATGATTCACATTTATTACTCATCGCGGCACTTAACATCGCGATTTATATAATCAATCGCAGTTACTCACTTACTAATCCCTATCTAACGCGAGTAACGCATATATTATAATCTTAACCATTCATTTTTACGTATCACTGCGATTCAAGTTCAGTATACATAATCAATCACCGTTACTCAATTACTAATCCCTATCTAACGCGAGTAACGCATATATAATAATCTTAACCATTCGTTTATATTTTATTACGCACCACCGCGATTTAAGTTCAGTATATATAACCAATCACCGTTACTCAAATTATAATCCCTATCTATCGCGAGTAACGCATGTTATAACTCAATTATTACGACCATGGCTCACCCTTGTCATTGATCATTACGATTTATATTTTAGTTAAAATAAGTATACTTACGATATAATAAGTCGCTCGTACAGCAACGTTTCACCGTGGAAGCTAACCGCCGACTAACCTCTAGCAAACCTCCTGTAAATTAGAATACGCTCCCACGCTGAAGCAATGCCTAATACGGTCATGCGTTCGACCAGCCAGCTGAAACAACAATAGATAAGTTACCAAAGGGCTCTGACTCAGATTATTCGGCAAAAAGGCTTTCACACGAAATCTTACCCCATCTTCAAAGGCCTCCCGATGTCAAAGATTCTATACTGAGCCGATAACGAACATAAAAATCCTTCAGCCACCTGAAACAACAAGAGATAGGCTATACTAAGAATTCTGGAACTGATAAAGGAAATATTCCAAATCCCTACTACCCCTTATCGCGATCCCGACAAAGGGAGTCTTATCTAGTCTGAGTCAGAAAAACGTAGCCGCATGCTAGCCACTAACGAAAATCAAACACGTCCGCCGAAATTTACAACCCACGTATGCAATAAATTACGCGAAATGCGCGTTAGTGATAACCTCAACAGTGACTAGCACGATACCGCCAGCGAATCACAACCATTCAGAAGACGCGAGATCTGCTTTATAAGCCAGCCCATGAAGTCAGGACAGTTAGAATACGAGTGGCAATAGAAGTAAGAAGTAGCAAGTAAATCCGTGGGACAGCCAGAAAGCTCGGTAGCTCAGTAAACTCAGCATCCAGTAGGAGTAGTTCGCTCAGTGCAACAAACTAACTCTGTAACGCATTGGAACCGTTAGTTTACTCAGCCACGGTAATCGACAGCAAAATCCCCGGCAGTAGAGTCAGTAGACAAAACTACTATACGAGTGAATTCTAGTCAGCGTAGATCTAAGTTTGGAAACACTGTGCAACGTCGTTGTATCAAGGTGTATTAATCGATAATAAATCGGATAACTTAAAATATTCAGTGTCGAAATATTCGCGACTCACCCATCCAGGGGCTCCCCGGCCCGCATCATTAAAACAACCGAAATCAAGAAAGACAGAAAGGCATTCACGGACATCCAGCGAATACCAGCCAAAGTAAGTGCTCTAAGTTCAGAAATATCCGTCAGTTCGAACACTACACAAGATCCGATCGAAAATCCGACGATTCAGAGCAGCTACACTCCAGCACTCGCGAGCAACTCTCTAGATACCGGTGGTATCGTTACCTTCAGCGAGGCGATCCTCTTATCTGTGTTGTCCTGATTATCCTGGGACGTAACATAGTAGTATACATAATTTTGGTGGCAGCGGTGGGATTGCTTGCTATTGGAATATTTATTCCCAAGTAAGGGGAGAGTTTGACTCAAAAGTGCAGAAGAACAAAGGACAAAATGCCATTGATGCGCGACGAAGATCTCGTGGACACTCGTCCACTAGACAGCCAGATTCAATCAAGACACGAGTATTCCAGCACAAATCCTTCGACATCACGAGGGGATACCAAAAGCTCACTGAATACAACCACCGAAACCATCGTCCTTCCATCACAGGTCTCATTTAAAGATGCATTAGAAGCAGTACCCTATTTTAATGGACAAACCGGGACCTACAGAGCATTCGCGGAAGGATGTAGAAATGCGAAAGAGATGGTATCACCACATGCAGAGGCAAGCTTGGTGAAATTGATACGAAATCGGTTAAAGGGCACTGCCAAAGACAGTGTTGAAGGCACACAATTCGCCACCATCAAGGAACTATTAGAATTTTTAGAGAGCTTGTTTTCACCCATACAATCTATGTCTTCCTTGCAAGGACAACTTGGAAGAGCAATACAATTACCCAATGAGAACGTAATTGCGTATGGAACTAGAATCAGGCATCTCTACAATCAGATTCTTGAAGCATACACTAGAACGACTAAACAAGAAAACCCTAGTTTTAAAAAGGAGACCGAAGTAGAGGCTATCAAATGCTTTGCCAGGGGCCTAAAACCAGCCTTGCGCATAGGAGCTGCCAAAGTTTTGGAAAGCACTAATTTGACTGATGCTATAAAAGCAGGAGTGGGAGCTGAAACGGAAGATCAGCTATTCAACGAGCTGCATCCAAGAAATCAAGGAATAACCAGGAGCAATACTACCTGGTCACGATTTCAGAATAACGAGCCGTATCAACGTCGGGATTATCGGCAAGAAGGAGGACTGACCAGAAACAATACAACCTGGTCTCGATTCCAGAGTAACGAGCCAAATCAACGTCAGGAGTACCCGCAAGAAGAAGGACTAACTAGAAACATTACAACTTGGTCACGATTCCAACACAACGAGCCGAACCAGTCACAGGAGACGAACCATACAGCAGAAGGTTCGCCACCATTTGAACTTCGAAGAACATCACGTATGGACAACCTAGCTGCAGCCACCAACACATGCTCTTATTGCCACAAATTCGGCCATCTCGAACAATCTTGCTGGCAAAAAAATGGTCACTCATCTCAACCGCACTCCCCACAAAAGATTTGCCAATACTGCAAGAATATTGGCCACACGATCGAGGAATGTAGGAAGAAGAGGTACAACGAAAACCGGCACGGACAGCAGTCGGGAAACGGCAATTCCCTCTCGCCGAAGGACGCTCGACGAGAGGACCAGACTTCCATACGCGTCGTTCAGAACCCTCGAACAGAAACATCCGAATAATTGACACCTGTCCTAGAGATGAGGCGATCGTCTCGTTATCAAACGATCGAAATAATATTATGTTACTCGATACTGGAGCCGGAGCTAATATAATGAAAGAATACGTTATACCAACTCACCTCAAACGTGACCCCACAACCATCAACATAACTGGTATTACGACGGAAATAATAAAAACTCTGGGTTTCGTTTGGATGAACATCTTCGGCAAAACAACTCAAATTCATATAGTCCCAAATGACTTCCCCATTCCATACCAAGGAATTCTGGGCTCTCCATTCTTTCGGGCAACATCTGCAAATATCAATTATGGACAGCAATGTTTAATAACTGACACACAAGTTGTGCCATTCTGCAAAGAAAATATAATAGTAATACCGCCACGAACGCAGGCACTGATAGAAATCGCTGTAACTACGGATTCGCCGAAAGAAGGTTACATGCGACCAGTCAAAGGGGTGCCCCATTTATATATGGGAGGATGTATTCTCGAAAACAAAAAGGGAACAGCCAAAATGTACGCTACTAACGTATCGGAATCAAGGATGACCTTAGTATTTCCACCAGTAGCATTACTACCGCTTGGGCTCATGGAAAATGAGGCAGAAGAGGCTGAGGAACAGACAGCAAGAGAAAACAAACACGCTGAAAGTTTTATACATAAAGGAAAGGATAACGCTCCATCTATTATCTCCCAAGAAAAAGAACACACTGAATCTACTATATTTAAAGAAAAAGAAAGCGCTGAATCTACTATATCCAAAAAGGAAAATACTAACTCCACTGTGTCAAAGAACGAAAAACGTAAGAACCATACTCAATTTAAGGAAAAGGAAAACACTGAATCTATTGGAAAAGCAGAAAGGAAGAAATCCATGAAACGCACAATCTACAAAAACAAAAAGAATGAAATCTGCGCTGTATCCCCAAAGGAAGAAGTCACTGAATTTGGTGAAGCAAGGACAGAAAATGCAAATAAATCTCCAGTGCTCACTAAAAGAAACAGTTGCAACGCTTTGGTTAAATCCCTCAAAGGCAGCACCGAAACCAGCGAACTCAACCACAAAAAGGAAATCCCCGTGGCAATCATTGATCATAATAAAGGTGAACCGGAAGTCGCCGTACCCACTAAATCTGGAGGTACCGATTTCCCTTCTAAGTCCAAGTACTCTATTTTTCACGCATCTCTGCAAACATCAGCTACGGCACGACTTACAGAAGTTCTCTCCTTACTGAGATTGGAGCACCTCAATGACGAAGAGAGAATGGAAACGATTGCCCTCATATCAGAATGCACGGACCGGTTTCATTTACCATATGAACCTCTAGAAGCAACTACAAAGGCAGAACACAGAATTATAACCACCGACGATATCCCCATAAACACTAAACAATACCGTTATCCCCCGATACATAAGGAAGAAATTCGAAATCAGGTATCCGGTATGTTGGACGATGGAGTAATACAGGAATCTTCTTCACCGTATAATTCACCATTATGGGTGGTACCGAAGAAACCGGACTCACAAGGGAACAAGCGATGGAGATTAGTAATAGACTACCGACAGTTGAACGAGAAAACACAAGCCGATGCATATCCACTTCCCAATATCACTGAGATACTGGACCAACTAGGCGGCGCAAAATACTTTTCGGTCTTTGATTTAGCATCCGGATTTCATCAAATTCCTATGGCCGGAAGAGATAAGCACAAGACTGCTTTTACGACACCACACGGACACTATGAATACAATCGGATGCCATTTGGGTTAAAAAATGCACCGGCTACATTCCAAAGATTAATGGATCAAACATTAACTGGACTTCAGGGAAATGACATGTTCGTCTACTTGGATGATATCGTCATATATGCCCGATCACTGGAAGAACATCGTGCCAAGTTTCTCAAACTTGCGCAACGACTCCGAGACGCCAATCTTCAACTCCAACCGGATAAGTGTGAATTTTTAAGAAAAGAAGCAGCATACCTCGGACACATTATAACCGAAAACGGAGTACAACCGGATCCTAAGAAAACAGAAGCAGTAGAAGATTTTCCAACACCGAGAACGCCCAGGAATATAAAAGAATTTCTTGGTCTAACGGGATATTATCGCAGATTTATAAAGGACTACGCCAAAATTGCTAAACCAATAACGAATTCGCTTAAAGCAAAAGTACCTTTCACTTGGAACGACTCGCAACAGCGAGCTTTCGAGACTCTAAAGGAAAAACTTTGCAAACAACCCATACTACAATATCCTGATTATAATAAAGAGTTTAACGTAACCACCGATGCTTCTGGATATGCTATCGGAGCAGTATTAAGCCAAGGTGCGATCGGCAAAGACTTACCTATTGCATATGCTTCCCGATCGTTGAACGGCGCCGAACTCAATTATCCTGTAATTGAAAAGGAATTGTTAGCGATTATTTACGCTGTTAAGTACTTCCGCCCATATATATATGGACGGAAATTCAAATTAATAACGGACCACAAACCTCTTATCTGGCTCCATCGTGTAAAGGATCCAACATCTAGACTCCTAAGATGGAGATTTGTATTGGACGACTATGAATACGACATAGTATACAAGGAAGGTAGAGCTAATTCCAATGCCGATGCTCTGTCTAGAAATCCATCCGATGTGAAGATGTTCCCAATAATAAGAAATTCTGACGATAGCAGTGACTCTTCCGACGGAGAAATGTTTGATCGTGTCTCACATCCAGCCCGTACAAAGCAGCTAGAAGAAAGAAAACAATTAGAAACAATCAAGGAAGTAGAAGAAGAACCTGCGACCATACAGAGGGAAAACTCACCTGACAGTTTATCACACGAAAATCCAACCGAGAATATACACAGAGAAAATTCACCCAGAGTAGAAAACCTATCCGAGGAAGAACCCACATACGCACAATCTGACTATGAAGAAGAACCTATGGAAATACCTTGTGGACATCCCGCGTTTCTGGAAACAAGAGAAAACATTCTTATGCAAACCGGAGCTATTATGTGCTTTATAAGTCCAGATAGTAAACCAATGGACACTGGCAGTTTCTTGCTACAATCGCGTCAACTAATACATCACACAAGTCAACTCTATTCCGGAGAAGTCACGAAGCAGAATCACCGAAAAAACTTCTACTACGTATTAGCAATAACATCCGCAAAAAGCATAAGGATCGCCGTGTACACTCTGTTAAGTCTACTAAAAAGAGACAACCACGCAAAGGTTTCCATTTCGCGGACCATCGACGGTATATCCACTCTCTCCTGGGAACAAATCTGCGATGAATTGTCAATTCTCTTAACAGAGGGAATAGATATTTGGGTATGCAAGAATGAAATTGACGTACCTACAAAGGAAGAAATACCGGAAATTATACGAGTATGTCACGACACGATAATTGGAGGACACAAAGGCATGACAAAAACTTACGCGCGCATTCGAGAGAACTATTTTTGGGACGGTATGAAAAGAGATATTCACCGATACGTCAAAAAATGTATAGTATGCCAAAAATCGAAATTAACTCGACGAAAAACCAGACAGCCAATGCTAATTACAGACACACCACCCGAACCATTTCATAAGGTAGCTCTCGATATCGTGGGCCCCCTCCCAATAACTCGAAAGGGCAACCGATACTTGCTGACAATACAGGATAATCTGACAAAATACTCCAAGGCAATACCCCTCCAAGAAGCAACGAGCGTTCAAATTGCAGCCGCCTTCTTGAGAAAATTCGTCTGCATATTCGGGGCCCCTAAACATATTCTCACTGATCAAGGAGCAAATTTCATAAGTTCCTTTATGAAGGCAGTAACACGACATCTGGGAATTAAGCAGTTACGAACAACCGCATTCCATCCACAAAGCAACGGTTCCTTAGAACGAAGCCACCACGTACTCATCGAGTACATTAAACACTTTATAAATAACCATACCGAGTGGGACGACGTGATTGAATTCTGCATATTTAGCTACAATACGAGCGTGCATGAGGCAACTCGGTACACGCCACATGAATTGGTCTTTGGACGACAAGCTCGTCTACCAATGAACAAACCATCCCCGCAAATAAATACTTATTCAGAATACATAGCAGAATTACTCGAAAGGTTGCATGAAGCACGGCAAAGAGCAATCAATCATACAAACATCGCTAAAGAAAGATCCAAGAAATACTATGATCAACGACAAAATGCTCAACAATTTAAACCCGGAGATTGGGTGTTCCTATTAAAAGGAGGAAAAGTTGGTAAATTCGATGATCAATACGATGGCCCTTACGAAATCATACACGTATTTAATGATAATAACGTGAAATTAAGAATTCGGAATTCGGAGAAAACCGTACACCCTAACAGACTAAAACATTCTTATGGTCATGGCTCACGTACGAATTAATTTACAGATGCGCTTACTCGGGATCACCTTCTTTCCACTACTATTACTTTTGGAAAGAACGGAGGCATTAATCGCTTACGATTGCGGATCATCTAATACCAATATTACCACTATGTCACTAAAATCAGTGGGAGAATGTGAAGTTCCTACGTATACACCAATTATCAAAGAAACTTATCTGCAACTTCTTCAACTAAACGAATACTCAAACGTCTTCGTTCGCCAGTGCAAAGTTGAAATTGACCGAACAATAACATACTGTGGCATGCATTCTCATATGTCGGCAGTAGCTAACGGCAAGATGGAGTACGTAATGGAGATTACAGCACACGAATGCCTCAAAATGCATTTAACCAAATCTCTTCTCTTCGGGACCAATATGCTGGTAAGCGGACTACGGATTAACAGAACAGTCATATCCGGGGGCACATTAGCAGGACGTCTAACAACCGACGGATCATGCGAGGGTATAAACTATGCCGATCCATACGGAACATGGAGCAACGTTGTAGTTCAGGCAACTGTCAGAATAACATTACGAGAATATTACGCAAGTACGAGGCCTGTCGAAGGAAAACTAATATTGCAATCCGGTATTCACTGTACACTCGCGGAAGGAGAATGCTTCGATCTTGAGGGAGGAAATACATTTTGGGCGCCGATTCCACATGACCAATGCAAATTCGATCGATACAATGTTCTCTTCGAAGGAAAAGGCAACAAGATCTACGATAATAGCACCGCCGCTACTACGGTATTCGCAATTACGACATCCGACGTTACATTTGCGCTTACAAAGAAAGGGGAAATGCGCCTATGCAATTATGCGATAAGCAAGACCGAACATCCCCGATTATTTATACTGGAAACCAAACCAGGCGAATCCTTCGCCCAACGACGGCGCACGTCCGTGCACAATTTGGACATTTTCACCTACGTCAACACAAAATTCGTGTATCTCGAAAAACACATAAAGGATCAGATGATCAATCTCTACCGCAGCGTAGTCACACAACAGTGTTCCATGGAAAAACAGATCTTGGAAAATGCTCTAACCTTAGCCAGAATTTCACCGGAAGATTTCGCGTATCATGTTATGAAGATGCCGGGCTACATGGCAGTTGTTGCGGGCGAAGTCGTACATCTAATTAAATGCGTGCCCGTACCAGTAAGAAGAAGAGAAACCGTCGAATGCTACCAACAGCTTCCAGTCATTCATAAAAACACAACAATGTTCATGACGCCGAAGACGAACGTCCTCCTGAAAACCGGAACACAGATAGACTGCAATCAATACGTGCCAGTAATGTATCAGATTGACGGAACATGGTATAAAATATCACCGAGTGCTACAGCCATGCTGCCGCCTAAAGATTTACAGCCATCCACAAAGGAAACATGGGAGTACCGAAACCCTGCATCACTAGCTACCTCTGGCATATACTCAATGGAAGAATTAGATCAACTAAGAGACCATATTATGTTCCCAGCTGAGAAAATAAGCGTATTAAATACCATTGCAAGGGGAGTTACCGGACAAAAGGTCGACAGCCAGGGTATTTCAGTATTACACTTACTCGATGAAACAGCACTGGAGAAAATTGCCGCCTCCACTTGGTCAAAAATGTGGTCCTATATGACCAACTTTGGTACACTCAGCGCCGGATTCCTTGGACTCTGGCTCTGCTTCCGTCTCACCAAGTTCCTTCTTGATACTCTTATACACTGTTACGCACTGCACAAAACCTATGGTTGGAATTACCGACTAATTGGTGCAGTATGGGACAGCGCAACCAACGCACTGTTGCATTTACAAAAAGCACCGACTACTAAAATTGATACAGTTAAGGAGACAAGAGAACCAGAGAACGACAATTCCAAATCAAAAATCACAAAGGGCGAAGAAACTTTCCCAGAACCGCAACCCCGAAGGCAGATATACATAGCCAACATAGAGTGAGCCTTGGCAAATCAGTTACAAAATATGATAACAAAATATATTCAAAAAAAAAAAAAAAAAAATATATATATATATATATATATAAATAAATAAATATATATATAAAATTTAAAGGAAAATATATATAAATAATAATAACAACCCCGAAGAATTAGAATAACAAACGAGCTACCATTTCAAAGTAAGAATCAACCACATAACGAGAACACAGGATAAGAAACTCTTAGCAAGTTCACTGAAGACAGAAGAACTAAGAAGTAAATTTACTAAGTATCGCGCACTTATTTCACCAAGCGAAAACCAATCCGCACTCCACGAACACGCGATGCAAACTGACCACTCTGCGCCCCACCAGAGCGTACAACAGACCCATCGACGCCAGGTAGCGGAGCGGCCCACCATCCGACCGATCGCCATCGCGAAAACCAGCCAAAGGAGGTACGCAGCCGTAGCAACCAGGCAAGGCAGCACATTGATATAAAATACATGGCAGCTTAAAAAAAAAGCAATCAGTACCCTACGCAACTAAACTAATAAGCCCAAATAGTGTAGTATCGATTCATCGATATCAAACACGACGGCAATACATCAACAAATAAGCCTCCAAAACATAGCGTCAGTACGATCGCAACAAACTGGAAAGTTTGATATCTTCTAACTCTTAATAAATCGATGATCAAATGCACAAGCAACAAAACACGCGAACCACTATCTTCTCATAGTCACCCAAAACAGAGTTGCGCGCCGCACAACACCAGATGAATCGAGCAATCGCATTATAATCACGGCAGCCGTGCGAATTGATAAACCGGTGCACCACGAAGTATCCAAAACATACTCCGTATAATCAAGCAAGCAATTAACGCTTTGCGTAACTAAAGTAATGTTCAACAATCACGGATTATCGATCTATCAATATTAAGTAATACAAGCGAATTATCGATGGCATACACTGAGTACTACGTATAAAATTACACGCACTGATCATCCGTATAGAGCACTCAAGAAACTCCAACAACATCTGGATTCAGCAGCTAATAATCAAATTGCTATCAAAGCGCGAATCATCCCAGCGAACTTGACTAAACAAGACAGCAAGCCGCGAATTGCAAGCCGAGAGACCTCCCGGATTAAAGGATTATAAGGGTCAAACGCTTCGAGTCACCAGACCGATCTACCACGAAGCATCCAAACGCATCCCTCATGATCACCTAAGTAATCAGCGCTCCAATTAAAAGGCACTGAGAAAACTCCAACAACATCTGGATTCAGCAGCTAATAATCGAATTGATATCAAAGCGCGAATCATCCACGCGAACTATACTAAACAAGACAGCAAGCCGCGCCGAGAGACCGGCCGGATTAAAGGATTACCACGGTCAAACGCTTCGCCGTGTAAGAGACTCGCCAGGGAGATAAAGATTAGAGGATTATCATCATCGGACCGTGAAGTACGCAATATTCAGTACCAAGCACACCAGTTCTAAGCGGCTTACGTAACTAGTACCGTGAGACCGCTAAGCAAAAGCGCACTCCACAATCTCAAGATAAAGATTATCGTTCAGCTACACATAATACCAAGTGCCAGACGGCACGGCACCAACATACTGATAATCACTACCGTATTCTTAGATGAGCGAACAGTAAGCGGCGCAACGCAAAGATAAAGATTAAAGATTATCATCACTAAACCGTGAAGTACCCAATATTAAACACCAAGCATTCCAGTTCCGATAAACTTACACAACTAGTACCGTGAGATTACTCAACAACAGAAGCGAGCTACGCAACCGCAAGATAAAGATTATCGAGTGCTAGACGTAGTAGCATCGGATATCCTGATAATCGTCGTTGTCCAAACAGCCACGCAACGCGAAGATAAAGATTATCACCGACAAACCATGACGCTCACAATACCAAGCGCTAGACGAATATCCTGATAAACGTCGTCGAGCATGCAGCTGAGTAAAGAACTAAGCCGCGCAACGCGAAGATAAAGATTATCACCGATAAACCATGACGCTCACAATACCAAGCGCTAGACGAATATCCTGATAAACGTCGTCGAGCATGCAGCTGAGTAAAGAACTAAGCCGCGCAACGCGAAGATAAAGATTATCACCGATAAACCATGACGCTCACAATACCAAGCGCTAGACGAATATCCTGATAAACGTCGTCGAGCATGCAGCTGAGTAAAGAACTAAGCCGCGCAACGCGAAGATAAAGATTATCACCGATAAACCATGACGCTCACAATACCAAGCGCTAGACGAATATCCTGATAAACGTCGTCGAGCATGCAGCTGAGTAAAGAACTAAGCCGCGCAACGCGAAGATAAAGATTATCACCGACAAACCGTGACGCTCACAATACCAAGCGCTAGACGAATATCCTGATAAACGTCGTCGAGCATGCAGCTGAGTAAAGAAACAGCCACGCAACGCGAAGATAAAGATTATCATCGACAAACCATGACGCTCACAATACCAAGCGCTAGCCGAATATTCTGATAAACGTCGTCATGCATACAGCTGCGTAAAGAAGCAAGCCACGCAACACGAACATAAGGATTATCACGAACAGACAATGACGTATAGAAAAACTGAGCGCTGGTAGCACTAAATATAATAATCATTGTGTGCACAGCTGAATAAGAGAGGCACATAACGTACTACTAAGATAAAACGTCATAGCCGCATCGACCAAAGAAGATTATCGCTGCGCAGGAAAACCTAAAGTATAAAGATATCCATATGAAGTAATAACAAGAGCATTAAATAAAAAGAGCTATAAGAACGCGTCATAGCAACCGATTGCTCCCCACCCGCAACGAATCAACCATCGGGCGCTTCGCCCATTGCGCCGAACCTTCGCGAGTCCCACCGGCCCCTCCATACCACACGACCGGCCAGCAACAACCAATCACCATCGACCATGGACACTCAGCAACCACCGCCAGTCACACCAGCCCCTCGATACCACGTGACCAAACACCAAGAGTCGGGAGTCGCTGCGCGCGCACCGATACCCCCACTCAAACCTACGCTTCCAGTGACCACAAACGATCATCATCTTCACAGTCGCGTCAAGCTACCAGTCCAGTGAACATCAATCGCTCCTGCCTCAACAACTACATCGAGCATCCCGCACTTTGTTAAGTGACAAAAAAAAATTTGAAGCTATTGGCAACCCCAGTGAAAAGCGCCAGTAAACCCCAAGTGAAGTCGAAGTTCGCTAGTGAACAGCGAAGTGCTAGTGAATTCACCTACTAATCTGCCGAACATTCAAACATCAGTTTACAAATAAGCATCAGTTGCTCAGTGATCAAACAATAATTTTCAACAACCGTGAAAACTCTGCGTGCCAATCAGCTACCATTCGAGCTTCTATTTTCGGGTTAAATTCAACAAAACCGAATCTACAAGATGAACTCACTCATCACACCCGATTGGATCCGCGAAAACGCAAATATGCTCGCCCACCTTATAAACGCAGCCGGGCAAATGCAGGAAGCCCAACTAAGAGGAGCCGGCATCCAAATAGACCGTGACGGTTATTGCATCATGCGGCCCGCCGTGCTTTACGCGATACCTCACGTAATCCAACCGACCCCGCAGCAAGTGGGACCTGGAATCGACGAAACGGATCTCATATCGGAAGCCGATCAAGAAATAGTTCAGATTTTGCAAACGTTGTCAGCCCCATCAAGTCCGGAACACGCGGCCTCCAGTGCCGCGGAATTTTTCTCTTCATTTGAACTTCCAAGCCTCCAGAATATCGAGGAGGGCCTCGAACAACCCCAAGGGGGGGGATGTGACGATTCTGCAATACCTCGCTGGTATCAGGAGCCCACGTCTCCAATCTCGACGCCGTCACATACTTGCAACGCCTCCACCACACCTACAGAGGATCCCGAGACAGCCACTACCGAAAATGACAGCAACGATGACGACACTATCGTGGACTTAGAAGTCGCACGAAACCTCAGTGATTGTTCCCCAACGGTATCCACAGAACCCGAACCAGAGTATGACATCCCACCGCGACCGAAACTGGTAGCCAGGGTGCCATATTACTATTCGGAGACCAGCCGACCTACACGTAGGTCCCGAAGATTATCGGGAAGGAGACAAAGTACGCGGAAGGACTCACCAACTTTAACCGCTGATCAACCACCGCCATCACCTACAGATTCTGATGGCTGCTTTTGGAACTGCTGGAGACACGCCGCCACATCGCCTGGAGAAGACAACACACAGCATTAAGTTAGTTTATCAACACCATTATCATTTACATTCCTCCAATCACTGACAGAGCCACTTACGTGTTATAAAACTAACTGCCAAGACATAAAATCACCAATCATTACAATTCTGAAACGCGCCATCACGGTCCACTCTCACCATAAATTCAACATCTAACTCATGCACATAATGCAAACTGCAGTCCCTACAATCCGTTATCTAAATACCATGATTCACATTTATTACTCATCGCGGCACTTAACATCGCGATTTATATAATCAATCGCAGTTACTCACTTACTAATCCCTATCTAACGCGAGTAACGCATATATTATAATCTTAACCATTCATTTTTACGTATCACTGCGATTCAAGTTCAGTATACATAATCAATCACCGTTACTCAATTACTAATCCCTATCTAACGCGAGTAACGCATATATAATAATCTTAACCATTCGTTTATATTTTATTACGCACCACCGCGATTTAAGTTCAGTATATATAACCAATCACCGTTACTCAAATTATAATCCCTATCTATCGCGAGTAACGCATGTTATAACTCAATTATTACGACCATGGCTCACCCTTGTCATTGATCATTACGATTTATATTTTAGTTAAAATAAGTATACTTACGATATAACAAGTCGCTCGTACAGCAACGTTTCACCGTGGAAGCTAACCGCCGACTAACCTCTAGCAAACCTCCTGTAAATTAGAATACGCTCCCACGCTGAAGCAATGCCTAATACGGTCATGCGTTCGACCAGCCAGCTGAAACAACAATAGATAAGTTACCAAAGGGCTCTGACTCAGATTATTCGGCAAAAAGGCTTTCACACGAAATCTTACCCCATCTTCAAAGGCCCCCCAAGGTCAAAGATTCTATACTGAGCCGATAACGAACATAAAAATCCTTCAGCCACCTGAAACAACAAGAGATAGGCTATACTAAGAATTCTGGAACTGATAAAGGAAATATTCCAAATCCCTACTACCCCTTATCGCGATCCCGACAAAGGGAGTCTTATCTAGTCTGAGTCAGAAAAACGTAGCCGCATGCTAGCCACTAACGAAAATCAAACACGTCCGCCGAAATTTACAACCCACGTATGCAATAAATTACGCGAAATGCGCGTTAGTGATAACCTCAACAGTGACTAGCACGATACCGCCAGCGAATCACAACCATTCAGAAGACGCGAGATCTGCTTTATAAGCCAGCCCATGAAGTCAGGACAGTTAGAATACGAGTGGCAATAGAAGTAAGAAGTAGCAAGTAAATCCGTGGGACAGCCAGAAAGCTCGGTAGCTCAGTAAACTCAGCATCCAGTAGGAGTAGTTCGCTCAGTGCAACAAACTAACTCTGTAACGCATTGGAACCGTTAGTTTACTCAGCCACGGTAATCGACAGCAAAATCCCCGGCAGTAGAGTCAGTAGACAAAACTACTGTGACGTCCCACGCTGTCCTTCCGAATAAGCACCATATATTTTCACTATATATTTTTTTTTACCCTACTAGATTTAGTACTAGCTCTCAAACATTCGAGTCTACCAAAAATTTAGCTTTTATCCGCTTGCATAAAAAGTATTGCACATATATGTGTATATATGCATATACACACGCACACATGTATATGCGCGTGCATAACACATGTCATCCATGTCATACCGCTTACCTGGTTTAAGTCGGTTGTATCGTGGTCATCCTTCCTGGTCGTCAAAGTTCACCGTTTGCCCTTCACGGCACTGGTCCGATAGCTGCATCTGAAAAAGAAGAAAGAGAAATTAATTAATATCAAAAGCGCGCGAGCCCGACCTCCCAGCGGGATTCGAACTCGCGACGCTCGTGTCGCTGGTCTGCCGCGCTGTTCGCACGGCTACGACCTCGTGGTAAAAAGCTCGGACCTGCCTCCTGTTCAACCCAGAACCAACCCATGGTTAACCCTGTCCAACCCCGACCAATGTCAATACAGCAGGAAAAACCTCGATACATGTCATGGATACCCAGACAACACGTCACGACACTTTTAACATTTGTCTTTTAACATTTGTCTTTTGACATTGTCTTTTGACATTTGTCTTTTAACATTTGTCTTTTAACATTTGTCTTTTAACATTGTCTTTTAACTTTTTCCATTGACACTGTCCTTTGACACCGTATGTTTGGGAACGCCGCGTCATAATCGCAATATAGGTTAAGCCGTAGCCTTTAACACAACCACAACGAGCCACGAGCATTTATTGGGAATGATCAGCTATTGACGATAATGATCGTGAGTCGTTGGAGGAACATAATTATAAGCTAGAGGGATATGTATATCCTCCGAACACCGCGTAGACGAGCTCGCGCCAAATATTTAGTATACTCAGCGATTCCCACGTGCTCAAGCACACGTGGCCTCGCCACAGAGTTACTCTTGGACTTACCACGAAAAGATGATTGCGAGGTGTCAAGTAAACGTACCCTGCATTCCATTCTCACGAAAGAACTACTTAAAGTCACGTACGAAGTATTAGATAACGCGCGAGGCTCCAGCTCGTCTACAAGCGATAAGGCACGCGCGGTCCAGCGTGGGATCGCCTACGCAGCATCGCACGTGGAGCGCGCCGAGCGTGAGATTGCTGAGGTCAGCGGTTTCGAAGTCCGCGCGGACTCGGGATCCCGGCCTCCGATTGGCTCCCCACTACGCGGGCGCTGCGCGGCCCCATTGCGCGGAGACCCTACGAGGCTCCGGAGAGTCACTCGGACAGTCAGTCTACATCGTGCGCTCTTAGCGATCGGCAGCAACCTTCGAGAGTTCTCTACAAGTTCAATACTTAACTCAACTTAGAGTTCAGTGCAGTAGTGACGTGTAGTTACACTCTGTGCTTCTTCACCACATCTCGGAGCAACCCTTGCTTTGTGCCCGCTATTCCGAAGCACTTGTCCATCACCTATAAACGTAAGTCGATTAATTATCCTAGAAGCCGCGATTAGACTCCGTGACTGACTCACACGTTAAACTCTAAGTCCACCCATTGTTCCAAGATCCGGGTATTAATTATCATACTACGCGACTGTATCCAAACAATTATTCAATACATTCATTATTTTAAGTGAAGATGTGTAACTATCTATCCGTAATGGCCACCCACTATCCTTTCTCCGTTGCCACCGTGGACTCAACCGATATCGAACAGTCTTTAAATTACTTACCACTCTCTCAAAGTACATTTCATCGGATTATAGATTTGCCCATCGTATCGCGCTGCCGCATAGCGTTGAGAAGGGCATACGCGCTGCAAGCTAGCGTAAGGAGTCGCGCTACGGAACAGCGCCTCATTGGTTCAGCAATCGGTCGGAATCATGGACAAGCAACCAACTGCTCGTCGAAGCCACCGTTCCGGGAAACGAGTCCGCGATCGCCGCCGACGCTATTACGAGCGGATCCGGCGAGAAGAGGAGGCATTCCAGTATTATTACTTGGGGATGCGATTGCGAGACGGCATCCCTGCCGAGTTTTATCGCCAGCAACGCCCGAACGAGGCCCGTCCAGGCTCAGGCGGCCGACGAACGCGCCGAGCAGGACGCAGGGCCCGCGCACAGCGCCAGCACCACGTGTCCGCCCCTAGTGCACCATCGGAGTGTGCCACTGAGGATAGGCGACCACCGTGTGCTGCTCCGAATAATTTTAATTATGCGCCTTCAACCGAAGCAAATATTCCGCGAGATGCGTATTCTCCTATATCGCATCCACCCACCGAGCAATCTTCACCCATAGAAAATGAGGACTTACCTTCCATCGACCATGATCTCCCAGCTTCCGATCCTTCTCCCCAATCGCCTGATTCCCATCTCTTCTACTTTCCTATCGCAGGATCCTCACCTGGGGAAAATCCACGATTACTAACCACTAACCCATTAGTGCACGAGCTTATACGAAACTCAACAGAGCACATATTTGAATTTCTCCCACCTTCCTCTACTGTTGAGATCGATGAGATATTTAGTGAGGACGATGACGATGTTATCATCATAGATTAACTCCTACCATGTAAGCATCCATTTTGTACACCAGCATATATAGTCGGCTTATTGAATAAATCTATTCTACCCAATATTGCGTACACTCCTCTTAAATATTGCATTCTCACACATTAATACCCCGGAGAGCGGATCTCGGAGCAATGGAACAAGAGAGAGTACTCTCACAACTTTAACCATTACTTGTTCGTAAGTAATGTCTTCCATTCAAGTCGTGCTATTTGTTAGCGACGGATGGGCATACAAACAGGTTCGGTAGGTACACTCACCGCATTATCGAACATAGCCACCTGTTTTACCATTGTTCTACCGAACCTACGTTTCTCTTACTTACCGACCTCACTACTATTCCTAATTTACCTACAGTCCATTAACTACTTACCTGTTACCTACCCTATCCAGAATACCTACTCTATCTTCCTTACCCACCTTAATTCATTTACCTACCTGCGAGATTTCCTCTCCCATACGAGGCAGGATCATTTAGCGGCGAAGCAGAGTAGTGCCCTCTGTGCCAGACATGTTTACTCGACTCTCTACAACAGAGCCTCATCCCAGGGTATAGTTCTGTGCATGCGACTGCCCGAAAAAGAGGCACTTAATAATTGAAAATAAGCCCGTCTCAGGAATAGATCGACTAATAGGTTGCGGAACACTTCGACCTTCGGTCGGCGCCTCCCGAGACGTAACACTACTATACGAGTGAATTCTAGTCAGCGTAGATCTAAGTTTGGAAACACTGTGCAACGTCGTTGTATCAAGGTGTATTAATCGATAATAAATCGGATAACTTAAAATATTCAGTGTCGAAATATTCGCGACTCACCCATCCAGGGGCTCCCCGGCCCGCATCATTAAAACAACCGAAATCAAGAAAGACAGAAAGGCATTCTGTTACGTCTCGGGAGGCGCCGACCGAAGGTCGAAGTGTTCCGCAACCTATTAGTCGATCTATTCCTGAGACGGGCTTATTTTCAATTATTAAGTGCCTCTTTTTCGGGCAGTCGCATGCACAGAACTATACCCTGGGATGAGGCTCTGTTGTAGAGAGTCGAGTAAACATGTCTGGCACAGAGGGCACTACTCTGCTTCGCCGCTAAATGATCCTGCCTCGTATGGGAGAGGAAATCTCGCGGGTAGGTAAATGAATTAAGGTGGGTAAGGAAGATAGAGTAGGTATTCTGGATAGGGTAGGTAACAGGTAAGTAGTTAATGGACTGTAGGTAAATTAGGAATAGTAATGAGGTCGGTAAGTAAGAGAAATGTAGGTTCGGTAGAATAGTGAGTGATCGGGTGATCCTGGGTTGGTTATGGCGAAAGTGAATCTAGCGAATTTAGTTGAATTACCATGCTCGCCGGCGCGTCCGGACGGCGCCATCTTGTAGTTGGTCTGATAGATGCATATGTCAATCCGCCTGTCCGTCGCTGGTTTCAAGCGCGGTTTCGATAGGCAGCATTATAATAACAAGACAAACACGTCTAAAGCCAGAGTCATGCAAACATTCTCGTCGCTAGCAAATAGCGCGATTCTGACGGCTGGCTGTGATAATCGCATAGAAATAATAGGATTCCGAATGTTGCCTTTCTATGATTGCGACTCTTAATGTCTGATAATGGATCTCGAACCCGATTGAATAGGATGATGTTAGGTATTGTCACACGCCTTACCCCACGAGTGTTGAATAGGTACCAAAGTGGTAGAAATGAAGTAGGCGGGTATGAAGTAATTGGTAGAGTTAAGAAATGATTTGGTGGACAGTTGATATGAAGTAATGGTTAGGACTTATTCTGTCTTATTGCTACGAGATTCGGAGTACATTGTCATAGTAGTACTGTATTCTTTCCCTAACTCGTCGCCCTGACCGGTGGCTTCGTTGTGAAGCGGGGCGGTAGTGGGCGCGAGCCGTCGACGCCATCGCGGATAATTGCGGATTATTGTTGTTGCCTGGCCGACGCTGTCAATCAGCGCGATCTCGATAGGCGGAACAGGAAGGAGTCGATGACAAGCGTAAGAATAACTAGCCATTGCCACCTCGTCGCTAACAAATAGCGCGGTTTCGTTGGCCGGCTCTCGAGTTATTGACAGGCGAGCCTCAATTAAATCATTATTGCAAGCGTTGCACATCGCGGGCATTAGAGCACATTGAGTAGTGGGTGTCACAGGTAAAATCACCGATAAACGAATAAATCTCGTATAGTAAGTATATTGTAAAGTGTTTGAATAGTACACACAATGATAATACTTAATTAAGCGAATCTCGGAACAGTAGAATAAGTATAATTATTAACGTGACCGTTGGACACGGAGTTCTATCGCGGTTGTGACAGTTTAATTGGACTCACAGTAAATGCAACAAGTAGATGCGGTGCTCGCTATCGGAATTGGAAGGTCCCTTGTCGCTGTTCTAGCGTGATGAACCACGATCACTAATATTCACAACACTTGTATAGATTGGAGCAAATACTAAGTATAGCGGGAGCACTTCGAGTTTAGGTTTACTGCTGTGAGAATTGATTACTAAGTATCGCGGGAGCACTTCGAGTTTACGTCCGGTGCTGTCAGGTCCACGATGAGAACTGATTACTAAGTATAGCGGGAGCACTTCGAGTTTACGTCCACTGCTGTCAGGTCCACGATGAGAACTGATTACTAAGTATAGCGGGAGCACTTCGAGTTTACGTCCACTGCTGTCAGGTCCACGATGAGAACTGATTACTAAGTATAGCGGGAGCACTTCGAGTTTACGTCCGGTGCTGTCAGGTCCACGATGAGAACTGATTACTAAGTATAGCGGGAGCACTTCGAGTTTACGTCCACTGCTGTCAGGTCCACGATGAGAACTGATTACTAAGTATAGCGGGAGCACTTCGAGTTTACGTCCGGTGCTGTCAGGTCCACGATGAGAACTGATTGTTCGAGTGGCTCTCTGGAGCCTCGCAGGGTCTCCGAGTAGTGGGGCAGGCGCCCCGCGGGCGGTGGGGAGCCAATCAGCGCGCGCGGTTGTGGTCAGGTGACCGGTCTCGCTCCGTGCTGGGACGTTGCTGACCTAAGCAGTCCCACGCTCGAACGGTCCATGTGCGCTGCAACGTCAGCAGTTCCACGGTGCTCGGTGCTTATCTTATCTCTAGGAGACGAGCTGGCGACTCGGATGCTAGCCGATACGTTGTACGTGACTTTAAGCACTTTTGCCGTGAGAGTGGAATGTGGGCTCTTGTTTATCGGACACCACTCGGTCATCTTTCCGTGAGAAGCTTACTCGTAACTCTGTAGTCATCGCACGTGTGGTTGATCACATGGGAATCGCTGAGTAGACTAAATACTTAGCGCGAGCTCGTCTACCAGGCGTTCGGAGGATATACATATCCTTATAGCTTATAATTATGTTCCTCCAACGACTCACGATCATTATCGTCAATAGGTGATCATTCCCAATAAATGCTCGTGGTTCGTTGTGGTTGTGTTAAAGGCTACGGCTTAATGTATATCGCGATTATGACGCGGCGTTCCCAAACATACGGTGTTAAAGGACAGTGTCAATAGAAAAAGTTAATAGACAAATGTTAAAAGACAAATGTCAAAAGACAAATGTTAAAAGACAAATGTTAAAAGACAAATGTCAAAAGACAAATGTTAAAAGATAATGTCAATAGACTTGTTTTTGGTCGAGCTCGGGTATTTGGGACCGAGCGCCTTCAATTGTAATTGGTTAATATAAGATGGCGTAACGTAGTACAATATGCCTGCGGTATGTCGTGGCGTTGGAAAAAAAATATATATACCTAAATAGGCAGGACAGGCGTGAGACGTCACAATTCACGGACATCCAGCGAATACCAGCCAAAGTAAGTGCTCTAAGTTCAGAAATATCCGTCAGTTCGAACACTACACAAGATCCGATCGAAAATCCGACGATTCAGAGCAGCTACACTCCAGCACTCGCGAGCAACTCTCTAGATACCGGTGGTATCGTTACCTTCAGCGAGGCGATCCTCTTATCTGTGTTGTCCTGATTATCCTGGGACGTAACAGAATCGTACTCTGTTGTTAAACAGAAGTGTAATCGAAGTGAAATCACTTGAGGAATCGAATGCCGCAAGCAGAATTCAAATCCGAGCCTCCGTTCGGCAGGAAATCGCAGTTATAGTGAAAAACATATCTTCTAGCAATCTAACTGCCAGAATCGTACTCTGTTGTTAAACAGAAGTGTAATCGAAGTGAAATCACTTGAGGAATCGAATGCCGCAAGCAGAATTCAAATCCGAGCCTCCGTTCGGCAGGAAATCGCAGTTATAGTGAAAAACCTATCTTCTAGCATTCTAACTGACAGAATCGTACTCTGTTGTTAAACAGAAGTGTAATCGAAGTGAAATCACTTGAGGAATCGAATGCCGCAAGCAGAATTCAAATCCGAGCCTCCGTTCGGCAGGAAATCGCAGTTATAGTGAAAAACCTATCTTCTAGCATTCTAACTGCCAGAATCGTACTCTGTTGTTAAACAGAAGTGTAATCGAAGTGAAATCACTTGAGGAATCGAATGCCGCAAGCAGAATTCAAATCCGAGCCTCCGTTCGGCAGGAAATCGCAGTTATAGTGAAAAACATATCTTCTAGCAATCTAACTGCCAGAATCGTACTCTGTTGTTAAACAGAAGTGTAATCGAAGTGAAATCACTTGAGGAATCGAATGCCGCAAGCAGAATTCAAATCCGAGCCTCCGTTCGGCAGGAAATCGCAGTTATAGTGAAAAACCTATCTTCTAGCATTCTAACGGCCAGAATCGTACTCTGTTGTTGAACAGAAGTGTATCCGAAGTAAAATGACTAGAGGGATCGAATGCCGCAAGCAGAATTCAAATCCGAGCCTCCGTTCGGCAGGAAATCGCAGTTATAGTGAAAAACCTATCTTCTAGCATTCTAACTGCCAGAATCGTACTCTGTTGTTAAACAGAAGTGTAATCGAAGTGAAATCACTTGAGGAATCGAATGCCGCAAGCAGAATTCAAATCCGAGCCTCCGTTCGGTAGGAAATCGCAGTTATAGTGAAAATCCTATCTTCTAGCATTCTAACTGCCAGAATCGTACTCTGTTGTTAAACAGAAGTGTAATCGAAGTGAAATCACTTGAGGAATCGAATGCCGCAAGCAGAATTCAAATCCGAGCCTCCGTTCGGCAGGAAATCGCAGTTATAGTGAAAAACCTATCTTCTAGCATTCTAACGGCCAGAATCGTACTCTGTTGTTGAACAGAAGTGTATCCGAAGTAAAATGACTAGAGGGATCGAATGCCGCAAGCAGAATTCAAATCCGAGCCTCCGTTCGGCAGGAAATCGCAGTTATAGTGAAAAACCTATCTTCTAGCATTCTAACTGCCAGAATCGTACTCTGTTGTTAAACAGAAGTGTAATCGAAGTGAAATCACTTGAGGAATCGAATGCCGCAAGCAGAATTCAAATCCGAGCCTCCGTTCGGCAGGAAATCGCAGTTATAGTGAAAAACCTATCTTCTAGCATTCTAACGGCCAGAATCGTACTCTGTTGTTGAACAGAAGTGTATCCGAAGTAAAATGACTAGAGGGATCGAATGCCGCAAGCAGAATTCAAATCCGAGCCTCCGTTCGGCCGGAAATCGCAGTTATAGTGAAAAACCTATCTTCTAGCATTCTAACTGCCAGAATCGTACTCTGTTGTTAAACAGAAGTGTAATCGAAGTGAAATCACTTGAGGAATCGAATGCCGCAAGCAGAATTCAAATCCGAGCCTCCGTTCGGTAGGAAATCGCAGTTATAGTGAAAAACCTATCTTCTAGCATTCTAACTGCCAGAATCGTACTCTGTTGTTAAACAGAAGTGTAATCGAAGTGAAATCACTTGAGGAATCGAATGCCGCAAGCAGAATTCAAATCCGAGCCTCCGTTCGGCAAGAAATCGCAGTTATAGTGAAAAATCTATCTTCTAGCATTCTAACTGACAGAATCGTACTCTGTTGTTAAACAGAAGTGTAATCGAAGTGAAATCACTTGAGGAATCGAATGCCGCAAGCAGAATTCAAATCCGAGCCTCCGTTCGGCAGGAAATCGCAGTTATAGTGAAAAACCTATCTTCTAGCATTCTAACTGACAGAATCGTACTCTGTTGTTAAACAGAAGTGTAATCGAAGTGAAATGACTTGAGGAATCAAATGCCGCAAGCAGAATTCAAATCCGAGCCTCCGTTCGGCAGGAAACCGCAGTTATAGTGAAAAACCTATCTTCTAGCATTCTAACTGCCAGAATCGTACTCTGTTGTTAATCGAAGTGAAATCACTTGAGGAATCGAATGCCGCAAGCAGAATTCAAATCCGAGCCTCCGTTCGGCAGGAAATCGCAGTTATAGTGAAAAATCTATCTTCCAGCATTCTAACTGCCAGAATCGTACTCTGTTGTTAAACAGAAGTGTAATCGAAGTGAAATCACTTGAGGAATCGAATGCCGCAAGCAGAATTCAAATCCGAGCCTCCGTTCGGCAGGAAATCGCAGTTATAGTGAAAAACATATCTTCTAGCAATCTAACTGCCAGAATCGTACTCTGTTGTTAAACAGAAGTGTAATCGAAGTGAAATCACTTGAGGAATCGAATGCCGCAAGCAGAATTCAAATCCGAGCCTCCGTTCGGCAGGAAATCGCAGTTATAGTGAAAAACCTATCTTCTAGCATTCTAACGGCCAGAATCGTACTCTGTTGTTGAACAGAAGTGTATCCGAAGTAAAATGACTAGAGGGATCGAATGCCGCAAGCAGAATTCAAATCCGAGCCTCCGTTCGGCAGGAAATCGCAGTTATAGTGAAAAACCTATCTTCTAGCATTCTAACTGCCAGAATCGTACTCTGTTGTTAAACAGAAGTGTAATCGAAGTGAAATCACTTGAGGAATCGAATGCCGCAAGCAGAATTCAAATCCGAGCCTCCGTTCGGCAGGAAATCGCAGTTATAGTGAAAAACCTATCTTCTAGCATTCTAACGGCCAGAATCGTACTCTGTTGTTGAACAGAAGTGTATCCGAAGTAAAATGACTAGAGGGATCGAATGCCGCAAGCAGAATTCAAATCCGAGCCTCCGTTCGGCAGGAAATCGCAGTTATAGTGAAAAACCTATCTTCTAGCATTCTAACTGCCAGAATCGTACTCTGTTGTTAAACAGAAGTGTAATCGAAGTGAAATCACTTGAGGAATCGAATGCCGCAAGCAGAATTCAAATCCGAGCCTCCGTTCGGTAGGAAATCGCAGTTATAGTGAAAAACCTATCTTCTAGCATTCTAACTGCCAGAATCGTACTCTGTTGTTAAACAGAAGTGTAATCGAAGTGAAATCACTTGAGGAATCGAATGCCGCAAGCAGAATTCAAATCCGCGCCTCCGTTCGGCAAGAAATCGCAGTTATAGTGAAAAATCTATCTTCTAGCATTCTAACTGACAGAATCGTACTCTGTTGTTAAACAGAAGTGTAATCGAAGTGAAATCACTTGAGGAATCGAATGCCGCAAGCAGAATTCAAATCCGAGCCTCCGTTCGGCAGGAAATCGCAGTTATAGTGAAAAACCTATCTTCTAGCATTCTAACTGACAGAATCGTACTCTGTTGTTAAACAGAAGTGTAATCGAAGTGAAATGACTTGAGGAATCAAATGCCGCAAGCAGAATTCAAATCCGAGCCTCCGTTCGGCAGGAAACCGCAGTTATAGTGAAAAACCTATCTTCTAGCATTCTAACTGCCAGAATCGTACTCTGTTGTTAAACAGAAGTGTAATCGAAGTGAAATCACTTGAGGAATCGAATGCCGCAAGCAGAATTCAAATCCGAGCCTCCGCTCGGCAGGAAATCGCAGTTATAGTGAAAAACCTATCTTCCAGCATTCTAACTGCCAGAATAGTACTCTGTTGTTAAACAGAAGTGTAATCGAAGTGAAATCACTTGAGGAATCGAATGCCGCAAGCAGAATTCAAATCCGAGCCTCCGCTCGGCAGGAAATCGCAGTTATAGTGAAAAACCTATCTTCCAGCATTCTAACTGCCAGAATAGTACTCTGTTGTTAAACAGAAGTGTAATCAAAGTGAAATCACTTGAGGAATCGAATGCCGCAAGCAGAATTCAAATCCGAGCCTCCGTTCGGCAGGAAATCGCAGTTATAGTGAAAAACCTATCTTCCAGCATTCTAACTGCCAGAATAGTACTCTGTTGTTAAACAGAAGTGTAATCGAAGTGAAATCACTTGAGGAATCGAATGCCGCAAGCAGAATTCAAATCCGAGCCTCCGTTCGGCAGGAAATCGCAGTTATAGTGAAAAACCTATCTTCTAGCATTCTAACTGCCAGAATCGTACTCTGTTGTTAATCGAAGTGAAATCACTTGAGGAATCGAATGCCGCAAGCAGAATTCAAATCCGAGCCTCCGTTCGGCAGGAAATCGCAGTTATAGTGAAAAATCTATCTTCTAGCATTCTAACTGCCAGAATCGTACTCTGTTGTTAAACAGAAGTGTAATCGAAGTGAAATCACTTGAGGAATCGAATGCCGCAAGCAGAATTCAAATCCGAGCCTCCGTTCGGCAGGAAATCGCAGTTATAGTGAAAAACCTATCTTCTAGCATTCTAACTGACAGAATCGTACTCTGTTGTTAAACAGAAGTGTAATCGAAGTGAAATCACTTGAGGAATGGAATGCCGCAAGCAGAATTCAAATCCGAGCCTCCGTTCGGCAGGAAATCGCAGTTATAGTGAAAAACCTATCTTCTAGCATTCTAACTGCCAGAATCGTACTCTGTTGTTAAACAGAAGTGTAATCGAAGTGAAATCACTTGAGGAATCGAATGCCGCAAGCAGAATTCAAATCCGAGCCTCCGTTCGGTAGGAAATCGCAGTTATAGTGAAAATCCTATCTTCTAGCATTCTAACTGCCAGAATCGTACTCTGTTGTTAAACAGAAGTGTAATCGAAGTGAAATCACTTGAGGAATCGAATGCCGCAAGCAGAATTCAAATCCGAGCCTCCGTTCGGCAGGAAATCGCAGTTATAGTGAAAAACCTATCTTCTAGCCTTCTAACGGCCAGAATCGTACTCTGTTGTTGAACAGAAGTGTATCCGAAGTAAAATGACTAGAGGGATCGAATGCCGCAAGCAGAATTCAAATCCGAGCCTCCGTTCGGCAGGAAATCGCAGTTATAGTGAAAAACCTATCTTCCAGCATTCTAACTGCCAGAATAGTACTCTGTTGTTAAACAGAAGTGTAATCGAAGTGAAATCACTTGAGGAATCGAATGCCGCAAGCAGAATTCAAATCCGAGCCTCCGTTCGGCAGGAAATCGCAGTTATAGTGAAAAACCTATCTTCTAGCATTCTAACTGCCAGAATCGTACTCTGTTGTTAAACAGAAGTGTAATCGAAGTGAAATCACTTGAGGAATCGAATGCCGCAAGCAGAATTCAAATCCGAGCCTCCGCTCGGCAGGAAATCGCAGTTATAGTGAAAAACCTATCTTCCAGCATTCTAACTGCCAGAATAGTACTCTGTTGTTAAACAGAAGTGTAATCAAAGTGAAATCACTTGAGGAATCGAATGCCGCAAGCAGAATTCAAATCCGAGCCTCCGTTCGGCAGGAAATCGCAGTTATAGTGAAAAACCTATCTTCCAGCATTCTAACTGCCAGAATAGTACTCTGTTGTTAAACAGAAGTGTAATCGAAGTGAAATCACTTGAGGAATCGAATGCCGCAAGCAGAATTCAAATCCGAGCCTCCGTTCGGCAGGAAATCGCAGTTATAGTGAAAAACCTATCTTCTAGCATTCTAACTGCCAGAATCGTACTCTGTTGTTAATCGAAGTGAAATCACTTGAGGAATCGAATGCCGCAAGCAGAATTCAAATCCGAGCCTCCGTTCGGCAGGAAATCGCAGTTATAGTGAAAAATCTATCTTCTAGCATTCTAACTGCCAGAATCGTACTCTGTTGTTAAACAGAAGTGTAATCGAAGTGAAATCACTTGAGGAATCGAATGCCGCAAGCAGAATTCAAATCCGAGCCTCCGTTCGGCAGGAAATCGCAGTTATAGTGAAAAACCTATCTTCTAGCATTCTAACTGACAGAATCGTACTCTGTTGTTAAACAGAAGTGTAATCGAAGTGAAATCACTTGAGGAATGGAATGCCGCAAGCAGAATTCAAATCCGAGCCTCCGTTCGGCAGGAAATCGCAGTTATAGTGAAAAACCTATCTTCTAGCATTCTAACTGCCAGAATCGTACTCTGTTGTTAAACAGAAGTGTAATCGAAGTGAAATCACTTGAGGAATCGAATGCCGCAAGCAGAATTCAAATCCGAGCCTCCGTTCGGTAGGAAATCGCAGTTATAGTGAAAATCCTATCTTCTAGCATTCTAACTGCCAGAATCGTACTCTGTTGTTAAACAGAAGTGTAATCGAAGTGAAATCACTTGAGGAATCGAATGCCGCAAGCAGAATTCAAATCCGAGCCTCCGTTCGGCAGGAAATCGCAGTTATAGTGAAAAACCTATCTTCTAGCCTTCTAACGGCCAGAATCGTACTCTGTTGTTGAACAGAAGTGTATCCGAAGTAAAATGACTAGAGGGATCGAATGCCGCAAGCAGAATTCAAATCCGAGCCTCCGTTCGGCAGGAAATCGCAGTTATAGTGAAAAACCTATCTTCCAGCATTCTAACTGCCAGAATAGTACTCTGTTGTTAAACAGAAGTGTAATCGAAGTGAAATCACTTGAGGAATCGAATGCCGCAAGCAGAATTCAAATCCGAGCCTCCGTTCGGCAGGAAATCGCAGTTATAGTGAAAAACCTATCTTCTAGCATTCTAACTGCCAGAATCGTACTCTGTTGTTAAACAGAAGTGTAATCGAAGTGAAATCACTTGAGGAATCGAATGCCGCAAGCAGAATTCAAATCCGAGCCTCCGTTCGGCAGGAAATCGCAGTTATAGTGAAAAACATATCTTCTAGCAATCTAACTGCCAGAATCGTACTCTGTTGTTAAACAGAAGTGTAATCGAAGTGAAATCACTTGAGGAATCGAATGCCGCAAGCAGAATTCAAATCCGAGCCTCCGTTCGGCAGGAAATCGCAGTTATAGTGAAAAACCTATCTTCTAGCATTCTAACTGCCAGAATCGTACTCTGTTGTTAATCGAAGTGAAATCACTTGAGGAATCGAATGCCGCAAGCAGAATTCAAATCCGAGCCTCCGTTCGGCAGGAAATCGCAGTTATAGTGAAAAACCTATCTTCCAGCATTCTAACTGCCAGAATCGTACTCTGTTGTTAAACAGAAGTGTAATCGAAGTGAAATCACTTGAGGAATCGAATGCCGCAAGCAGAATTCAAATCCGAGCCTCCGTTCGGCAGGAAATCGCAGTTATAGTGAAAAACCTATCTTCTAGCCTTCTAACGGCCAGAATCGTACTCTGTTGTTGAACAGAAGTGTATCCGAAGTAAAATGACTAGAGGGATCGAATGCCGCAAGCAGAATTCAAATCCGAGCCTCCGTTCGGCAGGAAATCGCAGTTATAGTGAAAAACCTATCTTCCAGCATTCTAACTGCCAGAATAGTACTCTGTTGTTAAACAGAAGTGTAATCGAAGTGAAATCACTTGAGGAATCGAATGCCGCAAGCAGAATTCAAATCCGAGCCTCCGTTCGGCAGGAAATCGCAGTTATAGTGAAAAACCTATCTTCTAGCATTCTAACTGCCAGAATCGTACTCTGTTGTTAAACAGAAGTGTAATCGAAGTGAAATCACTTGAGGAATCGAATGCCGCAAGCAGAATTCAAATCCGAGCCTCCGTTCGGCAGGAAATCGCAGTTATAGTGAAAAACATATCTTCTAGCAATCTAACTGCCAGAATCGTACTCTGTTGTTAAACAGAAGTGTAATCGAAGTGAAATCACTTGAGGAATCGAATGCCGCAAGCAGAATTCAAATCCGAGCCTCCGTTCGGCAGGAAATCGCAGTTATAGTGAAAAACCTATCTTCTAGCATTCTAACGGCCAGAATCGTACTCTGTTGTTAAACAGAAGTGTAATCGAAGTGAAATCACTTGAGGAATCGAATGCCGCAAGCAGAATTCAAATCCGAGCCTCCGTTCGGCAGGAAATCGCAGTTATAGTGAAAAACCTATCTTCTAGCATTCTAACGGCCAGAATCGTACTCTGTTGTTGAACAGAAGTGTATCCGAAGTAAAATGACTAGAGGGATCGAATGCCGCAAGCAGAATTCAAATCCGAGCCTCCGTTCGGCAGGAAATCGCAGTTATAGTGAAAAACCTATCTTCTAGCATTCTAACTGCCAGAATCGTACTCTGTTGTTAAACAGAAGTGTAATCGAAGTGAAATCACTTGAGGAATCGAATGCCGCAAGCAGAATTCAAATCCGAGCCTCCGTTCGGTAGGAAATCGCAGTTATAGTGAAAAACCTATCTTCTAGCATTCTAACTGCCAGAATCGTACTCTGTTGTTAAACAGAAGTGTAATCGAAGTGAAATCACTTGAGGAATCGAATGCCGCAAGCAGAATTCAAATCCGAGCCTCCGTTCGGCAAGAAATCGCAGTTATAGTGAAAAATCTATCTTCTAGCATTCTAACTGACAGAATCGTACTCTGTTGTTAAACAGAAGTGTAATCGAAGTGAAATCACTTCAGGAATCGAATGCCGCAAGCAGAATTCAAATCCGAGCCTCCGTTCGGCAGGAAATCGCAGTTATAGTGAAAAACCTATCTTCTAGCATTCTAACTGACAGAATCGTACTCTGTTGTTAAACAGAAGTGTAATCGAAGTGAAATGACTTGAGGAATCAAATGCCGCAAGCAGAATTCAAATCCGAGCCTCCGTTCGGCAGGAAACCGCAGTTATAGTGAAAAACCTATCTTCTAGCATTCTAACTGCCAGAATCGTACTCTGTTGTTAATCGAAGTGAAATCACTTGAGGAATCGAATGCCGCAAGCAGAATTCAAATCCGAGCCACCGTTCGGCAGGAAATCGCAGTTATAGTGAAAAATCTATCTTCTAGCATTCTAACTGCCAGAATCGTACTCTGTTGTTAAACAGAAGTGTAATCGAAGTGAAATCACTTGAGGAATCGAATGCCGCAAGCAGAATTCAAATCCGAGCCTCCGTTCGGCAGGAAATCGCAGTTATAGTGAAAAACATATCTTCTAGCAATCTAACTGCCAGAATCGTACTCTGTTGTTAAACAGAAGTGTAATCGAAGTGAAATCACTTGAGGAATCGAATGCCGCAAGCAGAATTCAAATCCGAGCCTCCGTTCGGTAGGAAATCGCAGTTATAGTGAAAAACCTATCTTCTAGCATTCTAACGGCCAGAATCGTACTCTGTTGTTGAACAGAAGTGTATCCGAAGTAAAATGACTAGAGGGATCGAATGCCGCAAGCAGAATTCAAATCCGAGCCTCCGTTCGGCAGGAAATCGCAGT
This sequence comes from Ectemnius lituratus, assembly GCA_910593735.2. NCBI lineage: Eukaryota > Metazoa > Arthropoda > Insecta > Hymenoptera > Crabronidae > Ectemnius > Ectemnius lituratus. Next base: position 1,334,291 of record OU343044.1, on the reverse strand, counting down.
TATAGTGAAAAACCTATCTTCTAGCATTCTAACTGCCAGAATCGTACTCTGTTGTTAAACAGAAGTGTAATCGAAGTGAAATCACTTGAGGAATCGAATGCCGCAAGCAGAATTCAAATCCGAGCCTCCGTTCGGCAGGAAATCGCAGTTATAGTGAAAAACCTATCTTCTAGCATTCTAACGGCCAGAATCGTACTCTGTTGTTGAACAGAAGTGTATCCGAAGTAAAATGACTAGAGGGATCGAATGCCGCAAGCAGAATTCAAATCCGAGCCTCCGTTCGGCAGGAAATCGCAGTTATAGTGAAAAACCTATCTTCTAGCATTCTAACTGCCAGAATCGTACTCTGTTGTTAAACAGAAGTGTAATCGAAGTGAAATCACTTGAGGAATCGAATGCCGCAAGCAGAATTCAAATCCGAGCCTCCGTTCGGTAGGAAATCGCAGTTATAGTGAAAAACCTATCTTCTAGCATTCTAACTGCCAGAATCGTACTCTGTTGTTAAACAGAAGTGTAATCGAAGTGAAATCACTTGAGGAATCGAATGCCGCAAGCAGAATTCAAATCCGAGCCTCCGTTCGGCAAGAAATCGCAGTTATAGTGAAAAATCTATCTTCTAGCATTCTAACTGACAGAATCGTACTCTGTTGTTAAACAGAAGTGTAATCGAAGTGAAATCACTTGAGGAATCGAATGCCGCAAGCAGAATTCAAATCCGAGCCTCCGTTCGGCAGGAAATCGCAGTTATAGTGAAAAACCTATCTTCTAGCATTCTAACTGACAGAATCGTACTCTGTTGTTAAACAGAAGTGTAATCGAAGTGAAATGACTTGAGGAATCAAATGCCGCAAGCAGAATTCAAATCCGAGCCTCCGTTCGGCAGGAAACCGCAGTTATAGTGAAAAACCTATCTTCTAGCATTCTAACTGCCAGAATCGTACTCTGTTGTTAAACAGAAGTGTAATCGAAGTGAAATCACTTGAGGAATCGAATGCCGCAAGCAGAATTCAAATCCGAGCCTCCGCTCGGCAGGAAATCGCAGTTATAGTGAAAAACCTATCTTCCAGCATTCTAACTGCCAGAATAGTACTCTGTTGTTAAACAGAAGTGTAATCGAAGTGAAATCACTTGAGGAATCGAATGCCGCAAGCAGAATTCAAATCCGAGCCTCCGTTCGGCAAGAAATCGCAGTTATAGTGAAAAATCTATCTTCTAGCATTCTAACTGACAGAATCGTACTCTGTTGTTAAACAGAAGTGTAATCGAAGTGAAATCACTTCAGGAATCGAATGCCGCAAGCAGAATTCAAATCCGAGCCTCCGTTCGGCAGGAAATCGCAGTTATAGTGAAAAACCTATCTTCTAGCATTCTAACTGACAGAATCGTACTCTGTTGTTAAACAGAAGTGTAATCGAAGTGAAATGACTTGAGGAATCAAATGCCGCAAGCAGAATTCAAATCCGAGCCTCCGTTCGGCAGGAAACCGCAGTTATAGTGAAAAACCTATCTTCTAGCATTCTAACTGCCAGAATCGTACTCTGTTGTTAATCGAAGTGAAATCACTTGAGGAATCGAATGCCGCAAGCAGAATTCAAATCCGAGCCACCGTTCGGCAGGAAATCGCAGTTATAGTGAAAAATCTATCTTCTAGCATTCTAACTGCCAGAATCGTACTCTGTTGTTAAACAGAAGTGTAATCGAAGTGAAATCACTTGAGGAATCGAATGCCGCAAGCAGAATTCAAATCCGAGCCTCCGTTCGGCAGGAAATCGCAGTTATAGTGAAAAACATATCTTCTAGCAATCTAACTGCCAGAATCGTACTCTGTTGTTAAACAGAAGTGTAATCGAAGTGAAATCACTTGAGGAATCGAATGCCGCAAGCAGAATTCAAATCCGAGCCTCCGTTCGGCAGGAAATCGCAGTTATAGTGAAAAACCTATCTTCTAGCATTCTAACGGCCAGAATCGTACTCTGTTGTTGAACAGAAGTGTATCCGAAGTAAAATGACTAGAGGGATCGAATGCCGCAAGCAGAATTCAAATCCGAGCCTCCGTTCGGCAGGAAATCGCAGTTATAGTGAAAAACCTATCTTCTAGCATTCTAACTGCCAGAATCGTACTCTGTTGTTAAACAGAAGTGTAATCGAAGTGAAATCACTTGAGGAATCGAATGCCGCAAGCAGAATTCAAATCCGAGCCTCCGTTCGGCAGGAAATCGCAGTTATAGTGAAAAACCTATCTTCTAGCATTCTAACGGCCAGAATCGTACTCTGTTGTTGAACAGAAGTGTATCCGAAGTAAAATGACTAGAGGGATCGAATGCCGCAAGCAGAATTCAAATCCGAGCCTCCGTTCGGCAGGAAATCGCAGTTATAGTGAAAAACCTATCTTCTAGCATTCTAACTGCCAGAATCGTACTCTGTTGTTAAACAGAAGTGTAATCGAAGTGAAATCACTTGAGGAATCGAATGCCGCAAGCAGAATTCAAATCCGAGCCTCCGTTCGGTAGGAAATCGCAGTTATAGTGAAAAACCTATCTTCTAGCATTCTAACTGCCAGAATCGTACTCTGTTGTTAAACAGAAGTGTAATCGAAGTGAAATCACTTGAGGAATCGAATGCCGCAAGCAGAATTCAAATCCGAGCCTCCGTTCGGCAAGAAATCGCAGTTATAGTGAAAAATCTATCTTCTAGCATTCTAACTGACAGAATCGTACTCTGTTGTTAAACAGAAGTGTAATCGAAGTGAAATCACTTGAGGAATCGAATGCCGCAAGCAGAATTCAAATCCGAGCCTCCGTTCGGCAGGAAATCGCAGTTATAGTGAAAAACCTATCTTCTAGCATTCTAACTGACAGAATCGTACTCTGTTGTTAAACAGAAGTGTAATCGAAGTGAAATGACTTGAGGAATCAAATGCCGCAAGCAGAATTCAAATCCGAGCCTCCGTTCGGCAGGAAACCGCAGTTATAGTGAAAAACCTATCTTCTAGCATTCTAACTGCCAGAATCGTACTCTGTTGTTAAACAGAAGTGTAATCGAAGTGAAATCACTTGAGGAATCGAATGCCGCAAGCAGAATTCAAATCCGAGCCTCCGCTCGGCAGGAAATCGCAGTTATAGTGAAAAACCTATCTTCCAGCATTCTAACTGCCAGAATAGTACTCTGTTGTTAAACAGAAGTGTAATCGAAGTGAAATCACTTGAGGAATCGAATGCCGCAAGCAGAATTCAAATCCGAGCCTCCGCTCGGCAGGAAATCGCAGTTATAGTGAAAAACCTATCTTCCAGCATTCTAACTGCCAGAATAGTACTCTGTTGTTAAACAGAAGTGTAATCAAAGTGAAATCACTTGAGGAATCGAATGCCGCAAGCAGAATTCAAATCCGAGCCTCCGTTCGGCAGGAAATCGCAGTTATAGTGAAAAACCTATCTTCCAGCATTCTAACTGCCAGAATAGTACTCTGTTGTTAAACAGAAGTGTAATCAAAGTGAAATCACTTGAGGAATCGAATGCCGCAAGCAGAATTCAAATCCGAGCCTCCGTTCGGCAGGAAATCGCAGTTATAGTGAAAAACCTATCTTCTAGCCTTCTAACGGCCAGAATCGTACTCTGTTGTTGAACAGAAGTGTATCCGAAGTAAAATGACTAGAGGGATCGAATGCCGCAAGCAGAATTCAAATCCGAGCCTCCGTTCGGCAGGAAATCGCAGTTATAGTGAAAAACCTATCTTCCAGCATTCTAACTGCCAGAATAGTACTCTGTTGTTAAACAGAAGTGTAATCGAAGTGAAATCACTTGAGGAATCGAATGCCGCAAGCAGAATTCAAATCCGAGCCTCCGTTCGGCAGGAAATCGCAGTTATAGTGAAAAACCTATCTTCTAGCATTCTAACTGCCAGAATCGTACTCTGTTGTTAAACAGAAGTGTAATCGAAGTGAAATCACTTGAGGAATCGAATGCCGCAAGCAGAATTCAAATCCGAGCCTCCGTTCGGCAGGAAATCGCAGTTATAGTGAAAAACATATCTTCTAGCAATCTAACTGCCAGAATCGTACTCTGTTGTTAAACAGAAGTGTAATCGAAGTGAAATCACTTGAGGAATCGAATGCCGCAAGCAGAATTCAAATCCGAGCCTCCGTTCGGCAGGAAATCGCAGTTATAGTGAAAAACCTATCTTCTAGCATTCTAACTGCCAGAATCGTACTCTGTTGTTAATCGAAGTGAAATCACTTGAGGAATCGAATGCCGCAAGCAGAATTCAAATCCGAGCCTCCGTTCGGCAGGAAATCGCAGTTATAGTGAAAAACCTATCTTCCAGCATTCTAACTGCCAGAATCGTACTCTGTTGTTAAACAGAAGTGTAATCGAAGTGAAATCACTTGAGGAATCGAATGCCGCAAGCAGAATTCAAATCCGAGCCTCCGTTCGGCAGGAAATCGCAGTTATAGTGAAAAACCTATCTTCCAGCATTCTAACTGCCAGAATAGTACTCTGTTGTTAAACAGAAGTGTAATCGAAGTGAAATCACTTGAGGAATCGAATGCCGCAAGCAGAATTCAAATCCGAGCCTCCGTTCGGCAGGAAATCGCAGTTATAGTGAAAAACCTATCTTCTAGCATTCTAACTGCCAGAATCGTACTCTGTTGTTAAACAGAAGTGTAATCGAAGTGAAATCACTTGAGGAATCGAATGCCGCAAGCAGAATTCAAATCCGAGCCTCCGTTCGGCAGGAAATCGCAGTTATAGTGAAAAACCTATCTTCCAGCATTCTAACTGCCAGAATAGTACTCTGTTGTTAAACAGAAGTGTAATCGAAGTGAAATCACTTGAGGAATCGAATGCCGCAAGCAGAATTCAAATCCGAGCCTCCGTTCGGCAGGAAATCGCAGTTATAGTGAAAAACCTATCTTCTAGCATTCTAACTGCCAGAATCGTACTCTGTTGTTAAACAGAAGTGTAATCGAAGTGAAATCACTTGAGGAATCGAATGCCGCAAGCAGAATTCAAATCCGAGCCTCCGTTCGGCAGGAAATCGCAGTTATAGTGAAAAACATATCTTCTAGCAATCTAACTGCCAGAATCGTACTCTGTTGTTAAACAGAAGTGTAATCGAAGTGAAATCACTTGAGGAATCGAATGCCGCAAGCAGAATTCAAATCCGAGCCTCCGTTCGGCAGGAAATCGCAGTTATAGTGAAAAACCTATCTTCTAGCATTCTAACGGCCAGAATCGTACTCTGTTGTTAAACAGAAGTGTAATCGAAGTGAAATCACTTGAGGAATCGAATGCCGCAAGCAGAATTCAAATCCGAGCCTCCGTTCGGCAGGAAATCGCAGTTATAGTGAAAAACCTATCTTCTAGCATTCTAACGGCCAGAATCGTACTCTGTTGTTGAACAGAAGTGTATCCGAAGTAAAATGACTAGAGGGATCGAATGCCGCAAGCAGAATTCAAATCCGAGCCTCCGTTCGGCAGGAAATCGCAGTTATAGTGAAAAACCTATCTTCTAGCATTCTAACTGCCAGAATCGTACTCTGTTGTTAAACAGAAGTGTAATCGAAGTGAAATCACTTGAGGAATCGAATGCCGCAAGCAGAATTCAAATCCGAGCCTCCGTTCGGTAGGAAATCGCAGTTATAGTGAAAAACCTATCTTCTAGCATTCTAACTGCCAGAATCGTACTCTGTTGTTAAACAGAAGTGTAATCGAAGTGAAATCACTTGAGGAATCGAATGCCGCAAGCAGAATTCAAATCCGAGCCTCCGTTCGGCAAGAAATCGCAGTTATAGTGAAAAATCTATCTTCTAGCATTCTAACTGACAGAATCGTACTCTGTTGTTAAACAGAAGTGTAATCGAAGTGAAATCACTTCAGGAATCGAATGCCGCAAGCAGAATTCAAATCCGAGCCTCCGTTCGGCAGGAAATCGCAGTTATAGTGAAAAACCTATCTTCTAGCATTCTAACTGACAGAATCGTACTCTGTTGTTAAACAGAAGTGTAATCGAAGTGAAATGACTTGAGGAATCAAATGCCGCAAGCAGAATTCAAATCCGAGCCTCCGTTCGGCAGGAAACCGCAGTTATAGTGAAAAACCTATCTTCTAGCATTCTAACTGCCAGAATCGTACTCTGTTGTTAATCGAAGTGAAATCACTTGAGGAATCGAATGCCGCAAGCAGAATTCAAATCCGAGCCACCGTTCGGCAGGAAATCGCAGTTATAGTGAAAAATCTATCTTCTAGCATTCTAACTGCCAGAATCGTACTCTGTTGTTAAACAGAAGTGTAATCGAAGTGAAATCACTTGAGGAATCGAATGCCGCAAGCAGAATTCAAATCCGAGCCTCCGTTCGGCAGGAAATCGCAGTTATAGTGAAAAACATATCTTCTAGCAATCTAACTGCCAGAATCGTACTCTGTTGTTAAACAGAAGTGTAATCGAAGTGAAATCACTTGAGGAATCGAATGCCGCAAGCAGAATTCAAATCCGAGCCTCCGTTCGGCAGGAAATCGCAGTTATAGTGAAAAACCTATCTTCTAGCATTCTAACGGCCAGAATCGTACTCTGTTGTTGAACAGAAGTGTATCCGAAGTAAAATGACTAGAGGGATCGAATGCCGCAAGCAGAATTCAAATCCGAGCCTCCGTTCGGCAGGAAATCGCAGTTATAGTGAAAAACCTATCTTCTAGCATTCTAACTGCCAGAATCGTACTCTGTTGTTAAACAGAAGTGTAATCGAAGTGAAATCACTTGAGGAATCGAATGCCGCAAGCAGAATTCAAATCCGAGCCTCCGTTCGGCAGGAAATCGCAGTTATAGTGAAAAACCTATCTTCTAGCATTCTAACGGCCAGAATCGTACTCTGTTGTTGAACAGAAGTGTATCCGAAGTAAAATGACTAGAGGGATCGAATGCCGCAAGCAGAATTCAAATCCGAGCCTCCGTTCGGCAGGAAATCGCAGTTATAGTGAAAAACCTATCTTCTAGCATTCTAACTGCCAGAATCGTACTCTGTTGTTAAACAGAAGTGTAATCGAAGTGAAATCACTTGAGGAATCGAATGCCGCAAGCAGAATTCAAATCCGAGCCTCCGTTCGGTAGGAAATCGCAGTTATAGTGAAAAACCTATCTTCTAGCATTCTAACTGCCAGAATCGTACTCTGTTGTTAAACAGAAGTGTAATCGAAGTGAAATCACTTGAGGAATCGAATGCCGCAAGCAGAATTCAAATCCGAGCCTCCGTTCGGCAAGAAATCGCAGTTATAGTGAAAAACCTATCTTCTAGCATTCTAACTGACAGAATCGTACTCTGTTGTTAAACAGAAGTGTAATCGAAGTGAAATCACTTGAGGAATCGAATGCCGCAAGCAGAATTCAAATCCGAGCCTCCGTTCGGCAGGAAATCGCAGTTATAGTGAAAAACCTATCTTCTAGCATTCTAACTGACAGAATCGTACTCTGTTGTTAAACAGAAGTGTAATCGAAGTGAAATCACTTGAGGAATCAAATGCCGCAAGCAGAATTCAAATCCGAGCCTCCGTTCGGCAGCAAACCGCAGTTATAGTGAAAAACCTATCTTCTAGCATTCTAACTGCCAGAATCGTACTCTGTTGTTAAACAGAAGTGTAATCGAAGTGAAATCACTTGAGGAATCGAATGCCGCAAGCAGAATTCAAATCCGAGCCTCCGCTCGGCAGGAAATCGCAGTTATAGTGAAAAACCTATCTTCCAGCATTCTAACTGCCAGAATAGTACTCTGTTGTTAAACAGAAGTGTAATCGAAGTGAAATCACTTGAGGAATCGAATGCCGCAAGCAGAATTCAAATCCGAGCCTCCGCTCGGCAGGAAATCGCAGTTATAGTGAAAAACCTATCTTCCAGCATTCTAACTGCCAGAATAGTACTCTGTTGTTAAACAGAAGTGTAATCAAAGTGAAATCACTTGAGGAATCGAATGCCGCAAGCAGAATTCAAATCCGAGCCTCCGTTCGGCAGGAAATCGCAGTTATAGTGAAAAACCTATCTTCCAGCATTCTAACTGCCAGAATAGTACTCTGTTGTTAAACAGAAGTGTAATCGAAGTGAAATCACTTGAGGAATCGAATGCCGCAAGCAGAATTCAAATCCGAGCCTCCGTTCGGCAGGAAATCGCAGTTATAGTGAAAAACCTATCTTCTAGCCTTCTAACGGCCAGAATCGTACTCTGTTGTTGAACAGAAGTGTATCCGAAGTAAAATGACTAGAGGGATCGAATGCCGCAAGCAGAATTCAAATCCGAGCCTCCGTTCGGCAGGAAATCGCAGTTATAGTGAAAAACCTATCTTCCAGCATTCTAACTGCCAGAATAGTACTCTGTTGTTAAACAGAAGTGTAATCGAAGTGAAATCACTTGAGGAATCGAATGCCGCAAGCAGAATTCAAATCCGAGCCTCCGTTCGGCAGGAAATCGCAGTTATAGTGAAAAACCTATCTTCTAGCATTCTAACTGCCAGAATCGTACTCTGTTGTTAAACAGAAGTGTAATCGAAGTGAAATCACTTGAGGAATCGAATGCCGCAAGCAGAATTCAAATCCGAGCCTCCGTTCGGCAGGAAATCGCAGTTATAGTGAAAAACATATCTTCTAGCAATCTAACTGCCAGAATCGTACTCTGTTGTTAAACAGAAGTGTAATCGAAGTGAAATCACTTGAGGAATCGAATGCCGCAAGCAGAATTCAAATCCGAGCCTCCGTTCGGCAGGAAATCGCAGTTATAGTGAAAAACCTATCTTCTAGCATTCTAACTGCCAGAATCGTACTCTGTTGTTAATCGAAGTGAAATCACTTGAGGAATCGAATGCCGCAAGCAGAATTCAAATCCGAGCCTCCGTTCGGCAGGAAATCGCAGTTATAGTGAAAAACCTATCTTCCAGCATTCTAACTGCCAGAATCGTACTCTGTTGTTAAACAGAAGTGTAATCGAAGTGAAATCACTTGAGGAATCGAATGCCGCAAGCAGAATTCAAATCCGAGCCTCCGTTCGGCAGGAAATCGCAGTTATAGTGAAAAACCTATCTTCCAGCATTCTAACTGCCAGAATAGTACTCTGTTGTTAAACAGAAGTGTAATCGAAGTGAAATCACTTGAGGAATCGAATGCCGCAAGCAGAATTCAAATCCGAGCCTCCGTTCGGCAGGAAATCGCAGTTATAGTGAAAAACCTATCTTCTAGCATTCTAACTGCCAGAATCGTACTCTGTTGTTAAACAGAAGTGTAATCGAAGTGAAATCACTTGAGGAATCGAATGCCGCAAGCAGAATTCAAATCCGAGCCTCCGTTCGGCAGGAAATCGCAGTTATAGTGAAAAACCTATCTTCCAGCATTCTAACTGCCAGAATAGTACTCTGTTGTTAAACAGAAGTGTAATCGAAGTGAAATCACTTGAGGAATCGAATGCCGCAAGCAGAATTCAAATCCGAGCCTCCGTTCGGCAGGAAATCGCAGTTATAGTGAAAAACCTATCTTCTAGCATTCTAACTGCCAGAATCGTACTCTGTTGTTAAACAGAAGTGTAATCGAAGTGAAATCACTTGAGGAATCGAATGCCGCAAGCAGAATTCAAATCCGAGCCTCCGTTCGGCAGGAAATCGCAGTTATAGTGAAAAACATATCTTCTAGCAATCTAACTGCCAGAATCGTACTCTGTTGTTAAACAGAAGTGTAATCGAAGTGAAATCACTTGAGGAATCGAATGCCGCAAGCAGAATTCAAATCCGAGCCTCCGTTCGGCAGGAAATCGCAGTTATAGTGAAAAACCTATCTTCTAGCATTCTAACGGCCAGAATCGTACTCTGTTGTTAAACAGAAGTGTAATCGAAGTGAAATCACTTGAGGAATCGAATGCCGCAAGCAGAATTCAAATCCGAGCCTCCGTTCGGCAGGAAATCGCAGTTATAGTGAAAAACCTATCTTCTAGCATTCTAACGGCCAGAATCGTACTCTGTTGTTGAACAGAAGTGTATCCGAAGTAAAATGACTAGAGGGATCGAATGCCGCAAGCAGAATTCAAATCCGAGCCTCCGTTCGGCAGGAAATCGCAGTTATAGTGAAAAACCTATCTTCTAGCATTCTAACTGCCAGAATCGTACTCTGTTGTTAAACAGAAGTGTAATCGAAGTGAAATCACTTGAGGAATCGAATGCCGCAAGCAGAATTCAAATCCGAGCCTCCGTTCGGTAGGAAATCGCAGTTATAGTGAAAAACCTATCTTCTAGCATTCTAACTGCCAGAATCGTACTCTGTTGTTAAACAGAAGTGTAATCGAAGTGAAATCACTTGAGGAATCGAATGCCGCAAGCAGAATTCAAATCCGAGCCTCCGTTCGGCAAGAAATCGCAGTTATAGTGAAAAATCTATCTTCTAGCATTCTAACTGACAGAATCGTACTCTGTTGTTAAACAGAAGTGTAATCGAAGTGAAATCACTTCAGGAATCGAATGCCGCAAGCAGAATTCAAATCCGAGCCTCCGTTCGGCAGGAAATCGCAGTTATAGTGAAAAACCTATCTTCTAGCATTCTAACTGCCAGAATCGTACTCTGTTGTTAAACAGAAGTGTAATCGAAGTGAAATGACTTGAGGAATCAAATGCCGCAAGCAGAATTCAAATCCGAGCCTCCGTTCGGCAGGAAACCGCAGTTATAGTGAAAAACCTATCTTCTAGCATTCTAACTGCCAGAATCGTACTCTGTTGTTAATCGAAGTGAAATCACTTGAGGAATCGAATGCCGCAAGCAGAATTCAAATCCGAGCCACCGTTCGGCAGGAAATCGCAGTTATAGTGAAAAATCTATCTTCTAGCATTCTAACTGCCAGAATCGTACTCTGTTGTTAAACAGAAGTGTAATCGAAGTGAAATCACTTGAGGAATCGAATGCCGCAAGCAGAATTCAAATCCGAGCCTCCGTTCGGCAGGAAATCGCAGTTATAGTGAAAAACATATCTTCTAGCAATCTAACTGCCAGAATCGTACTCTGTTGTTAAACAGAAGTGTAATCGAAGTGAAATCACTTGAGGAATCGAATGCCGCAAGCAGAATTCAAATCCGAGCCTCCGTTCGGCAGGAAATCGCAGTTATAGTGAAAAACCTATCTTCTAGCATTCTAACTGCCAGAATCGTACTCTGTTGTTGAACAGAAGTGTATCCGAAGTAAAATGACTAGAGGGATCGAATGCCGCAAGCAGAATTCAAATCCGAGCCTCCGTTCGGCAGGAAATCGCAGTTATAGTGAAAAACCTATCTTCTAGCATTCTAACTGCCAGAATCGTACTCTGTTGTTAAACAGAAGTGTAATCGAAGTGAAATCACTTGAGGAATCGAATGCCGCAAGCAGAATTCAAATCCGAGCCTCCGTTCGGCAGGAAATCGCAGTTATAGTGAAAAACCTATCTTCTAGCATTCTAACGGCCAGAATCGTACTCTGTTGTTGAACAGAAGTGTATCCGAAGTAAAATGACTAGAGGGATCGAATGCCGCAAGCAGAATTCAAATCCGAGCCTCCGTTCGGCAGGAAATCGCAGTTATAGTGAAAAACCTATCTTCTAGCATTCTAACTGCCAGAATCGTACTCTGTTGTTAAACAGAAGTGTAATCGAAGTGAAATCACTTGAGGAATCGAATGCCGCAAGCAGAATTCAAATCCGAGCCTCCGTTCGGTAGGAAATCGCAGTTATAGTGAAAAACCTATCTTCTAGCATTCTAACTGCCAGAATCGTACTCTGTTGTTAAACAGAAGTGTAATCGAAGTGAAATCACTTGAGGAATCGAATGCCGCAAGCAGAATTCAAATCCGAGCCTCCGTTCGGCAAGAAATCGCAGTTATAGTGAAAAATCTATCTTCTAGCATTCTAACTGACAGAATCGTACTCTGTTGTTAAACAGAAGTGTAATCGAAGTGAAATCACTTGAGGAATCGAATGCCGCAAGCAGAATTCAAATCCGAGCCTCCGTTCGGCAGGAAATCGCAGTTATAGTGAAAAACCTATCTTCTAGCATTCTAACTGACAGAATCGTACTCTGTTGTTAAACAGAAGTGTAATCGAAGTGAAATGACTTGAGGAATCAAATGCCGCAAGCAGAATTCAAATCCGAGCCTCCGTTCGGCAGGAAACCGCAGTTATAGTGAAAAACCTATCTTCTAGCATTCTAACTGCCAGAATCGTACTCTGTTGTTAAACAGAAGTGTAATCGAAGTGAAATCACTTGAGGAATCGAATGCCGCAAGCAGAATTCAAATCCGAGCCTCCGCTCGGCAGGAAATCGCAGTTATAGTGAAAAACCTATCTTCCAGCATTCTAACTGCCAGAATAGTACTCTGTTGTTAAACAGAAGTGTAATCGAAGTGAAATCACTTGAGGAATCGAATGCCGCAAGCAGAATTCAAATCCGAGCCTCCGCTCGGCAGGAAATCGCAGTTATAGTGAAAAACCTATCTTCCAGCATTCTAACTGCCAGAATAGTACTCTGTTGTTAAACAGAAGTGTAATCAAAGTGAAATCACTTGAGGAATCGAATGCCGCAAGCAGAATTCAAATCCGAGCCTCCGTTCGGCAGGAAATCGCAGTTATAGTGAAAAACCTATCTTCCAGCATTCTAACTGCCAGAATAGTACTCTGTTGTTAAACAGAAGTGTAATCGAAGTGAAATCACTTGAGGAATCGAATGCCGCAAGCAGAATTCAAATCCGAGCCTCCGTTCGGCAGGAAATCGCAGTTATAGTGAAAAACCTATCTTCTAGCCTTCTAACGGCCAGAATCGTACTCTGTTGTTGAACAGAAGTGTATCCGAAGTAAAATGACTAGAGGGATCGAATGCCGCAAGCAGAATTCAAATCCGAGCCTCCGTTCGGCAGGAAATCGCAGTTATAGTGAAAAACCTATCTTCCAGCATTCTAACTGCCAGAATAGTACTCTGTTGTTAAACAGAAGTGTAATCGAAGTGAAATCACTTGAGGAATCGAATGCCGCAAGCAGAATTCAAATCCGAGCCTCCGTTCGGCAGGAAATCGCAGTTATAGTGAAAAACCTATCTTCTAGCATTCTAACTGCCAGAATCGTACTCTGTTGTTAAACAGAAGTGTAATCGAAGTGAAATCACTTGAGGAATCGAATGCCGCAAGCAGAATTCAAATCCGAGCCTCCGTTCGGCAGGAAATCGCAGTTATAGTGAAAAACATATCTTCTAGCAATCTAACTGCCAGAATCGTACTCTGTTGTTAAACAGAAGTGTAATCGAAGTGAAATCACTTGAGGAATCGAATGCCGCAAGCAGAATTCAAATCCGAGCCTCCGTTCGGCAGGAAATCGCAGTTATAGTGAAAAACCTATCTTCTAGCATTCTAACTGCCAGAATCGTACTCTGTTGTTAATCGAAGTGAAATCACTTGAGGAATCGAATGCCGCAAGCAGAATTCAAATCCGAGCCTCCGTTCGGCAGGAAATCGCAGTTATAGTGAAAAACCTATCTTCCAGCATTCTAACTGCCAGAATCGTACTCTGTTGTTAAACAGAAGTGTAATCGAAGTGAAATCACTTGAGGAATCGAATGCCGCAAGCAGAATTCAAATCCGAGCCTCCGTTCGGCAGGAAATCGCAGTTATAGTGAAAAACCTATCTTCCAGCATTCTAACTGCCAGAATAGTACTCTGTTGTTAAACAGAAGTGTAATCGAAGTGAAATCACTTGAGGAATCGAATGCCGCAAGCAGAATTCAAATCCGAGCCTCCGTTCGGCAGGAAATCGCAGTTATAGTGAAAAACCTATCTTCTAGCATTCTAACTGCCAGAATCGTACTCTGTTGTTAAACAGAAGTGTAATCGAAGTGAAATCACTTGAGGAATCGAATGCCGCAAGCAGAATTCAAATCCGAGCCTCCGTTCGGCAGGAAATCGCAGTTATAGTGAAAAACATATCTTCTAGCAATCTAACTGCCAGAATCGTACTCTGTTGTTAAACAGAAGTGTAATCGAAGTGAAATCACTTGAGGAATCGAATGCCGCAAGCAGAATTCAAATCCGAGCCTCCGTTCGGCAGGAAATCGCAGTTATAGTGAAAAACCTATCTTCTAGCATTCTAACGGCCAGAATCGTACTCTGTTGTTAAACAGAAGTGTAATCGAAGTGAAATCACTTGAGGAATCGAATGCCGCAAGCAGAATTCAAATCCGAGCCTCCGTTCGGCAGGAAATCGCAGTTATAGTGAAAAACCTATCTTCTAGCATTCTAACGGCCAGAATCGTACTCTGTTGTTGAACAGAAGTGTATCCGAAGTAAAATGACTAGAGGGATCGAATGCCGCAAGCAGAATTCAAATCCGAGCCTCCGTTCGGCAGGAAATCGCAGTTATAGTGAAAAACCTATCTTCTAGCATTCTAACTGCCAGAATCGTACTCTGTTGTTAAACAGAAGTGTAATCGAAGTGAAATCACTTGAGGAATCGAATGCCGCAAGCAGAATTCAAATCCGAGCCTCCGTTCGGTAGGAAATCGCAGTTATAGTGAAAAACCTATCTTCTAGCATTCTAACTGCCAGAATCGTACTCTGTTGTTAAACAGAAGTGTAATCGAAGTGAAATCACTTGAGGAATCGAATGCCGCAAGCAGAATTCAAATCCGAGCCTCCGTTCGGCAAGAAATCGCAGTTATAGTGAAAAATCTATCTTCTAGCATTCTAACTGACAGAATCGTACTCTGTTGTTAAACAGAAGTGTAATCGAAGTGAAATCACTTGAGGAATCGAATGCCGCAAGCAGAATTCAAATCCGAGCCTCCGTTCGGCAGGAAATCGCAGTTATAGTGAAAAACATATCTTCTAGCAATCTAACTGCCAGAATCGTACTCTGTTGTTAAACAGAAGTGTAATCGAAGTGAAATCACTTGAGGAATCGAATGCCGCAAGCAGAATTCAAATCCGAGCCTCCGTTCGGCAGGAAACCGCAGTTATAGTGAAAAACATATCTTCTAGCAATCTAACTGCCAGAATCGTACTCTGTTGTTAAACAGAAGTGTAATCGAAGTGACTTGAGGAATCGAATGCCGCAAGCAGAATTCAAATCCGAGCCTCCGTTCGGCAGGAAATCGCAGTTATAGTGAAAAACATATCTTCTAGCAATCTAACTGCCAGAATCGTACTCTGTTGTTAAACAGAAGTGTAATCGAAGTGAAATCACTTGAGGAATCGAATGCCGCAAGCAGAATTCAAATCCGAGCCTCCGTTCGGCAGGAAATCGCAGTTATAGTGAAAAACCTATCTTCTAGCATTCTAACGGCCAGAATCGTACTCTGTTGTTGAACAGAAGTGTATCCGAAGTAAAATGACTAGAGGGATCGAATGCCGCAAGCAGAATTCAAATCCGAGCCTCCGTTCGGCAGGAAATCGCAGTTATAGTGAAAAACCTATCTTCTAGCATTCTAACTGCCAGAATCGTACTCTGTTGTTAAACAGAAGTGTAATCGAAGTGAAATCACTTGAGGAATCGAATGCCGCAAGCAGAATTCAAATCCGAGCCTCCGTTCGGCAGGAAATCGCAGTTATAGTGAAAAACCTATCTTCTAGCATTCTAACGGCCAGAATCGTACTCTGTTGTTGAACAGAAGTGTATCCGAAGTAAAATGACTAGAGGGATCGAATGCCGCAAGCAGAATTCAAATCCGAGCCTCCGTTCGGCAGGAAATCGCAGTTATAGTGAAAAACCTATCTTCTAGCATTCTAACTGCCAGAATCGTACTCTGTTGTTAAACAGAAGTGTAATCGAAGTGAAATCACTTGAGGAATCGAATGCCGCAAGCAGAATTCAAATCCGAGCCTCCGTTCGGTAGGAAATCGCAGTTATAGTGAAAAACCTATCTTCTAGCATTCTAACTGCCAGAATCGTACTCTGTTGTTAAACAGAAGTGTAATCGAAGTGAAATCACTTGAGGAATCGAATGCCGCAAGCAGAATTCAAATCCGAGCCTCCGTTCGGCAAGAAATCGCAGTTATAGTGAAAAATCTATCTTCTAGCATTCTAACTGACAGAATCGTACTCTGTTGTTAAACAGAAGTGTAATCGAAGTGAAATCACTTGAGGAATCGAATGCCGCAAGCAGAATTCAAATCCGAGCCTCCGTTCGGCAGGAAATCGCAGTTATAGTGAAAAACCTATCTTCTAGCATTCTAACTGACAGAATCGTACTCTGTTGTTAAACAGAAGTGTAATCGAAGTGAAATGACTTGAGGAATCAAATGCCGCAAGCAGAATTCAAATCCGAGCCTCCGTTCGGCAGGAAACCGCAGTTATAGTGAAAAACCTATCTTCTAGCATTCTAACTGCCAGAATCGTACTCTGTTGTTAAACAGAAGTGTAATCGAAGTGAAATCACTTGAGGAATCGAATGCCGCAAGCAGAATTCAAATCCGAGCCTCCGCTCGGCAGGAAATCGCAGTTATAGTGAAAAACCTATCTTCCAGCATTCTAACTGCCAGAATAGTACTCTGTTGTTAAACAGAAGTGTAATCGAAGTGAAATCACTTGAGGAATCGAATGCCGCAAGCAGAATTCAAATCCGAGCCTCCGCTCGGCAGGAAATCGCAGTTATAGTGAAAAACCTATCTTCCAGCATTCTAACTGCCAGAATAGTACTCTGTTGTTAAACAGAAGTGTAATCAAAGTGAAATCACTTGAGGAATCGAATGCCGCAAGCAGAATTCAAATCCGAGCCTCCGTTCGGCAGGAAATCGCAGTTATAGTGAAAAACCTATCTTCCAGCATTCTAACTGCCAGAATAGTACTCTGTTGTTAAACAGAAGTGTAATCGAAGTGAAATCACTTGAGGAATCGAATGCCGCAAGCAGAATTCAAATCCGAGCCTCCGTTCGGCAGGAAATCGCAGTTATAGTGAAAAACCTATCTTCTAGCCTTCTAACGGCCAGAATCGTACTCTGTTGTTGAACAGAAGTGTATCCGAAGTAAAATGACTAGAGGGATCGAATGCCGCAAGCAGAATTCAAATCCGAGCCTCCGTTCGGCAGGAAATCGCAGTTATAGTGAAAAACCTATCTTCCAGCATTCTAACTGCCAGAATAGTACTCTGTTGTTAAACAGAAGTGTAATCGAAGTGAAATCACTTGAGGAATCGAATGCCGCAAGCAGAATTCAAATCCGAGCCTCCGTTCGGCAGGAAATCGCAGTTATAGTGAAAAACCTATCTTCTAGCATTCTAACTGCCAGAATCGTACTCTGTTGTTAAACAGAAGTGTAATCGAAGTGAAATCACTTGAGGAATCGAATGCCGCAAGCAGAATTCAAATCCGAGCCTCCGTTCGGCAGGAAATCGCAGTTATAGTGAAAAACATATCTTCTAGCAATCTAACTGCCAGAATCGTACTCTGTTGTTAAACAGAAGTGTAATCGAAGTGAAATCACTTGAGGAATCGAATGCCGCAAGCAGAATTCAAATCCGAGCCTCCGTTCGGCAGGAAATCGCAGTTATAGTGAAAAACCTATCTTCTAGCATTCTAACTGCCAGAATCGTACTCTGTTGTTAATCGAAGTGAAATCACTTGAGGAATCGAATGCCGCAAGCAGAATTCAAATCCGAGCCTCCGTTCGGCAGGAAATCGCAGTTATAGTGAAAAACCTATCTTCCAGCATTCTAACTGCCAGAATCGTACTCTGTTGTTAAACAGAAGTGTAATCGAAGTGAAATCACTTGAGGAATCGAATGCCGCAAGCAGAATTCAAATCCGAGCCTCCGTTCGGCAGGAAATCGCAGTTATAGTGAAAAACCTATCTTCCAGCATTCTAACTGCCAGAATAGTACTCTGTTGTTAAACAGAAGTGTAATCGAAGTGAAATCACTTGAGGAATCGAATGCCGCAAGCAGAATTCAAATCCGAGCCTCCGTTCGGCAGGAAATCGCAGTTATAGTGAAAAACCTATCTTCTAGCATTCTAACTGCCAGAATCGTACTCTGTTGTTAAACAGAAGTGTAATCGAAGTGAAATCACTTGAGGAATCGAATGCCGCAAGCAGAATTCAAATCCGAGCCTCCGTTCGGCAGGAAATCGCAGTTATAGTGAAAAATCTATCTTCCAGCATTCTAACTGCCAGAATCGTACTCTGTTGTTAAACAGAAGTGTAATCGAAGTGAAATGACTTGAGGAATCGAATGCCGCAAGCAGAATTCAAATCCGAGCCTCCGTTCGGCAGGAAATCGCAGTTATAGTGAAAAACCTATCTTCCAGCATTCTAACTGCCAGAATAGTACTCTGTTGTTAAACAGAAGTGTAATCGAAGTGAAATCACTTGAGGAATCGAATGCCGCAAGCAGAATTCAAATCCGAGCCTCCGTTCGGCAGGAAATCGCAGTTATAGTGAAAAACCTATCTTCTAGCATTCTAACTGCCAGAATCGTACTCTGTTGTTAAACAGAAGTGTAATCGAAGTGAAATCACTTGAGGAATCGAATGCCGCAAGCAGAATTCAAATCCGAGCCTCCGTTCGGCAGGAAATCGCAGTTATAGTGAAAAACATATCTTCTAGCAATCTAACTGCCAGAATCGTACTCTGTTGTTAAACAGAAGTGTAATCGAAGTGAAATCACTTGAGGAATCGAATGCCGCAAGCAGAATTCAAATCCGAGCCTCCGTTCGGCAGGAAATCGCAGTTATAGTGAAAAACCTATCTTCTAGCATTCTAACTGCCAGAATCGTACTCTGTTGTTAATCGAAGTGAAATCACTTGAGGAATCGAATGCCGCAAGCAGAATTCAAATCCGAGCCTCCGTTCGGCAGGAAATCGCAGTTATAGTGAAAAACCTATCTTCTAGCATTCTAACGGCCAGAATCGTACTCTGTTGTTAAACAGAAGTGTAATCGAAGTGAAATCACTTGAGGAATCGAATGCCGCAAGCAGAATTCAAATCCGAGCCTCCGTTCGGCAGGAAATCGCAGTTATAGTGAAAAACCTATCTTCTAGCATTCTAACGGCCAGAATCGTACTCTGTTGTTGAACAGAAGTGTATCCGAAGTAAAATGACTAGAGGGATCGAATGCCGCAAGCAGAATTCAAATCCGAGCCTCCGTTCGGCAGGAAATCGCAGTTATAGTGAAAAACCTATCTTCTAGCATTCTAACTGCCAGAATCGTACTCTGTTGTTAAACAGAAGTGTAATCGAAGTGAAATCACTTGAGGAATCGAATGCCGCAAGCAGAATTCAAATCCGAGCCTCCGTTCGGTAGGAAATCGCAGTTATAGTGAAAAACCTATCTTCTAGCATTCTAACTGCCAGAATCGTACTCTGTTGTTAAACAGAAGTGTAATCGAAGTGAAATCACTTGAGGAATCGAATGCCGCAAGCAGAATTCAAATCCGAGCCTCCGTTCGGCAAGAAATCGCAGTTATAGTGAAAAATCTATCTTCTAGCATTCTAACTGACAGAATCGTACTCTGTTGTTAAACAGAAGTGTAATCGAAGTGAAATGACTTGAGGAATCGAATGCCGCAAGCAGAATTCAAATCCGAGCCTCCGTTCGGCAGGAAATCGCAGTTATAGTGAAAAACCTATCTTCTAGCATTCTAACTGACAGAATCGTACTCTGTTGTTAAACAGAAGTGTAATCGAAGTGAAATGACTTGAGGAATCAAATGCCGCAAGCAGAATTCAAATCCGAGCCTCCGTTCGGCAGGAAACCGCAGTTATAGTGAAAAATCTATCTTCCAGCATTCTAACTGCCAGAATCGTACTCTGTTGTTAAACAGAAGTGTAATCGAAGTGAAATCACTTGAGGAATCGAATGCCGCAAGCAGAATTCAAATCCGAGCCTCCGTTCGGCAGGAAATCGCAGTTATAGTGAAAAACATATCTTCTAGCAATCTAACTGCCAGAATCGTACTCTGTTGTTAAACAGAAGTGTAATCGAAGTGAAATCACTTGAGGAATCGAATGCCGCAAGCAGAATTCAAATCCGAGCCTCCGTTCGGCAGGAAATCGCAGTTATAGTGAAAAACCTATCTTCTAGCATTCTAACGGCCAGAATCGTACTCTGTTGTTGAACAGAAGTGTATCCGAAGTAAAATGACTAGAGGGATCGAATGCCGCAAGCAGAATTCAAATCCGAGCCTCCGTTCGGCAGGAAATCGCAGTTATAGTGAAAAACCTATCTTCTAGCATTCTAACTGCCAGAATCGTACTCTGTTGTTAAACAGAAGTGTAATCGAAGTGAAATCACTTGAGGAATCGAATGCCGCAAGCAGAATTCAAATCCGAGCCTCCGTTCGGCAGGAAATCGCAGTTATAGTGAAAAACCTATCTTCTAGCATTCTAACGGCCAGAATCGTACTCTGTTGTTGAACAGAAGTGTATCCGAAGTAAAATGACTAGAGGGATCGAATGCCGCAAGCAGAATTCAAATCCGAGCCTCCGTTCGGCAGGAAATCGCAGTTATAGTGAAAAACCTATCTTCTAGCATTCTAACTGCCAGAATCGTACTCTGTTGTTAAACAGAAGTGTAATCGAAGTGAAATCACTTGAGGAATCGAATGCCGCAAGCAGAATTCAAATCCGAGCCTCCGTTCGGTAGGAAATCGCAGTTATAGTGAAAAACCTATCTTCTAGCATTCTAACTGCCAGAATCGTACTCTGTTGTTAAACAGAAGTGTAATCGAAGTGAAATCACTTGAGGAATCGAAGGCCGCAAGCAGAATTCAAATCCGAGCCTCCGTTCGGCAAGAAATCGCAGTTATAGTGAAAAATCTATCTTCTAGCATTCTAACTGACAGAATCGTACTCTGTTGTTAAACAGAAGTGTAATCGAAGTGAAATCACTTGAGGAATCGAATGCCGCAAGCAGAATTCAAATCCGAGCCTCCGTTCGGCAGGAAATCGCAGTTATAGTGAAAAACCTATCTTCTAGCATTCTAACTGACAGAATCGTACTCTGTTGTTAAACAGAAGTGTAATCGAAGTGAAATGACTTGAGGAATCAAATGCCGCAAGCAGAATTCAAATCCGAGCCTCCGTTCGGCAGGAAACCGCAGTTATAGTGAAAAACCTATCTTCTAGCATTCTAACTGCCAGAATCGTACTCTGTTGTTAAACAGAAGTGTAATCGAAGTGAAATCACTTGAGGAATCGAATGCCGCAAGCAGAATTCAAATCCGAGCCTCCGCTCGGCAGGAAATCGCAGTTATAGTGAAAAACCTATCTTCCAGCATTCTAACTGCCAGAATAGTACTCTGTTGTTAAACAGAAGTGTAATCGAAGTGAAATCACTTGAGGAATCGAATGCCGCAAGCAGAATTCAAATCCGAGCCTCCGCTCGGCAGGAAATCGCAGTTATAGTGAAAAACCTATCTTCCAGCATTCTAACTGCCAGAATAGTACTCTGTTGTTAAACAGAAGTGTAATCAAAGTGAAATCACTTGAGGAATCGAATGCCGCAAGCAGAATTCAAATCCGAGCCTCCGTTCGGCAGGAAATCGCAGTTATAGTGAAAAACCTATCTTCCAGCATTCTAACTGCCAGAATAGTACTCTGTTGTTAAACAGAAGTGTAATCGAAGTGAAATCACTTGAGGAATCGAATGCCGCAAGCAGAATTCAAATCCGAGCCTCCGTTCGGCAAGAAATCGCAGTTATAGTGAAAAATCTATCTTCTAGCATTCTAACTGACAGAATCGTACTCTGTTGTTAAACAGAAGTGTAATCGAAGTGAAATGACTTGAGGAATCGAATGCCGCAAGCAGAATTCAAATCCGAGCCTCCGTTCGGCAGGAAATCGCAGTTATAGTGAAAAACCTATCTTCTAGCATTCTAACTGACAGAATCGTACTCTGTTGTTAAACAGAAGTGTAATCGAAGTGAAATGACTTGAGGAATCAAATGCCGCAAGCAGAATTCAAATCCGAGCCTCCGTTCGGCAGGAAACCGCAGTTATAGTGAAAAACCTATCTTCTAGCATTCTAACTGCCAGAATCGTACTCTGTTGTTAAACAGAAGTGTAATCGAAGTGAAATCACTTGAGGAATCGAATGCCGCAAGCAGAATTCAAATCCGAGCCTCCGCTCGGCAGGAAATCGCAGTTATAGTGAAAAACCTATCTTCTAGCATTCTAACTGCCAGAATAGTACTCTGTTGTTAAACAGAAGTGTAATCGAAGTGAAATCACTTGAGGAATCGAATGCCGCAAGCAGAATTCAAATCCGAGCCTCCGCTCGGCAGGAAATCGCAGTTATAGTGAAAAACCTATCTTCCAGCATTCTAACTGCCAGAATAGTACTCTGTTGTTAAACAGAAGTGTAATCAAAGTGAAATCACTTGAGGAATCGAATGCCGCAAGCAGAATTCAAATCCGAGCCTCCGTTCGGCAGGAAATCGCAGTTATAGTGAAAAACCTATCTTCCAGCATTCTAACTGCCAGAATAGTACTCTGTTGTTAAACAGAAGTGTAATCGAAGTGAAATCACTTGAGGAATCGAATGCCGCAAGCAGAATTCAAATCCGAGCCTCCGTTCGGCAGGAAATCGCAGTTATAGTGAAAAACCTATCTTCTAGCATTCTAACTGCCAGAATCGTACTCTGTTGTTAATCGAAGTGAAATCACTTGAGGAATCGAATGCCGCAAGCAGAATTCAAATCCGAGCCTCCGTTCGGCAGGAAATCGCAGTTATAGTGAAAAATCTATCTTCTAGCATTCTAACTGCCAGAATCGTACTCTGTTGTTAAACAGAAGTGTAATCGAAGTGAAATCACTTGAGGAATCGAATGCCGCAAGCAGAATTCAAATCCGAGCCTCCGTTCGGCAGGAAATCGCAGTTATAGTGAAAAACCTATCTTCTAGCATTCTAACTGACAGAATCGTACTCTGTTGTTAAACAGAAGTGTAATCGAAGTGAAATCACTTGAGGAATCGAATGCCGCAAGCAGAATTCAAATCCGAGCCTCCGTTCGGCAGGAAATCGCAGTTATAGTGAAAAACCTATCTTCCAGCATTCTAACTGCCAGAATAGTACTCTGTTGTTAAACAGAAGTGTAATCGAAGTGAAATCACTTGAGGAATCGAATGCCGCAAGCAGAATTCAAATCCGAGCCTCCGTTCGGCAAGAAATCGCAGTTATAGTGAAAAATCTATCTTCTAGCATTCTAACTGACAGAATCGTACTCTGTTGTTAAACAGAAGTGTAATCGAAGTGAAATCACTTGAGGAATCGAATGCCGCAAGCAGAATTCAAATCCGAGCCTCCGTTCGGCAGGAAATCGCAGTTATAGTGAAAAACCTATCTTCTAGCATTCTAACTGACAGAATCGTACTCTGTTGTTAAACAGAAGTGTAATCGAAGTGAAATGACTTGAGGAATCAAATGCCGCAAGCAGAATTCAAATCCGAGCCTCCGTTCGGCAGGAAACCGCAGTTATAGTGAAAAACCTATCTTCTAGCATTCTAACTGCCAGAATCGTACTCTGTTGTTAAACAGAAGTGTAATCGAAGTGAAATCACTTGAGGAATCGAATGCCGCAAGCAGAATTCAAATCCGAGCCTCCGCTCGGCAGGAAATCGCAGTTATAGTGAAAAACCTATCTTCCAGCATTCTAACTGCCAGAATAGTACTCTGTTGTTAAACAGAAGTGTAATCGAAGTGAAATCACTTGAGGAATCGAATGCCGCAAGCAGAATTCAAATCCGAGCCTCCGCTCGGCAGGAAATCGCAGTTATAGTGAAAAACCTATCTTCCAGCATTCTAACTGCCAGAATAGTACTCTGTTGTTAAACAGAAGTGTAATCAAAGTGAAATCACTTGAGGAATCGAATGCCGCAAGCAGAATTCAAATCCGAGCCTCCGTTCGGCAGGAAATCGCAGTTATAGTGAAAAACCTATCTTCCAGCATTCTAACTGCCAGAATAGTACTCTGTTGTTAAACAGAAGTGTAATCGAAGTGAAATCACTTGAGGAATCGAATGCCGCAAGCAGAATTCAAATCCGAGCCTCCGTTCGGCAGGAAATCGCAGTTATAGTGAAAAACCTATCTTCTAGCATTCTAACTGCCAGAATCGTACTCTGTTGTTAATCGAAGTGAAATCACTTGAGGAATCGAATGCCGCAAGCAGAATTCAAATCCGAGCCTCCGTTCGGCAGGAAATCGCAGTTATAGTGAAAAATCTATCTTCTAGCATTCTAACTGCCAGAATCGTACTCTGTTGTTAAACAGAAGTGTAATCGAAGTGAAATCACTTGAGGAATCGAATGCCGCAAGCAGAATTCAAATCCGAGCCTCCGTTCGGCAGGAAATCGCAGTTATAGTGAAAAACCTATCTTCTAGCATTCTAACTGACAGAATCGTACTCTGTTGTTAAACAGAAGTGTAATCGAAGTGAAATCACTTGAGGAATCGAATGCCGCAAGCAGAATTCAAATCCGAGCCTCCGTTCGGCAGGAAATCGCAGTTATAGTGAAAAACCTATCTTCCAGCATTCTAACTGCCAGAATAGTACTCTGTTGTTAAACAGAAGTGTAATCGAAGTGAAATCACTTGAGGAATCGAATGCCGCAAGCAGAATTCAAATCCGAGCCTCCGTTCGGCAGGAAATCGCAGTTATAGTGAAAAACCTATCTTCTAGCATTCTAACTGCCAGAATCGTACTCTGTTGTTAAACAGAAGTGTAATCGAAGTGAAATCACTTGAGGAATCGAATGCCGCAAGCAGAATTCAAATCCGAGCCTCCGTTCGGCAGGAAATCGCAGTTATAGTGAAAAACCTATCTTCTAGCCTTCTAACTGCCAGAATCGTACTCTGTTGTTGAACAGAAGTGTATCCGAAGTAAAATGACTAGAGGGATCGAATGCCGCAAGCAGAATTCAAATCCGAGCCTCCGTTCGGCAGGAAATCGCAGTTATAGTGAAAAACCTATCTTCCAGCATTCTAACTGCCAGAATAGTACTCTGTTGTTAAACAGAAGTGTAATCGAAGTGAAATCACTTGAGGAATCGAATGCCGCAAGCAGAATTCAAATCCGAGCCTCCGTTCGGCAGGAAATCGCAGTTATAGTGAAAAACCTATCTTCCAGCATTCTAACTGCCAGAATAGTACTCTGTTGTTAAACAGAAGTGTAATCGAAGTGAAATCACTTGAGGAATCGAATGCCGCAAGCAGAATTCAAATCCGAGCCTCCGTTCGGCAGGAAATCGCAGTTATAGTGAAAAACCTATCTTCTAGCATTCTAACTGCCAGAATCGTACTCTGTTGTTAAACAGAAGTGTAATCGAAGTGAAATCACTTGAGGAATCGAATGCCGCAAGCAGAATTCAAATCCGAGCCTCCGTTCGGCAGGAAATCGCAGTTATAGTGAAAAACCTATCTTCTAGCCTTCTAACGGCCAGAATCGTACTCTGTTGTTGAACAGAAGTGTATCCGAAGTAAAATGACTAGAGGGATCGAATGCCGCAAGCAGAATTCAAATCCGAGCCTCCGTTCGGCAGGAAATCGCAGTTATAGTGAAAAACCTATCTTCCAGCATTCTAACTGCCAGAATAGTACTCTGTTGTTAAACAGAAGTGTAATCGAAGTGAAATCACTTGAGGAATCGAATGCCGCAAGCAGAATTCAAATCCGAGCCTCCGTTCGGCAGGAAATCGCAGTTATAGTGAAAAACCTATCTTCTAGCATTCTAACTGCCAGAATCGTACTCTGTTGTTAAACAGAAGTGTAATCGAAGTGAAATCACTTGAGGAATCGAATGCCGCAAGCAGAATTCAAATCCGAGCCTCCGTTCGGCAGGAAATCGCAGTTATAGTGAAAAATCTATCTTCCAGCATTCTAACTGCCAGAATCGTACTCTGTTGTTAAACAGAAGTGTAATCGAAGTGAAATGACTTGAGGAATCGAATGCCGCAAGCAGAATTCAAATCCGAGCCTCCGTTCGGCAGGAAATCGCAGTTATAGTGAAAAACCTATCTTCCAGCATTCTAACTGCCAGAATAGTACTCTGTTGTTAAACAGAAGTGTAATCGAAGTGAAATCACTTGAGGAATCGAATGCCGCAAGCAGAATTCAAATCCGAGCCTCCGTTCGGCAGGAAATCGCAGTTATAGTGAAAAACCTATCTTCTAGCATTCTAACTGCCAGAATCGTACTCTGTTGTTAAACAGAAGTGTAATCGAAGTGAAATCACTTGAGGAATCGAATGCCGCAAGCAGAATTCAAATCCGAGCCTCCGTTCGGCAGGAAATCGCAGTTATAGTGAAAAACATATCTTCTAGCAATCTAACTGCCAGAATCGTACTCTGTTGTTAAACAGAAGTGTAATCGAAGTGAAATCACTTGAGGAATCGAATGCCGCAAGCAGAATTCAAATCCGAGCCTCCGTTCGGCAGGAAATCGCAGTTATAGTGAAAAACCTATCTTCTAGCATTCTAACTGCCAGAATCGTACTCTGTTGTTAATCGAAGTGAAATCACTTGAGGAATCGAATGCCGCAAGCAGAATTCAAATCCGAGCCTCCGTTCGGCAGGAAATCGCAGTTATAGTGAAAAACCTATCTTCCAGCATTCTAACTGCCAGAATAGTACTCTGTTGTTAAACAGAAGTGTAATCGAAGTGAAATCACTTGAGGAATCGAATGCCGCAAGCAGAATTCAAATCCGAGCCTCCGTTCGGCAGGAAATCGCAGTTATAGTGAAAAACCTATCTTCTAGCATTCTAACTGCCAGAATCGTACTCTGTTGTTAATCGAAGTGAAATCACTTGAGGAATCGAATGCCGCAAGCAGAATTCAAATCCGAGCCTCCGTTCGGCAGGAAATCGCAGTTATAGTGAAAAATCTATCTTCCAGCATTCTAACTGCCAGAATCGTACTCTGTTGTTAAACAGAAGTGTAATCGAAGTGAAATCACTTGAGGAATCGAATGCCGCAAGCAGAATTCAAATCCGAGCCTCCGTTCGGCAGGAAATCGCAGTTATAGTGAAAAACCTAACTTCTAGCATTCTAACTGCCAGAATCGTACTCTGTTGTTAATCGAAGTGAAATCACTTGAGGAATCGAATGCCGCAAGCAGAATTCAAATCCGAGCCTCCGTTCGGCAGGAAATCGCAGTTATAGTGAAAAACCTATCTTCCAGCATTCTAACTGCCAGAATAGTACTCTGTTGTTAAACAGAAGTGTAATCGAAGTGAAATCACTTGAGGAATCGAATGCCGCAAGCAGAATTCAAATCCGAGCCTCCGTTCGGCAGGAAATCGCAGTTATAGTGAAAAACCTATCTTCTAGCATTCTAACTGCCAGAATCGTACTCTGTTGTTAAACAGAAGTGTAATCGAAGTGAAATCACTTGAGGAATCGAATGCCGCAAGCAGAATTCAAATCCGAGCCTCCGTTCGGCAGGAAATCGCAGTTATAGTGAAAAACCTATCTTCTAGCCTTCTAACGGCCAGAATCGTACTCTGTTGTTGAACAGAAGTGTATCCGAAGTAAAATGACTAGAGGGATCGAATGCCGCAAGCAGAATTCAAATCCGAGCCTCCGTTCGGCAGGAAATCGCAGTTATAGTGAAAAACCTATCTTCCAGCATTCTAACTGCCAGAATAGTACTCTGTTGTTAAACAGAAGTGTAATCGAAGTGAAATCACTTGAGGAATCGAATGCCGCAAGCAGAATTCAAATCCGAGCCTCCGTTCGGCAGGAAATCGCAGTTATAGTGAAAAACCTATCTTCTAGCATTCTAACTGCCAGAATCGTACTCTGTTGTTAAACAGAAGTGTAATCGAAGTGAAATCACTTGAGGAATCGAATGCCGCAAGCAGAATTCAAATCCGAGCCTCCGTTCGGCAGGAAATCGCAGTTATAGTGAAAAATCTATCTTCCAGCATTCTAACTGCCAGAATCGTACTCTGTTGTTAAACAGAAGTGTAATCGAAGTGAAATGACTTGAGGAATCGAATGCCGCAAGCAGAATTCAAATCCGAGCCTCCGTTCGGCAGGAAATCGCAGTTATAGTGAAAAACCTATCTTCCAGCATTCTAACTGCCAGAATAGTACTCTGTTGTTAAACAGAAGTGTAATCGAAGTGAAATCACTTGAGGAATCGAATGCCGCAAGCAGAATTCAAATCCGAGCCTCCGTTCGGCAGGAAATCGCAGTTATAGTGAAAAACCTATCTTCTAGCATTCTAACTGCCAGAATCGTACTCTGTTGTTAAACAGAAGTGTAATCGAAGTGAAATCACTTGAGGAATCGAATGCCGCAAGCAGAATTCAAATCCGAGCCTCCGTTCGGCAGGAAATCGCAGTTATAGTGAAAAACATATCTTCTAGCAATCTAACTGCCAGAATCGTACTCTGTTGTTAAACAGAAGTGTAATCGAAGTGAAATCACTTGAGGAATCGAATGCCGCAAGCAGAATTCAAATCCGAGCCTCCGTTCGGCAGGAAATCGCAGTTATAGTGAAAAACCTATCTTCTAGCATTCTAACTGCCAGAATCGTACTCTGTTGTTAATCGAAGTGAAATCACTTGAGGAATCGAATGCCGCAAGCAGAATTCAAATCCGAGCCTCCGTTCGGCAGGAAATCGCAGTTATAGTGAAAAACCTATCTTCCAGCATTCTAACTGCCAGAATAGTACTCTGTTGTTAAACAGAAGTGTAATCGAAGTGAAATCACTTGAGGAATCGAATGCCGCAAGCAGAATTCAAATCCGAGCCTCCGTTCGGCAGGAAATCGCAGTTATAGTGAAAAACCTATCTTCTAGCATTCTAACTGCCAGAATCGTACTCTGTTGTTAATCGAAGTGAAATCACTTGAGGAATCGAATGCCGCAAGCAGAATTCAAATCCGAGCCTCCGTTCGGCAGGAAATCGCAGTTATAGTGAAAAATCTATCTTCCAGCATTCTAACTGCCAGAATCGTACTCTGTTGTTAAACAGAAGTGTAATCGAAGTGAAATCACTTGAGGAATCGAATGCCGCAAGCAGAATTCAAATCCGAGCCTCCGTTCGGCAGGAAATCGCAGTTATAGTGAAAAACCTATCTTCTAGCATTCTAACTGCCAGAATCGTACTCTGTTGTTAATCGAAGTGAAATCACTTGAGGAATCGAATGCCGCAAGCAGAATTCAAATCCGAGCCTCCGTTCGGCAGGAAATCGCAGTTATAGTGAAAAACCTATCTTCCAGCATTCTAACTGCCAGAATAGTACTCTGTTGTTAAACAGAAGTGTAATCGAAGTGAAATCACTTGAGGAATCGAATGCCGCAAGCAGAATTCAAATCCGAGCCTCCGTTCGGCAGGAAATCGCAGTTATAGTGAAAAACCTATCTTCTAGCATTCTAACTGCCAGAATCGTACTCTGTTGTTAAACAGAAGTGTAATCGAAGTGAAATCACTTGAGGAATCGAATGCCGTGTGACGTCTCACGCCTGTCCTGCCTATTTAGGTATATATATTTTTTTTCCAACGCCACGACATACCGCAGGCATATTGTACTACGTTACTCCATCTTATATTAACCAATTACAATTGAAGGCGCTCGGTCCCAAATACCCG
Organism: Ectemnius lituratus; assembly: GCA_910593735.2. Taxonomy (NCBI): domain Eukaryota; kingdom Metazoa; phylum Arthropoda; class Insecta; order Hymenoptera; family Crabronidae; genus Ectemnius; species Ectemnius lituratus. Next base: position 1,304,741 of record OU343044.1, on the reverse strand, counting down.
AGCTCGACCAAAAACAAGTCTATTGACATTTGTCTTTTAACATTTGTCTTTTAACTTTTTCTATTGACACTGTCCTTTAACACCGTATGTTTGGGAACGCCGCGTCATAATCGCGATATACATTAAGCCGTAGCCTTTAACACAACCACAACGAACCACGAGCATTTATTGGGAATGATCACCTATTGACGATAATGATCGTGAGTCGTTGGAGGAACATAATTATAAGCCATAAGGATATGTATATCCTCCGAACGCCTGGTAGACGAGCTCGCGCTAAGTATTTAGTCTACTCAGCGATTCCCATGTGATCAAGCACACGTGCGATCACTACAGAGTTACGAGTGAGCTTCTCACGGAAAGATGACCGAGTGGTGTCCGATAAACAAGAGCCCACATTCCACTCTCACGGCAAAAGTGCTTAAAGTCACGTACAAAGTATCGGCTAGCATCCGAGCCGCCAGCTCGTCTCCTAGAGATAAGATAAGCACCGAGCACCGTGGAACTGCTGACGTTGCAGCGTACATGGACCGTTCGAGCGTGGGACTGCTTAGGTCAGCAACGTCCCAGCACGGAGCGAGACCGGTCACCTGACCACAACCGCGCGCGCTGATTGGCTCCCCACCGCTCGCGGGGCGCCTGCCCCACTACTCGGAGACCCTGCGAGGCTCCAGAGAGCCACTCGAACAATCAGTTCTCATCGTGGACCTGACAGCACCGGACGTAAACTTGAAGTGCTCCCGCTATACTTAGTAATCAGTTCTCATCGTGGACCTGACAGCAGTGGACGTAAACTCGAAGTGCTCCCGCTATACTTAGTAATCAGTTCTCATCGTGGACCTGACAGCACCGGACGTAAACTCGAAGTGCTCCCGCTATACTTAGTAATCAGTTCTCATCGTGGACCTGACAGCACCGGACGTAAACTCGAAGTGCTCCCGCGATACTTAGTAATCAATTCTCACAGCAGTAAACCTAAACTCGAAGTGCTCCCGCTATACTTAGTATTTGCTCCAATCTATACAAGTGTTGTGAATATTAGTGATCGTGCTTCATCACGCTAGAACAGCGACAAGGGACCTTCCAATTCCGATAGCGAGCACCGCATCTACTTGTTGCATTTACTGTGAGTCCAATTAAACTGTCAGTACCGCGATAGAACTCCGTGTCCAACGGTCACGTTAATAATTATACTTATTCTACTGTTCCGAGATTCGCTTAATTAAGTATTATCATTGTGTGTACTGTTCAAACACTTTACAATATACTTACTATACGAGATTTATTCGTTTATCGGTGATTTTACCTGTGACACCCACTACTCAATGTGCTCTAATGCCCGCGATGTGCAACCCTTGCAATAATGATTTAATTGAGGCTCGCCTGTCAATAACTCAAGAGCCGGCCAACGAAACCGCGCTATTTGTTAGCGACGAGGTGGCAATGGCTAGTTATTCTTACGCTTGTCATCGACTCCTTCCTGTTCCGCCTATCGAGATCGCGCTGATTGACAGCGTCGGCCAGGCAACAACAATAATCCGCAATTATCCGCGATGGCGTCGACGGCTCGCGCCCACTATCGCCCCGCTTCACAACGAAGCCACCGGTCAGGGCGACGAGTTAGGGAAAGAATACAGTACTACTATGACAATGTACTCCGAATCTCGTAGCAATAAGACAGAATAAGTCCTAACCATTACTTCATATCAACTGTCCACCAAATCATTCCTTAACTCTAGCAATTACTTCATACCCGCCTACTTCATTTCTACCACTTTGGTACCTATTCAACACTCGTGGGGTAAGGCGTGTGACAATACCTAACATCATCCTATTCAATCGGGTTCGAGATCCATTATCAGACATTAAGAGTCGCAATCATAGAAAGGCAACATTCGGAATCCAATTATTTCTATGCGATGATCACAGCCAGCCGTCAGAATCGCGCTATTTGCTAGCGACGAGAATGTTTGCATGACTCTGGCTTTAGACGTGTTTGTCTTGTTATTATAATGCTGCCTATCGAAACCGCGCTTGAAACCAGCGACGGACAGGCAGATTGACATATGCATCTATCAGACCAACTACAAGATGGCGTCGTCCGGACGCGCCGGCGAGCATGGTCATCAACCAAATTCGGTAGATTCACTTTCGCCATAACCAACCCAGGATCACCCGATCACTCACTATTCTACCGTACCTACGTTTCTCTTACTTACTGACCTCACTACTATTCCTAATTTACCTACAGTCCATTAACTACTTACCTGTTACCTACCCTATCCAGAATACCTACTCTATCTTCCTTACCCACCTTAATTCATTTACCTACCTGCGAGATTTCCTCTCCCATACGAGGCAGGATCATTTAGCGGCGAAGCAGAGTAGTGCCCTCTGTGCCAGACATGTTTACTCGACTCTCTACAACAGAGCCTCATCCCAGGGTATAGTTCTGTGCATGCGACTGCCCGAAAAAGAGGCACTTAATAATTGAAAATAAGCCCGTCTCAGGAATAGATCGACTAATAGGTTGCGGAACACTTCGACCTTCGGTCGGCGCCTCCCGAGACGTAACAGCCGCAAGCAGAATTCAAATCCGAGCCTCCGTTCGGCAGGAAATCGCAGTTATAGTGAAAAACATATCTTCTAGCAATCTAACTGCCAGAATCGTACTCTGTTGTTAAACAGAAGTGTAATCGAAGTGAAATCACTTGAGGAATCGAATGCCGCAAGCAGAATTCAAATCCGAGCCTCCGTTCGGCAGGAAATCGCAGTTATAGTGAAAAACCTATCTTCTAGCATTCTAACGGCCAGAATCGTACTCTGTTGTTAAACAGAAGTGTAATCGAAGTGAAATCACTTGAGGAATCGAATGCCGCAAGCAGAATTCAAATCCGAGCCTCCGTTCGGCAGGAAATCGCAGTTATAGTGAAAAACCTATCTTCTAGCATTCTAACGGCCAGAATCGTACTCTGTTGTTGAACAGAAGTGTATCCGAAGTAAAATGACTAGAGGGATCGAATGCCGCAAGCAGAATTCAAATCCGAGCCTCCGTTCGGCAGGAAATCGCAGTTATAGTGAAAAACCTATCTTCTAGCATTCTAACTGCCAGAATCGTACTCTGTTGTTAAACAGAAGTGTAATCGAAGTGAAATCACTTGAGGAATCGAATGCCGCAAGCAGAATTCAAATCCGAGCCTCCGTTCGGTAGGAAATCGCAGTTATAGTGAAAAACCTATCTTCTAGCATTCTAACTGCCAGAATCGTACTCTGTTGTTAAACAGAAGTGTAATCGAAGTGAAATCACTTGAGGAATCGAATGCCGCAAGCAGAATTCAAATCCGAGCCTCCGTTCGGCAAGAAATCGCAGTTATAGTGAAAAATCTATCTTCTAGCATTCTAACTGACAGAATCGTACTCTGTTGTTAAACAGAAGTGTAATCGAAGTGAAATCACTTGAGGAATCGAATGCCGCAAGCAGAATTCAAATCCGAGCCTCCGTTCGGCAGGAAATCGCAGTTATAGTGAAAAATCTATCTTCCAGCATTCTAACTGCCAGAATCGTACTCTGTTGTTAAACAGAAGTGTAATCGAAGTGAAATCACTTGAGGAATCGAATGCCGCAAGCAGAATTCAAATCCGAGCCTCCGTTCGGCAGGAAATCGCAGTTATAGTGAAAAACCTATCTTCTAGCATTCTAACTGCCAGAATCGTACTCTGTTGTTAATCGAAGTGAAATCACTTGAGGAATCGAATGCCGCAAGCAGAATTCAAATCCGAGCCTCCGTTCGGCAGGAAATCGCAGTTATAGTGAAAAACCTATCTTCCAGCATTCTAACTGCCAGAATAGTACTCTGTTGTTAAACAGAAGTGTAATCGAAGTGAAATCACTTGAGGAATCGAATGCCGCAAGCAGAATTCAAATCCGAGCCTCCGTTCGGCAGGAAATCGCAGTTATAGTGAAAAACCTATCTTCTAGCATTCTAACTGCCAGAATCGTACTCTGTTGTTAAACAGAAGTGTAATCGAAGTGAAATCACTTGAGGAATCGAATGCCGCAAGCAGAATTCAAATCCGAGCCTCCGTTCGGCAGGAAATCGCAGTTATAGTGAAAAACCTATCTTCTAGCCTTCTAACGGCCAGAATCGTACTCTGTTGTTGAACAGAAGTGTATCCGAAGTAAAATGACTAGAGGGATCGAATGCCGCAAGCAGAATTCAAATCCGAGCCTCCGTTCGGCAGGAAATCGCAGTTATAGTGAAAAACCTATCTTCCAGCATTCTAACTGCCAGAATAGTACTCTGTTGTTAAACAGAAGTGTAATCGAAGTGAAATCACTTGAGGAATCGAATGCCGCAAGCAGAATTCAAATCCGAGCCTCCGTTCGGCAGGAAATCGCAGTTATAGTGAAAAACCTATCTTCTAGCATTCTAACTGCCAGAATCGTACTCTGTTGTTAAACAGAAGTGTAATCGAAGTGAAATCACTTGAGGAATCGAATGCCGCAAGCAGAATTCAAATCCGAGCCTCCGTTCGGCAGGAAATCGCAGTTATAGTGAAAAATCTATCTTCCAGCATTCTAACTGCCAGAATCGTACTCTGTTGTTAAACAGAAGTGTAATCGAAGTGAAATGACTTGAGGAATCGAATGCCGCAAGCAGAATTCAAATCCGAGCCTCCGTTCGGCAGGAAATCGCAGTTATAGTGAAAAACCTATCTTCCAGCATTCTAACTGCCAGAATAGTACTCTGTTGTTAAACAGAAGTGTAATCGAAGTGAAATCACTTGAGGAATCGAATGCCGCAAGCAGAATTCAAATCCGAGCCTCCGTTCGGCAGGAAATCGCAGTTATAGTGAAAAACCTATCTTCTAGCATTCTAACTGCCAGAATCGTACTCTGTTGTTAAACAGAAGTGTAATCGAAGTGAAATCACTTGAGGAATCGAATGCCGCAAGCAGAATTCAAATCCGAGCCTCCGTTCGGCAGGAAATCGCAGTTATAGTGAAAAACATATCTTCTAGCAATCTAACTGCCAGAATCGTACTCTGTTGTTAAACAGAAGTGTAATCGAAGTGAAATCACTTGAGGAATCGAATGCCGCAAGCAGAATTCAAATCCGAGCCTCCGTTCGGCAGGAAATCGCAGTTATAGTGAAAAACCTATCTTCTAGCATTCTAACTGCCAGAATCGTACTCTGTTGTTAATCGAAGTGAAATCACTTGAGGAATCGAATGCCGCAAGCAGAATTCAAATCCGAGCCTCCGTTCGGCAGGAAATCGCAGTTATAGTGAAAAACCTATCTTCCAGCATTCTAACTGCCAGAATAGTACTCTGTTGTTAAACAGAAGTGTAATCGAAGTGAAATCACTTGAGGAATCGAATGCCGCAAGCAGAATTCAAATCCGAGCCTCCGTTCGGCAGGAAATCGCAGTTATAGTGAAAAACCTATCTTCTAGCATTCTAACTGCCAGAATCGTACTCTGTTGTTAATCGAAGTGAAATCACTTGAGGAATCGAATGCCGCAAGCAGAATTCAAATCCGAGCCTCCGTTCGGCAGGAAATCGCAGTTATAGTGAAAAATCTATCTTCCAGCATTCTAACTGCCAGAATCGTACTCTGTTGTTAAACAGAAGTGTAATCGAAGTGAAATCACTTGAGGAATCGAATGCCGCAAGCAGAATTCAAATCCGAGCCTCCGTTCGGCAGGAAATCGCAGTTATAGTGAAAAACCTATCTTCTAGCATTCTAACTGCCAGAATCGTACTCTGTTGTTAATCGAAGTGAAATCACTTGAGGAATCGAATGCCGCAAGCAGAATTCAAATCCGAGCCTCCGTTCGGCAGGAAATCGCAGTTATAGTGAAAAACCTATCTTCCAGCATTCTAACTGCCAGAATAGTACTCTGTTGTTAAACAGAAGTGTAATCGAAGTGAAATCACTTGAGGAATCGAATGCCGCAAGCAGAATTCAAATCCGAGCCTCCGTTCGGCAGGAAATCGCAGTTATAGTGAAAAACCTATCTTCTAGCATTCTAACTGCCAGAATCGTACTCTGTTGTTAAACAGAAGTGTAATCGAAGTGAAATCACTTGAGGAATCGAATGCCGTGTGACGTCTCACGCCTGTCCTGCCTATTTAGGTATATATATTTTTTTTCCAACGCCACGACATACCGCAGGCATATTGTACTACGTTACTCCATCTTATATTAACCAATTACAATTGAAGGCGCTCGGTCCCAAATACCCGAGCTCGACCAAAAACAAGTCTATTGACATTTGTCTTTTAACATTTGTCTTTTAACTTTTTCTATTGACACTGTCCTTTAACACCGTATGTTTGGGAACGCCGCGTCATAATCGCGATATACATTAAGCCGTAGCCTTTAACACAACCACAACGAACCACGAGCATTTATTGGGAATGATCACCTATTGACGATAATGATCGTGAGTCGTTGGAGGAACATAATTATAAGCCATAAGGATATGTATATCCTCCGAACGCCTGGTAGACGAGCTCGCGCTAAGTATTTAGTCTACTCAGCGATTCCCATGTGATCAAGCACACGTGCGATCACTACAGAGTTACGAGTGAGCTTCTCACGGAAAGATGACCGAGTGGTGTCCGATAAACAAGAGCCCACATTCCACTCTCACGGCAAAAGTGCTTAAAGTCACGTACAAAGTATCGGCTAGCATCCGAGCCGCCAGCTCGTCTCCTAGAGATAAGATAAGCACCGAGCACCGTGGAACTGCTGACGTTGCAGCGTACATGGACCGTTCGAGCGTGGGACTGCTTAGGTCAGCAACGTCCCAGCACGGAGCGAGACCGGTCACCTGACCACAACCGCGCGCGCTGATTGGCTCCCCACCGCTCGCGGGGCGCCTGCCCCACTACTCGGAGACCCTGCGAGGCTCCAGAGAGCCACTCGAACAATCAGTTCTCATCGTGGACCTGACAGCACCGGACGTAAACTTGAAGTGCTCCCGCTATACTTAGTAATCAGTTCTCATCGTGGACCTGACAGCAGTGGACGTAAACTCGAAGTGCTCCCGCTATACTTAGTAATCAGTTCTCATCGTGGACCTGACAGCACCGGACGTAAACTCGAAGTGCTCCCGCTATACTTAGTAATCAGTTCTCATCGTGGACCTGACAGCACCGGACGTAAACTCGAAGTGCTCCCGCGATACTTAGTAATCAATTCTCACAGCAGTAAACCTAAACTCGAAGTGCTCCCGCTATACTTAGTATTTGCTCCAATCTATACAAGTGTTGTGAATATTAGTGATCGTGCTTCATCACGCTAGAACAGCGACAAGGGACCTTCCAATTCCGATAGCGAGCACCGCATCTACTTGTTGCATTTACTGTGAGTCCAATTAAACTGTCAGTACCGCGATAGAACTCCGTGTCCAACGGTCACGTTAATAATTATACTTATTCTACTGTTCCGAGATTCGCTTAATTAAGTATTATCATTGTGTGTACTGTTCAAACACTTTACAATATACTTACTATACGAGATTTATTCGTTTATCGGTGATTTTACCTGTGACACCCACTACTCAATGTGCTCTAATGCCCGCGATGTGCAACCCTTGCAATAATGATTTAATTGAGGCTCGCCTGTCAATAACTCAAGAGCCGGCCAACGAAACCGCGCTATTTGTTAGCGACGAGGTGGCAATGGCTAGTTATTCTTACGCTTGTCATCGACTCCTTCCTGTTCCGCCTATCGAGATCGCGCTGATTGACAGCGTCGGCCAGGCAACAACAATAATCCGCAATTATCCGCGATGGCGTCGACGGCTCGCGCCCACTATCGCCCCGCTTCACAACGAAGCCACCGGTCAGGGCGACGAGTTAGGGAAAGAATACAGTACTACTATGACAATGTACTCCGAATCTCGTAGCAATAAGACAGAATAAGTCCTAACCATTACTTCATATCAACTGTCCACCAAATCATTCCTTAACTCTAGCAATTACTTCATACCCGCCTACTTCATTTCTACCACTTTGGTACCTATTCAACACTCGTGGGGTAAGGCGTGTGACAATACCTAACATCATCCTATTCAATCGGGTTCGAGATCCATTATCAGACATTAAGAGTCGCAATCATAGAAAGGCAACATTCGGAATCCAATTATTTCTATGCGATGATCACAGCCAGCCGTCAGAATCGCGCTATTTGCTAGCGACGAGAATGTTTGCATGACTCTGGCTTTAGACGTGTTTGTCTTGTTATTATAATGCTGCCTATCGAAACCGCGCTTGAAACCAGCGACGGACAGGCAGATTGACATATGCATCTATCAGACCAACTACAAGATGGCGTCGTCCGGACGCGCCGGCGAGCATGGTCATCAACCAAATTCGGTAGATTCACTTTCGCCATAACCAACCCAGGATCACCCGATCACTCACTATTCTACCGTACCTACGTTTCTCTTACTTACTGACCTCACTACTATTCCTAATTTACCTACAGTCCATTAACTACTTACCTGTTACCTACCCTATCCAGAATACCTACTCTATCTTCCTTACCCACCTTAATTCATTTACCTACCTGCGAGATTTCCTCTCCCATACGAGGCAGGATCATTTAGCGGCGAAGCAGAGTAGTGCCCTCTGTGCCAGACATGTTTACTCGACTCTCTACAACAGAGCCTCATCCCAGGGTATAGTTCTGTGCATGCGACTGCCCGAAAAAGAGGCACTTAATAATTGAAAATAAGCCCGTCTCAGGAATAGATCGACTAATAGGTTGCGGAACACTTCGACCTTCGGTCGGCGCCTCCCGAGACGTAACAGCCGCAAGCAGAATTCAAATCCGAGCCTCCGTTCGGCAGGAAATCGCAGTTATAGTGAAAAACATATCTTCTAGCAATCTAACTGCCAGAATCGTACTCTGTTGTTAAACAGAAGTGTAATCGAAGTGAAATCACTTGAGGAATCGAATGCCGCAAGCAGAATTCAAATCCGAGCCTCCGTTCGGCAGGAAATCGCAGTTATAGTGAAAAACCTATCTTCTAGCATTCTAACGGCCAGAATCGTACTCTGTTGTTAAACAGAAGTGTAATCGAAGTGAAATCACTTGAGGAATCGAATGCCGCAAGCAGAATTCAAATCCGAGCCTCCGTTCGGCAGGAAATCGCAGTTATAGTGAAAAACCTATCTTCTAGCATTCTAACGGCCAGAATCGTACTCTGTTGTTGAACAGAAGTGTATCCGAAGTAAAATGACTAGAGGGATCGAATGCCGCAAGCAGAATTCAAATCCGAGCCTCCGTTCGGCAGGAAATCGCAGTTATAGTGAAAAACCTATCTTCTAGCATTCTAACTGCCAGAATCGTACTCTGTTGTTAAACAGAAGTGTAATCGAAGTGAAATCACTTGAGGAATCGAATGCCGCAAGCAGAATTCAAATCCGAGCCTCCGTTCGGTAGGAAATCGCAGTTATAGTGAAAAACCTATCTTCTAGCATTCTAACTGCCAGAATCGTACTCTGTTGTTAAACAGAAGTGTAATCGAAGTGAAATCACTTGAGGAATCGAATGCCGCAAGCAGAATTCAAATCCGAGCCTCCGTTCGGCAAGAAATCGCAGTTATAGTGAAAAATCTATCTTCTAGCATTCTAACTGACAGAATCGTACTCTGTTGTTAAACAGAAGTGTAATCGAAGTGAAATCACTTGAGGAATCGAATGCCGCAAGCAGAATTCAAATCCGAGCCTCCGTTCGGCAGGAAATCGCAGTTATAGTGAAAAACCTATCTTCTAGCATTCTAACTGACAGAATCGTACTCTGTTGTTAAACAGAAGTGTAATCGAAGTGAAATGACTTGAGGAATCAAATGCCGCAAGCAGAATTCAAATCCGAGCCTCCGTTCGGCAGGAAACCGCAGTTATAGTGAAAAACCTATCTTCTAGCATTCTAACTGCCAGAATCGTACTCTGTTGTTAATCGAAGTGAAATCACTTGAGGAATCGAATGCCGCAAGCAGAATTCAAATCCGAGCCTCCGTTCGGCAGGAAATCGCAGTTATAGTGAAAAATCTATCTTCCAGCATTCTAACTGCCAGAATCGTACTCTGTTGTTAAACAGAAGTGTAATCGAAGTGAAATCACTTGAGGAATCGAATGCCGCAAGCAGAATTCAAATCCGAGCCTCCGTTCGGCAGGAAATCGCAGTTATAGTGAAAAACATATCTTCTAGCAATCTAACTGCCAGAATCGTACTCTGTTGTTAAACAGAAGTGTAATCGAAGTGAAATCACTTGAGGAATCGAATGCCGCAAGCAGAATTCAAATCCGAGCCTCCGTTCGACAGGAAATCGCAGTTATAGTGAAAAACCTATCTTCTAGCATTCTAACGGCCAGAATCGTACTCTGTTGTTGAACAGAAGTGTATCCGAAGTAAAATGACTAGAGGGATCGAATGCCGCAAGCAGAATTCAAATCCGAGCCTCCGTTCGGCAGGAAATCGCAGTTATAGTGAAAAACCTATCTTCTAGCATTCTAACTGCCAGAATCGTACTCTGTTGTTAAACAGAAGTGTAATCGAAGTGAAATCACTTGAGGAATCGAATGCCGCAAGCAGAATTCAAATCCGAGCCTCCGTTCGGCAGGAAATCGCAGTTATAGTGAAAAACCTATCTTCTAGCATTCTAACTGCCAGAATCGTACTCTGTTGTTAAACAGAAGTGTAATCGAAGTGAAATCACTTGAGGAATCGAATGCCGCAAGCAGAATTCAAATCCGAGCCTCCGTTCGGCAAGAAATCGCAGTTATAGTGAAAAATCTATCTTCTAGCATTCTAACTGACAGAATCGTACTCTGTTGTTAAACAGAAGTGTAATCGAAGTGAAATCACTTGAGGAATCGAATGCCGCAAGCAGAATTCAAATCCGAGCCTCCGTTCGGCAGTAAATCGCAGTTATAGTGAAAAACCTATCTTCTAGCATTCTAACTGACAGAATCGTACTCTGTTGTTAAACAGAAGTGTAATCGAAGTGAAATGACTTGAGGAATCAAATGCCGCAAGCAGAATTCAAATCCGAGCCTCCGTTCGGCAGGAAACCGCAGTTATAGTGAAAAACCTATCTTCTAGCATTCTAACTGCCAGAATCGTACTCTGTTGTTAAACAGAAGTGTAATCGAAGTGAAATCACTTGAGGAATCGAATGCCGCAAGCAGAATTCAAATCCGAGCCTCCGTTCGGCAGGAAATCGCAGTTATAGTGAAAAACCTATCTTCCAGCATTCTAACTGACAGAATAGTACTCTGTTGTTAAACAGAAGTGTAATCGAAGTGAAATCACTTGAGGAATCGAATGCCGCAAGCAGAATTCAAATCCGAGCCTCCGCTCGGCAGGAAATCGCAGTTATAGTGAAAAACCTATCTTCCAGCATTCTAACTGCCAGAATAGTACTCTGTTGTTAAACAGAAGTGTAATCAAAGTGAAATCACTTGAGGAATCGAATGCCGCAAGCAGAATTCAAATCCGAGCCTCCGTTCGGCAGGAAATCGCAGTTATAGTGAAAAACCTATCTTCCAGCATTCTAACTGCCAGAATAGTACTCTGTTGTTAAACAGAAGTGTAATCGAAGTGAAATCACTTGAGGAATCGAATGCCGCAAGCAGAATTCAAATCCGAGCCTCCGTTCGGCAAGAAATCGCAGTTATAGTGAAAAATCTATCTTCTAGCATTCTAACTGACAGAATCGTACTCTGTTGTTAAACAGAAGTGTAATCGAAGTGAAATCACTTGAGGAATCGAATGCCGCAAGCAGAATTCAAATCCGAGCCTCCGTTCGGCAGGAAATCGCAGTTATAGTGAAAAACCTATCTTCTAGCATTCTAACTGACAGAATCGTACTCTGTTGTTAAACAGAAGTGTAATCGAAGTGAAATCACTTGAGGAATCAAATGCCGCAAGCAGAATTCAAATCCGAGCCTCCGTTCGGCAGGAAACCGCAGTTATAGTGAAAAACCTATCTTCTAGCATTCTAACTGCCAGAATCGTACTCTGTTGTTAAACAGAAGTGTAATCGAAGTGAAATCACTTGAGGAATCGAATGCCGCAAGCAGAATTCAAATCCGAGCCTCCGCTCGGCAGGAAATCGCAGTTATAGTGAAAAACCTATCTTCCAGCATTCTAACTGCCAGAATAGTACTCTGTTGTTAAACAGAAGTGTAATCGAAGTGAAATCACTTGAGGAATCGAATGCCGCAAGCAGAATTCAAATCCGAGCCTCCGCTCGGCAGGAAATCGCAGTTATAGTGAAAAACCTATCTTCCAGCATTCTAACTGCCAGAATAGTACTCTGTTGTTAAACAGAAGTGTAATCAAAGTGAAATCACTTGAGGAATCGAATGCCGCAAGCAGAATTCAAATCCGAGCCTCCGTTCGGCAGGAAATCGCAGTTATAGTGAAAAACCTATCTTCCAGCATTCTAACTGCCAGAATAGTACTCTGTTGTTAAACAGAAGTGTAATCGAAGTGAAATCACTTGAGGAATCGAATGCCGCAAGCAGAATTCAAATCCGAGCCTCCGCTCGGCAGGAAATCGCAGTTATAGTGAAAAACCTATCTTCCAGCATTCTAACTGCCAGAATAGTACTCTGTTGTTAAACAGAAGTGTAATCAAAGTGAAATCACTTGAGGAATCGAATGCCGCAAGCAGAATTCAAATCCGAGCCTCCGTTCGGCAGGAAATCGCAGTTATAGTGAAAAACCTATCTTCCAGCATTCTAACTGCCAGAATAGTACTCTGTTGTTAAACAGAAGTGTAATCGAAGTGAAATCACTTGAGGAATCGAATGCCGCAAGCAGAATTCAAATCCGAGCCTCCGTTCGGCAAGAAATCGCAGTTATAGTGAAAAATCTATCTTCTAGCATTCTAACTGCCAGAATCGTACTCTGTTGTTAAACAGAAGTGTAATCGAAGTGAAATCACTTGAGGAATCGAATGCCGCAAGCAGAATTCAAATCCGAGCCTCCGTTCGGCAGGAAATCGCAGTTATAGTGAAAAACCTATCTTCTAGCATTCTAACTGACAGAATCGTACTCTGTTGTTAAACAGAAGTGTAATCGAAGTGAAATGACTTGAGGAATCAAATGCCGCAAGCAGAATTCAAATCCGAGCCTCCGTTCGGCAGGAAACCGCAGTTATAGTGAAAAACCTATCTTCTAGCATTCTAACTGCCAGAATCGTACTCTGTTGTTAAACAGAAGTGTAATCGAAGTGAAATCACTTGAGGAATCGAATGCCGCAAGCAGAATTCAAATCCGAGCCTCCGCTCGGCAGGAAATCGCAGTTATAGTGAAAAACCTATCTTCCAGCATTCTAACTGCCAGAATAGTACTCTGTTGTTAAACAGAAGTGTAATCGAAGTGAAATCACTTGAGGAATCGAATGCCGCAAGCAGAATTCAAATCCGAGCCTCCGCTCGGCAGGAAATCGCAGTTATAGTGAAAAACCTATCTTCCAGCATTCTAACTGCCAGAATAGTACTCTGTTGTTAAACAGAAGTGTAATCAAAGTGAAATCACTTGAGGAATCGAATGCCGCAAGCAGAATTCAAATCCGAGCCTCCGTTCGGCAGGAAATCGCAGTTATAGTGAAAAACCTATCTTCCAGCATTCTAACTGCCAGAATAGTACTCTGTTGTTAAACAGAAGTGTAATCGAAGTGAAATCACTTGAGGAATCGAATGCCGCAAGCAGAATTCAAATCCGAGCCTCCGTTCGGCAGGAAATCGCAGTTATAGTGAAAAACCTATCTTCTAGCATTCTAACTGCCAGAATCGTACTCTGTTGTTAATCGAAGTGAAATCACTTGAGGAATCGAATGCCGCAAGCAGAATTCAAATCCGAGCCTCCGTTCGGCAGGAAATCGCAGTTATAGTGAAAAATCTATCTTCTAGCATTCTAACTGCCAGAATCGTACTCTGTTGTTAAACAGAAGTGTAATCGAAGTGAAATCACTTGAGGAATCGAATGCCGCAAGCAGAATTCAAATCCGAGCCTCCGTTCGGCAGGAAATCGCAGTTATAGTGAAAAACCTATCTTCTAGCATTCTAACTGACAGAATCGTACTCTGTTGTTAAACAGAAGTGTAATCGAAGTGAAATCACTTGAGGAATGGAATGCCGCAAGCAGAATTCAAATCCGAGCCTCCGTTCGGCAGGAAATCGCAGTTATAGTGAAAAACCTATCTTCCAGCATTCTAACTGCCAGAATAGTACTCTGTTGTTAAACAGAAGTGTAATCGAAGTGAAATCACTTGAGGAATCGAATGCCGCAAGCAGAATTCAAATCCGAGCCTCCGCTCGGCAGGAAATCGCAGTTATAGTGAAAAACCTATCTTCCAGCATTCTAACTGCCAGAATAGTACTCTGTTGTTAAACAGAAGTGTAATCAAAGTGAAATCACTTGAGGAATCGAATGCCGCAAGCAGAATTCAAATCCGAGCCTCCGTTCGGCAGGAAATCGCAGTTATAGTGAAAAACCTATCTTCCAGCATTCTAACTGCCAGAATAGTACTCTGTTGTTAAACAGAAGTGTAATCGAAGTGAAATCACTTGAGGAATCGAATGCCGCAAGCAGAATTCAAATCCGAGCCTCCGTTCGGCAAGAAATCGCAGTTATAGTGAAAAATCTATCTTCTAGCATTCTAACTGACAGAATCGTACTCTGTTGTTAAACAGAAGTGTAATCGAAGTGAAATCACTTGAGGAATCGAATGCCGCAAGCAGAATTCAAATCCGAGCCTCCGTTCGGCAGGAAATCGCAGTTATAGTGAAAAACCTATCTTCTAGCATTCTAACTGACAGAATCGTACTCTGTTGTTAAACAGAAGTGTAATCGAAGTGAAATGACTTGAGGAATCAAATGCCGCAAGCAGAATTCAAATCCGAGCCTCCGTTCGGCAGGAAACCGCAGTTATAGTGAAAAACCTATCTTCTAGCATTCTAACTGCCAGAATCGTACTCTGTTGTTAAACAGAAGTGTAATCGAAGTGAAATCACTTGAGGAATCGAATGCCGCAAGCAGAATTCAAATCCGAGCCTCCGCTCGGCAGGAAATCGCAGTTATAGTGAAAAACCTATCTTCCAGCATTCTAACTGCCAGAATAGTACTCTGTTGTTAAACAGAAGTGTAATCAAAGTGAAATCACTTGAGGAATCGAATGCCGCAAGCAGAATTCAAATCCGAGCCTCCGTTCGGCAGGAAATCGCAGTTATAGTGAAAAACCTATCTTCCAGCATTCTAACTGCCAGAATAGTACTCTGTTGTTAAACAGAAGTGTAATCGAAGTGAAATCACTTGAGGAATCGAATGCCGCAAGCAGAATTCAAATCCGAGCCTCCGTTCGGCAGGAAATCGCAGTTATAGTGAAAAACCTATCTTCTAGCATTCTAACTGCCAGAATCGTACTCTGTTGTTAATCGAAGTGAAATCACTTGAGGAATCGAATGCCGCAAGCAGAATTCAAATCCGAGCCTCCGTTCGGCAGGAAATCGCAGTTATAGTGAAAAATCTATCTTCTAGCATTCTAACTGCCAGAATCGTACTCTGTTGTTAAACAGAAGTGTAATCGAAGTGAAATCACTTGAGGAATCGAATGCCGCAAGCAGAATTCAAATCCGAGCCTCCGTTCGGCAGGAAATCGCAGTTATAGTGAAAAACCTATCTTCTAGCATTCTAACTGCCAGAATCGTACTCTGTTGTTAAACAGAAGTGTAATCGAAGTGAAATCACTTGAGGAATGGAATGCCGCAAGCAGAATTCAAATCCGAGCCTCCGTTCGGCAGGAAATCGCAGTTATAGTGAAAAACCTATCTTCCAGCATTCTAACTGCCAGAATAGTACTCTGTTGTTAAACAGAAGTGTAATCGAAGTGAAATCACTTGAGGAATCGAATGCCGCAAGCAGAATTCAAATCCGAGCCTCCGTTCGGCAGGAAATCGCAGTTATAGTGAAAAACCTATCTTCTAGCATTCTAACTGCCAGAATTGTACTCTGTTGTTAATCGAAGTGAAATCACTTGAGGAATCGAATGCCGCAAGCAGAATTCAAATCCGAGCCTCCGTTCGGCAGGAAATCGCAGTTATAGTGAAAAATCTATCTTCTAGCATTCTAACTGCCAGAATCGTACTCTGTTGTTAAACAGAAGTGTAATCGAAGTGAAATCACTTGAGGAATCGAATGCCGCAAGCAGAATTCAAATCCGAGCCTCCGTTCGGCAGGAAATCGCAGTTATAGTGAAAAACCTATCTTCTAGCATTCTAACTGACAGAATCGTACTCTGTTGTTAAACAGAAGTGTAATCGAAGTGAAATCACTTGAGGAATGGAATGCCGCAAGCAGAATTCAAATCCGAGCCTCCGTTCGGCAGGAAATCGCAGTTATAGTGAAAAACCTATCTTCTAGCATTCTAACTGCCAGAATCGTACTCTGTTGTTAAACAGAAGTGTAATCGAAGTGAAATCACTTGAGGAATCGAATGCCGCAAGCAGAATTCAAATCCGAGCCTCCGTTCGGTAGGAAATCGCAGTTATAGTGAAAATCCTATCTTCTAGCATTCTAACTGCCAGAATCGTACTCTGTTGTTAAACAGAAGTGTAATCGAAGTGAAATCACTTGAGGAATCGAATGCCGCAAGCAGAATTCAAATCCGAGCCTCCGTTCGGCAGGAAATCGCAGTTATAGTGAAAAACCTATCTTCTAGCCTTCTAACGGCCAGAATCGTACTCTGTTGTTGAACAGAAGTGTATCCGAAGTAAAATGACTAGAGGGATCGAATGCCGCAAGCAGAATTCAAATCCGAGCCTCCGCTCGGCAGGAAATCGCAGTTATAGTGAAAAACCTATCTTCCAGCATTCTAACTGCCAGAATCGTACTCTGTTGTTAAACAGAAGTGTAATCGAAGTGAAATCACTTGAGGAATCGAATGCCGCAAGCAGAATTCAAATCCGAGCCTCCGTTCGGCAGGAAATCGCAGTTATAGTGAAAAACCTATCTTCTAGCATTCTAACTGCCAGAATCGTACTCTGTTGTTAAACAGAAGTGTAATCGAAGTGAAATCACTTGAGGAATCGAATGCCGCAAGCAGAATTCAAATCCGAGCCTCCGTTCGGCAGGAAATCGCAGTTATAGTGAAAAACCTATCTTCTAGCATTCTAACTGCCAGAATCGTACTCTGTTGTTAATCGAAGTGAAATCACTTGAGGAATCGAATGCCGCAAGCAGAATTCAAATCCGAGCCTCCGTTCGGCAGGAAATCGCAGTTATAGTGAAAAACCTATCTTCCAGCATTCTAACTGCCAGAATAGTACTCTGTTGTTAAACAGAAGTGTAATCGAAGTGAAATCACTTGAGGAATCGAATGCCGCAAGCAGAATTCAAATCCGAGCCTCCGTTCGGCAGGAAATCGCAGTTATAGTGAAAAACCTATCTTCTAGCATTCTAACGGCCAGAATCGTACTCTGTTGTTGAACAGAAGTGTATCCGAAGTAAAATGACTAGAGGGATCGAATGCCGCAAGCAGAATTCAAATCCGAGCCTCCGTTCGGCAGGAAATCGCAGTTATAGTGAAAAATCTATCTTCCAGCATTCTAACTGCCAGAATCGTACTCTGTTGTTAAACAGAAGTGTAATCGAAGTGAAATGACTTGAGGAATCGAATGCCGCAAGCAGAATTCAAATCCGAGCCTCCGCTCGGCAGGAAATCGCAGTTATAGTGAAAAACCTATCTTCCAGCATTCTAACTGCCAGAATAGTACTCTGTTGTTAAACAGAAGTGTAATCAAAGTGAAATCACTTGAGGAATCGAATGCCGCAAGCAGAATTCAAATCCGAGCCTCCGTTCGGCAGGAAATCGCAGTTATAGTGAAAAACCTATCTTCTAGCATTCTAACGGCCAGAATCGTACTCTGTTGTTGAACAGAAGTGTATCCGAAGTAAAATGACTAGAGGGATCGAATGCCGCAAGCAGAATTCAAATCCGAGCCTCCGTTCGGCAGGAAATCGCAGTTATAGTGAAAAACCAATCTTCTAGCATTCTAACTGCCAGAATCGTACTCTGTTGTTAAACAGAAGTGTAATCGAAGTGAAATCACTTGAGGAATCGAATGCCGCAAGCAGAATTCAAATCCGAGCCTCCGTTCGGTAGGAAATCGCAGTTATAGTGAAAAACCTATCTTCTAGCATTCTAACTGCCAGAATCGTACTCTGTTGTTAAACAGAAGTGTAATCGAAGTGAAATGACTTGAGGAATCGAATGCCGCAAGCAGAATTCAAATCCGAGCCTCCGTTCGGCAGGAAATCGCAGTTATAGTGAAAACCTATCTTCCAGCATTCTAACTGCCAGAATAGTACTCTGTTGTTAAACAGAAGTGTAATCGAAGTGAAATCACTTGAAGAATCGAATGCCGCAAGCAGAATTCAAATCCGAGCCTCCGTTCGGCAGGAAACCGCAGTTATAGTGAAAAACCTATCTTCTAGCATTCTAACTGCCAGAATCGTACTCTGTTGTTAAACAGAAGTGTAATCGAAGTGAAATCACTTGAGGAATCGAATGCCGCAAGCAGAATTCAAATCCGAGCCTCCGCTCGGCAGGAAATCGCAGTTATAGTGAAAAACCTATCTTCCAGCATTCTAACTGCCAGAATAGTACTCTGTTGTTAAACAGAAGTGTAATCAAAGTGAAATCACTTGAGGAATCGAATGCCGCAAGCAGAATTCAAATCCGAGCCTCCGTTCGGCAGGAAATCGCAGTTATAGTGAAAAACCTATCTTCCAGCATTCTAACTGCCAGAATAGTACTCTGTTGTTAAACAGAAGTGTAATCGAAGTGAAATCACTTGAGGAATCGAATGCCGCAAGCAGAATTCAAATCCGAGCCTCCGTTCGGCAGGAAATCGCAGTTATAGTGAAAAACCTATCTTCTAGCATTCTAACTGCCAGAATCGTACTCTGTTGTTAATCGAAGTGAAATCACTTGAGGAATCGAATGCCGCAAGCAGAATTCAAATCCGAGCCTCCGTTCGGCAGGAAATCGCAGTTATAGTGAAAAATCTATCTTCTAGCATTCTAACTGCCAGAATCGTACTCTGTTGTTAAACAGAAGTGTAATCGAAGTGAAATCACTTGAGGAATCGAATGCCGCAAGCAGAATTCAAATCCGAGCCTCCGTTCGGCAGGAAATCGCAGTTATAGTGAAAAACCTATCTTCTAGCATTCTAACTGACAGAATCGTACTCTGTTGTTAAACAGAAGTGTAATCGAAGTGAAATCACTTGAGGAATGGAATGCCGCAAGCAGAATTCAAATCCGAGCCTCCGTTCGGCAGGAAATCGCAGTTATAGTGAAAAACCTATCTTCCAGCATTCTAACTGCCAGAATAGTACTCTGTTGTTAAACAGAAGTGTAATCGAAGTGAAATCACTTGAGGAATCGAATGCCGCAAGCAGAATTCAAATCCGAGCCTCCGTTCGGCAGGAAATCGCAGTTATAGTGAAAAACCTATCTTCTAGCATTCTAACTGCCAGAATTGTACTCTGTTGTTAATCGAAGTGAAATCACTTGAGGAATCGAATGCCGCAAGCAGAATTCAAATCCGAGCCTCCGTTCGGCAGGAAATCGCAGTTATAGTGAAAAATCTATCTTCTAGCATTCTAACTGCCAGAATCGTACTCTGTTGTTAAACAGAAGTGTAATCGAAGTGAAATCACTTGAGGAATCGAATGCCGCAAGCAGAATTCAAATCCGAGCCTCCGTTCGGCAGGAAATCGCAGTTATAGTGAAAAACCTATCTTCTAGCATTCTAACTGACAGAATCGTACTCTGTTGTTAAACAGAAGTGTAATCGAAGTGAAATCACTTGAGGAATGGAATGCCGCAAGCAGAATTCAAATCCGAGCCTCCGTTCGGCAGGAAATCGCAGTTATAGTGAAAAACCTATCTTCTAGCATTCTAACTGCCAGAATCGTACTCTGTTGTTAAACAGAAGTGTAATCGAAGTGAAATCACTTGAGGAATCGAATGCCGCAAGCAGAATTCAAATCCGAGCCTCCGTTCGGTAGGAAATCGCAGTTATAGTGAAAATCCTATCTTCTAGCATTCTAACTGCCAGAATCGTACTCTGTTGTTAAACAGAAGTGTAATCGAAGTGAAATCACTTGAGGAATCGAATGCCGCAAGCAGAATTCAAATCCGAGCCTCCGTTCGGCAGGAAATCGCAGTTATAGTGAAAAACATATCTTCTAGCAATCTAACTGCCAGAATCGTACTCTGTTGTTAAACAGAAGTGTAATCGAAGTGAAATCACTTGAGGAATCGAATGCCGCAAGCAGAATTCAAATCCGAGCCTCCGTTCGGCAGGAAATCGCAGTTATAGTGAAAAACCTATCTTCTAGCATTCTAACTGCCAGAATCGTACTCTGTTGTTAATCGAAGTGAAATCACTTGAGGAATCGAATGCCGCAAGCAGAATTCAAATCCGAGCCTCCGTTCGGCAGGAAATCGCAGTTATAGTGAAAAACCTATCTTCCAGCATTCTAACTGCCAGAATAGTACTCTGTTGTTAAACAGAAGTGTAATCGAAGTGAAATCACTTGAGGAATCGAATGCCGCAAGCAGAATTCAAATCCGAGCCTCCGTTCGGCAGGAAATCGCAGTTATAGTGAAAAACCTATCTTCTAGCATTCTAACTGCCAGAATCGTACTCTGTTGTTAATCGAAGTGAAATCACTTGAGGAATCGAATGCCGCAAGCAGAATTCAAATCCGAGCCTCCGTTCGGCAGGAAATCGCAGTTATAGTGAAAAATCTATCTTCCAGCATTCTAACTGCCAGAATCGTACTCTGTTGTTAAACAGAAGTGTAATCGAAGTGAAATCACTTGAGGAATCGAATGCCGCAAGCAGAATTCAAATCCGAGCCTCCGTTCGGCAGGAAATCGCAGTTATAGTGAAAAACCTATCTTCTAGCATTCTAACTGCCAGAATCGTACTCTGTTGTTAATCGAAGTGAAATCACTTGAGGAATCGAATGCCGCAAGCAGAATTCAAATCCGAGCCTCCGTTCGGCAGGAAATCGCAGTTATAGTGAAAAACCTATCTTCCAGCATTCTAACTGCCAGAATAGTACTCTGTTGTTAAACAGAAGTGTAATCGAAGTGAAATCACTTGAGGAATCGAATGCCGCAAGCAGAATTCAAATCCGAGCCTCCGTCAGGCAGGAAATCGCAGTTATAGTGAAAAACCTATCTTCTAGCATTCTAACTGCCAGAATCGTACTCTGTTGTTAAACAGAAGTGTAATCGAAGTGAAATCACTTGAGGAATCGAATGCCGCAAGCAGAATTCAAATCCGAGCCTCCGTTCGGCAGGAAATCGCAGTTATAGTGAAAAACCTATCTTCTAGCCTTCTAACGGCCAGAATCGTACTCTGTTGTTGAACAGAAGTGTATCCGAAGTAAAATGACTAGAGGGATCGAATGCCGCAAGCAGAATTCAAATCCGAGCCTCCGTTCGGCAGGAAATCGCAGTTATAGTGAAAAACCTATCTTCCAGCATTCTAACTGCCAGAATAGTACTCTGTTGTTAAACAGAAGTGTAATCGAAGTGAAATCACTTGAGGAATCGAATGCCGCAAGCAGAATTCAAATCCGAGCCTCCGTTCGGCAGGAAATCGCAGTTATAGTGAAAAACCTATCTT
The DNA here is from genome assembly GCA_910593735.2 of Ectemnius lituratus. Lineage (NCBI taxonomy): Eukaryota > Metazoa > Arthropoda > Insecta > Hymenoptera > Crabronidae > Ectemnius > Ectemnius lituratus. The sequence continues at coordinate 1,283,003 of OU343044.1, read as the reverse complement.
CTAGCATTCTAACTGCCAGAATCGTACTCTGTTGTTAAACAGAAGTGTAATCGAAGTGAAATCACTTGAGGAATCGAATGCCGCAAGCAGAATTCAAATCCGAGCCTCCGTTCGGCAGGAAATCGCAGTTATAGTGAAAAATCTATCTTCCAGCATTCTAACTGCCAGAATCGTACTCTGTTGTTAAACAGAAGTGTAATCGAAGTGAAATGACTTGAGGAATCGAATGCCGCAAGCAGAATTCAAATCCGAGCCTCCGTTCGGCAGGAAATCGCAGTTATAGTGAAAAACCTATCTTCCAGCATTCTAACTGCCAGAATAGTACTCTGTTGTTAAACAGAAGTGTAATCGAAGTGAAATCACTTGAGGAATCGAATGCCGCAAGCAGAATTCAAATCCGAGCCTCCGTTCGGCAGGAAATCGCAGTTATAGTGAAAAACCTATCTTCTAGCATTCTAACTGCCAGAATCGTACTCTGTTGTTAAACAGAAGTGTAATCGAAGTGAAATCACTTGAGGAATCGAATGCCGCAAGCAGAATTCAAATCCGAGCCTCCGTTCGGCAGGAAATCGCAGTTATAGTGAAAAACATATCTTCTAGCAATCTAACTGCCAGAATCGTACTCTGTTGTTAAACAGAAGTGTAATCGAAGTGAAATCACTTGAGGAATCGAATGCCGCAAGCAGAATTCAAATCCGAGCCTCCGTTCGGCAGGAAATCGCAGTTATAGTGAAAAACCTATCTTCTAGCATTCTAACTGCCAGAATCGTACTCTGTTGTTAATCGAAGTGAAATCACTTGAGGAATCGAATGCCGCAAGCAGAATTCAAATCCGAGCCTCCGTTCGGCAGGAAATCGCAGTTATAGTGAAAAACCTATCTTCCAGCATTCTAACTGCCAGAATAGTACTCTGTTGTTAAACAGAAGTGTAATCGAAGTGAAATCACTTGAGGAATCGAATGCCGCAAGCAGAATTCAAATCCGAGCCTCCGTTCGGCAGGAAATCGCAGTTATAGTGAAAAACCTATCTTCTAGCATTCTAACTGCCAGAATCGTACTCTGTTGTTAATCGAAGTGAAATCACTTGAGGAATCGAATGCCGCAAGCAGAATTCAAATCCGAGCCTCCGTTCGGCAGGAAATCGCAGTTATAGTGAAAAATCTATCTTCCAGCATTCTAACTGCCAGAATCGTACTCTGTTGTTAAACAGAAGTGTAATCGAAGTGAAATCACTTGAGGAATCGAATGCCGCAAGCAGAATTCAAATCCGAGCCTCCGTTCGGCAGGAAATCGCAGTTATAGTGAAAAACCTATCTTCTAGCATTCTAACTGCCAGAATCGTACTCTGTTGTTAATCGAAGTGAAATCACTTGAGGAATCGAATGCCGCAAGCAGAATTCAAATCCGAGCCTCCGTTCGGCAGGAAATCGCAGTTATAGTGAAAAACCTATCTTCCAGCATTCTAACTGCCAGAATAGTACTCTGTTGTTAAACAGAAGTGTAATCGAAGTGAAATCACTTGAGGAATCGAATGCCGCAAGCAGAATTCAAATCCGAGCCTCCGTTCGGCAGGAAATCGCAGTTATAGTGAAAAACCTATCTTCTAGCATTCTAACTGCCAGAATCGTACTCTGTTGTTAAACAGAAGTGTAATCGAAGTGAAATCACTTGAGGAATCGAATGCCGCAAGCAGAATTCAAATCCGAGCCTCCGTTCGGCAGGAAATCGCAGTTATAGTGAAAAACCTATCTTCCAGCATTCTAACTGCCAGAATAGTACTCTGTTGTTAAACAGAAGTGTAATCGAAGTGAAATCACTTGAGGAATCGAATGCCGCAAGCAGAATTCAAATCCGAGCCTCCGTTCGGCAGGAAATCGCAGTTATAGTGAAAAACCTATCTTCTAGCATTCTAACTGCCAGAATCGTACTCTGTTGTTAAACAGAAGTGTAATCGAAGTGAAATCACTTGAGGAATCGAATGCCGCAAGCAGAATTCAAATCCGAGCCTCCGTTCGGCAGGAAATCGCAGTTATAGTGAAAAACCTATCTTCTAGCCTTCTAACGGCCAGAATCGTACTCTGTTGTTGAACAGAAGTGTATCCGAAGTAAAATGACTAGAGGGATCGAATGCCGCAAGCAGAATTCAAATCCGAGCCTCCGTTCGGCAGGAAATCGCAGTTATAGTGAAAAACCTATCTTCCAGCATTCTAACTGCCAGAATAGTACTCTGTTGTTAAACAGAAGTGTAATCGAAGTGAAATCACTTGAGGAATCGAATGCCGCAAGCAGAATTCAAATCCGAGCCTCCGTTCGGCAGGAAATCGCAGTTATAGTGAAAAACCTATCTTCTAGCATTCTAACTGCCAGAATCGTACTCTGTTGTTAAACAGAAGTGTAATCGAAGTGAAATCACTTGAGGAATCGAATGCCGCAAGCAGAATTCAAATCCGAGCCTCCGTTCGGCAGGAAATCGCAGTTATAGTGAAAAATCTATCTTCCAGCATTCTAACTGCCAGAATCGTACTCTGTTGTTAAACAGAAGTGTAATCGAAGTGAAATGACTTGAGGAATCGAATGCCGCAAGCAGAATTCAAATCCGAGCCTCCGTTCGGCAGGAAATCGCAGTTATAGTGAAAAACCTATCTTCCAGCATTCTAACTGCCAGAATAGTACTCTGTTGTTAAACAGAAGTGTAATCGAAGTGAAATCACTTGAGGAATCGAATGCCGCAAGCAGAATTCAAATCCGAGCCTCCGTTCGGCAGGAAATCGCAGTTATAGTGAAAAACCTATCTTCTAGCATTCTAACTGCCAGAATCGTACTCTGTTGTTAAACAGAAGTGTAATCGAAGTGAAATCACTTGAGGAATCGAATGCCGCAAGCAGAATTCAAATCCGAGCCTCCGTTCGGCAGGAAATCGCAGTTATAGTGAAAAACATATCTTCTAGCAATCTAACTGCCAGAATCGTACTCTGTTGTTAAACAGAAGTGTAATCGAAGTGAAATCACTTGAGGAATCGAATGCCGCAAGCAGAATTCAAATCCGAGCCTCCGTTCGGCAGGAAATCGCAGTTATAGTGAAAAACCTATCTTCTAGCATTCTAACTGCCAGAATCGTACTCTGTTGTTAATCGAAGTGAAATCACTTGAGGAATCGAATGCCGCAAGCAGAATTCAAATCCGAGCCTCCGTTCGGCAGGAAATCGCAGTTATAGTGAAAAACCTATCTTCCAGCATTCTAACTGCCAGAATAGTACTCTGTTGTTAAACAGAAGTGTAATCGAAGTGAAATCACTTGAGGAATCGAATGCCGCAAGCAGAATTCAAATCCGAGCCTCCGTTCGGCAGGAAATCGCAGTTATAGTGAAAAACCTATCTTCTAGCATTCTAACTGCCAGTATCGTACTCTGTTGTTAATCGAAGTGAAATCACTTGAGGAATCGAATGCCGCAAGCAGAATTCAAATCCGAGCCTCCGTTCGGCAGGAAATCGCAGTTATAGTGAAAAATCTATCTTCCAGCATTCTAACTGCCAGAATCGTACTCTGTTGTTAAACAGAAGTGTAATCGAAGTGAAATCACTTGAGGAATCGAATGCCGCAAGCAGAATTCAAATCCGAGCCTCCGTTCGGCAGGAAATCGCAGTTATAGTGAAAAACCTATCTTCTAGCATTCTAACTGCCAGAATCGTACTCTGTTGTTAATCGAAGTGAAATCACTTGAGGAATCGAATGCCGCAAGCAGAATTCAAATCCGAGCCTCCGTTCGGCAGGAAATCGCAGTTATAGTGAAAAACCTATCTTCCAGCATTCTAACTGCCAGAATAGTACTCTGTTGTTAAACAGAAGTGTAATCGAAGTGAAATCACTTGAGGAATCGAATGCCGCAAGCAGAATTCAAATCCGAGCCTCCGTTCGGCAGGAAATCGCAGTTATAGTGAAAAACCTATCTTCTAGCATTCTAACTGCCAGAATCGTACTCTGTTGTTAAACAGAAGTGTAATCGAAGTGAAATCACTTGAGGAATCGAATGCCGTGTGACGTCTCACGCCTGTCCTGCCTATTTAGGTATATATATTTTTTTTCCAACGCCACGACATACCGCAGGCATATTGTACTACGTTACTCCATCTTATATTAACCAATTACAATTGAAGGCGCTCGGTCCCAAATACCCGAGCTCGACCAAAAACAAGTCTATTGACATTTGTCTTTTAACATTTGTCTTTTAACTTTTTCTATTGACACTGTCCTTTAACACCGTATGTTTGGGAACGCCGCGTCATAATCGCGATATACATTAAGCCGTAGCCTTTAACACAACCACAACGAACCACGAGCATTTATTGGGAATGATCACCTATTGACGATAATGATCGTGAGTCGTTGGAGGAACATAATTATAAGCCATAAGGATATGTATATCCTCCGAACGCCTGGTAGACGAGCTCGCGCTAAGTATTTAGTCTACTCAGCGATTCCCATGTGATCAAGCACACGTGCGATCACTACAGAGTTACGAGTGAGCTTCTCACGGAAAGATGACCGAGTGGTGTCCGATAAACAAGAGCCCACATTCCACTCTCACGGCAAAAGTGCTTAAAGTCACGTACAAAGTATCGGCTAGCATCCGAGCCGCCAGCTCGTCTCCTAGAGATAAGATAAGCACCGAGCACCGTGGAACTGCTGACGTTGCAGCGTACATGGACCGTTCGAGCGTGGGACTGCTTAGGTCAGCAACGTCCCAGCACGGAGCGAGACCGGTCACCTGACCACAACCGCGCGCGCTGATTGGCTCCCCACCGCTCGCGGGGCGCCTGCCCCACTACTCGGAGACCCTGCGAGGCTCCAGAGAGCCACTCGAACAATCAGTTCTCATCGTGGACCTGACAGCACCGGACGTAAACTTGAAGTGCTCCCGCTATACTTAGTAATCAGTTCTCATCGTGGACCTGACAGCAGTGGACGTAAACTCGAAGTGCTCCCGCTATACTTAGTAATCAGTTCTCATCGTGGACCTGACAGCACCGGACGTAAACTCGAAGTGCTCCCGCTATACTTAGTAATCAGTTCTCATCGTGGACCTGACAGCACCGGACGTAAACTCGAAGTGCTCCCGCGATACTTAGTAATCAATTCTCACAGCAGTAAACCTAAACTCGAAGTGCTCCCGCTATACTTAGTATTTGCTCCAATCTATACAAGTGTTGTGAATATTAGTGATCGTGCTTCATCACGCTAGAACAGCGACAAGGGACCTTCCAATTCCGATAGCGAGCACCGCATCTACTTGTTGCATTTACTGTGAGTCCAATTAAACTGTCAGTACCGCGATAGAACTCCGTGTCCAACGGTCACGTTAATAATTATACTTATTCTACTGTTCCGAGATTCGCTTAATTAAGTATTATCATTGTGTGTACTGTTCAAACACTTTACAATATACTTACTATACGAGATTTATTCGTTTATCGGTGATTTTACCTGTGACACCCACTACTCAATGTGCTCTAATGCCCGCGATGTGCAACCCTTGCAATAATGATTTAATTGAGGCTCGCCTGTCAATAACTCAAGAGCCGGCCAACGAAACCGCGCTATTTGTTAGCGACGAGGTGGCAATGGCTAGTTATTCTTACGCTTGTCATCGACTCCTTCCTGTTCCGCCTATCGAGATCGCGCTGATTGACAGCGTCGGCCAGGCAACAACAATAATCCGCAATTATCCGCGATGGCGTCGACGGCTCGCGCCCACTATCGCCCCGCTTCACAACGAAGCCACCGGTCAGGGCGACGAGTTAGGGAAAGAATACAGTACTACTATGACAATGTACTCCGAATCTCGTAGCAATAAGACAGAATAAGTCCTAACCATTACTTCATATCAACTGTCCACCAAATCATTCCTTAACTCTAGCAATTACTTCATACCCGCCTACTTCATTTCTACCACTTTGGTACCTATTCAACACTCGTGGGGTAAGGCGTGTGACAATACCTAACATCATCCTATTCAATCGGGTTCGAGATCCATTATCAGACATTAAGAGTCGCAATCATAGAAAGGCAACATTCGGAATCCAATTATTTCTATGCGATGATCACAGCCAGCCGTCAGAATCGCGCTATTTGCTAGCGACGAGAATGTTTGCATGACTCTGGCTTTAGACGTGTTTGTCTTGTTATTATAATGCTGCCTATCGAAACCGCGCTTGAAACCAGCGACGGACAGGCAGATTGACATATGCATCTATCAGACCAACTACAAGATGGCGTCGTCCGGACGCGCCGGCGAGCATGGTCATCAACCAAATTCGGTAGATTCACTTTCGCCATAACCAACCCAGGATCACCCGATCACTCACTATTCTACCGTACCTACGTTTCTCTTACTTACTGACCTCACTACTATTCCTAATTTACCTACAGTCCATTAACTACTTACCTGTTACCTACCCTATCCAGAATACCTACTCTATCTTCCTTACCCACCTTAATTCATTTACCTACCTGCGAGATTTCCTCTCCCATACGAGGCAGGATCATTTAGCGGCGAAGCAGAGTAGTGCCCTCTGTGCCAGACATGTTTACTCGACTCTCTACAACAGAGCCTCATCCCAGGGTATAGTTCTGTGCATGCGACTGCCCGAAAAAGAGGCACTTAATAATTGAAAATAAGCCCGTCTCAGGAATAGATCGACTAATAGGTTGCGGAACACTTCGACCTTCGGTCGGCGCCTCCCGAGACGTAACAGCCGCAAGCAGAATTCAAATCCGAGCCTCCGTTCGGCAGGAAATCGCAGTTATAGTGAAAAACATATCTTCTAGCAATCTAACTGCCAGAATCGTACTCTGTTGTTAAACAGAAGTGTAATCGAAGTGAAATCACTTGAGGAATCGAATGCCGCAAGCAGAATTCAAATCCGAGCCTCCGTTCGGCAGGAAATCGCAGTTATAGTGAAAAACCTATCTTCTAGCATTCTAACGGCCAGAATCGTACTCTGTTGTTAAACAGAAGTGTAATCGAAGTGAAATCACTTGAGGAATCGAATGCCGCAAGCAGAATTCAAATCCGAGCCTCCGTTCGGCAGGAAATCGCAGTTATAGTGAAAAACCTATCTTCTAGCATTCTAACGGCCAGAATCGTACTCTGTTGTTGAACAGAAGTGTATCCGAAGTAAAATGACTAGAGGGATCGAATGCCGCAAGCAGAATTCAAATCCGAGCCTCCGTTCGGCAGGAAATCGCAGTTATAGTGAAAAACCTATCTTCTAGCATTCTAACTGCCAGAATCGTACTCTGTTGTTAAACAGAAGTGTAATCGAAGTGAAATCACTTGAGGAATCGAATGCCGCAAGCAGAATTCAAATCCGAGCCTCCGTTCGGTAGGAAATCGCAGTTATAGTGAAAAACCTATCTTCTAGCATTCTAACTGCCAGAATCGTACTCTGTTGTTAAACAGAAGTGTAATCGAAGTGAAATCACTTGAGGAATCGAATGCCGCAAGCAGAATTCAAATCCGAGCCTCCGTTCGGCAAGAAATCGCAGTTATAGTGAAAAATCTATCTTCTAGCATTCTAACTGACAGAATCGTACTCTGTTGTTAAACAGAAGTGTAATCGAAGTGAAATCACTTGAGGAATCGAATGCCGCAAGCAGAATTCAAATCCGAGCCTCCGTTCGGCAGGAAATCGCAGTTATAGTGAAAAACCTATCTTCTAGCATTCTAACTGACAGAATCGTACTCTGTTGTTAAACAGAAGTGTAATCGAAGTGAAATGACTTGAGGAATCAAATGCCGCAAGCAGAATTCAAATCCGAGCCTCCGTTCGGCAGGAAACCGCAGTTATAGTGAAAAACCTATCTTCTAGCATTCTAACTGCCAGAATCGTACTCTGTTGTTAATCGAAGTGAAATCACTTGAGGAATCGAATGCCGCAAGCAGAATTCAAATCCGAGCCTCCGTTCGGCAGGAAATCGCAGTTATAGTGAAAAATCTATCTTCCAGCATTCTAACTGCCAGAATCGTACTCTGTTGTTAAACAGAAGTGTAATCGAAGTGAAATCACTTGAGGAATCGAATGCCGCAAGCAGAATTCAAATCCGAGCCTCCGTTCGGCAGGAAATCGCAGTTATAGTGAAAAACATATCTTCTAGCAATCTAACTGCCAGAATCGTACTCTGTTGTTAAACAGAAGTGTAATCGAAGTGAAATCACTTGAGGAATCGAATGCCGCAAGCAGAATTCAAATCCGAGCCTCCGTTCGACAGGAAATCGCAGTTATAGTGAAAAACCTATCTTCTAGCATTCTAACGGCCAGAATCGTACTCTGTTGTTGAACAGAAGTGTATCCGAAGTAAAATGACTAGAGGGATCGAATGCCGCAAGCAGAATTCAAATCCGAGCCTCCGTTCGGCAGGAAATCGCAGTTATAGTGAAAAACCTATCTTCTAGCATTCTAACTGCCAGAATCGTACTCTGTTGTTAAACAGAAGTGTAATCGAAGTGAAATCACTTGAGGAATCGAATGCCGCAAGCAGAATTCAAATCCGAGCCTCCGTTCGGCAGGAAATCGCAGTTATAGTGAAAAACCTATCTTCTAGCATTCTAACGGCCAGAATCGTACTCTGTTGTTGAACAGAAGTGTATCCGAAGTAAAATGACTAGAGGGATCGAATGCCGCAAGCAGAATTCAAATCCGAGCCTCCGTTCGGCAGGAAATCGCAGTTATAGTGAAAAACCTATCTTCTAGCATTCTAACTGCCAGAATCGTACTCTGTTGTTAAACAGAAGTGTAATCGAAGTGAAATCACTTGAGGAATCGAATGCCGCAAGCAGAATTCAAATCCGAGCCTCCGTTCGGTAGGAAATCGCAGTTATAGTGAAAAACCTATCTTCTAGCATTCTAACTGCCAGAATCGTACTCTGTTGTTAAACAGAAGTGTAATCGAAGTGAAATCACTTGAGGAATCGAATGCCGCAAGCAGAATTCAAATCCGAGCCTCCGTTCGGCAAGAAATCGCAGTTATAGTGAAAAATCTATCTTCTAGCATTCTAACTGACAGAATCGTACTCTGTTGTTAAACAGAAGTGTAATCGAAGTGAAATCACTTGAGGAATCGAATGCCGCAAGCAGAATTCAAATCCGAGCCTCCGTTCGGCAGTAAATCGCAGTTATAGTGAAAAACCTATCTTCTAGCATTCTAACTGACAGAATCGTACTCTGTTGTTAAACAGAAGTGTAATCGAAGTGAAATGACTTGAGGAATCAAATGCCGCAAGCAGAATTCAAATCCGAGCCTCCGTTCGGCAGGAAACCGCAGTTATAGTGAAAAACCTATCTTCTAGCATTCTAACTGCCAGAATCGTACTCTGTTGTTAAACAGAAGTGTAATCGAAGTGAAATCACTTGAGGAATCGAATGCCGCAAGCAGAATTCAAATCCGAGCCTCCGCTCGGCAGGAAATCGCAGTTATAGTGAAAAACCTATCTTCCAGCATTCTAACTGCCAGAATAGTACTCTGTTGTTAAACAGAAGTGTAATCGAAGTGAAATCACTTGAGGAATCGAATGCCGCAAGCAGAATTCAAATCCGAGCCTCCGCTCGGCAGGAAATCGCAGTTATAGTGAAAAACCTATCTTCCAGCATTCTAACTGCCAGAATAGTACTCTGTTGTTAAACAGAAGTGTAATCAAAGTGAAATCACTTGAGGAATCGAATGCCGCAAGCAGAATTCAAATCCGAGCCTCCGTTCGGCAGGAAATCGCAGTTATAGTGAAAAACCTATCTTCCAGCATTCTAACTGCCAGAATAGTACTCTGTTGTTAAACAGAAGTGTAATCGAAGTGAAATCACTTGAGGAATCGAATGCCGCAAGCAGAATTCAAATCCGAGCCTCCGTTCGGCAAGAAATCGCAGTTATAGTGAAAAATCTATCTTCTAGCATTCTAACTGACAGAATCGTACTCTGTTGTTAAACAGAAGTGTAATCGAAGTGAAATCACTTGAGGAATCGAATGCCGCAAGCAGAATTCAAATCCGAGCCTCCGTTCGGCAGGAAATCGCAGTTATAGTGAAAAACCTATCTTCTAGCATTCTAACTGACAGAATCGTACTCTGTTGTTAAACAGAAGTGTAATCGAAGTGAAATGACTTGAGGAATCAAATGCCGCAAGCAGAATTCAAATCCGAGCCTCCGTTCGGCAGGAAACCGCAGTTATAGTGAAAAACCTATCTTCTAGCATTCTAACTGCCAGAATCGTACTCTGTTGTTAAACAGAAGTGTAATCGAAGTGAAATCACTTGAGGAATCGAATGCCGCAAGCAGAATTCAAATCCGAGCCTCCGCTCGGCAGGAAATCGCAGTTATAGTGAAAAACCTATCTTCCAGCATTCTAACTGCCAGAATAGTACTCTGTTGTTAAACAGAAGTGTAATCGAAGTGAAATCACTTGAGGAATCGAATGCCGCAAGCAGAATTCAAATCCGAGCCTCCGCTCGGCAGGAAATCGCAGTTATAGTGAAAAACCTATCTTCCAGCATTCTAACTGCCAGAATAGTACTCTGTTGTTAAACAGAAGTGTAATCAAAGTGAAATCACTTGAGGAATCGAATGCCGCAAGCAGAATTCAAATCCGAGCCTCCGTTCGGCAGGAAATCGCAGTTATAGTGAAAAACCTATCTTCCAGCATTCTAACTGCCAGAATAGTACTCTGTTGTTAAACAGAAGTGTAATCGAAGTGAAATCACTTGAGGAATCGAATGCCGCAAGCAGAATTCAAATCCGAGCCTCCGTTCGGCAGGAAATCGCAGTTATAGTGAAAAATCTATCTTCTAGCATTCTAACTGCCAGAATCGTACTCTGTTGTTAAACAGAAGTGTAATCGAAGTGAAATCACTTGAGGAATCGAATGCCGCAAGCAGAATTCAAATCCGAGCCTCCGTTCGGCAGGAAATCGCAGTTATAGTGAAAAACCTATCTTCTAGCATTCTAACTGACAGAATCGTACTCTGTTGTTAAACAGAAGTGTAATCGAAGTGAAATCACTTGAGGAATGGAATGCCGCAAGCAGAATTCAAATCCGAGCCTCCGTTCGGCAGGAAATCGCAGTTATAGTGAAAAACCTATCTTCCAGCATTCTAACTGCCAGAATAGTACTCTGTTGTTAAACAGAAGTGTAATCGAAGTGAAATCACTTGAGGAATCGAATGCCGCAAGCAGAATTCAAATCCGAGCCTCCGCTCGGCAGGAAATCGCAGTTATAGTGAAAAACCTATCTTCCAGCATTCTAACTGCCAGAATAGTACTCTGTTGTTAAACAGAAGTGTAATCAAAGTGAAATCACTTGAGGAATCGAATGCCGCAAGCAGAATTCAAATCCGAGCCTCCGTTCGGCAGGAAATCGCAGTTATAGTGAAAAACCTATCTTCCAGCATTCTAACTGCCAGAATAGTACTCTGTTGTTAAACAGAAGTGTAATCGAAGTGAAATCACTTGAGGAATCGAATGCCGCAAGCAGAATTCAAATCCGAGCCTCCGTTCGGCAAGAAATCGCAGTTATAGTGAAAAATCTATCTTCTAGCATTCTAACTGACAGAATCGTACTCTGTTGTTAAACAGAAGTGTAATCGAAGTGAAATCACTTGAGGAATCGAATGCCGCAAGCAGAATTCAAATCCGAGCCTCCGTTCGGCAGGAAATCGCAGTTATAGTGAAAAACCTATCTTCTAGCATTCTAACTGACAGAATCGTACTCTGTTGTTAAACAGAAGTGTAATCGAAGTGAAATGACTTGAGGAATCAAATGCCGCAAGCAGAATTCAAATCCGAGCCTCCGTTCGGCAGGAAACCGCAGTTATAGTGAAAAACCTATCTTCTAGCATTCTAACTGCCAGAATCGTACTCTGTTGTTAAACAGAAGTGTAATCGAAGTGAAATCACTTGAGGAATCGAATGCCGCAAGCAGAATTCAAATCCGAGCCTCCGTTCGGCAGGAAATCGCAGTTATAGTGAAAAACCTATCTTCCAGCATTCTAACTGCCAGAATAGTACTCTGTTGTTAAACAGAAGTGTAATCAAAGTGAAATCACTTGAGGAATCGAATGCCGCAAGCAGAATTCAAATCCGAGCCTCCGTTCGGCAGGAAATCGCAGTTATAGTGAAAAACCTATCTTCCAGCATTCTAACTGCCAGAATAGTACTCTGTTGTTAAACAGAAGTGTAATCGAAGTGAAATCACTTGAGGAATCGAATGCCGCAAGCAGAATTCAAATCCGAGCCTCCGTTCGGCAGGAAATCGCAGTTATAGTGAAAAACCTATCTTCTAGCATTCTAACTGCCAGAATCGTACTCTGTTGTTAATCGAAGTGAAATCACTTGAGGAATCGAATGCCGCAAGCAGAATTCAAATCCGAGCCTCCGTTCGGCAGGAAATCGCAGTTATAGTGAAAAATCTATCTTCTAGCATTCTAACTGCCAGAATCGTACTCTGTTGTTAAACAGAAGTGTAATCGAAGTGAAATCACTTGAGGAATCGAATGCCGCAAGCAGAATTCAAATCCGAGCCTCCGTTCGGCAGGAAATCGCAGTTATAGTGAAAAACCTATCTTCTAGCATTCTAACTGACAGAATCGTACTCTGTTGTTAAACAGAAGTGTAATCGAAGTGAAATCACTTGAGGAATGGAATGCCGCAAGCAGAATTCAAATCCGAGCCTCCGTTCGGCAGGAAATCGCAGTTATAGTGAAAAACCTATCTTCCAGCATTCTAACTGCCAGAATAGTACTCTGTTGTTAAACAGAAGTGTAATCGAAGTGAAATCACTTGAGGAATCGAATGCCGCAAGCAGAATTCAAATCCGAGCCTCCGTTCGGCAGGAAATCGCAGTTATAGTGAAAAACCTATCTTCTAGCATTCTAACTGCCAGAATTGTACTCTGTTGTTAATCGAAGTGAAATCACTTGAGGAATCGAATGCCGCAAGCAGAATTCAAATCCGAGCCTCCGTTCGGCAGGAAATCGCAGTTATAGTGAAAAATCTATCTTCTAGCATTCTAACTGCCAGAATCGTACTCTGTTGTTAAACAGAAGTGTAATCGAAGTGAAATCACTTGAGGAATCGAATGCCGCAAGCAGAATTCAAATCCGAGCCTCCGTTCGGCAGGAAATCGCAGTTATAGTGAAAAACCTATCTTCTAGCATTCTAACTGCCAGAATCGTACTCTGTTGTTAAACAGAAGTGTAATCGAAGTGAAATCACTTGAGGAATGGAATGCCGCAAGCAGAATTCAAATCCGAGCCTCCGTTCGGCAGGAAATCGCAGTTATAGTGAAAAACCTATCTTCTAGCATTCTAACTGCCAGAATCGTACTCTGTTGTTAAACAGAAGTGTAATCGAAGTGAAATCACTTGAGGAATCGAATGCCGCAAGCAGAATTCAAATCCGAGCCTCCGTTCGGTAGGAAATCGCAGTTATAGTGAAAATCCTATCTTCTAGCATTCTAACTGCCAGAATCGTACTCTGTTGTTAAACAGAAGTGTAATCGAAGTGAAATCACTTGAGGAATGGAATGCCGCAAGCAGAATTCAAATCCGAGCCTCCGTTCGGCAGGAAATCGCAGTTATAGTGAAAAACCTATCTTCTAGCATTCTAACGGCCAGAATCGTACTCTGTTGTTGAACAGAAGTGTATCCGAAGTAAAATGACTAGAGGGATCGAATGCCGCAAGCAGAATTCAAATCCGAGCCTCCGCTCGGCAGGAAATCGCAGTTATAGTGAAAAACCTATCTTCCAGCATTCTAACTGCCAGAATAGTACTCTGTTGTTAAACAGAAGTGTAATCGAAGTGAAATCACTTGAGGAATCGAATGCCGCAAGCAGAATTCAAATCCGAGCCTCCGTTCGGCAGGAAATCGCAGTTATAGTGAAAAACCTATCTTCTAGCATTCTAACTGCCAGAATCGTACTCTGTTGTTAAACAGAAGTGTAATCGAAGTGAAATCACTTGAGGAATCGAATGCCGCAAGCAGAATTCAAATCCGAGCCTCCGTTCGGCAGGAAATCGCAGTTATAGTGAAAAACCTATCTTCTAGCATTCTAACTGCCAGAATCGTACTCTGTTGTTAATCGAAGTGAAATCACTTGAGGAATCGAATGCCGCAAGCAGAATTCAAATCCGAGCCTCCGTTCGGCAGGAAATCGCAGTTATAGTGAAAAACCTATCTTCCAGCATTCTAACTGCCAGAATAGTACTCTGTTGTTAAACAGAAGTGTAATCGAAGTGAAATCACTTGAGGAATCGAATGCCGCAAGCAGAATTCAAATCCGAGCCTCCGTTCGGCAGGAAATCGCAGTTATAGTGAAAAACCTATCTTCTAGCATTCTAACGGCCAGAATCGTACTCTGTTGTTGAACAGAAGTGTATCCGAAGTAAAATGACTAGAGGGATCGAATGCCGCAAGCAGAATTCAAATCCGAGCCTCCGTTCGGCAGGAAATCGCAGTTATAGTGAAAAATCTATCTTCCAGCATTCTAACTGCCAGAATCGTACTCTGTTGTTAAACAGAAGTGTAATCGAAGTGAAATGACTTGAGGAATCGAATGCCGCAAGCAGAATTCAAATCCGAGCCTCCGCTCGGCAGGAAATCGCAGTTATAGTGAAAAACCTATCTTCCAGCATTCTAACTGCCAGAATAGTACTCTGTTGTTAAACAGAAGTGTAATCAAAGTGAAATCACTTGAGGAATCGAATGCCGCAAGCAGAATTCAAATCCGAGCCTCCGTTCGGCAGGAAATCGCAGTTATAGTGAAAAACCTATCTTCTAGCATTCTAACGGCCAGAATCGTACTCTGTTGTTGAACAGAAGTGTATCCGAAGTAAAATGACTAGAGGGATCGAATGCCGCAAGCAGAATTCAAATCCGAGCCTCCGTTCGGCAGGAAATCGCAGTTATAGTGAAAAACCAATCTTCTAGCATTCTAACTGCCAGAATCGTACTCTGTTGTTAAACAGAAGTGTAATCGAAGTGAAATCACTTGAGGAATCGAATGCCGCAAGCAGAATTCAAATCCGAGCCTCCGTTCGGTAGGAAATCGCAGTTATAGTGAAAAACCTATCTTCTAGCATTCTAACTGCCAGAATCGTACTCTGTTGTTAAACAGAAGTGTAATCGAAGTGAAATGACTTGAGGAATCGAATGCCGCAAGCAGAATTCAAATCCGAGCCTCCGTTCGGCAGGAAATCGCAGTTATAGTGAAAACCTATCTTCCAGCATTCTAACTGCCAGAATCGTACTCTGTTGTTAAACAGAAGTGTAATCGAAGTGAAATCACTTGAAGAATCGAATGCCGCAAGCAGAATTCAAATCCGAGCCTCCGTTCGGCAGGAAACCGCAGTTATAGTGAAAAACCTATCTTCTAGCATTCTAACTGCCAGAATCGTACTCTGTTGTTAAACAGAAGTGTAATCGAAGTGAAATCACTTGAGGAATCGAATGCCGCAAGCAGAATTCAAATCCGAGCCTCCGCTCGGCAGGAAATCGCAGTTATAGTGAAAAACCTATCTTCCAGCATTCTAACTGCCAGAATAGTACTCTGTTGTTAAACAGAAGTGTAATCAAAGTGAAATCACTTGAGGAATCGAATGCCGCAAGCAGAATTCAAATCCGAGCCTCCGTTCGGCAGGAAATCGCAGTTATAGTGAAAAACCTATCTTCCAGCATTCTAACTGCCAGAATAGTACTCTGTTGTTAAACAGAAGTGTAATCGAAGTGAAATCACTTGAGGAATCGAATGCCGCAAGCAGAATTCAAATCCGAGCCTCCGTTCGGCAGGAAATCGCAGTTATAGTGAAAAACCTATCTTCTAGCATTCTAACTGCCAGAATCGTACTCTGTTGTTAATCGAAGTGAAATCACTTGAGGAATCGAATGCCGCAAGCAGAATTCAAATCCGAGCCTCCGTTCGGCAGGAAATCGCAGTTATAGTGAAAAATCTATCTTCTAGCATTCTAACTGCCAGAATCGTACTCTGTTGTTAAACAGAAGTGTAATCGAAGTGAAATCACTTGAGGAATCGAATGCCGCAAGCAGAATTCAAATCCGAGCCTCCGTTCGGCAGGAAATCGCAGTTATAGTGAAAAACCTATCTTCTAGCATTCTAACTGACAGAATCGTACTCTGTTGTTAAACAGAAGTGTAATCGAAGTGAAATCACTTGAGGAATGGAATGCCGCAAGCAGAATTCAAATCCGAGCCTCCGTTCGGCAGGAAATCGCAGTTATAGTGAAAAACCTATCTTCCAGCATTCTAACTGCCAGAATAGTACTCTGTTGTTAAACAGAAGTGTAATCGAAGTGAAATCACTTGAGGAATCGAATGCCGCAAGCAGAATTCAAATCCGAGCCTCCGTTCGGCAGGAAATCGCAGTTATAGTGAAAAACCTATCTTCTAGCATTCTAACTGCCAGAATTGTACTCTGTTGTTAATCGAAGTGAAATCACTTGAGGAATCGAATGCCGCAAGCAGAATTCAAATCCGAGCCTCCGTTCGGCAGGAAATCGCAGTTATAGTGAAAAATCTATCTTCTAGCATTCTAACTGCCAGAATCGTACTCTGTTGTTAAACAGAAGTGTAATCGAAGTGAAATGACTTGAGGAATCGAATGCCGCAAGCAGAATTCAAATCCGAGCCTCCGTTCGGCAGGAAATCGCAGTTATAGTGAAAAACCTATCTTCTAGCATTCTAACTGCCAGAATCGTACTCTGTTGTTAAACAGAAGTGTAATCGAAGTGAAATCACTTGAGGAATGGAATGCCGCAAGCAGAATTCAAATCCGAGCCTCCGTTCGGCAGGAAATCGCAGTTATAGTGAAAAACCTATCTTCTAGCATTCTAACTGCCAGAATCGTACTCTGTTGTTAAACAGAAGTGTAATCGAAGTGAAATCACTTGAGGAATCGAATGCCGCAAGCAGAATTCAAATCCGAGCCTCCGTTCGGTAGGAAATCGCAGTTATAGTGAAAATCCTATCTTCTAGCATTCTAACTGCCAGAATCGTACTCTGTTGTTAAACAGAAGTGTAATCGAAGTGAAATCACTTGAGGAATCGAATGCCGCAAGCAGAATTCAAATCCGAGCCTCCGTTCGGCAGGAAATCGCAGTTATAGTGAAAAACCTATCTTCTAGCCTTCTAACGGCCAGAATCGTACTCTGTTGTTGAACAGAAGTGTATCCGAAGTAAAATGACTAGAGGGATCGAATGCCGCAAGCAGAATTCAAATCCGAGCCTCCGCTCGGCAGGAAATCGCAGTTATAGTGAAAAACCTATCTTCCAGCATTCTAACTGCCAGAATAGTACTCTGTTGTTAAACAGAAGTGTAATCGAAGTGAAATCACTTGAGGAATCGAATGCCGCAAGCAGAATTCAAATCCGAGCCTCCGTTCGGCAGGAAATCGCAGTTATAGTGAAAAACCTATCTTCTAGCATTCTAACTGCCAGAATCGTACTCTGTTGTTAAACAGAAGTGTAATCGAAGTGAAATCACTTGAGGAATCGAATGCCGCAAGCAGAATTCAAATCCGAGCCTCCGTTCGGCAGGAAATCGCAGTTATAGTGAAAAACCTATCTTCTAGCATTCTAACTGCCAGAATCGTACTCTGTTGTTAATCGAAGTGAAATCACTTGAGGAATCGAATGCCGCAAGCAGAATTCAAATCCGAGCCTCCGTTCGGCAGGAAATCGCAGTTATAGTGAAAAACCTATCTTCCAGCATTCTAACTGCCAGAATAGTACTCTGTTGTTAAACAGAAGTGTAATCGAAGTGAAATCACTTGAGGAATCGAATGCCGCAAGCAGAATTCAAATCCGAGCCTCCGTTCGGCAGGAAATCGCAGTTATAGTGAAAAACCTATCTTCTAGCATTCTAACGGCCAGAATCGTACTCTGTTGTTGAACAGAAGTGTATCCGAAGTAAAATGACTAGAGGGATCGAATGCCGCAAGCAGAATTCAAATCCGAGCCTCCGTTCGGCAGGAAATCGCAGTTATAGTGAAAAATCTATCTTCCAGCATTCTAACTGCCAGAATCGTACTCTGTTGTTAAACAGAAGTGTAATCGAAGTGAAATGACTTGAGGAATCGAATGCCGCAAGCAGAATTCAAATCCGAGCCTCCGCTCGGCAGGAAATCGCAGTTATAGTGAAAAACCTATCTTCCAGCATTCTAACTGCCAGAATAGTACTCTGTTGTTAAACAGAAGTGTAATCAAAGTGAAATCACTTGAGGAATCGAATGCCGCAAGCAGAATTCAAATCCGAGCCTCCGTTCGGCAGGAAATCGCAGTTATAGTGAAAAACCTATCTTCCAGCATTCTAACTGCCAGAATAGTACTCTGTTGTTAAACAGAAGTGTAATCGAAGTGAAATCACTTGAGGAATCGAATGCCGCAAGCAGAATTCAAATCCGAGCCTCCGTTCGGCAGGAAATCGCAGTTATAGTGAAAAACCTATCTTCTAGCATTCTAACTGCCAGAATCGTACTCTGTTGTTAATCGAAGTGAAATCACTTGAGGAATCGAATGCCGCAAGCAGAATTCAAATCCGAGCCTCCGTTCGGCAGGAAATCGCAGTTATAGTGAAAAATCTATCTTCTAGCATTCTAACTGCCAGAATCGTACTCTGTTGTTAAACAGAAGTGTAATCGAAGTGAAATCACTTGAGGAATCGAATGCCGCAAGCAGAATTCAAATCCGAGCCTCCGTTCGGCAGGAAATCGCAGTTATAGTGAAAAACCTATCTTCTAGCATTCTAACTGACAGAATCGTACTCTGTTGTTAAACAGAAGTGTAATCGAAGTGAAATCACTTGAGGAATGGAATGCCGCAAGCAGAATTCAAATCCGAGCCTCCGTTCGGCAGGAAATCGCAGTTATAGTGAAAAACCTATCTTCCAGCATTCTAACTGCCAGAATAGTACTCTGTTGTTAAACAGAAGTGTAATCGAAGTGAAATCACTTGAGGAATCGAATGCCGCAAGCAGAATTCAAATCCGAGCCTCCGCTCGGCAGGAAATCGCAGTTATAGTGAAAAACCTATCTTCCAGCATTCTAACTGCCAGAATAGTACTCTGTTGTTAAACAGAAGTGTAATCAAAGTGAAATCACTTGAGGAATCGAATGCCGCAAGCAGAATTCAAATCCGAGCCTCCGTTCGGCAGGAAATCGCAGTTATAGTGAAAAACCTATCTTCCAGCATTCTAACTGCCAGAATAGTACTCTGTTGTTAAACAGAAGTGTAATCGAAGTGAAATCACTTGAGGAATCGAATGCCGCAAGCAGAATTCAAATCCGAGCCTCCGTTCGGCAAGAAATCGCAGTTATAGTGAAAAATCTATCTTCTAGCATTCTAACTGACAGAATCGTACTCTGTTGTTAAACAGAAGTGTAATCGAAGTGAAATCACTTGAGGAATCGAATGCCGCAAGCAGAATTCAAATCCGAGCCTCCGTTCGGCAGGAAATCGCAGTTATAGTGAAAAACCTATCTTCTAGCATTCTAACTGACAGAATCGTACTCTGTTGTTAAACAGAAGTGTAATCGAAGTGAAATGACTTGAGGAATCAAATGCCGCAAGCAGAATTCAAATCCGAGCCTCCGTTCGGCAGGAAACCGCAGTTATAGTGAAAAACCTATCTTCTAGCATTCTAACTGCCAGAATCGTACTCTGTTGTTAAACAGAAGTGTAATCGAAGTGAAATCACTTGAGGAATCGAATGCCGCAAGCAGAATTCAAATCCGAGCCTCCGCTCGGCAGGAAATCGCAGTTATAGTGAAAAACCTATCTTCCAGCATTCTAACTGCCAGAATAGTACTCTGTTGTT
Source organism: Ectemnius lituratus (assembly GCA_910593735.2). NCBI lineage: Eukaryota > Metazoa > Arthropoda > Insecta > Hymenoptera > Crabronidae > Ectemnius > Ectemnius lituratus. Next base: position 1,263,130 of record OU343044.1, on the reverse strand, counting down.
AAACAGAAGTGTAATCGAAGTGAAATCACTTGAGGAATCGAATGCCGCAAGCAGAATTCAAATCCGAGCCTCCGCTCGGCAGGAAATCGCAGTTATAGTGAAAAACCTATCTTCCAGCATTCTAACTGCCAGAATAGTACTCTGTTGTTAAACAGAAGTGTAATCAAAGTGAAATCACTTGAGGAATCGAATGCCGCAAGCAGAATTCAAATCCGAGCCTCCGTTCGGCAGGAAATCGCAGTTATAGTGAAAAACCTATCTTCCAGCATTCTAACTGCCAGAATAGTACTCTGTTGTTAAACAGAAGTGTAATCGAAGTGAAATCACTTGAGGAATCGAATGCCGCAAGCAGAATTCAAATCCGAGCCTCCGTTCGGCAGGAAATCGCAGTTATAGTGAAAAACCTATCTTCTAGCATTCTAACTGCCAGAATCGTACTCTGTTGTTAATCGAAGTGAAATCACTTGAGGAATCGAATGCCGCAAGCAGAATTCAAATCCGAGCCTCCGTTCGGCAGGAAATCGCAGTTATAGTGAAAAATCTATCTTCTAGCATTCTAACTGCCAGAATCGTACTCTGTTGTTAAACAGAAGTGTAATCGAAGTGAAATCACTTGAGGAATCGAATGCCGCAAGCAGAATTCAAATCCGAGCCTCCGTTCGGCAGGAAATCGCAGTTATAGTGAAAAACCTATCTTCTAGCATTCTAACTGACAGAATCGTACTCTGTTGTTAAACAGAAGTGTAATCGAAGTGAAATCACTTGAGGAATGGAATGCCGCAAGCAGAATTCAAATCCGAGCCTCCGTTCGGCAGGAAATCGCAGTTATAGTGAAAAACCTATCTTCCAGCATTCTAACTGCCAGAATAGTACTCTGTTGTTAAACAGAAGTGTAATCGAAGTGAAATCACTTGAGGAATCGAATGCCGCAAGCAGAATTCAAATCCGAGCCTCCGTTCGGCAGGAAATCGCAGTTATAGTGAAAAACCTATCTTCTAGCATTCTAACTGCCAGAATCGTACTCTGTTGTTAATCGAAGTGAAATCACTTGAGGAATCGAATGCCGCAAGCAGAATTCAAATCCGAGCCTCCGTTCGGCAGGAAATCGCAGTTATAGTGAAAAATCTATCTTCTAGCATTCTAACTGCCAGAATCGTACTCTGTTGTTAAACAGAAGTGTAATCGAAGTGAAATCACTTGAGGAATCGAATGCCGCAAGCAGAATTCAAATCCGAGCCTCCGTTCGGCAGGAAATCGCAGTTATAGTGAAAAACCTATCTTCTAGCATTCTAACTGCCAGAATCGTACTCTGTTGTTAAACAGAAGTGTAATCGAAGTGAAATCACTTGAGGAATGGAATGCCGCAAGCAGAATTCAAATCCGAGCCTCCGTTCGGCAGGAAATCGCAGTTATAGTGAAAAACCTATCTTCTAGCATTCTAACTGCCAGAATCGTACTCTGTTGTTAAACAGAAGTGTAATCGAAGTGAAATCACTTGAGGAATCGAATGCCGCAAGCAGAATTCAAATCCGAGCCTCCGTTCGGTAGGAAATCGCAGTTATAGTGAAAATCCTATCTTCTAGCATTCTAACTGCCAGAATCGTACTCTGTTGTTAAACAGAAGTGTAATCGAAGTGAAATCACTTGAGGAATCGAATGCCGCAAGCAGAATTCAAATCCGAGCCTCCGTTCGGCAGGAAATCGCAGTTATAGTGAAAAACCTATCTTCTAGCATTCTAACGGCCAGAATCGTACTCTGTTGTTGAACAGAAGTGTATCCGAAGTAAAATGACTAGAGGGATCGAATGCCGCAAGCAGAATTCAAATCCGAGCCTCCGCTCGGCAGGAAATCGCAGTTATAGTGAAAAACCTATCTTCCAGCATTCTAACTGCCAGAATAGTACTCTGTTGTTAAACAGAAGTGTAATCGAAGTGAAATCACTTGAGGAATCGAATGCCGCAAGCAGAATTCAAATCCGAGCCTCCGTTCGGCAGGAAATCGCAGTTATAGTGAAAAACCTATCTTCTAGCATTCTAACTGCCAGAATCGTACTCTGTTGTTAAACAGAAGTGTAATCGAAGTGAAATCACTTGAGGAATCGAATGCCGCAAGCAGAATTCAAATCCGAGCCTCCGTTCGGCAGGAAATCGCAGTTATAGTGAAAAACCTATCTTCTAGCATTCTAACTGCCAGAATCGTACTCTGTTGTTAATCGAAGTGAAATCACTTGAGGAATCGAATGCCGCAAGCAGAATTCAAATCCGAGCCTCCGTTCGGCAGGAAATCGCAGTTATAGTGAAAAACCTATCTTCTAGCATTCTAACTGCCAGAATCGTACTCTGTTGTTAAACAGAAGTGTAATCGAAGTGAAATCACTTGAGGAATCGAATGCCGCAAGCAGAATTCAAATCCGAGCCTCCGTTCGGCAGGAAATCGCAGTTATAGTGAAAAACCTATCTTCCAGCATTCTAACTGCCAGAATAGTACTCTGTTGTTAAACAGAAGTGTAATCGAAGTGAAATCACTTGAGGAATCGAATGCCGCAAGCAGAATTCAAATCCGAGCCTCCGTTCGGCAGGAAATCGCAGTTATAGTGAAAAACCTATCTTCTAGCATTCTAACTGCCAGAATCGTACTCTGTTGTTAAACAGAAGTGTAATCGAAGTGAAATCACTTGAGGAATCGAATGCCGCAAGCAGAATTCAAATCCGAGCCTCCGTTCGGCAGGAAATCGCAGTTATAGTGAAAAACCTATCTTCCAGCATTCTAACTGCCAGAATAGTACTCTGTTGTTAAACAGAAGTGTAATCGAAGTGAAATCACTTGAGGAATCGAATGCCGCAAGCAGAATTCAAATCCGAGCCTCCGTTCGGCAGGAAATCGCAGTTATAGTGAAAAACCTATCTTCTAGCATTCTAACGGCCAGAATCGTACTCTGTTGTTGAGCAGAAGTGTATCCGAAGTAAAATGACTAGAGGGATCGAATGCCGCAAGCAGAATTCAAATCCGAGCCTCCGTTCGGCAGGAAATCGCAGTTATAGTGAAAAATCTATCTTCCAGCATTCTAACTGCCAGAATCGTACTCTGTTGTTAAACAGAAGTGTAATCGAAGTGAAATGACTTGAGGAATCGAATGCCGCAAGCAGAATTCAAATCCGAGCCTCCGTTCGGCAGGAAATCGCAGTTATAGTGAAAAACCTATCTTCTAGCATTCTAACTGCCAGAATCGTACTCTGTTGTTAAACAGAAGTGTAATCGAAGTGAAATCACTTGAGGAATCGAATGCCGCAAGCAGAATTCAAATCCGAGCCTCCGTTCGGCAGGAAATCGCAGTTATAGTGAAAAACATATCTTCTAGCAATCTAACTGCCAGAATCGTACTCTGTTGTTAAACAGAAGTGTAATCGAAGTGAAATCACTTGAGGAATCGAATGCCGCAAGCAGAATTCAAATCCGAGCCTCCGTTCGGCAGGAAATCGCAGTTATAGTGAAAAACCTATCTTCTAGCATTCTAACGGCCAGAATCGTACTCTGTTGTTGAACAGAAGTGTATCCGAAGTAAAATGACTAGAGGGATCGAATGCCGCAAGCAGAATTCAAATCCGAGCCTCCGTTCGGCAGGAAATCGCAGTTATAGTGAAAAACCTATCTTCTAGCATTCTAACGGCCAGAATCGAACTCTGTTGTTGAACAGAAGTGTATCCGAAGTAAAATGACTAGAGGAATCGAATGCCGCAAGCAGAATTCAAATCCGAGCCTCCGTTCGGCAGGAAATCGCAGTTATAGTGAAAAACCTATCTTCTAGCATTCTAACTGCCAGAATCGTACTCTGTTGTTAAACAGAAGTGTAATCGAAGTGAAATCACTTGAGGAATCGAATGCCGCAAGCAGAATTCAAATCCGAGCCTCCGTTCGGTAGGAAATCGCAGTTATAGTGAAAATCCTATCTTCTAGCATTCTAACTGCCAGAATCGTACTCTGTTGTTAAACAGAAGTGTAATCGAAGTGAAATCACTTGAGGAATCGAATGCCGCAAGCAGAATTCAAATCCGAGCCTCCGTTCGGTAGGAAATCGCAGTTATAGTGAAAATCCTATCTTCTAGCATTCTAACTGCCAGAATCGTACTCTGTTGTTAAACAGAAGTGTAATCGAAGTGAAATCACTTGAGGAATCGAATGCCGCAAGCAGAATTCAAATCCGAGCCTCCGTTCGCCAGGAAATCGCAGTTATAGTGAAAAACATATCTTCTAGCAATCTAACTGCCAGAATCGTACTCTGTTGTTAAACAGAAGTGTAATCGAAGTGAAATCACTTGAGGAATCGAATGCCGCAAGCAGAATTCAAATCCGAGCCTCCGTTCGGCAGGAAATCGCAGTTATAGTGAAAAACCTATCTTCTAGCATTCTAACTGCCAGAATCGTACTCTGTTGTTAATCGAAGTGAAATCACTTGAGGAATCGAATGCCGCAAGCAGAATTCAAATCCGAGCCTCCGTTCGGCAGGAAATCGCAGTTATAGTGAAAAACCTATCTTCCAGCATTCTAACTGCCAGAATAGTACTCTGTTGTTAAACAGAAGTGTAATCAAAGTGAAATCACTTGAGGAATCGAATGCCGCAAGCAGAATTCAAATCCGAGCCTCCGTTCGGCAGGAAATCGCAGTTATAGTGAAAAACCTATCTTCCAGCATTCTAACTGCCAGAATAGTACTCTGTTGTTAAACAGAAGTGTAATCGAAGTGAAATCACTTGAGGAATCGAATGCCGCAAGCAGAATTCAAATCCGAGCCTCCGTTCGGCAAGAAATCGCAGTTATAGTGAAAAATCTATCTTCTAGCATTCTAACTGACAGAATCGTACTCTGTTGTTAAACAGAAGTGTAATCGAAGTGAAATCACTTGAGGAATCGAATGCCGCAAGCAGAATTCAAATCCGAGCCTCCGTTCGGCAGGAAATCGCAGTTATAGTGAAAAACCTATCTTCCAGCATTCTAACTGCCAGAATAGTACTCTGTTGTTATACAGAAGTGTAATCGAAGTGAAATCACTTGAGGAATCGAATGCCGCAAGCAGAATTCAAATCCGAGCCTCCGTTCGGCAGGAAATCGCAGTTATAGTGAAAAACCTATCTTCTAGCATTCTAACTGCCAGAATCGTACTCTGTTGTTAAACAGAAGTGTAATCGAAGTGAAATCACTTGAGGAATCGAATGCCGCAAGCAGAATTCAAATCCGAGCCTCCGTTCGGCAGGAAATCGCAGTTATAGTGAAAAACATATCTTCTAGCAATCTAACTGCCAGAATCGTACTCTGTTGTTAAACAGAAGTGTAATCGAAGTGAAATCACTTGAGGAATCGAATGCCGCAAGCAGAATTCAAATCCGAGCCTCCGTTCGGCAGGAAATCGCAGTTATAGTGAAAAACCTATCTTCTAGCATTCTAACTGCCAGAATCGTACTCTGTTGTTAATCGAAGTGAAATCACTTGAGGAATCGAATGCCGCAAGCAGAATTCAAATCCGAGCCTCCGTTCGGCAGGAAATCGCAGTTATAGTGAAAAACATATCTTCTAGCAATCTAACTGCCAGAATCGTACTCTGTTGTTAAACAGAAGTGTAATCGAAGTGAAATCACTTGAGGAATCGAATGCCGCAAGCAGAATTCAAATCCGAGCCTCCGTTCGGCAGGAAATCGCAGTTATAGTGAAAAACCTATCTTCTAGCATTCTAACGGCCAGAATCGTACTCTGTTGTTGAACAGAAGTGTATCCGAAGTAAAATGACTAGAGGGATCGAATGCCGTGTGACGTCCCAGTCACGCGCCCACGCTGGCAGTCGGACATAGTGCGCAGCGCCGCCGCTAGAGGTCTCACTGACTCTACTGAGTTTCTCGCAAGAGCACCACTAAGCCTCTCTTCCAATATATACAAAGTTCCAAACATCCTCTAGTATCCCCCAGCGTCTAGGGCAGGGGTCGACCACGCAGCCCTACTGATGAGTCTGTGGTCGACTCCAAGACGAAACGCTCCCTTCCCCTCATCTTTTCGCCCCCTTCAGCATCGCTTCCTCCCCGACAGCCTCCATTGCGTCCATGCAGTGGCACCTCGGTGCGATACACTTGGGCGGCGAGGCAAGATCCCTTCATTCCCCTGTTGCGGCCATCAATCGCCCCTCCGAGGATGCGGGCGGGACGTAACAGCCGCAAGCAGAATTCAAATCCGAGCCTCCGTTCGGCAGGAAATCGCAGTTATAGTGAAAAACCTATCTTCCAGCATTCTAACTGCCAGAATAGTACTCTGTTGTTAAACAGAAGTGTAATCGAAGTGAAATCACTTGAGGAATCGAATGCCGCAAGCAGAATTCAAATCCGAGCCTCCGTTCGGCAGGAAATCGCAGTTATAGTGAAAAACCTATCTTCTAGCATTCTAACTGCCAGAATCGTACTCTGTTGTTAAACAGAAGTGTAATCGAAGTGAAATCACTTGAGGAATCGAATGCCGCAAGCAGAATTCAAATCCGAGCCTCCGTTCGGCAGGAAATCGCAGTTATAGTGAAAAACCTATCTTCTAGCATTCTAACTGACAGAATCGTACTCTGTTGTTAAACAGAAGTGTAATCGAAGTGAAATCACTTGAGGAATCGAATGCCGCAAGCAGAATTCAAATCCGAGCCTCCGTTCGGCAGGAAATCGCAGTTATAGTGAAAAACCTATCTTCTAGCATTCTAACTGCCAGAATCGTACTCTGTTGTTAAACAGAAGTGTAATCGAAGTGAAATCACTTGAGGAATCGAATGCCGCAAGCAGAATTCAAATCCGAGCCTCCGTTCGGTAGGAAATCGCAGTTATAGTGAAAATCCTATCTTCTAGCATTCTAACTGCCAGAATCGTACTCTGTTGTTAAACAGAAGTGTAATCGAAGTGAAATCACTTGAGGAATCGAATGCCGCAAGCAGAATTCAAATCCGAGCCTCCGTTCGGCAGGAAATCGCAGTTATAGTGAAAAACCTATCTTCTAGCCTTCTAACGGCCAAAATCGTACTCTGTTGTTGAACAGAAGTGTATCCGAAGTAAAATGACTAGAGGGATCGAATGCCGCAAGCAGAATTCAAATCCGAGCCTCCGTTCGGCAGGAAATCGCAGTTATAGTGAAAAACCTATCTTCCAGCATTCTAACTGCCAGAATAGTACTCTGTTGTTAAACAGAAGTGTAATCGAAGTGAAATCACTTGAGGAATCGAATGCCGCAAGCAGAATTCAAATCCGAGCCTCCGTTCGGCAGGAAATCGCAGTTATAGTGAAAAACCTATCTTCTAGCATTCTAACTGCCAGAATCGTACTCTGTTGTTAAACAGAAGTGTAATCGAAGTGAAATCACTTGAGGAATCGAATGCCGCAAGCAGAATTCAAATCCGAGCCTCCGTTCGGCAGGAAATCGCAGTTATAGTGAAAAACATATCTTCTAGCAATCTAACTGCCAGAATCGTACTCTGTTGTTAAACAGAAGTGTAATCGAAGTGAAATCACTTGAGGAATCGAATGCCGCAAGCAGAATTCAAATCCGAGCCTCCGTTCGGCAGGAAATCGCAGTTATAGTGAAAAACCTATCTTCTAGCATTCTAACGGCCAGAATCGTACTCTGTTGTTGAACAGAAGTGTATCCGAAGTAAAATGACTAGAGGGATCGAATGCCGCAAGCAGAATTCAAATCCGAGCCTCCGTTCGGCAGGAAATCGCAGTTATAGTGAAAAACCTATCTTCTAGCATTCTAACGGCCAGAATCGTACTCTGTTGTTGAACAGAAGTGTATCCGAAGTAAAATGACTAGAGGAATCGAATGCCGCAAGCAGAATTCAAATCCGAGCCTCCGTTCGGCAGGAAATCGCAGTTATAGTGAAAAACCTATCTTCTAGCATTCTAACTGCCAGAATCGTACTCTGTTGTTAAACAGAAGTGTAATCGAAGTGAAATCACTTGAGGAATCGAATGCCGCAAGCAGAATTCAAATCCGAGCCTCCGTTCGGTAGGAAATCGCAGTTATAGTGAAAATCCTATCTTCTAGCATTCTAACTGCCAGAATCGTACTCTGTTGTTAAACAGAAGTGTAATCGAAGTGAAATCACTTGAGGAATCGAATGCCGCAAGCAGAATTCAAATCCGAGCCTCCGTTCGGTAGGAAATCGCAGTTATAGTGAAAACCCTATCTTCTAGCATTCTAACTGCCAGAATCGTACTCTGTTGTTAAACAGAAGTGTAATCGAAGTGAAATCACTTGAGGAATCGAATGCCGCAAGCAGAATTCAAATCCGAGCCTCCGTTCGGTAGGAAATCGCAGTTATAGTGAAAATCCTATCTTCTAGCATTCTAACTGCCAGAATCGTACTCTGTTGTTAAACAGAAGTGTAATCGAAGTGAAATGACTTGAGGAATCGAATGCCGCAAGCAGAATTCAAATCCGAGCCTCCGTTCGGCAGGAAATCGCAGTTATAGTGAAAAAACTATCTTCTAGCATTCTAACTGCCAGAATCGTACTCTGTTGTTAAACAGAAGTGTAATCGAAGTGAAATCACTTGAGGAATCGAATGCCGCAAGCAGAATTCAAATCCGAGCCTCCGTTCGGCAGGAAATCGCAGTTATAGTGAAAAACATATCTTCTAGCAATCTAACTGCCAGAATCGTACTCTGTTGTTAAACAGAAGTGTAATCGAAGTGAAATCACTTGAGGAATCGAATGCCGCAAGCAGAATTCAAATCCGAGCCTCCGTTCGGCAGGAAATCGCAGTTATAGTGAAAAACCTATCTTCTAGCATTCTAACTGCCAGAATCGTACTCTGTTGTTAATCGAAGTGAAATCACTTGAGGAATCGAATGCCGCAAGCAGAATTCAAATCCGAGCCTCCGTTCGGCAGGAAATCGCAGTTATAGTGAAAAACCTATCTTCCAGCATTCTAACTGCCAGAATCGTACTCTGTTGTTAAACAGAAGTGTAATCGAAGTGAAATCACTTGAGGAATCGAATGCCGCAAGCAGAATTCAAATCCGAGCCTCCGTTCGGCAGGAAATCGCAGTTATAGTGAAAAATCTATCTTCTAGCATTCTAACTGCCAGAATCGTACTCTGTTGTTAAACAGAAGTGTAATCGAAGTGAAATCACTTGAGGAATCGAATGCCGCAAGCAGAATTCAAATCCGAGCCTCCGTTCGGCAGGAAATCGCAGTTATAGTGAAAAACCTATCTTCTAGCATTCTAACTGACAGAATCGTACTCTGTTGTTAAACAGAAGTGTAATCGAAGTGAAATCACTTGAGGAATGGAATGCCGCAAGCAGAATTCAAATCCGAGCCTCCGTTCGGCAGGAAATCGCAGTTATAGTGAAAAACCTATCTTCTAGCATTCTAACTGCCAGAATCGTACTCTGTTGTTAAACAGAAGTGTAATCGAAGTGAAATCACTTGAGGAATCGAATGCCGCAAGCAGAATTCAAATCCGAGCCTCCGTTCGGTAGGAAATCGCAGTTATAGTGAAAATCCTATCTTCTAGCATTCTAACTGCCAGAATCGTACTCTGTTGTTAAACAGAAGTGTAATCGAAGTGAAATCACTTGAGGAATCGAATGCCGCAAGCAGAATTCAAATCCGAGCCTCCGTTCGGCAGGAAATCGCAGTTATAGTGAAAAACCTATCTTCTAGCCTTCTAACGGCCAGAATCGTACTCTGTTGTTGAACAGAAGTGTATCCGAAGTAAAATGACTAGAGGGATCGAATGCCGCAAGCAGAATTCAAATCCGAGCCTCCGTTCGGCAGGAAATCGCAGTTATAGTGAAAAACCTATCTTCCAGCATTCTAACTGCCAGAATAGTACTCTGTTGTTATACAGAAGTGTAATCGAAGTGAAATCACTTGAGGAATCGAATGCCGCAAGCAGAATTCAAATCCGAGCCTCCGTTCGGCAGGAAATCGCAGTTATAGTGAAAAACCTATCTTCTAGCATTCTAACTGCCAGAATCGTACTCTGTTGTTAAACAGAAGTGTAATCGAAGTGAAATCACTTGAGGAATCGAATGCCGCAAGCAGAATTCAAATCCGAGCCTCCGTTCGGCAGGAAATCGCAGTTATAGTGAAAAACATATCTTCTAGCAATCTAACTGCCAGAATCGTACTCTGTTGTTAAACAGAAGTGTAATCGAAGTGAAATCACTTGAGGAATCGAATGCCGCAAGCAGAATTCAAATCCGAGCCTCCGTTCGGCAGGAAATCGCAGTTATAGTGAAAAACCTATCTTCTAGCATTCTAACTGCCAGAATCGTACTCTGTTGTTAATCGAAGTGAAATCACTTGAGGAATCGAATGCCGCAAGCAGAATTCAAATCCGAGCCTCCGTTCGGCAGGAAATCGCAGTTATAGTGAAAAACATATCTTCTAGCAATCTAACTGCCAGAATCGTACTCTGTTGTTAAACAGAAGTGTAATCGAAGTGAAATCACTTGAGGAATCGAATGCCGCAAGCAGAATTCAAATCCGAGCCTCCGTTCGGCAGGAAATCGCAGTTATAGTGAAAAACCTATCTTCTAGCATTCTAACGGCCAGAATCGTACTCTGTTGTTGAACAGAAGTGTATCCGAAGTAAAATGACTAGAGGGATCGAATGCCGTGTGACGTCCCAGTCACGCGCCCACGCTGGCAGTCGGACATAGTGCGCAGCGCCGCCGCTAGAGGTCTCACTGACTCTACTGAGTTTCTCGCAAGAGCACCACTAAGCCTCTCTTCCAATATATACAAAGTTCCAAACATCCTCTAGTATCCCCCAGCGTCTAGGGCAGGGGTCGACCACGCAGCCCTACTGATGAGTCTGTGGTCGACTCCAAGACGAAACGCTCCCTTCCCCTCATCTTTTCGCCCCCTTCAGCATCGCTTCCTCCCCGACAGCCTCCATTGCGTCCATGCAGTGGCACCTCGGTGCGATACACTTGGGCGGCGAGGCAAGATCCCTTCATTCCCCTGTTGCGGCCATCAATCGCCCCTCCGAGGATGCGGGCGGGACGTAACAGCCGCAAGCAGAATTCAAATCCGAGCCTCCGTTCGGCAGGAAATCGCAGTTATAGTGAAAAACCTATCTTCCAGCATTCTAACTGCCAGAATAGTACTCTGTTGTTAAACAGAAGTGTAATCGAAGTGAAATCACTTGAGGAATCGAATGCCGCAAGCAGAATTCAAATCCGAGCCTCCGTTCGGCAGGAAATCGCAGTTATAGTGAAAAACCTATCTTCTAGCATTCTAACTGCCAGAATCGTACTCTGTTGTTAAACAGAAGTGTAATCGAAGTGAAATCACTTGAGGAATCGAATGCCGCAAGCAGAATTCAAATCCGAGCCTCCGTTCGGCAGGAAATCGCAGTTATAGTGAAAAACCTATCTTCTAGCATTCTAACTGACAGAATCGTACTCTGTTGTTAAACAGAAGTGTAATCGAAGTGAAATCACTTGAGGAATCGAATGCCGCAAGCAGAATTCAAATCCGAGCCTCCGTTCGGCAGGAAATCGCAGTTATAGTGAAAAACCTATCTTCTAGCATTCTAACTGCCAGAATCGTACTCTGTTGTTAAACAGAAGTGTAATCGAAGTGAAATCACTTGAGGAATCGAATGCCGCAAGCAGAATTCAAATCCGAGCCTCCGTTCGGTAGGAAATCGCAGTTATAGTGAAAATCCTATCTTCTAGCATTCTAACTGCCAGAATCGTACTCTGTTGTTAAACAGAAGTGTAATCGAAGTGAAATCACTTGAGGAATCGAATGCCGCAAGCAGAATTCAAATCCGAGCCTCCGTTCGGCAGGAAATCGCAGTTATAGTGAAAAACATATCTTCTAGCAATCTAACTGCCAGAATCGTACTCTGTTGTTAATCGAAGTGAAATCACTTGAGGAATCGAATGCCGCAAGCAGAATTCAAATCCGAGCCTCCGTTCGGCAGGAAATCGCAGTTATAGTGAAAAATCTATCTTCCAGCATTCTAACTGCCAGAATCGTACTCTGTTGTTAAACAGAAGTGTAATCGAAGTGAAATCACTTGAGGAATCGAATGCCGCAAGCAGAATTCAAATCCGAGCCTCCGTTCGGCAGGAAATCGCAGTTATAGTGAAAAACATATCTTCTAGCAATCTAACTGCCAGAATCGTACTCTGTTGTTAAACAGAAGTGTAATCGAAGTGAAATCACTTGAGGAATCGAATGCCGCAAGCAGAATTCAAATCCGAGCCTCCGTTCGGCAGGAAATCGCAGTTATAGTGAAAAACCTATCTTCTAGCATTCTAACGGCCAGAATCGTACTCTGTTGTTGAACAGAAGTGTATCCGAAGTAAAATGACTAGAGGAATCGAATGCCGCAAGCAGAATTCAAATCCGAGCCTCCGTTCGGCAGGAAATCGCAGTTATAGTGAAAAACCTATCTTCTAGCATTCTAACGGCCAGAATCGTACTCTGTTGTTGAACAGAAGTGTATCCGAAGTAAAATGACTAGAGGGATCGAATGCCGCAAGCAGAATTCAAATCCGAGCCTCCGTTCGGCAGGAAATCGCAGTTATAGTGAAAAACCTATCTTCTAGCATTCTAACGGCCAGAATCGTACTCTGTTGTTGAACAGAAGTGTATCCGAAGTAAAATGACTAGAGGAATCGAATGCCGCAAGCAGAATTCAAATCCGAGCCTCCGTTCGGCAGGAAATCGCAGTTATAGTGAAAAACCTATCTTCTAGCATTCTAACTGCCAGAATCGTACTCTGTTGTTAAACAGAAGTGTAATCGAAGTGAAATCACTTGAGGAATCGAATGCCGCAAGCAGAATTCAAATCCGAGCCTCCGTTCGGTAGGAAATCGCAGTTATAGTGAAAATCCTATCTTCTAGCATTCTAACTGCCAGAATCGTACTCTGTTGTTAAACAGAAGTGTAATCGAAGTGAAATCACTTGAGGAATCGAATGCCGCAAGCAGAATTCAAATCCGAGCCTCCGTTCGGTAGGAAATCGCAGTTATAGTGAAAATCCTATCTTCTAGCATTCTAACTGCCAGAATCGTACTCTGTTGTTAATCGAAGTGAAATCACTTGAGGAATCGAATGCCGCAAGCAGAATTCAAATCCGAGCCTCCGTTCGGCAGGAAATCGCAGTTATAGTGAAAAATCTATCTTCCAGCATTCTAACTGCCAGAATCGTACTCTGTTGTTAAACAGAAGTGTAATCGAAGTGAAATCACTTGAGGAATCGAATGCCGCAAGCAGAATTCAAATCCGAGCCTCCGTTCGGCAGGAAATCGCAGTTATAGTGAAAAACATATCTTCTAGCAATCTAACTGCCAGAATCGTACTCTGTTGTTAAACAGAAGTGTAATCGAAGTGAAATCACTTGAGGAATCGAATGCCGCAAGCAGAATTCAAATCCGAGCCTCCGTTCGGCAGGAAATCGCAGTTATAGTGAAAAACCTATCTTCTAGCATTCTAACTGCCAGAATCGTACTCTGTTGTTAATCGAAGTGAAATCACTTGAGGAATCGAATGCCGCAAGCAGAATTCAAATCCGAGCCTCCGTTCGGCAGGAAATCGCAGTTATAGTGAAAAACCTATCTTCCAGCATTCTAACTGCCAGAATAGTACTCTGTTGTTAAACAGAAGTGTAATCGAAGTGAAATCACTTGAGGAATCGAATGCCGCAAGCAGAATTCAAATCCGAGCCTCCGTTCGGCAGGAAATCGCAGTTATAGTGAAAAACCTATCTTCTAGCATTCTAACTGCCAGAATCGTACTCTGTTGTTAATCGAAGTGAAATCACTTGAGGAATCGAATGCCGCAAGCAGAATTCAAATCCGAGCCTCCGTTCGGCAGGAAATCGCAGTTATAGTGAAAAATCTATCTTCCAGCATTCTAACTGCCAGAATCGTACTCTGTTGTTAAACAGAAGTGTAATCGAAGTGAAATCACTTGAGGAATCGAATGCCGCAAGCAGAATTCAAATCCGAGCCTCCGTTCGGCAGGAAATCGCAGTTATAGTGAAAAACATATCTTCTAGCAATCTAACTGCCAGAATCGTACTCTGTTGTTAAACAGAAGTGTAATCGAAGTGAAATCACTTGAGGAATCGAATGCCGCAAGCAGAATTCAAATCCGAGCCTCCGTTCGGCAGGAAATCGCAGTTATAGTGAAAAACCTATCTTCTAGCATTCTAACGGCCAGAATCGTACTCTGTTGTTGAACAGAAGTGTATCCGAAGTAAAATGACTAGAGGAATCGAATGCCGCAAGCAGAATTCAAATCCGAGCCTCCGTTCGGCAGGAAATCGCAGTTATAGTGAAAAACCTATCTTCTAGCATTCTAACTGCCAGAATCGTACTCTGTTGTTAAACAGAAGTGTAATCGAAGTGAAATCACTTGAGGAATCGAATGCCGCAAGCAGAATTCAAATCCGAGCCTCCGTTCGGTAGGAAATCGCAGTTATAGTGAAAATCCTATCTTCTAGCATTCTAACTGCCAGAATCGTACTCTGTTGTTAAACAGAAGTGTAATCGAAGTGAAATGACTTGAGGAATCGAATGCCGCAAGCAGAATTCAAATCCGAGCCTCCGTTCGGCAGGAAATCGCAGTTATAGTGAAAAACCTATCTTCTAGCATTCTAACTGCCAGAATCGTACTCTGTTGTTAATCGAAGTGAAATCACTTGAGGAATCGAATGCCGCAAGCAGAATTCAAATCCGAGCCTCCGTTCGGCAGGAAATCGCAGTTATAGTGAAAAATCTATCTTCCAGCATTCTAACTGCCAGAATCGTACTCTGTTGTTAAACAGAAGTGTAATCGAAGTGAAATGACTTGAGGAATCGAATGCCGCAAGCAGAATTCAAATCCGAGCCTCCGTTCGGCAGGAAATCGCAGTTATAGTGAAAAACCTATCTTCTAGCATTCTAACTGCCAGAATCGTACTCTGTTGTTAAACAGAAGTGTAATCGAAGTGAAATCACTTGAGGAATCGAATGCCGCAAGCAGAATTCAAATCCGAGCCTCCGTTCGGCAGGAAATCGCAGTTATAGTGAAAAACCTATCTTCTAGCATTCTAACTGCCAGAATCGTACTCTGTTGTTAAACAGAAGTGTAATCGAAGTGAAATCACTTGAGGAATCGAATGCCGCAAGCAGAATTCAAATCCGAGCCTCCGTTCGGCAGGAAATCGCAGTTATAGTGAAAAACCTATCTTCTAGCATTCTAACTGCCAGAATCGTACTCTGTTGTTAATCGAAGTGAAATCACTTGAGGAATCGAATGCCGCAAGCAGAATTCAAATCCGAGCCTCCGTTCGGCAGGAAATCGCAGTTATAGTGAAAAACCTATCTTCCAGCATTCTAACTGCCAGAATAGTACTCTGTTGTTAAACAGAAGTGTAATCGAAGTGAAATCACTTGAGGAATCGAATGCCGCAAGCAGAATTCAAATCCGAGCCTCCGTTCGGCAGGAAATCGCAGTTATAGTGAAAAACCTATCTTCTAGCATTCTAACTGCCAGAATCGTACTCTGTTGTTAATCGAAGTGAAATCACTTGAGGAATCGAATGCCGCAAGCAGAATTCAAATCCGAGCCTCCGTTCGGCAGGAAATCGCAGTTATAGTGAAAAATCTATCTTCCAGCATTCTAACTGCCAGAATCGTACTCTGTTGTTAAACAGAAGTGTAATCGAAGTGAAATGACTTGAGGAATCGAATGCCGCAAGCAGAATTCAAATCCGAGCCTCCGTTCGGCAGGAAATCGCAGTTATAGTGAAAAACCTATCTTCTAGCATTCTAACTGCCAGAATCGTACTCTGTTGTTAAACAGAACTGTAATCGAAGTGAAATCACTTGAGGAATCGAATGCCGCAAGCAGAATTCAAATCCGAGCCTCCGTTCGGCAGGAAATCGCAGTTATAGTGAAAAACCTATCTTCTAGCATTCTAACTGCCAGAATCGTACTCTGTTGTTAAACAGAAGTGTAATCGAAGTGAAATCACTTGAGGAATCGAATGCCGCAAGCAGAATTCAAATCCGAGCCTCCGTTCGGCAGGAAATCGCAGTTATAGTGAAAAACATATCTTCTAGCAATCTAACTGCCAGAATCGTACTCTGTTGTTAAACAGAAGTGTAATCGAAGTGAAATCACTTGAGGAATCGAATGCCGCAAGCAGAATTCAAATCCGAGCCTCCGTTCGGCAGGAAATCGCAGTTATAGTGAAAAACCTATCTTCCAGCATTCTAACTGCCAGAATAGTACTCTGTTGTTAAACAGAAGTGTAATCGAAGTGAAATCACTTGAGGAATCGAATGCCGCAAGCAGAATTCAAATCCGAGCCTCCGTTCGGCAGGAAATCGCAGTTATAGTGAAAAACCTATCTTCTAGCATTCTAACTGCCAGAATCGTACTCTGTTGTTAATCGAAGTGAAATCACTTGAGGAATCGAATGCCGCAAGCAGAATTCAAATCCGAGCCTCCGTTCGGCAGGAAATCGCAGTTATAGTGAAAAATCTATCTTCTAGCATTCTAACTGCCAGAATCGTACTCTGTTGTTAAACAGAAGTGTAATCGAAGTGAAATCACTTGAGGAATCGAATGCCGCAAGCAGAATTCAAATCCGAGCCTCCGTTCGGCAGGAAATCGCAGTTATAGTGAAAAACCTATCTTCTAGCATTCTAACTGACAGAATCGTACTCTGTTGTTAAACAGAAGTGTAATCGAAGTGAAATCACTTGAGGTGTGACGTCCCAGTCACGCGCCCACGCTGGCAGTCGGACATAGTGCGCAACGCCGCCGCTAGAGGTCTCACTGACTCTACTGAGTTTCTCGAAAGAGCACCACTAAGCCTCTCTTCCAATATATACAAGTTCCAAACATCCTCTAGTATCCCCCAGCGTCTAGGGCAGGGGTCGACCACGCAGCCCTACTGATGAGTCTGTGGTCGACTCCAAGACGAAACGCTCCCTTCCCCTCATCTTTTCGCCCCCTTCAGCATCGCTTCCTCCCCGACAGCCTCCATTGCGTCCATGCAGTGGCACCTCGGTGCGATACACTTGGGCGGCGAGGCAAGATCCCTTCATTCCCCTGTTGCGGCCATCAATCGCCCCTCCGAGGATGCGGGCGGGACGTAACAGAGGAATCGAATGCCGCAAGCAGAATTCAAATCCGAGCCTCCGTTCGGCAGGAAATCGCAGTTATAGTGAAAAACCTATCTTCTAGCATTCTAACTGCCAGAATCGTACTCTGTTGTTAAACAGAAGTGTAATCGAAGTGAAATCACTTGAGGAATCGAATGCCGCAAGCAGAATTCAAATCCGAGCCTCCGTTCGGTAGGAAATCGCAGTTATAGTGAAAATCCTATCTTCTAGCATTCTAACTGCCAGAATCGTACTCTGTTGTTAAACAGAAGTGTAATCGAAGTGAAATGACTTGAGGAATCGAATGCCGCAAGCAGAATTCAAATCCGAGCCTCCGTTCGGCAGGAAATCGCAGTTATAGTGAAAAACCTATCTTCTAGCCTTCTAACGGCCAGAATCGTACTCTGTTGTTGAACAGAAGTGTATCCGAAGTAAAATGACTAGAGGGATCGAATGCCGCAAGCAGAATTCAAATCCGAGCCTCCGTTCGGCAGGAAATCGCAGTTATAGTGAAAAACCTATCTTCCAGCATTCTAACTGCCAGAATAGTACTCTGTTGTTAAACAGAAGTGTAATCGAAGTGAAATCACTTGAGGAATCGAATGCCGCAAGCAGAATTCAAATCCGAGCCTCCGTTCGGCAGGAAATCGCAGTTATAGTGAAAAACCTATCTTCTAGCATTCTAACTGCCAGAATCGTACTCTGTTGTTAATCGAAGTGAAATCACTTGAGGAATCGAATGCCGCAAGCAGAATTCAAATCCGAGCCTCCGTTCGGCAGGAAATCGCAGTTATAGTGAAAAATCTATCTTCCAGCATTCTAACTGCCAGAATCGTACTCTGTTGTTAAACAGAAGTGTAATCGAAGTGAAATGACTTGAGGAATCGAATGCCGCAAGCAGAATTCAAATCCGAGCCTCCGTTCGGCAGGAAATCGCAGTTATAGTGAAAAACCTATCTTCTAGCATTCTAACTGCCAGAATCGTACTCTGTTGTTAAACAGAACTGTAATCGAAGTGAAATCACTTGAGGAATCGAATGCCGCAAGCAGAATTCAAATCCGAGCCTCCGTTCGGCAGGAAATCGCAGTTATAGTGAAAAACCTATCTTCTAGCATTCTAACTGCCAGAATCGTACTCTGTTGTTAAACAGAAGTGTAATCGAAGTGAAATCACTTGAGGAATCGAATGCCGCAAGCAGAATTCAAATCCGAGCCTCCGTTCGGCAGGAAATCGCAGTTATAGTGAAAAACATATCTTCTAGCAATCTAACTGCCAGAATCGTACTCTGTTGTTAAACAGAAGTGTAATCGAAGTGAAATCACTTGAGGAATCGAATGCCGCAAGCAGAATTCAAATCCGAGCCTCCGTTCGGCAGGAAATCGCAGTTATAGTGAAAAACCTATCTTCCAGCATTCTAACTGCCAGAATAGTACTCTGTTGTTAAACGGAAGTGTAATCGAAGTGAAATCACTTGAGGAATCGAATGCCGCAAGCAGAATTCAAATCCGAGCCTCCGTTCGGCAGGAAATCGCAGTTATAGTGAAAAACCTATCTTCTAGCATTCTAACTGCCAGAATCGTACTCTGTTGTTAATCGAAGTGAAATCACTTGAGGAATCGAATGCCGCAAGCAGAATTCAAATCCGAGCCTCCGTTCGGCAGGAAATCGCAGTTATAGTGAAAAATCTATCTTCTAGCATTCTAACTGCCAGAATCGTACTCTGTTGTTAAACAGAAGTGTAATCGAAGTGAAATCACTTGAGGAATCGAATGCCGCAAGCAGAATTCAAATCCGAGCCTCCGTTCGGCAGGAAATCGCAGTTATAGTGAAAAACCTATCTTCTAGCATTCTAACTGACAGAATCGTACTCTGTTGTTAAACAGAAGTGTAATCGAAGTGAAATCACTTGAGGTGTGACGTCCCAGTCACGCGCCCACGCTGGCAGTCGGACATAGTGCGCAACGCCGCCGCTAGAGGTCTCACTGACTCTACTGAGTTTCTCGAAAGAGCACCACTAAGCCTCTCTTCCAATATATACAAGTTCCAAACATCCTCTAGTATCCCCCAGCGTCTAGGGCAGGGGTCGACCACGCAGCCCTACTGATGAGTCTGTGGTCGACTCCAAGACGAAACGCTCCCTTCCCCTCATCTTTTCGCCCCCTTCAGCATCGCTTCCTCCCCGACAGCCTCCATTGCGTCCATGCAGTGGCACCTCGGTGCGATACACTTGGGCGGCGAGGCAAGATCCCTTCATTCCCCTGTTGCGGCCATCAATCGCCCCTCCGAGGATGCGGGCGGGACGTAACAGAGGAATCGAATGCCGCAAGCAGAATTCAAATCCGAGCCTCCGTTCGGCAGGAAATCGCAGTTATAGTGAAAATCCTATCTTCTAGCATTCTAACTGCCAGAATCGTACTCTGTTGTTAAACAGAAGTGTAATCGAAGTGAAATCACTTGAGGAATCGAATGCCGCAAGCAGAATTCAAATCCGAGCCTCCGTTCGGCAGGAAATCGCAGTTATAGTGAAAAACCTATCTTCTAGCATTCTAACTGCCAGAATCGTACTCTGTTGTTAATCGAAGTGAAATCACTTGAGGAATCGAATGCCGCAAGCAGAATTCAAATCCGAGCCTCCGTTCGGCAGGAAATCGCAGTTATAGTGAAAAATCTATC
Source organism: Ectemnius lituratus (assembly GCA_910593735.2). Classification (NCBI taxonomy): domain Eukaryota; kingdom Metazoa; phylum Arthropoda; class Insecta; order Hymenoptera; family Crabronidae; genus Ectemnius; species Ectemnius lituratus. Next base: position 1,243,310 of record OU343044.1, on the reverse strand, counting down.
TTCCAGCATTCTAACTGCCAGAATCGTACTCTGTTGTTAAACAGAAGTGTAATCGAAGTGAAATGACTTGAGGAATCGAATGCCGCAAGCAGAATTCAAATCCGAGCCTCCGTTCGGCAGGAAATCGCAGTTATAGTGAAAAACCTATCTTCTAGCATTCTAACTGCCAGAATCGTACTCTGTTGTTAAACAGAACTGTAATCGAAGTGAAATCACTTGAGGAATCGAATGCCGCAAGCAGAATTCAAATCCGAGCCTCCGTTCGGCAGGAAATCGCAGTTATAGTGAAAAACCTATCTTCTAGCATTCTAACTGCCAGAATCGTACTCTGTTGTTAAACAGAAGTGTAATCGAAGTGAAATCACTTGAGGAATCGAATGCCGCAAGCAGAATTCAAATCCGAGCCTCCGTTCGGCAGGAAATCGCAGTTATAGTGAAAAACCTATCTTCTAGCATTCTAACTGCCAGAATCGTACTCTGTTGTTAAACAGAAGTGTAATCGAAGTGAAATCACTTGAGGAATCGAATGCCGCAAGCAGAATTCAAATCCGAGCCTCCGTTCGGTAGGAAATCGCAGTTATAGTGAAAATCCTATCTTCTAGCATTCTAACTGCCAGAATCGTACTCTGTTGTTAAACAGAAGTGTAATCGAAGTGAAATCACTTGAGGAATCGAATGCCGCAAGCAGAATTCAAATCCGAGCCTCCGTTCGGTAGGAAATCGCAGTTATAGTGAAAAATCTATCTTCCAGCATTCTAACTGCCAGAATCGTACTCTGTTGTTAAACAGAAGTGTAATCGAAGTGAAATGACTTGAGGAATCGAATGCCGCAAGCAGAATTCAAATCCGAGCCTCCGTTCGGCAGGAAATCGCAGTTATAGTGAAAAACCTATCTTCTAGCATTCTAACTGCCAGAATCGTACTCTGTTGTTAAACAGAACTGTAATCGAAGTGAAATCACTTGAGGAATCGAATGCCGCAAGCAGAATTCAAATCCGAGCCTCCGTTCGGCAGGAAATCGCAGTTATAGTGAAAAACCTATCTTCTAGCATTCTAACTGCCAGAATCGTACTCTGTTGTTAAACAGAAGTGTAATCGAAGTGAAATCACTTGAGGAATCGAATGCCGCAAGCAGAATTCAAATCCGAGCCTCCGTTCGGCAGGAAATCGCAGTTATAGTGAAAAACATATCTTCTAGCAATCTAACTGCCAGAATCGTACTCTGTTGTTAAACAGAAGTGTAATCGAAGTGAAATCACTTGAGGAATCGAATGCCGCAAGCAGAATTCAAATCCGAGCCTCCGTTCGGCAGGAAATCGCAGTTATAGTGAAAAACCTATCTTCCAGCATTCTAACTGCCAGAATAGTACTCTGTTGTTAAACAGAAGTGTAATCGAAGTGAAATCACTTGAGGAATCGAATGCCGCAAGCAGAATTCAAATCCGAGCCTCCGTTCGGCAGGAAATCGCAGTTATAGTGAAAAACCTATCTTCTAGCATTCTAACTGCCAGAATCGTACTCTGTTGTTAATCGAAGTGAAATCACTTGAGGAATCGAATGCCGCAAGCAGAATTCAAATCCGAGCCTCCGTTCGGCAGGAAATCGCAGTTATAGTGAAAAATCTATCTTCTAGCATTCTAACTGCCAGAATCGTACTCTGTTGTTAAACAGAAGTGTAATCGAAGTGAAATCACTTGAGGAATCGAATGCCGCAAGCAGAATTCAAATCCGAGCCTCCGTTCGGCAGGAAATCGCAGTTATAGTGAAAAACCTATCTTCTAGCATTCTAACTGACAGAATCGTACTCTGTTGTTAAACAGAAGTGTAATCGAAGTGAAATCACTTGAGGTGTGACGTCCCAGTCACGCGCCCACGCTGGCAGTCGGACATAGTGCGCAACGCCGCCGCTAGAGGTCTCACTGACTCTACTGAGTTTCTCGAAAGAGCACCACTAAGCCTCTCTTCCAATATATACAAGTTCCAAACATCCTCTAGTATCCCCCAGCGTCTAGGGCAGGGGTCGACCACGCAGCCCTACTGATGAGTCTGTGGTCGACTCCAAGACGAAACGCTCCCTTCCCCTCATCTTTTCGCCCCCTTCAGCATCGCTTCCTCCCCGACAGCCTCCATTGCGTCCATGCAGTGGCACCTCGGTGCGATACACTTGGGCGGCGAGGCAAGATCCCTTCATTCCCCTGTTGCGGCCATCAATCGCCCCTCCGAGGATGCGGGCGGGACGTAACAGAGGAATCGAATGCCGCAAGCAGAATTCAAATCCGAGCCTCCGTTCGGCAGGAAATCGCAGTTATAGTGAAAAACCTATCTTCTAGCATTCTAACTGCCAGAATCGTACTCTGTTGTTAAACAGAAGTGTAATCGAAGTGAAATCACTTGAGGAATCGAATGCCGCAAGCAGAATTCAAATCCGAGCCTCCGTTCGGTAGGAAATCGCAGTTATAGTGAAAATCCTATCTTCTAGCATTCTAACTGCCAGAATCGTACTCTGTTGTTAAACAGAAGTGTAATCGAAGTGAAATCACTTGAGGAATCGAATGCCGCAAGCAGAATTCAAATCCGAGCCTCCGTTCGGCAGGAAATCGCAGTTATAGTGAAAAACCTATCTTCTAGCCTTCTAACGGCCAGAATCGTACTCTGTTGTTGAACAGAAGTGTATCCGAAGTAAAATGACTAGAGGGATCGAATGCCGCAAGCAGAATTCAAATCCGAGCCTCCGTTCGGCAGGAAATCGCAGTTATAGTGAAAAACCTATCTTCCAGCATTCTAACTGCCAGAATAGTACTCTGTTGTTAAACAGAAGTGTAATCGAAGTGAAATCACTTGAGGAATCGAATGCCGCAAGCAGAATTCAAATCCGAGCCTCCGTTCGGCAGGAAATCGCAGTTATAGTGAAAAACCTATCTTCTAGCATTCTAACTGCCAGAATCGTACTCTGTTGTTAATCGAAGTGAAATCACTTGAGGAATCGAATGCCGCAAGCAGAATTCAAATCCGAGCCTCCGTTCGGCAGGAAATCGCAGTTATAGTGAAAAATCTATCTTCCAGCATTCTAACTGCCAGAATCGTACTCTGTTGTTAAACAGAAGTGTAATCGAAGTGAAATGACTTGAGGAATCGAATGCCGCAAGCAGAATTCAAATCCGAGCCTCCGTTCGGCAGGAAATCGCAGTTATAGTGAAAAACCTATCTTCTAGCATTCTAACTGCCAGAATCGTACTCTGTTGTTAAACAGAACTGTAATCGAAGTGAAATCACTTGAGGAATCGAATGCCGCAAGCAGAATTCAAATCCGAGCCTCCGTTCGGCAGGAAATCGCAGTTATAGTGAAAAACCTATCTTCTAGCATTCTAACTGCCAGAATCGTACTCTGTTGTTAAACAGAAGTGTAATCGAAGTGAAATCACTTGAGGAATCGAATGCCGCAAGCAGAATTCAAATCCGAGCCTCCGTTCGGCAGGAAATCGCAGTTATAGTGAAAAACATATCTTCTAGCAATCTAACTGCCAGAATCGTACTCTGTTGTTAAACAGAAGTGTAATCGAAGTGAAATCACTTGAGGAATCGAATGCCGCAAGCAGAATTCAAATCCGAGCCTCCGTTCGGCAGGAAATCGCAGTTATAGTGAAAAACCTATCTTCCAGCATTCTAACTGCCAGAATAGTACTCTGTTGTTAAACGGAAGTGTAATCGAAGTGAAATCACTTGAGGAATCGAATGCCGCAAGCAGAATTCAAATCCGAGCCTCCGTTCGGCAGGAAATCGCAGTTATAGTGAAAAACCTATCTTCTAGCATTCTAACTGCCAGAATCGTACTCTGTTGTTAATCGAAGTGAAATCACTTGAGGAATCGAATGCCGCAAGCAGAATTCAAATCCGAGCCTCCGTTCGGCAGGAAATCGCAGTTATAGTGAAAAATCTATCTTCTAGCATTCTAACTGCCAGAATCGTACTCTGTTGTTAAACAGAAGTGTAATCGAAGTGAAATCACTTGAGGAATCGAATGCCGCAAGCAGAATTCAAATCCGAGCCTCCGTTCGGCAGGAAATCGCAGTTATAGTGAAAAACCTATCTTCTAGCATTCTAACTGACAGAATCGTACTCTGTTGTTAAACAGAAGTGTAATCGAAGTGAAATCACTTGAGGTGTGACGTCCCAGTCACGCGCCCACGCTGGCAGTCGGACATAGTGCGCAACGCCGCCGCTAGAGGTCTCACTGACTCTACTGAGTTTCTCGAAAGAGCACCACTAAGCCTCTCTTCCAATATATACAAGTTCCAAACATCCTCTAGTATCCCCCAGCGTCTAGGGCAGGGGTCGACCACGCAGCCCTACTGATGAGTCTGTGGTCGACTCCAAGACGAAACGCTCCCTTCCCCTCATCTTTTCGCCCCCTTCAGCATCGCTTCCTCCCCGACAGCCTCCATTGCGTCCATGCAGTGGCACCTCGGTGCGATACACTTGGGCGGCGAGGCAAGATCCCTTCATTCCCCTGTTGCGGCCATCAATCGCCCCTCCGAGGATGCGGGCGGGACGTAACAGAGGAATCGAATGCCGCAAGCAGAATTCAAATCCGAGCCTCCGTTCGGCAGGAAATCGCAGTTATAGTGAAAAACCTATCTTCTAGCATTCTAACTGCCAGAATCGTACTCTGTTGTTAAACAGAAGTGTAATCGAAGTGAAATCACTTGAGGAATCGAATGCCGCAAGCAGAATTCAAATCCGAGCCTCCGTTCGGTAGGAAATCGCAGTTATAGTGAAAATCCTATCTTCTAGCATTCTAACTGCCAGAATCGTACTCTGTTGTTAAACAGAAGTGTAATCGAAGTGAAATCACTTGAGGAATCGAATGCCGCAAGCAGAATTCAAATCCGAGCCTCCGTTCGGCAGGAAATCGCAGTTATAGTGAAAAACCTATCTTCTAGCCTTCTAACGGCCAGAATCGTACTCTGTTGTTGAACAGAAGTGTATCCGAAGTAAAATGACTAGAGGGATCGAATGCCGCAAGCAGAATTCAAATCCGAGCCTCCGTTCGGCAGGAAATCGCAGTTATAGTGAAAAACCTATCTTCCAGCATTCTAACTGCCAGAATAGTACTCTGTTGTTAAACAGAAGTGTAATCGAAGTGAAATCACTTGAGGAATCGAATGCCGCAAGCAGAATTCAAATCCGAGCCTCCGTTCGGCAGGAAATCGCAGTTATAGTGAAAAACCTATCTTCTAGCATTCTAACTGCCAGAATCGTACTCTGTTGTTAAACAGAAGTGTAATCGAAGTGAAATCACTTGAGGAATCGAATGCCGCATGCAGAATTCAAATCCGAGCCTCCGTTCGGCAGGAAATCGCAGTTATAGTGAAAAACATATCTTCTAGCAATCTAACTGCCAGAATCGTACTCTGTTGTTAAACAGAAGTGTAATCGAAGTGAAATCACTTGAGGAATCGAATGCCGCAAGCAGAATTCAAATCCGAGCCTCCGTTCGGCAGGAAATCGCAGTTATAGTGAAAAACCTATCTTCTAGCATTCTAACGGCCAGAATCGTACTCTGTTGTTGAACAGAAGTGTATCTGAAGTAAAATGACTAGAGGGATCGAATGCCGCAAGCAGAATTCAAATCCGAGCCTCCGTTCGGCAGGAAATCGCAGTTATAGTGAAAAACCTATCTTCTAGCATTCTAACGGCCAGAATCGTACTCTGTTGTTGAACAGAAGTGTATCCGAAGTAAAATGACTAGAGGAATCGAATGCCGCAAGCAGAATTCAAATCCGAGCCTCCGTTCGGCAGGAAATCGCAGTTATAGTGAAAAACCTATCTTCTAGCATTCTAACTGCCAGAATCGTACTCTGTTGTTAAACAGAAGTGTAATCGAAGTGAAATCACTTGAGGAATCGAATGCCGCAAGCAGAATTCAAATCCGAGCCTCCGTTCGGTAGGAAATCGCAGTTATAGTGAAAATCCTATCTTCTAGCATTCTAACTGCCAGAATCGTACTCTGTTGTTAAACAGAAGTGTAATCGAAGTGAAATCACTTGAGGAATCGAATGCCGCAAGCAGAATTCAAATCCGAGCCTCCGTTCGGTAGGAAATCGCAGTTATAGTGAAAATCCTATCTTCTAGCATTCTAACTGCCAGAATCGTACTCTGTTGTTAAACAGAAGTGTAATCGAAGTGAAATGACTTGAGGAATCGAATGCCGCAAGCAGAATTCAAATCCGAGCCTCCGTTCGGCAGGAAATCGCAGTTATAGTGAAAAACCTATCTTCTAGCATTCTAACTGCCAGAATCGTACTCTGTTGTTAATCGAAGTGAAATCACTTGAGGAATCGAATGCCGCAAGCAGAATTCAAATCCGAGCCTCCGTTCGGCAGGAAATCGCAGTTATAGTGAAAAACCTATCTTCCAGCATTCTAACTGCCAGAATAGTACTCTGTTGTTAAACAGAAGTGTAATCGAAGTGAAATCACTTGAGGAATCGAATGCCGCAAGCAGAATTCAAATCCGAGCCTCCGTTCGGCAGGAAATCGCAGTTATAGTGAAAAACCTATCTTCTAGCATTCTAACGGCCAGAATCGTACTCTGTTGTTAATCGAAGTGAAATCACTTGAGGAATCGAATGCCGCAAGCAGAATTCAAATCCGAGCCTCCGTTCGGCAGGAAATCGCAGTTATAGTGAAAAATCTATCTTCCAGCATTCTAACTGCCAGAATCGTACTCTGTTGTTAAACAGAAGTGTAATCGAAGTGAAATGACTTGAGGAATCGAATGCCGCAAGCAGAATTCAAATCCGAGCCTCCGTTCGGCAGGAAATCGCAGTTATAGTGAAAAACCTATCTTCTAGCATTCTAACGGCCAGAATCGTACTCTGTTGTTAAACAGAAGTGTAATCGAAGTGAAATCACTTGAGGAATCGAATGCCGCAAGCAGAATTCAAATCCGAGCCTCCGTTCGGCAGGAAATCGCAGTTATAGTGAAAAACCTATCTTCTAGCATTCTAACTGCCAGAATCGTACTCTGTTGTTAAACAGAAGTGTAATCGAAGTGAAATCACTTGAGGAATCGAATGCCGCATGCAGAATTCAAATCCGAGCCTCCGTTCGGCAGGAAATCGCAGTTATAGTGAAAAACATATCTTCTAGCAATCTAACTGCCAGAATCGTACTCTGTTGTTAAACAGAAGTGTAATCGAAGTGAAATCACTTGAGGAATCGAATGCCGCAAGCAGAATTCAAATCCGAGCCTCCGTTCGGCAGGAAATCGCAGTTATAGTGAAAAACCTATCTTCTAGCATTCTAACGGCCAGAATCGTACTCTGTTGTTGAACAGAAGTGTATCTGAAGTAAAATGACTAGAGGGATCGAATGCCGCAAGCAGAATTCAAATCCGAGCCTCCGTTCGGCAGGAAATCGCAGTTATAGTGAAAAACCTATCTTCTAGCATTCTAACGGCCAGAATCGTACTCTGTTGTTGAACAGAAGTGTATCCGAAGTAAAATGACTAGAGGAATCGAATGCCGCAAGCAGAATTCAAATCCGAGCCTCCGTTCGGCAGGAAATCGCAGTTATAGTGAAAAACCTATCTTCTAGCATTCTAACTGCCAGAATCGTACTCTGTTGTTAAACAGAAGTGTAATCGAAGTGAAATCACTTGAGGAATCGAATGCCGCAAGCAGAATTCAAATCCGAGCCTCCGTTCGGTAGGAAATCGCAGTTATAGTGAAAATCCTATCTTCTAGCATTCTAACTGCCAGAATCGTACTCTGTTGTTAAACAGAAGTGTAATCGAAGTGAAATCACTTGAGGAATCGAATGCCGCAAGCAGAATTCAAATCCGAGCCTCCGTTCGGTAGGAAATCGCAGTTATAGTGAAAATCCTATCTTCTAGCATTCTAACTGCCAGAATCGTACTCTGTTGTTAAACAGAAGTGTAATCGAAGTGAAATGACTTGAGGAATCGAATGCCGCAAGCAGAATTCAAATCCGAGCCTCCGTTCGGCAGGAAATCGCAGTTATAGTGAAAAACCTATCTTCTAGCATTCTAACTGCCAGAATCGTACTCTGTTGTTAATCGAAGTGAAATCACTTGAGGAATCGAATGCCGCAAGCAGAATTCAAATCCGAGCCTCCGTTCGGCAGGAAATCGCAGTTATAGTGAAAAACCTATCTTCCAGCATTCTAACTGCCAGAATAGTACTCTGTTGTTAAACAGAAGTGTAATCGAAGTGAAATCACTTGAGGAATCGAATGCCGCAAGCAGAATTCAAATCCGAGCCTCCGTTCGGCAGGAAATCGCAGTTATAGTGAAAAACCTATCTTCTAGCATTCTAACTGCCAGAATCGTACTCTGTTGTTAATCGAAGTGAAATCACTTGAGGAATCGAATGCCGCAAGCAGAATTCAAATCCGAGCCTCCGTTCGGCAGGAAATCGCAGTTATAGTGAAAAATCTATCTTCCAGCATTCTAACTGCCAGAATCGTACTCTGTTGTTAAACAGAAGTGTAATCGAAGTGAAATGACTTGAGGAATCGAATGCCGCAAGCAGAATTCAAATCCGAGCCTCCGTTCGGCAGGAAATCGCAGTTATAGTGAAAAACCTATCTTCTAGCATTCTAACGGCCAGAATCGTACTCTGTTGTTGAACAGAAGTGTATCCGAAGTAAAATGACTAGAGGGATCGAATGCCGCAAGCAGAATTCAAATCCGAGCCTCCGTTCGGCAGGAAATCGCAGTTATAGTGAAAAACCTATCTTCTAGCATTCTAACGGCCAGAATCGTACTCTGTTGTTGAACAGAAGTGTATCCGAAGTAAAATGACTAGAGGGATCGAATGCCGCAAGCAGAATTCAAATCCGAGCCTCCGTTCGGCAGGAAATCGCAGTTATAGTGAAAAACCTATCTTCTAGCATTCTAACTGCCAGAATCGTACTCTGTTGTTAAACAGAAGTGTAATCGAAGTGAAATCACTTGAGGAATCGAATGCCGCAAGCAGAATTCAAATCCGAGCCTCCGTTCGGCAGGAAATCGCAGTTATAGTGAAAAACCTATCTTCTAGCATTCTAACGGCCAGAATCGTACTCTGTTGTTGAACAGAAGTGTATCTGAAGTAAAATGACTAGAGGGATCGAATGCCGCAAGCAGAATTCAAATCCGAGCCTCCGTTCGGCAGGAAATCGCAGTTATAGTGAAAAACCTATCTTCTAGCATTCTAACGGCCAGAATCGTACTCTGTTGTTGAACAGAAGTGTATCCGAAGTAAAATGACTAGAGGAATCGAATGCCGCAAGCAGAATTCAAATCCGAGCCTCCGTTCGGCAGGAAATCGCAGTTATAGTGAAAAACCTATCTTCTAGCATTCTAACTGCCAGAATCGTACTCTGTTGTTAAACAGAAGTGTAATCGAAGTGAAATCACTTGAGGAATCGAATGCCGCAAGCAGAATTCAAATCCGAGCCTCCGTTCGGTAGGAAATCGCAGTTATAGTGAAAATCCTATCTTCTAGCATTCTAACTGCCAGAATCGTACTCTGTTGTTAAACAGAAGTGTAATCGAAGTGAAATCACTTGAGGAATCGAATGCCGCAAGCAGAATTCAAATCCGAGCCTCCGTTCGGTAGGAAATCGCAGTTATAGTGAAAATCCTATCTTCTAGCATTCTAACTGCCAGAATCGTACTCTGTTGTTAAACAGAAGTGTAATCGAAGTGAAATGACTTGAGGAATCGAATGCCGCAAGCAGAATTCAAATCCGAGCCTCCGTTCGGCAGGAAATCGCAGTTATAGTGAAAAACCTATCTTCTAGCATTCTAACTGCCAGAATCGTACTCTGTTGTTAATCGAAGTGAAATCACTTGAGGAATCGAATGCCGCAAGCAGAATTCAAATCCGAGCCTCCGTTCGGCAGGAAATCGCAGTTATAGTGAAAAACCTATCTTCCAGCATTCTAACTGCCAGAATAGTACTCTGTTGTTAAACAGAAGTGTAATCGAAGTGAAATCACTTGAGGAATCGAATGCCGCAAGCAGAATTCAAATCCGAGCCTCCGTTCGGCAGGAAATCGCAGTTATAGTGAAAAACCTATCTTCTAGCATTCTAACTGCCAGAATCGTACTCTGTTGTTAATCGAAGTGAAATCACTTGAGGAATCGAATGCCGCAAGCAGAATTCAAATCCGAGCCTCCGTTCGGCAGGAAATCGCAGTTATAGTGAAAAATCTATCTTCCAGCATTCTAACTGCCAGAATCGTACTCTGTTGTTAAACAGAAGTGTAATCGAAGTGAAATGACTTGAGGAATCGAATGCCGCAAGCAGAATTCAAATCCGAGCCTCCGTTCGGCAGGAAATCGCAGTTATAGTGAAAAACCTATCTTCTAGCATTCTAACCGCCAGAATCGTACTCTGTTGTTGAACAGAAGTGTATCCGAAGTAAAATGACTAGAGGGATCGAATGCCGCAAGCAGAATTCAAATCCGAGCCTCCGTTCGGCAGGAAATCGCAGTTATAGTGAAAAACCTATCTTCTAGCATTCTAACGGCCAGAATCGTACTCTGTTGTTGAACAGAAGTGTATCCGAAGTAAAATGACTAGAGGGATCGAATGCCGCAAGCAGAATTCAAATCCGAGCCTCCGTTCGGCAGGAAATCGCAGTTATAGTGAAAAACCTATCTTCTAGCATTCTAACTGCCAGAATCGTACTCTGTTGTTAAACAGAAGTGTAATCGAAGTGAAATCACTTGAGGAATCGAATGCCGCAAGCAGAATTCAAATCCGAGCCTCCGTTCGGTAGGAAATCGCAGTTATAGTGAAAATCCTATCTTCTAGCATTCTAACTGCCAGAATCGTACTCTGTTGTTAAACAGAAGTGTAATCGAAGTGAAATCACTTGAGGAATCGAATGCCGCAAGCAGAATTCAAATCCGAGCCTCCGTTCGGTAGGAAATCGCAGTTATAGTGAAAATCCTATCTTCTAGCATTCTAACTGCCAGAATCGTACTCTGTTGTTAAACAGAAGTGTAATCGAAGTGAAATGACTTGAGGAATCGAATGCCGCAAGCAGAATTCAAATCCGAGCCTCCGTTCGGCAGGAAATCGCAGTTATAGTGAAAAACCTATCTTCTAGCATTCTAACTGCCAGAATCGTACTCTGTTGTTAATCGAAGTGAAATCACTTGAGGAATCGAATGCCGCAAGCAGAATTCAAATCCGAGCCTCCGTTCGGCAGGAAATCGCAGTTATAGTGAAAAACCTATCTTCCAGCATTCTAACTGCCAGAATAGTACTCTGTTGTTAAACAGAAGTGTAATCGAAGTGAAATCACTTGAGGAATCGAATGCCGCAAGCAGAATTCAAATCCGAGCCTCCGTTCGGCAGGAAATCGCAGTTATAGTGAAAAACCTATCTTCTAGCATTCTAACTGCCAGAATCGTACTCTGTTGTTAATCGAAGTGAAATCACTTGAGGAATCGAATGCCGCAAGCAGAATTCAAATCCGAGCCTCCGTTCGGCAGGAAATCGCAGTTATAGTGAAAAATCTATCTTCCAGCATTCTAACTGCCAGAATCGTACTCTGTTGTTAAACAGAAGTGTAATCGAAGTGAAATGACTTGAGGAATCGAATGCCGCAAGCAGAATTCAAATCCGAGCCTCCGTTCGGCAGGAAATCGCAGTTATAGTGAAAAACCTATCTTCTAGCATTCTAACTGCCAGAATCGTACTCTGTTGTTAAACAGAAGTGTAATCGAAGTGAAATCACTTGAGGAATCGAATGCCGCAAGCAGAATTCAAATCCGAGCCTCCGTTCGGCAGGAAATCGCAGTTATAGTGAAAAACCTATCTTCTAGCATTCTAACTGCCAGAATCGTACTCTGTTGTTAAACAGAAGTGTAATCGAAGTGAAATCACTTGAGGAATCGAATGCCGCAAGCAGAATTCAAATCCGAGCCTCCGTTCGGTAGGAAATCGCAGTTATAGTGAAAATCCTATCTTCTAGCATTCTAACTGCCAGAATCGTACTCTGTTGTTAAACAGAAGTGTAATCGAAGTGAAATCACTTGAGGAATCGAATGCCGCAAGCAGAATTCAAATCCGAGCCTCCGTTCGGCAGGAAATCGCAGTTATAGTGAAAAACCTATCTTCTAGCATTCTAACTGCCAGAATCGTACTCTGTTGTTAAACAGAAGTGTAATCGAAGTGAAATCACTTGAGGAATCGAATGCCGCAAGCAGAATTCAAATCCGAGCCTCCGTTCGGCAGGAAATCGCAGTTATAGTGAAAAACATATCTTCTAGCAATCTAACTGCCAGAATCGTACTCTGTTGTTAAACAGAAGTGTAATCGAAGTGAAATCACTTGAGGAATCGAATGCCGCAAGCAGAATTCAAATCCGAGCCTCCGTTCGGCAGGAAATCGCAGTTATAGTGAAAAACCTATCTTCTAGCATTCTAACGGCCAGAATCGTACTCTGTTGTTGAACAGAAGTGTATCCGAAGTAAAATGACTAGAGGGATCGAATGCCGTGTGACGTCCCAGTCACGCGCCCACGCTGGCAGTCGGACATAGTGCGCAGCGCCGCCGCTAGAGGTCTCACTGACTCTACTGAGTTTCTCGCAAGAGCACCACTAAGCCTCTCTTCCAATATATACAAAGTTCCAAACATCCTCTAGTATCCCCCAGCGTCTAGGGCAGGGGTCGACCACGCAGCCCTACTGATGAGTCTGTGGTCGACTCCAAGACGAAACGCTCCCTTCCCCTCATCTTTTCGCCCCCTTCAGCATCGCTTCCTCCCCGACAGCCTCCATTGCGTCCATGCAGTGGCACCTCGGTGCGATACACTTGGGCGGCGAGGCAAGATCCCTTCATTCCCCTGTTGCGGCCATCAATCGCCCCTCCGAGGATGCGGGCGGGACGTAACAGCCGCAAGCAGAATTCAAATCCGAGCCTCCGTTCGGCAGGAAATCGCAGTTATAGTGAAAAACCTATCTTCCAGCATTCTAACTGCCAGAATAGTACTCTGTTGTTAAACAGAAGTGTAATCGAAGTGAAATCACTTGAGGAATCGAATGCCGCAAGCAGAATTCAAATCCGAGCCTCCGTTCGGCAGGAAATCGCAGTTATAGTGAAAAACCTATCTTCTAGCATTCTAACTGCCAGAATCGTACTCTGTTGTTAATCGAAGTGAAATCACTTGAGGAATCGAATGCCGCAAGCAGAATTCAAATCCGAGCCTCCGTTCGGCAGGAAATCGCAGTTATAGTGAAAAATCTATCTTCTAGCATTCTAACTGCCAGAATCGTACTCTGTTGTTAAACAGAAGTGTAATCGAAGTGAAATCACTTGAGGAATCGAATGCCGCAAGCAGAATTCAAATCCGAGCCTCCGTTCGGCAGGAAATCGCAGTTATAGTGAAAAACCTATCTTCTAGCATTCTAACTGACAGAATCGTACTCTGTTGTTAAACAGAAGTGTAATCGAAGTGAAATCACTTGAGGAATGGAATGCCGCAAGCAGAATTCAAATCCGAGCCTCCGTTCGGCAGGAAATCGCAGTTATAGTGAAAAACCTATCTTCTAGCATTCTAACTGCCAGAATCGTACTCTGTTGTTAAACAGAAGTGTAATCGAAGTGAAATCACTTGAGGAATCGAATGCCGCAAGCAGAATTCAAATCCGAGCCTCCGTTCGGTAGGAAATCGCAGTTATAGTGAAAATCCTATCTTCTAGCATTCTAACTGCCAGAATCGTACTCTGTTGTTAAACAGAAGTGTAATCGAAGTGAAATCACTTGAGGAATCGAATGCCGTGTGACGTCCCAGTCACGCGCCCACGCTGGCAGTCGGACATAGTGCGCAACGCCGCCGCTAGAGGTCTCACTGACTCTACTGAGTTTCTCGCAAGTGCTCGTTCCTGCCTCTCTTCCAATATATACAAGTTCCAAACATCCTCTAGTATCCCCCAGCGTCTAGGGCAGGGGTCGACCACGCAGCCCTACTGATGAGTCTGTGGTCGACTCCAAGACGAAACGCTCCCTTCCCCTCATCTTTTCGCCCCCTTAAGCATCGCTTCCTCCCCGACAGCCTCCATTGCGTCCATGCAGTGGCACCTCGGTGCGATACACTTGGGCGGCGAGGCAAGATCCCTTCATTCCCCTGTTGCGGCCATCAATCGCCCCTCCGAGGATGCGGGCGGGACGTAACAGACGGGAAAAAAAATTGGTGGCAGCGGTGGGATATCGTCGGGGAGGGCCTCGTGTAAATGGCCTCCTTTGAGCGCTAGACCGAGCAGCGTAAGATGCCGAGCGCGGCATCTTCGATAAGGGGGAAGGTGTGACGTCCCAGTCACGCGCCCACGCTGGCAGTCGGACATAGTGCGCAACGCCGCCGCTAGAGGTCTCACTGACTCTACTGAGTTTCTCGCAAGTGCTCGTTCCTGCCTCTCTTCCAATATATACAAGTTCCAAACATCCTCTAGTATCCCCCAGCGTCTAGGGCAGGGGTCGACCACGCAGCCCTACTGATGAGTCTGTGGTCGACTCCAAGACGAAACGCTCCCTTCCCCTCATCTTTTCGCCCCCTTAAGCATCGCTTCCTCCCCGACAGCCTCCATTGCGTCCATGCAGTGGCACCTCGGTGCGATACACTTGGGCGGCGAGGCAAGATCCCTTCATTCCCCTGTTGCGGCCATCAATCGCCCCTCCGAGGATGCGGGCGGGACGTAACAGCCGCAAGCAGAATTGAAATCCGAGCCTCCGTTCGGCAGGAAATCGCAGTTATAGTGAAAAACCTATCTTCTAGCCTTCTAACGGCCAGAATCGTACTCTGTTGTTGAACAGAAGTGTATCCGAAGTAAAATGACTAGAGGGATCGAATGCCGCAAGCAGAATTCAAATCCGAGCCTCCGTTCGGTAGGAAATCGCAGTTATAGTGAAAATCCTATCTTCTAGCATTCTAACTGCCAGAATCGTACTCTGTTGTTAAACAGAAGTGTAATCGAAGTGAAATCACTTGAGGAATCGAATGCCGCAAGCAGAATTCAAATCCGAGCCTCCGTTCGGCAGGAAATCGCAGTTATAGTGAAAAACCTATCTTCTAGCATTCTAACTGCCAGAATCGTACTCTGTTGTTAAACAGAAGTGTAATCGAAGTGAAATCACTTGAGGAATCGAATGCCGCAAGCAGAATTCAAATCCGAGCCTCCGTTCGGCAGGAAATCGCAGTTATAGTGAAAAACATATCTTCTAGCAATCTAACTGCCAGAATCGTACTCTGTTGTTAAACAGAAGTGTAATCGAAGTGAAATCACTTGAGGAATCGAATGCCGCAAGCAGAATTCAAATCCGAGCCTCCGTTCGGCAGGAAATCGCAGTTATAGTGAAAAACCTATCTTCTAGCATTCTAACGGCCAGAATCGTACTCTGTTGTTGAACAGAAGTGTATCCGAAGTAAAATGACTAGAGGGATCGAATGCCGTGTGACGTCCCAGTCACGCGCCCACGCTGGCAGTCGGACATAGTGCGCAGCGCCGCCGCTAGAGGTCTCACTGACTCTACTGAGTTTCTCGCAAGAGCACCACTAAGCCTCTCTTCCAATATATACAAAGTTCCAAACATCCTCTAGTATCCCCCAGCGTCTAGGGCAGGGGTCGACCACGCAGCCCTACTGATGAGTCTGTGGTCGACTCCAAGACGAAACGCTCCCTTCCCCTCATCTTTTCGCCCCCTTCAGCATCGCTTCCTCCCCGACAGCCTCCATTGCGTCCATGCAGTGGCACCTCGGTGCGATACACTTGGGCGGCGAGGCAAGATCCCTTCATTCCCCTGTTGCGGCCATCAATCGCCCCTCCGAGGATGCGGGCGGGACGTAACAGCCGCAAGCAGAATTCAAATCCGAGCCTCCGTTCGGCAGGAAATCGCAGTTATAGTGAAAAACCTATCTTCCAGCATTCTAACTGCCAGAATCGTACTCTGTTGTTAAACAGAAGTGTAATCGAAGTGAAATCACTTGAGGAATCGAATGCCGCAAGCAGAATTCAAATCCGAGCCTCCGTTCGGCAGGAAATCGCAGTTATAGTGAAAAACCTATCTTCTAGCATTCTAACTGCCAGAATCGTACTCTGTTGTTAATCGAAGTGAAATCACTTGAGGAATCGAATGCCGCAAGCAGAATTCAAATCCGAGCCTCCGTTCGGCAGGAAATCGCAGTTATAGTGAAAAATCTATCTTCTAGCATTCTAACTGCCAGAATCGTACTCTGTTGTTAAACAGAAGTGTAATCGAAGTGAAATCACTTGAGGAATCGAATGCCGCAAGCAGAATTCAAATCCGAGCCTCCGTTCGGCAGGAAATCGCAGTTATAGTGAAAAACCTATCTTCTAGCATTCTAACTGACAGAATCGTACTCTGTTGTTAAACAGAAGTGTAATCGAAGTGAAATCACTTGAGGAATGGAATGCCGCAAGCAGAATTCAAATCCGAGCCTCCGTTCGGCAGGAAATCGCAGTTATAGTGAAAAACCTATCTTCTAGCATTCTAACTGCCAGAATCGTACTCTGTTGTTAAACAGAAGTGTAATCGAAGTGAAATCACTTGAGGAATCGAATGCCGCAAGCAGAATTCAAATCCGAGCCTCCGTTCGGTAGGAAATCGCAGTTATAGTGAAAATCCTATCTTCTAGCATTCTAACTGCCAGAATCGTACTCTGTTGTTAAACAGAAGTGTAATCGAAGTGAAATCACTTGAGGAATCGAATGCCGTGTGACGTCCCAGTCACGCGCCCACGCTGGCAGTCGGACATAGTGCGCAACGCCGCCGCTAGAGGTCTCACTGACTCTACTGAGTTTCTCGCAAGTGCTCGTTCCTGCCTCTCTTCCAATATATACAAGTTCCAAACATCCTCTAGTATCCCCCAGCGTCTAGGGCAGGGGTCGACCACGCAGCCCTACTGATGAGTCTGTGGTCGACTCCAAGACGAAACGCTCCCTTCCCCTCATCTTTTCGCCCCCTTAAGCATCGCTTCCTCCCCGACAGCCTCCATTGCGTCCATGCAGTGGCACCTCGGTGCGATACACTTGGGCGGCGAGGCAAGATCCCTTCATTCCCCTGTTGCGGCCATCAATCGCCCCTCCGAGGATGCGGGCGGGACGTAACAGACGGGAAAAAAAATTGGTGGCAGCGGTGGGATATCGTCGGGGAGGGCCTCGTGTAAATGGCCTCCTTTGAGCGCTAGACCGAGCAGCGTAAGATGCCGAGCGCGGCATCTTCGATAAGGGGGAAGGTGTGACGTCCCAGTCACGCGCCCACGCTGGCAGTCGGACATAGTGCGCAACGCCGCCGCTAGAGGTCTCACTGACTCTACTGAGTTTCTCGCAAGTGCTCGTTCCTGCCTCTCTTCCAATATATACAAGTTCCAAACATCCTCTAGTATCCCCCAGCGTCTAGGGCAGGGGTCGACCACGCAGCCCTACTGATGAGTCTGTGGTCGACTCCAAGACGAAACGCTCCCTTCCCCTCATCTTTTCGCCCCCTTAAGCATCGCTTCCTCCCCGACAGCCTCCATTGCGTCCATGCAGTGGCACCTCGGTGCGATACACTTGGGCGGCGAGGCAAGATCCCTTCATTCCCCTGTTGCGGCCATCAATCGCCCCTCCGAGGATGCGGGCGGGACGTAACAGCCGCAAGCAGAATTCAAATCCGAGCCTCCGTTCGGCAGGAAATCGCAGTTATAGTGAAAAACCTATCTTCTAGCCTTCTAACGGCCAGAATCGTACTCTGTTGTTGAACAGAAGTGTATCCGAAGTAAAATGACTAGAGGGATCGAATGCCGCAAGCAGAATTCAAATCCGAGCCTCCGTTCGGCAGGAAATCGCAGTTATAGTGAAAAACCTATCTTCCAGCATTCTAACTGCCAGAATAGTACTCTGTTGTTAAACAGAAGTGTAATCGAAGTGAAATCACTTGAGGAATCGAATGCCGCAAGCAGAATTCAAATCCGAGCCTCCGTTCGGCAGGAAATCGCAGTTATAGTGAAAAACCTATCTTCTAGCATTCTAACTGCCAGAATCGTACTCTGTTGTTAAACAGAAGTGTAATCGAAGTGAAATCACTTGAGGAATCGAATGCCGCAAGCAGAATTCAAATCCGAGCCTCCGTTCGGCAGGAAATCGCAGTTATAGTGAAAAACATATCTTCTAGCAATCTAACTGCCAGAATCGTACTCTGTTGTTAAACAGAAGTGTAATCGAAGTGAAATCACTTGAGGAATCGAATGCCGCAAGCAGAATTCAAATCCGAGCCTCCGTTCGGCAGGAAATCGCAGTTATAGTGAAAAACCTATCTTCTAGCATTCTAACTGCCAGAATCGTACTCTGTTGTTAATCGAAGTGAAATCACTTGAGGAATCGAATGCCGCAAGCAGAATTCAAATCCGAGCCTCCGTTCGGCAGGAAATCGCAGTTATAGTGAAAAACCTATCTTCCAGCATTCTAACTGCCAGAATCGTACTCTGTTGTTAAACAGAAGTGTAATCGAAGTGAAATCACTTGAGGAATCGAATGCCGCAAGCAGAATTCAAATCCGAGCCTCCGTTCGGCAGGAAATCGCAGTTATAGTGAAAAACCTATCTTCTAGCCTTCTAACGGCCAGAATCGTACTCTGTTGTTGAACAGAAGTGTATCCGAAGTAAAATGACTAGAGGGATCGAATGCCGCAAGCAGAATTCAAATCCGAGCCTCCGTTCGGCAGGAAATCGCAGTTATAGTGAAAAACCTATCTTCTAGCATTCTAACTGCCAGAATCGTACTCTGTTGTTAAACAGAAGTGTAATCGAAGTGAAATCACTTGAGGAATCGAATGCCGCAAGCAGAATTCAAATCCGAGCCTCCGTTCGGCAGGAAATCGCAGTTATAGTGAAAAACATATCTTCTAGCAATCTAACTGCCAGAATCGTACTCTGTTGTTAAACAGAAGTGTAATCGAAGTGAAATCACTTGAGGAATCGAATGCCGCAAGCAGAATTCAAATCCGAGCCTCCGTTCGGCAGGAAATCGCAGTTATAGTGAAAAACCTATCTTCTAGCATTCTAACGGCCAGAATCGTACTCTGTTGTTGAACAGAAGTGTATCCGAAGTAAAATGACTAGAGGAATCGAATGCCGCAAGCAGAATTCAAATCCGAGCCTCCGTTCGGCAGGAAATCGCAGTTATAGTGAAAAACCTATCTTCTAGCATTCTAACTGCCAGAATCGTACTCTGTTGTTAAACAGAAGTGTAATCGAAGTGAAATCACTTGAGGAATCGAATGCCGCAAGCAGAATTCAAATCCGAGCCTCCGTTCGGTAGGAAATCGCAGTTATAGTGAAAATCCTATCTTCTAGCATTCTAACTGCCAGAATCGTACTCTGTTGTTAAACAGAAGTGTAATCGAAGTGAAATCACTTGAGGAATCGAATGCCGCAAGCAGAATTCAAATCCGAGCCTCCGTTCGGTAGGAAATCGCAGTTATAGTGAAAATCCTATCTTCTAGCATTCTAACTGCCAGAATCGTACTCTGTTGTTAAACAGAAGTGTAATCGAAGTGAAATGACTTGAGGAATCGAATGCCGCAAGCAGAATTCAAATCCGAGCCTCCGTTCGGCAGGAAATCGCAGTTATAGTGAAAAACCTATCTTCTAGCATTCTAACTGCCAGAATCGTACTCTGTTGTTAATCGAAGTGAAATCACTTGAGGAATCGAATGCCGCAAGCAGAATTCAAATCCGAGCCTCCGTTCGGCAGGAAATCGCAGTTATAGTGAAAAATCTATCTTCTAGCATTCTAACTGCCAGAATCGTACTCTGTTGTTAAACAGAAGTGTAATCGAAGTGAAATCACTTGAGGAATCGAATGCCGCAAGCAGAATTCAAATCCGAGCCTCCGTTCGGCAGGAAATCGCAGTTATAGTGAAAAACCTATCTTCTAGCATTCTAACTGACAGAATCGTACTCTGTTGTTAAACAGAAGTGTAATCGAAGTGAAATCACTTGAGGAATGGAATGCCGCAAGCAGAATTCAAATCCGAGCCTCCGTTCGGCAGGAAATCGCAGTTATAGTGAAAAACCTATCTTCTAGCATTCTAACTGCCAGAATCGTACTCTGTTGTTAAACAGAAGTGTAATCGAAGTGAAATCACTTGAGGAATCGAATGCCGCAAGCAGAATTCAAATCCGAGCCTCCGTTCGGTAGGAAATCGCAGTTATAGTGAAAATCCTATCTTCTAGCATTCTAACTGCCAGAATCGTACTCTGTTGTTAAACAGAAGTGTAATCGAAGTGAAATCACTTGAGGAATCGAATGCCGCAAGCAGAATTCAAATCCGAGCCTCCGTTCGGCAGGAAATCGCAGTTATAGTGAAAAACCTATCTTCTAGCCTTCTAACGGCCAGAATCGTACTCTGTTGTTGAACAGAAGTGTATACGAAGTAAAATGACTAGAGGGATCGAATGCCGCAAGCAGAATTCAAATCCGAGCCTCCGTTCGGCAGGAAATCGCAGTTATAGTGAAAAACCTATCTTCCAGCATTCTAACTGCCAGAATAGTACTCTGTTGTTAAACAGAAGTGTAATCGAAGTGAAATCACTTGAGGAATCGAATGCCGCAAGCAGAATTCAAATCCGAGCCTCCGTTCGGCAGGAAATCGCAGTTATAGTGAAAAACCTATCTTCTAGCATTCTAACTGCCAGAATCGTACTCTGTTGTTAAACAGAAGTGTAATCGAAGTGAAATCACTTGAGGAATCGAATGCCGCAAGCAGAATTCAAATCCGAGCCTCCGTTCGGCAGGAAATCGCAGTTATAGTGAAAAACATATCTTCTAGCAATCTAACTGCCAGAATCGTACTCTGTTGTTAAACAGAAGTGTAATCGAAGTGAAATCACTTGAGGAATCGAATGCCGCAAGCAGAATTCAAATCCGAGCCTCCGTTCGGCAGGAAATCGCAGTTATAGTGAAAAACCTATCTTCTAGCATTCTAACTGCCAGAATCGTACTCTGTTGTTAATCGAAGTGAAATCACTTGAGGAATCGAATGCCGCAAGCAGAATTCAAATCCGAGCCTCCGTTCGGCAGGAAATCGCAGTTATAGTGAAAAACCTATCTTCCAGCATTCTAACTGCCAGAATCGTACTCTGTTGTTAAACAGAAGTGTAATCGAAGTGAAATCACTTGAGGAATCGAATGCCGCAAGCAGAATTCAAATCCGAGCCTCCGTTCGGCAGGAAATCGCAGTTATAGTGAAAAACATATCTTCTAGCAATCTAACTGCCAGAATCGTACTCTGTTGTTAAACAGAAGTGTAATCGAAGTGAAATCACTTGAGGAATCGAATGCCGCAAGCAGAATTCAAATCCGAGCCTCCGTTCGGCAGGAAATCGCAGTTATAGTGAAAAACATATCTTCTAGCAATCTAACTGCCAGAATCGTACTCTGTTGTTAAACAGAAGTGTAATCGAAGTGAAATCACTTGAGGAATCGAATGCCGCAAGCAGAATTCAAATCCGAGCCTCCGTTCGGCAGGAAATCGCAGTTATAGTGAAAAACCTATCTTCTAGCATTCTAACGGCCAGAATCGTACTCTGTTGTTGAACAGAAGTGTATCCGAAGTAAAATGACTAGAGGAATCGAATGCCGCAAGCAGAATTCAAATCCGAGCCTCCGTTCGGCAGGAAATCGCAGTTATAGTGAAAAACCTATCTTCTAGCATTCTAACTGCCAGAATCGTACTCTGTTGTTAAACAGAAGTGTAATCGAAGTGAAATCACTTGAGGAATCGAATGCCGCAAGCAGAATTCAAATCCGAACCTCCGTTCGGTAGGAAATCGCAGTTATAGTGAAAATCCTATCTTCTAGCATTCTAACTGCCAGAATCGTACTCTGTTGTTAAACAGAAGTGTAATCGAAGTGAAATCACTTGAGGAATCGAATGCCGCAAGCAGAATTCAAATCCGAGCCTCCGTTCGGTAGGAAATCGCAGTTATAGTGAAAATCCTATCTTCTAGCATTCTAACTGCCAGAATCGTACTCTGTTGTTAAACAGAAGTGTAATCGAAGTGAAATGACTTGAGGAATCGAATGCCGCAAGCAGAATTCAAATCCGAGCCTCCGTTCGGCAGGAAATCGCAGTTATAGTGAAAAACCTATCTTCTAGCATTCTAACTGCCAGAATCGTACTCTGTTGTTAATCGAAGTGAAATCACTTGAGGAATCGAATGCCGCAAGCAGAATTCAAATCCGAGCCTCCGTTCGGCAGGAAATCGCAGTTATAGTGAAAAATCTATCTTCTAGCATTCTAACTGCCAGAATCGTACTCTGTTGTTAAACAGAAGTGTAATCGAAGTGAAATCACTTGAGGAATCGAATGCCGCAAGCAGAATTCAAATCCGAGCCTCCGTTCGGCAGGAAATCGCAGTTATAGTGAAAAACCTATCTTCTAGCATTCTAACTGACAGAATCGTACTCTGTTGTTAAACAGAAGTGTAATCGAAGTGAAATCACTTGAGGAATGGAATGCCGCAAGCAGAATTCAAATCCGAGCCTCCGTTCGGCAGGAAATCGCAGTTATAGTGAAAAACCTATCTTCTAGCATTCTAACTGCCAGAATCGTACTCTGTTGTTAAACAGAAGTGTAATCGAAGTGAAATCACTTGAGGAATCGAATGCCGCAAGCAGAATTCAAATCCGAGCCTCCGTTCGGTAGGAAATCGCAGTTATAGTGAAAATCCTATCTTCTAGCATTCTAACTGCCAGAATCGTACTCTGTTGTTAAACAGAAGTGTAATCGAAGTGAAATCACTTGAGGAATCGAATGCCGCAAGCAGAATTCAAATCCGAGCCTCCGTTCGGCAGGAAATCGCAGTTATAGTGAAAAACCTATCTTCTAGCCTTCTAACGGCCAGAATCGTACTCTGTTGTTGAACAGAAGTGTATTCGAAGTAAAATGACTAGAGGGATCGAATGCCGCAAGCAGAATTCAAATCCGAGCCTCCGTTCGGCAGGAAATCGCAGTTATAGTGAAAAACCTATCTTCCAGCATTCTAACTGCCAGAATAGTACTCTGTTGTTAAACAGAAGTGTAATCGAAGTGAAATCACTTGAGGAATCGAATGCCGCAAGCAGAATTCAAATCCGAGCCTCCGTTCGGCAGGAAATCGCAGTTATAGTGAAAAACCTATCTTCTAGCATTCTAACTGCCAGAATCGTACTCTGTTGTTAAACAGAAGTGTAATCGAAGTGAAATCACTTGAGGAATCGAATGCCGCAAGCAGAATTCAAATCCGAGCCTCCGTTCGGCAGGAAATCGCAGTTATAGTGAAAAACATATCTTCTAGCAATCTAACTGCCAGAATCGTACTCTGTTGTTAAACAGAAGTGTAATCGAAGTGAAATCACTTGAGGAATCGAATGCCGCAAGCAGAATTCAAATCCGAGCCTCCGTTCGGCAGGAAATCGCAGTTATAGTGAAAAACCTATCTTCTAGCATTCTAACTGCCAGAATCGTACTCTGTTGTTAATCGAAGTGAAATCACTTGAGGAATCGAATGCCGCAAGCAGAATTCAAATCCGAGCCTCCGTTCGGCAGGAAATCGCAGTTATAGTGAAAAACCTATCTTCCAGCATTCTAACTGCCAGAATCGTACTCTGTTGTTAAACAGAAGTGTAATCGAAGTGAAATCACTTGAGGAATCGAATGCCGCAAGCAGAATTCAAATCCGAGCCTCCGTTCGGCAGGAAATCGCAGTTATAGTGAAAAACATATCTTCTAGCAATCTAACTGCCAGAATCGTACTCTGTTGTTGAACAGAAGTGTATCCGAAGTAAAATGACTAGAGGGATCGAATGCCGCAAGCAGAATTCAAATCCGAGCCTCCGTTCGGCAGGAAATCGCAGTTATAGTGAAAAACCTATCTTCCAGCATTCTAACTGCCAGAATAGTACTCTGTTGTTAAACAGAAGTGTAATCGAAGTGAAATCACTTGAGGAATCGAATGCCGCAAGCAGAATTCAAATCCGAGCCTCCGTTCGGCAGGAAATCGCAGTTATAGTGAAAAACCTATCTTCTAGCATTCTAACTGCCAGAATCGTACTCTGTTGTTAAACAGAAGTGTAATCGAAGTGAAATCACTTGAGGAATCGAATGCCGCAAGCAGAATTCAAATCCGAGCCTCCGTTCGGCAGGAAATCGCAGTTATAGTGAAAAACATATCTTCTAGCAATCTAACTGCCAGAATCGTACTCTGTTGTTAAACAGAAGTGTAATCGAAGTGAAATCACTTGAGGAATCGAATGCCGCAAGCAGAATTCAAATCCGAGCCTCCGTTCGGCAGGAAATCGCAGTTATAGTGAAAAACCTATCTTCTAGCATTCTAACTGCCAGAATCGTACTCTGTTGTTAATCGAAGTGAAATCACTTGAGGAATCGAATGCCGCAAGCACAATTCAAATCCGAGCCTCCGTTCGGCAGGAAATCGCAGTTATAGTGAAAAACCTATCTTCCAGCATTCTAACTGCCAGAATCGTACTCTGTTGTTAAACAGAAGTGTAATCGAAGTGAAATCACTTGAGGAATCGAATGCCGCAAGCAGAATTCAAATCCGAGCCTCCGTTCGGCAGGAAATCGCAGTTATAGTGAAAAACCTATCTTCTAGCCTTCTAACGGCCAGAATCGTACTCTGTTGTTGAACAGAAGTGTATCCGAAGTAAAATGACTAGAGGGATCGAATGCCGCAAGCAGAATTCAAATCCGAGCCTCCGTTCGGTAGGAAATCGCAGTTATAGTGAAAATCCTATCTTCTAGCATTCTAACTGCCAGAATCGTACTCTGTTGTTAAACAGAAGTGTAATCGAAGTGAAATCACTTGAGGAATCGAATGCCGCAAGCAGAATTCAAATCCGAGCCTCCGTTCGGCAGGAAATCGCAGTTATAGTGAAAAACCTATCTTCTAGCCTTCTAACGGCCAGAATCGTACTCTGTTGTTGAACAGAAGTGTATCCGAAGTAAAATGACTAGAGGGATCGAATGCCGCAAGCAGAATTCAAATCCGAGCCTCCGTTCGGCAGGAAATCGCAGTTATAGTGAAAAACCTATCTTCCAGCATTCTAACTGCCAGAATAGTACTCTGTTGTTAAACAGAAGTGTAATCGAAGTGAAATCACTTGAGGAATCGAATGCCGCAAGCAGAATTCAAATCCGAGCCTCCGTTCGGCAGGAAATCGCAGTTATAGTGAAAAACCTATCTTCTAGCATTCTAACTGCCAGAATCGTACTCTGTTGTTAAACAGAAGTGTAATCGAAGTGAAATCACTTGAGGAATCGAATGCCGCAAGCAGAATTCAAATCCGAGCCTCCGTTCGGCAGGAAATCGCAGTTATAGTGAAAAACATATCTTCTAGCAATCTAACTGCCAGAATCGTACTCTGTTGTTAAACAGAAGTGTAATCGAAGTGAAATCACTTGAGGAATCGAATGCCGCAAGCAGAATTCAAATCCGAGCCTCCGTTCGGCAGGAAATCGCAGTTATAGTGAAAAACCTATCTTCTAGCATTCTAACTGCCAGAATCGTACTCTGTTGTTAATCGAAGTGAAATCACTTGAGGAATCGAATGCCGCAAGCAGAATTCAAATCCGAGCCTCCGTTCGGCAGGAAATCGCAGTTATAGTGAAAAACATATCTTCTAGCCTTCTAACGGCCAGAATCGTACTCTGTTGTTGAACAGAAGTGTATCCGAAGTAAAATGACTAGAGGGATCGAATGCCGCAAGCAGAATTCAAATCCGAGCCTCCGTTCGGCAGGAAATCGCAGTTATAGTGAAAAACCTATCTTCCAGCATTCTAACTGCCAGAATAGTACTCTGTTGTTAAACAGAAGTGTAATCGAAGTGAAATCACTTGAGGAATCGAATGCCGCAAGCAGAATTCAAATCCGAGCCTCCGTTCGGCAGGAAATCGCAGTTATAGTGAAAAACCTATCTTCTAGCATTCTAACTGCCAGAATCGTACTCTGTTGTTAAACAGAAGTGTAATCGAAGTGAAATCACTTGAGGAATCGAATGCCGCAAGCAGAATTCAAATCCGAGCCTCCGTTCGGCAGGAAATCGCAGTTATAGTGAAAAACATATCTTCTAGCAATCTAACTGCCAGAATCGTACTCTGTTGTTAAACAGAAGTGTAATCGAAGTGAAATCACTTGAGGAATCGAATGCCGCAAGCAGAATTCAAATCCGAGCCTCCGTTCGGCAGGAAATCGCAGTTATAGTGAAAAACCTATCTTCTAGCATTCTAACGGCCAGAATCGTACTCTGTTGTTGAACAGAAGTGTATCCGAAGTAAAATGACTAGAGGGATCGAATGCCGTGTGACGTCCCAGTCACGCGCCCACGCTGGCAGTCGGACATAGTGCGCAGCGCCGCCGCTAGAGGTCTCACTGACTCTACTGAGTTTCTCGCAAGAGCACCACTAAGCCTCTCTTCCAATATATACAAAGTTCCAAACATCCTCTAGTATCCCCCAGCGTCTAGGGCAGGGGTCGACCACGCAGCCCTACTGATGAGTCTGTGGTCGACTCCAAGACGAAACGCTCCCTTCCCCTCATCTTTTCGCCCCCTTCAGCATCGCTTCCTCCCCGACAGCCTCCATTGCGTCCATGCAGTGGCACCTCGGTGCGATACACTTGGGCGGCGAGGCAAGATCCCTTCATTCCCCTGTTGCGGCCATCAATCGCCCCTCCGAGGATGCGGGCGGGACGTAACAGCCGCAAGCAGAATTCAAATCCGAGCCTCCGTTCGGCAGGAAATCGCAGTTATAGTGAAAAACCTATCTTCCAGCATTCTAACTGCCAGAATCGTACTCTGTTGTTAAACAGAAGTGTAATCGAAGTGAAATCACTTGAGGAATCGAATGCCGCAAGCAGAATTCAAATCCGAGCCTCCGTTCGGCAGGAAATCGCAGTTATAGTGAAAAACCTATCTTCTAGCATTCTAACTGCCAGAATCGTACTCTGTTGGTAATCGAAGTGAAATCACTTGAGGAATCGAATGCCGCAAGCAGAATTCAAATCCGAGCCTCCGTTCGGCAGGAAATCGCAGTTATAGTGAAAAATCTATCTTCTAGCATTCTAACTGCCAGAATCGTACTCTGTTGTTAAACAGAAGTGTAATCGAAGTGAAATGACTTGAGGAATCGAATGCCGCAAGCAGAATTCAAATCCGAGCCTCCGTTCGGCAGGAAATCGCAGTTATAGTGAAAAACCTATCTTCTAGCATTCTAACTGACAGAATCGTACTCTGTTGTTAAACAGAAGTGTAATCGAAGTGAAATCACTTGAGGAATCGAATGCCGCAAGCAGAATTCAAATCCGAGCCTCCGTTCGGCAGGAAATCGCAGTTATAGTGAAAAACCTATCTTCTAGCATTCTAACTGCCAGAATCGTACTCTGTTGTTAAACAGAAGTGTAATCGAAGTGAAATCACTTGAGGAATCGAATGCCGCAAGCAGAATTCAAATCCGAGCCTCCGTTCGGTAGGAAATCGCAGTTATAGTGAAAATCCTATCTTCTAGCATTCTAACTGCCAGAATCGTACTCTGTTGTTAAACAGAAGTGTAATCGAAGTGAAATCACTTGAGGAATCGAATGCCGCAAGCAGAATTCAAATCCGAGCCTCCGTTCGGCAGGAAATCGCAGTTATAGTGAAAAACCTATCTTCTAGCCTTCTAACGGCCAGAATCGTACTCTGTTGTTGAACAGAAGTGTATCCGAAGTAAAATGACTAGAGGGATCGAATGCCGCAAGCAGAATTCAAATCCGAGCCTCCGTTCGGCAGGAAATCGCAGTTATAGTGAAAAACCTATCTTCCAGCATTCTAACTGCCAGAATAGTACTCTGTTGTTAAACAGAAGTGTAATCGAAGTGAAATCACTTGAGGAATCGAATGCCGCAAGCAGAATTCAAATCCGAGCCTCCGTTCGGCAGGAAATCGCAGTTATAGTGAAAAACCTATCTTCTAGCCTTCTAACGGCCAGAATCGTACTCTGTTGTTGAACAGAAGTGTATCCGAAGTAAAATGACTAGAGGGATCGAATGCCGCAAGCAGAATTCAAATCCGAGCCTCCGTTCGGCAGGAAATCGCAGTTATAGTGAAAAACCTATCTTCCAGCATTCTAACTGCCAGAATAGTACTCTGTTGTTAAACAGAAGTGTAATCGAAGTGAAATCACTTGAGGAATCGAATGCCGCAAGCAGAATTCAAATCCGAGCCTCCGTTCGGCAGGAAATCGCAGTTATAGTGAAAAACATATCTTCTAGCAATCTAACTGCCAGAATCGTACTCTGTTGTTAAACAGAAGTGTAATCGAAGTGAAATCACTTGAGGAATCGAATGCCGCAAGCAGAATTCAAATCCGAGCCTCCGTTCGGCAGGAAATCGCAGTTATAGTGAAAAACCTATCTTCTAGCATTCTAACGGCCAGAATCGTACTCTGTTGTTGAACAGAAGTGTATCCGAAGTAAAATGACTAGAGGGATCGAATGCCGTGTGACGTCCCAGTCACGCGCCCACGCTGGCAGTCGGACATAGTGCGCAGCGCCGCCGCTAGAGGTCTCACTGACTCTACTGAGTTTCTCGCAAGAGCACCACTAAGCCTCTCTTCCAATATATACAAAGTTCCAAACATCCTCTAGTATCCCCCAGCGTCTAGGGCAGGGGTCGACCACGCAGCCCTACTGATGAGTCTGTGGTCGACTCCAAGACGAAACGCTCCCTTCCCCTCATCTTTTCGCCCCCTTCAGCATCGCTTCCTCCCCGACAGCCTCCATTGCGTCCATGCAGTGGCACCTCGGTGCGATACACTTGGGCGGCGAGGCAAGATCCCTTCATTCCCCTGTTGCGGCCATCAATCGCCCCTCCGAGGATGCGGGCGGGACGTAACAGCCGCAAGCAGAATTCAAATCCGAGCCTC
Organism: Ectemnius lituratus; assembly: GCA_910593735.2. Classification (NCBI taxonomy): domain Eukaryota; kingdom Metazoa; phylum Arthropoda; class Insecta; order Hymenoptera; family Crabronidae; genus Ectemnius; species Ectemnius lituratus. Next base: position 1,214,329 of record OU343044.1, on the reverse strand, counting down.
CGTTCGGCAGGAAATCGCAGTTATAGTGAAAAACCTATCTTCCAGCATTCTAACTGCCAGAATAGTACTCTGTTGTTAAACAGAAGTGTAATCGAAGTGAAATCACTTGAGGAATCGAATGCCGCAAGCAGAATTCAAATCCGAGCCTCCGTTCGGCAGGAAATCGCAGTTATAGTGAAAAACCTATCTTCTAGCATTCTAACTGCCAGAATCGTACTCTGTTGTTAATCGAAGTGAAATCACTTGAGGAATCGAATGCCGCAAGCAGAATTCAAATCCGAGCCTCCGTTCGGCAGGAAATCGCAGTTATAGTGAAAAATCTATCTTCTAGCATTCTAACTGCCAGAATCGTACTCTGTTGTTAAACAGAAGTGTAATCGAAGTGAAATCACTTGAGGAATCGAATGCCGCAAGCAGAATTCAAATCCGAGCCTCCGTTCGGCAGGAAATCGCAGTTATAGTGAAAAACCTATCTTCTAGCATTCTAACTGCCAGAATAGTACTCTGTTGTTAAACAGAAGTGTAATCGAAGTGAAATCACTTGAGGAATCGAATGCCGCAAGCAGAATTCAAATCCGAGCCTCCGTTCGGCAGGAAATCGCAGTTATAGTGAAAAACCTATCTTCTAGCATTCTAACTGACAGAATCGTACTCTGTTGTTAAACAGAAGTGTAATCGAAGTGAAATCACTTGAGGAATCGAATGCCGCAAGCAGAATTCAAATCCGAGCCTCCGTTCGGCAGGAAATCGCAGTTATAGTGAAAAACCTATCTTCTAGCATTCTAACTGCCAGAATCGTACTCTGTTGTTAAACAGAAGTGTAATCGAAGTGAAATCACTTGAGGAATCGAATGCCGCAAGCAGAATTCAAATCCGAGCCTCCGTTCGGCAGGAAATCGCAGTTATAGTGAAAAACCTATCTTCTAGCATTCTAACTGCCAGAATCGTACTCTGTTGTTAATCGAAGTGAAATCACTTGAGGAATCGAATGCCGCAAGCAGAATTCAAATCCGAGCCTCCGTTCGGCAGGAAATCGCAGTTATAGTGAAAAATCTATCTTCTAGCATTCTAACTGCCAGAATCGTACTCTGTTGTTAAACAGAAGTGTAATCGAAGTGAAATCACTTGAGGAATCGAATGCCGCAAGCAGAATTCAAATCCGAGCCTCCGTTCGGCAGGAAATCGCAGTTATAGTGAAAAACCTATCTTCTAGCATTCTAACTGACAGAATCGTACTCTGTTGTTAAACAGAAGTGTAATCGAAGTGAAATCACTTGAGGAATCGAATGCCGCAAGCAGAATTCAAATCCGAGCCTCCGTTCGGCAGGAAATCGCAGTTATAGTGAAAAACCTATCTTCTAGCATTCTAACTGCCAGAATCGTACTCTGTTGTTAAACAGAAGTGTAATCGAAGTGAAATCACTTGAGGAATCGAATGCCGCAAGCAGAATTCAAATCCGAGCCTCCGTTCGGTAGGAAATCGCAGTTATAGTGAAAATCCTATCTTCTAGCATTCTAACTGCCAGAATCGTACTCTGTTGTTAAACAGAAGTGTAATCGAAGTGAAATCACTTGAGGAATCGAATGCCGCAAGCAGAATTCAAATCCGAGCCTCCGTTCGGCAGGAAATCGCAGTTATAGTGAAAAACCTATCTTCTAGCCTTCTAACGGCCAGAATCGTACTCTGTTGTTGAACAGAAGTGTATCCGAAGTAAAATGACTAGAGGGATCGAATGCCGCAAGCAGAATTCAAATCCGAGCCTCCGTTCGGCAGGAAATCGCAGTTATAGTGAAAAACCTATCTTCCAGCATTCTAACTGCCAGAATAGTACTCTGTTGTTAAACAGAAGTGTAATCGAAGTGAAATCACTTGAGGAATCGAATGCCGCAAGCAGAATTCAAATCCGAGCCTCCGTTCGGCAGGAAATCGCAGTTATAGTGAAAAACCTATCTTCTAGCATTCTAACTGCCAGAATCGTACTCTGTTGTTAAACAGAAGTGTAATCGAAGTGAAATCACTTGAGGAATCGAATGCCGCAAGCAGAATTCAAATCCGAGCCTCCGTTCGGCAGGAAATCGCAGTTATAGTGAAAAACATATCTTCTAGCAATCTAACTGCCAGAATCGTACTCTGTTGTTAAACAGAAGTGTAATCGAAGTGAAATCACTTGAGGAATCGAATGCCGCAAGCAGAATTCAAATCCGAGCCTCCGTTCGGCAGGAAATCGCAGTTATAGTGAAAAACCTATCTTCTAGCATTCTAACGGCCAGAATCGTACTCTGTTGTTGAACAGAAGTGTATCCGAAGTAAAATGACTAGAGGGATCGAATGCCGCAAGCAGAATTCAAATCCGAGCCTCCGTTCGGCAGGAAATCGCAGTTATAGTGAAAAACCTATCTTCTAGCATTCTAACGGCCAGAATCGTACTCTGTTGTTGAACAGAAGTGTATCCGAAGTAAAATGACTAGAGGAATCGAATGCCGCAAGCAGAATTCAAATCCGAGCCTCCGTTCGGCAGGAAATCGCAGTTATAGTGAAAAACCTATCTTCTAGCATTCTAACTGCCAGAATCGTACTCTGTTGTTAAACAGAAGTGTAATCGAAGTGAAATCACTTGAGGAATCGAATGCCGCAAGCAGAATTCAAATCCGAGCCTCCGTTCGGTAGGAAATCGCAGTTATAGTGAAAATCCTATCTTCTAGCATTCTAACTGCCAGAATCGTACTCTGTTGTTAAACAGAAGTGTAATCGAAGTGAAATCACTTGAGGAATCGAATGCCGCAAGCAGAATTCAAATCCGAGCCTCCGTTCGGTAGGAAATCGCAGTTATAGTGAAAATCCTATCTTCTAGCATTCTAACTGCCAGAATCGTACTCTGTTGTTAAACAGAAGTGTAATCGAAGTGAAATGACTTGAGGAATCGAATGCCGCAAGCAGAATTCAAATCCGAGCCTCCGTTCGGCAGGAAATCGCAGTTATAGTGAAAAACCTATCTTCTAGCATTCTAACTGCCAGAATCGTACTCTGTTGTTAATCGAAGTGAAATCACTTGAGGAATCGAATGCCGCAAGCAGAATTCAAATCCGAGCCTCCGTTCGGCAGGAAATCGCAGTTATAGTGAAAAACCTATCTTCCAGCATTCTAACTGCCAGAATAGTACTCTGTTGTTAAACAGAAGTGTAATCGAAGTGAAATCACTTGAGGAATCGAATGCCGCAAGCAGAATTCAAATCCGAGCCTCCGTTCGGCAGGAAATCGCAGTTATAGTGAAAAACCTATCTTCTAGCATTCTAACTGCCAGAATCGTACTCTGTTGTTAATCGAAGTGAAATCACTTGAGGAATCGAATGCCGCAAGCAGAATTCAAATCCGAGCCTCCGTTCGGCAGGAAATCGCAGTTATAGTGAAAAATCTATCTTCCAGCATTCTAACTGCCAGAATCGTACTCTGTTGTTAAACAGAAGTGTAATCGAAGTGAAATCACTTGAGGAATCGAATGCCGCAAGCAGAATTCAAATCCGAGCCTCCGTTCGGCAGGAAATCGCAGTTATAGTGAAAAACATATCTTCTAGCAATCTAACTGCCAGAATCGTACTCTGTTGTTAAACAGAAGTGTAATCGAAGTGAAATCACTTGAGGAATCGAATGCCGCAAGCAGAATTCAAATCCGAGCCTCCGTTCGGCAGGAAATCGCAGTTATAGTGAAAAACCTATCTTCTAGCATTCTAACGGCCAGAATCGTACTCTGTTGTTGAACAGAAGTGTATCCGAAGTAAAATGACTAGAGGAATCGAATGCCGCAAGCAGAATTCAAATCCGAGCCTCCGTTCGGCAGGAAATCGCAGTTATAGTGAAAAACCTATCTTCTAGCAATCTAACTGCCAGAATCGTACTCTGTTGTTAAACAGAAGTGTAATCGAAGTGAAATCACTTGAGGAATCGAATGCCGCAAGCAGAATTCAAATCCGAGCCTCCGTTCGGCAGGAAATCGCAGTTATAGTGAAAAACCTATCTTCTAGCAATCTAACTGCCAGAATCGTACTCTGTTGTTAAACAGAAGTGTAATCGAAGTGAAATCACTTGAGGAATCGAATGCCGCAAGCAGAATTCAAATCCGAGCCTCCGTTCGGCAGGAAATCGCAGTTATAGTGAAAAACCTATCTTCTAGCATTCTATCTGCCAGAATCGTACTCTGTTGTTAATCGAAGTGAAAGCACTTGAGGAATCGAATGCCGCAAGCAGAATTCAAATCCGAGCCTCCGTTCGGCAGGAAATCGCAGTTATAGTGAAAAACCTATCTTCTAGCATTCTAACGGCCAGAATCGTACTCTGTTGTTGAACAGAAGTGTATCCGAAGTAAAATGACTAGAGGGATCGAATGCCGCAAGCAGAATTCAAATCCGAGCCTCCGTTCGGCAGGAAATCGCAGTTATAGTGAAAAACCTATCTTCTAGCATTCTAACGGCCAGAATCGTACTCTGTTGTTGAACAGAAGTGTATCCGAAGTAAAATGACTAGAGGAATCGAATGCCGCAAGCAGAATTCAAATCCGAGCCTCCGTTCGGCAGGAAATCGCAGTTATAGTGAAAAACCTATCTTCTAGCATTCTAACTGCCAGAATCGTACTCTGTTGTTAAACAGAAGTGTAATCGAAGTGAAATCACTTGAGGAATCGAATGCCGCAAGCAGAATTCAAATCCGAGCCTCCGTTCGGTAGGAAATCGCAGTTATAGTGAAAATCCTATCTTCTAGCATTCTAACTGCCAGAATCGTACTCTGTTGTTAAACAGAAGTGTAATCGAAGTGAAATCACTTGAGGAATCGAATGCCGCAAGCAGAATTCAAATCCGAGCCTCCGTTCGGTAGGAAATCGCAGTTATAGTGAAAATCCTATCTTCTAGCATTCTAACTGCCAGAATCGTACTCTGTTGTTAAACAGAAGTGTAATCGAAGTGAAATGACTTGAGGAATCGAATGCCGCAAGCAGAATTCAAATCCGAGCCTCCGTTCGGCAGGAAATCGCAGTTATAGTGAAAAACCTATCTTCTAGCATTCTAACTGCCAGAATCGTACTCTGTTGTTAATCGAAGTGAAATCACTTGAGGAATCGAATGCCGCAAGCAGAATTCAAATCCGAGCCTCCGTTCGGCAGGAAATCGCAGTTATAGTGAAAAACCTATCTTCCAGCATTCTAACTGCCAGAATAGTACTCTGTTGTTAAACAGAAGTGTAATCGAAGTGAAATCACTTGAGGAATCGAATGCCGCAAGCAGAATTCAAATCCGAGCCTCCGTTCGGCAGGAAATCGCAGTTATAGTGAAAAACCTATCTTCTAGCATTCTAACTGCCAGAATCGTACTCTGTTGTTAATCGAAGTGAAATCACTTGAGGAATCGAATGCCGCAAGCAGAATTCAAATCCGAGCCTCCGTTCGGCAGGAAATCGCAGTTATAGTGAAAAATCTATCTTCCAGCATTCTAACTGCCAGAATCGTACTCTGTTGTTAAACAGAAGTGTAATCGAAGTGAAATCACTTGAGGAATCGAATGCCGCAAGCAGAATTCAAATCCGAGCCTCCGTTCGGCAGGAAATCGCAGTTATAGTGAAAAACATATCTTCTAGCAATCTAACTGCCAGAATCGTACTCTGTTGTTAAACAGAAGTGTAATCGAAGTGAAATCACTTGAGGAATCGAATGCCGCAAGCAGAATTCAAATCCGAGCCTCCGTTCGGCAGGAAATCGCAGTTATAGTGAAAAACCTATCTTCTAGCATTCTAACGGCCAGAATCGTACTCTGTTGTTGAACAGAAGTGTATCCGAAGTAAAATGACTAGAGGAATCGAATGCCGCAAGCAGAATTCAAATCCGAGCCTCCGTTCGGCAGGAAATCGCAGTTATAGTGAAAAACCTATCTTCTAGCAATCTAACTGCCAGAATCGTACTCTGTTGTTAAACAGAAGTGTAATCGAAGTGAAATCACTTGAGGAATCGAATGCCGCAAGCAGAATTCAAATCCGAGCCTCCGTTCGGCAGGAAATCGCAGTTATAGTGAAAAACCTATCTTCTAGCAATCTAACTGCCAGAATCGTACTCTGTTGTTAAACAGAAGTGTAATCGAAGTGAAATCACTTGAGGAATCGAATGCCGCAAGCAGAATTCAAATCCGAGCCTCCGTTCGGCAGGAAATCGCAGTTATAGTGAAAAACCTATCTTCTAGCATTCTAACTGCCAGAATCGTACTCTGTTGTTAATCGAAGTGAAAGCACTTGAGGAATCGAATGCCGCAAGCAGAATTCAAATCCGAGCCTCCGTTCGGCAGGAAATCGCAGTTATAGTGAAAAACCTATCTTCTAGCCTTCTAACGGCCAGAATCGTACTCTGTTGTTGAACAGAAGTGTATCCGAAGTAAAATGACTAGAGGGATCGAATGCCGCAAGCAGAATTCAAATCCGAGCCTCCGTTCGGCAGGAAATCGCAGTTATAGTGAAAAACCTATCTTCCAGCATTCTAACTGCCAGAATAGTACTCTGTTGTTAAACAGAAGTGTAATCGAAGTGAAATCACTTGAGGAATCGAATGCCGCAAGCAGAATTCAAATCCGAGCCTCCGTTCGGCAGGAAATCGCAGTTATAGTGAAAAACCTATCTTCTAGCATTCTAACTGCCAGAATCGTACTCTTGTTACGTCTCGGGAGGCGCCGACCGAAGGTCGAAGTGTTCCGCAACCTATTAGTCGATCTATTCCTGAGACGGGCTTATTTTCAATTATTACGTGCCTCTTTTTCGGGCAGTCGCATGCACAGAACTATACCCTGGGATGAGGCTCTGTTGTAGAGAGTCGAGTAAACATGTCTGGCACAGAGGGCACTACTCTGCTTCGCCGCTAAATGATCCTGCCTCGTATGGGAGAGGAAATCTCGCGGGTAGGTAAATGAATTAAGGTGGGTAAGGAAGATAGAGTAGGTATTCTGGATAGGGTAGGTAACAGGTAAGTAGTTAATGGACCGTAGGTAAATTAGGAATAGTAATGAGGTCGGTAAGTAAGAGAAATGTAAGTACGATAGAACAATGGTAAAACAGGTAGTTATGTTCGGTAATGCGGTAAGTGTACCTACCGAACCTATTTGTATACCCATCCGTCGCTAACAAATAGCGCGATTACGCAGTGATCGTAATATCAGGAGAGATGCGAATGGGACGGATGTTGGAGGACTTCGTCATCGCTAACAAATAGCGCGACTTAAATATCTGGACAATCGGATGACAGGTAAGTAGTAGGGGAATAAATGACAAGGTAAGTAGGAATGATACAACCGAATAGGATAAGGTATTGGTAGACTGATGGGATGATCTAGAGGATAAGTGATTGGAAAGTTAAGAAGTAATTGGAAGACATATCCTATCTTATTGCTACTAGATTCAGGTCATACAAGATGGACACAGTTCAATAAAAATATTATGTTTATTAGAGTGAACGAATTACGATATGGATAAGTATATAGATGTAAATATAATATTAGTATAATCTTATTACAGCTCCTCGATCGTGACAGTCGAGGCTGGGGGAACAAACTCGAAGATATGCTCTCCACATGCCTGTATGAGCTGGGTCACCAAGGGGCTACCCTCGATGTATCGGGGGAAATCGCACGGAGGTCCCGTTGTTACGGGTATGTAAAATAATCTATTATCGTACGGATTTCTCGGCGGAGGATCGATAGAGGGAGCAGGATCCAATCGATCGCACTCAGCCTCTACTTTGGGTATCGCCTGAGGTTCGTCCGCGTGTTCACTTGCATAATCACTTTCGATCTCCGATTTGACAATAGGGTCTGGCGAAACGTCGGGGTCTGAGTCTACATGAGCTGGGGCCGGCGAATACGCGTGCTCGTCCAGGTCAGCGTCTATCCTGGGAGCGTAATTTGGAGTGGACGGTCGACTCTCGGTTTGGGTGCCGGTTGTTGCGTTGCGGGGGCCAGCAGACGGCCCAGCACGCAGATGGGCTTCCACAATTCTCCGGGCTGTTCGAGGCGGAGTTGAACTAGGCGGACCGAAGTACGCGTGGTACACCCACTCATAGAACTCGAGCTCCTCTCGGCGTAAATGCTCGTAGTAGCGTTGACGTCTTTCCTTTACACGTCGCCCTGACCTGTGCTTCCGTCGCGGAGTCGGGCGGTGATTGGCGCGAGTCTTCGGTGCCATTGCAATAATCTGCCAAAATATGGGTTTGGCCTGGTCGCTGCTAACAATCAGCGCGATCACAACAGGCGGAACTGAAAATACACGGTAATATGCGTATAAATAACCAGCCCTTGCCACCTCGTCGCTAACAAATAGCGCGGTTACGCTGGCAGGCTCTCGGGTTATCGATATTCTAATCATTGCGCGTCGCGGATGACTGAACGTGTTCGGCAGTAATAATCACAGGTAAAACAACCGATAAACGGGCAAATCTCTCGTCATAAATGTATATTCAAAGTATTCAAATAGTACACGGGTTGGGAATACACGTTGAAAGAATCTCGGTAAGATAGAATAGGTGTAATTAACGTGACCGTAGGACACGGAGTTCTATCGCAGGTCTAACAGTCGAATTAAACTTACAGTGGATGCACTAGTAGCTGCAGTGGCTGCTATGTTCCTTGGTAATCCCAGGAATCGGTTGTGGCTAGTGAAGCACGACGACTGGTATTCACTACACTTTATAATTGGTCAGGAGCACTTTAGGTTTGCGACTGCTGCTGTTAGGCGAACGATGAGAACTGATGCTCCGAGTGACTCTCTGGAGCCTCGTAGGGTCTCCGCGCAGTGGGGCCGCGCAGTGCCCGCGTGGTGGGGAGCCAATCGGAGGCCGGGATCCCGAGTCCGCGCGGACTTCGAAACCGCTGACCTCAGCAATCTCACGCTCGGCGCGCTCCACGTGCGATGCTGCGTAGGCGATCCCACGCTGGACCGCGCGTGCCTTATCGCTTGTAGACGAGCTGGAGCCTCGCGCGTTATCTAATACTTCGTACGTGACTTTAAGTAGTTCTTTCGTGAGAATGGAATGCAGGGTACGTTTACTTGACACCTCGCAATCATCTTTTCGTGGTAAGTCCAAGAGTAACTCTGTGGCGAGGCCACGTGTGCTTGAGCACGTGGGAATCGCTGAGTATACTAAATATTTGGCGCGAGCTCGTCTACGCGGTGTTCGGAGGATATACATATCCTTCTAGCTTATAATTATGTTCCTCCAACGACTCACGATCATTATCGTCAATAGCTGATCATTCCCAATAAATGCTCGTGGTTCGTTGTGGTTGTGTTAAAGGCTACGGCTTAACTTATATTGCGATTATGACGCGGCGTTCCCAAACATACGGTGTCAAAGGACAGTGTCAATGGAAAAAGTTAAAAGACAATGTTAAAAGACAAATGTTAAAAGACAAATGTTAAAAGACAAATGTCAAAAGACAATGTTAAAAGATAAATGTCAAAAGACAAATGTTAAAAGACAAATGTCAAAAGACAATGTTAAAAGACAAAGGTTAAAAGTGTCGTGACGTGTTGTCTGGGTATCCATGACATGTATCGAGGTTTTTCCTGCTGTATTGACATTGGTCGGGGTTGGACAGGGTTAACCATGGGTTGGTTCTGGGTTGAACAGGAGGCAGGTCCGAGCCTTTTACCACGAGGTCGTAGCCGTGCGAACAGCGCGGCAGACCAGCGACACGAGCGTCGCGAGTTCGAATCCCGCTGGGAGGTCGGGCTCGCGCGCTTTTGATATTAATTAATTTCTCTTTCTTCTTTTTCAGATGCAGCTATCGGACCAGTGCCGTGAAGGGCAAACGGTGAACTTTGACGACCAGGAAGGATGACCACGATACAACCGACTTAAACCAGGTAAGCGGTATGACATGGATGACATGTGTTACGCACGCGCATATACATGTGTGCGTGTGTATATGCATATATACACATATATGTGCAATACTTTTTATGCAAGCGGATAAAAGCTAAATTTTTGGTAGACTCGAATGTTTGAGAGCTAGTACTAAATCTAGTAGGGTAAAAAAAAATATATAGTGAAAATATATGGTGCTTATTCGGAAGGACAGCGTGGGACGTCACACCTCCCCCTTTATCCAGAACGAACATAACAATTTTGTTAAATGTTCGTTCGCTGAGTGTTGATGGCGGAAAGTCTTTGTTGTAGTTCCTGCATGGCTCTGGTGGGTTCTACGGCTGGCGTTGCCTCTGCGTGGGCTGGATCTTCGTCGTGTACATACTCGATCCTTCCTTCGTTAGGAGAGAATGTTTGGGCTTCTTTCCTTCGGATGAGATGGTGTGTGATCGAAGACCATAGTGCTCCCAGGAGGTAGATGCTCCATCCGTAGGTGCCGTGGAGCGCGAGCCCGTGTATGATGGTATTTACGATCATCATAATGGCTCTGAATATGGCGTAGATGGCGATAATGCCTGCGCTCACTGACCCGAAAGTCATGAAGTGTTCCCACATCCTTTTAGCGGCTGATTGCGCTATTCCCTCGATGGTTTGTTCGTCGAGGAATGATCGGAGAGAAATAGACGGGTTAGTTAGACTTCGTCCGCTGAATCCTCTCGCAATGGAATTCAGGACTGCTGGTTTTTCAGCAGGGAACATAAGGTGATCTCGCAGTTTATCCAAGTCCGTCTGCGAGTATATTCCACTTGTCGCCAAGGATGCTGGCGTCAAGTATTTCCATGATGGTTTTGTCATGGGTTGCAGTCGCTGTGGTGCGCTGCCTTCGATGGGTTTCGGGGTGAATTGTATCCAGGAATCCTCGATTCGGTACATTACTGGTAAGAAATGACTGCAATCTCGTTCACTTCCGTGTTGTGTAATTATTCGTGATTTGGGTGTCAAGAAGTATGACACATTGCGGAATTCCACTGGTAGTTCCGAGTAGCAGGCGTCGGTCTTCCTGACTCGTACCTCTACGGGAATACACTTCAGTATGTGCACCACTTCTCCAGCGGTGACGGCGACTTGTCCTGGTCCTTTTCCCAGGAAGTAGGCGAATTCATCGGGCGCAACATTTGCGAGTGCCAGTGAATTCTTCAGCATTTGCTTTTCCAGCGTGCATCGTTGCTCGAGGACGTCGTTGTATAACGAAGTCATTTGCGACCGGATGTGACGTTCCACGTACACGAATTTTGAGTTCACGTACGTGAAAATGTCCAGGTTGTCCACGGCAACTGGTTTCTTTGCCATGAACGCGTTTCCCCTTATGGTCTCTACGATGAATAATTTTGGGTGTTCCGTGCCCATTATGGTATACCCGCACACCCGCGTCTCCTTGGTCTTGGTGAGTGCGAACGTGACGTCGTTATCAATTAAGGTATACAGGGTCGGATATTGCGGTTGAGCACCCAACTCTTCTATCTTCGTAGCGACGCCTTCGTACAGAACGTCGTAATGGTTAAATTTGCAGGAAGACGTAGGAATTTGATCCCAAAATGTGTGTCCGTCTTCCATGTCGATGCAGTGTCCGTCCGTCAAGGGGCACGTGGTTCCTGATTTTAGCAATACGCTTCCGGAGTGGAGTCTTACTGGTACTCTGGCTGATTTCAAGGCGATCTCCACTGTCCCTTGCACGATGACGTCGTCCCATGTACCGTAAGGATCCGAGTACTGGGCACCTTGGCATGCGCCATTTACTGCGATATAGTCGACTTCTTCGTCGTCATTGTCGTGGATGTTGATTCAGTTGACCTCGTGGTTGGCCACCCTAACGTTGACAAGCGTTAACCCGAATCTGAGTTAGTTAGGTCTGGGTTTTCAATTTGTGGTAGATCTGTATTGGGTCTCTACCATGTATAGAAGAAAGAATTTCGCAGGGTCTGTGTAGGTTAGGTCTGGGTTTCCAATTCACGGTTTGGTTGACTCTATCCTTCTAGTCTGTAATGCAATTAATGCTGCGATCGTTTGTGTTTAGATTGGAAGCCGTCGTATTGATTGAACATGCGTGACGATGTTGGGACTTGTTTGCAGAAGGTATGACCATCCTCCATGTTGATGTAATGGCCATCTTCCAGAGGGCATGTAGTCCCTGACTTTAGTAGTATCGTTCCAGAGTGTAATTTGTCTGACTCACGCGTAGACTTGAGTGAAATTGGTGGAAGAAGTATTCCAGCAAGGTGCCGATGTTGTCTGACATCTCGCGCGTTGTTTTATGTTTAACGTGATGAGTGCTTACAACTAGCGCATATATATAAAATTATTTTTGTTGTGTTTTTCCTTTGTTAGTCTTAACCTAATTATATCTAACGCCTATGGTACGTTAGAAGAATACGTAATTATCGCATGGGGCTACTCTGTGGCGGGTGTTTGAGCTTTCTCTTCTGCCTTAGAGTCGTAAGCCACTGGGAGTGTTTCCAAGTTTAAGAAATCTAATCTCCCGATAATGTAGTGCTTGAGACGTGGTTGGCGAAATGCAAGATTGCGGTGATGTTCATTGGTAAACCAATTGTCGTGAAATATCATGGTCGATAGTTCGCTTAATACTAACGCGACCGTTTTGCGACATTGTAGATAATTCTCCCATTTTTAAGTTTGGGGATTAGTATGCTTATCGTAGTAGGCTTAGGATCGCTCCTTCGCTTGACATAAGTTTTCCCTAGCTAGTTCTTGGGAGTCGCGTATTTTGATCATTAGCGTACCTATATATGAAACACATTAACAATAAGAACAACTAGACTACGAATAGAGAAGTATTAGATTAGGAATGTGAGAATTGGAGTGCTGTGAATGTCATTGCAGATAGGAAATATTTAATATACTTTACGTACGGGACGTTCTACGCTTCATCTTACATCAATGTTTTTGTGATCAAGGCGGAGAAGGTCTAGTACATATGTTCGCGTTTTTCATCTATATTTCGATAGTACCTTACTGTACCATTAATTTATGGATTCACATATTTTATTGCCTTGTTTCTCTTTAAAGCGAGAATCATATTGTTGCAGATTACATTGGCAAAGAATTAGAAGTTTCTGAACTGACTCTGGATAAAATTTCAGAAGAATCTGATGAAGATTGGAGTTTGTATTAGAAATTAAATTGCAGTCGCTATACAGTGTTTCTATTAGGACTGAAGCGATTAGATTATGGCGTGAAGCCTTGGAATTAGAAGAAATGAGTTTTCGAGAATATAGTAAAGTTATTTGTATTGTCGCTGCGCTACAGAGAAACGGGGGCCCTCCGATAGCTCTGCAGTATTTTCGACGATATTCCCCATTTTCGTTCTCTATGGATTCCGAGTTGGAATGCATGAGAATCACTGAGGGAACTTCAATATTATTGAAGTGGAGAATGTCCAAACGGACGGCGGCTATCTGACTTCTGCTCCTCACCGAGGAGTAAATCAGAGCAATCAAAGAAATTATTAGCGGTTCAATGACACAGAACCGGGCATCTCCAAGGCGTGCGTCACCTTGAGATAGTGGGTTTAATAAGGCATTTTCCTTATTTGATTTTTCTGTTTAACAGTTCGCTTATGGCGTGTTCCTGCTCTAGGGAGGATACAACAGCGCTGGCTGGCACGAAATTGCCCTAGGAACGGACTTCGTGAAAATTAAAAGTGGGCACTGGCAGATCGAACGATTAGTTCAATGTGTTGAGGAAGGAACGCTTTTCCCTTTGAAGATAGAAGCCAGTGTTTTCCCAAATACGTCCATCGTCTTAGTGGACTCAGTGGATACTGCGAATACAGTGTAAAGTTGCGTATCATTGCATCCAGAATAGCAATGTTACGGCCATGGGAATTAGTATTTAACGAGCAACAGTTTCATTGCATAGTAGGCTCGTCGAATGGTGCGTATTTCTTTAGAAAACGCACGTGGTGGATCTCACACACAAAGTACGGAAGTAGGACTGGCGAGGTCAGTTTTCAGCCTTAATTAATTGGCGAATTTTCTTCGATAACGTGCTTGGCTTATATTACCCAAACAGGTCCATGATTACGAGCCCTCGGGTAGTAATTGGTCCTGGCGATATGCCGTGCAGTGCAAATTCGATGAGAAGGTAAATGGCATGACAGTCATGTCATTTTATTCACGTGAGAAGTGACAATATGGTGGCCTTCAGTGCCGATTGTCCTTATAACTCCTGAACGCGCTGCTCACGTTCGGCAGGATTTCTCTCCGTCTGAGGTAGATCTGGTACTCGGCATGCTTTTTATGCCAAGCTCTGGTCTCGATGTCTTCTCTCTCTCTTCGCAACAGTTACAATCCCACCGCTGCCACCAGAAAATTTTAAGCTTTGTTACGTCTCGGGAGGCGCCGACCGAAGGTCGAAGTGTTCCGCAACCTATTAGTCGATCTATTCCTGAGACGGGCTTATTTTCAATTATTACGTGCCTCTTTTTCGGGCAGTCGCATGCACAGAACTATACCCTGGGATGAGGCTCTGTTGTAGAGAGTCGAGTAAACATGTCTGGCACAGAGGGCACTACTCTGCTTCGCCGCTAAATGATCCTGCCTCGTATGGGAGAGGAAATCTCGCGGGTAGGTAAATGAATTAAGGTGGGTAAGGAAGATAGAGTAGGTATTCTGGATAGGGTAGGTAACAGGTAAGTAGTTGATGGACCGTAGGTAAATTAGGAATAGTAATGAGGTCGGTAAGTAAGAGAAATGTAAGTACGATAGAACAATGGTAAAACAGGTAGTTATGTTCGGTAATGCGGTAAGTGTACCTACCGAACCTATTTGTATACCCATCCGTCGCTAACAAATAGCGCGATTACGCAGTGATCGTAATATCAGGAGAGATGCGAATGGGACGGATGTTGGAGGACTTCGTCATCGCTAACAAATAGCGCGACTTAAATATCTGGACAATCGGATGACAGGTAAGTAGTAGGGGAATAAATGACAAGGTAAGTAGGAATGATACAACCGAATAGGATAAGGTATTGGTAGACTGATGGGATGATCTAGAGGATAAGTGATTGGAAAGTTAAGAAGTAATTGGAAGACATATCCTATCTTATTGCTACTAGATTCAGGTCATACAAGATGGACACAGTTCAATAAAAATATTATGTTTATTAGAGTGAACGAATTACGATATGGATAAGTATATAGATGTAAATATAATATTAGTATAATCTTATTACAGCTCCTCGATCGTGACAGTCGAGGCTGGGGGAACAAACTCGAAGATATGCTCTCCACATGCCTGTATGAGCTGGGTCACCAAGGGGCTACCCTCGATGTATCGGGGGAAATCGCACGGAGGTCCCGTTGTTACGGGTATGTAAAATAATCTATTATCGTACGGATTTCTCGGCGGAGGATCGATAGAGGGAGCAGGATCCAATCGATCGCACTCAGCCTCTACTTTGGGTATCGCCTGAGGTTCGTCCGCGTGTTCACTTGCATAATCACTTTCGATCTCCGATTTGACAATAGGGTCTGGCGAAACGTCGGGGTCTGAGTCTACATGAGCTGGGGCCGGCGAATACGCGTGCTCGTCCAGGTCAGCGTCTATCCTGGGAGCGTAATTTGGAGTGGACGGTCGACTCTCGGTTTGGGTGCCGGTTGTTGCGTTGCGGGGGCCAGCAGACGGCCCAGCACGCAGATGGGCTTCCACAATTCTCCGGGCTGTTCGAGGCGGAGTTGAACTAGGCGGACCGAAGTACGCGTGGTACACCCACTCATAGAACTCGAGCTCCTCTCGGCGTAAATGCTCGTAGTAGCGTTGACGTCTTTCCTTTACACGTCGCCCTGACCTGTGCTTCCGTCGCGGAGTCGGGCGGTGATTGGCGCGAGTCTTCGGTGCCATTGCAATAATCTGCCAAAATATGGGTTTGGCCTGGTCGCTGCTAACAATCAGCGCGATCACAACAGGCGGAACTGAAAATACACGGTAATATGCGTATAAATAACCAGCCCTTGCCACCTCGTCGCTAACAAATAGCGCGGTTACGCTGGCAGGCTCTCGGGTTATCGATATTCTAATCATTGCGCGTCGCGGATGACTGAACGTGTTCGGCAGTAATAATCACAGGTAAAACAACCGATAAACGGGCAAATCTCTCGTCATAAATGTATATTCAAAGTATTCAAATAGTACACGGGTTGGGAATACACGTTGAAAGAATCTCGGTAAGATAGAATAGGTGTAATTAACGTGACCGTAGGACACGGAGTTCTATCGCAGGTCTAACAGTCGAATTAAACTTACAGTGGATGCACTAGTAGCTGCAGTGGCTGCTATGTTCCTTGGTAATCCCAGGAATCGGTTGTGGCTAGTGAAGCACGACGACTGGTATTCACTACACTTTATAATTGGTCAGGAGCACTTTAGGTTTGCGACTGCTGCTGTTAGGCGAACGATGAGAACTGATGCTCCGAGTGACTCTCTGGAGCCTCGTAGGGTCTCCGCGCAGTGGGGCCGCGCAGTGCCCGCGTGGTGGGGAGCCAATCGGAGGCCGGGATCCCGAGTCCGCGCGGACTTCGAAACCGCTGACCTCAGCAATCTCACGCTCGGCGCGCTCCACGTGCGATGCTGCGTAGGCGATCCCACGCTGGACCGCGCGTGCCTTATCGCTTGTAGACGAGCTGGAGCCTCGCGCGTTATCTAATACTTCGTACGTGACTTTAAGTAGTTCTTTCGTGAGAATGGAATGCAGGGTACGTTTACTTGACACCTCGCAATCATCTTTTCGTGGTAAGTCCAAGAGTAACTCTGTGGCGAGGCCACGTGTGCTTGAGCACGTGGGAATCGCTGAGTATACTAAATATTTGGCGCGAGCTCGTCTACGCGGTGTTCGGAGGATATACATATCCTTCTAGCTTATAATTATGTTCCTCCAACGACTCACGATCATTATCGTCAATAGCTGATCATTCCCAATAAATGCTCGTGGTTCGTTGTGGTTGTGTTAAAGGCTACGGCTTAACTTATATTGCGATTATGACGCGGCGTTCCCAAACATACGGTGTCAAAGGACAGTGTCAATGGAAAAAGTTAAAAGACAATGTTAAAAGACAAATGTTAAAAGACAAATGTTAAAAGACAAATGTCAAAAGACAATGTTAAAAGATAAATGTCAAAAGACAAATGTTAAAAGACAAATGTCAAAAGACAATGTTAAAAGACAAAGGTTAAAAGTGTCGTGACGTGTTGTCTGGGTATCCATGACATGTATCGAGGTTTTTCCTGCTGTATTGACATTGGTCGGGGTTGGACAGGGTTAACCATGGGTTGGTTCTGGGTTGAACAGGAGGCAGGTCCGAGCCTTTTACCACGAGGTCGTAGCCGTGCGAACAGCGCGGCAGACCAGCGACACGAGCGTCGCGAGTTCGAATCCCGCTGGGAGGTCGGGCTCGCGCGCTTTTGATATTAATTAATTTCTCTTTCTTCTTTTTCAGATGCAGCTATCGGACCAGTGCCGTGAAGGGCAAACGGTGAACTTTGACGACCAGGAAGGATGACCACGATACAACCGACTTAAACCAGGTAAGCGGTATGACATGGATGACATGTGTTACGCACGCGCATATACATGTGTGCGTGTGTATATGCATATATACACATATATGTGCAATACTTTTTATGCAAGCGGATAAAAGCTAAATTTTTGGTAGACTCGAATGTTTGAGAGCTAGTACTAAATCTAGTAGGGTAAAAAAAAATATATAGTGAAAATATATGGTGCTTATTCGGAAGGACAGCGTGGGACGTCACACCTCCCCCTTTATCCAGAACGAACATAACAATTTTGTTAAATGTTCGTTCGCTGAGTGTTGATGGCGGAAAGTCTTTGTTGTAGTTCCTGCATGGCTCTGGTGGGTTCTACGGCTGGCGTTGCCTCTGCGTGGGCTGGATCTTCGTCGTGTACATACTCGATCCTTCCTTCGTTAGGAGAGAATGTTTGGGCTTCTTTCCTTCGGATGAGATGGTGTGTGATCGAAGACCATAGTGCTCCCAGGAGGTAGATGCTCCATCCGTAGGTGCCGTGGAGCGCGAGCCCGTGTATGATGGTATTTACGATCATCATAATGGCTCTGAATATGGCGTAGATGGCGATAATGCCTGCGCTCACTGACCCGAAAGTCATGAAGTGTTCCCACATCCTTTTAGCGGCTGATTGCGCTATTCCCTCGATGGTTTGTTCGTCGAGGAATGATCGGAGAGAAATAGACGGGTTAGTTAGACTTCGTCCGCTGAATCCTCTCGCAATGGAATTCAGGACTGCTGGTTTTTCAGCAGGGAACATAAGGTGATCTCGCAGTTTATCCAAGTCCGTCTGCGAGTATATTCCACTTGTCGCCAAGGATGCTGGCGTCAAGTATTTCCATGATGGTTTTGTCATGGGTTGCAGTCGCTGTGGTGCGCTGCCTTCGATGGGTTTCGGGGTGAATTGTATCCAGGAATCCTCGATTCGGTACATTACTGGTAAGAAATGACTGCAATCTCGTTCACTTCCGTGTTGTGTAATTATTCGTGATTTGGGTGTCAAGAAGTATGACACATTGCGGAATTCCACTGGTAGTTCCGAGTAGCAGGCGTCGGTCTTCCTGACTCGTACCTCTACGGGAATACACTTCAGTATGTGCACCACTTCTCCAGCGGTGACGGCGACTTGTCCTGGTCCTTTTCCCAGGAAGTAGGCGAATTCATCGGGCGCAACATTTGCGAGTGCCAGTGAATTCTTCAGCATTTGCTTTTCCAGCGTGCATCGTTGCTCGAGGACGTCGTTGTATAACGAAGTCATTTGCGACCGGATGTGACGTTCCACGTACACGAATTTTGAGTTCACGTACGTGAAAATGTCCAGGTTGTCCACGGCAACTGGTTTCTTTGCCATGAACGCGTTTCCCCTTATGGTCTCTACGATGAATAATTTTGGGTGTTCCGTGCCCATTATGGTATACCCGCACACCCGCGTCTCCTTGGTCTTGGTGAGTGCGAACGTGACGTCGTTATCAATTAAGGTATACAGGGTCGGATATTGCGGTTGAGCACCCAACTCTTCTATCTTCGTAGCGACGCCTTCGTACAGAACGTCGTAATGGTTAAATTTGCAGGAAGACGTAGGAATTTGATCCCAAAATGTGTGTCCGTCTTCCATGTCGATGCAGTGTCCGTCCGTCAAGGGGCACGTGGTTCCTGATTTTAGCAATACGCTTCCGGAGTGGAGTCTTACTGGTACTCTGGCTGATTTCAAGGCGATCTCCACTGTCCCTTGCACGATGACGTCGTCCCATGTACCGTAAGGATCCGAGTACTGGGCACCTTGGCATGCGCCATTTACTGCGATATAGTCGACTTCTTCGTCGTCATTGTCGTGGATGTTGATTCAGTTGACCTCGTGGTTGGCCACCCTAACGTTGACAAGCGTTAACCCGAATCTGAGTTAGTTAGGTCTGGGTTTTCAATTTGTGGTAGATCTGTATTGGGTCTCTACCATGTATAGAAGAAAGAATTTCGCAGGGTCTGTGTAGGTTAGGTCTGGGTTTCCAATTCACGGTTTGGTTGACTCTATCCTTCTAGTCTGTAATGCAATTAATGCTGCGATCGTTTGTGTTTAGATTGGAAGCCGTCGTATTGATTGAACATGCGTGACGATGTTGGGACTTGTTTGCAGAAGGTATGACCATCCTCCATGTTGATGTAATGGCCATCTTCCAGAGGGCATGTAGTCCCTGACTTTAGTAGTATCGTTCCAGAGTGTAATTTGTCTGACTCACGCGTAGACTTGAGTGAAATTGGTGGAAGAAGTATTCCAGCAAGGTGCCGATGTTGTCTGACATCTCGCGCGTTGTTTTATGTTTAACGTGATGAGTGCTTACAACTAGCGCATATATATAAAATTATTTTTGTTGTGTTTTTCCTTTGTTAGTCTTAACCTAATTATATCTAACGCCTATGGTACGTTAGAAGAATACGTAATTATCGCATGGGGCTACTCTGTGGCGGGTGTTTGAGCTTTCTCTTCTGCCTTAGAGTCGTAAGCCACTGGGAGTGTTTCCAAGTTTAAGAAATCTAATCTCCCGATAATGTAGTGCTTGAGACGTGGTTGGCGAAATGCAAGATTGCGGTGATGTTCATTGGTAAACCAATTGTCGTGAAATATCATGGTCGATAGTTCGCTTAATACTAACGCGACCGTTTTGCGACATTGTAGATAATTCTCCCATTTTTAAGTTTGGGGATTAGTATGCTTATCGTAGTAGGCTTAGGATCGCTCCTTCGCTTGACATAAGTTTTCCCTAGCTAGTTCTTGGGAGTCGCGTATTTTGATCATTAGCGTACCTATATATGAAACACATTAACAATAAGAACAACTAGACTACGAATAGAGAAGTATTAGATTAGGAATGTGAGAATTGGAGTGCTGTGAATGTCATTGCAGATAGGAAATATTTAATATACTTTACGTACGGGACGTTCTACGCTTCATCTTACATCAATGTTTTTGTGATCAAGGCGGAGAAGGTCTAGTACATATGTTCGCGTTTTTCATCTATATTTCGATAGTACCTTACTGTACCATTAATTTATGGATTCACATATTTTATTGCCTTGTTTCTCTTTAAAGCGAGAATCATATTGTTGCAGATTACATTGGCAAAGAATTAGAAGTTTCTGAACTGACTCTGGATAAAATTTCAGAAGAATCTGATGAAGATTGGAGTTTGTATTAGAAATTAAATTGCAGTCGCTATACAGTGTTTCTATTAGGA
The DNA here is from genome assembly GCA_910593735.2 of Ectemnius lituratus. Lineage (NCBI taxonomy): Eukaryota > Metazoa > Arthropoda > Insecta > Hymenoptera > Crabronidae > Ectemnius > Ectemnius lituratus. The sequence continues at coordinate 1,193,613 of OU343044.1, read as the reverse complement.
CTGAAGCGATTAGATTATGGCGTGAAGCCTTGGAATTAGAAGAAATGAGTTTTCGAGAATATAGTAAAGTTATTTGTATTGTCGCTGCGCTACAGAGAAACGGGGGCCCTCCGATAGCTCTGCAGTATTTTCGACGATATTCCCCATTTTCGTTCTCTATGGATTCCGAGTTGGAATGCATGAGAATCACTGAGGGAACTTCAATATTATTGAAGTGGAGAATGTCCAAACGGACGGCGGCTATCTGACTTCTGCTCCTCACCGAGGAGTAAATCAGAGCAATCAAAGAAATTATTAGCGGTTCAATGACACAGAACCGGGCATCTCCAAGGCGTGCGTCACCTTGAGATAGTGGGTTTAATAAGGCATTTTCCTTATTTGATTTTTCTGTTTAACAGTTCGCTTATGGCGTGTTCCTGCTCTAGGGAGGATACAACAGCGCTGGCTGGCACGAAATTGCCCTAGGAACGGACTTCGTGAAAATTAAAAGTGGGCACTGGCAGATCGAACGATTAGTTCAATGTGTTGAGGAAGGAACGCTTTTCCCTTTGAAGATAGAAGCCAGTGTTTTCCCAAATACGTCCATCGTCTTAGTGGACTCAGTGGATACTGCGAATACAGTGTAAAGTTGCGTATCATTGCATCCAGAATAGCAATGTTACGGCCATGGGAATTAGTATTTAACGAGCAACAGTTTCATTGCATAGTAGGCTCGTCGAATGGTGCGTATTTCTTTAGAAAACGCACGTGGTGGATCTCACACACAAAGTACGGAAGTAGGACTGGCGAGGTCAGTTTTCAGCCTTAATTAATTGGCGAATTTTCTTCGATAACGTGCTTGGCTTATATTACCCAAACAGGTCCATGATTACGAGCCCTCGGGTAGTAATTGGTCCTGGCGATATGCCGTGCAGTGCAAATTCGATGAGAAGGTAAATGGCATGACAGTCATGTCATTTTATTCACGTGAGAAGTGACAATATGGTGGCCTTCAGTGCCGATTGTCCTTATAACTCCTGAACGCGCTGCTCACGTTCGGCAGGATTTCTCTCCGTCTGAGGTAGATCTGGTACTCGGCATGCTTTTTATGCCAAGCTCTGGTCTCGATGTCTTCTCTCTCTCTTCGCAACAGTTACAATCCCACCGCTGCCACCAGAAAATTTTAAGCTTTGTTACGTCTCGGGAGGCGCCGACCGAAGGTCGAAGTGTTCCGCAACCTATTAGTCGATCTATTCCTGAGACGGGCTTATTTTCAATTATTACGTGCCTCTTTTTCGGGCAGTCGCATGCACAGAACTATACCCTGGGATGAGGCTCTGTTGTAGAGAGTCGAGTAAACATGTCTGGCACAGAGGGCACTACTCTGCTTCGCCGCTAAATGATCCTGCCTCGTATGGGAGAGGAAATCTCGCGGGTAGGTAAATGAATTAAGGTGGGTAAGGAAGATAGAGTAGGTATTCTGGATAGGGTAGGTAACAGGTAAGTAGTTAATGGACCGTAGGTAAATTAGGAATAGTAATGAGGTCGGTAAGTAAGAGAAATGTAAGTACGATAGAACAATGGTAAAACAGGTAGTTATGTTCGGTAATGCGGTAAGTGTACCTACCGAACCTATTTGTATACCCATCCGTCGCTAACAAATAGCGCGATTACGCAGTGATCGTAATATCAGGAGAGATGCGAATGGGACGGATGTTGGAGGACTTCGTCATCGCTAACAAATAGCGCGACTTAAATATCTGGACAATCGGATGACAGGTAAGTAGTAGGGGAATAAATGACAAGGTAAGTAGGAATGATACAACCGAATAGGATAAGGTATTGGTAGACTGATGGGATGATCTAGAGGATAAGTGATTGGAAAGTTAAGAAGTAATTGGAAGACATATCCTATCTTATTGCTACTAGATTCAGGTCATACAAGATGGACACAGTTCAATAAAAATATTATGTTTATTAGAGTGAACGAATTACGATATGGATAAGTATATAGATGTAAATATAATATTAGTATAATCTTATTACAGCTCCTCGATCGTGACAGTCGAGGCTGGGGGAACAAACTCGAAGATATGCTCTCCACATGCCTGTATGAGCTGGGTCACCAAGGGGCTACCCTCGATGTATCGGGGGAAATCGCACGGAGGTCCCGTTGTTACGGGTATGTAAAATAATCTATTATCGTACGGATTTCTCGGCGGAGGATCGATAGAGGGAGCAGGATCCAATCGATCGCACTCAGCCTCTACTTTGGGTATCGCCTGAGGTTCGTCCGCGTGTTCACTTGCATAATCACTTTCGATCTCCGATTTGACAATAGGGTCTGGCGAAACGTCGGGGTCTGAGTCTACATGAGCTGGGGCCGGCGAATACGCGTGCTCGTCCAGGTCAGCGTCTATCCTGGGAGCGTAATTTGGAGTGGACGGTCGACTCTCGGTTTGGGTGCCGGTTGTTGCGTTGCGGGGGCCAGCAGACGGCCCAGCACGCAGATGGGCTTCCACAATTCTCCGGGCTGTTCGAGGCGGAGTTGAACTAGGCGGACCGAAGTACGCGTGGTACACCCACTCATAGAACTCGAGCTCCTCTCGGCGTAAATGCTCGTAGTAGCGTTGACGTCTTTCCTTTACACGTCGCCCTGACCTGTGCTTCCGTCGCGGAGTCGGGCGGTGATTGGCGCGAGTCTTCGGTGCCATTGCAATAATCTGCCAAAATATGGGTTTGGCCTGGTCGCTGCTAACAATCAGCGCGATCACAACAGGCGGAACTGAAAATACACGGTAATATGCGTATAAATAACCAGCCCTTGCCACCTCGTCGCTAACAAATAGCGCGGTTACGCTGGCAGGCTCTCGGGTTATCGATATTCTAATCATTGCGCGTCGCGGATGACTGAACGTGTTCGGCAGTAATAATCACAGGTAAAACAACCGATAAACGGGCAAATCTCTCGTCATAAATGTATATTCAAAGTATTCAAATAGTACACGGGTTGGGAATACACGTTGAAAGAATCTCGGTAAGATAGAATAGGTGTAATTAACGTGACCGTAGGACACGGAGTTCTATCGCAGGTCTAACAGTCGAATTAAACTTACAGTGGATGCACTAGTAGCTGCAGTGGCTGCTATGTTCCTTGGTAATCCCAGGAATCGGTTGTGGCTAGTGAAGCACGACGACTGGTATTCACTACACTTTATAATTGGTCAGGAGCACTTTAGGTTTGCGACTGCTGCTGTTAGGCGAACGATGAGAACTGATGCTCCGAGTGACTCTCTGGAGCCTCGTAGGGTCTCCGCGCAGTGGGGCCGCGCAGTGCCTGCGTGGTGGGGAGCCAATCGGAGGCCGGGATCCCGAGTCCGCGCGGACTTCGAAACCGCTGACCTCAGCAATCTCACGCTCGGCGCGCTCCACGTGCGATGCTGCGTAGGCGATCCCACGCTGGACCGCGCGTGCCTTATCGCTTGTAGACGAGCTGGAGCCTCGCGCGTTATCTAATACTTCGTACGTGACTTTAAGTAGTTCTTTCGTGAGAATGGAATGCAGGGTACGTTTACTTGACACCTCGCAATCATCTTTTCGTGGTAAGTCCAAGAGTAACTCTGTGGCGAGGCCACGTGTGCTTGAGCACGTGGGAATCGCTGAGTATACTAAATATTTGGCGCGAGCTCGTCTACGCGGTGTTCGGAGGATATACATATCCTTCTAGCTTATAATTATGTTCCTCCAACGACTCACGATCATTATCGTCAATAGCTGATCATTCCCAATAAATGCTCGTGGTTCGTTGTGGTTGTGTTAAAGGCTACGGCTTAACTTATATTGCGATTATGACGCGGCGTTCCCAAACATACGGTGTCAAAGGACAGTGTCAATGGAAAAAGTTAAAAGACAATGTTAAAAGACAAATGTTAAAAGACAAATGTTAAAAGACAAATGTCAAAAGACAATGTTAAAAGATAAATGTCAAAAGACAAATGTTAAAAGACAAATGTCAAAAGACAATGTTAAAAGACAAAGGTTAAAAGTGTCGTGACGTGTTGTCTGGGTATCCATGACATGTATCGAGGTTTTTCCTGCTGTATTGACATTGGTCGGGGTTGGACAGGGTTAACCATGGGTTGGTTCTGGGTTGAACAGGAGGCAGGTCCGAGCCTTTTACCACGAGGTCGTAGCCGTGCGAACAGCGCGGCAGACCAGCGACACGAGCGTCGCGAGTTCGAATCCCGCTGGGAGGTCGGGCTCGCGCGCTTTTGATATTAATTAATTTCTCTTTCTTCTTTTTCAGATGCAGCTATCGGACCAGTGCCGTGAAGGGCAAACGGTGAACTTTGACGACCAGGAAGGATGACCACGATACAACCGACTTAAACCAGGTAAGCGGTATGACATGGATGACATGTGTTACGCACGCGCATATACATGTGTGCGTGTGTATATGCATATATACACATATATGTGCAATACTTTTTATGCAAGCGGATAAAAGCTAAATTTTTGGTAGACTCGAATGTTTGAGAGCTAGTACTAAATCTAGTAGGGTAAAAAAAAATATATAGTGAAAATATATGGTGCTTATTCGGAAGGACAGCGTGGGACGTCACACTCTGTTGTTAAACAGAAGTGTAATCGAAGTGAAATCACTTGAGGAATCGAATGCCGCAAGCAGAATTCAAATCCGAGCCTCCGTTCGGCAGGAAATCGCAGTTATAGTGAAAAACATATCTTCTAGCAATCTAACTGCCAGAATCGTACTCTGTTGTTAAACAGAAGTGTAATCGAAGTGAAATCACTTGAGGAATCGAATGCCGCAAGCAGAATTCAAATCCGAGCCTCCGTTCGGCAGGAAATCGCAGTTATAGTGAAAAACCTATCTTCCAGCATTCTAACTGCCAGAATAGTACTCTGTTGTTAAACAGAAGTGTAATCGAAGTGAAATCACTTGAGGAATCGAATGCCGCAAGCAGAATTCAAATCCGAGCCTCCGTTCGGCAGGAAATCGCAGTTATAGTGAAAAACCTATCTTCTAGCATTCTAACTGCCAGAATCGTACTCTGTTGTTAATCGAAGTGAAATCACTTGAGGAATCGAATGCCGCAAGCAGAATTCAAATCCGAGACTCCGTTCGGCAGGAAATCGCAGTTATAGTGAAAAATCTATCTTCCAGCATTCTAACTGCCAGAATCGTACTCTGTTGTTAAACAGAAGTGTAATCGAAGTGAAATGACTTGAGGAATCGAATGCCGCAAGCAGAATTCAAATCCGAGCCTCCGTTCGGCAGGAAATCGCAGTTATAGTGAAAAACCTATCTTCTAGCATTCTAACTGCCAGAATCGTACTCTGTTGTTAAACAGAAGTGTAATCGAAGTGAAATCACTTGAGGAATCGAATGCCGCAAGCAGAATTCAAATCCGAGCCTCCGTTCGGCAGGAAATCGCAGTTATAGTGAAAAACCTATCTTCTAGCATTCTAACTGCCAGAATCGTACTCTGTTGTTAAACAGAAGTGTAATCGAAGTGAAATCACTTGAGGAATCGAATGCCGCAAGCAGAATTCAAATCCGAGCCTCCGTTCGGCAGGAAATCGCAGTTATAGTGAAAAACATATCTTCTAGCAATCTAACTGCCAGAATCGTACTCTGTTGTTAAACAGAAGTGTAATCGAAGTGAAATCACTTGAGGAATCGAATGCCGCAAGCAGAATTCAAATCCGAGCCTCCGTTCGGCAGGAAATCGCAGTTATAGTGAAAAACCTATCTTCCAGCATTCTAACTGCCAGAATAGTACTCTGTTGTTAAACAGAAGTGTAATCGAAGTGAAATCACTTGAGGAATCGAATGCCGCAAGCAGAATTCAAATCCGAGCCTCCGTTCGGCAGGAAATCGCAGTTATAGTGAAAAACCTATCTTCTAGCATTCTAACGGCCAGAATCGTACTCTGTTGTTGAACAGAAGTGTATCCGAAGTAAAATGACTAGAGGGATCGAATGCCGCAAGCAGAATTCAAATCCGAGCCTCCGTTCGGCAGGAAATCGCAGTTATAGTGAAAAACCTATCTTCTAGCATTCTAACTGCCAGAATCGTACTCTGTTGTTAAACAGAAGTGTAATCGAAGTGAAATCACTTGAGGAATCGAATGCCGCAAGCAGAATTCAAATCCGAGCCTCCGTTCGGTAGGAAATCGCAGTTATAGTGAAAATCCTATCTTCTAGCATTCTAACTGCCAGAATCGTACTCTGTTGTTAAACAGAAGTGTAATCGAAGTGAAATCACTTGAGGAATCGAATGCCGCAAGCAGAATTCAAATCCGAGCCTCCGTTCGGTAGGAAATCGCAGTTATAGTGAAAATCCTATCTTCTAGCATTCTAACTGCCAGAATCGTACTCTGTTGTTAAACAGAAGTGTAATCGAAGTGAAATGACTTGAGGAATCGAATGCCGCAAGCAGAATTCAAATCCGAGCCTCCGTTCGGCAGGAAATCGCAGTTATAATGAAAAACCTATCTTCTAGCATTCTAACTGCCAGAATCGTACTCTGTTGTTAATCGAAGTGAAATCACTTGAGGAATCGAATGCCGCAAGCAGAATTCAAATCCGAGCCTCCGTTCGGCAGGAAATCGCAGTTATAGTGAAAAACCTATCTTCCAGCATTCTAACTGCCAGAATAGTACTCTGTTGTTAAACAGAAGTGTAATCGAAGTGAAATCACTTGAGGAATCGAATGCCGCAAGCAGAATTCAAATCCGAGCCTCCGTTCGGCAGGAAATCGCAGTTATAGTGAAAAACCTATCTTCTAGCATTCTAACTGCCAGAATCGTACTCTGTTGTTAATCGAAGTGAAATCACTTGAGGAATCGAATGCCGCAAGCAGAATTCAAATCCGAGCCTCCGTTCGGCAGGAAATCGCAGTTATAGTGAAAAATCTATCTTCCAGCATTCTAACTGCCAGAATCGTACTCTGTTGTTAAACAGAAGTGTAATCGAAGTGAAATGACTTGAGGAATCGAATGCCGCAAGCAGAATTCAAATCCGAGCCTCCGTTCGGCAGGAAATCGCAGTTATAGTGAAAAACCTATCTTCTAGCATTCTAACTGCCAGAATCGTACTCTGTTGTTAAACAGAAGTGTAATCGAAGTGAAATCACTTGAGGAATCGAATGCCGCAAGCAGAATTCAAATCCGAGCCTCCGTTCGGCAGGAAATCGCAGTTATAGTGAAGAACCTATCTTCTAGCATTCTAACTGCCAGAATCGTACTCTGTTGTTAAACAGAAGTGTAATCGAAGTGAAATCACTTGAGGAATCGAATGCCGCAAGCAGAATTCAAATCCGAGCCTCCGTTCGGCAGGAAATCGCAGTTATAGTGAAAAACATATCTTCTAGCAATCTAACTGCCAGAATCGTACTCTGTTGTTAAACAGAAGTGTAATCGAAGTGAAATCACTTGAGGAATCGAATGCCGCAAGCAGAATTCAAATCCGAGCCTCCGTTCGGCAGGAAATCGCAGTTATTGTGAAAAACCTATCTTCCAGCATTCTAACTGCCAGAATAGTACTCTGTTGTTAAACAGAAGTGTAATCGAAGTGAAATCACTTGAGGAATCGAATGCCGCAAGCAGAATTCAAATCCGAGCCTCCGTTCGGCAGGAAATCGCAGTTATAGTGAAAAACCTATCTTCTAGCATTCTAACTGCCAGAATCGTACTCTGTTGTTAATCGAAGTGAAATCACTTGAGGAATCGAATGCCGCAAGCAGAATTCAAATCCGAGCCTCCGTTCGGCAGGAAATCGCAGTTATAGTGAAAAATCTATCTTCTAGCATTCTAACTGCCAGAATCGTACTCTGTTGTTAAACAGAAGTGTAATCGAAGTGAAATCACTTGAGGAATCGAATGCCGCAAGCTGAATTCAAATCCGAGCCTCCGTTCGGCAGGAAATCGCAGTTATAGTGAAAAACCTATCTTCTAGCATTCTAACTGACAGAATCGTACTCTGTTGTTAAACAGAAGTGTAATCGAAGTGAAATCACTTGAGGAATCGAATGCCGCAAGCAGAATTCAAATCCGAGCCTCCGTTCGGCAGGAAATCGCAGTTATAGTGAAAAACCTATCTTCCAGCATTCTAACTGCCAGAATAGTACTCTGTTGTTAAACAGAAGTGTAATCGAAGTGAAATCACTTGAGGAATCGAATGCCGCAAGCAGAATTCAAATCCGAGCCTCCGTTCGGCAGGAAATCGCAGTTATAGTGAAAAACCTATCTTCTAGCATTCTAACTGCCAGAATCGTACTCTGTTGTTAAACAGAAGTGTAATCGAAGTGAAATCACTTGAGGAATCGAATGCCGCAAGCAGAATTCAAATCCGAGCCTCCGTTCGGCAGGAAATCGCAGTTATAGTGAAAAACATATCTTCTAGCAATCTAACTGCCAGAATCGTACTCTGTTGTTAAACAGAAGTGTAATCGAAGTGAAATCACTTGAGGAATCGAATGCCGCAAGCAGAATTCAAATCCGAGCCTCCGTTCGGCAGGAAATCGCAGTTATAGTGAAAAACCTATCTTCCAGCATTCTAACTGCCAGAATAGTACTCTGTTGTTAAACAGAAGTGTAATCGAAGTGAAATCACTTGAGGAATCGAATGCCGCAAGCAGAATTCAAATCCGAGCCTCCGTTCGGCAGGAAATCGCAGTTATAGTGAAAAACCTATCTTCTAGCATTCTAACTGCCAGAATCGTACTCTGTTGTTAATCGAAGTGAAAGCACTTGAGGAATCGAATGCCGCAAGCAGAATTCAAATCCGAGCCTCCGTTCGGCAGGAAATCGCAGTTATAGTGAAAAACCTATCTTCTAGCCTTCTAACGGCCAGAATCGTACTCTGTTGTTGAACAGAAGTGTATCCGAAGTAAAATGACTAGAGGGATCGAATGCCGCAAGCAGAATTCAAATCCGAGCCTCCGTTCGGCAGGAAATCGCAGTTATAGTGAAAAACCTATCTTCCAGCATTCTAACTGCCAGAATAGTACTCTGTTGTTAAACAGAAGTGTAATCGAAGTGAAATCACTTGAGGAATCGAATGCCGCAAGCAGAATTCAAATCCGAGCCTCCGTTCGGCAGGAAATCGCAGTTATAGTGAAAAACCTATCTTCTAGCATTCTAACTGCCAGAATCGTACTCTGTTGTTAAACAGAAGTGTAATCGAAGTGAAATCACTTGAGGAATCGAATGCCGCAAGCAGAATTCAAATCCGAGCCTCCGTTCGGCAGGAAATCGCAGTTATAGTGAAAAACATATCTTCTAGCAATCTAACTGCCAGAATCGTACTCTGTTGTTAAACAGAAGTGTAATCGAAGTGAAATCACTTGAGGAATCGAATGCCGCAAGCAGAATTCAAATCCGAGCCTCCGTTCGGCAGGAAATCGCAGTTATAGTGAAAAACCTATCTTCCAGCATTCTAACTGCCAGAATAGTACTCTGTTGTTAAACAGAAGTGTAATCGAAGTGAAATCACTTGAGGAATCGAATGCCGCAAGCAGAATTCAAATCCGAGCCTCCGTTCGGCAGGAAATCGCAGTTATAGTGAAAAACCTATCTTCTAGCATTCTAACTGCCAGAATCGTACTCCGTTGTTAATCGAAGTGAAATCACTTGAGGAATCGAATGCCGCAAGCAGAATTCAAATCCGAGACTCCGTTCGGCAGGAAATCGCAGTTATAGTGAAAAATCTATCTTCCAGCATTCTAACTGCCAGAATCGTACTCTGTTGTTAAACAGAAGTGTAATCGAAGTGAAATGACTTGAGGAATCGAATGCCGCAAGCAGAATTCAAATCCGAGCCTCCGTTCGGCAGGAAATCGCAGTTATAGTGAAAAACCTATCTTCTAGCATTCTAACTGCCAGAATCGTACTCTGTTGTTAAACAGAAGTGTAATCGAAGTGAAATCACTTGAGGAATCGAATGCCGCAAGCAGAATTCAAATCCGAGCCTCCGTTCGGCAGGAAATCGCAGTTATAGTGAAAAACATATCTTCTAGCAATCTAACTGCCAGAATCGTACTCTGTTGTTAAACAGAAGTGTAATCGAAGTGAAATCACTTGAGGAATCGAATGCCGCAAGCAGAATTCAAATCCGAGCCTCCGTTCGGTAGGAAATCGCAGTTATAGTGAAAATCCTATCTTCTAGCATTCTAACTGCCAGAATCGTACTCTGTTGTTAAACAGAAGTGTAATCGAAGTGAAATGACTTGAGGAATCGAATGCCGCAAGCAGAATTCAAATCCGAGCCTCCGTTCGGCAGGAAATCGCAGTTATAATGAAAAACCTATCTTCTAGCATTCTAACTGCCAGAATCGTACTCTGTTGTTAATCGAAGTGAAATCACTTGAGGAATCGAATGCCGCAAGCAGAATTCAAATCCGAGCCTCCGTTCGGCAGGAAATCGCAGTTATAGTGAAAAACCTATCTTCTAGCATTCTAACTGCCAGAATCGTACTCTGTTGTTAAACAGAAGTGTAATCGAAGTGAAATCACTTGAGGAATCGAATGCCGCAAGCAGAATTCAAATCCGAGCCTCCGTTCGGCAGGAAATCGCAGTTATAGTGAAAAACATATCTTCTAGCAATCTAACTGCCAGAATCGTACTCTGTTGTTAAACAGAAGTGTAATCGAAGTGAAATCACTTGAGGAATCGAATGCCGCAAGCAGAATTCAAATCCGAGCCTCCGTTCGGCAGGAAATCGCAGTTATAGTGAAAAACATATCTTCCAGCATTCTAACTGCCAGAATAGTACTCTGTTGTTAAACAGAAGTGTAATCGAAGTGAAATCACTTGAGGAATCGAATGCCGCAAGCAGAATTCAAATCCGAGCCTCCGTTCGGCAGGAAATCGCAGTTATAGTGAAAAACCTATCTTCTAGCATTCTAACTGCCAGAATCGTACTCTGTTGTTAATCGAAGTGAAATCACTTGAGGAATCGAATGCCGCAAGCAGAATTCAAATCCGAGCCTCCGTTCGGCAGGAAATCGCAGTTATAGTGAAAAACCTATCTTCTAGCATTCTAACGGCCAGAATCGTACTCTGTTGTTGAACAGAAGTGTATCCGAAGTAAAATGACTAGAGGGATCGAATGCCGCAAGCAGAATTCAAATCCGAGCCTCCGTTCGGCAGGAAATCGCAGTTATAGTGAAAAACCTATCTTCTAGCATTCTAACTGCCAGAATCGTACTCTGTTGTTAAACAGAAGTGTAATCGAAGTGAAATCACTTGAGGAATCGAATGCCGCAAGCAGAATTCAAATCCGAGCCTCCGTTCGGTAGGAAATCGCAGTTATAGTGAAAATCCTATCTTCTAGCATTCTAACTGCCAGAATCGTACTCTGTTGTTAAACAGAAGTGTAATCGAAGTGAAATCACTTGAGGAATCGAATGCCGCAAGCAGAATTCAAATCCGAGCCTCCGTTCGGTAGGAAATCGCAGTTATAGTGAAAATCCTATCTTCTAGCATTCTAACTGCCAGAATCGTACTCTGTTGTTAAACAGAAGTGTAATCGAAGTGAAATGACTTGAGGAATCGAATGCCGCAAGCAGAATTCAAATCCGAGCCTCCGTTCGGCAGGAAATCGCAGTTATAATGAAAAACCTATCTTCTAGCATTCTAACTGCCAGAATCGTACTCTGTTGTTAATCGAAGTGAAATCACTTGAGGAATCGAATGCCGCAAGCAGAATTCAAATCCGAGCCTCCGTTCGGCAGGAAATCGCAGTTATAGTGAAAAACCTATCTTCCAGCATTCTAACTGCCAGAATAGTACTCTGTTGTTAAACAGAAGTGTAATCGAAGTGAAATCACTTGAGGAATCGAATGCCGCAAGCAGAATTCAAATCCGAGCCTCCGTTCGGCAGGAAATCGCAGTTATAGTGAAAAACCTATCTTCTAGCATTCTAACTGCCAGAATCGTACTCTGTTGTTAAACAGAAGTGTAATCGAAGTGAAATCACTTGAGGAATCGAATGCCGCAAGCAGAATTCAAATCCGAGCCTCCGTTCGGCAGGAAATCGCAGTTATAGTGAAGAACCTATCTTCTAGCATTCTAACTGCCAGAATCGTACTCTGTTGTTAAACAGAAGTGTAATCGAAGTGAAATCACTTGAGGAATCGAATGCCGCAAGCAGAATTCAAATCCGAGCCTCCGTTCGGCAGGAAATCGCAGTTATAGTGAAAAACATATCTTCTAGCAATCTAACTGCCAGAATCGTACTCTGTTGTTAAACAGAAGTGTAATCGAAGTGAAATCACTTGAGGAATCGAATGCCGCAAGCAGAATTCAAATCCGAGCCTCCGTTCGGCAGGAAATCGCAGTTATAGTGAAAAACCTATCTTCCAGCATTCTAACTGCCAGAATAGTACTCTGTTGTTAAACAGAAGTGTAATCGAAGTGAAATCACTTGAGGAATCGAATGCCGCAAGCAGAATTCAAATCCGAGCCTCCGTTCGGCAGGAAATCGCAGTTATAGTGAAAAACCTATCTTCCAGCATTCTAACTGCCAGAATAGTACTCTGTTGTTAAACAGAAGTGTAATCGAAGTGAAATCACTTGAGGAATCGAATGCCGCAAGCAGAATTCAAATCCGAGCCTCCGTTCGGCAGGAAATCGCAGTTATAGTGAAAAACCTATCTTCTAGCATTCTAACTGCCAGAATCGTACTCTGTTGTTAATCGAAGTGAAATCACTTGAGGAATCGAATGCCGCAAGCAGAATTCAAATCCGAGCCTCCGTTCGGCAGGAAATCGCAGTTATAGTGAAAAATCTATCTTCTAGCATTCTAACTGCCAGAATCGTACTCTGTTGTTAAACAGAAGTGTAATCGAAGTGAAATCACTTGAGGAATCGAATGCCGCAAGCAGAATTCAAATCCGAGCCTCCGTTCGGCAGGAAATCGCAGTTATAGTGAAAAACCTATCTTCTAGCATTCTAACTGACAGAATCGTACTCTGTTGTTAAACAGAAGTGTAATCGAAGTGAAATCACTTGAGGAATCGAATGCCGCAAGCAGAATTCAAATCCGAGCCTCCGTTCGGCAGGAAATCGCAGTTATAGTGAAAAACCTATCTTCCAGCATTCTAACTGCCAGAATAGTACTCTGTTGTTAAACAGAAGTGTAATCGAAGTGAAATCACTTGAGGAATCGAATGCCGCAAGCAGAATTCAAATCCGAGCCTCCGTTCGGCAGGAAATCGCAGTTATAGTGAAAAACCTATCTTCTAGCATTCTAACTGCCAGAATCGTACTCTGTTGTTAAACAGAAGTGTAATCGAAGTGAAATCACTTGAGGAATCGAATGCCGCAAGCAGAATTCAAATCCGAGCCTCCGTTCGGCAGGAAATCGCAGTTATAGTGAAAAACATATCTTCTAGCAATCTAACTGCCAGAATCGTACTCTGTTGTTAAACAGAAGTGTAATCGAAGTGAAATCACTTGAGGAATCGAATGCCGCAGGCAGAATTCAAATCCGAGCCTCCGTTCGGCAGGAAATCGCAGTTATAGTGAAAAACCTATCTTCTAGCATTCTAACTGCCAGAATCGTACTCTGTTGTTAATCGAAGTGAAATCACTTGAGGAATCGAATGCCGCAAGCAGAATTCAAATCCGAGCCTCCGTTCGGCAGGAAATCGCAGTTATAGTGAAAAACCTATCTTCCAGCATTCTAACTGCCAGAATAGTACTCTGTTGTTAAACAGAAGTGTAATCGAAGTGAAATCACTTGAGGAATCGAATGCCGCAAGCAGAATTCAAATCCGAGCCTCCGTTCGGCAGGAAATCGCAGTTATAGTGAAAAACCTATCTTCTAGCATTCTAACTGCCAGAATCGTACTCTGTTGTTAAACAGAAGTGTAATCGAAGTGAAATCACTTGAGGAATCGAATGCCGCAAGCAGAATTCAAATCCGAGCCTCCGTTCGGCAGGAAATCGCAGTTATAGTGAAAAACCTATCTTCTAGCATTCTAACTGCCAGAATCGTACTCTGTTGTTAAACAGAAGTGTAATCGAAGTGAAATCACTTGAGGAATCGAATGCCGCAAGCAGAATTCAAATCCGAGCCTCCGTTCGGCAGGAAATCGCAGTTATAGTGAAGAACCTATCTTCTAGCATTCTAACTGCCAGAATCGTACTCTGTTGTTAAACAGAAGTGTAATCGAAGTGAAATCACTTGAGGAATCGAATGCCGCAAGCAGAATTCAAATCCGAGCCTCCGTTCGGCAGGAAATCGCAGTTATAGTGAAAAACCTATCTTCTAGCATTCTAACTGCCAGAATCGTACTCTGTTGTTAATCGAAGTGAAATCACTTGAGGAATCGAATGCCGCAAGCAGAATTCAAATCCGAGCCTCCGTTCGGCAGGAAATCGCAGTTATAGTGAAAAATCTATCTTCTAGCATTCTAACTGCCAGAATCGTACTCTGTTGTTAAACAGAAGTGTAATCGAAGTGAAATCACTTGAGGAATCGAATGCCGCAAGCAGAATTCAAATCCGAGCCTCCGTTCGGCAGGAAATCGCAGTTATAGTGAAAAACATATCTTCTAGCAATCTAACTGCCAGAATCGTACTCTGTTGTTAAACAGAAGTGTAATCGAAGTGAAATCACTTGAGGAATCGAATGCCGCAAGCAGAATTCAAATCCGAGCCTCCGTTCGGCAGGAAATCGCAGTTATAGTGAAAAACCTATCTTCTAGCATTCTAACTGCCAGAATCGTACTCTGTTGTTAATCGAAGTGAAATCACTTGAGGAATCGAATGCCGCAAGCAGAATTCAAATCCGAGCCTCCGTTCGGCAGGAAATCGCAGTTATAGTGAAAAACCTATCTTCCAGCATTCTAACTGCCAGAATAGTACTCTGTTGTTAAACAGAAGTGTAATCGAAGTGAAATCACTTGAGGAATCGAATGCCGCAAGCAGAATTCAAATCCGAGCCTCCGTTCGGCAGGAAATCGCAGTTATAGTGAAAAACCTATCTTCCAGCATTCTAACTGCCAGAATCGTACTCTGTTGTTAAACAGAAGTGTAATCGAAGTGAAATCACTTGAGGAATCGAATGCCGCAAGCAGAATTCAAATCCGAGCCTCCGTTCGGCAGGAAATCGCAGTTATAGTGAAGAACCTATCTTCTAGCATTCTAACTGCCAGAATCGTACTCTGTTGTTAAACAGAAGTGTAATCGAAGTGAAATCACTTGAGGAATCGAATGCCGCAAGCAGAATTCAAATCCGAGCCTCCGTTCGGCAGGAAATCGCAGTTATAGTGAAAAACATATCTTCTAGCAATCTAACTGCCAGAATCGTACTCTGTTGTTAAACAGAAGTGTAATCGAAGTGAAATCACTTGAGGAATCGAATGCCGCAAGCAGAATTCAAATCCGAGCCTCCGTTCGGCAGGAAATCGCAGTTATAGTGAAAAACCTATCTTCCAGCATTCTAACTGCCAGAATAGTACTCTGTTGTTAAACAGAAGTGTAATCGAAGTGAAATCACTTGAGGAATCGAATGCCGCAAGCAGAATTCAAATCCGAGCCTCCGTTCGGCAGGAAATCGCAGTTATAGTGAAAAACCTATCTTCTAGCATTCTAACTGCCAGAATCGTACTCTGTTGTTAATCGAAGTGAAATCACTTGAGGAATCGAATGCCGCAAGCAGAATTCAAATCCGAGCCTCCGTTCGGCAGGAAATCGCAGTTATAGTGAAAAATCTATCTTCTAGCATTCTAACTGCCAGAATCGTACTCTGTTGTTAAACAGAAGTGTAATCGAAGTGAAATCACTTGAGGAATCGAATGCCGCAAGCAGAATTCAAATCCGAGCCTCCGTTCGGCAGGAAATCGCAGTTATAGTGAAAAACCTATCTTCTAGCATTCTAACTGACAGAATCGTACTCTGTTGTTAAACAGAAGTGTAATCGAAGTGAAATCACTTGAGGAATCGAATGCCGCAAGCAGAATTCAAATCCGAGCCTCCGTTCGGCAGGAAATCGCAGTTATAGTGAAAAACCTATCTTCTAGCATTCTAACTGCCAGAATCGTACTCTGTTGTTAAACAGAAGTGTAATCGAAGTGAAATCACTTGAGGAATCGAATGCCGCAAGCAGAATTCAAATCCGAGCCTCCGTTCGGCAGGAAATCGCAGTTATAGTGAAAAACATATCTTCTAGCAATCTAACTGCCAGAATCGTACTCTGTTGTTAAACAGAAGTGTAATCGAAGTGAAATCACTTGAGGAATCGAATGCCGCAAGCAGAATTCAAATCCGAGCCTCCGTTCGGCAGGAAATCGCAGTTATAGTGAAAAACCTATCTTCTAGCATTCTAACTGCCAGAATCGTACTCTGTTGTTAATCGAAGTGAAATCACTTGAGGAATCGAATGCCGCAAGCAGAATTCAAATCCGAGCCTCCGTTCGGCAGGAAATCGCAGTTATAGTGAAAAACCTATCTTCCAGCATTCTAACTGCCAGAATAGTACTCTGTTGTTAAACAGAAGTGTAATCGAAGTGAAATCACTTGAGGAATCGAATGCCGCAAGCAGAATTCAAATCCGAGCCTCCGTTCGGCAGGAAATCGCAGTTATAGTGAAAAACCTATCTTCTAGCCTTCTAACGGCCAGAATCGTACTCTGTTGTTGAACAGAAGTGTATCCGAAGTAAAATGACTAGAGGGATCGAATGCCGCAAGCAGAATTCAAATCCGAGCCTCCGTTCGGCAGGAAATCGCAGTTATAGTGAAAAACCTATCTTCCAGCATTCTAACTGCCAGAATAGTACTCTGTTGTTAAACAGAAGTGTAATCGAAGTGAAATCACTTGAGGAATCGAATGCCGCAAGCAGAATTCAAATCCGAGCCTCCGTTCGGTAGGAAATCGCAGTTATAGTGAAAAACCTATCTTCTAGCATTCTAACTGCCAGAATCGTACTCTGTTGTTAAACAGAAGTGTATCCGAAGTAAAATGACTAGAGGGATCGAATGCCGCAAGCAGAATTCAAATCCGAGCCTCCGTTCGGCAGGAAATCGCAGTTATAGTGAAAAACCTATCTTCCAGCATTCTAACTGCCAGAATAGTACTCTGTTGTTAAACAGAAGTGTAATCGAAGTGAAATCACTTGAGGAATCGAATGCCGCAAGCAGAATTCAAATCCGAGCCTCCGTTCGGCAGGAAATCGCAGTTATAGTGAAAAACCTATCTTCTAGCATTCTAACTGCCAGAATCGTACTCTGTTGTTAATCGAAGTGAAATCACTTGAGGAATCGAATGCCGCAAGCAGAATACAAATCCGAGCCTCCGTTCGGCAGGAAATCGCAGTTATAGTGAAAAATCTATCTTCCAGCATTCTAACTGCCAGAATCGTACTCTGTTGTTAAACAGAAGTGTAATCGAAGTGAAATGACTTGAGGAATCGAATGCCGCAAGCAGAATTCAAATCCGAGCCTCCGTTCGGCAGGAAATCGCAGTTATAGTGAAAAACCTATCTTCTAGCATTCTAACTGCCAGAATCGTACTCTGTTGTTAAACAGAAGTGTAATCGAAGTGAAATCACTTGAGGAATCGAATGCCGCAAGCAGAATTCAAATCCGAGCCTCCGTTCGGCAGGAAATCGCAGTTATAGTGAAAAACCTATCTTCTAGCATTCTAACTGCCAGAATCGTACTCTGTTGTTAAACAGAAGTGTAATCGAAGTGAAATCACTTGAGGAATCGAATGCCGCAAGCAGAATTCAAATCCGAGCCTCCGTTCGGCAGGAAATCGCAGTTATAGTGAAAAACATATCTTCTAGCAATCTAACTGCCAGAATCGTACTCTGTTGTTAAACAGAAGTGTAATCGAAGTGAAATCACTTGAGGAATCGAATGCCGCAAGCAGAATTCAAATCCGAGCCTCCGTTCGGCAGGAAATCGCAGTTATAGTGAAAAACCTATCTTCTAGCATTCTAACTGCCAGAATCGTACTCTGTTGTTAATCGAAGTGAAATCACTTGAGGAATCGAATGCCGCAAGCAGAATTCAAATCCGAGCCTCCGTTCGGCAGGAAATCGCAGTTATAGTGAAAAATCTATCTTCTAGCATTCTAACTGCCAGAATCGTACTCTGTTGTTAAACAGAAGTGTAATCGAAGTGAAATCACTTGAGGAATCGAATGCCGCAAGCAGAATTCAAATCCGAGCCTCCGTTCGGCAGGAAATCGCAGTTATAGTGAAAAACCTATCTTCTGGCATTCTAACTGCCAGAATCGTACTCTGTTGTTAAACAGAAGTGTAATCGAAGTGAAATCACTTGAGGAATCGAATGCCGCAAGCAGAATTCAAATCCGAGCCTCCGTTCGGTAGGAAATCGCAGTTATAGTGAAAATCCTATCTTCTAGCATTCTAACTGCCAGAATCGTACTCTGTTGTTAAACAGAAGTGTAATCGAAGTGAAATCACTTGAGGAATCGAATGCCGCAAGCAGAATTCAAATCCGAGCCTCCGTTCGGCAGGAAATCGCAGTTATAGTGAAAAACCTATCTTCTAGCCTTCTAACGGCCAGAATCGTACTCTGTTGTTGAACAGAAGTGTATCCGAAGTAAAATGACTAGAGGGATCGAATGCCGCAAGCAGAATTCAAATCCGAGCCTCCGTTCGGCAGGAAATCGCAGTTATAGTGAAAAACCTATCTTCCAGCATTCTAACTGCCAGAATAGTACTCTGTTGTTAAACAGAAGTGTAATCGAAGTGAAATCACTTGAGGAATCGAATGCCGCAAGCAGAATTCAAATCCGAGCCTCCGTTCGGCAGGAAATCGCAGTTATAGTGAAAAACCTATCTTCTAGCATTCTAACTGCCAGAATCGTACTCTGTTGTTAAACAGAAGTGTAATCGAAGTGAAATGACTTGAGGAATCGAATGCCGCAAGCAGAATTCAAATCCGAGCCTCCGTTCGGCAGGAAATCGCAGTTATAGTGAAAAACATATCTTCTAGCATTCTAACTGCCAGAATCGTACTCTGTTGTTAATCGAAGTGAAATCACTTGAGGAATCGAATGCCGCAAGCAGAATTCAAATCCGAGCCTCCGTTCGGCAGGAAATCGCAGTTATAGTGAAAAATCTATCTTCCAGCATTCTAACTGCCAGAATCGTACTCTGTTGTTAAACAGAAGTGTAATCGAAGTGAAATGACTTGAGGAATCGAATGCCGCAAGCAGAATTCAAATCCGAGCCTCCGTTCGGCAGGAAATCGCAGTTATAGTGAAAAACCTATCTTCTAGCATTCTAACTGCCAGAATCGTACTCTGTTGTTAAACAGAAGTGTAATCGAAGTGAAATCACTTGAGGAATCGAATGCCGCAAGCAGAATTCAAATCCGAGCCTCCGTTCGGCAGGAAATCGCAGTTATAGTGAAAAACCTATCTTCCAGCATTCTAACTGCCAGAATAGTACTCTGTTGTTAAACAGAAGTGTAATCGAAGTGAAATCACTTGAGGAATCGAATGCCGCAAGCAGAATTCAAATCCGAGCCTCCGTTCGGCAGGAAATCGCAGTTATAGTGAAAAACCTATCTTCTAGCATTCTAACTGCCAGAATCGTACTCTGTTGTTAATCGAAGTGAAATCACTTGAGGAATCGAATGCCGCAAGCAGAATTCAAATCCGAGCCTCCGTTCGGCAGGAAATCGCAGTTATAGTGAAAAACCTATCTTCCAGCATTCTAACTGCCAGAATAGTACTCTGTTGTTAAACAGAAGTGTAATCGAAGTGAAATCACTTGAGGAATCGAATGCCGCAAGCAGAATTCAAATCCGAGCCTCCGTTCGGCAGGAAATCGCAGTTATAGTGAAAAATCTATCTTCCAGCATTCTAACTGCCAGAATCGTACTCTGTTGTTAAACAGAAGTGTAATCGAAGTGAAATGACTTGAGGAATCGAATGCCGCAAGCAGAATTCAAATCCGAGCCTCCGTTCGGCAGGAAATCGCAGTTATAGTGAAAAACCTATCTTCTAGCATTCTAACTGCCAGAATCGTACTCTGTTGTTAAACAGAAGTGTAATCGAAGTGAAATCACTTGAGGAATCGAATGCCGCAAGCAGAATTCAAATCCGAGCCTCCGTTCGGCAGGAAATCGCAGTTATAGTGAAAAACCTATCTTCTAGCATTCTAACTGCCAGAATCGTACTCTGTTGTTAAACAGAAGTGTAATCGAAGTGAAATCACTTGAGGAATCGAATGCCGCAAGCAGAATTCAAATCCGAGCCTCCGTTCGGCAGGAAATCGCAGTTATAGTGAAAAACCTATCTTCCAGCATTCTAACTGCCAGAATAGTACTCTGTTGTTAAACAGAAGTGTAATCGAAGTGAAATCACTTGAGGAATCGAATGCCGCAAGCAGAATTCAAATCCGAGCCTCCGTTCGGCAGGAAATCGCAGTTATAGTGAAAAACCTATCTTCTAGCATTCTAACTGCCAGAATCGTACTCTGTTGTTAAACAGAAGTGTAATCGAAGTGAAATCACTTGAGGAATCGAATGCCGCAAGCAGAATTCAAATCCGAGCCTCCGTTCGGCAGGAAATCGCAGTTATAGTGAAAAACCTATCTTCTAGCCTTCTAACGGCCAGAATCGTACTCTGTTGTTGAACAGAAGTGTATCCGAAGTAAAATGACTAGAGGGATCGAATGCCGCAAGCAGAATTCAAATCCGAGCCTCCGTTCGGCAGGAAATCGCAGTTATAGTGAAAAACCTATCTTCCAGCATTCTAACTGCCAGAATAGTACTCTGTTGTTAAACAGAAGTGTAATCGAAGTGAAATCACTTGAGGAATCGAATGCCGCAAGCAGAATTCAAATCCGAGCCTCCGTTCGGCAGGAAATCGCAGTTATAGTGAAAAACCTATCTTCTAGCATTCTAACTGCCAGAATCGTACTCTGTTGTTAAACAGAAGTGTAATCGAAGTGAAATGACTTGAGGAATCGAATGCCGCAAGCAGAATTCAAATCCGAGCCTCCGTTCGGCAGGAAATCGCAGTTATAGTGAAAAACATATCTTCTAGCATTCTAACTGCCAGAATCGTACTCTGTTGTTAATCGAAGTGAAATCACTTGAGGAATCGAATGCCGCAAGCAGAATTCAAATCCGAGCCTCCGTTCGGCAGGAAATCGCAGTTATAGTGAAAAATCTATCTTCCAGCATTCTAACTGCCAGAATCGTACTCTGTTGTTAAACAGAAGTGTAATCGAAGTGAAATGACTTGAGGAATCGAATGCCGCAAGCAGAATTCAAATCCGAGCCTCCGTTCGGCAGGAAATCGCAGTTATAGTGAAAAACCTATCTTCTAGCATTCTAACTGCCAGAATCGTACTCTGTTGTTAAACAGAAGTGTAATCGAAGTGAAATCACTTGAGGAATCGAATGCCGCAAGCAGAATTCAAATCCGAGCCTCCGTTCGGCAGGAAATCGCAGTTATAGTGAAAAACCTATCTTCCAGCATTCTAACTGCCAGAATAGTACTCTGTTGTTAAACAGAAGTGTAATCGAAGTGAAATCACTTGAGGAATCGAATGCCGCAAGCAGAATTCAAATCCGAGCCTCCGTTCGGCAGGAAATCGCAGTTATAGTGAAAAACCTATCTTCTAGCATTCTAACTGCCAGAATCGTACTCTGTTGTTAATCGAAGTGAAATCACTTGAGGAATCGAATGCCGCAAGCAGAATTCAAATCCGAGCCTCCGTTCGGCAGGAAATCGCAGTTATAGTGAAAAACCTATCTTCCAGCATTCTAACTGCCAGAATAGTACTCTGTTGTTAAACAGAAGTGTAATCGAAGTGAAATCACTTGAGGAATCGAATGCCGCAAGCAGAATTCAAATCCGAGCCTCCGTTCGGCAGGAAATCGCAGTTATAGTGAAAAATCTATCTTCCAGCATTCTAACTGCCAGAATCGTACTCTGTTGTTAAACAGAAGTGTAATCGAAGTGAAATGACTTGAGGAATCGAATGCCGCAAGCAGAATTCAAATCCGAGCCTCCGTTCGGCAGGAAATCGCAGTTATAGTGAAAAACCTATCTTCTAGCATTCTAACTGCCAGAATCGTACTCTGTTGTTAAACAGAAGTGTAATCGAAGTGAAATCACTTGAGGAATCGAATGCCGCAAGCAGAATTCAAATCCGAGCCTCCGTTCGGCAGGAAATCGCAGTTATAGTGAAAAACCTATCTTCTAGCATTCTAACTGCCAGAATCGTACTCTGTTGTTAAACAGAAGTGTAATCGAAGTGAAATCACTTGAGGAATCGAATGCCGCAAGCAGAATTCAAATCCGAGCCTCCGTTCGGCAGGAAATCGCAGTTATAGTGAAAAACCTATCTTCCAGCATTCTAACTGCCAGAATAGTACTCTGTTGTTAAACAGAAGTGTAATCGAAGTGAAATCACTTGAGGAATCGAATGCCGCAAGCAGAATTCAAATCCGAGCCTCCGTTCGGCAGGAAATCGCAGTTATAGTGAAAAACCTATCTTCTAGCATTCTAACTGCCAGAATCGTACTCTGTTGTTAATCGAAGTGAAATCACTTGAGGAATCGAATGCCGCAAGCAGAATTCAAATCCGAGCCTCCGTTCGGCAGGAAATCGCAGTTATAGTGAAAAATCTATCTTCTAGCATTCTAACTGCCAGAATCGTACTCTGTTGTTAAACAGAAGTGTAATCGAAGTGAAATCACTTGAGGAATCGAATGCCGCAAGCAGAATTCAAATCCGAGCCTCCGTTCGGCAGGAAATCGCAGTTATAGTGAAAAACCTATCTTCTAGCATTCTAACTGACAGAATCGTACTCTGTTGTTAAACAGAAGTGTAATCGAAGTGAAATCACTTGAGGAATCGAATGCCGCAAGCAGAATTCAAATCCGAGCCTCCGTTCGGCAGGAAATCGCAGTTATAGTGAAAAACCTATCTTCTAGCATTCTAACTGCCAGAATCGTACTCTGTTGTTAAACAGAAGTGTAATCGAAGTGAAATCACTTGAGGAATCGAATGCCGCAAGCAGAATTCAAATCCGAGCCTCCGTTCGGCAGGAAATCGCAGTTATAGTGAAAAACATATCTTCTAGCAATCTAACTGCCAGAATCGTACTCTGTTGTTAAACAGAAGTGTAATCGAAGTGAAATCACTTGAGGAATCGAATGCCGCAAGCAGAATTCAAATCCGAGCCTCCGTTCGGCAGGAAATCGCAGTTATAGTGAAAAACCTATCTTCTAGCATTCTAACTGCCAGAATCGTACTCTGTTGTTAATCGAAGTGAAATCACTTGAGGAATCGAATGCCGCAAGCAGAATTCAAATCCGAGCCTCCGTTCGGCAGGAAATCGCAGTTCTAGTGAAAAATCTATCTTCTAGCATTCTAACTGCCAGAATCGTACTCTGTTGTTAAACAGAAGTGTAATCGAAGTGAAATCACTTGAGGAATCGAATGCCGCAAGCAGAATTCAAATCCGAGCCTCCGTTCGGCAGGAAATCGCAGTTATAGTGAAAAACCTATCTTCTGGCATTCTAACTGCCAGAATCGTACTCTGTTGTTAAACAGAAGTGTAATCGAAGTGAAATCACTTGAGGAATCGAATGCCGCAAGCAGAATTCAAATCCGAGCCTCCGTTCGGTAGGAAATCGCAGTTATAGTGAAAATCCTATCTTCTAGCATTCTAACTGCCAGAATCGTACTCTGTTGTTAAACAGAAGTGTAATCGAAGTGAAATCACTTGAGGAATCGAATGCCGCAAGCAGAATTCAAATCCGAGCCTCCGTTCGGCAGGAAATCGCAGTTATAGTGAAAAACCTATCTTCTAGCCTTCTAACGGCCAGAATCGTACTCTGTTGTTGAACAGAAGTGTATCCGAAGTAAAATGACTAGAGGGATCGAATGCCGCAAGCAGAATTCAAATCCGAGCCTCCGTTCGGCAGGAAATCGCAGTTATAGTGAAAAACCTATCTTCCAGCATTCTAACTGCCAGAATAGTACTCTGTTGTTAAACAGAAGTGTAATCGAAGTGAAATCACTTGAGGAATCGAATGCCGCAAGCAGAATTCAAATCCGAGCCTCCGTTCGGCAGGAAATCGCAGTTATAGTGAAAAACCTATCTTCTAGCATTCTAACTGCCAGAATCGTACTCTGTTGTTAAACAGAAGTGTAATCGAAGTGAAATGACTTGAGGAATCGAATGCCGCAAGCAGAATTCAAATCCGAGCCTCCGTTCGGCAGGAAATCGCAGTTATAGTGAAAAACATATCTTCTAGCATTCTAACTGCCAGAATCGTACTCTGTTGTTAATCGAAGTGAAATCACTTGAGGAATCGAATGCCGCAAGCAGAATTCAAATCCGAGCCTCCGTTCGGCAGGAAATCGCAGTTATAGTGAAAAATCTATCTTCCAGCATTCTAACTGCCAGAATCGTACTCTGTTGTTCAACAGAAGTGTAATCGAAGTGAAATGACTTGAGGAATCGAATGCCGCAAGCAGAATTCAAATCCGAGCCTCCGTTCGGCAGGAAATCGCAGTTATAGTGAAAAACCTATCTTCTAGCATTCTAACTGCCAGAATCGTACTCTGTTGTTAAACAGAAGTGTAATCGAAGTGAAATCACTTGAGGAATCGAATGCCGCAAGCAGAATTCAAATCCGAGCCTCCGTTCGGCAGGAAATCGCAGTTATAGTGAAAAACCTATCTTCCAGCATTCTAACTGCCAGAATAGTACTCTGTTGTTAAACAGAAGTGTAATCGAAGTGAAATCACTTGAGGAATCGAATGCCGCAAGCAGAATTCAAATCCGAGCCTCCGTTCGGCAGGAAATCGCAGTTATAGTGAAAAACCTATCTTCTAGCATTCTAACTGCCAGAATCGTACTCTGTTGTTAATCGAAGTGAAATCACTTGAGGAATCGAATGCCGCAAGCAGAATTCAAATCCGAGCCTCCGTTCGGCAGGAAATCGCAGTTATAGTGAAAAACCTATCTTCCAGCATTCTAACTGCCAGAATAGTACTCTGTTGTTAAACAGAAGTGTAATCGAAGTGAAATCACTTGAGGAATCGAATGCCGCAAGCAGAATTCAAATCCGAGCCTCCGTTCGGCAGGAAATCGCAGTTATAGTGAAAAACATATCTTCTAGCATTCTAACTGCCAGAATCGTACTCTGTTGTTAATCGAAGTGAAATCACTTGAGGAATCGAATGCCGCAAGCAGAATTCAAATCCGAGCCTCCGTTCGGCAGGAAATCGCAGTTATAGTGAAAAATCTATCTTCCAGCATTCTAACTGCCAGAATCGTACTCTGTTGTTAAACAGAAGTGTAATCGAAGTGAAATGACTTGAGGAATCGAATGCCGCAAGCAGAATTCAAATCCGAGCCTCCGTTCGGCAGGAAATCGCAGTTATAGTGAAAAACCTATCTTCTAGCATTCTAACTGCCAGAATCGTACTCTGTTGTTAAACAGAAGTGTAATCGAAGTGAAATCACTTGAGGAATCGAATGCCGCAAGCAGAATTCAAATCCGAGCCTCCGTTCGGCAGGAAATCGCAGTTATAGTGAAAAACCTATCTTCTAGCATTCTAACTGCCAGAATCGTACTCTGTTGTTAAACAGAAGTGTAATCGAAGTGAAATCACTTGAGGAATCGAATGCCGCAAGCAGAATTCAAATCCGAGCCTCCGTTCGGCAGGAAATCGCAGTTATAGTGAAAAACATATCTTCTAGCAATCTAACTGCCAGAATCGTACTCTGTTGTTAAACAGAAGTGTAATCGAAGTGAAATCACTTGAGGAATCGAATGCCGCAAGCAGAATTCAAATCCGAGCCTCCGTTCGGCAGGAAATCGCAGTTATAGTGAAAAACCTATCTTCCAGCATTCTAACTGCCAGAATAGTACTCTGTTGTTAAACAGAAGTGTAATCGAAGTGAAATCACTTGAGGAATCGAATGCCGCAAGCAGAATTCAAATCCGAGCCTCCGTTCGGCAGGAAATCGCAGTTATAGTGAAAAACCTATCTTCTAGCATTCTAACTGCCAGAATCGTACTCTGTTGTTAATCGAAGTGAAATCACTTGAGGAATCGCATGCCGCAAGCAGAATTCAAATCCGAGCCTCCGTTCGGCAGGAAATCGCAGTTATAGTGAAAAATCTATCTTCTAGCATTCTAACTGCCAGAATCGTACTCTGTTGTTAAACAGAAGTGTAATCGAAGTGAAATCACTTGAGGAATCGAATGCCGCAAGCAGAATTCAAATCCGAGCCTCCGTTCGGCAGGAAATCGCAGTTATAGTGAAAAACCTATCTTCTAGCATTCTAACTGACAGAATCGTACTCTGTTGTTAAACAGAAGTGTAATCGAAGTGAAATCACTTGAGGAATCGAATGCCGCAAGCAGAATTCAAATCCGAGCCTCCGTTCGGCAGGAAATCGCAGTTATAGTGAAAAACCTATCTTCTAGCATTCTAACTGCCAGAATCGTACTCTGTTGTTAAACAGAAGTGTAATCGAAGTGAAATCACTTGAGGAATCGAATGCCGCAAGCAGAATTCAAATCCGAGCCTCCGTTCGGTAGGAAATCGCAGTTATAGTGAAAATCCTATCTTCTAGCATTCTAACTGCCAGAATCGTACTCTGTTGTTAAACAGTGTGACGTCCCAGTCACGCGCCCACGCTGGCAGTCGGACATAGTGCGCAACGCCGCCGCTAGAGGTCTCACTGACTCTACTGAGTTTCTCGAAAGAGCACCACTAAGCCTCTCTTCCAATATATACAAGTTCCAAACATCCTCTAGTATCCCCCAGCGTCTAGGGCAGGGGTCGACCACGCAGCCCTACTGATGAGTCTGTGGTCGACTCCAAGACGAAACGTTTCCTTCCCCTCATCTTTTCGCCCCCTTCAGCATCGCTTCCTCCCCGACAGCCTCCATTGCGTCCATGCAGTGGCACCTCGGTGCGATACACTTGGGCGGCGAGGCAAGATCCCTTCATTCCCCTGTTGCGGCCATCAATCGCCCCTCCGAGGATGCGGGCGGGACGTAACAACAGAAGTGTAATCGAAGTGAAATCACTTGAGGAATCGAATGCCGCAAGCAGAATTCAAATCCGAGCCTCCGTTCGGCAGGAAATCGCAGTTATAGTGAAAAACATATCTTCTAGCAATCTAACTGCCAGAATCGTACTCTGTTGTTAAACAGAAGTGTAATCGAAGTGAAATCACTTGAGGAATCGAATGCCGCAAGCAGAATTCAAATCCGAGCCTCCGTTCGGCAGGAAATCGCAGTTATAGTGAAAAATCTATCTTCCAGCATTCTAACTGCCAGAATCGTACTCTGTTGTTAATCGAAGTGAAATCACTTGAGGAATCGAATGCCGCAAGCAGAATTCAAATCCGAGCCTCCGTTCGGCAGGAAATCGCAGTTATAGTGAAAAACCTATCTTCCAGCATTCTAACTGCCAGAATAGTACTCTGTTGTTAAACAGAAGTGTAATCGAAGTGAAATCACTTGAGGAATCGAATGCCGCAAGCAGAATTCAAATCCGAGCCTCCGTTCGGCAGGAAATCGCAGTTATAGTGAAAAACCTATCTTCTAGCATTCTAACTGCCAGAATCGTACTCTGTTGTTAATCGAAGTGAAATCACTTGAGGAATCGAATGCCGCAAGCAGAATTCAAATCCGAGCCTCCGTTCGGCAGGAAATCGCAGTTATAGTGAAAAACATATCTTCTAGCAATCTAACTGCCAGAATCGTACTCTGTTGTTAAACAGAAGTGTAATCGAAGTGAAATCACTTGAGGAATCGAATGCCGCAAGCAGAATTCAAATCCGAGCCTCCGTTCGGCAGGAAATCGCAGTTATAGTGAAAAACCTATCTTCTAGCATTCTAACGGCCAGAATCGTACTCTGTTGTTGAACAGAAGTGTATCCGAAGTAAAATGACTAGAGGGATCGAATGCCGCAAGCAGAATTCAAATCCGAGCCTCCGTTCGGCAGGAAATCGCAGTTATAGTGAAAAACCTATCTTCTAGCATTCTAACGGCCAGAATCGTACTCTGTTGTTGAACAGAAGTGTATCCGAAGTAAAATGACTAGAGGGATCGAATGCCGCAAGCAGAATTCAAATCCGAGCCTCCGTTCGGCAGGAAATCGCAGTTATAGTGAAAAACCTATCTTCTAGCATTCTAACTGCCAGAATCGTACTCTGTTGTTAATCGAAGTGAAATCACTTGAGGAATCGAATGCCGCAAGCAGAATTCAAATCCGAGCCTCCGTTCGGCAGGAAATCGCAGTTATAGTGAAAAACATATCTTCTAGCAATCTAACTGCCAGAATCGTACTCTGTTGTTAAACAGAAGTGTAATCGAAGTGAAATCACTTGAGGAATCGAATGCCGCAAGCAGAATTCAAATCCGAGCCTCCGTTCGGCAGGAAATCGCAGTTATAGTGAAAAACCTATCTTCCAGCATTCTAACTGCCAGAATAGTACTCTGTTGTTAAACAGAAGTGTAATCGAAGTGAAATCACTTGAGGAATCGAATGCCGCAAGCAGAATTCAAATCCGAGCCTCCGTTCGGCAGGAAATCGCAGTTATAGTGAAAAACCTATCTTCTAGCATTCTAACTGCCAGAATCGTACTCTGTTGTTAATCGAAGTGAAATCACTTGAGGAATCGAATGCCGCAAGCAGAATTCAAATCCGAGCCTCCGTTCGGCAGGAAATCGCAGTTATAGTGAAAAATCTATCTTCTAGCATTCTAACTGCCAGAATCGTACTCTGTTGTTAAACAGAAGTGTAATCGAAGTGAAATCACTTGAGGAATCGAATGCCGCAAGCAGAATTCAAATCCGAGCCTCCGTTCGGCAGGAAATCGCAGTTATAGTGAAAAACCTATCTTCTAGCATTCTAACTGACAGAATCGTACTCTGTTGTTAAACAGAAGTGTAATCGAAGTGAAATCACTTGAGGAATCGAATGCCGCAAGCAGAATTCAAATCCGAGCCTCCGTTCGGCAGGAAATCGCAGTTATAGTGAAAAACCTATCTTCTAGCATTCTAACTGCCAGAATCGTACTCTGTTGTTAAACAGAAGTGTAATCGAAGTGAAATCACTTGAGGAATCGAATGCCGCAAGCAGAATTCAAATCCGAGCCTCCGTTCGGTAGGAAATCGCAGTTATAGTGAAAATCCTATCTTCTAGCATTCTAACTGCCAGAATCGTACTCTGTTGTTAAACAGTGTGACGTCCCAGTCACGCGCCCACGCTGGCAGTCGGACATAGTGCGCAACGCCGCCGCTAGAGGTCTCACTGACTCTACTGAGTTTCTCGAAAGAGCACCACTAAGCCTCTCTTCCAATATATACAAGTTCCAAACATCCTCTAGTATCCCCCAGCGTCTAGGGCAGGGGTCGACCACGCAGCCCTACTGATGAGTCTGTGGTCGACTCCAAGACGAAACGTTTCCTTCCCCTCATCTTTTCGCCCCCTTCAGCATCGCTTCCTCCCCGACAGCCTCCATTGCGTCCATGCAGTGGCACCTCGGTGCGATACACTTGGGCGGCGAGGCAAGATCCCTTCATTCCCCTGTTGCGGCCATCAATCGCCCCTCCGAGGATGCGGGCGGGACGTAACAACAGAAGTGTAATCGAAGTGAAATCACTTGAGGAATCGAATGCCGCAAGCAGAATTCAAATCCGAGCCTCCGTTCGGCAGGAAATCGCAGTTATAGTGAAAAACATATCTTCTAGCAATCTAACTGCCAGAATCGTACTCTGTTGTTAAACAGAAGTGTAATCGAAGTGAAATCACTTGAGGAATCGAATGCCGCAAGCAGAATTCAAATCCGAGCCTCCGTTCGGCAGGAAATCGCAGTTATAGTGAAAAATCTATCTTCCAGCATTCTAACTGCCAGAATCGTACTCTGTTGTTAATCGAAGTGAAATCACTTGAGGAATCGAATGCCGCAAGCAGAATTCAAATCCGAGCCTCCGTTCGGCAGGAAATCGCAGTTATAGTGAAAAACCTATCTTCCAGCATTCTAACTGCCAGAATAGTACTCTGTTGTTAAACAGAAGTGTAATCGAAGTGAAATCACTTGAGGAATCGAATGCCGCAAGCAGAATTCAAATCCGAGCCTCCGTTCGGCAGGAAATCGCAGTTATAGTGAAAAACCTATCTTCTAGCATTCTAACTGCCAGAATCGTACTCTGTTGTTAATCGAAGTGAAATCACTTGAGGAATCGAATGCCGCAAGCAGAATTCAAATCCGAGCCTCCGTTCGGCAGGAAATCGCAGTTATAGTGAAAAACATATCTTCTAGCAATCTAACTGCCAGAATCGTACTCTGTTGTTAAACAGAAGTGTAATCGAAGTGAAATCACTTGAGGAATCGAATGCCGCAAGCAGAATTCAAATCCGAGCCTCCGTTCGGCAGGAAATCGCAGTTATAGTGAAAAACCTATCTTCTAGCATTCTAACGGCCAGAATCGTACTCTGTTGTTGAACAGAAGTGTATCCGAAGTAAAATGACTAGAGGGATCGAATGCCGCAAGCAGAATTCAAATCCGAGCCTCCGTTCGGCAGGAAATCGCAGTTATAGTGAAAAACCTATCTTCTAGCATTCTAACGGCCAGAATCGTACTCTGTTGTTGAACAGAAGTGTATCCGAAGTAAAATGACTAGAGGGATCGAATGCCGCAAGCAGAATTCAAATCCGAGCCTCCGTTCGGCAGGAAATCGCAGTTATAGTGAAAAACCTATCTTCTAGCATTCTAACTGCCAGAATCGTACTCTGTTGTTAATCGAAGTGAAATCACTTGAGGAATCGAATGCCGCAAGCAGAATTCAAATCCGAGCCTCCGTTCGGCAGGAAATCGCAGTTATAGTGAAAAATCTATCTTCCAGCATTCTAACTGCCAGAATCGTACTCTGTTGTTAAACAGAAGTGTAATCGAAGTGAAATGACTTGAGGAATCGAATGCCGCAAGCAGAATTCAAATCCGAGCCTCCGTTCGGCAGGAAATCGCAGTTATAGTGAAAAACCTATCTTCTAGCATTCTAACGGCCAGAATCGTACTCTGTTGTTGAACAGAAGTGTATCCGAAGTAAAATGACTAGAGGGATCGAATGCCGCAAGCAGAATTCAAATCCGAGCCTCCGTTCGGCAGGAAATCGCAGTTATAGTGAAAAACCTATCTTCTAGCATTCTAACGGCCAGAATCGTACTCTGTTGTTGAACAGAAGTGTATCCGAAGTAAAATGACTAGAGGGATCGAATGCCGCAAGCAGAATTCAAATCCGAGCCTCCGTTCGGCAGGAAATCGCAGTTATAGTGAAAAAACTATCTTCTAGCATTCTAACTGCCAGAATCGTACTCTGTTGTTAATCGAAGTGAAATCACTTGAGGAATCGAATGCCGCAAGCAGAATTCAAATCCGAGCCTCCGTTCGGCAGGAAATCGCAGTTATAGTGAAAAATCTATCTTCCAGCATTCTAACTGCCAGAATCGTACTCTGTTGTTAAACAGAAGTGTAATCGAAGTGAAATGACTTGAGGAATCGAATGCCGCAAGCAGAATTCAAATCCGAGCCTCCGTTCGGCAGGAAATCGCAGTTATAGTGAAAAACCTATCTTCTAGCATTCTAACGGCCAGAATCGTACTCTGTTGTTGAACAGAAGTGTATCCGAAGTAAAATGACTAGAGGGATCGAATGCCGCAAGCAGAATTCAAATCCGAGCCTCCGTTCGGCAGGAAATCGCAGTTATAGTGAAAAACCTATCTTCTAGCATTCTAACGGCCAGAATCGTACTCTGTTGTTGAACAGAAGTGTATCCGAAGTAAAATGACTAGAGGGATCGAATGCCGCAAGCAGAATTCAAATCCGAGCCTCCGTTCGGCAGGAAATCGC
Source organism: Ectemnius lituratus (assembly GCA_910593735.2). NCBI lineage: Eukaryota > Metazoa > Arthropoda > Insecta > Hymenoptera > Crabronidae > Ectemnius > Ectemnius lituratus. The sequence continues at coordinate 1,161,713 of OU343044.1, read as the reverse complement.
AGTTATAGTGAAAAACCTATCTTCTAGCATTCTAACGGCCAGAATCGTACTCTGTTGTTGAACAGAAGTGTATCCGAAGTAAAATGACTAGAGGGATCGAATGCCGCAAGCAGAATTCAAATCCGAGCCTCCGTTCGGCAGGAAATCGCAGTTATAGTGAAAAACCTATCTTCTAGCATTCTAACTGCCAGAATCGTACTCTGTTGTTAAACAGAAGTGTAATCGAAGTGAAATCACTTGAGGAATCGAATGCCGCAAGCAGAATTCAAATCCGAGCCTCCGTTCGGTAGGAAATCGCAGTTATAGTGAAAATCCTATCTTCTAGCATTCTAACTGCCAGAATCGTACTCTGTTGTTAAACAGAAGTGTAATCGAAGTGAAATCACTTGAGGAATCGAATGCCGCAAGCAGAATTCAAATCCGAGCCTCCGTTCGGCAGGAAATCGCAGTTATAGTGAAAAACCTATCTTCTAGCATTCTAACGGCCAGAATCGTACTCTGTTGTTGAACAGAAGTGTATCCGAAGTAAAATGACTAGAGGGATCGAATGCCGCAAGCAGAATTCAAATCCGAGCCTCCGTTCGGCAGGAAATCGCAGTTATAGTGAAAAACCTATCTTCTAGCATTCTAACTGCCAGAATCGTACTCTGTTGTTAAACAGAAGTGTAATCGAAGTGAAATCACTTGAGGAATCGAATGCCGCAAGCAGAATTCAAATCCGAGCCTCCGTTCGGCAGGAAATCGCAGTTATAGTGAAAAACCTATCTTCTAGCATTCTAACGGCCAGAATCGTACTCTGTTGTTGAACAGAAGTGTATCCGAAGTAAAATGACTAGAGGGATCGAATGCCGCAAGCAGAATTCAAATCCGAGCCTCCGTTCGGCAGGAAATCGCAGTTATAGTGAAAAACCTATCTTCTAGCATTCTAACTGCCAGAATCGTACTCTGTTGTTAAACAGAAGTGTAATCGAAGTGAAATCACTTGAGGAATCGAATGCCGCAAGCAGAATTCAAATCCGAGCCTCCGTTCGGTAGGAAATCGCAGTTATAGTGAAAAACCTATCTTCTAGCATTCTAACTGCCAGAATCGTACTCTGTTGTTAAACAGAAGTGTAATCGAAGTGAAATCACTTGAGGAATCGAATGCCGCAAGCAGAATTCAAATCCGAGCCTCCGTTCGGCAAGAAATCGCAGTTATAGTGAAAAACCTATCTTCTAGCATTCTAACTGACAGAATCGTACTCTGTTGTTAAACAGAAGTGTAATCGAAGTGAAATCACTTGAGGAATCGAATGCCGCAAGCAGAATTCAAATCCGAGCCTCCGTTCGGCAGGAAATCGCAGTTATAGTGAAAAACCTATCTTCTAGCATTCTAACTGACAGAATCGTACTCTGTTGTTAAACAGAAGTGTAATCGAAGTGAAATGACTTGAGGAATCAAATGCCGCAAGCAGAATTCAAATCCGAGCCTCCGTTCGGCAGGAAACCGCAGTTATAGTGAAAAACCTATCTTCTAGCATTCTAACTGCCAGAATCGTACTCTGTTGTTAATCGAAGTGAAATCACTTGAGGAATCGAATGCCGCAAGCAGAATTCAAATCCGAGCCTCCGTTCGGCAGGAAATCGCAGTTATAGTGAAAAATCTATCTTCCAGCATTCTAACTGCCAGAATCGTACTCTGTTGTTAAACAGAAGTGTAATCGAAGTGAAATCACTTGAGGAATCGAATGCCGCAAGCAGAATTCAAATCCGAGCCTCCGTTCGGCAGGAAATCGCAGTTATAGTGAAAAACATATCTTCTAGCAATCTAACTGCCAGAATCGTACTCTGTTGTTAAACAGAAGTGTAATCGAAGTGAAATCACTTGAGGAATCGAATGCCGCAAGCAGAATTCAAATCCGAGCCTCCGTTCGGCAGGAAATCGCAGTTATAGTGAAAAACCTATCTTCTAGCATTCTAACGGCCAGAATCGTACTCTGTTGTTGAACAGAAGTGTATCCGAAGTAAAATGACTAGAGGGATCGAATGCCGCAAGCAGAATTCAAATCCGAGCCTCCGTTCGGCAGGAAATCGCAGTTATAGTGAAAAACCTATCTTCTAGCATTCTAACTGCCAGAATCGTACTCTGTTGTTAAACAGAAGTGTAATCGAAGTGAAATCACTTGAGGAATCGAATGCCGCAAGCAGAATTCAAATCCGAGCCTCCGTTCGGTAGGAAATCGCAGTTATAGTGAAAATCCTATCTTCTAGCATTCTAACTGCCAGAATCGTACTCTGTTGTTAAACAGAAGTGTAATCGAAGTGAAATCACTTGAGGAATCGAATGCCGCAAGCAGAATTCAAATCCGAGCCTCCGTTCGGCAGGAAATCGCAGTTATAGTGAAAAACCTATCTTCTAGCATTCTAACGGCCAGAATCGTACTCTGTTGTTGAACAGAAGTGTATCCGAAGTGAAATCACTTGAGGAATCGAATGCCGCAAGCAGAATTCAAATCCGAGCCTCCGTTCGGCAGGAAATCGCAGTTATAGTGAAAAACCTATCTTCTAGCATTCTAACTGCCAGAATCGTACTCTGTTGTTAATCGAAGTGAAATCACTTGAGGAATCGAATGCCGCAAGCAGAATTCAAATCCGAGCCTCCGTTCGGCAGGAAATCGCAGTTATAGTGAAAAACCTATCTTCCAGCATTCTAACTGCCAGAATAGTACTCTGTTGTTAAACAGAAGTGTAATCGAAGTGAAATCACTTGAGGAATCGAATGCCGCAAGCAGAATTCAAATCCGAGCCTCCGTTCGGCAGGAAATCGCAGTTATAGTGAAAAACCTATCTTCTAGCATTCTAACTGCCAGAATCGTACTCTGTTGTTAATCGAAGTGAAATCACTTGAGGAATCGAATGCCGCAAGCAGAATTCAAATCCGAGCCTCCGTTCGGCAGGAAATCGCAGTTATAGTGAAAAACCTATCTTCTAGCATTCTAACTGCCAGAATCGTACTCTGTTGTTAAACAGAAGTGTAATCGAAGTGAAATCACTTGAGGAATCGAATGCCGCAAGCAGAATTCAAATCCGAGCCTCCGTTCGGTAGGAAATCGCAGTTATAGTGAAAATCCTATCTTCTAGCATTCTAACTGCCAGAATCGTACTCTGTTGTTAAACAGAAGTGTAATCGAAGTGAAATCACTTGAGGAATCGAATGCCGCAAGCAGAATTCAAATCCGAGCCTCCGTTCGGCAGGAAATCGCAGTTATAGTGAAAAACCTATCTTCTAGCATTCTAACTGCCAGAATCGTACTCTGTTGTTAAACAGAAGTGTAATCGAAGTGAAATCACTTGAGGAATCGAATGCCGCAAGCAGAATTCAAATCCGAGCCTCCGTTCGGTAGGAAATCGCAGTTATAGTGAAAAACCTATCTTCTAGCATTCTAACGGCCAGAATCGTACTCTGTTGTTGAACAGAAGTGTATCCGAAGTAAAATGACTAGAGGGATCGAATGCCGCAAGCAGAATTCAAATCCGAGCCTCCGTTCGGCAGGAAATCGCAGTTATAGTGAAAAACCTATCTTCTAGCATTCTAACTGCCAGAATCGTACTCTGTTGTTAAACAGAAGTGTAATCGAAGTGAAATCACTTGAGGAATCGAATGCCGCAAGCAGAATTCAAATCCGAGCCTCCGTTCGGTAGGAAATCGCAGTTATAGTGAAAAACCTATCTTCTAGCATTCTAACTGCCAGAATCGTACTCTGTTGTTAAACAGAAGTGTAATCGAAGTGAAATCACTTGAGGAATCGAATGCCGCAAGCAGAATTCAAATCCGAGCCTCCGTTCGGCAAGAAATCGCAGTTATAGTGAAAAATCTATCTTCTAGCATTCTAACTGACAGAATCGTACTCTGTTGTTAAACAGAAGTGTAATCGAAGTGAAATCACTTGAGGAATCGAATGCCGCAAGCAGAATTCAAATCCGAGCCTCCGTTCGGCAGGAAATCGCAGTTATAGTGAAAAACCTATCTTCTAGCATTCTAACTGCCAGAATCGTACTCTGTTGTTAAACAGAAGTGTAATCGAAGTGAAATCACTTGAGGAATCGAATGCCGCAAGCAGAATTCAAATCCGAGCCTCCGTTCGGCAGGAAATCGCAGTTATAGTGAAAAACCTATCTTCTAGCATTCTAACGGCCAGAATCGTACTCTGTTGTTGAACAGAAGTGTATCCGAAGTAAAATGACTAGAGGGATCGAATGCCGCAAGCAGAATTCAAATCCGAGCCTCCGTTCGGCAGGAAATCGCAGTTATAGTGAAAAACCTATCTTCTAGCATTCTAACTGCCAGAATCGTACTCTGTTGTTAAACAGAAGTGTAATCGAAGTGAAATCACTTGAGGAATCGAATGCCGCAAGCAGAATTCAAATCCGAGCCTCCGTTCGGCAGGAAATCGCAGTTATAGTGAAAAACCTATCTTCTAGCATTCTAACGGCCAGAATCGTACTCTGTTGTTGAACAGAAGTGTATCCGAAGTAAAATGACTAGAGGGATCGAATGCCGCAAGCAGAATTCAAATCCGAGCCTCCGTTCGGCAGGAAATCGCAGTTATAGTGAAAAACCTATCTTCTAGCATTCTAACTGCCAGAATCGTACTCTGTTGTTAAACAGAAGTGTAATCGAAGTGAAATCACTTGAGGAATCGAATGCCGCAAGCAGAATTCAAATCCGAGCCTCCGTTCGGTAGGAAATCGCAGTTATAGTGAAAAACCTATCTTCTAGCATTCTAACTGCCAGAATCGTACTCTGTTGTTAAACAGAAGTGTAATCGAAGTGAAATCACTTGAGAAATCGAATGCCGCAAGCAGAATTCAAATCCGAGCCTCCGTTCGGCAGGAAATCGCAGTTATAGTGAAAAACCTATCTTCTAGCATTCTAACTGACAGAATCGTACTCTGTTGTTAAACAGAAGTGTAATCGAAGTGAAATGACTTGAGGAATCAAATGCCGCAAGCAGAATTCAAATCCGAGTCTCCGTTCGGCAGGAAACCGCAGTTATAGTGAAAAACCTATCTTCTAGCATTCTAACTGCCAGAATCGTACTCTGTTGTTAAACAGAAGTGTAATCGAAGTGAAATCACTTGAGGAATCGAATGCCGCAAGCAGAATTCAAATCCGAGCCTCCGCTCGGCAGGAAATCGCAGTTATAGTGAAAAACCTATCTTCCAGCATTCTAACTGCCAGAATAGTACTCTGTTGTTAAACAGAAGTGTAATCGAAGTGAAATCACTTGAGGAATCGAATGCCGCAAGCAGAATTCAAATCCGAGCCTCCGCTCGGCAGGAAATCGCAGTTATAGTGAAAAACCTATCTTCCAGCATTCTAACTGCCAGAATAGTACTCTGTTGTTAAACAGAAGTGTAATCGAAGTGAAATCACTTGAGGAATCGAATGCCGCAAGCAGAATTCAAATCCGAGCCTCCGTTCGGCAGGAAATCGCAGTTATAGTGAAAAACCTATCTTCTAGCATTCTAACGGCCAGAATCGTACTCTGTTGTTGAACAGAAGTGTATCCGAAGTGAAATCACTTGAGGAATCGAATGCCGCAAGCAGAATTCAAATCCGAGCCTCCGTTCGGCAGGAAATCGCAGTTATAGTGAAAAACCTATCTTCTAGCATTCTAACTGCCAGAATCGTACTCTGTTGTTAATCGAAGTGAAATCACTTGAGGAATCGAATGCCGCAAGCAGAATTCAAATCCGAGCCTCCGTTCGGCAGGAAATCGCAGTTATAGTGAAAAACCTATCTTCCAGCATTCTAACTGCCAGAATAGTACTCTGTTGTTAAACAGAAGTGTAATCGAAGTGAAATCACTTGAGGAATCGAATGCCGCAAGCAGAATTCAAATCCGAGCCTCCGTTCGGCAGGAAATCGCAGTTATAGTGAAAAACCTATCTTCTAGCATTCTAACTGCCAGAATCGTACTCTGTTGTTAATCGAAGTGAAATCACTTGAGGAATCGAATGCCGCAAGCAGAATTCAAATCCGAGCCTCCGTTCGGCAGGAAATCGCAGTTATAGTGAAAAATCTATCTTCCAGCATTCTAACTGCCAGAATCGTACTCTGTTGTTAAACAGAAGTGTAATCGAAGTGAAATCACTTGAGGAATCGAATGCCGCAAGCAGAATTCAAATCCGAGCCTCCGTTCGGCAGGAAATCGCAGTTATAGTGAAAAACATATCTTCTAGCAATCTAACTGCCAGAATCGTACTCTGTTGTTAAACAGAAGTGTAATCGAAGTGAAATCACTTGAGGAATCGAATGCCGCAAGCAGAATTCAAATCCGAGCCTCCGTTCGGCAGGAAATCGCAGTTATAGTGAAAAACCTATCTTCTAGCATTCTAACGGCCAGAATCGTACTCTGTTGTTGAACAGAAGTGTATCCGAAGTAAAATGACTAGAGGGATCGAATGCCGCAAGCAGAATTCAAATCCGAGCCTCCGTTCGGCAGGAAATCGCAGTTATAGTGAAAAACCTATCTTCTAGCATTCTAACTGCCAGAATCGTACTCTGTTGTTAAACAGAAGTGTAATCGAAGTGAAATCACTTGAGGAATCGAATGCCGCAAGCAGAATTCAAATCCGAGCCTCCGTTCGGTAGGAAATCGCAGTTATAGTGAAAATCCTATCTTCTAGCATTCTAACTGCCAGAATCGTACTCTGTTGTTAAACAGAAGTGTAATCGAAGTGAAATCACTTGAGGAATCGAATGCCGCAAGCAGAATTCAAATCCGAGCCTCCGTTCGGTAGGAAATCGCAGTTATAGTGAAAAACCTATCTTCTAGCATTCTAACTGCCAGAATCGTACTCTGTTGTTAAACAGAAGTGTAATCGAAGTGAAATCACTTGAGGAATCGAATGCCGCAAGCAGAATTCAAATCCGAGCCTCCGTTCGGCAAGAAATCGCAGTTATAGTGAAAAATCTATCTTCTAGCATTCTAACTGACAGAATCGTACTCTGTTGTTAAACAGAAGTGTAATCGAAGTGAAATCACTTGAGGAATCGAATGCCGCAAGCAGAATTCAAATCCGAGCCTCCGTTCGGCAGGAAATCGCAGTTATAGTGAAAAACCTATCTTCTAGCATTCTAACTGCCAGAATCGTACTCTGTTGTTAAACAGAAGTGTAATCGAAGTGAAATCACTTGAGGAATCGAATGCCGCAAGCAGAATTCAAATCCGAGCCTCCGTTCGGCAGGAAATCGCAGTTATAGTGAAAAACCTATCTTCTAGCATTCTAACGGCCAGAATCGTACTCTGTTGTTGAACAGAAGTGTATCCGAAGTAAAATGACTAGAGGGATCGAATGCCGCAAGCAGAATTCAAATCCGAGCCTCCGTTCGGCAGGAAATCGCAGTTATAGTGAAAAACCTATCTTCTAGCATTCTAACTGCCAGAATCGTACTCTGTTGTTAAACAGAAGTGTAATCGAAGTGAAATCACTTGAGGAATCGAATGCCGCAAGCAGAATTCAAATCCGAGCCTCCGTTCGGTAGGAAATCGCAGTTATAGTGAAAAACCTATCTTCTAGCATTCTAACTGCCAGAATCGTACTCTGTTGTTAAACAGAAGTGTAATCGAAGTGAAATCACTTGAGGAATCGAATGCCGCAAGCAGAATTCAAATCCGAGCCTCCGTTCGGCAAGAAATCGCAGTTATAGTGAAAAATCTATCTTCTAGCATTCTAACTGACAGAATCGTACTCTGTTGTTAAACAGAAGTGTAATCGAAGTGAAATCACTTGAGGAATCGAATGCCGCAAGCAGAATTCAAATCCGAGCCTCCGTTCGGCAGGAAATCGCAGTTATAGTGAAAAACCTATCTTCTAGCATTCTAACTGACAGAATCGTACTCTGTTGTTAAACAGAAGTGTAATCGAAGTGAAATGACTTGAGGAATCAAATGCCGCAAGCAGAATTCAAATCCGAGCCTCCGTTCGGCAGGAAACCGCAGTTATAGTGAAAAACCTATCTTCTAGCATTCTAACTGCCAGAATCGTACTCTGTTGTTAATCGAAGTGAAATCACTTGAGGAATCGAATGCCGCAAGCAGAATTCAAATCCGAGCCTCCGTTCGGCAGGAAATCGCAGTTATAGTGAAAAATCTATCTTCCAGCATTCTAACTGCCAGAATCGTACTCTGTTGTTAAACAGAAGTGTAATCGAAGTGAAATCACTTGAGGAATCGAATGCCGCAAGCAGAATTCAAATCCGAGCCTCCGTTCGGCAGGAAATCGCAGTTATAGTGAAAAACATATCTTCTAGCAATCTAACTGCCAGAATCGTACTCTGTTGTTAAACAGAAGTGTAATCGAAGTGAAATCACTTGAGGAATCGAATGCCGCAAGCAGAATTCAAATCCGAGCCTCCGTTCGGCAGGAAATCGCAGTTATAGTGAAAAACCTATCTTCTAGCATTCTAACGGCCAGAATCGTACTCTGTTGTTGAACAGAAGTGTATCCGAAGTAAAATGACTAGAGGGATCGAATGCCGCAAGCAGAATTCAAATCCGAGCCTCCGTTCGGCAGGAAATCGCAGTTATAGTGAAAAACCTATCTTCTAGCATTCTAACTGCCAGAATCGTACTCTGTTGTTAAACAGAAGTGTAATCGAAGTGAAATCACTTGAGGAATCGAATGCCGCAAGCAGAATTCAAATCCGAGCCTCCGTTCGGTAGGAAATCGCAGTTATAGTGAAAATCCTATCTTCTAGCATTCTAACTGCCAGAATCGTACTCTGTTGTTAAACAGAAGTGTAATCGAAGTGAAATCACTTGAGGAATCGAATGCCGCAAGCAGAATTCAAATCCGAGCCTCCGTTCGGCAGGAAATCGCAGTTATAGTGAAAAACCTATCTTCTAGCATTCTAACGGCCAGAATCGTACTCTGTTGTTGAACAGAAGTGTATCCGAAGTAAAATGACTAGAGGGATCGAATGCCGCAAGCAGAATTCAAATCCGAGCCTCCGTTCGGCAGGAAATCGCAGTTATAGTGAAAAACCTATCTTCTAGCATTCTAACTGCCAGAATCGTACTCTGTTGTTAAACAGAAGTGTAATCGAAGTGAAATCACTTGAGGAATCGAATGCCGCAAGCAGAATTCAAATCCGAGCCTCCGTTCGGCAGGAAATCGCAGTTATAGTGAAAAACCTATCTTCTAGCATTCTAACGGCCAGAATCGTACTCTGTTGTTGAACAGAAGTGTATCCGAAGTAAAATGACTAGAGGGATCGAATGCCGCAAGCAGAATTCAAATCCGAGCCTCCGTTCGGCAGGAAATCGCAGTTATAGTGAAAAACCTATCTTCTAGCATTCTAACTGCCAGAATCGTACTCTGTTGTTAAACAGAAGTGTAATCGAAGTGAAATCACTTGAGGAATCGAATGCCGCAAGCAGAATTCAAATCCGAGCCTCCGTTCGGTAGGAAATCGCAGTTATAGTGAAAAACCTATCTTCTAGCATTCTAACTGCCAGAATCGTACTCTGTTGTTAAACAGAAGTGTAATCGAAGTGAAATCACTTGAGGAATCGAATGCCGCAAGCAGAATTCAAATCCGAGCCTCCGTTCGGCAAGAAATCGCAGTTATAGTGAAAAATCTATCTTCTAGCATTCTAACTGACAGAATCGTACTCTGTTGTTAAACAGAAGTGTAATCGAAGTGAAATCACTTGAGGAATCGAATGCCGCAAGCAGAATTCAAATCCGAGCCTCCGCTCGGCAGGAAATCGCAGTTATAGTGAAAAACCTATCTTCCAGCATTCTAACTGCCAGAATAGTACTCTGTTGTTAAACAGAAGTGTAATCGAAGTGAAATCACTTGAGGAATCGAATGCCGCAAGCAGAATTCAAATCCGAGCCTCCGCTCGGCAGGAAATCGCAGTTATAGTGAAAAACCTATCTTCCAGCATTCTAACTGCCAGAATAGTACTCTGTTGTTAAACAGAAGTGTAATCGAAGTGAAATCACTTGAGGAATCGAATGCCGCAAGCAGAATTCAAATCCGAGCCTCCGTTCGGCAGGAAATCGCAGTTATAGTGAAAAACCTATCTTCTAGCATTCTAACGGCCAGAATCGTACTCTGTTGTTGAACAGAAGTGTATCCGAAGTGAAATCACTTGAGGAATCGAATGCCGCAAGCAGAATTCAAATCCGAGCCTCCGTTCGGCAGGAAATCGCAGTTATAGTGAAAAACCTATCTTCTAGCATTCTAACTGCCAGAATCGTACTCTGTTGTTAATCGAAGTGAAATCACTTGAGGAATCGAATGCCGCAAGCAGAATTCAAATCCGAGCCTCCGTTCGGCAGGAAATCGCAGTTATAGTGAAAAACCTATCTTCCAGCATTCTAACTGCCAGAATAGTACTCTGTTGTTAAACAGAAGTGTAATCGAAGTGAAATCACTTGAGGAATCGAATGCCGCAAGCAGAATTCAAATCCGAGCCTCCGTTCGGCAGGAAATCGCAGTTATAGTGAAAAACCTATCTTCTAGCATTCTAACTGCCAGAATCGTACTCTGTTGTTAATCGAAGTGAAATCACTTGAGGAATCGAATGCCGCAAGCAGAATTCAAATCCGAGCCTCCGTTCGGCAGGAAATCGCAGTTATAGTGAAAAATCTATCTTCCAGCATTCTAACTGCCAGAATCGTACTCTGTTGTTAAACAGAAGTGTAATCGAAGTGAAATCACTTGAGGAATCGAATGCCGCAAGCAGAATTCAAATCCGAGCCTCCGTTCGGCAGGAAATCGCAGTTATAGTGAAAAACCTATCTTCTAGCATTCTAACGGCCAGAATCGTACTCTGTTGTTGAACAGAAGTGTATCCGAAGTAAAATGACTAGAGGGATCGAATGCCGCAAGCAGAATTCAAATCCGAGCCTCCGTTCGGCAGGAAATCGCAGTTATAGTGAAAAACCTATCTTCTAGCATTCTAACTGCCAGAATCGTACTCTGTTGTTAAACAGAAGTGTAATCGAAGTGAAATCACTTGAGGAATCGAATGCCGCAAGCAGAATTCAAATCCGAGCCTCCGTTCGGCAGGAAATCGCAGTTATAGTGAAAAACCTATCTTCTAGCATTCTAACGGCCAGAATCGTACTCTGTTGTTAAACAGAAGTGTAATCGAAGTGAAATCACTTGAGGAATCGAATGCCGCAAGCAGAATTCAAATCCGAGCCTCCGTTCGGCAGGAAATCGCAGTTATAGTGAAAAACCTATCTTCCAGCATTCTAACTGCCAGAATAGTACTCTGTTGTTAAACAGAAGTGTAATCGAAGTGAAATCACTTGAGGAATCGAATGCCGCAAGCAGAATTCAAATCCGAGCCTCCGTTCGGCAGGAAATCGCAGTTATAGTGAAAAACCTATCTTCCACCTCTCTAACTGCCAGAATCATAATGTGTTGTTAAACAGAAGTGTAATCGAAGTGAAATGACAAGAGGAATCGAATGTCGCAAGCAGAATTCAAATCCGAGCCTCCGTTCGGTAGGAAATCGCAGTTATAGTGAAAAACCTATCTTCTAGCATTCTAACTGCCAGAATCGTACTCTGTTGTTAAACAGAAGTGTAATCGAAGTGAAATCACTTGAGGAATCGAATGCCGCAAGCAGAATTCAAATCCGAGCCTCCGTTCGGCAAGAAATCGCAGTTATAGTGAAAAATCTATCTTCTAGCATTCTAACTGACAGAATCGTACTCTGTTGTTAAACAGAAGTGTAATCGAAGTGAAATCACTTGAGAAATCGAATGCCGCAAGCAGAATTCAAATCCGAGCCTCCGTTCGGCAGGAAATCGCAGTTATAGTGAAAAACCTATCTTCCAGCATTCTAACTGCCAGAATAGTACTCTGTTGTTAAACAGAAGTGTAATCGAAGTGAAATCACTTGAGGAATCGAATGCCGCAAGCAGAATTCAAATCCGAGCCTCCGTTCGGCAGGAAATCGCAGTTATAGTGAAAAACCTATCTTCCAGCATTCTAACTGCCAGAATAGTACTCTGTTGTTAAACAGAAGTGTAATCGAAGTGAAATCACTTGAGGAATCGAATGCCGCAAGCAGAATTCAAATCCGAGCCTCCGTTCGGCAGGAAATCGCAGTTATAGTGAAAAACCTATCTTCTAGCATTCTAACTGCCAGAATCGTACTCTGTTGTTAATCGAAGTGAAATCACTTGAGGAATCGAATGCCGCAAGCAGAATTCAAATCCGAGCCTCCGTTCGGCAGGAAATCGCAGTTATAGTGAAAAATCTATCTTCCAGCATTCTAACTGCCAGAATCGTACTCTGTTGTTAAACAGAAGTGTAATCGAAGTGAAATCACTTGAGGAATCGAATGCCGCAAGCAGAATTCAAATCCGAGCCTCCGTTCGGCAGGAAATCGCAGTTATAGTGAAAAACATATCTTCTAGCAATCTAACTGCCAGAATCGTACTCTGTTGTTAAACAGAAGTGTAATCGAAGTGAAATCACTTGAGGAATCGAATGCCGCAAGCAGAATTCAAATCCGAGCCTCCGTTCGGCAGGAAATCGCAGTTATAGTGAAAAACCTATCTTCTAGCATTCTAACGGCCAGAATCGTGCTCTGTTGTTGAACAGAAGTGTATCCGAAGTAAAATGACTAGAGGGATCGAATGCCGCAAGCAGAATTCAAATCCGAGCCTCCGTTCGGCAGGAAATCGCAGTTATAGTGAAAAACCTATCTTCTAGCATTCTAACTGCCAGAATCGTACTCTGTTGTTAAACAGAAGTGTAATCGAAGTGAAATCACTTGAGGAATCGAATGCCGCAAGCAGAATTCAAATCCGAGCCTCCGTTCGGTAGGAAATCGCAGTTATAGTGAAAATCCTATCTTCTAGCATTCTAACTGCCAGAATCGTACTCTGTTGTTAAACCGAAGTGTAATCGAAGTGAAATCACTTGAGGAATCGAATGCCGCAAGCAGAATTCAAATCCGAGCCTCCGTTCGGCAGGAAATCGCAGTTATAGTGAAAAACCTATCTTCTAGCCTTCTAACGGCCAGAATCGTACTCTGTTGTTGAACAGAAGTGTATCCGAAGTAAAATGACTAGAGGGATCGAATGCCGCAAGCAGAATTCAAATCCGAGCCTCCGTTCGGCAGGAAATCGCAGTTATAGTGAAAAACCTATCTTCCAGCATTCTAACTGCCAGAATAGTACTCTGTTGTTAAACAGAAGTGTAATCGAAGTGAAATCACTTGAGGAATCGAATGCCGCAAGCAGAATTCAAATCCGAGCCTCCGTTCGGCAGGAAATCGCAGTTATAGTGAAAAACCTATCTTCCACCTCTCTAACTGCCAGAATCATAATGTGTTGTTAAACAGAAGTGTAATCGAAGTGAAATGACAAGAGGAATCGAATGTCGCAAGCAGAATTCAAATCCGAGCCTCCGTTCGGTAGGAAATCGCAGTTATAGTGAAAAACCTATCTTCTAGCATTCTAACTGCCAGAATCGTACTCTGTTGTTAAACAGAAGTGTAATCGAAGTGAAATCACTTGAGGAATCGAATGCCGCAAGCAGAATTCAAATCCGAGCCTCCGTTCGGCAAGAAATCGCAGTTATAGTGAAAAATCTATCTTCTAGCATTCTAACTGACAGAATCGTACTCTGTTGTTAAACAGAAGTGTAATCGAAGTGAAATCACTTGAGAAATCGAATGCCGCAAGCAGAATTCAAATCCGAGCCTCCGTTCGGCAGGAAATCGCAGTTATAGTGAAAAACCTATCTTCCAGCATTCTAACTGCCAGAATAGTACTCTGTTGTTAAACAGAAGTGTAATCGAAGTGAAATCACTTGAGGAATCGAATGCCGCAAGCAGAATTCAAATCCGAGCCTCCGTTCGGCAGGAAATCGCAGTTATAGTGAAAAACCTATCTTCTAGCATTCTAACGGCCAGAATCGTACTCTGTTGTTGAACAGAAGTGTATCCGAAGTGAAATCACTTGAGGAATCGAATGCCGCAAGCAGAATTCAAATCCGAGCCTCCGTTCGGCAGGAAATCGCAGTTATAGTGAAAAACCTATCTTCTAGCATTCTAACTGCCAGAATCGTACTCTGTTGTTAATCGAAGTGAAATCACTTGAGGAATCGAATGCCGCAAGCAGAATTCAAATCCGAGCCTCCGTTCGGCAGGAAATCGCAGTTATAGTGAAAAACCTATCTTCCAGCATTCTAACTGCCAGAATAGTACTCTGTTGTTAAACAGAAGTGTAATCGAAGTGAAATCACTTGAGGAATCGAATGCCGCAAGCAGAATTCAAATCCGAGCCTCCGTTCGGCAGGAAATCGCAGTTATAGTGAAAAACCTATCTTCTAGCATTCTAACTGCCAGAATCGTACTCTGTTGTTAATCGAAGTGAAATCACTTGAGGAATCGAATGCCGCAAGCAGAATTCAAATCCGAGCCTCCGTTCGGCAGGAAATCGCAGTTATAGTGAAAAATCTATCTTCCAGCATTCTAACTGCCAGAATCGTACTCTGTTGTTAAACAGAAGTGTAATCGAAGTGAAATCACTTGAGGAATCGAATGCCGCAAGCAGAATTCAAATCCGAGCCTCCGTTCGGCAGGAAATCGCAGTTATAGTGAAAAACATATCTTCTAGCATTCTAACTGCCAGAATCGTACTCTGTTGTTAAACAGAAGTGTAATCGAAGTGAAATCACTTGAGGAATCGAATGCCGCAAGCAGAATTCAAATCCGAGCCTCCGTTCGGCAGGAAATCGCAGTTATAGTGAAAAACCTATCTTCTAGCATTCTAACGGCCAGAATCGTGCTCTGTTGTTGAACAGAAGTGTATCCGAAGTAAAATGACTAGAGGGATCGAATGCCGCAAGCAGAATTCAAATCCGAGCCTCCGTTCGGCAGGAAATCGCAGTTATAGTGAAAAACCTATCTTCTAGCATTCTAACTGCCAGAATCGTACTCTGTTGTTAAACAGAAGTGTAATCGAAGTGAAATCACTTGAGGAATCGAATGCCGCAAGCAGAATTCAAATCCGAGCCTCCGTTCGGTAGGAAATCGCAGTTATAGTGAAAATCCTATCTTCTAGCATTCTAACTGCCAGAATCGTACTCTGTTGTTAAACAGAAGTGTAATCGAAGTGAAATCACTTGAGGAATCGAATGCCGCAAGCAGAATTCAAATCCGAGCCTCCGTTCGGCAGGAAATCGCAGTTATAGTGAAAAACCTATCTTCTAGCCTTCTAACGGCCAGAATCGTACTCTGTTGTTGAACAGAAGTGTATCCGAAGTAAAATGACTAGAGGGATCGAATGCCGCAAGCAGAATTCAAATCCGAGCCTCCGTTCGGCAGGAAATCGCAGTTATAGTGAAAAACCTATCTTCCAGCATTCTAACTGCCAGAATAGTACTCTGTTGTTAAACAGAAGTGTAATCGAAGTGAAATCACTTGAGGAATCGAATGCCGCAAGCAGAATTCAAATCCGAGCCTCCGTTCGGCAGGAAATCGCAGTTATAGTGAAAAACCTATCTTCCACCTCTCTAACTGCCAGAATCATAATGTGTTGTTAAACAGAAGTGTAATCGAAGTGAAATGACAAGAGGAATCGAATGTCGCAAGCAGAATTCAAATCCGAGCCTCCGTTCGGTAGGAAATCGCAGTTATAGTGAAAAACCTATCTTCTAGCATTCTAACTGCCAGAATCGTACTCTGTTGTTAAACAGAAGTGTAATCGAAGTGAAATCACTTGAGGAATCGAATGCCGCAAGCAGAATTCAAATCCGAGCCTCCGTTCGGCAAGAAATCGCAGTTATAGTGAAAAATCTATCTTCTAGCATTCTAACTGACAGAATCGTACTCTGTTGTTAAACAGAAGTGTAATCGAAGTGAAATCACTTGAGAAATCGAATGCCGCAAGCAGAATTCAAATCCGAGCCTCCGTTCGGCAGGAAATCGCAGTTATAGTGAAAAACCTATCTTCCAGCATTCTAACTGCCAGAATAGTACTCTGTTGTTAAACAGAAGTGTAATCGAAGTGAAATCACTTGAGGAATCGAATGCCGCAAGCAGAATTCAAATCCGAGCCTCCGTTCGGCAGGAAATCGCAGTTATAGTGAAAAACCTATCTTCCAGCATTCTAACTGCCAGAATAGTACTCTGTTGTTAAACAGAAGTGTAATCGAAGTGAAATCACTTGAGGAATCGAATGCCGCAAGCAGAATTCAAATCCGAGCCTCCGTTCGGCAGGAAATCGCAGTTATAGTGAAAAACCTATCTTCTAGCATTCTAACTGCCAGAATCGTACTCTGTTGTTAATCGAAGTGAAATCACTTGAGGAATCGAATGCCGCAAGCAGAATTCAAATCCGAGCCTCCGTTCGGCAGGAAATCGCAGTTATAGTGAAAAATCTATCTTCCAGCATTCTAACTGCCAGAATCGTACTCTGTTGTTAAACAGAAGTGTAATCGAAGTGAAATCACTTGAGGAATCGAATGCCGCAAGCAGAATTCAAATCCGAGCCTCCGTTCGGCAGGAAATCGCAGTTATAGTGAAAAACATATCTTCTAGCAATCTAACTGCCAGAATCGTACTCTGTTGTTAAACAGAAGTGTAATCGAAGTGAAATCACTTGAGGAATCGAATGCCGCAAGCAGAATTCAAATCCGAGCCTCCGTTCGGCAGGAAATCGCAGTTATAGTGAAAAACCTATCTTCTAGCATTCTAACGGCCAGAATCGTGCTCTGTTGTTGAACAGAAGTGTATCCGAAGTAAAATGACTAGAGGGATCGAATGCCGCAAGCAGAATTCAAATCCGAGCCTCCGTTCGGCAGGAAATCGCAGTTATAGTGAAAAACCTATCTTCTAGCATTCTAACTGCCAGAATCGTACTCTGTTGTTAAACAGAAGTGTAATCGAAGTGAAATCACTTGAGGAATCGAATGCCGCAAGCAGAATTCAAATCCGAGCCTCCGTTCGGTAGGAAATCGCAGTTATAGTGAAAATCCTATCTTCTAGCATTCTAACTGCCAGAATCGTACTCTGTTGTTAAACAGAAGTGTAATCGAAGTGAAATCACTTGAGGAATCGAATGCCGCAAGCAGAATTCAAATCCGAGCCTCCGTTCGGCAGGAAATCGCAGTTATAGTGAAAAACCTATCTTCTAGCCTTCTAACGGCCAGAATCGTACTCTGTTGTTGAACAGAAGTGTATCCGAAGTAAAATGACTAGAGGGATCGAATGCCGCAAGCAGAATTCAAATCCGAGCCTCCGTTCGGCAGGAAATCGCAGTTATAGTGAAAAACCTATCTTCCAGCATTCTAACTGCCAGAATAGTACTCTGTTGTTAAACAGAAGTGTAATCGAAGTGAAATCACTTGAGGAATCGAATGCCGCAAGCAGAATTCAAATCCGAGCCTCCGTTCGGCAGGAAATCGCAGTTATAGTGAAAAACCTATCTTCCACCTCTCTAACTGCCAGAATCATAATGTGTTGTTAAACAGAAGTGTAATCGAAGTGAAATGACAAGAGGAATCGAATGTCGCAAGCAGAATTCAAATCCGAGCCTCCGTTCGGTAGGAAATCGCAGTTATAGTGAAAAACCTATCTTCTAGCATTCTAACTGCCAGAATCGTACTCTGTTGTTAAACAGAAGTGTAATCGAAGTGAAATCACTTGAGGAATCGAATGCCGCAAGCAGAATTCAAATCCGAGCCTCCGTTCGGCAAGAAATCGCAGTTATAGTGAAAAATCTATCTTCTAGCATTCTAACTGACAGAATCGTACTCTGTTGTTAAACAGAAGTGTAATCGAAGTGAAATCACTTGAGAAATCGAATGCCGCAAGCAGAATTCAAATCCGAGCCTCCGTTCGGCAGGAAATCGCAGTTATAGTGAAAAACCTATCTTCCAGCATTCTAACTGCCAGAATAGTACTCTGTTGTTAAACAGAAGTGTAATCGAAGTGAAATCACTTGAGGAATCGAATGCCGCAAGCAGAATTCAAATCCGAGCCTCCGTTCGGCAGGAAATCGCAGTTATAGTGAAAAACCTATCTTCTAGCATTCTAACGGCCAGAATCGTACTCTGTTGTTGAACAGAAGTGTATCCGAAGTGAAATCACTTGAGGAATCGAATGCCGCAAGCAGAATTCAAATCCGAGCCTCCGTTCGGCAGGAAATCGCAGTTATAGTGAAAAACCTATCTTCTAGCATTCTAACTGCCAGAATCGTACTCTGTTGTTAATCGAAGTGAAATCACTTGAGGAATCGAATGCCGCAAGCAGAATTCAAATCCGAGCCTCCGTTCGGCAGGAAATCGCAGTTATAGTGAAAAACCTATCTTCCAGCATTCTAACTGCCAGAATAGTACTCTGTTGTTAAACAGAAGTGTAATCGAAGTGAAATCACTTGAGGAATCGAATGCCGCAAGCAGAATTCAAATCCGAGCCTCCGTTCGGCAGGAAATCGCAGTTATAGTGAAAAACCTATCTTCTAGCATTCTAACTGCCAGAATCGTACTCTGTTGTTAATCGAAGTGAAATCACTTGAGGAATCGAATGCCGCAAGCAGAATTCAAATCCGAGCCTCCGTTCGGCAGGAAATCGCAGTTATAGTGAAAAATCTATCTTCCAGCATTCTAACTGCCAGAATCGTACTCTGTTGTTAAACAGAAGTGTAATCGAAGTGAAATCACTTGAGGAATCGAATGCCGCAAGCAGAATTCAAATCCGAGCCTCCGTTCGGCAGGAAATCGCAGTTATAGTGAAAAACATATCTTCTAGCAATCTAACTGCCAGAATCGTACTCTGTTGTTAAACAGAAGTGTAATCGAAGTGAAATCACTTGAGGAATCGAATGCCGCAAGCAGAATTCAAATCCGAGCCTCCGTTCGGCAGGAAATCGCAGTTATAGTGAAAAACCTATCTTCTAGCATTCTAACGGCCAGAATCGTGCTCTGTTGTTGAACAGAAGTGTATCCGAAGTAAAATGACTAGAGGGATCGAATGCCGCAAGCAGAATTCAAATCCGAGCCTCCGTTCGGCAGGAAATCGCAGTTATAGTGAAAAACCTATCTTCTAGCATTCTAACTGCCAGAATCGTACTCTGTTGTTAAACAGAAGTGTAATCGAAGTGAAATCACTTGAGGAATCGAATGCCGCAAGCAGAATTCAAATCCGAGCCTCCGTTCGGTAGGAAATCGCAGTTATAGTGAAAATCCTATCTTCTAGCATTCTAACTGCCAGAATCGTACTCTGTTGTTAAACAGAAGTGTAATCGAAGTGAAATCACTTGAGGAATCGAATGCCGCAAGCAGAATTCAAATCCGAGCCTCCGTTCGGCAGGAAATCGCAGTTATAGTGAAAAACCTATCTTCTAGCCTTCTAACGGCCAGAATCGTACTCTGTTGTTGAACAGAAGTGTATCCGAAGTAAAATGACTAGAGGGATCGAATGCCGCAAGCAGAATTCAAATCCGAGCCTCCGTTCGGCAGGAAATCGCAGTTATAGTGAAAAACCTATCTTCCAGCATTCTAACTGCCAGAATAGTACTCTGTTGTTAAACAGAAGTGTAATCGAAGTGAAATCACTTGAGGAATCGAATGCCGCAAGCAGAATTCAAATCCGAGCCTCCGTTCGGCAGGAAATCGCAGTTATAGTGAAAAACCTATCTTCTAGCATTCTAACTGCCAGAATCGTACTCTGTTGTTAAACAGAAGTGTAATCGAAGTGAAATCACTTGAGGAATCGAATGCCGCAAGCAGAATTCAAATCCGAGCCTCCGTTCGGCAGGAAATCGCAGTTATAGTGAAAAACCTATCTTCTAGCATTCTAACTGCCAGAATCGTACTCTGTTGTTAATCGAAGTGAAATTACTTGAGGAATCGAATGCCGCAAGCAGAATTCAAATCCGAGCCTCCGTTCGGCAGGAAATCGCAGTTATAGTGAAAAACCTATCTTCCAGCATTCTAACTGCCAGAATAGTACTCTGTTGTTAAACAGAAGTGTAATCGAAGTGAAATCACTTGAGGAATCGAATGCCGCAAGCAGAATTCAAATCCGAGCCTCCGTTCGGCAGGAAATCGCAGTTATAGTGAAAAACCTATCTTCTAGCATTCTAACTGCCAGAATCGTACTCTGTTGTTAATCGAAGTGAAATCACTTGAGGAATCGAATGCCGCAAGCAGAATTCAAATCCGAGCCTCCGTTCGGCAGGAAATCGCAGTTATAGTGAAAAATCTATCTTCCAGCATTCTAACTGCCAGAATCGTACTCTGTTGTTAAACAGAAGTGTAATCGAAGTGAAATCACTTGAGGAATCGAATGCCGCAAGCAGAATTCAAATCCGAGCCTCCGTTCGGCAGGAAATCGCAGTTATAGTGAAAAACATATCTTCTAGCAATCTAACTGCCAGAATCGTACTCTGTTGTTAAACAGAAGTGTAATCGAAGTGAAATCACTTGAGGAATCGAATGCCGCAAGCAGAATTCAAATCCGAGCCTCCGTTCGGCAGGAAATCGCAGTTATAGTGAAAAACCTATCTTCTAGCATTCTAACGGCCAGAATCGTACTCTGTTGTTGAACAGAAGTGTATCCGAAGTAAAATGACTAGAGGGATCGAATGCCGCAAGCAGAATTCAAATCCGAGCCTCCGTTCGGCAGGAAATCGCAGTTATAGTGAAAAACCTATCTTCTAGCATTCTAACTGCCAGAATCGTACTCTGTTGTTAAACAGAAGTGTAATCGAAGTGAAATCACTTGAGGAATCGAATGCCGCAAGCAGAATTCAAATCCGAGCCTCCGTTCGGTAGGAAATCGCAGTTATAGTGAAAATCCTATCTTCTAGCATTCTAACTGCCAGAATCGTACTCTGTTGTTAAACAGAAGTGTAATCGAAGTGAAATCACTTGAGGAATCGAATGCCGCAAGCAGAATTCAAATCCGAGCCTCCGTTCGGCAGGAAATCGCAGTTATAGTGAAAAACCTATCTTCTAGCCTTCTAACGGCCAGAATCGTACTCTGTTGTTGAACAGAAGTGTATCCGAAGTAAAATGACTAGAGGGATCGAATGCCGCAAGCAGAATTCAAATCCGAGCCTCCGTTCGGCAGGAAATCGCAGTTATAGTGAAAAACCTATCTTCCAGCATTCTAACTGCCAGAATAGTACTCTGTTGTTAAACAGAAGTGTAATCGAAGTGAAATCACTTGAGGAATCGAATGCCGCAAGCAGAATTCAAATCCGAGCCTCCGTTCGGCAGGAAATCGCAGTTATAGTGAAAAACCTATCTTCTAGCATTCTAACTGCCAGAATCGTACTCTGTTGTTAAACAGAAGTGTAATCGAAGTGAAATCACTTGAGGAATCGAATGCCGCAAGCAGAATTCAAATCCGAGCCTCCGTTCGGCAGGAAATCGCAGTTATAGTGAAAAACATATCTTCTAGCATTCTAACTGCCAGAATCGTACTCTGTTGTTAAACAGAAGTGTAATCGAAGTGAAATCACTTGAGGAATCGAATGCCGCAAGCAGAATTCAAATCCGAGCCTCCGTTCGGCAGGAAATCGCAGTTATAGTGAAAAATCTATCTTCCAGCATTCTAACTGCCAGAATCGTACTCTGTTGTTAATCGAAGTGAAATCACTTGAGGAATCGAATGCCGCAAGCAGAATTCAAATCCGAGCCTCCGTTCGGCAGGAAATCGCAGTTATAGTGAAAAACCTATCTTCTAGCATTCTAACTGCCAGAATAGTACTCTGTTGTTAAACAGAAGTGTAATCGAAGTGAAATCACTTGAGGAATCGAATGCCGCAAGCAGAATTCAAATCCGAGCCTCCGTTCGGCAGGAAATCGCAGTTATAGTGAAAAACCTATCTTCTAGCATTCTAACTGCCAGAATCGTACTCTGTTGTTAATCGAAGTGAAATCACTTGAGGAATCGAATGCCGCAAGCAGAATTCAAATCCGAGCCTCCGTTCGGCAGGAAATCGCAGTTATAGTGAAAAACATATCTTCTAGCAATCTAACTGCCAGAATCGTACTCTGTTGTTAAACAGAAGTGTAATCGAAGTGAAATCACTTGAGGAATCGAATGCCGCAAGCAGAATTCAAATCCGAGCCTCCGTTCGGCAGGAAATCGCAGTTATAGTGAAAAACCTATCTTCTAGCATTCTAACGGCCAGAATCGTACTCTGTTGTTGAACAGAAGTGTATCCGAAGTAAAATGACTAGAGGGATCGAATGCCGCAAGCAGAATTCAAATCCGAGCCTCCGTTCGGCAGGAAATCGCAGTTATAGTGAAAAACCTATCTTCTAGCATTCTAACGGCCAGAATCGTACTCTGTTGTTGAACAGAAGTGTATCCGAAGTAAAATGACTAGAGGGATCGAATGCCGCAAGCAGAATTCAAATCCGAGCCTCCGTTCGGCAGGAAATCGCAGTTATAGTGAAAAACCTATCTTCTAGCATTCTAACTGCCAGAATCGTACTCTGTTGTTAATCGAAGTGAAATCACTTGAGGAATCGAATGCCGCAAGCAGAATTCAAATCCGAGCCTCCGTTCGGCAGGAAATCGCAGTTATAGTGAAAAATCTATCTTCCAGCATTCTAACTGCCAGAATCGTACTCTGTTGTTAAACAGAAGTGTAATCGAAGTGAAATGACTTGAGGAATCGAATGCCGCAAGCAGAATTCAAATCCGAGCCTCCGTTCGGCAGGAAATCGCAGTTATAGTGAAAAACCTATCTTCTAGCATTCTAACGGCCAGAATCGTACTCTGTTGTTGAACAGAAGTGTATCCGAAGTAAAATGACTAGAGGGATCGAATGCCGCAAGCAGAATTCAAATCCGAGCCTCCGTTCGGCAGGAAATCGCAGTTATAGTGAAAAACCTATCTTCTAGCATTCTAACGGCCAGAATCGTACTCTGTTGTTGAACAGAAGTGTATCCGAAGTAAAATGACTAGAGGGATCGAATGCCGCAAGCAGAATTCAAATCCGAGCCTCCGTTCGGCAGGAAATCGCAGTTATAGTGAAAAACCTATCTTCTAGCATTCTAACTGCCAGAATCGTACTCTGTTGTTAATCGAAGTGAAATCACTTGAGGAATCGAATGCCGCAAGCAGAATTCAAATCCGAGCCTCCGTTCGGCAGGAAATCGCAGTTATAGTGAAAAATCTATCTTCCAGCATTCTAACGGCCAGAATCGTACTCTGTTGTTGAACAGAAGTGTATCCGAAGTAAAATGACTAGAGGGATCGAATGCCGCAAGCAGAATTCAAATCCGAGCCTCCGTTCGGCAGGAAATCGCAGTTATAGTGAAAAACCTATCTTCTAGCATTCTAACGGCCAGAATCGTACTCTGTTGTTGAACAGAAGTGTATCCGAAGTAAAATGACTAGAGGGATCGAATGCCGCAAGCAGAATTCAAATCCGAGCCTCCGTTCGGCAGGAAATCGCAGTTATAGTGAAAAACCTATCTTCTAGCATTCTAACTGCCAGAATCGTACTCTGTTGTTAAACAGAAGTGTAATCGAAGTGAAATCACTTGAGGAATCGAATGCCGCAAGCAGAATTCAAATCCGAGCCTCCGTTCGGCAGGAAATCGCAGTTATAGTGAAAATCCTATCTTCTAGCATTCTAACTGCCAGAATCGTACTCTGTTGTTAAACAGAAGTGTAATCGAAGTGAAATCACTTGAGGAATCGAATGCCGCAAGCAGAATTCAAATCCGAGCCTCCGTTCGGCAGGAAATCGCAGTTATAGTGAAAAACCTATCTTCTAGCATTCTAACTGACAGAATCGTACTCTGTTGTTAAACAGAAGTGTAATCGAAGTGAAATCACTTGAGGAATCGAATGCCGCAAGCAGAATTCAAATCCGAGCCTCCGTTCGGTAGGAAATCGCAGTTATAGTGAAAATCCTATCTTCTAGCATTCTAACTGCCAGAATCGTACTCTGTTGTTAAACAGAAGTGTAATCGAAGTGAAATCACTTGAGGAATCGAATGCCGCAAGCAGAATTCAAATCCGAGCCTCCGTTCGGCAGGAAATCGGAGTTATAGTGAAAAACCTATCTTCTAGCATTCTAACTGACAGAATCGTACTCTGTTGTTAAACAGAAGTGTAATCGAAGTGAAATCACTTGAGGAATCGAATGCCGCAAGCAGAATTCAAATCCGAGCCTCCGTTCGGCAGGAAATCGCAGTTATAGTGAAAAACCTATCTTCTAGCATTCTAACTGCCAGAATCGTACTCTGTTGTTAAACAGAAGTGTAATCGAAGTGAAATCACTTGAGGAATCGAATGCCGCAAGCAGAATTCAAATCCGAGCCTCCGTTCGGCAGGAAATCGCAGTTATAGTGAAAAACCTATCTTCTAGCATTCTAACGGCCAGAATCGTACTCTGTTGTTGAACAGAAGTGTATCCGAAGTAAAATGACTAGAGGGATCGAATGCCGCAAGCAGAATTCAAATCCGAGCCTCCGTTCGGCAGGAAATCGCAGTTATAGTGAAAAACCTATCTTCTAGCATTCTAACTGCCAGAATCGTACTCTGTTGTTAATCGAAGTGAAATCACTTGAGGAATCGAATGCCGCAAGCAGAATTCAAATCCGAGCCTCCGTTCGGCAGGAAATCGCAGTTATAGTGAAAAATCTATCTTCCAGCATTCTAACTGCCAGAATCGTACTCTGTTGTTAAACAGAAGTGTAATCGAAGTGAAATGACTTGAGGAATCGAATGCCGCAAGCAGAATTCAAATCCGAGCCTCCGTTCGGCAGGAAATCGCAGTTATAGTGAAAAACCTATCTTCTAGCATTCTAACGGCCAGAATCGTACTCTGTTATTGAACAGAAGTGTAATCGAAGTGAAATGACTTGAGGAATCGAATGCCGCAAGCAGAATTCAAATCCGAGCCTCCGTTCGGCAGGAAATCGCAGTTATAGTGAAAAACCTATCTTCTAGCATTCTAACTGCCAGAATAGTACTCTGTTGTTGAACAGAAGTGTATCCGAAGTAAAATGACTAGAGGGATCGAATGCCGCAAGCAGAATTCAAATCCGAGCCTCCGTTCGGCAGGAAATCGCAGTTATAGTGAAAAACCTATCTTCTAGCATTCTAACTGCCAGAATCGTACTCTGTTGTTAATCGAAGTGAAATCACTTGAGGAATCGAATGCCGCAAGCAGAATTCAAATCCGAGCCTCCGTTCGGCAGGAAATCGCAGTTATAGTGAAAAATCTATCTTCCAGCATTCTAACTGCCAGAATCGTACTCTGTTGTTAAACAGAAGTGTAATCGAAGTGAAATGACTTGAGGAATCGAATGCCGCAAGCAGAATTCAAATCCGAGCCTCCGTTCGGCAGGAAATCGCAGTTATAGTGAAAAACCTATCTTCTAGCATTCTAACGGCCAGAATCGTACTCTGTTGTTGAACAGAAGTGTATCCGAAGTAAAATGACTAGAGGGATCGAATGCCGCAAGCAGAATTCAAATCCGAGCCTCCGTTCGGCAGGAAATCGCAGTTATAGTGAAAAACCTATCTTCTAGCATTCTAACGGCCAGAATCGTACTCTGTTGTTGAACAGAAGTGTATCCGAAGTAAAATGACTAGAGGGATCGAATGCCGCAAGCAGAATTCAAATCCGAGCCTCCGTTCGGCAGGAAATCGCAGTTATAGTGAAAAACCTATCTTCTAGCATTCTAACTGCCAGAATCGTACTCTGTTGTTAAACAGAAGTGTAATCGAAGTGAAATCACTTGAGGAATCGAATGCCGCAAGCAGAATTCAAATCCGAGCCTCCGTTCGGCAGGAAATCGCAGTTATAGTGAAAATCCTATCTTCTAGCATTCTAACTGCCAGAATCGTACTCTGTTGTTAAACAGAAGTGTAATCGAAGTGAAATCACTTGAGGAATCGAATGCCGCAAGCAGAATTCAAATCCGAGCCTCCGTTCGGCAGGAAATCGCAGTTATAGTGAAAAACCTATCTTCTAGCATTCTAACTGACAGAATCGTACTCTGTTGTTAAACAGAAGTGTAATCGAAGTGAAATCACTTGAGGAATCGAATGCCGCAAGCAGAATTCAAATCCGAGCCTCCGTTCGGTAGGAAATCGCAGTTATAGTGAAAATCCTATCTTCTAGCATTCTAACTGCCAGAATCGTACTCTGTTGTTAAACAGAAGTGTAATCGAAGTGAAATCACTTGAGGAATCGAATGCCGCAAGCAGAATTCAAATCCGAGCCTCCGTTCGGCAGGAAATCGCAGTTATAGTGAAAAACCTATCTTCTAGCATTCTAACTGACAGAATCGTTCTCTGTTGTTAAACAGAAGTGTAATCGAAGTGAAATCACTTGAGGAATCGAATGCCGCAAGCAGAATTCAAATCCGAGCCTCCGTTCGGCAGGAAATCGCAGTTATAGTGAAAAACCTATCTTCTAGCATTCTAACTGCCAGAATCGTACTCTGTTGTTAATCGAAGTGAAATCACTTGAGGAATCGAATGCCGCAAGCAGAATTCAAATCCGAGCCTCCGTTCGGCAGGAAATCGCAGTTATAGTGAAAAATCTATCTTCCAGCATTCTAACTGCCAGAATCGTACTCTGTTGTTAAACAGAAGTGTAATCGAAGTGAAATGACTTGAGGAATCGAATGCCGCAAGCAGAATTCAAATCCGAGCCTCCGTTCGGCAGGAAATCGCAGTTATAGTGAAAAACCTATCTTCTAGCATTCTAACGGCCAGAATCGTACTCTGTTGTTGAACAGAAGTGTATCCGAAGTAAAATGACTAGAGGGATCGAATGCCGCAAGCAGAATTCAAATCCGAGCCTCCGTTCGGCAGGAAATCGCAGTTATAGTGAAAAACCTATCTTCTAGCATTCTAACTGCCAGAATCGTACTCTGTTGTTAAACAGAAGTGTAATCGAAGTGAAATCACTTGAGGAATCGAATGCCGCAAGCAGAATTCAAATCCGAGCCTCCGTTCGGCAGGAAATCGCAGTTATAGTGAAAATCCTATCTTCTAGCATTCTAACTGCCAGAATCGTACTCTGTTGTTAAACAGAAGTGTAATCGAAGTGAAATCACTTGAGGAATCGAATGCCGCAAGCAGAATTCAAATCCGAGCCTCCGTTCGGCAGGAAATCGCAGTTATAGTGAAAAACCTATCTTCTAGCATTCTAACGGCCAGAATCGTACTCTGTTATTGAACAGAAGTGTAATCGAAGTGAAATGACTTGAGGAATCGAATGCCGCAAGCAGAATTCAAATCCGAGCCTCCGTTCGGCAGGAAATCGCAGTTATAGTGAAAAACCTATCTTCTAGCATTCTAACTGCCAGAATAGTACTCTGTTGTTGAACAGAAGTGTATCCGAAGTAAAATGACTAGAGGGATCGAATGCCGCAAGCAGAATTCAAATCCGAGCCTCCGTTCGGCAGGAAATCGCAGTTATAGTGAAAAACCTATCTTCTAGCATTCTAACTGCCAGAATCGTACTCTGTTGTTAATCGAAGTGAAATCACTTGAGGAATCGAATGCCGCAAGCAGAATTCAAATCCGAGCCTCCGTTCGGCAGGAAATCGCAGTTATAGTGAAAAATCTATCTTCCAGCATTCTAACTGCCAGAATCGTACTCTGTTGTTAAACAGAAGTGTAATCGAAGTGAAATGACTTGAGGAATCGAATGCCGCAAGCAGAATTCAAATCCGAGCCTCCGTTCGGCAGGAAATCGCAGTTATAGTGAAAAACCTATCTTCTAGCATTCTAACGGCCAGAATCGTACTCTGTTGTTGAACAGAAGTGTATCCGAAGTAAAATGACTAGAGGGATCGAATGCCGCAAGCAGAATTCAAATCCGAGCCTCCGTTCGGCAGGAAATCGCAGTTATAGTGAAAAACCTATCTTCTAGCATTCTAACGGCCAGAATCGTACTCTGTTGTTGAACAGAAGTGTATCCGAAGTAAAATGACTAGAGGGATCGAATGCCGCAAGCAGAATTCAAATCCGAGCCTCCGTTCGGCAGGAAATCGCAGTTATAGTGAAAAACCTATCTTCTAGCATTCTAACTGCCAGAATCGTACTCTGTTGTTAATCGAAGTGAAATCACTTGAGGAATCGAATGCCGCAAGCAGAATTCAAATCCGAGCCTCCGTTCGGCAGGAAATCGCAGTTATAGTGAAAAATCTATCTTCCAGCATTCTAACTGCCAGAATCGTACTCTGTTGTTAAACAGAAGTGTAATCGAAGTGAAATGACTTGAGGAATCGAATGCCGCAAGCAGAATTCAAATCCGAGCCTCCGTTCGGCAGGAAATCGCAGTTATAGTGAAAAACCTATCTTCTAGCATTCTAACGGCCAGAATCGTACTCTGTTGTTGAACAGAAGTGTATCCGAAGTAAAATGACTAGAGGGATCGAATGCCGCAAGCAGAATTCAAATCCGAGCCTCCGTTCGGCAGGAAATCGCAGTTATAGTGAAAAACCTATCTTCTAGCATTCTAACTGCCAGAATCGTACTCTGTTGTTAAACAGAAGTGTAATCGAAGTGAAATCACTTGAGGAATCGAATGCCGCAAGCAGAATTCAAATCCGAGCCTCCGTTCGGCAGGAAATCGCAGTTATAGTGAAAATCCTATCTTCTAGCATTCTAACTGCCAGAATCGTACTCTGTTGTTAAACAGAAGTGTAATCGAAGTGAAATCACTTGAGGAATCGAATGCCGCAAGCAGAATTCAAATCCGAGCCTCCGTTCGGCAGGAAATCGCAGTTATAGTGAAAAACCTATCTTCTAGCATTCTAACTGACAGAATCGTACTCTGTTGTTAAACAGAAGTGTAATCGAAGTGAAATCACTTGAGGAATCGAATGCCGCAAGCAGAATTCAAATCCGAGCCTCCGTTCGGCAGGAAATCGCAGTTATAGTGAAAAACCTATCTTCTAGCATTCTAACTGCCAGAATCGTACTCTGTTGTTAAACAGAAGTGTAATCGAAGTGAAATCACTTGAGGAATCGAATGCCGCAAGCAGAATTCAAATCCGAGCCTCCGTTCGGTAGGAAATCGCAGTTATAGTGAAAATCCTATCTTCTAGCATTCTAACTGCCAGAATCGTACTCTGTTGTTAAACAGAAGTGTAATCGAAGTGAAATCACTTGAGGAATCGAATGCCGCAAGCAGAATTCAAATCCGAGCCTCCGTTCGGCAGGAAATCGCAGTTATAGTGAAAAACCTATCTTCTAGCCTTCTAACGGCCAGAATCGTACTCTGTTGTTGAACAGAAGTGTATCCGAAGTAAAATGACTAGAGGGATCGAATGCCGCAAGCAGAATTCAAATCCGAGCCTCCGTTCGGCAGGAAATCGCAGTTATAGTGAAAAACCTATCTTCTAGCATTCTAACTGCCAGAATCGTACTCTGTTGTTAAACAGAAGTGTAATCGAAGTGAAATCACTTGAGGAATCGAATGCCGCAAGCAGAATTCAAATCCGAGCCTCCGTTCGGCAGGAAATCGCAGTTATAGTGAAAAACCTATCTTCTAGCATTCTAACTGCCAGAATCGTACTCTGTTGTTAAACAGAAGTGTAATCGAAGTGAAATCACTTGAGGAATCGAATGCCGCAAGCAGAATTCAAATCCGAGCCTCCGTTCGGCAGGAAATCGCAGTTATAGTGAAAAACATATCTTCTAGCAATCTAACTGCCAGAATCGTACTCTGTTGTTAAACAGAAGTGTAATCGAAGTGAAATGACTTGAGGAATCGAATGCCGCAAGCAGAATTCAAATCCGAGCCTCCGTTCGGCAGGAAATCGCAGTTATAGTGAAAAACCTATCTTCTAGCATTCTAACGGCCAGAATCGTACTCTGTTGTTGAACAGAAGTGTATCCGAAGTAAAATGACTAGAGGGATCGAATGCCGCAAGCAGAATTCAAATCCGAGCCTCCGTTCGGCAGGAAATCGCAGTTATAGTGAAAAACCTATCTTCTAGCATTCTAACGGCCAGAATCGTACTCTGTTGTTAAACAGAAGTGTAATCGAAGTGAAATCACTTGAGGAATCGAATGCCGCAAGCAGAATTCAAATCCGAGCCTCCGTTCGGCAG
Source organism: Ectemnius lituratus (assembly GCA_910593735.2). Taxonomy (NCBI): domain Eukaryota; kingdom Metazoa; phylum Arthropoda; class Insecta; order Hymenoptera; family Crabronidae; genus Ectemnius; species Ectemnius lituratus. The sequence continues at coordinate 1,131,625 of OU343044.1, read as the reverse complement.
GAAATCGCAGTTATAGTGAAAAACCTATCTTCTAGCATTCTAACTGACAGAATCGTACTCTGTTGTTAAACAGAAGTGTAATCGAAGTGAAATCACTTGAGGAATCGAATGCCGCAAGCAGAATTCAAATCCGAGCCTCCGTTCGGCAGGAAATCGCAGTTATAGTGAAAAACCTATCTTCTAGCATTCTAACTGCCAGAATCGTACTCTGTTGTTAAACAGAAGTGTAATCGAAGTGAAATCACTTGAGGAATCGAATGCCGCAAGCAGAATTCAAATCCGAGCCTCCGTTCGGTAGGAAATCGCAGTTATAGTGAAAATCCTATCTTCTAGCATTCTAACTGCCAGAATCGTACTCTGTTGTTAAACAGAAGTGTAATCGAAGTGAAATCACTTGAGGAATCGAATGCCGCAAGCAGAATTCAAATCCGAGCCTCCGTTCGGCAGGAAATCGCAGTTATAGTGAAAAACCTATCTTCTAGCATTCTAACTGCCAGAATCGTACTCTGTTGTTAAACAGAAGTGTAATCGAAGTGAAATCACTTGAGGAATCGAATGCCGCAAGCAGAATTCAAATCCGAGCCTCCGTTCGGTAGGAAATCGCAGATATAGTGAAAATCCTATCTCCTAGCATTCTAACTGCCAGAATCGTACTCTGTTGTTAAACAGAAGTGTAATCGAAGTGAAATCACTTGAGGAATCGAATGCCGCAAGCAGAATTCAAATCCGAGCCTCCGTTCGGCAGGAAATCGCAGTTATAGTGAAAAACCTATCTTCTAGCCTTCTAACGGCCAGAATCGTACTCTGTTGTTGAACAGAAGTGTATCCGAAGTAAAATGACTAGAGGGATCGAATGCCGCAAGCAGAATTCAAATCCGAGCCTCCGTTCGGCAGGAAATCGCAGTTATAGTGAAAAACCTATCTTCTAGCATTCTAACTGCCAGAATCGTACTCTGTTGTTAAACAGAAGTGTAATCGAAGTGAAATCACTTGAGGAATCGAATGCCGCAAGCAGAATTCAAATCCGAGCCTCCGTTCGGCAGGAAATCGCAGTTATAGTGAAAAACCTATCTTCTAGCATTCTAACTGCCAGAATCGTACTCTGTTGTTAAACAGAAGTGTAATCGAAGTGAAATCACTTGAGGAATCGAATGCCGCAAGCAGAATTCAAATCCGAGCCTCCGTTCGGCAGGAAATCGCAGTTATAGTGAAAAACATATCTTCTAGCAATCTAACTGCCAGAATCGTACTCTGTTGTTAAACAGAAGTGTAATCGAAGTGAAATGACTTGAGGAATCGAATGCCGCAAGCAGAATTCAAATCCGAGCCTCCGTTCGGCAGGAAATCGCAGTTATAGTGAAAAACCTATCTTCTAGCATTCTAACGGCCAGAATCGTACTCTGTTGTTGAACAGAAGTGTATCCGAAGTAAAATGACTAGAGGGATCGAATGCCGCAAGCAGAATTCAAATCCGAGCCTCCGTTCGGCAGGAAATCGCAGTTATAGTGAAAAACCTATCTTCTAGCATTCTAACGGCCAGAATCGTACTCTGTTGTTGAACAGAAGTGTATCCGAAGTAAAATGACTAGAGGGATCGAATGCCGCAAGCAGAATTCAAATCCGAGCCTCCGTTCGGCAGGAAATCGCAGTTATAGTGAAAAACCTATCTTCTAGCCTTCTAACTGCCAGAATCGTACTCTGTTGTTAAACAGAAGTGTAATCGAAGTGAAATCACTTGAGGAATCGAATGCCGCAAGCAGAATTCAAATCCGAGCCTCCGTTCGGCAGGAAATCGCAGTTATAGTGAAAATCCTATCTTCTAGCATTCTAACTGCCAGAATCGTACTCTGTTGTTAAACAGAAGTGTAATCGAAGTGAAATCACTTGAGGAATCGAATGCCGCAAGCAGAATTCAAATCCGAGCCTCCGTTCGGCAGGAAATCGCAGTTATAGTGAAAAACCTATCTTCTAGCATTCTAACTGACAGAATCGTACTCTGTTGTTAAACAGAAGTGTAATCGAAGTGAAATCACTTGAGGAATCGAATGCCGCAAGCAGAATTCAAATCCGAGCCTCCGTTCGGCAGGAAATCGCAGTTATAGTGAAAAACCTATCTTCTAGCATTCTAACTGCCAGAATCGTACTCTGTTGTTAAACAGAAGTGTAATCGAAGTGAAATCACTTGAGGAATCGAATGCCGCAAGCAGAATTCAAATCCGAGCCTCCGTTCGGTAGGAAATCGCAGTTATAGTGAAAATCCTATCTTCTAGCATTCTAACTGCCAGAATCGTACTCTGTTGTTAAACAGAAGTGTAATCGAAGTGAAATCACTTGAGGAATCGAATGCCGCAAGCAGAATTCAAATCCGAGCCTCCGTTCGGCAGGAAATCGCAGTTATAGTGAAAAACCTATCTTCTAGCCTTCTAACGGCCAGAATCGTACTCTGTTGTTGAACAGAAGTGTATCCGAAGTAAAATGACTAGAGGGATCGAATGCCGCAAGCAGAATTCAAATCCGAGCCTCCGTTCGGCAGGAAATCGCAGTTATAGTGAAAAACCTATCTTCTAGCATTCTAACTGCCAGAATCGTACTCTGTGGTTAAACAGAAGTGTAATCGAAGTGAAATCACTTGAGGAATCGAATGCCGCAAGCAGAATTCAAATCCGAGCCTCCGTTCGGCAGGAAATCGCAGTTATAGTGAAAAACCTATCTTCTAGCATTCTAACTGCCAGAATCGTACTCTGTTGTTAAACAGAAGTGTAATCGAAGTGAAATCACTTGAGGAATCGAATGCCGCAAGCAGAATTCAAATCCGAGCCTCCGTTCGGCAGGAAATCGCAGTTATAGTGAAAAACATATCTTCTAGCAATCTAACTGCCAGAATCGTACTCTGTTGTTAAACAGAAGTGTAATCGAAGTGAAATGACTTGAGGAATCGAATGCCGCAAGCAGAATTCAAATCCGAGCCTCCGTTCGGCAGGAAATCGCAGTTATAGTGAAAAACCTATCTTCTAGCATTCTAACGGCCAGAATCGTACTCTGTTGTTGAACAGAAGTGTATCCGAAGTAAAATGACTAGAGGGATCGAATGCCGCAAGCAGAATTCAAATCCGAGCCTCCGTTCGGCAGGAAATCGCAGTTATAGTGAAAAACCTATCTTCTAGCATTCTAACGGCCAGAATCGTACTCTGTTGTTAAACAGAAGTGTAATCGAAGTGAAATCACTTGAGGAATCGAATGCCGCAAGCAGAATTCAAATCCGAGCCTCCGTTCGGCAGGAAATCGCAGTTATAGTGAAAAACCTATCTTCTAGCATTCTAACTGACAGAATCGTACTCTGTTGTTAAACAGAAGTGTAATCGAAGTGAAATCACTTGAGGAATCGAATGCCGCAAGCAGAATTCAAATCCGAGCCTCCGTTCGGCAGGAAATCGCAGTTATAGTGAAAAACCTATCTTCTAGCATTCTAACTGCCAGAATCGTACTCTGTTGTTAAACAGAAGTGTAATCGAAGTGAAATCACTTGAGGAATCGAATGCCGCAAGCAGAATTCAAATCCGAGCCTCCGTTCGGTAGGAAATCGCAGTTATAGTGAAAATCCTATCTTCTAGCATTCTAACTGCCAGAATCGTACTCTGTTGTTAAACAGAAGTGTAATCGAAGTGAAATCACTTGAGGAATCGAATGCCGCAAGCAGAATTCAAATCCGAGCCTCCGTTCGGCAGGAAATCGCAGTTATAGTGAAAAACCTATCTTCTAGCATTCTAACTGCCAGAATCGTACTCTGTTGTTAAACAGAAGTGTAATCGAAGTGAAATCACTTGAGGAATCGAATGCCGCAAGCAGAATTCAAATCCGAGCCTCCGTTCGGTAGGAAATCGCAGTTATAGTGAAAATCCTATCTTCTAGCATTCTAACTGCCAGAATCGTACTCTGTTGTTAAACAGAAGTGTAATCGAAGTGAAATCACTTGAGGAATCGAATGCCGCAAGCAGAATTCAAATCCGAGCCTCCGTTCGGCAGGAAATCGCAGTTATAGTGAAAAACCTATCTTCTAGCCTTCTAACGGCCAGAATCGTACTCTGTTGTTGAACAGAAGTGTATCCGAAGTAAAATGACTAGAGGGATCGAATGCCGCAAGCAGAATTCAAATCCGAGCCTCCGTTCGGCAGGAAATCGCAGTTATAGTGAAAAACCTATCTTCTAGCATTCTAACTGCCAGAATCGTACTCTGTTGTTAAACAGAAGTGTAATCGAAGTGAAATCACTTGAGGAATCGAATGCCGCAAGCAGAATTCAAATCCGAGCCTCCGTTCGGCAGGAAATCGCAGTTATAGTGAAAAACCTATCTTCTAGCATTCTAACTGCCAGAATCGTACTCTGTTGTTAAACAGAAGTGTAATCGAAGTGAAATCACTTGAGGAATCGAATGCCGCAAGCAGAATTCAAATCCGAGCCTCCGTTCGGCAGGAAATCGCAGTTATAGTGAAAAACATATCTTCTAGCAATCTAACTGCCAGAATCGTACTCTGTTGTTAAACAGAAGTGTAATCGAAGTGAAATGACTTGAGGAATCGAATGCCGCAAGCAGAATTCAAATCCGAGCCTCCGTTCGGCAGGAAATCGCAGTTATAGTGAAAAACCTATCTTCTAGCATTCTAACGGCCAGAATCGTACTCTGTTGTTGAACAGAAGTGTATCCGAAGTAAAATGACTAGAGGGATCGAATGCCGCAAGCAGAATTCAAATCCGAGCCTCCGTTCGGCAGGAAATCGCAGTTATAGTGAAAAACCTATCTTCTAGCATTCTAACGGCCAGAATCGTACTCTGTTGTTGAACAGAAGTGTATCCGAAGTAAAATGACTAGAGGGATCGAATGCCGCAAGCAGAATTCAAATCCGAGCCTCCGTTCGGCAGGAAATCGCAGTTATAGTGAAAAACCTATCTTCTAGCATTCTAACTGCCAGAATCGTACTCTGTTGTTAATCGAAGTGAAATCACTTGAGGAATCGAATGCCGCAAGCAGAATTCAAATCCGAGCCTCCTGTTACGTCCCAGGGACTTCACCCTATTTTTTTTCCCCCTCCATATTTAAAAATAGTAAAATTTCGTTCCTACAAACTAGTTTCAATCAACTCACAAGCCTTCGAAATGTTGATTGAACTTATAAATTAATAACATTATTTTTTCATATTTATTAAAAATACGTACCTACAACTTAGTTTCAATCAACTCGCAAGCCTTCGAAACGATGATTGAACCTATAAATTAATAACATTATTATTTCATATTTATTAAAAATACGTACCTACAACTTAGTTTCAATCAACTCGTTAGCCTTCGAAACGATGATTGAACCTATCAAATAAAAACATTTTTTTTTACTATATAAAAATATTAAAAATATCTATTTAAAAACCGGTCCCAATCGACTTAAAATGCCCGAAAACATCGATAGGACCTAAGATTAAAATACATATTTTTCGAACTTACCTTAACTAATTATTATTAATAATAAATATTATGTAAATATATTTTTTACAACTACACTTACTATTGTACATACGAAAGCGCAAATATCTAGTCCATAAGTTCCGTCGATACCTAGAAAATAAGTTATTTATTAAGTAATATTGTTGTGTAAATGGTTAAACAATTTATTATAATAAACTATGTATATACGTGCAGGAGATACCAGAACCAGATTCAAAAATGCCGCGTTCAAAAGAGTAGCACTGGAGCCAGTATCAATTTCTGCCACCAGATGGCGAGCCACGCTGGGGGCTCTCTCGATACTTGTAATAAAACCCGCTCTTCTTATAAAGGGCTCCTCCAGCCGTATTCTTAAGTCTTGACTGCCAGTCGTAGTGGACTGGTCTCCAGTTCACTGCTACTCTCCAGTCAACGGCTCACCGTGGTTCTGGTTCCCCGGCCGAGGTATACGTTGAACGTAACTCTCGTCGGTGAATTTTTAACCTTCCCTTCCTTACTGAGGCGCAATTCCTGCACCGCCGGTATTCCTTCCTACTGAGGTGCAGCCTCGACGTTGGCACCTTCGGTCTCTCTTCCTTCCTTACTGAGGCGCAATGATGCACCGCCGGTATCCCTTCCTTACTGAGGCGCAATACTGCACCGCCGGTATACTCCTTCCTTACTGAGGTGCAGCCTCGACGTTGGCACCTTCGGTACTCACTCCCTGATCTCTACGCGTCGTTTCATTTCGTATACTCCTATATTTAGATGCCGGTCTCAATGGATTCTTCTCTTCATAAATTCAATATACAGCGTTACTTCATTTCTTACACCGCGTTCAAGTAAGCTCACACGTATCTCCGTGAGGTATCCTGTTCCTAATGAGCCATTTCTTGCTGTCCATACTGTTCCTCCTTACCGTCTACCCCGGAAATGACGTTAATTTATGTTTTGCCTATCTATTAATTTTTGCATACCTGTGCTTTATCCTAGCTCGTTTCGCCCTGCCCAAACGGGACGCGCATAGAAATTAGTTCCCTAAAAACGCAGCTATGAAATCTTTTATATACTCTTCCAACCCGCTACGCCCTACCGCTCAACTACGCATTTCATTAATTAATAATATTTAATTCGTTTTTATTTTCTTCAAATCGAGTCACGGCCGTATTAAAAATCGCTATATTAAAGTCGCACTCTCTAAGTCTAATAGTCAGTTCACTCGCGACAATTTTAGAACAAGTATTCCCCCCAGACGTAACACCTCCGTTCGGCAGGAAATCGCAGTTATAGTGAAAAATCTATCTTCCAGCATTCTAACTGCCAGAATCGTACTCTGTTGTTAAACAGAAGTGTAATCGAAGTGAAATGACTTGAGGAATCGAATGCCGCAAGCAGAATTCAAATCCGAGCCTCCGTTCGGCAGGAAATCGCAGTTATAGTGAAAAACCTATCTTCTAGCATTCTAACGGCCAGAATCGTACTCTGTTGTTGAACAGAAGTGTATCCGAAGTAAAATGACTAGAGGGATCGAATGCCGCAAGCAGAATTCAAATCCGAGCCTCCGTTCGGCAGGAAATCGCAGTTATAGTGAAAAACCTATCTTCTAGCATTCTAACTGCCAGAATCGTACTCTGTTGTTAAACAGAAGTGTAATCGAAGTGAAATCACTTGAGGAATCGAATGCCGCAAGCAGAATTCAAATCCGAGCCTCCGTTCGGCAGGAAATCGCAGTTATAGTGAAAAACCTATCTTCTAGCATTCTAACTGCCAGAATCGTACTCTGTTGTTAATCGAAGTGAAATCACTTGAGGAATCGAATGCCGCAAGCAGAATTCAAATCCGAGCCTCCTGTTACGTCCCAGGGACTTCACCCTATTTTTTTCCCCCTCCATATTTAAAAATAGTAAAATTTCGTTCCTACAAACTAGTTTCAATCAACTCACAAGCCTTCGAAATGTTGATTGAACTTATAAATTAATAACATTATTTTTTCATATTTATTAAAAATACGTACCTACAACTTAGTTTCAATCAACTCGCAAGCCTTCGAAACGATGATTGAACCTATAAATTAATAACATTATTATTTCATATTTATTAAAAATACGTACCTACAACTTAGTTTCAATCAACTCGTTAGCCTTCGAAACGATGATTGAACCTATCAAATAAAAACATTTTTTTTTACTATATAAAAATATTAAAAATATCTATTTAAAAACCGGTCCCAATCGACTTAAAATGCCCGAAAACATCGATAGGACCTAAGATTAAAATACATATTTTTCGAACTTACCTTAACTAATTATTATTAATAATAAATATTATGTAAATATATTTTTTACAACTACACTTACTATTGTACATACGAAAGCGCAAATATCTAGTCCATAAGTTCCGTCGATACCTAGAAAATAAGTTATTTATTAAGTAATATTGTTGTGTAAATGGTTAAACAATTTATTATAATAAACTATGTATATACGTGCAGGAGATACCAGAACCAGATTCAAAAATGCCGCGTTCAAAAGAGTAGCACTGGAGCCAGTATCAATTTCTGCCACCAGATGGCGAGCCACGCTGGGGGCTCTCTCGATACTTGTAATAAAACCCGCTCTTCTTATAAAGGGCTCCTCCAGCCGTATTCTTAAGTCTTGACTGCCAGTCGTAGTGGACTGGTCTCCAGTTCACTGCTACTCTCCAGTCAACGGCTCACCGTGGTTCTGGTTCCCCGGCCGAGGTATACGTTGAACGTAACTCTCGTCGGTGAATTTTTAACCTTCCCTTCCTTACTGAGGCGCAATTCCTGCACCGCCGGTATTCCTTCCTACTGAGGTGCAGCCTCGACGTTGGCACCTTCGGTCTCTCTTCCTTCCTTACTGAGGCGCAATGATGCACCGCCGGTATCCCTTCCTTACTGAGGCGCAATACTGCACCGCCGGTATACTCCTTCCTTACTGAGGTGCAGCCTCGACGTTGGCACCTTCGGTACTCACTCCCTGATCTCTACGCGTCGTTTCATTTCGTATACTCCTATATTTAGATGCCGGTCTCAATGGATTCTTCTCTTCATAAATTCAATATACAGCGTTACTTCATTTCTTACACCGCGTTCAAGTAAGCTCACACGTATCTCCGTGAGGTATCCTGTTCCTAATGAGCCATTTCTTGCTGTCCATACTGTTCCTCCTTACCGTCTACCCCGGAAATGACGTTAATTTATGTTTTGCCTATCTATTAATTTTTGCATACCTGTGCTTTATCCTAGCTCGTTTCGCCCTGCCCAAACGGGACGCGCATAGAAATTAGTTCCCTAAAAACGCAGCTATGAAATCTTTTATATACTCTTCCAACCCGCTACGCCCTACCGCTCAACTACGCATTTCATTAATTAATAATATTTAATTCGTTTTTATTTTCTTCAAATCGAGTCACGGCCGTATTAAAAATCGCTATATTAAAGTCGCACTCTCTAAGTCTAATAGTCAGTTCACTCGCGACAATTTTAGAACAAGTATTCCCCCCAGACGTAACACCTCCGTTCGGCAGGAAATCGCAGTTATAGTGAAAAATCTATCTTCCAGCATTCTAACTGCCAGAATCGTACTCTGTTGTTAAACAGAAGTGTAATCGAAGTGAAATGACTTGAGGAATCGAATGCCGCAAGCAGAATTCAAATCCGAGCCTCCGTTCGGCAGGAAATCGCAGTTATAGTGAAAAACCTATCTTCTAGCATTCTAACGGCCAGAATCGTACTCTGTTGTTGAACAGAAGTGTATCCGAAGTAAAATGACTAGAGGGATCGAATGCCGCAAGCAGAATTCAAATCCGAGCCTCCGTTCGGCAGGAAATCGCAGTTATAGTGAAAAACCTATCTTCTAGCATTCTAACTGCCAGAATCGTACTCTGTTGTTAAACAGAAGTGTAATCGAAGTGAAATCACTTGAGGAATCGAATGCCGCAAGCAGAATTCAAATCCGAGCCTCCGTTCGGCAGGAAATCGCAGTTATAGTGAAAATCCTATCTTCTAGCATTCTAACTGCCAGAATCGTACTCTGTTGTTAAACAGAAGTGTAATCGAAGTGAAATCACTTGAGGAATCGAATGCCGCAAGCAGAATTCAAATCCGAGCCTCCGTTCGGCAGGAAATCGCAGTTATAGTGAAAAACCTATCTTCTAGCATTCTAACTGACAGAATCGTACTCTGTTGTTAAACAGAAGTGTAATCGAAGTGAAATCACTTGAGGAATCGAATGCCGCAAGCAGAATTCAAATCCGAGCCTCCGTTCGGCAGGAAATCGCAGTTATAGTGAAAAACCTATCTTCTAGCATTCTAACTGCCAGAATCGTACTCTGTTGTTAAACAGAAGTGTAATCGAAGTGAAATCACTTGAGGAACCGAATGCCGCAAGCAGAATTCAAATCCGAGCCTCCGTTCGGTAGGAAATCGCAGTTATAGTGAAAATCCTATCTTCTAGCATTCTAACTGCCAGAATCGTACTCTGTTGTTAAACAGAAGTGTAATCGAAGTGAAATCACTTGAGGAATCGAATGCCGCAAGCAGAATTCAAATCCGAGCCTCCGTTCGGCAGGAAATCGCAGTTATAGTGAAAAACCTATCTTCTAGCCTTCTAACGGCCAGAATCGTACTCTGTTGTTGAACAGAAGTGTATCCGAAGTAAAATGACTAGAGGGATCGAATGCCGCAAGCAGAATTCAAATCCGAGCCTCCGTTCGGCAGGAAATCGCAGTTATAGTGAAAAACCTATCTTCTAGCATTCTAACTGCCAGAATCGTACTCTGTTGTTAAACAGAAGTGTAATCGAAGTGAAATCACTTGAGGAATCGAATGCCGCAAGCAGAATTCAAATCCGAGCCTCCGTTCGGCAGGAAATCGCAGTTATAGTGAAAAACCTATCTTCTAGCATTCTAACTGCCAGAATCGTACTCTGTTGTTAAACAGAAGTGTAATCGAAGTGAAATCACTTGAGGAATCGAATGCCGCAAGCAGAATTCAAATCCGAGCCTCCGTTCGGCAGGAAATCGCAGTTATAGTGAAAAACATATCTTCTAGCAATCTAACTGCCAGAATCGTACTCTGTTGTTAAACAGAAGTGTAATCGAAGTGAAATGACTTGAGGAATCGAATGCCGCAAGCAGAATTCAAATCCGAGCCTCCGTTCGGCAGGAAATCGCAGTTATAGTGAAAAACCTATCTTCTAGCATTCTAACGGCCAGAATCGTACTCTGTTGTTGAACAGAAGTGTATCCGAAGTAAAATGACTAGAGGGATCGAATGCCGCAAGCAGAATTCAAATCCGAGCCTCCGTTCGGCAGGAAATCGCAGTTATAGTGAAAAACCTATCTTCTAGCATTCTAACGGCCAGAATCGTACTCTGTTGTTAAACAGAAGTGTAATCGAAGTGAAATCACTTGAGGAATCGAATGCCGCAAGCAGAATTCAAATCCGAGCCTCCGTTCGGCAGGAAATCGCAGTTATAGTGAAAAACCTATCTTCTAGCATTCTAACTGACAGAATCGTACTCTGTTGTTAAACAGAAGTGTAATCGAAGTGAAATCACTTGAGGAATCGAATGCCGCAAGCAGAATTCAAATCCGAGCCTCCGTTCGGCAGGAAATCGCAGTTATAGTGAAAAACCTATCTTCTAGCATTCTAACTGCCAGAATCGTACTCTGTTGTTAAACAGAAGTGTAATCGAAGTGAAATCACTTGAGGAATCGAATGCCGCAAGCAGAATTCAAATCCGAGCCTCCGTTCGGGAGGAAATCGCAGTTATAGTGAAAATCCTATCTTCTAGCATTCTAACTGCCAGAATCGTACTCTGTTGTTAAACAGAAGTGTAATCGAAGTGAAATCACTTGAGGAATCGAATGCCGCAAGCAGAATTCAAATCCGAGCCTCCGTTCGGCAGGAAATCGCAGTTATAGTGAAAAACCTATCTTCTAGCCTTCTAACGGCCAGAATCGTACTCTGTTGTTGAACAGAAGTGTATCCGAAGTAAAATGACTAGAGGGATCGAATGCCGCAAGCAGAATTCAAATCCGAGCCTCCGTTCGGCAGGAAATCGCAGTTATAGTGAAAAACCTATCTTCTAGCATTCTAACTGCCAGAATCGTACTCTGTTGTTAAACAGAAGTGTAATCGAAGTGAAATCACTTGAGGAATCGAATGCCGCAAGCAGAATTCAAATCCGAGCCTCCGTTCGGCAGGAAATCGCAGTTATAGTGAAAAACCTATCTTCTAGCATTCTAACTGCCAGAATCGTACTCTGTTGTTAAACAGAAGTGTAATCGAAGTGAAATCACTTGAGGAATCGAATGCCGCAAGCAGAATTCAAATCCGAGCCTCCGTTCGGCAGGAAATCGCAGTTATAGTGAAAAACATATCTTCTAGCAATCTAACTGCCAGAATCGTACTCTGTTGTTAAACAGAAGTGTAATCGAAGTGAAATGACTTGAGGAATCGAATGCCGCAAGCAGAATTCAAATCCGAGCCTCCGTTCGGCAGGAAATCGCAGTTATAGTGAAAAACCTATCTTCTAGCATTCTAACGGCCAGAATCGTACTCTGTTGTTGAACAGAAGTGTATCCGAAGTAAAATGACTAGAGGGATCGAATGCCGCAAGCAGAATTCAAATCCGAGCCTCCGTTCGGCAGGAAATCGCAGTTATAGTGAAAAACCTATCTTCTAGCATTCTAACGGCCAGAATCGTACTCTGTTGTTAAACAGAAGTGTAATCGAAGTGAAATCACTTGAGGAATCGAATGCCGCAAGCAGAATTCAAATCCGAGCCTCCGTTCGGCAGGAAATCGCAGTTATAGTGAAAAACCTATCTTCTAGCATTCTAACTGACAGAATCGTACTCTGTTGTTAAACAGAAGTGTAATCGAAGTGAAATCACTTGAGGAATCGAATGCCGCAAGCAGAATTCAAATCCGAGCCTCCGTTCGGCAGGAAATCGCAGTTATAGTGAAAAACCTATCTTCTAGCATTCTAACTGCCAGAATCGTACTCTGTTGTTAAACAGAAGTGTAATCGAAGTGAAATCACTTGAGGAATCGAATGCCGCAAGCAGAATTCAAATCCGAGCCTCCGTTCGGTAGGAAATCGCAGTTATAGTGAAAATCCTATCTTCTAGCATTCTAACTGCCAGAATCGTACTCTGTTGTTAAACAGAAGTGTAATCGAAGTGAAATCACTTGAGGAATCGAATGCCGCAAGCAGAATTCAAATCCGAGCCTCCGTTCGATAGGAAATCGCAGTTATAGTGAAAAACCTATCTTCTAGCATTCTAACTGCCAGAATCGTACTCTGTTGTTAAACAGAAGTGTAATCGAAGTGAAATCACTTGAGGAATCGAATGCCGCAAGCAGAATTCAAATCCGAGCCTCCGTTCGGCAGGAAATCGCAGTTATAGTGAAAAACCTATCTTCTAGCCTTCTAACGGCCAGAATCGTACTCTGTTGTTGAACAGAAGTGTATCCGAAGTAAAATGACTAGAGGGATCGAATGCCGCAAGCAGAATTCAAATCCGAGCCTCCGTTCGGCAGGAAATCGCAGTTATAGTGAAAAACCTATCTTCTAGCATTCTAACTGCCAGAATCGTACTCTGTTGTTAAACAGAAGTGTAATCGAAGTGAAATCACTTGAGGAATCGAATGCCGCAAGCAGAATTCAAATCCGAGCCTCCGTTCGGCAGGAAATCGCAGTTATAGTGAAAAACATATCTTCTAGCAATCTAACTGCCAGAATCGTACTCTGTTGTTAAACAGAAGTGTAATCGAAGTGAAATGACTTGAGGAATCGAATGCCGCAAGCAGAATTCAAATCCGAGCCTCCGGTCGGCAGGAAATCGCAGTTATAGTGAAAAACCTATCTTCTAGCATTCTAACGGCCAGAATCGTACTCTGTTGTTGAACAGAAGTGTATCCGAAGTAAAATGACTAGAGGGATCGAATGCCGCAAGCAGAATTCAAATCCGAGCCTCCGTTCGGCAGGAAATCGCAGTTATAGTGAAAAACCTATCTTCTAGCATTCTAACGGCCAGAATCGTACTCTGTTGTTGAACAGAAGTGTATCCGAAGTAAAATGACTAGAGGGATCGAATGCCGCAAGCAGAATTCAAATCCGAGCCTCCGTTCGGCAGGAAATCGCAGTTATAGTGAAAAACCTATCTTCTAGCATTCTAACTGCCAGAATCGTACTCTGTTGTTAATCGAAGTGAAATCACTTGAGGAATCGAATGCCGCAAGCAGAATTCAAATCCGAGCCTCCTGTTACGTCCCAGGGACTTCACCCTATTTTTTTCCCCCTCCATATTTAAAAATAGTAAAATTTCGTTCCTACAAACTAGTTTCAATCAACTCACAAGCCTTCGAAATGTTGATTGAACTTATAAATTAATAACATTATTTTTTCATATTTATTAAAAATACGTACCTACAACTTAGTTTCAATCAACTCGCAAGCCTTCGAAACGATGATTGAACCTATAAATTAATAACATTATTATTTCATATTTATTAAAAATACGTACCTACAACTTAGTTTCAATCAACTCGTTAGCCTTCGAAACGATGATTGAACCTATCAAATAAAAACATTTTTTTTTACTATATAAAAATATTAAAAATATCTATTTAAAAACCGGTCCCAATCGACTTAAAATGCCCGAAAACATCGATAGGACCTAAGATTAAAATACATATTTTTCGAACTTACCTTAACTAATTATTATTAATAATAAATATTATGTAAATATATTTTTTACAACTACACTTACTATTGTACATACGAAAGCGCAAATATCTAGTCCATAAGTTCCGTCGATACCTAGAAAATAAGTTATTTATTAAGTAATATTGTTGTGTAAATGGTTAAACAATTTATTATAATAAACTATGTATATACGTGCAGGAGATACCAGAACCAGATTCAAAAATGCCGCGTTCAAAAGAGTAGCACTGGAGCCAGTATCAATTTCTGCCACCAGATGGCGAGCCACGCTGGGGGCTCTCTCGATACTTGTAATAAAACCCGCTCTTCTTATAAAGGGCTCCTCCAGCCGTATTCTTAAGTCTTGACTGCCAGTCGTAGTGGACTGGTCTCCAGTTCACTGCTACTCTCCAGTCAACGGCTCACCGTGGTTCTGGTTCCCCGGCCGAGGTATACGTTGAACGTAACTCTCGTCGGTGAATTTTTAACCTTCCCTTCCTTACTGAGGCGCAATTCCTGCACCGCCGGTATTCCTTCCTACTGAGGTGCAGCCTCGACGTTGGCACCTTCGGTCTCTCTTCCTTCCTTACTGAGGCGCAATGATGCACCGCCGGTATCCCTTCCTTACTGAGGCGCAATACTGCACCGCCGGTATACTCCTTCCTTACTGAGGTGCAGCCTCGACGTTGGCACCTTCGGTACTCACTCCCTGATCTCTACGCGTCGTTTCATTTCGTATACTCCTATATTTAGATGCCGGTCTCAATGGATTCTTCTCTTCATAAATTCAATATACAGCGTTACTTCATTTCTTACACCGCGTTCAAGTAAGCTCACACGTATCTCCGTGAGGTATCCTGTTCCTAATGAGCCATTTCTTGCTGTCCATACTGTTCCTCCTTACCGTCTACCCCGGAAATGACGTTAATTTATGTTTTGCCTATCTATTAATTTTTGCATACCTGTGCTTTATCCTAGCTCGTTTCGCCCTGCCCAAACGGGACGCGCATAGAAATTAGTTCCCTAAAAACGCAGCTATGAAATCTTTTATATACTCTTCCAACCCGCTACGCCCTACCGCTCAACTACGCATTTCATTAATTAATAATATTTAATTCGTTTTTATTTTCTTCAAATCGAGTCACGGCCGTATTAAAAATCGCTATATTAAAGTCGCACTCTCTAAGTCTAATAGTCAGTTCACTCGCGACAATTTTAGAACAAGTATTCCCCCCCAGACGTAACACCTCCGTTCGGCAGGAAATCGCAGTTATAGTGAAAAATCTATCTTCCAGCATTCTAACTGCCAGAATCGTACTCTGTTGTTAAACAGAAGTGTAATCGAAGTGAAATGACTTGAGGAATCGAATGCCGCAAGCAGAATTCAAATCCGAGCCTCCGTTCGGCAGGAAATCGCAGTTATAGTGAAAAACCTATCTTCTAGCATTCTAACGGCCAGAATCGTACTCTGTTGTTGAACAGAAGTGTATCCGAAGTAAAATGACTAGAGGGATCGAATGCCGCAAGCAGAATTCAAATCCGAGCCTCCGTTCGGCAGGAAATCGCAGTTATAGTGAAAAACCTATCTTCTAGCATTCTAACTGCCAGAATCGTACTCTGTTGTTAAACAGAAGTGTAATCGAAGTGAAATCACTTGAGGAATCGAATGCCGCAAGCAGAATTCAAATCCGAGCCTCCGTTCGGCAGGAAATCGCAGTTATAGTGAAAATCCTATCTTCTAGCATTCTAACTGCCAGAATCGTACTCTGTTGTTAAACAGAAGTGTAATCGAAGTGAAATCACTTGAGGAATCGAATGCCGCAAGCAGAATTCAAATCCGAGCCTCCGTTCGGCAGGAAATCGCAGTTATAGTGAAAAACCTATCTTCTAGCATTCTAACTGACAGAATCGTACTCTGTTGTTAAACAGAAGTGTAATCGAAGTGAAATCACTTGAGGAATCGAATGCCGCAAGCAGAATTCAAATCCGAGCCTCCGTTCGGTAGGAAATCGCAGTTATAGTGAAAATCCTATCTTCTAGCATTCTAACTGCCAGAATCGTACTCTGTTGTTAAACAGAAGTGTAATCGAAGTGAAATCACTTGAGGAATCGAATGCCGCAAGCAGAATTCAAATCCGAGCCTCCGTTCGGCAGGAAATCGCAGTTATAGTGAAAAACCTATCTTCTAGCATTCTAACTGACAGAATCGTACTCTGTTGTTAAACAGAAGTGTAATCGAAGTGAAATCACTTGAGGAATCGAATGCCGCAAGCAGAATTCAAATCCGAGCCTCCGTTCGGCAGGAAATCGCAGTTATAGTGAAAAACCTATCTTCTAGCATTCTAACTGCCAGAATCGTACTCTGTTGTTAAACAGAAGTGTAATCGAAGTGAAATCACTTGAGGAATCGAATGCCGCAAGCAGAATTCAAATCCGAGCCTCCGTTCGGTAGGAAATCGCAGTTATAGTGAAAATCCTATCTTCTAGCATTCTAACTGCCAGAATCGTACTCTGTTGTTAAACAGAAGTGTAATCGAAGTGAAATCACTTGAGGAATCGAATGCCGCAAGCAGAATTCAAATCCGAGCCTCCGTTCGGCAGGAAATCGCAGTTATAGTGAAAAACCTATCTTCTAGCCTTCTAACGGCCAGAATCGTACTCTGTTGTTGAACAGAAGTGTATCCGAAGTAAAATGACTAGAGGGATCGAATGCCGCAAGCAGAATTCAAATCCGAGCCTCCGTTCGGCAGGAAATCGCAGTTATAGTGAAAAACCTATCTTCTAGCATTCTAACTGCCAGAATCGTACTCTGTTGTTAAACAGAAGTGTAATCGAAGTGAAATCACTTGAGGAATCGAATGCCGCAAGCAGAATTCAAATCCGAGCCTCCATTCGGCAGGAAATCGCAGTTATAGTGAAAAACCTATCTTCTAGCATTCTAACTGCCAGAATCGTACTCTGTTGTTAAACAGAAGTGTAATCGAAGTGAAATCACTTGAGGAATCGAATGCCGCAAGCAGAATTCAAATCCGAGCCTCCGTTCGGCAGGAAATCGCAGTTATAGTGAAAAACATATCTTCTAGCAATCTAACTGCCAGAATCGTACTCTGTTGTTAAACAGAAGTGTAATCGAAGTGAAATCACTTGAGGAATCGAATGCCGCAAGCAGAATTCAAATCCGAGCCTCCGTTCGGTAGGAAATCGCAGTTATAGTGAAAATCCTATCTTCTAGCATTCTAACTGCCAGAATCGTACTCTGTTGTTAAACAGAAGTGTAATCGAAGTGAAATCACTTGAGGAATCGAATGCCGCAAGCAGAATTCAAATCCGAGCCTCCGTTCGGCAGGAAATCGCAGTTATAGTGAAAAACCTATCTTCTAGCATTCTAACTGACAGAATCGTACTCTGTTGTTAAACAGAAGTGTAATCGAAGTGAAATCACTTGAGGAATCGAATGCCGCAAGCAGAATTCAAATCCGAGCCTCCGTTCGGCAGGAAATCGCAGTTATAGTGAAAATCCTATCTTCTAGCATTCTAACTGCCAGAATCGTACTCTGTTGTTAAACAGAAGTGTAATCGAAGTGAAATCACTTGAGGAATCGAATGCCGCAAGCAGAATTCAAATCCGAGCCTCCGTTCGGCAGGAAATCGCAGTTATAGTGAAAAACCTATCTTCTAGCATTCTAACTGACAGAATCGTACTCTGTTGTTAAACAGAAGTGTAATCGAAGTGAAATCACTTGAGGAATCGAATGCCGCAAGCAGAATTCAAATCCGAGCCTCCGTTCGGTAGGAAATCGCAGTTATAGTGAAAATCCTATCTTCTAGCATTCTAACTGCCAGAATCGTACTCTGTTGTTAAACAGAAGTGTAATCGAAGTGAAATCACTTGAGGAATCGAATGCCGCAAGCAGAATTCAAATCCGAGCCTCCGTTCGGCAGGAAATCGCAGTTATAGTGAAAAACCTATCTTCTAGCATTCTAACTGCCAGAATCGTACTCTGTTGTTAAACAGAAGTGTAATCGAAGTGAAATCACTTGAGGAATCGAATGCCGCAAGCAGAATTCAAATCCGAGCCTCCGTTCGGCAGGAAATCGCAGTTATAGTGAAAAACCTATCTTCTAGCATTCTAACTGACAGAATCGTACTCTGTTGTTAAACAGAAGTGTAATCGAAGTGAAATCACTTGAGGAATCGAATGCCGCAAGCAGAATTCAAATCCGAGCCTCCGTTCGGCAGGAAATCGCAGTTATAGTGAAAAACCTATCTTCTAGCATTCTAACTGCCAGAATCGTACTCTGTTGTTAAACAGAAGTGTAATCGAAGTGAAATCACTTGAGGAATCGAATGCCGCAAGCAGAATTCAAATCCGAGCCTCCGTTCGGCAGGAAATCGCAGTTATAGTGAAAAACCTATCTTCTAGCATTCTAACTGACAGAATCGTACTCTGTTGTTAAACAGAAGTGTAATCGAAGTGAAATCACTTGAGGAATCGAATGCCGCAAGCAGAATTCAAATCCGAGCCTCCGTTCGGTAGGAAATCGCAGTTATAGTGAAAATCCTATCTTCTAGCATTCTAACTGCCAGAATCGTACTCTGTTGTTAAACAGAAGTGTAATCGAAGTGAAATCACTTGAGGAATCGAATGCCGCAAGCAGAATTCAAATCCGAGCCTCCGTTCGGCAGGAAATCGCAGTTATAGTGAAAAACCTATCTTCTAGCATTCTAACTGACAGAATCGTACTCTGTTGTTAAACAGAAGTGTAATCGAAGTGAAATCACTTGAGGAATCGAATGCCGCAAGCAGAATTCAAATCCGAGCCTCCGTTCGGCAGGAAATCGCAGTTATAGTGAAAAACCTATCTTCTAGCATTCTAACTGCCAGAATCGTACTCTGTTGTTAAACAGAAGTGTAATCGAAGTGAAATCACTTGAGGAATCGAATGCCGCAAGCAGAATTCAAATCCGAGCCTCCGTTCGGTAGGAAATCGCAGTTATAGTGAAAATCCTATCTTCTAGCATTCTAACTGCCAGAATCGTACTCTGTTGTTAAACAGAAGTGTAATCGAAGTGAAATCACTTGAGGAATCGAATGCCGCAAGCAGAATTCAAATCCGAGCCTCCGTTCGGCAGGAAATCGCAGTTATAGTGAAAAACCTATCTTCTAGCCTTCTAACGGCCAGAATCGTACTCTGTTGTTGAACAGAAGTGTAATCGAAGTGAAATCACTTGAGGAATCGAATGCCGCAAGCAGAATTCAAATCCGAGCCTCCGTTCGGCAGGAAATCGCAGTTATAGTGAAAAACATATCTTCTAGCATTCTAACTGCCAGAATCGTACTCTGTTGTTAAACAGAAGTGTAATCGAAGTGAAATCACTTGAGGAATCGAATGCCGCAAGCAGAATTCAAATCCGAGCCTCCGTTCGGCAGGAAATCGCAGTTATAGTGAAAAACATATCTTCTAGCAATCTAACTGCCAGAATCGTACTCTGTTGTTAAACAGAAGTGTAATCGAAGTGAAATCACTTGAGGAATCGAATGCCGCAAGCAGAATTCAAATCCGAGCCTCCGTTCGGTAGGAAATCGCAGTTATAGTGAAAATCCTATCTTCTAGCATTCTAACTGCCAGAATCGTACTCTGTTGTTAAACAGAAGTGTAATCGAAGTGAAATCACTTGAGGAATCGAATGCCGCAAGCAGAATTCAAATCCGAGCCTCCGTTCGGCAGGAAATCGCAGTTATAGTGAAAAACCTATCTTCTAGCATTCTAACTGACAGAATCGTACTCTGTTGTTAAACAGAAGTGTAATCGAAGTGAAATCACTTGAGGAATCGAATGCCGCAAGCAGAATTCAAATCCGAGCCTCCGTTCGGCAGGAAATCGCAGTTATAGTGAAAAACCTATCTTCTAGCATTCTAACTGCCAGAATCGTACTCTGTTGTTAAACAGAAGTGTAATCGAAGTGAAATCACTTGAGGAATCGAATGCCGCAAGCAGAATTCAAATCCGAGCCTCCGTTCGGTAGGAAATCGCAGTTATAGTGAAAATCCTATCTTCTAGCATTCTAACTGCCAGAATCGTACTCTGTTGTTAAACAGAAGTGTAATCGAAGTGAAATGACTTGAGGAATCGAATGCCGCAAGCAGAATTCAAATCCGAGCCTCCGTTCGGCAGGAAATCGCAGTTATAGTGAAAAACCTATCTTCTAGCATTCTAACGGCCAGAATCGTACTCTGTTGTTGAACAGAAGTGTATCCGAAGTAAAATGACTAGAGGGATCGAATGCCGCAAGCAGAATTCAAATCCGAGCCTCCGTTCGGCAGGAAATCGCAGTTATAGTGAAAAACCTATCTTCTAGCATTCTAACTGCCAGAATCGTACTCTGTTGTTAATCGAAGTGAAATCACTTGAGGAATCGAATGCCGCAAGCAGAATTCAAATCCGAGCCTCCGTTCGGCAGGAAATCGCAGTTATAGTGAAAAACCTATCTTCTAGCATTCTAACGGCCAGAATCGTACTCTGTTGTTGAACAGAAGTGTATCCGAAGTAAAATGACTAGAGGGATCGAATGCCGCAAGCAGAATTCAAATCCGAGCCTCCGTTCGGCAGGAAATCGCAGTTATAGTGAAAAACCTATCTTCTAGCATTCTAACGGCCAGAATCGTACTCTGTTGTTGAACAGAAGTGTATCCGAAGTAAAATGACTAGAGGGATCGAATGCCGCAAGCAGAATTCAAATCCGAGCCTCCGTTCGGCAGGAAATCGCAGTTATAGTGAAAAACCTATCTTCTAGCATTCTAACTGCCAGAATCGTACTCTGTTGTTAATCGAAGTGAAATCACTTGAGGAATCGAATGCCGCAAGCAGAATTCAAATCCGAGCCTCCTGTTACGTCCCAGGGACTTCACCCTATTTTTTTCCCCCTCCATATTTAAAAATAGTAAAATTTCGTTCCTACAAACTAGTTTCAATCAACTCACAAGCCTTCGAAATGTTGATTGAACTTATAAATTAATAACATTATTTTTTCATATTTATTAAAAATACGTACCTACAACTTAGTTTCAATCAACTCGCAAGCCTTCGAAACGATGATTGAACCTATAAATTAATAACATTATTATTTCATATTTATTAAAAATACGTACCTACAACTTAGTTTCAATCAACTCGTTAGCCTTCGAAACGATGATTGAACCTATCAAATAAAAACATTTTTTTTTACTATATAAAAATATTAAAAATATCTATTTAAAAACCGGTCCCAATCGACTTAAAATGCCCGAAAACATCGATAGGACCTAAGATTAAAATACATATTTTTCGAACTTACCTTAACTAATTATTATTAATAATAAATATTATGTAAATATATTTTTTACAACTAC
This sequence comes from Ectemnius lituratus, assembly GCA_910593735.2. NCBI lineage: Eukaryota > Metazoa > Arthropoda > Insecta > Hymenoptera > Crabronidae > Ectemnius > Ectemnius lituratus. The sequence goes on along the minus strand of OU343044.1, from coordinate 1,110,025 downwards.
ACTTACTATTGTACATACGAAAGCGCAAATATCTAGTCCATAAGTTCCGTCGATACCTAGAAAATAAGTTATTTATTAAGTAATATTGTTGTGTAAATGGTTAAACAATTTATTATAATAAACTATGTATATACGTGCAGGAGATACCAGAACCAGATTCAAAAATGCCGCGTTCAAAAGAGTAGCACTGGAGCCAGTATCAATTTCTGCCACCAGATGGCGAGCCACGCTGGGGGCTCTCTCGATACTTGTAATAAAACCCGCTCTTCTTATAAAGGGCTCCTCCAGCCGTATTCTTAAGTCTTGACTGCCAGTCGTAGTGGACTGGTCTCCAGTTCACTGCTACTCTCCAGTCAACGGCTCACCGTGGTTCTGGTTCCCCGGCCGAGGTATACGTTGAACGTAACTCTCGTCGGTGAATTTTTAACCTTCCCTTCCTTACTGAGGCGCAATTCCTGCACCGCCGGTATTCCTTCCTACTGAGGTGCAGCCTCGACGTTGGCACCTTCGGTCTCTCTTCCTTCCTTACTGAGGCGCAATGATGCACCGCCGGTATCCCTTCCTTACTGAGGCGCAATACTGCACCGCCGGTATACTCCTTCCTTACTGAGGTGCAGCCTCGACGTTGGCACCTTCGGTACTCACTCCCTGATCTCTACGCGTCGTTTCATTTCGTATACTCCTATATTTAGATGCCGGTCTCAATGGATTCTTCTCTTCATAAATTCAATATACAGCGTTACTTCATTTCTTACACCGCGTTCAAGTAAGCTCACACGTATCTCCGTGAGGTATCCTGTTCCTAATGAGCCATTTCTTGCTGTCCATACTGTTCCTCCTTACCGTCTACCCCGGAAATGACGTTAATTTATGTTTTGCCTATCTATTAATTTTTGCATACCTGTGCTTTATCCTAGCTCGTTTCGCCCTGCCCAAACGGGACGCGCATAGAAATTAGTTCCCTAAAAACGCAGCTATGAAATCTTTTATATACTCTTCCAACCCGCTACGCCCTACCGCTCAACTACGCATTTCATTAATTAATAATATTTAATTCGTTTTTATTTTCTTCAAATCGAGTCACGGCCGTATTAAAAATCGCTATATTAAAGTCGCACTCTCTAAGTCTAATAGTCAGTTCACTCGCGACAATTTTAGAACAAGTATTCCCCCCAGACGTAACACCTCCGTTCGGCAGGAAATCGCAGTTATAGTGAAAAATCTATCTTCCAGCATTCTAACTGCCAGAATCGTACTCTGTTGTTAAACAGAAGTGTAATCGAAGTGAAATGACTTGAGGAATCGAATGCCGCAAGCAGAATTCAAATCCGAGCCTCCGTTCGGCAGGAAATCGCAGTTATAGTGAAAAACCTATCTTCTAGCATTCTAACGGCCAGAATCGTACTCTGTTGTTGAACAGAAGTGTATCCGAAGTAAAATGACTAGAGGGATCGAATGCCGCAAGCAGAATTCAAATCCGAGCCTCCGTTCGGCAGGAAATCGCAGTTATAGTGAAAAACCTATCTTCTAGCATTCTAACTGCCAGAATCGTACTCTGTTGTTAAACAGAAGTGTAATCGAAGTGAAATCACTTGAGGAATCGAATGCCGCAAGCAGAATTCAAATCCGAGCCTCCGTTCGGCAGGAAATCGCAGTTATAGTGAAAAACCTATCTTCTAGCATTCTAACTGCCAGAATCGTACTCTGTTGTTAATCGAAGTGAAATCACTTGAGGAATCGAATGCCGCAAGCAGAATTCAAATCCGAGCCTCCTGTTACGTCCCAGGGACTTCACCCTATTTTTTTTCCCCCTCCATATTTAAAAATAGTAAAATTTCGTTCCTACAAACTAGTTTCAATCAACTCACAAGCCTTCGAAATGTTGATTGAACTTATAAATTAATAACATTATTTTTTCATATTTATTAAAAATACGTACCTACAACTTAGTTTCAATCAACTCGCAAGCCTTCGAAACGATGATTGAACCTATAAATTAATAACATTATTATTTCATATTTATTAAAAATACGTACCTACAACTTAGTTTCAATCAACTCGTTAGCCTTCGAAACGATGATTGAACCTATCAAATAAAAACATTTTTTTTTACTATATAAAAATATTAAAAATATCTATTTAAAAACCGGTCCCAATCGACTTAAAATGCCCGAAAACATCGATAGGACCTAAGATTAAAATACATATTTTTCGAACTTACCTTAACTAATTATTATTAATAATAAATATTATGTAAATATATTTTTTACAACTACACTTACTATTGTACATACGAAAGCGCAAATATCTAGTCCATAAGTTCCGTCGATACCTAGAAAATAAGTTATTTATTAAGTAATATTGTTGTGTAAATGGTTAAACAATTTATTATAATAAACTATGTATATACGTGCAGGAGATACCAGAACCAGATTCAAAAATGCCGCGTTCAAAAGAGTAGCACTGGAGCCAGTATCAATTTCTGCCACCAGATGGCGAGCCACGCTGGGGGCTCTCTCGATACTTGTAATAAAACCCGCTCTTCTTATAAAGGGCTCCTCCAGCCGTATTCTTAAGTCTTGACTGCCAGTCGTAGTGGACTGGTCTCCAGTTCACTGCTACTCTCCAGTCAACGGCTCACCGTGGTTCTGGTTCCCCGGCCGAGGTATACGTTGAACGTAACTCTCGTCGGTGAATTTTTAACCTTCCCTTCCTTACTGAGGCGCAATTCCTGCACCGCCGGTATTCCTTCCTACTGAGGTGCAGCCTCGACGTTGGCACCTTCGGTCTCTCTTCCTTCCTTACTGAGGCGCAATGATGCACCGCCGGTATCCCTTCCTTACTGAGGCGCAATACTGCACCGCCGGTATACTCCTTCCTTACTGAGGTGCAGCCTCGACGTTGGCACCTTCGGTACTCACTCCCTGATCTCTACGCGTCGTTTCATTTCGTATACTCCTATATTTAGATGCCGGTCTCAATGGATTCTTCTCTTCATAAATTCAATATACAGCGTTACTTCATTTCTTACACCGCGTTCAAGTAAGCTCACACGTATCTCCGTGAGGTATCCTGTTCCTAATGAGCCATTTCTTGCTGTCCATACTGTTCCTCCTTACCGTCTACCCCGGAAATGACGTTAATTTATGTTTTGCCTATCTATTAATTTTTGCATACCTGTGCTTTATCCTAGCTCGTTTCGCCCTGCCCAAACGGGACGCGCATAGAAATTAGTTCCCTAAAAACGCAGCTATGAAATCTTTTATATACTCTTCCAACCCGCTACGCCCTACCGCTCAACTACGCATTTCATTAATTAATAATATTTAATTCGTTTTTATTTTCTTCAAATCGAGTCACGGCCGTATTAAAAATCGCTATATTAAAGTCGCACTCTCTAAGTCTAATAGTCAGTTCACTCGCGACAATTTTAGAACAAGTATTCCCCCCAGACGTAACACCTCCGTTCGGCAGGAAATCGCAGTTATAGTGAAAAATCTATCTTCCAGCATTCTAACTGCCAGAATCGTACTCTGTTGTTAAACAGAAGTGTAATCGAAGTGAAATGACTTGAGGAATCGAATGCCGCAAGCAGAATTCAAATCCGAGCCTCCGTTCGGCAGGAAATCGCAGTTATAGTGAAAAACCTATCTTCTAGCATTCTAACGGCCAGAATCGTACTCTGTTGTTGAACAGAAGTGTATCCGAAGTAAAATGACTAGAGGGATCGAATGCCGCAAGCAGAATTCAAATCCGAGCCTCCGTTCGGCAGGAAATCGCAGTTATAGTGAAAAACCTATCTTCTAGCATTCTAACTGCCAGAATCGTACTCTGTTGTTAAACAGAAGTGTAATCGAAGTGAAATCACTTGAGGAATCGAATGCCGCAAGCAGAATTCAAATCCGAGCCTCCGTTCGGCAGGAAATCGCAGTTATAGTGAAAATCCTATCTTCTAGCATTCTAACTGCCAGAATCGTACTCTGTTGTTAAACAGAAGTGTAATCGAAGTGAAATCACTTGAGGAATCGAATGCCGCAAGCAGAATTCAAATCCGAGCCTCCGTTCGGCAGGAAATCGCAGTTATAGCGAAAAACCTATCTTCTAGCATTCTAACTGACAGAATCGTACTCTGTTGTTAAACAGAAGTGTAATCGAAGTGAAATCACTTGAGGAATCGAATGCCGCAAGCAGAATTCAAATCCGAGCCTCCGTTCGGTAGGAAATCGCAGTTATAGTGAAAATCCTATCTTCTAGCATTCTAACTGCCAGAATCGTACTCTGTTGTTAAACAGAAGTGTAATCGAAGTGAAATCACTTGAGGAATCGAATGCCGCAAGCAGAATTCAAATCCGAGCCTCCGTTCGGCAGGAAATCGCAGTTATAGTGAAAAACCTATCTTCTAGCATTCTAACTGACAGAATCGTACTCTGTTGTTAAACAGAAGTGTAATCGAAGTGAAATCACTTGAGGAATCGAATGCCGCAAGCAGAATTCAAATCCGAGCCTCCGTTCGGCAGGAAATCGCAGTTATAGTGAAAAACCTATCTTCTAGCATTCTAACTGCCAGAATCGTACTCTGTTGTTAAACAGAAGTGTAATCGAAGTGAAATCACTTGAGGAATCGAATGCCGCAAGCAGAATTCAAATCCGAGCCTCCGTTCGGTAGGAAATCGCAGTTATAGTGAAAATCCTATCTTCTAGCATTCTAACTGCCAGAATCGTACTCTGTTGTTAAACAGAAGTGTAATCGAAGTGAAATCACTTGAGGAATCGAATGCCGCAAGCAGAATTCAAATCCGAGCCTCCGTTCGGCAGGAAATCGCAGTTATAGTGAAAAACCTATCTTCTAGCCTTCTAACGGCCAGAATCGTACTCTGTTGTTGAACAGAAGTGTATCCGAAGTAAAATGACTAGAGGGATCGAATGCCGCAAGCAGAATTCAAATCCGAGCCTCCGTTCGGCAGGAAATCGCAGTTATAGTGAAAAACCTATCTTCTAGCATTCTAACTGCCAGAATCGTACTCTGTTGTTAAACAGAAGTGTAATCGAAGTGAAATCACTTGAGGAATCGAATGCCGCAAGCAGAATTCAAATCCGAGCCTCCATTCGGCAGGAAATCGCAGTTATAGTGAAAAACCTATCTTCTAGCATTCTAACTGCCAGAATCGTACTCTGTTGTTAAACAGAAGTGTAATCGAAGTGAAATCACTTGAGGAATCGAATGCCGCAAGCAGAATTCAAATCCGAGCCTCCGTTCGGCAGGAAATCGCAGTTATAGTGAAAAACATATCTTCTAGCAATCTAACTGCCAGAATCGTACTCTGTTGTTAAACAGAAGTGTAATCGAAGTGAAATCACTTGAGGAATCGAATGCCGCAAGCAGAATTCAAATCCGAGCCTCCGTTCGGTAGGAAATCGCAGTTATAGTGAAAATCCTATCTTCTAGCATTCTAACTGCCAGAATCGTACTCTGTTGTTAAACAGAAGTGTAATCGAAGTGAAATCACTTGAGGAATCGAATGCCGCAAGCAGAATTCAAATCCGAGCCTCCGTTCGGCAGGAAATCGCAGTTATAGTGAAAAACCTATCTTCTAGCATTCTAACTGACAGAATCGTACTCTGTTGTTAAACAGAAGTGTAATCGAAGTGAAATCACTTGAGGAATCGAATGCCGCAAGCAGAATTCAAATCCGAGCCTCCGTTCGGCAGGAAATCGCAGTTATAGTGAAAATCCTATCTTCTAGCATTCTAACTGCCAGAATCGTACTCTGTTGTTAAACAGAAGTGTAATCGAAGTGAAATCACTTGAGGAATCGAATGCCGCAAGCAGAATTCAAATCCGAGCCTCCGTTCGGCAGGAAATCGCAGTTATAGTGAAAAACCTATCTTCTAGCATTCTAACTGACAGAATCGTACTCTGTTGTTAAACAGAAGTGTAATCGAAGTGAAATCACTTGAGGAATCGAATGCCGCAAGCAGAATTCAAATCCGAGCCTCCGTTCGGTAGGAAATCGCAGTTATAGTGAAAATCCTATCTTCTAGCATTCTAACTGCCAGAATCGTACTCTGTTGTTAAACAGAAGTGTAATCGAAGTGAAATCACTTGAGGAATCGAATGCCGCAAGCAGAATTCAAATCCGAGCCTCCGTTCGGCAGGAAATCGCAGTTATAGTGAAAAACCTATCTTCTAGCATTCTAACTGCCAGAATCGTACTCTGTTGTTAAACAGAAGTGTAATCGAAGTGAAATCACTTGAGGAATCGAATGCCGCAAGCAGAATTCAAATCCGAGCCTCCGTTCGGCAGGAAATCGCAGTTATAGTGAAAAACCTATCTTCTAGCATTCTAACTGACAGAATCGTACTCTGTTGTTAAACAGAAGTGTAATCGAAGTGAAATCACTTGAGGAATCGAATGCCGCAAGCAGAATTCAAATCCGAGCCTCCGTTCGGCAGGAAATCGCAGTTATAGTGAAAAACCTATCTTCTAGCATTCTAACTGCCAGAATCGTACTCTGTTGTTAAACAGAAGTGTAATCGAAGTGAAATCACTTGAGGAATCGAATGCCGCAAGCAGAATTCAAATCCGAGCCTCCGTTCGGCAGGAAATCGCAGTTATAGTGAAAAACCTATCTTCTAGCATTCTAACTGACAGAATCGTACTCTGTTGTTAAACAGAAGTGTAATCGAAGTGAAATCACTTGAGGAATCGAATGCCGCAAGCAGAATTCAAATCCGAGCCTCCGTTCGGTAGGAAATCGCAGTTATAGTGAAAATCCTATCTTTTAGCATTCTAACTGCCAGAATCGTACTCTGTTGTTAAACAGAAGTGTAATCGAAGTGAAATCACTTGAGGAATCGAATGCCGCAAGCAGAATTCAAATCCGAGCCTCCGTTCGGCAGGAAATCGCAGTTATAGTGAAAAACCTATCTTCTAGCATTCTAACTGACAGAATCGTACTCTGTTGTTAAACAGAAGTGTAATCGAAGTGAAATCACTTGAGGAATCGAATGCCGCAAGCAGAATTCAAATCCGAGCCTCCGTTCGGCAGGAAATCGCAGTTATAGTGAAAAACCTATCTTCTAGCATTCTAACTGCCAGAATCGTACTCTGTTGTTAAACAGAAGTGTAATCGAAGTGAAATCACTTGAGGAATCGAATGCCGCAAGCAGAATTCAAATCCGAGCCTCCGTTCGGTAGGAAATCGCAGTTATAGTGAAAATCCTATCTTCTAGCATTCTAACTGCCAGAATCGTACTCTGTTGTTAAACAGAAGTGTAATCGAAGTGAAATCACTTGAGGAATCGAATGCCGCAAGCAGAATTCAAATCCGAGCCTCCGTTCGGCAGGAAATCGCAGTTATAGTGAAAAACCTATCTTCTAGCCTTCTAACGGCCAGAATCGTACTCTGTTGTTGAACAGAAGTGTAATCGAAGTGAAATCACTTGAGGAATCGAATGCCGCAAGCAGAATTCAAATCCGAGCCTCCGTTCGGCAGGAAATCGCAGTTATAGTGAAAAACATATCTTCTAGCATTCTAACTGCCAGAATCGTACTCTGTTGTTAAACAGAAGTGTAATCGAAGTGAAATCACTTGAGGAATCGAATGCCGCAAGCAGAATTCAAATCCGAGCCTCCGTTCGGCAGGAAATCGCAGTTATAGTGAAAAACATATCTTCTAGCAATCTAACTGCCAGAATCGTACTCTGTTGTTAAACAGAAGTGTAATCGAAGTGAAATCACTTGAGGAATCGAATGCCGCAAGCAGAATTCAAATCCGAGCCTCCGTTCGGTAGGAAATCGCAGTTATAGTGAAAATCCTATCTTCTAGCATTCTAACTGCCAGAATCGTACTCTGTTGTTAAACAGAAGTGTAATCGAAGTGAAATCACTTGAGGAATCGAATGCCGCAAGCAGAATTCAAATCCGAGCCTCCGTTCGGCAGGAAATCGCAGTTATAGTGAAAAACCTATCTTCTAGCATTCTAACTGACAGAATCGTACTCTGTTGTTAAACAGAAGTGTAATCGAAGTGAAATCACTTGAGGAATCGAATGCCGCAAGCAGAATTCAAATCCGAGCCTCCGTTCGGCAGGAAATCGCAGTTATAGTGAAAAACCTATCTTCTAGCATTCTAACTGCCAGAATCGTACTCTGTTGTTAAACAGAAGTGTAATCGAAGTGAAATCACTTGAGGAATCGAATGCCGCAAGCAGAATTCAAATCCGAGCCTCCGTTCGGTAGGAAATCGCAGTTATAGTGAAAATCCTATCTTCTAGCATTCTAACTGCCAGAATCGTACTCTGTTGTTAAACAGAAGTGTAATCGAAGTGAAATGACTTGAGGAATCGAATGCCGCAAGCAGAATTCAAATCCGAGCCTCCGTTCGGCAGGAAATCGCAGTTATAGTGAAAAACCTATCTTCTAGCATTCTAACGGCCAGAATCGTACTCTGTTGTTGAACAGAAGTGTATCCGAAGTAAAATGACTAGAGGGATCGAATGCCGCAAGCAGAATTCAAATCCGAGCCTCCGTTCGGCAGGAAATCGCAGTTATAGTGAAAAACCTATCTTCTAGCATTCTAACTGCCAGAATCGTACTCTGTTGTTAATCGAAGTGAAATCACTTGAGGAATCGAATGCCGCAAGCAGAATTCAAATCCGAGCCTCCGTTCGGCAGGAAATCGCAGTTATAGTGAAAAATCTATCTTCCAGCATTCTAACTGCCAGAATCGTACTCTGTTGTTAAACAGAAGTGTAATCGAAGTGAAATGACTTGAGGAATCGAATGCCGCAAGCAGAATTCAAATCCGAGCCTCCGTTCGGCAGGAAATCGCAGTTATAGTGAAAAACCTATCTTCTAGCATTCTAACGGCCAGAATCGTACTCTGTTGTTGAACAGAAGTGTATCCGAAGTAAAATGACTAGAGGGATCGAATGCCGCAAGCAGAATTCAAATCCGAGCCTCCGTTCGGCAGGAAATCGCAGTTATAGTGAAAAACCTATCTTCTAGCATTCTAACGGCCAGAATCGTACTCTGTTGTTGAACAGAAGTGTATCCGAAGTAAAATGACTAGAGGGATCGAATGCCGCAAGCAGAATTCAAATCCGAGCCTCCGTTCGGCAGGAAATCGCAGTTATAGTGAAAAACCTATCTTCTAGCATTCTAACTGCCAGAATCGTACTCTGTTGTTAAACAGAAGTGTAATCGAAGTGAAATCACTTGAGGAATCGAATGCCGCAAGCAGAATTCAAATCCGAGCCTCCGTTCGGCAGGAAATCGCAGTTATAGTGAAAATCCTATCTTCTAGCATTCTAACTGCCAGAATCGTACTCTGTTGTTAATCGAAGTGAAATCACTTGAGGAATCGAATGCCGCAAGCAGAATTCAAATCCGAGCCTCCGTTCGGCAGGAAATCGCAGTTATAGTGAAAAACCTATCTTCTAGCATTCTAACGGCCAGAATCGTACTATGTTGTTGAACAGAAGTGTATCCGAAGTAAAATGACTAGAGGGATCGAATGCCGCAAGCAGAATTCAAATCCGAGCCTCCGTTCGGCAGGAAATCGCAGTTATAGTGAAAAACCTATCTTCTAGCATTCTAACGGCCAGAATCGTACTCTGTTGTTGAACAGAAGTGTATCCGAAGTAAAATGACTAGAGGGATCGAATGCCGCAAGCAGAATTCAAATCCGAGCCTCCGTTCGGCAGGAAATCGCAGTTATAGTGAAAAACCTATCTTCTAGCATTCTAACTGCCAGAATCGTACTCTGTTGTTAAACAGAAGTGTAATCGAAGTGAAATCACTTGAGGAATCGAATGCCGCAAGCAGAATTCAAATCCGAGCCTCCGTTCGGCAGGAAATCGCAGTTATAGTGAAAATCCTATCTTCTAGCATTCTAACTGCCAGAATCGTACTCTGTTGTTAAACAGAAGTGTAATCGAAGTGAAATCACTTGAGGAATCGAATGCCGCAAGCAGAATTCAAATCCGAGCCTCCGTTCGGCAGGAAATCGCAGTTATAGTGAAAAACCTATCTTCTAGCATTCTAACTGACAGAATCGTACTCTGTTGTTAAACAGAAGTGTAATCGAAGTGAAATCACTTGAGGAATCGAATGCCGCAAGCAGAATTCAAATCCGAGCCTCCGTTCGGCAGGAAATCGCAGTTATAGTGAAAAACCTATCTTCTAGCAATCTAACTGCCAGAATCGTACTCTGTTGTTAAACAGAAGTGTAATCGAAGTGAAATCACTTGAGGAATCGAATGCCGCAAGCAGAATTCAAATCCGAGCCTCCGTTCGGTAGGAAATCGCAGTTATAGTGAAAATCCTATCTTCTAGCATTCTAACTGCCAGAATCGTACTCTGTTGTTAAACAGAAGTGTAATCGAAGTGAAATCACTTGAGGAATCGAATGCCGCAAGCAGAATTCAAATCCGAGCCTCCGTTCGGCAGGAAATCGCAGTTATAGTGAAAAACCTATCTTCTAGCATTCTAACTGACAGAATCGTACTCTGTTGTTAAACAGAAGTGTAATCGAAGTGAAATCACTTGAGGAATCGAATGACGCAAGCAGAATTCAAATCCGAGCCTCCGTTCGGCAGGAAATCGCAGTTATAGTGAAAAACCTATCTTCTAGCATTCTAACTGCCAGAATCGTACTCTGTTGTTAAACAGAAGTGTAATCGAAGTGAAATCACTTGAGGAATCGAATGCCGCAAGCAGAATTCAAATCCGAGCCTCCGTTCGGTAGGAAATCGCAGTTATAGTGAAAATCCTATCTTCTAGCATTCTAACTGACAGAATCGTACTCTGTTGTTAAACAGAAGTGTAATCGAAGTGAAATCACTTGAGGAATCGAATGCCGCAAGCAGAATTCAAATCCGAGCCTCCGTTCGGTAGGAAATCGCAGTTATAGTGAAAATCCTATCTTCTAGCATTCTAACTGCCAGAATCGTACTCTGTTGTTAAACAGAAGTGTAATCGAAGTGAAATCACTTGAGGAATCGAATGCCGCAAGCAGAATTCAAATCCGAGCCTCCGTTCGGCAGGAAATCGCAGTTATAGTGAAAAACCTATCTTCTAGCCTTCTAACGGCCAGAATCGTACTCTGTTGTTGAACAGAAGTGTATCCGAAGTAAAATGACTAGAGGGATCGAATGCCGCAAGCAGAATTCAAATCCGAGCCTCCGTTCGGCAGGAAATCGCAGTTATAGTGAAAAACCTATCTTCTAGCATTCTAACTGCCAGAATCGTACTCTGTTGTTAAACAGAAGTGTAATCGAAGTGAAATCACTTGAGGAATCGAATGCCGCAAGCAGAATTCAAATCCGAGCCTCCGTTCGGCAGGAAATCGCAGTTATAGTGAAAAACATATCTTCTAGCAATCTAACTGCCAGAATCGTACTCTGTTGTTAAACAGAAGTGTAATCGAAGTGAAATCACTTGAGGAATCGAATGCCGCAAGCAGAATTCAAATCCGAGCCTCCGTTCGGCAGGAAATCGCAGTTATAGTGAAAAATCTATCTTCCAGCATTCTAACTGCCAGAATCGTACTCTGTTGTTAATCGAAGTGAAATCACTTGAGGAATCGAATGCCGCAAGCAGAATTCAAATCCGAGCCTCCGTTCGGCAGGAAATCGCAGTTATAGTGAAAAACCTATCTTCTAGCATTCTAACGGCCAGAATCGTACTCTGTTGTTGAACAGAAGTGTATCCGAAGTAAAATGACTAGAGGGATCGAATGCCGCAAGCAGAATTCAAATCCGAGCCTCCGTTCGGCAGGAAATCGCAGTTATAGTGAAAAACCTATCTTCTAGCATTCTAACGGCCAGAATCGTACTCTGTTGTTGAACAGAAGTGTATCCGAAGTAAAATGACTAGAGGGATCGAATGCCGCAAGCAGAATTCAAATCCGAGCCTCCGTTCGGCAGGAAATCGCAGTTATAGTGAAAAACCTATCTTCTAGCATTCTAACTGCCAGAATCGTACTCTGTTGTTAAACAGAAGTGTAATCGAAGTGAAATCACTTGAGGAATCGAATGCCGCAAGCAGAATTCAAATCCGAGCCTCCGTTCGGCAGGAAATCGCAGTTATAGTGAAAATCCTATCTTCTAGCATTCTAACTGCCAGAATCGTACTCTGTTGTTAATCGAAGTGAAATCACTTGAGGAATCGAATGCCGCAAGCAGAATTCAAATCCGAGCCTCCGTTCGGCAGGAAATCGCAGTTATAGTGAAAAACCTATCTTCTAGCATTCTATCGGCCAGAATCGTACTCTGTTGTTGAACAGAAGTGTATCCGAAGTAAAATGACTAGAGGGATCGAATGCCGCAAGCAGAATTCAAATCCGAGCCTCCGTTCGGCAGGAAATCGCAGTTATAGTGAAAAACCTATCTTCTAGCATTCTAACGGCCAGAATCGTACTCTGTTGTTGAACAGAAGTGTATCCGAAGTAAAATGACTAGAGGGATCGAATGCCGCAAGCAGAATTCAAATCCGAGCCTCCGTTCGGCAGGAAATCGCAGTTATAGTGAAAAACCTATCTTCTAGCATTCTAACTGCCAGAATCGTACTCTGTTGTTAAACAGAAGTGTAATCGAAGTGAAATCACTTGAGGAATCGAATGCCGCAAGCAGAATTCAAATCCGAGCCTCCGTTCGGCAGGAAATCGCAGTTATAGTGAAAATCCTATCTTCTAGCATTCTAACTGCCAGAATCGTACTCTGTTGTTAAACAGAAGTGTAATCGAAGTGAAATCACTTGAGGAATCGAATGCCGCAAGCAGAATTCAAATCCGAGCCTCCGTTCGGCAGGAAATCGCAGTTATAGTGAAAAACCTATCTTCTAGCATTCTAACTGACAGAATCGTACTCTGTTGTTAAACAGAAGTGTAATCGAAGTGAAATCACTTGAGGAATCGAATGCCGCAAGCAGAATTCAAATCCGAGCCTCCGTTCGGCAGGAAATCGCAGTTATAGTGAAAAACCTATCTTCTAGCAATCTAACTGCCAGAATCGTACTCTGTTGTTAAACAGAAGTGTAATCGAAGTGAAATCACTTGAGGAATCGAATGCCGCAAGCAGAATTCAAATCCGAGCCTCCGTTCGGTAGGAAATCGCAGTTATAGTGAAAAACCTATCTTCTAGCATTCTAACTGCCAGAATCGTACTCTGTTGTTAAACAGAAGTGTAATCGAAGTGAAATCACTTGAGGAATCGAATGCCGCAAGCAGAATTCAAATCCGAGCCTCCGTTCGGTAGGAAATCGCAGTTATAGTGAAAATCCTATCTTCTAGCATTCTAACTGCCAGAATCGTACTCTGTTGTTAAACAGAAGTGTAATCGAAGTGAAATCACTTGAGGAATCGAATGCCGCAAGCAGAATTCAAATCCGAGCCTCCGTTCGGTAGGAAATCGCAGTTATAGTGAAAATCCTATCTTCTAGCATTCTAACTGCCAGAATCGTACTCTGTTGTTAAACAGAAGTGTAATCGAAGTGAAATCACTTGAGGAATCGAATGCCGCAAGCAGAATTCAAATCCGAGCCTCCGTTCGGCAGGAAATCGCAGTTATAGTGAAAAACCTATCTTCTAGCCTTCTAACGGCCAGAATCGTACTCTGTTGTTGAACAGAAGTGTATCCGAAGTAAAATGACTAGAGGGATCGAATGCCGCAAGCAGAATTCAAATCCGAGCCTCCGTTCGGCAGGAAATCGCAGTTATAGTGAAAAACCTATCTTCCAGCATTCTAACTGCCAGAATAGTACTCTGTTGTTAAACAGAAGTGTAATCGAAGTGAAATCACTTGAGGAATCGAATGCCGCAAGCAGAATTCAAATCCGAGCCTCCGTTCGGCAGGAAATCGCAGTTATAGTGAAAAACCTATCTTCTAGCATTCTAACTGCCAGAATCGTACTCTGTTGTTAAACAGAAGTGTAATCGAAGTGAAATCACTTGAGGAATCGAATGCCGCAAGCAGAATTCAAATCCGAGCCTCCGTTCGGCAGGAAATCGCAGTTATAGTGAAAAATCTATCTTCCAGCATTCTAACTGCCAGAATCGTACTCTGTTGTTAATCGAAGTGAAATCACTTGAGGAATCGAATGCCGCAAGCAGAATTCAAATCCGAGCCTCCGTTCGGCAGGAAATCGCAGTTATAGTGAAAAACCTATCTTCCAGCATTCTAACTGCCAGAATAGTACTCTGTTGTTAAACAGAAGTGTAATCGAAGTGAAATCACTTGAGGAATCGAATGCCGCAAGCAGAATTCAAATCCGAGCCTCCGTTCGGCAGGAAATCGCAGTTATAGTGAAAAACCTATCTTCTAGCATTCTAACTGCCAGAATCGTACTCTGTTGTTAATCGAAGTGAAATCACTTGAGGAATCGAATGCCGCAAGCAGAATTCAAATCCGAGCCTCCGTTCGGCAGGAAATCGCAGTTATAGTGAAAAACATATCTTCTAGCAATCTAACTGCCAGAATCGTACTCTGTTGTTAAACAGAAGTGTAATCGAAGTGAAATCACTTGAGGAATCGAATGCCGCAAGCAGAATTCAAATCCGAGCCTCCGTTCGGCAGGAAATCGCAGTTATAGTGAAAAACCTATCTTCTAGCATTCTAACGGCCAGAATCGTACTCTGTTGTAGAACAGAAGTGTATCCGAAGTAAAATGACTAGAGGGATCGAATGCCGCAAGCAGAATTCAAATCCGAGCCTCCGTTCGGCAGGAAATCGCAGTTATAGTGAAAAACCTATCTTCTAGCATTCTAACGGCCAGAATCGTACTCTGTTGTTGAACAGAAGTGTATCCGAAGTAAAATGACTAGAGGGATCGAATGCCGCAAGCAGAATTCAAATCCGAGCCTCCGTTCGGCAGGAAATCGCAGTTATAGTGAAAAACCTATCTTCTAGCATTCTAACTGCCAGAATCGTACTCTGTTGTTAATCGAAGTGAAATCACTTGAGGAATCGAATGCCGCAAGCAGAATTCAAATCCGAGCCTCCGTTCGGAAGGAAATCGCAGTTATAGTGAAAAATCTATCTTCCAGCATTCTAACTGCCAGAATCGTACTCTGTTGTTAAACAGAAGTGTAATCGAAGTGAAATGACTTGAGGAATCGAATGCCGCAAGCAGAATTCAAATCCGAGCCTCCGTTCGGCAGGAAATCGCAGTTATAGTGAAAAACCTATCTTCTAGCATTCTAACGGCCAGAATCGTACTCTGTTGTTGAACAGAAGTGTATCCGAAGTAAAATGACTAGAGGGATCGAATGCCGCAAGCAGAATTCAAATCCGAGCCTCCGTTCGGCAGGAAATCGCAGTTATAGTGAAAAACCTATCTTCTAGCATTCTAACGGCCAGAATCGTACTCTGTTGTTGAACAGAAGTGTATCCGAAGTAAAATGACTAGAGGGATCGAATGCCGCAAGCAGAATTCAAATCCGAGCCTCCGTTCGGCAGGAAATCGCAGTTATAGTGAAAAACCTATCTTCTAGCATTCTAACTGCCAGAATCGTACTCTGTTGTTAATCGAAGTGAAATCACTTGAGGAATCGAATGCCGCAAGCAGAATTCAAATCCGAGCCTCCGTTCGGCAGGAAATCGCAGTTATAGTGAAAAACCTATCTTCTAGCCTTCTAACGGCCAGAATCGTACTCTGTTGTTGAACAGAAGTGTATCCGAAGTAAAATGACTAGAGGGATCGAATGCCGCAAGCAGAATTCAAATCCGAGCCTCCGTTCGGCAGGAAATCGCAGTTATAGTGAAAAACCTATCTTCTAGCATTCTAACTGCCAGAATCGTACTCTGTTGTTAAACAGAAGTGTAATCGAAGTGAAATCACTTGAGGAATCGAATGCCGCAAGCAGAATTCAAATCCGAGCCTCCGTTCGGCAGGAAATCGCAGTTATAGTGAAAAACCTATCTTCTAGCATTCTAACTGCCAGAATCGTACTCTGTTGTTAAACAGAAGTGTAATCGAAGTGAAATCACTTGAGGAATCGAATGCCGCAAGCAGAATTCAAATCCGAGCCTCCGTTCGGCAGGAAATCGCAGTTATAGTGAAAAACATATCTTCTAGCAATCTAACTGCCAGAATCGTACTCTGTTGTTAAACAGAAGTGTAATCGAAGTGAAATGACTTGAGGAATCGAATGCCGCAAGCAGAATTCAAATCCGAGCCTCCGTTCGGCAGGAAATCGCAGTTATAGTGAAAAACCTATCTTCTAGCATTCTAACTGACAGAATCGTACTCTGTTGTTAAACAGAAGTGTAATCGAAGTGAAATCACTTGAGGAATCGAATGCCGCAAGCAGAATTCAAATCCGAGCCTCCGTTCGGCAGGAAATCGCAGTTATAGTGAAAAACCTATCTTCTAGCATTCTAACTGCCAGAATCGTACTCTGTTGTTAAACAGAAGTGTAATCGAAGTGAAATCACTTGAGGAATCGAATGCCGCAAGCAGAATTCAAATCCGAGCCTCCGTTCGGTAGGAAATCGCAGTTATAGTGAAAATCCTATCTTCTAGCATTCTAACTGCCAGAATCGTACTCTGTTGTTAAACAGAAGTGTAATCGAAGTGAAATCACTTGAGGAATCGAATGCCGCAAGCAGAATTCAAATCCGAGCCTCCGTTCGGCAGGAAATCGCAGTTATAGTGAAAAACCTATCTTCTAGCATTCTAACTGCCAGAATCGTACTCTGTTGTTAAACAGAAGTGTAATCGAAGTGAAATCACTTGAGGAATCGAATGCCGCAAGCAGAATTCAAATCCGAGCCTCCGTTCGGTAGGAAATCGCAGTTATAGTGAAAATCCTATCTTCTAGCATTCTAACTGCCAGAATCGTACTCTGTTGTTAAACAGAAGTGTAATCGAAGTGAAATCACTTGAGGAATCGAATGCCGCAAGCAGAATTCAAATCCGAGCCTCCGTTCGGCAGGAAAGCGCAGTTATAGTGAAAAACCTATCTTCTAGCCTTCTAACGGCCAGAATCGTACTCTGTTGTTGAACAGAAGTGTATCCGAAGTAAAATGACTAGAGGGATCGAATGCCGCAAGCAGAATTCAAATCCGAGCCTCCGTTCGGCAGGAAATCGCAGTTATAGTGAAAAACCTATCTTCTAGCATTCTAACTGCCAGAATCGTACTCTGTTGTTAAACAGAAGTGTAATCGAAGTGAAATCACTTGAGGAATCGAATGCCGCAAGCAGAATTCAAATCCGAGCCTCCGTTCGGCAGGAAATCGCAGTTATAGTGAAAAACCTATCTTCTAGCATTCTAACTGCCAGAATCGTACTCTGTTGTTAAACAGAAGTGTAATCGAAGTGAAATCACTTGAGGAATCGAATGCCGCAAGCAGAATTCAAATCCGAGCCTCCGTTCGGCAGGAAATCGCAGTTATAGTGAAAAACATATCTTCTAGCAATCTAACTGCCAGAATCGTACTCTGTTGTTAAACAGAAGTGTAATCGAAGTGAAATGACTTGAGGAATCGAATGCCGCAAGCAGAATTCAAATCCGAGCCTCCGTTCGGCAGGAAATCGCAGTTATAGTGAAAAACCTATCTTCTAGCATTCTAACGGCCAGAATCGTACTCTGTTGTTGAACAGAAGTGTATCCGAAGTAAAATGACTAGAGGGATCGAATGCCGCAAGCAGAATTCAAATCCGAGCCTCCGTTCGGCAGGAAATCGCAGTTATAGTGAAAAACCTATCTTCTAGCATTCTAACGGCCAGAATCGTACTCTGTTGTTGAACAGAAGTGTATCCGAAGTAAAATGACTAGAGGGATCGAATGCCGCAAGCAGAATTCAAATCCGAGCCTCCGTTCGGCAGGAAATCGCAGTTATAGTGAAAAACCTATCTTCTAGCATTCTAACTGCCAGAATCGTACTCTGTTGTTAATCGAAGTGAAATCACTTGAGGAATCGAATGCCGCAAGCAGAATTCAAATCCGAGCCTCCTGTTACGTCCCAGGGACTTCACCCTATTTTTTTCCCCCTCCATATTTAAAAATAGTAAAATTTCGTTCCTACAAACTAGTTTCAATCAACTCACAAGCCATCGAAATGTTGATTGAACTTATAAATTAATAACATTATTTTTTCATATTTATTAAAAATACGTACCTACAACTTAGTTTCAATCAACTCGCAAGCCTTCGAAACGATGATTGAACCTATAAATTAATAACATTATTATTTCATATTTATTAAAAATACGTACCTACAACTTAGTTTCAATCAACTCGTTAGCCTTCGAAACGATGATTGAACCTATCAAATAAAAACATTTTTTTTTACTATATAAAAATATTAAAAATATCTATTTAAAAACCGGTCCCAATCGACTTAAAATGCCCGAAAACATCGATAGGACCTAAGATTAAAATACATATTTTTCGAACTTACCTTAACTAATTATTATTAATAATAAATATTATGTAAATATATTTTTTACAACTACACTTACTATTGTACATACGAAAGCGCAAATATCTAGTCCATAAGTTCCGTCGATACCTAGAAAATAAGTTATTTATTAAGTAATATTGTTGTGTAAATGGTTAAACAATTTATTATAATAAACTATGTATATACGTGCAGGAGATACCAGAACCAGATTCAAAAATGCCGCGTTCAAAAGAGTAGCACTGGAGCCAGTATCAATTTCTGCCACCAGATGGCGAGCCACGCTGGGGGCTCTCTCGATACTTGTAATAAAACCCGCTCTTCTTATAAAGGGCTCCTCCAGCCGTATTCTTAAGTCTTGACTGCCAGTCGTAGTGGACTGGTCTCCAGTTCACTGCTACTCTCCAGTCAACGGCTCACCGTGGTTCTGGTTCCCCGGCCGAGGTATACGTTGAACGTAACTCTCGTCGGTGAATTTTTAACCTTCCCTTCCTTACTGAGGCGCAATTCCTGCACCGCCGGTATTCCTTCCTACTGAGGTGCAGCCTCGACGTTGGCACCTTCGGTCTCTCTTCCTTCCTTACTGAGGCGCAATGATGCACCGCCGGTATCCCTTCCTTACTGAGGCGCAATACTGCACCGCCGGTATACTCCTTCCTTACTGAGGTGCAGCCTCGACGTTGGCACCTTCGGTACTCACTCCCTGATCTCTACGCGTCGTTTCATTTCGTATACTCCTATATTTAGATGCCGGTCTCAATGGATTCTTCTCTTCATAAATTCAATATACAGCGTTACTTCATTTCTTACACCGCGTTCAAGTAAGCTCACACGTATCTCCGTGAGGTATCCTGTTCCTAATGAGCCATTTCTTGCTGTCCATACTGTTCCTCCTTACCGTCTACCCCGGAAATGACGTTAATTTATGTTTTGCCTATCTATTAATTTTTGCATACCTGTGCTTTATCCTAGCTCGTTTCGCCCTGCCCAAACGGGACGCGCATAGAAATTAGTTCCCTAAAAACGCAGCTATGAAATCTTTTATATACTCTTCCAACCCGCTACGCCCTACCGCTCAACTACGCATTTCATTAATTAATAATATTTAATTCGTTTTTATTTTCTTCAAATCGAGTCACGGCCGTATTAAAAATCGCTATATTAAAGTCGCACTCTCTAAGTCTAATAGTCAGTTCACTCGCGACAATTTTAGAACAAGTATTCCCCCCAGACGTAACACCTCCGTTCGGCAGGAAATCGCAGTTATAGTGAAAAATCTATCTTCCAGCATTCTAACTGCCAGAATCGTACTCTGTTGTTAAACAGAAGTGTAATCGAAGTGAAATGACTAGAGGGATCGAATGCCGCAAGCAGAATTCAAATCCGAGCCTCCGTTCGGCAGGAAATCGCAGTTATAGTGAAAAACCTATCTTCTAGCATTCTAACTGCCAGAATCGTACTCTGTTGTTAAACAGAAGTGTAATCGAAGTGAAATCACTTGAGGAATCGAATGCCGCAAGCAGAATTCAAATCCGAGCCTCCGTTCGGCAGGAAATCGCAGTTATAGTGAAAATCCTATCTTCTAGCATTCTAACTGCCAGAATCGTACTCTGTTGTTAATCGAAGTGAAATCACTTGAGGAATCGAATGCCGCAAGCAGAATTCAAATCCGAGCCTCCGTTCGGCAGGAAATCGCAGTTATAGTGAAAAACCTATCTTCTAGCATTCTAACGGCCAGAATCGTACTCTGTTGTTGAACAGAAGTGTATCCGAAGTAAAATGACTAGAGGGATCGAATGCCGCAAGCAGAATTCAAATCCGAGCCTCCGTTCGGCAGGAAATCGCAGTTATAGTGAAAAACCTATCTTCTAGCATTCTAACGGCCAGAATCGTACTCTGTTGTTGAACAGAAGTGTATCCGAAGTAAAATGACTAGAGGGATCGAATGCCGCAAGCAGAATTCAAATCCGAGCCTCCGTTCGGCAGGAAATCGCAGTTATAGTGAAAAACCTATCTTCTAGCATTCTAACTGCCAGAATCGTACTCTGTTGTTAAACAGAAGTGTAATCGAAGTGAAATCACTTGAGGAATCGAATGCCGCAAGCAGAATTCAAATCCGAGCCTCCGTTCGGCAGGAAATCGCAGTTATAGTGAAAATCCTATCTTCTAGCATTCTAACTGCCAGAATCGTACTCTGTTGTTAAACAGAAGTGTAATCGAAGTGAAATCACTTGAGGAATCGAATGCCGCAAGCAGAATTCAAATCCGAGCCTCCGTTCGGCAGGAAATCGCAGTTATAGTGAAAAACCTATCTTCTAGCATTCTAACTGACAGAATCGTACTCTGTTGTTAAACAGAAGTGTAATCGAAGTGAAATCACTTGAGGAATCGAATGCCGCAAGCAGAATTCAAATCCGAGCCTCCGTTCGGCAGGAAATCGCAGTTATAGTGAAAAACCTATCTTCTAGCAATCTAACTGCCAGAATCGTACTCTGTTGTTAAACAGAAGTGTAATCGAAGTGAAATCACTTGAGGAATCGAATGCCGCAAGCAGAATTCAAATCCGAGCCTCCGTTCGGTAGGAAATCGCAGTTATAGTGAAAAACCTATCTTCTAGCATTCTAACTGCCAGAATCGTACTCTGTTGTTAAACAGAAGTGTAATCGAAGTGAAATCACTTGAGGAATCGAATGCCGCAAGCAGAATTCAAATCCGAGCCTCCGTTCGGTAGGAAATCGCAGTTATAGTGAAAATCCTATCTTCTAGCATTCTAACTGCCAGAATCGTACTCTGTTGTTAAACAGAAGTGTAATCGAAGTGAAATCACTTGAGGAATCGAATGCCGCAAGCAGAATTCAAATCCGAGCCTCCGTTCGGTAGGAAATCGCAGTTATAGTGAAAATCCTATCTTCTAGCATTCTAACTGCCAGAATCGTACTCTGTTGTTAAACAGAAGTGTAATCGAAGTGAAATCACTTGAGGAATCGAATGCCGCAAGCAGAATTCAAATCCGAGCCTCCGTTCGGCAGGAAATCGCAGTTATAGTGAAAAACCTATCTTCTAGCCTTCTAACGGCCAGAATCGTACTCTGTTGTTGAACAGAAGTGTATCCGAAGTAAAATGACTAGAGGGATCGAATGCCGCAAGCAGAATTCAAATCCGAGCCTCCGTTCGGCAGGAAATCGCAGTTATAGTGAAAAACCTATCTTCCAGCATTCTAACTGCCAGAATAGTACTCTGTTGTTAAACAGAAGTGTAATCGAAGTGAAATCACTTGAGGAATCGAATGCCGCAAGCAGAATTCAAATCCGAGCCTCCGTTCGGCAGGAAATCGCAGTTATAGTGAAAAACCTATCTTCTAGCATTCTAACTGCCAGAATCGTACTCTGTTGTTAAACAGAAGTGTAATCGAAGTGAAATCACTTGAGGAATCGAATGCCGCAAGCAGAATTCAAATCCGAGCCTCCGTTCGGCAGGAAATCGCAGTTATAGTGAAAAACATATCTTCTAGCAATCTAACTGCCAGAATCGTACTCTGTTGTTAAACAGAAGTGTAATCGAAGTGAAATCACTTGAGGAATCGAATGCCGCAAGCAGAATTCAAATCCGAGCCTCCGTTCGGCAGGAAATCGCAGTTATAGTGAAAAATCTATCTTCCAGCATTCTAACTGCCAGAATCGTACTCTGTTGTTAATCGAAGTGAAATCACTTGAGGAATCGAATGCCGCAAGCAGAATTCAAATCCGAGCCTCCGTTCGGCAGGAAATCGCAGTTATAGTGAAAAACCTATCTTCCAGCATTCTAACTGCCAGAATAGTACTCTGTTGTTAAACAGAAGTGTAATCGAAGTGAAATCACTTGAGGAATCGAATGCCGCAAGCAGAATTCAAATCCGAGCCTCCGTTCGGCAGGAAATCGCAGTTATAGTGAAAAACCTATCTTCTAGCATTCTAACTGCCAGAATCGTACTCTGTTGTTAATCGAAGTGAAATCACTTGAGGAATCGAATGCCGCAAGCAGAATTCAAATCCGAGCCTCCGTTCGGCAGGAAATCGCAGTTATAGTGAAAAACATATCTTCTAGCAATCTAACTGCCAGAATCGTACTCTGTTGTTAAACAGAAGTGTAATCGAAGTGAAATCACTTGAGGAATCGAATGCCGCAAGCAGAATTCAAATCCGAGCCTCCGTTCGGCAGGAAATCGCAGTTATAGTGAAAAACCTATCTTCTAGCATTCTAACGGCCAGAATCGTACTCTGTTGTTAAACAGAAGTGTATCCGAAGTAAAATGACTAGAGGGATCGAATGCCGCAAGCAGAATTCAAATCCGAGCCTCCGTTCGGCAGGAAATCGCAGTTATAGTGAAAAACCTATCTTCTAGCATTCTAACGGCCAGAATCGTACTCTGTTGTTGAACAGAAGTGTATCCGAAGTAAAATGACTAGAGGGATCGAATGCCGCAAGCAGAATTCAAATCCGAGCCTCCGTTCGGCAGGAAATCGCAGTTATAGTGAAAAACCTATCTTCTAGCATTCTAACTGCCAGAATCGTACTCTGTTGTTAATCGAAGTGAAATCACTTGAGGAATCGAATGCCGCAAGCAGAATTCAAATCCGAGCCTCCGTTCGGCAGGAAATCGCAGTTATAGTGAAAAATCTATCTTCCAGCATTCTAACTGCCAGAATCGTACTCTGTTGTTAAACAGAAGTGTAATCGAAGTGAAATGACTTGAGGAATCGAATGCCGCAAGCAGAATTCAAATCCGAGCCTCCGTTCGGCAGGAAATCGCAGTTATAGTGAAAAACCTATCTTCTAGCATTCTAACGGCCAGAATCGTACTCTGTTGTTGAACAGAAGTGTATCCGAAGTAAAATGACTAGAGGGATCGAATGCCGCAAGCAGAATTCAAATCCGAGCCTCCGTTCGGCAGGAAATCGCAGTTATAGTGAAAAACCTATCTTCTAGCATTCTAACGGCCAGAATCGTACTCTGTTGTTGAACAGAAGTGTATCCGAAGTAAAATGACTAGAGGGATCGAATGCCGCAAGCAGAATTCAAATCCGAGCCTCCGTTCGGCAGGAAATCGCAGTTATAGTGAAAAACCTATCTTCTAGCATTCTAACTGCCAGAATCGTACTCTGTTGTTAATCGAAGTGAAATCACTTGAGGAATCGAATGCCGCAAGCAGAATTCAAATCCGAGCCTCCGTTCGGCAGGAAATCGCAGTTATAGTGAAAAACCTATCTTCTAGCCTTCTAACGGCCAGAATCGTACTCTGTTGTTGAACAGAAGTGTATCCGAAGTAAAATGACTAGAGGGATCGAATGCCGCAAGCAGAATTCAAATCCGAGCCTCCGTTCGGCAGGAAATCGCAGTTATAGTGAAAAACCTATCTTCTAGCATTCTAACTGCCAGAATCGTACTCTGTTGTTAAACAGAAGTGTAATCGAAGTGAAATCACTTGAGGAATCGAATGCCGCAAGCAGAATTCAAATCCGAGCCTCCGTTCGGCAGGAAATCGCAGTTATAGTGAAAAACCTATCTTCTAGCATTCTAACTGCCAGAATCGTACTCTGTTGTTAAACAGAAGTGTAATCGAAGTGAAATCACTTGAGGAATCGAATGCCGCAAGCAGAATTCAAATCCGAGCCTCCGTTCGGCAGGAAATCGCAGTTATAGTGAAAAACATATCTTCTAGCAATCTAACTGCCAGAATCGTACTCTGTTGTTAAACAGAAGTGTAATCGAAGTGAAATGACTTGAGGAATCGAATGCCGCAAGCAGAATTCAAATCCGAGCCTCCGTTCGGCAGGAAATCGCAGTTATAGTGAAAAACCTATCTTCTAGCATTCTAACTGACAGAATCGTACTCTGTTGTTAAACAGAAGTGTAATCGAAGTGAAATCACTTGAGGAATCGAATGCCGCAAGCAGAATTCAAATCCGAGCCTCCGTTCGGCAGGAAATCGCAGTTATAGTGAAAAACCTATCTTCTAGCATTCTAACTGCCAGAATCGTACTCTGTTGTTAAACAGAAGTGTAATCGAAGTGAAATCACTTGAGGAATCGAATGCCGCAAGCAGAATTCAAATCCGAGCCTCCGTTCGGTAGGAAATCGCAGTTATAGTGAAAATCCTATCTTCTAGCATTCTAACTGCCAGAATCGTACTCTGTTGTTAAACAGAAGTGTAATCGAAGTGAAATCACTTGAGGAATCGAATGCCGCAAGCAGAATTCAAATCCGAGCCTCCGTTCGGCAGGAAATCGCAGTTATAGTGAAAAACCTATCTTCTAGCATTCTAACTGCCAGAATCGTACTCTGTTGTTAAACAGAAGTGTAATCGAAGTGAAATCACTTGAGGAATCGAATGCCGCAAGCAGAATTCAAATCCGAGCCTCCGTTCGGTAGGAAATCGCAGTTATAGTGAAAATCCTATCTTCTAGCATTCTAACTGCCAGAATCGTACTCTGTTGTTAAACAGAAGTGTAATCGAAGTGAAATCACTTGAGGAATCGAATGCCGCAAGCAGAATTCAAATCCGAGCCTCCGTTCGGCAGGAAATCGCAGTTATAGTGAAAAACCTATCTTCTAGCCTTCTAACGGCCAGAATCGTACTCTGTTGTTGAACAGAAGTGTATCCGAAGTAAAATGACTAGAGGGATCGAATGCCGCAAGCAGAATTCAAATCCGAGCCTCCGTTCGGCAGGAAATCGCAGTTATAGTGAAAAACCTATCTTCTAGCATTCTAACTGCCAGAATCGTACTCTGTTGTTAAACAGAAGTGTAATCGAAGTGAAATCACTTGAGGAATCGAATGCCGCAAGCAGAATTCAAATCCGAGCCTCCGTTCGGCAGGAAATCGCAGTTATAGTGAAAAACCTATCTTCTAGCATTCTAACTGCCAGAATCGTACTCTGTTGTTAAACAGAAGTGTAATCGAAGTGAAATCACTTGAGGAATCGAATGCCGCAAGCAGAATTCAAATCCGAGCCTCCGTTCGGCAGGAAATCGCAGTTATAGTGAAAAACATATCTTCTAGCAATCTAACTGCCAGAATCGTACTCTGTTGTTAAACAGAAGTGTAATCGAAGTGAAATGACTTGAGGAATCGAATGCCGCAAGCAGAATTCAAATCCGAGCCTCCGTTCGGCAGGAAATCGCAGTTATAGTGAAAAACCTATCTTCTAGCATTCTAACGGCCAGAATCGTACTCTGTTGTTGAACAGAAGTGTATCCGAAGTAAAATGACTAGAGGGATCGAATGCCGCAAGCAGAATTCAAATCCGAGCCTCCGTTCGGCAGGAAATCGCAGTTATAGTGAAAAACCTATCTTCTAGCATTCTAACGGCCAGAATCGTACTCTGTTGTTAAACAGAAGTGTATCCGAAGTAAAATGACTAGAGGGATCGAATGCCGCAAGCAGAATTCAAATCCGAGCCTCCGTTCGGCAGGAAATCGCAGTTATAGTGAAAAACCTATCTTCTAGCATTCTAACTGCCAGAATCGTACTCTGTTGTTAATCGAAGTGAAATCACTTGAGGAATCGAATGCCGCAAGCAGAATTCAAATCCGAGCCTCCTGTTACGTCCCAGGGACTTCACCCTATTTTTTTCCCCCTCCATATTTAAAAATAGTAAAATTTCGTTCCTACAAACTAGTTTCAATCAACTCACAAGCCATCGAAATGTTGATTGAACTTATAAATTAATAACATTATTTTTTCATATTTATTAAAAATACGTACCTACAACTTAGTTTCAATCAACTCGCAAGCCTTCGAAACGATGATTGAACCTATAAATTAATAACATTATTATTTCATATTTATTAAAAATACGTACCTACAACTTAGTTTCAATCAACTCGTTAGCCTTCGAAACGATGATTGAACCTATCAAATAAAAACATTTTTTTTTACTATATAAAAATATTAAAAATATCTATTTAAAAACCGGTCCCAATCGACTTAAAATGCCCGAAAACATCGATAGGACCTAAGATTAAAATACATATTTTTCGAACTTACCTTAACTAATTATTATTAATAATAAATATTATGTAAATATATTTTTTACAACTACACTTACTATTGTACATACGAAAGCGCAAATATCTAGTCCATAAGTTCCGTCGATACCTAGAAAATAAGTTATTTATTAAGTAATATTGTTGTGTAAATGGTTAAACAATTTATTATAATAAACTATGTATATACGTGCAGGAGATACCAGAACCAGATTCAAAAATGCCGCGTTCAAAAGAGTAGCACTGGAGCCAGTATCAATTTCTGCCACCAGATGGCGAGCCACGCTGGGGGCTCTCTCGATACTTGTAATAAAACCCGCTCTTCTTATAAAGGGCTCCTCCAGCCGTATTCTTAAGTCTTGACTGCCAGTCGTAGTGGACTGGTCTCCAGTTCACTGCTACTCTCCAGTCAACGGCTCACCGTGGTTCTGGTTCCCCGGCCGAGGTATACGTTGAACGTAACTCTCGTCGGTGAATTTTTAACCTTCCCTTCCTTACTGAGGCGCAATTCCTGCACCGCCGGTATTCCTTCCTACTGAGGTGCAGCCTCGACGTTGGCACCTTCGGTCTCTCTTCCTTCCTTACTGAGGCGCAATGATGCACCGCCGGTATCCCTTCCTTACTGAGGCGCAATACTGCACCGCCGGTATACTCCTTCCTTACTGAGGTGCAGCCTCGACGTTGGCACCTTCGGTACTCACTCCCTGATCTCTACGCGTCGTTTCATTTCGTATACTCCTATATTTAGATGCCGGTCTCAATGGATTCTTCTCTTCATAAATTCAATATACAGCGTTACTTCATTTCTTACACCGCGTTCAAGTAAGCTCACACGTATCTCCGTGAGGTATCCTGTTCCTAATGAGCCATTTCTTGCTGTCCATACTGTTCCTCCTTACCGTCTACCCCGGAAATGACGTTAATTTATGTTTTGCCTATCTATTAATTTTTGCATACCTGTGCTTTATCCTAGCTCGTTTCGCCCTGCCCAAACGGGACGCGCATAGAAATTAGTTCCCTAAAAACGCAGCTATGAAATCTTTTATATACTCTTCCAACCCGCTACGCCCTACCGCTCAACTACGCATTTCATTAATTAATAATATTTAATTCGTTTTTATTTTCTTCAAATCGAGTCACGGCCGTATTAAAAATCGCTATATTAAAGTCGCACTCTCTAAGTCTAATAGTCAGTTCACTCGCGACAATTTTAGAACAAGTATTCCCCCCAGACGTAACACCTCCGTTCGGCAGGAAATCGCAGTTATAGTGAAAAATCTATCTTCCAGCATTCTAACTGCCAGAATCGTACTCTGTTGTTAAACAGAAGTGTAATCGAAGTGAAATGACTTGAGGAATCGAATGCCGCAAGCAGAATTCAAATCCGAGCCTCCGTTCGGCAGGAAATCGCAGTTATAGTGAAAAACCTATCTTCTAGCATTCTAACGGCCAGAATCGTACTCTGTTGTTGAACAGAAGTGTAACCGAAGTAAAATGACTAGAGGGATCGAATGCCGCAAGCAGAATTCAAATCCGAGCCTCCGTTCGGCAGGAAATCGCAGTTATAGTGAAAAACCTATCTTCTAGCATTCTAACTGCCAGAATCGTACTCTGTTGTTAAACAGAAGTGTAATCGAAGTGAAATCACTTGAGGAATCGAATGCCGCAAGCAGAATTCAAATCCGAGCCTCCGTTCGGCAGGAAATCGCAGTTATAGTGAAAATCCTATCTTCTAGCATTCTAACTGCCAGAATCGTACTCTGTTGTTAAACAGAAGTGTAATCGAAGTGAAATCACTTGAGGAATCGAATGCCGCAAGCAGAATTCAAATCCGAGCCTCCGTTCGGCAGGAAATCGCAGTTATAGTGAAAAACCTATCTTCTAGCATTCTAACTGACAGAATCGTACTCTGTTGTTAAACAGAAGTGTAATCGAAGTGAAATCACTTGAGGAATCGAATGCCGCAAGCAGAATTCAAATCCGAGCCTCCGTTCGGTAGGAAATCGCAGTTATAGTGAAAATCCTATCTTCTAGCATTCTAACTGCCAGAATCGTACTCTGTTGTTAAACAGAAGTGTAATCGAAGTGAAATCACTTGAGGAATCGAATGCCGCAAGCAGAATTCAAATCCGAGCCTCCGTTCGGCAGGAAATCGCAGTTATAGTGAAAAACCTATCTTCTAGCATTCTAACTGACAGAATCGTACTCTGTTGTTAAACAGAAGTGTAATCGAAGTGAAATCACTTGAGGAATCGAATGCCGCAAGCAGAATTCAAATCCGAGCCTCCGTTCGGCAGGAAATCGCAGTTATAGTGAAAAACCTATCTTCTAGCATTCTAACTGCCAGAATCGTACTCTGTTGTTAAACAGAAGTGTAATCGAAGTGAAATCACTTGAGGAATCGAATGCCGCAAGCAGAATTCAAATCCGAGCCTCCGTTCGGTAGGAAATCGCAGTTATAGTGAAAATCCTATCTTCTAGCATTCTAACTGCCAGAATCGTACTCTGTTGTTAAACAGAAGTGTAATCGAAGTGAAATCACTTGAGGAATCGAATGCCGCAAGCAGAATTCAAATCCGAGCCTCCGTTCGGCAGGAAATCGCAGTTATAGTGAAAAACCTATCTTCTAGCCTTCTAACGGCCAGAATCGTACTCTGTTGTTGAACAGAAGTGTATCCGAAGTAAAATGACTAGAGGGATCGAATGCCGCAAGCAGAATTCAAATCCGAGCCTCCGTTCGGCAGGAAATCGCAGTTATAGTGAAAAACCTATCTTCTAGCATTCTAACTGCCAGAATCGTACTCTGTTGTTAAACAGAAGTGTAATCGAAGTGAAATCACTTGAGGAATCGAATGCCGCAAGCAGAATTCAAATCCGAGCCTCCATTCGGCAGGAAATCGCAGTTATAGTGAAAAACCTATCTTCTAGCATTCTAACTGCCAGAATCGTACTCTGTTGTTAAACAGAAGTGTAATCGAAGTGAAATCACTTGAGGAATCGAATGCCGCAAGCAGAATTCAAATCCGAGCCTCCGTTCGGCAGGAAATCGCAGTTATAGTGAAAAACATATCTTCTAGCAATCTAACTGCCAGAATAGTACTCTGTTGTTAAACAGAAGTGTAATCGAAGTGAAATCACTTGAGGAATCGAATGCCGCAAGCAGAATTCAAATCCGAGCCTCCGTTCGGTAGGAAATCGCAGTTATAGTGAAAATCCTATCTTCTAGCATTCTAACTGCCAGAATCGTACTCTGTTGTTAACCAGAAGTGTAATCGAAGTGAAATCACTTGAGGAATCGAATGCCGCAAGCAGAATTCAAATCCGAGCCTCCGTTCGGCAGGAAATCGCAGTTATAGTGAAAAACCTATCTTCTAGCATTCTAACTGACAGAATCGTACTCTGTTGTTAAACAGAAGTGTAATCGAAGTGAAATCACTTGAGGAATCGAATGCCGCAAGCAGAATTCAAATCCGAGCCTCCGTTCGGTAGGAAATCGCAGTTATAGTGAAAATCCTATCTTCTAGCATTCTAACTGCCAGAATCGTACTCTGTTGTTAAACAGAAGTGTAATCGAAGTGAAATCACTTGAGGAATCGAATGCCGCAAGCAGAATTCAAATCCGAGCCTCCGTTCGGCAGGAAATCGCAGTTATAGTGAAAAACCTATCTTCTAGCATTCTAACTGCCAGAATCGTACTCTGTTGTTAAACAGAAGTGTAATCGAAGTGAAATCACTTGAGGAATCGAATGCCGCAAGCAGAATTCAAATCCGAGCCTCCGTTCGGCAGGAAATCGCAGTTATAGTGAAAAACCTATCTTCTAGCATTCTAACTGACAGAATCGTACTCTGTTGTTAAACAGAAGTGTAATCGAAGTGAAATCACTTGAGGAATCGAATGCCGCAAGCAGAATTCAAATCCGAGCCTCCGTTCGGCAGGAAATCGCAGTTATAGTGAAAAACCTATCTTCTAGCATTCTAACTGCCAGAATCGTACTCTGTTGTTAAACAGAAGTGTAATCGAAGTGAAATCACTTGAGGAATCGAATGCCGCAAGCAGAATTCAAATCCGAGCCTCCGTTCGGCAGGAAATCGCAGTTATAGTGAAAAACCTATCTTCTAGCATTCTAACTGACAGAATCGTACTCTGTTGTTAAACAGAAGTGTAATCGAAGTGAAATCACTTGAGGAATCGAATGCCGCAAGCAGAATTCAAATCCGAGCCTCCGTTCGGTAGGAAATCGCAGTTATAGTGAAAATCCTATCTTCTAGCATTCTAACTGCCAGAATCGTACTCTGTTGTTAAACAGAAGTGTAATCGAAGTGAAATCACTTGAGGAATCGAATGCCGCAAGCAGAATTCAAATCCGAGCCTCCGTTCGGCAGGAAATCGCAGTTATAGTGAAAAACCTATCTTCTAGCATTCTAACTGACAGAATCGTACTCTGTTGTTAAACAGAAGTGTAATCGAAGTGAAATCACTTGAGGAATCGAATGCCGCAAGCAGAATTCAAATCCGAGCCTCCGTTCGGCAGGAAATCGCAGTTATAGTGAAAAACCTATCTTCTAGCATTCTAACTGCCAGAATCGTACTCTGTTGTTAAACAGAAGTGTAATCGAAGTGAAATCACTTGAGGAATCGAATGCCGCAAGCAGAATTCAAATCCGAGCCTCCGTTCGGTAGGAAATCGCAGTTATAGTGAAAATCCTATCTTCTAGCATTCTAACTGCCAGAATCGTACTCTGTTGTTAAACAGAAGTGTAATCGAAGTGAAATCACTTGAGGAATCGAATGCCGCAAGCAGAATTCAAATCCGAGCCTCCGTTCGGCAGGAAATCGCAGTTATAGTGAAAAACCTATCTTCTAGCCTTCTAACGGCCAGAATCGTACTCTGTTGTTGAACAGAAGTGTAATCGAAGTGAAATCACTTGAGGAATCGAATGCCGCAAGCAGAATTCAAATCCGAGCCTCCGTTCGGCAGGAAATCGCAGTTATAGTGAAAAACATATCTTCTAGCATTCTAACTGCCAGAATCGTACTCTGTTGTTAAACAGAAGTGTAATCGAAGTGAAATCACTTGAGGAATCGAATGCCGCAAGCAGAATTCAAATCCGAGCCTCCGTTCGGCAGGAAATCGCAGTTATAGTGAAAAACATATCTTCTAGCAATCTAACTGCCAGAATCGTACTCTGTTGTTAAACAGAAGTGTAATCGAAGTGAAATCACTTGAGGAATCGAATGCCGCAAGCAGAATTCAAATCCGAGCCTCCGTTCGGTAGGAAATCGCAGTTATAGTGAAAATCCTATCTTCTAGCATTCTAACTGCCAGAATCGTACTCTGTTGTTAAACAGAAGTGTAATCGAAGTGAAATCACTTGAGGAATCGAATGCCGCAAGCAGAATTCAAATCCGAGCCTCCGTTCGGCAGGAAATCGCAGTTATAGTGAAAAACCTATCTTCTAGCATTCTAACTGACAGAATCGTACTCTGTTGTTAAACAGAAGTGTAATCGAAGTGAAATCACTTGAGGAATCGAATGCCGCAAGCAGAATTCAAATCCGAGCCTCCGTTCGGCAGGAAATCGCAGTTATAGTGAAAAACCTATCTTCTAGCATTCTAACTGCCAGAATCGTACTCTGTTGTTAAACAGAAGTGTAATCGAAGTGAAATCACTTGAGGAATCGAATGCCGCAAGCAGAATTCAAATCCGAGCCTCCGTTCGGTAGGAAATCGCAGTTATAGTGAAAATCCTATCTTCTAGCATTCTAACTGCCAGAATCGTACTCTGTTGTTAAACAGAAGTGTAATCGAAGTGAAATGACTTGAGGAATCGAATGCCGCAAGCAGAATTCAAATCCGAGCCTCCGTTCGGCAGGAAATCGCAGTTATAGTGAAAAACCTATCTTCTAGCATTCTAACGGCCAGAATCGTACTCTGTTGTTGAACAGAAGTGTATCCGAAGTAAAATGACTAGAGGGATCGAATGCCGCAAGCAGAATTCAAATCCGAGCCTCCGTTCGGCAGGAAATCGCAGTTATAGTGAAAATCCTATCTTCTAGCATTCTAACTGCCAGAATCGTACTCTGTTGTTAATCGAAGTGAAATCACTTGAGGAATCGAATGCCGCAAGCAGAATTCAAATCCGAGCCTCCGTTCGGCAGGAAATCGCAGTTATAGTGAAAAACCTATCTTCTAGCATTCTAACGGCCAGAATCGTACTCTGTTGTTGAACAGAAGTGTATCCGAAGTAAAATGACTAGAGGGATCGAATGCCGCAAGCAGAATTCAAATCCGAGCCTCCGTTCGGCAGGAAATCGCAGTTATAGTGAAAAACCTATCTTCTAGCATTCTAACGGCCAGAATCGTACTCTGTTGTTGAACAGAAGTGTATCCGAAGTAAAATGACTAGAGGGATCGAATGCCGCAAGCAGAATTCAAATCCGAGCCTCCGTTCGGCAGGAAATCGCAGTTATAGTGAAAAACCTATCTTCTAGCATTCTAACTGCCAGAATCGTACTCTGTTGTTAAACAGAAGTGTAATCGAAGTGAAATCACTTGAGGAATCGAATGCCGCAAGCAGAATTCAAATCCGAGCCTCCGTTCGGTAGGAAATCGCAGTTATAGTGAAAATCCTATCTTCTAGCATTCTAACTGCCAGAATCGTACTCTGTTGTTAAACAGAAGTGTAATCGAAGTGAAATCACTTGAGGAATCGAATGCCGCAAGCAGAATTCAAATCCGAGCCTCCGTTCGGCAGGAAATCGCAGTTATAGTGAAAAACCTATCTTCTAGCATTCTAACTGACAGAATCGTACTCTGTTGTTAAACAGAAGTGTAATCGAAGTGAAATCACTTGAGGAATCGAATGCCGCAAGCAGAATTCAAATCCGAGCCTCCGTTCGGCAGGAAATCGCAGTTATAGTGAAAAACCTATCTTCTAGCAATCTAACTGCCAGAATCGTACTCTGTTGTTAAACAGAAGTGTAATCGAAGTGAAATCACTTGAGGAATCGAATGCCGCAAGCAGAATTCAAATCCGAGCCTCCGTTCGGCAGGAAATCGCAGTTATAGTGAAAATCCTATCTTCTAGCATTCTAACTGCCAGAATCGTACTCTGTTGTTAAACAGAAGTGTAATCGAAGTGAAATCACTTGAGGAATCGAATGCCGCAAGCAGAATTCAAATCCGAGCCTCCGTTCGGCAGGAAATCGCAGTTATAGTGAAAAACCTATCTTCTAGCATTCTAACTGACAGAATCGTACTCTGTTGTTAAACAGAAGTGTAATCGAAGTGAAATCACTTGAGGAATCGAATGACGCAAGCAGAATTCAAATCCGAGCCTCCGTTCGGCAGGAAATCGCAGTTATAGTGAAAAACCTATCTTCTAGCATTCTAACTGCCAGAATCGTACTCTGTTGTTAAACAGAAGTGTAATCGAAGTGAAATCACTTGAGGAATCGAATGCCGCAAGCAGAATTCAAATCCGAGCCTCCGTTCGGTAGGAAATCGCAGTTATAGTGAAAATCCTATCTTCTAGCATTCTAACTGCCAGAATCGTACTCTGTTGTTAAACAGAAGTGTAATCGAAGTGAAATCACTTGAGGAATCGAATGCCGCAAGCAGAATTCAAATCCGAGCCTCCGTTCGGTAGGAAATCGCAGTTATAGTGAAAATCCTATCTTCTAGCATTCTAACTGCCAGAATCGTACTCTGTTGTTAAACAGAAGTGTAATCGAAGTGAAATCACTTGAGGAATCGAATGCCGCAAGCAGAATTCAAATCCGAGCCTCCGTTCGGCAGGAAATCGCAGTTATAGTGAAAAACCTATCTTCTAGCCTTCTAACGGCCAGAATCGTACTCTGTTGTTGAACAGAAGTGTATCCGAAGTAAAATGACTAGAGGGATCGAATGCCGCAAGCAGAATTCAAATCCGAGCCTCCGTTCGGCAGGAAATCGCAGTTATAGTGAAAAACCTATCTTCCAGCATTCTAACTGCCAGAATAGTACTCTGTTGTTAAACAGAAGTGTAATCGAAGTGAAATCACTTGAGGAATCGAATGCCGCAAGCAGAATTCAAATCCGAGCCTCCGTTCGGCAGGAAATCGCAGTTATAGTGAAAAACCTATCTTCTAGCATTCTAACTGCCAGAATCGTACTCTGTTGTTAAACAGAAGTGTAATCGAAGTGAAATCACTTGAGGAATCGAATGCCGCAAGCAGAATTCAAATCCGAGCCTCCGTTCGGCAGGAAATCGCAGTTATAGTGAAAAACATATCTTCTAGCAATCTAACTGCCAGAATCGTACTCTGTTGTTAAACAGAAGTGTAATCGAAGTGAAATCACTTGAGGAATCGAATGCCGCAAGCAGAATTCAAATCCGAGCCTCCGTTCGGCAGGAAATCGCAGTTATAGTGAAAAATCTATCTTCCAGCATTCTAACTGCCAGAATCGTACTCTGTTGTTAATCGAAGTGAAATCACTTGAGGAATCGAATGCCGCAAGCAGAATTCAAATCCGAGCCTCCGTTCGGCAGGAAATCGCAGTTATAGTGAAAAACCTATCTTCCAGCATTCTAACTGCCAGAATAGTACTCTGTTGTTAAACAGAAGTGTAATCGAAGTGAAATCACTTGAGGAATCGAATGCCGCAAGCAGAATTCAAATCCGAGCCTCCGTTCGGCAGGAAATCGCAGTTATAGTGAAAAACCTATCTTCTAGCATTCTAACTGCCAGAATCGTACTCTGTTGTTAATCGAAGTGAAATCACTTGAGGAATCGAATGCCGCAAGCAGAATTCAAATCCGAGCCTCCGTTCGGCAGGAAATCGCAGTTATAGTGAAAAACATATCTTCTAGCAATCTAACTGCCAGAATCGTACTCTGTTGTTAAACAGAAGTGTAATCGAAGTGAAATCACTTGAGGAATCGAATGCCGCAAGCAGAATTCAAATCCGAGCCTCCGTTCGGCAGGAAATCGCAGTTATAGTGAAAAACCTATCTTCTAGCATTCTAACGGCCAGAATCGTACTCTGTTGTTGAACAGAAGTGTATCCGAAGTAAAATGACTAGAGGGATCGAATGCCGCAAGCAGAATTCAAATCCGAGCCTCCGTTCGGCAGGAAATCGCAGTTATAGTGAAAAACCTATCTTCTAGCATTCTAACGGCCAGAATCGTACTCTGTTGTTGAACAGAAGTGTATCCGAAGTAAAATGACTAGAGGGATCGAATGCCGCAAGCAGAATTCAAATCCGAGCCTCCGTTCGGCAGGAAATCGCAGTTATAGTGAAAAACCTATCTTCTAGCATTCTAACTGCCAGAATCGTACTCTGTTGTTAATCGAAGTGAAATCACTTGAGGAATCGAATGCCGCAAGCAGAATTCAAATCCGAGCCTCCGTTCGGCAGGAAATCGCAGTTATAGTGAAAAATCTATCTTCCAGCATTCTAACTGCCAGAATCGTACTCTGTTGTTAAACAGAAGTGTAATCGAAGTGAAATGACTTGAGGAATCGAATGCCGCAAGCAGAATTCAAATCCGAGCCTCCGTTCGGCAGGAAATCGCAGTTATAGTGAAAAACCTATCTTCTAGCATTCTAACGGCCAGAATCGTACTCTGTTGTTGAACAGAAGTGTATCCGAAGTAAAATGACTAGAGGGATCGAATGCCGCAAGCAGAATTCAAATCCGAGCCTCCGTTCGGCAGGAAATCGCAGTTATAGTGAAAAACCTATCTTCTAGCATTCTAACGGCCAGAATCGTACTCTGTTGTTGAACAGAAGTGTATCCGAAGTAAAATGACTAGAGGGATCGAATGCCGCAAGCAGAATTCAAATCCGAGCCTCCGTTCGGCAGGAAATCGCAGTTATAGTGAAAAACCTATCTTCTAGCATTCTAACTGCCAGAATCGTACTCTGTTGTTAATCGAAGTGAAATCACTTGAGGAATCGAATGCCGCAAGCAGAATTCAAATCCGAGCCTCCGTTCGGCAGGAAATCGCAGTTATAGTGAAAAATCTATCTTCCAGCATTCTAACGGCCAGAATCGTACTCTGTTGTTGAACAGAAGTGTATCCGAAGTAAAATGACTAGAGGGATCGAATGCCGCAAGCAGAATTCAAATCCGAGCCTCCGTTCGGCAGGAAATCGCAGTTATAGTGAAAAACCTATCTTCTAGCATTCTAACGGCCAGAATCGTACTCTGTTGTTGAACAGAAGTGTATCCGAAGTAAAATGACTAGAGGGATCGAATGCCGCAAGCAGAATTCAAATCCGAGCCTCCGTTCGGCAGGAAATCGCAGTTATAGTGAAAAACCTATCTTCTAGCATTCTAACTGCCAGAATCGTACTCTGTTGTTAAACAGAAGTGTAATCGAAGTGAAATCACTTGAGGAATCGAATGCCGCAAGCAGAATTCAAATCCGAGCCTCCGTTCGGCAGGAAATCGCAGTTATAGTGAAAATCCTATCTTCTAGCATTCTAACTGCCAGAATCGTACTCTGTTGTTAAACAGAAGTGTAATCGAAGTGAAATCACTTGAGGAATCGAATGCCGCAAGCAGAATTCAAATCCGAGCCTCCGTTCGGCAGGAAATCGCAGTTATAGTGAAAAACCTATCTTCTAGCATTCTAACTGACAGAATCGTACTCTGTTGTTAAACAGAAGTGTAATCGAAGTGAAATCACTTGAGGAATCGAATGCCGCAAGCAGAATTCAAATCCGAGCCTCCGTTCGGTAGGAAATCGCAGTTATAGTGAAAATCCTATCTTCTAGCATTCTAACTGCCAGAATCGTACTCTGTTGTTAAACAGAAGTGTAATCGAAGTGAAATCACTTGAGGAATCGAATGCCGCAAGCAGAATTCAAATCCGAGCCTCCGTTCGGCAGGAAATCGCAGTTATAGTGAAAAACCTATCTTCTAGCATTCTAACTGACAGAATCGTACTCTGTTGTTAAACAGAAGTGTAATCGAAGTGAAATCACTTGAGGAATCGAATGCCGCAAGCAGAATTCAAATCCGAGCCTCCGTTCGGCAGGAAATCGCAGTTATAGTGAAAAACCTATCTTCTAGCATTCTAACTGCCAGAATCGTACTCTGTTGTTAAACAGAAGTGTAATCGAAGTGAAATCACTTGAGGAATCGAATGCCGCAAGCAGAATTCAAATCCGAGCCTCCGTTCGGCAGGAAATCGCAGTTATAGTGAAAAACCTATCTTCTAGCATTCTAACGGCCAGAATCGTACTCTGTTGTTGAACAGAAGTGTATCCGAAGTAAAATGACTAGAGGGATCGAATGCCGCAAGCAGAATTCAAATCCGAGCCTCCGTTCGGCAGGAAATCGCAGTTATAGTGAAAAACCTATCTTCTAGCATTCTAACTGCCAGAATCGTACTCTGTTGTTAATCGAAGTGAAATCACTTGAGGAATCGAATGCCGCAAGCAGAATTCAAATCCGAGCCTCCGTTCGGCAGGAAATCGCAGTTATAGTGAAAAATCTATCTTCCAGCATTCTAACTGCCAGAATCGTACTCTGTTGTTAAACAGAAGTGTAATCGAAGTGAAATGACTTGAGGAATCGAATGCCGCAAGCAGAATTCAAATCCGAGCCTCCGTTCGGCAGGAAATCGCAGTTATAGTGAAAAACCTATCTTCTAGCATTCTAACGGCCAGAATCGTACTCTGTTGTTGAACAGAAGTGTATCCGAAGTAAAATGACTAGAGGGATCGAATGCCGCAAGCAGAATTCAAATCCGAGCCTCCGTTCGGCAGGAAATCGCAGTTATAGTGAAAATCCTATCTTCTAGCATTCTAACTGCCAGAATCGTACTCTGTTGTTAAACAGAAGTGTAATCGAAGTGAAATCACTTGAGGAATCGAATGCCGCAAGCAGAATTCAAATCCGAGCCTCCGTTCGGCAGGAAATCGCAGTTATAGTGAAAAATCTATCTTCCAGCATTCTAACGGCCAGAATCGTACTCTGTTGTTGAACAGAAGTGTATCCGAAGTAAAATGACTAGAGGGATCGAATGCCGCAAGCAGAATTCAAATCCGAGCCTCCGTTCGGCAGGAAATCGCAGTTATAGTGAAAAACCTATCTTCTAGCATTCTAACGGCCAGAATCGTACTCTGTTGTTGAACAGAAGTGTATCCGAAGTAAAATGACTAGAGGGATCGAATGCCGCAAGCAGAATTCAAATCCGAGCCTCCGTTCGGCAGGAAATCGCAGTTATAGTGAAAAACCTATCTTCTAGCATTCTAACTGCCAGAATCGTACTCTGTTGTTAAACAGAAGTGTAATCGAAGTGAAATCACTTGAGGAATCGAATGCCGCAAGCAGAATTCAAATCCGAGCCTCCGTTCGGCAGGAAATCGCAGTTATAGTGAAAATCCTATCTTCTAGCATTCTAACTGCCAGAATCGTACTCTGTTGTTAAACAGAAGTGTAATCGAAGTGAAATCACTTGAGGAATCGAATGCCGCAAGCAGAATTCAAATCCGAGCCTCCGTTCGGCAGGAAATCGCAGTTATAGTGAAAAACCTATCTTCTAGCATTCTAACTGACAGAATCGTACTCTGTTGTTAAACAGAAGTGTAATCGAAGTGAAATCACTTGAGGAATCGAATGCCGCAAGCAGAATTCAAATCCGAGCCTCCGTTCGGTAGGAAATCGCAGTTATAGTGAAAATCCTATCTTCTAGCATTCTAACTGCCAGAATCGTACTCTGTTGTTAAACAGAAGTGTAATCGAAGTGAAATCACTTGAGGAATCGAATGCCGCAAGCAGAATTCAAATCCGAGCCTCCGTTCGGCAGGAAATCGCAGTTATAGTGAAAATCCTATCTTCTAGCATTCTAACTGACAGAATCGTACTCTGTTGTTAAACAGAAGTGTAATCGAAGTGAAATCACTTGAGGAATCGAATGCCGCAAGCAGAATTCAAATCCGAGCCTCCGTTCGGCAGGAAATCGCAGTTATAGTGAAAAACCTATCTTCTAGCATTCTAACTGCCAGAATCGTACTCTGTTGTTAAACAGAAGTGTAATCGAAGTGAAATCACTTGAGGAATCGAATGCCGCAAGCAGAATTCAAATCCGAGCCTCCGTTCGGCAGGAAATCGCAGTTATAGTGAAAAACCTATCTTCTAGCATTCTAACGGCCAGAATCGTACTCTGTTGTTGAACAGAAGTGTATCCGAAGTAAAATGACTAGAGGGATCGAATGCCGCAAGCAGAATTCAAATCCGAGCCTCCGTTCGGCAGGAAATCGCAGTTATAGTGAAAAACCTATCTTCTAGCATTCTAACTGCCAGAATCGTACTCTGTTGTTAATCGAAGTGAAATCACTTGAGGAATCGAATGCCGCAAGCAGAATTCAAATCCGAGCCTCCGTTCGGCAGGAAATCGCAGTTATAGTGAAAAATCTATCTTCCAGCATTCTAACTGCCAGAATCGTACTCTGTTGTTAAACAGAAGTGTAATCGAAGTGAAATGACTTGAGGAATCGAATGCCGCAAGCAGAATTCAAATCCGAGCCTCCGTTCGGCAGGAAATCGCAGTTATAGTGAAAAACCTATCTTCTAGCATTCTAACGGCCAGAATCGTACTCTGTTGTTGAACAGAAGTGTATCCGAAGTAAAATGACTAGAGGGATCGAATGCCGCAAGCAGAATTCAAATCCGAGCCTCCGTTCGGCAGGAAATCGCAGTTATAGTGAAAATCCTATCTTCTAGCATTCTAACTGCCAGAATCGTACTCTGTTGTTAAACAGAAGTGTAATCGAAGTGAAATCACTTGAGGAATCGAATGCCGCAAGCAGAATTCAAATCCGAGCCTCCGTTCGGCAGGAAATCGCAGTTATAGTGAAAAACCTATCTTCTAGCATTCTAACGGCCAGAATCGTACTCTGTTATTGAACAGAAGTGTAATCGAAGTGAAATGACTTGAGGAATCGAATGCCGCAAGCAGAATTCAAATCCGAGCCTCCGTTCGGCAGGAAATCGCAGTTATAGTGAAAAACCTATCTTCTAGCATTCTAACTGCCAGAATAGTACTCTGTTGTTGAACAGAAGTGTATCCGAAGTAAAATGACTAGAGGGATCGAATGCCGCAAGCAGAATTCAAATCCGAGCCTCCGTTCGGCAGGAAATCGCAGTTATAGTGAAAAACCTATCTTCTAGCATTCTAACTGCCAGAATCGTACTCTGTTGTTAATCGAAGTGAAATCACTTGAGGAATCGAATGCCGCAAGCAGAATTCAAATCCGAGCCTCCGTTCGGCAGGAAATCGCAGTTATAGTGAAAAATCTATCTTCCAGCATTCTAACTGCCAGAATCGTACTCTGTTGTTAAACAGAAGTGTAATCGAAGTGAAATGACTTGAGGAATCGAATGCCGCAAGCAGAATTCAAATCCGAGCCTCCGTTCGGCAGGAAATCGCAGTTATAGTGAAAAACCTATCTTCTAGCATTCTAACGGCCAGAATCGTACTCTGTTGTTGAACAGAAGTGTATCCGAAGTAAAATGACTAGAGGGATCGAATGCCGCAAGCAGAATTCAAATCCGAGCCTCCGTTCGGCAGGAAATCGCAGTTATAGTGAAAAACCTATCTTCTAGCATTCTAACGGCCAGAATCGTACTCTGTTGTTGAACAGAAGTGTATCCGAAGTAAAATGACTAGAGGGATCGAATGCCGCAAGCAGAATTCAAATCCGAGCCTCCGTTCGGCAGGAAATCGCAGTTATAGTGAAAAACCTATCTTCTAGCATTCTAACTGCCAGAATCGTACTCTGTTGTTAATCGAAGTGAAATCACTTGAGGAATCGAATGCCGCAAGCAGAATTCAAATCCGAGCCTCCGTTCGGCAGGAAATCGCAGTTATAGTGAAAAATCTATCTTCCAGCATTCTAACGGCCAGAATCGTACTCTGTTGTTGAACAGAAGTGTATCCGAAGTAAAATGACTAGAGGGATCGAATGCCGCAAGCAGAATTCAAATCCGAGCCTCCGTTCGGCAGGAAATCGCAGTTATAGTGAAAAACCTATCTTCTAGCATTCTAACGGCCAGAATCGTACTCTGTTGTTGAACAGAAGTGTATCCGAAGTAAAATGACTAGAGGGATCGAATGCCGCAAGCAGAATTCAAATCCGAGCCTCCGTTCGGCAGGAAATCGCAGTTATAGTGAAAAACCTATCTTCTAGCATTCTAACTGCCAGAATCGTACTCTGTTGTTAAACAGAAGTGTAATCGAAGTGAAATCACTTGAGGAATCGAATGCCGCAAGCAGAATTCAAATCCGAGCCTCCGTTCGGCAGGAAATCGCAGTTATAGTGAAAATCCTATCTTCTAGCATTCTAACTGCCAGAATCGTACTCTGTTGTTAAACAGAAGTGTAATCGAAGTGAAATCACTTGAGGAATCGAATGCCGCAAGCAGAATTCAAATCCGAGCCTCCGTTCGGCAGGAAATCGCAGTTATAGTGAAAAACCTATCTTCTAGCATTCTAACTGACAGAATCGTACTCTGTTGTTAAACAGAAGTGTAATCGAAGTGAAATCACTTGAGGAATCGAATGCCGCAAGCAGAATTCAAATCCGAGCCTCCGTTCGGTAGGAAATCGCAGTTATAGTGAAAATCCTATCTTCTAGCATTCTAACTGCCAGAATCGTACTCTGTTGTTAAACAGAAGTGTAATCGAAGTGAAATCACTTGAGGAATCGAATGCCGCAAGCAGAATTCAAATCCGAGCCTCCGTTCGGCAGGAAATCGCAGTTATAGTGAAAAACCTATCTTCTAGCATTCTAACTGACAGAATCGTACTCTGTTGTTAAACAGAAGTGTAATCGAAGTGAAATCACTTGAGGAATCGAATGCCGCAAGCAGAATTCAAATCCGAGCCTCCGTTCGGCAGGAAATCGCAGTTATAGTGAAAAACCTATCTTCTAGCATTCTAACTGCCAGAATCGTACTCTGTTGTTAAACAGAAGTGTAATCGAAGTGAAATCACTTGAGGAATCGAATGCCGCAAGCAGAATTCAAATCCGAGCCTCCGTTCGGCAGGAAATCGCAGTTATAGTGAAAAACCTATCTTCTAGCATTCTAACGGCCAGAATCGTACTCTGTTGTTGAACAGAAGTGTATCCGAAGTAAAATGACTAGAGGGATCGAATGCCGCAAGCAGAATTCAAATCCGAGCCTCCGTTCGGCAGGAAATCGCAGTTATAGTGAAAAACCTATCTTCTAGCATTCTAACTGCCAGAATCGTACTCTGTTGTTAATCGAAGTGAAATCACTTGAGGAATCGAATGCCGCAAGCAGAATTCAAATCCGAGCCTCCGTTCGGCAGGAAATCGCAGTTATAGTGAAAAACCTATCTTCTAGCATTCTAACGGCCAGAATCGTACTCTGTTGTTGAACAGAAGTGTATCCGAAGTAAAATGACTAGAGGGATCGAATGCCGCAAGCAGAATTCAAATCCGAGCCTCCGTTCGGCAGGAAATCGCAGTTATAGTGAAAAACCTATCTTCTAGCATTCTAACTGCCAGAATCGTACTCTGTTGTTAAACAGAAGTGTAATCGAAGTGAAATCACTTGAGGAATCGAATGCCGCAAGCAGAATTCAAATCCGAGCCTCCGTTCGGTAGGAAATCGCAGTTATAGTGAAAATCCTATCTTCTAGCATTCTAACTGCCAGAATCGTACTCTGTTGTTAAACAGAAGTGTAATCGAAGTGAAATCACTTGAGGAATCGAATGCCGCAAGCAGAATTCAAATCCGAGCCTCCGTTCGGCAGGAAATCGCAGTTATAGTGAAAAACCTATCTTCTAGCATTCTAACTGACAGAATCGTACTCTGTTGTTAAACAGAAGTGTAATCGAAGTGAAATCACTTGAGGAATCGAATGCCGCAAGCAGAATTCAAATCCGAGCCTCCGTTCGGCAGGAAATCGCAGTTATAGTGAAAAACCTATCTTCTAGCATTCTAACTGCCAGAATCGTACTCTGTTGTTAATCGAAGTGAAATCACTTGAGGAATCGAATGCCGCAAGCAGAATTCAAATCCGAGCCTCCGTTCGGCAGGAAATCGCAGTTATAGTGAAAAACCTATCTTCTAGCATTCTAACGGCCAGAATCGTACTCTGTTGTTGAACAGAAGTGTATCCGAAGTAAAATGACTAGAGGGATCGAATGCCGCAAGCAGAATTCAAATCCGAGCCTCCGTTCGGCAGGAAATCGCAGTTATAGTGAAAAACCTATCTTCTAGCATTCTAACGGCCAGAATCGTACTCTGTTGTTGAACAGAAGTGTATCCGAAGTAAAATGACTAGAGGGATCGAATGCCGCAAGCAGAATTCAAATCCGAGCCTCCGTTCGGCAGGAAATCGCAGTTATAGTGAAAAACCTATCTTCTAGCATTCTAACTGCCAGAATCGTACTCTGTTGTTAAACAGAAGTGTAATCGAAGTGAAATCACTTGAGGAATCGAATGCCGCAAGCAGAATTCAAATCCGAGCCTCCGTTCGGCAGGAAATCGCAGTTATAGTGAAAAACCTATCTTCTAGCATTCTAACGGCCAGAATCGTACTCTGTTGTTGAACAGAAGTGTATCCGAAGTAAAATGACTAGAGGGATCGAATGCCGCAAGCAGAATTCAAATCCGAGCCTCCGTTCGGCAGGAAATCGCAGTTATAGTGAAAAACCTATCTTCTAGCATTCTAACGGCCAGAATCGTACTCTGTTGTTGAACAGAAGTGTATCCGAAGTAAAATGACTAGAGGGATCGAATGCCGCAAGCAGAATTCAAATCCGAGCCTCCGTTCGGCAGGAAATCGCAGTTATAGTGAAAAACCTATCTTCTAGCATTCTAACTGCCAGAATCGTACTCTGTTGTTAATCGAAGTGAAATCACTTGAGGAATCGAATGCCGCAAGCAGAATTCAAATCCGAGCCTCCGTTCGGCAGGAAATCGCAGTTATAGTGAAAAATCTATCTTCCAGCATTCTAACTGCCAGAATCGTACTCTGTTGTTAAACAGAAGTGTAATCGAAGTGAAATGACTTGAGGAATCGAATGCCGCAAGCAGAATTCAAATCCGAGCCTCCGTTCGGCAGGAAATCGCAGTTATAGTGAAAAACCTATCTTCTAGCATTCTAACGGCCAGAATCGTACTCTGTTGTTGAACAGAAGTGTATCCGAAGTAAAATGACTAGAGGGATCGAATGCCGCAAGCAGAATTCAAATCCGAGCCTCCGTTCGGCAGGAAATCGCAGTTATAGTGAAAAACCTATCTTCTAGCATTCTAACGGCCAGAATCGTACTCTGTTGTTGAACAGAAGTGTATCCGAAGTAAAATGACTAGAGGGATCGAATGCCGCAAGCAGAATTCAAATCCGAGCCTCCGTTCGGCAGGAAATCGCAGTTATAGTGA
The DNA here is from genome assembly GCA_910593735.2 of Ectemnius lituratus. Classification (NCBI taxonomy): domain Eukaryota; kingdom Metazoa; phylum Arthropoda; class Insecta; order Hymenoptera; family Crabronidae; genus Ectemnius; species Ectemnius lituratus. The sequence goes on along the minus strand of OU343044.1, from coordinate 1,065,181 downwards.
AAAACCTATCTTCTAGCATTCTAACTGCCAGAATCGTACTCTGTTGTTAATCGAAGTGAAATCACTTGAGGAATCGAATGCCGCAAGCAGAATTCAAATCCGAGCCTCCGTTCGGCAGGAAATCGCAGTTATAGTGAAAAATCTATCTTCCAGCATTCTAACGGCCAGAATCGTACTCTGTTGTTGAACAGAAGTGTATCCGAAGTAAAATGACTAGAGGGATCGAATGCCGCAAGCAGAATTCAAATCCGAGCCTCCGTTCGGCAGGAAATCGCAGTTATAGTGAAAAACCTATCTTCTAGCATTCTAACGGCCAGAATCGTACTCTGTTGTTGAACAGAAGTGTATCCGAAGTAAAATGACTAGAGGGATCGAATGCCGCAAGCAGAATTCAAATCCGAGCCTCCGTTCGGCAGGAAATCGCAGTTATAGTGAAAAACCTATCTTCTAGCATTCTAACTGCCAGAATCGTACTCTGTTGTTAAACAGAAGTGTAATCGAAGTGAAATCACTTGAGGAATCGAATGCCGCAAGCAGAATTCAAATCCGAGCCTCCGTTCGGCAGGAAATCGCAGTTATAGTGAAAATCCTATCTTCTAGCATTCTAACTGCCAGAATCGTACTCTGTTGTTAAACAGAAGTGTAATCGAAGTGAAATCACTTGAGGAATCGAATGCCGCAAGCAGAATTCAAATCCGAGCCTCCGTTCGGCAGGAAATCGCAGTTATAGTGAAAAACCTATCTTCTAGCATTCTAACTGACAGAATCGTACTCTGTTGTTAAACAGAAGTGTAATCGAAGTGAAATCACTTGAGGAATCGAATGCCGCAAGCAGAATTCAAATCCGAGCCTCCGTTCGGTAGGAAATCGCAGTTATAGTGAAAATCCTATCTTCTAGCATTCTAACTGCCAGAATCGTACTCTGTTGTTAAACAGAAGTGTAATCGAAGTGAAATCACTTGAGGAATCGAATGCCGCAAGCAGAATTCAAATCCGAGCCTCCGTTCGGCAGGAAATCGCAGTTATAGTGAAAAACCTATCTTCTAGCATTCTAACTGACAGAATCGTACTCTGTTGTTAAACAGAAGTGTAATCGAAGTGAAATCACTTGAGGAATCGAATGCCGCAAGCAGAATTCAAATCCGAGCCTCCGTTCGGCAGGAAATCGCAGTTATAGTGAAAAACCTATCTTCTAGCATTCTAACTGCCAGAATCGTACTCTGTTGTTAAACAGAAGTGTAATCGAAGTGAAATCACTTGAGGAATCGAATGCCGCAAGCAGAATTCAAATCCGAGCCTCCGTTCGGCAGGAAATCGCAGTTATAGTGAAAAACCTATCTTCTAGCATTCTAACGGCCAGAATCGTACTCTGTTGTTGAACAGAAGTGTATCCGAAGTAAAATGACTAGAGGGATCGAATGCCGCAAGCAGAATTCAAATCCGAGCCTCCGTTCGGCAGGAAATCGCAGTTATAGTGAAAAACCTATCTTCTAGCATTCTAACTGCCAGAATCGTACTCTGTTGTTAATCGAAGTGAAATCACTTGAGGAATCGAATGCCGCAAGCAGAATTCAAATCCGAGCCTCCGTTCGGCAGGAAATCGCAGTTATAGTGAAAAATCTATCTTCCAGCATTCTAACTGCCAGAATCGTACTCTGTTGTTAAACAGAAGTGTAATCGAAGTGAAATGACTTGAGGAATCGAATGCCGCAAGCAGAATTCAAATCCGAGCCTCCGTTCGGCAGGAAATCGCAGTTATAGTGAAAAGCCTATCTTCTAGCATTCTAACGGCCAGAATCGTACTCTGTTGTTGAACAGAAGTGTATCCGAAGTAAAATGACTAGAGGGATCGAATGCCGCAAGCAGAATTCAAATCCGAGCCTCCGTTCGGCAGGAAATCGCAGTTATAGTGAAAAACCTATCTTCTAGCATTCTAACGGCCAGAATCGTACTCTGTTGTTGAACAGAAGTGTATCCGAAGTAAAATGACTAGAGGGATCGAATGCCGCAAGCAGAATTCAAATCCGAGCCTCCGTTCGGCAGGAAATCGCAGTTATAGTGAAAAACCTATCTTCTAGCATTCTAACTGCCAGAATCGTACTCTGTTGTTAATCGAAGTGAAATCACTTGAGGAATCGAATGCCGCAAGCAGAATTCAAATCCGAGCCTCCGTTCGGCAGGAAATCGCAGTTATAGTGAAAAACCTATCTTCTAGCATTCTAACGGCCAGAATCGTACTCTGTTGTTGAACAGAAGTGTATCCGAAGTAAAATGACTAGAGGGATCGAATGCCGCAAGCAGAATTCAAATCCGAGCCTCCGTTCGGCAGGAAATCGCAGTTATAGTGAAAAACCTATCTTCTAGCATTCTAACTGCCAGAATCGTACTCTGTTGTTAATCGAAGTGAAATCACTTGAGGAATCGAATGCCGCAAGCAGAATTCAAATCCGAGTCTCCGTTCGGCAGGAAATCGCAGTTATAGTGAAAAATCTATCTTCCAGCATTCTAACTGCCAGAATCGTACTCTGTTGTTAAACAGAAGTGTAATCGAAGTGAAATGACTTGAGGAATCGAATGCCGCAAGCAGAATTCAAATCCGAGCCTCCGTTCGGCAGGAAATCGCAGTTATAGTGAAAAACCTATCTTCTAGCATTCTAACGGCCAGAATCGTACTCTGTTGTTGAACAGAAGTGTATCCGAAGTAAAATGACTAGAGGGATCGAATGCCGCAAGCAGAATTCAAATCCGAGCCTCCGTTCGGCAGGAAATCGCAGTTATAGTGAAAAACCTATCTTCTAGCATTCTAACGGCCAGAATCGTACTCTGTTGTTGAACAGAAGTGTATCCGAAGTAAAATGACTAGAGGGATCGAATGCCGCAAGCAGAATTCAAATCCGAGCCTCCGTTCGGCAGGAAATCGCAGTTATAGTGAAAAACCTATCTTCTAGCATTCTAACTGCCAGAATCGTACTCTGTTGTTAATCGAAGTGAAATCACTTGAGGAATCGAATGCCGCAAGCAGAATTCAAATCCGAGCCTCCGTTCGGCAGGAAATCGCAGTTATAGTGAAAAATCTATCTTCCAGCATTCTAACTGCCAGAATCGTACTCTGTTGTTAAACAGAAATGTAATCGAAGTGAAATGACTTGAGGAATCGAATGCCGCAAGCAGAATTCAAATCCGAGCCTCCGTTCGGCAGGAAATCGCAGTTATAGTGAAAAACCTATCTTCTAGCATTCTAACGGCCAGAATCGTACTCTGTTGTTGAACAGAAGTGTATCCGAAGTAAAATGACTAGAGGGATCGAATGCCGCAAGCAGAATTCAAATCCGAGCCTCCGTTCGGCAGGAAATCGCAGTTATAGTGAAAAACCTATCTTCTAGCATTCTAACGGCCAGAATCGTACTCTGTTGTTGAACAGAAGTGTATCCGAAGTAAAATGACTAGAGGGATCGAATGCCGCAAGCAGAATTCAAATCCGAGCCTCCGTTCGGCAGGAAATCGCAGTTATAGTGAAAAACCTATCTTCTAGCATTCTAACTGCCAGAATCGTACTCTGTTGTTAAACAGAAGTGTAATCGAAGTGAAATCACTTGAGGAATCGAATGCCGCAAGCAGAATTCAAATCCGAGCCTCCGTTCGGCAGGAAATCGCAGTTATAGTGAAAATCCTATCTTCTAGCATTCTAACTGCCAGAATCGTACTCTGTTGTTAAACAGAAGTGTAATCGAAGTGAAATCACTTGAGGAATCGAATGCCGCAAGCAGAATTCAAATCCGAGCCTCCGTTCGGCAGGAAATCGCAGTTATAGTGAAAAACCTATCTTCTAGCATTCTAACTGACAGAATCGTACTCTGTTGTTAAACAGAAGTGTAATCGAAGTGAAATCACTTGAGGAATCGAATGCCGCAAGCAGAATTCAAATCCGAGCCTCCGTTCGGTAGGAAATCGCAGTTATAGTGAAAATCCTATCTTCTAGCATTCTAACTGCCAGAATCGTACTCTGTTGTTAAACAGAAGTGTAATCGAAGTGAAATCACTTGAGGAATCGAATGCCGCAAGCAGAATTCAAATCCGAGCCTCCGTTCGGCAGGAAATCGCAGTTATAGTGAAAAACCTATCTTCTAGCATTCTAACTGACAGAATCGTACTCTGTTGTTAAACAGAAGTGTAATCGAAGTGAAATCACTTGAGGAATCGAATGCCGCAAGCAGAATTCAAATCCGAGCCTCCGTTCGGCAGGAAATCGCAGTTATAGTGAAAAACCTATCTTCTAGCATTCTAACTGCCAGAATCGTACTCTGTTGTTAATCGAAGTGAAATCACTTGAGGAATCGAATGCCGCAAGCAGAATTCAAATCCGAGCCTCCGTTCGGCAGGAAATCGCAGTTATAGTGAAAAATCTATCTTCCAGCATTCTAACTGCCAGAATCGTACTCTGTTGTTAAACAGAAGTGTAATCGAAGTGAAATGACTTGAGGAATCGAATGCCGCAAGCAGAATTCAAATCCGAGCCTCCGTTCGGCAGGAAATCGCAGTTATAGTGAAAAACCTATCTTCTAGCATTCTAACGGCCAGAATCGTACTCTGTTGTTGAACAGAAGTGTATCCGAAGTAAAATGACTAGAGGGATCGAATGCCGCAAGCAGAATTCAAATCCGAGCCTCCGTTCGGCAGGAAATCGCAGTTATAGTGAAAAACCTATCTTCTAGCATTCTAACTGCCAGAATCGTACTCTGTTGTTAAACAGAAGTGTAATCGAAGTGAAATCACTTGAGGAATCGAATGCCGCAAGCAGAATTCAAATCCGAGCCTCCGTTCGGCAGGAAATCGCAGTTATAGTGAAAATCCTATCTTCTAGCATTCTAACTGCCAGAATCGTACTCTGTTGTTAAACAGAAGTGTAATCGAAGTGAAATCACTTGAGGAATCGAATGCCGCAAGCAGAATTCAAATCCGAGCCTCCGTTCGGCAGGAAATCGCAGTTATAGTGAAAAACCTATCTTCTAGCATTCTAACGGCCAGAATCGTACTCTGTTATTGAACAGAAGTGTAATCGAAGTGAAATGACTTGAGGAATCGAATGCCGCAAGCAGAATTCAAATCCGAGCCTCCGTTCGGCAGGAAATCGCAGTTATAGTGAAAAACCTATCTTCTAGCATTCTAACTGCCAGAATAGTACTCTGTTGTTGAACAGAAGTGTATCCGAAGTAAAATGACTAGAGGGATCGAATGCCGCAAGCAGAATTCAAATCCGAGCCTCCGTTCGGCAGGAAATCGCAGTTATAGTGAAAAACCTATCTTCTAGCATTCTAACTGCCAGAATCGTACTCTGTTGTTAATCGAAGTGAAATCACTTGAGGAATCGAATGCCGCAAGCAGAATTCAAATCCGAGCCTCCGTTCGGCAGGAAATCGCAGTTATAGTGAAAAATCTATCTTCCAGCATTCTAACTGCCAGAATCGTACTCTGTTGTTAAACAGAAGTGTAATCGAAGTGAAATGACTTGAGGAATCGAATGCCGCAAGCAGAATTCAAATCCGAGCCTCCGTTCGGCAGGAAATCGCAGTTATAGTGAAAAACCTATCTTCTAGCATTCTAACGGCCAGAATCGTACTCTGTTGTTGAACAGAAGTGTATCCGAAGTAAAATGACTAGAGGGATCGAATGCCGCAAGCAGAATTCAAATCCGAGCCTCCGTTCGGCAGGAAATCGCAGTTATAGTGAAAAACCTATCTTCTAGCATTCTAACTGCCAGAATCGTACTCTGTTGTTAATCGAAGTGAAATCACTTGAGGAATCGAATGCCGCAAGCAGAATTCAAATCCGAGCCTCCGTTCGGCAGGAAATCGCAGTTATAGTGAAAAACCTATCTTCTAGCATTCTAACTGACAGAATCGTACTCTGTTGTTAAACAGAAGTGTAATCGAAGTGAAATCACTTGAGGAATCGAATGCCGCAAGCAGAATTCAAATCCGAGCCTCCGTTCGGCAGGAAATCGCAGTTATAGTGAAAAACCTATCTTCTAGCATTCTAACTGCCAGAATCGTACTCTGTTGTTAAACAGAAGTGTAATCGAAGTGAAATCACTTGAGGAATCGAATGCCGCAAGCAGAATTCAAATCCGAGCCTCCGTTCGGTAGGAAATCGCAGTTATAGTGAAAATCCTATCTTCTAGCATTCTAACTGCCAGAATCGTACTCTGTTGTTAAACAGAAGTGTAATCGAAGTGAAATCACTTGAGGAATCGAATGCCGCAAGCAGAATTCAAATCCGAGCCTCCGTTCGGCAGGAAATCGCAGTTATAGTGAAAAACCTATCTTCTAGCATTCTAACTGCCAGAATCGTACTCTGTTGTTAAACAGAAGTGTAATCGAAGTGAAATCACTTGAGGAATCGAATGCCGCAAGCAGAATTCAAATCCGAGCCTCCGTTCGGTAGGAAATCGCAGTTATAGTGAAAATCCTATCTTCTAGCATTCTAACTGCCAGAATCGTACTCTGTTGTTAAACAGAAGTGTAATCGAAGTGAAATCACTTGAGGAATCGAATGCCGCAAGCAGAATTCAAATCCGAGCCTCCGTTCGGCAGGAAATCGCAGTTATAGTGAAAAACCTATCTTCTAGCCTTCTAACGGCCAGAATCGTACTCTGTTGTTGAACAGAAGTGTATCCGAAGTAAAATGACTAGAGGGATCGAATGCCGCAAGCAGAATTCAAATCCGAGCCTCCGTTCGGCAGGAAATCGCAGTTATAGTGAAAAACCTATCTTCTAGCATTCTAACTGCCAGAATCGTACTCTGTTGTTAAACAGAAGTGTAATCGAAGTGAAATCACTTGAGGAATCGAATGCCGCAAGCAGAATTCAAATCCGAGCCTCCGTTCGGCAGGAAATCGCAGTTATAGTGAAAAACCTATCTTCTAGCATTCTAACTGCCAGAATCGTACTCTGTTGTTAAACAGAAGTGTAATCGAAGTGAAATCACTTGAGGAATCGAATGCCGCAAGCAGAATTCAAATCCGAGCCTCCGTTCGGCAGGAAATCGCAGTTATAGTGAAAAACATATCTTCTAGCAATCTAACTGCCAGAATCGTACTCTGTTGTTAAACAGAAGTGTAATCGAAGTGAAATGACTTGAGGAATCGAATGCCGCAAGCAGAATTCAAATCCGAGCCTCCGTTCGGCAGGAAATCGCAGTTATAGTGAAAAACCTATCTTCTAGCATTCTAACGGCCAGAATCGTACTCTGTTGTTGAACAGAAGTGTATCCGAAGTAAAATGACTAGAGGGATCGAATGCCGCAAGCAGAATTCAAATCCGAGCCTCCGTTCGGCAGGAAATCGCAGTTATAGTGAAAAACCTATCTTCTAGCATTCTAACGGCCAGAATCGTACTCTGTTGTTGAACAGAAGTGTATCCGAAGTAAAATGACTAGAGGGATCGAATGCCGCAAGCAGAATTCAAATCCGAGCCTCCGTTCGGCAGGAAATCGCAGTTATAGTGAAAAACCTATCTTCTAGCATTCTAACTGCCAGAATCGTACTCTGTTGTTAATCGAAGTGAAATCACTTGAGGAATCGAATGCCGCAAGCAGAATTCAAATCCGAGCCTCCTGTTACGTCCCAGGGACTTCACCCTATTTTTTTTCCCCCTCCATATTTAAAAATAGTAAAATTTCGTTCCTACAAACTAGTTTCAATCAACTCACAAGCCTTCGAAATGTTGATTGAACTTATAAATTAATAACATTATTTTTTCATATTTATTAAAAATACGTACCTACAACTTAGTTTCAATCAACTCGCAAGCCTTCGAAACGATGATTGAACCTATAAATTAATAACATTATTATTTCATATTTATTAAAAATACGTACCTACAACTTAGTTTCAATCAACTCGTTAGCCTTCGAAACGATGATTGAACCTATCAAATAAAAACATTTTTTTTTACTATATAAAAATATTAAAAATATCTATTTAAAAACCGGTCCCAATCGACTTAAAATGCCCGAAAACATCGATAGGACCTAAGATTAAAATACATATTTTTCGAACTTACCTTAACTAATTATTATTAATAATAAATATTATGTAAATATATTTTTTACAACTACACTTACTATTGTACATACGAAAGCGCAAATATCTAGTCCATAAGTTCCGTCGATACCTAGAAAATAAGTTATTTATTAAGTAATATTGTTGTGTAAATGGTTAAACAATTTATTATAATAAACTATGTATATACGTGCAGGAGATACCAGAACCAGATTCAAAAATGCCGCGTTCAAAAGAGTAGCACTGGAGCCAGTATCAATTTCTGCCACCAGATGGCGAGCCACGCTGGGGGCTCTCTCGATACTTGTAATAAAACCCGCTCTTCTTATAAAGGGCTCCTCCAGCCGTATTCTTAAGTCTTGACTGCCAGTCGTAGTGGACTGGTCTCCAGTTCACTGCTACTCTCCAGTCAACGGCTCACCGTGGTTCTGGTTCCCCGGCCGAGGTATACGTTGAACGTAACTCTCGTCGGTGAATTTTTAACCTTCCCTTCCTTACTGAGGCGCAATTCCTGCACCGCCGGTATTCCTTCCTACTGAGGTGCAGCCTCGACGTTGGCACCTTCGGTCTCTCTTCCTTCCTTACTGAGGCGCAATGATGCACCGCCGGTATCCCTTCCTTACTGAGGCGCAATACTGCACCGCCGGTATACTCCTTCCTTACTGAGGTGCAGCCTCGACGTTGGCACCTTCGGTACTCACTCCCTGATCTCTACGCGTCGTTTCATTTCGTATACTCCTATATTTAGATGCCGGTCTCAATGGATTCTTCTCTTCATAAATTCAATATACAGCGTTACTTCATTTCTTACACCGCGTTCAAGTAAGCTCACACGTATCTCCGTGAGGTATCCTGTTCCTAATGAGCCATTTCTTGCTGTCCATACTGTTCCTCCTTACCGTCTACCCCGGAAATGACGTTAATTTATGTTTTGCCTATCTATTAATTTTTGCATACCTGTGCTTTATCCTAGCTCGTTTCGCCCTGCCCAAACGGGACGCGCATAGAAATTAGTTCCCTAAAAACGCAGCTATGAAATCTTTTATATACTCTTCCAACCCGCTACGCCCTACCGCTCAACTACGCATTTCATTAATTAATAATATTTAATTCGTTTTTATTTTCTTCAAATCGAGTCACGGCCGTATTAAAAATCGCTATATTAAAGTCGCACTCTCTAAGTCTAATAGTCAGTTCACTCGCGACAATTTTAGAACAAGTATTCCCCCCAGACGTAACACCTCCGTTCGGCAGGAAATCGCAGTTATAGTGAAAAATCTATCTTCCAGCATTCTAACTGCCAGAATCGTACTCTGTTGTTAAACAGAAGTGTAATCGAAGTGAAATGACTTGAGGAATCGAATGCCGCAAGCAGAATTCAAATCCGAGCCTCCGTTCGGCAGGAAATCGCAGTTATAGTGAAAAACCTATCTTCTAGCATTCTAACGGCCAGAATCGTACTCTGTTGTTGAACAGAAGTGTATCCGAAGTAAAATGACTAGAGGGATCGAATGCCGCAAGCAGAATTCAAATCCGAGCCTCCGTTCGGCAGGAAATCGCAGTTATAGTGAAAAACCTATCTTCTAGCATTCTAACTGCCAGAATCGTACTCTGTTGTTAAACAGAAGTGTAATCGAAGTGAAATCACTTGAGGAATCGAATGCCGCAAGCAGAATTCAAATCCGAGCCTCCGTTCGGCAGGAAATCGCAGTTATAGTGAAAATCCTATCTTCTAGCATTCTAACTGCCAGAATCGTACTCTGTTGTTAAACAGAAGTGTAATCGAAGTGAAATCACTTGAGGAATCGAATGCCGCAAGCAGAATTCAAATCCGAGCCTCCGTTCGGCAGGAAATCGCAGTTATAGTGAAAAACCTATCTTCTAGCATTCTAACTGACAGAATCGTACTCTGTTGTTAAACAGAAGTGTAATCGAAGTGAAATCACTTGAGGAATCGAATGCCGCAAGCAGAATTCAAATCCGAGCCTCCGTTCGGCAGGAAATCGCAGTTATAGTGAAAAACCTATCTTCTAGCATTCTAACTGCCAGAATCGTACTCTGTTGTTAAACAGAAGTGTAATCGAAGTGAAATCACTTGAGGAATCGAATGCCGCAAGCAGAATTCAAATCCGAGCCTCCGTTCGGTAGGAAATCGCAGTTATAGTGAAAATCCTATCTTCTAGCATTCTAACTGCCAGAATCGTACTCTGTTGTTAAACAGAAGTGTAATCGAAGTGAAATCACTTGAGGAATCGAATGCCGCAAGCAGAATTCAAATCCGAGCCTCCGTTCGGCAGGAAATCGCAGTTATAGTGAAAAACCTATCTTCTAGCCTTCTAACGGCCAGAATCGTACTCTGTTGTTGAACAGAAGTGTATCCGAAGTAAAATGACTAGAGGGATCGAATGCCGCAAGCAGAATTCAAATCCGAGCCTCCGTTCGGCAGGAAATCGCAGTTATAGTGAAAAACCTATCTTCTAGCATTCTAACTGCCAGAATCGTACTCTGTTGTTAAACAGAAGTGTAATCGAAGTGAAATCACTTGAGGAATCGAATGCCGCAAGCAGAATTCAAATCCGAGCCTCCGTTCGGCAGGAAATCGCAGTTATAGTGAAAAACCTATCTTCTAGCATTCTAACTGCCAGAATCGTACTCTGTTGTTAAACAGAAGTGTAATCGAAGTGAAATCACTTGAGGAATCGAATGCCGCAAGCAGAATTCAAATCCGAGCCTCCGTTCGGCAGGAAATCGCAGTTATCTTCTAGCATTCTAACTGACAGAATCGTACTCTGTTGTTAAACAGAAGTGTAATCGAAGTGAAATCACTTGAGGAATCGAATGCCGCAAGCAGAATTCAAATCCGAGCCTCCGTTCGGCAGGAAATCGCAGTTATAGTGAAAAACCTATCTTCTAGCATTCTAACTGCCAGAATCGTACTCTGTTGTTAAACAGAAGTGTAATCGAAGTGAAATCACTTGAGGAATCGAATGCCGCAAGCAGAATTCAAATCCGAGCCTCCGTTCGGTAGGAAATCGCAGTTATAGTGAAAATCCTATCTTCTAGCATTCTAACTGCCAGAATCGTACTCTGTTGTTAAACAGAAGTGTAATCGAAGTGAAATCACTTGAGGAATCGAATGCCGCAAGCAGAATTCAAATCCGAGCCTCCGTTCGGCAGGAAATCGCAGTTATAGTGAAAAACCTATCTTCTAGCATTCTAACTGCCAGAATCGTACTCTGTTGTTAAACAGAAGTGTAATCGAAGTGAAATCACTTGAGGAATCGAATGCCGCAAGCAGAATTCAAATCCGAGCCTCCGTTCGGTAGGAAATCGCAGTTATAGTGAAAATCCTATCTTCTAGCATTCTAACTGCCAGAATCGTACTCTGTTGTTAAACAGAAGTGTAATCGAAGTGAAATCACTTGAGGAATCGAATGCCGCAAGCAGAATTCAAATCCGAGCCTCCGTTCGGCAGGAAATCGCAGTTATAGTGAAAAACCTATCTTCTAGCCTTCTAACGGCCAGAATCGTACTCTGTTGTTGAACAGAAGTGTATCCGAAGTAAAATGACTAGAGGGATCGAATGCCGCAAGCAGAATTCAAATCCGAGCCTCCGTTCGGCAGGAAATCGCAGTTATAGTGAAAAACCTATCTTCTAGCATTCTAACTGCCAGAATCGTACTCTGTTGTTAAACAGAAGTGTAATCGAAGTGAAATGACTTGAGGAATCGAATGCCGCAAGCAGAATTCAAATCCGAGCCTCCGTTCGGCAGGAAATCGCAGTTATAGTGAAAAACCTATCTTCTAGCATTCTAACTGCCAGAATCGTACTCTGTTGTTAAACAGAAGTGTAATCGAAGTGAAATCACTTGAGGAATCGAATGCCGCAAGCAGAATTCAAATCCGAGCCTCCGTTCGGCAGGAAATCGCAGTTATAGTGAAAAACATATCTTCTAGCAATCTAACTGCCAGAATCGTACTCTGTTGTTGAACAGAAGTGTATCCGAAGTAAAATGACTAGAGGGATCGAATGCCGCAAGCAGAATTCAAATCCGAGCCTCCGTTCGGCAGGAAATCGCAGTTATAGTGAAAAACCTATCTTCTAGCATTCTAACGGCCAGAATCGTACTCTGTTGTTGAACAGAAGTGTATCCGAAGTAAAATGACTAGAGGGATCGAATGCCGCAAGCAGAATTCAAATCCGAGCCTCCGTTCGGCAGGAAATCGCAGTTATAGTGAAAAACCTATCTTCTAGCATTCTAACTGCCAGAATCGTACTCTGTTGTTAATCGAAGTGAAATCACTTGAGGAATCGAATGCCGCAAGCAGAATTCAAATCCGAGCCTCCTGTTACGTCCCAGGGACTTCACCCTATTTTTACCCCCTCCATATTTAAAAATAGTAAAATTTCGTTCCTACAAACTAGTTTCAATCAACTCACAAGCCTTCGAAATGTTGATTGAACTTATAAATTAATAACATTATTTTTTCATATTTATTAAAAATACGTACCTACAACTTAGTTTCAATCAACTCGCAAGCCTTCGAAACGATGATTGAACCTATAAATTAATAACATTATTATTTCATATTTATTAAAAATACGTACCTACAACTTAGTTTCAATCAACTCGTTAGCCTTCGAAACGATGATTGAACCTATCAAATAAAAACATTTTTTTTTACTATATAAAAATATTAAAAATATCTATTTAAAAACCGGTCCCAATCGACTTAAAATGCCCGAAAACATCGATAGGACCTAAGATTAAAATACATATTTTTCGAACTTACCTTAACTAATTATTATTAATAATAAATATTATGTAAATATATTTTTTACAACTACACTTACTATTGTACATACGAAAGCGCAAATATCTAGTCCATAAGTTCCGTCGATACCTAGAAAATAAGTTATTTATTAAGTAATATTGTTGTGTAAATGGTTAAACAATTTATTATAATAAACTATGTATATACGTGCAGGAGATACCAGAACCAGATTCAAAAATGCCGCGTTCAAAAGAGTAGCACTGGAGCCAGTATCAATTTCTGCCACCAGATGGCGAGCCACGCTGGGGGCTCTCTCGATACTTGTAATAAAACCCGCTCTTCTTATAAAGGGCTCCTCCAGCCGTATTCTTAAGTCTTGACTGCCAGTCGTAGTGGACTGGTCTCCAGTTCACTGCTACTCTCCAGTCAACGGCTCACCGTGGTTCTGGTTCCCCGGCCGAGGTATACGTTGAACGTAACTCTCGTCGGTGAATTTTTAACCTTCCCTTCCTTACTGAGGCGCAATTCCTGCACCGCCGGTATTCCTTCCTACTGAGGTGCAGCCTCGACGTTGGCACCTTCGGTCTCTCTTCCTTCCTTACTGAGGCGCAATGATGCACCGCCGGTATCCCTTCCTTACTGAGGCGCAATACTGCACCGCCGGTATACTCCTTCCTTACTGAGGTGCAGCCTCGACGTTGGCACCTTCGGTACTCACTCCCTGATCTCTACGCGTCGTTTCATTTCGTATACTCCTATATTTAGATGCCGGTCTCAATGGATTCTTCTCTTCATAAATTCAATATACAGCGTTACTTCATTTCTTACACCGCGTTCAAGTAAGCTCACACGTATCTCCGTGAGGTATCCTGTTCCTAATGAGCCATTTCTTGCTGTCCATACTGTTCCTCCTTACCGTCTACCCCGGAAATGACGTTAATTTATGTTTTGCCTATCTATTAATTTTTGCATACCTGTGCTTTATCCTAGCTCGTTTCGCCCTGCCCAAACGGGACGCGCATAGAAATTAGTTCCCTAAAAACGCAGCTATGAAATCTTTTATATACTCTTCCAACCCGCTACGCCCTACCGCTCAACTACGCATTTCATTAATTAATAATATTTAATTCGTTTTTATTTTCTTCAAATCGAGTCACGGCCGTATTAAAAATCGCTATATTAAAGTCGCACTCTCTAAGTCTAATAGTCAGTTCACTCGCGACAATTTTAGAACAAGTATTCCCCCCAGACGTAACACCTCCGTTCGGCAGGAAATCGCAGTTATAGTGAAAAATCTATCTTCCAGCATTCTAACTGCCAGAATCGTACTCTGTTGTTAAACAGAAGTGTAATCGAAGTGAAATGACTTGAGGAATCGAATGCCGCAAGCAGAATTCAAATCCGAGCCTCCGTTCGGCAGGAAATCGCAGTTATAGTGAAAAACCTATCTTCTAGCATTCTAACGGCCAGAATCGTACTCTGTTGTTGAACAGAAGTGTATCCGAAGTAAAATGACTAGAGGGATCGAATGCCGCAAGCAGAATTCAAAACCGAGCCTCCGTTCGGCAGGAAATCGCAGTTATAGTGAAAAACCTATCTTCTAGCATTCTAACTGCCAGAATCGTACTCTGTTGTTAAACAGAAGTGTAATCGAAGTGAAATCACTTGAGGAATCGAATGCCGCAAGCAGAATTCAAATCCGAGCCTCCGTTCGGCAGGAAATCGCAGTTATAGTGAAAATCCTATCTTCTAGCATTCTAACTGCCAGAATCGTACTCTGTTGTTAAACAGAAGTGTAATCGAAGTGAAATCACTTGAGGAATCGAATGCCGCAAGCAGAATTCAAATCCGAGCCTCCGTTCGGCAGGAAATCGCAGTTATAGTGAAAAACCTATCTTCTAGCATTCTAACTGACAGAATCGTACTCTGTTGTTAAACAGAAGTGTAATCGAAGTGAAATCACTTGAGGAATCGAATGCCGCAAGCAGAATTCAAATCCGAGCCTCCGTTCGGTAGGAAATCGCAGTTATAGTGAAAATCCTATCTTCTAGCATTCTAACTGCCAGAATCGTACTCTGTTGTTAAACAGAAGTGTAATCGAAGTGAAATCACTTGAGGAATCGAATGCCGCAAGCAGAATTCAAATCCGAGCCTCCGTTCGGCAGGAAATCGCAGTTATAGTGAAAAACCTATCTTCTAGCATTCTAACTGACAGAATCGTACTCTGTTGTTAAACAGAAGTGTAATCGAAGTGAAATCACTTGAGGAATCGAATGCCGCAAGCAGAATTCAAATCCGAGCCTCCGTTCGGCAGGAAATCGCAGTTATAGTGAAAAACCTATCTTCTAGCATTCTAACTGCCAGAATCGTACTCTGTTGTTAAACAGAAGTGTAATCGAAGTGAAATCACTTGAGGAATCGAATGCCGCAAGCAGAATTCAAATCCGAGCCTCCGTTCGGTAGGAAATCGCAGTTATAGTGAAAATCCTATCTTCTAGCATTCTAACTGCCAGAATCGTACTCTGTTGTTAAACAGAAGTGTAATCGAAGTGAAATCACTTGAGGAATCGAATGCCGCAAGCAGAATTCAAATCCGAGCCTCCGTTCGGCAGGAAATCGCAGTTATAGTGAAAAACCTATCTTCTAGCCTTCTAACGGCCAGAATCGTACTCTGTTGTTGAACAGAAGTGTATCCGAAGTAAAATGACTAGAGGGATCGAATGCCGCAAGCAGAATTCAAATCCGAGCCTCCGTTCGGCAGGAAATCGCAGTTATAGTGAAAAACCTATCTTCTAGCATTCTAACTGCCAGAATCGTACTCTGTTGTTAAACAGAAGTGTAATCGAAGTGAAATCACTTGAGGAATCGAATGCCGCAAGCAGAATTCAAATCCGAGCCTCCATTCGGCAGGAAATCGCAGTTATAGTGAAAAACCTATCTTCTAGCATTCTAACTGCCAGAATCGTACTCTGTTGTTAAACAGAAGTGTAATCGAAGTGAAATCACTTGAGGAATCGAATGCCGCAAGCAGAATTCAAATCCGAGCCTCCGTTCGGCAGGAAATCGCAGTTATAGTGAAAAACATATCTTCTAGCAATCTAACTGCCAGAATCGTACTCTGTTGTTAAACAGAAGTGTAATCGAAGTGAAATCACTTGAGGAATCGAATGCCGCAAGCAGAATTCAAATCCGAGCCTCCGTTCGGTAGGAAATCGCAGTTATAGTGAAAATCCTATCTTCTAGCATTCTAACTGTCAGAATCGTACTCTGTTGTTAAACAGAAGTGTAATCGAAGTGAAATCACTTGAGGAATCGAATGCCGCAAGCAGAATTCAAATCCGAGCCTCCGTTCGGCAGGAAATCGCAGTTATAGTGAAAAACCTATCTTCTAGCATTCTAACTGACAGAATCGTACTCTGTTGTTAAACAGAAGTGTAATCGAAGCGAAATCACTTGAGGAATCGAATGCCGCAAGCAGAATTCAAATCCGAGCCTCCGTTCGGCAGGAAATCGCAGTTATAGTGAAAATCCTATCTTCTAGCATTCTAACTGCCAGAATCGTACTCTGTTGTTAAACAGAAGTGTAATCGAAGTGAAATCACTTGAGGAATCGAATGCCGCAAGCAGAATTCAAATCCGAGCCTCCGTTCGGCAGGAAATCGCAGTTATAGTGAAAAACCTATCTTCTAGCATTCTAACTGACAGAATCGTACTCTGTTGTTAAACAGAAGTGTAATCGAAGTGAAATCACTTGAGGAATCGAATGCCGCAAGCAGAATTCAAATCCGAGCCTCCGTTCGGTAGGAAATCGCAGTTATAGTGAAAATCCTATCTTCTAGCATTCTAACTGCCAGAATCGTACTCTGTTGTTAAACAGAAGTGTAATCGAAGTGAAATCACTTGAGGAATCGAATGCCGCAAGCAGAATTCAAATCCGAGCCTCCGTTCGGCAGGAAATCGCAGTTATAGTGAAAAACCTATCTTCTAGCATTCTAACTGCCAGAATCGTACTCTGTTGTTAAACAGAAGTGTAATCGAAGTGAAATCACTTGAGGAATCGAATGCCGCAAGCAGAATTCAAATCCGAGCCTCCGTTCGGCAGGAAATCGCAGTTATAGTGAAAAACCTATCTTCTAGCATTCTAACTGACAGAATCGTACTCTGTTGTTAAACAGAAGTGTAATCGAAGTGAAATCACTTGAGGAATCGAATGCCGCAAGCAGAATTCAAATCCGAGCCTCCGTTCGGCAGGAAATCGCAGTTATAGTGAAAAACCTATCTTCTAGCATTCTAACTGCCAGAATCGTACTCTGTTGTTAAACAGAAGTGTAATCGAAGTGAAATCACTTGAGGAATCGAATGCCGCAAGCAGAATTCAAATCCGAGCCTCCGTTCGGCAGGAAATCGCAGTTATAGTGAAAAACCTATCTTCTAGCATTCTAACTGACAGAATCGTACTCTGTTGTTAAACAGAAGTGTAATCGAAGTGAAATCACTTGAGGAATCGAATGCCGCAAGCAGAATTCAAATCCGAGCCTCCGTTCGGTAGGAAATCGCAGTTATAGTGAAAATCCTATCTTCTAGCATTCTAACTGCCAGAATCGTACTCTGTTGTTAAACAGAAGTGTAATCGAAGTGAAATCACTTGAGGAATCGAATGCCGCAAGCAGAATTCAAATCCGAGCCTCCGTTCGGCAGGAAATCGCAGTTATAGTGAAAAACCTATCTTCTAGCATTCTAACTGACAGAATCGTACTCTGTTGTTAAACAGAAGTGTAATCGAAGTGAAATCACTTGAGGAATCGAATGCCGCAAGCAGAATTCAAATCCGAGCCTCCGTTCGGCAGGAAATCGCAGTTATAGTGAAAAACCTATCTTCTAGCATTCTAACTGCCAGAATCGTACTCTGTTGTTAAACAGAAGTGTAATCGAAGTGAAATCACTTGAGGAATCGAATGCCGCAAGCAGAATTCAAATCCGAGCCTCCGTTCGGTAGGAAATCGCAGTTATAGTGAAAATCCTATCTTCTAGCATTCTAACTGCCAGAATCGTACTCTGTTGTTAAACAGAAGTGTAATCGAAGTGAAATCACTTGAGGAATCGAATGCCGCAAGCAGAATTCAAATCCGAGCCTCCGTTCGGCAGGAAATCGCAGTTATAGTGAAAAACCTATCTTCTAGCCTTCTAACGGCCAGAATCGTACTCTGTTGTTGAACAGAAGTGTAATCGAAGTGAAATCACTTGAGGAATCGAATGCCGCAAGCAGAATTCAAATCCGAGCCTCCGTTCGGCAGGAAATCGCAGTTATAGTGAAAAACATATCTTCTAGCATTCTAACTGCCAGAATCGTACTCTGTTGTTAAACAGAAGTGTAATCGAAGTGAAATCACTTGAGGAATCGAATGCCGCAAGCAGAATTCAAATCCGAGCCTCCGTTCGGCAGGAAATCGCAGTTATAGTGAAAAACATATCTTCTAGCAATCTAACTGCCAGAATCGTACTCTGTTGTTAAACAGAAGTGTAATCGAAGTGAAATCACTTGAGGAATCGAATGCCGCAAGCAGAATTCAAATCCGAGCCTCCGTTCGGTAGGAAATCGCAGTTATAGTGAAAATCCTATCTTCTAGCATTCTAACTGCCAGAATCGTACTCTGTTGTTAAACAGAAGTGTAATCGAAGTGAAATCACTTGAGGAATCGAATGCCGCAAGCAGAATTCAAATCCGAGCCTCCGTTCGGCAGGAAATCGCAGTTATAGTGAAAAACCTATCTTCTAGCATTCTAACTGACAGAATCGTACTCTGTTGTTAAACAGAAGTGTAATCGAAGTGAAATCACTTGAGGAATCGAATGCCGCAAGCAGAATTCAAATCCGAGCCTCCGTTCGGCAGGAAATCGCAGTTATAGTGAAAAACCTATCTTCTAGCATTCTAACTGCCAGAATCGTACTCTGTTGTTAAACAGAAGTGTAATCGAAGTGAAATCACTTGAGGAATCGAATGCCGCAAGCAGAATTCAAATCCGAGCCTCCGTTCGGTAGGAAATCGCAGTTATAGTGAAAATCCTATCTTCTAGCATTCTAACTGCCAGAATCGTACTCTGTTGTTAAACAGAAGTGTAATCGAAGTGAAATGACTTGAGGAATCGAATGCCGCAAGCAGAATTCAAATCCGAGCCTCCGTTCGGCAGGAAATCGCAGTTATAGTGAAAAACCTATCTTCTAGCATTCTAACGGCCAGAATCGTACTCTGTTGTTGAACAGAAGTGTATCCGAAGTAAAATGACTAGAGGGATCGAATGCCGCAAGCAGAATTCAAATCCGAGCCTCCGTTCGGCAGGAAATCGCAGTTATAGTGAAAAACCTATCTTCTAGCATTCTAACTGCCAGAATCGTACTCTGTTGTTAATCGAAGTGAAATCACTTGAGGAATCGAATGCCGCAAGCAGAATTCAAATCCGAGCCTCCGTTCGGCAGGAAATCGCAGTTATAGTGAAAAATCTATCTTCCAGCATTCTAACTGCCAGAATCGTACTCTGTTGTTAAACAGAAGTGTAATCGAAGTGAAATGACTTGAGGAATCGAATGCCGCAAGCAGAATTCAAATCCGAGCCTCCGTTCGGCAGGAAATCGCAGTTATAGTGAAAAACCTATCTTCTAGCATTCTAACGGCCAGAATCGTACTCTGTTGTTGAACAGAAGTGTATCCGAAGTAAAATGACTAGAGGGATCGAATGCCGCAAGCAGAATTCAAATCCGAGCCTCCGTTCGGCAGGAAATCGCAGTTATAGTGAAAAACCTATCTTCTAGCATTCTAACGGCCAGAATCGTACTCTGTTGTTGAACAGAAGTGTATCCGAAGTAAAATGACTAGAGGGATCGAATGCCGCAAGCAGAATTCAAATCCGAGCCTCCGTTCGGCAGGAAATCGCAGTTATAGTGAAAAACCTATCTTCTAGCATTCTAACTGCCAGAATCGTACTCTGTTGTTAAACAGAAGTGTAATCGAAGTGAAATCACTTGAGGAATCGAATGCCGCAAGCAGAATTCAAATCCGAGCCTCCGTTCGGCAGGAAATCGCAGTTATAGTGAAAAACATATCTTCTAGCAATCTAACTGCCAGAATCGTACTCTGTTGTTAAACAGAAGTGTAATCGAAGTGAAATGACTTGAGGAATCGAATGCCGCAAGCAGAATTCAAATCCGAGCCTCCGTTCGGCAGGAAATCGCAGTTATAGTGAAAAACCTATCTTCTAGCATTCTAACGGCCAGAATCGTACTCTGTTGTTGAACAGAAGTGTATCCGAAGTAAAATGACTAGAGGGATCGAATGCCGCAAGCAGAATTCAAATCCGAGCCTCCGTTCGGCAGGAAATCGCAGTTATAGTGAAAAACCTATCTTCTAGCATTCTAACGGCCAGAATCGTACTCTGTTGTTAAACAGAAGTGTAATCGAAGTAAAATCACTTGAGGAATCGAATGCCGCAAGCAGAATTCAAATCCGAGCCTCCGTTCGGTAGGAAATCGCAGTTATAGTGAAAATCCTATCTTCTAGCATTCTAACTGCCAGAATCGTACTCTGTTGTTAAACAGAAGTGTAATCGAAGTGAAATCACTTGAGGAATCGAATGCCGCAAGCAGAATTCAAATCCGAGCCTCCGTTCGGCAGGAAATCGCAGTTATAGTGAAAAACCTATCTTCTAGCATTCTAACTGCCAGAATCGTACTCTGTTGTTAAACAGAAGTGTAATCGAAGTGAAATCACTTGAGGAATCGAATGCCGCAAGCAGAATTCAAATCCGAGCCTCCGTTCGGTAGGAAATCGCAGTTATAGTGAAAATCCTATCTTCTAGCATTCTAACTGCCAGAATCGTACTCTGTTGTTAAACAGAAGTGTAATCGAAGTGAAATCACTTGAGGAATCGAATGCCGCAAGCAGAATTCAAATCCGAGCCTCCGTTCGGCAGGAAATCGCAGTTATAGTGAAAAACCTATCTTCTAGCCTTCTAACGGCCAGAATCGTACTCTGTTGTTGAACAGAAGTGTATCCGAAGTAAAATGACTAGAGGGATCGAATGCCGCAAGCAGAATTCAAATCCGAGCCTCCGTTCGGCAGGAAATCGCAGTTATAGTGAAAAACCTATCTTCTAGCATTCTAACGGCCAGAATCGTACTCTGTTGTTGAACAGAAGTGTATCCGAAGTAAAATGACTAGAGGGATCGAATGCCGCAAGCAGAATTCAAATCCGAGCCTCCGTTCGGCAGGAAATCGCAGTTATAGTGAAAAACCTATCTTCTAGCATTCTAACTGCCAGAATCGTACTCTGTTGTTAATCGAAGTGAAATCACTTGAGGAATCGAATGCCGCAAGCAGAATTCAAATCCGAGCCTCCTGTTACGTCCCAGGGACTTCACCCTATTTTTTTTCCCCCTCCATATTTAAAAATAGTAAAATTTCGTTCCTACAAACTAGTTTCAATCAACTCACAAGCCTTCGAAATGTTGATTGAACTTATAAATTAATAACATTATTTTTTCATATTTATTAAAAATACGTACCTACAACTTAGTTTCAATCAACTCGCAAGCCTTCGAAACGATGATTGAACCTATAAATTAATAACATTATTATTTCATATTTATTAAAAATACGTACCTACAACTTAGTTTCAATCAACTCGTTAGCCTTCGAAACGATGATTGAACCTATCAAATAAAAACATTTTTTTTTACTATATAAAAATATTAAAAATATCTATTTAAAAACCGGTCCCAATCGACTTAAAATGCCCGAAAACATCGATAGGACCTAAGATTAAAATACATATTTTTCGAACTTACCTTAACTAATTATTATTAATAATAAATATTATGTAAATATATTTTTTACAACTACACTTACTATTGTACATACGAAAGCGCAAATATCTAGTCCATAAGTTCCGTCGATACCTAGAAAATAAGTTATTTATTAAGTAATATTGTTGTGTAAATGGTTAAACAATTTATTATAATAAACTATGTATATACGTGCAGGAGATACCAGAACCAGATTCAAAAATGCCGCGTTCAAAAGAGTAGCACTGGAGCCAGTATCAATTTCTGCCACCAGATGGCGAGCCACGCTGGGGGCTCTCTCGATACTTGTAATAAAACCCGCTCTTCTTATAAAGGGCTCCTCCAGCCGTATTCTTAAGTCTTGACTGCCAGTCGTAGTGGACTGGTCTCCAGTTCACTGCTACTCTCCAGTCAACGGCTCACCGTGGTTCTGGTTCCCCGGCCGAGGTATACGTTGAACGTAACTCTCGTCGGTGAATTTTTAACCTTCCCTTCCTTACTGAGGCGCAATTCCTGCACCGCCGGTATTCCTTCCTACTGAGGTGCAGCCTCGACGTTGGCACCTTCGGTCTCTCTTCCTTCCTTACTGAGGCGCAATGATGCACCGCCGGTATCCCTTCCTTACTGAGGCGCAATACTGCACCGCCGGTATACTCCTTCCTTACTGAGGTGCAGCCTCGACGTTGGCACCTTCGGTACTCACTCCCTGATCTCTACGCGTCGTTTCATTTCGTATACTCCTATATTTAGATGCCGGTCTCAATGGATTCTTCTCTTCATAAATTCAATATACAGCGTTACTTCATTTCTTACACCGCGTTCAAGTAAGCTCACACGTATCTCCGTGAGGTATCCTGTTCCTAATGAGCCATTTCTTGCTGTCCATACTGTTCCTCCTTACCGTCTACCCCGGAAATGACGTTAATTTATGTTTTGCCTATCTATTAATTTTTGCATACCTGTGCTTTATCCTAGCTCGTTTCGCCCTGCCCAAACGGGACGCGCATAGAAATTAGTTCCCTAAAAACGCAGCTATGAAATCTTTTATATACTCTTCCAACCCGCTACGCCCTACCGCTCAACTACGCATTTCATTAATTAATAATATTTAATTCGTTTTTATTTTCTTCAAATCGAGTCACGGCCGTATTAAAAATCGCTATATTAAAGTCGCACTCTCTAAGTCTAATAGTCAGTTCACTCGCGACAATTTTAGAACAAGTATTCCCCCCAGACGTAACACCTCCGTTCGGCAGGAAATCGCAGTTATAGTGAAAAATCTATCTTCCAGCATTCTAACTGCCAGAATCGTACTCTGTTGTTAAACAGAAGTGTAATCGAAGTGAAATGACTTGAGGAATCGAATGCCGCAAGCAGAATTCAAATCCGAGCCTCCGTTCGGCAGGAAATCGCAGTTATAGTGAAAAACCTATCTTCTAGCATTCTAACGGCCAGAATCGTACTCTGTTGTTGAACAGAAGTGTATCCGAAGTAAAATGACTAGAGGGATCGAATGCCGCAAGCAGAATTCAAATCCGAGCCTCCGGTCGGCAGGAAATCGCAGTTATAGTGAAAAACCTATCTTCTAGCATTCTAACTGCCAGAATCGTACTCTGTTGTTAAACAGAAGTGTAATCGAAGTGAAATCACTTGAGGAATCGAATGCCGCAAGCAGAATTCAAATCCGAGCCTCCGTTCGGCAGGAAATCGCAGTTATAGTGAAAATCCTATCTTCTAGCATTCTAACTGCCAGAATCGTACTCTGTTGTTAAACAGAAGTGTAATCGAAGTGAAATCACTTGAGGAATCGAATGCCGCAAGCAGAATTCAAATCCGAGCCTCCGTTCGGCAGGAAATCGCAGTTATAGTGAAAAACCTATCTTCTAGCATTCTAACTGACAGAATCGTACTCTGTTGTTAAACAGAAGTGTAATCGAAGTGAAATCACTTGAGGAATCGAATGCCGCAAGCAGAATTCAAATCCGAGCCTCCGTTCGGCAGGAAATCGCAGTTATAGTGAAAAACCTATCTTCTAGCATTCTAACTGCCAGAATCGTACTCTGTTGTTAAACAGAAGTGTAATCGAAGTGAAATCACTTGAGGAATCGAATGCCGCAAGCAGAATTCAAATCCGAGCCTCCGTTCGGTAGGAAATCGCAGTTATAGTGAAAATCCTATCTTCTAGCATTCTAACTGCCAGAATCGTACTCTGTTGTTAAACAGAAGTGTAATCGAAGTGAAATCACTTGAGGAATCGAATGCCGCAAGCAGAATTCAAATCCGAGCCTCCGTTCGGCAGGAAATCGCAGTTATAGTGAAAAACCTATCTTCTAGCCTTCTAACGGCCAGAATCGTACTCTGTTGTTGAACAGAAGTGTATCCGAAGTAAAATGACTAGAGGGATCGAATGCCGCAAGCAGAATTCAAATCCGAGCCTCCGTTCGGCAGGAAATCGCAGTTATAGTGAAAAACCTATCTTCTAGCATTCTAACTGCCAGAATCGTACTCTGTTGTTAAACAGAAGTGTAATCGAAGTGAAATCACTTGAGGAATCGAATGCCGCAAGCAGAATTCAAATCCGAGCCTCCGTTCGGCAGGAAATCGCAGTTATAGTGAAAAACCTATCTTCTAGCATTCTAACTGCCAGAATCGTACTCTGTTGTTAAACAGAAGTGTAATCGAAGTGAAATCACTTGAGGAATCGAATGCCGCAAGCAGAATTCAAATCCGAGCCTCCGTTCGGCAGGAAATCGCAGTTATAGTGAAAAACCTATCTTCTAGCATTCTAACTGACAGAATCGTACTCTGTTGTTAAACAGAAGTGTAATCGAAGTGAAATCACTTGAGGAATCGAATGCCGCAAGCAGAATTCAAATCCGAGCCTCCGTTCGGCAGGAAATCGCAGTTATAGTGAAAAACCTATCTTCTAGCATTCTAACTGCCAGAATCGTACTCTGTTGTTAAACAGAAGTGTAATCGAAGTGAAATCACTTGAGGAATCGAATGCCGCAAGCAGAATTCAAATCCGAGCCTCCGTTCGGTAGGAAATCGCAGTTATAGTGAAAATCCTATCTTCTAGCATTCTAACTGCCAGAATCGTACTCTGTTGTTAAACAGAAGTGTAATCGAAGTGAAATCACTTGAGGAATCGAATGCCGCAAGCAGAATTCAAATCCGAGCCTCCGTTCGGCAGGAAATCGCAGTTATAGTGAAAAACCTATCTTCTAGCATTCTAACTGCCAGAATCGTACTCTGTTGTTAAACAGAAGTGTAATCGAAGTGAAATCACTTGAGGAATCGAATGCCGCAAGCAGAATTCAAATCCGAGCCTCCGTTCGGTAGGAAATCGCAGTTATAGTGAAAATCCTATCTTCTAGCATTCTAACTGCCAGAATCGTACTCTGTTGTTAAACAGAAGTGTAATCGAAGTGAAATCACTTGAGGAATCGAATGCCGCAAGCAGAATTCAAATCCGAGCCTCCGTTCGGCAGGAAATCGCAGTTATAGTGAAAAACCTATCTTCTAGCCTTCTAACGGCCAGAATCGTACTCTGTTGTTGAACAGAAGTGTATCCGAAGTAAAATGACTAGAGGGATCGAATGCCGCAAGCAGAATTCAAATCCGAGCCTCCGTTCGGCAGGAAATCGCAGTTATAGTGAAAAACCTATCTTCTAGCATTCTAACTGCCAGAATCGTACTCTGTTGTTAAACAGAAGTGTAATCGAAGTGAAATCACTTGAGGAATCGAATGCCGCAAGCAGAATTCAAATCCGAGCCTCCGTTCGGCAGGAAATCGCAGTTATAGTGAAAAACCTATCTTCTAGCATTCTAACTGCCAGAATCGTACTCTGTTGTTAAACAGAAGTGTAATCGAAGTGAAATCACTTGAGGAATCGAATGCCGCAAGCAGAATTCAAATCCGAGCCTCCGTTCGGCAGGAAATCGCAGTTATAGTGAAAAACATATCTTCTAGCAATCTAACTGCCAGAATCGTACTCTGTTGTTGAACAGAAGTGTATCCGAAGTAAAATGACTAGAGGGATCGAATGCCGCAAGCAGAATTCAAATCCGAGCCTCCGTTCGGCAGGAAATCGCAGTTATAGTGAAAAACCTATCTTCTAGCATTCTAACGGCCAGAATCGTACTCTGTTGTTGAACAGAAGTGTATCCGAAGTAAAATGACTAGAGGGATCGAATGCCGCAAGCAGAATTCAAATCCGAGCCTCCGTTCGGCAGGAAATCGCAGTTATAGTGAAAAACCTATCTTCTAGCATTCTAACTGCCAGAATCGTACTCTGTTGTTAATCGAAGTGAAATCACTTGAGGAATCGAATGCCGCAAGCAGAATTCAAATCCGAGCCTCCTGTTACGTCCCAGGGACTTCACCCTATTTTTACCCCCTCCATATTTAAAAATAGTAAAATTTCGTTCCTACAAACTAGTTTCAATCAACTCACAAGCCTTCGAAATGTTGATTGAACTTATAAATTAATAACATTATTTTTTCATATTTATTAAAAATACGTACCTACAACTTAGTTTCAATCAACTCGCAAGCCTTCGAAACGATGATTGAACCTATAAATTAATAACATTATTATTTCATATTTATTAAAAATACGTACCTACAACTTAGTTTCAATCAACTCGTTAGCCTTCGAAACGATGATTGAACCTATCAAATAAAAACATTTTTTTTTACTATATAAAAATATTAAAAATATCTATTTAAAAACCGGTCCCAATCGACTTAAAATGCCCGAAAACATCGATAGGACCTAAGATTAAAATACATATTTTTCGAACTTACCTTAACTAATTATTATTAATAATAAATATTATGTAAATATATTTTTTACAACTACACTTACTATTGTACATACGAAAGCGCAAATATCTAGTCCATAAGTTCCGTCGATACCTAGAAAATAAGTTATTTATTAAGTAATATTGTTGTGTAAATGGTTAAACAATTTATTATAATAAACTATGTATATACGTGCAGGAGATACCAGAACCAGATTCAAAAATGCCGCGTTCAAAAGAGTAGCACTGGAGCCAGTATCAATTTCTGCCACCAGATGGCGAGCCACGCTGGGGGCTCTCTCGATACTTGTAATAAAACCCGCTCTTCTTATAAAGGGCTCCTCCAGCCGTATTCTTAAGTCTTGACTGCCAGTCGTAGTGGACTGGTCTCCAGTTCACTGCTACTCTCCAGTCAACGGCTCACCGTGGTTCTGGTTCCCCGGCCGAGGTATACGTTGAACGTAACTCTCGTCGGTGAATTTTTAACCTTCCCTTCCTTACTGAGGCGCAATTCCTGCACCGCCGGTATTCCTTCCTACTGAGGTGCAGCCTCGACGTTGGCACCTTCGGTCTCTCTTCCTTCCTTACTGAGGCGCAATGATGCACCGCCGGTATCCCTTCCTTACTGAGGCGCAATACTGCACCGCCGGTATACTCCTTCCTTACTGAGGTGCAGCCTCGACGTTGGCACCTTCGGTACTCACTCCCTGATCTCTACGCGTCGTTTCATTTCGTATACTCCTATATTTAGATGCCGGTCTCAATGGATTCTTCTCTTCATAAATTCAATATACAGCGTTACTTCATTTCTTACACCGCGTTCAAGTAAGCTCACACGTATCTCCGTGAGGTATCCTGTTCCTAATGAGCCATTTCTTGCTGTCCATACTGTTCCTCCTTACCGTCTACCCCGGAAATGACGTTAATTTATGTTTTGCCTATCTATTAATTTTTGCATACCTGTGCTTTATCCTAGCTCGTTTCGC
Source organism: Ectemnius lituratus (assembly GCA_910593735.2). NCBI lineage: Eukaryota > Metazoa > Arthropoda > Insecta > Hymenoptera > Crabronidae > Ectemnius > Ectemnius lituratus. The sequence continues at coordinate 1,037,719 of OU343044.1, read as the reverse complement.
CCTGCCCAAACGGGACGCGCATAGAAATTAGTTCCCTAAAAACGCAGCTATGAAATCTTTTATATACTCTTCCAACCCGCTACGCCCTACCGCTCAACTACGCATTTCATTAATTAATAATATTTAATTCGTTTTTATTTTCTTCAAATCGAGTCACGGCCGTATTAAAAATCGCTATATTAAAGTCGCACTCTCTAAGTCTAATAGTCAGTTCACTCGCGACAATTTTAGAACAAGTATTCCCCCCAGACGTAACACCTCCGTTCGGCAGGAAATCGCAGTTATAGTGAAAAATCTATCTTCCAGCATTCTAACTGCCAGAATCGTACTCTGTTGTTAAACAGAAGTGTAATCGAAGTGAAATGACTTGAGGAATCGAATGCCGCAAGCAGAATTCAAATCCGAGCCTCCGTTCGGCAGGAAATCGCAGTTATAGTGAAAAACCTATCTTCTAGCATTCTAACGGCCAGAATCGTACTCTGTTGTTGAACAGAAGTGTATCCGAAGTAAAATGACTAGAGGGATCGAATGCCGCAAGCAGAATTCAAATCCGAGCCTCCGTTCGGCAGGAAATCGCAGTTATAGTGAAAAACCTATCTTCTAGCATTCTAACTGCCAGAATCGTACTCTGTTGTTAAACAGAAGTGTAATCGAAGTAAAATGACTAGAGGAATCGAATGCCGCAAGCAGAATTCAAATCCGAGCCTCCGTTCGGCAGGAAATCGCAGTTATAGTGAAAATCCTATCTTCTAGCATTCTAACTGCCAGAATCGTACTCTGTTGTTAAACAGAAGTGTAATCGAAGTGAAATCACTTGAGGAATCGAATGCCGCAAGCAGAATTCAAATCCGAGCCTCCGTTCGGCAGGAAATCGCAGTTATAGTGAAAAACCTATCTTCTAGCATTCTAACTGACAGAATCGTACTCTGTTGTTAAACAGAAGTGTAATCGAAGTGAAATGACTTGAGGAATCGAATGCCGCAAGCAGAATTCAAATCCGAGCCTCCGTTCGGTAGGAAATCGCAGTTATAGTGAAAATCCTATCTTCTAGCATTCTAACTGCCAGAATCGTACTCTGTTGTTAAACAGAAGTGTAATCGAAGTGAAATCACTTGAGGAATCGAATGCCGCAAGCAGAATTCAAATCCGAGCCTCCGTTCGGCAGGAAATCGCAGTTATAGTGAAAAACCTATCTTCTAGCATTCTAACTGACAGAATCGTACTCTGTTGTTAAACAGAAGTGTAATCGAAGTGAAATCACTTGAGGAATCGAATGCCGCAAGCAGAATTCAAATCCGAGCCTCCGTTCGGCAGGAAATCGCAGTTATAGTGAAAAACCTATCTTCTAGCATTCTAACTGCCAGAATCGTACTCTGTTGTTAAACAGAAGTGTAATCGAAGTGAAATCACTTGAGGAATCGAATGCCGCAAGCAGAATTCAAATCCGAGCCTCCGTTCGGTAGGAAATCGCAGTTATAGTGAAAATCCTATCTTCTAGCATTCTAACTGCCAGAATCGTACTCTGTTGTTAAACAGAAGTGTAATCGAAGTGAAATCACTTGAGGAATCGAATGCCGCAAGCAGAATTCAAATCCGAGCCTCCGTTCGGCAGGAAATCGCAGTTATAGTGAAAAACCTATCTTCTAGCCTTCTAACGGCCAGAATCGTACTCTGTTGTTGAACAGAAGTGTATCCGAAGTAAAATGACTAGAGGGATCGAATGCCGCAAGCAGAATTCAAATCCGAGCCTCCGTTCGGCAGGAAATCGCAGTTATAGTGAAAAACCTATCTTCTAGCATTCTAACTGCCAGAATCGTACTCTGTTGTTAAACAGAAGTGTAATCGAAGTGAAATCACTTGAGGAATCGAATGCCGCAAGCAGAATTCAAATCCGAGCCTCCATTCGGCAGGAAATCGCAGTTATAGTGAAAAACCTATCTTCTAGCATTCTAACTGCCAGAATCGTACTCTGTTGTTAAACAGAAGTGTAATCGAAGTGAAATCACTTGAGGAATCGAATGCCGCAAGCAGAATTCAAATCCGAGCCTCCGTTCGGCAGGAAATCGCAGTTATAGTGAAAAACATATCTTCTAGCAATCTAACTGCCAGAATCGTACTCTGTTGTTAAACAGAAGTGTAATCGAAGTGAAATCACTTGAGGAATCGAATGCCGCAAGCAGAATTCAAATCCGAGCCTCCGTTCGGTAGGAAATCGCAGTTATAGTGAAAATCCTATCTTCTAGCATTCTAACTGTCAGAATCGTACTCTGTTGTTAAACAGAAGTGTAATCGAAGTGAAATCACTTGAGGAATCGAATGCCGCAAGCAGAATTCAAATCCGAGCCTCCGTTCGGCAGGAAATCGCAGTTATAGTGAAAAACCTATCTTCTAGCATTCTAACTGACAGAATCGTACTCTGTTGTTAAACAGAAGTGTAATCGAAGCGAAATCACTTGAGGAATCGAATGCCGCAAGCAGAATTCAAATCCGAGCCTCCGTTCGGCAGGAAATCGCAGTTATAGTGAAAATCCTATCTTCTAGCATTCTAACTGCCAGAATCGTACTCTGTTGTTAAACAGAAGTGTAATCGAAGTGAAATCACTTGAGGAATCGAATGCCGCAAGCAGAATTCAAATCCGAGCCTCCGTTCGGCAGGAAATCGCAGTTATAGTGAAAAACCTATCTTCTAGCATTCTAACTGACAGAATCGTACTCTGTTGTTAAACAGAAGTGTAATCGAAGTGAAATCACTTGAGGAATCGAATGCCGCAAGCAGAATTCAAATCCGAGCCTCCGTTCGGTAGGAAATCGCAGTTATAGTGAAAATCCTATCTTCTAGCATTCTAACTGCCAGAATCGTACTCTGTTGTTAAACAGAAGTGTAATCGAAGTGAAATCACTTGAGGAATCGAATGCCGCAAGCAGAATTCAAATCCGAGCCTCCGTTCGGCAGGAAATCGCAGTTATAGTGAAAAACCTATCTTCTAGCATTCTAACTGCCAGAATCGTACTCTGTTGTTAAACAGAAGTGTAATCGAAGTGAAATCACTTGAGGAATCGAATGCCGCAAGCAGAATTCAAATCCGAGCCTCCGTTCGGCAGGAAATCGCAGTTATAGTGAAAAACCTATCTTCTAGCATTCTAACTGACAGAATCGTACTCTGTTGTTAAACAGAAGTGTAATCGAAGTGAAATCACTTGAGGAATCGAATGCCGCAAGCAGAATTCAAATCCGAGCCTCCGTTCGGCAGGAAATCGCAGTTATAGTGAAAAACCTATCTTCTAGCATTCTAACTGCCAGAATCGTACTCTGTTGTTAAACAGAAGTGTAATCGAAGTGAAATCACTTGAGGAATCGAATGCCGCAAGCAGAATTCAAATCCGAGCCTCCGTTCGGCAGGAAATCGCAGTTATAGTGAAAAACCTATCTTCTAGCATTCTAACTGACAGAATCGTACTCTGTTGTTAAACAGAAGTGTAATCGAAGTGAAATCACTTGAGGAATCGAATGCCGCAAGCAGAATTCAAATCCGAGCCTCCGTTCGGTAGGAAATCGCAGTTATAGTGAAAATCCTATCTTCTAGCATTCTAACTGCCAGAATCGTACTCTGTTGTTAAACAGAAGTGTAATCGAAGTGAAATCACTTGAGGAATCGAATGCCGCAAGCAGAATTCAAATCCGAGCCTCCGTTCGGCAGGAAATCGCAGTTATAGTGAAAAACCTATCTTCTAGCATTCTAACTGACAGAATCGTACTCTGTTGTTAAACAGAAGTGTAATCGAAGTGAAATCACTTGAGGAATCGAATGCCGCAAGCAGAATTCAAATCCGAGCCTCCGTTCGGCAGGAAATCGCAGTTATAGTGAAAAACCTATCTTCTAGCATTCTAACTGCCAGAATCGTACTCTGTTGTTAAACAGAAGTGTAATCGAAGTGAAATCACTTGAGGAATCGAATGCCGCAAGCAGAATTCAAATCCGAGCCTCCGTTCGGTAGGAAATCGCAGTTATAGTGAAAATCCTATCTTCTAGCATTCTAACTGCCAGAATCGTACTCTGTTGTTAAACAGAAGTGTAATCGAAGTGAAATCACTTGAGGAATCGAATGCCGCAAGCAGAATTCAAATCCGAGCCTCCGTTCGGCAGGAAATCGCAGTTATAGTGAAAAACCTATCTTCTAGCCTTCTAACGGCCAGAATCGTACTCTGTTGTTGAACAGAAGTGTAATCGAAGTGAAATCACTTGAGGAATCGAATGCCGCAAGCAGAATTCAAATCCGAGCCTCCGTTCGGCAGGAAATCGCAGTTATAGTGAAAAACATATCTTCTAGCATTCTAACTGCCAGAATCGTACTCTGTTGTTAAACAGAAGTGTAATCGAAGTGAAATCACTTGAGGAATCGAATGCCGCAAGCAGAATTCAAATCCGAGCCTCCGTTCGGCAGGAAATCGCAGTTATAGTGAAAAACATATCTTCTAGCAATCTAACTGCCAGAATCGTACTCTGTTGTTAAACAGAAGTGTAATCGAAGTGAAATCACTTGAGGAATCGAATGCCGCAAGCAGAATTCAAATCCGAGCCTCCGTTCGGTAGGAAATCGCAGTTATAGTGAAAATCCTATCTTCTAGCATTCTAACTGCCAGAATCGTACTCTGTTGTTAAACAGAAGTGTAATCGAAGTGAAATCACTTGAGGAATCGAATGCCGCAAGCAGAATTCAAATCCGAGCCTCCGTTCGGCAGGAAATCGCAGTTATAGTGAAAAACCTATCTTCTAGCATTCTAACTGACAGAATCGTACTCTGTTGTTAAACAGAAGTGTAATCGAAGTGAAATCACTTGAGGAATCGAATGCCGCAAGCAGAATTCAAATCCGAGCCTCCGTTCGGCAGGAAATCGCAGTTATAGTGAAAAACCTATCTTCTAGCATTCTAACTGCCAGAATCGTACTCTGTTGTTAAACAGAAGTGTAATCGAAGTGAAATCACTTGAGGAATCGAATGCCGCAAGCAGAATTCAAATCCGAGCCTCCGTTCGGTAGGAAATCGCAGTTATAGTGAAAATCCTATCTTCTAGCATTCTAACTGCCAGAATCGTACTCTGTTGTTAAACAGAAGTGTAATCGAAGTGAAATGACTTGAGGAATCGAATGCCGCAAGCAGAATTCAAATCCGAGCCTCCGTTCGGCAGGAAATCGCAGTTATAGTGAAAAACCTATCTTCTAGCATTCTAACGGCCAGAATCGTACTCTGTTGTTGAACAGAAGTGTATCCGAAGTAAAATGACTAGAGGGATCGAATGCCGCAAGCAGAATTCAAATCCGAGCCTCCGTTCGGCAGGAAATCGCAGTTATAGTGAAAAACCTATCTTCTAGCATTCTAACTGCCAGAATCGTACTCTGTTGTTAATCGAAGTGAAATCACTTGAGGAATCGAATGCCGCAAGCAGAATTCAAATCCGAGCCTCCGTTCGGCAGGAAATCGCAGTTATAGTGAAAAATCTATCTTCCAGCATTCTAACTGCCAGAATCGTACTCTGTTGTTAAACAGAAGTGTAATCGAAGTGAAATGACTTGAGGAATCGAATGCCGCAAGCAGAATTCAAATCCGAGCCTCCGTTCGGCAGGAAATCGCAGTTATAGTGAAAAACCTATCTTCTAGCATTCTAACGGCCAGAATCGTACTCTGTTGTTGAACAGAAGTGTATCCGAAGTAAAATGACTAGAGGGATCGAATGCCGCAAGCAGAATTCAAATCCGAGCCTCCGTTCGGCAGGAAATCGCAGTTATAGTGAAAAACCTATCTTCTAGCATTCTAACGGCCAGAATCGTACTCTGTTGTTGAACAGAAGTGTATCCGAAGTAAAATGACTAGAGGGATCGAATGCCGCAAGCAGAATTCAAATCCGAGCCTCCGTTCGGCAGGAAATCGCAGTTATAGTGAAAAACCTATCTTCTAGCATTCTAACTGCCAGAATCGTACTCTGTTGTTAAACAGAAGTGTAATCGAAGTGAAATCACTTGAGGAATCGAATGCCGCAAGCAGAATTCAAATCCGAGCCTCCGTTCGGCAGGAAATCGCAGTTATAGTGAAAAACATATCTTCTAGCAATCTAACTGCCAGAATCGTACTCTGTTGTTAAACAGAAGTGTAATCGAAGTGAAATGACTTGAGGAATCGAATGCCGCAAGCAGAATTCAAATCCGAGCCTCCGTTCGGCAGGAAATCGCAGTTATAGTGAAAAACCTATCTTCTAGCATTCTAACGGCCAGAATCGTACTCTGTTGTTGAACAGAAGTGTATCCGAAGTAAAATGACTAGAGGGATCGAATGCCGCAAGCAGAATTCAAATCCGAGCCTCCGTTCGGCAGGAAATCGCAGTTATAGTGAAAAACCTATCTTCTAGCATTCTAACGGCCAGAATCGTACTCTGTTGTTAAACAGAAGTGTAATCGAAGTGAAATCACTTGAGGAATCGAATGCCGCAAGCAGAATTCAAATCCGAGCCTCCGTTCGGTAGGAAATCGCAGTTATAGTGAAAATCCTATCTTCTAGCATTCTAACTGCCAGAATCGTACTCTGTTGTTAAACAGAAGTGTAATCGAAGTGAAATCACTTGAGGAATCGAATGCCGCAAGCAGAATTCAAATCCGAGCCTCCGTTCGGCAGGAAATCGCAGTTATAGTGAAAAACCTATCTTCTAGCATTCTAACTGCCAGAATCGTACTCTGTTGTTAAACAGAAGTGTAATCGAAGTGAAATCACTTGAGGAATCGAATGCCGCAAGCAGAATTCAAATCCGAGCCTCCGTTCGGTAGGAAATCGCAGTTATAGTGAAAATCCTATCTTCTAGCATTCTAACTGCCAGAATCGTACTCTGTTGTTAAACAGAAGTGTAATCGAAGTGAAATCACTTGAGGAATCGAATGCCGCAAGCAGAATTCAAATCCGAGCCTCCGTTCGGCAGGAAATCGCAGTTATAGTGAAAAACCTATCTTCTAGCCTTCTAACGGCCAGAATCGTACTCTGTTGTTGAACAGAAGTGTATCCGAAGTAAAATGACTAGAGGGATCGAATGCCGCAAGCAGAATTCAAATCCGAGCCTCCGTTCGGCAGGAAATCGCAGTTATAGTGAAAAACCTATCTTCTAGCATTCTAACTGCCAGAATCGTACTCTGTTGTTAAACAGAAGTGTAATCGAAGTGAAATCACTTGAGGAATCGAATGCCGCAAGCAGAATTCAAATCCGAGCCTCCGTTCGGCAGGAAATCGCAGTTATAGTGAAAAACCTATCTTCTAGCATTCTAACTGACAGAATCGTACTCTGTTGTTAAACAGAAGTGTAATCGAAGTGAAATCACTTGAGGAATCGAATGCCGCAAGCAGAATTCAAATCCGAGCCTCCGTTCGGCAGGAAATCGCAGTTATAGTGAAAATCCTATCTTCTAGCATTCTAACTGCCAGAATCGTACTCTGTTGTTAAACAGAAGTGTAATCGAAGTGAAATCACTTGAGGAATCGAATGCCGCAAGCAGAATTCAAATCCGAGCCTCCGTTCGGCAGGAAATCGCAGTTATAGTGAAAAACCTATCTTCTAGCATTCTAACGGCCAGAATCGTACTCTGTTGTTGAACAGAAGTGTATCCGAAGTAAAATGACTAGAGGGATCGAATGCCGCATGCAGAATTCAAATCCGAGCCTCCGTTCGGCAGGAAATCGCAGTTATAGTGAAAAACCTATCTTCTAGCATTCTAACTGCCAGAATCGTACTCTGTTGTTAAACAGAAGTGTAATCGAAGTGAAATCACTTGAGGAATCGAATGCCGCAAGCAGAATTCAAATCCGAGCCTCCGTTCGGCAGGAAATCGCAGTTATAGTGAAAAACCTATCTTCTAGCATTCTAACTGCCAGAATCGTACTCTGTTGTTAAACAGAAGTGTAATCGAAGTGAAATCACTTGAGGAATCGAATGCCGCAAGCAGAATTCAAATCCGAGCCTCCGTTCGGCAGGAAATCGCAGTTATAGTGAAAAACCTATCTTCTAGCATTCTAACTGACAGAATCGTACTCTGTTGTTAAACAGAAGTGTAATCGAAGTGAAATCACTTGAGGAATCGAATGCCGCAAGCAGAATTCAAATCCGAGCCTCCGTTCGGCAGGAAATCGCAGTTATAGTGAAAAACCTATCTTCTAGCATTCTAACTGCCAGAATCGTACTCTGTTGTTAAACAGAAGTGTAATCGAAGTGAAATCACTTGAGGAATCGAATGCCGCAAGCAGAATTCAAATCCGAGCCTCCGTTCGGCAGGAAATCGCAGTTATAGTGAAAAACCTATCTTCTAGCATTCTAACTGACAGAATCGTACTCTGTTGTTAAACAGAAGTGTAATCGAAGTGAAATCACTTGAGGAATCGAATGCCGCAAGCAGAATTCAAATCCGAGCCTCCGTTCGGTAGGAAATCGCAGTTATAGTGAAAATCCTATCTTCTAGCATTCTAACTGCCAGAATCGTACTCTGTTGTTAAACAGAAGTGTAATCGAAGTGAAATCACTTGAGGAATCGAATGCCGCAAGCAGAATTCAAATCCGAGCCTCCGTTCGGCAGGAAATCGCAGTTATAGTGAAAAACCTATCTTCTAGCATTCTAACTGACAGAATCGTACTCTGTTGTTAAACAGAAGTGTAATCGAAGTGAAATCACTTGAGGAATCGAATGCCGCAAGCAGAATTCAAATCCGAGCCTCCGTTCGGCAGGAAATCGCAGTTATAGTGAAAAACCTATCTTCTAGCATTCTAACTGCCAGAATCGTACTCTGTTGTTAAACAGAAGTGTAATCGAAGTGAAATCACTTGAGGAATCGAATGCCGCAAGCAGAATTCAAATCCGAGCCTCCGTTCGGTAGGAAATCGCAGTTATAGTGAAAATCCTATCTTCTAGCATTCTAACTGCCAGAATCGTACTCTGTTGTTAAACAGAAGTGTAATCGAAGTGAAATCACTTGAGGAATCGAATGCCGCAAGCAGAATTCAAATCCGAGCCTCCGTGCGGCAGGAAATCGCAGTTATAGTGAAAAACCTATCTTCTAGCCTTCTAACGGCCAGAATCGTACTCTGTTGTTGAACAGAAGTGTAATCGAAGTGAAATCACTTGAGGAATCGAATGCCGCAAGCAGAATTCAAATCCGAGCCTCCGTTCGGCAGGAAATCGCAGTTATAGTGAAAAACATATCTTCTAGCATTCTAACTGCCAGAATCGTACTCTGTTGTTAAACAGAAGTGTAATCGAAGTGAAATCACTTGAGGAATCGAATGCCGCAAGCAGAATTCAAATCCGAGCCTCCGTTCGGCAGGAAATCGCAGTTATAGTGAAAAACATATCTTCTAGCAATCTAACTGCCAGAATCGTACTCTGTTGTTAAACAGAAGTGTAATCGAAGTGAAATCACTTGAGGAATCGAATGCCGCAAGCAGAATTCAAATCCGAGCCTCCGTTCGGTAGGAAATCGCAGTTATAGTGAAAATCCTATCTTCTAGCATTCTAACTGCCAGAATCGTACTCTGTTGTTAAACAGAAGTGTAATCGAAGTGAAATCACTTGAGGAATCGAATGCCGCAAGCAGAATTCAAATCCGAGCCTCCGTTCGGCAGGAAATCGCAGTTATAGTGAAAAACCTATCTTCTAGCATTCTAACTGACAGAATCGTACTCTGTTGTTAAACAGAAGTGTAATCGAAGTGAAATCACTTGAGGAATCGAATGCCGCAAGCAGAATTCAAATCCGAGCCTCCGTTCGGCAGGAAATCGCAGTTATAGTGAAAAACCTATCTTCTAGCATTCTAACTGCCAGAATCGTACTCTGTTGTTAAACAGAAGTGTAATCGAAGTGAAATCACTTGAGGAATCGAATGCCGCAAGCAGAATTCAAATCCGAGCCTCCGTTCGGTAGGAAATCGCAGTTATAGTGAAAATCCTATCTTCTAGCATTCTAACTGCCAGAATCGTACTCTGTTGTTAAACAGAAGTGTAATCGAAGTGAAATGACTTGAGGAATCGAATGCCGCAAGCAGAATTCAAATCCGAGCCTCCGTTCGGCAGGAAATCGCAGTTATAGTGAAAAACCTATCTTCTAGCATTCTAACGGCCAGAATCGTACTCTGTTGTTGAACAGAAGTGTATCCGAAGTAAAATGACTAGAGGGATCGAATGCCGCAAGCAGAATTCAAATCCGAGCCTCCGTTCGGCAGGAAATCGCAGTTATAGTGAAAAACCTATCTTCTAGCATTCTAACTGCCAGAATCGTACTCTGTTGTTAATCGAAGTGAAATCACTTGAGGAATCGAATGCCGCAAGCAGAATTCAAATCCGAGCCTCCGTTCGGCAGGAAATCGCAGTTATAGTGAAAAATCTATCTTCCAGCATTCTAACTGCCAGAATCGTACTCTGTTGTTAAACAGAAGTATAATCGAAGTGAAATGACTTGAGGAATCGAATGCCGCAAGCAGAATTCAAATCCGAGCCTCCGTTCGGCAGGAAATCGCAGTTATAGTGAAAAACCTATCTTCTAGCATTCTAACGGCCAGAATCGTACTCTGTTGTTGAACAGAAGTGTATCCGAAGTAAAATGACTAGAGGGATCGAATGCCGCAAGCAGAATTCAAATCCGAGCCTCCGTTCGGCAGGAAATCGCAGTTATAGTGAAAAACCTATCTTCTAGCATTCTAACGGCCAGAATCGTACTCTGTTGTTGAACAGAAGTGTATCCGAAGTAAAATGACTAGAGGGATCGAATGCCGCAAGCAGAATTCAAATCCGAGCCTCCGTTCGGCAGGAAATCGCAGTTATAGTGAAAAACCTATCTTCTAGCATTCTAACTGCCAGAATCGTACTCTGTTGTTAAACAGAAGTGTAATCGAAGTGAAATCACTTGAGGAATCGAATGCCGCAAGCAGAATTCAAATCCGAGCCTCCGTTCGGCAGGAAATCGCAGTTATAGTGAAAATCCTATCTTCTAGCATTCTAACTGCCAGAATCGTACTCTGTTGTTAATCGAAGTGAAATCACTTGAGGAATCGAATGCCGCAAGCAGAATTCAAATCCGAGCCTCCGTTCGGCAGGAAATCGCAGTTATAGTGAAAAACCTATCTTCTAGCATTCTAACTGCCAGAATCGTACTCTGTTGTTAAACAGAAGTGTAATCGAAGTGAAATCACTTGAGGAATCGAATGCCGCAAGCAGAATTCAAATCCGAGCCTCCGTTCGGCAGGAAATCGCAGTTATAGTGAAAATCCTATCTTCTAGCATTCTAACTGCCAGAATCGTACTCTGTTGTTAAACAGAAGTGTAATCGAAGTGAAATCACTTGAGGAATCGAATGCCGCAAGCAGAATTCAAATCCGAGCCTCCGTTCGGCAGGAAATCGCAGTTATAGTGAAAAACCTATCTTCTAGCATTCTAACTGACAGAATCGTACTCTGTTGTTAAACAGAAGTGTAATCGAAGTGAAATCACTTGAGGAATCGAATGCCGCAAGCAGAATTCAAATCCGAGCCTCCGTTCGGCAGGAAATCGCAGTTATAGTGAAAAACCTATCTTCTAGCAATCTAACTGCCAGAATCGTACTCTGTTGTTAAACAGAAGTGTAATCGAAGTGAAATCACTTGAGGAATCGAATGCCGCAAGCAGAATTCAAATCCGAGCCTCCGTTCGGTAGGAAATCGCAGTTATAGTGAAAATCCTATCTTCTAGCATTCTAACTGCCAGAATCGTACTCTGTTGTTAAACAGAAGTGTAATCGAAGTGAAATCACTTGAGGAATCGAATGCCGCAAGCAGAATTCAAATCCGAGCCTCCGTTCGGCAGGAAATCGCAGTTATAGTGAAAAACCTATCTTCTAGCATTCTAACTGACAGAATCGTACTCTGTTGTTAAACAGAAGTGTAATCGAAGTGAAATCACTTGAGGAATCGAATGACGCAAGCAGAATTCAAATCCGAGCCTCCGTTCGGCAGGAAATCGCAGTTATAGTGAAAAACCTATCTTCTAGCATTCTAACTGCCAGAATCGTACTCTGTTGTTAAACAGAAGTGTAATCGAAGTGAAATCACTTGAGGAATCGAATGCCGCAAGCAGAATTCAAATCCGAGCCTCCGTTCGGTAGGAAATCGCAGTTATAGTGAAAATCCTATCTTCTAGCATTCTAACTGCCAGAATCGTACTCTGTTGTTAAACAGAAGTGTAATCGAAGTGAAATCACTTGAGGAATCGAATGCCGCAAGCAGAATTCAAATCCGAGCCTCCGTTCGGCAGGAAATCGCAGTTATAGTGAAAAACCTATCTTCTAGCATTCTAACGGCCAGAATCGTACTCTGTTGTTGAACAGAAGTGTATCCGAAGTAAAATGACTAGAGGGATCGAATGCCGCAAGCAGAATTCAAATCCGAGCCTCCGTTCGGCAGGAAATCGCAGTTATAGTGAAAAACCTATCTTCTAGCATTCTAACGGCCAGAATCGTACTCTGTTGTTGAACAGAAGTGTATCCGAAGTAAAATGACTAGAGGGATCGAATGCCGCAAGCAGAATTCAAATCCGAGCCTCCGTTCGGCAGGAAATCGCAGTTATAGTGAAAAACCTATCTTCTAGCATTCTAACTGCCAGAATCGTACTCTGTTGTTAATCGAAGTGAAATCACTTGAGGAATCGAATGCCGCAAGCAGAATTCAAATCCGAGCCTCCGTTCGGCAGGAAATCGCAGTTATAGTGAAAAATCTATCTTCCAGCATTCTAACTGCCAGAATCGTACTCTGTTGTTAAACAGAAGTGTAATCGAAGTGAAATGACTTGAGGAATCGAATGCCGCAAGCAGAATTCAAATCCGAGCCTCCGTTCGGCAGGAAATCGCAGTTATAGTGAAAAACCTATCTTCTAGCATTCTAACGGCCAGAATCGTACTCTGTTGTTGAACAGAAGTGTATCCGAAGTAAAATGACTAGAGGGATCGAATGCCGCAAGCAGAATTCAAATCCGAGCCTCCGTTCGGCAGGAAATCGCAGTTATAGTGAAAAACCTATCTTCTAGCATTCTAACGGCCAGAATCGTACTCTGTTGTTGAACAGAAGTGTATCCGAAGTAAAATGACTAGAGGGATCGAATGCCGCAAGCAGAATTCAAATCCGAGCCTCCGTTCGGCAGGAAATCGCAGTTATAGTGAAAAACCTATCTTCTAGCATTCTAACTGCCAGAATCGTACTCTGTTGTTAAACAGAAGTGTAATCGAAGTGAAATCACTTGAGGAATCGAATGCCGCAAGCAGAATTCAAATCCGAGCCTCCGTTCGGCAGGAAATCGCAGTTATAGTGAAAATCCTATCTTCTAGCATTCTAACTGCCAGAATCGTACTCTGTTGTTAAACAGAAGTGTAATCGAAGTGAAATCACTTGAGGAATCGAATGCCGCAAGCAGAATTCAAATCCGAACCTCCATTCGGCAGGAAATCGCAGTTATAGTGAAAAACCTATCTTCTAGCATTCTAACTGACAGAATCGTACTCTGTTGTTAAACAGAAGTGTAATCGAAGTGAAATCACTTGAGGAATCGAATGCCGCAAGCAGAATTCAAATCCGAGCCTCCGTTCGGCAGGAAATCGCAGTTATAGTGAAAAACCTATCTTCTAGCATTCTAACTGCCAGAATCGTACTCTGTTGTTAAACAGAAGTGTAATCGAAGTGAAATCACTTGAGGAATCGAATGCCGCAAGCAGAATTCAAATCCGAGCCTCCGTTCGGTAGGAAATCGCAGTTATAGTGAAAATCCTATCTTCTAGCATTCTAACTGCCAGAATCGTACTCTGTTGTTAAACAGAAGTGTAATCGAAGTGAAATCACTTGAGGAATCGAATGCCGCAAGCAGAATTCAAATCCGAGCCTCCGTTCGGTAGGAAATCGCAGTTATAGTGAAAATCCTATCTTCTAGCATTCTAACTGCCAGAATCGTACTCTGTTGTTAAACAGAAGTGTAATCGAAGTGAAATCACTTGAGGAATCGAATGCCGCAAGCAGAATTCAAATCCGAGCCTCCGTTCGGCAGGAAATCGCAGTTATAGTGAAAAACCTATCTTCTAGCATTCTAACGGCCAGAATCGTACTCTGTTGTTGAACAGAAGTGTATCCGAAGTAAAATGACTAGAGGGATCGAATGCCGCAAGCAGAATTCAAATCCGAGCCTCCGTTCGGCAGGAAATCGCAGTTATAGTGAAAAACCTATCTTCTAGCATTCTAACGGCCAGAATCGTACTCTGTTGTTGAACAGAAGTGTATCCGAAGTAAAATGACTAGAGGGATCGAATGCCGCAAGCAGAATTCAAATCCGAGCCTCCGTTCGGCAGGAAATCGCAGTTATAGTGAAAAACCTATCTTCTAGCATTCTAACTGCCAGAATCGTACTCTGTTGTTAATCGAAGTGAAATCACTTGAGGAATCGAATGCCGCAAGCAGAATTCAAATCCGAGCCTCCGTTCGGCAGGAAATCGCAGTTATAGTGAAAAATCTATCTTCCAGCATTCTAACTGCCAGAATCGTACTCTGTTGTTAAACAGAAGTGTAATCGAAGTGAAATGACTTGAGGAATCGAATGCCGCAAGCAGAATTCAAATCCGAGCCTCCGTTCGGCAGGAAATCGCAGTTATAGTGAAAAACCTATCTTCTAGCATTCTAACGGCCAGAATCGTACTCTGTTGTTGAACAGAAGTGTATCCGAAGTAAAATGACTAGAGGGATCGAATGCCGCAAGCAGAATTCAAATCCGAGCCTCCGTTCGGCAGGAAATCGCAGTTATAGTGAAAAACCTATCTTCTAGCATTCTAACGGCCAGAATCGTACTCTGTTGTTGAACAGAAGTGTATCCGAAGTAAAATGACTAGAAGGATCGAATGCCGCAAGCAGAATTCAAATCCGAGCCTCCGTTCGGCAGGAAATCGCAGTTATAGTGAAAAACCTATCTTCTAGCATTCTAACTGCCAGAATCGTACTCTGTTGTTAAACAGAAGTGTAATCGAAGTGAAATCACTTGAGGAATCGAATGCCGCAAGCAGAATTCAAATCCGAGCCTCCGTTCGGCAGGAAATCGCAGTTATAGTGAAAATCCTATCTTCTAGCATTCTAACTGCCAGAATCGTACTCTGTTGTTAAACAGAAGTGTAATCGAAGTGAAATCACTTGAGGAATCGAATGCCGCAAGCAGAATTCAAATCCGAGCCTCCGTTCGGCAGGAAATCGCAGTTATAGTGAAAAACCTATCTTCTAGCATTCTAACTGACAGAATCGTACTCTGTTGTTAAACAGAAGTGTAATCGAAGTGAAATCACTTGAGGAATCGAATGCCGCAAGCAGAATTCAAATCCGAGCCTCCGTTCGGCAGGAAATCGCAGTTATAGTGAAAAACCTATCTTCTAGCATTCTAACTGCCAGAATCGTACTCTGTTGTTAAACAGAAGTGTAATCGAAGTGAAATCACTTGAGGAATCGAATGCCGCAAGCAGAATTCAAATCCGAGCCTCCGTTCGGTAGGAAATCGCAGTTATAGTGAAAATCCTATCTTCTAGCATTCTAACTGCCAGAATCGTACTCTGTTGTTAAACAGAAGTGTAATCGAAGTGAAATGACTTGAGGAATCGAATGCCGCAAGCAGAATTCAAATCCGAGCCTCCGTTCGGCAGGAAATCGCAGTTATAGTGAAAAACCTATCTTCTAGCATTCTAACGGCCAGAATCGTACTCTGTTGTTGAACAGAAGTGTATCCGAAGTAAAATGACTAGAGGGATCGAATGCCGCAAGCAGAATTCAAATCCGAGCCTCCGTTCGGCAGGAAATCGCAGTTATAGTGAAAAACCTATCTTCTAGCATTCTAACTGCCAGAATCGTACTCTGTTGTTAATCGAAGTGAAATCACTTGAGGAATCGAATGCCGCAAGCAGAATTCAAATCCGAGCCTCCGTTCGGCAGGAAATCGCAGTTATAGTGAAAAATCTATCTTCCAGCATTCTAACTGCCAGAATCGTACTCTGTTGTTAAACAGAAGTGTAATCGAAGTGAAATGACTTGAGGAATCGAATGCCGCAAGCAGAATTCAAATCCGAGCCTCCGTTCGGCAGGAAATCGCAGTTATAGTGAAAAACCTATCTTCTAGCATTCTAACGGCCAGAATCGTACTCTGTTGTTGAACAGAAGTGTATCCGAAGTAAAATGACTAGAGGGATCGAATGCCGCACGCAGAATTCAAATCCGAGCCTCCGTTCGGCAGGAAATCGCAGTTATAGTGAAAAACCTATCTTCTAGCATTCTAACGGCCAGAATCGTACTCTGTTGTTGAACAGAAGTGTATCCGAAGTAAAATGACTAGAGGGATCGAATGCCGCAAGCAGAATTCAAATCCGAGCCTCCGTTCGGCAGGAAATCGCAGTTATAGTGAAAAACCTATCTTCTAGCATTCTAACTGCCAGAATCGTACTCTGTTGTTAAACAGAAGTGTAATCGAAGTGAAATCACTTGAGGAATCGAATGCCGCAAGCAGAATTCAAATCCGAGCCTCCGTTCGGCAGGAAATCGCAGTTATAGTGAAAATCCTATCTTCTAGCATTCTAACTGCCAGAATCGTACTCTGTTGTTAAACAGAAGTGTAATCGAAGTGAAATCACTTGAGGAATCGAATGCCGCAAGCAGAATTCAAATCCGAGCCTCCGTTCGGCAGGAAATCGCAGTTATAGTGAAAAACCTATCTTCTAGCATTCTAACTGACAGAATCGTACTCTGTTGTTAAACAGAAGTGTAATCGAAGTGAAATCACTTGAGGAATCGAATGCCGCAAGCAGAATTCAAATCCGAGCCTCCGTTCGGTAGGAAATCGCAGTTATAGTGAAAATCCTATCTTCTAGCATTCTAACTGCCAGAATCGTACTCTGTTGTTAAACAGAAGTGTAATCGAAGTGAAATCACTTGAGGAATCGAATGCCGCAAGCAGAATTCAAATCCGAGCCTCCGTTCGGCAGGAAATCGCAGTTATAGTGAAAAACCTATCTTCTAGCATTCTAACTGACAGAATCGTACTCTGTTGTTAAACAGAAGTGTAATCGAAGTGAAATCACTTGAGGAATCGAATGCCGCAAGCAGAATTCAAATCCGAGCCTCCGTTCGGCAGGAAATCGCAGTTATAGTGAAAAATCTATCTTCCAGCATTCTAACTGCCAGAATCGTACTCTGTTGTTAAACAGAAGTGTAATCGAAGTGAAATGACTTGAGGAATCGAATGCCGCAAGCAGAATTCAAATCCGAGCCTCCGTTCGGCAGGAAATCGCAGTTATAGTGAAAAACCTATCTTCTAGCATTCTAACGGCCAGAATCGTACTCTGTTGTTGAACAGAAGTGTATCCGAAGTAAAATGACTAGAGGGATCGAATGCCGCAAGCAGAATTCAAATCCGAGCCTCCGTTCGGCAGGAAATCGCAGTTATAGTGAAAAACCTATCTTCTAGCCTTCTAACGGCCAGAATCGTACTCTGTTGTTGAACAGAAGTGTATCCGAAGTAAAATGACTAGAGGGATCGAATGCCGCAAGCAGAATTCAAATCCGAGCCTCCGTTCGGCAGGAAATCGCAGTTATAGTGAAAAACCTATCTTCTAGCATTCTAACTGCCAGAATCGTACTCTGTTGTTAAACAGAAGTGTAATCGAAGTGAAATCACTTGAGGAATCGAATGCCGCAAGCAGAATTCAAATCCGAGCCTCCGTTCGGCAGGAAATCGCAGTTATAGTGAAAAACCTATCTTCTAGCATTCTAACTGCCAGAATCGTACTCTGTTGTTAAACAGAAGTGTAATCGAAGTGAAATCACTTGAGGAATCGAATGCCGCAAGCAGAATTCAAATCCGAGCCTCCGTTCGGCAGGAAATCGCAGTTATAGTGAAAAACATATCTTCTAGCAATCTAACTGCCAGAATCGTACTCTGTTGTTAAACAGAAGTGTAATCGAAGTGAAATGACTTGAGGAATCGAATGCCGCAAGCAGAATTCAAATCCGAGCCTCCGTTCGGCAGGAAATCGCAGTTATAGTGAAAAACCTATCTTCTAGCATTCTAACGGCCAGAATCGTACTCTGTTGTTGAACAGAAGTGTATCCGAAGTAAAATGACTAGAGGGATCGAATGCCGCAAGCAGAATTCAAATCCGAGCCTCCGTTCGGCAGGAAATCGCAGTTATAGTGAAAAACCTATCTTCTAGCATTCTAACGGCCAGAATCGTACTCTGTTGTTGAACAGAAGTGTATCCGAAGTAAAATGACTAGAGGGATCGAATGCCGCAAGCAGAATTCAAATCCGAGCCTCCGTTCGGCAGGAAATCGCAGTTATAGTGAAAAACCTATCTTCTAGCATTCTAACTGCCAGAATCGTACTCTGTTGTTAATCGAAGTGAAATCACTTGAGGAATCGAATGCCGCAAGCAGAATTCAAATCCGAGCCTCCTGTTACGTCCCAGGGACTTCACCCTATTTTTTTCCCCCTCCATATTTAAAAATAGTAAAATTTCGTTCCTACAAACTAGTTTCAATCAACTCACAAGCCTTCGAAATGTTGATTGAACTTATAAATTAATAACATTATTTTTTCATATTTATTAAAAATACGTACCTACAACTTAGTTTCAATCAACTCGCAAGCCTTCGAAACGATGATTGAACCTATAAATTAATAACATTATTATTTCATATTTATTAAAAATACGTACCTACAACTTAGTTTCAATCAACTCGTTAGCCTTCGAAACGATGATTGAACCTATCAAATAAAAACATTTTTTTTTACTATATAAAAATATTAAAAATATCTATTTAAAAACCGGTCCCAATCGACTTAAAATGCCCGAAAACATCGATAGGACCTAAGATTAAAATACATATTTTTCGAACTTACCTTAACTAATTATTATTAATAATAAATATTATGTAAATATATTTTTTACAACTACACTTACTATTGTACATACGAAAGCGCAAATATCTAGTCCATAAGTTCCGTCGATACCTAGAAAATAAGTTATTTATTAAGTAATATTGTTGTGTAAATGGTTAAACAATTTATTATAATAAACTATGTATATACGTGCAGGAGATACCAGAACCAGATTCAAAAATGCCGCGTTCAAAAGAGTAGCACTGGAGCCAGTATCAATTTCTGCCACCAGATGGCGAGCCACGCTGGGGGCTCTCTCGATACTTGTAATAAAACCCGCTCTTCTTATAAAGGGCTCCTCCAGCCGTATTCTTAAGTCTTGACTGCCAGTCGTAGTGGACTGGTCTCCAGTTCACTGCTACTCTCCAGTCAACGGCTCACCGTGGTTCTGGTTCCCCGGCCGAGGTATACGTTGAACGTAACTCTCGTCGGTGAATTTTTAACCTTCCCTTCCTTACTGAGGCGCAATTCCTGCACCGCCGGTATTCCTTCCTACTGAGGTGCAGCCTCGACGTTGGCACCTTCGGTCTCTCTTCCTTCCTTACTGAGGCGCAATGATGCACCGCCGGTATCCCTTCCTTACTGAGGCGCAATACTGCACCGCCGGTATACTCCTTCCTTACTGAGGTGCAGCCTCGACGTTGGCACCTTCGGTACTCACTCCCTGATCTCTACGCGTCGTTTCATTTCGTATACTCCTATATTTAGATGCCGGTCTCAATGGATTCTTCTCTTCATAAATTCAATATACAGCGTTACTTCATTTCTTACACCGCGTTCAAGTAAGCTCACACGTATCTCCGTGAGGTATCCTGTTCCTAATGAGCCATTTCTTGCTGTCCATACTGTTCCTCCTTACCGTCTACCCCGGAAATGACGTTAATTTATGTTTTGCCTATCTATTAATTTTTGCATACCTGTGCTTTATCCTAGCTCGTTTCGCCCTGCCCAAACGGGACGCGCATAGAAATTAGTTCCCTAAAAACGCAGCTATGAAATCTTTTATATACTCTTCCAACCCGCTACGCCCTACCGCTCAACTACGCATTTCATTAATTAATAATATTTAATTCGTTTTTATTTTCTTCAAATCGAGTCACGGCCGTATTAAAAATCGCTATATTAAAGTCGCACTCTCTAAGTCTAATAGTCAGTTCACTCGCGACAATTTTAGAACAAGTATTCCCCCCAGACGTAACACCTCCGTTCGGCAGGAAATCGCAAGCATTCTAACTGCCAGAATCGTACTCTGTTGTTAAACAGAAGTGTAATCGAAGTGAAATCACTTGAGGAATCGAATGCCGCAAGCAGAATTCAAATCCGAGCCTCCGTTCGGCAGGAAATCGCAGTTATAGTGAAAAACCTATCTTCTAGCCTTCTAACGGCCAGAATCGTACTCTGTTGTTGAACAGAAGTGTATCCGAAGTAAAATGACTAGAGGGATCGAATGCCGCAAGCAGAATTCAAATCCGAGCCTCCGTTCGGCAGGAAATCGCAGTTATAGTGAAAAACCTATCTTCTAGCATTCTAACGGCCAGAATCGTACTCTGTTGTTGAACAGAAGTGTATCCGAAGTAAAATGACTAGAGGGATCGAATGCCGCAAGCAGAATTCAAATCCGAGCCTCCGTTCGGCAGGAAATCGCAGTTATAGTGAAAAACCTATCTTCTAGCATTCTAACGGCCAGAATCGTACTCTGTTGTTAAACAGAAGTGTAATCGAAGTGAAATCACTTGAGGAATCGAATGCCGCAAGCAGAATTCAAATCCGAGCCTCCGTTCGGCAGGAAATCGCAGTTATAGTGAAAAATCTATCTTCCAGCATTCTAACTGCCAGAATCGTACTCTGTTGTTAAACAGAAGTGTAATCGAAGTGAAATGACTTGAGGAATCGAATGCCGCAAGCAGAATTCAAATCCGAGCCTCCGTTCGGCAGGAAATCGCAGTTATAGTGAAAAACCTATCTTCTAGCATTCTAACGGCCAGAATCGTACTCTGTTGTTGAACAGAAGTGTATCCGAAGTAAAATGACTAGAGGGATCGAATGCCGCAAGCAGAATTCAAATCCGAGCCTCCGTTCGGCAGGAAATCGCAGTTATAGTGAAAAACCTATCTTCTAGCCTTCTAACGGCCAGAATCGTACTCTGTTGTTGAACAGAAGTGTATCCGAAGTAAAATGACTAGAGGGATCGAATGCCGCAAGCAGAATTCAAATCCGAGCCTCCGTTCGGCAGGAAATCGCAGTTATAGTGAAAAACCTATCTTCTAGCATTCTAACTGCCAGAATCGTACTCTGTTGTTAAACAGAAGTGTAATCGAAGTGAAATCACTTGAGGAATCGAATGCCGCAAGCAGAATTCAAATCCGAGCCTCCGTTCGGCAGGAAATCGCAGTTATAGTGAAAAACCTATCTTCTAGCATTCTAACTGCCAGAATCGTACTCTGTTGTTAAACAGAAGTGTAATCGAAGTGAAATGACTTGAGGAATCGAATGCCGCAAGCAGAATTCAAATCCGAGCCTCCGTTCGGCAGGAAATCGCAGTTATAGTGAAAAACATATCTTCTAGCAATCTAACTGCCAGAATCGTACTCTGTTGTTAAACAGAAGTGTAATCGAAGTGAAATGACTTGAGGAATCGAATGCCGCAAGCAGAATTCAAATCCGAGCCTCCGTTCGGCAGGAAATCGCAGTTATAGTGAAAAACCTATCTTCTAGCATTCTAACGGCCAGAATCGTACTCTGTTGTTGAACAGAAGTGTATCCGAAGTAAAATGACTAGAGGGATCGAATGCCGCAAGCAGAATTCAAATCCGAGCCTCCGTTCGGCAGGAAATCGCAGTTATAGTGAAAAACCTATCTTCTAGCATTCTAACGGCCAGAATCGTACTCTGTTGTTGAACAGAAGTGTATCCGAAGTAAAATGACTAGAGGGATCGAATGCCGCAAGCAGAATTCAAATCCGAGCCTCCGTTCGGCAGGAAATCGCAGTTATAGTGAAAAACCTATCTTCTAGCATTCTAACTGCCAGAATCGTACTCTGTTGTTAATCGAAGTGAAATCACTTGAGGAATCGAATGCCGCAAGCAGAATTCAAATCCGAGCCTCCTGTTACGTCCCAGGGACTTCACCCTATTTTTTTCCCCCTCCATATTTAAAAATAGTAAAATTTCGTTCCTACAAACTAGTTTCAATCAACTCACAAGCCTTCGAAATGTTGATTGAACTTATAAATTAATAACATTATTTTTTCATATTTATTAAAAATACGTACCTACAACTTAGTTTCAATCAACTCGCAAGCCTTCGAAACGATGATTGAACCTATAAATTAATAACATTATTATTTCATATTTATTAAAAATACGTACCTACAACTTAGTTTCAATCAACTCGTTAGCCTTCGAAACGATGATTGAACCTATCAAATAAAAACATTTTTTTTTACTATATAAAAATATTAAAAATATCTATTTAAAAACCGGTCCCAATCGACTTAAAATGCCCGAAAACATCGATAGGACCTAAGATTAAAATACATATTTTTCGAACTTACCTTAACTAATTATTATTAATAATAAATATTATGTAAATATATTTTTTACAACTACACTTACTATTGTACATACGAAAGCGCAAATATCTAGTCCATAAGTTCCGTCGATACCTAGAAAATAAGTTATTTATTAAGTAATATTGTTGTGTAAATGGTTAAACAATTTATTATAATAAACTATGTATATACGTGCAGGAGATACCAGAACCAGATTCAAAAATGCCGCGTTCAAAAGAGTAGCACTGGAGCCAGTATCAATTTCTGCCACCAGATGGCGAGCCACGCTGGGGGCTCTCTCGATACTTGTAATAAAACCCGCTCTTCTTATAAAGGGCTCCTCCAGCCGTATTCTTAAGTCTTGACTGCCAGTCGTAGTGGACTGGTCTCCAGTTCACTGCTACTCTCCAGTCAACGGCTCACCGTGGTTCTGGTTCCCCGGCCGAGGTATACGTTGAACGTAACTCTCGTCGGTGAATTTTTAACCTTCCCTTCCTTACTGAGGCGCAATTCCTGCACCGCCGGTATTCCTTCCTACTGAGGTGCAGCCTCGACGTTGGCACCTTCGGTCTCTCTTCCTTCCTTACTGAGGCGCAATGATGCACCGCCGGTATCCCTTCCTTACTGAGGCGCAATACTGCACCGCCGGTATACTCCTTCCTTACTGAGGTGCAGCCTCGACGTTGGCACCTTCGGTACTCACTCCCTGATCTCTACGCGTCGTTTCATTTCGTATACTCCTATATTTAGATGCCGGTCTCAATGGATTCTTCTCTTCATAAATTCAATATACAGCGTTACTTCATTTCTTACACCGCGTTCAAGTAAGCTCACACGTATCTCCGTGAGGTATCCTGTTCCTAATGAGCCATTTCTTGCTGTCCATACTGTTCCTCCTTACCGTCTACCCCGGAAATGACGTTAATTTATGTTTTGCCTATCTATTAATTTTTGCATACCTGTGCTTTATCCTAGCTCGTTTCGCCCTGCCCAAACGGGACGCGCATAGAAATTAGTTCCCTAAAAACGCAGCTATGAAATCTTTTATATACTCTTCCAACCCGCTACGCCCTACCGCTCAACTACGCATTTCATTAATTAATAATATTTAATTCGTTTTTATTTTCTTCAAATCGAGTCACGGCCGTATTAAAAATCGCTATATTAAAGTCGCACTCTCTAAGTCTAATAGTCAGTTCACTCGCGACAATTTTAGAACAAGTATTCCCCCCAGACGTAACACCTCCGTTCGGCAGGAAATCGCAAGCATTCTAACTGCCAGAATCGTACTCTGTTGTTAAACAGAAGTGTAATCGAAGTGAAATCACTTGAGGAATCGAATGCCGCAAGCAGAATTCAAATCCGAGCCTCCGTTCGGCAGGAAATCGCAGTTATAGTGAAAAACCTATCTTCTAGCCTTCTAACGGCCAGAATCGTACTCTGTTGTTGAACAGAAGTGTATCCGAAGTAAAATGACTAGAGGGATCGAATGCCGCAAGCAGAATTCAAATCCGAGCCTCCGTTCGGCAGGAAATCGCAGTTATAGTGAAAAACCTATCTTCTAGCATTCTAACTGCCAGAATCGTACTCTGTTGTTAAACAGAAGTGTAATCGAAGTGAAATCACTTGAGGAATCGAATGCCGCAAGCAGAATTCAAATCCGAGCCTCCGTTCGGCAGGAAATCGCAGTTATAGTGAAAAACCTATCTTCTAGCATTCTAACTGCCAGAATCGTACTCTGTTGTTAAACAGAAGTGTAATCGAAGTGAAATCACTTGAGGAATCGAATGCCGCAAGCAGAATTCAAATCCGAGCCTCCGTTCGGCAGGAAATCGCAGTTATAGTGAAAAACATATCTTCTAGCAATCTAACTGCCAGAATCGTACTCTGTTGTTAAACAGAAGTGTAATCGAAGTGAAATGACTTGAGGAATCGAATGCCGCAAGCAGAATTCAAATCCGAGCCTCCGTTCGGCAGGAAATCGCAGTTATAGTGAAAAACCTATCTTCTAGCATTCTAACGGCCAGAATCGTACTCTGTTGTTGAACAGAAGTGTATCCGAAGTAAAATGACTAGAGGGATCGAATGCCGCAAGCAGAATTCAAATCCGAGCCTCCGTTCGGCAGGAAATCGCAGTTATAGTGAAAAACCTATCTTCTAGCATTCTAACGGCCAGAATCGTACTCTGTTGTTAAACAGAAGTGTAATCGAAGTGAAATCACTTGAGGAATCGAATGCCGCAAGCAGAATTCAAATCCGAGCCTCCGTTCGGCAGGAAATCGCAGTTATAGTGAAAAACCTATCTTCTAGCATTCTAACTGACAGAATCGTACTCTGTTGTTAAACAGAAGTGTAATCGAAGTGAAATCACTTGAGGAATCGAATGCCGCAAGCAGAATTCAAATCCGAGCCTCCGTTCGGCAGGAAATCGCAGTTATAGTGAAAAACCTATCTTCTAGCATTCTAACTGCCAGAATCGTACTCTGTTGTTAAACAGAAGTGTAATCGAAGTGAAATCACTTGAGGAATCGAATGCCGCAAGCAGAATTCAAATCCGAGCCTCCGTTCGGTAGGAAATCGCAGTTATAGTGAAAATCCTATCTTCTAGCATTCTAACTGCCAGAATCGTACTCTGTTGTTAAACAGAAGTGTAATCGAAGTGAAATCACTTGAGGAATCGAATGCCGCAAGCAGAATTCAAATCCGAGCCTCCGTTCGGCAGGAAATCGCAGTTATAGTGAAAAACCTATCTTCTAGCATTCTAACTGCCAGAATCGTACTCTGTTGTTAAACAGAAGTGTAATCGAAGTGAAATCACTTGAGGAATCGAATGCCGCAAGCAGAATTCAAATCCGAGCCTCCGTTCGGTAGGAAATCGCAGTTATAGTGAAAATCCTATCTTCTAGCATTCTAACTGCCAGAATCGTACTCTGTTGTTAAACAGAAGTGTAATCGAAGTGAAATCACTTGAGGAATCGAATGCCGCAAGCAGAATTCAAATCCGAGCCTCCGTTCGGCAGGAAATCGCAGTTATAGTGAAAAACCTATCTTCTAGCCTTCTAACGGCCAGAATCGTACTCTGTTGTTGAACAGAAGTGTATCCGAAGTAAAATGACTAGAGGGATCGAATGCCGCAAGCAGAATTCAAATCCGAGCCTCCGTTCGGCAGGAAATCGCAGTTATAGTGAAAAACCTATCTTCTAGCATTCTAACTGCCAGAATCGTACTCTGTTGTTAAACAGAAGTGTAATCGAAGTGAAATCACTTGAGGAATCGAATGCCGCAAGCAGAATTCAAATCCGAGCCTCCGTTCGGCAGGAAATCGCAGTTATAGTGAAAAACCTATCTTCTAGCAATCTAACTGCCAGAATCGTACTCTGTTGTTAAACAGAAGTGTAATCGAAGTGAAATCACTTGAGGAATCGAATGCCGCAAGCAGAATTCAAATCCGAGCCTCCGTTCGGCAGGAAATCGCAGTTATAGTGAAAAACATATCTTCTAGCAATCTAACTGCCAGAATCGTACTCTGTTGTTAAACAGAAGTGTAATCGAAGTGAAATGACTTGAGGAATCGAATGCCGCAAGCAGAATTCAAATCCGAGCCTCCGTTCGGCAGGAAATCGCAGTTATAGTGAAAAACCTATCTTCTAGCATTCTAACGGCCAGAATCGTACTCTGTTGTTGAACAGAAGTGTATCCGAAGTAAAATGACTAGAGGGATCGAATGCCGCAAGCAGAATTCAAATCCGAGCCTCCGTTCGGCAGGAAATCGCAGTTATAGTGAAAAACCTATCTTCTAGCATTCTAACGGCCAGAATCGTACTCTGTTGTTGAACAGAAGTGTATCCGAAGTAAAATGACTAGAGGGATCGAATGCCGCAAGCAGAATTCAAATCCGAGCCTCCGTTCGGCAGGAAATCGCAGTTATAGTGAAAAACCTATCTTCTAGCATTCTAACTGCCAGAATCGTACTCTGTTGTTAATCGAAGTGAAATCACTTGAGGAATCGAATGCCGCAAGCAGAATTCAAATCCGAGCCTCCTGTTACGTCCCAGGGACTTCACCCTATTTTTTCCCCCTCCATATTTAAAAATAGTAAAATTTCGTTCCTACAAACTAGTTTCAATCAACTCACAAGCCTTCGAAATGTTGATTGAACTTATAAATTAATAACATTATTTTTTCATATTTATTAAAAATACGTACCTACAACTTAGTTTCAATCAACTCGCAAGCCTTCGAAACGATGATTGAACCTATAAATTAATAACATTATTATTTCATATTTATTAAAAATACGTACCTACAACTTAGTTTCAATCAACTCGTTAGCCTTCGAAACGATGATTGAACCTATCAAATAAAAACATTTTTTTTTACTATATAAAAATATTAAAAATATCTATTTAAAAACCGGTCCCAATCGACTTAAAATGCCCGAAAACATCGATAGGACCTAAGATTAAAATACATATTTTTCGAACTTACCTTAACTAATTATTATTAATAATAAATATTATGTAAATATATTTTTTACAACTACACTTACTATTGTACATACGAAAGCGCAAATATCTAGTCCATAAGTTCCGTCGATACCTAGAAAATAAGTTATTTATTAAGTAATATTGTTGTGTAAATGGTTAAACAATTTATTATAATAAACTATGTATATACGTGCAGGAGATACCAGAACCAGATTCAAAAATGCCGCGTTCAAAAGAGTAGCACTGGAGCCAGTATCAATTTCTGCCACCAGATGGCGAGCCACGCTGGGGGCTCTCTCGATACTTGTAATAAAACCCGCTCTTCTTATAAAGGGCTCCTCCAGCCGTATTCTTAAGTCTTGACTGCCAGTCGTAGTGGACTGGTCTCCAGTTCACTGCTACTCTCCAGTCAACGGCTCACCGTGGTTCTGGTTCCCCGGCCGAGGTATACGTTGAACGTAACTCTCGTCGGTGAATTTTTAACCTTCCCTTCCTTACTGAGGCGCAATTCCTGCACCGCCGGTATTCCTTCCTACTGAGGTGCAGCCTCGACGTTGGCACCTTCGGTCTCTCTTCCTTCCTTACTGAGGCGCAATGATGCACCGCCGGTATCCCTTCCTTACTGAGGCGCAATACTGCACCGCCGGTATACTCCTTCCTTACTGAGGTGCAGCCTCGACGTTGGCACCTTCGGTACTCACTCCCTGATCTCTACGCGTCGTTTCATTTCGTATACTCCTATATTTAGATGCCGGTCTCAATGGATTCTTCTCTTCATAAATTCAATATACAGCGTTACTTCATTTCTTACACCGCGTTCAAGTAAGCTCACACGTATCTCCGTGAGGTATCCTGTTCCTAATGAGCCATTTCTTGCTGTCCATACTGTTCCTCCTTACCGTCTACCCCGGAAATGACGTTAATTTATGTTTTGCCTATCTATTAATTTTTGCATACCTGTGCTTTATCCTAGCTCGTTTCGCCCTGCCCAAACGGGACGCGCATAGAAATTAGTTCCCTAAAAACGCAGCTATGAAATCTTTTATATACTCTTCCAACCCGCTACGCCCTACCGCTCAACTACGCATTTCATTAATTAATAATATTTAATTCGTTTTTATTTTCTTCAAATCGAGTCACGGCCGTATTAAAAATCGCTATATTAAAGTCGCACTCTCTAAGTCTAATAGTCAGTTCACTCGCGACAATTTTAGAACAAGTATTCCCCCCAGACGTAACACCTCCGTTCGGCAGGAAATCGCAGTTATAGTGAAAAACCTATCTTCCAGCATTCTAACTGCCAGAATCGTACTCTGTTGTTAAACAGAAGTGTAATCGAAGTGAAATGACTTGAGGAATCGAATGCCGCAAGCAGAATTCAAATCCGAGCCTCCGTTCGGCAGGAAATCGCAGTTATAGTGAAAAACCTATCTTCTAGCATTCTAACGGCCAGAATCGTACTCTGTTGTTGAACAGAAGTGTATCCGAAGTAAAATGACTAGAGGGATCGAATGCCGCAAGCAGAATTCAAATCCGAGCCTCCGTTCGGCAGGAAATCGCAGTTATAGTGAAAAACCTATCTTCTAGCATTCTAACTGCCAGAATCGTACTCTGTTGTTAAACAGAAGTGTAATCGAAGTGAAATCACTTGAGGAATCGAATGCCGCAAGCAGAATTCAAATCCGAGCCTCCGTTCGGCAGGAAATCGCAGTTATAGTGAAAATCCTATCTTCTAGCATTCTAACTGCCAGAATCGTACTCTGTTGTTAAACAGAAGTGTAATCGAAGTGAAATCACTTGAGGAATCGAATGCCGCAAGCAGAATTCAAATCCGAGCCTCTGTTCGGCAGGAAATCGCAGTTATAGTGAAAAACCTATCTTCTAGCATTCTAACTGACAGAATCGTACTCTGTTGTTAAACAGAAGTGTAATCGAAGTGAAATCACTTGAGGAATCGAATGCCGCAAGCAGAATTCAAATCCGAGCCTCCGTTCGGTAGGAAATCGCAGTTATAGTGAAAATCCTATCTTCTAGCATTCTAACTGCCAGAATCGTACTCTGTTGTTAAACAGAAGTGTAATCGAAGTGAAATCACTTGAGGAATCGAATGCCGCAAGCAGAATTCAAATCCGAGCCTCCGTTCGGCAGGAAATCGCAGTTATAGTGAAAAACCTATCTTCTAGCATTCTAACTGACAGAATCGTACTCTGTTGTTAAACAGAAGTGTAATCGAAGTGAAATCACTTGAGGAATCGAATGCCGCAAGCAGAATTCAAATCCGAGCCTCCGTTCGGCAGGAAATCGCAGTTATAGTGAAAAACCTATCTTCTAGCATTCTAACTGCCAGAATCGTACTCTGTTGTTAAACAGAAGTGTAATCGAAGTGAAATCACTTGAGGAATCGAATGCCGCAAGCAGAATTCAAATCCGAGCCTCCGTTCGGTAGGAAATCGCAGTTATAGTGAAAATCCTATCTTCTAGCATTCTAACTGCCAGAATCGTACTCTGTTGTTAAACAGAAGTGTAATCGAAGTGAAATCACTTGAGGAATCGAATGCCGCAAGCAGAATTCAAATCCGAGCCTCCGTTCGGCAGGAAATCGCAGTTATAGTGAAAAACCTATCTTCTAGCCTTCTAACGGCCAGAATCGTACTCTGTTGTTGAACAGAAGTGTATCCGAAGTAAAATGACTAGAGGGATCGAATGCCGCAAGCAGAATTCAAATCCGAGCCTCCGTTCGGCAGGAAATCGCAGTTATAGTGAAAAACCTATCTTCTAGCATTCTAACTGCCAGAATCGTACTCTGTTGTTAAACAGAAGTGTAATCGAAGTGAAATCACTTGAGGAATCGAATGCCGCAAGCAGAATTCAAATCCGAGCCTCCATTCGGCAGGAAATCGCAGTTATTAGTGAAAAACCTATCTTCTAGCATTCTAACTGCCAGAATCGTACTCTGTTGTTAAACAGAAGTGTAATCGAAGTGAAATCACTTGAGGAATCGAATGCCGCAAGCAGAATTCAAATCCGAGCCTCCGTTCGGCAGGAAATCGCAGTTATAGTGAAAAACATATCTTCTAGCAATCTAACTGCCAGAATCGTACTCTGTTGTTAAACAGAAGTGTAATCGAAGTGAAATCACTTGAGGAATCGAATGCCGCAAGCAGAATTCAAATCCGAGCCTCCGTTCGGTAGGAAATCGCAGTTATAGTGAAAATCCTATCTTCTAGCATTCTAACTGCCAGAATCGTACTCTGTTGTTAAACAGAAGTTTAATCGAAGTGAAATCACTTGAGGAATCGAATGCCGCAAGCAGAATTCAAATCCGAGCCTCCGTTCGGCAGGAAATCGCAGTTATAGTGAAAAACCTATCTTCTAGCATTCTAACTGACAGAATCGTACTCTGTTGTTAAACAGAAGTGTAATCGAAGTGAAATCACTTGAGGAATCGAATGCCGCAAGCAGAATTCAAATCCGAGCCTCCGTTCGGCAGGAAATCGCAGTTATAGTGAAAATCCTATCTTCTAGCATTCTAACTGCCAGAATCGTACTCTGTTGTTAAACAGAAGTGTAATCGAAGTGAAATCACTTGAGGAATCGAATGCCGCAAGCAGAATTCAAATCCGAGCCTCCGTTCGGCAGGAAATCGCAGTTATAGTGAAAAACCTATCTTCTAGCATTCTAACTGACAGAATCGTACTCTGTTGTTAAACAGAAGTGTAATCGAAGTGAAATCACTTGAGGAATCGAATGCCGCAAGCAGAATTCAAATCCGAGCCTCCGTTCGGTAGGAAATCGCAGTTATAGTGAAAATCCTATCTTCTAGCATTCTAACTGCCAGAATCGTACTCTGTTGTTAAACAGAAGTGTAATCGAAGTGAAATCACTTGAGGAATCGAATGCCGCAAGCAGAATTCAAATCCGAGCCTCCGTTCGGCAGGAAATCGCAGTTATAGTGAAAAACCTATCTTCTAGCATTCTAACTGCCAGAATCGTACTCTGTTGTTAAACAGAAGTGTAATCGAAGTGAAATCACTTGAGGAATCGAATGCCGCAAGCAGAATTCAAATCCGAGCCTCCGTTCGGCAGGAAATCGCAGTTATAGTGAAAAACCTATCTTCTAGCATTCTAACTGACAGAATCGTACTCTGTTGTTAAACAGAAGTGTAATCGAAGTGAAATCACTTGAGGAATCGAATGCCGCAAGCAGAATTCAAATCCGAGCCTCCGTTCGGCAGGAAATCGCAGTTATAGTGAAAAACCTATCTTCTAGCATTCTAACTGCCAGAATCGTACTCTGTTGTTAAACAGAAGTGTAATCGAAGTGAAATCACTTGAGGAATCGAATGCCGCAAGCAGAATTCAAATCCGAGCCTCCGTTCGGCAGGAAATCGCAGTTATAGTGAAAAACCTATCTTCTAGCATTCTAACTGACAGAATCGTACTCTGTTGTTAAACAGAAGTGTAATCGAAGTGAAATCACTTGAGGAATCGAATGCCGCAAGCAGAATTCAAATCCGAGCCTCCGTTCGGTAGGAAATCGCAGTTATAGTGAAAATCCTATCTTCTAGCATTCTAACTGCCAGAATCGTACTCTGTTGTTAAACAGAAGTGTAATCGAAGTGAAATCACTTGAGGAATCGAATGCCGCAAGCAGAATTCAAATCCGAGCCTCCGTTCGGCAGGAAATCGCAGTTATAGTGAAAAACCTATCTTCTAGCATTCTAACTGCCAGAATCGTACTCTGTTGTTAAACAGAAGTGTAATCGAAGTGAAATCACTTGAGGAATCGAATGCCGCAAGCAGAATTCAAATCCGAGCCTCCGTTCGGTAGGAAATCGCAGTTATAGTGAAAATCCTATCTTCTAGCATTCTAACTGCCAGAATCGTACTCTGTTGTTAAACAGAAGTGTAATCGAAGTGAAATCACTTGAGGAATCGAATGCCGCAAGCAGAATTCAAATCCGAGCCTCCGTTCGGCAGGAAATCGCAGTTATAGTGAAAAACCTATCTTCTAGCCTTCTAACGGCCAGAATCGTACTCTGTTGTTGAACAGAAGTGTAATCGAAGTGAAATCACTTGAGGAATCGAATGCCGCAAGCAGAATTCAAATCCGAGCCTCCGTTCGGCAGGAAATCGCAGTTATAGTGAAAAACATATCTTCTAGCATTCTAACTGCCAGAATCGTACTCTGTTGTTAAACAGAAGTGTAATCGAAGTGAAATCACTTGAGGAATCGAATGCCGCAAGCAGAATTCAAATCCGAGCCTCCGTTCGGCAGGAAATCGCAGTTATAGTGAAAAACATATCTTCTAGCATTCTAACTGCCAGAATCGTACTCTGTTGTTAATCGAAGTGAAATCACTTGAGGAATCGAATGCCGCAAGCAGAATTCAAATCCGAGCCTCCGTTCGGCAGGAAATCGCAGTTATAGTGAAAAATCTATCTTCCAGCATTCTAACTGCCAGAATCGTACTCTGTTGTTAAACAGAAGTGTAATCGAAGTGAAATGACTTGAGGAATCGAATGCCGCAAGCAGAATTCAAATCCGAGCCTCCGTTCGGCAGGAAATCGCAGTTATAGTGAAAAACCTATCTTCTAGCATTCTAACGGCCAGAATCGTACTCTGTTGTTGAACAGAAGTGTATCCGAAGTAAAATGACTAGAGGGATCGAATGCCGCAAGCAGAATTCAAATCCGAGCCTCCGTTCGGCAGGAAATCGCAGTTATAGTGAAAAACCTATCTTCTAGCATTCTAACTGCCAGAATCGTACTCTGTTGTTAATCGAAGTGAAATCACTTGAGGAATCGAATGCCGCAAGCAGAATTCAAATCCGAGCCTCCGTTCGGCAGGAAATCGCAGTTATAGTGAAAAATCTATCTTCCAGCATTCTAACTGCCAGAATCGTACTCTGTTGTTAAACAGAAGTGTAATCGAAGTGAAATGACTTGAGGAATCGAATGCCGCAAGCAGAATTCAAATCCGAGCCTCCGTTCGGCAGGAAATCGCAGTTATAGTGAAAAACCTATCTTCTAGCATTCTAACGGCCAGAATCGTACTCTGTTGTTGAACAGAAGTGTATCCGAAGTAAAATGACTAGAGGGATCGAATGCCGCAAGCAGAATTCAAATCCGAGCCTCCGTTCGGCAGGAAATCGCAGTTATAGTGAAAAACCTATCTTCTAGCATTCTAACGGCCAGAATCGTACTCTGTTGTTGAACAGAAGTGTATCCGAAGTAAAATGACTAGAGGGATCGAATGCCGCAAGCAGAATTCAAATCCGAGCCTCCGTTCGGCAGGAAATCGCAGTTATAGTGAAAAACCTATCTTCTAGCATTCTAACTGCCAGAATCGTACTCTGTTGTTAAACAGAAGTGTAATCGAAGTGAAATCACTTGAGGAATCGAATGCCGCAAGCAGAATTCAAATCCGAGCCTCCGTTCGGCAGGAAATCGCAGTTATAGTGAAAATCCTATCTTCTAGCATTCTAACTGCCAGAATCGTACTCTGTTGTTAATCGAAGTGAAATCACTTGAGGAATCGAATGCCGCAAGCAGAATTCAAATCCGAGCCTCCGTTCGGCAGGAAATCGCAGTTATAGTGAAAAACCTATCTTCTAGCATTCTAACGGCCAGAATCGTACTCTGTTGTTGAACAGAAGTGTATCCGAAGTAAAATCACTAGAGGGATCGAATGCCGCAAGCAGAATTCAAATCCGAGCCTCCGTTCGGCAGGAAATCGCAGTTATAGTGAAAAACCTATCTTCTAGCATTCTAACGGCCAGAATCGTACTCTGTTGTTGAACAGAAGTGTATCCGAAGTAAAATGACTAGAGGGATCGAATGCCGCAAGCAGAATTCAAATCCGAGCCTCCGTTCGGCAGGAAATCGCAGTTATAGTGAAAAACCTATCTTCTAGCATTCTAACTGCCAGAATCGTACTCTGTTGTTAAACAGAAGTGTAATCGAAGTGAAATCACTTGAGGAATCGAATGCCGCAAGCAGAATTCAAATCCGAGCCTCCGTTCGGCAGGAAATCGCAGTTATAGTGAAAATCCTATCTTCTAGCATTCTAACTGCCAGAATCGTACTCTGTTGTTAAACAGAAGTGTAATCGAAGTGAAATCACTTGAGGAATCGAATGCCGCAAGCAGAATTCAAATCCGAGCCTCCGTTCGGCAGGAAATCGCAGTTATAGTGAAAAACCTATCTTCTAGCATTCTAACTGACAGAATCGTACTCTGTTGTTAAACAGAAGTGTAATCGAAGTGAAATCACTTGAGGAATCGAATGCCGCAAGCAGAATTCAAATCCGAGCCTCCGTTCGGCAGGAAATCGCAGTTATAGTGAAAAACCTATCTTCTAGCAATCTAACTGCCAGAATCGTACTCTGTTGTTAAACAGAAGTGTAATCGAAGTGAAATCACTTGAGGAATCGAATGCCGCAAGCAGAATTCAAATCCGAGCCTCCGTTCGGTAGGAAATCGCAGTTATAGTGAAAATCCTATCTTCTAGCATTCTAACTGCCAGAATCGTACTCTGTTGTTAAACAGAAGTGTAATCGAAGTGAAATCACTTGAGGAATCGAATGCCGCAAGCAGAATTCAAATCCGAGCCTCCGTTCGGCAGGAAATCGCAGTTATAGTGAAAAACCTATCTTCTAGCATTCTAACTGACAGAATCGTACTCTGTTGTTAAACAGAAGTGTAATCGAAGTGAAATCACTTGAGGAATCGAATGACGCAAGCAGAATTCAAATCCGAGCCTCCGTTCGGCAGGAAATCGCAGTTATAGTGAAAAACCTATCTTCTAGCATTCTAACTGCCAGAATCGTACTCTGTTGTTAAACAGAAGTGTAATCGAAGTGAAATCACTTGAGGAATCGAATGCCGCAAGCAGAATTCAAATCCGAGCCTCCGTTCGGTAGGAAATCGCAGTTATAGTGAAAATCCTATCTTCTAGCATTCTAACTGCCAGAATCGTACTCTGTTGTTAAACAGAAGTGTAATCGAAGTGAAATCACTTGAGGAATCGAATGCCGCAAGCAGAATTCAAATCCGAGCCTCCGTTCGGCAGGAAATCGCAGTTATAGTGAAAAACCTATCTTCTAGCATTCTAACGGCCAGAATCGTACTCTGTTGTTGAACAGAAGTGTATCCGAAGTAAAATGACTAGAGGGATCGAATGCCGCAAGCAGAATTCAAATCCGAGCCTCCGTTCGGCAGGAAATCGCAGTTATAGTGAAAAACCTATCTTCTAGCATTCTAACGGCCAGAATCGTACTCTGTTGTTGAACAGAAGTGTATCCGAAGTAAAATGACTAGAGGGATCGAATGCCGCAAGCAGAATTCAAATCCGAGCCTCCGTTCGGCAGGAAATCGCAGTTATAGTGAAAAACCTATCTTCTAGCATTCTAACTGCCAGAATCGTACTCTGTTGTTAATCGAAGTGAAATCACTTGAGGAATCGAATGCCGCAAGCAGAATTCAAATCCGAGCCTCCGTTCGGCAGGAAATCGCAGTTATAGTGAAAAATCTATCTTCCAGCATTCTAACTGCCAGAATCGTACTCTGTTGTTAAACAGAAGTGTAATCGAAGTGAAATGACTTGAGGAATCGAATGCCGCAAGCAGAATTCAAATCCGAGCCTCCGTTCGGCAGGAAATCGCAGTTATAGTGAAAAACCTATCTTCTAGCATTCTAACGGCCAGAATCGTACTCTGTTGTTGAACAGAAGTGTATCCGAAGTAAAATGACTAGAGGGATCGAATGCCGCAAGCAGAATTCAAATCCGAGCCTCCGTTCGGCAGGAAATCGCAGTTATAGTGAAAAACCTATCTTCTAGCATTCTAACGGCCAGAATCGTACTCTGTTGTTGAACAGAAGTGTATCCGAAGTAAAATGACTAGAGGGATCGAATGCCGCAAGCAGAATTCAAATCCGAGCCTCCGTTCGGCAGGAAATCGCAGTTATAGTGAAAAACCTATCTTCTAGCATTCTAACTGCCAGAATCGTACTCTGTTGTTAAACAGAAGTGTAATCGAAGTGAAATCACTTGAGGAATCGAATGCCGCAAGCAGAATTCAAATCCGAGCCTCCGTTCGGCAGGAAATCGCAGTTATAGTGAAAATCCTATCTTCTAGCATTCTAACTGCCAGAATCGTACTCTGTTGTTAAACAGAAGTGTAATCGAAGTGAAATCACTTGAGGAATCGAATGCCGCAAGCAGAATTCAAATCCGAACCTCCGTTCGGCAGGAAATCGCAGTTATAGTGAAAAACCTATCTTCTAGCATTCTAACTGACAGAATCGTACTCTGTTGTTAAACAGAAGTGTAATCGAAGTGAAATCACTTGAGGAATCGAATGCCGCAAGCAGAATTCAAATCCGAGCCTCCGTTCGGCAGGAAATCGCAGTTATAGTGAAAAACCTATCTTCTAGCATTCTAACTGCCAGAATCGTACTCTGTTGTTAAACAGAAGTGTAATCGAAGTGAAATCACTTGAGGAATCGAATGCCGCAAGCAGAATTCAAATCCGAGCCTCCGTTCGGTAGGAAATCGCAGTTATAGTGAAAATCCTATCTTCTAGCATTCTAACTGCCAGAATCGTACTCTGTTGTTAAACAGAAGTGTAATCGAAGTGAAATCACTTGAGGAATCGAATGCCGCAAGCAGAATTCAAATCCGAGCCTCCGTTCGGCAGGAAATCGCAGTTATAGTGAAAAACCTATCTTCTAGCATTCTAACTGCCAGAATCGTACTCTGTTGTTAAACAGAAGTGTAATCGAAGTGAAATCACTTGAGGAATCGAATGCCGCAAGCAGAATTCAAATCCGAGCCTCCGTTCGGCAGGAAATCGCAGTTATAGTGAAAAACCTATCTTCTAGCATTCTAACTGACAGAATCGTACTCTGTTGTTAAACAGAAGTGTAATCGAAGTGAAATCACTTGAGGAATCGAATGCCGCAAGCAGAATTCAAATCCGAGCCTCCGTTCGGTAGGAAATCGCAGTTATAGTGAAAATCCTATCTTCTAGCATTCTAACTGCCAGAATCGTACTCTGTTGTTAAACAGAAGTGTAATCGAAGTGAAATCACTTGAGGAATCGAATGCCGCAAGCAGAATTCAAATCCGAGCCTCCGTTCGGCAGGAAATCGCAGTTATAGTGAAAAACCTATCTTCTAGCATTCTAACTGCCAGAATCGTACTCTGTTGTTAAACAGAAGTGTAATCGAAGTGAAATCACTTGAGGAATCGAATGCCGCAAGCAGAATTCAAATCCGAGCCTCCGTTCGGCAGGAAATCGCAGTTATAGTGAAAAACCTATCTTCTAGCATTCTAACTGACAGAATCGTACTCTGTTGTTAAACAGAAGTGTAATCGAAGTGAAATCACTTGAGGAATCGAATGCCGCAAGCAGAATTCAAATCCGAGCCTCCGTTCGGCAGGAAATCGCAGTTATAGTGAAAAACCTATCTTCTAGCATTCTAACTGCCAGAATCGTACTCTGTTGTTAAACAGAAGTGTAATCGAAGTGAAATCACTTGAGGAATCGAATGCCGCAAGCAGAATTCAAATCCGAGCCTCCGTTCGGCAGGAAATCGCAGTTATAGGGAAAAACCTATCTTCTAGCATTCTAACTGACAGAATCGTACTCTGTTGTTAAACAGAAGTGTAATCGAAGTGAAATCACTTGAGGAATCGAATGCCGCAAGCAGAATTCAAATCCGAGCCTCCGTTCGGTAGGAAATCGCAGTTATAGTGAAAATCCTATCTTCTAGCATTCTAACTGCCAGAATCGTACTCTGTTGTTAAACAGAAGTGTAATCGAAGTGAAATCACTTGAGGAATCGAATGCCGCAAGCAGAATTCAAATCCGAGCCTCCGTTCGGCAGGAAATCGCAGTTATAGTGAAAAACCTATCTTCTAGCATTCTAACTGACAGAATCGTACTCTGTTGTTAAACAGAAGTGTAATCGAAGTGAAATCACTTGAGGAATCGAATGCCGCAAGCAGAATTCAAATCCGAGCCTCCGTTCGGCAGGAAATCGCAGTTATAGTGAAAAACCTATCTTCTAGCATTCTAACTGCCAGAATCGTACTCTGTTGTTAAACAGAAGTGTAATCGAAGTGAAATCACTTGAGGAATCGAATGCCGCAAGCAGAATTCAAATCCGAGCCTCCGTTCGGTAGGAAATCGCAGTTATAGTGAAAATCCTATCTTCTAGCATTCTAACTGCCAGAATCGTACTCTGTTGTTAAACAGAAGTGTAATCGAAGTGAAATCACTTGAGGAATCGAATGCCGCAAGCAGAATTCAAATCCGAGCCTCCGTTCGGCAGGAAATCGCAGTTATAGTGAAAAACCTATCTTCTAGCCTTCTAACGGCCAGAATCGTACTCTGTTGTTGAACAGAAGTGTAATCGAAGTGAAATCACTTGAGGAATCGAATGCCGCAAGCAGAATTCAAATCCGAGCCTCCGTTCGGCAGGAAATCGCAGTTATAGTGAAAAACATATCTTCTAGCATTCTAACTGCCAGAATCGTACTCTGTTGTTAAACAGAAGTGTAATCGAAGTGAAATCACTTGAGGAATCGAATGCCGCAAGCAGAATTCAAATCCGAGCCTCCGTTCGGCAGGAAATCGCAGTTATAGTGAAAAACATATCTTCTAGCAATCTAACTGCCAGAATCGTACTCTGTTGTTAAACAGAAGTGTAATCGAAGTGAAATCACTTGAGGAATCGAATGCCGCAAGCAGAATTCAAATCCGAGCCTCCGTTCGGTAGGAAATCGCAGTTATAGTGAAAATCCTATCTTCTAGCATTCTAACTGCCAGAATCGTACTCTGTTGTTAAACAGAAGTGTAATCGAAGTGAAATCACTTGAGGAATCGAATGCCGCAAGCAGAATTCAAATCCGAGCCTCCGTTCGGTAGGAAATCGCAGTTATAGTGAAAATCCTATCTTCTAGCATTCTAACGGCCAGAATCGTACTCTGTTGTTGAACAGAAGTGTATCCGAAGTAAAATGACTAGAGGGATCGAATGCCGCAAGCAGAATTCAAATCCGAGCCTCCGTTCGGCAGGAAATCGCAGTTATAGTGAAAAACCTATCTTCTAGCATTCTAACTGCCAGAATCGTACTCTGTTGTTAATCGAAGTGAAATCACTTGAGGAATCGAATGCCGCAAGCAGAATTCAAATCCGAGCCTCCGTTCGGCAGGAAATCGCAGTTATAGTGAAAAATCTATCTTCCAGCATTCTAACTGCCAGAATCGTACTCTGTTGTTAAACAGAAGTGTAATCGAAGTGAAATGACTTGAGGAATCGAATGCCGCAAGCAGAATTCAAATCCGAGCCTCCGTTCGGCAGGAAATCGCAGTTATAGTGAAAAACCTATCTTCTAGCATTCTAACGGCCAGAATCGTACTCTGTTGTTGAACAGAAGTGTATCCGAAGTAAAATGACTAGAGGGATCGAATGCCGCAAGCAGAATTCAAATCCGAGCCTC
Organism: Ectemnius lituratus; assembly: GCA_910593735.2. Taxonomy (NCBI): domain Eukaryota; kingdom Metazoa; phylum Arthropoda; class Insecta; order Hymenoptera; family Crabronidae; genus Ectemnius; species Ectemnius lituratus. The sequence continues at coordinate 998,182 of OU343044.1, read as the reverse complement.
CGTTCGGCAGGAAATCGCAGTTATAGTGAAAAACCTATCTTCTAGCATTCTAACGGCCAGAATCGTACTCTGTTGTTGAACAGAAGTGTATCCGAAGTAAAATGACTAGAGGGATCGAATGCCGCAAGCAGAATTCAAATCCGAGCCTCCGTTCGGCAGGAAATCGCAGTTATAGTGAAAAACCTATCTTCTAGCATTCTAACTGCCAGAATCGTACTCTGTTGTTAAACAGAAGTGTAATCGAAGTGAAATCACTTGAGGAATCGAATGCCGCAAGCAGAATTCAAATCCGAGCCTCCGTTCGGCAGGAAATCGCAGTTATAGTGAAAATCCTATCTTCTAGCATTCTAACTGCCAGAATCGTACTCTGTTGTTAATCGAAGTGAAATCACTTGAGGAATCGAATGCCGCAAGCAGAATTCAAATCCGAGCCTCCGTTCGGCAGGAAATCGCAGTTATAGTGAAAAACCTATCTTCTAGCATTCTAACGGCCAGAATCGTACTCTGTTGTTGAACAGAAGTGTATCCGAAGTAAAATGACTAGAGGGATCGAATGCCGCAAGCAGAATTCAAATCCGAGCCTCCGTTCGGCAGGAAATCGCAGTTATAGTGAAAAACCTATCTTCTAGCATTCTAACGGCCAGAATCGTACTCTGTTGTTGAACAGAAGTGTATCCGAAGTAAAATGACTAGAGGGATCGAATGCCGCAAGCAGAATTCAAATCCGAGCCTCCGTTCGGCAGGAAATCGCAGTTATAGTGAAAAACCTATCTTCTAGCATTCTAACTGCCAGAATCGTACTCTGTTGTTAAACAGAAGTGTAATCGAAGTGAAATCACTTGAGGAATCGAATGCCGCAAGCAGAATTCAAATCCGAGCCTCCGTTCGGCAGGAAATCGCAGTTATAGTGAAAATCCTATCTTCTAGCATTCTAACTGCCAGAATCGTACTCTGTTGTTAAACAGAAGTGTAATCGAAGTGAAATCACTTGAGGAATCGAATGCCGCAAGCAGAATTCAAATCCGAGCCTCCGTTCGGCAGGAAATCGCAGTTATAGTGAAAAACCTATCTTCTAGCATTCTAACTGACAGAATCGTACTCTGTTGTTGAACAGAAGTGTAATCGAAGTGAAATCACTTGAGGAATCGAATGCCGCAAGCAGAATTCAAATCCGAGCCTCCGTTCGGCAGGAAATCGCAGTTATAGTGAAAAACATATCTTCTAGCATTCTAACTGCCAGAATCGTACTCTGTTGTTAAACAGAAGTGTAATCGAAGTGAAATCACTTGAGGAATCGAATGCCGCAAGCAGAATTCAAATCCGAGCCTCCGTTCGGCAGGAAATCGCAGTTATAGTGAAAAACATATCTTCTAGCAATCTAACTGCCAGAATCGTACTCTGTTGTTAAACAGAAGTGTAATCGAAGTGAAATCACTTGAGGAATCGAATGCCGCAAGCAGAATTCAAATGCGAGCCTCCGTTCGGTAGGAAATCGCAGTTATAGTGAAAATCCTATCTTCTAGCATTCTAACTGCCAGAATCGTACTCTGTTGTTAAACAGAAGTGTAATCGAAGTGAAATCACTTGAGGAATCGAATGCCGCAAGCAGAATTCAAATCCGAGCCTCCGTTCGGTAGGAAATCGCAGTTATAGTGAAAATCCTATCTTCTAGCATTCTAACGGCCAGAATCGTACTCTGTTGTTGAACAGAAGTGTATCCGAAGTAAAATGACTAGAGGGATCGAATGCCGCAAGCAGAATTCAAATCCGAGCCTCCGTTCGGCAGGAAATCGCAGTTATAGTGAAAAACCTATCTTCTAGCATTCTAACTGCCAGAATCGTACTCTGTTGTTAATCGAAGTGAAATCACTTGAGGAATCGAATGCCGCAAGCAGAATTCAAATCCGAGCCTCCGTTCGGCAGGAAATCGCAGTTATAGTGAAAAATCTATCTTCCAGCATTCTAACTGCCAGAATCGTACTCTGTTGTTAAACAGAAGTGTAATCGAAGTGAAATGACTTGAGGAATCGAATGCCGCAAGCAGAATTCAAATCCGAGCCTCCGTTCGGCAGGAAATCGCAGTTATAGTGAAAAACCTATCTTCTAGCATTCTAACGGCCAGAATCGTACTCTGTTGTTGAACAGAAGTGTATCCGAAGTAAAATGACTAGAGGGATCGAATGCCGCAAGCAGAATTCAAATCCGAGCCTCCGTTCGGCAGGAAATCGCAGTTATAGTGAAAAACCTATCTTCTAGCATTCTAACGGCCAGAATCGTACTCTGTTGTTGAACAGAAGTGTATCCGAAGTAAAATGACTAGAGGGATCGAATGCCGCAAGCAGAATTCAAATCCGAGCCTCCGTTCGGCAGGAAATCGCAGTTATAGTGAAAAACCTATCTTCTAGCATTCTAACTGCCAGAATCGTACTCTGTTGTTAAACAGAAGTGTAATCGAAGTGAAATCACTTGAGGAATCGAATGCCGCAAGCAGAATTCAAATCCGAGCCTCCGTTCGGCAGGAAATCGCAGTTATAGTGAAAATCCTATCTTCTAGCATTCTAACTGCCAGAATCGTACTCTGTTGTTAATCGAAGTGAAATCACTTGAGGAATCGAATGCCGCAAGCAGAATTCAAATCCGAGCCTCCGTTCGGCAGGAAATCGCAGTTATAGTGAAAAACCTATCTTCTAGCATTCTAACGGCCAGAATCGTACTCTGTTGTTGAACAGAAGTGTATCCGAAGTAAAATGACTAGAGGGATCGAATGCCGCAAGCAGAATTCAAATCCGAGCCTCCGTTCGGCAGGAAATCGCAGTTATAGTGAAAAACCTATCTTCTAGCATTCTAACGGCCAGAATCGTACTCTGTTGTTGAACAGAAGTGTATCCGAAGTAAAATGACTAGAGGAATCGAATGCCGCAAGCAGAATTCAAATCCGAGCCTCCGTTCGGCAGGAAATCGCAGTTATAGTGAAAAACCTATCTTCTAGCATTCTAACTGCCAGAATCGTACTCTGTTGTTAAACAGAAGTGTAATCGAAGTGAAATCACTTGAGGAATCGAATGCCGCAAGCAGAATTCAAATCCGAGCCTCCGTTCGGCAGGAAATCGCAGTTATAGTGAAAATCCTATCTTCTAGCATTCTAACTGCCAGAATCGTACTCTGTTGTTAAACAGAAGTGTAATCGAAGTGAAATCACTTGAGGAATCGAATGCCGCAAGCAGAATTCAAATCCGAGCCTCCGTTCGGCAGGAAATCGCAGTTATAGTGAAAAACCTATCTTCTAGCATTCTAACTGACAGAATCGTACTCTGTTGTTAAACAGAAGTGTAATCGAAGTGAAATCACTTGAGGAATCGAATGCCGCAAGCAGAATTCAAATCCGAGCCTCCGTTCGGCAGGAAATCGCAGTTATAGTGAAAAACCTATCTTCTAGCAATCTAACTGCCAGAATCGTACTCTGTTGTTAAACAGAAGTGTAATCGAAGTGAAATCACTTGAGGAATCGAATGCCGCAAGCAGAATTCAAATCCGAGCCTCCGTTCGGTAGGAAATCGCAGTTATAGTGAAAATCCTATCTTCTAGCATTCTAACTGCCAGAATCGTACTCTGTTGTTAAACAGAAGTGTAATCGAAGTGAAATCACTTGAGGAATCGAATGCCGCAAGCAGAATTCAAATCCGAGCCTCCGTTCGGCAGGAAATCGCAGTTATAGTGAAAAACCTATCTTCTAGCATTCTAACTGACAGAATCGTACTCTGTTGTTAAACAGAAGTGTAATCGAAGTGAAATCACTTGAGGAATCGAATGACGCAAGCAGAATTCAAATCCGAGCCTCCGTTCGGCAGGAAATCGCAGTTATAGTGAAAAACCTATGTTCTAGCATTCTAACTGCCAGAATCGTACTCTGTTGTTAAACAGAAGTGTAATCGAAGTGAAATCACTTGAGGAATCGAATGCCGCAAGCAGAATTCAAATCCGAGCCTCCGTTCGGTAGGAAATCGCAGTTATAGTGAAAATCCTATCTTCTAGCATTCTAACTGCCAGAATCGTACTCTGTTGTTAAACAGAAGTGTAATCGAAGTGAAATCACTTGAGGAATCGAATGCCGCAAGCAGAATTCAAATCCGAGCCTCCGTTCGGCAGGAAATCGCAGTTATAGTGAAAAACCTATCTTCTAGCATTCTAACGGCCAGAATCGTACTCTGTTGTTGAACAGAAGTGTATCCGAAGTAAAATGACTAGAGGGATCGAATGCCGCAAGCAGAATTCAAATCCGAGCCTCCGTTCGGCAGGAAATCGCAGTTATAGTGAAAAACCTATCTTCTAGCATTCTAACGGCCAGAATCGTACTCTGTTGTTGAACAGAAGTGTATCCGAAGTAAAATGACTAGAGGGATCGAATGCCGCAAGCAGAATTCAAATCCGAGCCTCCGTTCGGCAGGAAATCGCAGTTATAGTGAAAAACCTATCTTCCAGCATTCTAACTGCCAGAATCGTACTCTGTTGTTAATCGAAGTGAAATCACTTGAGGAATCGAATGCCGCAAGCAGAATTCAAATCCGAGCCTCCGTTCGGCAGGAAATCGCAGTTATAGTGAAAAATCTATCTTCCAGCATTCTAACTGCCAGAATCGTACTCTGTTGTTAAACAGAAGTGTAATCGAAGTGAAATGACTTGAGGAATCGAATGCCGCAAGCAGAATTCAAATCCGAGCCTCCGTTCGGCAGGAAATCGCAGTTATAGTGAAAAACCTATCTTCTAGCATTCTAACGGCCAGAATCGTACTCTGTTGTTGAACAGAAGTGTATCCGAAGTAAAATGACTAGAGGGATCGAATGCCGCAAGCAGAATTCAAATCCGAGCCTCCGTTCGGCAGGAAATCGCAGTTATAGTGAAAAACCTATCTTCTAGCATTCTAACGGCCAGAATCGTACTCTGTTGTTGAACAGAAGTGTATCCGAAGTAAAATGACTAGAGGGATCGAATGCCGCAAGCAGAATTCAAATCCGAGCCTCCGTTCGGCAGGAAATCGCAGTTATAGTGAAAAACCTATCTTCTAGCATTCTAACTGCCAGAATCGTACTCTGTTGTTAAACAGAAGTGTAATCGAAGTGAAATGACTTGAGGAATCGAATGCCGCAAGCAGAATTCAAATCCGAGCCTCCGTTCGGCAGGAAATCGCAGTTATAGTGAAAATCCTATCTTCTAGCATTCTAACTGCCAGAATCGTACTCTGTTGTTAAACAGAAGTGTAATCGAAGTGAAATCACTTGAGGAATCGAATGCCGCAAGCAGAATTCAAATCCGAACCTCCGTTCGGCAGGAAATCGCAGTTATAGTGAAAAACCTATCTTCTAGCATTCTAACTGCCAGAATCGTACTCTGTTGTTAAACAGAAGTGTAATCGAAGTGAAATCACTTGAGGAATCGAATGCCGCAAGCAGAATTCAAATCCGAGCCTCCGTTCGGCAGGAAATCGCAGTTATAGTGAAAAACCTATCTTCTAGCATTCTAACTGCCAGAATCGTACTCTGTTGTTAAACAGAAGTGTAATCGAAGTGAAATCACTTGAGGAATCGAATGCCGCAAGCAGAATTCAAATCCGAGCCTCCGTTCGGTAGGAAATCGCAGTTATAGTGAAAATCCTATCTTCTAGCATTCTAACTGCCAGAATCGTACTCTGTTGTTAAACAGAAGTGTAATCGAAGTGAAATCACTTGAGGAATCGAATGCCGCAAGCAGAATTCAAATCCGAGCCTCCGTTCGGTAGGAAATCGCAGTTATAGTGAAAATCCTATCTTCTAGCATTCTAACTGCCAGAATCGTACTCTGTTGTTAAACAGAAGTGTAATCGAAGTGAAATCACTTGAGGAATCGAATGCCGCAAGCAGAATTCAAATCCGAGCCTCCGTTCGGCAGGAAATCGCAGTTATAGTGAAAAACCTATCTTCTAGCATTCTAACGGCCAGAATCGTACTCTGTTGTTGAACAGAAGTGTATCCGAAGTAAAATGACTAGAGGGATCGAATGCCGCAAGCAGAATTCAAATCCGAGCCTCCGTTCGGCAGGAAATCGCAGTTATAGTGAAAAACCTATCTTCTAGCATTCTAACGGCCAGAATCGTACTCTGTTGTTGAACAGAAGTGTATCCGAAGTAAAATGACTAGAGGGATCGAATGCCGCAAGCAGAATTCAAATCCGAGCCTCCGTTCGGCAGGAAATCGCAGTTATAGTGAAAAACCTATCTTCTAGCATTCTAACTGCCAGAATCGTACTCTGTTGTTAAACAGAAGTGTAATCGAAGTGAAATCACTTGAGGAATCGAATGCCGCAAGCAGAATTCAAATCCGAGCCTCCGTTCGGTAGGAAATCGCAGTTATAGTGAAAATCCTATCTTCTAGCATTCTAACTGCCAGAATCGTACTCTGTTGTTAAACAGAAGTGTAATCGAAGTGAAATCACTTGAGGAATCGAATGCCGCAAGCAGAATTCAAATCCGAGCCTCCGTTCGGTAGGAAATCGCAGTTATAGTGAAAATCCTATCTTCTAGCATTCTAACTGCCAGAAACGTACTCTGTTGTTAAACAGAAGTGTAATCGAAGTGAAATCACTTGAGGAATCGAATGCCGCAAGCAGAATTCAAATCCGAGCCTCCGTTCGGCAGGAAATCGCAGTTATAGTGAAAAACCTATCTTCTAGCATTCTAACTGCCAGAATCGTACTCTGTTGTTAAACAGAAGTGTAATCGAAGTGAAATCACTTGAGGAATCGAATGCCGCAAGCAGAATTCAAATCCGAGCCTCCGTTCGGCAGGAAATCGCAGTTATAGTGAAAAACCTATCTTCTAGCATTCTAACTGACAGAATCGTACTCTGTTGTTAAACAGAAGTGTAATCGAAGTGAAATCACTTGAGGAATCGAATGCCGCAAGCAGAATTCAAATCCGAGCCTCCGTTCGGCAGGAAATCGCAGTTATAGTGAAAAACCTATCTTCTAGCATTCTAACTGCCAGAATCGTACTCTGTTGTTAAACAGAAGTGTAATCGAAGTGAAATCACTTGAGGAATCGAATGCCGCAAGCAGAATTCAAATCCGAGCCTCCGTTCGGCAGGAAATCGCAGTTATAGGGAAAAACCTATCTTCTAGCATTCTAACTGACAGAATCGTACTCTGTTGTTAAACAGAAGTGTAATCGAAGTGAAATCACTTGAGGAATCGAATGCCGCAAGCAGAATTCAAATCCGAGCCTCCGTTCGGTAGGAAATCGCAGTTATAGTGAAAATCCTATCTTCTAGCATTCTAACTGCCAGAATCGTACTCTGTTGTTAAACAGAAGTGTAATCGAAGTGAAATCACTTGAGGAATCGAATGCCGCAAGCAGAATTCAAATCCGAGCCTCCGTTCGGCAGGAAATCGCAGTTATAGTGAAAAACCTATCTTCTAGCATTCTAACTGACAGAATCGTACTCTGTTGTTAAACAGAAGTGTAATCGAAGTGAAATCACTTGAGGAATCGAATGCCGCAAGCAGAATTCAAATCCGAGCCTCCGTTCGGCAGGAAATCGCAGTTATAGTGAAAAACCTATCTTCTAGCATTCTAACTGCCAGAATCGTACTCTGTTGTTAAACAGAAGTGTAATCGAAGTGAAATCACTTGAGGAATCGAATGCCGCAAGCAGAATTCAAATCCGAGCCTCCGTTCGGTAGGAAATCGCAGTTATAGTGAAAATCCTATCTTCTAGCATTCTAACTGCCAGAATCGTACTCTGTTGTTAAACAGAAGTGTAATCGAAGTGAAATCACTTGAGGAATCGAATGCCGCAAGCAGAATTCAAATCCGAGCCTCCGTTCGGCAGGAAATCGCAGTTATAGTGAAAAACCTATCTTCTAGCCTTCTAACGGCCAGAATCGTACTCTGTTGTTGAACAGAAGTGTAATCGAAGTGAAATCACTTGAGGAATCGAATGCCGCAAGCAGAATTCAAATCCGAGCCTCCGTTCGGCAGGAAATCGCAGTTATAGTGAAAAACATATCTTCTAGCATTCTAACTGCCAGAATCGTACTCTGTTGTTAAACAGAAGTGTAATCGAAGTGAAATCACTTGAGGAATCGAATGCCGCAAGCAGAATTCAAATCCGAGCCTCCGTTCGGCAGGAAATCGCAGTTATAGTGAAAAACATATCTTCTAGCAATCTAACTGCCAGAATCGTACTCTGTTGTTAAACAGAAGTGTAATCGAAGTGAAATCACTTGAGGAATCGAATGCCGCAAGCAGAATTCAAATCCGAGCCTCCGTTCGGTAGGAAATCGCAGTTATAGTGAAAATCCTATCTTCTAGCATTCTAACTGCCAGAATCGTACTCTGTTGTTAAACAGAAGTGTAATCGAAGTGAAATCACTTGAGGAATCGAATGCCGCAAGCAGAATTCAAATCCGAGCCTCCGTTCGGTAGGAAATCGCAGTTATAGTGAAAATCCTATCTTCTAGCATTCTAACGGCCAGAATCGTACTCTGTTGTTGAACAGAAGTGTATCCGAAGTAAAATGACTAGAGGGATCGAATGCCGCAAGCAGAATTCAAATCCGAGCCTCCGTTCGGCAGGAAATCGCAGTTATAGTGAAAAACCTATCTTCTAGCATTCTAACTGCCAGAATCGTACTCTGTTGTTAATCGAAGTGAAATCACTTGAGGAATCGAATGCCGCAAGCAGAATTCAAATCCGAGCCTCCGTTCGGCAGGAAATCGCAGTTATAGTGAAAAATCTATCTTCCAGCATTCTAACTGCCAGAATCGTACTCTGTTGTTAAACAGAAGTGTAATCGAAGTGAAATGACTTGAGGAATCGAATGCCGCAAGCAGAATTCAAATCCGAGCCTCCGTTCGGCAGGAAATCGCAGTTATAGTGAAAAACCTATCTTCTAGCATTCTAACGGCCAGAATCGTACTCTGTTGTTGAACAGAAGTGTATCCGAAGTAAAATGACTAGAGGGATCGAATGCCGCAAGCAGAATTCAAATCCGAGCCTCCGTTCGGCAGGAAATCGCAGTTATAGTGAAAAACCTATCTTCTAGCATTCTAACGGCCAGAATCGTACTCTGTTGTTGAACAGAAGTGTATCCGAAGTAAAATGACTAGAGGGATCGAATGCCGCAAGCAGAATTCAAATCCGAGCCTCCGTTCGGCAGGAAATCGCAGTTATAGTGAAAAACCTATCTTCTAGCATTCTAACTGCCAGAATCGTACTCTGTTGTTAAACAGAAGTGTAATCGAAGTGAAATCACTTGAGGAATCGAATGCCGCAAGCAGAATTCAAATCCGAGCCTCCGTTCGGCAGGAAATCGCAGTTATAGTGAAAATCCTATCTTCTAGCATTCTAACTGCCAGAATCGTACTCTGTTGTTAATCGAAGTGAAATCACTTGAGGAATCGAATGCCGCAAGCAGAATTCAAATCCGAGCCTCCGTTCGGCAGGAAATCGCAGTTATAGTGAAAAACCTATCTTCTAGCATTCTAACGGCCAGAATCGTACTCTGTTGTTGAACAGAAGTGTATCCGAAGTAAAATGACTAGAGGGATCGAATGCCGCAAGCAGAATTCAAATCCGAGCCTCCGTTCGGCAGGAAATCGCAGTTATAGTGAAAAACCTATCTTCTAGCATTCTAACGGCCAGAATCGTACTCTGTTGTTGAACAGAAGTGTATCCGAAGTAAAATGACTAGAGGGATCGAATGCCGCAAGCAGAATTCAAATCCGAGCCTCCGTTCGGCAGGAAATCGCAGTTATAGTGAAAAACCTATCTTCTAGCATTCTAACTGCCAGAATCGTACTCTGTTGTTAAACAGAAGTGTAATCGAAGTGAAATCACTTGAGGAATCGAATGCCGCAAGCAGAATTCAAATCCGAGCCTCCGTTCGGCAGGAAATCGCAGTTATAGTGAAAATCCTATCTTCTAGCATTCTAACTGCCAGAATCGTACTCTGTTGTTAAACAGAAGTGTAATCGAAGTGAAATCACTTGAGGAATCGAATGCCGCAAGCAGAATTCAAATCCGAGCCTCCGTTCGGCAGGAAATCGCAGTTATAGTGAAAAACCTATCTTCTAGCATTCTAACTGACAGAATCGTACTCTGTTGTTGAACAGAAGTGTAATCGAAGTGAAATCACTTGAGGAATCGAATGCCGCAAGCAGAATTCAAATCCGAGCCTCCGTTCGGCAGGAAATCGCAGTTATAGTGAAAAACATATCTTCTAGCATTCTAACTGCCAGAATCGTACTCTGTTGTTAAACAGAAGTGTAATCGAAGTGAAATCACTTGAGGAATCGAATGCCGCAAGCAGAATTCAAATCCGAGCCTCCGTTCGGCAGGAAATCGCAGTTATAGTGAAAAACATATCTTCTAGCAATCTAACTGCCAGAATCGTACTCTGTTGTTAAACAGAAGTGTAATCGAAGTGAAATCACTTGAGGAATCGAATGCCGCAAGCAGAATTCAAATCCGAGCCTCCGTTCGGTAGGAAATCGCAGTTATAGTGAAAATCCTATCTTCTAGCATTCTAACTGCCAGAATCGTACTCTGTTGTTAAACAGAAGTGTAATCGAAGTGAAATCACTTGAGGAATCGAATGCCGCAAGCAGAATTCAAATCCGAGCCTCCGTTCGGTAGGAAATCGCAGTTATAGTGAAAATCCTATCTTCTAGCATTCTAACGGCCAGAATCGTACTCTGTTGTTGAACAGAAGTGTATCCGAAGTAAAATGACTAGAGGGATCGAATGCCGCAAGCAGAATTCAAATCCGAGCCTCCGTTCGGCAGGAAATCGCAGTTATAGTGAAAAACCTATCGTCTAGCATTCTAACTGCCAGAATCGTACTCTGTTGTTAATCGAAGTGAAATCACTTGAGGAATCGAATGCCGCAAGCAGAATTCAAATCCGAGCCTCCGTTCGGCAGGAAATCGCAGTTATAGTGAAAAATCTATCTTCCAGCATTCTAACTGCCAGAATCGTACTCTGTTGTTAAACAGAAGTGTAATCGAAGTGAAATGACTTGAGGAATCGAATGCCGCAAGCAGAATTCAAATCCGAGCCTCCGTTCGGCAGGAAATCGCAGTTATAGTGAAAAACCTATCTTCTAGCATTCTAACGGCCAGAATCGTACTCTGTTGTTGAACAGAAGTGTATCCGAAGTAAAATGACTAGAGGGATCGAATGCCGCAAGCAGAATTCAAATCCGAGCCTCCGTTCGGCAGGAAATCGCAGTTATAGTGAAAAACCTATCTTCTAGCATTCTAACGGCCAGAATCGTACTCTGTTGTTGAACAGAAGTGTATCCGAAGTAAAATGACTAGAGGGATCGAATGCCGCAAGCAGAATTCAAATCCGAGCCTCCGTTCGGCAGGAAATCGCAGTTATAGTGAAAAACCTATCTTCTAGCATTCTAACTGCCAGAATCGTACTCTGTTGTTAAACAGAAGTGTAATCGAAGTGAAATCACTTGAGGAATCGAATGCCGCAAGCAGAATTCAAATCCGAGCCTCCGTTCGGCAGGAAATCGCAGTTATAGTGAAAATCCTATCTTCTAGCATTCTAACTGCCAGAATCGTACTCTGTTGTTAATCGAAGTGAAATCACTTGAGGAATCGAATGCCGCAAGCAGAATTCAAATCCGAGCCTCCGTTCGGCAGGAAATCGCAGTTATAGTGAAAAACCTATCTTCTAGCATTCTAACGGCCAGAATCGTACTCTGTTGTTGAACAGAAGTGTATCCGAAGTAAAATGACTAGAGGGATCGAATGCCGCAAGCAGAATTCAAATCCGAGCCTCCGTTCGGCAGGAAATCGCAGTTATAGTGAAAAACCTATCTTCTAGCATTCTAACGGCCAGAATCGTACTCTGTTGTTGAACAGAAGTGTATCCGAAGTAAAATGACTAGAGGGATCGAATGCCGCAAGCAGAATTCAAATCCGAGCCTCCGTTCGGCAGGAAATCGCAGTTATAGTGAAAAACCTATCTTCTAGCATTCTAACTGCCAGAATCGTACTCTGTTGTTAAACAGAAGTGTAATCGAAGTGAAATCACTTGAGGAATCGAATGCCGCAAGCAGAATTCAAATCCGAGCCTCCGTTCGGCAGGAAATCGCAGTTATAGTGAAAATCCTATCTTCTAGCATTCTAACTGCCAGAATCGTACTCTGTTGTTAAACAGAAGTGTAATCGAAGTGAAATCACTTGAGGAATCGAATGCCGCAAGCAGAATTCAAATCCGAGCCTCCGTTCGGCAGGAAATCGCAGTTATAGTGAAAAACCTATCTTCCAGCATTCTAACTGACAGAATCGTACTCTGTTGTTAAACAGAAGTGTAATCGAAGTGAAATCACTTGAGGAATCGAATGCCGCAAGCAGAATTCAAATCCGAGCCTCCGTTCGGCAGGAAATCGCAGTTATAGTGAAAAACCTATCTTCTAGCAATCTAACTGCCAGAATCGTACTCTGTTGTTAAACAGAAGTGTAATCGAAGTGAAATCACTTGAGGAATCGAATGCCGCAAGCAGAATTCAAATCCGAGCCTCCGTTCGGTAGGAAATCGCAGTTATAGTGAAAATCCTATCTTCTAGCATTCTAACTGCCAGAATCGTACTCTGTTGTTAAACAGAAGTGTAATCGAAGTGAAATCACTTGAGGAATCGAATGCCGCAAGCAGAATTCAAATCCGAGCCTCCGTTCGGCAGGAAATCGCAGTTATAGTGAAAAACCTATCTTCTAGCATTCTAACTGCCAGAATCGTACTCTGTTGTTAAACAGAAGTGTAATCGAAGTGAAATCACTTGAGGAATCGAATGACGCAAGCAGAATTCAAATCCGAGCCTCCGTTCGGCAGGAAATCGCAGTTATAGTGAAAAACCTATGTTCTAGCATTCTAACTGCCAGAATCGTACTCTGTTGTTAAACAGAAGTGTAATCGAAGTGAAATCACTTGAGGAATCGAATGCCGCAAGCAGAATTCAAATCCGAGCCTCCGTTCGGTAGGAAATCGCAGTTATAGTGAAAATCCTATCTTCTAGCATTCTAACTGCCAGAATCGTACTCTGTTGTTAAACAGAAGTGTAATCGAAGTGAAATCACTTGAGGAATCGAATGCCGCAAGCAGAATTCAAATCCGAGCCTCCGTTCGGCAGGAAATCGCAGTTATAGTGAAAAACCTATCTTCTAGCATTCTAACGGCCAGAATCGTACTCTGTTGTTGAACAGAAGTGTATCCGAAGTAAAATGACTAGAGGGATCGAATGCCGCAAGCAGAATTCAAATCCGAGCCTCCGTTCGGCAGGAAATCGCAGTTATAGTGAAAAACCTATCTTCTAGCATTCTAACGGCCAGAATCGTACTCTGTTGTTGAACAGAAGTGTATCCGAAGTAAAATGACTAGAGGGATCGAATGCCGCAAGCAGAATTCAAATCCGAGCCTCCGTTCGGCAGGAAATCGCAGTTATAGTGAAAAACCTATCTTCTAGCATTCTAACTGCCAGAATCGTACTCTGTTGTTAATCGAAGTGAAATCACTTGAGGAATCGAATGCCGCAAGCAGAATTCAAATCCGAGCCTCCGTTCGGCAGGAAATCGCAGTTATAGTGAAAAATCTATCTTCCAGCATTCTAACTGCCAGAATCGTACTCTGTTATTAAACAGAAGTGTAATCGAAGTGAAATGACTTGAGGAATCGAATGCCGCAAGCAGAATTCAAATCCGAGCCTCCGTTCGGCAGGAAATCGCAGTTATAGTGAAAAACCTATCTTCTAGCATTCTAACGGCCAGAATCGTACTCTGTTGTTGAACAGAAGTGTATCCGAAGTAAAATGACTTGAGGGATCGAATGCCGCAAGCAGAATTCAAATCCGAGCCTCCGTTCGGCAGGAAATCGCAGTTATAGTGAAAAACCTATCTTCTAGCATTCTAACGGCCAGAATCGTACTCTGTTGTTGAACAGAAGTGTATCCGAAGTAAAATGACTAGAGGGATCGAATGCCGCAAGCAGAATTCAAATCCGAGCCTCCGTTCGGCAGGAAATCGCAGTTATAGTGAAAAACCTATCTTCTAGCATTCTAACTGCCAGAATCGTACTCTGTTGTTAAACAGAAGTGTAATCGAAGTGAAATCACTTGAGGAATCGAATGCCGCAAGCAGAATTCAAATCCGAGCCTCCGTTCGGCAGGAAATCGCAGTTATAGTGAAAAACCTATCTTCTAGCATTCTAACTGCCAGAATCGTACTCTGTTGTTAAACAGAAGTGTAATCGAAGTGAAATCACTTGAGGAATCGAATGCCGCAAGCAGAATTCAAATCCGAACCTCCGTTCGGCAGGAAATCGCAGTTATAGTGAAAAACCTATCTTCTAGCATTCTAACTGCCAGAATCGTACTCTGTTGTTAAACAGAAGTGTAATCGAAGTGAAATCACTTGAGGAATCGAATGCCGCAAGCAGAATTCAAATCCGAGCCTCCGTTCGGCAGGAAATCGCAGTTATAGTGAAAAACCTATCTTCTAGCATTCTAACTGCCAGAATCGTACTCTGTTGTTAAACAGAAGTGTAATCGAAGTGAAATCACTTGAGGAATCGAATGCCGCAAGCAGAATTCAAATCCGAGCCTCCGTTCGGTAGGAAATCGCAGTTATAGTGAAAATCCTATCTTCTAGCATTCTAACTGCCAGAATCGTACTCTGTTGTTAAACAGAAGTGTAATCGAAGTGAAATCACTTGAGGAATCGAATGCCGCAAGCAGAATTCAAATCCGAGCCTCCGTTCGGTAGGAAATCGCAGTTATAGTGAAAATCCTATCTTCTAGCATTCTAACTGCCAGAATCGTACTCTGTTGTTAAACAGAAGTGTAATCGAAGTGAAATCACTTGAGGAATCGAATGCCGCAAGCAGAATTCAAATCCGAGCCTCCGTTCGGCAGGAAATCGCAGTTATAGTGAAAAACCTATCTTCTAGCATTCTAACGGCCAGAATCGTACTCTGTTGTTGAACAGAAGTGTATCCGAAGTAAAATGACTAGAGGGATCGAATGCCGCAAGCAGAATTCAAATCCGAGCCTCCGTTCGGCAGGAAATCGCAGTTATAGTGAAAAACCTATCTTCTAGCATTCTAACGGCCAGAATCGTACTCTGTTGTTGAACAGAAGTGTATCCGAAGTAAAATGACTAGAGGGATCGAATGCCGCAAGCAGAATTCAAATCCGAGCCTCCGTTCGGCAGGAAATCGCAGTTATAGTGAAAAACCTATCTTCTAGCATTCTAACTGCCAGAATCGTACTCTGTTGTTAAACAGAAGTGTAATCGAAGTGAAATCACTTGAGGAATCGAATGCCGCAAGCAGAATTCAAATCCGAGCCTCCGTTCGGTAGGAAATCGCAGTTATAGTGAAAATCCTATCTTCTAGCATTCTAACTGCCAGAATCGTACTCTGTTGTTAAACAGAAGTGTAATCGAAGTGAAATCACTTGAGGAATCGAATGCCGCAAGCAGAATTCAAATCCGAGCCTCCGTTCGGTAGGAAATCGCAGTTATAGTGAAAATCCTATCTTCTAGCATTCTAACTGCCAGAATCGTACTCTGTTGTTAAACAGAAGTGTAATCGAAGTGAAATCACTTGAGGAATCGAATGCCGCAAGCAGAATTCAAATCCGAGCCTCCGTTCGGCAGGAAATCGCAGTTATAGTGAAAAACCTATCTTCTAGCATTCTAACGGCCAGAATCGTACTCTGTTGTTGAACAGAAGTGTATCCGAAGTAAAATGACTAGAGGGATCGAATGCCGCAAGCAGAATTCAAATCCGAGCCTCCGTTCGGCAGGAAATCGCAGTTATAGTGAAAAACCTATCTTCTAGCATTCTAACTGCCAGAATCGTACTCTGTTGTTAATCGAAGTGAAATCACTTGAGGAATCGAATGCCGCAAGCAGAATTCAAATCCGAGCCTCCGTTCGGCAGGAAATCGCAGTTATAGTGAAAAATCTATCTTCCAGCATTCTAACTGCCAGAATCGTACTCTGTTGTTAAACAGAAGTGTAATCGAAGTGAAATGACTTGAGGAATCGAATGCCGCAAGCAGAATTCAAATCCGAGCCTCCGTTCGGCAGGAAATCGCAGTTATAGTGAAAAACCTATCTTCTAGCATTCTAACGGCCAGAATCGTACTCTGTTGTTGAACAGAAGTGTATCCGAAGTAAAATGACTAGAGGGATCGAATGCCGCAAGCAGAATTCAAATCCGAGCCTCCGTTCGGCAGGAAATCGCAGTTATAGTGAAAAACCTATCTTCTAGCATTCTAACGGCCAGAATCGTACTCTGTTGTTGAACAGAAGTGTATCCGAAGTAAAATGACTAGAAGGATCGAATGCCGCAAGCAGAATTCAAATCCGAGCCTCCGTTCGGCAGGAAATCGCAGTTATAGTGAAAAACCTATCTTCTAGCATTCTAACTGCCAGAATCGTACTCTGTTGTTAAACAGAAGTGTAATCGAAGTGAAATCACTTGAGGAATCGAATGCCGCAAGCAGAATTCAAATCCGAGCCTCCGTTCGGCAGGAAATCGCAGTTATAGTGAAAATCCTATCTTCTAGCATTCTAACTGCCAGAATCGTACTCTGTTGTTAAACAGAAGTGTAATCGAAGTGAAATCACTTGAGGAATCGAATGCCGCAAGCAGAATTCAAATCCGAGCCTCCGTTCGGCAGGAAATCGCAGTTATAGTGAAAAACCTATCTTCTAGCATTCTAACTGACAGAATCGTACTCTGTTGTTAAACAGAAGTGTAATCGAAGTGAAATCACTTGAGGAATCGAATGCCGCAAGCAGAATTCAAATCCGAGCCTCCGTTCGGCAGGAAATCGCAGTTATAGTGAAAAACCTATCTTCTAGCATTCTAACTGCCAGAATCGTACTCTGTTGTTAAACAGAAGTGTAATCGAAGTGAAATCACTTGAGGAATCGAATGCCGCAAGCAGAATTCAAATCCGAGCCTCCGTTCGGTAGGAAATCGCAGTTATAGTGAAAATCCTATCTTCTAGCATTCTAACTGCCAGAATCGTACTCTGTTGTTAAACAGAAGTGTAATCGAAGTGAAATGACTTGAGGAATCGAATGCCGCAAGCAGAATTCAAATCCGAGCCTCCGTTCGGCAGGAAATCGCAGTTATAGTGAAAAACCTATCTTCTAGCATTCTAACGGCCAGAATCGTACTCTGTTGTTGAACAGAAGTGTATCCGAAGTAAAATGACTAGAGGGATCGAATGCCGCAAGCAGAATTCAAATCCGAGCCTCCGTTCGGCAGGAAATCGCAGTTATAGTGAAAAACCTATCTTCTAGCATTCTAACTGCCAGAATCGTACTCTGTTGTTAAACAGAAGTGTAATCGAAGTGAAATCACTTGAGGAATCGAATGCCGCAAGCAGAATTCAAATCCGAGCCTCCGTTCGGCAGGAAATCGCAGTTATAGTGAAAAACCTATCTTCTAGCATTCTAACTGACAGAATCGTACTCTGTTGTTAAACAGAAGTGTAATCGAAGTGAAATCACTTGAGGAATCGAATGCCGCAAGCAGAATTCAAATCCGAGCCTCCGTTCGGTAGGAAACCGCAGTTATAGTGAAAATCCTATCTTCTAGCATTCTAACTGCCAGAATCGTACTCTGTTGTTAAACAGAAGTGTAATCGAAGTGAAATCACTTGAGGAATCGAATGCCGCAAGCAGAATTCAAATCCGAGCCTCCGTTCGGCAGGAAATCGCAGTTATAGTGAAAAACCTATCTTCTAGCATTCTAACTGACAGAATCGTACTCTGTTGTTAAACAGAAGTGTAATCGAAGTGAAATCACTTGAGGAATCGAATGCCGCAAGCAGAATTCAAATCCGAGCCTCCGTTCGGCAGGAAATCGCAGTTATAGTGAAAAATCTATCTTCCAGCATTCTAACTGCCAGAATCGTACTCTGTTGTTAAACAGAAGTGTAATCGAAGTGAAATGACTTGAGGAATCGAATGCCGCAAGCAGAATTCAAATCCGAGCCTCCGTTCGGCAGGAAATCGCAGTTATAGTGAAAAACCTATCTTCTAGCATTCTAACTGACAGAATCGTACTCTGTTGTTAAACAGAAGTGTAATCGAAGTGAAATCACTTGAGGAATCGAATGCCGCAAGCAGAATTCAAATCCGAGCCTCCGTTCGGCAGGAAATCGCAGTTATAGTGAAAAACCTATCTTCTAGCATTCTAACTGCCAGAATCGTACTCTGTTGTTAAACAGAAGTGTAATCGAAGTGAAATCACTTGAGGAATCGAATGCCGCAAGCAGAATTCAAATCCGAGCCTCCGTTCGGTAGGAAATCGCAGTTATAGTGAAAATCCTATCTTCTAGCATTCTAACTGCCAGAATCGTACTCTGTTGTTAAACAGAAGTGTAATCGAAGTGAAATGACTTGAGGAATCGAATGCCGCAAGCAGAATTCAAATCCGAGCCTCCGTTCGGCAGGAAATCGCAGTTATAGTGAAAAACCTATCTTCTAGCATTCTAACGGCCAGAATCGTACTCTGTTGTTGAACAGAAGTGTATCCGAAGTAAAATGACTAGAGGGATCGAATGCCGCAAGCAGAATTCAAATCCGAGCCTCCGTTCGGCAGGAAATCGCAGTTATAGTGAAAAACCTATCTTCTAGCATTCTAACTGCCAGAATCGTACTCTGTTGTTAATCGAAGTGAAATCACTTGAGGAATCGAATGCCGCAAGCAGAATTCAAATCCGAGCCTCCGTTCGGCAGGAAATCGCAGTTATAGTGAAAAATCTATCTTCCAGCATTCTAACTGCCAGAATCGTACTCTGTTGTTAAACAGAAGTGTAATCGAAGTGAAATGACTTGAGGAATCGAATGCCGCAAGCAGAATTCAAATCCGAGCCTCCGTTCGGCAGGAAATCGCAGTTATAGTGAAAAACCTATCTTCTAGCATTCTAACGGCCAGAATCGTACTCTGTTGTTGAACAGAAGTGTATCCGAAGTAAAATGACTAGAGGGATCGAATGCCGCAAGCAGAATTCAAATCCGAGCCTCCGTTCGGCAGGAAATCGCAGTTATAGTGAAAAACCTATCTTCTAGCATTCTAACGGCCAGAATCGTACTCTGTTGTTGAACAGAAGTGTATCCGAAGTAAAATGACTAGAGGGATCGAATGCCGCAAGCAGAATTCAAATCCGAGCCTCCGTTCGGCAGGAAATCGCAGTTATAGTGAAAAACCTATCTTCTAGCATTCTAACTGCCAGAATCGTACTCTGTTGTTAAACAGAAGTGTAATCGAAGTGAAATCACTTGAGGAATCGAATGCCGCAAGCAGAATTCAAATCCGTGCCTCCGTTCGGCAGGAAATCGCAGTTATAGTGAAAATCCTATCTTCTAGCATTCTAACTGCCAGAATCGTACTCTGTTGTTAAACAGAAGTGTAATCGAAGTGAAATCACTTGAGGAATCGAATGCCGCAAGCAGAATTCAAATCCGAGCCTCCGTTCGGCAGGAAATCGCAGTTATAGTGAAAAACCTATCTTCTAGCATTCTAACTGACAGAATCGTACTCTGTTGTTAAACAGAAGTGTAATCGAAGTGAAATCACTTGAGGAATCGAATGCCGCAAGCAGAATTCAAATCCGAGCCTCCGTTCGGTAGGAAATCGCAGTTATAGTGAAAATCCTATCTTCTAGCATTCTAACTGCCAGAATCGTACTCTGTTGTTAAACAGAAGTGTAATCGAAGTGAAATCACTTGAGGAATCGAATGCCGCAAGCAGAATTCAAATCCGAGCCTCCGTTCGGCAGGAAATCGCAGTTATAGTGAAAAACCTATCTTCTAGCATTCTAACTGACAGAATCGTACTCTGTTGTTAAACAGAAGTGTAATCGAAGTGAAATCACTTGAGGAATCGAATGCCGCAAGCAGAATTCAAATCCGAGCCTCCGTTCGGCAGGAAATCGCAGTTATAGTGAAAAATCTATCTTCCAGCATTCTAACTGCCAGAATCGTACTCTGTTGTTAAACAGAAGTGTAATCGAAGTGAAATGACTTGAGGAATCGAATGCCGCAAGCAGAATTCAAATCCGAGCCTCCGTTCGGCAGGAAATCGCAGTTATAGTGAAAAACCTATCTTCTAGCATTCTAACGGCCAGAATCGTACTCTGTTGTTGAACAGAAGTGTATCCGAAGTAAAATGACTAGAGGGATCGAATGCCGCAAGCAGAATTCAAATCCGAGCCTCCGTTCGGCAGGAAATCGCAGTTATAGTGAAAAACCTATCTTCTAGCATTCTAACGGCCAGAATCGTACTCTGTTGTTGAACAGAAGTGTATCCGAAGTAAAATGACTAGAGGGATCGAATGCCGCAAGCAGAATTCAAATCCGAGCCTCCGTTCGGCAGGAAATCGCAGTTATAGTGAAAAACCTATCTTCTAGCATTCTAACTGCCCGAATCGTACTCTGTTGTTAAACAGAAGTGTAATCGAAGTGAAATCACTTGAGGAATCGAATGCCGCAAGCAGAATTCAAATCCGAGCCTCCGTTCGGCAGGAAATCGCAGTTATAGTGAAAATCCTATCTTCTAGCATTCTAACTGCCAGAATCGTACTCTGTTGTTAAACAGAAGTGTAATCGAAGTGAAATCACTTGAGGAATCGAATGCCGCAAGCAGAATTCAAATCCGAGCCTCCGTTCGGCAGGAAATCGCAGTTATAGTGAAAAACCTATCTTCTAGCATTCTAACTGACAGAATCGTACTCTGTTGTTAAACAGAAGTGTAATCGAAGTGAAATCACTTGAGGAATCGAATGCCGCAAGCAGAATTCAAATCCGAGCCTCCGTTCGGCAGGAAATCGCAGTTATAGTGAAAAACCTATCTTCTAGCATTCTAACTGCCAGAATCGTACTCTGTTGTTAAACAGAAGTGTAATCGAAGTGAAATCACTTGAGGAATCGAATGCCGCAAGCAGAATTCAAATCCGAGCCTCCGTTCGGTAGGAAATCGCAGTTATAGTGAAAATCCTATCTTCTAGCATTCTAACTGCCAGAATCGTACTCTGTTGTTAAACAGAAGTGTAATCGAAGTGAAATGACTTGAGGAATCGAATGCCGCAAGCAGAATTCAAATCCGAGCCTCCGTTCGGCAGGAAATCGCAGTTATAGTGAAAAACCTATCTTCTAGCATTCTAACGGCCAGAATCGTACTCTGTTGTTGAACAGAAGTGTATCCGAAGTAAAATGACTAGAGGGATCGAATGCCGCAAGCAGAATTCAAATCCGAGCCTCCGTTCGGCAGGAAATCGCAGTTATAGTGAAAAACCTATCTTCTAGCATTCTAACGGCCAGAATCGTACTCTGTTGTTGAACAGAAGTGTATCCGAAGTAAAATGACTAGAGGGATCGAATGCCGCAAGCAGAATTCAAATCCGAGCCTCCGTTCGGCAGGAAATCGCAGTTATAGTGAAAAACCTATCTTCTAGCATTCTAACTGCCAGAATCGTACTCTGTTGTTAATCGAAGTGAAATCACTTGAGGAATCGAATGCCGCAAGCAGAATTCAAATCCGAGCCTCCGTTCGGCAGGAAATCGCAGTTATAGTGAAAAATCTATCTTCCAGCATTCTAACTGCCAGAATCGTACTCTGTTGTTAAACAGAAGTGTAATCGAAGTGAAATGACTTGAGGAATCGAATGCCGCAAGCAGAATTCAAATCCGAGCCTCCGTTCGGCAGGAAATCGCAGTTATAGTGAAAAACCTATCTTCTAGCATTCTAACGGCCAGAATCGTACTCTGTTGTTGAACAGAAGTGTATCCGAAGTAAAATGACTAGAGGGATCGAATGCCGCAAGCAGAATTCAAATCCGAGCCTCCGTTCGGCAGGAAATCGCAGTTATAGTGAAAAACCTATCTTCTAGCATTCTAACTGCCAGAATCGTACTCTGTTGTTAAACAGAAGTGTAATCGAAGTGAAATCACTTGAGGAATCGAATGCCGCAAGCAGAATTCAAATCCGAGCCTCCGTTCGGTAGGAAATCGCAGTTATAGTGAAAATCCTATCTTCTAGCATTCTAACTGCCAGAATCGTACTCTGTTGTTAAACAGAAGTGTAATCGAAGTGAAATCACTTGAGGAATCGAATGCCGCAAGCAGAATTCAAATCCGAGCCTCCGTTCGGTAGGAAATCGCAGTTATAGTGAAAATCCTATCTTCTAGCATTCTAACTGCCAGAATCGTACTCTGTTGTTAAACAGAAGTGTAATCGAAGTGAAATCACTTGAGGAATCGAATGCCGCAAGCAGAATTCAAATCCGAGCCTCCGTTCGGCAGGAAATCGCAGTTATAGTGAAAAACCTATCTTCTAGCATTCTAACGGCCAGAATCGTACTCTGTTGTTGAACAGAAGTGTATCCGAAGTAAAATGACTAGAGGGATCGAATGCCGCAAGCAGAATTCAAATCCGAGCCTCCGTTCGGCAGGAAATCGCAGTTATAGTGAAAAACCTATCTTCTAGCATTCTAACGGCCAGAATCGTACTCTGTTGTTGAACAGAAGTGTATCCGAAGTAAAATGACTAGAGGGATCGAATGCCGCAAGCAGAATTCAAATCCGAGCCTCCGTTCGGCAGGAAATCGCAGTTATAGTGAAAAACCTATCTTCTAGCATTCTAACTGACAGAATCGTACTCTGTTGTTAAACAGAAGTGTAATCGAAGTGAAATCACTTGAGGAATCGAATGCCGCAAGCAGAATTCAAATCCGAGCCTCCGTTCGGCAGGAAATCGCAGTTATAGTGAAAAACCTATCTTCTAGCATTCTAACGGCCAGAATCGTACTCTGTTGTTGAACAGAAGTGTATCCGAAGTAAAATGACTAGAGGGATCGAATGCCGCAAGCAGAATTCAAATCCGAGCCTCCGTTCGGCAGGAAATCGCAGTTATAGTGAAAAACCTATCTTCTAGCATTCTAACTGCCAGAATCGTACTCTGTTGTTAATCGAAGTGAAATCACTTGAGTAATCGAATGCCGCAAGCAGAATTCAAATCCGAGCCTCCGTTCGGCAGGAAATCGCAGTTATAGTGAAAAATCTATCTTCCAGCATTCTAACTGCCAGAATCGTACTCTGTTGTTAAACAGAAGTGTAATCGAAGTGAAATCACTTGAGGAATCGAATGCCGCAAGCAGAATTCAAATCCGAGCCTCCGTTCGGCAGGAAATCGCAGTTATAGTGAAAAACCTATCTTCTAGCATTCTAACGGCCAGAATCGTACTCTGTTGTTGAACAGAAGTGTATCCGAAGTAAAATGACTAGAGGGATCGAATGCCGCAAGCAGAATTCAAATCCGAGCCTCCGTTCGGCAGGAAATCGCAGTTATAGTGAAAAACCTATCTTCTAGCATTCTAACGGCCAGAATCGTACTCTGTTGTTGAACAGAAGTGTATCCGAAGTAAAATGACTAGAGGGATCGAATGCCGCAAGCAGAATTCAAATCCGAGCCTCCGTTCGGCAGGAAATCGCAGTTATAGTGAAAAACCTATCTTCTAGCATTCTAACTGCCAGAATCGTACTCTGTTGTTAAACAGAAGTGTAATCGAAGTGAAATCACTTGAGGAATCGAATGCCGCAAGCAGAATTCAAATCCGAGCCTCCGTTCGGCAGGAAATCGCAGTTATAGTGAAAATCCTATCTTCTAGCATTCTAACTGCCAGAATCGTACTCTGTTGTTAAACAGAAGTGTAATCGAAGTGAAATCACTTGAGGAATCGAATGCCGCAAGCAGAATTCAAATCCGAGCCTCCGTTCGGCAGGAAATCGCAGTTATAGTGAAAAACCTATCTTCTAGCATTCTAACTGACAGAATCGTACTCTGTTGTTAAACAGAAGTGTAATCGAAGTGAAATCACTTGAGGAATCGAATGCCGCAAGCAGAATTCAAATCCGAGCCTCCGTTCGGTAGGAAATCGCAGTTATAGTGAAAATCCTATCTTCTAGCATTCTAACTGCCAGAATCGTACTCTGTTGTTAAACAGAAGTGTAATCGAAGTGAAATCACTTGAGGAATCGAATGCCGCAAGCAGAATTCAAATTCGAGCCTCCGTTCGGCAGGAAATCGCAGTTATAGTGAAAATCCTATCTTCTAGCATTCTAACTGCCAGAATCGTACTCTGTTGTTAAACAGAAGTGTAATCGAAGTGAAATGACTTGAGGAATCGAATGCCGCAAGCAGAATTCAAATCCGAGCCTCCGTTCGGCAGGAAATCGCAGTTATAGTGAAAAACCTATCTTCTAGCATTCTAACGGCCAGAATCGTACTCTGTTGTTGAACAGAAGTGTATCCGAAGTAAAATGACTAGAGGGATCGAATGCCGCAAGCAGAATTCAAATCCGAGCCTCCGTTCGGCAGGAAATCGCAGTTATAGTGAAAAACCTATCTTCTAGCATTCTAACGGCCAGAATCGTACTCTGTTGTTGAACAGAAGTGTATCCGAAGTAAAATGACTAGAGGGATCGAATGCCGCAAGCAGAATTCAAATCCGAGCCTCCGTTCGGCAGGAAATCGCAGTTATAGTGAAAAACCTATCTTCTAGCATTCTAACTGCCAGAATCGTACTCTGTTGTTAATCGAAGTGAAATCACTTGAGTAATCGAATGCCGCAAGCAGAATTCAAATCCGAGCCTCCGTTCGGCAGGAAATCGCAGTTATAGTGAAAAATCTATCTTCCAGCATTCTAACTGCCAGAATCGTACTCTGTTGTTAAACAGAAGTGTAATCGAAGTGAAATCACTTGAGGAATCGAATGCCGCAAGCAGAATTCAAATCCGAGCCTCCGTTCGGCAGGAAATCGCAGTTATAGTGAAAAACCTATCTTCTAGCATTCTAACGGCCAGAATCGTACTCTGTTGTTGAACAGAAGTGTATCCGAAGTAAAATGACTAGAGGGATCGAATGCCGCAAGCAGAATTCAAATCCGAGCCTCCGTTCGGCAGGAAATCGCAGTTATAGTGAAAAACCTATCTTCTAGCATTCTAACGGCCAGAATCGTACTCTGTTGTTGAACAGAAGTGTATCCGAAGTAAAATGACTAGAGGGATCGAATGCCGCAAGCAGAATTCAAATCCGAGCCTCCGTTCGGCAGGAAATCGCAGTTATAGTGAAAAACCTATCTTCTAGCATTCTAACTGCCAGAATCGTACTCTGTTGTTAAACAGAAGTGTAATCGAAGTGAAATCACTTGAGGAATCGAATGCCGCAAGCAGAATTCAAATCCGAGCCTCCGTTCGGCAGGAAATCGCAGTTATAGTGAAAATCCTATCTTCTAGCATTCTAACTGCCAGAATCGTACTCTGTTGTTAAACAGAAGTGTAATCGAAGTGAAATCACTTGAGGAATCGAATGCCGCAAGCAGAATTCAAATCCGAGCCTCCGTTCGGCAGGAAATCGCAGTTATAGTGAAAAACCTATCTTCTAGCATTCTAACTGACAGAATCGTACTCTGTTGTTAAACAGAAGTGTAATCGAAGTGAAATCACTTGAGGAATCGAATGCCGCAAGCAGAATTCAAATCCGAGCCTCCGTTCGGTAGGAAATCGCAGTTATAGTGAAAATCCTATCTTCTAGCATTCTAACTGCCAGAATCGTACTCTGTTGTTAAACAGAAGTGTAATCGAAGTGAAATCACTTGAGGAATCGAATGCCGCAAGCAGAATTCAAATTCGAGCCTCCGTTCGGCAGGAAATCGCAGTTATAGTGAAAATCCTATCTTCTAGCATTCTAACTGCCAGAATCGTACTCTGTTGTTAAACAGAAGTGTAATCGAAGTGAAATCACTTGAGGAATCGAATGCCGCAAGCAGAATTCAAATCCGAGCCTCCGTTCGGCAGGAAATCGCAGTTATAGTGAAAAACCTATCTTCTAGCATTCTAACTGACAGAATCGTACTCTGTTGTTAAACAGAAGTGTAATCGAAGTGAAATCACTTGAGGAATCGAATGCCGCAAGCAGAATTCAAATCCGAGCCTCCGTTCGGTAGGAAATCGCAGTTATAGTGAAAATCCTATCTTCTAGCATTCTAACTGCCAGAATCGTACTCTGTTGTTAAACAGAAGTGTAATCGAAGTGAAATGACTTGAGGAATCGAATGCCGCAAGCAGAATTCAAATCCGAGCCTCCGTTCGGCAGGAAATCGCAGTTATAGTGAAAAACCTATCTTCTAGCATTCTAACGGCCAGAATCGTACTCTGTTGTTGAACAGAAGTGTATCCGAAGTAAAATGACTAGAGGGATCGAATGCCGCAAGCAGAATTCAAATCCGAGCCTCCGTTCGGCAGGAAATCGCAGTTATAGTGAAAAACCTATCTTCTAGCATTCTAACGGCCAGAATCGTACTCTGTTGTTGAACAGAAGTGTATCCGAAGTAAAATGACTAGAGGGATCGAATGCCGCAAGCAGAATTCAAATCCGAGCCTCCGTTCGGCAGGAAATCGCAGTTATAGTGAAAAACCTATCTTCTAGCATTCTAACTGCCAGAATCGTACTCTGTTGTTAATCGAAGTGAAATCACTTGAGGAATCGAATGCCGCAAGCAGAATTCAAATCCGAGCCTCCGTTCGGCAGGAAATCGCAGTTATAGTGAAAAATCTATCTTCCAGCATTCTAACTGCCAGAATCGTACTCTGTTGTTAAACAGAAGTGTAATCGAAGTGAAATGACTTGAGGAATCGAATGCCGCAAGCAGAATTCAAATCCGAGCCTCCGTTCGGCAGGAAATCGCAGTTATAGTGAAAATCCTATCTTCTAGCATTCTAACGGCCAGAATCGTACTCTGTTGTTGAACAGAAGTGTATCCGAAGTAAAATGACTAGAGGGATCGAATGCCGCAAGCAGAATTCAAATCCGAGCCTCCGTTCGGCAGGAAATCGCAGTTATAGTGAAAAACCTATCTTCTAGCATTCTAACGGCCAGAATCGTACTCTGTTGTTGAACAGAAGTGTATCCGAAGTAAAATGACTAGAGGGATCGAATGCCGCAAGCAGAATTCAAATCCGAGCCTCCGTTCGGCAGGAAATCGCAGTTATAGTGAAAAACCTATCTTCTAGCATTCTAACTGCCAGAATCGTACTCTGTTGTTAAACAGAAGTGTAATCGAAGTGAAATCACTTGAGGAATCGAATGCCGCAAGCAGAATTCAAATCCGAGCCTCCGTTCGGCAGGAAATCGCAGTTATAGTGAAAATCCTATCTTCTAGCATTCTAACTGCCAGAATCGTACTCTGTTGTTAAACAGAAGTGTAATCGAAGTGAAATCACTTGAGGAAACGAATGCCGCAAGCAGAATTCAAATCCGAGCCTCCGTTCGGCAGGAAATCGCAGTTATAGTGAAAAACCTATCTTCTAGCATTCTAACTGACAGAATCGTACTCTGTTGTTAAACAGAAGTGTAATCGAAGTGAAATCACTTGAGGAATCGAATGCCGCAAGCAGAATTCAAATCCGAGCCTCCGTTCGGTAGGAAATCGCAGTTATAGTGAAAATCCTATCTTCTAGCATTCTAACTGCCAGAATCGTACTCTGTTGTTAAACAGAAGTGTAATCGAAGTGAAATCACTTGAGGAATCGAATGCCGCAAGCAGAATTCAAATCCGAGCCTCCGTTCGGCAGGAAATCGCAGTTATAGTGAAAAACCTATCTTCTAGCATTCTAACTGACAGAATCGTACTCTGTTGTTAAACAGAAGTGTAATCGAAGTGAAATGACTTGAGGAATCGAATGCCGCAAGCAGAATTCAAATCCGAGCCTCCGTTCGGCAGGAAATCGCAGTTATAGTGAAAAACCTATCTTCTAGCATTCTAACTGCCAGAATCGTACTCTGTTGTTAAACAGAAGTGTAATCGAAGTGAAATCACTTGAGGAATCGAATGCCGCAAGCAGAATTCAAATCCGAGCCTCCGTTCGGTAGGAAATCGCAGTTATAGTGAAAATCCTATCTTCTAGCATTCTAACTGCCAGAATCGTACTCTGTTGTTAAACAGAAGTGTAATCGAAGTGAAATCACTTGAGGAATCGAATGCCGCAAGCAGAATTCAAATCCGAGCCTCCGTTCGGCAGGAAATCGCAGTTATAGTGAAAAACCTATCTTCTAGCCTTCTAACGGCCAGAATCGTACTCTGTTGTTGAACAGAAGTGTATCCGAAGTAAAATGACTAGAGGGATCGAATGCCGCAAGCAGAATTCAAATCCGAGCCTCCGTTCGGCAGGAAATCGCAGTTATAGTGAAAAACCTATCTTCTAGCATTCTAACTGCCAGAATCGTACTCTGTTGTTAAACAGAAGTGTAATCGAAGTGAAATCACTTGAGGAATCGAATGCCGCAAGCAGAATTCAAATCCGAGCCTCCGTTCGGCAGGAAATCGCAGTTATAGTGAAAAACCTATCTTCTAGCATTCTAACTGCCAGAATCGTACTCTGTTGTTAAACAGAAGTGTAATCGAAGTGAAATCACTTGAGGAATCGAATGCCGCAAGCAGAATTCAAATCCGAGCCTCCGTTCGGCAGGAAATCGCAGTTATAGTGAAAAACATATCTTCTAGCAATCTAACTGCCAGAATCGTACTCTGTTGTTAAACAGAAGTGTAATCGAAGTGAAATCACTTGAGGAATCGAATGCCGCAAGCAGAATTCAAATCCGAGCCTCCGTTCGGCAGGAAATCGCAGTTATAGTGAAAAACCTATCTTCTAGCATTCTAACGGCCAGAATCGTACTCTGTTGTTGAACAGAAGTGTATCCGAAGTAAAATGACTAGAGGGATCGAATGCCGCAAGCAGAATTCAAATCCGAGCCTCCGTTCGGCAGGAAATCGCAGTTATAGTGAAAAACCTATCTTCTAGCATTCTAACGGCCAGAATCGTACTCTGTTGTTGAACAGAAGTGTATCCGAAGTAAAATGACTAGAGGAATCGAATGCCGCAAGCAGAATTCAAATCCGAGCCTCCGTTCGGCAGGAAATCGCAGTTATAGTGTAAAACCTATCTTCTAGCATTCTAACTGCCAGAATCGTACTCTGTTGTTAAACAGAAGTGTAATCGAAGTGAAATCACTTGAGGAATCGAATGCCGCAAGCAGAATTCAAATCCGAGCCTCCGTTCGGTAGGAAATCGCAGTTATAGTGAAAATCCTATCTTCTAGCATTCTAACTGCCAGAATCGTACTCTGTTGTTAAACAGAAGTGTAATCGAAGTGAAATCACTTGAGGAATCGAATGCCGCAAGCAGAATTCAAATCCGAGCCTCCGTTCGGTAGGAAATCGCAGTTATAGTGAAAATCCTATCTTCTAGCATTCTAACTGCCAGAATCGTACTCTGTTGTTAAACAGAAGTGTAATCGAAGTGAAATGACTTGAGGAATCGAATGCCGCAAGCAGAATTCAAATCCGAGCCTCCGTTCGGCAGGAAATCGCAGTTATAGTGAAAAACCTATCTTCTAGCATTCTAACTGCCAGAATCGTACTCTGTTGTTAATCGAAGTGAAATCACTTGAGGAATCGAATGCCGCAAGCAGAATTCAAATCCGAGCCTCCGTTCGGCAGGAAATCGCAGTTATAGTGAAAAACCTATCTTCTAGCATTCTAACTGCCAGAATAGTACTCTGTTGTTAAACAGAAGTGTAATCGAAGTGAAATCACTTGAGGAATCGAATGCCGCAAGCAGAATTCAAATCCGAGCCTCCGTTCGGCAGGAAATCGCAGTTATAGTGAAAAACCTATCTTCTAGCATTCTAACTGCCAGAATCGTACTCTGTTGTTAATCGAAGTGAAATCACTTGAGGAATCGAATGCCGCAAGCAGAATTCAAATCCGAGCCTCCGTTCGGCAGGAAATCGCAGTTATAGTGAAAAACCTATCTTCCAGCATTCTAACTGCCAGAATAGTACTCTGTTGTTAAACAGAAGTGTAATCGAAGTGAAATCACTTGAGGAATCGAATGCCGCAAGCAGAATTCAAATCCGAGCCTCCGTTCGGCAGGAAATCGCAGTTATAGTGAAAAACCTATCTTCTAGCATTCTAACTGCCAGAATCGTACTCTGTTGTTAAACAGAAGTGTAATCGAAGTGAAATCACTTGAGGAATCGAATGCCGCAAGCAGAATTCAAATCCGAGCCTCCGTTCGGCAGGAAATCGCAGTTATAGTGAAAAATCTATCTTCCAGCATTCTAACGGCCAGAATCGTACTCTGTTGTTAAACAGAAGTGTAATCGAAGTGAAATGACTTGAGGAATCGAATGCCGCAAGCAGAATTCAAATCCGAGCCTCCGTTCGGCAGGAAATCGCAGTTATAGTGAAAAACCTATCTTCTAGCATTCTAACGGCCAGAATCGTACTCTGTTGTTGAACAGAAGTGTATCCGAAGTAAAATGACTAGAGGGATCGAATGCCGCAAGCAGAATTCAAATCCGAGCCTCCGTTCGGCAGGAAATCGCAGTTATAGTGAAAAACCTATCTTCTAGCATTCTAACGGCCAGAATCGTACTCTGTTGTTGAACAGAAGTGTATCCGAAGTAAAATGACTAGAGGGATCGAATGCCGCAAGCAGAATTCAAATCCGAGCCTCCGTTCGGCAGGAAATCGCAGTTATAGTGAAAAACCTATCTTCTAGCATTCTAACTGCCAGAATCGTACTCTGTTGTTAAACAGAAGTGTAATCGAAGTGAAATCACTTGAGGAATCGAATGCCGCAAGCAGAATTCAAATCCGAGCCTCCGTTCGGCAGGAAATCGCAGTTATAGTGAAAATCCTATCTTCTAGCATTCTAACTGCCAGAATCGTACTCTGTTGTTAATCGAAGTGAAATCACTTGAGGAATCGAATGCCGCAAGCAGAATTCAAATCCGAGCCTCCGTTCGGCAGGAAATCGCAGTTATAGTGAAAAATCTATCTTCCAGCATTCTAACTGCCAGAATCGTACTCTGTTGTTAAACAGAAGTGTAATCGAAGTGAAATGACTTGAGGAATCGAATGCCGCAAGCAGAATTCAAATCCGAGCCTCCGTTCGGCAGGAAATCGCAGTTATAGTGAAAAATCTATCTTCCAGCATTCTAACTGCCAGAATCGTACTCTGTTGTTAAACAGAAGTGTAATCGAAGTGAAATGACTTGAGGAATCGAATGCCGCAAGCAGAATTCAAATCCGAGCCTCCGTTCGGCAGGAAATCGCAGTTATAGTGAAAAACCTATCTTCTAGCATTCTAACGGCCAGAATCGTACTCTGTTGTTGAACAGAAGTGTATCCGAAGTAAAATGACTAGAGGGATCGAATGCCGCAAGCAGAATTCAAATCCGAGCCTCCGTTCGGCAGGAAATCGCAGTTATAGTGAAAAACCTATCTTCTAGCATTCTAACGGCCAGAATCGTACTCTGTTGTTGAACAGAAGTGTATCCGAAGTAAAATGACTAGAGGGATCGAATGCCGCAAGCAGAATTCAAATCCGAGCCTCCGTTCGGCAGGAAATCGCAGTTATAGTGAAAAACCTATCTTCTAGCATTCTAACTGCCAGAATCGTACTCTGTTGTTAATCGAAGTGAAATCACTTGAGGAATCGAATGCCGCAAGCAGAATTCAAATCCGAGCCTCCGTTCGGCAGGAAATCGCAGTTATAGTGAAAAATCTATCTTCCAGCATTCTAACTGCCAGAATCGTACTCTGTTGTTAAACAGAAGTGTAATCGAAGTGAAATGACTTGAGGAATCGAATGCCGCAAGCAGAATTCAAATCCGAGCCTCCGTTCGGCAGGAAATCGCAGTTATAGTGAAAAACCTATCTTCTAGCATTCTAACGGCCAGAATCGTACTCTGTTGTTGAACAGAAGTGTATCCGAAGTAAAATGACTAGAGGGATCGAATGCCGCAAGCAGAATTCAAATCCGAGCCTCCGTTCGGCAGGAAATCGCAGTTATAGTGAAAAACCTATCTTCTAGCATTCTAACGGCCAGAATCGTACTCTGTTGTTGAACAGAAGTGTATCCGAAGTAAAATGACTAGAGGGATCGAATGCCGCCAGCAGAATTCAAATCCGAGCCTCCGTTCGGCAGGAAATCGCAGTTATAGTGAAAAACCTATCTTCTAGCATTCTAACTGCCAGAATCGTACTCTGTTGTTAAACAGAAGTGTAATCGAAGTGAAATCACTTGAGGAATCGAATGCCGCAAGCAGAATTCAAATCCGAGCCTCCGTTCGGCAGGAAATCGCAGTTATAGTGAAAATCCTATCTTCTAGCATTCTAACTGCCAGAATCGTACTCTGTTGTTAAACAGAAGTGTAATCGAAGTGAAATCACTTGAGGAATCGAATGCCGCAAGCAGAATTCAAATCCGAGCCTCCGTTCGGCAGGAAATCGCAGTTATAGTGAAAAACCTATCTTCTAGCATTCTAACTGCCAGAATCGTACTCTGTTGTTAAACAGAAGTGTAATCGAAGTGAAATCACTTGAGGAATCGAATGCCGCAAGCAGAATTCAAATCCGAGCCTCCGTTCGGTAGGAAATCGCAGTTATAGTGAAAATCCTATCTTCTAGCATTCTAACTGCCAGAATCGTACTCTGTTGTTAAACAGAAGTGTAATCGAAGTGAAATGACTTGAGGAATCGAATGCCGCAAGCAGAATTCAAATCCGAGCCTCCGTTCGGCAGGAAATCGCAGTTATAGTGAAAAACCTATCTTCTAGCATTCTAACTGCCAGAATCGTACTCTGTTGTTAATCGAAGTGAAATCACTTGAGGAATCGAATGCCGCAAGCAGAATTCAAATCCGAGCCTCCGTTCGGCAGGAAATCGCAGTTATAGTGAAAAACCTATCTTCCAGCATTCTAACTGCCAGAATAGTACTCTGTTGTTAAACAGAAGTGTAATCGAAGTGAAATCACTTGAGGAATCGAATGCCGCAAGCAGAATTCAAATCCGAGCCTCCGTTCGGCAGGAAATCGCAGTTATAGTGAAAAACCTATCTTCTAGCATTCTAACTGCCAGAATCGTACTCTGTTGTTAATCGAAGTGAAATCACTTGAGGAATCGAATGCCGCAAGCAGAATTCAAATCCGAGCCTCCGTTCGGCAGGAAATCGCAGTTATAGTGAAAAACCTATCTTCCAGCATTCTAACTGCCAGAATAGTACTCTGTTGTTAAACAGAAGTGTAATCGAAGTGAAATCACTTGAGGAATCGAATGCCGCAAGCAGAATTCAAATCCGAGCCTCCGTTCGGCAGGAAATCGCAGTTATAGTGAAAAACCTATCTTCTAGCATTCTAACTGCCAGAATCGTACTCTGTTGTTAAACAGAAGTGTAATCGAAGTGAAATCACTTGAGGAATCGAATGCCGCAAGCAGAATTCAAATCCGAGCCTCCGTTCGGCAGGAAATCGCAGTTATAGTGAAAAATCTATCTTCCAGCATTCTAACGGCCAGAATCGTACTCTGTTGTTAAACAGAAGTGTAATCGAAGTGAAATGACTTGAGGAATCGAATGCCGCAAGCAGAATTCAAATCCGAGCCTCCGTTCGGCAGGAAATCGCAGTTATAGTGAAAAACCTATCTTCTAGCATTCTAACGGCCAGAATCGTACTCTGTTGTTGAACAGAAGTGTATCCGAAGTAAAATGACTAGAGGGATCGAATGCCGCAAGCAGAATTCAAATCCGAGCCTCCGTTCGGCAGGAAATCGCAGTTATAGTGAAAAACCTATCTTCTAGCATTCTAACGGCCAGAATCGTACTCTGTTGTTGAACAGAAGTGTATCCGAAGTAAAATGACTAGAGGGATCGAATGCCGCAAGCAGAATTCAAATCCGAGCCTCCGTTCGGCAGGAAATCGCAGTTATAGTGAAAAACCTATCTTCTAGCATTCTAACTGCCAGAATCGTACTCTGTTGTTAAACAGAAGTGTAATCGAAGTGAAATCACTTGAGGAATCGAATGCCGCAAGCAGAATTCAAATCCGAGCCTCCGTTCGGCAGGAAATCGCAGTTATAGTGAAAATCCTATCTTCTAGCATTCTAACTGCCAGAATCGTACTCTGTTGTTAATCGAAGTGAAATCACTTGAGGAATCGAATGCCGCAAGCAGAATTCAAATCCGAGCCTCCGTTCGGCAGGAAATCGCAGTTATAGTGAAAAATCTATCTTCCAGCATTCTAACTGCCAGAATCGTACTCTGTTGTTAAACAGAAGTGTAATCGAAGTGAAATGACTTGAGGAATCGAATGCCGCAAGCAGAATTCAAATCCGAGCCTCCGTTCGGCAGGAAATCGCAGTTATAGTGAAAAATCTATCTTCCAGCATTCTAACTGCCAGAATCGTACTCTGTTGTTAAACAGAAGTGTAATCGAAGTGAAATGACTTGAGGAATCGAATGCCGCAAGCAGAATTCAAATCCGAGCCTCCGTTCGGCAGGAAATCGCAGTTATAGTGAAAAACCTATCTTCTAGCATTCTAACGGCCAGAATCGTACTCTGTTGTTGAACAGAAGTGTATCCGAAGTAAAATGACTAGAGGGATCGAATGCCGCAAGCAGAATTCAAATCCGAGCCTCCGTTCGGCAGGAAATCGCAGTTATAGTGAAAAACCTATCTTCTAGCATTCTAACGGCCAGAATCGTACTCTGTTGTTGAACAGAAGTGTATCCGAAGTAAAATGACTAGAGGGATCGAATGCCGCAAGCAGAATTCAAATCCGAGCCTCCGTTCGGCAGGAAATCGCAGTTATAGTGAAAAACCTATCTTCTAGCATTCTAACTGCCAGAATCGTACTCTGTTGTTAATCGAAGTGAAATCACTTGAGGAATCGAATGCCGCAAGCAGAATTCAAATCCGAGCCTCCGTTCGGCAGGAAATCGCAGTTATAGTGAAAAATCTATCTTCCAGCATTCTAACTGCCAGAATCGTACTCTGTTGTTAAACAGAAGTGTAATCGAAGTGAAATGACTTGAGGAATCGAATGCCGCAAGCAGAATTCAAATCCGAGCCTCCGTTCGGCAGGAAATCGCAGTTATAGTGAAAAACCTATCTTCTAGCATTCTAACGGCCAGAATCGTACTCTGTTGTTGAACAGAAGTGTATCCGAAGTAAAATGACTAGAGGGATCGAATGCCGCAAGCAGAATTCAAATCCGAGCCTCCGTTCGGCAGGAAATCGCAGTTATAGTGAAAAACCTATCTTCTAGCATTCTAACGGCCAGAATCGTACTCTGTTGTTGAACAGAAGTGTATCCGAAGTAAAATGACTAGAGGGATCGAATGCCGCCAGCAGAATTCAAATCCGAGCCTCCGTTCGGCAGGAAATCGCAGTTATAGTGAAAAACCTATCTTCTAGCATTCTAACTGCCAGAATCGTACTCTGTTGTTAAACAGAAGTGTAATCGAAGTGAAATCACTTGAGGAATCGAATGCCGCAAGCAGAATTCAAATCCGAGCCTCCGTTCGGCAGGAAATCGCAGTTATAGTGAAAATCCTATCTTCTAGCATTCTAACTGCCAGAATCGTACTCTGTTGTTAAACAGAAGTGTAATCGAAGTGAAATCACTTGAGGAATCGAATGCCGCAAGCAGAATTCAAATCCGAGCCTCCGTTCGGCAGGAAATCGCAGTTATAGTGAAAAACCTATCTTCTAGCATTCTAACTGACAGAATCGTACTCTGTTGTTAAACAGAAGTGTAATCGAAGTGAAATCACTTGAGGAATCGAATGCCGCAAGCAGAATTCAAATCCGAGCCTCCGTTCGGTAGGAAATCGCAGTTATAGTGAAAATCCTATCTTCTAGCATTCTAACTGCCAGAATCGTACTCTGTTGTTAAACAGAAGTGTAATCGAAGTGAAATCACTTGAGGAATCGAATGCCGCAAGCAGAATTCAAATCCGAGCCTCCGTTCGGCAGGAAATCGCAGTTATAGTGAAAAACCTATCTTCTAGCATTCTAACTGACAGAATCGTACTCTGTTGTTAAACAGAAGTGTAATCGAAGTGAAATCACTTGAGGAATCGAATGCCGCAAGCAGAATTCAAATCCGAGCCTCCGTTCGGCAGGAAATCGCAGTTATAGTGAAAAACCTATCTTCTAGCATTCTAACTGCCAGAATCGTACTCTGTTGTTAAACAGAAGTGTAATCGAAGTGAAATCACTTGAGGAATCGAATGCCGCAAGCAGAATTCAAATCCGAGCCTCCGTTCGGTAGGAAATCGCAGTTATAGTGAAAATCCTATCTTCTAGCATTCTAACTGCCAGAATCGTACTCTGTTGTTAAACAGAAGTGTAATCGAAGTGAAATCACTTGAGGAATCGAATGCCGCAAGCAGAATTCAAATCCGAGCCTCCGTTCGGCAGGAAATCGCAGTTATAGTGAAAAACCTATCTTCTAGCCTTCTAACGGCCAGAATCGTACTCTGTTGTTGAACAGAAGTGTATCCGAAGTAAAATGACTAGAGGGATCGAATGCCGCAAGCAGAATTCAAATCCGAGCCTCCGTTCGGCAGGAAATCGCAGTTATAGTGAAAAACCTATCTTCTAGCATTCTAACTGACAGAATCGTACTCTGTTGTTAAACAGAAGTGTAATCGAAGTGAAATCACTTGAGGAATCGAATGCCGCAAGCAGAATTCAAATCCGAGCCTCCGTTCGGCAGGAAATCGCAGTTATAGTGAAAAACCTATCTTCTAGCATTCTAACTGACAGAATCGTACTCTGTTGTTAAACAGAAGTGTAATCGAAGTGAAATCACTTGAGGAATCGAATGCCGCAAGCAGAATTCAAATCCGAGCCTCCGTTCGGCAGGAAATCGCAGTTATAGTGAAAAACCTATCTTCTAGCATTCTAACTGCCAGAATCGTACTCTGTTGTTAAACAGAAGTGTAATCGAAGTGAAATCACTTGAGGAATCGAATGCCGCAAGCAGAATTCAAATCCGAGCCTCCGTTCGGTAGGAAATCGCAGTTATAGTGAAAATCCTATCTTCTAGCATTCTAACTGCCAGAATCGTACTCTGTTGTTAAACAGAAGTGTAATCGAAGTGAAATCACTTGAGGAATCGAATGCCGCAAGCAGAATTCAAATCCGAGCCTCCGTTCGGCAGGAAATCGCAGTTATAGTGAAAAACCTATCTTCTAGCCTTCTAACGGCCAGAATCGTACTCTGTTGTTGAACAGAAGTGTATCCGAAGTAAAATGACTAGAGGGATCGAATGCCGCAAGCAGAATTCAAATCCGAGCCTCCGTTCGGCAGGAAATCGCAGTTATAGTGAAAAACCTATCTTCTAGCATTCTAACTGCCAGAATCGTACCCTGTTGTTAAACAGAAGTGTAATCGAAGTGAAATCACTTGAGGAATCGAATGCCGCAAGCAGAATTCAAATCCGAGCCTCCGTTCGGCAGGAAATCGCAGTTATAGTGAAAAACCTATCTTCTAGCATTCTAACTGCCAGAATCGTACTCTGTTGTTAAACAGAAGTGTAATCGAAGTGAAAACACTTGAGGAATCGAATGCCGCAAGCAGAATTCAAATCCGAGCCTCCGTTCGGCAGGAAATCGCAGTTATAGTGAAAAACATATCTTCTAGCAATCTAACTGCCAGAATCGTACTCTGTTGTTAAACAGAAGTGTAATCGAAGTGAAATCACTTGAGGAATCGAATGCCGCAAGCAGAATTCAAATCCGAGCCTCCGTTCGGCAGGAAATCGCAGTTATAGTGAAAAACCTATCTTCTAGCATTCTAACGGCCAGAATCGTACTCTGTTGTTGAACAGAAGTGTATCCGAAGTAAAATGACTAGAGGGATCGAATGCCGCAAGCAGAATTCAAATCCGAGCCTCCGTTCGGCAGGAAATCGCAGTTATAGTGAAAAACCTATCTTCTAGCATTCTAACGGCCAGAATCGTACTCTGTTGTTGAACAGAAGTGTATCCGAAGTAAAATGACTAGAGGAATCGAATGCCGCAAGCAGAATTCAAATCCGAGCCTCCGTTCGGCAGGAAATCGCAGTTATAGTGAAAAACCTATCTTCTAGCATTCTAACGGCCAGAATCGTACTCTGTTGTTGAACAGAAGTGTATCCGAAGTAAAATGACTAGAGGAATCGAATGCCGCAAGCAGAATTCAAATCCGAGCCTCCGTTCGGCAGGAAATCGCAGTTATAGTGAAAAACCTATCTTCTAGCATTCTAACTGCCAGAATCGTACTCTGTTGTTAAACAGAAGTGTAATCGAAGTGAAATCACTTGAGGAATCGAATGCCGCAAGCAGAATTCAAATCCGAGCCTCCGTTCGGTAGGAAATCGCAGTTATAGTGAAAATCCTATCTTCTAGCATTCTAACTGCCAGAATCGTACTCTGTTGTTAAACAGAAGTGTAATCGAAGTGAAATCACTTGAGGAATCGAATGCCGCAAGCAGAATTCAAATCCGAGCCTCCGTTCGGTAGGAAATCGCAGTTATAGTGAAAATCCTATCTTCTAGCATTCTAACTGCCAGAATCGTACTCTGTTGTTAAACAGAAGTGTAATCGAAGTGAAATGACTTGAGGAATCGAATGCCGCAAGCAGAATTCAAATCCGAGCCTCCGTTCGGCAGGAAATCGCAGTTATAGTGAAAAACCTATCTTCTAGCATTCTAACTGCCAGAATCGTACTCTGTTGTTAATCGAAGTGAAATCACTTGAGGAATCGAATGCCGCAAGCAGAATTCAAATCCGAGCCTCCGTTCGGCAGGAAATCGCAGTTATAGTGAAAAACCTATCTTCCAGCATTCTAACTGCCAGAATAGTACTCTGTTGTTAAACAGAAGTGTAATCGAAGTGAAATCACTTGAGGAATCGAATGCCGCAAGCAGAATTCAAATCCGAGCCTCCGTTCGGCAGGAAATCGCAGTTATAGTGAAAAACCTATCTTCTAGCATTCTAACTGCCAGAATCGTACTCTGTTGTTAATCGAAGTGAAATCACTTGAGGAATCGAATGCCGCAAGCAGAATTCAAATCCGAGCCTCCGTTCGGCAGGAAATCGCAGTTATAGTGAAAAATCTATCTTCCAGCATTCTAACTGCCAGAATCGTACTCTGTTGTTAAACAGAAGTGTAATCGAAGTGAAATGACTTGAGGAATCGAATGCCGCAAGCAGAATTCAAATCCGAGCCTCCGTTCGGCAGGAAATCGCAGTTATAGTGAAAAACCTATCTTCTAGCATTCTAACGGCCAGAATCGTACTCTGTTGTTGAACAGAAGTGTATCCGAAGTAAAATGACTAGAGGGATCGAATGCCGCAAGCAGAATTCAAATCCGAGCCTCCGTTCGGCAGGAAATCGCAGTTATAGTGAAAAACCTATCTTCTAGCATTCTAACGGCCAGAATCGTACTCTGTTGTTGAACAGAAGTGTATCCGAAGTAAAATGACTAGAGGAATCGAATGCTGCAAGCAGAATTCAAATCCGAGCCTCCGTTCGGCAGGAAATCGCAGTTATAGTGAAAAACCTATCTTCTAGCATTCTAACTGCCAGAATCGTACTCTGTTGTTAAACAGAAGTGTAATCGAAGTGAAATCACTTGAGGAATCGAATGCCGCAAGCAGAATTCAAATCCGAGCCTCCGTTCGGTAGGAAATCGCAGTTATAGTGAAAATCCTATCTTCTAGCATTCTAACTGCCAGAATCGTACTCTGTTGTTAAACAGAAGTGTAATCGAAGTGAAATCACTTGAGGAATCGAATGCCGCAAGCAGAATTCAAATCCGAGCCTCCGTTCGGTAGGAAATCGCAGTTATAGTGAAAATCCTATCTTCTAGCATTCTAACTGCCAGAATCGTACTCTGTTGTTAAACAGAAGTGTAATCGAAGTGAAATGACTTGAGGAATCGAATGCCGCAAGCAGAATTCAAATCCGAGCCTCCGTTCGGCAGGAAATCGCAGTTATAGTGAAAAACCTATCTTCTAGCATTCTAACTGCCAGAATCGTACTCTGTTGTTAATCGAAGTGAAATCACTTGAGGAATCGAATGCCGCAAGCAGAATTCAAATCCGAGCCTCCGTTCGGCAGGAAATCGCAGTTATAGTGAAAAACCTATCTTCCAGCATTCTAACTGCCAGAATAGTACTCTGTTGTTAAACAGAAGTGTAATCGAAGTGAAATCACTTGAGGAATCGAATGCCGCAAGCAGAATTCAAATCCGAGCCTCCGTTCGGCAGGAAATCGCAGTTATAGTGAAAAACCTATCTTCTAGCATTCTAACTGCCAGAATCGTACTCTGTTGTTAATCGAAGTGAAATCACTTGAGGAATCGAATGCCGCAAGCAGAATTCAAATCCGAGCCTCCGTTCGGCAGGAAATCGCAGTTATAGTGAAAATCCTATCTTCTAGCATTCTAACTGCCAGAATCGTACTCTGTTGTTAAACAGAAGTGTAATCGAAGTGAAATGACTTGAGGAATCGAATGCCGCAAGCAGAATTCAAATCCGAGCCTCCGTTCGGCAGGAAATCGCAGTTATAGTGAAAAACCTATCTTCTAGCATTCTAACGGCCAGAATCGTACTCTGTTGTTGAACAGAAGTGTATCCGAAGTAAAATGACTAGAGGGATCGAATGCCGCAAGCAGAATTCAAATCCGAGCCTCCGTTCGGCAGGAAATCGCAGTTATAGTGAAAAACCTATCTTCTAGCATTCTAACGGCCAGAATCGTACTCTGTTGTTGAACAGAAGTGTATCCGAAGTAAAATGACTAGAGGAATCGAATGCCGCAAGCAGAATTCAAATCCGAGCCTCCGTTCGGCAGGAAATCGCAGTTATAGTGAAAAACCTATCTTCTAGCATTCTAACTGCCAGAATCGTACTCTGTTGTTAAACAGAAGTGTAATCGAAGTGAAATCACTTGAGGAATCGAATGCCGCAAGCAGAATTCAAATCCGAGCCTCCGTTCGGTAGGAAATCGCAGTTATAGTGAAAATCCTATCTTCTAGCATTCTAACTGCCAGAATCGTACTCTGTTGTTAAACAGAAGTGTAATCGAAGTGAAATCACTTGAGGAATCGAATGCCGCAAGCAGAATTCAAATCCGAGCCTCCGTTCGGTAGGAAATCGCAGTTATAGTGAAAATCCTATCTTCTAGCATTCTAACTGCCAGAATCGTACTCTGTTGTTAAACAGAAGTGTAATCGAAGTGAAATGACTTGAGGAATCGAATGCCGCAAGCAGAATTCAAATCCGAGCCTCCGTTCGGCAGGAAATCGCAGTTATAGTGAAAAACCTATCTTCTAGCATTCTAACTGCCAGAATCGTACTCTGTTGTTAATCGAAGTGAAATCACTTGAGGAATCGAATGCCGCAAGCAGAATTCAAATCCGAGCCTCCGTTCGGCAGGAAATCGCAGTTATAGTGAAAAACCTATCTTCCAGCATTCTAACTGCCAGAATAGTACTCTGTTGTTAAACAGAAGTGTAATCGAAGTGAAATCACTTGAGGAATCGAATGCCGCAAGCAGAATTCAAATCCGAGCCTCCGTTCGGCAGGAAATCGCAGTTATAGTGAAAAACCTATCTTCTAGCATTCTAACTGCCAGAATCGTACTCTGTTGTTAATCGAAGTGAAATCACTTGAGGAATCGAATGCCGCAAGCAGAATTCAAATCCGAGCCTCCGTTCGGCAGGAAATCGCAGTTATAGTGAAAAATCTATCTTCCAGCATTCTAACTGCCAGAATCGTACTCTGTTGTTAAACAGAAGTGTAATCGAAGTGAAATGACTTGAGGAATCGAATGCCGCAAGCAGAATTCAAATCCGAGCCTCCGTTCGGCAGGAAATCGCAGTTATAGTGAAAAACCTATCTTCTAGCATTCTAACGGCCAGAATCGTACTCTGTTGTTGAACAGAAGTGTATCCGAAGTAAAATGACTAGAGGGATCGAATGCCGCAAGCAGAATTCAAATCCGAGCCTCCGTTCGGCAGGAAATCGCAGTTATAGTGAAAAACCTATCTTCTAGCATTCTAACGGCCAGAATCGTACTCTGTTGTTGAACAGAAGTGTATCCGAAGTAAAATGACTAGAGGGATCGAATGCCGCAAGCAGAATTCAAATCCGAGCCTCCGTTCGGCAGGAAATCGCAGTTATAGTGAAAAACCTATCTTCTAGCATTCTAACTGCCAGAATCGTACTCTGTTGTTAAACAGAAGTGTAATCGAAGTGAAATCACTTGAGGAATCGAATGCCGCAAGCAGAATTCAAATCCGAGCCTCCGTTCGGTAGGAAATCGCAGTTATAGTGAAAATCCTATCTTCTAGCATTCTAACTGCCAGAATCGTACTCTGTTGTTAAACAGAAGTGTAATCGAAGTGAAATCACTTGAGGAATCGAATGCCGCAAGCAGAATTCAAATCCGAGCCTCCGTTCGGTAGGAAATCGCAGTTATAGTGAAAATCCTATCTTCTAGCATTCTAACTGCCAGAATCGTACTCTGTTGTTAAACAGAAGTGTAATCGAAGTGAAATCACTTGAGGAATCGAATGCCGCAAGCAGAATTCAAATCCGAGCCTCCGTTCGGCAGGAAATCGCAGTTATAGTGAAAAACCTATCTTCTAGCATTCTAACTGCCAGAATCGTACTCTGTTGTTAATCGAAGTGAAATCACTTGAGGAATCGAATGCCGCAAGCAGAATTCAAATCCGAGCCTCCGTTCGGCAGGAAATCGCAGTTATAGTGAAAAACCTATCTTCTAGCATTCTAACTGCCAGAATCGTACTCTGTTGTTAAACAGAAGTGTAATCGAAGTGAAATCACTTGAGGAATCGAATGCCGCAAGCAGAATTCAAATCCGAGCCTCCGTTCGGCAGGAAATCGCAGTTATAGTGAAAAACCTATCTTCTAGCATTCTAACTGCCAGAATCGTACTCTGTTGTTAAACAGAAGTGTAATCGAAGTGAAATCACTTGAGGAATCGAATGCCGCAAGCAGAATTCAAATCCGAGCCTCCGTTCGGCAGGAAATCGCAGTTATAGTGAAAAACATATCTTCTAGCAATCTAACTGCCAGAATCGTACTCTGTTGTTAAACAGAAGTGTAATCGAAGTGAAATCACTTGAGGAATCGAATGCCGCAAGCAGAATTCAAATCCGAGCCTCCGTTCGGCAGGAAATCGCAGTTATAGTGAAAAACCTATCTTCCAGCATTCTAACTGCCAGAATAGTACTCTGTTGTTAAACAGAAGTGTAATCGAAGTGAAATCACTTGAGGAATCGAATGCCGCAAGCAGAATTCAAATCCGAGCCTCCGTTCGGCAGGAAATCGCAGTTATAGTGAAAAACCTATCTTCCAGCATTCTAACTGCCAGAATAGTACTCTGTTGTTAAACAGAAGTGTAATCGAAGTGAAATCACTTGAGGAATCGAATGCCGCAAGCAGAATTCAAATCCGAGCCTCCGTTCGGCAGGAAATCGCAGTTATAGTGAAAAACCTATCTTCTAGCATTCTAACTGCCAGAATCGTACTCTGTTGTTAATCGAAGTGAAATCACTTGAGGAATCGAATGCCGCAAGCAGAATTCAAATCCGAGCCTCCGTTCGGCAGGAAATCGCAGTTATAGTGAAAAATCTATCTTCCAGCATTCTAACTGCCAGAATCGTACTCTGTTGTTAAACAGAAGTGTAATCGAAGTGAAATGACTTGAGGAATCGAATGCCGCAAGCAGAATTCAAATCCGAGCCTCCGTTCGGCAGGAAATCGCAGTTATAGTGAAAAACCTATCTTCTAGAATTCTAACGGCCAGAATCGTACTCTGTTGTTGAACAGAAGTGTATCCGAAGTAAAATGACTAGAGGGATCGAATGCCGCAAGCAGAATTCAAATCCGAGCCTCCGTTCGGCAGGAAATCGCAGTTATAGTGAAAAACCTATCTTCTAGCATTCTAACGGCCAGAATCGTACTCTGTTGTTGAACAGAAGTGTATCCGAAGTAAAATGACTAGAGGAATCGAATGCCGCAAGCAGAATTCAAATCCGAGCCTCCGTTCGGCAGGAAATCGCAGTTATAGTGAAAAACCTATCTTCTAGCATTCTAACTGCCAGAATCGTACTCTGTTGTTAAACAGAAGTGTAATCGAAGTGAAATCACTTGAGGAATCGAATGCCGCAAGCAGAATTCAAATCCGAGCCTCCGTTCGGTAGGAAATCGCAGTTATAGTGAAAATCCTATCTTCTAGCATTCTAACTGCCAGAATCGTACTCTGT
This sequence comes from Ectemnius lituratus, assembly GCA_910593735.2. Lineage (NCBI taxonomy): Eukaryota > Metazoa > Arthropoda > Insecta > Hymenoptera > Crabronidae > Ectemnius > Ectemnius lituratus. The sequence goes on along the minus strand of OU343044.1, from coordinate 953,930 downwards.
TGTTAAACAGAAGTGTAATCGAAGTGAAATCACTTGAGGAATCGAATGCCGCAAGCAGAATTCAAATCCGAGCCTCCGTTCGGTAGGAAATCGCAGTTATAGTGAAAATCCTATCTTCTAGCATTCTAACTGCCAGAATCGTACTCTGTTGTTAAACAGAAGTGTAATCGAAGTGAAATGACTTGAGGAATCGAATGCCGCAAGCAGAATTCAAATCCGAGCCTCCGTTCGGCAGGAAATCGCAGTTATAGTGAAAAACCTATCTTCTAGCATTCTAACTGCCAGAATCGTACTCTGTTGTTAATCGAAGTGAAATCACTTGAGGAATCGAATGCCGCAAGCAGAATTCAAATCCGAGCCTCCGTTCGGCAGGAAATCGCAGTTATAGTGAAAAACCTATCTTCCAGCATTCTAACTGCCAGAATAGTACTCTGTTGTTAAACAGAAGTGTAATCGAAGTGAAATCACTTGAGGAATCGAATGCCGCAAGCAGAATTCAAATCCGAGCCTCCGTTCGGCAGGAAATCGCAGTTATAGTGAAAAACCTATCTTCTAGCATTCTAACTGCCAGAATCGTACTCTGTTGTTAATCGAAGTGAAATCACTTGAGGAATCGAATGCCGCAAGCAGAATTCAAATCCGAGCCTCCGTTCGGCAGGAAATCGCAGTTATAGTGAAAAACCTATCTTCTAGCATTCTAACTGCCAGAATCGTACTCTGTTGTTGAACAGAAGTGTATCCGAAGTAAAATGACTAGAGGGATCGAATGCCGCAAGCAGAATTCAAATCCGAGCCTCCGTTCGGCAGGAAATCGCAGTTATAGTGAAAAACCTATCTTCTAGCATTCTAACGGCCAGAATCGTACTCTGTTGTTGAACAGAAGTGTATCCGAAGTAAAATGACTAGAGGGATCGAATGCCGCAAGCAGAATTCAAATCCGAGCCTCCGTTCGGCAGGAAATCGCAGTTATAGTGAAAAACCTATCTTCTAGCATTCTAACTGCCAGAATCGTACTCTGTTGTTAAACAGAAGTGTAATCGAAGTGAAATCACTTGAGGAATCGAATGCCGCAAGCAGAATTCAAATCCGAGCCTCCGTTCGGTAGGAAATCGCAGTTATAGTGAAAATCCTATCTTCTAGCATTCTAACTGCCAGAATCGTACTCTGTTGTTAAACAGAAGTGTAATCGAAGTGAAATCACTTGAGGAATCGAATGCCGCAAGCAGAATTCAAATCCGAGCCTCCGTTCGGTAGGAAATCGCAGTTATAGTGAAAATCCTATCTTCTAGCATTCTAACTGCCAGAATCGTACTCTGTTGTTAAACAGAAGTGTAATCGAAGTGAAATCACTTGAGGAATCGAATGCCGCAAGCAGAATTCAAATCCGAGCCTCCGTTCGGCAGGAAATCGCAGTTATAGTGAAAAACCTATCTTCTAGCATTCTAACTGCCAGAATCGTACTCTGTTGTTAATCGAAGTGAAATCACTTGAGGAATCGAATGCCGCAAGCAGAATTCAAATCCGAGCCTCCGTTCGGCAGGAAATCGCAGTTATAGTGAAAAACCTATCTTCTAGCATTCTAACTGCCAGAATCGTACTCTGTTGTTAAACAGAAGTGTAATCGAAGTGAAATCACTTGAGGAATCGAATGCCGCAAGCAGAATTCAAATCCGAGCCTCCGTTCGGCAGGAAATCGCAGTTATAGTGAAAAACCTATCTTCTAGCATTCTAACTGCCAGAATCGTACTCTGTTGTTAAACAGAAGTGTAATCGAAGTGAAATCACTTGAGGAATCGAATGCCGCAAGCAGAATTCAAATCCGAGCCTCCGTTCGGCAGGAAATCGCAGTTATAGTGAAAAACATATCTTCTAGCAATCTAACTGCCAGAATCGTACTCTGTTGTTAAACAGAAGTGTAATCGAAGTGAAATCACTTGAGGAATCGAATGCCGCAAGCAGAATTCAAATCCGAGCCTCCGTTCGGCAGGAAATCGCAGTTATAGTGAAAAACCTATCTTCCAGCATTCTAACTGCCAGAATAGTACTCTGTTGTTAAACAGAAGTGTAATCGAAGTGAAATCACTTGAGGAATCGAATGCCGCAAGCAGAATTCAAATCCGAGCCTCCGTTCGGCAGGAAATCGCAGTTATAGTGAAAAATCTATCTTCCAGCATTCTAACTGCCAGAATCGTACTCTGTTGTTAAACAGAAGTGTAATCGAAGTGAAATGACTTGAGGAATCGAATGCCGCAAGCAGAATTCAAATCCGAGCCTCCGTTCGGCAGGAAATCGCAGTTATAGTGAAAAACCTATCTTCTAGAATTCTAACGGCCAGAATCGTACTCTGTTGTTAATCGAAGTGAAATCACTTGAGGAATCGAATGCCGCAAGCAGAATTCAAATCCGAGCCTCCGTTCGGCAGGAAATCGCAGTTATAGTGAAAAACCTATCTTCTAGCATTCTAACTGCCAGAATCGTACTCTGTTGTTAATCGAAGTGAAATCACTTGAGGAATCGAATGCCGCAAGCAGAATTCAAATCCGAGCCTCCGTTCGGCAGGAAATCGCAGTTATAGTGAAAAACCTATCTTCTAGCATTCTAACTGCCAGAATCGTACTCTGTTGTTAAACAGAAGTGTAATCGAAGTGAAATCACTTGAGGAATCGAATGCCGCAAGCAGAATTCAAATCCGAGCCTCCGTTCGGCAGGAAATCGCAGTTATAGTGAAAATCCTATCTTCTAGCATTCTAACTGCCAGAATCGTACTCTGTTGTTAAACAGAAGTGTAATCGAAGTGAAATCACTTGAGGAATCGAATGCCGCAAGCAGAATTCAAATCCGAGCCTCCGTTCGGCAGGAAATCGCAGTTATAGTGAAAAACATATCTTCTAGCAATCTAACTGCCAGAATCGTACTCTGTTGTTAAACAGAAGTGTAATCGAAGTGAAATCACTTGAGGAATCGAATGCCGCAAGCAGAATTCAAATCCGAGCCTCCGTTCGGCAGGAAATCGCAGTTATAGTGAAAAACCTATCTTCTAGCATTCTAACGGCCAGAATCGTACTCTGTTGTTGAACAGAAGTGTATCCGAAGTAAAATGACTAGAGGGATCGAATGCCGCAAGCAGAATTCAAATCCGAGCCTCCGTTCGGCAGGAAATCGCAGTTATAGTGAAAAACCTATCTTCTAGCATTCTAACTGCCAGAATCGTACTCTGTTGTTAAACAGAAGTGTAATCGAAGTGAAATCACTTGAGGAATCGAATGCCGCAAGCAGAATTCAAATCCGAGCCTCCGTTCGGTAGGAAATCGCAGTTATAGTGAAAAACCTATCTTCTAGCATTCTAACTGCCAGAATCGTACTCTGTTGTTAAACAGAAGTGTAATCGAAGTGAAATCACTTGAGGAATCGAATGCCGCAAGCAGAATTCAAATCCGAGCCTCCGTTCGGCAAGAAATCGCAGTTATAGTGAAAAATCTATCTTCTAGCATTCTAACTGACAGAATCGTACTCTGTTGTTAAACAGAAGTGTAATCGAAGTGAAATCACTTGAGGAATCGAATGCCGCAAGCAGAATTCAAATCCGAGCCTCCGTTCGGCAGGAAATCGCAGTTATAGTGAAAAACCTATCTTCTAGCATTCTAACTGACAGAATCGTACTCTGTTGTTAAACAGAAGTGTAATCGAAGTGAAATGACTTGAGGAATCAAATGCCGCAAGCAGAATTCAAATCCGAGCCTCCGTTCGGCAGGAAACCGCAGTTATAGTGAAAAACCTATCTTCTAGCATTCTAACTGCCAGAATCGTACTCTGTTGTTAAACAGAAGTGTAATCGAAGTGAAATCACTTGAGGAATCGAATGCCGCAAGCAGAATTCAAATCCGAGCCTCCGCTCGGCAGGAAATCGCAGTTATAGTGAAAAACCTATCTTCCAGCATTCTAACTGCCAGAATAGTACTCTGTTGTTAAACAGAAGTGTAATCGAAGTGAAATCACTTGAGGAATCGAATGCCGCAAGCAGAATTCAAATCCGAGCCTCCGTTCGGCAGGAAATCGCAGTTATAGTGAAAAATCTATCTTCCAGCATTCTAACTGCCAGAATCGTACTCTGTTGTTAAACAGAAGTGTAATCGAAGTGAAATGACTTGAGGAATCGAATGCCGCAAGCAGAATTCAAATCCGAGCCTCCGTTCGGCAGGAAATCGCAGTTATAGTGAAAAACCTATCTTCTAGCATTCTAACGGCCAGAATCGTACTCTGTTGTTGAACAGAAGTGTATCCGAAGTAAAATGACTAGAGGGATCGAATGCCGCAAGCAGAATTCAAATCCGAGCCTCCGTTCGGCAGGAAATCGCAGTTATAGTGAAAATCCTATCTTCTAGCATTCTAACGGCCAGAATCGTACTCTGTTGTTGAACAGAAGTGTATCCGAAGTAAAATGACTAGAGGGATCGAATGCCGCAAGCAGAATTCAAATCCGAGCCTCCGTTCGGCAGGAAATCGCAGTTATAGTGAAAAACCTATCTTCTAGCATTCTAACTGCCAGAATCGTACTCTGTTGTTAAACAGAAGTGTAATCGAAGTGAAATCACTTGAGGAATCGAATGCCGCAAGCAGAATTCAAATCCGAGCCTCCGTTCGGTAGGAAATCGCAGTTATAGTGAAAATCCTATCTTCTAGCATTCTAACTGCCAGAATCGTACTCTGTTGTTAAACAGAAGTGTAATCGAAGTGAAATGACTTGAGGAATCGAATGCCGCAAGCAGAATTCAAATCCGAGCCTCCGTTCGGCAGGAAATCGCAGTTATAGTGAAAAACCTATCTTCTAGCATTCTAACTGACAGAATCGTACTCTGTTGTTAAACAGAAGTGTAATCGAAGTGAAATGACTTGAGGAATCAAATGCCGCAAGCAGAATTCAAATCCGAGCCTCCGTTCGGTAGGAAATCGCAGTTATAGTGTTTTTTTTTTTTTTTTTTTTTTTGTATCTGACGTGATGTGTGGAGTGCGGTTCCCTGGGAGTATATTTCCTGTTAACCCGCACAGCATTGTTTTTAGTTGACTATTTTCTTCATGAGATGTGGCGTCTGTATTGAGTGCATGAGCATGTGTATGAGGAAAGTTTCAAAAAACTCATAGGCATGAATTGTTTGGGGGTTGGGTTATGAATTGTCTTTCGATCTATGACTTCTTTAGTATGTTTTCCATTTTGTGCTGTATTATTTCTTTGATATAGGGTGAGTTTGTGTCAGTGTGTAGTGTACTAGTCCTGGTTTTTTCAATTTTCCTTTTGTTCAAGATTATTCTAAGTATTTTGTTTTGCAATATCTGTAGTTTGTTTAGATGGGTTTTTGGCGCTTCGTGCCATGTTTCGGATGCGTATATTATTATAGGAAGAATGCAGGTCCTGTATAGTGTAAGTTTGATTTTTATGTCAAGTTTGCTTTTCCAGCATATTAGGTTAAATAGTTTTGCATATGCTGCGTATGCTTTCTTGTGCCTGTCTTTGACGGCGGCTACCCAGCTCATTTTCTGGTCAAGTATCGTCCCTAAGTATTTGACAGATTTGGTCCATGGAATCTCTTGCCCTAGTATTTTTATGGTATGTCTCGCGTTTTGTCTAGTTCTATGAAAGATTATTGCTTCAGTTTTTGAGGGATTGATTTGCAGCTTCCAGTTTTGGAAGTATACTTCGAGTTTGTGGGCGTGATGCTGGGCTTTTTTGACTGCTAGGTCGATTGACCAAGATGACGCTAGTATGGCAGTGTCGTCTGCGTACATCGCTAGTTTAGTAGTGGAAATCTTTGGTATGTCCGAGGTGTAGATGTTGAAAAGTATAGGACCCAGTACGGAACCCTGGGGTACTCCAGCAAGTTGTGGCTCTGTTTTAGAATTGTTTCCGTTCACCTTTGTATATGCGGTTCTGTCGTTGAGGTAGCTCTTGATTATCTGCAGTAGCGGCGAGCTGAAGTTAAGTTTCGAGAGCTTATAGTGTAGACCTTCGTGCCAGACGAGGTCAAAGGCTTTGCTCAGGTCTAGGCTTACCATGCAGGTTTTTTGGTGGAGTATCTGGGCTTGTTTTATTAATTCTTTAATCCTGCAGAGTTGCAGTGTTGTCGAGTGTCCTGGCCTAAAGCCGTATTGTTCGGGCGGCATTGTCTCATTATACCCTTTTTCTGCGATGATTGTTTTAAGTATGCACTTTTCAAGCAGCTTTCCCAGGAGGCTTAGCAGGCTGATGGGCCTGTAACTTTTAGGATCCGTGTCCGGTTTGCCTGGTTTCTTGATGGGGACTATGCGCGCGATTTTCCACGCGTCCGGGAAATAGCAGATGTTATAGCATGCTTGGAAGATGTAATATATCTGGAGGACTGGTTTCTTAGGAAGGTTTTTTAGCTTTATGGCAGTTATTTTGTCGTCTCCCGGTGAATTCTTTTTGAGTTTGGAAATTTCCTTTTTTAGATCTCTCGGGGTGATGTATTTGTGCAGTTTCAGACCTTGCTTGGTGCTATGTGTATTGGCTTCTTCTTGCCTGACTTCGGTGTCGAGCGGACTTGATGTCTTTAGGGAGGTGATTTGAGCCTCCATGAATTGGTCATTCAATAGGTCTGCTTTTTGTTTGTCTGTTACTGCCTCCTTATCGTTGAGATTCAGGGGAGGGATGATGGTTCTTACTCTGTTAATGCTCTTATGGAGTTTCCATATTGTGTTGTTTTTGGTGTCTATTTCCGCGAGCCTTTTGTTCCATTCTCGTTTTTTTATATTTACTATCTTGGTTTTAATAGCGTTGGTGAGTATGTTGCGCATTAGCTTGTTATATTGGTTTCCGTGTTTTTGGTATAAGCGCCGGTGTTTATTTCTGGATTTTATAAGCTGTTTTAGTTCCTCGTCGGGAATTATAGCGTTAGCCTTCACGTTGTATTGCACTGTTGCCTTGTTGTATGTCCTATTTATGTTGTTGGTGAGAGTTTGAATTGTGTCGTCTATTTGTTGTTTGCTCCCTAGGTTCATTGTGATATTGCGGTTTTTGAGCATTGCTCTATATAGTTTCCAGTCTGTTTTATGGATTATGTGGCAAGGATCTTTGGATGTGGTTGTTTCAAGCTTTAGTATAACTGGAAGGTGAGTTGATGAGAGGTCGTTGATTGTATTACATTCAGTTGTGTAGGCGCAATTAGTTAGGAAGAAATCAATGTTGGACTTGATCCTGTTGGCGGTGGCATATGTATAACTGTTGGTGTCAATTATTCTGTAGTGGTGGTTCATTAGGTGTTTGTGTAGTACAATTCCGGATGAGTTGTTGCATCTGTTGTTCCAGTATTTGTGCTTGGCGTTGAGGTCACCGCCAATGAGAAATTCTTTGTTGGTGTAGGCTAGGATTATTTTGTCTAGGTCTTCTGTCGTGAGTTTCTTATTCGGAGGATTGTAGGCTGCGCCGATTGTAAGTTTTCTATTTAGTTTGATTGTGGCTGTAATAAGTTCTATTGTCGTATTTGGTTCTTGGTCGCATTCGTGTGGTATGTTTTTATGGATTAGTAGGGCTACTCCGCCACCTGTGTTAATTCTGTCTTTCCGCACTGTTTTGTAGTCTCTGATTTGGAAGTTATCGGCAGGTTTGAGCCAGGTTTCTGTTATTATAGCGATATGAATTTTATTTTGGTTCAGGAACAGCTGAAGCTCGTGTGTTTTGTTTTTCACGCTGGTCGCGTTCCATAGTAGGATGTTTAGTGTGTGATTAGCCATCGAGTTCACTGGCGGTGGCTATAATTACCTGAAGTTTTTCGAAGTTTGTTTTGCAGCTACTGAGTTTGGAGATCAGTTGTTCGACAATTGCAAGCATTTTTGCAAGATCGCATATTTCATTGAGTTGTTTGGTTTTTTGGAGGAGTGTTTCTAGTGTGTGTAGGTCGGAGGTGCTTGCTTTGCCATCTGACGTTACTTGAGCATATGATTTGAGAGGGTGTGCCGTTATGCTTGTTGCTGGGGCAGTCTTGTAATTGCTGGTGGGGAGAGTCTTAGCCTGAGTTATTGTTGCTGTGTGCCGGAGGGTTTTTCTTTGTATGTATTTTAGGTACGCCGGGCATTGGCTATAATTGGCGGTGTGGTTATTGCCACAGTTGGCACATTTCGGTGGTGTGTTGGGGTTTTTCTCACAGGTGCTAGATTCGTGGTCTAATCCACACTTGACGCATTTAGGTTTTTTAGTGCAGTTTTTAGAGGAGTGGCCGTGTGCCTGGCATCTGTAACATTGCGTGGTTCGTTTACCGGGTTTATATTGTTCCCAGTATATTCGAACTTGGAAGAGAGAGCCTATTTTCCTAATTTGCTGGATATGGGTGCCGGGCGGGAATATTACTTTATAGATGGGGTTCTGGGACTCGGGATCTTTCTGAATTTGTGAGCAATGAGTTGGGTGTAGCCCTGAGTTTGATATTTCGCCTATTAGTTCCTCCTCTGTAATGCGTGGTAGCCCCTTGAGGACTGCCGTGGTGTGCCTTTCTTCAGGAATGGTGTAAGTATGATATTGTATGCCTTTACTTTTGGAATAGTTTCTGAAGGATACAAAATCCTCGGTTTTGGCAAATTGGACTTTTAATTTATCCCCTAAGTATTTCAGCTGGTATCTGTCAGCGTATACTTCTTTTAGGATTTCTGAGAATCCAACAATGTTCATGTTACGACTATGTATGTACAGTGGTGGTGGTTTTCTGTGCATTTTTTGGTTTTGTTCTGGTAGCACAGTAGTATTTTCTTGGGTGTGCTTGGTTTTAGGTTTAGTGCTTCTATGTATGTTGTGCGGCATGTCAATGCATTTAAGCAGTTCATCGAATCTATTGCTGGTTTGCACGTTATATTCAGTGTCGATAGCGTTTTGGGTAATTGGTTTGGTTGATGTTATTGCTCGCTTCTTTTCGGTTTGCTTACCTTGCGTGTCGTCTGCAGGTATGCTTCTTCGTTTGAGGTTGGTGGGTAGCGTAAATATTTGGCACTGATCACTACTACTACTGTTGGGTGTGACTGCTTCGTCCGATGATGTTGAGGAGTGGCTTCTGTTCGCCATCTCCCCTGAGTTGCAAGGGTCCTCGTTCGGCGAGGCCCCGTTGCTGGCCGGATCACCAGAAAACACTTCGTTGCCTTCAGTGTAATCACTGTTGAGAGATATGCTACGTTGAGAGAGATCGAATCGAGAATCAATATCGAATGATGATTCCAACTATCAGAATATCATATGAGAATATCGAACTATCGAACTGCATCAACTGCATGCTTCCTACTAACCAACTGCATCAACTGCATCAGAATATCTGCAGTTATAGTGAAAATCCTATCTTCTAGCATTCTAACTGCCAGAATCGTACTCTGTTGTTAAACAGAAGTGTAATCGAAGTGAAATCACTTGAGGAATCGAATGCCGCAAGCAGAATTCAAATCCGAGCCTCCGTTCGGCAGGAAATCGCAGTTATAGTGAAAAACCTATCTTCTAGCATTCTAACGGCCAGAATCGTACTCTGTTGTTGAACAGAAGTGTATCCGAAGTAAAATGACTAGAGGGATCGAATGCCGCAAGCAGAATTCAAATCCGAGCCTCCGTTCGGCAGGAAATCGCAGTTATAGTGAAAAACCTATCTTCTAGCATTCTAACTGCCAGAATCGTACTCTGTTGTTAAACAGAAGTGTAATCGAAGTGAAATCACTTGAGGAATCGAATGCCGCAAGCAGAATTCAAATCCGAGCCTCCGTTCGGTAGGAAATCGCAGTTATAGTGAAAAACCTATCTTCTAGCATTCTAACTGCCAGAATCGTACTCTGTTGTTAAACAGAAGTGTAATCGAAGTGAAATCACTTGAGGAATCGAATGCCGCAAGCAGAATTAAAATCCGAGCCTCCGTTCGGCAGGAAATCGCAGTTATAGTGAAAAACCTATCTTCTAGCATTCTAACTGCCAGAATCGTACTCTGTTGTTAAACAGAAGTGTAATCGAAGTGAAATCACTTGAGGAATCGAATGCCGCAAGCAGAATTCAAATCCGAGCCTCCGTTCGGCAGGAAATCGCAGTTATAGTGAAAAACCTATCTTCTAGCATTCTAACTGCCAGAATCGTACTCTGTTGTTAAACAGAAGTGTAATCGAAGTGAAATGACTTGAGGAATCGAATGCCGCAAGCAGAATTCAAATCCGAGCCTCCGCTCGGCAGGAAATCGCAGTTATAGTGAAAAACCTATCTTCCAGCATTCTAACTGCCAGAATAGTACTCTGTTGTTAAACAGAAGTGTAATCGAAGTGAAATCACTTGAGGAATCGAATGCCGCAAGCAGAATTCAAATCCGAGCCTCCGTTCGGCAGGAAATCGCAGTTATAGTGAAAAACCTATCTTCTAGCATTCTAACTGCCAGAATCGTACTCTGTTGTTAATCGAAGTGAAATCACTTGAGGAATCGAATGCCGCAAGCAGAATTCAAATCCGAGCCTCCGTTCGGCAGGAAATCGCAGTTATAGTGAAAAATCTATCTTCCAGCATTCTAACTGCCAGAATCGTACTCTGTTGTTAAACAGAAGTGTAATCGAAGTGAAATGACTTGAGGAATCGAATGCCGCAAGCAGAATTCAAATCCGAGCCTCCGTTCGGCAGGAAATCGCAGTTATAGTGAAAAACCTATCTTCTAGCATTCTAACGGCCAGAATCGTACTCTGTTGTTGAACAGAAGTGTATCCGAAGTAAAATGACTAGAGGGATCGAATGACGCAAGCAGAATTCAAATCCGAGCCTCCGTTCGGCAGGAAATCGCAGTTATAGTGAAAAACCTATCTTCTAGCATTCTAACGGCCAGAATCGTACTCTGTTGTTGAACAGAAGTGTATCCGAAGTAAAATGACTAGAGGGATCGAATGCCGCAAGCAGAATTCAAATCCGAGCCTCCGTTCGGCAGGAAATCGCAGTTATAGTGAAAAACCTATCTTCTAGCATTCTAACTGCCAGAATCGTACTCTGTTGTTAAACAGAAGTGTAATCGAAGTGAAATCACTTGAGGAATCGAATGCCGCAAGCAGAATTCAAATCCGAGCCTCCGTTCGGTAGGAAATCGCAGTTATAGTGAAAAATCTATCTTCCAGCATTCTAACTGCCAGAATCGTACTCTGTTGTTAAACAGAAGTGTAATCGAAGTGAAATGACTTGAGGAATCGAATGCCGCAAGCAGAATTCAAATCCGAGCCTCCGTTCGGCAGGAAATCGCAGTTATAGTGAAAAACCTATCTTCTAGCATTCTAACGGCCAGAATCGTACTCTGTTGTTGAACAGAAGTGTATCCGAAGTAAAATGACTAGAGGGATCGAATGCCGCAAGCAGAATTCAAATCCGAGCCTCCGTTCGGCAGGAAATCGCAGTTATAGTGAAAAACCTATCTTCTAGCATTCTAACGGCCAGAATCGTACTCTGTTGTTGAACAGAAGTGTATCCGAAGTAAAATGACTAGAGGGGTCGAATGCCGCAAGCAGAATTCAAATCCGAGCCTCCGTTCGGCAGGAAATCGCAGTTATAGTGAAAAACCTATCTTCTAGCATTCTAACTGCCAGAATCGTACTCTGTTGTTAAACAGAAGTGTAATCGAAGTGAAATCACTTGAGGAATCGAATGCCGCAAGCAGAATTCAAATCCGAGCCTCCGTTCGGTAGGAAATCGCAGTTATAGTGAAAATCCTATCTTCTAGCATTCTAACTGCCAGAATCGTACTCTGTTGTTAAACAGAAGTGTAATCGAAGTGAAATCACTTGAGGAATCGAATGCCGCAAGCAGAATTCAAATCCGAGCCTCCGTTCGGTAGGAAATCGCAGTTATAGTGAAAATCCTATCTTCTAGCATTCTAACTGCCAGAATCGTACTCTGTTGTTAAACAGAAGTGTAATCGAAGTGAAATCACTTGAGGAATCGAATGCCGCAAGCAGAATTCAAATCCGAGCCTCCGTTCGGCAGGAAATCGCAGTTATAGTGAAAAACCTATCTTCTAGCATTCTAACTCCCAGAATCGTACTCTGTTGTTAATCGAAGTGAAATCACTTGAGGAATCGAATGCCGCAAGCAGAATTCAAATCCGAGCCTCCGTTCGGCAGGAAATCGCAGTTATAGTGAAAAACCTATCTTCCAGCATTCTAACTGCCAGAATAGTACTCTGTTGTTAAACAGAAGTGTAATCGAAGTGAAATCACTTGAGGAATCGAATGCCGCAAGCAGAATTCAAATCCGAGCCTCCGTTCGGCAGGAAATCGCAGTTATAGTGAAAAACCTATCTTCTAGCATTCTAACTGCCAGAATCGTACTCTGTTGTTAATCGAAGTGAAATCACTTGAGGAATCGAATGCCGCAAGCAGAATTCAAATCCGAGCCTCCGTTCGGCAGGAAATCGCAGTTATAGTGAAAAATCTATCTTCCAGCATTCTAACTGCCAGAATCGTACTCTGTTGTTAAACAGAAGTGTAATCGAAGTGAAATCACTTGAGGAATCGAATGCCGCAAGCAGAATTCAAATCCGAGCCTCCGTTCGGCAGGAAATCGCAGTTATAGTGAAAAACATATCTTCTAGCAATCTAACTGCCAGAATCGTACTCTGTTGTTAAACAGAAGTGTAATCGAAGTGAAATCACTTGAGGAATCGAATGCCGCAAGCAGAATTCAAATCCGAGCCTCCGTTCGGTAGGAAATCGCAGTTATAGTGAAAATCCTATCTTCTAGCATTCTAACTGCCAGAATCGTACTCTGTTGTTAAACAGAAGTGTAATCGAAGTGAAATCACTTGAGGAATCGAATGCCGCAAGCAGAATTCAAATCCGAGCCTCCGTTCGGCAGGAAATCGCAGTTATAGGGAAAAACCTATCTTCTAGCATTCTAACGGCCAGAATCGTACTCTGTTGTTGAACAGAAGTGTATCCGAAGTAAAATGACTAGAGGGATCGAATGCCGCAAGCAGAATTCAAATCCGAGCCTCCGTTCGGCAGGAAATCGCAGTTATAGTGAAAAACCTATCTTCTAGCATTCTAACGGCCAGAATCGTACTCTGTTGTTGAACAGAAGTGTATCCGAAGTAAAATGACTAGAGGGATCGAATGCCGCAAGCAGAATTCAAATCCGAGCCTCCGTTCGGCAGGAAATCGCAGTTATAGTGAAAAACCTATCTTCTAGCATTCTAACTGCCAGAATCGTACTCTGTTGTTAAACAGAAGTGTAATCGAAGTGAAATCACTTGAGGAATCGAATGCCGCAAGCAGAATTCAAATCCGAGCCTCCGTTCGGTAGGAAATCGCAGTTATAGTGAAAATCCTATCTTCTAGCATTCTAACTGCCAGAATCGTACTCTGTTGTTAAACAGAAGTGTAATCGAAGTGAAATCACTTGAGGAATCGAATGCCGCAAGCAGAATTCAAATCCGAGCCTCCGTTCGGTAGGAAATCGCAGTTATAGTGAAAATCCTATCTTCTAGCATTCTAACTGCCAGAATCGTACTCTGTTGTTAAACAGAAGTGTAATCGAAGTGAAATGACTTGAGGAATCGAATGCCGCAAGCAGAATTCAAATCCGAGCCTCCGTTCGGCAGGAAATCGCAGATATAGTGAAAAACCTATCTTCCAGCATTCTAACTGCCAGAATAGTACTCTGTTGTTAAACAGAAGTGTAATCGAAGTGAAATCACTTGAGGAATCGAATGCCGCAAGCAGAATTCAAATCCGAGCCTCCGTTCGGCAGGAAATCGCAGTTATAGTGAAAATCCTATCTTCTAGCATTCTAACTGCCAGAATCGTACTCTGTTGTTAAACAGAAGTGTAATCGAAGTGAAATGACTTGAGGAATCGAATGCCGCAAGCAGAATTCAAATCCGAGCCTCCGTTCGGCAGGAAATCGCAGTTATAGTGAAAAACCTATCTTCTAGCATTCTAACTGCCAGAATCGTACTCTGTTGTTAATCGAAGTGAAATCACTTGAGGAATCGAATGCCGCAAGCAGAATTCAAATCCGAGCCTCCGTTCGGCAGGAAATCGCAGTTATAGTGAAAAACCTATCTTCCAGCATTCTAACTGCCAGAATAGTACTCTGTTGTTAAACAGAAGTGTAATCGAAGTGAAATCACTTGAGGAATCGAATGCCGCAAGCAGAATTCAAATCCGAGCCTCCGTTCGGCAGGAAATCGCAGTTATAGTGAAAAACCTATCTTCTAGCATTCTAACTGCCAGAATCGTACTCTGTTGTTAATCGAAGTGAAATCACTTGAGGAATCGAATGCCGCAAGCAGAATTCAAATCCGAGCCTCCGTTCGGCAGGAAATCGCAGTTATAGTGAAAAACCTATCTTCTAGCATTCTAACTGCCAGAATCGTACTCTGTTGTTAAACAGAAGTGTAATCGAAGTGAAATCACTTGAGGAATCGAATGCCGCAAGCAGAATTCAAATCCGAGCCTCCGTTCGGCAGGAAATCGCAGTTATAGTGAAAAACCTATCTTCTAGCATTCTAACTGCCAGAATCGTACTCTGTTGTTAAACAGAAGTGTAATCGAAGTGAAATCACTTGAGGAATCGAATGCCGCAAGCAGAATTCAAATCCGAGCCTCCGTTCGGCAGGAAATCGCAGTTATAGTGAAAAACCTATCTTCTAGCATTCTAACTGCCAGAATCGTACTCTGTTGTTAATCGAAGTGAAATCACTTGAGGAATCGAATGCCGCAAGCAGAATTCAAATCCGAGCTCCGTTCGGCAGGAAATCGCAGTTATAGTGAAAAATCTATCTTCCAGCATTCTAACTGCCAGAATCGTACTCTGTTGTTAAACAGAAGTGTAATCGAAGTGAAATCACTTGAGGAATCGAATGCCGCAAGCAGAATTCAAATCCGAGCCTCCGTTCGGCAGGAAATCGCAGTTATAGTGAAAAACATATCTTCTAGCAATCTAACTGCCAGAATCGTACTCTGTTGTTAAACAGAAGTGTAATCGAAGTGAAATCACTTGAGGAATCGAATGCCGCAAGCAGAATTCAAATCCGAGCCTCCGTTCGGTAGGAAATCGCAGTTATAGTGAAAATCCTATCTTCTAGCATTCTAACTGCCAGAATCGTACTCTGTTGTTAAACAGAAGTGTAATCGAAGTGAAATCACTTGAGGAATCGAATGCCGCAAGCAGAATTCAAATCCGAGCCTCCGTTCGGCAGGAAATCGCAGTTATAGTGAAAAACCTATCTTCTAGCATTCTAACGGCCAGAATCGTACTCTGTTGTTGAACAGAAGTGTATCCGAAGTAAAATGACTAGAGGGATCGAATGCCGCAAGCAGAATTCAAATCCGAGCCTCCGTTCGGCAGGAAATCGCAGTTATAGTGAAAAACCTATCTTCTAGCATTCTAACTGCCAGAATCGTACTCTGTTGTTAAACAGAAGTGTAATCGAAGTGAAATCACTTGAGGAATCGAATGCCGCAAGCAGAATTCAAATCCGAGCCTCCGTTCGGCAGGAAATCGCAGTTATAGTGAAAAACCTATCTTCTAGCATTCTAACGGCCAGAATCGTACTCTGTTGTTGAACAGAAGTGTATCCGAAGTAAAATGACTAGAGGGATCGAATGCCGCAAGCAGAATTCAAATCCGAGCCTCCGTTCGGCAGGAAATCGCAGTTATAGTGAAAAACCTATCTTCTAGCATTCTAACTGCCAGAATCGTACTCTGTTGTTAAACAGAAGTGTAATCGAAGTGAAATCACTTGAGGAATCGAATGCCGCAAGCAGAATTCAAATCCGAGCCTCCGTTCGGTAGGAAATCGCAGTTATAGTGAAAAACCTATCTTCTAGCATTCTAACTGCCAGAATCGTACTCTGTTGTTAAACAGAAGTGTAATCGAAGTGAAATCACTTGAGGAATCGAATGCCGCAAGCAGAATTCAAATCCGAGCCTCCGTTCGGCAAGAAATCGCAGTTATAGTGAAAAATCTATCTTCTAGCATTCTAACTGACAGAATCGTACTCTGTTGTTAAACAGAAGTGTAATCGAAGTGAAATGACTTGAGGAATCAAATGCCGCAAGCAGAATTCAAATCCGAGCCTCCGTTCGGTAGGAAATCGCAGTTATAGTGAAAATCCTATCTTCTAGCATTCTAACTGCCAGAATCGTACTCTGTTGTTAAACAGAAGTGTAATCGAAGTGAAATCACTTGAGGAATCGAATGCCGCAAGCAGAATTCAAATCCGAGCCTCCGCTCGGCAGGAAATCGCAGTTATAGTGAAAAACCTATCTTCCAGCATTCTAACTGCCAGAATAGTACTCTGTTGTTAAACAGAAGTGTAATCGAAGTGAAATCACTTGAGGAATCGAATGCCGCAAGCAGAATTCAAATCCGAGCCTCCGTTCGGCAGGAAATCGCAGTTATAGTGAAAAACCTATCTTCTAGCATTCTAACTGCCAGAATCGTACTCTGTTGTTAATCGAAGTGAAATCACTTGAGGAATCGAATGCCGCAAGCAGAATTCAAATCCGAGCCTCCGTTCGGCAGGAAATCGCAGTTATAGTGAAAAATCTATCTTCCAGCATTCTAACTGCCAGAATCGTACTCTGTTGTTAAACAGAAGTGTAATCGAAGTGAAATGACTTGAGGAATCGAATGCCGCAAGCAGAATTCAAATCCGAGCCTCCGTTCGGCAGGAAATCGCAGTTATAGTGAAAAACCTATCTTCTAGCATTCTAACTGCCAGAATCGTACTCTGTTGTTAAACAGAAGTGTAATCGAAGTGAAATCACTTGAGGAATCGAATGCCGCAAGCAGAATTCAAATCCGAGCCTCCGTTCGGTAGGAAATCGCAGTTATAGTGAAAATCCTATCTTCTAGCATTCTAACTGCCAGGATCGTACTCTGTTGTTAAACAGAAGTGTAATCGAAGTGAAATGACTTGAGGAATCGAATGCCGCAAGCAGAATTCAAATCCGAGCCTCCGTTCGGCAGGAAATCGCAGTTATAGTGAAAAACCTATCTTCTAGCATTCTAACTGCCAGAATCGTACTCTGTTGTTAATCGAAGTGAAATCACTTGAGGAATCGAATGCCGCAAGCAGAATTCAAATCCGAGCCTCCGTTCGGCAGGAAATCGCAGTTATAGTGAAAAACCTATCTTCCAGCATTCTAACTGCCAGAATAGTACTCTGTTGTTAAACAGAAGTGTAATCGAAGTGAAATCACTTGAGGAATCGAATGCCGCAAGCAGAATTCAAATCCGAGCCTCCGTTCGGCAGGAAATCGCAGTTATAGTGAAAAACCTATCTTCTAGCATTCTAACTGCCAGAATCGTACTCTGTTGTTAATCGAAGTGAAATCACTTGAGGAATCGAATGCCGCAAGCAGAATTCAAATCCGAGCCTCCGTTCGGCAGGAAATCGCAGTTATAGTGAAAAATCTATCTTCCAGCATTCTAACTGCCAGAATCGTACTCTGTTGTTAAACAGAAGTGTAATCGAAGTGAAATCACTTGAGGAATCGAATGCCGCAAGCAGAATTCAAATCCGAGCCTCCGTTCGGCAGGAAATCGCAGTTATAGTGAAAAACATATCTTCTAGCAATCTAACTGCCAGAATCGTACTCTGTTGTTAAACAGAAGTGTAATCGAAGTGAAATCACTTGAGGAATCGAATGCCGCAAGCAGAATTCAAATCCGAGCCTCCGTTCGGTAGGAAATCGCAGTTATAGTGTTTTTTTTTTTTTTTTTTTTTGTATCTGACGTGATGTGTGGAGTGCGGTTCCCTGGGAGTATATTTCCTGTTAACCCGCACAGCATTGTTTTTAGTTGACTATTTTCTTCATGAGATGTGGCGTCTGTATTGAGTGCATGAGCATGTGTATGAGGAAAGTTTCAAAAAACTCATAGGCATGAATTGTTTGGGGGTTGGGTTATGAATTGTCTTTCGATCTATGACTTCTTTAGTATGTTTTCCATTTTGTGCTGTATTATTTCTTTGATATAGGGTGAGTTTGTGTCAGTGTGTAGTGTACTAGTCCTGGTTTTTTCAATTTTCCTTTTGTTCAAGATTATTCTAAGTATTTTGTTTTGCAATATCTGTAGTTTGTTTAGATGGGTTTTTGGCGCTTCGTGCCATGTTTCGGATGCGTATATTATTATAGGAAGAATGCAGGTCCTGTATAGTGTAAGTTTGATTTTTATGTCAAGTTTGCTTTTCCAGCATATTAGGTTAAATAGTTTTGCATATGCTGCGTATGCTTTCTTGTGCCTGTCTTTGACGGCGGCTACCCAGCTCATTTTCTGGTCAAGTATCGTCCCTAAGTATTTGACAGATTTGGTCCATGGAATCTCTTGCCCTAGTATTTTTATGGTATGTCTCGCGTTTTGTCTAGTTCTATGAAAGATTATTGCTTCAGTTTTTGAGGGATTGATTTGCAGCTTCCAGTTTTGGAAGTATACTTCGAGTTTGTGGGCGTGATGCTGGGCTTTTTTGACTGCTAGGTCGATTGACCAAGATGACGCTAGTATGGCAGTGTCGTCTGCGTACATCGCTAGTTTAGTAGTGGAAGTCTTTGGTATGTCCGAGGTGTAGATGTTGAAAAGTATAGGACCCAGTACGGAACCCTGGGGTACTCCAGCAAGTTGTGGCTCTGTTTTAGAATTGTTTCCGTTCACCTTTGTATATGCGGTTCTGTCGTTGAGGTAGCTCTTGATTATCTGCAGTAGCGGCGAGCTGAAGTTAAGTTTCGAGAGCTTATAGTGTAGACCTTCGTGCCAGACGAGGTCAAAGGCTTTGCTCAGGTCTAGGCTTACCATGCAGGTTTTTTGGTGGAGTATCTGGGCTTGTTTTATTAATTCTTTAATCCTGCAGAGTTGCAGTGTTGTCGAGTGTCCTGGCCTAAAGCCGTATTGTTCGGGCGGCATTGTCTCATTATACCCTTTTTCTGCGATGATTGTTTTAAGTATGCACTTTTCAAGCAGCTTTCCCAGGAGGCTTAGCAGGCTGATGGGCCTGTAACTTTTAGGATCCGTGTCCGGTTTGCCTGGTTTCTTGATGGGGACTATGCGCGCGATTTTCCACGCGTCCGGGAAATAGCAGATGTTATAGCATGCTTGGAAGATGTAATATATCTGGAGGACTGGTTTCTTAGGAAGGTTTTTTAGCTTTATGGCAGTTATTTTGTCGTCTCCCGGTGAATTCTTTTTGAGTTTGGAAATTTCCTTTTTTAGATCTCTCGGGGTGATGTATTTGTGCAGTTTCAGACCTTGCTTGGTGCTATGTGTATTGGCTTCTTCTTGCCTGACTTCGGTGTCGAGCGGACTTGATGTCTTTAGGGAGGTGATTTGAGCCTCCATGAATTGGTCATTCAATAGGTCTGCTTTTTGTTTGTCTGTTACTGCCTCCTTATCGTTGAGATTCAGGGGAGGGATGATGGTTCTTACTCTGTTAATGCTCTTATGGAGTTTCCATATTGTGTTGTTTTTGGTGTCTATTTCCGCGAGCCTTTTGTTCCATTCTCGTTTTTTTATATTTACTATCTTGGTTTTAATAGCGTTGGTGAGTATGTTGCGCATTAGCTTGTTATATTGGTTTCCGTGTTTTTGGTATAAGCGCCGGTGTTTATTTCTGGATTTTATAAGCTGTTTTAGTTCCTCGTCGGGAATTATAGCGTTAGCCTTCACGTTGTATTGCACTGTTGCCTTGTTGTATGTCCTATTTATGTTGTTGGTGAGAGTTTGAATTGTGTCGTCTATTTGTTGTTTGCTCCCTAGGTTCATTGTGATATTGCGGTTTTTGAGCATTGCTCTATATAGTTTCCAGTCTGTTTTATGGATTATGTGGCAAGGATCTTTGGATGTGGTTGTTTCAAGCTTTAGTATAACTGGAAGGTGAGTTGATGAGAGGTCGTTGATTGTATTACATTCAGTTGTGTAGGCGCAATTAGTTAGGAAGAAATCAATGTTGGACTTGATCCTGTTGGCGGTGGCATATGTATAACTGTTGGTGTCAATTATTCTGTAGTGGTGGTTCATTAGGTGTTTGTGTAGTACAATTCCGGATGAGTTGTTGCATCTGTTGTTCCAGTATTTGTGCTTGGCGTTGAGGTCACCGCCAATGAGAAATTCTTTGTTGGTGTAGGCTAGGATTATTTTGTCTAGGTCTTCTGTCGTGAGTTTCTTATTCGGAGGATTGTAGGCTGCGCCGATTGTAAGTTTTCTATTTAGTTTGATTGTGGCTGTAATAAGTTCTATTGTCGTATTTGGTTCTTGGTCGCATTCGTGTGGTATGTTTTTATGGATTAGTAGGGCTACTCCGCCACCTGTGTTAATTCTGTCTTTCCGCACTGTTTTGTAGTCTCTGATTTGGAAGTTATCGGCAGGTTTGAGCCAGGTTTCTGTTATTATAGCGATATGAATTTTATTTTGGTTCAGGAACAGCTGAAGCTCGTGTGTTTTGTTTTTCACGCTGGTCGCGTTCCATAGTAGGATGTTTAGTGTGTGATTAGCCATCGAGTTCACTGGCGGTGGCTATAATTACCTGAAGTTTTTCGAAGTTTGTTTTGCAGCTACTGAGTTTGGAGATCAGTTGTTCGACAATTGCAAGCATTTTTGCAAGATCGCATATTTCATTGAGTTGTTTGGTTTTTTGGAGGAGTGTTTCTAGTGTGTGTAGGTCGGAGGTGCTTGCTTTGCCATCTGACGTTACTTGAGCATATGATTTGAGAGGGTGTGCCGTTATGCTTGTTGCTGGGGCAGTCTTGTAATTGCTGGTGGGGAGAGTCTTAGCCTGAGTTATTGTTGCTGTGTGCCGGAGGGTTTTTCTTTGTATGTATTTTAGGTACGCCGGGCATTGGCTATAATTGGCGGTGTGGTTATTGCCACAGTTGGCACATTTCGGTGGTGTGTTGGGGTTTTTCTCACAGGTGCTAGATTCGTGGTCTAATCCACACTTGACGCATTTAGGTTTTTTAGTGCAGTTTTTAGAGGAGTGGCCGTGTGCCTGGCATCTGTAACATTGCGTGGTTCGTTTACCGGGTTTATATTGTTCCCAGTATATTCGAACTTGGAAGAGAGAGCCTATTTTCCTAATTTGCTGGATATGGGTGCCGGGCGGGAATATTACTTTATAGATGGGGTTCTGGGACTCGGGATCTTTCTGAATTTGTGAGCAATGAGTTGGGTGTAGCCCTGAGTTTGATATTTCGCCTATTAGTTCCTCCTCTGTAATGCGTGGTAGCCCCTTGAGGACTGCCGTGGTGTGCCTTTCTTCAGGAATGGTGTAAGTATGATATTGTATGCCTTTACTTTTGGAATAGTTTCTGAAGGATACAAAATCCTCGGTTTTGGCAAATTGGACTTTTAATTTATCCCCTAAGTATTTCAGCTGGTATCTGTCAGCGTATACTTCTTTTAGGATTTCTGAGAATCCAACAATGTTCATGTTACGACTATGTATGTACAGTGGTGGTGGTTTTCTGTGCATTTTTTGGTTTTGTTCTGGTAGCACAGTAGTATTTTCTTGGGTGTGCTTGGTTTTAGGTTTAGTGCTTCTATGTATGTTGTGCGGCATGTCAATGCATTTAAGCAGTTCATCGAATCTATTGCTGGTTTGCACGTTATATTCAGTGTCGATAGCGTTTTGGGTAATTGGTTTGGTTGATGTTATTGCTCGCTTCTTTTCGGTTTGCTTACCTTGCGTGTCGTCTGCAGGTATGCTTCTTCGTTTGAGGTTGGTGGGTAGCGTAAATATTTGGCACTGATCACTACTACTACTGTTGGGTGTGACTGCTTCGTCCGATGATGTTGAGGAGTGGCTTCTGTTCGCCATCTCCCCTGAGTTGCAAGGGTCCTCGTTCGGCGAGGCCCCGTTGCTGGCCGGATCACCAGAAAACACTTCGTTGCCTTCAGTGTAATCACTGTTGAGAGATATGCTACGTTGAGAGAGATCGAATCGAGAATCAATATCGAATGATGATTCCAACTATCAGAATATCATATGAGAATATCGAACTATCGAACTGCATCAACTGCATGCTTCCTACTAACCAACTGCATCAACTGCATCAGAATATCTGCAGTTATAGTGAAAATCCTATCTTCTAGCATTCTAACTGCCAGAATCGTACTCTGTTGTTAAACAGAAGTGTAATCGAAGTGAAATCACTTGAGGAATCGAATGCCGCAAGCAGAATTCAAATCCGAGCCTCCGTTCGGCAGGAAATCGCAGTTATAGTGAAAAACCTATCTTCTAGCATTCTAACGGCCAGAATCGTACTCTGTTGTTGAACAGAAGTGTATCCGAAGTAAAATGACTAGAGGGATCGAATGCCGCAAGCAGAATTCAAATCCGAGCCTCCGTTCGGCAGGAAATCGCAGTTATAGTGAAAAACCTATCTTCTAGCATTCTAACTGCCAGAATCGTACTCTGTTGTTAAACAGAAGTGTAATCGAAGTGAAATCACTTGAGGAATCGAATGCCGCAAGCAGAATTCAAATCCGAGCCTCCGTTCGGCAGGAAATCGCAGTTATAGTGAAAAACCTATCTTCTAGCATTCTAACGGCCAGAATCGTACTCTGTTGTTGAACAGAAGTGTATCCGAAGTAAAATGATTAGAGGGATCGAATGCCGCAAGCAGAATTCAAATCCGAGCCTCCGTTCGGCAGGAAATCGCAGTTATAGTGAAAAACCTATCTTCTAGCATTCTAACTGCCAGAATCGTACTCTGTTGTTAAACAGAAGTGTAATCGAAGTGAAATCACTTGAGGAATCGAATGCCGCAAGCAGAATTCAAATCCGAGCCTCCGTTCGGTAGGAAATCGCAGTTATAGTGAAAAACCTATCTTCTAGCATTCTAACTGCCAGAATCGTACTCTGTTGTTAAACAGAAGTGTAATCGAAGTGAAATCACTTGAGGAATCGAATGCCGCAAGCAGAATTCAAATCCGAGCCTCCGTTCGGCAGGAAATCGCAGTTATAGTGAAAAACCTATCTTCTAGCATTCTAACTGCCAGAATCGTACTCTGTTGTTAATCGAAGTGAAATCACTTGAGGAATCGAATGCCGCAAGCAGAATTCAAATCCGAGCCTCCGCTCGGCAGGAAATCGCAGTTATAGTGAAAAACCTATCTTCCAGCATTCTAACTGCCAGAATAGTACTCTGTTGTTAAACAGAAGTGTAATCGAAGTGAAATCACTTGAGGAATCGAATGCCGCAAGCAGAATTCAAATCCGAGCCTCCGTTCGGCAGGAAATCGCAGTTATAGTGAAAAACCTATCTTCTAGCATTCTAACTGCCAGAATCGTACTCTGTTGTTAATCGAAGTGAAATCACTTGAGGAATCGAATGCCGCAAGCAGAATTCAAATCCGAGCCTCCGTTCGGCAGGAAATCGCAGTTATAGTGAAAAATCTATCTTCCAGCATTCTAACTGCCAGAATCGTACTCTGTTGTTAAACAGAAGTGTAATCGAAGTGAAATGACTTGAGGAATCGAATGCCGCAAGCAGAATTCAAATCCGAGCCTCCGTTCGGCAGGAAATCGCAGTTATAGTGAAAAACCTATCTTCTAGCATTCTAACGGCCAGAATCGTACTCTGTTGTTGAACAGAAGTGTATCCGAAGTAAAATGACTAGAGGGATCGAATGCCGCAAGCAGAATTCAAATCCGAGCCTCCGTTCGGCAGGAAATCGCAGTTATAGTGAAAAACATATCTTCTAGCAATCTAACTGCCAGAATCGTACTCTGTTGTTAAACAGAAGTGTAATCGAAGTGAAATCACTTGAGGAATCGAATGCCGCAAGCAGAATTCAAATCCGAGCCTCCGTTCGGTAGGAAATCGCAGTTATAGTGTTTTTTTTTTTTTTTTTTTTTGTATCTGACGTGATGTGTGGAGTGCGGTTCCCTGGGAGTATATTTCCTGTTAACCCGCACAGCATTGTTTTTAGTTGACTATTTTCTTCATGAGATGTGGCGTCTGTATTGAGTGCATGAGCATGTGTATGAGGAAAGTTTCAAAAAACTCATAGGCATGAATTGTTTGGGGGTTGGGTTATGAATTGTCTTTCGATCTATGACTTCTTTAGTATGTTTTCCATTTTGTGCTGTATTATTTCTTTGATATAGGGTGAGTTTGTGTCAGTGTGTAGTGTACTAGTCCTGGTTTTTTCAATTTTCCTTTTGTTCAAGATTATTCTAAGTATTTTGTTTTGCAATATCTGTAGTTTGTTTAGATGGGTTTTTGGCGCTTCGTGCCATGTTTCGGATGCGTATATTATTATAGGAAGAATGCAGGTCCTGTATAGTGTAAGTTTGATTTTTATGTCAAGTTTGCTTTTCCAGCATATTAGGTTAAATAGTTTTGCATATGCTGCGTATGCTTTCTTGTGCCTGTCTTTGACGGCGGCTACCCAGCTCATTTTCTGGTCAAGTATCGTCCCTAAGTATTTGACAGATTTGGTCCATGGAATCTCTTGCCCTAGTATTTTTATGGTATGTCTCGCGTTTTGTCTAGTTCTATGAAAGATTATTGCTTCAGTTTTTGAGGGATTGATTTGCAGCTTCCAGTTTTGGAAGTATACTTCGAGTTTGTGGGCGTGATGCTGGGCTTTTTTGACTGCTAGGTCGATTGACCAAGATGACGCTAGTATGGCAGTGTCGTCTGCGTACATCGCTAGTTTAGTAGTGGAAGTCTTTGGTATGTCCGAGGTGTAGATGTTGAAAAGTATAGGACCCAGTACGGAACCCTGGGGTACTCCAGCAAGTTGTGGCTCTGTTTTAGAATTGTTTCCGTTCACCTTTGTATATGCGGTTCTGTCGTTGAGGTAGCTCTTGATTATCTGCAGTAGCGGCGAGCTGAAGTTAAGTTTCGAGAGCTTATAGTGTAGACCTTCGTGCCAGACGAGGTCAAAGGCTTTGCTCAGGTCTAGGCTTACCATGCAGGTTTTTTGGTGGAGTATCTGGGCTTGTTTTATTAATTCTTTAATCCTGCAGAGTTGCAGTGTTGTCGAGTGTCCTGGCCTAAAGCCGTATTGTTCGGGCGGCATTGTCTCATTATACCCTTTTTCTGCGATGATTGTTTTAAGTATGCACTTTTCAAGCAGCTTTCCCAGGAGGCTTAGCAGGCTGATGGGCCTGTAACTTTTAGGATCCGTGTCCGGTTTGCCTGGTTTCTTGATGGGGACTATGCGCGCGATTTTCCACGCGTCCGGGAAATAGCAGATGTTATAGCATGCTTGGAAGATGTAATATATCTGGAGGACTGGTTTCTTAGGAAGGTTTTTTAGCTTTATGGCAGTTATTTTGTCGTCTCCCGGTGAATTCTTTTTGAGTTTGGAAATTTCCTTTTTTAGATCTCTCGGGGTGATGTATTTGTGCAGTTTCAGACCTTGCTTGGTGCTATGTGTATTGGCTTCTTCTTGCCTGACTTCGGTGTCGAGCGGACTTGATGTCTTTAGGGAGGTGATTTGAGCCTCCATGAATTGGTCATTCAATAGGTCTGCTTTTTGTTTGTCTGTTACTGCCTCCTTATCGTTGAGATTCAGGGGAGGGATGATGGTTCTTACTCTGTTAATGCTCTTATGGAGTTTCCATATTGTGTTGTTTTTGGTGTCTATTTCCGCGAGCCTTTTGTTCCATTCTCGTTTTTTTATATTTACTATCTTGGTTTTAATAGCGTTGGTGAGTATGTTGCGCATTAGCTTGTTATATTGGTTTCCGTGTTTTTGGTATAAGCGCCGGTGTTTATTTCTGGATTTTATAAGCTGTTTTAGTTCCTCGTCGGGAATTATAGCGTTAGCCTTCACGTTGTATTGCACTGTTGCCTTGTTGTATGTCCTATTTATGTTGTTGGTGAGAGTTTGAATTGTGTCGTCTATTTGTTGTTTGCTCCCTAGGTTCATTGTGATATTGCGGTTTTTGAGCATTGCTCTATATAGTTTCCAGTCTGTTTTATGGATTATGTGGCAAGGATCTTTGGATGTGGTTGTTTCAAGCTTTAGTATAACTGGAAGGTGAGTTGATGAGAGGTCGTTGATTGTATTACATTCAGTTGTGTAGGCGCAATTAGTTAGGAAGAAATCAATGTTGGACTTGATCCTGTTGGCGGTGGCATATGTATAACTGTTGGTGTCAATTATTCTGTAGTGGTGGTTCATTAGGTGTTTGTGTAGTACAATTCCGGATGAGTTGTTGCATCTGTTGTTCCAGTATTTGTGCTTGGCGTTGAGGTCACCGCCAATGAGAAATTCTTTGTTGGTGTAGGCTAGGATTATTTTGTCTAGGTCTTCTGTCGTGAGTTTCTTATTCGGAGGATTGTAGGCTGCGCCGATTGTAAGTTTTCTATTTAGTTTGATTGTGGCTGTAATAAGTTCTATTGTCGTATTTGGTTCTTGGTCGCATTCGTGTGGTATGTTTTTATGGATTAGTAGGGCTACTCCGCCACCTGTGTTAATTCTGTCTTTCCGCACTGTTTTGTAGTCTCTGATTTGGAAGTTATCGGCAGGTTTGAGCCAGGTTTCTGTTATTATAGCGATATGAATTTTATTTTGGTTCAGGAACAGCTGAAGCTCGTGTGTTTTGTTTTTCACGCTGGTCGCGTTCCATAGTAGGATGTTTAGTGTGTGATTAGCCATCGAGTTCACTGGCGGTGGCTATAATTACCTGAAGTTTTTCGAAGTTTGTTTTGCAGCTACTGAGTTTGGAGATCAGTTGTTCGACAATTGCAAGCATTTTTGCAAGATCGCATATTTCATTGAGTTGTTTGGTTTTTTGGAGGAGTGTTTCTAGTGTGTGTAGGTCGGAGGTGCTTGCTTTGCCATCTGACGTTACTTGAGCATATGATTTGAGAGGGTGTGCCGTTATGCTTGTTGCTGGGGCAGTCTTGTAATTGCTGGTGGGGAGAGTCTTAGCCTGAGTTATTGTTGCTGTGTGCCGGAGGGTTTTTCTTTGTATGTATTTTAGGTACGCCGGGCATTGGCTATAATTGGCGGTGTGGTTATTGCCACAGTTGGCACATTTCGGTGGTGTGTTGGGGTTTTTCTCACAGGTGCTAGATTCGTGGTCTAATCCACACTTGACGCATTTAGGTTTTTTAGTGCAGTTTTTAGAGGAGTGGCCGTGTGCCTGGCATCTGTAACATTGCGTGGTTCGTTTACCGGGTTTATATTGTTCCCAGTATATTCGAACTTGGAAGAGAGAGCCTATTTTCCTAATTTGCTGGATATGGGTGCCGGGCGGGAATATTACTTTATAGATGGGGTTCTGGGACTCGGGATCTTTCTGAATTTGTGAGCAATGAGTTGGGTGTAGCCCTGAGTTTGATATTTCGCCTATTAGTTCCTCCTCTGTAATGCGTGGTAGCCCCTTGAGGACTGCCGTGGTGTGCCTTTCTTCAGGAATGGTGTAAGTATGATATTGTATGCCTTTACTTTTGGAATAGTTTCTGAAGGATACAAAATCCTCGGTTTTGGCAAATTGGACTTTTAATTTATCCCCTAAGTATTTCAGCTGGTATCTGTCAGCGTATACTTCTTTTAGGATTTCTGAGAATCCAACAATGTTCATGTTACGACTATGTATGTACAGTGGTGGTGGTTTTCTGTGCATTTTTTGGTTTTGTTCTGGTAGCACAGTAGTATTTTCTTGGGTGTGCTTGGTTTTAGGTTTAGTGCTTCTATGTATGTTGTGCGGCATGTCAATGCATTTAAGCAGTTCATCGAATCTATTGCTGGTTTGCACGTTATATTCAGTGTCGATAGCGTTTTGGGTAATTGGTTTGGTTGATGTTATTGCTCGCTTCTTTTCGGTTTGCTTACCTTGCGTGTCGTCTGCAGGTATGCTTCTTCGTTTGAGGTTGGTGGGTAGCGTAAATATTTGGCACTGATCACTACTACTACTGTTGGGTGTGACTGCTTCGTCCGATGATGTTGAGGAGTGGCTTCTGTTCGCCATCTCCCCTGAGTTGCAAGGGTCCTCGTTCGGCGAGGACCCGTTGCTGGCCGGATCACCAGAAAACACTTCGTTGCCTTCAGTGTAATCACTGTTGAGAGATATGCTACGTTGAGAGAGATCGAATCGAGAATCAATATCGAATGATGATTCCAACTATCAGAATATCATATGAGAATATCGAACTATCGAACTGCATCAACTGCATGCTTCCTACTAACCAACTGCATCAACTGCATCAGAATATCTGCAGTTATAGTGAAAATCCTATCTTCTAGCATTCTAACTGCCAGAATCGTACTCTGTTGTTAAACAGAAGTGTAATCGAAGTGAAATCACTTGAGGAATCGAATGCCGCAAGCAGAATTCAAATCCGAGCCTCCGTTCGGCAGGAAATCGCAGTTATAGTGAAAAACCTATCTTCTAGCATTCTAACGGCCAGAATCGTACTCTGTTGTTGAACAGAAGTGTATCCGAAGTAAAATGACTAGAGGGATCGAATGCCGCAAGCAGAATTCAAATCCGAGCCTCCGTTCGGCAGGAAATCGCAGTTATAGTGAAAAACCTATCTTCTAGCATTCTAACTGCCAGAATCGTACTCTGTTGTTAAACAGAAGTGTAATCGAAGTGAAATCACTTGAGGAATCGAATGCCGCAAGCAGAATTCAAATCCGAGCCTCCGTTCGGCAGGAAATCGCAGTTATAGTGAACAACCTATCTTCTAGCATTCTAACGGCCAGAATCGTACTCTGTTGTTGAACAGAAGTGTATCCGAAGTAAAATGACTAGAGGGATCGAATGCCGCAAGCAGAATTCAAATCCGAGCCTCCGTTCGGCAGGAAATCGCAGTTATAGTGAAAAACCTATCTTCTAGCATTCTAACTGCCAGAATCGTACTCTGTTGTTAAACAGAAGTGTAATCGAAGTGAAATCACTTGAGGAATCGAATGCCGCAAGCAGAATTCAAATCCGAGCCTCCGTTCGGCAGGAAATCGCAGTTATAGTGAAAAATCTATCTTCCAGCATTCTAACTGCCAGAATCGTACTCTGTTGTTAAACAGAAGTGTAATCGAAGTGAAATGACTTGAGGAATCGAATGCCGCAAGCAGAATTCAAATCCGAGCCTCCGTTCGGCAGGAAATCGCAGTTATAGTGAAAAACCTATCTTCTAGCATTCTAACGGCCAGAATCGTACTCTGTTGTTGAACAGAAGTGTATCCGAAGTAAAATGACTAGAGGGATCGAATGCCGCAAGCAGAATTCAAATCCGAGCCTCCGTTCGGCAGGAAATCGCAGTTATAGTGAAAAACCTATCTTCTAGCATTCTAACGGCCAGAATCGTACTCTGTTGTTGAACAGAAGTGTATCCGAAGTAAAATGACTAGAGGGATCGAATGCCGCAAGCAGAATTCAAATCCGAGCCTCCGTTCGGCAGGAAATCGCAGTTATAGTGAAAAACATATCTTCTAGCAATCTAACTGCCAGAATCGTACTCTGTTGTTAAACAGAAGTGTAATCGAAGTGAAATCACTTGAGGAATCGAATGCCGCAAGCAGAATTCAAATCCGAGCCTCCGTTCGGTAGGAAATCGCAGTTATAGTGGTTTTTTTTTTTTTTTTTTTTGTATCTGACGTGATGTGTGGAGTGCGGTTCCCTGGGAGTATATTTCCTGTTAACCCGCACAGCATTGTTTTTAGTTGACTATTTTCTTCATGAGATGTGGCGTCTGTATTGAGTGCATGAGCATGTGTATGAGGAAAGTTTCAAAAAACTCATAGGCATGAATTGTTTGGGGGTTGGGTTATGAATTGTCTTTCGATCTATGACTTCTTTAGTATGTTTTCCATTTTGTGCTGTATTATTTCTTTGATATAGGGTGAGTTTGTGTCAGTGTGTAGTGTACTAGTCCTGGTTTTTTCAATTTTCCTTTTGTTCAAGATTATTCTAAGTATTTTGTTTTGCAATATCTGTAGTTTGTTTAGATGGGTTTTTGGCGCTTCGTGCCATGTTTCGGATGCGTATATTATTATAGGAAGAATGCAGGTCCTGTATAGTGTAAGTTTGATTTTTATGTCAAGTTTGCTTTTCCAGCATATTAGGTTAAATAGTTTTGCATATGCTGCGTATGCTTTCTTGTGCCTGTCTTTGACGGCGGCTACCCAGCTCATTTTCTGGTCAAGTATCGTCCCTAAGTATTTGACAGATTTGGTCCATGGAATCTCTTGCCCTAGTATTTTTATGGTATGTCTCGCGTTTTGTCTAGTTCTATGAAAGATTATTGCTTCAGTTTTTGAGGGATTGATTTGCAGCTTCCAGTTTTGGAAGTATACTTCGAGTTTGTGGGCGTGATGCTGGGCTTTTTTGACTGCTAGGTCGATTGACCAAGATGACGCTAGTATGGCAGTGTCGTCTGCGTACATCGCTAGTTTAGTAGTGGAAGTCTTTGGTATGTCCGAGGTGTAGATGTTGAAAAGTATAGGACCCAGTACGGAACCCTGGGGTACTCCAGCAAGTTGTGGCTCTGTTTTAGAATTGTTTCCGTTCACCTTTGTATATGCGGTTCTGTCGTTGAGGTAGCTCTTGATTATCTGCAGTAGCGGCGAGCTGAAGTTAAGTTTCGAGAGCTTATAGTGTAGACCTTCGTGCCAGACGAGGTCAAAGGCTTTGCTCAGGTCTAGGCTTACCATGCAGGTTTTTTGGTGGAGTATCTGGGCTTGTTTTATTAATTCTTTAATCCTGCAGAGTTGCAGTGTTGTCGAGTGTCCTGGCCTAAAGCCGTATTGTTCGGGCGGCATTGTCTCATTATACCCTTTTTCTGCGATGATTGTTTTAAGTATGCACTTTTCAAGCAGCTTTCCCAGGAGGCTTAGCAGGCTGATGGGCCTGTAACTTTTAGGATCCGTGTCCGGTTTGCCTGGTTTCTTGATGGGGACTATGCGCGCGATTTTCCACGCGTCCGGGAAATAGCAGATGTTATAGCATGCTTGGAAGATGTAATATATCTGGAGGACTGGTTTCTTAGGAAGGTTTTTTAGCTTTATGGCAGTTATTTTGTCGTCTCCCGGTGAATTCTTTTTGAGTTTGGAAATTTCCTTTTTTAGATCTCTCGGGGTGATGTATTTGTGCAGTTTCAGACCTTGCTTGGTGCTATGTGTATTGGCTTCTTCTTGCCTGACTTCGGTGTCGAGCGGACTTGATGTCTTTAGGGAGGTGATTTGAGCCTCCATGAATTGGTCATTCAATAGGTCTGCTTTTTGTTTGTCTGTTACTGCCTCCTTATCGTTGAGATTCAGGGGAGGGATGATGGTTCTTACTCTGTTAATGCTCTTATGGAGTTTCCATATTGTGTTGTTTTTGGTGTCTATTTCCGCGAGCCTTTTGTTCCATTCTCGTTTTTTTATATTTACTATCTTGGTTTTAATAGCGTTGGTGAGTATGTTGCGCATTAGCTTGTTATATTGGTTTCCGTGTTTTTGGTATAAGCGCCGGTGTTTATTTCTGGATTTTATAAGCTGTTTTAGTTCCTCGTCGGGAATTATAGCGTTAGCCTTCACGTTGTATTGCACTGTTGCCTTGTTGTATGTCCTATTTATGTTGTTGGTGAGAGTTTGAATTGTGTCGTCTATTTGTTGTTTGCTCCCTAGGTTCATTGTGATATTGCGGTTTTTGAGCATTGCTCTATATAGTTTCCAGTCTGTTTTATGGATTATGTGGCAAGGATCTTTGGATGTGGTTGTTTCAAGCTTTAGTATAACTGGAAGGTGAGTTGATGAGAGGTCGTTGATTGTATTACATTCAGTTGTGTAGGCGCAATTAGTTAGGAAGAAATCAATGTTGGACTTGATCCTGTTGGCGGTGGCATATGTATAACTGTTGGTGTCAATTATTCTGTAGTGGTGGTTCATTAGGTGTTTGTGTAGTACAATTCCGGATGAGTTGTTGCATCTGTTGTTCCAGTATTTGTGCTTGGCGTTGAGGTCACCGCCAATGAGAAATTCTTTGTTGGTGTAGGCTAGGATTATTTTGTCTAGGTCTTCTGTCGTGAGTTTCTTATTCGGAGGATTGTAGGCTGCGCCGATTGTAAGTTTTCTATTTAGTTTGATTGTGGCTGTAATAAGTTCTATTGTCGTATTTGGTTCTTGGTCGCATTCGTGTGGTATGTTTTTATGGATTAGTAGGGCTACTCCGCCACCTGTGTTAATTCTGTCTTTCCGCACTGTTTTGTAGTCTCTGATTTGGAAGTTATCGGCAGGTTTGAGCCAGGTTTCTGTTATTATAGCGATATGAATTTTATTTTGGTTCAGGAACAGCTGAAGCTCGTGTGTTTTGTTTTTCACGCTGGTCGCGTTCCATAGTAGGATGTTTAGTGTGTGATTAGCCATCGAGTTCACTGGCGGTGGCTATAATTACCTGAAGTTTTTCGAAGTTTGTTTTGCAGCTACTGAGTTTGGAGATCAGTTGTTCGACAATTGCAAGCATTTTTGCAAGATCGCATATTTCATTGAGTTGTTTGGTTTTTTGGAGGAGTGTTTCTAGTGTGTGTAGGTCGGAGGTGCTTGCTTTGCCATCTGACGTTACTTGAGCATATGATTTGAGAGGGTGTGCCGTTATGCTTGTTGCTGGGGCAGTCTTGTAATTGCTGGTGGGGAGAGTCTTAGCCTGAGTTATTGTTGCTGTGTGCCGGAGGGTTTTTCTTTGTATGTATTTTAGGTACGCCGGGCATTGGCTATAATTGGCGGTGTGGTTATTGCCACAGTTGGCACATTTCGGTGGTGTGTTGGGGTTTTTCTCACAGGTGCTAGATTCGTGGTCTAATCCACACTTGACGCATTTAGGTTTTTTAGTGCAGTTTTTAGAGGAGTGGCCGTGTGCCTGGCATCTGTAACATTGCGTGGTTCGTTTACCGGGTTTATATTGTTCCCAGTATATTCGAACTTGGAAGAGAGAGCCTATTTTCCTAATTTGCTGGATATGGGTGCCGGGCGGGAATATTACTTTATAGATGGGGTTCTGGGACTCGGGATCTTTCTGAATTTGTGAGCAATGAGTTGGGTGTAGCCCTGAGTTTGATATTTCGCCTATTAGTTCCTCCTCTGTAATGCGTGGTAGCCCCTTGAGGACTGCCGTGGTGTGCCTTTCTTCAGGAATGGTGTAAGTATGATATTGTATGCCTTTACTTTTGGAATAGTTTCTGAAGGATACAAAATCCTCGGTTTTGGCAAATTGGACTTTTAATTTATCCCCTAAGTATTTCAGCTGGTATCTGTCAGCGTATACTTCTTTTAGGATTTCTGAGAATCCAACAATGTTCATGTTACGACTATGTATGTACAGTGGTGGTGGTTTTCTGTGCATTTTTTGGTTTTGTTCTGGTAGCACAGTAGTATTTTCTTGGGTGTGCTTGGTTTTAGGTTTAGTGCTTCTATGTATGTTGTGCGGCATGTCAATGCATTTAAGCAGTTCATCGAATCTATTGCTGGTTTGCACGTTATATTCAGTGTCGATAGCGTTTTGGGTAATTGGTTTGGTTGATGTTATTGCTCGCTTCTTTTCGGTTTGCTTACCTTGCGTGTCGTCTGCAGGTATGCTTCTTCGTTTGAGGTTGGTGGGTAGCGTAAATATTTGGCACTGATCACTACTACTACTGTTGGGTGTGACTGCTTCGTCCGATGATGTTGAGGAGTGGCTTCTGTTCGCCATCTCCCCTGAGTTGCAAGGGTCCTCGTTCGGCGAGGCCCCGTTGCTGGCCGGATCACCAGAAAACACTTCGTTGCCTTCAGTGTAATCACTGTTGAGAGATATGCTACGTTGAGAGAGATCGAATCGAGAATCAATATCGAATGATGATTCCAACTATCAGAATATCATATGAGAATATCGAACTATCGAACTGCATCAACTGCATGCTTCCTACTAACCAACTGCATCAACTGCATCAGAATATATGCAGTTATAGTGAAAATCCTATCTTCTAGCATTCTAACTGCCAGAATCGTACTCTGTTGTTAAACAGAAGTGTAATCGAAGTGAAATCACTTGAGGAATCGAATGCCGCAAGCAGAATTCAAATCCGAGCCTCCGTTCGGCAGGAAATCGCAGTTATAGTGAAAAACCTATCTTCTAGCATTCTAACGGCCAGAATCGTACTCTGTTGTTGAACAGAAGTGTATCCGAAGTAAAATGACTAGAGGGATCGAATGCCGCAAGCAGAATTCAAATCCGAGCCTCCGTTCGGCAGGAAATCGCAGTTATAGTGAAAAACCTATCTTCTAGCATTCTAACTGCCAGAATCGTACTCTGTTGTTAAACAGAAGTGTAATCGAAGTGAAATCACTTGAGGAATCGAATGCCGCAAGCAGAATTCAAATCCGAGCCTCCGTTCGGCAGGAAATCGCAGTTATAGTGAACAACCTATCTTCTAGCATTCTAACGGCCAGAATCGTACTCTGTTGTTGAACAGAAGTGTATCCGAAGTAAAATGACTAGAGGGATCGAATGCCGCAAGCAGAATTCAAATCCGAGCCTCCGTTCGGCAGGAAATCGCAGTTATAGTGAAAAACCTATCTTCTAGCATTCTAACTGCCAGAATCGTACTCTGTTGTTAAACAGAAGTGTAATCGAAGTGAAATCACTTGAGGAATCGAATGCCGCAAGCAGAATTCAAATCCGAGCCTCCGTTCGGCAGGAAATCGCAGTTATAGTGAAAAATCTATCTTCCAGCATTCTAACTGCCAGAATCGTACTCTGTTGTTAAACAGAAGTGTAATCGAAGTGAAATGACTTGAGGAATCGAATGCCGCAAGCAGAATTCAAATCCGAGCCTCCGTTCGGCAGGAAATCGCAGTTATAGTGAAAAACCTATCTTCTAGCATTCTAACGGCCAGAATCGTACTCTGTTGTTGAACAGAAGTGTATCCGAAGTAAAATGACTAGAGGGATCGAATGCCGCAAGCAGAATTCAAATCCGAGCCTCCGTTCGGCAGGAAATCGCAGTTATAGTGAAAAACCTATCTTCTAGCATTCTAACGGCCAGAATCGTACTCTGTTGTTGAACAGAAGTGTATCCGAAGTAAAATGACTAGAGGGATCGAATGCCGCAAGCAGAATTCAAATCCGAGCCTCCGTTCGGCAGGAAATCGCAGTTATAGTGAAAAACATATCTTCTAGCAATCTAACTGCCAGAATCGTACTCTGTTGTTAAACAGAAGTGTAATCGAAGTGAAATCACTTGAGGAATCGAATGCCGCAAGCAGAATTCAAATCCGAGCCTCCGTTCGGTAGGAAATCGCAGTTATAGTGGTTTTTTTTTTTTTTTTTTTTGTATCTGACGTGATGTGTGGAGTGCGGTTCCCTGGGAGTATATTTCCTGTTAACCCGCACAGCATTGTTTTTAGTTGACTATTTTCTTCATGAGATGTGGCGTCTGTATTGAGTGCATGAGCATGTGTATGAGGAAAGTTTCAAAAAACTCATAGGCATGAATTGTTTGGGGGTTGGGTTATGAATTGTCTTTCGATCTATGACTTCTTTAGTATGTTTTCCATTTTGTGCTGTATTATTTCTTTGATATAGGGTGAGTTTGTGTCAGTGTGTAGTGTACTAGTCCTGGTTTTTTCAATTTTCCTTTTGTTCAAGATTATTCTAAGTATTTTGTTTTGCAATATCTGTAGTTTGTTTAGATGGGTTTTTGGCGCTTCGTGCCATGTTTCGGATGCGTATATTATTATAGGAAGAATGCAGGTCCTGTATAGTGTAAGTTTGATTTTTATGTCAAGTTTGCTTTTCCAGCATATTAGGTTAAATAGTTTTGCATATGCTGCGTATGCTTTCTTGTGCCTGTCTTTGACGGCGGCTACCCAGCTCATTTTCTGGTCAAGTATCGTCCCTAAGTATTTGACAGATTTGGTCCATGGAATCTCTTGCCCTAGTATTTTTATGGTATGTCTCGCGTTTTGTCTAGTTCTATGAAAGATTATTGCTTCAGTTTTTGAGGGATTGATTTGCAGCTTCCAGTTTTGGAAGTATACTTCGAGTTTGTGGGCGTGATGCTGGGCTTTTTTGACTGCTAGGTCGATTGACCAAGATGACGCTAGTATGGCAGTGTCGTCTGCGTACATCGCTAGTTTAGTAGTGGAAGTCTTTGGTATGTCCGAGGTGTAGATGTTGAAAAGTATAGGACCCAGTACGGAACCCTGGGGTACTCCAGCAAGTTGTGGCTCTGTTTTAGAATTGTTTCCGTTCACCTTTGTATATGCGGTTCTGTCGTTGAGGTAGCTCTTGATTATCTGCAGTAGCGGCGAGCTGAAGTTAAGTTTCGAGAGCTTATAGTGTAGACCTTCGTGCCAGACGAGGTCAAAGGCTTTGCTCAGGTCTAGGCTTACCATGCAGGTTTTTTGGTGGAGTATCTGGGCTTGTTTTATTAATTCTTTAATCCTGCAGAGTTGCAGTGTTGTCGAGTGTCCTGGCCTAAAGCCGTATTGTTCGGGCGGCATTGTCTCATTATACCCTTTTTCTGCGATGATTGTTTTAAGTATGCACTTTTCAAGCAGCTTTCCCAGGAGGCTTAGCAGGCTGATGGGCCTGTAACTTTTAGGATCCGTGTCCGGTTTGCCTGGTTTCTTGATGGGGACTATGCGCGCGATTTTCCACGCGTCCGGGAAATAGCAGATGTTATAGCATGCTTGGAAGATGTAATATATCTGGAGGACTGGTTTCTTAGGAAGGTTTTTTAGCTTTATGGCAGTTATTTTGTCGTCTCCCGGTGAATTCTTTTTGAGTTTGGAAATTTCCTTTTTTAGATCTCTCGGGGTGATGTATTTGTGCAGTTTCAGACCTTGCTTGGTGCTATGTGTATTGGCTTCTTCTTGCCTGACTTCGGTGTCGAGCGGACTTGATGTCTTTAGGGAGGTGATTTGAGCCTCCATGAATTGGTCATTCAATAGGTCTGCTTTTTGTTTGTCTGTTACTGCCTCCTTATCGTTGAGATTCAGGGGAGGGATGATGGTTCTTACTCTGTTAATGCTCTTATGGAGTTTCCATATTGTGTTGTTTTTGGTGTCTATTTCCGCGAGCCTTTTGTTCCATTCTCGTTTTTTTATATTTACTATCTTGGTTTTAATAGCGTTGGTGAGTATGTTGCGCATTAGCTTGTTATATTGGTTTCCGTGTTTTTGGTATAAGCGCCGGTGTTTATTTCTGGATTTTATAAGCTGTTTTAGTTCCTCGTCGGGAATTATAGCGTTAGCCTTCACGTTGTATTGCACTGTTGCCTTGTTGTATGTCCTATTTATGTTGTTGGTGAGAGTTTGAATTGTGTCGTCTATTTGTTGTTTGCTCCCTAGGTTCATTGTGATATTGCGGTTTTTGAGCATTGCTCTATATAGTTTCCAGTCTGTTTTATGGATTATGTGGCAAGGATCTTTGGATGTGGTTGTTTCAAGCTTTAGTATAACTGGAAGGTGAGTTGATGAGAGGTCGTTGATTGTATTACATTCAGTTGTGTAGGCGCAATTAGTTAGGAAGAAATCAATGTTGGACTTGATCCTGTTGGCGGTGGCATATGTATAACTGTTGGTGTCAATTATTCTGTAGTGGTGGTTCATTAGGTGTTTGTGTAGTACAATTCCGGATGAGTTGTTGCATCTGTTGTTCCAGTATTTGTGCTTGGCGTTGAGGTCACCGCCAATGAGAAATTCTTTGTTGGTGTAGGCTAGGATTATTTTGTCTAGGTCTTCTGTCGTGAGTTTCTTATTCGGAGGATTGTAGGCTGCGCCGATTGTAAGTTTTCTATTTAGTTTGATTGTGGCTGTAATAAGTTCTATTGTCGTATTTGGTTCTTGGTCGCATTCGTGTGGTATGTTTTTATGGATTAGTAGGGCTACTCCGCCACCTGTGTTAATTCTGTCTTTCCGCACTGTTTTGTAGTCTCTGATTTGGAAGTTATCGGCAGGTTTGAGCCAGGTTTCTGTTATTATAGCGATATGAATTTTATTTTGGTTCAGGAACAGCTGAAGCTCGTGTGTTTTGTTTTTCACGCTGGTCGCGTTCCATAGTAGGATGTTTAGTGTGTGATTAGCCATCGAGTTCACTGGCGGTGGCTATAATTACCTGAAGTTTTTCGAAGTTTGTTTTGCAGCTACTGAGTTTGGAGATCAGTTGTTCGACAATTGCAAGCATTTTTGCAAGATCGCATATTTCATTGAGTTGTTTGGTTTTTTGGAGGAGTGTTTCTAGTGTGTGTAGGTCGGAGGTGCTTGCTTTGCCATCTGACGTTACTTGAGCATATGATTTGAGAGGGTGTGCCGTTATGCTTGTTGCTGGGGCAGTCTTGTAATTGCTGGTGGGGAGAGTCTTAGCCTGAGTTATTGTTGCTGTGTGCCGGAGGGTTTTTCTTTGTATGTATTTTAGGTACGCCGGGCATTGGCTATAATTGGCGGTGTGGTTATTGCCACAGTTGGCACATTTCGGTGGTGTGTTGGGGTTTTTCTCACAGGTGCTAGATTCGTGGTCTAATCCACACTTGACGCATTTAGGTTTTTTAGTGCAGTTTTTAGAGGAGTGGCCGTGTGCCTGGCATCTGTAACATTGCGTGGTTCGTTTACCGGGTTTATATTGTTCCCAGTATATTCGAACTTGGAAGAGAGAGCCTATTTTCCTAATTTGCTGGATATGGGTGCCGGGCGGGAATATTACTTTATAGATGGGGTTCTGGGACTCGGGATCTTTCTGAATTTGTGAGCAATGAGTTGGGTGTAGCCCTGAGTTTGATATTTCGCCTATTAGTTCCTCCTCTGTAATGCGTGGTAGCCCCTTGAGGACTGCCGTGGTGTGCCTTTCTTCAGGAATGGTGTAAGTATGATATTGTATGCCTTTACTTTTGGAATAGTTTCTGAAGGATACAAAATCCTCGGTTTTGGCAAATTGGACTTTTAATTTATCCCCTAAGTATTTCAGCTGGTATCTGTCAGCGTATACTTCTTTTAGGATTTCTGAGAATCCAACAATGTTCATGTTACGACTATGTATGTACAGTGGTGGTGGTTTTCTGTGCATTTTTTGGTTTTGTTCTGGTAGCACAGTAGTATTTTCTTGGGTGTGCTTGGTTTTAGGTTTAGTGCTTCTATGTATGTTGTGCGGCATGTCAATGCATTTAAGCAGTTCATCGAATCTATTGCTGGTTTGCACGTTATATTCAGTGTCGATAGCGTTTTGGGTAATTGGTTTGGTTGATGTTATTGCTCGCTTCTTTTCGGTTTGCTTACCTTGCGTGTCGTCTGCAGGTATGCTTCTTCGTTTGAGGTTGGTGGGTAGCGTAAATATTTGGCACTGATCACTACTACTACTGTTGGGTGTGACTGCTTCGTCCGATGATGTTGAGGAGTGGCTTCTGTTCGCCATCTCCCCTGAGTTGCAAGGGTCCTCGTTCGGCGAGGCCCCGTTGCTGGCCGGATCACCAGAAAACACTTCGTTGCCTTCAGTGTAATCACTGTTGAGAGATATGCTACGTTGAGAGAGATCGAATCGAGAATCAATATCGAATGATGATTCCAACTATCAGAATATCATATGAGAATATCGAACTATCGAACTGCATCAACTGCATGCTTCCTACTAACCAACTGCATCAACTGCATCAGAATATCTGCAGTTATAGTGAAAATCCTATCTTCTAGCATTCTAACTGCCAGAATCGTACTCTGTTGTTAAACAGAAGTGTAATCGAAGTGAAATCACTTGAGGAATCGAATGCCGCAAGCAGAATTCAAATCCGAGCCTCCGTTCGGCAGGAAATCGCAGTTATAGTGAAAAACCTATCTTCTAGCATTCTAACGGCCAGAATCGTACTCTGTTGTTGAACAGAAGTGTATCCGAAGTAAAATGACTAGAGGGATCGAATGCCGCAAGCAGAATTCAAATCCGAGCCTCCGTTCGGCAGGAAATCGCAGTTATAGTGAAAAACCTATCTTCTAGCATTCTAACTGCCAGAATCGTACTCTGTTGTTAAACAGAAGTGTAATCGAAGTGAAATCACTTGAGGAATCGAATGCCGCAAGCAGAATTCAAATCCGAGCCTCCGTTCGGCAGGAAATCGCAGTTATAGTGAACAACCTATCTTCTAGCATTCTAACGGCCAGAATCGTACTCTGTTGTTGAACAGAAGTGTATCCGAAGTAAAATGACTAGAGGGATCGAATGCCGCAAGCAGAATTCAAATCCGAGCCTCCGTTCGGCAGGAAATCGCAGTTATAGTGAAAAACCTATCTTCTAGCATTCTAACTGCCAGAATCGTACTCTGTTGTTAAACAGAAGTGTAATCGAAGTGAAATCACTTGAGGAATCGAATGCCGCAAGCAGAATTCAAATCCGAGCCTCCGTTCGGTAGGAAATCGCAGTTATAGTGAAAAACCTATCTTCTAGCATTCTAACTGCCAGAATCGTACTCTGTTGTTAAACAGAAGTGTAATCGAAGTGAAATCACTTGAGGAATCGAATGCCGCAAGCAGAATTCAAATCCGAGCCTCCGTTCGGCAGGAAATCGCAGTTATAGTGAAAAACCTATCTTCTAGCATTCTAACTGCCAGAATCGTACTCTGTTGTTAAACAGAAGTGTAATCGAAGTGAAATCACTTGAGGAATCGAATGCCGCAAGCAGAATTCAAATCCGAGCCTCCGTTCGGCAGGAAATCGCAGTTATAGTGAAAAACCTATCTTCTAGCATTCTAACTGCCAGAATCGTACTCTGTTGTTAAACAGAAGTGTAATCGAAGTGAAATGACTTGAGGAATCGAATGCCGCAAGCAGAATTCAAATCCGAGCCTCCGCTCGGCAGGAAATCGCAGTTATAGTGAAAAACCTATCTTCCAGCATTCTAACTGCCAGAATAGTACTCTGTTGTTAAACAGAAGTGTAATCGAAGTGAAATCACTTGAGGAATCGAATGCCGCAAGCAGAATTCAAATCCGAGCCTCCGTTCGGCAGGAAATCGCAGTTATAGTGAAAAACCTATCTTCTAGCATTCTAACTGCCAGAATCGTACTCTGTTGTTAATCGAAGTGAAATCACTTGAGGAATCGAATGCCGCAAGCAGAATTCAAATCCGAGCCTCCGTTCGGCAGGAAATCGCAGTTATAGTGAAAAATCTATCTTCCAGCATTCTAACTGCCAGAATCGTACTCTGTTGTTAAACAGAAGTGTAATCGAAGTGAAATGACTTGA
Source organism: Ectemnius lituratus (assembly GCA_910593735.2). Classification (NCBI taxonomy): domain Eukaryota; kingdom Metazoa; phylum Arthropoda; class Insecta; order Hymenoptera; family Crabronidae; genus Ectemnius; species Ectemnius lituratus. The sequence goes on along the minus strand of OU343044.1, from coordinate 912,797 downwards.
GGAATCGAATGCCGCAAGCAGAATTCAAATCCGAGCCTCCGTTCGGCAGGAAATCGCAGTTATAGTGAAAAACCTATCTTCTAGCATTCTAACGGCCAGAATCGTACTCTGTTGTTGAACAGAAGTGTATCCGAAGTAAAATGACTAGAGGGATCGAATGCCGCAAGCAGAATTCAAATCCGAGCCTCCGTTCGGCAGGAAATCGCAGTTATAGTGAAAAACCTATCTTCTAGCATTCTAACGGCCAGAATCGTACTCTGTTGTTGAACAGAAGTGTATCCGAAGTAAAATGACTAGAGGGATCGAATGCCGCAAGCAGAATTCAAATCCGAGCCTCCGTTCGGCAGGAAATCGCAGTTATAGTGAAAAACCTATCTTCTAGCATTCTAACTGCCAGAATCGTACTCTGTTGTTAAACAGAAGTGTAATCGAAGTGAAATCACTTGAGGAATCGAATGCCGCAAGCAGAATTCAAATCCGAGCCTCCGTTCGGTAGGAAATCGCAGTTATAGTGAAAAATCTATCTTCCAGCATTCTAACTGCCAGAATCGTACTCTGTTGTTAAACAGAAGTGTAATCGAAGTGAAATGACTTGAGGAATCGAATGCCGCAAGCAGAATTCAAATCCGAGCCTCCGTTCGGCAGGAAATCGCAGTTATAGTGAAAAACCTATCTTCTAGCATTCTAACGGCCAGAATCGTACTCTGTTGTTGAACAGAAGTGTATCCGAAGTAAAATGACTAGAGGGATCGAATGCCGCAAGCAGAATTCAAATCCGAGCCTCCGTTCGGCAGGAAATCGCAGTTATAGTGAAAAACCTATCTTCTAGCATTCTAACGGCCAGAATCGTACTCTGTTGTTGAACAGAAGTGTAACCGAAGTAAAATGACTAGAGGGATCGAATGCCGCAAGCAGAATTCAAATCCGAGCCTCCGTTCGGCAGGAAATCGCAGTTATAGTGAAAAACCTATCTTCTAGCATTCTAACTGCCAGAATCGTACTCTGTTGTTAAACAGAAGTGTAATCGAAGTGAAATCACTTGAGGAATCGAATGCCGCAAGCAGAATTCAAATCCGAGCCTCCGTTCGGTAGGAAATCGCAGTTATAGTGAAAATCCTATCTTCTAGCATTCTAACTGCCAGAATCGTACTCTGTTGTTAAACAGAAGTGTAATCGAAGTGAAATCACTTGAGGAATCGAATGCCGCAAGCAGAATTCAAATCCGAGCCTCCGTTCGGTAGGAAATCGCAGTTATAGTGAAAATCCTATCTTCTAGCATTCTAACTGCCAGAATCGTACTCTGTTGTTAAACAGAAGTGTAATCGAAGTGAAATGACTTGAGGAATCGAATGCCGCAAGCAGAATTCAAATCCGAGCCTCCGTTCGGCAGGAAATCGCAGTTATAGTGAAAAACCTATCTTCTAGCATTCTAAATGCCAGAATCGTACTCTGTTGTTAATCGAAGTGAAATCACTTGAGGAATCGAATGCCGCAAGCAGAATTCAAATCCGAGCCTCCGTTCGGCAGGAAATCGCAGTTATAGTGAAAAACCTATCTTCCAGCATTCTAACTGCCAGAATCGTACTCTGTTGTTAAACAGAAGTGTAATCGAAGTGAAATCACTTGAGGAATCGAATGCCGCAAGCAGAATTCAAATCCGAGCCTCCGTTCGGCAGGAAATCGCAGTTATAGTGAAAAACCTATCTTCTAGCATTCTAACTGCCAGAATCGTACTCTGTTGTTAATCGAAGTGAAATCACTTGAGGAATCGAATGCCGCAAGCAGAATTCAAATCCGAGCCTCCGTTCGGCAGGAAATCGCAGTTATAGTGAAAAATCTATCTTCCAGCATTCTAACTGCCAGAATCGTACTCTGTTGTTAAACAGAAGTGTAATCGAAGTGAAATCACTTGAGGAATCGAATGCCGCAAGCAGAATTCAAATCCGAGCCTCCGTTCGGCAGGAAATCGCAGTTATAGTGAAAAACATATCTTCTAGCAATCTAACTGCCAGAATCGTACTCTGTTGTTAAACAGAAGTGTAATCGAAGTGAAATCACTTGAGGAATCGAATGCCGCAAGCAGAATTCAAATCCGAGCCTCCGTTCGGTAGGAAATCGCAGTTATAGTGAAAATCCTATCTTCTAGCATTCTAACTGCCAGAATCGTACTCTGTTGTTAAACAGAAGTGTAATCGAAGTGAAATCACTTGAGGAATCGAATGCCGCAAGCAGAATTCAAATCCGAGCCTCCGTTCGGCAGGAAATCGCAGTTATAGTGAAAAACCTATCTTCTAGCATTCTAACGGCCAGAATCGTACTCTGTTGTTGAACAGAAGTGTATCCGAAGTAAAATGACTAGAGGGATCGAATGCCGCAAGCAGAATTCAAATCCGAGCCTCCGTTCGGCAGGAAATCGCAGTTATAGTGAAAAACCTATCTTCTAGCATTCTAACTGCCAGAATCGTACTCTGTTGTTAAACAGAAGTGTAATCGAAGTGAAATCACTTGAGGAATCGAATGCCGCAAGCAGAATTCAAATCCGAGCCTCCGTTCGGTAGGAAATCGCAGTTATAGTGAAAATCCTATCTTCTAGCATTCTAACTGCCAGAATCGTACTCTGTTGTTAAACAGAAGTGTAATCGAAGTGAAATCACTTGAGGAATCGAATGCCGCAAGCAGAATTCAAATCCGAGCCTCCGTTCGGTAGGAAATCGCAGTTATAGTGAAAATCCTATCTTCTAGCATTCTAACTGCCAGAATCGTACTCTGTTGTTAAACAGAAGTGTAATCGAAGTGAAATGACTTGAGGAATCGAATGCCGCAAGCAGAATTCAAATCCGAGCCTCCGTTCGGCAGGAAATCGCAGTTATAGTGAAAAACCTATCTTCTAGCATTCTAACTGCCAGAATCGTACTCTGTTGTTAATCGAAGTGAAATCACTTGAGGAATCGAATGCCGGAAGCAGAATTCAAATCCGAGCCTCCGTTCGGCAGGAAATCGCAGTTATAGTGAAAAACCTATCTTCCAGCATTCTAACTGCCAGAATAGTACTCTGTTGTTAAACAGAAGTGTAATCGAAGTGAAATCACTTGAGGAATCGAATGCCGCAAGCAGAATTCAAATCCGAGCCTCCGTTCGGCAGGAAATCGCAGTTATAGTGAAAAACCTATCTTCTAGCATTCTAACTGCCAGAATCGTACTCTGTTGTTAATCGAAGTGAAATCACTTGAGGAATCGAATGCCGCAAGCAGAATTCAAATCCGAGCCTCCGTTCGGCAGGAAATCGCAGTTATAGTGAAAAACATATCTTCTAGCAATCTAACTGCCAGAATCGTACTCTGTTGTTAAACAGAAGTGTAATCGAAGTGAAATCACTTGAGGAATCGAATGCCGCAAGCAGAATTCAAATCCGAGCCTCCGTTCGGTAGGAAATCGCAGTTATAGTGAAAATCCTATCTTCTAGCATTCTAACTGCCAGAATCGTACTCTGTTGTTAAACAGAAGTGTAATCGAAGTGAAATCACTTGAGGAATCGAATGCCGCAAGCAGAATTCAAATCCGAGCCTCCGTTCGGCAGGAAATCGCAGTTATAGTGAAAAACCTATCTTCTAGCATTCTAACGGCCAGAATCGTACTCTGTTGTTGAACAGAAGTGTATCCGAAGTAAAATGACTAGAGGGATCGAATGCCGCAAGCAGAATTCAAATCCGAGCCTCCGTTCGGCAGGAAATCGCAGTTATAGTGAAAAACCTATCTTCTAGCATTCTAACTGCCAGAATCGTACTCTGTTGTTAAACAGAAGTGTAATCGAAGTGAAATCACTTGAGGAATCGAATGCCGCAAGCAGAATTCAAATCCGAGCCTCCGTTCGGCAGGAAATCGCAGTTATAGTGAAAAACCTATCTTCTAGCATTCTAACTGCCAGAATCGTACTCTGTTGTTAAACAGAAGTGTAATCGAAGTGAAATCACTTGAGGAATCGAATGCCGCAAGCAGAATTCAAATCCGAGCCTCCGTTCGGTAGGAAATCGCAGTTATAGTGAAAAACCTATCTTCTAGCATTCTAACTGCCAGAATCGTACTCTGTTGTTAAACAGAAGTGTAATCGAAGTGAAATCACTTGAGGAATCGAATGCCGCAAGCAGAATTCAAATCCGAGCCTCCGTTCGGCAGGAAATCGCAGTTATAGTGAAAAACCTATCTTCTAGCATTCTAACGGCCAGAATCGTACTCTGTTGTTGAACAGAAGTGTATCCGAAGTAAAATGACTAGAGGGATCGAATGCCGCAAGCAGAATTCAAATCCGAGCCTCCGTTCGGCAGGAAATCGCAGTTATAGTGAAAAACCTATCTTCTAGCATTCTAACGGCCAGAATCGTACTCTGTTGTTGAACAGAAGTGTATCCGAAGTAAAATGACTAGAGGGATCGAATGCCGCAAGCAGAATTCAAATCCGAGCCTCCGTTCGGCAGGAAATCGCAGTTATAGTGAAAAACCTATCTTCTAGCATTCTAACTGCCAGAATCGTACTCTGTTGTTAAACAGAAGTGTAATCGAAGTGAAATCACTTGAGGAATCGAATGCCGCAAGCAGAATTCAAATCCGAGCCTCCGTTCGGTAGGAAATCGCAGTTATAGTGAAAAATCTATCTTCCAGCATTCTAACTGCCAGAATCGTACTCTGTTGTTAAACAGAAGTGTAATCGAAGTGAAATGACTTGAGGAATCGAATGCCGCAAGCAGAATTCAAATCCGAGCCTCCGTTCGGCAGGAAATCGCAGTTATAGTGAAAAACCTATCTTCTAGCATTCTAACGGCCAGAATCGTACTCTGTTGTTGAACAGAAGTGTATCCGAAGTAAAATGACTAGAGGGATCGAATGCCGCAAGCAGAATTCAAATCCGAGCCTCCGTTCGGCAGGAAATCGCAGTTATAGTGAAAAACCTATCTTCTAGCATTCTAACGGCCAGAATCGTACTCTGTTGTTGAACAGAAGTGTATCCGAAGTGAAATCACTTGAGGAATCGAATGCCGCAAGCAGAATTCAAATCCGAGCCTCCGTTCGGTAGGAAATCGCAGTTATAGTGAAAATCCTATCTTCTAGCATTCTAACTGCCAGAATCGTACTCTGTTGTTAAACAGAAGTGTAATCGAAGTGAAATCACTTGAGGAATCGAATGCCGCAAGCAGAATTCAAATCCGAGCCTCCGTTCGGTAGGAAATCGCAGTTATAGTGAAAATCCTATCTTCTAGCATTCTAACTGCCAGAATCGTACTCTGTTGTTAAACAGAAGTGTAATCGAAGTGAAATGACTTGAGGAATCGAATGCCGCAAGCAGAATTCAAATCCGAGCCTCCGTTCGGCAGGAAATCGCAGTTATAGTGAAAAACCTATCTTCTAGCATTCTAACTGCCAGAATCGTACTCTGTTGTTAATCGAAGTGAAATCACTTGAGGAATCGAATGCCGCAAGCAGAATTCAAATCCGAGCCTCCGTTCGGCAGGAAATCGCAGTTATAGTGAAAAACCTATCTTCCAGCATTCTAACTGCCAGAATAGTACTCTGTTGTTAAACAGAAGTGTAATCGAAGTGAAATCACTTGAGGAATCGAATGCCGCAAGCAGAATTCAAATCCGAGCCTCCGTTCGGCAGGAAATCGCAGTTATAGTGAAAAACCTATCTTCTAGCATTCTAACTGCCAGAATCGTACTCTGTTGTTAATCGAAGTGAAATCACTTGAGGAATCGAATGCCGCAAGCAGAATTCAAATCCGAGCCTCCGTTCGGCAGGAAATCGCAGTTATAGTGAAAAACCTATCTTCCAGCATTCTAACTGCCAGAATAGTACTCTGTTGTTAAACAGAAGTGTAATCGAAGTGAAATGACTTGAGGAATCGAATGCCGCAAGCAGAATTCAAATCCGAGCCTCCGTTCGGCAGGAAATCGCAGTTATAGTGAAAAACATATCTTCTAGCAATCTAACTGCCAGAATCGTACTCTGTTGTTAAACAGAAGTGTAATCGAAGTGAAATCACTTGAGGAATCGAATGCCGCAAGCAGAATTCAAATCCGAGCCTCCGTTCGGCAGGAAATCGCAGTTATAGTGAAAAACCTATCTTCTAGCATTCTAACGGCCAGAATCGTACTCTGTTGTTGAACAGAAGTGTATCCGAAGTAAAATGACTAGAGGGATCGAATGCCGCAAGCAGAATTCAAATCCGAGCCTCCGTTCGGCAGGAAATCGCAGTTATAGTGAAAAACCTATCTTCTAGCATTCTAACTGCCAGAATCGTACTCTGTTGTTAAACAGAAGTGTAATCGAAGTGAAATCACTTGAGGAATCGAATGCCGCAAGCAGAATTCAAATCCGAGCCTCCGTTCGGCAGGAAATCGCAGTTATAGTGAAAAAACTATCTTCTAGCATTCTAACGGCCAGAATCGTACTCTGTTGTTGAACAGAAGTGTATCCGAAGTAAAATGACTAGAGGGATCGAATGCCGCAAGCAGAATTCAAATCCGAGCCTCCGTTCGGCAGGAAATCGCAGTTATAGTGAAAAACCTATCTTCTAGCATTCTAACTGCCAGAATCGTACTCTGTTGTTAAACAGAAGTGTAATCGAAGTGAAATCACTTGAGGAATCGAATGCCGCAAGCAGAATTCAAATCCGAGCCTCCGTTCGGTAGGAAATCGCAGTTATAGTGAAAAACCTATCTTCTAGCATTCTAACTGCCAGAATCGTACTCTGTTGTTAAACAGAAGTGTAATCGAAGTGAAATCACTTGAGGAATCGAATGCCGCAAGCAGAATTCAAATCCGAGCCTCCGTTCGGCAGGAAATCGCAGTTATAGTGAAAAACCTATCTTCTAGCATTCTAACTGCCAGAATCGTACTCTGTTGTTAAACAGAAGTGTAATCGAAGTGAAATCACTTGAGGAATCGAATGCCGCAAGCAGAATTCAAATCCGAGCCTCCGTTCGGCAGGAAATCGCAGTTATAGTGAAAAACCTATCTTCTAGCATTCTAACTGCCAGAATCGTACTCTGTTGTTAAACAGAAGTGTAATCGAAGTGAAATGACTTGAGGAATCGAATGCCGCAAGCAGAATTCAAATCCGAGCCTCCGCTCGGCAGGAAATCGCAGTTATAGTGAAAAACCTATCTTCCAGCATTCTAACTGCCAGAATAGTACTCTGTTGTTAAACAGAAGTGTAATCGAAGTGAAATCACTTGAGGAATCGAATGCCGCAAGCAGAATTCAAATCCGAGCCTCCGTTCGGCAGGAAATCGCAGTTATAGTGAAAAACCTATCTTCTAGCATTCTAACTGCCAGAATCGTACTCTGTTGTTAATCGAAGTGAAATCACTTGAGGAATCGAATGCAGCAAGCAGAATTCAAATCCGAGCCTCCGTTCGGCAGGAAATCGCAGTTATAGTGAAAAATCTATCTTCCAGCATTCTAACTGCCAGAATCGTACTCTGTTGTTAAACAGAAGTGTAATCGAAGTGAAATGACTTGAGGAATCGAATGCCGCAAGCAGAATTCAAATCCGAGCCTCCGTTCGGCAGGAAATCGCAGTTATAGTGAAAAACCTATCTTCTAGCATTCTAACGGCCAGAATCGTACTCTGTTGTTGAACAGAAGTGTATCCGAAGTAAAATGACTAGAGGGATCGAATGCCGCAAGCAGAATTCAAATCCGAGCCTCCGTTCGGCAGGAAATCGCAGTTATAGTGAAAAACCTATCTTCTAGCATTCTAACGGCCAGAATCGTACTCTGTTGTTGAACAGAAGTGTATCCGAAGTAAAATGACTAGAGGGATCGAATGCCGCAAGCAGAATTCAAATCCGAGCCTCCGTTCGGCAGGAAATCGCAGTTATAGTGAAAAACCTATCTTCTAGCATTCTAACTGCCAGAATCGTACTCTGTTGTTAAACAGAAGTGTAATCGAAGTGAAATCACTTGAGGAATCGAATGCCGCAAGCAGAATTCAAATCCGAGCCTCCGTTCGGTAGGAAATCGCAGTTATAGTGAAAATCCTATCTTCTAGCATTCTAACTGCCAGAATCGTACTCTGTTGTTAAACAGAAGTGTAATCGAAGTGAAATCACTTGAGGAATCGAATGCCGCAAGCAGAATTCAAATCCGAGCCTCCGTTCGGTAGGAAATCGCAGTTATAGTGAAAAACCTATCTTCTAGCATTCTAACTGCCAGAATCGTACTCTGTTGTTAATCGAAGTGAAATCACTTGAGGAATCGAATGCCGCAAGCAGAATTCAAATCCGAGCCTCCGTTCGGCAGGAAATCGCAGTTATAGTGAAAAACCTATCTTCTAGCATTCTAACGGCCAGAATCGTACTCTGTTGTTGAACAGAAGTGTATCCGAAGTAAAATGACTAGAGGGATCGAATGCCGCAAGCAGAATTCAAATCCGAGCCTCCGTTCGGCAGGAAATCGCAGTTATAGTGAAAAACATATCTTCTAGCAATCTAACTGCCAGAATCGTACTCTGTTGTTAAACAGAAGTGTAATCGAAGTGAAATCACTTGAGGAATCGAATGCCGCAAGCAGAATTCAAATCCGAGCCTCCGTTCGGTAGGAAATCGCAGTTATAGTGTTTTTTTTTTTTTTTTTTTTTGTATCTGACGTGATGTGTGGAGTGCGGTTCCCTGGGAGTATATTTCCTGTTAACCCGCACAGCATTGTTTTTAGTTGACTATTTTCTTCATGAGATGTGGCGTCTGTATTGAGTGCATGAGCATGTGTATGAGGAAAGTTTCAAAAAACTCATAGGCATGAATTGTTTGGGGGTTGGGTTATGAATTGTCTTTCGATCTATGACTTCTTTAGTATGTTTTCCATTTTGTGCTGTATTATTTCTTTGATATAGGGTGAGTTTGTGTCAGTGTGTAGTGTACTAGTCCTGGTTTTTTCAATTTTCCTTTTGTTCAAGATTATTCTAAGTATTTTGTTTTGCAATATCTGTAGTTTGTTTAGATGGGTTTTTGGCGCTTCGTGCCATGTTTCGGATGCGTATATTATTATAGGAAGAATGCAGGTCCTGTATAGTGTAAGTTTGATTTTTATGTCAAGTTTGCTTTTCCAGCATATTAGGTTAAATAGTTTTGCATATGCTGCGTATGCTTTCTTGTGCCTGTCTTTGACGGCGGCTACCCAGCTCATTTTCTGGTCAAGTATCGTCCCTAAGTATTTGACAGATTTGGTCCATGGAATCTCTTGCCCTAGTATTTTTATGGTATGTCTCGCGTTTTGTCTAGTTCTATGAAAGATTATTGCTTCAGTTTTTGAGGGATTGATTTGCAGCTTCCAGTTTTGGAAGTATACTTCGAGTTTGTGGGCGTGATGCTGGGCTTTTTTGACTGCTAGGTCGATTGACCAAGATGACGCTAGTATGGCAGTGTCGTCTGCGTACATCGCTAGTTTAGTAGTGGAAGTCTTTGGTATGTCCGAGGTGTAGATGTTGAAAAGTATAGGACCCAGTACGGAACCCTGGGGTACTCCAGCAAGTTGTGGCTCTGTTTTAGAATTGTTTCCGTTCACCTTTGTATATGCGGTTCTGTCGTTGAGGTAGCTCTTGATTATCTGCAGTAGCGGCGAGCTGAAGTTAAGTTTCGAGAGCTTATAGTGTAGACCTTCGTGCCAGACGAGGTCAAAGGCTTTGCTCAGGTCTAGGCTTACCATGCAGGTTTTTTGGTGGAGTATCTGGGCTTGTTTTATTAATTCTTTAATCCTGCAGAGTTGCAGTGTTGTCGAGTGTCCTGGCCTAAAGCCGTATTGTTCGGGCGGCATTGTCTCATTATACCCTTTTTCTGCGATGATTGTTTTAAGTATGCACTTTTCAAGCAGCTTTCCCAGGAGGCTTAGCAGGCTGATGGGCCTGTAACTTTTAGGATCCGTGTCCGGTTTGCCTGGTTTCTTGATGGGGACTATGCGCGCGATTTTCCACGCGTCCGGGAAATAGCAGATGTTATAGCATGCTTGGAAGATGTAATATATCTGGAGGACTGGTTTCTTAGGAAGGTTTTTTAGCTTTATGGCAGTTATTTTGTCGTCTCCCGGTGAATTCTTTTTGAGTTTGGAAATTTCCTTTTTTAGATCTCTCGGGGTGATGTATTTGTGCAGTTTCAGACCTTGCTTGGTGCTATGTGTATTGGCTTCTTCTTGCCTGACTTCGGTGTCGAGCGGACTTGATGTCTTTAGGGAGGTGATTTGAGCCTCCATGAATTGGTCATTCAATAGGTCTGCTTTTTGTTTGTCTGTTACTGCCTCCTTATCGTTGAGATTCAGGGGAGGGATGATGGTTCTTACTCTGTTAATGCTCTTATGGAGTTTCCATATTGTGTTGTTTTTGGTGTCTATTTCCGCGAGCCTTTTGTTCCATTCTCGTTTTTTTATATTTACTATCTTGGTTTTAATAGCGTTGGTGAGTATGTTGCGCATTAGCTTGTTATATTGGTTTCCGTGTTTTTGGTATAAGCGCCGGTGTTTATTTCTGGATTTTATAAGCTGTTTTAGTTCCTCGTCGGGAATTATAGCGTTAGCCTTCACGTTGTATTGCACTGTTGCCTTGTTGTATGTCCTATTTATGTTGTTGGTGAGAGTTTGAATTGTGTCGTCTATTTGTTGTTTGCTCCCTAGGTTCATTGTGATATTGCGGTTTTTGAGCATTGCTCTATATAGTTTCCAGTCTGTTTTATGGATTATGTGGCAAGGATCTTTGGATGTGGTTGTTTCAAGCTTTAGTATAACTGGAAGGTGAGTTGATGAGAGGTCGTTGATTGTATTACATTCAGTTGTGTAGGCGCAATTAGTTAGGAAGAAATCAATGTTGGACTTGATCCTGTTGGCGGTGGCATATGTATAACTGTTGGTGTCAATTATTCTGTAGTGGTGGTTCATTAGGTGTTTGTGTAGTACAATTCCGGATGAGTTGTTGCATCTGTTGTTCCAGTATTTGTGCTTGGCGTTGAGGTCACCGCCAATGAGAAATTCTTTGTTGGTGTAGGCTAGGATTATTTTGTCTAGGTCTTCTGTCGTGAGTTTCTTATTCGGAGGATTGTAGGCTGCGCCGATTGTAAGTTTTCTATTTAGTTTGATTGTGGCTGTAATAAGTTCTATTGTCGTATTTGGTTCTTGGTCGCATTCGTGTGGTATGTTTTTATGGATTAGTAGGGCTACTCCGCCACCTGTGTTAATTCTGTCTTTCCGCACTGTTTTGTAGTCTCTGATTTGGAAGTTATCGGCAGGTTTGAGCCAGGTTTCTGTTATTATAGCGATATGAATTTTATTTTGGTTCAGGAACAGCTGAAGCTCGTGTGTTTTGTTTTTCACGCTGGTCGCGTTCCATAGTAGGATGTTTAGTGTGTGATTAGCCATCGAGTTCACTGGCGGTGGCTATAATTACCTGAAGTTTTTCGAAGTTTGTTTTGCAGCTACTGAGTTTGGAGATCAGTTGTTCGACAATTGCAAGCATTTTTGCAAGATCGCATATTTCATTGAGTTGTTTGGTTTTTTGGAGGAGTGTTTCTAGTGTGTGTAGGTCGGAGGTGCTTGCTTTGCCATCTGACGTTACTTGAGCATATGATTTGAGAGGGTGTGCCGTTATGCTTGTTGCTGGGGCAGTCTTGTAATTGCTGGTGGGGAGAGTCTTAGCCTGAGTTATTGTTGCTGTGTGCCGGAGGGTTTTTCTTTGTATGTATTTTAGGTACGCCGGGCATTGGCTATAATTGGCGGTGTGGTTATTGCCACAGTTGGCACATTTCGGTGGTGTGTTGGGGTTTTTCTCACAGGTGCTAGATTCGTGGTCTAATCCACACTTGACGCATTTAGGTTTTTTAGTGCAGTTTTTAGAGGAGTGGCCGTGTGCCTGGCATCTGTAACATTGCGTGGTTCGTTTACCGGGTTTATATTGTTCCCAGTATATTCGAACTTGGAAGAGAGAGCCTATTTTCCTAATTTGCTGGATATGGGTGCCGGGCGGGAATATTACTTTATAGATGGGGTTCTGGGACTCGGGATCTTTCTGAATTTGTGAGCAATGAGTTGGGTGTAGCCCTGAGTTTGATATTTCGCCTATTAGTTCCTCCTCTGTAATGCGTGGTAGCCCCTTGAGGACTGCCGTGGTGTGCCTTTCTTCAGGAATGGTGTAAGTATGATATTGTATGCCTTTACTTTTGGAATAGTTTCTGAAGGATACAAAATCCTCGGTTTTGGCAAATTGGACTTTTAATTTATCCCCTAAGTATTTCAGCTGGTATCTGTCAGCGTATACTTCTTTTAGGATTTCTGAGAATCCAACAATGTTCATGTTACGACTATGTATGTACAGTGGTGGTGGTTTTCTGTGCATTTTTTGGTTTTGTTCTGGTAGCACAGTAGTATTTTCTTGGGTGTGCTTGGTTTTAGGTTTAGTGCTTCTATGTATGTTGTGCGGCATGTCAATGCATTTAAGCAGTTCATCGAATCTATTGCTGGTTTGCACGTTATATTCAGTGTCGATAGCGTTTTGGGTAATTGGTTTGGTTGATGTTATTGCTCGCTTCTTTTCGGTTTGCTTACCTTGCGTGTCGTCTGCAGGTATGCTTCTTCGTTTGAGGTTGGTGGGTAGCGTAAATATTTGGCACTGATCACTACTACTACTGTTGGGTGTGACTGCTTCGTCCGATGATGTTGAGGAGTGGCTTCTGTTCGCCATCTCCCCTGAGTTGCAAGGGTCCTCGTTCGGCGAGGCCCCGTTGCTGGCCGGATCACCAGAAAACACTTCGTTGCCTTCAGTGTAATCACTGTTGAGAGATATGCTACGTTGAGAGAGATCGAATCGAGAATCAATATCGAATGATGATTCCAACTATCAGAATATCATATGAGAATATCGAACTATCGAACTGCATCAACTGCATGCTTCCTACTAACCAACTGCATCAACTGCATCAGAATATCTGCAGTTATAGTGAAAATCCTATCTTCTAGCATTCTAACTGCCAGAATCGTACTCTGTTGTTAAACAGAAGTGTAATCGAAGTGAAATCACTTGAGGAATCGAATGCCGCAAGCAGAATTCAAATCCGAGCCTCCGTTCGGCAGGAAATCGCAGTTATAGTGAAAAACCTATCTTCTAGCATTCTAACGGCCAGAATCGTACTCTGTTGTTGAACAGAAGTGTATCCGAAGTAAAATGACTAGAGGGATCGAATGCCGCAAGCAGAATTCAAATCCGAGCCTCCGTTCGGCAGGAAATCGCAGTTATAGTGAAAAACCTATCTTCTAGCATTCTAACTGCCAGAATCGTACTCTGTTGTTAAACAGAAGTGTAATCGAAGTGAAATCACTTGAGGAATCGAATGCCGCAAGCAGAATTCAAATCCGAGCCTCCGTTCGGCAGGAAATCGCAGTTATAGTGAACAACCTATCTTCTAGCATTCTAACGGCCAGAATCGTACTCTGTTGTTGAACAGAAGTGTATCCGAAGTAAAATGACTAGAGGGATCGAATGCCGCAAGCAGAATTCAAATCCGAGCCTCCGTTCGGCAGGAAATCGCAGTTATAGTGAAAAACCTATCTTCTAGCATTCTAACTGCCAGAATCGTACTCTGTTGTTAAACAGAAGTGTAATCGAAGTGAAATCACTTGAGGAATCGAATGCCGCAAGCAGAATTCAAATCCGAGCCTCCGTTCGGCAGGAAATCGCAGTTATAGTGAAAAATCTATCTTCCAGCATTCTAACTGCCAGAATCGTACTCTGTTGTTAAACAGAAGTGTAATCGAAGTGAAATGACTTGAGGAATCGAATGCCGCAAGCAGAATTCAAATCCGAGCCTCCGTTCGGCAGGAAATCGCAGTTATAGTGAAAAACCTATCTTCTAGCATTCTAACGGCCAGAATCGTACTCTGTTGTTAAACAGAAGTGTAACCGAAGTAAAATGACTAGAGGGATCGAATGCCGCAAGCAGAATTCAAATCCGAGCCTCCGTTCGGCAGGAAATCGCAGTTATAGTGAAAAACCTATCTTCTAGCATTCTAACGGCCAGAATCGTACTCTGTTGTTGAACAGAAGTGTATCCGAAGTAAAATGACTAGAGGGATCGAATGCCGCAAGCAGAATTCAAATCCGAGCCTCCGTTCGGCAGGAAATCGCAGTTATAGTGAAAAACATATCTTCTAGCAATCTAACTGCCAGAATCGTACTCTGTTGTTAAACAGAAGTGTAATCGAAGTGAAATCACTTGAGGAATCGAATGCCGCAAGCAGAATTCAAATCCGAGCCTCCGTTCGGTAGGAAATCGCAGTTATAGTGGTTTTTTTTTTTTTTTTTTTTGTATCTGACGTGATGTGTGGAGTGCGGTTCCCTGGGAGTATATTTCCTGTTAACCCGCACAGCATTGTTTTTAGTTGACTATTTTCTTCATGAGATGTGGCGTCTGTATTGAGTGCATGAGCATGTGTATGAGGAAAGTTTCAAAAAACTCATAGGCATGAATTGTTTGGGGGTTGGGTTATGAATTGTCTTTCGATCTATGACTTCTTTAGTATGTTTTCCATTTTGTGCTGTATTATTTCTTTGATATAGGGTGAGTTTGTGTCAGTGTGTAGTGTACTAGTCCTGGTTTTTTCAATTTTCCTTTTGTTCAAGATTATTCTAAGTATTTTGTTTTGCAATATCTGTAGTTTGTTTAGATGGGTTTTTGGCGCTTCGTGCCATGTTTCGGATGCGTATATTATTATAGGAAGAATGCAGGTCCTGTATAGTGTAAGTTTGATTTTTATGTCAAGTTTGCTTTTCCAGCATATTAGGTTAAATAGTTTTGCATATGCTGCGTATGCTTTCTTGTGCCTGTCTTTGACGGCGGCTACCCAGCTCATTTTCTGGTCAAGTATCGTCCCTAAGTATTTGACAGATTTGGTCCATGGAATCTCTTGCCCTAGTATTTTTATGGTATGTCTCGCGTTTTGTCTAGTTCTATGAAAGATTATTGCTTCAGTTTTTGAGGGATTGATTTGCAGCTTCCAGTTTTGGAAGTATACTTCGAGTTTGTGGGCGTGATGCTGGGCTTTTTTGACTGCTAGGTCGATTGACCAAGATGACGCTAGTATGGCAGTGTCGTCTGCGTACATCGCTAGTTTAGTAGTGGAAGTCTTTGGTATGTCCGAGGTGTAGATGTTGAAAAGTATAGGACCCAGTACGGAACCCTGGGGTACTCCAGCAAGTTGTGGCTCTGTTTTAGAATTGTTTCCGTTCACCTTTGTATATGCGGTTCTGTCGTTGAGGTAGCTCTTGATTATCTGCAGTAGCGGCGAGCTGAAGTTAAGTTTCGAGAGCTTATAGTGTAGACCTTCGTGCCAGACGAGGTCAAAGGCTTTGCTCAGGTCTAGGCTTACCATGCAGGTTTTTTGGTGGAGTATCTGGGCTTGTTTTATTAATTCTTTAATCCTGCAGAGTTGCAGTGTTGTCGAGTGTCCTGGCCTAAAGCCGTATTGTTCGGGCGGCATTGTCTCATTATACCCTTTTTCTGCGATGATTGTTTTAAGTATGCACTTTTCAAGCAGCTTTCCCAGGAGGCTTAGCAGGCTGATGGGCCTGTAACTTTTAGGATCCGTGTCCGGTTTGCCTGGTTTCTTGATGGGGACTATGCGCGCGATTTTCCACGCGTCCGGGAAATAGCAGATGTTATAGCATGCTTGGAAGATGTAATATATCTGGAGGACTGGTTTCTTAGGAAGGTTTTTTAGCTTTATGGCAGTTATTTTGTCGTCTCCCGGTGAATTCTTTTTGAGTTTGGAAATTTCCTTTTTTAGATCTCTCGGGGTGATGTATTTGTGCAGTTTCAGACCTTGCTTGGTGCTATGTGTATTGGCTTCTTCTTGCCTGACTTCGGTGTCGAGCGGACTTGATGTCTTTAGGGAGGTGATTTGAGCCTCCATGAATTGGTCATTCAATAGGTCTGCTTTTTGTTTGTCTGTTACTGCCTCCTTATCGTTGAGATTCAGGGGAGGGATGATGGTTCTTACTCTGTTAATGCTCTTATGGAGTTTCCATATTGTGTTGTTTTTGGTGTCTATTTCCGCGAGCCTTTTGTTCCATTCTCGTTTTTTTATATTTACTATCTTGGTTTTAATAGCGTTGGTGAGTATGTTGCGCATTAGCTTGTTATATTGGTTTCCGTGTTTTTGGTATAAGCGCCGGTGTTTATTTCTGGATTTTATAAGCTGTTTTAGTTCCTCGTCGGGAATTATAGCGTTAGCCTTCACGTTGTATTGCACTGTTGCCTTGTTGTATGTCCTATTTATGTTGTTGGTGAGAGTTTGAATTGTGTCGTCTATTTGTTGTTTGCTCCCTAGGTTCATTGTGATATTGCGGTTTTTGAGCATTGCTCTATATAGTTTCCAGTCTGTTTTATGGATTATGTGGCAAGGATCTTTGGATGTGGTTGTTTCAAGCTTTAGTATAACTGGAAGGTGAGTTGATGAGAGGTCGTTGATTGTATTACATTCAGTTGTGTAGGCGCAATTAGTTAGGAAGAAATCAATGTTGGACTTGATCCTGTTGGCGGTGGCATATGTATAACTGTTGGTGTCAATTATTCTGTAGTGGTGGTTCATTAGGTGTTTGTGTAGTACAATTCCGGATGAGTTGTTGCATCTGTTGTTCCAGTATTTGTGCTTGGCGTTGAGGTCACCGCCAATGAGAAATTCTTTGTTGGTGTAGGCTAGGATTATTTTGTCTAGGTCTTCTGTCGTGAGTTTCTTATTCGGAGGATTGTAGGCTGCGCCGATTGTAAGTTTTCTATTTAGTTTGATTGTGGCTGTAATAAGTTCTATTGTCGTATTTGGTTCTTGGTCGCATTCGTGTGGTATGTTTTTATGGATTAGTAGGGCTACTCCGCCACCTGTGTTAATTCTGTCTTTCCGCACTGTTTTGTAGTCTCTGATTTGGAAGTTATCGGCAGGTTTGAGCCAGGTTTCTGTTATTATAGCGATATGAATTTTATTTTGGTTCAGGAACAGCTGAAGCTCGTGTGTTTTGTTTTTCACGCTGGTCGCGTTCCATAGTAGGATGTTTAGTGTGTGATTAGCCATCGAGTTCACTGGCGGTGGCTATAATTACCTGAAGTTTTTCGAAGTTTGTTTTGCAGCTACTGAGTTTGGAGATCAGTTGTTCGACAATTGCAAGCATTTTTGCAAGATCGCATATTTCATTGAGTTGTTTGGTTTTTTGGAGGAGTGTTTCTAGTGTGTGTAGGTCGGAGGTGCTTGCTTTGCCATCTGACGTTACTTGAGCATATGATTTGAGAGGGTGTGCCGTTATGCTTGTTGCTGGGGCAGTCTTGTAATTGCTGGTGGGGAGAGTCTTAGCCTGAGTTATTGTTGCTGTGTGCCGGAGGGTTTTTCTTTGTATGTATTTTAGGTACGCCGGGCATTGGCTATAATTGGCGGTGTGGTTATTGCCACAGTTGGCACATTTCGGTGGTGTGTTGGGGTTTTTCTCACAGGTGCTAGATTCGTGGTCTAATCCACACTTGACGCATTTAGGTTTTTTAGTGCAGTTTTTAGAGGAGTGGCCGTGTGCCTGGCATCTGTAACATTGCGTGGTTCGTTTACCGGGTTTATATTGTTCCCAGTATATTCGAACTTGGAAGAGAGAGCCTATTTTCCTAATTTGCTGGATATGGGTGCCGGGCGGGAATATTACTTTATAGATGGGGTTCTGGGACTCGGGATCTTTCTGAATTTGTGAGCAATGAGTTGGGTGTAGCCCTGAGTTTGATATTTCGCCTATTAGTTCCTCCTCTGTAATGCGTGGTAGCCCCTTGAGGACTGCCGTGGTGTGCCTTTCTTCAGGAATGGTGTAAGTATGATATTGTATGCCTTTACTTTTGGAATAGTTTCTGAAGGATACAAAATCCTCGGTTTTGGCAAATTGGACTTTTAATTTATCCCCTAAGTATTTCAGCTGGTATCTGTCAGCGTATACTTCTTTTAGGATTTCTGAGAATCCAACAATGTTCATGTTACGACTATGTATGTACAGTGGTGGTGGTTTTCTGTGCATTTTTTGGTTTTGTTCTGGTAGCACAGTAGTATTTTCTTGGGTGTGCTTGGTTTTAGGTTTAGTGCTTCTATGTATGTTGTGCGGCATGTCAATGCATTTAAGCAGTTCATCGAATCTATTGCTGGTTTGCACGTTATATTCAGTGTCGATAGCGTTTTGGGTAATTGGTTTGGTTGATGTTATTGCTCGCTTCTTTTCGGTTTGCTTACCTTGCGTGTCGTCTGCAGGTATGCTTCTTCGTTTGAGGTTGGTGGGTAGCGTAAATATTTGGCACTGATCACTACTACTACTGTTGGGTGTGACTGCTTCGTCCGATGATGTTGAGGAGTGGCTTCTGTTCGCCATCTCCCCTGAGTTGCAAGGGTCCTCGTTCGGCGAGGCCCCGTTGCTGGCCGGATCACCAGAAAACACTTCGTTGCCTTCAGTGTAATCACTGTTGAGAGATATGCTACGTTGAGAGAGATCGAATCGAGAATCAATATCGAATGATGATTCCAACTATCAGAATATCATATGAGAATATCGAACTATCGAACTGCATCAACTGCATGCTTCCTACTAACCAACTGCATCAACTGCATCAGAATATCTGCAGTTATAGTGAAAATCCTATCTTCTAGCATTCTAACTGCCAGAATCGTACTCTGTTGTTAAACAGAAGTGTAATCGAAGTGAAATCACTTGAGGAATCGAATGCCGCAAGCAGAATTCAAATCCGAGCCTCCGTTCGGCAGGAAATCGCAGTTATAGTGAAAAACCTATCTTCTAGCATTCTAACGGCCAGAATCGTACTCTGTTGTTGAACAGAAGTGTATCCGAAGTAAAATGACTAGAGGGATCGAATGCCGCAAGCAGAATTCAAATCCGAGCCTCCGTTCGGCAGGAAATCGCAGTTATAGTGAAAAACCTATCTTCTAGCATTCTAACTGCCAGAATCGTACTCTGTTGTTAAACAGAAGTGTAATCGAAGTGAAATCACTTGAGGAATCGAATGCCGCAAGCAGAATTCAAATCCGAGCCTCCGTTCGGCAGGAAATCGCAGTTATAGTGAACAACCTATCTTCTAGCATTCTAACGGCCAGAATCGTACTCTGTTGTTGAACAGAAGTGTATCCGAAGTAAAATGACTAGAGGGATCGAATGCCGCAAGCAGAATTCAAATCCGAGCCTCCGTTCGGCAGGAAATCGCAGTTATAGTGAAAAACCTATCTTCTAGCATTCTAACTGCCAGAATCGTACTCTGTTGTTAAACAGAAGTGTAATCGAAGTGAAATCACTTGAGGAATCGAATGCCGCAAGCAGAATTCAAATCCGAGCCTCCGTTCGGCAGGAAATCGCAGTTATAGTGAAAAATCTATCTTCCAGCATTCTAACTGCCAGAATCGTACTCTGTTGTTAAACAGAAGTGTAATCGAAGTGAAATGACTTGAGGAATCGAATGCCGCAAGCAGAATTCAAATCCGAGCCTCCGTTCGGCAGGAAATCGCAGTTATAGTGAAAAACCTATCTTCTAGCATTCTAACGGCCAGAATCGTACTCTGTTGTTAAACAGAAGTGTATTCGAAGTAAAATGACTAGAGGGATCGAATGCCGCAAGCAGAATTCAAATCCGAGCCTCCGTTCGGCAGGAAATCGCAGTTATAGTGAAAAACCTATCTTCTAGCATTCTAACGGCCAGAATCGTACTCTGTTGTTGAACAGAAGTGTATCCGAAGTAAAATGACTAGAGGGATCGAATGCCGCAAGCAGAATTCAAATCCGAGCCTCCGTTCGGCAGGAAATCGCAGTTATAGTGAAAAACATATCTTCTAGCAATCTAACTGCCAGAATCGTACTCTGTTGTTAAACAGAAGTGTAATCGAAGTGAAATCACTTGAGGAATCGAATGCCGCAAGCAGAATTCAAATCCGAGCCTCCGTTCGGTAGGAAATCGCAGTTATAGTGGTTTTTTTTTTTTTTTTTTTTGTATCTGACGTGATGTGTGGAGTGCGGTTCCCTGGGAGTATATTTCCTGTTAACCCGCACAGCATTGTTTTTAGTTGACTATTTTCTTCATGAGATGTGGCGTCTGTATTGAGTGCATGAGCATGTGTATGAGGAAAGTTTCAAAAAACTCATAGGCATGAATTGTTTGGGGGTTGGGTTATGAATTGTCTTTCGATCTATGACTTCTTTAGTATGTTTTCCATTTTGTGCTGTATTATTTCTTTGATATAGGGTGAGTTTGTGTCAGTGTGTAGTGTACTAGTCCTGGTTTTTTCAATTTTCCTTTTGTTCAAGATTATTCTAAGTATTTTGTTTTGCAATATCTGTAGTTTGTTTAGATGGGTTTTTGGCGCTTCGTGCCATGTTTCGGATGCGTATATTATTATAGGAAGAATGCAGGTCCTGTATAGTGTAAGTTTGATTTTTATGTCAAGTTTGCTTTTCCAGCATATTAGGTTAAATAGTTTTGCATATGCTGCGTATGCTTTCTTGTGCCTGTCTTTGACGGCGGCTACCCAGCTCATTTTCTGGTCAAGTATCGTCCCTAAGTATTTGACAGATTTGGTCCATGGAATCTCTTGCCCTAGTATTTTTATGGTATGTCTCGCGTTTTGTCTAGTTCTATGAAAGATTATTGCTTCAGTTTTTGAGGGATTGATTTGCAGCTTCCAGTTTTGGAAGTATACTTCGAGTTTGTGGGCGTGATGCTGGGCTTTTTTGACTGCTAGGTCGATTGACCAAGATGACGCTAGTATGGCAGTGTCGTCTGCGTACATCGCTAGTTTAGTAGTGGAAGTCTTTGGTATGTCCGAGGTGTAGATGTTGAAAAGTATAGGACCCAGTACGGAACCCTGGGGTACTCCAGCAAGTTGTGGCTCTGTTTTAGAATTGTTTCCGTTCACCTTTGTATATGCGGTTCTGTCGTTGAGGTAGCTCTTGATTATCTGCAGTAGCGGCGAGCTGAAGTTAAGTTTCGAGAGCTTATAGTGTAGACCTTCGTGCCAGACGAGGTCAAAGGCTTTGCTCAGGTCTAGGCTTACCATGCAGGTTTTTTGGTGGAGTATCTGGGCTTGTTTTATTAATTCTTTAATCCTGCAGAGTTGCAGTGTTGTCGAGTGTCCTGGCCTAAAGCCGTATTGTTCGGGCGGCATTGTCTCATTATACCCTTTTTCTGCGATGATTGTTTTAAGTATGCACTTTTCAAGCAGCTTTCCCAGGAGGCTTAGCAGGCTGATGGGCCTGTAACTTTTAGGATCCGTGTCCGGTTTGCCTGGTTTCTTGATGGGGACTATGCGCGCGATTTTCCACGCGTCCGGGAAATAGCAGATGTTATAGCATGCTTGGAAGATGTAATATATCTGGAGGACTGGTTTCTTAGGAAGGTTTTTTAGCTTTATGGCAGTTATTTTGTCGTCTCCCGGTGAATTCTTTTTGAGTTTGGAAATTTCCTTTTTTAGATCTCTCGGGGTGATGTATTTGTGCAGTTTCAGACCTTGCTTGGTGCTATGTGTATTGGCTTCTTCTTGCCTGACTTCGGTGTCGAGCGGACTTGATGTCTTTAGGGAGGTGATTTGAGCCTCCATGAATTGGTCATTCAATAGGTCTGCTTTTTGTTTGTCTGTTACTGCCTCCTTATCGTTGAGATTCAGGGGAGGGATGATGGTTCTTACTCTGTTAATGCTCTTATGGAGTTTCCATATTGTGTTGTTTTTGGTGTCTATTTCCGCGAGCCTTTTGTTCCATTCTCGTTTTTTTATATTTACTATCTTGGTTTTAATAGCGTTGGTGAGTATGTTGCGCATTAGCTTGTTATATTGGTTTCCGTGTTTTTGGTATAAGCGCCGGTGTTTATTTCTGGATTTTATAAGCTGTTTTAGTTCCTCGTCGGGAATTATAGCGTTAGCCTTCACGTTGTATTGCACTGTTGCCTTGTTGTATGTCCTATTTATGTTGTTGGTGAGAGTTTGAATTGTGTCGTCTATTTGTTGTTTGCTCCCTAGGTTCATTGTGATATTGCGGTTTTTGAGCATTGCTCTATATAGTTTCCAGTCTGTTTTATGGATTATGTGGCAAGGATCTTTGGATGTGGTTGTTTCAAGCTTTAGTATAACTGGAAGGTGAGTTGATGAGAGGTCGTTGATTGTATTACATTCAGTTGTGTAGGCGCAATTAGTTAGGAAGAAATCAATGTTGGACTTGATCCTGTTGGCGGTGGCATATGTATAACTGTTGGTGTCAATTATTCTGTAGTGGTGGTTCATTAGGTGTTTGTGTAGTACAATTCCGGATGAGTTGTTGCATCTGTTGTTCCAGTATTTGTGCTTGGCGTTGAGGTCACCGCCAATGAGAAATTCTTTGTTGGTGTAGGCTAGGATTATTTTGTCTAGGTCTTCTGTCGTGAGTTTCTTATTCGGAGGATTGTAGGCTGCGCCGATTGTAAGTTTTCTATTTAGTTTGATTGTGGCTGTAATAAGTTCTATTGTCGTATTTGGTTCTTGGTCGCATTCGTGTGGTATGTTTTTATGGATTAGTAGGGCTACTCCGCCACCTGTGTTAATTCTGTCTTTCCGCACTGTTTTGTAGTCTCTGATTTGGAAGTTATCGGCAGGTTTGAGCCAGGTTTCTGTTATTATAGCGATATGAATTTTATTTTGGTTCAGGAACAGCTGAAGCTCGTGTGTTTTGTTTTTCACGCTGGTCGCGTTCCATAGTAGGATGTTTAGTGTGTGATTAGCCATCGAGTTCACTGGCGGTGGCTATAATTACCTGAAGTTTTTCGAAGTTTGTTTTGCAGCTACTGAGTTTGGAGATCAGTTGTTCGACAATTGCAAGCATTTTTGCAAGATCGCATATTTCATTGAGTTGTTTGGTTTTTTGGAGGAGTGTTTCTAGTGTGTGTAGGTCGGAGGTGCTTGCTTTGCCATCTGACGTTACTTGAGCATATGATTTGAGAGGGTGTGCCGTTATGCTTGTTGCTGGGGCAGTCTTGTAATTGCTGGTGGGGAGAGTCTTAGCCTGAGTTATTGTTGCTGTGTGCCGGAGGGTTTTTCTTTGTATGTATTTTAGGTACGCCGGGCATTGGCTATAATTGGCGGTGTGGTTATTGCCACAGTTGGCACATTTCGGTGGTGTGTTGGGGTTTTTCTCACAGGTGCTAGATTCGTGGTCTAATCCACACTTGACGCATTTAGGTTTTTTAGTGCAGTTTTTAGAGGAGTGGCCGTGTGCCTGGCATCTGTAACATTGCGTGGTTCGTTTACCGGGTTTATATTGTTCCCAGTATATTCGAACTTGGAAGAGAGAGCCTATTTTCCTAATTTGCTGGATATGGGTGCCGGGCGGGAATATTACTTTATAGATGGGGTTCTGGGACTCGGGATCTTTCTGAATTTGTGAGCAATGAGTTGGGTGTAGCCCTGAGTTTGATATTTCGCCTATTAGTTCCTCCTCTGTAATGCGTGGTAGCCCCTTGAGGACTGCCGTGGTGTGCCTTTCTTCAGGAATGGTGTAAGTATGATATTGTATGCCTTTACTTTTGGAATAGTTTCTGAAGGATACAAAATCCTCGGTTTTGGCAAATTGGACTTTTAATTTATCCCCTAAGTATTTCAGCTGGTATCTGTCAGCGTATACTTCTTTTAGGATTTCTGAGAATCCAACAATGTTCATGTTACGACTATGTATGTACAGTGGTGGTGGTTTTCTGTGCATTTTTTGGTTTTGTTCTGGTAGCACAGTAGTATTTTCTTGGGTGTGCTTGGTTTTAGGTTTAGTGCTTCTATGTGTGTTGTGCGGCATGTCAATGCATTTAAGCAGTTCATCGAATCTATTGCTGGTTTGCACGTTATATTCAGTGTCGATAGCGTTTTGGGTAATTGGTTTGGTTGATGTTATTGCTCGCTTCTTTTCGGTTTGCTTACCTTGCGTGTCGTCTGCAGGTATGCTTCTTCGTTTGAGGTTGGTGGGTAGCGTAAATATTTGGCACTGATCACTACTACTACTGTTGGGTGTGACTGCTTCGTCCGATGATGTTGAGGAGTGGCTTCTGTTCGCCATCTCCCCTGAGTTGCAAGGGTCCTCGTTCGGCGAGGCCCCGTTGCTGGCCGGATCACCAGAAAACACTTCGTTGCCTTCAGTGTAATCACTGTTGAGAGATATGCTACGTTGAGAGAGATCGAATCGAGAATCAATATCGAATGATGATTCCAACTATCAGAATATCATATGAGAATATCGAACTATCGAACTGCATCAACTGCATGCTTCCTACTAACCAACTGCATCAACTGCATCAGAATATCTGCAGTTATAGTGAAAATCCTATCTTCTAGCATTCTAACTGCCAGAATCGTACTCTGTTGTTAAACAGAAGTGTAATCGAAGTGAAATCACTTGAGGAATCGAATGCCGCAAGCAGAATTCAAATCCGAGCCTCCGTTCGGCAGGAAATCGCAGTTATAGTGAAAAACCTATCTTCTAGCATTCTAACGGCCAGAATCGTACTCTGTTGTTGAACAGAAGTGTATCCGAAGTAAAATGACTAGAGGGATCGAATGCCGCAAGCAGAATTCAAATCCGAGCCTCCGTTCGGCAGGAAATCGCAGTTATAGTGAAAAACCTATCTTCTAGCATTCTAACTGCCAGAATCGTACTCTGTTGTTAAACAGAAGTGTAATCGAAGTGAAATCACTTGAGGAATCGAATGCCGCAAGCAGAATTCAAATCCGAGCCTCCGTTCGGCAGGAAATCGCAGTTATAGTGAACAACCTATCTTCTAGCATTCTAACGGCCAGAATCGTACTCTGTTGTTGAACAGAAGTGTATCCGAAGTAAAATGACTAGAGGGATCGAATGCCGCAAGCAGAATTCAAATCCGAGCCTCCGTTCGGCAGGAAATCGCAGTTATAGTGAAAAACCTATCTTCTAGCATTCTAACTGCCAGAATCGTACTCTGTTGTTAAACAGAAGTGTAATCGAAGTGAAATCACTTGAGGAATCGAATGCCGCAAGCAGAATTCAAATCCGAGCCTCCGTTCGGTAGGAAATCGCAGTTATAGTGAAAAACCTATCTTCTAGCATTCTAACTGCCAGAATCGTACTCTGTTGTTAAACAGAAGTGTAATCGAAGTGAAATCACTTGAGGAATCGAATGCCGCAAGCAGAATTCAAATCCGAGCCTCCGTTCGGCAGGAAATCGCAGTTATAGTGAAAAACCTATCTTCTAGCATTCTAACTGCCAGAATCGTACTCTGTTGTTAAACAGAAGTGTAATCGAAGTGAAATCACTTGAGGAATCGAATGCCGCAAGCAGAATTCAAATCCGAGCCTCCGTTCGGCAGGAAATCGCAGTTATAGTGAAAAACCTATCTTCTAGCATTCTAACTGCCAGAATCGTACTCTGTTGTTAAACAGAAGTGTAATCGAAGTGAAATGACTTGAGGAATCGAATGCCGCAAGCAGAATTCAAATCCGAGCCTCCGCTCGGCAGGAAATCGCAGTTATAGTGAAAAACCTATCTTCCAGCATTCTAACTGCCAGAATAGTACTCTGTTGTTAAACAGAAGTGTAATCGAAGTGAAAACACTTGAGGAATCGAATGCCGCAAGCAGAATTCAAATCCGAGCCTCCGTTCGGCAGGAAATCGCAGTTATAGTGAAAAACCTATCTTCTAGCATTCTAACTGCCAGAATCGTACTCTGTTGTTAATCGAAGTGAAATCACTTGAGGAATCGAATGCCGCAAGCAGAATTCAAATCCGAGCCTCCGTTCGGCAGGAAATCGCAGTTATAGTGAAAAATCTATCTTCCAGCATTCTAACTGCCAGAATCGTACTCTGTTGTTAAACAGAAGTGTAATCGAAGTGAAATGACTTGAGGAATCGAATGCCGCAAGCAGAATTCAAATCCGAGCCTCCGTTCGGCAGGAAATCGCAGTTATAGTGAAAAACCTATCTTCTAGCATTCTAACGGCCAGAATCGTACTCTGTTGTTGAACAGAAGTGTATCCGAAGTAAAATGACTAGAGGGATCGAATGCCGCAAGCAGAATTCAAATCCGAGCCTCCGTTCGGCAGGAAATCGCAGTTATAGTGAAAAACCTATCTTCTAGCATTCTAACGGCCAGAATCGTACTCTGTTGTTGAACAGAAGTGTATCCGAAGTAAAATGACTAGAGGGATCGAATGCCGCAAGCAGAATTCAAATCCGAGCCTCCGTTCGGCAGGAAATCGCAGTTATAGTGAAAAACCTATCTTCTAGCATTCTAACTGCCAGAATCGTACTCTGTTGTTAAACAGAAGTGTAATCGAAGTGAAATCACTTGAGGAATCGAATGCCGCAAGCAGAATTCAAATCCGAGCCTCCGTTCGGTAGGAAATCGCAGTTATAGTGAAAAATCTATCTTCCAGCATTCTAACTGCCAGAATCGTACTCTGTTGTTAAACAGAAGTGTAATCGAAGTGAAATGACTTGAGGAATCGAATGCCGCAAGCAGAATTCAAATCCGAGCCTCCGTTCGGCAGGAAATCGCAGTTATAGTGAAAAACCTATCTTCTAGCATTCTAACGGCCAGAATCGTACTCTGTTGTTGAACAGAAGTGTATCCGAAGTAAAATGACTAGAGGGATCGAATGCCGCAAGCAGAATTCAAATCCGAGCCTCCGTTCGGCAGGAAATCGCAGTTATAGTGAAAAACCTATCTTCTAGCATTCTAACGGCCAGAATCGTACTCTGTTGTTGAACAGAAGTGTATCCGAAGTAAAATGACTAGAGGGATCGAATGCCGCAAGCAGAATTCAAATCCGAGCCTCCGTTCGGCAGGAAATCGCAGTTATAGTGAAAAACCTATCTTCTAGCATTCTAACTGCCAGAATCGTACTCTGTTGTTAAACAGAAGTGTAATCGAAGTGAAATCACTTGAGGAATCGAATGCCGCAAGCAGAATTCAAATCCGAGCCTCCGTTCGGTAGGAAATCGCAGTTATAGTGAAAATCCTATCTTCTAGCATTCTAACTGCCAGAATCGTACTCTGTTGTTAAACAGAAGTGTAATCGAAGTGAAATCACTTGAGGAATCGAATGCCGCAAGCAGAATTCAAATCCGAGCCTCCGTTCGGTAGGAAATCGCAGTTATAGTGAAAATCCTATCTTCTAGCATTCTAACTGCCAGAATCGTACTCTGTTGTTAAACAGAAGTGTAATCGAAGTGAAATGACTTGAGGAATCGAATGCCGCAAGCAGAATTCAAATCCGAGCCTCCGTTCGGCAGGAAATCGCAGTTATAGTGAAAAACCTATCTTCTAGCATTCTAACTGCCAGAATCGTACTCTGTTGTTAATCGAAGTGAAATCACTTGAGGAATCGAATGCCGCAAGCAGAATTCAAATCCGAGCCTCCGTTCGGCAGGAAATCGCAGTTATAGTGAAAAACCTATCTTCCAGCATTCTAACTGCCAGAATAGTACTCTGTTGTTAAACAGAAGTGTAATCGAAGTGAAATCACTTGAGGAATCGAATGCCGCAAGCAGAATTCAAATCCGAGCCTCCGTTCGGCAGGAAATCGCAGTTATAGTGAAAAACCTATCTTCTAGCATTCTAACTGCCAGAATCGTACTCTGTTGTTAATCGAAGTGAAATCACTTGAGGAATCGAATGCCGCAAGCAGAATTCAAATCCGAGCCTCCGTTCGGCAGGAAATCGCAGTTATAGTGAAAAATCTATCTTCCAGCATTCTAACTGCCAGAATCGTACTCTGTTGTTAAACAGAAGTGTAATCGAAGTGAAATCACTTGAGGAATCGAATGCCGCAAGCAGAATTCAAATCCGAGCCTCCGTTCGGCAGGAAATCGCAGTTAGAGTGAAAAACATATCTTCTAGCAATCTAACTGCCAGAATCGTACTCTGTTGTTAAACAGAAGTGTAATCGAAGTGAAATCACTTGAGGAATCGAATGCCGCAAGCAGAATTCAAATCCGAGCCTCCGTTCGGTAGGAAATCGCAGTTATAGTGAAAATCCTATCTTCTAGCATTCTAACTGCCAGAATCGTACTCTGTTGTTAAACAGAAGTGTAATCGAAGTGAAATCACTTGAGGAATCGAATGCCGCAAGCAGAATTCAAATCCGAGCCTCCGTTCGGTAGGAAATCGCAGTTATAGTGAAAATCCTATCTTCTAGCATTCTAACTGCCAGAATCGTACTCTGTTGTTAAACAGAAGTGTAATCGAAGTGAAATGACTTGAGGAATCGAATGCCGCAAGCAGAATTCAAATCCGAGCCTCCGTTCGGCAGGAAATCGCAGTTATAGTGAAAAACCTATCTTCTAGCATTCTAACGGCCAGAATCGTACTCTGTTGTTGAACAGAAGTGTATCCGAAGTAAAATGACTAGAGGGATCGAATGCCGCAAGCAGAATTCAAATCCGAGCCTCCGTTCGGCAGGAAATCGCAGTTATAGTGAAAAACCTATCTTCTAGCATTCTAACGGCCAGAATCGTACTCTGTTGTTGAACAGAAGTGTATCCGAAGTAAAATGACTAGAGGGATCGAATGCCGCAAGCAGAATTCAAATCCGAGCCTCCGTTCGGCAGGAAATCGCAGTTATAGTGAAAAACCTATCTTCTAGCATTCTAACTGCCAGAATCGTACTCTGTTGTTAAACAGAAGTGTAATCGAAGTGAAATCACTTGAGGAATCGAATGCCGCAAGCAGAATTCAAATCCGAGCCTCCGTTCGGTAGGAAATCGCAGTTATAGTGAAAATCCTATCTTCTAGCATTCTAACTGCCAGAATCGTACTCTGTTGTTAAACAGAAGTGTAATCGAAGTGAAATCACTTGAGGAATCGAATGCCGCAAGCAGAATTCAAATCCGAGCCTCCGTTCGGTAGGAAATCGCAGTTATAGTGAAAATCCTATCTTCTAGCATTCTAACTGCCAGAATCGTACTCTGTTGTTAAACAGAAGTGTAATCGAAGTGAAATGACTTGAGGAATCGAATGCCGCAAGCAGAATTCAAATCCGAGCCTCCGTTCGGCAGGAAATCGCAGTTATAGTGAAAAACCTATCTTCTAGCATTCTAACTGCCAGAATCGTACTCTGTTGTTAATCGAAGTGAAATCACTTGAGGAATCGAATGCCGCAAGCAGAATTCAAATCCGAGCCTCCGTTCGGCAGGAAATCGCAGTTATAGTGAAAAACCTATCTTCCAGCATTCTAACTGCCAGAATAGTACTCTGTTGTTAAACAGAAGTGTAATCGAAGTGAAATCACTTGAGGAATCGAATGCCGCAAGCAGAATTCAAATCCGAGCCTCCGTTCGGCAGGAAATCGCAGTTATAGTGAAAAACCTATCTTCTAGCATTCTAACTGCCAGAATCGTACTCTGTTGTTAATCGAAGTGAAATCACTTGAGGAATCGAATGCCGCAAGCAGAATTCAAATCCGAGCCTCCGTTCGGCAGGAAATCGCAGTTATAGTGAAAAATCTATCTTCCAGCATTCTAACTGCCAGAATCGTACTCTGTTGTTAAACAGAAGTGTAATCGAAGTGAAATCACTTGAGGAATCGAATGCCGCAAGCAGAATTCAAATCCGAGCCTCCGTTCGGCAGGAAATCGCAGTTATAGTGAAAAACATATCTTCTAGCAATCTAACTGCCAGAATCGTACTCTGTTGTTAAACAGAAGTGTAATCGAAGTGAAATCACTTGAGGAATCGAATGCCGCAAGCAGAATTCAAATCCGAGCCTCCGTTCGGTAGGAAATCGCAGTTATAGTGAAAACCCTATCTTCTAGCATTCTAACTGCCAGAATCGTACTCTGTTGTTAAACAGAAGTGTAATCGAAGTGAAATCACTTGAGGAATCGAATGCCGCAAGCAGAATTCAAATCCGAGCCTCCGTTCGGCAGGAAATCGCAGTTATAGTGAAAAACCTATCTTCTAGCATTCTAACGGCCAGAATCGTACTCTGTTGTTGAACAGAAGTGTATCCGAAGTAAAATGACTAGAGGGATCGAATGCCGCAAGCAGAATTCAAATCCGAGCCTCCGTTCGGCAGGAAATCGCAGTTATAGTGAAAAACCTATCTTCTAGCATTCTAACTGCCAGAATCGTACTCTGTTGTTAAACAGAAGTGTAATCGAAGTGAAATCACTTGAGGAATCGAATGCCGCAAGCAGAATTCAAATCCGAGCCTCCGTTCGGTAGGAAATCGCAGTTATAGTGAAAATCCTATCTTCTAGCATTCTAACTGCCAGAATCGTACTCTGTTGTTAAACAGAAGTGTAATCGAAGTGAAATCACTTGAGGAATCGAATGCCGCAAGCAGAATTCAAATCCGAGCCTCCGTTCGGTAGGAAATCGCAGTTATAGTGAAAATCCTATCTTCTAGCATTCTAACTGCCAGAATCGTACTCTGTTGTTAAACAGAAGTGTAATCGAAGTGAAATGACTTGAGGAATCGAATGCCGCAAGCAGAATTCAAATCCGAGCCTCCGTTCGGCAGGAAATCGCAGTTATAGTGAAAAACCTATCTTCTAGCATTCTAACTGCCAGAATCGTACTCTGTTGTTAATCGAAGTGAAATCACTTGAGGAATCGAATGCCGCAAGCAGAATTCAAATCCGAGCCTCCGTTCGGCAGGAAATCGCAGTTATAGTGAAAAACCTATCTTCTAGCATTCTAACTGCCAGAATAGTACTCTGTTGTTAAACAGAAGTGTAATCGAAGTGAAATCACTTGAGGAATCGAATGCCGCAAGCAGAATTCAAATCCGAGCCTCCGTTCGGCAGGAAATCGCAGTTATAGTGAAAAACCTATCTTCTAGCATTCTAACTGCCAGAATCGTACTCTGTTGTTAATCGAAGTGAAATCACTTGAGGAATCGAATGCCGCAAGCAGAATTCAAATCCGAGCCTCCGTTCGGCAGGAAATCGCAGTTATAGTGAAAAACATATCTTCTAGCAATCTAACTGCCAGAATCGTACTCTGTTGTTAAACAGAAGTGTAATCGAAGTGAAATCACTTGAGGAATCGAATGCCGCAAGCAGAATTCAAATCCGAGCCTCCGTTCGGTAGGAAATCGCAGTTATAGTGAAAATCCTATCTTCTAGCATTCTAACTGCCAGAATCGTACTCTGTTGTTAAACAGAAGTGTAATCGAAGTGAAATCACTTGAGGAATCGAATGCCGCAAGCAGAATTCAAATCCGAGCCTCCGTTCGGCAGGAAATCGCAGTTATAGTGAAAAACCTATCTTCTAGCATTCTAACGGCCAGAATCGTACTCTGTTGTTGAACAGAAGTGTATCCGAAGTAAAATGACTAGAGGGATCGAATGCCGCAAGCAGAATTCAAATCCGAGCCTCCGTTCGGCAGGAAATCGCAGTTATAGTGAAAAACCTATCTTCTAGCATTCTAACTGCCAGAATCGTACTCTGTTGTTAAACAGAAGTGTAATCGAAGTGAAATCACTTGAGGAATCGAATGCCGCAAGCAGAATTCAAATCCGAGCCTCCGTTCGGCAGGAAATCGCAGTTATAGTGAAAAACCTATCTTCTAGCATTCTAACTGCCAGAATCGTACTCTGTTGTTAAACAGAAGTGTAATCGAAGTGAAATCACTTGAGGAATCGAATGCCGCAAGCAGAATTCAAATCCGAGCCTCCGTTCGGTAGGAAATCGCAGTTATAGTGAAAAACCTATCTTCTAGCATTCTAACTGCCAGAATCGTACTCTGTTGTTAAACAGAAGTGTAATCGAAGTGAAATCACTTGAGGAATCGAATGCCGCAAGCAGAATTCAAATCCGAGCCTCCGTTCGGCAGGAAATCGCAGTTATAGTGAAAAACCTATCTTCTAGCATTCTAACGGCCAGAATCGTACTCTGTTGTTGAACAGAAGTGTATCCGAAGTAAAATGACTAGAGGGATCGAATGCCGCAAGCAGAATTCAAATCCGAGCCTCCGTTCGGCAGGAAATCGCAGTTATAGTGAAAAACCTATCTTCTAGCATTCTAACGGCCAGAATCGTACTCTGTTGTTGAACAGAAGTGTATCCGAAGTAAAATGACTAGAGGGATCGAATGCCGCAAGCAGAATTCAAATCCGAGCCTCCGTTCGGCAGGAAATCGCAGTTATAGTGAAAAACCTATCTTCTAGCATTCTAACTGCCAGAATCGTACTCTGTTGTTAAACAGAAGTGTAATCGAAGTGAAATCACTTGAGGAATCGAATGCCGCAAGCAGAATTCAAATCCGAGCCTCCGTTCGGTAGGAAATCGCAGTTATAGTGAAAAATCTATCTTCCAGCATTCTAACTGCCAGAATCGTACTCTGTTGTTAAACAGAAGTGTAATCGAAGTGAAATGACTTGAGGAATCGAATGCCGCAAGCAGAATTCAAATCCGAGCCTCCGTTCGGCAGGAAATCGCAGTTATAGTGAAAAACCTATCTTCTAGCATTCTAACGGCCAGAATCGTACTCTGTTGTTGAACAGAAGTGTATCCGAAGTAAAATGACTAGAGGGATCGAATGCCGCAAGCAGAATTCAAATCCGAGCCTCCGTTCGGCAGGAAATCGCAGTTATAGTGAAAAACCTATCTTCTAGCATTCTAACGGCCAGAATCGTACTCTGTTGTTGAACAGAAGTGTATCCGAAGTGAAATCACTTGAGGAATCGAATGCCGCAAGCAGAATTCAAATCCGAGCCTCCGTTCGGTAGGAAATCGCAGTTATAGTGAAAATCCTATCTTCTAGCATTCTAACTGCCAGAATCGTACTCTGTTGTTAAACAGAAGTGTAATCGAAGTGAAATCACTTGAGGAATCGAATGCCGCAAGCAGAATTCAAATCCGAGCCTCCGTTCGGCAGGAAATCGCAGTTATAGTGAAAATCCTATCTTCTAGCATTCTAACTGCCAGAATCGTACTCTGTTGTTAAACAGAAGTGTAATCGAAGTGAAATGACTTGAGGAATCGAATGCCGCAAGCAGAATTCAAATCCGAGCCTCCGTTCGGCAGGAAATCGCAGTTATAGTGAAAAACCTATCTTCTAGCATTCTAACTGCCAGAATCGTACTCTGTTGTTAATCGAAGTGAAATCACTTGAGGAATCGAATGCCGCAAGCAGAATTCAAATCCGAGCCTCCGTTCGGCAGGAAATCGCAGTTATAGTGAAAAACCTATCTTCCAGCATTCTAACTGCCAGAATAGTACTCTGTTGTTAAACAGAAGTGTAATCGAAGTGAAATCACTTGAGGAATCGAATGCCGCAAGCAGAATTCAAATCCGAGCCTCCGTTCGGCAGGAAATCGCAGTTATAGTGAAAAACCTATCTTCTAGCATTCTAACTGCCAGAATCGTACTCTGTTGTTAATCGAAGTGAAATCACTTGAGGAATCGAATGCCGCAAGCAGAATTCAAATCCGAGCCTCCGTTCGGCAGGAAATCGCAGTTATAGTGAAAAACCTATCTTCCAGCATTCTAACTGCCAGAATAGTACTCTGTTGTTAAACAGAAGTGTAATCGAAGTGAAATGACTTGAGGAATCGAATGCCGCAAGCAGAATTCAAATCCGAGCCTCCGTTCGGCAGGAAATCGCAGTTATAGTGAAAAACATATCTTCTAGCAATCTAACTGCCAGAATCGTACTCTGTTGTTAAACAGAAGTGTAATCGAAGTGAAATCACTTGAGGAATCGAATGCCGCAAGCAGAATTCAAATCCGAGCCTCCGTTCGGCAGGAAATCGCAGTTATAGTGAAAAACCTATCTTCTAGCATTCTAACGGCCAGAATCGTACTCTGTTGTTGAACAGAAGTGTATCCGAAGTAAAATGACTAGAGGGATCGAATGCCGCAAGCAGAATTCAAATCCGAGCCTCCGTTCGGCAGGAAATCGCAGTTATAGTGAAAAACCTATCTTCTAGCATTCTAACTGCCAGAATCGTACTCTGTTGTTAAACAGAAGTGTAATCGAAGTGAAATCACTTGAGGAATCGAATGCCGCAAGCAGAATTCAAATCCGAGCCTCCGTTCGGCAGGAAATCGCAGTTATAGTGAAAAAACTATCTTCTAGCATTCTAACGGCCAGAATCGTACTCTGTTGTTGAACAGAAGTGTATCCGAAGTAAAATGACTAGAGGGATCGAATGCCGCAAGCAGAATTCAAATCCGAGCCTCCGTTCGGCAGGAAATCGCAGTTATAGTGAAAAACCTATCTTCTAGCATTCTAACTGCCAGAATCGTACTCTGTTGTTAAACAGAAGTGTAATCGAAGTGAAATCACTTGAGGAATCGAATGCCGCAAGCAGAATTCAAATCCGAGCCTCCGTTCGGTAGGAAATCGCAGTTATAGTGAAAAACCTATCTTCTAGCATTCTAACTGCCAGAATCGTACTCTGTTGTTAAACAGAAGTGTAATCGAAGTGAAATCACTTGAGGAATCGAATGCCGCAAGCAGAATTCAAATCCGAGCCTCCGTTCGGCAGGAAATCGCAGTTATAGTGAAAAACCTATCTTCTAGCATTCTAACTGCCAGAATCGTACTCTGTTGTTAAACAGAAGTGTAATCGAAGTGAAATCACTTGAGGAATCGAATGCCGCAAGCAGAATTCAAATCCGAGCCTCCGTTCGGCAGGAAATCGCAGTTATAGTGAAAAACCTATCTTCTAGCATTCTAACTGCCAGAATCGTACTCTGTTGTTAAACAGAAGTGTAATCGAAGTGAAATGACTTGAGGAATCGAATGCCGCAAGCAGAATTCAAATCCGAGCCTCCGCTCGGCAGGAAATCGCAGTTATAGTGAAAAACCTATCTTCCAGCATTCTAACTGCCAGAATAGTACTCTGTTGTTAAACAGAAGTGTAATCGAAGTGAAATCACTTGAGGAATCGAATGCCGCAAGCAGAATTCAAATCCGAGCCTCCGTTCGGCAGGAAATCGCAGTTATAGTGAAAAACCTATCTTCTAGCATTCTAACTGCCAGAATCGTACTCTGTTGTTAATCGAAGTGAAATCACTTGAGGAATCGAATGCCGCAAGCAGAATTCAAATCCGAGCCTCCGTTCGGAAGGAAATCGCAGTTATAGTGAAAAATCTATCTTCCAGCATTCTAACTGCCAGAATCGTACTCTGTTGTTAAACAGAAGTGTAATCGAAGTGAAATGACTTGAGGAATCGAATGCCGCAAGCAGAATTCAAATCCGAGCCTCCGTTCGGCAGGAAATCGCAGTTATAGTGAAAAACCTATCTTCTAGCATTCTAACGGCCAGAATCGTACTCTGTTGTTGAACAGAAGTGTATCCGAAGTAAAATGACTAGAGGAATCGAATGCCGCAAGCAGAATTCAAATCCGAGCCTCCGTTCGGCAGGAAATCGCAGTTATAGTGAAAAACCTATCTTCTAGCATTCTAACGGCCAGAATCGTACTCTGTTGTTGAACAGAAGTGTATCCGAAGTAAAATGACTAGAGGGATCGAATGCCGCAAGCAGAATTCAAATCCGAGCCTCCGTTCGGCAGGAAATCGCAGTTATAGTGAAAAACCTATCTTCTAGCATTCTAACTGCCAGAATCGTACTCTGTTGTTAAACAGAAGTGTAATCGAAGTGAAATCACTTGAGGAATCGAATGCCGCAAGCAGAATTCAAATCCGAGCCTCCGTTCGGTAGGAAATCGCAGTTATAGTGAAAATCCTATCTTCTAGCATTCTAACTGCCAGAATCGTACTCTGTTGTTAAACAGAAGTGTAATCGAAGTGAAATCACTTGAGGAATCGAATGCCGCAAGCAGAATTCAAATCCGAGCCTCCGTTCGGTAGGAAATCGCAGTTATAGTGAAAAACCTATCTTCTAGCATTCTAACTGCCAGAATCGTACTCTGTTGTTAATCGAAGTGAAATCACTTGAGGAATCGAATGCCGCAAGCAGAATTCAAATCCGAGCCTCCGTTCGGCAGGAAATCGCAGTTATAGTGAAAAACCTATCTTCTAGCATTCTAACGGCCAGAATCGTACTCTGTTGTTGAACAGAAGTGTATCCGAAGTAAAATGACTAGAGGGATCGAATGCCGCAAGCAGAATTCAAATCCGAGCCTCCGTTCGGCAGGAAATCGCAGTTATAGTGAAAAACCTATCTTCTAGCATTCTAACGGCCAGAATCGTACTCTGTTGTTGAACAGAAGTGTATCCGAAGTAAAATGACTAGAGGGATCGAATGCCGCAAGCAGAATTCAAATCCGAGCCTCCGTTCGGCAGGAAATCGCAGTTATAGTGAAAAACCTATCTTCTAGCATTCTAACTGCCAGAATCGTACTCTGTTGTTAAACAGAAGTGTAATCGAAGTGAAATCACTTGAGGAATCGAATGCCGCAAGCAGAATTCAAATCCGAGCCTCCGTTCGGTAGGAAATCGCAGTTATAGTGAAAATCCTATCTTCTAGCATTCTAACTGCCAGAATCGTACTTTGTTGTTAAACAGAAGTGTAATCGAAGTGAAATCACTTGAGGAATCGAATGCCGCAAGCAGAATTCAAATCCGAGCCTCCGTTCGGTAGGAAATCGCAGTTATAGTGAAAATCCTATCTTCTAGCATTCTAACTGCCAGAATCGTACTCTGTTGTTAATCGAAGTGAAATCACTTGAGGAATCGAATGCCGCAAGCAGAATTCAAATCCGAGCCTCCGTTCGGCAGGAAATCGCAGTTATAGTGAAAAACCTATCTTCTAGCATTCTAACTGCCAGAATCGTACTCTGTTGTTAATCGAAGTGAAATCACTTGAGGAATCGAATGCCGCAAGCAGAATTCAAATCCGAGCCTCCGTTCGGCAGGAAATCGCAGTTATAGTGAAAAATCTATCTTCCAGCATTCTAACTGCCAGAATCGTACTCTGTTGTTAAACAGAAGTGTAATCGAAGTGAAATCACTTGAGGAATCGAATGCCGCAAGCAGAATTCAAATCCGAGCCTCCGTTCGGCAGGAAATCGCAGTTATAGTGAAAAACATATCTTCTAGCAATCTAACTGCCAGAATCGTACTCTGTTGTTAAACAGAAGTGTAATCGAAGTGAAATCACTTGAGGAATCGAATGCCGCAAGCAGAATTCAAATCCGAGCCTCCGTTCGGTAGGAAATCGCAGTTATAGTGAAAATCCTATCTTCTAGCATTCTAACTGCCAGAATCGTACTCTGTTGTTAAACAGAAGTGTAATCGAAGTGAAATCACTTGAGGAATCGAATGCCGCAAGCAGAATTCAAATCCGAGCCTCCGTTCGGCAGGAAATCGCAGTTATAGTGAAAAACCTATCTTCTAGCATTCTAACGGCCAGAATCGTACTCTGTTGTTGAACAGAAGTGTATCCGAAGTAAAATGACTAGAGGGATCGAATGCCGCAAGCAGAATTCAAATCCGAGCCTCCGTTCGGCAGGAAATCGCAGTTATAGTGAAAAACCTATCTTCTAGCATTCTAACTGCCAGAATCGTACTCTGTTGTTAAACAGAAGTGTAATCGAAGTGAAATCACTTGAGGAATCGAATGCCGCAAGCAGAATTCAAATCCGAGCCTCCGTTCGGTAGGAAATCGCAGTTATAGTGAAAATCCTATCTTCTAGCATTCTAACTGCCAGAATCGTACTCTGTTGTTAAACAGAAGTGTAATCGAAGTGAAATCACTTGAGGAATCGAATGCCGCAAGCAGAATTCAAATCCGAGCCTCCGTTCGGTAGGAAATCGCAGTTATAGTGAAAATCCTATCTTCTAGCATTCTAACTGCCAGAATCGTACTCTGTTGTTAAACAGAAGTGTAATCGAAGTGAAATGACTTGAGGAATCGAATGCCGCAAGCAGAATTCAAATCCGAGCCTCCGTTCGGCAGGAAATCGCAGTTATAGTGAAAAACCTATCTTCTAGCATTCTAACTGCCAGAATCGTACTCTGTTGTTAATCGAAGTGAAATCACTTGAGGAATCGAATGCCGCAAGCAGAATTCAAATCCGAGCCTCCGTTCGGCAGGAAATCGCAGTTATAGTGAAAAACCTATCTTCCAGCATTCTAACTGCCAGAATAGTACTCTGTTGTTAAACAGAAGTGTAATCGAAGTGAAATCACTTGAGGAATCGAATGCCGCAAGCAGAATTCAAATCCGAGCCTCCGCTCGGCAGGAAATCGCAGTTATAGTGAAAAACCTATCTTCTAGCATTCTAACTGCCAGAATCGTACTCTGTTGTTAATCGAAGTGAAATCACTTGAGGAATCGAATGCCGCAAGCAGAATTCAAATCCGAGCCTCCGTTCGGCAGGAAATCGCAGTTATAGTGAAAAATCTATCTTCCAGCATTCTAACTGCCAGAATCGTACTCTGTTGTTAAACAGAAGTGTAATCGAAGTGAAATCACTTGAGGAATCGAATGCCGCAAGCAGAATTCAAATCCGAGCCTCCGTTCGGCAGGAAATCGCAGTTATAGTGAAAAACATATCTTCTAGCAATCTAACTGCCAGAATCGTACTCTGTTGTTAAACAGAAGTGTAATCGAAGTGAAATCACTTGAGGAATCGAATGCCGCAAGCAGAATTCAAATCCGAGCCTCCGTTCGGTAGGAAATCGCAGTTATAGTGAAAATCCTATCTTCTAGCATTCTAACTGCCAGAATCGTACTCTGTTGTTAAACAGAAGTGTAATCGAAGTGAAATCACTTGAGGAATCGAATGCCGCAAGCAGAATTCAAATCCGAGCCTCCGTTCGGCAGGAAATCGCAGTTATAGTGAAAAACCTATCTTCTAGCATTCTAACGGCCAGAATCGTACTCTGTTGTTGAACAGAAGTGTATCCGAAGTAAAATGACTAGAGGGATCGAATGCCGCAAGCAGAATTCAAATCCGAGCCTCCGTTCGGCAGGAAATCGCAGTTATAGTGAAAAACCTATCTTCTAGCATTCTAACTGCCAGAATCGTACTCTGTTGTTAAACAGAAGTGTAATCGAAGTGAAATCACTTGAGGAATCGAATGCCGCAAGCAGAATTCAAATCCGAGCCTCCGTTCGGCAGGAAATCGCAGTTATAGTGAAAAACCTATCTTCTAGCATTCTAACTGCCAGAATCGTACTCTGTTGTTAAACAGAAGTGTAATCGAAGTGAAATCACTTGAGGAATCGAATGCCGCAAGCAGAATTCAAATCCGAGCCTCCGTTCGGTAGGAAATCGCAGTTATAGTGAAAAACCTATCTTCTAGCATTCTAACTGCCAGAATCGTACTCTGTTGTTAAACAGAAGTGTAATCGAAGTGAAATCACTTGAGGAATCGAATGCCGCAAGCAGAATTCAAATCCGAGCCTCCGTTCGGCAGGAAATCGCAGTTATAGTGAAAAACCTATCTTCTAGCATTCTAACTGCCAGAATCGTACTCTGTTGTTAAACAGAAGTGTAATCGAAGTGAAATCACTTGAGGAATCGAATGCCGCAAGCAGAATTCAAATCCGAGCCTCCGTTCGGCAGGAAATCGCAGTTATAGTGAAAAACCTATCTTCTAGCATTCTAACGGCCAGAATCGTACTCTGTTGTTGAACAGAAGTGTATCCGAAGTAAAATGACTAGAGGGATCGAATGCCGCAAGCAGAATTCAAATCCGAGCCTCCGTTCGGCAGGAAATCGCAGTTATAGTGAAAAACCTATCTTCTAGCATTCTAACGGCCAGAATCGTACTCTGTTGTTGAACAGAAGTGTATCCGAAGTAAAATGACTAGAGGGATCGAATGCCGCAAGCAGAATTCAAATCCGAGCCTCCGTTCGGCAGGAAATCGCAGTTATAGTGAAAAACCTATCTTCTAGCATTCTAACTGCCAGAATCGTACTCTGTTGTTAAACAGAAGTGTAATCGAAGTGAAATCACTTGAGGAATCGAATGCCGCAAGCAGAATTCAAATCCGAGCCTCCGTTCGGTAGGAAATCGCAGTTATAGTGAAAAATCTATCTTCCAGCATTCTAACTGCCAGAATCGTACTCTGTTGTTAAACAGAAGTGTAATCGAAGTGAAATGACTTGAGGAATCGAATGCCGCAAGCAGAATTCAAATCCGAGCCTCCGTTCGGCAGGAAATCGCAGTTATAGTGAAAAACCTATCTTCTAGCATTCTAACGGCCAGAATCGTACTCTGTTGTTGAACAGAAGTGTATCCGAAGTAAAATGACTAGAGGGATCGAATGCCGCAAGCAGAATTCAAATCCGAGCCTCCGTTCGGCAGGAAATCGCAGTTATAGTGAAAAACCTATCTTCTAGCATTCTAACGGCCAGAATCGTACTCTGTTGTTGAACAGAAGTGTATCCGAAGTGAAATCACTTGAGGAATCGAATGCCGCAAGCAGAATTCAAATCCGAGCCTCCGTTCGGTAGGAAATCGCAGTTATAGTGAAAATCCTATCTTCTAGCATTCTAACTGCCAGAATCGTACTCTGTTGTTAAACAGAAGTGTAATCGAAGTGAAATCACTTGAGGAATCGAATGCCGCAAGCAGAATTCAAATCCGAGCCTCCGTTCGGTAGGAAATCGCAGTTATAGTGAAAATCCTATCTTCTAGCATTCTAACTGCCAGAATCGTACTCTGTTGTTAATCGAAGTGAAATCACTTGAGGAATCGAATGCCGCAAGCAGAATTCAAATCCGAGCCTCC
This sequence comes from Ectemnius lituratus, assembly GCA_910593735.2. Classification (NCBI taxonomy): domain Eukaryota; kingdom Metazoa; phylum Arthropoda; class Insecta; order Hymenoptera; family Crabronidae; genus Ectemnius; species Ectemnius lituratus. Next base: position 872,114 of record OU343044.1, on the reverse strand, counting down.
GTTCGGCAGGAAATCGCAGTTATAGTGAAAAACCTATCTTCTAGCATTCTAACTGCCAGAATCGTACTCTGTTGTTAATCGAAGTGAAATCACTTGAGGAATCGAATGCCGCAAGCAGAATTCAAATCCGAGCCTCCGTTCGGCAGGAAATCGCAGTTATAGTGAAAAATCTATCTTCCAGCATTCTAACTGCCAGAATCGTACTCTGTTGTTAAACAGAAGTGTAATCGAAGTGAAATCACTTGAGGAATCGAATGCCGCAAGCAGAATTCAAATCCGAGCCTCCGTTCGGCAGGAAATCGCAGTTATAGTGAAAAACATATCTTCTAGCAATCTAACTGCCAGAATCGTACTCTGTTGTTAAACAGAAGTGTAATCGAAGTGAAATCACTTGAGGAATCGAATGCCGCAAGCAGAATTCAAATCCGAGCCTCCGTTCGGTAGGAAATCGCAGTTATAGTGAAAATCCTATCTTCTAGCATTCTAACTGCCAGAATCGTACTCTGTTGTTAAACAGAAGTGTAATCGAAGTGAAATCACTTGAGGAATCGAATGCCGCAAGCAGAATTCAAATCCGAGCCTCCGTTCGGCAGGAAATCGCAGTTATAGTGAAAAACCTATCTTCTAGCATTCTAACGGCCAGAATCGTACTCTGTTGTTGAACAGAAGTGTATCCGAAGTAAAATGACTAGAGGGATCGAATGCCGCAAGCAGAATTCAAATCCGAGCCTCCGTTCGGCAGGAAATCGCAGTTATAGTGAAAAACCTATCTTCTAGCATTCTAACTGCCAGAATCGTACTCTGTTGTTAAACAGAAGTGTAATCGAAGTGAAATCACTTGAGGAATCGAATGCCGCAAGCAGAATTCAAATCCGAGCCTCCGTTCGGTAGGAAATCGCAGTTATAGTGAAAATCCTATCTTCTAGCATTCTAACTGCCAGAATCGTACTCTGTTGTTAAACAGAAGTGTAATCGAAGTGAAATCACTTGAGGAATCGAATGCCGCAAGCAGAATTCAAATCCGAGCCTCCGTTCGGTAGGAAATCGCAGTTATAGTGAAAATCCTATCTTCTAGCATTCTAACTGCCAGAATCGTACTCTGTTGTTAAACAGAAGTGTAATCGAAGTGAAATGACTTGAGGAATCGAATGCCGCAAGCAGAATTCAAATCCGAGCCTCCGTTCGGCAGGAAATCGCAGTTATAGTGAAAAACCTATCTTCTAGCATTCTAACTGCCAGAATCGTACTCTGTTGTTAATCGAAGTGAAATCACTTGAGGAATCGAATGCCGCAAGCAGAATTCAAATCCGAGCCTCCGTTCGGCAGGAAATCGCAGTTATAGTGAAAAACCTATCTTCCAGCATTCTAACTGCCAGAATAGTACTCTGTTGTTAAACAGAAGTGTAATCGAAGTGAAATCACTTGAGGAATCGAATGCCGCAAGCAGAATTCAAATCCGAGCCTCCGTTCGGCAGGAAATCGCAGTTATAGTGAAAAACCTATCTTCTAGCATTCTAACTGCCAGAATCGTACTCTGTTGTTAATCGAAGTGAAATCACTTGAGGAATCGAATGCCGCAAGCAGAATTCAAATCCGAGCCTCCGTTCGGCAGGAAATCGCAGTTATAGTGAAAAATCTATCTTCCAGCATTCTAACTGCCAGAATCGTACTCTGTTGTTAAACAGAAGTGTAATCGAAGTGAAATCACTTGAGGAATCGAATGCCGCAAGCAGAATTCAAATCCGAGCCTCCGTTCGGCAGGAAATCGCAGTTATAGTGAAAAACATATCTTCTAGCATTCTAACTGCCAGAATCGTACTCTGTTGTTAAACAGAAGTGTAATCGAAGTGAAATCACTTGAGGAATCGAATGCCGCAAGCAGAATTCAAATCCGAGCCTCCGTTCGGTAGGAAATCGCAGTTATAGTGAAAATCCTATCTTCTAGCATTCTAACTGCCAGAATCGTACTCTGTTGTTAAACAGAAGTGTAATCGAAGTGAAATCACTTGAGGAATCGAATGCCGCAAGCAGAATTCAAATCCGAGCCTCCGTTCGGCAGGAAATCGCAGTTATAGTGAAAAACCTATCTTCTAGCATTCTAACGGCCAGAATCGTACTCTGTTGTTGAACAGAAGTGTATCCGAAGTAAAATGACTAGAGGGATCGAATGCCGCAAGCAGAATTCAAATCCGAGCCTCCGTTCGGCAGGAAATCGCAGTTATAGTGAAAAACCTATCTTCTAGCATTCTAACTGCCAGAATCGTACTCTGTTGTTAAACAGAAGTGTAATCGAAGTGAAATCACTTGAGGAATCGAATGCCGCAAGCAGAATTCAAATCCGAGCCTCCGTTCGGCAGGAAATCGCAGTTATAGTGAAAAACCTATCTTCTAGCATTCTAACTGCCAGAATCGTACTCTGTTGTTAAACAGAAGTGTAATCGAAGTGAAATCACTTGAGGAATCGAATGCCGCAAGCAGAATTCAAATCCGAGCCTCCGTTCGGTAGGAAATCGCAGTTATAGTGAAAAACCTATCTTCTAGCATTCTAACTGCCAGAATCGTACTCTGTTGTTAAACAGAAGTGTAATCGAAGTGAAATCACTTGAGGAATCGAATGCCGCAAGCAGAATTCAAATCCGAGCCTCCGTTCGGCAGGAAATCGCAGTTATAGTGAAAAACCTATCTTCTAGCATTCTAACTGCCAGAATCGTACTCTGTTGTTAAACAGAAGTGTAATCGAAGTGAAATCACTTGAGGAATCGAATGCCGCAAGCAGAATTCAAATCCGAGCCTCCGTTCGGCAGGAAATCGCAGTTATAGTGAAAAACCTATCTTCTAGCATTCTAACGGCCAGAATCGTACTCTGTTGTTGAACAGAAGTGTATCCGAAGTAAAATGACTAGAGGGATCGAATGCCGCAAGCAGAATTCAAATCCGAGCCTCCGTTCGGCAGGAAATCGCAGTTATAGTGAAAAACCTATCTTCTAGCATTCTAACGGCCAGAATCGTACTCTGTTGTTGAACAGAAGTGTATCCGAAGTAAAATGACTAGAGGGATCGAATGCCGCAAGCAGAATTCAAATCCGAGCCTCCGTTCGGCAGGAAATCGCAGTTATAGTGAAAAACCTATCTTCTAGCATTCTAACTGCCAGAATCGTACTCTGTTGTTAAACAGAAGTGTAATCGAAGTGAAATCACTTGAGGAATCGAATGCCGCAAGCAGAATTCAAATCCGAGCCTCCGTTCGGTAGGAAATCGCAGTTATAGTGAAAAATCTATCTTCCAGCATTCTAACTGCCAGAATCGTACTCTGTTGTTAAACAGAAGTGTAATCGAAGTGAAATGACTTGAGGAATCGAATGCCGCAAGCAGAATTCAAATCCGAGCCTCCGTTCGGCAGGAAATCGCAGTTATAGTGAAAAACCTATCTTCTAGCATTCTAACGGCCAGAATCGTACTCTGTTGTTGAACAGAAGTGTATCCGAAGTAAAATGACTAGAGGGATCGAATGCCGCAAGCAGAATTCAAATCCGAGCCTCCGTTCGGCAGGAAATCGCAGTTATAGTGAAAAACCTATCTTCTAGCATTCTAACGGCCAGAATCGTACTCTGTTGTTGAACAGAAGTGTATCCGAAGTGAAATCACTTGAGGAATCGAATGCCGCAAGCAGAATTCAAATCCGAGCCTCCGTTCGGTAGGAAATCGCAGTTATAGTGAAAATCCTATCTTCTAGCATTCTAACTGCCAGAATCGTACTCTGTTGTTAAACAGAAGTGTAATCGAAGTGAAATCACTTGAGGAATCGAATGCCGCAAGCAGAATTCAAATCCGAGCCTCCGTTCGGTAGGAAATCGCAGTTATAGTGAAAATCCTATCTTCTAGCATTCTAACTGCCAGAATCGTACTCTGTTGTTAAACAGAAGTGTAATCGAAGTGAAATGACTTGAGGAATCGAATGCCGCAAGCAGAATTCAAATCCGAGCCTCCGTTCGGCAGGAAATCGCAGTTATAGTGAAAAACCTATCTTCTAGCATTCTAACTGCCAGAATCGTACTCTGTTGTTAATCGAAGTGAAATCACTTGAGGAATCGAATGCCGCAAGCAGAATTCAAATCCGAGCCTCCGTTCGGCAGGAAATCGCAGTTATAGTGAAAAACCTATCTTCCAGCATTCTAACTGCCAGAATAGTACTCTGTTGTTAAACAGAAGTGTAATCGAAGTGTAATCGAAGTGAAATCACTTGAGGAATCGAATGCCGCAAGCAGAATTCAAATCCGAGCCTCCGTTCGGCAGGAAATCGCAGTTATAGTGAAAAACCTATCTTCTAGCATTCTAACTGCCAGAATCGTACTCTGTTGTTAATCGAAGTGAAATCACTTGAGGAATCGAATGCCGCAAGCAGAATTCAAATCCGAGCCTCCGTTCGGCAGGAAATCGCAGTTATAGTGAAAAATCTATCTTCCAGCATTCTAACTGCCAGAATCGTACTCTGTTGTTAAACAGAAGTGTAATCGAAGTGAAATCACTTGAGGAATCGAATGCCGCAAGCAGAATTCAAATCCGAGCCTCCGTTCGGCAGGAAATCGCAGTTATAGTGAAAAACATATCTTCTAGCAATCTAACTGCCAGAATCGTACTCTGTTGTTAAACAGAAGTGTAATCGAAGTGAAATCACTTGAGGAATCGAATGCCGCAAGCAGAATTCAAATCCGAGCCTCCGTTCGGTAGGAAATCGCAGTTATAGTGAAAATCCTATCTTCTAGCATTCTAACTGCCAGAATCGTACTCTGTTGTTAAACAGAAGTGTAATCGAAGTGAAATCACTTGAGGAATCGAATGCCGCAAGCAGAATTCAAATCCGAGCCTCCGTTCGGCAGGAAATCGCAGTTATAGTGAAAAACCTATCTTCTAGCATTCTAACGGCCAGAATCGTACTCTGTTGTTGAACAGAAGTGTATCCGAAGTAAAATGACTAGAGGGATCGAATGCCGCAAGCAGAATTCAAATCCGAGCCTCCGTTCGGCAGGAAATCGCAGTTATAGTGAAAAACCTATCTTCTAGCATTCTAACTGCCAGAATCGTACTCTGTTGTTAAACAGAAGTGTAATCGAAGTGAAATCACTTGAGGAATCGAATGCCGCAAGCAGAATTCAAATCCGAGCCTCCGTTCGGCAGGAAATCGCAGTTATAGTGAAAAAACTATCTTCTAGCATTCTAACGGCCAGAATCGTACTCTGTTGTTGAACAGAAGTGTATCCGAAGTAAAATGACTAGAGGGATCGAATGCCGCAAGCAGAATTCAAATCCGAGCCTCCGTTCGGCAGGAAATCGCAGTTATAGTGAAAAACCTATCTTCTAGCATTCTAACTGCCAGAATCGTACTCTGTTGTTAAACAGAAGTGTAATCGAAGTGAAATCACTTGAGGAATCGAATGCCGCAAGCAGAATTCAAATCCGAGCCTCCGTTCGGTAGGAAATCGCAGTTATAGTGAAAAACCTATCTTCTAGCATTCTAACTGCCAGAATCGTACTCTGTTGTTAAACAGAAGTGTAATCGAAGTGAAATCACTTGAGGAATCGAATGCCGCAAGCAGAATTCAAATCCGAGCCTCCGTTCGGCAGGAAATCGCAGTTATAGTGAAAAACCTATCTTCTAGCATTCTAACTGCCAGAATCGTACTCTGTTGTTAATCGAAGTGAAATCACTTGAGGAATCGAATGCCGCAAGCAGAATTCAAATCCGAGCCTCCGTTCGGCAGGAAATCGCAGTTATAGTGAAAAATCTATCTTCCAGCATTCTAACTGCCAGAATCGTACTCTGTTGTTAAACAGAAGTGTAATCGAAGTGAAATGACTTGAGGAATCGAATGCCGCAAGCAGAATTCAAATCCGAGCCTCCGTTCGGCAGGAAATCGCAGTTATAGTGAAAAACCTATCTTCTAGCATTCTAACGGCCAGAATCGTACTCTGTTGTTGAACAGAAGTGTATCCGAAGTAAAATGACTAGAGGGATCGAATGCCGCAAGCAGAATTCAAATCCGAGCCTCCGTTCGGCAGGAAATCGCAGTTATAGTGAAAAACCTATCTTCTAGCATTCTAACGGCCAGAATCGTACTCTGTTGTTGAACAGAAGTGTATCCGAAGTAAAATGACTAGAGGGATCGAATGCCGCAAGCAGAATTCAAATCCGAGCCTCCGTTCGGCAGGAAATCGCAGTTATAGTGAAAAACCTATCTTCTAGCATTCTAACTGCCAGAATCGTACTCTGTTGTTAAACAGAAGTGTAATCGAAGTGAAATCACTTGAGGAATCGAATGCCGCAAGCAGAATTCAAATCCGAGCCTCCGTTCGGTAGGAAATCGCAGTTATAGTGAAAATCCTATCTTCTAGCATTCTAACTGCCAGAATCGTACTCTGTTGTTAAACAGAAGTGTAATCGAAGTGAAATCACTTGAGGAATCGAATGCCGCAAGCAGAATTCAAATCCGAGCCTCCGTTCGGTAGGAAATCGCAGTTATAGTGAAAATCCTATCTTCTAGCATTCTAACTGCCAGAATCGTACTCTGTTGTTAAACAGAAGTGTAATCGAAGTGAAATGACTTGAGGAATCGAATGCCGCAAGCAGAATTCAAATCCGAGCCTCCGTTCGGCAGGAAATCGCAGTTATAGTGAAAAACCTATCTTCTAGCATTCTAACTGCCAGAATCGTACTCTGTTGTTAATCGAAGTGAAATCACTTGAGGAATCGAATGCCGCAAGCAGAATTCAAATCCGAGCCTCCGTTCGGCAGGAAATCGCAGTTATAGTGAAAAACCTATCTTCTAGCATTCTAACTGCCAGAATAGTACTCTGTTGTTAAACAGAAGTGTAATCGAAGTGAAATCACTTGAGGAATCGAATGCCGCAAGCAGAATTCAAATCCGAGCCTCCGTTCGGCAGGAAATCGCAGTTATAGTGAAAAACCTATCTTCTAGCATTCTAACTGCCAGAATCGTACTCTGTTGTTAATCGAAGTGAAATCACTTGAGGAATCGAATGCCGCAAGCAGAATTCAAATCCGAGCCTCCGTTCGGCAGGAAATCGCAGTTATAGTGAAAAATCTATCTTCCAGCATTCTAACTGCCAGAATCGTACTCTGTTGTTAAACAGAAGTGTAATCGAAGTGAAATCACTTGAGGAATCGAATGCCGCAAGCAGAATTCAAATCCGAGCCTCCGTTCGGCAGGAAATCGCAGTTATAGTGAAAAACCTATCTTCTAGCATTCTAACGGCCAGAATCGTACTCTGTTGTTGAACAGAAGTGTATCCGAAGTAAAATGACTAGAGGGATCGAATGCCGCAAGCAGAATTCAAATCCGAGCCTCCGTTCGGCAGGAAATCGCAGTTATAGTGAAAAACCTATCTTCTAGCATTCTAACTGCCAGAATCGTACTCTGTTGTTAAACAGAAGTGTAATCGAAGTGAAATCACTTGAGGAATCGAATGCCGCAAGCAGAATTCAAATCCGAGCCTCCGTTCGGTAGGAAATCGCAGTTATAGTGAAAAACCTATCTTCTAGCATTCTAACTGCCAGAATCGTACTCTGTTGTTAAACAGAAGTGTAATCGAAGTGAAATCACTTGAGGAATCGAATGCCGCAAGCAGAATTCAAATCCGAGCCTCCGTTCGGCAAGAAATCGCAGTTATAGTGAAAAATCTATCTTCTAGCATTCTAACTGACAGAATCGTACTCTGTTGTTAAACAGAAGTGTAATCGAAGTGAAATCACTTGAGGAATCGAATGCCGCAAGCAGAATTCAAATCCGAGCCTCCGTTCGGCAGGAAATCGCAGTTATACTGAAAAACCTATCTTCTAGCATTCTAACTGACAGAATCGTACTCTGTTGTTAAACAGAAGTGTAATCGAAGTGAAATGACTTGAGGAATCAAATGCCGCAAGCAGAATTCAAATCCGAGCCTCCGTTCGGCAGGAAACCGCAGTTATAGTGAAAAACCTATCTTCTAGCATTCTAACTGCCAGAATCGTACTCTGTTGTTAAACAGAAGTGTAATCGAAGTGAAATGACTTGAGGAATCGAATGCCGCAAGCAGAATTCAAATCCGAGCCTCCGCTCGGCAGGAAATCGCAGTTATAGTGAAAAACCTATCTTCCAGCATTCTAACTGCCAGAATATTACTCTGTTGTTAAACAGAAGTGTAATCGAAGTGAAATCACTTGAGGAATCGAATGCCGCAAGCAGAATTCAAATCCGAGCCTCCGTTCGGCAGGAAATCGCAGTTATAGTGAAAAACCTATCTTCTAGCATTCTAACTGCCAGAATCGTACTCTGTTGTTAATCGAAGTGAAATCACTTGAGGAATCGAATGCCGCAAGCAGAATTCAAATCCGAGCCTCCGTTCGGCAGGAAATCGCAGTTATAGTGAAAAATCTATCTTCCAGCATTCTAACTGCCAGAATCGTACTCTGTTGTTAAACAGAAGTGTAATCGAAGTGAAATGACTTGAGGAATCGAATGCCGCAAGCAGAATTCAAATCCGAGCCTCCGTTCGGCAGGAAATCGCAGTTATAGTGAAAAACCTATCTTCTAGCATTCTAACGGCCAGAATCGTACTCTGTTGTTGAACAGAAGTGTATCCGAAGTAAAATGACTAGAGGGATCGAATGCCGCAAGCAGAATTCAAATCCGAGCCTCCGTTCGGCAGGAAATCGCAGTTATAGTGAAAAACCTATCTTCTAGCATTCTAACGGCCAGAATCGTACTCTGTTGTTAAACAGAAGTGTAATCGAAGTGAAATCACTTGAGGAATCGAATGCCGCAAGCAGAATTCAAATCCGAGCCTCCGTTCGGCAGGAAATCGCAGTTATAGTGAAAAACCTATCTTCTAGCATTCTAACTGCCAGAATCGTACTCTGTTGTTAATCGAAGTGAAATCACTTGAGGAATCGAATGCCGCAAGCAGAATTCAAATCCGAGCCTCCGTTCGGCAGGAAATCGCAGTTATAGTGAAAAATCTATCTTCCAGCATTCTAACTGCCAGAATCGTACTCTGTTGTTAAACAGAAGTGTAATCGAAGTGAAATGACTTGAGGAATCGAATGCCGCAAGCAGAATTCAAATCCGAGCCTCCGTTCGGCAGGAAATCGCAGTTATAGTGAAAAACCTATCTTCTAGCATTCTAACTGCCAGAATCGTACTCTGTTGTTAAACAGAAGTGTAATCGAAGTGAAATCACTTGAGGAATCGAATGCCGCAAGCAGAATTCAAATCCGAGCCTCCGTTCGGTAGGAAATCGCAGTTATAGTGAAAAACCTATCTTCTAGCATTCTAACTGCCAGAATCGTACTCTGTTGTTAAACAGAAGTGTAATCGAAGTGAAATCACTTGAGGAATCGAATGCCGCAAGCAGAATTCAAATCCGAGCCTCCGTTCGGCAAGAAATCGCAGTTATAGTGAAAAATCTATCTTCTAGCATTCTAACTGACAGAATCGTACTCTGTTGTTAAACAGAAGTGTAATCGAAGTGAAATCACTTGAGGAATCGAATGCCGCAAGCAGAATTCAAATCCGAGCCTCCGTTCGGCAGGAAATCGCAGTTATAGTGAAAAACCTATCTTCTAGCATTCTAACTGACAGAATCGTACTCTGTTGTTAAACAGAAGTGTAATCGAAGTGAAATGACTTGAGGAATCAAATGCCGCAAGCAGAATTCAAATCCGAGCCTCCGTTCGGCAGGAAACCGCAGTTATAGTGAAAAATCTATCTTCTAGCATTCTAACTGACAGAATCGTACTCTGTTGTTAAACAGAAGTGTAATCGAAGTGAAATGACTTGAGGAATCGAATGCCGCAAGCAGAATTCAAATCCGAGCCTCCGCTCGGCAGGAAATCGCAGTTATAGTGAAAAACCTATCTTCCAGCATTCTAACTGCCAGAATAGTACTCTGTTGTTAAACAGAAGTGTAATCGAAGTGAAATCACTTGAGGAATCGAATGCCGCAAGCAGAATTCAAATCCGAGCCTCCGTTCGGCAGGAAATCGCAGTTATAGTGAAAAACCTATCTTCTAGCATTCTAACTGCCAGAATCGTACTCTGTTGTTAATCGAAGTGAAATCACTTGAGGAATCGAATGCCGCAAGCAGAATTCAAATCCGAGCCTCCGTTCGGCAGGAAATCGCAGTTATAGTGAAAAATCTATCTTCCAGCATTCTCACTGCCAGAATCGTACTCTGTTGTTAAACAGAAGTGTAATCGAAGTGAAATGACTTGAGGAATCGAATGCCGCAAGCAGAATTCAAATCCGAGCCTCCGTTCGGCAGGAAATCGCAGTTATAGTGAAAAACCTATCTTCTAGCATTCTAACTGCCAGAATCGTACTCTGTTGTTAATCGAAGTGAAATCACTTGAGGAATCGAATGCCGCAAGCAGAATTCAAATCCGAGCCTCCGTTCGGCAGGAAATCGCAGTTATAGTGAAAAACCTATCTTCTAGCATTCTAACTGCCAGAATCGTACTCTGTTGTTAATCGAAGTGAAATCACTTGAGGAATCGAATGCCGCAAGCAGAATTCAAATCCGAGCCTCCGTTCGGCAGGAAATCGCAGTTATAGTGAAAAATCTATCTTCCAGCATTCTCACTGCCAGAATCGTACTCTGTTGTTAAACAGAAGTGTAATCGAAGTGAAATGACTTGAGGAATCGAATGCCGCAAGCAGAATTCAAATCCGAGCCTCCGTTCGGCAGGAAATCGCAGTTATAGTGAAAAACCTATCTTCTAGCATTCTAACTGCCAGAATCGTACTCTGTTGTTAATCGAAGTGAAATCACTTGAGGAATCGAATGCCGCAAGCAGAATTCAAATCCGAGCCTCCGTTCGGCAGGAAATCGCAGTTATAGTGAAAAACCTATCTTCCAGCATTCTAACTGCCAGAATAGTACTCTGTTGTTAAACAGAAGTGTAATCGAAGTGAAATCACTTGAGGAATCGAATGCCGCAAGCAGAATTCAAATCCGAGCCTCCGTTCGGCAGGAAATCGCAGTTATAGTGAAAAACCTATCTTCTAGCATTCTAACTGCCAGAATCGTACTCTGTTGTTAATCGAAGTGAAATCACTTGAGGAATCGAATGCCGCAAGCAGAATTCAAATCCGAGCCTCCGTTCGGCAGGAAATCGCAGTTATAGTGAAAAATCTATCTTCCAGCATTCTCACTGCCAGAATCGTACTCTGTTGTTAAACAGAAGTGTAATCGAAGTGAAATGACTTGAGGAATCGAATGCCGCAAGCAGAATTCAAATCCGAGCCTCCGTTCGGCAGGAAATCGCAGTTATAGTGAAAAACCTATCTTCTAGCATTCTAACTGCCAGAATCGTACTCTGTTGTTAATCGAAGTGAAATCACTTGAGGAATCGAATGCCGCAAGCAGAATTCAAATCCGAGCCTCCGTTCGGCAGGAAATCGCAGTTATAGTGAAAAACCTATCTTCCAGCATTCTAACTGCCAGAATAGTACTCTGTTGTTAAACAGAAGTGTAATCGAAGTGAAATCACTTGAGGAATCGAATGCCGCAAGCAGAATTCAAATCCGAGCCTCCGTTCGGCAGGAAATCGCAGTTATAGTGAAAAACCTATCTTCTAGCATTCTAACTGCCAGAATCGTACTCTGTTGTTAATCGAAGTGAAATCACTTGAGGAATCGAATGCCGCAAGCAGAATTCAAATCCGAGCCTCCGTTCGGCAGGAAATCGCAGTTATAGTGAAAAATCTATCTTCCAGCATTCTAACTGCCAGAATCGTACTCTGTTGTTAAACAGAAGTGTAATCGAAGTGAAATCACTTGAGGAATCGAATGCCGCAAGCAGAATTCAAATCCGAGCCTCCGTTCGGCAGGAAATCGCAGTTATAGTGAAAAACATATCTTCTAGCAATCTAACTGCCAGAATCGTACTCTGTTGTTAAACAGAAGTGTAATCGAAGTGAAATCACTTGAGGAATCGAATGCCGCAAGCAGAATTCAAATCCGAGCCTCCGTTCGGTAGGAAATCGCAGTTATAGTGAAAATCCTATCTTCTAGCATTCTAACTGCCAGAATCGTACTCTGTTGTTAAACAGAAGTGTAATCGAAGTGAAATCACTTGAGGAATCGAATGCCGCAAGCAGAATTCAAATCCGAGCCTCCGTTCGGCAGGAAATCGCAGTTATAGTGAAAAACCTATCTTCTAGCATTCTAACGGCCAGAATCGTACTCTGTTGTTGAACAGAAGTGTATCCGAAGTAAAATGACTAGAGGGATCGAATGCCGCAAGCAGAATTCAAATCCGAGCCTCCGTTCGGCAGGAAATCGCAGTTATAGTGAAAAACCTATCTTCTAGCATTCTAACTGCCAGAATCGTACTCTGTTGTTAAACAGAAGTGTAATCGAAGTGAAATCACTTGAGGAATCGAATGCCGCAAGCAGAATTCAAATCCGAGCCTCCGTTCGGTAGGAAATCGCAGTTATAGTGAAAAACCTATCTTCTAGCATTCTAACTGCCAGAATCGTACTCTGTTGTTAAACAGAAGTGTAATCGAAGTGAAATCACTTGAGGAATCGAATGCCGCAAGCAGAATTCAAATCCGAGCCTCCGTTCGGCAAGAAATCGCAGTTATAGTGAAAAATCTATCTTCTAGCATTCTAACTGACAGAATCGTACTCTGTTGTTAAACAGAAGTGTAATCGAAGTGAAATCACTTGAGGAATCGAATGCCGCAAGCAGAATTCAAATCCGAGCCTCCGTTCGGCAGGAAATCGCAGTTATAGTGAAAAACCTATCTTCTAGCATTCTAACTGACAGAATCGTACTCTGTTGTTAAACAGAAGTGTAATCGAAGTGAAATGACTTGAGGAATCAAATGCCGCAAGCAGAATTCAAATCCGAGCCTCCGTTCGGCAGGAAACCGCAGTTATAGTGAAAAACCTATCTTCTAGCATTCTAACTGCCAGAATCGTACTCTGTTGTTAAACAGAAGTGTAATCGAAGTGAAATGACTTGAGGAATCGAATGCCGCAAGCAGAATTCAAATCCGAGCCTCCGCTCGGCAGGAAATCGCAGTTATAGTGAAAAACCTATCTTCCAGCATTCTAACTGCCAGAATAGTACTCTGTTGTTAAACAGAAGTGTAATCGAAGTGAAATCACTTGAGGAATCGAATGCCGCAAGCAGAATTCAAATCCGAGCCTCCGTTCGGCAGGAAATCGCAGTTATAGTGAAAAACCTATCTTCTAGCATTCTAACTGCCAGAATCGTACTCTGTTGTTAATCGAAGTGAAATCACTTGAGGAATCGAATGCCGCAAGCAGAATTCAAATCCGAGCCTCCGTTCGGCAGGAAATCGCAGTTATAGTGAAAAATCTATCTTCCAGCATTCTAACTGCCAGAATCGTACTCTGTTGTTAAACAGAAGTGTAATCGAAGTGAAATGACTTGAGGAATCGAATGCCGCAAGCAGAATTCAAATCCGAGCCTCCGTTCGGCAGGAAATCGCAGTTATAGTGAAAAACCTATCTTCTAGCATTCTAACGGCCAGAATCGTACTCTGTTGTTGAACAGAAGTGTATCCGAAGTAAAATGACTAGAGGGATCGAATGCCGCAAGCAGAATTCAAATCCGAGCCTCCGTTCGGCAGGAAATCGCAGTTATAGTGAAAAACCTATCTTCTAGCATTCTAACGGCCAGAATCGTACTCTGTTGTTAAACAGAAGTGTAATCGAAGTGAAATCACTTGAGGAATCGAATGCCGCAAGCAGAATTCAAATCCGAGCCTCCGTTCGGCAGGAAATCGCAGTTATAGTGAAAAACCTATCTTCTAGCATTCTAACTGCCAGAATCGTACTCTGTTGTTAATCGAAGTGAAATCACTTGAGGAATCGAATGCCGCAAGCAGAATTCAAATCCGAGCCTCCGTTCGGCAGGAAATCGCAGTTATAGTGAAAAATCTATCTTCCAGCATTCTAACTGCCAGAATCGTACTCTGTTGTTAAACAGAAGTGTAATCGAAGTGAAATGACTTGAGGAATCGAATGCCGCAAGCAGAATTCAAATCCGAGCCTCCGTTCGGCAGGAAATCGCAGTTATAGTGAAAAACCTATCTTCTAGCATTCTAACTGCCAGAATCGTACTCTGTTGTTAAACAGAAGTGTAATCGAAGTGAAATCACTTGAGGAATCGAATGCCGCAAGCAGAATTCAAATCCGAGCCTCCGTTCGGTAGGAAATCGCAGTTATAGTGAAAAACCTATCTTCTAGCATTCTAACTGCCAGAATCGTACTCTGTTGTTAAACAGAAGTGTAATCGAAGTGAAATCACTTGAGGAATCGAATGCCGCAAGCAGAATTCAAATCCGAGCCTCCGTTCGGCAAGAAATCGCAGTTATAGTGAAAAATCTATCTTCTAGCATTCTAACTGACAGAATCGTACTCTGTTGTTAAACAGAAGTGTAATCGAAGTGAAATCACTTGAGGAATCGAATGCCGCAAGCAGAATTCAAATCCGAGCCTCCGTTCGGCAGGAAATCGCAGTTATAGTGAAAAACCTATCTTCTAGCATTCTAACTGACAGAATCGTACTCTGTTGTTAAACAGAAGTGTAATCGAAGTGAAATGACTTGAGGAATCAAATGCCGCAAGCAGAATTCAAATCCGAGCCTCCGTTCGGCAGGAAACCGCAGTTATAGTGAAAAACCTATCTTCTAGCATTCTAACTTCCAGAATCGTACTCTGTTGTTAAACAGAAGTGTAATCGAAGTGAAATGACTTGAGGAATCGAATGCCGCAAGCAGAATTCAAATCCGAGCCTCCGCTCGGCAGGAAATCGCAGTTATAGTGAAAAACCTATCTTCCAGCATTCTAACTGCCAGAATAGTACTCTGTTGTTAAACAGAAGTGTAATCGAAGTGAAATCACTTGAGGAATCGAATGCCGCAAGCAGAATTCAAATCCGAGCCTCCGTTCGGCAGGAAATCGCAGTTATAGTGAAAAACCTATCTTCTAGCATTCTAACTGCCAGAATCGTACTCTGTTGTTAATCGAAGTGAAATCACTTGAGGAATCGAATGCCGCAAGCAGAATTCAAATCCGAGCCTCCGTTCGGCAGGAAATCGCAGTTATAGTGAAAAACCTATCTTCTAGCATTCTAACTGCCAGAATCGTACTCTGTTGTTAATCGAAGTGAAATCACTTGAGGAATCGAATGCCGCAAGCAGAATTCAAATCCGAGCCTCCGTTCGGCAGGAAATCGCAGTTATAGTGAAAAATCTATCTTCCAGCATTCTAACTGCCAGAATCGTACTCTGTTGTTAATCGAAGTGAAATCACTTGAGGAATCGAATGCCGCAAGCAGAATTCAAATCCGAGCCTCCGTTCGGCAGGAAATCGCAGTTATAGTGAAAAATCTATCTTCCAGCATTCTAACTGCCAGAATCGTACTCTGTTGTTAAACAGAAGTGTAATCGAAGTGAAATCACTTGAGGAATCGAATGCCGCAAGCAGAATTCAAATCCGAGCCTCCGTTCGGCAGGAAATCGCAGTTATAGTGAAAAACATATCTTCTAGCAATCTAACTGCCAGAATCGTACTCTGTTGTTAAACAGAAGTGTAATCGAAGTGAAATCACTTGAGGAATCGAATGCCGCAAGCAGAATTCAAATCCGAGCCTCCGTTCGGTAGGAAATCGCAGTTATAGTGAAAATCCTATCTTCTAGCATTCTAACTGCCAGAATCGTACTCTGTTGTTAAACAGAAGTGTAATCGAAGTGAAATCACTTGAGGAATCGAATGCCGCAAGCAGAATTCAAATCCGAGCCTCCGTTCGGCAGGAAATCGCAGTTATAGTGAAAAACCTATCTTCTAGCATTCTAACGGCCAGAATCGTACTCTGTTGTTGAACAGAAGTGTATCCGAAGTAAAATGACTAGAGGGATCGAATGCCGCAAGCAGAATTCAAATCCGAGCCTCCGTTCGACAGGAAATCGCAGTTATAGTGAAAAACCTATCTTCTAGCATTCTAACTGCCAGAATCGTACTCTGTTGTTAAACAGAAGTGTAATCGAAGTGAAATCACTTGAGGAATCGAATGCCGCAAGCAGAATTCAAATCCGAGCCTCCGTTCGGCAGGAAATCGCAGTTATAGTGAAAAACCTATCTTCTAGCATTCTAACGGCCAGAATCGTACTCTGTTGTTGAACAGAAGTGTATCCGAAGTAAAATGACTAGAGGGATCGAATGCCGCAAGCAGAATTCAAATCCGAGCCTCC
This sequence comes from Ectemnius lituratus, assembly GCA_910593735.2. Lineage (NCBI taxonomy): Eukaryota > Metazoa > Arthropoda > Insecta > Hymenoptera > Crabronidae > Ectemnius > Ectemnius lituratus. Next base: position 855,828 of record OU343044.1, on the reverse strand, counting down.
GTTCGGCAGGAAATCGCAGTTATAGTGAAAAACCTATCTTCTAGCATTCTAACTGCCAGAATCGTACTCTGTTGTTAAACAGAAGTGTAATCGAAGTGAAATCACTTGAGGAATCGAATGCCGCAAGCAGAATTCAAATCCGAGCCTCCGTTCGGTAGGAAATCGCAGTTATAGTGAAAAACCTATCTTCTAGCATTCTAACTGCCAGAATCGTACTCTGTTGTTAAACAGAAGTGTAATCGAAGTGAAATCACTTGAGGAATCGAATGCCGCAAGCAGAATTCAAATCCGAGCCTCCGTTCGGCAAGAAATCGCAGTTATAGTGAAAAATCTATCTTCTAGCATTCTAACTGACAGAATCGTACTCTGTTGTTAAACAGAAGTGTAATCGAAGTGAAATCACTTGAGGAATCGAATGCCGCAAGCAGAATTCAAATCCGAGCCTCCGTTCGGCAGGAAATCGCAGTTATAGTGAAAAACCTATCTTCTAGCATTCTAACTGACAGAATCGTACTCTGTTGTTAAACAGAAGTGTAATCGAAGTGAAATGACTTGAGGAATCAAATGCCGCAAGCAGAATTCAAATCCGAGCCTCCGTTCGGCAGGAAACCGCAGTTATAGTGAAAAACCTATCTTCTAGCATTCTAACTGCCAGAATCGTACTCTGTTGTTAAACAGAAGTGTAATCGAAGTGAAATGACTTGAGGAATCGAATGCCGCAAGCAGAATTCAAATCCGAGCCTCCGCTCGGCAGGAAATCGCAGTTATAGTGAAAAACCTATCTTCCAGCATTCTAACTGCCAGAATAGTACTCTGTTGTTAAACAGAAGTGTAATCGAAGTGAAATCACTTGAGGAATCGAATGCCGCAAGCAGAATTCAAATCCGAGCCTCCGTTCGGCAGGAAATCGCAGTTATAGTGAAAAACCTATCTTCTAGCATTCTAACTGCCAGAATCGTACTCTGTTGTTAATCGAAGTGAAATCACTTGAGGAATCGAATGCCGCAAGCAGAATTCAAATCCGAGCCTCCGTTCGGCAGGAAATCGCAGTTATAGTGAAAAATCTATCTTCCAGCATTCTAACTGCCAGAATCGTACTCTGTTGTTAAACAGAAGTGTAATCGAAGTGAAATGACTTGAGGAATCGAATGCCGCAAGCAGAATTCAAATCCGAGCCTCCGTTCGGCAGGAAATCGCAGTTATAGTGAAAAACCTATCTTCTAGCATTCTAACGGCCAGAATCGTACTCTGTTGTTGAACAGAAGTGTATCCGAAGTAAAATGACTAGAGGGATCGAATGCCGCAAGCAGAATTCAAATCCGAGCCTCCGTTCGGCAGGAAATCGCAGTTATAGTGAAAAACCTATCTTCTAGCATTCTAACGGCCAGAATCGTACTCTGTTGTTGAACAGAAGTGTATCCGAAGTAAAATGACTAGAGGGATCGAATGCCGCAAGCAGAATACAAATCCGAGCCTCCGTTCGGCAGGAAATCGCAGTTATAGTGAAAAACCTATCTTCTAGCATTCTAACTGCCAGAATCGTACTCTGTTGTTAAACAGAAGTGTAATCGAAGTAAAATCACTTGAGGAATCGAATGCCGCAAGCAGAATTCAAATCCGAGCCTCCGTTCGGTAGGAAATCGCAGTTATAGTGAAAATCCTATCTTCTAGCATTCTAACTGCCAGAATCGTACTCTGTTGTTAAACAGAAGTGTAATCGAAGTGAAATGACTTGAGGAATCGAATGCCGCAAGCAGAATTCAAATCCGAGCCTCCGTTCGGCAGGAAATCGCAGTTATAGTGAAAAACCTATCTTCTAGCATTCTAACTGCCAGAATCGTACTCTGTTGTTAATCGAAGTGAAATCACTTGAGGAATCGAATGCCGCAAGCAGAATTCAAATCCGAGCCTCCGTTCGGCAGGAAATCGCAGTTATAGTGAAAAACCTATCTTCCAGCATTCTAACTGCCAGAATAGTACTCTGTTGTTAAACAGAAGTGTAATCGAAGTGAAATCACTTGAGGAATCGAATGCCGCAAGCAGAATTCAAATCCGAGCCTCCGTTCGGCAGGAAATCGCAGTTATAGTGAAAAACCTATCTTCTAGCATTCTAACTGCCAGAATCGTACTCTGTTGTTAATCGAAGTGAAATCACTTGAGGAATCGAATGCCGCAAGCAGAATTCAAATCCGAGCCTCCGTTCGGCAGGAAATCGCAGTTATAGTGAAAAATCTATCTTCCAGCATTCTAACTGCCAGAATCGTACTCTGTTGTTAAACAGAAGTGTAATCGAAGTGAAATCACTTGAGGAATCGAATGCCGCAAGCAGAATTCAAATCCGAGCCTCCGTTCGGTAGGAAATCGCAGTTATAGTGAAAAACCTATCTTCTAGCATTCTAACTGCCAGAATCGTACTCTGTTGTTAAACAGAAGTGTAATCGAAGTGAAATCACTTGAGGAATCGAATGCCGCAAGCAGAATTCAAATCCGAGCCTCCGTTCGGCAGGAAATCGCAGTTATAGTGAAAAACCTATCTTCTAGCATTCTAACTGACAGAATCGTACTCTGTTGTTAAACAGAAGTGTAATCGAAGTGAAATGACTTGAGGAATCAAATGCCGCAAGCAGAATTCAAATCCGAGCCTCCGTTCGGCAGGAAACCGCAGTTATAGTGAAAAACCTATCTTCTAGCATTCTAACTGCCAGAATCGTACTCTGTTGTTAAACAGAAGTGTAATCGAAGTGAAATGACTTGAGGAATCGAATGCCGCAAGCAGAATTCAAATCCGAGCCTCCGTTCGGCAGGAAATCGCAGTTATAGTGAAAAATCTATCTTCCAGCATTCTAACTGCCAGAATCGTACTCTGTTGTTAAACAGAAGTGTAATCGAAGTGAAATGACTTGAGGAATCGAATGCCGCAAGCAGAATTCAAATCCGAGCCTCCGTTCGGCAGGAAATCGCAGTTATAGTGAAAAACCTATCTTCTAGCATTCTAACGGCCAGAATCGTACTCTGTTGTTGAACAGAAGTGTATCCGAAGTAAAATGACTAGAGGGATCGAATGCCGCAAGCAGAATTCAAATCCGAGCCTCCGTTCGGCAGGAAATCGCAGTTATAGTGAAAAACCTATCTTCTAGCATTCTAACGGCCAGAATCGTACTCTGTTGTTGAACAGAAGTGTATCCGAAGTAAAATGACTAGAGGGATCGAATGCCGCAAGCAGAATTCAAATCCGAGCCTCCGTTCGGCAGGAAATCGCAGTTATAGTGAAAAACCTATCTTCTAGCATTCTAACTGCCAGAATCGTACTCTGTTGTTAAACAGAAGTGTAATCGAAGTGAAATCACTTGAGGAATCGAATGCCGCAAGCAGAATTCAAATCCGAGCCTCCGTTCGGTAGGAAATCGCAGTTATAGTGAAAATCCTATCTTCTAGCATTCTAACTGCCAGAATCGTACTCTGTTGTTAAACAGAAGTGTAATCGAAGTGAAATCACTTGAGGAATCGAATGCCGCAAGCAGAATTCAAATCCGAGCCTCCGTTCGGTAGGAAATCGCAGTTATAGTGAAAATCCTATCTTCTAGCATTCTAACTGCCAGAATCGTACTCTGTTGTTAAACAGAAGTGTAATCGAAGTGAAATGACTTGAGGAATCGAATGCCGCAAGCAGAATTCAAATCCGAGCCTCCGTTCGGCAGGAAATCGCAGTTATAGTGAAAAACCTATCTTCTAGCATTCTAACTGCCAGAATCGTACTCTGTTGTTAATCGAAGTGAAATCACTTGAGGAATCGAATGCCGCAAGCAGAATTCAAATCCGAGCCTCCGTTCGGCAGGAAATCGCAGTTATAGTGAAAAACCTATCTTCCAGCATTCTAACTGCCAGAATAGTACTCTGTTGTTAAACAGAAGTGTAATCGAAGTGAAATCACTTGAGGAATCGAATGCCGCAAGCAGAATTCAAATCCGAGCCTCCGTTCGGCAGGAAATCGCAGTTATAGTGAAAAACCTATCTTCTAGCATTCTAACTGCCAGAATCGTACTCTGTTGTTAATCGAAGTGAAATCACTTGAGGAATCGAATGCCGCAAGCAGAATTCAAATCCGAGCCTCCGTTCGGCAGGAAATCGCAGTTATAGTGAAAAACATATCTTCTAGCAATCTAACTGCCAGAATCGTACTCTGTTGTTAAACAGAAGTGTAATCGAAGTGAAATCACTTGAGGAATCGAATGCCGCAAGCAGAATTCAAATCCGAGCCTCCGTTCGGTAGGAAATCGCAGTTATAGTGAAAATCCTATCTTCTAGCATTCTAACTGCCAGAATCGTACTCTGTTGTTAAACAGAAGTGTAATCGAAGTGAAATCACTTGAGGAATCGAATGCCGCAAGCAGAATTCAAATCCGAGCCTCCGTTCGGCAGGAAATCGCAGTTATAGTGAAAAACCTATCTTCTAGCATTCTAACGGCCAGAATCGTACTCTGTTGTTGAACAGAAGTGTATCCGAAGTAAAATGACTAGAGGGATCGAATGCCGCAAGCAGAATTCAAATCCGAGCCTCCGTTCGGCAGGAAATCGCAGTTATAGTGAAAAACCTATCTTCTAGCATTCTAACTGCCAGAATCGTACTCTGTTGTTAAACAGAAGTGTAATCGAAGTGAAATCACTTGAGGAATCGAATGCCGCAAGCAGAATTCAAATCCGAGCCTCCGTTCGGCAGGAAATCGCAGTTATAGTGAAAAACCTATCTTCTAGCATTCTAACGGCCAGAATCGTACTCTGTTGTTGAACAGAAGTGTATCCGAAGTAAAATGACTAGAGGGATCGAATGCCGCAAGCAGAATTCAAATCCGAGCCTCCGTTCGGCAGGAAATCGCAGTTATAGTGAAAAACCTATCTTCTAGCATTCTAACTGCCAGAATCGTACTCTGTTGTTAAACAGAAGTGTAATCGAAGTGAAATCACTTGAGGAATCGAATGCCGCAAGCAGAATTCAAATCCGAGCCTCCGTTCGGTAGGAAATCGCAGTTATAGTGAAAAACCTATCTTCTAGCATTCTAACTGCCAGAATCGTACTCTGTTGTTAAACAGAAGTGTAATCGAAGTGAAATCACTTGAGGAATCGAATGCCGCAAGCAGAATTCAAATCCGAGCCTCCGTTCGGCAAGAAATCGCAGTTATAGTGAAAAATCTATCTTCTAGCATTCTAACTGACAGAATCGTACTCTGTTGTTAAACAGAAGTGTAATCGAAGTGAAATCACTTGAGGAATCGAATGCCGCAAGCAGAATTCAAATCCGAGCCTCCGTTCGGCAGGAAATCGCAGTTATAGTGAAAAACCTATCTTCTAGCATTCTAACTGACAGAATCGTACTCTGTTGTTAAACAGAAGTGTAATCGAAGTGAAATGACTTGAGGAATCGAATGCCGCAAGCAGAATTCAAATCCGAGCCTCCGTTCGGCAGGAAACCGCAGTTATAGTGAAAAACCTATCTTCTAGCATTCTAACTGCCAGAATCGTACTCTGTTGTTAAACAGAAGTGTAATCGAAGTGAAATGACTTGAGGAATCGAATGCCGCAAGCAGAATTCAAATCCGAGCCTCCGCTCGGCAGGAAATCGCAGTTATAGTGAAAAACCTATCTTCCAGCATTCTAACTGCCAGAATAGTACTCTGTTGTTAAACAGAAGTGTAATCGAAGTGAAATCACTTGAGGAATCGAATGCCGCAAGCAGAATTCAAATCCGAGCCTCCGTTCGGCAGGAAATCGCAGTTATAGTGAAAAACCTATCTTCTAGCATTCTAACTGCCAGAATCGTACTCTGTTGTTAATCGAAGTGAAATCACTTGAGGAATCGAATGCCGCAAGCAGAATTCAAATCCGAGCCTCCGCTCGGCAGGAAATCGCAGTTATAGTGAAAAACCTATCTTCCAGCATTCTAACTGCCAGAATAGTACTCTGTTGTTAAACAGAAGTGTAATCGAAGTGAAATCACTTGAGGAATCGAATGCCGCAAGCAGAATTCAAATCCGAGCCTCCGTTCGGCAGGAAATCGCAGTTATAGTGAAAAACCTATCTTCTAGCATTCTAACGGCCAGAATCGTACTCTGTTGTTGAACAGAAGTGTATCCGAAGTAAAATGACTAGAGGGATCGAATGCCGCAAGCAGAATTCAAATCCGAGCCTCCGGTCGGCAGGAAATCGCAGTTATAGTGAAAAACCTATCTTCTAGCATTCTAACTGCCAGAATCGTACTCTGTTGTTAAACAGAAGTGTAATCGAAGTGAAATCACTTGAGGAATCGAATGCCGCAAGCAGAATTCAAATCCGAGCCTCCGTTCGGTAGGAAATCGCAGTTATAGTGAAAATCCTATCTTCTAGCATTCTAACTGCCAGAATCGTACTCTGTTGTTAAACAGAAGTGTAATCGAAGTGAAATGACTTGAGGAATCGAATGCCGCAAGCAGAATTCAAATCCGAGCCTCCGTTCGGCAGGAAATCGCAGTTATAGTGAAAAACCTATCTTCTAGCATTCTAACTGCCAGAATCGTACTCTGTTGTTAATCGAAGTGAAATCACTTGAGGAATCGAATGCCGCAAGCAGAATTCAAATCCGAGCCTCCGTTCGGCAGGAAATCGCAGTTATAGTGAAAAACCTATCTTCCAGCATTCTAACTGCCAGAATAGTACTCTGTTGTTAAACAGAAGTGTAATCGAAGTGAAATCACTTGAGGAATCGAATGCCGCAAGCAGAATTCAAATCCGAGCCTCCGTTCGGCAGGAAATCGCAGTTATAGTGAAAAACCTATGTTCTAGCATTCTAACTGCCAGAATCGTACTCTGTTGTTAATCGAAGTGAAATCACTTGAGGAATCGAATGCCGCAAGCAGAATTCAAATCCGAGCCTCCGTTCGGCAGGAAATCGCAGTTATAGTGAAAAACATATCTTCTAGCAATCTAACTGCCAGAATCGTACTCTGTTGTTAAACAGAAGTGTAATCGAAGTGAAATCACTTGAGGAATCGAATGCCGCAAGCAGAATTCAAATCCGAGCCTCCGTTCGGTAGGAAATCGCAGTTATAGTGAAAATCCTATCTTCTAGCATTCTAACTGCCAGAATCGTACTCTGTTGTTAAACAGAAGTGTAATCGAAGTGAAATCACTTGAGGAATCGAATGCCGCAAGCAGAATTCAAATCCGAGCCTCCGTTCGGCAGGAAATCGCAGTTATAGTGAAAAACCTATCTTCTAGCATTCTAACGGCCAGAATCGTACTCTGTTGTTGAACAGAAGTGTATCCGAAGTAAAATGACTAGAGGGATCGAATGCCGCAAGCAGAATTCAAATCCGAGCCTCCGTTCGGCAGGAAATCGCAGTTATAGTGAAAAACCTATCTTCTAGCATTCTAACTGCCAGAATCGTACTCTGTTGTTAAACAGAAGTGTAATCGAAGTGAAATCACTTGAGGAATCGAATGCCGCAAGCAGAATTCAAATCCGAGCCTCCGTTCGGCAGGAAATCGCAGTTATAGTGAAAAACCTATCTTCTAGCATTCTAACGGCCAGAATCGTACTCTGTTGTTGAACAGAAGTGTATCCGAAGTAAAATGACTAGAGGGATCGAATGCCGCAAGCAGAATTCAAATCCGAGCCTCCGTTCGGCAGGAAATCGCAGTTATAGTGAAAAACCTATCTTCTAGCATTCTAACTGCCAGAATCGTACTCTGTTGTTAAACAGAAGTGTAATCGAAGTGAAATCACTTGAGGAATCGAATGCCGCAAGCAGAATTCAAATCCGAGCCTCCGTTCGGTAGGAAATCGCAGTTATAGTGAAAAACCTATCTTCTAGCATTCTAACTGCCAGAATCGTACTCTGTTGTTAAACAGAAGTGTAATCGAAGTGAAATCACTTGAGGAATCGAATGCCGCAAGCAGAATTCAAATCCGAGCCTCCGTTCGGCAAGAAATCGCAGTTATAGTGAAAAATCTATCTTCTAGCATTCTAACTGACAGAATCGTACTCTGTTGTTAAACAGAAGTGTAATCGAAGTGAAATCACTTGAGGAATCGAATGCCGCAAGCAGAATTCAAATCCGAGCCTCCGTTCGGCAGGAAATCGCAGTTATAGTGAAAAACCTATCTTCTAGCATTCTAACTGACAGAATCGTACTCTGTTGTTAAACAGAAGTGTAATCGAAGTGAAATGACTTGAGGAATCGAATGCCGCAAGCAGAATTCAAATCCGAGCCTCCGTTCGGCAGGAAACCGCAGTTATAGTGAAAAACCTATCTTCTAGCATTCTAACTGCCAGAATCGTACTCTGTTGTTAAACAGAAGTGTAATCGAAGTGAAATGACTTGAGGAATCGAATGCCGCAAGCAGAATTCAAATCCGAGCCTCCGCTCGGCAGGAAATCGCAGTTATAGTGAAAAACCTATCTTCCAGCATTCTAACTGCCAGAATAGTACTCTGTTGTTAAACAGAAGTGTAATCGAAGTGAAATCACTTGAGGAATCGAATGCCGCAAGCAGAATTCAAATCCGAGCCTCCGTTCGGCAGGAAATCGCAGTTATAGTGAAAAACCTATCTTCTAGCATTCTAACTGCCAGAATCGTACTCTGTTGTTAATCGAAGTGAAATCACTTGAGGAATCGAATGCCGCAAGCAGAATTCAAATCCGAGCCTCCGCTCGGCAGGAAATCGCAGTTATAGTGAAAAACCTATCTTCCAGCATTCTAACTGCCAGAATAGTACTCTGTTGTTAAACAGAAGTGTAATCGAAGTGAAATGACTTGAGGAATCGAATGCCGCAAGCAGAATTCAAATCCGAGCCTCCGTTCGGCAGGAAATCGCAGTTATAGTGAAAAACCTATCTTCTAGCATTCTAACGGCCAGAATCGTACTCTGTTGTTGAACAGAAGTGTATCCGAAGTAAAATGACTAGAGGGATCGAATGCCGCAAGCAGAATTCAAATCCGAGCCTCCGTTCGGCAGGAAATCGCAGTTATAGTGAAAAACCTATCTTCTAGCATTCTAACTGCCAGAATCGTACTCTGTTGTTAAACAGAAGTGTAATCGAAGTGAAATCACTTGAGGAATCGAATGCCGCAAGCAGAATTCAAATCCGAGCCTCCGTTCGGCAGGAAATCGCAGTTATAGTGAAAAACCTATCTTCTAGCATTCTAACGGCCAGAATCGTACTCTGTTGTTGAACAGAAGTGTATCCGAAGTAAAATGACTAGAGGGATCGAATGCCGCAAGCAGAATTCAAATCCGAGCCTCCGTTCGGCAGGAAATCGCAGTTATAGTGAAAAACCTATCTTCTAGCATTCTAACTGCCAGAATCGTACTCTGTTGTTAAACAGAAGTGTAATCGAAGTGAAATCACTTGAGGAATCGAATGCCGCAAGCAGAATTCAAATCCGAGCCTCCGTTCGGTAGGAAATCGCAGTTATAGTGAAAAACCTATCTTCTAGCATTCTAACTGCCAGAATCGTACTCTGTTGTTAAACAGAAGTGTAATCGAAGTGAAATCACTTGAGGAATCGAATGCCGCAAGCAGAATTCAAATCCGAGCCTCCGTTCGGCAGGAAATCGCAGTTATAGTGAAAAACCTATCTTCTAGCATTCTAACTGACAGAATCGTACTCTGTTGTTAAACAGAAGTGTAATCGAAGTGAAATGACTTGAGGAATCAAATGCCGCAAGCAGAATTCAAATCCGAGCCTCCGTTCGGCAGGAAACCGCAGTTATAGTGAAAAACCTATCTTCTAGCATTCTAACTGCCAGAATCGTACTCTGTTGTTAAACAGAAGTGTAATCGAAGTGAAATGACTTGAGGAATCGAATGCCGCAAGCAGAATTCAAATCCGAGCCTCCGTTCGGCAGGAAATCGCAGTTATAGTGAAAAATCTATCTTCCAGCATTCTAACTGCCAGAATCGTACTCTGTTGTTAAACAGAAGTGTAATCGAAGTGAAATGACTTGAGGAATCGAATGCCGCAAGCAGAATTCAAATCCGAGCCTCCGTTCGGCAGGAAATCGCAGTTATAGTGAAAAACCTATCTTCTAGCATTCTAACGGCCAGAATCGTACTCTGTTGTTGAACAGAAGTGTATCCGAAGTAAAATGACTAGAGGGATCGAATGCCGCAAGCAGAATTCAAATCCGAGCCTCCGTTCGACAGGAAATCGCAGTTATAGTGAAAAACCTATCTTCTAGCATTCTAACGGCCAGAATCGTACTCTGTTGTTGAACAGAAGTGTATCCGAAGTAAAATGACTAGAGGGATCGAATGCCGCAAGCAGAATTCAAATCCGAGCCTCCGTTCGGCAGGAAATCGCAGTTATAGTGAAAAACCTATCTTCTAGCATTCTAACTGCCAGAATCGTACTCTGTTGTTAAACAGAAGTGTAATCGAAGTGAAATCACTTGAGGAATCGAATGCCGCAAGCAGAATTCAAATCCGAGCCTCCGTTCGGTAGGAAATCGCAGTTATAGTGAAAATCCTATCTTCTAGCATTCTAACTGCCAGAATCGTACTCTGTTGTTAAACAGAAGTGTAATCGAAGTGAAATCACTTGAGGAATCGAATGCCGCAAGCAGAATTCAAATCCGAGCCTCCGTTCGGTAGGAAATCGCAGTTATAGTGAAAATCCTATCTTCTAGCATTCTAACTGCCAGAATCGTACTCTGTTGTTAAACAGAAGTGTAATCGAAGTGAAATGACTTGAGGAATCGAATGCCGCAAGCAGAATTCAAATCCGAGCCTCCGTTCGGCAGGAAATCGCAGTTATAGTGAAAAACCTATCTTCTAGCATTCTAACTGCCAGAATCGTACTCTGTTGTTAATCGAAGTGAAATCACTTGAGGAATCGAATGCCGCAAGCAGAATTCAAATCCGAGCCTCCGTTCGGCAGGAAACCGCAGTTATAGTGAAAAACCTATCTTCTAGCATTCTAACTGCCAGAATCGTACTCTGTTGTTAAACAGAAGTGTAATCGAAGTGAAATGACTTGAGGAATCGAATGCCGCAAGCAGAATTCAAATCCGAGCCTCCGCTCGGCAGGAAATCGCAGTTATAGTGAAAAATCTATCTTCTAGCATTCTAACTGACAGAATCGTACTCTGTTGTTAAACAGAAGTGTAATCGAAGTGAAATCACTTGAGGAATCGAATGCCGCAAGCAGAATTCAAATCCGAGCCTCCGTTCGGCAGGAAATCGCAGTTATAGTGAAAAACCTATCTTCTAGCATTCTAACTGACAGAATCGTACTCTGTTGTTAAACAGAAGTGTAATCGAAGTGAAATGACTTGAGGAATCAAATGCCGCAAGCAGAATTCAAATCCGAGCCTCCGTTCGGCAGGAAATCGCAGTTATAGTGAAAAACCTATCTTCTAGCATTCTAACTGCCAGAATCGTACTCTGTTGTTAATCGAAGTGAAATCACTTGAGGAATCGAATGCCGCAAGCAGAATTCAAATCCGAGCCTCCGTTCGGCAGGAAATCGCAGTTATAGTGAAAAACCTATCTTCCAGCATTCTAACTGCCAGAATAGTACTCTGTTGTTAAACAGAAGTGTAATCGAAGTGAAATCACTTGAGGAATCGAATGCCGCAAGCAGAATTCAAATCCGAGCCTCCGTTCGGCAGGAAATCGCAGTTATAGTGAAAAACCTATCTTCTAGCATTCTAACTGCCAGAATCGTACTCTGTTGTTAATCGAAGTGAAATCACTTGAGGAATCGAATGCCGCAAGCAGAATTCAAATCCGAGCCTCCGTTCGGCAGGAAATCGCAGTTATAGTGAAAAACATATCTTCTAGCAATCTAACTGCCAGAATCGTACTCTGTTGTTAAACAGAAGTGTAATCGAAGTGAAATCACTTGAGGAATCGAATGCCGCAAGCAGAATTCAAATCCGAGCCTCCGTTCGGTAGGAAATCGCAGTTATAGTGAAAATCCTATCTTCTAGCATTCTAACTGCCAGAATCGTACTCTGTTGTTAAACAGAAGTGTAATCGAAGTGAAATCACTTGAGGAATCGAATGCCGCAAGCAGAATTCAAATCCGAGCCTCCGTTCGGCAGGAAATCGCAGTTATAGTGAAAAACCTATCTTCTAGCATTCTAACGGCCAGAATCGTACTCTGTTGTTGAACAGAAGTGTATCCGAAGTAAAATGACTAGAGGGATCGAATGCCGCAAGCAGAATTCAAATCCGAGCCTCCGTTCGGCAGGAAATCGCAGTTATAGTGAAAAACCTATCTTCTAGCATTCTAACTGCCAGAATCGTACTCTGTTGTTAAACAGAAGTGTAATCGAAGTGAAATCACTTGAGGAATCGAATGCCGCAAGCAGAATTCAAATCCGAGCCTCCGTTCGGCAGGAAATCGCAGTTATAGTGAAAAACCTATCTTCTAGCATTCTAACGGCCAGAATCGTACTCTGTTGTTGAACAGAAGTGTATCCGAAGTAAAATGACTAGAGGGATCGAATGCCGCAAGCAGAATTCAAATCCGAGCCTCCGTTCGGCAGGAAATCGCAGTTATAGTGAAAAACCTATCTTCTAGCATTCTAACTGGCAGAATCGTACTCTGTTGTTAAACAGAAGTGTAATCGAAGTGAAATCACTTGAGGAATCGAATGCCGCAAGCAGAATTCAAATCCGAGCCTCCGTTCGGTAGGAAATCGCAGTTATAGTGAAAAACCTATCTTCTAGCATTCTAACTGCCAGAATCGTACTCTGTTGTTAAACAGAAGTGTAATCGAAGTGAAATCACTTGAGGAATCGAATGCCGCAAGCAGAATTCAAATCCGAGCCTCCGTTCGGCAAGAAATCGCAGTTATAGTGAAAAATCTATCTTCTAGCATTCTAACTGACAGAATCGTACTCTGTTGTTAAACAGAAGTGTAATCGAAGTGAAATCACTTGAGGAATCGAATGCCGCAAGCAGAATTCAAATCCGAGCCTCCGTTCGGCAGGAAATCGCAGTTATAGTGAAAAACCTATCTTCTAGCATTCTAACTGACAGAATCGTACTCTGTTGTTAAACAGAAGTGTAATCGAAGTGAAATCACTTGAGGAATCGAATGCCGCAAGCAGAATTCAAATCCGAGCCTCCGTTCGGTAGGAAATCGCAGTTATAGTGAAAATCCTATCTTCTAGCATTCTAACTGCCAGAATCGTACTCTGTTGTTAAACAGAAGTGTAATCGAAGTGAAATCACTTGAGGAATCGAATGCCGCAAGCAGAATTCAAATCCGAGCCTCCGTTCGGCAGGAAATCGCAGTTATAGTGAAAAACCTATCTTCTAGCATTCTAACGGCCAGAATCGTACTCTGTTGTTGAACAGAAGTGTATCCGAAGTAAAATGACTAGAGGGATCGAATGCCGCAAGCAGAATTCAAATCCGAGCCTCCGTTCGGCAGGAAATCGCAGTTATAGTGAAAAACCTATCTTCTAGCATTCTAACTGCCAGAATCGTACTCTGTTGTTAAACAGAAGTGTAATCGAAGTGAAATCACTTGAGGAATCGAATGCCGCAAGCAGAATTCAAATCCGAGCCTCCGTTCGGCAGGAAATCGCAGTTATAGTGAAAAACCTATCTTCTAGCATTCTAACGGCCAGAATCGTACTCTGTTGTTGAACAGAAGTGTATCCGAAGTAAAATGACTAGAGGGATCGAATGCCGCAAGCAGAATTCAAATCCGAGCCTCCGTTCGGCAGGAAATCGCAGTTATAGTGAAAAACCTATCTTCTAGCATTCTAACTGCCAGAATCGTACTCTGTTGTTAAACAGAAGTGTAATCGAAGTGAAATCACTTGAGGAATCGAATGCCGCAAGCAGAATTCAAATCCGAGCCTCCGTTCGGTAGGAAATCGCAGTTATAGTGAAAAACCTATCTTCTAGCATTCTAACTGCCAGAATCGTACTCTGTTGTTAAACAGAAGTGTAATCGAAGTGAAATCACTTGAGGAATCGAATGCCGCAAGCAGAATTCAAATCCGAGCCTCCGTTCGGCAAGAAATCGCAGTTATAGTGAAAAATCTATCTTCTAGCATTCTAACTGACAGAATCGTACTCTGTTGTTAAACAGAAGTGTAATCGAAGTGAAATGACTTGAGGAATCGAATGCCGCAAGCAGAATTCAAATCCGAGCCTCCGTTCGGCAGGAAATCGCAGTTATAGTGAAAAACCTATCTTCTAGCATTCTAACTGACAGAATCGTACTCTGTTGTTAAACAGAAGTGTAATCGAAGTGAAATGACTTGAGGAATCAAATGCCGCAAGCAGAATTCAAATCCGAGCCTCCGTTCGGCAGGAAACCGCAGTTATAGTGAAAAACCTATCTTCTAGCATTCTAACTGCCAGAATCGTACTCTGTTGTTAAACAGAAGTGTAATCGAAGTGAAATGACTTGAGGAATCGAATGCCGCAAGCAGAATTCAAATCCGAGCCTCCGCTCGGCAGGAAATCGCAGTTATAGTGAAAAACCTATCTTCCAGCATTCTAACTGCCAGAATAGTACTCTGTTGTTAAACAGAAGTGTAATCGAAGTGAAATCACTTGAGGAATCGAATGCCGCAAGCAGAATTCAAATCCGAGCCTCCGTTCGGCAGGAAATCGCAGTTATAGTGAAAAACCTATCTTCTAGCATTCTAACTGCCAGAATCGTACTCTGTTGTTAATCGAAGTGAAATCACTTGAGGAATCGAATGCCGCAAGCAGAATTCAAATCCGAGCCTCCGTTCGGCAGGAAATCGCAGTTATAGTGAAAAATCTATCTTCCAGCATTCTAACTGCCAGAATCGTACTCTGTTGTTAAACAGAAGTGTAATCGAAGTGAAATGACTTGAGGAATCGAATGCCGCAAGCAGAATTCAAATCCGAGCCTCCGTTCGGCAGGAAATCGCAGTTATAGTGAAAAACCTATCTTCTAGCATTCTAACGGCCAGAATCGTACTCTGTTGTTGAACAGAAGTGTATCCGAAGTAAAATGACTAGAGGGATCGAATGCCGCAAGCAGAATTCAAATCCGAGCCTCCGTTCGGCAGGAAATCGCAGTTATAGTGAAAAACCTATCTTCTAGCATTCTAACGGCCAGAATCGTACTCTGTTGTTGAACAGAAGTGTATCCGAAGTAAAATGACTAGAGGGATCGAATGCCGCAAGCAGAATTCAAATCCGAGCCTCCGTTCGGCAGGAAATCGCAGTTATAGTGAAAAACCTATCTTCTAGCATTCTAACTGCCAGAATCGTACTCTGTTGTTAAACAGAAGTGTAATCGAAGTGAAATCACTTCAGGAATCGAATGCCGCAAGCAGAATTCAAATCCGAGCCTCCGTTCGGTAGGAAATCGCAGTTATAGTGAAAATCCTATCTTCTAGCATTCTAACTGCCAGAATCGTACTCTGTTGTTAAACAGAAGTGTAATCGAAGTGAAATCACTTGAGGAATCGAATGCCGCAAGCAGAATTCAAATCCGAGCCTCCGTTCGGTAGGAAATCGCAGTTATAGTGAAAATCCTATCTTCTAGCATTCTAACTGCCAGAATCGTACTCTGTTGTTAAACAGAAGTGTAATCGAAGTGAAATGACTTGAGGAATCGAATGCCGCAAGCAGAATTCAAATCCGAGCCTCCGTTCGGCAGGAAATCGCAGTTATAGTGAAAAACCTATCTTCTAGCATTCTAACTGCCAGAATCGTACTCTGTTGTTAATCGAAGTGAAATCACTTGAGGAATCGAATGCCGCAAGCAGAATTCAAATCCGAGCCTCCGTTCGGCAGGAAATCGCAGTTATAGTGAAAAACCTATCTTCCAGCATTCTAACTGCCAGAATAGTACTCTGTTGTTAAACAGAAGTGTAATCGAAGTGAAATCACTTGAGGAATCGAATGCCGCAAGCAGAATTCAAATCCGAGCCTCCGTTCGGCAGGAAATCGCAGTTATAGTGAAAAACCTATCTTCTAGCATTCTAACTGCCAGAATCGTACTCTGTTGTTAATCGAAGTGAAATCACTTGAGGAATCGAATGCCGCAAGCAGAATTCAAATCCGAGCCTCCGTTCGGCAGGAAATCGCAGTTATAGTGAAAAATCTATCTTCCAGCATTCTAACTGCCAGAATCGTACTCTGTTGTTAAACAGAAGTGTAATCGAAGTGAAATCACTTGAGGAATCGAATGCCGCAAGCAGAATTCAAATCCGAGCCTCCGTTCGGCAGGAAATCGCAGTTATAGTGAAAAACATATCTTCTAGCAATCTAACTGCCAGAATCGTACTCTGTTGTTAAACAGAAGTGTAATCGAAGTGAAATCACTTGAGGAATCGAATGCCGCAAGCAGAATTCAAATCCGAGCCTCCGTTCGGTAGGAAATCGCAGTTATAGTGAAAATCCTATCTTCTAGCATTCTAACTGCCAGAATCGTACTCTGTTGTTAAACAGAAGTGTAATCGAAGTGAAATCACTTGAGGAATCGAATGCCGCAAGCAGAATTCAAATCCGAGCCTCCGTTCGGCAGGAAATCGCAGTTATAGTGAAAAACCTATCTTCTAGCATTCTAACGGCCAGAATCGTACTCTGTTGTTGAACAGAAGTGTATCCGAAGTAAAATGACTAGAGGGATCGAATGCCGCAAGCAGAATTCAAATCCGAGCCTCCGTTCGGCAGGAAATCGCAGTTATAGTGAAAAACCTATCTTCTAGCATTCTAACTGCCAGAATCGTACTCTGTTGTTAAACAGAAGTGTAATCGAAGTGAAATCACTTGAGGAATCGAATGCCGCAAGCAGAATTCAAATCCGAGCCTCCGTTCGGCAGGAAATCGCAGTTATAGTGAAAAACCTATCTTCTAGCATTCTAACGGCCAGAATCGTACTCTGTTGTTGAACAGAAGTGTATCCGAAGTAAAATGACTAGAGGGATCGAATGCCGCAAGCAGAATTCAAATCCGAGCCTCCGTTCGGCAGGAAATCGCAGTTATAGTGAAAAACCTATCTTCTAGCATTCTAACTGCCAGAATCGTACTCTGTTGTTAAACAGAAGTGTAATCGAAGTGAAATCACTTGAGGAATCGAATGCCGCAAGCAGAATTCAAATCCGAGCCTCCGTTCGGTAGGAAATCGCAGTTATAGTGAAAAATCTATCTTCTAGCATTCTAACTGACAGAATCGTACTCTGTTGTTAAACAGAAGTGTAATCGAAGTGAAATCACTTGAGGAATCGAATGCCGCAAGCAGAATTCAAATCCGAGCCTCCGTTCGGCAGGAAATCGCAGTTATAGTGAAAAACCTATCTTCTAGCATTCTAACTGACAGAATCGTACTCTGTTGTTAAACAGAAGTGTAATCGAAGTGAAATGACTTGAGGAATCAAATGCCGCAAGCAGAATTCAAATCCGAGCCTCCGTTCGGCAGGAAACCGCAGTTATAGTGAAAAACCTATCTTCTAGCATTCTAACTGCCAGAATCGTACTCTGTTGTTAAACAGAAGTGTAATCGAAGTGAAATGACTTGAGGAATCGAATGCCGCAAGCAGAATTCAAATCCGAGCCTCCGCTCGGCAGGAAATCGCAGTTATAGTGAAAAACCTATCTTCCAGCATTCTAACTGCCAGAATAGTACTCTGTTGTTAAACAGAAGTGTAATCGAAGTGAAATGACTTGAGGAATCGAATGCCGCAAGCAGAATTCAAATCCGAGCCTCCGTTCGGCAGGAAATCGCAGTTATAGTGAAAAACCTATCTTCTAGCATTCTAACTGCCAGAATCGTACTCTGTTGTTAATCGAAGTGAAATCACTTGAGGAATCGAATGCCGCAAGCAGAATTCAAATCCGAGCCTCCGTTCGGCAGGAAATCGCAGTTATAGTGAAAAATCTATCTTCCAGCATTCTAACTGCCAGAATCGTACTCTGTTGTTAAACAGAAGTGTAATCGAAGTGAAATGACTTGAGGAATCGAATGCCGCAAGCAGAATTCAAATCCGAGCCTCCGTTCGGCAGGAAATCGCAGTTATAGTGAAAAACCTATCTTCTAGCATTCTAACGGCCAGAATCGTACTCTGTTGTTGAACAGAAGTGTATCCGAAGTAAAATGACTAGAGGGATCGAATGCCGC
This sequence comes from Ectemnius lituratus, assembly GCA_910593735.2. Taxonomy (NCBI): domain Eukaryota; kingdom Metazoa; phylum Arthropoda; class Insecta; order Hymenoptera; family Crabronidae; genus Ectemnius; species Ectemnius lituratus. The sequence continues at coordinate 837,718 of OU343044.1, read as the reverse complement.
AAGCAGAATTCAAATCCGAGCCTCCGTTCGGCAGGAAATCGCAGTTATAGTGAAAAACCTATCTTCTAGCATTCTAACGGCCAGAATCGTACTCTGTTGTTGAACAGAAGTGTATCCGAAGTAAAATGACTAGAGGGATCGAATGCCGCAAGCAGAATTCAAATCCGAGCCTCCGTTCGGCAGGAAATCGCAGTTATAGTGAAAAATCTATCTTCTAGCATTCTAACTGCCAGAATCGTACTCTGTTGTTAAACAGAAGTGTAATCGAAGTGAAATCACTTGAGGAATCGAATGCCGCAAGCAGAATTCAAATCCGAGCCTCCGTTCGGTAGGAAATCGCAGTTATAGTGAAAATCCTATCTTCTAGCATTCTAACTGCCAGAATCGTACTCTGTTGTTAAACAGAAGTGTAATCGAAGTGAAATCACTTGAGGAATCGAATGCCGCAAGCAGAATTCAAATCCGAGCCTCCGTTCGGTAGGAAATCGCAGTTATAGTGAAAATCCTATCTTCTAGCATTCTAACTGCCAGAATCGTACTCTGTTGTTAAACAGAAGTGTAATCGAAGTGAAATGACTTGAGGAATCGAATGCCGCAAGCAGAATTCAAATCCGAGCCTCCGTTCGGCAGGAAATCGCAGTTATAGTGAAAAACCTATCTTCTAGCATTCTAACTGCCAGAATCGTACTCTGTTGTTAATCGAAGTGAAATCACTTGAGGAATCGAATGCCGCAAGCAGAATTCAAATCCGAGCCTCCGTTCGGCAGGAAATCGCAGTTATAGTGAAAAACCTATCTTCCAGCATTCTAACTGCCAGAATAGTACTCTGTTGTTAAACAGAAGTGTAATCGAAGTGAAATCACTTGAGGAATCGAATGCCGCAAGCAGAATTCAAATCCGAGCCTCCGTTCGGCAGGAAATCGCAGTTATAGTGAAAAACCTATCTTCTAGCATTCTAACTGCCAGAATCGTACTCTGTTGTTATCGAAGTGAAATCACTTGAGGAATCGAATGCCGCAAGCAGAATTCAAATCCGAGCCTCCGTTCGGCAGGAAATCGCAGTTATAGTGAAAACCTATCTTCCAGCATTCTAACTGCCAGATTCGTACTCTGTTGTTAAACAGAAGTGTAATCGAAGTGAAATCACTTGAGGAATCGAATGCCGCAAGCAGAATTCAAATCCGAGCCTCCGTTCGGCAGGAAATCGCAGTGTATAGTGAAAAACCTATCTTCTAGCATTCTAACTGACAGAATCGTACTCTGTTGTTAAACAGAAGTGTAATCGAAGTGAAATGACTTGAGGAATCAAATGCCGCAAGCAGAATTCAAATCCGAGCCTCCGTTCGGCAGGAAACCGCAGTTATAGTGAAAAACCTATCTTCTAGCATTCTAACTGCCAGAATCGTACTCTGTTGTTAACAGAAGTGTAATCGAAGTGAAATGACTTGAGGAATCGAATGCCGCAAGCAGAATTCAAATCCGAGCCTCCGCTCGGCAGGATAATCGCAGTTAGAGTGAAAACCTATCTTCCAGCATTCTAACTGCCAGAATAGTACTCTGTTGTTAAACAGAAGTGTAATCGAAGTGAATCACTTGAGGAATCGAATGCCGCAAGCAGAATTCAAATCCGAGCCTCCGTTCGGCAGGAAATCGCAGTTATAGTGAAAAACCTATCTTCTAGCATTCTAACTGCCAGAATCGTACTCTGTTGTTAA